>CAJVRI010001154.1:0-2734407 GCA_911649635.1 Poeciliopsis gracilis
TAAACACATTCTCACTTTGTCATTTTCTTTATTAAAAATAAATGAGTTGCAAAATTTCAGTACATGTCAAAGTGATATCTTACTGCTTTTGTTTAATGACATGCATTTAAACAAGAAATTTCTCAAGCATGATTTTATGAACTAAAAAACATCTAGCTTAATGGAGACTTTACTAATTAGGATAACCTGAGTGGGCCATCTTTTCCTGTTTCCCAGTGCATAAATCCTATCATTGTTATTTTTTGGTCTATTACAGTCATAATTGAATCAAAGATCCTCCAGCTTTATTTCTGCATGTCAATTAAGAAAGTAAAATGCAACATGATATAAAGTGGAGAAGTTAATACATATTTGTTAAGAAATATATCCATCCATCCATCCATCCATCCATCCATCCATCCATCCATCCATCCATCCATCCATCCATCCATCCATCCATCCATCCATCCATCCATCCATCCATCCATCCATCCATCCATCCATTTTCTGCACCCTTGTGCCTCAATGGGGTCGGGTGGTGCTGGTGCCTATCTCCAGCTTAAAGAAGTATTTATATGTATTTTTATATATTTAATATATACTCATCTTTTCATATATACTGCTCAAAAAATAAAGGGAACACTCAAACAACACAATATAACTCCAAGTACATCAAACTGTCCACTTAGGAAGCGACACTGATTGACAATCAACAATGATTTTGTTGTCAGCACATTCAACTTTGTACAGGACAAAGTATTCAATGAGAATATTTCATTCATTCAGATCTAGGATGTGTTATTTGAGTGTTCCCTTTATTTTTTGAGCAGAGTATATTACATAGATTACAATAAAGACATATATACAAAGAAATGGATAAAACTGTACTTAAGGCCGTGTGAAAAAATAAATAGATTTATATCAGACGCGACAGCCTCCATTATACTCGTTCTCATAAAAGCAAGCTGGTACTGTTCTGCTGGATGTTCTTGTGCTGCGGTGCGGTGCAACTCAAATGATAAAGCACACTTCATACCAGATGTTGATTGTAAAACACCAAGAAGTTATTTTCTGATCCTACACCTAATAAATAAAGAAAACAAATGAAAAAGGGAGAGAAGGTTTGAAATGTTAATATTTTAGAGCAGTTATTTTTCGTAGTCCGTCAGATAATAATGGCTAGGGTTAGGGTTAAGGTTACTGCGTCTGGCGTAGTTGATGAGCGCTGGAGCAGCGATCACTGCGCTAAACGCAGTTGATGAGCGCTGCTCCAGCGTCCAGATCCCAGTTTTTACTCTGACATATATTGTTCTTATACTGATTGCTAGTGAGCTCCGGAATTGTTCTCTGTTCATAAAGTGGAAAATGTCTACGCACCAAGTGCTCAGGTGCGCATTATGGCAGTCTGTATAAGAAACCAGTGAACTGCACTCTGTCAACAAAGTCAGCTGGCTAATCCTCTATCTATAAAACACATCAAACATAACATAGCTTCACACACGTCTGCAAGTGTGGAGGAAACCAGTCAGTTGTACAATTTAACCTGGCGTCACGCCTTCAAGACAATACAGAGGGGATACTTGACCAACCTCTTAAAAGCGGCCGGCTTGTCAGGCACTGAGAAGGGCAAACTTAAAAAATGTTTATAAATCCCATTGTGACTCTTTCTGTTACATACGCATATTTGAAATACATTTTAAGGAAGCATTTCAGAGTGTTTCGTTGACCATTAACTTGACCTTATTTCACAACTGACAAATAAGGTTGTCAAACATCAGTTGTGCTCTCTCTCCCCCGAGATAGTCCTGTAAGGTGCAATGTGTTGATACGAGATCGACGTGTTCCTTTCTTCTTTTACTCGGTCTGCCGTACAATGGCTGGATTCCATTTCAAATTCCTGCCGATCATGAATTTCTACACATAACTATGCGGAGCTGTGATGCTTCTGAAATATTTTGTATGGTTTATAATAAAACATTATGGAAGATCAGGTCTTAAACAAGTTTGTCTTCAAGTTACTTTAGTCTAAAAAGCTTTATTTAGACTGTTTCACGTTGGATCATTTAAGGAAATGTAGCCAGCAACATCCAGTACTTAAAAAAAAAAGTACTTCTTTGGTATTGACAAATCAGATCTGGAATATATATATATATATATATATATATAAATCAAAATATAGATATAAAAGATTTGTGTAAATTACAGGTTTAGTTCATATCAGTCAGTTGATCTGGACATTAAAATGTATTTTATTATGCTCTTCATCAGTAACTTTACTTAAAGTTTCTGTGTTAAAAAGTAATTGTACTGCATTTGAAAGCAATTTTATTATAGCATTTCACAAATATAATCTGGATTGACAAAATACATGACATAACTTTTTTTTTCTATTTTAATAGACTATACTTTGTACATCTACATAAACATTCGAAACACTCAAAACCAAATGTGTACAGTGCCAAGTTTAAAGGATTTAAGACTCTAGGTCAACTTTTACAAACCAAAATGTAAAAAAAAATCCTGTTCAAAATCGGAAGCCTCAATACAGGCAAAAAAAACTTGTTCATGCAGTGACTCAACCAGCATCACTCAGTCTTTTACAGGACATGACAAAAACGTGTCAATAAACAGCCCAACATAAGCCGAAAATATTACACAAAAACTTTCCAATACAGTAAAACTGCAGTTATTGAAAAATGGAAATTACAACTTTGCAACAAAAAAAGAAAGCAACATCATGGAAGGACTTCTTTGCTGTCTGAAGGAAATGGCTCTTGGGGGACAGCAACATGTGAGAATCTACTTGCAGGTTCCCAGGTGTCATCCCAGATTTTCCAACTAGAAAACATCAAAAACAATAAAATCAAGTTGTGAATTTCTTGTGCTGTAAAGTTGACCATTTTCTCTTTAAAGAGAGGTTGTGTAGCCAAAGCCTTTTCCCTGCCTAACCCCCCCCCCACCAATTAACTTACATCTTCTTGTGTCCCAAATATACAATATTAGCTTGACTTATCATTAAATGTCCAATGACAAACTGACTGCACAGTCATTTTTTACCACTATACAAACAAGAAAAATCTATCATAGTGCTTTAGTTTCTTAGAAAAGTATAAAATAAAAATTCAAAACACAAAGACATTGACAGTTTCAGATTTAATTTCCAGCTTTGATGAATTACAAAAGGAACAGTATTAAATAATTTATAGGTCCATAGTGCCTTTTTATAATAAAGTAAGTTACCTTCAGTAACGTAACTTGCGTTACTGAAGGTATTCTATATTACATAACTTAAGAGACATGTCACTTTGCCATTCACACACTTTAAATTATGGACCCCAGGAAAAGTAGCCATGTTTAAGGCAATGGCTACTGTAGATACAAATAAACCCCTTTGAAAATGGGTCACTGTTTCTTTAAGAAGTACCTGCTCTTCTGACACTCTGCCTTCAGGATGTCATCACATCATCACTCCTCCATTAAGTGGTTTACAGCCATTCCTAGTAGCATTGGACTGAGAAGCAATCCCTTACATGAGCTCAGCAGAGGGGCTATTCCACCAGGTGTTTGCTAATTGCTGCTGCCACTAGCCTTGAGGGGTTGCATGTGGGATGTATGCTTTGTAGGGTGCTATCTCAGCTTCAGACTGAATAGCCAAGGAAAAGCTTTTTGTGACAAAAGGCCACAAAAAGCTTGATGACATATAACATGATATACAGCTCCAAAAGTTGATTTTCCATAGTACTTTCCCCTGAAATAGAAAAATATTTCTAATAAGTGCAAAAAAATACTTCTCACCAAGCAGAGCAGGGCAACCAATGAATTTTTACTTCCTCTTTGCCCTAGAGAGCACATAAAACAAGAGAAATTCATTAATTAAAGCAATCATCAATGTAACATATCCATAAAGTGTTTCTAAAATACTTAAGTGTGGAAGCAGTTTTCACACATTATTGAAGAACGATAAGAGGTGAATCATGGGTTACCTTGAGAAAGAGGAAATCACTCCCAAACGTCTTTTATGATAAAAGACCTAATTACGTTGTTTGAAGTTCTATCTCTATGCTTCTATGTTTCTGTGCAAATACTGACTTTTTTGTGTGAATTTGTTTCACTCTGCAAAAACCAGAGATGTTGTGACATATGTGGCATAAGTACTACTGCTTCCTATTGTAATGCCCTTTTTTGTCCTTATAAAAAAATTAAGTCAAAAAGAAAGAAAGAAAAAGAGTCTGGAATGTCAGTAAATATAACCACAAAGTTTATAAGTAAATAACTGTGCTTATTTTGGCAGAACAAAAATAAGCACTTATCACCCCACCACCCATCTATTTATTTCCACACGTGGCAATGTCTCTCAGGGTGTCTTGGCATGTTTGACTGGGGTGGGGATAAACTTTGAGAGGGTACATTAGTAACACTTTTAGTCTTACCGCATTTGTCCTATGCCCAGTGATTGATTCAAAATGTCTACTACATTTCTGGCAAGCTTAATGACAAGAAAAGGAAAAAAATGAAACTATTATAAAAAAACAAAATAAGAATTAAAGTCACAGTGTACACTTAACCATGAAAACTAGTGTGGTGACTTTCATATTTTATAATCCTTCTAAACTTTACTCTTCTTTACATGGACTTACACATTTTCTCAAATTAGGTCAGAGGTTGATATTATTAGTAGTTAAATATTATTATTATTTCACTACAGCAACCTATGCTGCTTGCTCAGGACAGACAGGCTACAGCAAGGCTGCAGAGCAATGTTGATTTAAGAGTCTCCACCACACAAAAAAAAGAGTGGCTACATCTGTCACTAGCTGTTTTGACAAAAAGTCTGTAGAGGAGTGTGATAAAAAAAAAATAAACAAAGATAGCAACAAAGAAGATCAGCTTTGTTGCTATCTTTGTTAATCTCCCTCTCCAGCCCTGTCTTTTCCCTCTGCCCACTTGTGTCAAATTTGCAAAGGCTTGGGTTATGCTTTCAGGGCAGTTAGCTAAACTTAAAACAAATACTGTGTACTTGTCCAAAGGTTCACAAACAAGGCCAAGACAAGCATTATTATTATTTCAGAATTTGATGTTAGTATAACAGAAATGTACATTAAATGCACAGTGGCACAGTTGATAGAACTGTTGCCTTGCAGCAAGAAGGGTCTGGGTTTGATTCACGGCCCAGGGTCTTTCTGCATGCATGGGTTTTCTACAGGTTCTCCAGTTTCCTCCCATAGTCCAAAAACATGACTGTCAGGTTAATTGGCCTCTATAAATTATCCCTCAGTGTGAGTGTGTGTGTGCGTGGTTGTTTGTCCTGTCTGTTTTCTGTGTTGCCCTGTGACAAACTGGTGACCTGTCCAGGGTGAACCCTGCCTCTCGCTGGAAATAGGCAACAGCAGCCCTACCGACCCCTGGTGTAAGAAAATGGATGGATGTGAAAAGAAATAGTCACAGGATCAAGGAAAAGAAAACTTACGCTTTCTCTTCTTATTTTCAAATAGGCCAGGCTGACTTAAAGAGATGGCATGGGCAGCAGGTGATTCAGATGATTGTTGATGTATGGGAGAGGCAGTTGGCAGAGCTGGAGGAGAGGCAGCTGCAGAGGTGCTTCTGGCTCTTTTCTTCTTCTGGAAAGCCGGAGGAGAAGGAACAACAGGAGGAGAAACAGGAACCAGATCAAGCACAATCACAGTCTCTTCCTGGTTTTCTGGTATAATCGCTGGATGCTCCTCAGCTATGGTCTCTGTTGGATCATAGACCAGGTTCTCAGCTTTTTCACAAGCCCTCTGCTCTTTGGGTGAAAAAACCTGCTGTTCCATGGAGGTGTGGGGCTGCACTGGTACAGACATGTCTAGGAAAGACATAATTTTACAGAAAACAGAAATAAATATCTATACACACATATCTTGCTTGCTCTTGATATAACGCACTCTAGAAGTACACACACTCTCACACACGTACATGCATTACCTCCGGAAAGGAGAAATTCATAAGCCATCAGCATCTTCTCAAGAAAATTATTTGTAGTAGCAGTGGGCTCCAAATGAGTAATTACATCTGCTACCCACGTGCTTGAAGACTTTTCTTCTTTTGAAAAGAATAAAAATAGGCTTATAGCCTAAAGCATGAAGTTTACGCACCTGCAATTGATAAGAACATGTTACAAATTACTTAAACCCACCATCAATATATGACAAGTCGGGAGTGAGAATGTGTTGCTTTTTCAGTCTAAAATTTTATACTTTCTGCAATTTGTGCAGAATCAATGATGCGAGAAACGTTTCTGTTTTTTAAAACCGTTTCCCTCCACTGATCATTGAATGTCTGAACCTTTTCTCTTAATTTGTTTTTGGTGGAAAGACTCTGGTGGCAGACAAAACAGGTTTTTCTGTTTGCCTGATTGGGAGTTAGGCACTGCATGCATGGCCTGAATTTGGGGCGTGTCATATTTAAAAAACGATGGACAAACAGACAAACAAACAAACAAACAAACAAAACAGTTGACAAATTTAATGAAGAACAATAGACTAAGGACACAAAGATGACAAACAGATTTGACAGACGTGGCTCTTACAAGTGCCTTTTGTGGGTGCTATGAAGGAGCAGAAATATATTTGTGTGATGATGAGATCAAAGAAGACCCTGTTGACATAAAAAAAATTCAGATTTCAGAAGTGATTAATTACAACGTAGACACGTGGAGAGAACTTTGCCTGTAATGACCCAAGTTCGTTTTTAATTCAAGTACATGACCTAGCTGCAATCAGTGTGTTCAGACAGGGGCTCATAAACAAAACTTTAAGGATCATGACAGCCTAGGGGCTCTGGTGTTTATAGCAACCCTCACTTAAATTTTACAACAAGCATGACTATAGACAATTCTGTGACTCTATCATGGCTAATTAAATGTATTAAGTGCAGGTTCAGGTGAACTCTGGGATCCAAGAGGCTAATGTAGCTAGCTTCCCGCGAATTTTTCCCGCAAAAAAATATTAAACATGTTACAAACGTGTCTAAATGTCTTCAACCATTCGTGGCACAGTCCTACTGCTATTAAGTCCTAAAACTGCAATCAGCAACTTTATAACGTAACATTCTGTAGTACTTTTTTTTGTTTTATAGCACAAAACCATTTCTGACAGATTTAGATTTATACTCACCGGGGTACAATGTCGCATGCGATGACGTCAGCCTCTTCTTCTTCTTCTTCTTCTTCTTCTTCTTCTTCTTGTTTTATTCTTCTTAGATTTATAGACGGGTGGGATCTCTCACTCTTCTTAACATTTTTTTTATTAAAATTATTCTTTTCTTTTTCATTAATAATTGACTGCAAACAACTTCGAGGTGGAGGCTGCTATTATAAACTTCAAATAACATACGTATTCGCTTTCTTTTTCATTATTATGTACAATGACAATATTACGCTACTTACAATATTACGTTATTTACAATCATCAATTTACGATTACATCAGTGAAACTGGTGTAATGCTACAATCGTTACAATATTCGTAATATGTAATATTATTTCTGCTTATTTTTTTCGTCAAAAAATAAGCAGAAATGAAGATAAAATCGCGCTTCAGAGAAGCGGTACAGCTGTTCATCGAGAGAACCCCCTTCTCGTAATTATTTGACGAGAAGGGGTCGCCGATGCGTCAAAATGTGACGCTGAGGGAACCTACCCCAGCGTCAATATATGACGAGTAGGGAGTGAGAATGTGTTGCCATAGCACTGTGGTGGCCGCTTCCAGACCCAACACACGAAGACAATCCACTCGCCTCCAGTTCTAAAACTGTTAGACCTTTAAAAATGTGCGGTTCCCATTACGCTGGCTGCAAACATGCTCTGAGAAGTGGTGAAAACGGTGGGTACAATTTGAAAGCAGCATCTTTTGACCAGATGGTGGCGCTGTTGATGCAAGGATGTAAATCAAGAGAGCCAGGAGGAAAGGAAAAAAAGATTACAGCAAAAATTCTGAAACAAAGAGGGAAAGGACTCAGAAAAGAGTGGGATACGGAGGTAAGAAGACATGTAAGAGGACATTTAACAAGCTCATTCATCCTTTACTAAAACTCAGAATTGCATTACAATAGATTCATGCAATTTTCATAGATAGATAGATAGATAGATAGATAGATAGATAGATAGATAGATAGATAGATAGATAGATAGATAGATAGATAGATAGATTTCTGCATAGGAACTAATTAATTTGAGAGGAGCATTCTCATTTATTTCACTAATATCCACAGGGTGTGCTTGATTTGCATACCTTCCATACACCCTCACCTAATGCATAATTGATACAACTGTCATCTCCCCAACCATAATAACATCATTCCAAAGGGAGCAGTGAGAAATGAATCTTGGCATTTGAACATCTCGAGCCAAGATTAAGATATCTCCGGGGCTGTCACCTAAAAATATACATAGAATAGTCAGACATCAAATCAATACTGTTTCCTTTTTTGCATGCTTTTTTTAATGACATGCAGTATCGATCAGAGTGAAGCATCTCTCTACCTGTTGCACTGATTTCCCTTGTCAAAAATGATTTATTTCAACTTTTTCTGATTGAGACTTCATGCAGCTGTTTTGTGGAATTCTTTATGCTAGTAATACTGAAAATTTTGAACTACATCTACATTACATCCTGTATTTCTCCTAACTGTGTTTTCACACATTTCTGCAGCAATTGAAAGACTAGATGTCTTCTTTTGTTTCTTAAAGGCATTTCATTTCTATACATGGTTGTCAACACTTTTTATAAAAAACAGAAAACGTGTAAAACGTGTTGTGCATTTGTATTAAGCGCTCTTTACAGCATCATGAAGACCAAGAAACACACCAGAGAGATGACGGTTTTTAAAGCAGGTTTAGGTTCTACAACAATATTTTTTAGCTTTGAACATCTCATAGCGCACTGTTCAATTTACTGTCCAGCAACAGGAAGAGAAGGGCACAATTACAAAACTGCCAGGATATGTCCACCCACCTGAAGTGACAGTCAGGCATGGATCACAATTATCAGAGATGCTGTCCAGAGGTTCAAGGTATCTCTGGAAGAACTGCAAATATGTAAGGATCTGGTGGGCAGCTAATCAGCACTTTTGCCCTTCGCAAATTTTGACTAACATCCAAAACAACAATCAGCAGAAAACTGTCACTGCACATCACTCTGAATGCAACATTGATAAATCTAATTTTTTTTTTATGACTGAGTTTTACTTTTTATACATAATGCATTAGTGTGGATATAATAACCATAACATTCCTGAGTGCCACAAAAAAATGTAATTAAGTTTATCATTGTGTCAATGTAAATGTGTTTGTAAATGTACACTAGGCTTCCATAGGAGTACTAAAGTTGTTGTTCTTTTGATGAAACATCTTCATCCTTTTCTTTCACAAACTGAAACGCTTCTCATCTGCAGGCTAAAAATCTTCTTCTAAGGGCTCCATCAAAGCAGTCTATACCCCATGACCACTCTCAAAGGTGCCTGTAAAAGGTTCTTCACATATATTTTGCATTGTCTGAGGCGTAAAGCTGTTTTAGCAAGCCTTAGGATGTCAAGTATGAATAAAAAAAAGCCCCCAGCAGTGTCTTTTTGCCAACAGAAAGTGGGTTAACTACTTAAAATGCATCCTAAGCAGTGTGTGTTATCTGGAAGAGTTCAGAGACTCAGGAGACTTTAAGAGTGAAAGTCATTTAGTGTCTCTTCACAGTGTGATAGTGAATGGCAAAAACAGTCTACGATGAAGACTCTTGACGATGCAAACTGAGGATATTTGTTTAACATCTTGAAATCAGCAATTGTATGATGCACAAGCAACTGAAAGATTCAGTGATTTTATAAATTATGAAATCAAAATTTAGGTTGCAGATTAACACCACATGTGTAATTATACTGTCTCTGTTTAGCTTGGTGTCAAATAGAAGTAAAACATAAAAGTTGTGGCATGAATCACATTTGACTCTTCTACTGAGTAATTGGTGCAAAGAAACCAATTACTAATTGTCATCATTTGAATGCATTCAAGATTTCATTTGGAGACATTTTTAATGACAGATGTGTTTTTCTGGCTGAAATGTGTGAAGTACATTGTTTTTTTTATATTATGAATTCATTGTCTACCACATAGCTAACCACCAAAGCATCATATAACCGAGACAAACAAAACAAAAGTACCAATTTAGTGAAAAAAAACATTTAATCAAACATGATATCTGAAGAAGTTCAATCGGTTGCAAAGTATGTACAAGATACAACTTTCTGTTCGGTGACAGTCTCCAGCTTATTGTGGGGTATCCTGAGGCGTTCCCCTGCCAGAAGGGATTAATACTTCTGAGCTGACCCTCAGCACTCTTCAAAGTAGGGCATTCCCAGAAATCATCACTCAAAAGTCGTCCTGTTGATATGCCTGAATCACGTCAACTGACTCCTTTCAGTCCAGAGAAGCGGCTGCTTTACTCCGGGCTTCTCCCAAATCACCAACTGGCTGAGGTTGGATTCTTACTTTGCATTACACTATTTGCATTTACAATTCATTCTCATTGTGTTTGCTTTGTCAATGGTAATGGTTTGAAAAGGCAGATGTTATATTGCTTTTTTTCTACTTTTATAGTGGATTTCATGAGCCAAACATGATTTGTTTGCATATTTTTATGAATCATTTTAGACATAGATGCACATCACTTTCAGTATAGTTTGTAGTTTACATAGTTTATTCATGGCGATTCTGTAAAAAGCTAATCTTGCGTCTTCTCCATGTCTTCAAGTTATGCAAAGTTTTCCCAATGGGTTCCCAAATCCTTTCAAATAATTCTTTGTGTTTTTCTCCCTTCTTAGAAATGAAAACAAAGAAACCACGTCTTTTATTTTTACTTGTCTTGCACAACTTTCACATCTGCAATGCTGTTTTCAGTTCATTCTCATTCTAAAGCATGTCTTTACTTACTTTAACCTTCCAAAGTTTTGACAAACTTTTTCCTCACTGTTGGTTTGCCAGGGGCGGTTCATACAGTAATTGTAAACTTTCAGCAAACAATGTATGGTGTTAACAGTCAAATGAAAAAGACATGCTGAAATTATATTGGCAGTTTGGCATCATGCTGCCTCTTCTCCAAATGGCACGAGAACTCTGACCTTTTCATAATCTTAGCGCTGTCATGAGATGACCTTTATGCACAGCATCACATCGTCGATGCCTGAGCCTTTAGACAAGCTACGATTGGCCTTTAAAAAAAAAAAAATAATCAAACTACTGTTTACGCAACACATAAAAAGAGAAAAGTGAAATCGCAATTTCATCTTTGCTTTAAAGTCAGAAAATATTCCACAGGAAATGTTATTCATTAAGAATTTACCTCACTTACCTTAGTATTGGATTAATTGACAACATTTTGTGGATTTAGTAGTTTTGAGTCCTGGCAGCAAGAAAATAATGATTCATAGAAAATTTCCTCCCTGCCTAGTCACAGACTGACTCTCTAAAGAATAGATGAAAACTCAATTCAGCCGCCTACATTAAATCTGTTGGTGTTTTCTTTTTTAGGTCTTTCTCACACTTTTTTGTGGTGAGAAACTTAGTGAATCGATAAAGTTCTGGTCTGCTCATTGGGTTGTGGGTGTAACCTGAGGGATCGGCAGGAGGAGGAGGAGGAAGTGGAGAAAGGCCAGGTTAGCTTCCCTGGTGGAGAGGAAGGTTAGTGTGTTGGCCTGATGGCTTGTTCACTCTGCAGATGTCACCTGGTCATTATCCTGAGGCAACCATCTGCCAGTTGGTCCTGCAGGACCCGGCTGCTCTGTCTTCTGGGCCCCGTATGACAGACAGGACGCGTGCTGCTTTCTCTTCTGCTTTGACCTGATACTCCTCCAGCCTCTGGTGTCCAAAAAAGGACCAGGTCGGTCAGGGGCAGAGGGAAGACAGAAGACACATGTGGAGAAACACTCTGACTCAACAATGAAGGACTGGACAGCATTAATGATACAACAGCAGTTATTACTTGGACTCCCCTCTTAGTTGACTGATTGGCTTCTCACCCTTAGTGCTGCTGGGATGCTGAGATTTTGTGTGCTGCCAACTTCAATCTCACCAACCAGGCCCACAGATTTAACTTATCTCATCAGTGCTTGAATTCATATTGTGTCTGCTTAAAATTGTTCACTAATGTAAACCATTTATACAAAATGGTGTTTATTATTCACAAAACAACAGTTAACAGAGAGTGAATAATCCTTTGGTGGGTAATAAGTAAGCATAATGATCATCTCCTATTAGATTTTATAGCCACAAAATCTGCAAATCTTAAAACTACAAACATAAAAATAATGATGGCAAACCTTTCTATACTTATTTATATGAAAGTAGTAATATTTGTATTGCTAGTAATAACTTCCACATTTATTAAAAAAGAGCCTTGAAAAAAAATTTTCACTGAAAATTATTTCTTCTGATAATTTTTTAAATTGTGTAATTAATAATATTTTTTCTTCAAACTACCAGAATTTTTGCTTATTTAAAAAAAATGTTGATCCATCTGATGTCATCGTACATTGAATCTGAATTTGTGATCAATTGCTTGATCACAAGCAATTGATTTGCGATCTGTAAAAATCGTATTCTTTTTTACAGAATACGATTTTCCTGTTAAGTAATTTCTTGGACTTTGTTTATTTTTACTTGAGTAAAAGAATGTTAAAGTAGTGTTACTATTTCTTCAGAAGAATTTTTGGGTTCTCCATCCACCTCTGGTAGCTCCCATTCCAACCACTAAAATCCACACGGGCGGGTTTAACTTCAAGTGACTTTCGTGGGAACTGTTGTGAGAAAACCAGGGTGTCAAACCCACAAGGGCCAGTGTCTTGCAACTTTTGGATGTGACCCCAGTTCGACATAATTGAATCAGAGGACTTGATTACCAGAAGTGCCTGCTATTGACCTAATAATGTGATTCGGTTTTGTTGTCAGAGAGAGACTGGCAATAGTTTGAATTACAGTTAGACTAGACTCTCTACAGAGTTTTTTTTTAAATCCCTCCATAGGGTGCTGCATCCAAAGTCATGTTTCAACTCTCTGGACATACTCCTCCTCTCTAGATAAATCAATGTGTGGAACATGACTTCATCAACACAAATTTGAACTGGAGACTTTGCTATCACTACTTTTCCCTTGGGTGGCCACTGTGTAATAAATTGAGGCCCCAGTAGCATTGTCTAATGCGCTGACGCCGAAGTTGGGCATTCCAGACATTATGTAATCGCTTTTTGGCAACTTTCCACTTCATTCTCTGTTGCCTTGTACAATTTACACTTTTTCTATATTTGGATGTAGAAATGATGGTAGGTATTTTGAGCTACAAGGTTAAACACAGCTAAGAAGAAAAAGTTGTAAAAATTACGATTATATGCGTGTTAAGGTGTAATTTTGTGACTCGATGAGGTTGACTGGCTCCTTTTAAGTAGTTTTTTTCCCCCTGCCACAGCAACAAAATGAGACTATTCAACATGTATATATATATTCATCAAATGCTATTCCCATTTTGACATCTACAGGTCCCATCCAAAAATTTAATTTACTCATGTAACAGAAAGTGGCTTTGAGATAGTTCTCAATTTTTTTGGTTAATAATTCTACAGTCCTATGCAATTCTTGGGTGAAACTGTGAATGTGGAACCGAACTGTTCATAATCGGACAAACATAAGAAAATTAATTATAGGTGGAAACAGCAGAGAATGCTGTATAAATCAGAGATGTAAAAAAAAAAAAAATACAAGCATGCATTCCTGTCACCACATTCAATATTATCTTTCTCAGAAAGGATGGATTGAGCAGGTAAGAAACACAAATCAAGTATAGAAATTAATGTGTTGGCAGAAAAGCAATTAATTTTACACCAAAGCATGCAGTTTAACCTCTCTGCATGATGATTAGTAGTAGTGTTCATCCATTTATCAACAGTTTAGTTCAAAGCTACATTTTGCCAAACTGTGATATAAAATCTATGCTTGTATTGTATATAATGCTGTTACTTCTTATTGTATTATTTTTCCAGAGAAGGTACGTCTGACCTAAAATTTTTTCTGGAAAATGAAATAATTCTATATTCTATATTATATAGAATTCTATATAACTATCAACTAAGTTATTATCTAATATTGTCTGTATGTTCTCACTCTATTTTTTTGTATTTTTACCTTGACATTTGGGTAAGGAATTCTGTTCTTAACTGTGTCTCTTCTCAAGAAAAAAGTTCATTTGTGTCTCATGTTTTGAAAAAGAGACATAATGTCTTTTTTTGATAAAAAAAAAAAGACATTATGTCTTAAATTTACACTTGAAAAAAAGACATAATGTCTCTTTTTCAAATGAACTCTCTATGTTCTCTCTATGTTACTTAGCGGTACTTTTTTCCCCCAAAGTAGCTAATAATATTAATACTGCTGCCATAACTTTTTTATTTTTCTTTCTCACAGGAAACATGTATGGATATGTGCCTCAACCTTATTCTACATCTTCTTCATCACTCATACCTCAAGGTTACACTCCAAGTTGGCTGGACCTTTCTTTGTCAAAAACTTTTTTTAACCATCCAGAATTACGTATATGATCGATTGAATTTGACCTTTTTGCATTATAACTGGGACTGAATTGCACTGCAATTGACATGAATGGAAGAAAATAACTTGTTTTATTTACACACAGAATACCTACAGCTCTTTAGATGCATTAGATATGCTGACATGTTTTATGGAGTAGGATCCAAGTGCAGAGAGGAGAAATGCAGTTTATGTTGTAAGTTAAGTATTTATAGAATAGGAACAAAAACGATGAAGAGGCATGAAAACATGGATGGAAGATAACAGTTATCAGACAAGAGAAGGCTATGAAAGGAGGAAATGCAACTGACTGGCTTTTAACTCCTGTGGAGGTGATTGAGTGACATGAGAGCCAAAGGAAACTAATCAGTAAAACACAGAGCTGCAGGGCGAGGACCTGACAAAGGAGACGTGGAAAAATTAACATTTAGCAAATAAATAAACCAGACGAATGTTAGATCAGTATACAGGAAGATCTAACTAAAACAAAATACAAGAACTTAATTCAAGAAATCCAAATCACAATACAGTGGAATAAACTTTGCATGGAAATATGTGAGCGACAAAACACTCCAAAATCATAACCCCAAAAGTATCTAAGTATAAAATGTCATACATAAAATTTTATGGGTTTTTTTTTATATAAATGCTTGGAAAAAAAAATTCAATTGTGGTTAAAAAAACCCCCTCCTAATATTATGTGGTAGTTCCACCATAAACCATTCTGACCAATATGTTGACCAATGTTATCAGTGTCATTGTCTTTTGTGGCCTTTAAGGGCCTTTATTTTGCACAAGTATTGTAAAAGCTTGAAGAACAAAATGAATTCTGCATATATTTAGTTAAAAACACACCAGCTATATACACTGCTCAAAAAAATAAAGGGAACACTCAAATATCACATCATAGATGTGAATGAATGAAATATTCTCATTGAATACTTTGTCCTGTACAAAGTTGAATGTGCTGACAACAAAATCATTGTTGATTGTCAATCAGTGTTGCTTCCTAAGTGGACAGTTTGATTTCACAGAAGTTTGATGTACTTGGAGTTATATTGTGTTGCTTGAGTGTTCGCTTTATTTTTTTGAGCAGTATATATTGCTTCCCTCTAATTCCGTAGTTTTGAAGATATCTGAAAAAGCAATGCTAACATTCTGAATTCTGAAAAGGCACTTCACAGATCATTTCTGGTATTTCTCGATTAAACTTAAAATATTTGTAATTACCTGATGTTTCTTTTTGTCTGAATTAATGAAAGGAAATTATGATTTGACCCATTTTCATAATTTGCACCTTCAGTTCATTCAGATTTATATTGGTGTGTCATGGTATTTTACTTTTTATTAGAAAACCCATAGATATCTTTTCCTTGTGACTGAAAAAAACAAACAAAAAAAAGCAAAAAATTTTGAAAAGTTTACTTCTTTGTGGCTTTGATATCTTTGACCCACTTTGAGCTCAGGTGCTGCAATAAATTTCTGGACATGAATGACTGCATGAACAAGCTGTTCTTTCTTTCCTTCTGCTGTCTTTGGATTAATTTTTCGGTGGTTCAGGCGGAAGGCAGAGCTGTGACTTGAGGCTTGGCTGTATTTCCAGCCCCTTAGAAAGAAAGAAAGGACCATGATGGTGGGAAGTCCACTCTCTAACCTGCCTGTGCCCCTGGCAGCTCGAAAGGGCCAGCTGGTGCTGCCAGCAGCCCTGACAGATGACCTGCTGTGTGGATACTTTTAGCTCATGATTCACCCATTATTATATAAATGTACAGCGCAATGTACAACGCACTGAGGCAAAGACTTTTTCTTGAAGCTTCATCCGTGAAGTGTGCTGAATGCATTTGTTGCCGGAAAACCTAAAAGATTTACTTCCGCTTGGGTGAATATCAAAATATGTAAAGCTGCAAATTCGAAGCGACAGAAGAGATGTGTTTTTAAAACATCATTCTGACATCTCTGTTATGACCACCATACAACAAATAAATCCCACCATCAGATTTGAGTGATGGAAATATAAAGTATTAGAGTGGCACTACATTGACAGAGATTACATACAAATGTAAAAGGGAAAAAAAATCTTGTATTTGAGGAAAAAAATATATTGTTAAAGCATTATAGTTATTTTTAATTGCATTGCTTCACAAAATAATTTGAAATTTTCAATAAATAAAGCAGTGGAAATGTACAATTGAAATTTTTAAAACAAACATTCAGAGTTTGAAGCCTATATTTAGAAGAAGTCAGAAAAGTAACAGCAATATCTTTTACTTGCTGCTTGAAAAAGAATTCATCATCAGGACTGTTTTCTGTCGTATATGTCAGAAAACATGAAAAAGGGTCAAGTTTTCCAATAACAGTAGTGACATAAGGGAATAATAATTTAAGAAAATAAATTTCTCACATCAGAAGAAATGTTTCGAATAGTTTCTGTCTAATCCTCTGATTGTCACAGAAGCAGTATTTTTTTTATTTAAAGTGATTCTTTGATGCTGGACTTTTCAATCACACTTGGTGTCCCTGTAAAAGAAAAAGAAATAAAATAAATAAGAAACACGAAAACGGTGTTTTAAATTACAAAGCAACATTAAGATGTAGTCAATGCTCCACATACACAATACTAATTGGAATGCCCATATGTAAAAGCACCATTATTGAGGAATAAAATATTCACTAAGAGGAACATATGGTTCTTTAGAGATAATGCTTTTTAAATTATCTTTGTTCTCAGGGTGCCCCTGTTCATTTCAATAGGTTGATGCCAACAGCATCAAACTGTACAGAGAACATTTTCTTTTTTATTTTCTTGGCCTAGTTTACCAAAAATTGTAATTGATGAGAAACAGATTTTGAAAAAGTGGCATAAACAGCCACCTCTTTACTGAAAGAAAAACAGCATTTGCCTGCTTTTAATGAACAAAGATACAAAGATAAAAATAGATGCAACATACAATTAATTTATTTACAGTTCCTTTATACCAACACTAAATTTCAACCAATCCATAGAGCTTTGCTTGGACTTCAACAACCAAACTGAACATCTACAACAGATTATATTGCAACAGCATGAAATATGCCGTGTTTATCCTGACTGGTGCTGGCATATGGTCACTAAATTGATCACATTTCTGTCTGTTTTAATAAATGCGTGTCTGTTACAAGGCTAGGGTTTTATGTGTCATTTTAATATGAACAAAAAATACTGACTGAAATTGAAAAAACATGCATATTAAGTTCTGAACAGATTTTTTTTATTATTCTGTTACAGGAAACTAAAATTGAAAGCAACAACTCAAAATTGAATGTTACAATTACCAAAATTACCCAGCGCATTGGTCACTTCCCTCTACACTTTTAAATGTTCTTCATTCAGACTGAGCTGTAAATGCCTGAACATCTGGAGAGTACCTTTGTTCCGTAAATGGTTGGAAGACAGCTGCCTCCTCCATGTCTGCCAACAGCGGGCTTACACTCCTCACTTAGCCAACTGCAAGCCGTGTGGCACTGTGCCTTAGCCAATAAACATGTCTTCTTTACACTGGGTGAAAAGGAAGCAAATTGCATCTCAAAGCTGCAAGCACTGTGATCAAAAGGGCACTCTGATGGGTTTACAACATTCCTTCTTTTCAGTTGGCTTTTTAATTTATTTATTTATTTTTTTGCCTTCTTTGGACTCTGAGCGACATTTAAGCAGAGAACGGAGAGAATTGCTTCCGTGGAAGTGTGTCAAAAAATGCAGATAATAAATATGATCCACTTCTCACTTTCACCAAAGGAGATTATATATCAGAACAAAAACAATTAGTCAGGTAAAGGACATGAGGACATGAGTAGATTTAAAAATGCTGACTTTAAATGATTGTAAAGAGAAGACTACTTTAATATCTCTCCTATATCCAAAACCAAACTGGACCTTACTAGATTAGTACCTTTTCAGTTACCTTTTCAAATGCCTGGATAAGCAACCAATCTGCTTTTTAACAGCAAAGAAAATCACTGCAATAAAAAGAACAAAAAGTACTGTATCTTATTAAACCCGAGCATCTAAGCGCTGCGAAGGCCTATTGTTTTTTTATTTTTCATCTTACATAAAAGTGAGCCTTCATTCAAATACAACCCAACAGGTCAGGACAAAAAATATTCCATAATAAATAAAATACTGAGTATTTTACTGAGTCCTGACATCTGTAGTGCCTGGTTCTTCTTTTCAAATACTCGTTTTGCTTTATTGAGAGACCTGAATGGGAAGATGACACTGAGTGATATGTAGCTTTAATGTGTCAGTTGTTTCCAGAATCAACACTAGTCAAGTGTTTTCTCTACACAAAATAATTTACATGATTCTAGTGAGAACTCACTCTGAAGCTGTTGTCTTGAAAATGTTAATTAGATGGCTTTACAAAGTATGATGCTTTCTTTCACTCTGTATTCTGTATGTGGATTTCTGGTTGGGCTTCTGAACAAATATGTTAATTCATGCATAGTCACTCAAAAACTCTTGTTGCACTGAGGATTTCAAGATATTCTATTTCCCTCAAGCCCTACGCAAAATGCTTAATCAATTCAAAACCCACCACTGACCTATTAGTGAAAACAAACCTTAGATTGAATTAAGATGACTGGAAAAGAAAAACAAGTGGAAATGTAAAATATTGCTGAAAGCACACTGGTTAAAATGTTTTCTTTTTAATGTTATGGATTTGACATAAGAAGAGCAATAAATAAATCTTATGAACAATGCTGTAAGTATGTTAGCCTGGAGCTTTCCCTCTTATGTGAAAACTTCACCTTCTTCTTTCAATTACTAAAATATCAGAAGCCAAAGAATGTCAAAGAAGGATTTACATTATTGCTTGACTTAGATAACAAGAGAGTTTGGGAGCCAATCTGGACATTTTTGCATATTTTCAAAATATGTTTTAATGCATATTTTCCAAACTACTCAAGTTATAATTTAGAACCTCACTAAGGTTTTGATCACTGCTCGACAAGATCAAATCCTAAACAGAGTATAGAAAATGGTGCACTCACGTCTAAAAAGAGTAATTTAGACCCTGGAAGATCCAACAGGCTTTTATTTTATCTACACCTTCCCAACAGGAGAAAAGTAAAACAATTTAGACAGAGAAGGTCTTGTGCCCTGGAACTCCCAGAACATTGCAACTGTGAGCATAAAGAGCAATGAAACAATACTGCCTGACCAGAATCCACCAGGTTCAAATGAGATATTTTTCAAGTAAAAGTAAGGTGCCAGTAACCAGATAAAACTACAAACTGCCAGAGCACCCTCCCCAAACAAAAACAACAGAAATCAATAAGGGAAAAATAAATAATAATTGATACTTGGTTTCACAAGCATTATCCTCATATTTGTCCACTCTTCTTCTTAGAAATGGTGCAGTTCATTTAAATGAGTTGGTTTTCTGGCGAGTTAATGTCCTTTAACCGTCCTTTTATGTGTCTGAAGTTTCAATGCAAGTAGAGTGCGTTAGGATTCTGGGTTGCTTGGATGAGCTTGGGGTTTTGTATATTTATGTGTTCCTTAGTTCCTCTTTTATTTAGGTCAGATATTTTCATTTGAACTTAGTTAAGTCTTTTCTTAGTTGTTCTAGTTTCAGTACTATTTTGTTTCTTAATTAGGTTACACAAGTCTTTTTTTTTTTATCTTGGCTTATTATGTTTAGTTCTTGTCTCTGGTTGTTCTTTGTACTCCAGTCCAATTACGTCTCTTTAGGTCTCTCTCCCCTCACAAATGCAACCTGTTATGATTAGCCCAACCTCCCAGTACCAAAGCTCCTCTCTTTTAGTCACTCCTCACTGGTTCCTCCCATTGCTTCCTGTTCTTCATTGGGTTTCTGTGTTTACATTTCTTTGGATACATAATTTGTTTTCTTCCCCGATCTCTGTGGATTCTTGGAAATTTTTTGTTCCTCATTTTTTCATTCAAAAAATTTTCATCATCTACTCAACATCTCTGTCATTCTGCATTTGGGTCCTCCATCAATCTACTAACAAGAGTCAAGGCCATTACTGAAACTTATTGCTAGCATCCCCAATCCGTGTCAAAACTGGCTGTGATATACATTTTTATTGCTGTCTTGTTGATGAAATAAATGGCTAGGATGTTCAAGAACAAATCAGGGACCAAAAAGACAGCAGCTAATCTGAAACTAGAAATACTGGAACACCGGAGTCACCATCTACATTGAAGTCAGTTTAATGTTGACCAAGAAAGAAGTGCCTGCTCCAAAATCAACGCTACCAAACTCCAATAAAATTAGTAGCTGTCATGCATTAGGACAGATTTAAATACTATTTGGCCACAATGTTAAGAAGAATTCTTAAAGAGTCTCAGTGTGAGAGTTGCAAACATACAGGGACATTTAAACTTAAGAACATTGAAGAAATTATGAAACTTGGTGGTGGTAGCATTATGGTGAGAAACAGGTTTGCCGCCAGGGAACATTGCACAAAGTGAATGGAATAATGAAGACGTTGGACTATCTTTCAATTCTATAAGTTCCCCTTACATCAGTAGATAATCATGGACCAATAAGAGTGTTTTAACAAGACAGTGGTCCCAAACATGGCAAAGCTAGTTTTAGAATGGGCTAGAGAGGCTGAGTGTATGTAAACCTATGGCTGGTAATATACATCAATATACATTATGGTTTTTAAATACAAATTTTCAGGAGACATCAAAAGGCCACTGAAATATTTCTCTAAGCTCCTTACTACGTTACAGAAAGCTAGCAACATATAACAAGCTAACAGGTGCAACAATAACTCCAAAAGGCGAGTTAAAAGGTTCTTTGAATTATTAATCTGGCTTCTTTGAACACATTCTGATAGGATAGCCGACCGCTTCACTGTGGTTATAAGTTTGGTCAGCATGCTTACTTCACACAAAGAATACATGATGAAGCTTCGGTCTTCTGAATAAGTTCATTTTAAGATTAAAAATCTCTTTGAAAAAGTTCTGCTTACATAAAAAAGCAATTTTCACATGTGGTAACTTTTTATATCCACTAAGGAATAGTTTCCCTTCAGATAAACTAAGCAGTATTTCTAAAAGGGTCCGTGAGGGCTGTAGATCTGTCTTATTTGATTGGCCCAGTTACTCTTATGTTGTTTGTATGAGTCATCCACAGTAGTTTTATATATTATTCATCATTATTCGTTAATTTCAAATACTTGTGTTTTGGTTTAACACATATGGAGCTTGTGAGCTCTGCTCTGAGTTTCAGGTTTAGTAAAAATGAAGTTAAACTGAAAAAAGGAAAGTCCTAAGGTTATGTAAAAAACAAGCTCCTATAGGCCATGATATTTGATATATATTAAAAAAAAACACCTGTTTTTTTTTTTTTACATTTGTTAGATGTGAATTGCACTGGATGTAAAGCTGCCTTTCCCTGTCATTCCACATCTTTCCTATTTAATCTCTACCAAAAACCTCAAAAGTGACACTACTGACTAAAATCTCTTGAGTCTCCAAAGATAATGCAGATTTTTATAGGCAGCCTTTTTTCATCACTAGACACAAGATAAAAAGCGAGAGATGTGATTTAGTTCACAGCACCAACATTAAGGTTTGCAGAATGCAAGAACAAGATAATCCACAAAGGGCTAGTTCTTTATTGTTTCTAACATCTGAAGGAATTATTTACTGAGTGAGAACAGCTTTGAGGTCTGTTTTTGTTTTTAAATTTCCACGTTGCACAGTTATATTTTATTGATTGCAGATCCGCAATGTCCATGAGATAAAATAGAACTTGTTTACTGCCAAAACGTGATTGTAGTGTGTTACAGAAATGCGCCTAACTGCAGCAAAAGCTGTTTAAATGCTTTAGTTCTGAACTAAAAGATTTTAAAAAAATTTATTTAGTTTATGCAAAGAAAAAAAGCAAGTGAGTTGAAAAATAAATGTTAGCTATCACAGCTTTTTCTGTTTAAATGTTAAAATATTACTGCGACAGACTGGCGACCTGTCCAGGGTGAACCCCGCCTCTCGCCCGGAACGCAGCTGGAGATAGGCACCAGCACCTCCTGACCCCGTTAGGGGGAAGGGTGACCGGTAAATGAATGGATGGATGGATGGATATGAGACTGTTTGAAAAAGGCACAATAATTTTTGTTTTTCTCAACCTGAGAATCAAAACTGTATGACTGCAGGGCTTACAGTGTAAAAAGAATGAAGAGATGATTTATGGTCTAGGGATCTGGAATTTGAACGATATTTTTTTTTAAATGTACTGAACAGCCTCAGAGGCAACAATAGTCTGTGTCTACAAAAATAGCAAGAAGAGAGCCAAGAGATGCCTCCACTTGAAGGAATATTGTTTTAACGTCTGTACTTAAAAATTAGTAAGACCAAAAACCCAACAGCTACATTGCTGAAGCTGAACGCATCCACGTAGCAACTTCTCTTTAAAAAAATCTGCTCTCCGTTGTTGACTTTAACACACAAGCAGAGCAATACCAAGCTATAAAGTTAAAAGATTGCTTTTGCTTATTGTTAAAGAGGTTTTACTTCTCTAAGACCAACGATTTATCTATAAAGCAGTACATAATGGAATGGCAGTTTAAGAGGGATTTATTTCAAATTTCAAAGTAACCTCTCATAATAAAATGTAGTGAAGCCCAAACATTTTCATACCCCTGAAATATTTAAAGTGATATTTTAATTTGATCAACAGGCTTTTTTTCTGAGTGTAAGTGACATTTTACAGTAGCAGTCATTCATCCATCATATGGCTACACAAAGACTCATTAGGCAACCATCCATGAATGTATATACTCTTCTAATTTAGGGACACCAATTAATCCAACAGTCAGATTTTCGAGCTATGGGAGGAAGCTAGAGTGTTTGAAGGAAACCATGCACGCATTGGGAGAACATGCAAACTCCATGTACCGTGACACCAGGGACGAAGAATCTTTTTGCTACCCACTGCGCAGCGCAGCTTTGGTGCAATTTCTGGCTCATTATTTTGAGATAAACTTCTTTCAGTAATGATAATGTTAAAACTAAATTACCAATCATATACATATTCTTGTGCTTAAATGTATATCTTTGGTGTTAAATTTGAACATGAGTCTCATAAGAGGTGGTGAAATGTATGTGTTGTTTATTCTCTGCCATCTGATCCAATTATTTCAATGACTAATTAGCACAAAATGGTGCCTTTAAAACACAACTGCCTTCTTATATTTAAACAAACAACCTATCACAGAGATCCTATGAGAACTTAAATCCTTTAACAGGATAATACAATTATAGCACTCTTCATGTTTCTCCACTTTCTTTCTCAAAAATCCACTTTCTTTCTCAAAAGAAAGTGGAGAGCCAAATCTGATCCTTAACATAAAACATCACTGTGTTTGGCGACTAGTGCTGTTTTGTGGAAGACCACAGAACTATGGCTGCTAATGTGCCACAGAACCAGGTGAACCCTCAGAGTTGCAAATGCAACATTAAGAAAGCAAAAAAGAGAAATGGATTCAATGATAATGTGGCCTTATCTATCCATTCAAATGGGGTGAGAGCACATTATTTTGTGTGTTGACTATTTTAATTGGCGGTTTTCTGTACAGTGTGGGTTGAAAATGAGGCCAGGGATGAAAAGAGTAGTTATTACAGTTTTGAACTGTTATAAGTGGATTGCAAAAGCAATGTTTGTGCTGCTACTGATTTACCAGATCAGCTGAACACAGACATTCATCTTCAATCTGACTCTGAATCTTCTTAACAGGATATTAGTACTGTAGTATTTTGGGACAGTTATAGACATTGTAACCCATGTTCAGTGCTTATTAGGTTCTATTCAGTATTTTCACCTTTAATTCAATTTGGATTTTATTGAAGAAACGCCTTTAAAATGGAGTTAGACATCAACATGCATAATTAATACATTCCAAACTGCAGGAAAGAGAACTTAAAATGCTTCACTCTTGGTTTATATGTAAGTTGTTTTCTTACCCCTTGCCTTTTTTAATTTCTACTACTGGTAATTTTTCATAATGCATTGCAATACAATAAATCCACATTCAACTCATTTGAATTGTGTTGCACTAGCAAGTGGTTGAAAAGGAAATATCTCTCCGTTAGGCATTTTCCTACCAAAGCTAACCAACAAAAAAAAGAAGCAAACCCAGTTCTCAGCTTGAGCTTCATGAATCTAATTTGTGAAAATCTGGAGAGCACTCCAGAGATCTGCGGCCTCTTCTTCAGTGTTGGAGCAGAAGCAGCCTATGTTCCGCTCAGCCCCAAAAGCAGCAGACCCAATCGATCGTTCTTTGATCGCCTTTCAGCAGCTCTCCTCTCTCCTTCTGCCAGCTCACCATGGGGGAATCAGACTGCTTCTTCATGTCAATTGCAAGTGTCAGAAATGGCTTTGGCGAGATGTTGGTAAGTTCAACCACCTGCCTCATTCATTCTCTGGCCTATAGCTGCTCTCTGCACTCTTAGGCATGCAGTTCAGAAAAAAAAACAGGGATCACTCTGAATAGATGTGTGCCAAATTGGTGCAGTGGTTTGCTGCTGCCAGGGGAATGTATGTGTCATCTACGGGCACTGAAATTCAGAATGACATTTCTTTCAAAAGATCGCCCCTGAGCAAACCTGCCATGTTTGTTTACACATGAATGAGCCATTATTCCTGATGTCTGTTCAGTAAGTCAGGGACGATGGTCCCAACTGTTGAACCATGTGCAGAGCAGAGTCCTGCAAAACAGAAAATGCCAAATAAATGGTTTAAAAGGAAACAGAAACAAAAGAAAACCCAACAGTTTGTTTTTAAAAGACATTTTTTATCGTTTGTCAATAACTAACTTTCAAACCTTGAGATCAAATCAGTTTTTTTAATCTTTTACTGCTGTTTGGTTTGTTCTGTATTCGAAACACCAAACACAATAGCCCTGCTGGTTAGAGTTTAGATTGGGCCTAAAAAATTCAACTCAACCCAACAGAAACCCATAGACATTGTGTCTAAGCCTGATCTGACCTAATTAACTTTGATTAGAGTTAGTTAGTAAACCCAACATATTAATTTGAAATTCTTATTACATCTTAAATGTAATAACTAATGAGGTTCAAATTAACTTTTGAACCTTACTTTCGTTCTTCAACAGGGAGAACTACCTCCTCCTCTGTTTAGACTATTATAGATTAACACAACTTTATGTTGAGTATTCTTCTTAGTTTGTGCTCTGTGATGCCTGCAAATGTTCTCTAACAAACTACTGAGGCCTTATCAAACATGCTTCATTTTACTAAAACATAATTACACATAGATTGTCTCTACTTAATAATTCAGAGCTTTCTGCAAGGCTTGTTTCAGGTGTATCAGATTGAAATGGGCTAAACATAAAAAGCCACACATTTTAAATATTTTTGTAATTTATCTTGGAAACCATATGTGTGTTTCCAAGATTCACACAAGATAAACATATGTGTATCTTGAATACACGTGTGTGTATCCAATACATTTATCTGTTTATGTAGAGGAATACATAAATGTGTTCCTCTACATTCATGTGCCAGTTTTTGTTCATAGGAATTTCACAAAGACATGTGCTAATGTCTTTGCCCGTTGAACAAAAACAGAAGTAACTTTTACAAATTGTTGGGACATATTGCTGATTGCTCTTCTCATGTATCACATACTGTGTGCTGAATCCTTCACAGCTATGTTCTTTTGTAAATTCCTTGTCTGTTTTGTTTCCCCTTAGATTGACTCTGCATTATCTGAATGTGAGTCATTCACTGTTTTTTTCATTTGAAAAGGAAAAACAGCACAAGCGGCAAAAATCCTCTGGGAAACACTGAAGTTGCATCACAACTCAGCAATGTTTGCTTTTGTTTGCCATTAATTCCACCTACTGACTGTCTGCATTCATGAATTCATCCAAAGAAACTGTGAATTATATCTATAGGTCTATGTGTAAGTATGCATAATATGTATAAATCACTGAATTCCATTTAATAGCTAACAAGCTAATGAATAATGAGGTATTACGAATTTAAGTCTACAAATCCAAACTGTGGTGCCAGACCACCTTGTACAGCTCATTACATCACAAAACCACAACAAATGTGCTTGCTTTATCATGTAGCTGAATCCCGTAAGCATGCATACTGTCAAACATAACACGGCAGCTAACAGAACAAAGACTCAAACATGATCTGTGGACTCTTTTGAATCTCAGAGAAAGTAGAGTTGGTGTTGTGTGAATTGTTGTGCGTTACATCGTACTTTATTTGAAAAAGCCCCTGTTGACATTCTAACATTTAATATTTGTCTAAGCATAGCTCTGTGTTTGAGTATGAAAGTGGGGCCCTTGTATTTGCTGCTTTTGATTTACTATGTGAGATCAAATGTAGTCTGTAGCTCCTCTGTGTGGTTAGGATGTGCTCAAAGCCAATGATGTGTCTCGCTGAATTCATGTGATGGGGCCTGCCGGCACTTAGTCTCTCAGGTGCTAGTGACCCTCCTGTTTTTCTGAATAGCTGCTGCGCTCAGTTCACTGAAGTTGAAAGTCTATCACATTTAATTGATGGAGACCCTCCGAAGTCAATGAGGCTGGGAAAGCAGGACGGCCCCTCTCTTTGGCGAGCCAGGGGGCCATCCGTGAGGGAGGCAGAATGAGAGCTGCATGTGATGTTCATGAGTGAACCTGGGGCTTTGGAGTAATGGTGTGTGTCTACCCTGGTGCCACGCCACATAAACTTAGGAACTCCCTGTCAGATCCAGACACTAGGCCTATAGCAACACACAGGAGGAAGCTGCAAAGAACAGACTCAGTATCTCAAATACTTGTTATCACATGGTAGTTATAGTTAGTGCACATGCCATGTCACAAAAATATTAACCATTAAAAACATAGTGCTGCTTGATAGGACATTTCTGTTTAATTAAAAGTCAAAGCCAAATTTATGTAAACTAACATTTTAAGATTAAATTGTTGATGTTTCTAGCTGTCCTCAAGGAGCTTGCAAGTTCAAGAACCTCTGATGGCCTTTTAATGGAGAAGGGTGAAATGGGAACCCAGTCATCTGCTAAAATGCCAGCAGGCACCTCTGGCTGTCTCCTCTCTGTTTCTCGCTGCTGCATCAACAGTGTCAATGGACGAGGCCAGTCTTAACAAGGAGCATCTGGACAATCAGTATCGCCACTTTGGATGACAAGTAAGAGCCAAGACATGCAACAAGCTGAGTTTGTGTCAAAGAGTGATTATTTAAAAACTGGGATAGGTTAATTTTGTTATTACCATTACTGTTCATTTACTACTTAATTTTAAGAATCAAAAGTAGGTTAGAGTTTACAAACAGGAACTTATATAGTTTAGAAAAAAAAGACATGCATGAACAATATGCTGTATAAATACAAAGAGTTTTTAAAAAGTGTGTATCAAAATGTTAATAAAATATTTTTCTTACATTTCTGAAAAGTGAGAAAAACTATGTATGTATATAGTTTTTAAGTGTTAAGTATTAATTTTTTCTACCACTAGAGGCACTGTGTTGTTCAAGCTGATAGTCAAAAGGCTGATTTCCAACATGTCCCATGTTCTAAATAAGATTGCTTTAAAGTAAACTAAAATAAAGCTTCATAAGCAGTTCATTTGCTTGCCATGCTATATTCTCATTATATCAAGGTCAAATATGAATGTGTTATATTGAAATAACTAGTGGTGATTAAGGACATGAGTAGAACAAAAAGTAATTGCTCACCAAGATGGCTTTTTCATGATTAAACGAGGCAATAATTCTTCATGTTGTCTGTAAAAGTTGTTAACTGAATGTATTAAATAGACTTGGTCCTGTGTTTCTTTAGAACCCACAGAAGGGCTTATTTTGGATCATTTGGACACAATTTTGCCTGTGCTGTATAACGCACATATATTATGCATATATGTAATAAAGTTGTTTCACTATCTTCCTTTTTCCTTTAGTTTTTGCTTTTTAGTCACTTTTGATAACTTCAAATCATTTCATGTTGTTTGCATGTCTTAACATCAGACAAAGACGACTTGAGTAGATGCAAAAGGCACACAGTTGGGACAATTAATAATTAAATTTAGGGGGTACTTATGGTTTCACATATAGTCATCTTTGTGTTATATTAAAATTTACTTACTGATCTCAAACATTTATATGCATAACAAAAGAAAAGCAAAAATCCATAAAGGGGTAAATATATTATTTAACATTACTCATTTTAAATTATTTTCACATTGGCATTATTTTTATGGGTTGTTTAAAAACATTTCTGAAATATATATATTTTTTGTTTTTCCTTATATATAGCTATTTTTAATTGGAAATGGTCCTCTCACCCCTTCACCAGAATACAGCAATAACCCATTGGGTTAAGTTAAAGACTTGCTAATGTAAGGATTCTCGTGCTTACAAGTGCTTACTGTTTGGATTCAACTTACATTGATTGCTATTTGTTTTGCTCAATGTTGCTGCATCTTTTAAAACCAGACCTTTAATTGTTTCCTAGATGAATTATCATTGTTAGAAGCCAATGATAGAAAATCACAGTGACAGCCTGTGCTGTTGTTTGTTGCTCATAGAGCAGAATAACTAAATTCAAAGAATGACAGGTGCAGTTATCCTGGTACATGCTTGAGGCAGACGTAAACATGTATAATCATCTGTCTGTTTTGCAGTTTGCACAATACCCACAGGGAACACTGGAAGGCAAAAATGACAGATACAGATAAATAGATTTTTTTTTTTTGTTGCCCAGTAAAGGCAAAAAATGGAACTGGAACTCACCTAGCAATCAGAAATAAATCAGGACCATTTCTTTCTCTCTCCATGAGGTTGGCCACCAATCACATGCAAGCATTTAATGTTTCAGAAATCACTGAATGAATAGATCTAAGCACCACCAAAAGCCTTCTGTAAAAGAACTAAAGATTTCTGGTGGTTCTACTTTTATATTTCCACATCTATGGCAGGACTCGCATAGTGATCAAACGTTATCTGATCCTTATCAGTAAAAGTAAAATGTTTTTGTAAGAGTTACATTTGCATAGCACTGAAGTGTCTGAAAATCTACCCCGACCTCAGACTTGCCTTTCTGAGTGGGTAGAAAAAGATACCCAACCTCTGAGTTGCCAGAGGTGCTGCTGAGGTTGAGCTTGATGTACACAGATGGGGAGTGTAGAGAGCGTGTAGGATGAGACTTTCCTGAGCTGCGCTGGGCACATAAATAAGAGAGCAGCACAAAGCTATCCCCCAGGACTGCTGTCAGTTGGCATCTTAACATCCTGGATACTAATGAGAGACAATGCTGCATCACGCACCTTATGCAACGTGCAGCACACAGATGGATTAGGTTGTACAAGCTCACACAGTAAGAAGTAGGTCTGATAGTTGCAACATAGATAAACACAAAGATTAAATTTACTACCAGTGCAATATCATCTTTTTAATCCTTATAAAGAAATGTACTGTGAAAACAATAAAATCATATCATCTCTGTGGAGATACTCAGCAGAGCTCTTTTTTATTTAAAGTTTTAATACTTAAGCCTTTATGAAACTGAGAAAAAAAAGTTGAATGTGAACTGAAATATTCAGATTTAATGTAAAAGAGAGCATGACACATCGGCAAAGATAAAAACTATTTTAATATACCTCTGCATGCATGTAGGCCGATTGTCCAAAATCTGTGTGGACTAAGAACCATTAAGCTAATTTCTTTATAAAACTAGTTTCTTTCATTCCAATGATCTGAACACATTAGGTCACTGCAGTTCATGGCAGTTTGTAAAAGACAAATTAGTTGCTTGTATTTCTGAATTGTACCATTCTTTGTTACATAACTCAGACTGCTTGATTGGGAGTTTGAATCTAAAATAAACTCAATCATCTGCACTGGCTTGCGTGATAGTTTGTAAGCATATTTTTTCAGCTTGAAAATAATATGGAATCAGATACATAAAAATGTTACATAAAGTACATTGTGATTTTCAAAATGTCATGTGTTTTAAAATTAAGATTAAAACAAAACAACAACAAAAAAAATTGAATCAAGTTGAATCAAGCAACTTAAAATACCATTTCAGTTTAGTGGACAAAACTGGTAAGGAACTAACTAAATGTCATATCTGCAAGTTGTTTTGGTATTTCTTTCCTCATCTCTCTCACCTGGGTGTGACCAGCAGGTGGAGGCTCCACATCTGAAGCTCATTAAGAGTGTTTTCACACCTGATAGTCTGGAAGCCATGGTTGGATTGGGGGACATGAATTTCAACATTTGTTGCCTTTTCAGTTAGTGTAGTTTGCTTTCACACTACACTGTGTCAAACGAACCAAATTATTTGAACAACCTGTTTACACACTGCAGCAAGAACCATTGAAGTTAGCAACACATAAACCTCTGAAGAGAACCGCAACTTCCTTCTTCAAGAAATGTAAACAAATGGATGGTGTCAGATTTTAGCAGTTGTAGGATTTCTCTTTTGTCTTTGGTAAAAGACCATAAAGCATTTATCTCCTACTTTTGCAAGGTACAGTAATTCTCTCATAACACCAGCATTGTGGACTAAGTGATTGTAATAAAGAATGAACCACAGTGCTGGAAAAAATAAAAAATAAAAAAAATTAAAAAACAGATTATCTCCCATTGGGCAAGGTTTGAAAAGCAGTTTTTAGATTCAACACTCGGTGAAATAATTAGCCTCTTCTCACTTCAGCAAGTTCACATACTGTTTTTTCTTCTGGACCCTTTGGTGTCACAAATCATCAGTGTCTGTTTTAACACCTTCTGTGAATGTGTTTCAACATTGTGTTTAGTTACATTCTGCAGTTGGCCATTACCCAACTGCTAAAATTAAAATCTAGATTACATGGTTTTGTGATCTCTGATTACTTGGTTTCTTGATTATTATTTTGGTTTATAACACAAATGATATAAAATCAACACATTTTCATTTGCACTTTTCCTAAACTTAACTGTTGTTCTGCCATAGAAATAAGCATGTGAAATGTTGCGTTGAATGCATTTTTAATACTTGTTTTACACTTCTTTCATTTTGTATCTTAACCTTCCCAAGGTCTTAGCATGAGGCCTCTTAAGACCAAGGAGAATTAAAAGTTGTTTCTGGATAAAAGAGTCTCAACTTCTCAAATAATTCTCATTAGAGTTAATTAAGTTATAAAACATGAACGCATTTTTTTTGCAGGACTACTTATGAACTTGAATATAAATGCTATGCATCTTCTTTTCAAAGACATACACATTTGCAAGACAGCTTTATTTTTCAAAAAGCTGACTCAAACACATTTACATCAGGGATCTTGTTAACCAAATATTTTCTGTCTTGGACAGCGTTTTTAAACTGTGATGGAAAAACTTTGAAGGTCATCATCATTTTGATAGACACACCTGACTTTGTGCAGACATTTTCAATTTTATGCACAGAGAACATCATGGAGGAGCCATGGAAGCTTTGGAGCATCATTGTCATTTTAAAAATTGATTATGATGGGATTTTTGACCATGTCAGTCAAAATGACAGTCAATTTTGTTGTCAAAATGACTGACAACAAAAAAGCTTAGTGTGACCTCAGATTTACACCTATCACTATCTGATGCTGCCAGTTATTGAGCTCCCAATAAACAAATCATAAGAATAATTTGTCATATAATAAATCAATTTGTATCTATATGTTGCTTTGTTTACAGTTTAGTAAGCTCATTTATATTTATGGGTTCTTGCGACACTCTTTCCTCACCACTGTCTGGGCGGGGACAAACAAATTATCCACCTAACAATCACATCTCTTCTATACTCCTTTTTCACAAAATGGTTTGATCCCACATCCTCAGATGTGATTGGCCACATGGCCACCATGTCACCAATCAAAACAAAGTCCTCTTGTTGTCTTGACTGAGCCACTAAAAGTGAGAACCGAGTAGAGAAAGGAAAAAAAAATAAAAAAAATGAAGTAGCCAGTTTTGGTTTGATGGGAGTCCAATCTTATAATTCACCACAAAGCTTTGGCATGACTCAAACAATGAGAAACATTATAACATAATATAAAGCTTAGAAAAGTTGATTTTACATAAACCCTATCTTCTAGGACTGCCTCCAATGATGAAAAACCATTATTTTCCATTTGACGTAGACGTTTTCCCCCCAACCATCCCACTGCCTCCAACAAAACCTGCCTTGCAAGCTTTTTGTGCGTAGTCAGCTGTGCAGCTTACCCTATGCATTTTCCTGACAAATGTGGAGTAACCAAATAGGTTTTCCAAATGTACATGATTTATTGCCGAGAAGCATTGTTACAACAAACAAAAAGCCAGCCAAACAAAAATGTTCTTAATATCTGTGGTAAGTTTAGTTTTTTTCTTCTGCATTTTATTAACAGTGAAAGTGTTCAGGTTGGGGATTACAAAAATGTTTTTTTATTCGGTACTTTTCTGGCTTTGATGAAAGTTTCCAGATTATAGTGGGTAGTAAATACTTTATATACTTGGGCTTGGCAACTTTCCAGGAACACACAGCTACTTAATGTTAACACACCAGTTTGGTGATGTTCAGTTTTCAATAAATCTCACACATCTTATTGTGCAGAGGTGAACATTTCATTTATTCTAGTTCATTCTATTTGCAAACAAAGCTGTAGGTAACAAGCAACAATAAACAAGAGAAGGAGAACAACAAATACAAATAAAATTGTGGACTTTGCTTCAATTAACAAACTCTAATACAAAGTTCTGATGGGTTCAGAAACTCTGATCTTGCATTTGGTTGTTTGAAACTTTAAAAGTCCCCTGTGTGGCACAGGCAATGGATGAGCTATAACGTATTTTCACAGTTTCAGATCAGTGAAGCTCTTACACGTTAGCTGTCTGGCAAAGAGGTTCGATGATGAACGAGAGCTGCTGCTCACTATAAAATTCTTCTGATGCTCACAACTCAAATTTTTCAGCTGGATGGTTTCAAATTAGCAAAGATAAGTGAAAGCTGTTTAATAGATAAACAAATCATACAACCCCTTTTGTCAATTAGTGGGTTTAGCTTTTATTTAAGGCACTTGCTAATAGTGGGAGCAGTTATGCTTTTAAATGTCTCTCTCCTCTGTACCTCATACTCTTCTGTTTTATTTGAGATCTGATTTGTATCAGATGTAATGTAATATAGAATATAATAATTTATTAATAAATATACTCATCAATTATTATTTATAATTAACCTGCTAAACCAGAAAGATAACTTTTTAAAAGCTTCATAGTGTTACCTCCAGAACTATTAAAGAAATTTGAAATTAAAATCAGAATTCTTTTTCAGTAGCCTAAATTATCTTCCATACTGGACATCAACTTGACCTGAGCAGCTCAAGTGTTGCGTTTTGAATGCTGTGATTATTGTTGTACTCTGTAACCCCTGATGTGTTAATACTATGATCCATTTGAAGTGACTTGTATCTTCAGCAGAGTTTGAACAACTTGCTAAAACCAAGCTGCACGTTCATATCTGTACTCCTCTTTTTCTTTCTTCCTCTTGCGCTCTCTTTCTCTTTGTGCTTCCCACTGTCAAACATCACAGAAGCCACATTTCCTTTATCTAGAACTGAAACTAGGCATGAGTATATGTTTGGGTTGTTATGATCCTTTGTTTCAAAGTGGTGGGTGGGTCTGGATCTGGACAGCGTTTCCGGATCTGTCGTCTCCCTCCGACTTGTCTCTTGCCTCTCTGTCTTTTCACTGCAGAACTCATGCTGTTTTGTGAAAGGATGTAATTTAGCTGTATTATGATTCTGCTACTCTTTTTTCTTTTGGTCCTTGTTTCTAAGTAATCACTTAGTTTTGAAGTTATTCCATTTCGTTTTATCACATCTTGTTCATTAATTTGATTTGATCCTTCACTCACCATTATATATATATATCAGAGCTGTATATGTAAATTTTTTAATTTTCTTTAGTCGTTAACTTCCTTGTTTGTAGTTAGCGAAAGAGGTTATTTCAACTGTAAAGTTTTGTTAAATTCTCAGACTTAGCTGGAGACAGGCGTGTCTGTGGTCACCCCTTGTGTGAGAGATGTCTTCTGTCCAGTAGCCGTAAATTCATTTCGTCCAGCTTGGCATAAGTTTACAGGTTCTGGATAGTTCCCTGATTTAACTAAAGAAACTCTATCTTTCTTCATCTTTTCATTAATAATGAATTATTCATCATAATTTGTAATAAATACATAAATCAAATATTCATAGAAATTTTGATTCCCAACACTAATGTAGAATATATTAGTGTTAGGAAATGTAAATAGTGTAAAGCTGGATGGGAAACGAACTATTTCAACATATTCCAGCATGCACAAAAACAACAAATGTGTTGCCAGGCAGTTTGTACATTTTTAAAAAGAACAATGGACTGTGTTGCAATGACATGTTCGGCAATGGTCTATTTCTGTATGTATTTCCAAATTATATAATGCTAACATCCGCTCAGTCGGAAATAATGTAAGTACTTCAGAAGAAATATATAATAGATAATTGTCTAATGCATGTTTTTAATTACTGTTGCATATTTTCTGCTAATGAATCTCTAAGAATATATGCTTTGTTCCAATATATTGATTACTTAAAATTTAAGGGCTTCAAAAGCACAATGTCAGATAGGGAGAGCAGTAGTCAATCTCTAGATTTGCAAACTTTGCACACTGGTAACCTTTAGGTCTGTAAAGTGTGTTGACAGAGAAAGACGGAGCTGGTGGCAAAGACCAGCTTTTGTGGGGAGAGGTACTGCAGGTGGGTTGCTGCAGAGAGCAAACAACAAGGCAACATGTTTGGTGAGGCGTGATAAAGACATGTCAGACTGAATAACCACCAGATTCTGACACTGATGCTTGTTTCTGATTAAATTCAAAAGTCTTTCTCTTGTCACAGATTGGAAATGTTTCTGGGTAACTTTGAACTGAATCAAAGCAGAAATTTAGCAGTTCATTTAAGATCATTTGCACCAGTTGCCATTTAGAAAGAAAAAATGCCAGAGAGGCAGATATGATATGTGTAATTGAAGATCTACAACAAAGTAAATGTTCTAATTAATACATTACTCCATTCAAAAACATGTTTATGAAAAAATTCAATAATGACACAAAAATCCTCCAATAACTCAACATCAAATAGGCTTCTGAGATTTTATGAAATATATACGAACACAAAATAGTGCATAGTGGTGAAGTTGATGGAAGTGTTTGAAAAATGTAAGTCTAAATGAAGCATGAAAATGAATTCATCCCCTTTGAATCAACATTTTTTTAAATCACCTTTTACTTCATTTACTCCTGCTGAACTCCACTACCTGCCCATTATTCTCCAAGGAATAACTGGACCTCAGTTATGTTAGAAAATTTTGAAGATTTTGAAGATTTGGATTCTAACAGATCTCTATGCTCTGGTTTTATCCATATCATATCAGTTCTGGCTTTACGTTTAGCATTGTTGCTCTGTGTGAAATCAAACCTAAAGTCTCAATCTTTTTCTGTCTTTAATAAGTTTTCTTACATGCAGTTCTGTAGTTGCATCAGTCTTTCTATAAGCTCTGTCCAACTTCCCTGTCCCTTCTGAAGAACAGCATAGAGCTGCCATAACCGTGTTTCACTGTGAACATGGTGGACAGACATGTATTTACAGGTTTCCAAAGTTTCCCCAAAGGTTTAAGCTTCTTTATGCTTCATCCATGATCTATCTGCTTCGTTCATCAAGCTTCATGATGTTGTACATTCAAATAATGATCTCATATTTTCATGCATTCTTTTTCTTTAATGTCACAATTTATGCACTACTTTGTGTGTGGCATGTCTTCCTAAAAAAATATGCAGCCTTACATTATGATTAAAACAAAAGTAATAGAAAACTTAGAAGGCATTAGCCCAATGTACACATTAAAGCCTTAATTTATAGAAAGTTGATGATTTAAACTTGCCTGTAAATCTTTGACGCAGGACATCCAGTGAGTGCTCTGTCACAGAAAAAAACTTCAAATAATTTACAAATAGCTTGCACTCAGAATTTTAACCCTAAAGTTTCACTTCCCTACCCATTAATTTACCTAACAGTTAATTTCTTTGTTTTACTTTATGCCATTAAGCATCATGCAGAAATGAAGTCAGTTCCAAACAACTTGTTAGTCCTCAAAAGAGTTACTGTCGATCATTGGGCCAATTTAACCAATCATATGTTGACTGCTTCTCTTCTCTTCCAGTAGCAAACTGTCTGAGAAACGAATCAGTCTGACCCTGAACCCTAAATATGAACTCTTTTATCAAACACCAAGGACGTTTGAGATCAAATAGCTCTGACTCTTCCTGATCAGTAGGCAGAATGCACCTCCTGGGAAGCAACAGTGTGACACCTATCAATGTCGATGCATTAACTGTGTCAGAAGCAGACTGGTAATGAACCGGGGTCTGTAAGATACAGGGCTGCTGAGCCACCATGTTCTGGAGGCCTTTGATCACCCTGCATCCCTGACCAGCCAGATGAACAGGCACTGGGGCAGAATAGTGCCTTTGAAGATCTCAGTCATCGACCACTGATAAGGTTATTATATCTTTGCTCTTTACCATCAAAGCCATAATCAAATGTGACAGAGACTACCTTGCTGGGGCTCCCCGAGGGATGCAGTAAGGTTTATGTGATGAGAATTTTGTCAGATGAGGCTGGGTTATTAGATGTTTTCATTTTGGTGGAAAAAATTGAGGAACCTGCACGAATTGTAAATGTGGAATGGAATTCAGCTGCACAGGTCACAAGTAAAGTATTTTTGACTTGATGTATTTGAAACATTATTTTTGTCAGGGAGGAATTTAACAACTTTTATAAATTTTAAAGGTGAGGGACTACAACAAGATTTTGAGTTATGAAGGTCCCATTTATTTAGAACTAAATATACATAAAGTAGTTTTACTTCTCTATTGAACACTGGAGCTCAGCTGTCATCCAGTTGCTTATTTTGGGCAAGTTCCCCCATTTATTTTCTTTCATTTTTTAATTTTTTTTTTTTTTTACATTTAACCAGCCTTTTTTTAAATGCGGTGACTTTTAGAGTCAGATCATTGAAATTTGGATGTTCCACAGGATAATGATCCCAAACACACATCAAAACAGTTTTTGAAATGGATGGGAACAGCCCCAACCTCAGCCCTAATTTTAGACTGACAGGAAGCCAATCAAGCTGAATAAAATCCACTATTTATAATGAAAAGTGGTCAAATATCCAACTAGGTGAGAAAAAAAATTAGAAAAAAAAAATTAAAAAATTGATTTCAAAAGTAAAACCTGAATTAATTATTTCCCCTCCTTATTAATATACCATACATGTGTGGAAGAACTTGAGCAGAGCTGCCTTTAATGTGTTATTAGTTTTCTCTCAGCTGAAGTCTTTTTTTCTCCCCACTGCTTCTCTGTGTAAACACAAATCAAACAAAATCGGTTAGATTACAACTAATTACTATCTGTTTCTTCTTGACAGAACACTATGGTGAATTGCATGTTCTGAGACCACTTTTAGAAAACAAACTCCCCCTGCAAAACACAGAGGCTTAACCAGAAAGTTGTAAAGGATTGATGCATATTTGCTTTTTGATCATATGGTTCATGCAGCTGCTATAAATCTTTGCTAAGCTTGTTTCTCCTCTGTCTATTTTTCTATAAAAGCAAATCAGGCTTTCTAACACCACAACTGGCTTGACGAAAACCAGAGAGGAATAACAAGCATGACTTCAGACAGAAAAGAAGAACTAGTTTCCCTCTAATCTTCTCCATCGCACACCTAAAATCCAATGGATTAGGCCCTGCGCTCCTGAGCTCACTATCACGCCGGGGACTACTGGTGCATGAAACATCTCTTATGGCCTTCATTTGATTTCTGCTTTCCATGCCAAGCATTCCTGCTCTGGCCTTGTAAAATAGATGGCACAGTACAAAGGTTATGTTTTCAGAAAACGTCCAAGGTTTGGCATTATTAAAGAGGAATTTTTTTCCTTGGAAATTAGTTTTTTAAGGGAAGAGGGGGGGGGAGTTCATTGCGAAAAAAACCCTCCAAAAAATGAAGCATAAATTGTAGCCTGTAAGACAGGATGTTGAACTGACAAGCACAGCACAGATGAAGATCACTGATCCATCATCTGCTTGTTAAATAACTAAAATGGAAAACAAAGAACAATAAAACATGGGCTCAGTAGCATCTGAAGCTCTGGGATCAGACCCACTCCTTTGACAGGGATTATTAGCAAAGCTCACCAGCTTTCAAATGGCAAGTGAAGCAGAGAGCTGCACCAGCAAGGCAACTAGCTACAGCCATTTCACACACATTTCACTCCCTTCCGTCTTCTCTGTTCCTTCAGGCAGTGACCTTTGCAGTAATATTTCCATAGACATGTTGTTAATGGACAGGGCTGACATATAAGAACGATTTGCGAAGTTTGACATCAAGGATTACATAACAACCACAGCCATTCAAAGGTTGTTAAGGGAGAAAAGAGCCTGTGTCTTTCCAAGGTTTTAGTCTCAGAGCAGTTCTTTGTGCTCTTATTTTGGTGGCCAAAGCAGTAATAACAGAAAAATATTTTAATTAAGTCAATGAATTTAAAAACCAAGCAGGAAGCAACTAAGCAAAATATTTTAAAAATAACTTTTAAAATATTTACTCTTCATTATTATTATTATTATTATTATTATTATTATTATTATTATTATTATTATTATTATTATTATTATTATTATTATTATTATTATATTTTACAAATTTTAAACAGTGACAAAGAATCTCACCGCTTAACCTTAAAACAATTGGAAAACTGCAAATGAAGTCTACCTTCAGAGTAGTTAGTACATTTTTCTCTGGACCTTCCAGTTCAGCAAAAATAAAGAAGGTAAGATAAACAGGAGGTTTTAAAGCGTCAAGAAAAGGTATAAATCCCATTAAAGATTTATTTAGCTTTTCATGTCTTGTCCCACTTGTTTCATGTAATCAAATTACAATGTCAATTCATTATTTGAAATTTTCCTTGTACACTTGTTCATATAAAAGGGAAATCTCAAATAATGTAATGAATAGAAAAAGAAAAAAGAAACTTTCCAAACATGATTTTGCTTTTGCTGCTTTTCCACTGGCCATAGCGCAGCTCTCTTCTATTTGACTCTTTAAAAGTGTCTCCATTACTGGTTTTCGGGCTGAGCAGGACTGAAATGTCACTTGAAGAGCTTCTGTTCATTGATTGGCCATGGGGTGAGAAGAAATTAGAGATTTCAAAGAAGTAGCATCGACTTAAGTTAATAAAAGTCAAGAGTGACTATAATATTATTTAGGACCACAATAGAGGAAGCAGGTAAAACTGTGCTGCAATGAATAAATCAGCTGTTCAGATACACAAACATTTTCCTCAAAACATCCAAACACCAGCACATTGAAACGGCTCATGGACACAGTAATCGTTAATAGAGGACGGCTCTCCGGCTGCAGGTGGGTCTTTAAGCCAGAACTTCAGCGGTCGAGTAGATCTGTGCCGAACCATTAGAGCCAGTGGAAAAGGGGCATTATTAGCGGGTTTCTCTCTTTACTCTCAAGTCTTCCTTACTGTGCGAGTATAATAGAGAATACCTCTGCATTATAGAAATACTGAGACTGTATAAATGTGTGAGTGACAGGAAAATAAAAGACTAGCTGTAGTGCTTGACAAGAAAACTTGACCCTGGAATACTACTTCCGGGATTAATATTATGCTTTTTGTGGTATATTTGCTCTTCTATTAATAAAAGTTCAGAAAATAAAAAAAATCCATGAAGAATACAGTTATGTTTAAGAAAATTGACAACTATTTTGCACAAATTCAACAATTGTGTGGAGCATTTAAAATTGAACCCCAAAAATAAATGTGCAGAAGATTGTTAATACATTTATTTATCAATTTCTCTTCTTCACAACCATTAACAATGACACATCAGTGGCTCCAATGACCACTAATAGTGACTTTAATGTTCAGATGGTTTGGTCAATTAGGCATTTTCAATACAGTCCACTTCAGCATACTAACATGCTGTGAACATGTCACACTCAAGACATACAAATGTAAACTCTTTTCTATTGGGTTATTAGATGGAAAGAAATGTACAATACACAGGACAGGCAAAATAACAAAGACTGGCTTTATGGTTTTAGCACAGGTGATCAGTGAATGTCACAGAAAAGCAAACACATTTGCTGAGGAAATACTGGAATTGCTAAGAGACCAAAACAGTGCCCACAGGAAACTAATGTATATTTTATTTTCTCCAAATTCTTAATTGTTAAATTTAAAACTAGTGCTAGATTATTATGGGTCCAACATTTTTATCAGAACCTCAGATATAAGTAATTGTTTGTCTTTCCTGTTCAGCTGCGTTATGTTAACATACCGAGGTCAAAAAGTTTGCAATGAAAAGCGTACCTCTTCTACTCGTTTGCTATGGGATTGGAATGATCTGTTATTCATAAAAAGATATCTATTTTTACATGAAGCAGTCATTCTTGAATTGCATAATTGTATTTTTACACAAAAAAATGTCAGACTGGCGACCTGTCCAGGGTGTGCCCCGCCTCTCGCCCGGAACGCAGCTGGAGATAGGCACCGGCGGCTCCCGGGCCCCGTTGGGGGAGAAGGGTGACGGAAAATGGATGGATGGATGGATGGATGGACAAAAAAAATGTAAAATTCCCAAATAATTAGAGAGTAATCAAAATCTGAAGTTGCCATTGAAATGTTCTGACTGGTCTTTTCATTTTATTTTCCTCTCCTTTCGAAATGCTGTTGCTGAACAATAAAAGTGCATGCTTAATGCATCTTCAATTCCAAAGCAAAGCTACACTCTCAGCATGCATTCCGTTTGATTACCAAAAATGCAGAAACTTAATTGTACTCATTGTTATGCGTTGTCACTCTGCTGGTCAACATGCTGCTGAATATCAATGAGCTGCTGATAAATCACGTCTTTGCTGAGCGTTCTGAGGAAGCAAGAGAGGCAATTGCCCAACTCTGCAAGGACAGAAACACACAAATTAAACTCCAGCCTGAGCTAAGTGAATGTCACACAGAAGACTATTAGATATTGGAGTTACACATCATTTTGTAACGATTTTGTCTTGCATAATAAACCAAAATTTAGCCAATCAATTAAAAAAAAAAAAAACACTAGTTGGGAGGAAGAATTGCTGCAGAGAGGGAAGAAAACAGTCTGTCCAACAATAAAGACTCTAAAATGTTTATTTCTTTAACCAAGTTACATTTAAGTCATCCCAGTACACTTTATGTGAAAGGGCATATAATTGAACCAAATTTCTGTAATGAGAAAAACTTCTGATGAATATGGTTTCTATTAATTAAGTCAACAGTGGTCTGTTTGGAGTGATGGATCATCGGAAAATGTAGAAAAGAGCACAGAGAGGCAACAAACAGCACACAAATGTTTACTGAACATCTGAAGCAAAGGTATTTGTTAAGGATTTATGATACCTCACACAGGCGGCAATAACACAGTACTGTAAAATTATAACTGCAATTTTCCTGCATTTCAAACAGGCAAATTAAAGTAATCAGTTTAGTTCTTACATTTTCTTACATTTTTTTCATGTTTTCCTTCTTACTTTATTCTTTTCGTTTTTCTCAAAATAGCACAAATATAAGTCAGCAGTTTCTTTACAAGGATTCTGCAGATCACATTATAGTGATTGAAATACAGTTTGTATTTTCTTCAGTCCACATGTTGACATGCAGGACTCTGCAGGGCTCTGATCAATAAAAGTAGGAAAAATAAAGACATACTGGCTCATGTTTTCTATAAAATAACAAAAATAAATAAATAATTAAAACAACAAGGCAGCAGTGTTTGTTTTTTTCTTGTACTTTTTAATTTTTTCCACAAGAGTTCTCTATGATAAACTTCAGATTGGCCTTCATTTTCCTTAAAACGGAAAGTTTTTTTTTTCCATGTAAGATGGAGAAAGTTACTAGGAGAGGGTTGTCCCCCTGGACCAATTACCTTTTATATCAAATTGCAATTCAACTGAGAACTTCTTATAATTGACAAGCATTAAGAAACATGTTGGACAACTATTTAGATGAACAAATAGGTGTTTCAGAGAACAGTTTGACTTCTCCTGCAAACACGATAATGCATGTGCAAAATACTACCAGTAATACTTACTGTAGGTAATTTGTTGGAGTGCAGGAGAAATTCTCAATTGGCAATAAAGATGTAATTCATTCTGACTTTGGATAAGGTAGACTGATTTAGATGCAATGAGGTCTTTGGACCAATGGTCCATGAGCAGTTTAATGACTTCTAGGAATTCCTTCTTCCACAGTTCAAAGACCCATATGGCTTTACAGCAGCTGCTTGATATTATTGTTGCTTACCTGTGATGCTAACTCCTTAGGGCAATTGTAACTATTACACCACTTCACAAGAACCTCTGCGCCTCGGTCCTCTAAAATGTAGAAAACAGTAAGGTTTAAAATGAGATAATAATCAGATTTTACTCTTGCAAGCCCTGCCCTCTGATTATAATACCTCACTCAAATCCCTGTGCACATTGCTTACATATTTGCTGCATTTCTGTGGGCACCTGATTCAGACTAGTCTGCTGTAAAAGTTGATGTTCACATTTCTTGACATCAATAACTGACATTTTGTTAAAACTGGTCTGCGATGTGCAAAAGGAATTATTTAATACAGTAATCTGATACATCTGGAGAAGAATGCTGCTGCTATAAAAAACAAGCTGGTTTAGCTGGTTTAGATAGTTAATTTTCCAAGTAAGCCCAGCTTACATTATTTTAAGGAGTGTATGGACATTATTTCTTCTTCTCCCTGAAATTGTACTTTATGTGACACTAAGAAAGACAGAATGCTAGCACTACAACAGAGCACTGACACCATATTGCCTTTGTTATATCCATTGGTGCACAATTGTCTTTCAAATGCATGGTCTTCAGATAGCACAAAACCAACGAGTGCACATGTGCAAAGGAGTAAAAGAAATACTGTTAATTGTAAAGGCTATGTATACATGTGCAACACTTTGTGTGCTGTCCAATCGTAAAAAGCTTTATTCAGTCAGCTCTCTCTCTCTCTATATATATATATATATATATATATATATATATATATATATATATATATATATATATATATATACATATATATATACATGAGCTAGGAGCAAATAAATAAAAAAAGGTGAAATTTTTATGGTTTTTAATACTTTATCGTTTCTGTGAAAGTCACACAGCACCATTTATCTTTTGTTTCTACAGAATTTAATTTCATCTTTTACAACAGGAGAGAAGTTGTTAACCCTCATAGTTGTATTTTGATACTTTCAGAATGAAACATTTTTTTTTTCCCTTCTCATAAAGCCTCTTTAGGAGCTCAGAGCTGGGGGGGAATCACAGTACCTATAATGAAGAAAGCTATCATGCATCTTCACAATGTAGAAATCAGCTTGTGTCAGAAATACACAAAGCAGGGCAAGCTGTTCTCCAGAATGAGACTGTCACGGCTCACAAAGAGCAAAGTGCCCCATTTTCGTCAGCCAACTGCGGATTTGTGAGATATGAAACGAAACCTCTTCTTACTCCCATCAATATAGTGCAATTACGGGCAACAGAGAAATTGCTCATGCAATAAGCCAATCCATACTTCTGTCGCTTGCCACATTTCAAATGCAATCAGAGACGCAATAGGGAAAGCTAAGAAACAGCTTCTGCAGTGTGTCTTTGTTGAAGCTGAATTTAGCATGAAGAGATTTTAGAAAAACATTGTGGAGGATCAGATGTTTCATCACTGTGTGGTAATCAATTTTAGAGGCTTCAATACTTAATGACAAATAATTTTAATACAGTAAAACCTAAGATTTATATTTTAAAAAGGGATAGAAAGGAATATAATACAGTGTATGAATAATGCACAGACAGCTTCACTTTCATAGTTCCTCAAAAATCATGCTCTAGAGTGCAATGAAGTCAGGGTTTAATCAAAATCTTGGAGAAAGGTGAAATGGAGCATAACTAAGCATCTGGAAACAGCAACGAATGTTTCCCTCAAGATGCTCAGAGAAACCACTAGAGAGCAGAACCAGTTTGCATGCACTCATCCTGGGAAAGTAACTGTGATTAATGTCTGCTATTATAAGTTCCTGTTTGCTTAGTTTTTGAGGACACAAATATGACTATAAATACATATGTATTCAACTAATTTGGATTATTCCTCTCTTGGTGTTCCTCTGGCATTGTGTCTTTATCCACATCTTGTTTTGGTAGATTAAGGTCAGTAGGTGCACTTTTCATATGAATCATCTTTTTTTAAATGAATTCAGTCCTGCAACAACTAATAACAACAACATATAAGCGTGTTGATAAATGAAAAAGCTCACTGAAGTGAATGGAGGTGCAAAAATAAACGACCTATTTTCATAAAAAAAATACAACTTTGTCATGACCCCGGTCTCAATGAATGCAATAATTCTGCTCTGTGAGAAAAGGGGTTTGGCAGGAGTGAAATTAATCACAATCCCAACATGTGATATTTGCTACACAACACCAATGCATTGCTTCCGAATCTTGCATGCTTGTCTTTAAAACTGAAGGGATTTGTGCTGTGCAACCAAGTGAACAGTTTTACTGTGGTTGGGTTTAATATACAAATATTTCACAAGCCAAATTCTGATTCCCAGCAGAATCTGACCTCCTTTTTGGCCTATTTCTTAAACTAAACTAGTACTGTATTTGTTTCATTATGTATTTACAGGCAGTGGGATCATTGCTCTTCATATTGATTAAAATTTGCGAGGTTTAGGTCTCGGTTTATTTATTATGTATTGAGACAATGTTACATGTTTTGTGCAATGGTTTTCTTGCCAGTGGCTAATTTCTAAACCTAGTCCTAAGTGAGCCTTTTAAAATTAAACAACAAGGGAACTAATCAGTCCAAACTCACATATACAAATTAAACATAACTAAGCTGGTTTACAGCCTTCATGATCTGGTCCTCTTATTGTAACTCCTATTCTACATTTCATTGCTTCAGGGGACAAGGCCATAGAGGGATTTCAAAGTCAGTTTCATAACAGAAACATTTCAAAACTTGAGAGATTTGTACTTCTGCATTTAAATGGTGTAATCAAATTGTTTTTGGTCAAAATCATACAAAACTTGAGATACAAATTAAAATTTGAATCTAAAACAAAACCCAGATATTTAAATTTTTCCACTTTATTTAATTTTATAGGAAGTTATTCTAGATTTTACGTTGTATTGTAAAACATATTCTAATCACTTTGTTGTAGTTCAGAGTCAAATATTTTTCTAAACCGCAGAGTCACCACTATGTGGTGTAGTTTTTGAAATGCATCTACAAACTTGGTTAATCCCAGTTTATTTGTGTTTTAGCAAGGGATGCAGCTACTTTTTCAAACAATTCCAGGTTCTTTATCTTACCCTTTTTTTCTTTTAGTAAATTAAATCATTTTAAGGTGGTCATTTGTGTTTATTCATGTAATCTGTATCAAAAAAATGAAATGGGGAAAACATTTTTTCGCAGCACAGTAATCTTTTTACTGAATCTTTTCACTTTTGAATCAAACACTTTTATTCCTTTGCAAATAAAAGAATTAGATTACTAAAAAGGGTAAACACAACAAACAGTTATTGTTTCTTTAATCCTCACAATAACTCCGGTTTTGAAGGCTGCGGTTACTTTCAATAGAAAAAAAACTGTTTATTCATTAATTTTAATCCATATTTTGTCTTTAGTGGGACAGATAGGCTCTCATTTTACTTTAGTTTATGAGTTGTAGGAGAAGTTGGCACATTTAGCAAAACTAAGCGGAAAAACAGGGAGATCTGCAATGGCATTTGAACCTTCAGAATATCATTTACCTTCTGACAGTGGATATAAGGCAACATATCTCTCTAGCAAAGTCTTTAATATTTACAGTCATGATTCTTAAGGAGAAAAAGATAATGGAGTGAGTCGGAGGAAAGAAAAATGATAACTGTAAGAGCTGTAGGAAATGTCATTTTCTATCAGAGGGTAATCTTTCACTACAAATTCAGGTGAAAGTAGCTTGCCTGAACTGTCAGGCCAGGATGCCAATGCTTGACATAGAGTAGTGACTTTTAAAAAATACAAAAAAGAATCACACAACTCAGCTCTCACAAGAAAAAAAAATATCTAAATTGTCCACATTTACTTAAAAAATTATATGGGAAAACTAAAATCATTACCAAAATAAAATAAAATATATATATAAAAAATACAAATCCATATAATTGATAAAGGTTACAAATTAAACAATAAAAATAGCCTAAAGAATTTTCTAGGTATTTTACTATTTATATAGTTTTCTGGAAGTTTGTTCTATATTTGTGGTGCATAGTGTAGAGAAATTAAATTATGCTAATAGTTAATAGAACCAGAACCAAACATGGAGATGCTGAACACTGCATCTCCATGTTTGGTTATTCTTATTCTAGGGATGAGGAGTAGATTTTTGTCGAGGAGAAAATATTATTTAGTTATAAACTAGATGAGTTCAACATATATAACATTTGGTTCTAATGCTGTGACTGTTGTGTATATTTTCTGAGCATAATTTGAAATCATGGCTTAATTCTTGCAGTTTCAGATAAAATATTTTAGATTTGAGAACTTCTGGTTTATTCTGTAGTGATGATTATGGGAGCATGGTCTAAATTTGAAAATCGAGTACACAATTACCATCCTGCTTCTTGCTTCAGTGTTTTGATCCTGACACAGATGAAGAAACATCAAATCGTTTTGGCTGTTCTCTGAGCCAATCCTTTCCTGATTATTTTGAATGCAGATTTGAAGACAAAGTTTTGCATCAACAACTGTCAGTTGAACAAAGATCTCTGATCTCCAGTTATCAGTGAGCTAGTTGGAGGCACACGCACACACGCACATGCCCACACTGTTGTTTATAAATGTAAAACCTTGTTTACAACCACAGGCAGAACAGTTATTGGCAAACTCAACAAAGCTGAACATGATTCCTAAATTGCTTACTTGTTTGCGAATGTTGACAACAAGGACAGACAAGAGGGGCCTCAGATGCATTTTCCAAGGAGAGAGGCTGTGGAAGACAAATTCCTGCTGCCTTGGTTACAGAGCAGGAGCCTCCATTCTCATTGTTTCTCATTTAAAGACGAATAAGATGCATCTTAAAGCAGCAGAATAATGTCAAAAAGTTTAATTATTTCAGTAATTTGATTTATAAACAGATCTCCTGTTTTACCTAGATTTATTATACTCAAAATGTAAGCTTCTTTCTATACCAAATTTAAAACAATGATACAATTGGCCAAAAATCAGGTAGAAAAAAGACAGCAAAGCAAAAAGAGAATGCAAACAGAAAATAAAATACAATGAAGCAATACAAATATTTTTAACTCTGATGCTGCTGGAGAAGTTAATGAGCCCAAATGAGTTTTTAGATGTGTTTTTTAAAAGACTGACAATTGGCGCCTGTCTAAAAAGTATGTCTGTGGATTGTGATTGATATGGACTCAAAACTCAATCAGTGTTTCCTTGTTTAAATAATTCTATAGCAATGTGTGGTAATTTGCATCCTGTAAGCTCGGTAATGGACTCTGAGTGATGATGGCTTTTTTATAAAATTGATCCCTGGAGGATGTCATCTATTTTTGACTCTTTGCTGTACATTTCACATGAGCTGTTAAGTTTTAGCAAAATCTGTTTTAGTGCAAAAAAAGGAACAATCACAGTCAATGAGAAATGCACAGCAGCTAAACTGTCATAAAATCTGTTATCGCCCATGGGAGCTCTAATTACCTAATGAGCAAGTTAGTGTCCATTATATAGACTCTTCCATGCAGGTGGAAGTGTGTAGACTAAATCTTGCTCTTAATTAGCTTACAGAGGAGCCAATTCAATGGCTCACAAGACTGTAATAATCCTTAAACTTTACGCAGCTAATGATCAGCAAATATGTTTAATAGTTTCCCACTATTAAACATATAACCAAGACAAGAACTTAGGTGATCCTTGGAAAGTGGATCAGTACCACAGGCACACCTGCATCAAGTGTGACAATGTTTATTAAACATTTTAAGTCTGAAACACCATCAGCTACTAAAAATGGTTATAAAAAGCATAGAGTATTAGAAAAATGAAACATTGTTACACAACCCCTGATAGCCCCACGCCATAAAACGAGATATTTATTGCCCACCGCTATAAGAGCCAGAGTGTAGATTCCTGAATCATCACTAATTCAAGGTAAATGTTTAAACAAAGAGTGCAGAGATTAGTATCTCTTTCCAAAAGGTTTATAACCTATCTTTTTTCCTTTTTCTCTTTGCACCAGCAAGATTCTCATCTGCATGTTACTCACAAGAAACATCATTCTTACATGGATTGTTTGATTACTCCAAACAGTACAGCAAAAAAAAAAAAAAAAAAGGGGGTGAGGGGGTGGGGAGTGCATAAACTCACTGCTTTAAATGCCACAATATAATTTGCTGTCACTTGAATGGGGCTCTGCTGAAAGACTTGTGGTAGTGTAAGCTTCTTGCTGCAGTTGTAATGTAAACCAAAAGCTGCTGGATCTTTTCTGAAGCTGACATCATGTTTCTTCCGATAAAATACATTTCTTTTTGATTGCATGTGTGACCACTGTGGTCCTGAACACACTGTTCTTTACACAAGGGGGAGCAATCAACTCAGATACCCAAAGAACATCAGCCACACAAGGTTGAAATAACATTGTATTTCAATTTACACCAGTAATAACAACAGCAGTCTTAAATGTTATTTTCAGTCGCCAGGTGAAAGGCCAGATTCGGCACCAGGAGTCACATTTTGATCGTACTCTCTTCCCTCTGCTTGCACACAGCTGATCTCCGGATGCTACAGAAATAACTCCACTCTTCAGGTGCATCACACCCTCTCAGCCTGAGACTACTGATAGTAAAAATCAAACAGCAATATCTGTGCACCACAACGCTATTTGTGGCATGCTTGAGCATGCAACATGATTATGAAGTATTGCTATTTTTACTTGAGTAAAGGTTCTTGCTACAGTAATTAACTTTACTGTAATAACAGGTTCTGACCAAAATGCACTGGACACAGATCAAACCAAATCATGCAAAGAAAATGTAGACATAAAAAAAATAAATAAAATGTTTCCCGCTGTGCCACACATGTAGAATGTGGGAAAAATGTCCTTGTGGTTTTGGAGAAAGTCTAACCTGAAGTAAAATATTTGTGGACATTATGTCTCTGCCTGGCCACATTGCCATACATTTTATTTTCTGTGCCTCTGCCTTGGTTTGTCTGCCTTGGTTTGTCCTGACCCCATCTGGCTTTTGGGATATTTGACTATTCACCGTGCAAAGACTTGAATACTAATATTTTCCTTTTGATTGAGAGGTTGGATAAAACACTGAGGGTGTTAACACAGACAGTTTCAACATTTCAACGTTTTTTTTTGATGGAATATTATGATCAAATTTATTCACGAAATAAAAGCTTAACATTTTAAAGATTACTGCTGGCAGGGCACGCAAAGAGATTTCAGCATTTCTTGGTAAAAGGTAGATCATATTTGCTCTATTTGACCAAGTAAGTCCAAAGGTTTGGCATGATATATTGTTTGAGCAACGGTGTGCATCCAGCAACCAAAAGCCTACAGCTTAATTTTTATGAGAACAGATTAATCATCCTGGCGCTGTGTGCCTAAAGGATGAAATTTAAAATTCACATGTCAAATTGCAAAGCCATACCAGAATCAACATTCTGATTCTTATTTTCCCTAAAAAAATATTAGTAATTTCTCAAATTTAAAAAATATCTATAAGAAACCAAAACATTCTACTTTAACTCGTTTAATTCCGAACAGTGATTATTTAACACAAGCAGGCTTTTTATGGATTCACTCGACGGCCCTTGAGCTCAGATTATGCGATTAGAAAAAAAAATGTAATGACATAATTTGACTGTATCTAAAGTAGTTGTCATAAAAATAATATTTTAAACTACTGTTTTCTGATTGTAAGTACGTTTCCCTAATTAATGATATGACAGAGTTGACGATTATGTTAATTTCTTGAACACTTCACCAGACAGTACAGGTCAGCTGAACCCGCTCTAATTTTAATGTCTGTATTACCAATGGAAAGGTATTCTCAGTGATAAAGCATTCCAAATGGACCTGACCGAATTGTAAATGAACCACATCCATCTTTGTGACACGGCGTAGCAGGGTACTTTCCTCCAGAATCATCTCGAGATGACCTTGCTATTTAAAGTTTTCTGTTGATGCACTGCCTCTTACAATCAGGAAAGTTAATTTCAACATCCATAATACTGAAAGAATAAATTAAAAAGTTTTATAACACATTTTGTATTATAATAAACTAAAAAAACAGACTAGAAACATTTATAAAATTAACTTTTAATTTCCACTGCCTTGTTCTTGTTAGCTTAACTGCAATTCCTGGATTTTTCAGTCACTCTGCTTGTTAAGCTTCAAGTATAAAACTTTGTTTTTTTTTAACAACATTTGAGTATGAGGCCTCATGGAAACTTCTTTTTTATTTTTATTTATTTATTTTTTTTAACTTTACTTGTTTAGCTTTAGTGCTTCAGTTTATGTCAGTGATAACTATTATCACAGAGAACAAACACTGCAACCTTTCCAGTGCTCTTGAACTCCACCTTCTTCCCCAGATTCCAGATTATTTTTATCTCTGTGACTAAACCACAGAAGGGAGAGAATGCAGGGGTCTTGTTTCACTCATTCAATCTGATTTTGAGGGGTAAGGTCAGTTAAACAAGGAAATGTATTGTTTTTTTTTCAGGTCTCAACTGATTTTTAAGAAAAAGATACTAAGCAAAACTCTTTGACCTACATGCATTTATCTTCTTTGCACCATTTAAAACATGTCTCCTCTCTGCCAGTATTCTCTGGTAATTTTAGGCACTGTGATCTCAAAATGACACATACTGCACATGTATCAAGGAGAGTTACTGTGGTTCATGACTGAGTTTTTTTTTTTCTGAAACCCATAAGACATGAATGTTTTTGATAGATACTTATACTGTCTGCACCACATAAATATTCATGCTTTTTAATAAACAATATCCCCTTAAAGCCAAAAACAAATTAAGAGATTTTCAGACACATTCTTAAAAGGCCTCAGAGGTTTTTTTTTTTTTTTTTTTTTCTTTTATCAGTTCAGCACAAAGTAATAGGTTTCCACAAGAGACACTTGTCCCAAAGGGACAAGAAGTCTGATATTTTCCCTTGCTGCTTCCTTTTAAAAGTCCTTGTTTTGTTAGTTTGGTAAGAAATGCAATAAAAAAATATCAAAGGGACAATGAGAGTACACTTAAATATAAACTACTCTTTAATATTTCACACTTTGGTTCACAGACATTTTGCCTTTCTAATTTTACTACTAATTCTAATCAGCAATCATGCATGAAGTCATGAAAGGTTTAAGCTAATGACCCTCAAATATAATTACATCCAATGTTTCATTAAATCAAGAATGAATAAATGAAAGATTTTATGTTTAGTTGGTGATCGTGTGAAGTGGAGCGTTGTTGTTGCTCAGCTGCACGGGGAGAAGAGGGCAGCAAATAAAGAAACAGTGCCAAGGGGGATTAATTGGCACAGCTTCACTGTGTTTCTAATTAGTCTCTGTGTTTTTGTTTACAGTGGTGTGTTGAGGTAAATTTATAAGAGGATAACATGTCAGGCAATACTGGAATCAGAGAAGAGTGATGTTGCTCCTTTAAGCAAAATCTGGTAGGACAAAGAACTAGACGCACCTCATTATGATCAGGTTTGTCTTTCTGTGTCTGTTCAAGGTAAAATGTGTGCAAGAAGCTGAAGGTTAAGGCTGCTTGTGGTTCCCCCCTCCTCATTATGGTTGAGTGTAAAACTTTTATTAAATTTACATTAGTTAATATTACTTGAACATAAAACAACATGTACAGGAGCTATAGACAGGTAGCAGCTCCCTACAAACCTGCATGGCTAGTGTAGATAAAGGATGGATAATGTTCATGTGAAAATACTGGGTCACATTCCTAAAGACTAGAACTATTTGCATTACACAGATTTGAACACATGAGAAGTTGCAGAGCAAAACAAAAAAATAAAATAAAATAAAATTGTTTTAATGTTATTATTATTATTATTATTATTATTATTATTATTATTATTATTATTATTATTATTATTATTATTATTATAAATTGAATATAAATGATAAAAATAAATAAACTGATCTTGTACAGCTAAATATTTATTTATGTGAAACACTAATTCACATAAATTATAATTGGAGCTTGAGTATTTATTTATTTTTTTTTGCTGGAGAAATGTTTCATTTGAACACAAGAAGAAAAAAAATACCGTTCATATCAAATGTCATTAAATGTCTACCACATTTTCCACTTAATTCCAAGGCCTACATGCCAATTGTTTACATATTTAACAATGCACAATAATTCATACTGAAGCAGCCTGTATAGAACATCACCCAGCTATGAATTAATTAGGCTTTTCTGCTCTGATAAGTACCAGCCAAGATGAGAAGAGCTGTACTGAGTCTTAGAGAGCAAGTAATTGTTAATGCAGTGCTGAGGAAAACTTCACTCATCATATTGTTTATCACAAGGAGGAGACTTGAACTTCTGGCAAGTGACACTTGCTGCATGAAGAACTGTAAGTGACAAATAATATTCTTTTGCAGAATGCTTTGCACTTCATTAACTTCTCTGATTGGATTTTGGAATTGATTCTTGAAATCAATAAGGTTTGCGTTTTTAAAAAGGAGAAAGTTTCACGGGTATTTTGGAATTTCTTGCTTTGTGTAAAAAGTGGTATTACTGTGAAACCAAAAGTGTAGTAAAATGCACTACTGGTAACTTTACACTTTTAGTTATCACCTCTTTTTGTATAAAATTAGTATCTGCAGAATCTGAACCAAAATCTACCAGAGCTAAGAAGCTAAATCCCAAATTTTGGAAGCACTAGTAATCTTCAGCTTTGGATCATTTGTGTTTCCTTCCAGTGTCTCTTGTTCTTGTTATTCTTCCCCCAGTTTCCTGATTAAACTCATGTTTGATAAATCAGAGCAAGCATTCCAATACCAAATGAAAGTATCTTTTGAAAATAGCAAACCTATTAAAACATACTTTTCATAATTTTCATTTCATTTCACCAAATTTTCAGCTGTGTAACATAATGTGGTAATATTAAATATTGCCTCTCCATTAGCTTTAAGCAGAAAATCACAATAATTAACATAAATAAAGGATTAAAATATTGTTCTGTGTGCAATGAGTTGCACACACATTGTGCATCATGTAGAGCATTCAGTTATGGAGTTCACAGAATCTTTGGTGACCTCCTTGTTGTTGAATGCGATATGGGATACAACTAAGGGAGTCTTCTGCTGCCTTAGTCCATTTGCTTCAAGGTTCAATGTGTTGTCTTAGAATTGGTGGGACAAAATGCTGGTGTAACTCATACAATTATGAGCTACCCAGCTGTCATTTCAAACTAATAGTTGGTGTTATGATGTAAATGGTCTCTAACGGTCAGTGTTTGATACACTATTGAATTGGCTAAGCAAACATTGAATTGATTTGTAATCTGGAATTGCAATTTCTGATTCTCTCTGTGATTATTTTTCATTTTTCGCAACCTTGTAACAAATAAACTTATGTTGTAAATAGAAGTTTGAATTTTAAGTAAGGATTTAAGCTGTGTCCAGCTTCTTCATTGGTGTTGCAGTGTTATACAGAATAATAATGTGATGGATGAATGCATACAGAGAGAACTCTGTTTAAGTATGCATCTTCTTCTTCTTCTTCTTCTTTCTGTCTTTTCTCTCATAGATATTTTTCCATCTTTGTATCTGTGTGTTGGGGGCTTAGAAGTCAAGCAGAAGCGACTTTAATCTCTGTCCTTGAGAGTAATCTTGCCAGTGTGCAAAATGGCTCACTTTATCAATGTGATGGCAGTCTGCCCTGCTCAGAGTCTGTTGACGGCGGCGCTGGTGCTTTCCTCATGACAGTTCAGAACAGCAACCAGACGATCACCTTCTCTAGAGGCCCACAGAATATTTAGTAAGGACAAAAAAGAAAAAAATATATATATTTACAGTTTGGGAATACTGCAAGCTGTGATATATCATGTGAAAAAATGCTTTCAACAGAAATCAGTTTAAAGACGACCGAGGTCACTGATGTTCAGCTAAATTACATTTACTTTCTTATGAATCCATGTTTATTTAAAAGTAGAAAACAGAGATACTTTTTACACAAGATAGAAATCACAGATTCAATTTAATCTCCAACATTAAGTTTGTATATTGAGCATAAACACGTTATTTACATTCATTTTACAGTCATCCACACTATTATGCTGGTCCTTTGCATTCAATCGCAGTAAAGTCCAACAAAATTTGCAGTTATATTTTCAAAAAACAGGGATATTTTCATGTTTAGTGAGTACTTTTGCAAGACCGTGTATAAGATCAGCAGAAATGTAATTCATCCTGCAATGTTGCTTTTGTTTCTCCCAATGCTGGAACAAAATTACTTACAATTTCACACTTTAGTGAAGAAGCTGTGTCCAGCTTCTTCATTGGTATTGCAGTGTTATAGAGAATAATACTCTCCAGGACAGAGATTAAAGTCGCTTCTGCTTGACTTCTAATCTTTTTATATTGTTTGTGGTTATATATTTACTAATATTTATTACCTTGGATAGAGTAGCTTGTCAGCAAATAAGCAATTTCTCCTTGGGATCAATAAAGTGCATTCTATCTATGCTTTTGCTTTCAGGGAATTTCTGATTCCATAACCATCCTTAAATGTGCTGCCAAATGCCATCATTTTTGTGTCTAGGTCTAAAGTGTAATAGTTCACTGACAGTTTGGTTTTTGGCTTTCTTTAGTAACAAGAGCAACACATTTATAGTTTTGTACATAATTTTTCTAGCATTTTAATTGTTGTATATGTCTTCCGTAGCTTGGCCTTAAAATACGTAGCCATCTAAAAGACTCCTCAAACTCACATCAAACAAAAGCATGATGTCTTTCACCTTTCAAAGCAAGGACTGCAATAATGCAATCTGTTTGCCTGCAGCAGAGGTTCGTAATTAGCCTCTCTGTGTATAACACAGTGAGGCTAAATTGGGTTAAGTCAAGCACGCAGACAACCAGGTTGGAAGCAGCAGAGGGCAGTCCCAAAATCAGGTCATCATTGAAGTTAAGTGTGTACACACACCTTTGGAGCCTACCGCTTTCTGTCGGTCTGTATCCCATAATAAACAACTTCTAAAGGCACAGTGTGCAGCATGGACATCCCTTCGATCATCCTTCATGAACGCCTTTCAAGATTAGAAGAGAGTTGATTCAAGGAATATGGCACCTCCCCTACCTGCAGTCAAATTCAAACTGTCCTTTTATAATCCCAGAGCCTATTTGTGGGTTTGGTTTAAAGGCTAATCCCAATTACAGCAAGGGACCATCGCTGGTGCTGTTTAGCTCTACATATGATCTTTTTTTATGAAACTTGCTGTGATCACATCATTACAGCATATAAATGATGCACAATAACTAAATTTAAGTTAAAGTTCTGCTCTTGCAGTAAAGAAATTTAACAATGACAAAGAGCTCCTTAAATGTCTAATTGTATAATAATAAAATATAATTGTTAGAATATGTAAATGTCACAGTAAATTGCAATGCCTTTGAAAGACAAAGAAAGCTGCAAAGACAGCCAGATTGATATTAATCTAGTGTTTATTTAGCTGAAGCTATCTGTGTTTCCTCCCTGGGTTAATTTAACCTCTGAAAAATAAACAACCAGGGGAATATATGAGGCCTGAACATCTGTTGTGAACAAATTGCTCCATGCTGCACAACGTTCTCAAGTATTTTGCTCTGATTGAAATCTTATTGTGGTGTATAATGTCTGTGCAAACCCAAGTAATTGTATGTGTTTATCATATTTTAAGAACTGGAAGCATCATTACCATCAAAGTTTAAATATTCATATATGTGTGGATTCTGTATTGAACATTATTTAACTGATCCACTGATTGATATCTTCGGCACTACATAAAATAAATATGTAATTCAGTAAGCTAAAATGTGTCCTTGTGTGACAGAGCTATTAAGCTTAAAAAAATTCGTTATTGGCTAATAAAATAGCGGAAAGCAAAATATGTTCAGAGAAGTGTTTCTGCAGTTTTGTAAATTTTAGTTTACACTTGAAATCTGTTCTTGTGTCTGAACTAATTATCCCAAGCTAAAAAAAAAGGAGGAAACAACCTAAAAACATAAACAAAACAGGGAAAATTAAATTAATACTTTTATTTGGATATATTGTGATGGAGCAACACAAAATAGTGCATATTTGTGGTCATATATCTTTTGCAAAAAGGTCAATCCCAGTCAGATTGGATAGAGAGAACGTGGAAATAGCAATTCTAATGCCTTGTCTCATAATCTCAGCTGAATTTAACGCAGTTCTCCACTCAGAACAATAGAACACATGAAAATGCTTTCATCTAAACCACTTCTCTTCCCTTTACCTGCTAAAGAAACATCCCCACAGCGTGATGTTACCACCACCACAATGTTTCATTGGTGTGTTCAAAGTAATATGCAGTCCCAGTTTTCAGCTCCACATGGCATCTTACATGTTTTGTGGCAAACATAATCTTCATTTCTTTTTCTTCTTTTTTCAATAATAACTTTTTCTGTGACACTCTCCCACAAAGGTAAGATTAGAAAACTGCATGACAGATAGCTCTTACATTGAGAGATTTATCAGCTTTTTAAAAAATATTTCTACAGCTCCTCAGTTCTTTGAGAGGCTGAATGTGCACAGGACTTATTTTGGCTTTTTTGCAGCAACATTTTAGTGAGTGAATGCAGTATTATTATTATTATTACTATTATTATTATTATTATTATTATTATTATTATTATTATTATTATTATTATTGAAATAATGATCTCAAAGTCAGATTCATCCACACTGTAATCATTGTAGTAATACAGTGTTTACATCACACAGCTAACCATAGTTAAAGTTTATCAGCATGCGAAATGGAGTTTTGCCATTATGTAATACATTTTGCTTTATGTAATTGGGTGTGTAATGGTGATTTAATGGACGGATAAATTAAAGCCAAAGAAACTGAATCTTTACTGTGTCTGCAAAGAAGTCCGGAGACATAAACCCTACATTCCTGTACTTAATGAGGACTAAGGCTTAACCAGTTGATAAAACTCTGACACTCAGCCAGAGCATTAACTTACTAACAAGCAGTGTGGTGTGTATAAAAGAAAAGCAAAAGGACAAAATGGTTACTGTTGAATTACAATAAAATAAATCAATTTAATGAAAATGGACATAACAAAGACATTGATGCAGTTGAGTGTAGCAGAAGAGATAAACAAATCTATCTAATAAAATGAAATCCTTTTTGAGCAGTACTGTTTATCCGCAATTTATTGTACCCTTGAAACTTATGGTTTTATCTTTTCGCTGATGTCTTTTCCAAAAAAAAAGGCACAGACTTTTACTGAGAGAGATTCACACCTCCTCCTTCTTGCATGGCGAGTTGGAGCTTCAGGGGAGGTGATCATTAAGAAAATGGGAGAGTGGGTGCAGGATGCAGGCTGAGAGATGGATAACTGTGTTAGGCAAGGCAGACAGAGCTGCAGTGAGGGTAGTAAACAGGTCAGACCCCTGTAGGCACAGAGCTGCAGTTATTGGTCCACTCCCTCTCTAATCATGATTAATGAAAAGTTTCATAAAAAAGAAATGGCAAAAATGTCAAGGTTCAGGTACAGATTTGATATTACATCATCCAGGTTCTTTCATTTGTCTTGTCATTGGAAGTCTTAATCTTTTTATTACTGACATTTTTTCCAAGAGAATTTGTTTTGCTGAAATATTGTCAGTAGATGATAAAAGGTTTGACTAAATCCCACAAATATGAAGGTCCAGTTTATTTGTGTTTGCATGAAAACCAAGGTTAGGATCAATAGAATTTCCTTCTCCAACCATCAAAACATTAAGGAAAAGTTATATTTAAAAATATGAACAAAATTTTTCCTCAAAGAAAACTAAGAAACATTTGAATTTGAATGTACAGTTTCATAGTCTCAAATTCCTCATGCCACTGGCAAATTAAATTTTAGAACTACTTTTATTCTCATGACCTTTTTCACATTTATAAATATTAGTTTTTAATCCTAAACACAATGGCATTAAGTGAAAGAGGTTTGATAAACCACAATGGCGTCAGCCGATAAAACATATTACATCTGTTTTCTTAAATGTTCCCTTACAAATAATTTAACAACTCGACACTAAAATAAAAAAAAGATCTATTATGTTTATCTTTTTCACCACTGGAGTCAATGTTGCTTTTGTAGTGCTGACTACATGGTTTAATACCCCAAGAACATTCAACTTCAGCACTTAGTCCAGCAGTGTCATGACCCATATCCGATAGAAATTCACAAAGACCTCTCTTCATGAAGACAGTCACTGCTCTCTTGTGACTGTGGGGTGGAAAATAGCAGTCCTCTTCTTTACCACACAGAGTTTCACCAGTATTGCTGCAGACTGCCCATCAGTGCAAAGCAGCATGTCCCTTAGATAGTCACCTGGGAGTAGCAGGGTCATGCAGCACCAGAAAATGCTCTTTCTAACCATTTAAATCATCTGCAGGCTTCCTTTTTGCTACCAGTTTCCACTTCTGCTCTTCCTATGTGGTTTAAAGGGGCGAAGGTGAAATGATAAGAGTGTTTCCCTGCTGTTTCACAAGGGCAAAGGTGGACAAAAGTGTATACACCACTGCAAACCACCATGCATTTTGAGAGTTCATTCCTAAATGTTGTCATTCTAGATCTTCAATCAGCCTTGGGAGATTAAATAAATAGTGTCTAAAACAGTATGTGTCATGTAAATGACCTGCACATTTAGAGAAATATTGCTGTGATCAAAGACATTTAAAGCATACAAATACCTACACTATAACCATGGTAAGTATGCTTATTGTGCATACTTACCATGCTTTTAAATAAGTATTATAGTAAATAAGTAAAAGGCTGAAATTTTTTGATGGAATTGACAGAGGAGTTTGAAGCCAAACTTTCAAGAGGTAAAGTTGTTGTATAACATGTAGTGATAGCCATAGTAAAACAGAAACAATGCCCCAAAATTATTTATTTGCATTTTGCTTGATCTGAATATCATTAACTGAGTCTAATGCACAGTAACCACAAAACCTCCATTTGTGAACATGTTGCTATAGTGCCTGAAAGTCTATTATACACTCATACTTGTATTACTGTATAACATAAAGTGTAGCTTGTGTTACTAATAGCAGTTAGCCAGCTCAATTAATGTAATTTAATGTATTCTCACAGGGGCTGCACAGTGGCGCAGTTGGTAGCACTGAGTTTCTGCGTGGAGTTTGCATGTGCTTTACAATATGAAGCTGGAACACAGTTGAGCTTGGCTTGATAGAATACAAAAATCCAAGTTTGGAATTTATCAGAGCTTTTCTTTTGTTTTGTTTTTTTGGTGATGTATGTAACGGGTCTAAAGAAATATTTTTCTCTATAAATAAAAGATTATTGAATACAACAAAGATACTTATTCGTGCTTCACTGTTGTCCAACACATCACTGTGATGTTTGTTTTCACCTTGCAAATAAACATTACTAACATATCTGGTATGAAACAGAGGTAGAAAGAGATTAAATATTAACCAACACAGAGCTTTGGATTACTCACCAATGCCCTCAAGTTAATCATATGTTTTTCAAACCGTATTTTTTTTTAATGCTTTTCTAGAGTTTTGCTCTCCATTCTCACTGGTATTGTATTTTTAACTGTCTAAATGAAAGGCTGCAACAAAATGCAGACCACCTGTGGAGAGTAATGATCATATGCCACACACTGTGAACACATGGTTACCCAAAATTATCAGTGCAGCACTGTTTATTTAGCAACAGATCTCGTTATTAGAATGTCACTGAATTCTCAGATCATCCAGTCACAAGAAAAACAAAACATCCTATCCTGTGGCGTTGTTTGTGCAGAGCACTCATTAGCAATCAATGCTGCGTGAGTTGGTTGAGAGAAATTACCAAAGAAAATCACATTGTACCTATTTCTCCTGCTTCAAAGCTCCAATTTTCTGTTCTTATAGTACACATGTTAAGTCACAGTACAACAGTTTGCAATTCTGCTTATTCAACATCCACTGCTCTGACTTCCCATGCTTAATTTCATTACAAATGTGAGGCTGGTGTTGTCTTACACAAAAAGAGATGGAGACAATAGATAAATATAAGAATACAACATATGAGTGCCTCCTTCTGTATTGAGTCTCTCACTCCATTTTTTCCCCAGGCGATCCTTTATTGTTTACTAAGAAAAGTGATCCATCAAAGCAAATGAGACATTTGTGATAAAACAGCAGCAACTGCAGGGGTCCCTACAAGCTAGTGTGAACACAAAATAAAAATGCATTCGATATTTTGAGAATATAGAAATGAGCTTACTATACTTGTTAATCATGAGCTAGTATATCTTACAATAACGTGAAATGCAAAGAAAGTTAGTTAGTGAGTTACAGCCACAATTTGGTATATTTATTGGGATTTTATGTGATGGTCTAACACAAAACCGGAAATAATTGTGAAATTTGAGAAAAAATTGCATTTAAAACCAAGGGAATTTATGCATGTTTAAGAAATATTTGAATCTCCTATGGGACCATTTATGGGTGTCTTGATGCCTTGTCAATCACTGCCTTTATTTACCCATAGCTCAGTGTTGAAGCTCCAGTCCTTCTGCTGAACTCAGACCTTTGCTGTTAAGAATCTGTGGAAAGATACATATTTTTACTAAATCAGATTGGCTTTATCCTTCCAATCTGATTTAGCGTTCACCCTCGTTCCAAGGATTAAAGAAGGTATTAAGTGACACATTTCTCATGCAAAAGAGGCAGGTGCTTTTGTCACCTTTGTTATAAGAATAAGCATTAACATTTTAATGTTAGATATGAGTCTACTTACATGAGCTAATCAGTTGAAAACCGTGGAGTTCTACATAATGACTACATTTCTTAGATACGTGGCAAAATTTTTTTCTATATTTACTACAGAATGATGTCTTACTATGCTCCCTTAGCACTTGTTCAACATTAATTCATCTTCCAAGGAATGTACTGCTTTTCAATTTTTATTCAGCTCTCTTCAGGAAATACAGTAATCCTTACTTAATAGAAGTCAGAAAAAGATGACTTTCTACCAGTGCATTACCCAAGACCTGCAGCCAGGGATCAGCTATCATGTTTTCAAAGAAAAAGCTGCTTACAAATACTTGCAATATACTATGAAAGGATATAGTTTGTCAAAGACCCTAAAAAAAAATCCAGGATGGGGTTTTAGCTTTCCAAGTTAATAAATCTTTCTTAGCTGAAGGAAAGGTATGCTCATTATCACAAATGACCTGAAACAGTAAAACAATATTCACTGGTAGAGTCAGCAGACACACAAATAACACCTGTGGTGGAGGTCTGGAGCAGATTAGTGGACAGCTAATCTGAGGTTGACATGCAGTCATCCAGAGGAGTGTCTTTGTTTGAAACTGCAGTGAATGTCCCACAGCCACATTTCCACAGTTACCACTGATCTGTAGTGCGTCATATCCTGGGAACAAAACTGTAAAATTATGTTGAGAGAGATCCTCCCTAATAAATTCATGTTAATTATTTGTCTCTCTCAGCTAGTTCTGTCAAACACGTATCGCAATAACACCTCTCCCACAGAGCATGACAAAGAAGATTAGCACTTTACAGGAAGAATCTCACTCTCCTTGAATCTACATCACATTCATTCACACATTCCCTGTGTTGCAAGTCACATTTGCCTTCTTAGCTGTCTCTTCATAAAAGCTACACCTGGTCTGGTGTTCACTTCAGCTGTGACACCTTCCTGGAGGGAACCATGGTTAACCTATTGCCTATTGTGCTAGAAGACATACATGATTGTATCTTTCTGTGTTTGAATCTCTTTCTCTCTTAAACATTGCAAATGAAGGTGAAAATTCTGTTATGAACTCTGATGGCTCGACTGGCTCAAAGCATTTCTGTTTAGCTGTGATTCTATCCCAGAGGAAGTCAGTGAAGAGCTGCTGCTACCATTAACTATTTAATTTTTTCCTTTATCACTGAAAGCACTGTGGGATCAGTGCTTCTGCAGAAGCTGTGTGTCTCCTCTGACATGTAAAATCCCCATCTGAATACAGCAGAATATGACTCAAACCTAGCTTCATTCTCACAGAGGTTTCTTCCGATTAAAAAGTTCTCCTTCCCACTGTCACCACATGGATGCACATTATGAGAGAGTGCAACATGATGGAAGCGGCTGTCAACTTTCACCATGTGCAAAGTCAGTGACTGGATTTCTTTAGAAATAAAACTTTTACCAATTAGAAAACTGGACAAAAACGACTTTAAAACTGAACTAAATAGGACTTTACTGCACTGTTTCATAACTAGGATCAAAGCAGTAGATGGCTATGCCAGGTAGCCATTCCATTTTCTTAAATTGTCTAGTCTGAAGAAAATCTTATTTCATACTTTCCAACAAAATTAAAATACTGAAAACTGCTTTAATCAGGACCTAATTTAATGAGAGACATGAGATAACATAACTAGTCCAGGTGTCCATAATAGAGGCAGGACCCAAGAACAGAGAAGGAATAGCCTAAGGCTGACACAGAAGGTACCTTTGCTCAGATCCTCATTTGTCTTTCATCTCCTCACCTCTTCCCTATGACACTCTTTCCAGACGCAGACATGGCTGTCCTTCCTTTGTCAGCTTCTGACAGCTCTGATATCATCATCTCTGCTGGAAGGCATCCGTGGAAACTCTGGTAATAGCTTTAATGATAGCCTGAAAGCATATGACTCTGGTAACTAAAGAAAAAAAAAATTGTTGAATACAATGTTGAATTTTTCAAATTAATGAGAATAATTAATGCCTAAATGAACACACAGTAATTTGAGATAATGTTCAATTCCATTATGAAAGCACTATTTTTCTTGCGCGATCAAAGCAAATGCAATGCTGTGAGCATATGCAGATACCAAATCTTTGTAAATGTCTGTCCTACTTTAATGTCTAATATATCTTAGTGTACAGCCTGTGTAAAGATGCAGTAATTAATGGTTTTCCCTGGAGGTCTGAGCTGAGCTGTGAGTCTTTTGAAAAAGTGAGCAAAAATGAGCCCTTCTTTCCAATATAACAGCAGCAGCTAAAGTATCATTTTTGGTGGGAAAAATTGTCCATCTTTAATGTAAATTATTTTCTTTGATTCTTAAATTTGCTGCAATGTAACTGTGATGTTTTTGGGGGTTGTTTGTGTTTATGTGGTGTTTCTGTCTGTGCTAGAACTGCAGGATTTCCCTGGAGGATGGAGCTGAGCAGGGAGCGCCAGCACACCTGCTCTGCACCAAGCCTCATCAATGGCAGGATAAGGTAGGGCAAGACACTTTCATTTGAATATGACATTTTCAGCAACAAGCCAATTTAAAGCGCTTCAAATGATAAGAAGGGAAAAAAAATAAGCAAAAGACAAAAATAATCTAAGACATCACATTGCAGTTGCAAAGTGAGAAAAAAAACAGCGACAGGTTTCAAAACAGACTAATGTTAATGATGTTCTGCATGTTATTAATCAAAAGCAACTTTAAACAAATGAGTTTTTCAATTTTTTCAGCATTTCTGCACTTTTCTGGAACTTTGTTCCAGATTAGATAAGTATAAAAACTGAATGCTGCTTCTCCCTGTCAGGTTCCAATTCTGATTTTGAGGATAGAGAATAGACTTGAACCAGAAGACCCGGGTGTTCTGGAAGGTTGCTACGACAACGAATCTTTAATGTATTTTGGGGCTAATCCATTCAATTATTTATAAATGTACCTAATATTTTAAAGCCTGTTCTCTGAGCCACAGGAAGCTGTTGCAAGAACTTTGGAACATGGGGGGATGTGCTCCATTTTCCTAGTTTTAGTTTTGCCTGAGAAAAATTCAGAAAAATATGTTTGACAACAGGATGTTTTGGAGAAGATATTAATAAGCTCACATCCATCCATCCTCCATCCATTTTCATTCACCCTTGTCTCTAGTGGGGTTGGGAGGTGGTGGTGCTTATGTCCAGCTAACGTTCCGGGCGAGAAGCGAGATACACCCTGGACAGGTCGCCCGTCTGTCACAGGGAAACACAGAGACAGACAGCACAAACAATCACTAACACACACTCACACCTAGGGATTAATTTAGAGAGACCAATTAACCTGACAGTCATGTTTATGGACTGTGGGAGGAAACTGGAGTACCTGGAGAGAACCCACGCATGCACAGGGAGAACATGCAAACTCCATGCAGAAAACCCCCAGGGGGGAAATCAAACCCAGAACCTTCTTGCTGCAAGGCAACAGTGCTACCACCTGTGCCACTGTGCAGCCCAGAGAGTTTCAGATCACAAACTTTCAAAAAATAAAAAAAGTTTGGAGATTATGAATGGAACTTGAAGAGAGTTTTATATTTTTTAGACAGATATGTGAAATAGGTTAAAGTTGAAGGTGAAAAATTAGCCCAGATACATACATATATTTATTTATATATGTGATAAAGAGCATTTGTTTATGAGTAATTACACGGTTTACTGTAATTTGATATTGCTACATCTCATAATGTCAACACATTTATAACTTCTCTTTAGGTTAAAAAGGGCCAAACAAAAAAGCTGTTATTGTCATAATGAAATTAAATACAGTTTCTGCAATAAAGTTATTGATAAGCTTTTTTTCTAGTCAGACATCAGAAATAATTTTCATATTTGTGACACACATTGTTATTGTAAAATCTAGTACGTCACACCTATAGGACACTTAATATCACAAACAGTTTAACGCATGTTTTTCGACTGTGGAAAGAAGCTGCAGAGTATTATGAAAAAAGCCCTTATGTGCAATAAAAATGTGTGAAGTCATCTTAGCAAGGGCCCAGCAGAGGAAAGTAAAATAAAAGACCTTCTGACTGTGCCTCACACATACAAAATCACCCACTTATAAAACTAATTTTGATACAATTGACTTTTAATATTTTTATGACCAATTAATTTCAATAATTATGTTAATGATTTCCCATGTGTATGTTGGGTTATACATTCAGAGACTTTATAAGATTAAATAATTAATCTATAAAATTAATTAGATCAATCTGATTAATTAAATAATTAATCAGCATCTTTCAGCAAAGATGCTGATTTTCAAAGTCAAAGAACTTTATACACAATCATTTAACTTGAATACCGGAGTGCTTAAGGACACAAGTCAAAACAACTCAAAGGTCTCACAGTGATAACAGGTTCTGACTAAACTGTGAATTGATCTGGAAAGCTGTAACCAAGATGTTACTGGCTGGTTCCAAGCAGAATTCCCAGCATGTACAAGAACAAACAGTCTGAATATTTTCTTTTTTTGTGACCTTTTGCTCGCTGTGCAAGAACAGCAGCAGCAACCGCAGCAAGCTGAGGATTCCTTCGGTGAGCAAAAGGTTCTTTGTGACAAAAAAATGACAGGACGGCTGAGTCTGGTTACCTGTTTGCAGGGCTTTGTGGTTACTTTTTAATAGAAGTGCATACCTGGAACTTGCTAAAGAACATTTTTCTAACACTCCAAACTTAGTTGTTGGAAATAATAAATATAACACAAGGTTGTTTTCAAAGGCTGGTTTTCCTTTGCCTTGTGTTGCACACTCTGTAATAAAAACAAGCAGTTTAATCTATAATTCAATCTTTTTTCATGGAAAGACAACGTGGTGGGTCTGTTAACCTAGCACATACTAACATTTACTGCTCTCTAGTCTTGTCTATTTATTCATTGGTTAATAAGGCCTTACACTTTCTCGTGTGTGATGTGTGAAAAACAGCTTGTTCAAGTGATATTACCTTACAGCTCCTCTACCATGCTGTGACACGAACAGACAGACTGACCTTTCAGTCACTGCTGTTGGAAGCCAGCAGAGTTGTGCCGCGGTGTGCAGCAAACCTAAAAAAACAACCGAATTACAGCAGAGCTGAGATGTTCTGTTCACTCACTCCACAAAATGGCTTTAAATGAAGTCAGGTCTTCAGTCCAACTCCAAATATAAAATTGTGTTCATTGAAACACAACAACAACAACAACACAACAATAATATAAAGAACTTGAATCTAGAATCATGTGAAATCTTGATTGTTTCAAATTAAATTCTGATGATAGATTAACCATGACAGGCTTATATAAAATGGATTGGCTATATGAGTCTCAATTCTCATGTATAATATAGTAACAGATGAAAAAAGACCTACAAAAATTAGATGAGATCATTTAAAAGGTGTCCTTCAACCAAACTTCAAGGCAAACTTCGAGTTCATTTTATGAGATTGGTGAAAAGACTTTTTCCATGACCAACGTATTAGGCAACACTAAGAATGAGCAAGACAAAAAAAAATATTTTCTTTATTTTGTCATGATGGACAATAAAAGAGCTCAAATTAGGATTCCCCAGAATCCTGTAAGGTAACTCGTCCTCCCTGGGCCGTGGAGAATAGCCCGTTCCTCTTGTGCTGAGGTGCACAAGTGGAACGTAAAACTACCACGACAATAGAGGTGGTACTTAAGCCAGGCATCAGCTGGTCACATTTTCACTCTGTCAAGGAACAGGAGCAGAAGTAAGGAGAAAGTAGGCAGTCACAGTGAGCTCAAAGAAACTAACCAGCTATTGAAAGCTGTTCTTCCAGAACTGTGTATATAGCATGAGAGAAAAGTTGTAAAACATCTACAACCCCCATAAACATAAAGCCTATGCTCATTCAAATGCATTCCGTATACACTTTTCAGTGTGAAACAAAGAAGACTGCATTGAGATACACTGTTCTCAAAAAGCAGCCCCAGAGGATTGTGAAGGAGACTAGATGGAGACATTAAATTCTACTTAAAATATTTTTGTTGGTTTGGCTCTACTCTAAAACAGATAATATCTACATCACCACTCCTCAATAAGTAGTTATTGAGGCTGTAAATGTGAATTTGGCCAGACAGTAAGTCTGACACTGGAGCTTGGCCAAATGAGAGAGAGCTGAGCTAATAGCAACCCTGGGTTTATTTCCATGTGCAGTGTGCTCTCAAGGTCATGGCGAAGGGCTTGTGGAGCAGAGATTCGCTGCTTATCTCCTCTGCAGGACAGACCGGATACTCCCATTAATCAACCAGAGTTGCTTACAGAGGTAAAGCTGTAAGTGAATGAATAAGTCAAGGTTTGTTTTTGTATTTAGGCACATGTATTTACAATTTTTTTCACTTAAATTCCAAGGTCTAGACTTTGTCTCAGCTGATTTCTTAAAAATTTTGATGAAGTATATTAATAGAAGACAGTCCTCTTCTATTGGAAGATAACATCTCTTCATAAGCTTCATAAAACTACATTTTATTTTTGTTGGACAACCAATCAAGAACAAATGAAGGTATACTTCATTGCTCATTGCCTCGCATCAAAAGTGAACTAAGGAACCTCTTGAGACATACTTAGGCTACTGGTAGAGCCTGCAAGAGTACAAGTTGTGCACCATTTGAAAGAAGATAAATGATGAAGTAAGAAAGTCGGGTAGATTCATCGACAACACAATTGCCTTCCTTAGTGCTATCACCTCTGCTCTCTCTGTCACTGTCTCTGTGTGTAATGTACTGTAAAATGGAGCTTGCTTCACTAAGCCCCCTTTATTAGTTTTTCTTTTTGTACGGTCCTATTTGCACAAATAATTTCCTGCCCTCTTTGTATTGGGTATGGATCAGTTGTCAGCATTCTCCTGCTAAAATTAACACTGGTGCAGTAAGGTAGAGCTTTGTTATTGCATGTTACGTGTACTGTGTGGTTTCACTTGGACAGTTTGACTGAAATACACAAACATTTCCCATTAGTGTAGTGATTTGTGGTAAAAAATCTTGGATTTGTGTCCTCTTTATTTTAGCTAGCCCAATTCTTAATAATGCTTGTTTTTATATGTGTGTCAGTTAGACTGAAAACACTTTGTGTTAGTTGGGAACTCTTGATTGTTGCTCCTGAATGAGCAGCTGTCTCTTTGCAGAACATATGAAAAGCCTTCTCCTATCGGGGATAGCCACTTCTGCTCTGCTCTGTTCTGCTGAGAAACCCTGCAAGGATGGAACTTTGTTTTAAATTATGTTATTACATTTAAGGGCTCTGTGGTAATCTATATAGTCTAATGAAATGTGCTTTTTGCACTGATCTGACAGATTCTTAAGATGCTTAATATCAAGCACGCCAACCAAAGGAATTTGTTATAGCTCAATCATGGCTAAGCCAGGCTCTGAAAAATAAATTAAACAATCAAAGTGGCTATCTAATTCACACAATGAATTATTTAAAAAAAATTTGCAAAGCAATAACCAAAAAATAATAGTAGTTCTAGAGAAAAGAACTACAAAATGACTTCATATGCTTGTTAAAATATAAATCAAATGTCAATATTAAATCCTTGCAAAAGTTTGATTGATGAGTGATATATGCATATATATAAACGCATTCTTTGTTAAAACAAACCTGTTTAGAAATACTTACAAACTGTTCCTTCGCCCATTTATTTATTCAATCATCCTCTTTCACTTCAGACCCTCAAACCTGTCCCCAGACATCTCTCCTAGCTCCTTCAGGAAAAAAAGAAATAACAAAACATCCCTAAGATATAATCTTTTCACCACTTCCTGGTGCTACCCTTAGGCATCCTTTCAAAGGAACATGTTCAGAAACCTGGCTCTCAAATTGTCTGGAAGGCATCCTTGCTGGATTCCCCTACCGCTATTTTATGTAGAGGGTCTACAACTCTTACTTTTTCCTTATTTCCAAATCAAACAGCCGAATACCGTTTTCCAAAAGATGATTTATAAGGAGCTCATTTTGAAAGGTTATACATGCAATTTCATCCTAGTTGATAGTAGGTTATAACCACTGGATGGAGCATTGAAACGTTTTGACCATCAGCTTTGGCTTTTGCCTGATGCTGTGTCTGCATTGCTGCTAATTATCCACATTGTTCTGAAGACCTAGGGAGAGGTCAAGTACTTCACTTGAGGCAGAAGCTCAATCATGGAGAACACAATTCACCCTTTCCCTGCTGAGGAAACTGGATTCAGATTTGAAGGAACCTATTCAGTACTCTAACTTGTGGATTCTAGATTGCAACCGGGCATAGTGCATATCAACTCTGCTTCAATAAATTTACAGGACTACACCTTCTGTAAAAAGCAAAGCTCAACAAAGCAGAAAGGCTTGCTTCATGGTTGAGTCTGGAAAGTCTGTTCATAAATATAATGAACAATAGGGACCAGACTTGACCAGAAGGCAATCCGCAACTGCCAATGCAAACTAAGCTTTGATTCAAGTGAGAGTCCTGGTATTCCAAATCCCTTAAGCCCCCTCCAATGCCACAAGGGACATGACATGACATTTTACAAGTACATAAAAGACATAACGATTGGATGAGGTGACCCCCATGCATATCCATAAGAATTTAGAGAGCTTCCCTCCCAAGATGAACCACATTGTTGCATGTTTCTGCAATTTTATCCTCCTTCCTGGCAATATCTTTATCTCTTGAGGCTGTAATTTGTCTGCACTTAGAACCCTCTATGGTCCCCTTTCTAATATAGGAATACGTTTGGAGTAAACCAGTCCAGGCCTTCTGTTTTGGACTCTGGTGTACAGAAATGCTGATCTTCCGACGCATAATAATGCCACACCAACCTGAATGGGGCACTTTTACTGTATCAAAACTCGTCTTGTGAAAAATAAAGGTTGCAACTTTAATTGTTAGTCCCAGTGGTAAAATTAAAAAAAAAAATTCAGATCAAATGTCCTTTTTCTTTGACTTTTGAGATGACAATCATAGCAGGCAAATCAGATGCACATGGTATTTTGCAGACAACCTTAATCTGGTGTTTGGCAGTCTCCACACAACTTATCATGCAAAGTGCATCTCTTTTCAATGCTAAATGACATTGGAGTGTTCACATGAGAATTATCCACATGGATGAGCATCTGGGACAAATTTATTTAAGAACCACACCATCTGCAACTATTTCCAACAGGGAAAACCTTTTGAAAGATGATGGAATGTACATTAGGTAATTCACATAGTGGGATTTAAGACAAAACAAAATATAAACCCCCCCACAAAAAAAACCCCAAAAACAATATAACTCAAATCTGAGATCTAGAGTTTTGAGCTGTAGGTCAAAACCTATATTGTCACAGTTCTCAATTGTAAGTAATTCCAGATGAAATACACTTAAAATTAACAGCTTAGCAACAGAGATTTGTCACCGTTTTCCATATCTGTCACAACAGTCAAGTCTCAGGACCAATTTTAAAAAGTAAAGAAAAGAAGAGCAGTGTCTACATTCCAAAGTCAAAATTAAAATGAGTTGGTTTTATGTATGTATCACAGGCTGTAATGCGCCAATAAAATAAAATGCAGTTTCTACCATACCAATAAGTGTATCTGGGAGACAGACTGAAGCAGGACTCACCAAAGTAGTATAACGTCAAGTGAGACTTTGAGTGTCTTAACAAATTGCAACTATAGAAGCATGTTTAACACATTGAACAGACGGCATCAACAAAATCAATGGAAAATCTAATAAAAAATGTCTGAAAATAAACCCACAACCGGGAAGACTCTCATCAGTCATGAATTACAGTAACTGTGACACAAGAGATGGTCGTACTATTTAAGTCTTTCACATTCATATTTTTTTTGTCAAATTCTTCTTACTGCTAATCAGTCTTTAATCTTTGCAATAGTTCAAGTTGTTCGGAAAATAGAACTCTCCTCATTTCATATTTTCTGCTTTAATTAAAGTTGATCAACAGTGTAAAGAGAATATTTCTCAAACAAAAGCTAGAACGTGTAATGTATAATATTTTAGCTGTCACTTCAATCCTTTAAGATTTCTTATGTTTTTGTTTTTTTGACAAGTTTTATTCTAAATAAATTTTAATCACAGGCAAGGACATTGTGACTAAATGCAAATTGTAATGTTGATTAATTAGAGGAAAAATCTATTTAAACAGAATAGCTTAATGTGGAAAATAATTTCACCTTTAAAACCAAGTAACCACTAATGGTTTTAAGAACAAATAGCCTGTTTAAAGTCAGGCCTCAGTGTCTTAATCCCATTTAATTTAAATCTGGACTTTTTTTTTTCTTTGGGGAGAGGAGATGGAGTTCAGAGTTGGACTTGATGGTCTGCTTTTTACCCTTAATAAATAAATTTATCAATTGAAAACTCCTGTAACTCTGGTTATCATTGTGTTAACATAGATGAAAAATCAATTTGATATTGAACCAGTGGATAACACAAATTTGACATTTGGCATGCTGTTAAAATATGAAGCTTTACCAAGTAAAAGCTGAAACAATAATTGTAAGGCCAAACTTGTCAACCTTAATAACTGTAAATGGCTCCCACCTATTTTTAGATACATTTGTTTGATATCTACAAACAGAAAAGAAGTTCCCTTAAAGATCGGTAGCCTTCATCATATTGAGATTCCATTGTATTATAAATGTGTAGATTTGGAATACCTTTGCTGTTATTAATTGTAAAGTATGAAGGCATGAACTTGGCATGGTACATCTGAGTCTGGCGCAGGCTGCTTTGATCACATCTTCACAATGACAGTCATGTGTGATCCTGCTTTAAGCTGACAGTGCAAAGCTTAGGCCTGTGCAACACTGCAAGGAGAAGACCATGAGAAAAGATCACAGTTGAACAAGGGTAACTTGAGGCAATGGAGAGTCAGTTGAGAACCAGCCAGATGGTTTGTGAATGTGATATTAAATTATGCACGTAAATGTCTTCAATTGGTGCGTTTAATAAAATTACTTTGCACTGATACTGATGAGATGCAGAGTGAGATAAACACAAGACAGTTACTCAGTCTTTAGTTATTCAATCTTAATAAAATATGAAGAAAGCTTCATATACATTTTTCAAAACTCAAAAAGCAGCCGTTCTTTCAGTGCAGCTCTTAAAGATCCTAAAGGTTCTAATAAAGATGACACAAGAACACACTGTCTTCAGTGTCCTTAGATATTCTTGGTCATAGTCATATATTAATGGAAAGGATATGTCCCTGTAAAAAGCTTTTACTCCATCCAGGCAGAACGAACCTTAAATAACTCACACACCACAGCTAGCACTCTGCAAGTAATCCTCAAGACCTAGTTTGACATTTTTCTTCTTCTTTTAGGAAGCCAATGGATGATTTATTAGTTTGTGATGAGTCTCAGATGTATCAACTGTGCAAAAATACAGATCATCATCTTTGGCTGATTTATCAGTAAAGACGGTAGAGGGTTTAATTTAATTTCATGGTCTTTTGAGGAGTTTCATTTTGCACATTTCAACTATAAAACCATGTTTTTCTCTGCTAATAAAATGACCTTGCTTTCTTTAAAAAACAAAATTGTTCTGTTGAAAGTGTGTGTTGCCTGTTAGCTCATTCTATGGTAACAAGACTCTTGGCATCTAAACCCATCTTCTGCAACAAGACAAGTATCCTCTAATCTGGCCATACGGACCTATGGAAGAAAAAAGTTAATGCCATTTTGCTTAATAAGCTCATCTACCATCTGGGGAAGGAGACTAGAAGAACACGATTTAAATCCTCTAATCTGGAGAAAGAAACTTTGTGATTTAAGCAAGCCTCTGGCACCAAGAATAACCTGAATCATCTTCACGTAATTCTTCTGGATTTTGTCAGTTTGAACAAAATCAAGACTCACTCTTCACACAGAAAAAAAAGTAAGGCTCTAGATAATTTTGATTCCATTCTCATTGCAGGCAATGAGGGAGGCATGAGAGCCTAAAATGAAGCACAGCTGATGATAGCAAAGCAGTTGGCAGTATTGAACAGGGACTTGTTGTCATGATAACACAGTAGAGGACGGAGCGGAATGGGTTGTGTTCATTAGATGAAATAGCAGGAGGGTTTTATTTGGGTATTACCAGGATTAATTGGATTCAAGTGATCTGCTGATAATGTGACACTGTCAAGCTGAAATATGAATTTGGGGTGACATCCAACAGGGTTATGAGGCTGTTTTAAAGCCAGCAAGCTTTTTTTTTTTTTTTTATATTCTGACTAATTTGACTGCTGGTTCCAATTTCTAAATATATGCAGCAAAATCCAAAAGTACTCATACTTCCTAAACCATTTTTTATTACAATCACAACTTTTATTGTATTGCATTAAGTTTTTACAGAAGAGGCATACAGTTGTGTGTAGTAGTGAAGAATAATATGATGTTTAAAGTTTTTTTTTAACATAAATATCAGCCATGACAACTGATTTGGAGAGAGCTTTACCATCCAACAGGATGGGCACCATAAGCTTATATTTTATTTTATTTATCTGAAGATAGAGTATTGTTGCCTTTTTGATCATATTTTTAAACTTAAATCCATAATAGTTCCACATTGAAGCTTAAATCAGTAAAATTGTCTTTGGGTCAGTGCTAAACAGTGGCAATCTTTGGCAAGCAAAACATCATTCCTCAAACTGACAATTGTCACAGTCATCACATCATTACTTTGAGCCTGCAGGTCTAAACCCAGTCAAAATCCCTTTGCCAAAACTTGAAAGCAGCACACTCTTTTCATGTCACATTTGCCACTGCCTCCGGTGTCTCAGAGTATCACTGTTCCTCTAATAGCATCCATTTGAAGACATTGCAGTATGGCCAGCCAGCAAATAGCAGAGGTCTTGACTGCTGAATTTTCTTTCACTCCTGATAACAATAATCTGAAGAGACTTTAGTCACTGAGGCAAATAAACAATTAACCTCCAAAGTCATCCACAAGCCCATGTACTCCCATTCTTGTCAAATGGTTGAATTCATCATTCTATATATTTACTTTTTTAACTTTTTTTTTCCTGTGCAGCAGCATATTTTTAAATTGTTATTTTATTGCTGCAACGAATGTAATGCAAAAAAAAAAAAAATTACAATTAATGTGAATAAAAAATAACTAAGATTTTATTTCATTGAACCCAATTACTGTAAAACAAAGATTTCATTTCAAATCTGAGATTACTGTTTTTCACATTCACAGTGAAAAACAAAATATTTTTCTTTTATCAGATCAACTCTGCTGAATGAAACTTTGCATACAAGTTTAGTACAATGTATTATTATCTTTATTATCATTATGGTTTTATTTTTTTCATCAAATTTTAATTAAATAGAGGTGTAAATCTTATTGCTACAATGACTATCATTAAACTGCGTGTCAGCAGTTGATAATGAAACAGTAAGCTGAATTTAGTAATCTACTTTACTTTTCTCTGGGTAAGGGTCAGAAATCCTCTTGTGTTTGCTGATTATTAATTATTCTTCCACATAACACACAATATTCATCAATTTTTTTTACATTTTCCTGTTGACTGAAAGCACTTCTTTACTTTAAACAATGATGGGTAAAATTAAGTCAAATGATAGCTGTTTCATTTGATATCGATTAATGCAGAAAACTACATTTCTAAAATTGCAGGTCAGAAAATTGTAAAGTGATTAGTTAAATAAATAATCTTTATGAAGCCTGCAACATATGTCTATCATTTTGACACACCAACTGAAACTGTGATGCTGCACAATCTCAGCAGGAGGGGAGCAACAAACCTTGAGGCAATACTGCTTTGAAATTTGCATCTCTAATTATATTCACATTTTAATAACTTATTTATCAAACTCAAATCTTTGGAAGTGAGATAGCTAGATTTCAGTACTAACTGTTCACCATTTAATAATTGATGACGTCTTATAAATGGTCTGCCAGTAATTTATCGAACATTTATTCTGATAGAAAATAAAAAAACAAATTTCATTTTGCTAAGTTAGTCTTTTTCAAATACGTAAACAACACAATGTGATAAACTGCAAAGGTGCATTTACAAAGTATGAGAAGTGCTTGAAAATTATTGCCTGAAGCAAATCTGAACAAGCTTCCTCACTATAAAGACTGTGAAGCTTGCATGTATCTGTTGTGGGGCAAGCTCCAGGAGTTCTCTGATTAAAGAATGCTTTGCAGTGTGACAGAATGTTCTGTCATTTGAGGTACCAAAACAAGACTAACATGTGATTGTGTTAAATAAGCAAATATAAATGGAAATTATAAATCAATTCTTTTTTTTCTTGCTGCAATTTGGAGTTTTCAAAAGGACAATTAAGACAATAAGAACCACTGTCATTTTTTGCAAATCATGAAATATTAACATTGAGTTTCTACAAAAATGTTGTAATAGTTTGGACTCTGGTGTACAGAAATGCTGTACAGAAAATTTGCAAACAATACAAATCCTGGTCCCCTGATGAGGTACATGTACCGATTGTCACATTTTATCAGGATTTACCTTTCATACGACCTTAAGACGATGCAAAAGAGAAAACGCAGCATTGCTACTTAACTTTTATTATCATAGTGATTACAATTCTGAGGTGAAAATATACATTCTAATTTTATTCCATGGTTTTAGACGTTAGTATTCATCTACATAATACTGACAGCAGTTATATTTCAGTTTAAGGAGCAGATCATTAATAGTGACATGGTATAATTTGCATGGTGTTGTACAGTGCCCAGCAGCAGGAAAATCTGAGGTGTCAAGAGCAAAAGGAGCTGCTGCAACAAGGCTGGGAGGAAATTTCTTTGTGCCAGCTGCCAGTATAATTATTTTCTTGCTGAATTATGCATCAGTGGAAATGGTGAGCAGTGTTGGACTCAGAAAGATAAAGAAAGAGTGGACAGAAAAGTCATGTAAAGCTCATAAAATAAATAATACTGGCATGTCAGAAAATCCAAGTTAAATCTTCAGCATTGCTGGATTTCAGTAACAAACTGTCCTAATCCAAAATCTCACAGGTATCTGAGAGCCCATCCACACAGAAACATTTCTTTTTTTTCCAAAAACACTGTTGTTGTTTTCAACAAAATATAACAAAACTAAAATGAGCAGCCAAATAAACCTAGACACCTGACTGACTTGGTGTTGAACCACGTTGAACTGGACAAAGAAAAGCAAACATACATCAGAATTTATACGAAGTCTACCTGTCAGGATGATGGTGATATAAATTAGCCTCAATACCCAAAGCCTTAAAACTTTTACAGAGCAGATCAGTTGTTATAATCTGCCGTTTATTACTACTACTTTATTAATCTAAAACAACCTCATTAAATTTAGATTTGTATGCACCTGTAGGTTTTTTTAAATTTCTTCAAAATTTGACAATTTGTTATTTTTTTTCACTTACTTTTCAACCATAAAAACAGATTCATTGGTCAAAACCCTCTGGATGTTTAAAAATGTATTCTCAGTCGGGTCATGTCTTATCGTATCTGCACCAACTGTCAGACACTTAGCCATGGCTCTCTGAACATGCTGCACTGCCACTGTGTAAGTGTCATTCACCTTGGACTGGGATGCATTTGAAATCACAGAAGTGTGAATATAGGAGTCTCCCTTTGGCAAAAAGCACAGATGGCACAACATTAAAGCGTGCTCTGTTTGTGCCCTTCCAAGGTTTTATTTATTTACTTTTTAACAATAACTGATTGAAATGTCTAGAGCCTTACAGGACATTTAATGAAAATCCCTATTCAAAGTAATTTTGTGTTAAGAACTGAACTTAAACAGGAAGATCAAATCCAATTGCTCAGCCTACTTCAGAAAGCCAGGGTCCCTTTGCAGCCATATAATGTGCTTACTGAAGCAGAGAGCAGAGATTGAAGGGGATAACTTCAGAGCCCAAGGACCAGGTGCTCCCAGCCTTTAAATTCTAGGAAGGGAAGAGTTTCAGACTTTGTCAGCCAAGTTACAAACCAACAAGTTTGCATGAAAAAACATGCCAAAACACAACCAATTTCACAAGCAACTAACTGTAAGGCTACAGTTTACTCTGCATAAAAAGAACAGTCCTGGAAATTGAGCATCAGCCAAACACCCGCTTTGCTTGCTCCCACTGAGTCATGGTTGTTGATCTAGAACCTACTGGCTTAAACTTGAGTATAAGTGTATTTATGATTTCATTTCTATGCATGTTCACAATTTGAACACATAAAATTTTAAAAATGTCTCTGGACCAATATCTGGAAAGGATCGGTGTAAGTAATGTTTGAATTTTTGCAGTAGCTTACATTATTCTAACATATTGGCAAAGCACTCATTCCTGGTAGAATATTAGACGATAATAATATATTATGCTAATATAATATTAGATGAAATTGCATAAAATCACAAACTGTTAGTATAAAGATTCTTTGTGTTTTCTAAATATGGAAATATTCCTGTGGGATAGCTATCTGCTAACTGGGTTGAGCTCTTTTTAATTATTTTTAAGGCTCAACACAAATACACACGTGTGTATGTTTGTGAAATCAAACTTATGTTTCACCAAGGAACATCACTTGGTGAAAAATGTTTTTTCAAAGGAGAAATGATACATGATTTTTTTTTCTTTCTGACTGGTTTTAGCTCCAATTTCTTGTCAGAAAAAGTCTGTCTTGGTTTGCAGTAGCTGTAGTCAGTCGGCATGGCAAGCCAGCACAAAAATCTGTTAGAGTGAGAGGAGGTGAAGACTGTTTACAATTGTGTGAGGGGAACAGATCCGACCCAAACTCAGTCGCAGTCAGAAAAACATGTTTGACTTTTTGGAGCCAAATCTGTAGGAAGTCAGGTTGCGTGAACTGATTACCAGCTGAACTGCAAACGTGTTGCTGACAGCCAATAAGCAATGAATGCTAGGCATAAGTTTGGCTGTGAGCCATTTTGTCTATTTGAAGGCCTTATTTTTAACTAAAAAACCTTAAAAACATGTATGCACAGCATTAGTTGATGTGTTCAGCTGGCTTTCTTTAGTTTGCCAAATCTTGCTGTCTGTCATTCCTCAGGAAGTCCAGTGAGTGTGTGGTTCCCATTCAATCATAGCACAGTGATCTACTGACAATAAAGTGTAAACTTGTGTATTGAGCCTTAACACGCTGAAAAAGTATTTAACATCTCTATGAAAGCAAACACGCAAACAAATAAAAAACAGAATCGAATGTGAAGCTCAGTCCTGACTGACAAAAATGCTACCCAGATGAAGCGCTGGAGCACAACTCTCACTAACATTGTGTAAATTTCATTCTTAGCTTGGACAGAATTGAGAATCCTGTGGGGACATAGAAATAGCAGTTGAATTATGGTTTAGGTAGGTTTAGGATAAAATGATTAAGATTTTCGTTCTGATCATTGAAGATTAGGGTGAAGCGGTGAATGTAAGCCAATGGATTATGTGTGTTCTTGTGTTAGGAGTGCTGTGTAAACCTTGAATTCTTAAATATTTGCCATTTTTTGGGCAATGGCTGCAAGGAGTCCGGACCTGAAGAAGGCCCTGTGAATTTACTAATGTTACCAAAACAAAGAAAAAAAAGAAAGTCTTAATATGTATTTCATTGTGAATAATTAATTTAACATCTGCTGTTTCTTGATATAATGTGGCAGCAGGGGTAACCTTTGGAAGCTATTAACTATGGTGGAGTTTTTTTTGCATGTGGAAGCCATGTAAACCAGATTACCTTATCACGTTGTGATCATTGGACAGACAGACTGGTTTCCACTCTGTCCTCCTGTAGAGATCTCATTCTGCAAGAATTAGCACTGGGACAAAATCCCAGAAAGATCTGAATGCCAGTTTTAATCTCTACCTGGGCCTACAGCCCATCACTGAGGCCGGTAATCTTGCTGAGGTGGTTTTGTTATCTTTAGTGGAAAGTATTTGGCCATCACTCTTGGCTCCTGCACGATAGGTTTTCTTATTTTGCTTTTTCTTTTGTGTGTGTACCTAGGACTCACTGTTTCTCTTTTACTTTTTGTGATTCAGTTTTTGTTTTTTTTGTTTTTTTGCGGGCCATTTTCATGATCTGTATCATGAATAGGTATAATTATTTCATTAGCTTTTCTTGACAGAAGACCATTCTGTTACAGTTCAATAATTGATTTGGGAAAGTGTTTACTGATGAAATGAGAGAAAAATATGAGTTTCATTGTAAAGAATGGTCAACTTTTTGTTCTTTGTAATCTTAAGGAATTAAATAACTCAAATGTATCACTAATAAAATATTATGTACATAATCTCTAAAGATTCTGGATTTTTTTTCTTTTTTTTAATGATAGTGCTTGGTCATCTCATCCAGACATTTGTGAGTCAATACAGACTCAAAGTTTAATGTATTATACTTTTAGTCTTTTTCACCTTTCTCATCAGACAAGAGATTCTCCATCATCAGCAGAGAGCCATTAATGTGTCTGCTGCTTAATGGACTTGTCAGAAATCCAAAGACAGACCAAAGATAGATGATAAATACTAAAAATACAGAAGGTTAGGAGGGGGGAGATGGTGCAAGAGGCTTAAGGGGTTACCCTGACTCCACATTGATTCACCTGTCAAAGAGTGGACTCTAATTTTCTCTCCAACAACAAATTACTTCCACATAATATCTTCTGTAAAAACAATGCTTAAGAGTATGTAGGTGTGGCTGGAGTCATTTTCACTAAGTGTCTCTTGATCCTTGGAGCTTCTATTTTTCATTTCTGCTTTTGTTTAGTACTTTAACCTTAGTTTCATTTTTTGTTGTTTGCTTCTGTTTTCTATTTCCCATCTTGCAACTGTTTTGAGGCTGTTGTGTTTTTTTTTTTCTTTTATCTCATAATTCTAGTCTTTCTTCTGTTTGGGCATGTTCTGTTAGTTACAGTTTTTCCTGTGTTTCCCTTTTCAATGGAATACATAAAACACTGATTCATAGCACAAAAAGCACTTTGTAAACAAAATGTAAATCCACACATTCCTTATTACTCAAATTCCTTACAAAAACTTATCTGAGAATACCCAGTACTTCGTGAAGGACTGGCAACCTTCCCATGGCATACCCCATCAGCACCATCCTCCTCACAACCCTTCAAAGACAAGTAGATATAGATGGATGAATGAATATATTATACATAATTTTAAAATAAACATCCAATCTGTCAAAATCCTGACATCATTTTGCCTAAACTGCACAGCCTCACAACAAAAAGAAATTGTTTTTTGTTTGTCTTAGTGTGTCATAAAAAGTTATCTTTTGCAACAACTGAAGTTAAAATTACACTGCGTGAGCTTTAAAAACTAACATTGCTGTTTATACTAAGGATAAATCATTTCTCTGCAAACAGCAGAATGTGTCTTAACTCTACATGAGATGAATTAACAATTTATTTGCAGTGCATCCTGCAGTACGCTAAAATGTCTTTGATACTGTCTTCTTTACTTACTCATTTTTATGCTTTCTCATTTATGTTGTCAACTCAAGCCTGAAAATCAGTTAGCCACATGGGAAATGACACTGATGATGCTGTGAGGGTTTAGGTTTGCACTACCCTTCTCTCTTGCTCTGATTTGGGGAACTCAGCGGCATTAGTATACATAGCTGCACAACTCTAGTCTGCTCTGTCTGCACACAGCGTCCTATTGTGCATTTCAACAGGCCTTTCAATTTCATTTCTATCACCTTTAACACATCTCCATCTAGACATAGCCATGGTGAATTCATATTTGATCAGTGAGAAATTCATTACACCCTATTGCAGAAGATCAAATGGGTTTGATATGAGAGAACAAACAAGATGTCAAAGCTGCTTTTAACAAATGTGCAGCGTGTTTTAATTACCTATATTTTACAGTGCAAAGCACTAGTAGCTCCTCTTCATTTAGTAATGTTACAAATTTTTAAATGTTTGTGCATAGGATTTGACTCATTTGTGTAAAGTAAGGTTAGGTTACACGTCTAGAATTAGCACAATTTATTTTCCCAAAGCAGTTCTCTAGTTTGGATCATCAGAACACACAGAACTGTGTCTATATGTTTCTTCACACATGATTCAAATAAATTGGTCGTTATCAGATATCTGTAGAAATTTACAACACACTCAGGAGCTAGTTGATAGTAGACCCAAGGCCCTGTCCACACTAACACAGAAATCCCGTAAAGCAGATTTTCAGCTGCTTCTATCTTCTGTCAATTGAATTTTTGGTGACAAAAAAAGAACAATCCTTTAGAAAAATCTTTCCAAAATAGATATTTCATCAGCTTTGTTTATGGTGTGTCCACACAGTCCCCGCCTCCAGGAAGCAATTGTTTCTCAACAGCCGAGAGCCCAGACCCTGTACAAAGCAAACAGCGGGCTATTTTTCTCTGAGCTAAGTCTAACCAAAATTTTATAGAATTCAACTTATATGATAGCGCTAGCATCTTATTATTACCTTGTTTCTCAAACTGAAATAATTGTTTCTAGCATAGCACTGTCAATAAACAGATTTTTGGTAAAACATAAAATAACCTTCTGACTGACTTTTTATAGCCTGTCCTTCAATATTTCTTTTCGGCTTAGTGTTGGGTCAAGAACAGGCAATTTATATTTCTAAATGGTTGTGTTGATTATAACAGATCATGTTAACTTGAACCTAGAGGCCTGTTCTTCATAGTTTTAATCGGAAGCTGGATTATTTATACAGAAATTATTATGAAAAGGTCATAGCTAGTTCAAGTTTCCCAATGGTTCCTTTTCGGATTTTGATAAATCCATGCAGGGAATGTTCCAGCAAATCACACAAATGGATACACCAAGCAATGTTAGACTGGTGAAATGGACTATCTCAGTAATTGAAAACATAAGTCATGGCCTCGTTTGCCTCTTCTGATCCCAAGAAGCTGTTTCATTGAAGAAATCACACTGTGGGAGAGGGAGACATGGTGTTCAACTGTTCTGACTGTTCCAATCTCACAGATTAATGAGTCACAGAGGTCTGTGCCCCTAGGAAAAGAGAACACATGATCCTTTATATCAATAAAAAAGGACATTTATCCGTCATTCTATTGATGAAGTGAGATGGCCTATTTGGAAAAGGGCTAAATTGCATTAGAGGTTGGCTCGGATTCTTCTAGTGGTTTTCCATATGTCACTGACTTATTCACAGCATCTGTTTAAATAAGGTAATTTAAGAGACAACACTATGAATCTCAATCAAAACTGTTGGAGATATTAAATTAAAAAAATACAAATACTGCACATGTGTGAAATAACTTAAGAAACTTAAGAAGCTTTAGTCACTATAACAATCAGTGTGGAACTAATTTCAATCATGTATGCAACTGGAAATCAGCAATAAGCATTTATATTAAATTACATGACTTTAAATTTCGTCAACAAAATTCTACTTTGAAGAAACTGCAATATAAGGCGTGTTTTCAGTTTTTTTACACTTTTTTGTTTAGTGCATATTTCCACATGTGTTAATTCATAGTTTGATGCCTTCAGTGTGAATCTGCAATGTCAATAGTCATGAAAATAAAATAAACTCATTGAATGAAAGGTGTGTCCAAACTTTTGGTCTGAACTTTACTTAATGTTATATTAGAAAACAAAATCTTGATCTTCAATACTTGATGACTATAGAGAAAACACATCCACAAGCAAGAACACTGATGTGTTTAATAACAATATAAATATTGCATTAAAGGGTAATGATATGATACAGCTTTACTCAATAACCCAAAAAAGTAAAGAACCACTTCTTAACTTTAATAGACTTCTCCTAAAACAAACTAAATGTTTTTTGCTCCTTCAAACTCAGTTGCAAAGATTGATACATATAACGATGCACTATTTGCACTCCAAATTTAGAGTATGGCGGTTTTTAATGAAAGCAGGGGAGATTTTTTTTTTTTTTTCTAGATATCAAGAACACATCTGAAGACAAACAGAAAAAAAATCCTGCTCAACCAACTGTAGGTTATTTTTGCTTTTACTTTTAAGATATAACACTTACTACTCACACTTACATTTGAATCTTCTGTCTTTTCTCATGTACCATAAACCCCCAAATAAAATTTAATGGATCAAATTGGGGTCATGTCCTGGATGCCTCTCTAGGGAGGTGTTTTGAGAAGCCCCATCGGGATGAGATCCAGAGGAAGACCATGGATATGTTGGAAATATGGTGATTCTTGGATATCCTAGGAATGCCTTGGGATTCTTCTGGAGGATCTGGCCCATATCGCTGGGCAGAGGGAATTCTGGGCCTCTCTGTTTGGCTGCTGCCTGTGTCAACTCGATTGCAAAATTAAATAGAAGATAATGAATGGATTAGCTCAGTTTCTTTTGAATTTATTACTCCTCTATGGTTATGCTGCATATTCTTAAATATCGCCAGCGTTTGTTGTGCTGGTCCTGCCAGCTTGAGCAGAAAGAAAGCATTAAGCCTGATGAAAAATCTCCAGAGAGACCAGTGCATCTCAATTCAACCATACAATTAGTGATCTCATGTGGAAATAAAAGCTTGCTCACTCTGTACAAGTTGAAAAAGACTGCATCAATAAAAGCATCCTGTTTGCTCTGTTCAATGCAGAGCTGTAGGCAATTTTGCATCGCTTACTGGAAAGAAAGAGTTCACACGCTGGTGAAAGTGAGCCGACAGCCCCTCCTGCTATTGAAAAACCTTCTCTGAGGAATAGTAACCAGTATTTAAAGCCATAGAAGTCCTCAACAAATCTGTTTAGTGACTACTGCTAAACAAAAAAGTTTAAATTAAACTCTGAAATGATAGAGTTGTTTCATAATGCCAATAATCATGGTCTTTGAACAATAATCCGAACAGAACAGATCAAGTGATTATGATCTAAACAATTCTGACAGAGTTTTCAGTGTGAATACAAACCATGCTGCTTCTCTGCATGTCACACAAGTAATAACAGTAAATGGACAATGTCAACTTACCATCGCAACAGGAAAGCCAGAACTTTATTAACATTGTATGAGAGAACACACCATATTTATTTGCTCGTTTATGTCAAGAAAATATAATTTAATGCATGTCACATAATGGAATATTAGTCTTTTTGATCCTGACTTGTAAACAATAAACAAGCTCTGGAGTGTATTAAATGGAAATTTTGAACCAACTGTCTGCAGCTTCTTTTATCAACATGAATGGATTTGTTTTACCCAGGCAGGGACAAATGTAATTATGATTCTTAATTGAAACTGACAGTAAATTACAGGGAGGAGAGAGGGATAAAATGGCCTCTTCTTCATGCTGATGAGTAAATTACTGTCTGTGTCATCAAACTTAAATATAATTTGCCTTTTTCTTTTTGTTTTTTGCCAGTTTTCCCTTTATAGATCCACAAAGGGGATGTTTGGCGGGACGGATATACACTTTCACATACAGTCGAACAATGAGCTCAATTAAACTCAGCTTGTTCAATCAAGATACTTGCACAGGGATAATGTTGTTTCTGATGGAGAAGATATCTGTGCTTATTTTACATAGCAATCAGTGTTAGGTTCCAGCCTAATGTGGGCAATAAACTTCTTAATGCTGAAGAAATGCTTAATGGCTCATAAATGTGGCAGCTGGAAAGTTTGATCACTGCTTCTTTTTTTTTTTTTTTGCTGCAGATACACTAAGATGGTTCAGGCTGAAATTCCTTACAAAAATGAGATGAGTATGTAATAAACAGCACACTGTGAATTTGTGTTATTAAAAAATAAAATGAGAAGACTGATATAAAAACAGAAAACATGAACAATTTATCTCAGATAATATTATTAATATTATTATCATTATTAACAAAGTCAAATAAATGTTTTATTTCTTGAGTCCTATATAGTTTCCCAATGTCAGAGATTCTCATTTGAAATAAGTAATGATTTCCAGACACAAAGATATGCTCTTTTTCCATAGATCTATTTATATTGTGATGTATTAAAGTAAACACTCCTAGCAGGACCTCTGGGGGTTTGAAAGTATATTAGTTATAATTATTTTTATGCTGTTTTTAAGCAACAGAAACAATTGTAATGAAATATGTATGGATTGGCTTTTATAATCAATTCACATTGAGTTTAGATGATTCATAGGCTGACGTTGATCAGAGAACAATTGATAAAAGAAGCAAGGAGAAAAAATAACACATCATGAAAGCAATGGAGGCTGTGTGTTTGTTAGTTTTCTCATCTGATCATGCATATTAGTGAACCTGAGAAAAGTAGAGTATCATCACATTTTTGTCAGCTCTTTACTCTTTTGCTGTGTGAAAGTTGAATATATGAGGAGAAAGACAAGGCTGTGAGCTGGTTGCTGATTTTGTCTGCATGCTGCACTGCATAAATATATCCACAGCTTGGATTTCAGAAGACAGTAAAATAAGAGGGAAAACTCAGTGTGCAGTGCTTTTGTTTTCAATATATAGACTTATGAGTTATTCTGCTTGTGTTAGTTCACAGAAAACAAATCAGGAACAAGGACATCTAATACTCAGACACAGAACTTACCATTACTTCATGTGTGCATAAGGGATCAACTGGAGAAACTGAGACTGGAGGAATGATCTGATGTTTAAATAAAAAAGCAGCATAGCATCACTGTGGTGATTCTGGAGGTAACACATTTGAAGCTACATTGGTAAAAATAAAAAAATACATTTGCTTTACTTAAGATAGTTTAGGGATGACAAACAGACTGTAAGTTTAAAAAAATATATATTTGAAGGAACAGCATGTTATATTTACTTATCACGATAATATCTAAAATAAAGTACATTTATAGTGATTTGCTGGATAAATAAAACAAGCTGTCCCTCTGTGTCCCTCCCTGAACCTAACAACTCATTCTGCCAGATGTGGCGACAACAGCTGCCATCAACCATTTATAGAATCTGGCAATGGGTTTGTTACATTGATGTGGAGGATATTTGGAGCACTGTTTATGGCAGAATCATTTTAATTCAACCACATCAGTGAGTTTTTGAGCATTTTGAATTTGTCCAATGTTTTCTAACAGCTACATGATTCCAAACTCTGACAATATCAGCACCAATCACAAGTGAACTTGCTAATGTGCGCATATCTGTGTAATGGGCTCCCTTGTTAGCTTTTGGGATAATATAGTATCAAATCCCGCTCCTTCACTACATATTCCAGTAAATACGATCAAACCACAAAACTCTTCAAAGAAAACATTGATTTCAAAAATTCAAAAATCCACTACACCAACGTAATTGAAAGATTCCTAAGTCATTCTGTCCTAATTAACTTATTCTTGTCAAGACACATGAAGATCAATTTTACAGTTTTCGCTACAGTGTCCTGAGAAAAAGTCCAAACAGATGAAAGAAAACGTGTATAATTTGTGGGCAAACACCTGGTACACTAAAGACGGCTAAAGGCTAGGCTTAAGCCCGAGGTTCCACTTTGCTGCAGCACAGTGGGGGAAACCACCTAGTCAGATTGAGAGCAGAAATGATGGTCAGATTTCTGTTGAAACTTCACTGCAATCCCTTTGTGAACTTGTTTTGGTTTTGCCATGGCCAGTCACAAATGGTAAATGACTTATACTTTCATACCAAGTCTGGGGGACTCCAGAATGCTTCACACTACATCCAGTCATTCACCCTGATGGTGGTAAGCTACTGGATTGTAGCTGCAGCTGCCCTGGGGTAGACTTACAGAAACGAGGCTGTCATGCACTGGTCCCACAAGGACATCTGACCACCACCAGCAGGCAAGGAGGATGAAGTGTCTTGCCCGAGGACAGAATGACTGAAACAGACGGAGCCGGGATTTGAACCAGCTCACCGATTACAAGACAAACTCCAAGTCACAGACATCCACATGTGAGTTAATGCTCCCTTCTGCCCGGCTGAAATGCTGCTGGGAATAAGCACGTTAGTTCCCATCCCTTGTATAGACATCAATGATGTCAGAGGGATTCCTCAGCACTATGAATGCTGGGAGATGCAGACTGATCAGTCTGTTTCACCAGGAACTAGGGTGCAAAACTTGATTGTGCATGTCTAGTTTTAATAAAGTCTCAGAGTGGATGGTGAAAACGTGCTATTTTTTCTTAATAAACAAAATCATAATTTAAAAACTCCAGTTTGGATTTACTCAGGTTGTCTTTGTCTGACATCAAAATCTGTTTGATGATATGAAATGTAGAAACATTGAAGTGAGACAAAGAAAGCATAAACATAAGAAATCTGTAATGGTTTTAGGTAGAGAAAGTCTAAACTTTGAATTCGTAAAGACATTTTAGGGTGACCATATATAGTTTATTGGACTAAATTTAAACTGACAATAAATTAAGCAGCTCAGTTGAATAGTGTGCCCACACACAGAAAAAATGGTACCAATGACTTAGAAAAAATAAGATTTATTATTAATCACAGCAAAAATCCAGCGCATGTTCCCTATGTTTTCTACAGTTTAAATGTTTACACTGAGAAGCTTTGTAAGAACATATGTCTAACATCGGTTTGAATGCATTTAACTCTACAAAAATAAGCAGAAATGTGCAAAGACATCCATTTCTTTTATGAGAACTTGAATAGTGCCAAGTTAGACTTCGATGCCATTTTATATCAGAGATGGTACTACAGAGCATGCATACTTCTCTCAGTGGAATGCAGTTGACTCATGTAATGCACAAAGACACCATCAAAGCATGTTTGGTTGGGATTCAAAGGGATAGACAGACCCCCCCTGGGAAGTGAAGTCATGTGGGAGAAAAGTTAGGCAGTGCCTTTGAAGCGTGTGTAAATGAGGCTCTTTTGCTCATCTTGGGAGTGGGAAAGGGGAAAAGCAAGAGGATGCCTGTGATGCAGACAGACATATACCTGCAGATGGATCATTTCCCACCGAAGAGATGTCCCAGATTGCTTTGACAATCTCTAGATCCTGCAACTCATATTGGCTTTGAGGTATGAGATAATTTGTGTAACAGAACTGAACTGACTGAAAAGAAACTGTCTTATTTTCAGCTTTAAAGTGGAATTGAAATTTATGATGTAAATCAAATAGCATTTATCTTCAGACCCAAATCCTTCACTTGCACTGTGGAAAACCAGCAATTACATTTTTTGAAGGGAGGGGAAACAAGACTTTGTGATTGTAACATATGACCATGGCACTCAAGGTACAACGTTTTTCTTCAGGGCTCCTGTCTTCCATAAATTGACACTCTTAAAAAACAGAGTGCACCATGGCAGTCAGCATTTGGAACCACACAAGCTCTGAAAATCCTCTGAAAATTTCTTGTCAGATTGTAAAGTGTAATTTTAGAAAAATTGTTGTTGTAATTGACCAGCATTATTATTTTTTTTTTATTCCCTCATCTGTTATTAATAAAATAAATGCTTTTGTTTTTCATCTCATTTAATTTTCACAAGCCATGATTCAATTTTGCACCTTTTATGCCGCATTCCTTTTGTGGTAACACACTGGAGATTCATGAATGACTTATACAGAAACAAATGATCGAAGAGATAACATGATCTTTACATGTTTAGCTCTGACAAAGAGTTCAGCCTGTGGCCAAACATCAAAACCTAAATGGTGCAAAGATTCCGTGTCGCCATGGATTATTTAAGGACAACAAAAGATGTAATCAATGTGAGAATTAATATTTTTAATATTTGGTATGTGTAGTTTGAAAAAGAGATGTACAACAAGCAGCCTGTGAATGAACAATCAAACTGATCAAAATGTTCTGTGTGGCTGAAATATTTCGTTTTGAGGTTGGTCAACACATTCATGTTGCCACAGGTGATTTTCTTTAAGGACATTCCACTGTGGTTTCCCAAGGAAACTTTTGACCTGGGTCTTATGAGGCAACAGAACTATTGTTTCTTTGGTGCAAAGGTACTTAAGACCAAAATATTTTAATGACAGCTGCAGCACGATCTACTGGTATCAATTTAGAAAATCTCAGCATGTGAAAAGAGAAATGTACTCTGTGTTCCTCCCAGTCTCCTATTTTGATGGATCTTATCCTTTGGGACTAATTAGGAAGATTTTTTTTTCTCATTGTACCCTGCGAGATAAGTATCCTCTTCCTAATCTTCTGCCGTGTGACATTTGGCATAATTAATTCCAGTTGAATCGTCTATTTCTAGTCTGGGTAACGAAAGCAGGATGATGCAGTTTTATCACCTCTTTCTAACACCTCCTCTCTGCAAGGAAGAGCAGTAGGTTGGTAGAGAACGTCAATGTTGTGAAGAGGTGACATCAAACAGGATTGTGACAGTACTGCACAACAACTGAATAACATTTGGTCTATTCATGACAATAGATGCTTGGACAAAGATTTTAGATGGACTTTTTGGAGCAGTAAAACAAAGAACTGAAATATACCAAATATTTGCTAAGATGAATTGTCTGTTTACCAATACATCTCAGCAAATAGTAAATTATCAGTAATTGCTAAATTCATAGCATCAGATTGCAACCATTACAAAATGTCAGTCAAACTATGAAGATTTTTTTTACAAAGTAACCTTTCCAATTACATTCATCCATCCATTTTCCAACATCCTTGTCCCTAGTGGGGTCAGGAGGGGTGCAGGTGCCTATCTCCAGCTAATGTTCTGGGGTACACCCTGGACAGGTCGCCAGTCTGTCGCAGCTTTCCAATTACATTTCAAATGTTAAGCAATTTAAAATTTTTATCTTTATGTTTATCTTTATCTTAACTAATTTATCTTTACATAAGCAGCTAAATCAAATTTAATTGTATTCTTATTTGTGATAAACAAATGTTAAAAAATTTAGATCCATGGTCCATTTTAAGGATTTATGGGGTGCAACTGGAGGTAAAAAGTGGTGTTCCTTGTTTACCACAATGGAGAATCACAAGCTTGCTGCTAATGTGAAAGCAAAGGCAATGTCAACATCCACATTGCATGTGCATGCAGTTTTCAGGGCATCACTTGACAGATGATTGTTTTGCTTGGAAAACCAAGCTTTAAAATTGCTCATTCTCCCGAAAAAAAAGAAAAGACCACAATAAATTGATTTTCTTTTATGAAAAATTTTTAGGTTTATTTTGTTTTTTTTAATATTGTAAGATGATTAAAATTTTCTGAGGGCTGAACACTGATGTTGAGTTGGATAAGAAGTGAAGAAAAGTCTGGTCAGCTACGCAGTTCTCTCACCATAAGCTGCTCTTTTCCACTTTCTATTTTGTGGTAACATGTTTATTTGCCCTACATAGCAGTGTTACAATATATATTTGCCCCTTCGGTGGACTAACGCAAATAAAATATACTACTTTTAACATTCAAATGATAGTAACTCGGTTTATTGTTGCACACATTTTGCCAAAATTAAATCACACCACATTGATTTTACTGAAACTAATGAAGGAAACAGAAAAACGAAGGTCAAGATTGGAAAGAGAAATGGAGGGCAGTGAAAGAACATCCAGCTATCTGGGACTGCTGAGCTGTAATTTACTTGAGAGACGACAGGAAAGATACAAGGCGAAGCTGCAGACTGATAGCTTCTGGTTATGAGGGGAGTGGAACATCAGTTATCTGCTAGCTAAGTGACAGAACGTGTTGATTGTACACTGCAGAGCCAGAGCTCTTCAAAGAGGAGCGACGGGTCCTAAATCAAAGAAAATTCCCGTCGTTTTTCTTTTACCCTTCTTCGCAATCTGTTTCTCCTTAATATTTCCTCACAGACAGAAACACACATCCCCAGCTGCCATTTGCTGGCTTGTTTCATGCTTTACAAATGATCAAATGAAAACTTTGGCCTGCTCCAGCACTCAGCACATTTTCCAATCTTGAATATGTTTGATATAGGGCTGTAAAAGCTTTTCTTTTTACATTCATGTATTGGATGTACAAGAAAATGCCGTTCAGTTGGGGGAAAAAACAGACTTTATAAGACTTTTTAATGCATCCACTTGACACAAACAACTAAGCTCCGATATCAAACAAAAGCCAGTGTTATCCCAACAGCTATAGCAGGCAGCAGCTTCTACAACCAGGGGCTTGAATTGGGCTGTCAGTACAGAGTTGAAGGAGTAGCACTGGGCCGCAAGCAGCAATTATCAGACTGGCAGCTGCTGATAACTGCCATAAGACAAAACAGAACCGTAAAATATTACCCTTCTCCACTCGACTTTTTGTTTTCTTTTTTTTAGCATTTTCACATCCTCCAGTATGCTACACACTTGCTGTCACTCATTCAGCAGGCCTATACAGATTTCACTTTTCAAAGCCATAACTGCATTAAATCAATCTTAATCAAAAATTGTAATGGCAGTGTCTAGAATTGTAAAGGATTTGCTGGAAAAGTTGCAGTCAAAATTTGAATCCAATAAAAGTCAGATAATTGAAGCATTTAAAGATGTTGCCCAAGTCTGGCAAATCTTACCACTACTATGTAAAATATTTAGCAACAGACATACGGATAGATAGGAGTCAGACATTTGCATTTTGATTGTTTATATGACTGACCAAGTAAAAATAAACGTACTAATGAGCGCAACTCATTAAATAATTTTCATGACCATTTACCATTACTACACGGTGTAATTTCAGTTTCCAGTCAGGGCATGTTCCAGAAGTGTGATCTCATGTATGAATAATATGCCAAATCTCGTCATGCCTCATTGTTAATGCTTCTGTGTTCATCTTGTGTCAGTCGCATCATTGTTCGCCAAGCTACTAGCTTACTATTCTGTGATTTAATGCAAATCTAGTTTAGACTAATTCTAGCCAGTTTGATGATATTTGTGATATAAAGGTGTTAAAAGTCATAAAAGTATCAGATTAAGCAAATTAATATAATAAATGTGTTTTCATTTTGAGCTACCTTGTTCCTGAAATATGCTAAACTAATAAACTTGATTGAATGACTGATTTAAAATAAAGTGTAAGTGACAAAATACATGGTGTAGCATTTTGTATTGAAGTACAGGAGCAAATACTCAGTTGAAAATGAGTTGGATTGCACTCTTTAAAAAAAAAAATAAAGAAATTAGAGACTTAATTTGGATGATAATATGTGTAGTTTTAGATTTCATTCCAATACAAAACAATTGTAGCTAAAAGATAACTTATGTAGGGAATGAGTGATCTATACTTCGATATACTTGAACAAGTTATGTTCAGTGATTAAAAAAAGAAGAAAAACATTTTAAATTTTGGTACTGAATTATTTACAAGTTATGCAACAGAAATTAGATGGAGAGCTAATAAGCGTTAGAGCCTATTAGATTAGTCCAGGCATTTATCTATGCTTCAAAGACATAGATAATTTCCAAAGGGAAATGAGTGAATAGCAAAAATTTAAGTTGAGAAATACATTAAAAGCCAAACTATCTTTCTTATAGACACAGGTTCAGACATCAGCTGTCCTGACCAATGACCAGGAAAATTATTGTTAGAAAAAGCTTATAACAAAGTAAAACTCTTCTCTAAATGCATTGAAGCCCGAAATGAATGTCAGTTGCTCAGACATGTTTCTGAGTTTAAACTGAAAGACAAAAAGCAGAAAATGTCTAGTTGGTGGTCTAACTACTTGGAAAAGTACAGTTGTAGTGCTACACCAGTTGAGCTGTTTAAATAGGTAATACAATTATAAACAGAAACATAAAAGCAACAGAAATGTAGTGTGGTCATGTGTGATGTGACCTTACCACCTTTTCTTATTAAGCTGTATCATGCATAGCCATTGTTAGCCAAAGTGGTGGCAATGTTGAAACGTACAGCAACAATCTAAGGGAGAGTTGATAAGAAACTTGTAATATGAATGAAAACCTGACAGAAATACCATTAAGCAAAGTAAATTAAAAAGCAGATTTTACATTTAAGGAATCCAACTATTTGTTCATTTGTACAAAACATTTATTTATAGCACATCAATATTATTCTCTGTTTATATCTTCATACACCTGTTTATAAATATTTATATCATGTATAGCACTTCTGGATAGATGCAAACTACATTTCGTTGCTTGTACATGTGACAGTGCAATGACAATAAAGTTGAATTCTATTCTAATTCTATTCTATTTTTTGCAACAAGTGTACGAGTGTTACCCTGTAAATTTGACAAAAACTTGCCTATGAAACCAATTCACTGCATCAAATGTTAGTCTTATATTGTGTGAAACATCCAGAGGGAGCATGAAAAGGTTTGTGTGTTTGCATGAGTGTCCACATTATGTGTGCATTATGTCTACATAATGTCTACAGGATGGCTGTAGACATTATGTGGAGAAAGTAATTATTTTATGCAAACCTATCCACCGTGTGCCCACTAGATAATTAGCCCATTTTGACTCATGGTAATCTATTTCAAAAGATTATTCACACTCTTCTGGGCAACTTTGGTCCAGAAGGTGATTTCTTGCTGCAAAATGCCTCATCTTTCTGCAAGAATAACTCAAAGCTTTCATTTAACTATAGCTGCAGTATGTCAAAGGAAGAAATGAAATGCATTATGCATATGCTCACAGTGTGATGTCACATTTACAGAGAGAAGTAGGTTTCCTCCTCAACTTAAAACTATAAACCTGGAATGCTTGCCAAATAGCATGAAGTCACCTTTTGGAAGAGACATGTACAGAAACAATATTTTTAAGGTCTGAATTAATGATGTTCAAAAAAAGAATAAATTCTTACATATACATATCAATATATGTGTACTTTCTCCAGAGAAATCCTATCAATTCAAAGTTAAAACTGAGCTTCAATTCAAATTCTGTTCTGCAAACATATTTTTGACAAAGGGATACTCTTTAATAATATTTCTGAGTGGTGTATGCACCTACTTTTTAAATGTATGAAGAATAATAACCTGCACAACTTGATATACCTTTACACATCTGAGCAAGGACAAAATGACATTTAAATAAACAATCAAAAATAAATATTTAAACAGAATCTATCAAACCAGAGATAAAAGAGGCAAACAGTGTGTTTTAAACTTTTCAGTATTCAGTTTATTAGTTGAGAGCTAAAAATTATTTGCAGCACTATTGAAAAAAGGTTCCCTGCAGCTGTTATGAATATAATCAATTTTCAATTTATTTCTTCTAAAGGAAGAAAATTAAAACAGCTTGAATAGATATATATATATTTTTTAAAAGATTTGGATATTAGAATTGGACACCTTGTCAGGCTATTGTCTTTTTCAGTTTTGATTTTGCTCAAAGTTGTATTAGCTTCAAGGATCAAAACTGCTTGATTAAGGTTTGGCAGAGCCATTGCTCCCCAGTGTTATAATGTGTGTCAGTAGAGTCTATTAAGAAAGAATTAAGCTAAGTAAATTATTACAAGCACAATGGACGCAAAATGAATAGTGACTCAAACTGTATTTAAACTTTTAATACTTTGTTTGACAGTTCTGAATCATTTTTGAGCAGATCAAATAATTAACCTTTGATATAACTGTTGTTTTAGGCATGACTTGTAACTGTTGCAAGAAACTGGTAAAGTTGAGATGCCATTGCCTTGTGCAGCTAAATACATGATTATACACATGCTTAAAAAGAGAAGAAGGGGTTCAGTGGAAAAGTCATGGCTTTGAAAATGTGCAGCCTTTGCATATGAAATCTATTTCGTTTATTATTAGATTACAGAACAAACATCCCTTCTCAATTGTTATTCAAATTGGAATGAACCAGTGACAGAATTTCATTAGTAGTGCTTATCATTCATTTGACTTGCATTCTAACACGCAATAAACCAGATGAAATCCAAGAATGTCACAATTTATTGGTAATATCAGCAATCCAAAAATAATTTATGAAATAAAGTATCTGATCCTGACTGTCTTCAAGAAGACGCTGAGCAGCACCCTATGCAGTTTTATTTTCTAGTCATTTCTCCATGTCTTGTTTTATCTCTGACTTTTCTTCACAATAACCTATTTACTGTATTTTCTAATTTAGCAACAAAGTAACATGTGTTTTACTGCTATTTAGGGTTGTAACCAGGTGCCACAAGCCCTTGAGTAAAGAAAAGTTCAATCTTTCATGTATTGAATTTTTGTCAGCATGACTGCAGCTGGTTGCTTCGCACAAATGGGCAACCATTTGTGACTCATACAGATTTTAAAACCGTTTGTGTCAGTCATTTCTGGAATGTACAAAGGAAAAGAAAAAAAAATAAAAGTCAGAGAGCGACTTTACATATCTGCTAAAGAATTGTCATTACTTAATAAAATCTAGATGCATAATCTTGTGGTGCCAATGAAACACTTTAGTGCTCTGCAGTAGTGAAGTTTCACTAATGTGAAGTGACTTACATAGGAGGGTAACTGTCCTTGTCAACTTATTAATTCATGTTATTCATGTTACACTCTGCCTATAGAGCATTGAACTGTCAGTCCAAGATGGTAAGCTTATTAATTATCTTTAGGAATCTTAGCGACTCATAAAGAGTCTCTAAGAACAAAGAAGAGTTACTCAGGTAAGAAACATTATTGCTCACTGTATGTTTTGCACAGTTAATCCAAATACATACAAAATGTGTTATAAGGTTGTACTATAAGTATAGTCAAGCTTCTTATTTGTAATGGGGCTTGATGTTTCACAAACTATGCATCACTTTTTATGTCTGGATACAAATAAATATATGTTTTTACAAATGCCAACAAGTGTGACAGGCAGAAATCTCAGTTAACCTTAAACAGAAGAAACTGCTTCATCAATCAGAATATTTCTCGGTGCCATGTTAGACAGTTGTTGCTCAGTATAAATGAAGGTATGAAGCTGCTCCAAAAATAACTATTTCTGCTTGAGTTTAGTGGACCTGAAGCAAAGATTGCTGCCCGTGATTTTGCTTAAGCACACTTATTCGCATGTTTGCAAAAAATGTGTGCAAGTTTTCCTCAGGCACATTTCTTTCATCCTCATGTGGCATCATTAGCTTCCCAGATATCCCCTGGGAAAAGATGGGAGAGGAAGACTGAGATCAAGTGAAAATACAGAAAGACCTTTCTCTTTATGTCCCATGGAAGAAGCACTATGTATTAAAAAGAGTACAGTATGGTCATTATAGAGTACCTTTAGCAATCTGGTATGCCAAACACTTCTCAATGATTTATTTGGTTGTTTGTGTGTCTGGAAGAAACCCTAAAGCTGTTATTCATAAATGTCTTGAAGGGGCAATATTATGTATTTTTCAGGCACAGTGCCATTTTATAGCACAATCAAGTAGCTATGCAACCTTCAGTTGTTATAACAATGCTGTAAATATTCAACATGTAAAAAATTTCTGACACAGCCTTCAGCATGTCGTTATAACTATGCTGAATGCTGGATGTATGTGCATGTGGTTTACAACAATTCTTAGGAGTGTTGGACTGAGAAGTAGTTGTGTGATAATCACTCTCAGTTCCACCAGGTGCTTGCTAATTGCTGCTGTCGCTAGTTTGGGGGAGCAGAGTGGGGAAGATGCGGCGGATGGGTGATCTGTGAGCCAATAGCTCGGCTGGAGACAGCAACTCCAAGTAGTAGCTTTGTGCAAATAAGCACCACTTTCTATTAGCAACTGTTTAGGCACCCTATGAATGGTTGCTGGTGGAGATTCAAGCATTCCTCAAGGATGCATGAAAGATGCAAAACAACATGCCAGGAGGGAAAGTTTGTGACAGATATGTTTTTGATGAGGAAATAGCATTATAATATGAAGCTCAATGTTACAAGTCAATCTTACAAAATACCCCCTTTTTACCTAAATTTTCACATCTTCATATCTCTGGATTACCACTGATAACGTCCTTTCTAGGAAAATGTATATTTTCAACTGAAGAACCTAAAATGTCTAAAGGTGTTTTAATTTTGAAAGTGTTCCTGGTAATCTTTGACAGATTGTTAATCAGCACAGCTGTTTCTCTAAAGCAAGGAGTTAAATCTCTGCAAAATGTTTCAGTTTCAGAGCACATGAGAAGGGAGAATATTTTTAGCATGCCCCAATTTTGTCCGCATGGAAGTATCAGTTGAGAAGGCAAAGGTGCTACAAGTTTGTGCAAAACATGCATTTCCATGTTCTCTCGGTATGATTTGACAATGTTTCAAAATCCCCCATGTGATGTCAGCAATGCTGACTTTCTCAGTCTTCAAGTATCACCATACTTATGCAGGAGAGATGAGGTCAGTGGCCTACTGAGAAAAACCCATACAATTATTATTACAATTATTAAAACCGGTAAGCTTCTGGTAACTCTTAGATTTTCATTAAATTTATTCTTTTTTAAAATGGTAGTTATTTTGATTTTATGTGAAAATGTTTACAGTTCTTTCTTTTCCTTGGAGAATAACAATAGTTTACATAAAATAGTCAAATTTTGCATTGAACAAAATCTGAACCCTGAGAATTATAAGCATTATGGCTTTTTTTCTGAAATGCAAATGATTCTCTGGAAAAGAGAATTATTCACCTGTCAAATTGAGACTTATATAGAAAATAAAGGCTATACTTTTAGGCACCCTTTGATACTGAACACTTGTTCCTATAAACATAAATAAATAAATTGAATATTTACGTTAACAGTGTATACTATCACTATCTGAACAGTGCTGTGCGATCGTTTTTCTCATGAGTAACTTATTCAAAGCAGTACATATCCAATTCACCTCACAGAGTAGACAGTGTTGCACCAACACTGCCATCTCTGTGAGGTGCAATGCACACTAATAAAAATTGATTTTATTTATTCTGTGAATGAGAGAAACTAACACAGCTTTGCAAGTATTCCTTTTACTTCAGACAGTGTCATCTCCTGTCCTTCATAAACCATTACAGCTGTGTAAGAGGATGTGTCTGGTAACCTCAAGGTATTCACTAAGTGGTATCTGCACTGGAGGGATGTACTTGGAGTGAGTTCATGGAGTGGATTGTGTCAAGGGAAACAGCAAAGCTTTTTACACATAAAATGTCCCTCTCCACAGGGAAGGAAAAAAGGGAAACAAGAAGCCAAGAGCAGCATGAACTGTTCATTCAATATGAAGGGAAAGTCAGAAGGTCAAACCAAAAGAAGGAATAAAACATTAAATAAAACATTAAAAGATCTAATTTAATGTTGATTATTGGAGAATTTATTAGTTATTGACATAAAAGGCAGAGGTGACATACCTTTTGATGGCAGTTAAAATCTTAACCCACCCACTAGTTTGTCTCCTGCTTCAACCATCTCTGGAAAGTGCCTTGCAGTTCCCCAATCAGAATAATATATTGTGTCTACCAGTCATCAGTTGTTGTGAGGATTAGTTGCAATGACTTCCCCGCTGTCCCCAATGAACATATCTTAATTATACTGCAGTGCCTCCTGTGTGGAAGCCTCAGCTGTGAACGGCGGTACACCTAAACATGAGTATATGGAGGTGATAACTTTGTGTACTGTTGAGAGATAATACTTTAAGCTGACATGTCTGCATGCATAGTGGCATGGCTATTTGTTTTTTGTGTCAGAAATTGCGGGAAAAACATCTGTCTTCTAAAGCAACCCAACAGTTCCCACATCTTAAACTCCCAAGCGCCATAACAGAAAATTCATACTGAATTTCATTTTTAAAATTGTTTGTAATTTAATACATTTAATTTTTTGAATGTTTTCATTATAAACACAATCTATTTTAATTACTAATGCAACTAATTTAATCACCATTGCATTTTCTTTCCAATTTATTTATTTATTTTATTTTCTTACCTTCATACTTTTATGTATATCTAAGAGCACTCTTATATATAAATTTATTTTTTTCTGGTGTACTCCAGTAGCCAAGCAACGACATTTTGTTGCCAAGTTGATAATAAAGTAAGTCTATTTGCCGCATGGCTCCACAACACTGGGGTTATGATGGGCTCTGTTTAAATTTGACCTTTTTTTTTACTGTGACTGATCATTGCATTCATGCATCTAATGCAGTCCTCAGGTCCCCCTTCTCTGCATGTTTTAGATGTTCCCCCATTTTCATAACAGCTGATCCAAATGATTGCATTACCTGTTCTGCAGGCATCAAGTACTGCAGAAGCCTGTTAATCAGTCATAGATTCAAACCAGGTGTGTGGCAGCTGGAAAACATCTCACACATGCAGGGCAGGAGGCCTGAGGACTGGAATTGAGGAGTACTGATCTAATGGAAAAAGTAAGGCAGTGTAATACTGAAAAGAACAGGGTTCACTTAAAGTGCAATGTTTTTACTTTTTGCTCTGCTGTTCCATTATATCAAACAGTTCACACTGACAGGAAATGCTTTGCTCATTCCTTTCTCAGCATGTGCTTCAAACAGCAGTCATTGGTGGTGCACTACCTCCTGCTTCCATTTTATGCATAAATTATCATCTTAATCTGTAAATAACTACTCAATGCAAATGTGACAGTCATTCAAATATATCATAAAATATTTGGAAAAACTGCTGTGACATTTTTGAGATTTAATTTGTTCTAGAACACCGTTACCTGCTGTAATCTGTGTTTCCACTAAATGAGGACACCAAGAGAGGAAACTACTGCAGTTAATATTTCAGTGGTTCAATATTTCACTTGGAGAAAAATGGAAAACATTAAAATTTTGTAATGACTGTTGTTCAGACAGTTACAATAATGTTCATTCCCTAAAACCTCATTAATAGTTGCTCTTTTTTTCCCCTCTCTTCATTCAAACACATCCACATGAACAAATCACAGCTGACACATGGAAATGTATATATAGATCCAACTGGCACCTTCACCCCAGACACTCTTTTCACTGAGAGACAAAAAAAGGCTACTATGACTAAACTGACAGATCAATCAAGAGCTCAAAGTGACATTTTGCTTTTCTGGTCCCCTTCACTGGTCTATTCACCTCTCTCATCTGTTCAGTGTTTAGTTGCTCTCACTCAACGCCCTACAGATGACCAAGAAGCCAAAGAATATTGAACTTTTGTGACAGATCTGCCAGTATCTCATCTACCCCTTGTTTTCTTTTCTTCCTGTATTGACACAACATACAGAAATGGCCTTTCCCCCACCTGCCACCCCACTCCCCCCCACCCTCTCTATTTCTCTCCCACTTGCCTTCAGTGAGGCCTAATTACATAGTGGACAGGCTAATCGATACAAGAGTGAGTGAAAGTCCCTAGCAGCCAGCATGAGGACCCTCTTAACTCCCTTCAGTCGACCCGTCTCATACTTAGACCCATACACAAGTAAGCTATCTTGACTTTTTCCCGACATTAGACTCATGCTCACCTATTCCCACAGCACACTCTATGCTGCATAAACAGAGGAAGTGCATTTTGCCATATACCTGCATACACCACATGCACATGTCCTCTAAGAATACAGGAGGAAAGTTTTGTTAGTTATATTTTGGAAATGATTGATTAAAAATTATTATATGTAGTGTTGGTTGAGACATGTTTGGAGTAAAGTAAGAAATCCCAATAATGCTGCATAAAAATACTAAGCTATGACAGTAGTTCCAGTTCATCTAAATTCTTAGAAATTTCCTTTAAATAGTGAAAGACATATTGAAGCAGAGGTAGATCGCTGCATTTATATCGAGTATTTCAAATGAAAACTTCTAGGAGCAGTTTACTTCACCAAACCTTTTACTTGTACCTGAGTAATATTAAGTAATTCTACTTTTAATTAAGATCAAATTCTAGCCAATCTGCCCACTTCATGTTACTTCACAGAGTAACAAGTAACAACGACACACATTTGTAAACAATCTTTATTGTTCTGATGTTTCCATCGACCTGCTGAGCCTGTTGTGCCATTTAGTGGAATGGTAAAACGGTAAATGGTTTAGTTGTATGATTTTTCAAGCCCTCAGTACCCCAAAGTGCATCACACTGCATTCAGTCATTCACGCATACATTCACCTTGATGGTGGTAAGCAACTGGATAGTAGTCACAGCTGCTCTGGGGCAATCTGTCTGAGGCGAAGCTGCCATGCACTGGGACCACTGGGCCCACTGACCACCAACCGGCAGGTGAGAATGTCTTACCCAAGGACACAACAACTGATGCAGACAGAGTGGTGATTCAAACCAGCAACCCAACAGTTACAGGACAAGCCTATACCACCATAAGATAAACAGCAGATATTGTCACTTGAAATACTGGGTTAGTATTGTCTTCAAAGGTTTTATGATACTGGATTTGGAGATTTAGAAATGTGTTTCTTCTGCCTGAATTTGTTATTTTGTAATGTTGTTTTGTTTGTATTTGTCCCAAACATATAATTGTATGATTATATTATTTCAGACATTGAATCAGATTCAAGTATTCAGTACTTAAGTGGCTTTCTTTAAAAATAGGGTTTTACTCTTATTTGAGTACTCTGACATGGTTGATATAGAGTGTACAAATATAATTTATTATTTTAAAAAATAAGATCAAATAAAGAATAGGATTTGCAGTTTTGTGTCAGAAGAATAAAAACAGAAATTTGATATTTAATAGTATTTAAATGGCAGATATTATATTACCGCATCTCAAATTGTGTCTATGATTTAAATATAATGAGACAAATGAGTAATTTCACCTTGAGATGAATTTATGTGTCTTAAAGAAAGTAATCCCAACCCATGTTTCCTTTAATATTATTGTTCTTTTGTTTTACTGCACAGCATGCTAGTTTGTTTTCTGGCTAATGTGCATTATTGTTACATTGTCATGATGTGTTTGTCACAAATAGATTGGTAGGTTATCATAGGCAACCACCACTGAAACAATTTAGAAAGCTTGTAGTACCTGTCAGAATTATCCCTCAGCAGGAGATGAAGTAAATGTGGTTAGTTTGTGAACAAATTCTAACCTAACACTGTTAACTTCTAATAAAAGACTGAGACAAATATCTGACCTTTTGTTAGTGTTCTGCAGTTCAGTTATTGACAGCCTTGGGGTAAAATAAGACTAAGTGGCCAATTAAGACTCCTCATTGAGGGAGCTGATGATCAGGAGGACTTTCAGATTTGTCTGAGCCTGAAAATCCTTACAGGTGCACTATCTGATACAACTACAAGCTAAAATTGTGCCAATTCATCAATGTCTTTTAATAAAAAAATGTTTTGTTACCAGAGCAATACAAGTGTGTCATATGAGTGAATCATCGGCTATAGTGAGTGTCTCCCCTCCCATTTGGCTTTCTCCAGCCCCATCTTTGTTCTGAGCACATCTTGCAGGCAGAACATGCTTGTTCTGACACTACAGGATGAGATGAGAGCACAACGCCAGGGCTAATTAAAGTAGGCAAACTTCAGCAGCCTTGTCCAACTCGTGTTGACCTTTATCAAAACACTCGCATTCATGGCTGGCAAATGCAGGCACATTCCACTGAATGTGGTGCAGTGAAAGAGGTAAACAACCAGAGACTCATTAGGTTGCACCAGGGACCATCCTATCACCCTGGTAATCTTGTGATTCTTAATACACACACAGACCCGCTAAAGGTTTCAAGATTCGAATCTTTAATGAAGGCATCATTGATGTCTGCAAATTAGAAGCCACACTGTTATCACTTGATGGTAAACTAAACAAATAAACCATTTGGAGTCACTACTTCTGACATTCATGGACAAACTGATCTCTATTTTCTTCATCTCTTCACTGTCAGTAGTTTCATTAACATGAGACAAATCTTTAAAACTAAGTAAAGATTCAATTTATTAAAAGAGAGTGCCCTGGGCTGGTCCAAGTTATATCAGCTTGGCAAAAAGTTCACTTACTGCCATATGAACTTTGTGCTAATTTCAAGGTACAAAGAGAAAACGAATTCTCCAAGATCCTGAGAAAAAATGTTACTGTAAAAAGATTAAGTAGTATAATTATTTTTTTTTAATTTTATTAATACTGTTTGTTTTTGTAGTTGCCTTAACTTGGTTCTTCAATTTCTGGATAATAACACATGTAGCTGTGATGTTTGTATTTATTTTAAACATGGAACTAATTTTTAACACGCCATGTAAACAGCAGACAACCATACAGAAAATAACTCGGTATTTACAAAGAAAAAAAGAAAAAAAAATCCTTTTGGTTATTTTACACATCTTGCGTAATTACTGAGCTCTTTACTGAACACTTTATTGAAATATGGAAATCAAACAATACAACACCTGGCTTGATATAAATGAGCACTTTCTAAAGTTCAATTTATGATCTACATATTTTGAAGGAGCTTGCAATATGTAAATATGATGCACCGCAGGAAATAATGTTCAGCATTGTTTTAGTGCCAAGCAAATATACAAAATGAAATGCTATCCCAAAAGTTCTAATTTTGTTTCAGAAAAAATGAAAAAGATTCTTCAAAGTTTAGAGAGATTTCAGCTTGGATGTTTTTTGAGAACTCCCTTCCTTAGATGTAGAGAATACAGAAGCCAGTTGGTCCAAGGAAAACACAATTTGAATATCTTTATGACATTTAAGACTGAAAAACAAACACACCACATGTGGTATACCTATTAGAAGAAGCTAAGTCGATTATTCCTCTCAAATTGGCCACACTTGACATATTTTACAGAGGTGTGGTTATGAGTGGGTTTACAAAATGAAGTGACTACAAAACAGAAAGATGTCATGTCGCCAATTTTCTAAACGGAAAATGTGGCTTGAGAGTTGGTGTATCCCTTAGAGGCACTCCCACTTTGAATGACAATTTTTCACAGAATGAAAGCAGACGTCTATGGGTTTTAAAATTAAATTTTGGTGTCCGTGGCAAACTGTGATCTAGTATTCTGCTAATACTTCCTCATAAAGTGATGTATCAGTAAAGACCCGAGGACACAGTGGATGCAGCATACGCATAATTTTTTTTTTTCACCTGGCTCTAGCTAGACTTTAATGGCATGTCACTTTGAAAAATAGAGATTAAGTAAACCTAGAAGTGCTCCGGTTTTTTTGCTTTGCAGGGAAAACACACCAGCAGAATTCAATGCACATCCAAAGCACCTTAGACACCCACATTTTCAGACCTACAGCTATAATATTTGCATACTAGGATATCATGGTTTTCTATTTAAAATGTTCACTTGGAGCAAGTGAATTTTGCATAGCTATGTTGCGCTAATGTAACTTCTTATCTATGTTTTAAGATCATACTGCTCAATAAATTCATGGTTGATAAAGCCCACAGTATAGATAATAGGTAAGCATATTTTATAGTGAAATACAGCTGCAAATCTGTTGGCATTTCTCACTCATCTGCTACAGCTTCTGCAAAATTATATGCCAAATATACTTTGAAATGAACTACTCCACCATAGCTTTATGTTACTTAACATGCATAACTTTAAACAGAACTTATATTTTGTCATTCAACAGTGGGTGAAGGCCTAAAATGTGAATTAACAATGATTTTCCTATTATTAATAACAGATTCTCACATGAACTGCAAATCTATCCAGTTCCTCCAAAGTTATGATGTGCCTTCTGGCTGAATATTTCAATGATTAAACCACCTTGTTGACTAGTTATCAGGTTCTAGGGGTCAATTGTTAAGCCGTCAGATGAGCTGAACTACGAAAATAGGTAAAACGCAAAGGACAGTGGTCCTCGGTGTCTAACTTTGGACATCATTAGTTAAAGTGGTAAGTCTATATTTGTGCTGTAGTAATGCAGTTAGCAGTTGAGGCTATTGAACAGTGTAGTTATTTAAGCTCCAGTCTATACAGTGAAAGGTGTCTCCATGGCCTTCTGTTGTGTGCCTCGTAACCTCATGTACAAAGTGAAGGGAGCTAATCTTGGCATTTCTTTCGTATCTTGCAACCACTGTAAGGCAATGGAATCAGGAATGCTAAACAGTATTTACAAATGTATGTTTGCTATCACATTGTAAAACAGACAAACACTATATTAATGTAGATCACATCAAATTCTGATTTCAGGATATGTAGCCAAATTAAAAATACTTAGAATGGCTGCCTCGTTTTTTTTAAACATGACAAAAACCTGGTGAAGGGGCTATTTTCAACTTCAGCAAAACAAACAAAACAGATATCAATACAATGACTCGCACACTTTGATTATTCAAAGTACTTGAGAAAAAAGTCCCAGGGATGCATGGTTCGAAGGAGGAAACAGCAATGTGTTCATTTCTGCTCATGGATTCCAGGCAACCAAGGGAATGAATTACAGCATAGCCTTTCACCTGCTCTGCTCCCTCTGCACCTTGGCATAGCTCTCTGACCTCAGCTGGCTACCACTGAAGATTAGCCAGAGGGAAAGATATAACTCACTCTCTAAAAACTCTTTGACTCTTTCCTCTCAGCCCAGGAAATAACACTAAGCAAATTTCAATGATAGTCTTTCACATTTTTACTGATTTATATTGCACCAGTGTTCTTGGATAAAATTTTAACTGTCTATTTTTCTGTGCAATGACCAACATGGCAGCAGCTTGTGTTAAGATGAGAAGGGAAGCTTTAATTTCTTCTGGTCTGCTAAAGTAAAGTGAAAGGCAAAGGAAATTACGCAGCATTATATTCTGTTTTTAAGTTGATTTGTGTGGTTTGTTATTTTCTTTAATATTTGAGGAAGGGTTCAATTTTATACTTTTCATACCTTTGTTGATTATAGATCTTAGCATATTACATAAACTACAAATAATCTTTTTTTGTCTCGTGCTGTGAGATTAAGCCACTTTAAAACCTTTATATTTTAGTTTTCTCAGGACTGACTACTTCTAATTTTTACAATTAGAGGTTTTTTTTTTGCTAAACAGCAAAATAATCAGGAAGAAGTTGTTTAGAAAATTCTTTTGAACAAACTTTACATTTAGAAATTGACATAGACAGTAGTATTTAATAATATTGTTCTTTTAGACAGTATCAAGCCAATCTGACATTTTGACTGATTGCTTTTAATCGTTTGCTGCACTGTTGGCCCTTCTGATAGAACTGATGTAAATGAGTTAAGTTTGTAGACCACCTTGCCTTTCCAAGCCTTGTGTTACACAAAGTGAGGTCAGATATTCAAGAGAGATTCTCAACATGGTAAATTATGAAGTTTTGTATTAAGAAAGTCATAAATATGTCTAAAGATGCATTGGTAAACAATAATAAACAGTTGATCTGGATCCAGACAAGACTTTTTTGGATCAAGATCTTAGTTGTGATCAATCATTTGGATTGTTCTTACATAGAAGGCAGCTCTTAAGTTTGTACCGATCCACAAAAATTACACTCCCATCTCTTTTGCAGAATTAGATAGAGGTTGAACCAAGGAGTGGCAAAGAGGATCTCTTCAGTTTGAAATATTCTGCTCAGATGCTCTTTCCTTCACTTCACTACATAATCATAGAAGGTGTTATCATACAAGAAATCAAATCAATATTGAGCATTGTTTCAAAAAGCAGAAACCCTTACTGAAAGATTTTGTAGAACAAGATTTTGAGCTGGTCATTGATGTTTTCAGCTTGAGTGCAATCTGTTCAAATTACACCCATGCACTAAGTTAACGATCGGAAGCTTTTAAGTGAGCTTTTAGACAGTCAGTGTGTCTCTTTATGTCTCACATCATACCAATAGGGATTCAATATTTCCAGAGTCTCATTAAGTGTTGGGACTTTAGCTGCTATAACATGTCTACAGCATCTAACTCACTAAAAAGCTATAAAATGTGAAAATTGGACTGTAGTATTTATTGTGCACAGCAGAAAGAGCAATTATTGTTCATGCAGGACCTCACTCTGCTGCCCAGCTCTTCACAATTTTTATTCAGAGAGAGACCTTCTCATAGCTGCTGAGCCCCTCCTTCTCTTTCTATGCCTTTTACAGAAAAAGGAGAAAATCAATGAAACACCAATCAGAGTGCTAACCTGCGAAGGCATCTGAAGTTTTCCCCTGCAAGCTTATGTAAAGCTCAAAGTTGAAATAAAGTAATTTTACACCTTAATTAAAAAAAAAAAAATAAAACCATAAGTAGAGACATTTTGTATGAAATTTACTCGATACCCTCTTCGAAACAGTTTTGCATTTGTACTGTTTTAGAGTTAATTGAGCTTGAAAGACTTTGACCCAGACTGCTACTTCAGCCTTTTGACATTTTGCAGTTTGTGATAAGAGAACTAAATTCTAAACAACGGAGCTGTCTTGCATATGAAGTAGGTCCGAAAGGACACACGACAGGAATACTAATTCAAGAAGTAGGCAAAAAGTAATGTGAGCTCATATGTGCTTTGGTTTAAGCTGGTGAATTAACCTTTTGTTTCTCTATGTTGATACCAGAACATGACACTAAATAATGTACATAATCTGTGTCTTATGATTTGACCTTCACAGGTCAAAATTGATAGCCTTGTTTATTATTATCTCAAGCTCACTTTTATCTTCTTTGAAGTCAGGCATAGCTTTGTAACAGTTATCTTGGCTATGCAAAATTGTATTATCTATGTGACTTTACAGAATGAAAACAACAAACTAGATATGAAACAAAATGTAATACTGGGCGCACATTTGTAATGGTAATAAAATGTTATTTAACTCAATAGTGGAAAATTAACTGACACCATTCAGCAGCAAGTTAAGCCACAAAATGTCATTGCTAAAAAGTAAGGCTGTGCTGCCTTGTAAAGTGTAGTAGAAGGAAAAAGTGTAGTAGAATCCAACACATAAGCAACAAGGACGAACACAGTCTTGAGGGGACTGTGAAATCAAGTTGATACAAGAGTTTGAGAGGCCACAAAGTGTGGACTGCAGCTGCAGTATGTGCTGGATGTGTCCCAGATCCAGCACACTTGAATCAAAAACTGCATTGATTTTTCATTAACTTAAGTTCTACAGAGTTCTGCTAATGGGATTTAGGTTTGTCAACAAAGAGGCACATTTAAAAATTGCAGGTGGCCGACCCTGAAGAATCTGGGTTTGACGGTGTGTTCTAGAACCACCAAGACATAGGCTTCAATTAAATACTGCATGTGTTTGAAACAGAAGTAATATAATAAACATCTTATCTGAGATAAAGGAAAAACACACGCATACACACACACACCTATGTATATACATCTTTTTCTTAGGTTTAAATAAATTTTAATTTCATTTGGAAATCCAGCTCTTAGACTTTGGAGTGTGAGTAAAAACACACATTTGAGGCTGATTGAATTCAAGGAGGAAGTTTCCTCAGTGAGAAGTGATTGTGGTGCCATGTCATCTGCTGTCGATGCTCCAATATATTTTCTCAAGTTCAAAGTCAGCGCAGCTGTCTGTCATGTAGTGGGGAGCTCTCCCCGCTTCCCTTTGTTGACAAACTTTATGGATATGCTAATTTAATTTTCCAACCGAACTTGACACCTGACCACACTGCTAAAAGTACCAGTACCTAGTGTAATAGCCATTGTATTGCTGTGCTTGGCCAGCAAACTGGCCTGACCAGAACCTGTGGTGGACTGTCAAGAAGATTAGAAACACCAGAAGAAGACTTTGTGAAAGCATGTCTCAACAGTACAAAGGGATAAAAATTGTCATGCAGGAAGTCATGTGAAGGGTCCTGACTAAATAATGAGTGTGTATATGGACACACGTTTACATAATTCCAACTGAATTTTTTGCAATAAACTGTCTAAATAGGTTTTAAGCTTTGTATTTCTTAGCAATTTGTTTTTACATTTTTGTGTATTTGCATAATTCTGTAATATTTTGAAAATAAAACACTAGATTACTGTTCATGATTTGAGGATGCAAATCATAAACATCCTCAAATCATGCATGACCCAGTCAAAATGACATGCATTTTTAGATCACATTATAAAGAAGCAAAATGTCATAAACTGGCAAAATTATTTCCTCCAGTAATTGTCATGCAGCCACAGTCCATAACTGCCTTCTCTTACACAAGTTTGCAGGGCAGCCAATGTGATATAGAGCAGCTTGTGTAATTTTTTTTCTGCCTTTATCACCGCGAGGTTTGACTACTGAGTGTGTCTCCTCAGACACGTCTTCTAAAGATATGGCTACAGGTGATTGATTGAATAATCTACTGCAGTTCTTATCTCAACCTTCTTCATCACTCCATTCTGTCTCCACTGCAAATGTCCATAACTCTTTATAGTATAAGATAGATTACAGGCGAACTAGCACTTTTAAGTCTATCTACAATCTTGGTCACACTTTTTCTCTTTTACTTGTCACTTTGCTTTGTTTCTTCACATGGTTCACAGAAAATGCATAGCTTGGTTTAACATGAGAGCAGAAAAACATGTGTTTTTCTCTTTTTTTAATGTTTTAGGCTCCTTTAAACCATTATAATATTAAAATATAGAACCTATATACATCATTTATTGCTTAAAAGTTTCTTTCTATACTTTTCAGTTTGTGACCTCTTTTTTTTACTTGGGGTTAAGAGTACAAGTCAATCATTGACTCTTCGTTTTAACCTTGAGATGTAATTTGTCTGCGCATTAAAGCCAAATTTGACTGGATCTAATTTGGTTAAATGAGGATATCTCCCAGCTGAGATGGGATGAGGAAAGAGAATGCTGCTGCTGCAGCATTTCTGCCTCAAGAAAGATTTACTTTGGAAATACTCAGAACTAACTCTTTGTATATTTGTTAAGCATTGGGTCATCTAAAAATATTGATATTAATCCATAAGGATAATGAAGGTTAAATTCTCCATGTTAACCTTGGATCAATCATTTTAATTGGCAAAAACATAAAAAAAATGATTCTAAGAAAGTTGTTTGAATGGCTTTCCTAAAGCCTCAACCTCATTTATAGTGAAAATGTGTGGGTTATGCTAAAAATCCAATACTGGACCAGGAGGCCTCCCACTTTTAAAGAATCTTTCTCGTTCTGCCAAGAAAAATGGTCCATTGTAACATGCATCTTAAAACTGAATTTGTTATTTTGGGGGGGGGTTTCTCCATTTTACTCACTGTAGACTTTACACCTAGATACACAAAATAGTCACTACAATATAACCAAATCTTCACTGGGATAATCTTCTCTACAGGTGCAAAAACAAACCAATTTATATCCATCTGGATAAACTACAATGACAAAAATGACAGAATCTGGATGCACTTGTTGAGGCAAAAGAAAGCAATGTCACAAGAAAAGTTAATTTGACACGGAGATCATAGTTATTTACAGACAGTGGCAGCTTTTATTCAACAGATACGGTTATAACAGATGTTTTATTTGCTCAAATTAAACATGAGATGTTACAGAGTATTTGTAATTGGAAGAAAGCTACATCTGTGTGAACAAACAGAATAGTAATAGTAAGTCTACGAGTGTGTTTCAAAAGACATACATTTTCTAAGTCATCTACTACTCCTACATACTGAGTGGTGGCAATAAAACAACAAAACTGGATAAACTGATAAATAACAGCATAGCAGGCTTTTCTTAGCTCTTTTCATTTGATTGACTCAAGCTCACCCTTAAAAGGAAATGAACCCAGGCAGGAGTGACAAGCCTATTCAGTGTAAAGCATCGTGGGCATCATAAGACCTCAGATTTGTGCATCGTGTCTTGAAAAAGCCACCATCTTCTCTCGTAGGAGTGGTTAATGAAGTGTGTTTCTCTGCCTGGGCTGGCAGGTTGATGAACTCTCAGAATAGGCCAATTCTTTTCTCTGCCCCAAAGAAAGGTAGGATTGGTGGATGGCTGTGAATCTGCTAGTTTTTCTTCCTGTTGCAAACAGAAAAGTGAAGCTATTCCAGCTTTGTTTAACATATGTTAAACTTTTGAATGCTGATTTTTGTAATCAAATAACTTCTTGCATCATTCATTTAAACACATGTCTGTGTTTGAATGTCGTTCAAACACAAGTCCTTTCAAAGTTAATTCAAAGTTAACACTCTGTGAGATGGAAGCTCAGCTTGGAGTCTACAGCTCTGGGAAGGTGATTTGTGAAAATAGGCAGTGCTTAGTGAAAGCAAGTGTTTTGGCAAACCCAAATGGCTCCTGAGGTTTGAAAAAAAAAAATCCTCAAATATGCATGAAAGAGTAAAAGCAACACTCCAGGTGTGTTTTTGATTAGGGAATAACATTACAGCATAATGTAAAGATTAAAAATAGTAGCTTTTACATAATGCTTTTTAAATTATGAACAGGTGGGCTAATTGCTAATTAAGTGACATTTGAAAGCAATTGGCTGCACTTGATGAATACTGTGAAAGACCAACAGTATTCTGGTGATCTTTCACAATAAATCCAAATAAGATATATTTTAATGGACTTGTTTGTTGTTTTTTTTTTGTTTTTTTTTTACACTTTTGTGCCAAAATGTAGATGCGGTGCAAGGATACAAATAATTTAGCAAAAGGATTTACTGTCTATTATAAATCTCATTAGTCGGATTTGCTATGTTAATGATTATAGCCTCCTCATTATTTGACAGTTAACCATGAGATAATATTGCATTGGATATTAAGCTGGGAAACAGATTAAATATTTTTTCTGTAACAAGTTTTAGCAACATTCCAGAACATGAACACAGCCTTTGGACTGAGGTGAATTGGGCTGTTATTCATCAAGAAATGTAAAGACAATGATGTCACTGATCAATACTATTCTACAACAAGAATAGGACAACCTTGAAATTACAGTAGAGAAGCAAATCTGTGATCAGAAGACGGGTGGTTGTGGCCAACTGGGTTGGATTTCACTTCAGCGAATGTGTGGGGCCTATACAGGAATTAGAGGATTTTCTACACTGGCATAATTTCATCTATGAGCTCTGTGGATAATTATATGTTAAGGTCAAGGCAAAAGATCCCATAATGCAATGTGATCAGAGGCAGTAAAAGAACAGGGGTACAGGTTTACCTTTCAGCAGAACTAGAACTACAAATGAATGGTTTAGAATATTCATGTTTTAGTTTTCTAGTCAAAGTCCAGAACTAAATTCAATGAAGTCATTGACAAGACCAAAATACTGTCAACAGGATTGTTTAATGCAACAATCTGACTGAGTTTGATCTGCTCTGAAAAGAAAAATGGGTGAAAATTTCACTCTCTACATTTGCAAAATTGTGACAAGACTTTGCTGTTGTATTTGCAGCCAAAGGTGGTTCTACAATCAATGATGTTTGAACAATTTACCTGTTCATTGTAAGGATATCAGCAAACATACTTAATATGCTATGTGTTAACACACCTATGTAATTCAGATTCACCATATGTCCGAATTCTTGCAAGAAATAAGTTCCATGTGCACACAATAAGGAGAATATATCATGGTGTGTAATCATTTTTAAGCCGTTTTATTTTATAGTGAATGGCAGTGACAATTTTTGTTTATAAGACAGTGAAGCTGGCAAGAAATGCTAAGAAGTCTATCTGTGATCAGCAGGTATGTCAACATTCTCCTCTTATCAGGTCATTTCACACCAGCTTGCACTCCAATGAATATTATTTCACATTATCATATGCTTTAAAGATACTTGCTAGTGATATGGCCACTTCTGTCTAACTTTCTTCCGCTTACATTTGACTTTTAGAGAAACCTAACACTAAACGCTCAGATGCACTAAATTTGAATAAAACAGCTGATAATGTCTGGTTCAGAATATGTCAGTATCAATCTTTAACTTTACTGAAATAAAAAATTTTTCTGGAGATTCATTTTTTTTGCAAATGAAAGCTGATGTTAATTTGCGTTCTGATGACATTGCAAATTGTGATAACCAGAATTCCAAAAAGACTCTTAGCTTTGAAACTAAAAACACTGTACTGAACAAAACAAGAAGAAACAAAGCTCCATTCATCTGTGAGGATCAATTACCATTTGCTGATATGAGCCTGGTCAAGATTTATCTTCATACCTTTGAGCGTTCCTGTTCAGATCTATTATTCATCAGAGAGGAGCAAGAATCATAAACACAAACAGTGTTGGAAAAAAAATGGCAAGCAGTCACTTGCATGTTTACTTACACAAAGTTCTACTTGTTCTCAAGGCAACAAAGGCAGAGTTTCTTATGAATTATGCAGATAGAGTGGATGAAGACCTAGAAGAAGCAAATCAATCTTTCATCTTTGACGAGAGAAGGAGAATTTTACATCCGGAGAAGGCTAGGATGTAGACTTTTGGAGAGATTTCACAAACTGCTCATTGTTAATAGATTTTTAACATTTTTATCAGAACTGACTGTAAGTAGAAAGAAACAAAGAAAGACATGCAGGTTTTACTAAGAATAATATCTTTAAAATCTAAAGGGGATTGCAAGTCATTAAAATTCATTGTTTTACCCACATCAACTTTGAGATACTATTGTTTTGCAATTTCGGTTAACTTATCAGAATGAATTATCTTTTTTTCAGAGCACTCACAATATGGTCAAACAAAAATAGGTTGGAGTAAGCAAAAGTACTCAAAGGTTTTAAGTATTTTTTTTTATGATTGACAACTTTTAAAAACAGTGGAAACCAGGTATTTACATTCATTGTACAAAAACGAAACATTTTTATCTCAACATCTGACATTAAATTAAACCTTTCATATTTTAGATCAGTTTGGAAAGTTTAGTTTAATCACATTGGAACACATATAGTTTCCTCACATCTTGGTCTTTTAGTTGAGTAGCATGCCAAATGTCACAATATGGATTATAAACTAATTTATCATGATCCCTTATTGTAACATCGCAAGAACCTGACATTTTAAGTGGGATGTATACACCCCACCAGTTAAGTACAGTTAAGTAGCTGTACTTAACTCATCCAGCCTCTTCCTCTGACAGGTGTAAGAGGCTCCATACCCTAGCAACCTTGAACAGGATAAAGTGCACATGGTGAACAGATAAAATGAATGGTTGTTAACATTTGCTATTTTGAGAACACCAGTGCTTTCATACTCTGAAGCAAAGCCACATGTTGTGCTGTGTGGAGACACCTATGATCACTTTTGGCCACAAAGTGAAACTAAAATAAAGAGACCATGTGTCAAAGAAAGAAATAAGACTGGGAATATGTCATAGGTGACAACCTTTCCATCATTCTTGAGTATTGACAGACACTGAGTAGGTCCATGATTTCTACCTGGCTCTGACACTGCTTGCATTGCTGAGATGTTGTAGGTGTACTGGCAATTGCATGGGCAAATTCTAGTCAAGTTGAAAATTTGCTTAAAATGAGGGAAAAACCTGAAAAAATATGAAATATGACCAAATGTTATATTCTTCCCAATATGAGAATATATGCAAACAATATGCTGTTTGCTTTAGTGCATTTAGATGCAATATAAGGGACTTTATTTAGTTCTATTTAGATCAAAAGACAATAATGTAGCATCACTATATAATCCTCTAATCTTTGGTGGTTTTAGAAAGCTGAAGATAACTTATTTGCAGTTTCCCTGTGAGTTCAACATCTATCTAGATCCTTTTATAATTTGATTCATGAGACAAAAGTTTAAGTTTTAGAATGGCCAAAACTAGATCCAATAGAAGGTCGGTGAAATTACCTAAAGAGCAAAGTGGACAAGAAAGGTTCTCTTTTCTCAAGTCTTGAGAGAGAGAATGGGCAAATATCCTCAAGTTAAGATCATTGCAGAAACTGAATTAAAAGATGCTTCAACAAAGTTGTTTAAAGCAATCTTTAAACTACATAATACAGGGAAAGATAATGCAAATACTGCAATTAGTTTATTGCAGTATTTTTTCCTTCTAACATATTAATTTGTTTATTTGAATTGTACACACTATATGGGAAACATTTTTGAAATGATTCATCATGAACTCATTTCTATTCTCACTTAAAAAAATCTGCAAACTGACAAATTTCATAGGTGTCTACAGTTTTGAGAGCCAATTGAAACTCGCACACAATAAAAATTTTGACATGTTTGTATGAATGTCATTTCTTTATGCAACATGAAGCTAGTACAAAAAATACAGCTTAATAAATGGTTGAAACAATATATTTTTGTTTTTTAAATTGTAAAAAATTGTTTATAAAACAATTACATAAAGCCAAAATATTTTTCTCAATTTTCTGAATAATAATTGTGTTTATCATATTTCAAAAAGTAAAAAAAAAAAATGAAATGATTATAAAAAGAAGATATTAAAAATTTTCACAAAAAACCATAAAACAAAAACAAAAAAGAAATAAGTAAGAATTGAAAATGCATAGATTCTGTAAATCCCTGTCTTTTATGTCAGTGGAGAGAAAGACAATTTGTTCCAGGCTGTTTGAGGGTGCTTTGAAATCTAGGTTTTAATCAGATATTTAGCATGTAAAAGCATTTCTCATGCATCTTCAGCAGGGTCATTATGTGAGAGTCAATACAATCAGTAAGCCCATTCAAGCTGGACATGTGAGCAGCTCTTAGCCGTCCACACTCCTATGTTTCATTAATTCCTCTGAAATGAAATTCAGAGTTGCAGTGTCCCTCTTCCTCCACCCTAATCTAATAACTGTAATGATACAGATTTCTAAATTCAATCAGCTTAATCTTGGGGAAACAGACGCTTTTGATAGGGAGAGAAAGTGGTCCCAGCTGGTGAGTGGTGAAACTCTGATGGAAAAAAGTCTGTATTTTTGAGGGATGAGTGGTTGAAACATTTGCAAAATGGGGAAAATGTCTGTAATAAATGTTACTCTGCCTGCTATGCTTCCTTTATGAAATCACACAGAAAATTGGAACTATTGTTTGTGAGACAAAGCAATTTTTCATCTAAATATGCTTTGGCCCCTTTTGATAATGCAATTTTGCTCTGCTATGTTTGTATTGTCATGCAGACAAGGGTTCATGAGGAGGCATTTTGCTTTTATTTCGACAATATTGAACCAGATTTGGGTTCAAATTCATGTTCATGCTATTCTATTACTAGGAGACATATTCAGATTTAGTTACAATCACACATAATTTCAAAAATACTGAAAACTGTTTATAAGAAAAAAAAAAGACTCTTTAAAAATTGACAGTTCCACTGAATAAACATTCATTGTTTCAACAAAATTACCAACAATACTGTAAGTCATGCTGCAAGAATGTCTTGTAGTTAAATTATACTAGAAGTTACTTCAGATTAAAGATCAAAATCTGGCAATATGAAAATTTTCTTATGCTTTATGTTTTGCAAGTCACCTGTTTTTGTTTTTTTTTTTGTCACAATTTTGGTGATGTGAAAATTCTTCTCAGCTTCATTTTCAAAACCAGGACCATAAGCATGTTGTTTCTGACCTGTCAGGTTGCTAATCAGTCAGATATATGCAGCTGCACTTGCTGTTTTGCTAAGCTACCTCTGCATTCAGTTGCAGTTTCTTTCCAGACTTCCAGAATCTCTGTAGAGTTAGTCTTTTTTCAGAAAGTTCTAGTATAAGTTTGCTTTATTGCCAAAAGGAATGCAGCATACATATATAGCAGTATTTGTTTTTCACAACCATAAGTGGTTTTGGCTGCTTTGCTTGTTTATGTATCTTTCTTTTCTCCCTTTATTTTTCACTGTGAACTGAATGGTGAGCGAAAAACATGGAATTCAAAGTTTTATCAAAGATATTCTTCTAGTCTGCTTACATTTATTTTTTTGTGTTGAACTACTTGTCATATTTTCAAGTAGGTTTATTCTCACACATGCATCGCTTAACCATTGAAGATGAACAGTTTCAGGGAAAAACAGTTTGTTGGAGTGCTTTCATTCTGTGTATGTAAATGTTTCACCATTTAAAATGTTTTAAATGGTCAAATATGTTAATTTTTTTTTTTTTCCATTAATTTGTGTTTAGCACAGTTGGAGAGTAGATGTTTCTCAGACTACCATGGCACTGCAACCTACAGACACTACTGAATCAATGAATGGTTTCAATCATTCTATTTTAACATCCATGACACATACTTAACAGTATTTTTTAAAGGATGGATCAAATTGGTTGATGTTTAGAATACTCAACCAATTAGGTTATGCTAGAACATAAAATAATTATTACAGCAATGTACTGTTAAACAATACCAAATATATTGTTTAACATATTAAAGAAAAAAGCTTTTTATTATTCATCACAGACAATGAAACTGCCATAATTGTTTTGAATTAGTACAAAACCTGCATCCATCCTTGACATCCTTTCAGAAAAGAGGTGGGTTCACACATGGAATAAAGTTTTCAGATTCAGCCGCAGAGGTCAACTGTGGATCACCAGGTACTCGCCTGCAATCTCTATTGGCCAGTGAGAACCTCTCTCACACTGGACAGCAAACCTCTCCAGTGTGAGTGTGAGGGTTCTTTCAGTGTAGACCCATAATGGTGTTTAGATTTCTTCACTGAGCATCAGTCTGGATTATCTTCATTCATACTTTTATTTAGCAATAGCTGTAGAATACAAACTTAATAGCTTCATATTAAGGGGTGTATGCAAAAAATGGCTAAAAATGCAAAATTTAGTATTTTGTAGAATGGAAAAATACAGCCTTTTTCGTTAGCACAAAATGTGCCAGTACAACAATGTAATCTTCCTCACTATGAATACCATTTGCACTGCTTTTGTGTGAGGTTGCTGGTGACATGAGACACAGAAGGCTTCTCACTGCTGAACTGAAAGACTGATTGCACCTCAATTGCAACTGACATGAGCCTATAGAAATTCATGCGCAAGGCCTGGCTTGTGTGCATGATACGTGCATCAGGCCTGCTTAGTTTCTCTGTCAACAGAAGGAGTTCACAAATAGTGATGTCTTTGCTCATTTGCATTTTCTCTGCCATCTTCATTCAGTCCATGATGCCATAATGCATCTACATGCAAAATGAGGTGTTATATTTAGAATTTGTTCATTTTAAGTTTCTTCTTTTGTTTCATCAGAGCACTCAGTGTCAAGGTTTGGATATCGAGGAAATTATGAAGTATATAGAGCACTGAAATGGCCAACACAAGACAAATCAAGAAAGTCATTATGGACATTTAAATATGTTGAAGATTCCAAACACTATGCTACAAAATGACAATGTACTTCTTCAAAATACATTCATTTCAGTCCTTGCAAATGCTTACCCATCCTTTTTACAGTTCACATTTTGTGATATTACCGCCACAAATGTCTGTGTATTCTTATGAGATTTTGTGTTATATCCCTATACAACGCTCTGGGTGATTCTTAAGTGGAATGACAATATTGCATGACATGATCTTTGAGAGTTTTGTTTTGTGTCTTCACTCGCTTGCCTTCCCTCACAGCTGCAACCGGTTTCTAATCAACCACCTGCTCCTTCTTTAGAAATCAGATCTCAAGCTGAAATACCTCTGCCATTGCACAGTCAGATAATAAATAATTGTTTTTAACAAGGTATATGATGGCAAAGTTTTTGAGATCCCTAATAAGTTAAATGTAAATGCCATTTTGTTCTTTGGGTAATTCCACAAACCTTCTGTAAATGTAAATGCAGCATTTTTCAAACTATGGTTTACTCTTTTTTTTTTGGGCTGGAAATGTTTGTTGAAACTTGTAATTAATAAGTTAGAATTTTGTGTTTCCTTAAAGGGATCCTCAATTAACTGTATACTTTATTTTAGTAATAATTATTTCATATGTAAAACGATACGGGAACTATATTTTAGAATGTTGAGTTTTTATACATTTTAATAAAATATTGTCACATCACATGATGTCACACTGTTTACGCTGAAATGCATTCTGGGTAAATGGCATATGTTTGGTCATATTGCGCTTGGTCTGTCCAGATGAGTAACGTGATATATATATATATATATATATATATATTCTTCCAATTTGAACCAGAGAGAGTTCAAATTGATGGGAATGTAGAAATCACAAGTGGTAATGAAGATGCTGAGGACCAAATGGAGGAAGAGGAAAAAGCTGGTGTTGCTGCCTCCTTCAGTTTCATAAATTGAACAATGAATGACACATACTTCTGGTCAGGCTGTGTGATCTGGTAAGTAGTTCTGGAGTTCTGTGTCCAGTCTGGTAACATCTGTTTAGCGTCTGTGAGTTCATATTCACTAGCAATGGCTCTGATATTATTTAAAAGAGCTTCCAGCGCTGCCTCTAATAATGTGGGTCCTTGTCAAAATGCATACTATTATAAACTTTTTGAAATATCAATAGTGAATAGGGTACTGCATATTTTCCAAGAGGCCAAAATTAAACATCTCTTGGAAACAAACCTGCTACTCTCACTGAGTATATAAGCTACCTGCTCAATTAACTGTTACTTTCAGTTGTTATAAAATACCAAAAATAACTAAACAAATTTGACTTCTGTGATTTGATGTCTATAAATTGACCTTCATCTCTTTATGACACTCCACTATTTGACTTTCCCCCTTTTTCACATTATCACAATCATGCTCTTCCATGACACCATTTACAACCGCTTTTGGGAACGTAACATAAGACTGAGAAGTAGTTTGCATGATAAGCTCACTGGCCAGGCAGTATCACGAGGTGTTTGCTAGCCTGGTGGAGCCGTGTGGAGGTGATGTGCTCTGTGGAGTGAAAGCTGGAGACTGCAGCTTCAAGGCGGACCTTTGGGGAAATGGGCAATGCATTGCATGAGGAGACGCTTAGGCACCCTCACTGGCTGCAACGGAAGATTCAAGAATTTCTCAAACATGCACGAAAGAAAGAAAGGTATATTTTTGAGAAGTGAATAACATGACATATGACATGAAATTGACTTTACATAATGCCCCCATTGGATAACTTTACTCAGATTAAAGTTTGGATTTCTCAAAATGTTCATTACTACTGCAATTAAGGATTAATTTATCTTAAGGGTTTTTACACATCGTGACAAGAATTAAGTCAATTACTGAGTTTATTTCAATACAGTATTTCATACAATTTTACTCTCTGTTGCAATTGTTTTGAACATATGCCTACAAAATAAAACCAACTTGGATATTCAAAAACAGGGTAACCTGCTTGGACTAGAAACAAAGAGGACACAGAGTCCAGCTCATTCAGCTGAATCCCAGACAAACCATTACCTACTTAGGATATCCTCCTTCATAAAGAATTTGGGGTGTCCTGAGTTACTAATTCTTCCAATCTTCCATCTAAAGTTGATTTTACCATTAACAGCCGTGAACTGATGCACATGAAAGCGCTATCCAAGGGACTGCATCCTGCCCCTCCCCGGTAGATATCACGAAGAGACACGTGATAAACGCTCTGTCTGTGGCTCCTGACAGTCGCTGGATAAGCTGAACACAGAAACCCGACTGCACCTCCTCTTCTACACAGATAACTGGATTTTTTTTTCGTGCGTCCCGCGCTGCTCACCAACTCCATCCACTCCCATTTTATATATCTAGTTCTTCTTCATTCATACAGTGAGTCACATTTGGAGGACACAATATTTCAGGTAATTTCTCCTAAGCTTTTGCGATTTGAGCGGAGTTTGAGTGAAAGTGGACACATCTCTCTCTCTCTATCTCTCCCTCTCCCTCTCTCTCTCTCTGACTCTTTCCCTCGCTCAGGCTGATGCTGTGATTCACTTGAAAGCAGATCTTGATCGTCTAAAGGGGATTTTAGGCTCGGGCTCTCCAGCATACGCGGAAATATGGACGATGCTGATTATTAGGAGCTTTGCGAATCGTCTTCACATTTTCTTCGTGCAACTGTTTTGGGGTCCCGTGGAAGTAGAGGTCTACGCGGAAAGGTAGAAGAATATACTCAAGCAAAAAAATAAAATAAAATAAATAAATAAAAATACTCTAATAAGTAATTAATCCCACAAATACGCAAATATAATCCCTAACCGGCTGTGCTGTCGCGGTAGATGTGAAGGTATGGTCGATCAGAGGACGGGGCTTTTGAGCGAAACGTGAAATTCCGATGAAGATCTAATTTATGAGATAAAAGCAATATCAATTATGAAATCCATTGCGGACACTTAATGTGCAGTTTACTGAGAAATTTCAGTCTATTTAAAGCATAATCTTTAATTAAAGGCAGCGTCCAACCTTTCTATTAGTTACTGCAATATATGTTTTCTTTATTTAAAATGCTGCGGAGAAATGAAAGAGTTTTGCTTCTTTCTCAGTGTAGTGTTCATTGTTATTTTATATTTGAAGAAATGCCGACATAAGTGAAATTGGAATGCAATAATACGAGGAATGGCTATGAAAAGCACAGTTAGGGATTCTGACTGAGATCCCGAGATTTTTGGGAAAGGTGGTCTTTGTGGCTGTGTGAGATGGTGATGAACACAAACCGACCATTGTGAATCAAGTGACGCACTTATTCTCATGTTTAGCGTTCAGCCGGGAGCAGAGCATTCAGGGCATGTTTAACGGAATGCTGAGGTAAATGGTCTGTAGATCTTGTGTCACCCCTCCTAAATGTTCCCCAAAGCATGATCCGATTGATGCATTTCTTTTTATTCATCTTTTATAGGAATTAAGACCCAAAATGTGACTTTTTCCCTTCATAGATTATATTATTCTACTAGAGATATATTGTCACTGAGATGAACTCATATGTGTGATTGTCAAGTGCAGCAGCTTACTTCCTGGAAAGAACTGGTGATGGTAATCTAATGATACAGCTTGTGCTTATTGTGACAAAAGGCTCCCTGGCTTTACTTCAACTTAATCACAATATTAGTCTAATTCTAGCCTGAAGGCATTGCCAAAGTGGACTTGGAAATGGATATGTTGAAAATGCTGATGCTGTATTAAATCTGCTTTTTTTTTTCTTTTCTCTTTTCCAGAGAGCATCAACGCAGAGAAGTGCCTTGACAGGCAAACTGTGTCTTACGCTGGGCTTATCAGCCAACGTGACTCCTTCTGGCATTTTTCGGCTCTGCTCGCTAGGACACGGGGTGAAAAGCCCTAAACAAGAATTCCATCGGCTCGCCAGAGAAAATGCACTTAAACATGAAAATTAAAGCTGCCATTTCAACTTTTCATTATTACATGGAATAGACACTATTTGTGTACCCAGGAGATATTTGAATCACATGCTTAAACTAAGCTATGGCAGAGGGAACCTTCGAAGTGTTTAAACTGTTTTGGCGAAAACAGTGAGATATTAGGCCGCTGGCCTGGACAGGTTTAAGTAATGCTGTCTGCTCCAGGAAGCAAGCGTTGGCTAAATCAGTTGTCAATTAAACCTGTGCTAACATGTAATCTTATACCTTACAATGCAGCAGTTTGCACTTATAAATTTATCTAGGCAGTCAGTGCTACACCAGATTTATATCACAGTTGACCCAACATATTTTTTTGCATAACCTAAGATACATATATGTAAGTTCATAAACTATTACTCCTAACTATAATCTACCAAGTTTGGAATCGCACAATGGTTGTACAAAAGCTGCACAGTGCCCATTTCATATGGGTTGGAATCCTCATATGCTGCTTCATGGACATAGGCACCTGTCTAGAATTTACAGGCACTGAGGGACAGTGGGCTAGGTTTCCAGTGTGGAATGCATGTTGTGAAAGTGAAATGAGCTTCAACATGAAAACAAAGAGCTCCCACGGGGTTCTTGTTTACTTTGACGACGAGGGATATTGTGACTTTTTAGAACTTCTCCTAATAAACGGCAAACTCAGCCTTCGCTACTCCATCTTCTGCGCAGAGCCTGCAACTGTGGTATCTGACACTGCGGTCAACGACAGCCAATGGCACAACGTCACGATTAGGAGAAGCTTTAAGAACACAACCCTTTCTGTGGATGGCGAGATAAAGTGGGTAGAAGTGAAGTCGCAAAGACGAGACATGACTGTCTTCAGCCATTTGTTCATTGGTGGAATACCGCCGGAGCTAAGGTCTGTGGCGTTGCGCTTGACGTCGGCAGCGGTTAAGGATCAGCCACCTTTTGCAGGATGGATAACAGATATAAAGGTCAACAACACGGAGTCTGAAATGATCAAAAGCGAGGGGGTCTTAATGGATGTCTGTGGGACAGCCAACATGTGCTTAAATGGAGGAGTCTGCAGTTTAATTAACAATGAACCGACATGTGACTGCTCTCACACTGGCTTCCAAGGAAAGGACTGCAGTGAAGGTAAGACCTGGACTTTGGAATTCAGCACATCATGGTTTTGACATTACACAAATTAACCCAAATTGTTGAACTCAACATGAGTTCAAAAGTAATGGATTCCCTTCCTTTATCTGGGTAAGCTCTGGTTGTGTGCTATTGATCTGCTTTCCAGTTGTTTGTAAAGTTAAATCTCCTTGAAGGCCTCATTAGCAAGCAATGCAGGTAACTTTCATCCCCCAAAGGTGTCCTCTAGAACTATAAAGCAGGTCTGTGGGGATGAGTTGACCTATAAAGTATCTCCAGTGAATTGCTGGAAATTAAAGAGCAATGATTGTCATCATAGTCGATGGAGTAAACATGAGTGATACCATTGATCTCATAAAATAAATTAGATGATGGCAATAGAAGAGAACCCACATGGTAACAGGGTGGGGTTTATGGATTAATGAGAGGATTATAGTGTTATAGTGTTGCTCAAAATACACAGAGCTTGACACTAAACAGGCATTTAGGACAGTATTTTGATTTGATAAACTATAAATAATATAATTTTAAATAATTTTAGTTTGAAGTAAAAAGTATTAAAACAAACACAACAATAATTGATCCTTATCATAGCTTTTGATCAGACCCTCAGGAAAAGACAGTATGCAAATAAGAAAAACAGGAACAACAGACCAGTTAAATATAAAGACAAACGGAACATCGAAGTCCTTTGGAGGTAATGAAAATAATACGAATAAAACATCTTTCAATAACTACTGCTTGTAGCTGCAGATTTGCATGTGTTCTGTTTTTCTTTTTTAGTTCTTATTGTGGACATCAATGGATATTCATTCTTAAAAAAACATTGTTTTTTTTTTCCATGCAGCAACAATGTAATCTGTTTTGAGACTTTTTCATGGCATGAATCTTTTCAACTATAAGTTCACTGAGCTACCTTCAAATAATTTTGATCTGTTGCATAAATTATTCTTAATTAATCCCCATTAAGTTTTTAGGATAATATAAAATCTATTATAAAGTATGCAGGCTTTGTACAGTTTAATCATTTTTTGTTGATTGGTCATAAAATGTTTTATTAGATTTCTTTACAACCCTTATGCACAGACACAGTGAGTAATTCCCTCTATAGTAAAGTTGTTTTTTCATTTTTACCACAAATTGTTTCCTATCCTAAACTGGTTGGAACTACAGGCTATGAACCTTTTCCTTCTGTTTCCCATGCTGCAAGCTCTGGCTTTAAAAAAATCCACCCATCGTAGTCTCACCCAGCAATCACTGCTGTTTATGCATGTTTAGGGCATTATTCAAAACTGTAGTAGTAATTTAAGATGGTGTTATTAGGGCCTGGCTTGCTGGAAATACTAAGTAAATTTTTGATTTGTGCTGTTATTCCACCTCCTTGCATTCCAATCCTATTCAGAGAAAAATGTTATTAAAACAAAGATACTGAATGAGAGCCTAGAGACGTGGCACTGAACATGTGCTTTGGTTGTGTAAAATCAATCCAGTTCTTTTACACAACAAGTTAAATGGTTTTAGCCCGAGCCTTGGTTAACACCTGGAACCACTTTTATGGAAAACAATTCTAAAACCCTATAACCTCAATAGTATAACTTGAATATAATACATTAGTTTCTTTACATCAAGCAACCTGTTTCAGTTGCTTGATGTAAAGCAACTGAAACAGGTTGCTTTACATCATTACATTCATTAATATGAAACAAAACATTATTGCGGCTGTAGATGTGCTTGGACCTGCCACTAATGTTTGTGCAGTTTTCATTGCAGCTAAAGGCATATCAGAACATCGTAATGATGTTGCCATTTTAAGAGGCATTTAAAATGTCTGAACAAATCTGTCTCAATTCTCAAGCCTCAGCAATGTCCACTGCCCTTTCAGTCCTAGCATTGCAAGGTATTGTTGGTTATTGTCCTAAATGAATTATTGGAGAGCGCTTTCTTCTGGGTGTGCTACTTACTGTTCGTCACAAAGTTGTTTTTTGTTTTTGTGAATCAGATGAAGAAATTGTGATTGTCACATGAGAGCATTTCATGACAAAAGACTTAAGCTTAAAACTTTACTAACGAGAATTTTTTTTTTTTTTATTATGCTACAGGAGTGTTGAACAGTCACAGTCAGTGGGGAATGGAGTCATTATGATGATGGCCTGAAAGCTTTTCCTCATTGTTTAAAAGCCCTTTTGAGAATCTGCATCATCACAGGCTATATGGGGGAAATCATGTCCTGAGAGTTACTTACTGTATGCATAGCATAAGCATGCTTATAAATAAATTATTTTGCAAGTTTCGATAGGTGTGGCAACAAAAAAGTGGCATGTTTACTTCATTCTGATGGTCTAAATTTAGCATTGTGCATCTGTTTGCTCAGTTTAGATATTTTCAGTCTAATTATGAACCCACTTTTCTGACCTGATTACAAACCAGCAATCTGTGTAATGTGCCAATGTCACTTTTCTCCTCACATTTTCAGTGAAAATGTGAGGAGAAAAAATTGCATATTACTTGCTGGCCTCCTAGAAAGAAATATGCAAATTATAAAAATAAAAGATGATTCTCTTACATAATTAGAAATTGCTCCCTTTTTCTAGCACTTTAGAAAGCAATGGTGCTCTAGGAATTTCAAGAGAAATTGTGTGGCCCTGATTGGTTTGTACTAACAGTTCTGACAGTATAATAAATGCACCCTTATTAAGTTGTGTTTTTCCAAAGAGACAGAAAACTTCACATCCACTAAGCATGACCCCAAACCAATTTACACTTGTTAGTTCTTAGCTTTGCTTTATGGAGCAAAGCAGGGCTGTATAGAAGAGGACCTTCATCTTTTTTTGATTAAAAAATTGTTGCCTGTGGCTGTTGACACAGATTTATAAAATAATTATAAAACACACCAACCTTATAAATCTGTAAGAAAGAGTACTTTTACAAGTAGCAATAGAGTTGGACTGTAAGTACAGAGGGACTCCTGAAATTTCCAAAACACAATATAGTACATAATTGCAATAATGCACAAGTCAAAATAAAAAGTAAACAAAGTGTTTGCATATTATTTACACTTGTGAAAGAACAAGGAAGTTGGAGCAAGAGTGGAAGGAAAAGTAACTTTCTTTCTCACCCTATTTTATTTCTCACCAGTATGTTGTGAAATGTTTTCTAACCCTTTAAAATTTGACATAGAAGAGTTAACTCTCTTCTAGCTTGACTTGTTAGATACTCAACCTCACTCATTGGCTTGAGAGCTTGTCTCTGAGCATCAATTTTCAAGTTGTGCTACACATGTTCATTTGGATTTAGGCCTGAACTGTCCCCAGACTATTAACAATTGTTTTGAACTAAATTGCACTGCAGCTGTGTTTGCCTCTCTGACTCAATATCAACACCTATGCGGCCTGTAAAAGATGATACAACCTGCCTTTGCTTGAGGATTGCCCATTATGAAGTTACCATCACAAGATGTCCATAGTTGCCATGTGCCTTAATACTGTCCGTGCCCAACCTGTCAGTTCAGTAACATTTTTTAGTAGCTAATGGCAGCAGTAGTTAGTTAGTTTAGTTAGTTTAACTTTCATAGGAATGAAAGTTAAACAAAGAAACTCTGAGCCAGAAGTAACATTTATAGGAGACAGGCATATGCATAGCTTAAGAGAGAGAAATAGCTAAACACAGAAATGTCAAATTTGGATAATTGGGTCTGAAACTACATCTTTGTTTGCTGGCGACCTCTCAAATACACTTTCTCATCCATGTTAGCATCAAGCATTTAGAAGTGAAAGATAAATGTATTTAAAAAAAAAGACAGCAAAGCTGTTCTTTCAACTTCTCCAAATCTAACTGGTGACTATACAAGGATTTGGTGTCTGAGTATATTGAACTTTTAAACGTATTTGTCTATTGGATAATTTAAAAACTGTTTTGTTACTTTGATCAGATGAAAGGATTATGGGATTTGCCACCAGACCTGTCAACTTCTCCCCATCTAACTGCAAGCATGGACATTATATGACGTCAAATACAAGCATACACACACAAATCCCCGCAATTGGTTGGAACAATTATTTAAATGCACTGTCCAATCAAAAAAGTTATCTTGAATCTGTCTTTTTGTTTCTCATTAGAGAAATAACATAGATGCATTGGATAAATGCATATTTTATCATTATAAAATGGAACCATGTTTACTTCATCATGCATTGTTCAACCATAAATCAGTAGAAGTGAGAAAGTAGGGCAGACTTAATTCTGGACATTACTTTATTTTATCTGCCCTTATCTATTATTTATTTTGAAGCATATCAACATATAGCATTTAGTTATTTGGGTAATCTGGAGAAGGTATACTGGTACAGCTCAATAAATTACATTTCTAGACTCGTCAAACATAAAGTTATATATATTTCTTCTTGTAATTTTGATATTTATGACTCGGAGATGATGAAAAGCCAAAATTCATTGTCTCTGCCAATTAGAATTCTGTGATAAAAGAGCCTCCTAGTGTCACATCCTAATCATCTAATTAAGTCAAAACACCTGCAAAGGTTTCCTGAGCCGTTAAATGGTCTCTCACGGGTTGGTAGGCTTCATAATCAGTCATTGACACCCTTCAAAAGGGGGGTAAACCACAAAAGATCATTGCTGAAGGAGCTGAGTGTTCAGAGTTCTGTAGTGTATTAACAGAAAATTGAGAGGAAGGAAGAAGTGTGGTAGGAAAGGCACACCAGAAACGGGAGACACATGACTATTCTCTCAGTTTTGAGAGAATAGTCAAATGTAATTCATTCCAGAAGAGCCACTACACAGATGAATATTAGACATAGGCTACAAATGTTGTATTTCCCAAGTCAAGCCACTCCTGAACCAGAGATGTTAGAGGTTATCTGTTATCTGGGTTAAACAGAAAAGGAATAATTCAATGGTCCAGTGTTTTGTCTTCAGATGAAAGTAAATCCTGCATTTGGAAACCAAGATCAGAGACGCCCTTGACCTTTAACCTCATACAACAATCTATGGGCTGCCGTCAACAGGAAGATGAGAGACACCAGACCCAACAAGGCAGATGACCTGAAGGCAGCTATTGACTCAATCTGGGCTTCCATTACACCAATGCTGTGCCGCAATAGTGATGAGGCATCATAAAGTGTTTTGACACATTACCAAACAGTGTTGTGTCGATACTTTTTCACTGAATACTGACACCTCCTGGACTTTAAAAATTCCCTACAGGGAAACTGGTTGACCCTGTCAACTGACACTGAGTTGATGACCTTTAAGTCATTGTACTCTATATTGTATTGGTTCATATCTTCATTTAAATTTAAAATACCATTGATATTGTTAGTCGAGTTAAGCTTTCCAACATTTGGAAATTGAGTCTGTTACTCTTTTATTGATGCAACTTTATTGATGTGTACAAAGCACACATGAAGCTGGAGTGCAAAGGAATTGCAAGGAAAGATGGAAGAGGTTTTGACATACAATTCTTTGGTTGTCCAAAAATCTCTTAGGATCCATCTATTTGGAACCGCAAAAGATCAGAGATTACTTTGGCAGATGCATCCCATTGACAGATATGTTTCCTTATAAACAAAGTTTGGCTGAAACAGATACTGTGTCAGATACGTGACTTTCTTATAGCGATACATGGGGCTTCGCTCAATGAGCTCCATGCATCAGTGCTGCCGGAGCCATTGCTATGCCACAACAGGGCGATATTAACTTCAGGCGATTTGGCCTCTAAATTAATACCATGATATATTGAGCATTTCATTTTGATAACAATAAATGGATAATAACACTACCGTACACTTTAAAGTACTGACTACAAATAAATGAAGAAAATGTGTACATTATTCATGTGTAGGTTACTAAGTTAAGCAAATAACCACAGCTAAACAAGTTTAGAAGCATTGAATAACTTAACTTACAACGTCCTTGCTGAATCCAATATTTTGCAAGTGACTAACACATTTTAGGGTAAATGAGCTGCTCCTCTTCCTTTAAAATTTCCTCCATTTTCTAAACGTCACTGTCTCTCACTTCTTGTTACAGATTTAATGGGTTGGAGTCACATGACTACAGACTGTAAATGTTGCACAGCAGTGCAAAGGGATATGAGCATAAGTCTACTTATACACAGCCAACAAAGACAAAAACAAGTTTTCTTTTAACCTTTGTTTTTAAATGTCGTTGGTCATTGTAATAAATTTACAATGACCTGTAAACACAGGCTTAGGCCTGTGTTTACAGGCCTATGCCACAAGCTGATCGCCTCTAAGCCACAGCACATTGACGCTGCAAGTCATGCAAGAGGAGGCCCAAGCAAAGATTGAGTGCTTAGGAATATACAGTACATACTTTTCAGGAGCCTGACAATTGTGCTTAACACATCCATTGCCAAGGAGATGAATATAAATGACTTTGCTGTCAGGTCGTCTTGGTGTTGTAGCTTCATGTCACGCAACCGTCTCTCTATCACCCCAAACTTACACTGAATGCGTGACCGCTCTGCTGCGCACATATTATTAACATAGACAAGGTTCCCCTCAGTTTTGTCAATCTCTAAACAAATGTGACTTAAAGTTCAGTGCAACTTATGTGTCTTTCCTCTTGACACATTTGCTGACTGATGTTTCCTATATTCCGGAACAAATTATAGTAGGATGGTTATAATTGACAAAATGGTACTATTTGACACCGGATAGAATGTGAGAAATGTTATTTGTATAACTTCTAATTGATGCTTTATGCAAATCAGTCAACTTTAGTTTAGCAACATCACAAGAAATTAGAAGTGTTACTGTCAGTGCTCTTTGTCTCTCAGGATTAATTACGAAATGTCTCCTGAATCATACACAGCAAGTGTTTTTGCATTTCATCAGTGCCTTTTGTGGAAGCTATTCATGGTGTTTTTCTTGCAAATTAGTTTTATTCCATAATAAAACGTTTTAACATGACTTTCTGAGAATAAAAAACAAAATTGGACACCGATTGATTATCTCTCAACTTTTACTATAAAGATGTACTCATCTATAATATGCACTCATGCAAAGATGTTGTATTTTGTTTAGTTAAATTGGCAGTTTCTACAGTTTCTAAATAACAATGTTAATGTTCCTGAATAAAGTAAGTAAAATTATGAGGAAGTCTGCAGTACTGAGAGACTTGGAAAAAATATGAAAACTAAAAAACCTCCTCATCATTTATGTAAGGTTGGTAAGACAAATAATATGGATCAAAGTGGTGTTACTGGTCATCAAAGCAATAGTGTGTCTCCTGAGTTCAGTCCAGAGGAAACAGTCCAGATACTACAAGTAACCCTCATGTGGGTCTTTTACCGAAATGCCTACAACCCTCATAAGAAAAGCAAGCTAGAAATTGTGTAGCTAACTAATGCTGATAGGTGTTTCAGTAATGCTTGAGCGGCCCTGGCTTTGAAAAAAGTGAGACTGCTGGTCATATTATTAATTTGATTTTATTTTTCTCAACATCAAAGTAGTTTTACTAAAGCTACATTTTTGTTTGCTTCACTTTAGCTTTATTCAGTTTTGCCAACAATTGATATTTTGTGCCAAGTAGATTTAAACGCCAAAATACACTGAAGAAATAATGTAATGAAAAATATTATCTAGCTAAGTTTTATGTTATTTATTTGATTATCTGTTTTAGCTTTTTATACAAAGATAAATTATGCCTTTCCTACCCAAAATTTTGTTTTCATATCAAAGCAATCCTAGTCTGACAGAACATCTGAGAGTATTCTGAGGAATCTGATACCAGGATGTTGTTGATGTTAGACATGGATCGTAGGACCCTTTGGGTTTGGCGACGGGAACTTTGTGGGTTTGGTAACCTTCCCACAGATGCCATCGGATGCTGCTGGATTGGCATCAAGGGAATATGGTGGCCTGAAAAACACACCATAGCCTTTATTGTGGTACTCTACCAGTCTGTGGCCAATATATTGCAGCTGATCATGTCTGTCTATGCATATATACACGTCTATAATGTGTGTATATATACATAAACATATCACAATAAATAACAATATATTTTAAAAAAAAACAAAAGGCATTTCTAGATTCCTGGCAGAAAGTGAGGAGACGTGAGTAACAGAATTCTTGATTATCAATCATGATCCTTTTCTTTAGAAAAATTAACATGGAGCATTGGGTTTTAGCAGTGAGTGGTGCTTTCTGAGTGTTCCTCTAGATTTGAGTTCATTTATAAGTACATCTCTACAAGAATACTTGATTTAACAAATTAGTATTCAGTAGCTTTGCCCTTGTTCACATATGGATTTAACTACTGAGATACTGTGTGGAAGAAGATGAATTATTAATGTGAATGAATGCTCCTGTTTCAAGTATGCCTGTCATGTCATAAACCACGTGATTCCACTGTATATCTAAAATATGGACCTTCTGCAGCTTTACTCAGAAGAAAGTAGATTAATAGTATCCATCCATCCATCCATCCATCCATCCATCCATCCATCCATCCATCCATCCATCCATCCATCCATCCATCCATCCATCCATCCATCCATCCATTTTCTAGGATGGATGGATGGATGGTTATCTTTGAGTCCATAAACACATATTAGAATTAAATGATTGGATGAATTTTCTCAGAAGACTTTCATTTTGTCATAAATAAGCAACTGATTATCAAAGCAAATTTCTAAATTTCTTTAACACCCTTCTGTCAACTTTTTAAAACATTATTTCTGGCAGACAATTACACCGCTGTCTCAGTCAGACAGACAAATACTGAAATCAACAATCTAAAGCTTATATTGTTTGCTTTATCTGAGATAAAGCAAAAGTGTATTGGTCTTTCCTGATGAATCAACACAAAATTCCTTTTTATGACAAGGAACAGAAATGCCCATTTTTAATGTATAACATATTTAATGTACATCATATTCTATCCTGTTGTGTTCTACTCTGCTGCACATAGTGTTATAAAGCCCAAAAGTTTAATTTTGGTTTCATCTGACTAGAGCACTTTTTTCATAGGTTGGTATGTTTAAAACTGCAAATAGAACTTCTTATGCCTTTCACTCAATTAGTCAACTAGTATATTCTACAACTAAACCATGCCATAGTCCTGAAAATGAAGTCTGTTTATCAACAGGGAGACCTTTGAACATAGTCGTTTGCCATGGATATTATATAAAATCAAAACAGTGAAAAGTCCTAAAATATTGTTTTTCAAATTATTTGAAAACATTTTTGAAGAGTAAGTGGATATACTTTAGACTACATATTCAAGATATTGGAATATGCACTCCAAATAATTTTCTTTTTCATCTAAAAGTACCCTTTGAAAATAACCTTTATGTGGGTGTTTTCCCTGAAGCCCACATTTTAAACACGTTTTTTTTTTCTATATGTGGAATAATCTTCTAAATTTTCCCAAATTAAATGTTTTTTTCATAAGCTGTGAACCAAAAATTAGCTGAGTTAACAGAAATAGGCCAAAACATATCTACCTGTGTGCAAGTAATCTATATGTGTTTCACTTGAGTTACTGAAACAAATTAACTTTTAAATATTAGAATTATGAGCCCATTTATGTTGATTCGTCACAAAACATGCAATAAAATTATGTTTGCGGTTGTAGTTTGACAATATTTCAAAATGTAGCAATACATTTGTAAACAGTGCGAGTATTTTTTCCCTTCATATGTTTTTTGACATCTACAAAGCAGAGTCTAACATGTTGAGGGTGTTTACCCTGAAGGAAAATTATACTGTCCTTCTTGTTTATTTTTTCTGCAAATGAAATCTAAATTCAGTTTTGCTTTGCCTTAAATGACACTGTTAGTAGCTGAATGTTTTTTTATGTATAATGGGTGAAGATGTAGATTAATGGTAACAGTGCTTAAAGCTTAGATGCATTAATGCTCAGTATGCCTTATTGCTGTATTTTTTTAGGTTAAGCTCAAGAGCCACTATTCAGATAGGGATTTGTTAGACGTCAACAGTATGAGAAGTGGGAACTCATTTTCTTAAGGAAGTCCCAATACATATACTGGCTTAAATAGCCACCATTTTGCATTTTGTATCAAGTTGGAAATATGCTGAGCCTACACTTAGAAACTTTCCACTTGCATTGATTTCTTAATGCCATCTTTCACTGCTAATACCCGTCACAAAAGAGATTGACTCCACAATGGTAATACTATCCTAGATATTGTCAATCCTGGGATTAAGGTTATTAGAACTTCTGTTTAAGCTGCTCTGATTATCCTCTTGGATCACTCCAACCCGTACGTAAGATGTAAAAGAATGGAGAGCACATCTGCTCACACAATCCTCTCTAACGGCTCTGTCTCTTTGGAGATATCTGGATTGGAATACAATGTCCACACACCATCTGTCCTCAGAGCCTGTTAGTAGCTGAATAATAAGAGTAATTAAATCATAATCACTGATGTTATTTGAGTACAAAATAGAGCTGGACATGAAATGTGTAATGCAATGTAAATGAATGGATTGAACACATACTAAAACATTTCTTGCTTGTTTTTAGGTTTTATTTAAAAGCGCTCTTTTAATATAGACCCATTGCTAAAGAGGACAAAGGTGTATGTATCTATATAGTTATAGTTCTTCCCTTTCATTTGAGTTTGTATTTCATTTTCTTTCCTGAAAGTGAGAAATATGTAGAAAAGTCTATGAGAACAAAAGCCTGGACAAGCAGCATAGAATGCAGCTTAAGGTTAGATTAGAGGAATCACATTCTGTAACACCAAACTTGAATATTAGTACAGACTGCAATGAGCACTCAAGACAATAGTGATATCAAAGCCCTCTTGTGATATTTGGACAGCATTTAGATAAATGTGGCAATTTTTCTGTCTCACACCAGCATTGTTCCATTCATGTGCTCAGCACTCTTTTTTTTTCTTTTTCATTTTCCTAAAGTTGTTACCAGAATAGCCGTTCTTTATATCAGTGAGCCATGCAGTGGATGTAGAAGTTTCACTTTTCTGTACATAATCAACTGTGATTTGAGTGCAACAAAATAATGTTGCTGTTTAAAATGTTTTCTGAGGACAGTGAATGTCACAAACAGGTAGTTTTCTCATCAGAACATGAGCATGTTGTTTTGCCCTAAAAACGTCAGTTCAAGTTAATGCTGCAGATCTTAGATGGTTAAAGAAACTAATGTACATGCAGACAACAGCTGAAGTCCAACACTATATAAACTTGGTTGAGACACAACACGATATAGACTTTGTTGAGACACTATATACACTTGGTTTAGACCATATCTGCTGATGAGCACATCAGCAGATATTTTGCACTGACAAAAGTAAAACACAAAAAGCTAAATCAAGTAAAATATTGCATTTTGTTATGTGAAAATCTCCATGCTGACATATTTTCTTCAGGCTCATGTCATCCTCTATTGGAGTAGCAGGAACTGTGGAACATTCCCGTCCCTCAGACACGTACTTTCCCTTAAAACCTGGGGCAAAATATTTTTTTCAACTGTTTATTTCTTTGTGCTTTAATGTTCAACTTCTCAAAAAAATAATTCTCCTTTAAATTAAAATAGACAAACAGAAAAACTATGATCATTCCAAAACACATTTACTCTCTTGTCTCTTCTTTGTATAGTGCTTACCTTCTGGTAGCTTTCTGTAACTGAGTTTTGCTATCAGTAAAATGGCAAATTGTTAATTTTTAAATCTTTGAATTTTTCTTTTGGACACTGTCCTGTTTGGCAAGGCCATTACCACTGGGCAGATTTCCTAAAAAGCTCATTCAGCGACAAAAATGGTCTGAAGGCGTAAAAGCTCCAGTAGTGACTGAATAATTAGAAGTGGAGTTGAAATTATTGAGAGTATAATTATCCACAGCTGTGGCCGCTATCAGTTTCTATCAGAATGGCTGGTCACTCAGTCCATGCATGCACTTCCTCTCTTATTCTTTTTTCTGTTGCTTCAATTACATAATTGAGCAATGGTGAGCGGTTCATGCTATGAACTCCCCTATGCAGATGCATTAGGTTAGTGGTATAAAGGGATGAGCACCCACTCATTAGTCTTGATTTTGTCCAAATTGTAATTTAACAACCAATTGATGCTTAGTAGCTTCTGTGCTAGTCTTTCAGATTTTCAATCAAAACATCTGGTGCCACTGTTTAAATTAAAATTTTGGTTGATAGGAATTGGGCTGTGTTGTAACATACAAATGTACAATCATTGTAATTATTAACAAATGAAACCCACATGCTGAAACTTGGGACAATTCTTGTAAAAACTCACTTTGTTGCATTCCCATCCCCTTTTATTTATTTCTTTTTTACATTTCTATAACTTCCCAAACATTTTAATAAAATATCGCATATCGATGTTGAATATTTGTAAAACCTTAAGAAAGAACATTTTAATTTTGACCTAGTTAAGTTGTGAATCTGTCTCTTCTATGATCTCATGCCAACTATAAATATCTGACCTTTCAGAGGATTTTTCTATTAAATTGATTATTTATAATCTATTTTAATTTCTTAACAGCCGTGAGCAAATTTTAACTGTTCATTATAAACAAAACCATTGCCTGCATTTCCAAAGAAGCATTTTTGAAACCAATACTGATATTTTAATTTCAACATTATAGAATTTCAGCTTTGTTTCTGCATTTATACATTTACAATTTTGTGATTTTGTGGAATGGACCAACTTCGTTAGATGTCTTGATTCTTTGGTTATCAAACAATTAACTATGTTGCTCTGTCAACGGTTAGAAAAATTATCATTATTATTAGAAAATTTAGAAATAGTAGGTTTAGTCCTGTATGAGAATGAATTGTGACATCACCATTGATTATTATGGACTTTTCATTTTGGTTGTAATATTCTGTATAACTCAGTTTTAGAAAATCATTGATTGAATTGTACTACTACTACTGCTTGGACTATGAAGTTTGTGTTTGACTATTTTGAATATTTGGACTATTGAGCGAGCAATTGGGTGTTGTTAAGATACAGTAAAAACATTATTGCAAGAGCTATCTCAGCTTTTAGTTTGGATTAAATGTTGTTTAGAATAGCCTCTTCTGTTTGTTTTCTTCTCTACCCAAAATAAATGATTCAGAAAATGAGTGTAATTCCAGTGCAAGAGAAGACAAATTCACCAGCTCATCAGTACTTATGGCATTAACAGTAGGTTTATTCAACTAGAAAATATATTGCAACATTATAGAGAAAGACAGAGAAAAAGAATTATATATATAGCTGTGTGTGGTGTCGAGCGAATGTCACGCATGCTTCTTCAGCCAGATACATTCAAACACACAAGACAATCTTGCATCTGTTTGTGTGTGGCGATGGCATTTTGAGGGTAGCTTGAATGATTTATCGTAGTGGACTAAACATGTCCAGTTTTTTTTTGTCTGTTCTTTTTTTTGTATACTGTATGTCCTGTCACTTTGGCTTTGAACAGTTGTCACGGTTGGGGCCTCACAGTCAGGGGGGGGTCAAGATTGTTTTTTGTCACTATTATGTCTGCATGAGGGAACGCTAAAAGAAAATCAATTTATAGGTTAATTTTCCCACCTGTGTGTCTGCATGTGTTTTTCTTGGAGAAATTGTACACCAGATGTTTCATTCAGTGAGGCATTAAGTTCGTATTGTAATTATATTCCTTGAGCCATAGACTGCTCTGTGTGCATAACATAACAGCGTAAGACTATCAGAGACACAGATTGTTTGATAGACAGTTGAGTGCATTTTGGTGTAGAGTTACCAGCACAATAGCACTAGGATCACTTTGTGAAGGGGATTAAATGGATTTACAACTGTGGATTAGAATGTAACCAGCTGGGTACATTTGTGAAAAAAATGGAAGTGCATTTGTGTGTGTATGTGAAAGAGAGATAGAGATGAGTGATGGTGACTTGCTTTAATGGATCCTGTGAGGTGATACTGCTATTAAGAAAAAGCTTCTTTCGCACTTAAAATCACCAAATGAAACCTCGTTCTATGTGGCCCCTCGGGGTTGTTTGAATTTCATCTCATAAGATCCAGTAGGGAAAGTAAGTGCAAAGGAGCAATAATATGTTAAGAATTTTTCTTAGTAAGTAAATGTATAGAGGGGCTATTGATATGCAGTTCATGCCATGTCAGCAACAACTCGTGTTTCATAAGTATATTTTATTTGTTAATGCATGTAAGACAGAAGAAAAATACTTGAAAATAGGATAGCTAAAATTTATGAGTATTTCAAAAACAATCTTTCCCCTCTCTGCTAATCAATATCATATGCTTTAACTCAAGCTGCTGAACTTTGAAAAGGTTTCTCAGCACTAAGATATCACACATGAAGCATCTTATGATATGTAAAAGAAAGCGCTTCCTCAAGGCCAAATTTATATTTGTAAAACGTACTGATAGCACTGTTTACAGATTGATTACTAAACTTCTGAATCTGGAAAAAATAGTCTGGCCAAGTGAGATGCCTACTGAATTCTTTGGAAGTCATTGCAAACATACTGGGAGAAAGAAAGATTCTGCAAAATTCTATGAGAATGTCAAATATGTATCCTCCTTATCTTGTTGCACAAAATTGATCTAATTTGTGATCATTTTTATAAATGAATCTTACTGCCAAAGTGAAATTTATGTTAATAGATTACATATAAATATATTTACCAAAAAAATCTGTTTTGTGTTAAACATACTGAACACAGATAACAAAAATAGTTGTAATCATTTGCCTAATAACACCAAGAAAGTAGCTTATTTTCAGTGGGTTCACTTTTGCTAACTAAACACATTCATTTTTGTCCTATGGAGGTAAAGAATCATCCTAAGATAATGTTCTCTGATCTGATTAAATATAGAGGCCATAAATATTGTATGTCTCCAAAGTTATAATTAGATAGGATCAATAATTAATAGCTTCTAATTTAAGCTGATAAAAGGAAGGGAATCAGTATAATATCATACTAATCTCACTGGCATGTAAAAATCATCTAAACTTCTAAAACCTTCCCTCACAGGAGTTCAGAATTAAAAACATAGCCTAAATATGTCTCACATCAAAGATTAGTTACATTTTATAAAAATGGACAAAGTGTGTGATGCAGCTAATGTTTCAGTGCCTTTGACATGATCAAATGTTTTTATTTATTGATGTTTTTCACCTTTTTTTGGTCATTGGCATCTGCCAGCCTCATGCTTGCTTTGTCTGAATGCCTTTGATTTCAGCAGTGTGCTTTTCATAATTGAATTGGAAATAAAAGAGATCAAACAGTTTGCATATTTATTTGACAGCAGTATCTCTAAGAGACCTGTTTTATATTGAATACTTCCTGTATCTAGACACAGTCTTATTCATCTAACTTTCTCGCATGCGAAATCTTCTGCCTGATTGTTTAAATATGCATTTGTTTTCCAAAAATCTTAGATAGGTGAGGCAGTATACTGTATTTCCAAGAAAATTTAGAAATTTTATTAATACAGACAACACCTTTAGAGAGAATATAAACACACTTGAATTTTCTTTACAGAACTGGTGTTGTCATGTAACTTATCCAATTAATAGATGTTGACTTTTGTACATTGCCACAACCTTTGGTAATTTTATGTGTGGTGTCTGACTTGGAAAGGGAACCAAAAGGTATGGTAAGTTTTGGGTCAAAGTAAAAAATGCTTAACTTGGAGCAAGAAACCATTTCGGAGAGGTAGGAATTTAAATTGTGGTCAAAACTGGGATCCTGATGGCATGGTTAAAAACTGGGCCGATCACAAGAACTATTATTTTGAGTAATTATAAATGTTGCATGCAAAACACCATTTTCTTGTTGTTTTTGTCATGTTTTTTCCTAGACCTGGATATCTTTAAATTTGGTTGTAATATATAGCCTGACTAAGAACCACTCTTTGAGTATATTTTTTCCCTTTTTGAGAGGCAATAAATGTTTGCTGTTACACATTCTTTTTCTTATTTGTACATGTTTGAACTCAAATATTTTTTTTTCAAATTAATATATATCCCCTCAGGTGGCATGTTGTGTCCCTCACCTATTTGCCAACAGTTTATCAATATGTATGTATGTCTATTTCCGTTATCAGAGTAGCATATTTCACAGTGACTTTCTCACTGCTGTAAAACTCACCTTATTGCCAAAATTAGTATAGAAGCAATGACATTTAGGAGCCAATCTTTTGTATAATTGGATGCACTCTCTATTCTCTGTTAGTGAATAGTAATTGACTGAAAATGCCTTCAAAAAATCTCACTGCCTGTTGTGAAACATTAAAGGTTTTACATATACAGCCAATTCCATTTGTTTATATTATTTTCATTTGCTGTGAATTTCATTACATAAGACAACTTTTCATGTAAGAAAAAACATTTATGATGATTATTTTGAGGCAGTAGAGATTAAATTATCTTTAGAGTGAAGCAGCCTCAAGTTGTGTTGCTTTCCTCTGCTTCGCCTTCCCATGCTTTGTGATCAATACTGGTTCTTTGATTATTTAAATGTGAAGCCAGTTTTAAGATTTAGGTAGAAAAATTTACTTTTTGCTCTTTTGTAAACAGTCAAATGCGCTCACACTATTTCAGATGTGTCTGTTATTCTAGTTATTCTAAGCCACAGCTTACTGCCCCAAAGGTCAGGAGATGGTCCCTCAGAGCACTTTGAAACAGAAAACAGATCTTCAAACCTTCATCTTCAAAGAGGAGTTCATTAAGAATTTACTGAGTTTTGAATTTGCTTCAAGATTTTTTAACATTTAACTTAGCAAATAAATGTATCATTTTAGATTTATCAAAATAAATCTAAATCAACTGGAATTAATAGTTTTATTGGATGTCATAATTAATGAGTTGAAACATGTTTTTAGAGTAACCTAATAAATGAGTCAATAATTTTTTTTATCCTCTCTTAAAAATACACCTGAATAAACTTTGCCTACATTTTTCCTTTCTGTAGCATTTATATTTACAAGCTGTAAATCGAACACAACAGCCAAACCTATCTCTACAATTTATGACTAGCTTACACTTTCTAAAAGATTGTGTACAAACTGCTTTTTATTTAATAATGTAATGTAACTCATAAAAGTCAGTCATCTAGCGATTTAAAAATAAAAAATAAAAACTTAATTCCAGCTTATTATTTAAGTGCAACATCAAGCACTGTTAAATTGTTGACAGCTGTTCTTGATACCTGATGGTCCTAGTGAATTAATTTTAGTGAATTCACATAAAATTAAGGTGCTCTGGTCCGATATTACCTTCTAAGTTACCAAAAATGGGGCTACCATAAAGAGCAGTTGAACATAAATTTGTATTTTCTGTTGAGATGTTGCAAAAGGTCACTTGCATGTGATGTTTATTGCCTTGCATGGTGACAACATGCAATGGCCAGTACTAGCCTGCATGCTGCTTAATGAATATCTCCCTCTCTCTCTCTTTGCCTGCCTATGCCTCCAGAAGACAACAATACCAAAGGTGGGTATTTTCATCCTGGGGACTAATTCCATCTAAAGTCTATCAAATGGATGTTAGAGAATGTTTTGTCTTGGTGATGGTAACGATGTAACTTGACTGGTAAGTGTGGTTTGTCATCTTTTAACATTGTTTTCATTTAATTATTTTCTATTAATAGAAATTTACTTCCAGTCATGATGACAACAAAAGTAATTCATTTATTAATAAGTCAGTCGATTTTCAAAAATACTCAATCCTCTAACAAGGTTTTTAGGAAAACTTTTATTAACTTCAACATTAACATGAAAACAATATTTATATTCAGAAATGATAAATTCTGAAGTCAATGTATAAAATTAAAATAAATAAAAAAAAACAGCAAAAATCTCCTGATTCATTTTTGTCTGTATCTTTTTTTTAAAGTCAAGGCTGGATAACGTTTCAAATTTCACATATAATTTAAGCAACACTAACTGTATTGCCTGTAAAGCTTGCTATACAATGTAGTTCTCATTCCAATTAGTACCTTAAACCAGTTGCTATACGTTTATCTCATCCATATATATATATATGGAAAATTCTAAAATATTACAAAAGCAACCAATCAGTAAAATCCCTCTTTAAAGAATCAAGCAACACTGTATAGTTATGTATATTGAAATATTAATGGATGAATTCCTTACAGCAAGCTTAATACTTTCATCAGGCTTATTTAAAACAAGTAAATGCAGATTTTAACTTATATTGTTCATTGTTTTTCTTCAGCAGTTTTGGGTATGAGGATCATTAAGACTAAAATGACAAAGCTTAAAATACCATCTGAATGCAAAACATGTTGCAGCAAGTGCAAATGATGTCAACATTAACATCTAAATCATAAAGAGGGAGGTGTTATGGGGAAAGGAGAATTGGACCTCAGAACTATTGCGCTGAGGTCCAAAGACCAATTGGAAGATCAAAGGTCATTTTACATTTCTTTTGAAAACTAATGTCCCACAGTTTGGAGGAAGAGTGAATAGCCACAGAATCCAAGCTGCTTGTGGTCCAGTAGGACTTTTCCGGGCAGTGATGATTTGGGAAGCTATTTCACCTGCTTGTGATGATGCATTGTGTTTATGAAGTGCAAAGTCAATCCTCCAAAATGGGATTTTGGAGGATTTCACTGTTGCCTTTGCTAACAAGCTTCATGTGGAGGCAGAATTTGTCTTTTCAGAAAAACTTACCAAAGACCCACACTTACAGAGTACCAAGATTTGGTTTAATAACCATGGTATAATTGTACTTGTGACCAGAAAACTGATCTGACGTAAACCCCATTGAGAATTTTTAGAACCATGATGAACATTGTATTTAACACATCTTTTAAAAGAACCTGGGCATCCACACGGTTAACTCCATGTCAAACTGCATCCATGCAGTTATTAAGTCAACAGTATTAACTATCTAAGTATAATGAGCATATGGTGTACAGTGGATAGAAATAACTTTCAGGTGTTTGCCCATTTTTAATGGATTTCTTTAATATTCTGATTATCTGAGAATCTAAATTTTGGTTTTCACATTGTAAGTCATTGGTCCACAGAGTGTAATAAATATATGTTTTCTACTAAGTAAATGTCTGTTTTCGATTGACTTTATAGTTATTTTAATTTACTGAGATGAACCTGCATATAGATCAGCGTGACTTTAGCTTTCTGAACGATGCATAGTAAGTTGCTGATGATGCATTGCAACCTTTCAGAGTTGCCTTAATGCTCATCAGGCTAACCCTGTTTGTGTGTCCTCCACTTGATCTCTTTCCTGCTTTTCCCTTATCCCAACACTCCTCAAGTAACAGACATCTACTGTCAAGGAGATGCCTGCATGTCGGTGTCACACAGTTTCCCATGATCCCTTGTTCTCTGCTGACTGTACTCTTATTTTCCTTTAAGGTCTGGCACACCTGATGATGGGCGACCAAGGTATGGGCTATGTTCCTTTTTCCTGTCATTCCTCCATTGTTCCTGCGCCTGTTGTGCTTATAAATTTGTGAGCCACTAACTCCTGGGCAGGCTTGAAGCTTCTGATATGGGCTGCTGTCTATCCATTTTTGATCAATGGCTTTATTTTTTTGCCTTGTTGTGATGTTTTCCATCTGACTTTTTCATAGGTGATCTAGCTTTACTTTGAAGTTTGTGTTTTCTATAGTTTTGACATTTTCTTTTATATATATTTTTTTTAATGATTAAAATTTAGTATATTTTTGTGACATATGGGTAGTTGTACTGAAGGACAACTTGCATTAACCTTGTTTGGGTGTTGTGAAAATAGCTTTCTGCTCTTTTAGAGCTAATCCTCATCTGCCCTCACTTCAGTAATGCATGTTGAGAGCATCTGCAGAGACAATTGTCCATTCTGTCTTCGTTTTTCCATTTTTGCAGTTCTGCATATTGCCATGGCACAGCAGAGCAGTGATGTAGCTTTTTGCTTTCACTTCTCATTGCAGCATCCGATTTCCCCCGCGTATATTTGCACATATTTGCAGCCATCAAGCCTCTATTCCCCTGTCCACTGTCCTCCTATTTTGTCAGGACACTTACTGGTGTCTCCTCTCCCTTTGTTCTTCCTCTTTGTCTGGAACCTGCTTTCTTCATGGAACATTTCATCAAATCTCATAGGTAAAAGTAAAGGTATTTTAATTCACTGAACTTTTTCTGGCATTATATGCTCTTGTTGAATGATATATATATATATATATATTTATATATAAAGACATATGACTCGGATTTTTAAAAACTGCTTTTCAACTAATTAATTAGAGGGTTTCAAGGTAGGTGCTGCTTGAATTCATATGCTCAAGCTGTGTCGCTTTCACCTTTTTTTTCCCCTTTTTATTGCATGAGAGTCATGCAGACTCATATGAATGTAAGCCCCACAGTTGCTGCCCTAGTTCTTGTGCACAACTTGCACCCAGGGGAAACTACACTGCTTTTGTTTAAATTATGGGTTTTGAGGTTGATCATAGTGTTGTGGGCCTCCCATCCTGGCTGTGATCCTCACCTCTTCTCTCTGTGGGGTAAGTGGACTTCTGATTTTTCCCATTTGACTCTCCTCCTCAGGGCAGAGAGGGGAGACTTGGCTTGTAAGGTCCCTACGGAGCATACAAGGTAAAATTTCAATTCTTCTGTTATTTTTGCAATAAACTCTGATTTAGGAAGTTCACTTGTGTTAAGAGACTGTAATGTTTTGTCAATACATGTGAAAAGCTAATTGTGACTTAACAATTTCCATATAACTAATTAATAAAGGAGAAAGTGGCATTTAACAATCAATTTTCATTACTTTGACTGAAATCTCTAGCTTGCTTTTGCTTTTAAATTAAATGTTCTGTTTTTGGATAAGGTCTAAATATTTGCTCTTAACAGCAGCTATTAGGTTGCACTAAATGTTCTCTACAACCATGTTCTTGTGAAGCTTCATTTAAGCAGGTAAGTTTTCAAACTGACCAGTGTGAGAAATATTTTGAAGCATTTAATTGGAAGAAAAATATTTTTCTCACAGCGTATGGTTTCTGCGCCTGTCTGTGGATTGCAAAGTTTGCAATTGCATCTTTTCACTGTTGGAAGTAATAGGGACATTTTCAAGTGGTCAGAAACTGTTTGTGAGTAAAGGTAAAATTTTATATGTTTAGCTTAAACTGTAAATCTACATGTACTGTCAAGCGACATTTCCCCTCCACACTGACATTAGAGCAATGTTTTCCTGTTTTAGGACATTTGGTATCAACATTATTTCTACTTGCAAAATGTCAGTACCTTTATTAAAATTCAGAAGCTTAGGTAATTATTGTTGCCTTTTAAAATATTTTGGATAACCATCTCATGGTGCTTTTCAACCCAAAATGTCATTTAGCTAAAGTCTTGATTATTGAGATAGCCTATCCAAAACATTGCCTTTGTTGTCGTTAAGTCACTTTGTAACTTAACGAAATTGCCACCTTTCAGCCAATGTCAGAGGTTTGTTTTCACTGTGGATGTTGTTCTCTTGCTAGTTTTAGCCAGGATTCTCACAGTCTTTTGCATTTGATGTGGGATTGATACAAAATAATTCATTCATCTCTGAGACATAGAACCCATCTGTGTTCTGAAATGTGCAATGGGCCAAGATTCAATCTCATGCTGTTCATACTCGCATGTAATTTTTTGAAAAAGTTTGAAAAGATAAACACGGCATCGCTAAAAGTCTTGAAGCTATAAAAATAAACTAGACTTGAAGAGGTCCAAATTTTTTTCCCTCCTGGTCTTTTTTGGAGATTCCCTCATGTCACACATGGCTGCAGGTGTTCTCTAACATAAATCTTCTTCTGAAGAACAAAAGTGCCTCAAATTACCTTTAATGTTGTGAATTAACCTATCAAAAGCTTCCAGTTTATGACATTTGGGGGCTTCTCCATAACAAGCATAGTGTATTTGTCCTTGAATTTGAATAATTCTATTAAAATTATCCAAAAAGTCATCATCATAGACAAAAAAAATCCTGCATTTGTCAACCACAAATGACCTACAACAGGAAAAACTTTAATTATACAAATGTTTCTTGTTACTTTTCTGTAAATATGTTATTCTTTCTGCTATATTACCATACTAATATCTTGCTATTGGTCCTCCCTAAGGATATGTTTGAACCTTATTTACTGGTAATTCAAAACAAGTCATGCAAAACCCATATAGCCCATATATATGGAACGAGGAAGCCATAAATGAGTTTAAAAGCTGTATAATAAATGAGACTTCAAGCATAATATTTGCCCACATGCACACACACATATGCACATTGTCTTCTCAAGGGCCTGAAATATATTCAACTGCTGTACTTATACAAGCCACAGTCACAGCTTTTATAATTTGCCTTAAGCTCATTCTCCAACTAAGATTTTATAATTATGATGTGGGGATTATATGCAAATACACAAATGTGAAAACTGGAATAAAATCCATTTGCAACATCTTCCAAGGTAAGTGTCACTCTCAGTTCTTTAGTCTTCATGCTTATTGCTTAGAAAATTGATGCAGACAATTGGTATTCTGATATACTGTCTGACAAATGTGATTTTTTATTTTTTTTTTGCTTGGAAATGAAAAAATTAATTCTGTGGGTGGCTTTTGAAATGTAGTTTTTTTGCTGTTCTTCCAAAGTTTGACAACCCCTGTAGTCAATTTGTCATTGATTTGCAGGTCAAAACTGGTCCTACATTTATATTCTGTGAATGAAATGCTGTATTTTATAGCAATGGCAGTTAATGCCTGAGACTCAAATGTTCTTGCAAGCAAAACTAAGATCTGGCAATGTCCAGCTCAGATTATGTAACCGAGTGTTTGATACAGCACTTGTGTCATTTATGATAATTATCTACATTGCTTAAGGAGTCCATTAGTAAGATTTGAATCATCTTCCAATAATGTACTGTAAAGCTTAGGTATTCTCACAGCTCTGTATCAACACCACGCTTGGCTGTGGCAGAAGGAAAGCCGCAGGGAAGGAGTCAAATAATGCTGATGAGACACAAATCTGCCATACTCGGCCCACTGCTTCTAATTTGGGGCTTGGTAAGATGCCCCCTGTGTTTTACAGTGTAAAAACCCTGCTCATTCTTTGTAAATGCACTGTTTGGTCATATGCACAAATCCCCACATGAGTGGTAACATTGGAGTGTGGACAGAGCTTGTATTCATTGTCTCCTTTATGCTTGTGAGAATATTGTGTTTTATGTAGGCCCTCGGTGTGATTCTCCTGTGTGACGTTAACCACTTGGTTTGGTTTATCCTCTCTGTGATGGCTGGTCCTTTGAGCATGGGCTTTTTGTGTGTATCTGGTGGTTTTAGCTGGTTTACCAATATTGTTTACCTAAAACCTTGTTCCCATCCAGCACCACATAACAGTGAGTGCAGAGGGATAAGTTGTAATACCTTTGCCACATAAATCATTTGGGTATTTAATTCCTGTCATTGCAATGTGCAGCTTAAGAGGAACTACACACTGTACAGACAGGCTTACAGGTTCTACGAGGCTATTTCTAAATGAATGGATTTCCTAATGTAATTGCTTTCACTTTCTAAAGATGGAAATTGTTATGTTTGTCACAGAGGACATCAAAGGTGATCATATTTGTTCATATTTCTGTGCATAATATTTACAATTTTATTAGATTAATTTGATATTTCTAAAGTGTTTGTGCAGGGCTTGCTTGTATTGTATAATGGTTTACCAGAGTCTTAGTTCAGTTCAATCTTACATATAGGTCCAATTCACAACAAATGTAATCTTGAGATACTTTAGAAAAAAATCATTTTAATTTCATCATACATACATTCCAATTGAGCCTAGTTATCAAACAATATATTAAGCTCTGTTAATTTTTCAGAGTAGTTTAAAAGGTTTATGTCTAAAGATACTTAGAAGTCACTTAGCTTTCTGTAGCAGCAGCAGAAAATCGCTTGCAATGTTTTAATTAACTGAGTGTCACAGATTGATAGATGTTCACAAAAGCTTTCAGATGGTAGTTATATTCCATATACAGTATACATACAATAGCTGTTATGGTTAATGGAATATCAAATTATTAAGTGTCACAATGAATATTTCTCATGTTCTCACATATAAAACTTGCCTGTGGTTTGGATATAGTCTTTTTTTTTAGAACTTATATTTTTATTATTTTTAACAAAAATACATATACATACATCAGTGGTACAAAATACAAATGTTGACAATATACAGTTTTTCATAAAATTAACATCTCAGCACAATATCTTACAGCTTCAGCATCACATTTGTAGACTGGTTACTAAACAGTCCTAAAGCAGGAGTCATTTTTAATACATTTTTCACATAAATAACATGTTTTAAGTATCTATTATATAGCTTTAATATGATAATGATTCAGAGAAACCTCCATCACTAATGTTTAAATATGCTGGAAAATTAACAGGACAATTGAGAATATGAATTCAGATAATCAACCAGGACATCAGATTCTGAAAGTATCTGATACCAAAGACATCAGTTTGATTTAGTTTCAGAGTTTTAATTGAATCCATTACATGCATCCTTAACCTGGAGGGGAACCTTATGCTGTAAGCAGGTGTGTTTGTGTTTGTACCTTCTTACAACATAGTACAGTGATGGATAGTACTTATGGTGGGATTCAGCACAGATCAGTGAGCATGTGACACTGGAGTCAGGTCAGTGAAAATCATTGAAAGACCTTCACAGGTAGGATTTTATCTCTCAGTTGGCTCAAAACAAGCACTGCACAATTATGCATCACAGATTTATTTAGTTTGTAACAATAACCGAAAAAGCAAAGTATTTTAAAAATATCAACACTTAGTATTTTGAAAATCAAAACTGTTTATAGTTAGTTACATGTTTCAATTGTTTTTAAAAGTACACAGCAACACTCACTGAGATTTTTGCAAGAAACACTTCTGCAAAAAAGAAAAAGGAACAATCCATTTTTTGGTGTTTGGAACCTGAAAGAAAGATTTTACAGATCAGTATAGAATATTACAGCCCAAGTTTCACTGCTCCATGTATTGTGGAATCTATGCTTATCTATTTCTAAAGATCCTAAAATCTTTCCATGTTTTTTTTTTTTTTAATTTACATTCGATAGATCGGAGACTGTGTTGGTAGGTCTAGAGTAGATTTCATCAGTCCAAGTATTTTCAATTTCGAATTGTAATCAAATGCAGTCCAGACTCTTTCAAATCATGTCAAACAAACCTGTTTGAAAGCAGATTTAAATTTGACATTCATTAGCTTCTGATGTCAGTCCCTGTATTTCCACAGTGTTTACAAATGATTTGTATCTCACCTGAATATTTGATGCCAATAGTGGGCCACTGTGGGACTGTGGGCATTCCTCATTATAAAATTGATTCCCACAAATCCAGTTTTAATAATGCATGGATTTCCCATGTAAAATTACAGCTATGTTTATGTAGATGTTTGGATTGCAGCCATGAAATAAAAAAAAAAAAAAACACAACTGCTACACACCTGATGTGCTCTACCCTTTTCTTTTTAACGTACAGCGTCCTTCTTCTGTCCCAATATGACAATATCTCTTGTTAGCAAAATTAAGATAAATTGTAATGCAGTCATAACATGGATGGCTTGTTAAAATGTAAATTTAACTTTATGTCACCTTTAAATGAAAGTGAGATGAAATGAATGTTAGAAAAACATCACCAGAAAAAGCATTTTTGGAGCCGGAGCTGATATCAGTGATGTCCCAAATTCTCATTTCCTCTAACAGGCAGCGTCAGTGAGGAAGTAGCCTTCCTCACTCATTAGACATCTGCATGTCTAATGAAGACATGCAGATGCAGTGTGAAGTCAAAAGTAGGGAGAGCAGATCAGGCCAAAATCTTTAATAACAATTAGCAGGTTGATAAAGTAATTAATGGAAAGCCACAGATGACACTGTGATTACCAATAAAGAAGATATAAAGGAACTGTATTAAATGTCTTCAACTAAAATAATAATATGAATAGATAGTTCATCTGACAAGTACTGCATTTTTATTCCAAAATAGTTTTTCATGCTCACAAATATGTCCTAAGTGGAAGACATGAAGTAGAGAAAACTAAACAGGTAGAGAGACAAGAGAGAGCATCTACAGTGACAACTAAGAAAAGGACATCAAATTAGAGTTCTATTTTACACAATATAAGACTCACAGTCAAGCTCATTCATATTACCCCAAGACTGAACAGTTAATTCATCTGACAAAACACCACAAGGTGTGTGTTGAATCAGTGACAAATGTTTTTGTACCTTCCCATGAAACTGGCAATAATGTCAGTGAAATTCCTATTGCTTCGTGACTACAGATGCTAAGCTTTCACCCCAGACATCAGGTAAATTCTAAGTCGCAGCCTTTTTTCTAACCTTTATGTGATATATTATGGTCACAATTAATAATAACAAGCTGTGCTTTGCGGAAGGTGGCACTGCACGATTATTTCAGAAGCTAATTATTCAGTCTTCTTCTGAAGGCCACATGCAGTGTTAATAACACCTTTATATAAGTGGTCATCCACACACTCATTATGTGAAATATCACTGGAAGACCAATGTGAGAAAATGATGGAACATTTTTAACAAAATATCTCTTCAGTGGTCCATGAACAGCATAATGTAGTTGTTATAGAACTCTCGTCAAATAGTTTGACGAAGGCTCTTTGACAATATCCCATTTAAACCCACCGGTCACAATAGAACCAAGAAATTAATTTCACTTTCAAGGACTCCAATAGACTTACTGATTAAATTTTCAGAAAATATTGAAAGGTTAGACTGTTTAGATAATACTGATGCTGCATCACATGTAAAAAGTAAATTATCATCTTTAAAGATGACGTGCACAACAGGAATAATCCATGCCCAGTGTTGTATGCATATGATCAGTTCATGGGAAAAGAGGATGATCTCCCCTTTCACCAGTCATGTGGTACTCTGTTTCCACCTGCAAAGTTTATGATGGAGGGGCAGCTGTCTCTTTGATGTACCCTTTAAAACTTATGAGTTTACAAATGAGGTTCTGACACAAGATGAGAAACTTCTTGGAAGACAACAATATTTTCACAGTAGAAACAAAGATGAGAAAGAACTACACAGAGACTGATGTCAAATAGATCAATGAGCACATGAGAGGTGTAGACCTTCATGACCTAAACACCTCTAGAATCATGATCAGGTCCAAGAAGTGGTGGTGGACTAAGTTTATTACTGTATGATAGTGTGACTGACAGATGTTCAGGATTTTCAGTAACACAAATGAAGGCCTTTTACTATAGATGTTATCTTTATAATCTTTGTTAATGGAATAACATAACACTACAACTGACTGAAGTTCAATATAATTATGCGTAAACACTCAAGCACTCAAATGTACCCTGGTCTAGAATATACAGGTAGTCAAATTGGTACTTTAGAGAGCAAATGTTGCACTAAAGTAATGCTGTGGAATGATATGTTTTAAAAAAGAAACATTGTTCACCTTTTATGATCTTTTCTATTTGGAAAAAGCACTTTTAGCTCATCTTAAGAACACCATATTATCCCACCTGTCACAATTGTGAGCGATCATAAAACACACTTTTTCATATATTTTTCTACAATTTTTAAAATTATTTCCCCATGATTAGTTCAAAGGGCCATACATGAACTGATTTTAATATTTTCATGTCTTTGGGATTAAATGGGTTAAACCCATGTAAACCTCCAACAGTTATGGAAGACAAACAAACGTTTACAACGTCTCTATATTGTTTTTCTAGCAAAGTCATCAATTCGCTCAAGGATGAGTAACAGCAGCATGTCCCAGCAGCAGCCCTTAGGCTTATGTTGCCTCCAGCAAATGATGCTAGCAAGATTATGACATCTGTATTGGTTTCCCTTTGAACAAAACAACATTTAAGGATGTCGTGGAAATGAATGAGTCCAAGGATAAACCTAATTTTCAGAACTAAGAAGCAGTATGATAGTTACCTTCCAGATTTTAACTTTATTTAGGAATTTTGAAGTCAATTTTTCTTAAAGAACTGTCAATAATTTACTTCAAGACAACAGTTATGAAAAGCTACAGTTAACTTGGTTCCTTTTAGTGTTTGTGTTTCACTCTGTGCCAAAAGAGTGATTTTGATACATTTACTGCGATTGATTGAATTTTATTTTGTATTATTGCTTTATTCTAGATAGAGGGATTTTTCTCCAGTTTCTTAATCTCTTAATAGATATATTTTATATTTTTTCATTACTGAATGAGATACCTTCATACATTTCGTCATGTAAGCATAAATACTCAATGCCGAGATAGATTCACAGACAGACTGTTATCACTGACTTTAATCAAGACTGCCCATGTATGGGAATAAAATATGTCTAAATATTTTGGAGTTGTTTTGATATTTATACAACGTAATGTACCATCTGTACCTGAACGCAGTATGTGTAGTTGTTGGGAAATCCTCTCTTATCAACAGGGATTTCTTCAAGTTTGATTTTATATAGGTACCCACATGGGCGAAGGCTGATTTTTCTCCAGTAGCAGTAATCTTTACATTTAGCATGACCTTGTTCCAGGTGAATAGCTCGGTTAAGTGGAGTGAGACCTGAGTGTCTTATTGCTGTTGAAAATTGTGTACACTAGCAAAGCAAAAAGTGCTGTTTCCAAATAGAAAAGATCATAAAAAGTGAACATTGTTTCTTTATTTGAATATATCTTGTCACAGCATTACTTTAGTGCAACATTTGCTCTTTAAAGTACAAATTTGACTATCTGTATATTCTAAACCAAGGTAAATTTGAGTGCTTGAGTGTTTATGCATACTTATATTGAACTTCAGTCAGTTGTAGGGTTATGTTATCACATTAACCAAAAATCTTTGTTGTATGTTTATTTAAACATACATCGCTAGCCTCTTCTTTGGGAGGTTTGTGGCAGTCTTCCTCTCGCAAAGGTGCAACCAAGATATAAACAGCTCTAGTCATATGATAATTTACTCTAAACATGTGATACTGCATAAGCATTATCCAAACACTCTAAACATTCAATATTTGCTGAACATAAACTGAAAATTTAATCGGTAAGCTTTTCGGAGTCCTTGAAAGTGAAATTAATTTCTTGGTTAGTATCGTGACCGGTGGGTTTAAATGGGTTAAGGTTAAAGGGTTGGGTAGTGGGCGCCTGGTGTACAGCTCAAGAAGTCAGCGAACAAGAAACAATATACGCATTTCATTTCCTCATCATCAGTACAAACCATAAACATTTCATTTCCTCATCATCAGTACAAACCATAAACAATAAATATACATGCAGAATCATTTCAAATGAAAATTTATCATTTTCTTTCTAAACTATGCTTGAGAGTAAACCAGTGTGCCCAGAAATTAAAACAATAAATTTTAAAAAAATGCACAAAATTTACACACAGACAGCCCTTGACCAAAATTTGAATGCATAACTATCTCCAATAGTGGTAAACATTGTTCAGCCTTGCAACCCTACACTCTTAAAACAGATGTGTTAAAAACAACACATGATGTGTTAAATTTTAACACATGCCAAATCAGCTCAGGGACAACACATGTTGTGTCGTTATAGACACAACAATGTGTATGTCATTTTAACACAACTATTGTCATTGAAAATCAACACAAACATGGTGAAATATGTCATTTTGGCACACATGTGTAAAATGTGTTTTCATAGATTAGGTCAAATAAAAATGGACATTTTCGTATGAGAATATGGAAATTAAATACATGTTACAACTATAAGTTTTGCGACAGCTATAATATGTAATTCATATGTACAAGTAAAATTCAAATCATCAATTAGTTCACTAGTCAACATGTTTTTTTCTTCAAAGTCAAGCTAACAAAATATATCCATTTTCGAAAGTTATTCAACTCCACTGATTTTAAAATCCATACTGATTGATATATTTTTTGTAACATTTTGTGAACAGGTACAAAAAACACATGGCTACAAAAATCATAAGAGAGCTGATGAAAAATAACATTCATCTGTTTTACAGTCAAATAGCAACATGTATTTACAGTCCAGTAGTTGTCAACCAAAGTAAATTCTGCCTGACAAACACAGATTAACACAAAAATGAGTTGAGATATTCAACACACCCAGAGTGTTATAATGTTAGGTCAATTTTAAGACATTGTGTGTTAAAATGAACACAAAATGTGATTTAAAGGCGATGACACATTTTTTTGAGTTATTTTTATTTAACACATTTGTGAGTAGTGTAAAAATGGCTCTGTTATTCTGTCAATATTAAATGTTTAGTTTTAAGTTTATATTTTTTATTTTGTTATTTGGACCATTTCTAGGTGAATGAAGGAGAATGTTACACATTATAATCATCCCTGTTTATAATCAGATCTTATATTCATAGAGTATGGCATAAAATATCTACTTATGAGCACCAGCACACTTGTAATTAAATGAAATAACAATGAACTGTTGAAGCATGACTTTCATGCAAGTAGCCTGTAACCCACAAAAACATATAATTTTAAAGTCTGACTGGGAATGTCCCCTTTTCACATTTAAAATACAAAACATGAAAATCTAATTGACCTTGTCCAGACTGAACACAATTATGAATTCTGCCAAATTCAAGGGTGGGTTTGATATCAGAAAAATTAGAAAGGAAAGAAATGCTGCATAGAGGAGAGTCATTGAGCCATGTCTGTCACTGTTCTGTTGTTCTGATAGTAGCTCTGCTCAGCACCAAAAAGACATGTTATTCAGTGCTTGTCAATAACCCTAAATAGACAGGAAAACAGCATTTATCTCATTCATTTGATCAGATTTGCATTTAAATTAAAATTATTATAATGCTTAGAAGAACAGATGGTGAAAAAGACACTAGGGAAATGGTAATGGGAAAAATGTGAATTCATGCATGCTTGGGGTCTAGACCACCTCAGTTATTTCTTTTAAACCTTTGTCAAACATTCAAACTTGCATTATAAAAGTCAAGTTAACGTGTTTCTTTGTTGGAGTAAACAGCACAAGTGTTAGGAAAAACAAGCAATAAGATTCTTTTCAGCAATTTATTCTTCCCTCTTGGTGCTTACTGATATTATATACCCATTTACCATTTTAATTCCTGCAGTGCTTTGCTTCCCTGGTATTCTCAGCAACTGGTGTTTGTAGAAACCAAGGTAATTGTAGCTGATAGGTCACAGTGGCAGTTTTTATTGCAGCAAACATCAGTAAAGCGACTCCTTCGCAATGCAGAGTGAAAAAGGCCTGTAATTGCCTGGAGTGAGATTTGTGTATCTTGACATGGCAGATTGGCAAGTCTGCACTGAAGCTGCACAGATTAGTGCATTACCACAGATTCTGCTCCTGAGGGGGAGGCAAGAAGACACACAGACACAGCGAAGGGCTTAATGCAGACAGAGAAAGGCATTTACGGACTAAGCACAAGGAAGTGGGCACAGAGAAGGAAGAGGGGCACCATTTGAAAAGAGGCAGTGTGAGAAACTAAATAAATAAATCAAAGGCATGTGATTGCAATTTACACCCAGAAACATAAAGTAAAGATTGAATAAATCAAACATTTAAAGTATTACCTGGAGTTAGTTAAAAACAGAACTTTTAGTTTTGAAGAAAAATACCTCTATGTTTGGATCAAACATTATTTTTCATATGTCAGACTTGTCTGCTTAGGTTGCTGACAGATGTGATTTGGCTCTTTGTGCCAACTTGACTACCAAAAAGACTGTAGCATGCTATAAAATCATTGAATGTCATTGGCTGTTAAGAAAATACAGGAACACTTTTTGATCATCAGTGGTTTTCCCATAGAATGTCTCTTTATTTAATATTTATTTAAAATATGACAGGTATATAAATTTTTCCCCTAACCAAAGGAAAGAGGGAGAGTATAGAATAAAAATGAGGGATCAATATGAACAAGGCTCATCTGGCTCCCCAGGTGGAGTGGAAGGAGATCTGCTCCAGATCAATAATGCTGGTCGATGCCAGTGAGAGACTGCAGTGATGAAAAACTCCCTTTCTTGGTCTCCAGAAGGAAGTGGATGAATTGCAGCAGAAAATAGATTAAAGGTAGATACCTATACCTCAGCTGTGGCCTGTGAAATGTATCCTTTGCACATCCTTTTGTTTAGTTATTGCTCAGATTCAGGATCATAAATTATAGCCTCTTTATTGGACTTAAATGATGGAATGTTCCCAAGTGTTTTTTTGATACACTGGATATACTTCAGACTATCATTTCTTTGTTTCAATTGTTATTTTGAAATAAATAAAATAAAATAAAAAAAAAATAAAGTGTTGCCTTATGGATGAAATGTATGACCAAGCTACTGGCTTATCCATCTTCAAGAAATTTGTTTCCTTCTCTGGCTGATTGTTCATTTATGACAATTCCACTGAAAGTCCTTTTCACCTCAAATATAGTATTATTAAAATACAATGTTTGAAATGACTCAAAATGTTATTGTATCATATGACGCAAAGCAGCCCCAGAACATACCTGAACCTCATCCGTGTTACAGTAGGGACAATGTTTTATGTTTACATCTTTGAATGTAGAGCTGATGTGAATCTCTAGTTGTGTCTCATCGGTCCAAATTATTAACTAGTTTTGAGTTGCTCCATCTTGATTTTTAAAGCTTTGCTTTCCTCCTTGTTCCATTCTCATTAAGTCTATTTTGGCTCTACCAGTGAAGGATGGCGTGATCTGACAATAATGTACTTTGAATTTGGAGTTCACGTTTAGTTTTTTTGGAGGTTGCTTTGAACTACTTGGTTACTATTCGCATTAATCTTCTTTTCAATTTGCCATACATTTTCGTCCTGCAGCCATGAATAAGGAGTTTGGCTAAGGCCCCAGGGACATTAAACTGGTAAATAATATGCACAATTGTAATTATAAGAGCATTAATCTGCTCAGAGATGGTCCTCTAGCCTTTACCGTCTCTTTAAACTACTGGTACAATTCTCTCCTTTCTTTCTTGTAGTCCGTGCTCAATGTGGTACAAGATATTGCCAACTTAGTGACTTTTTTTTTTAACCATATAGCAGGTTTTCAGACCCCTCTAGCAACTTTTTTTAAGTGACTAGCAACAAATCTAGTGATGTTTTTTCTGTCTTATTGGAGACTTTGGCAACGGAAGTACAAACTTGGAGGCACCTGTAGCGCTAATTAGAAGATATGTTGGTTTGACATTTTCTTATGGTCATATTATTTTCTGCCATAATTTTATTTTTTGGTTTATTTAAAAAAATGTGTTATATCTATTACTTTTTCCAGGTTCATATTATCTCAATGACCATTGTGGGCTCTTTGGTCACTAACAGAAGGGTAGCAAAAACTTTGTCTGCATGTGTAGACGTTATACAGCAATCAACATAAATCTGTTAATATTTAGGATCTCTTCTAATGTAATTTTAACTTAATGTAAATATGACAATTACCATTAGTAAGTGGCATGCTGTATAACCTAAACGTTTGTAAAGTACACACATAAAAACGCCTTTGCTGTTGTCATTTCTAAGTAAATAGCTCATGGATAATTATTCTTTTATTTTTATTTATTTGACAAACTAAATATAAAAGTGCAGTGCATCCTTCAGAGACCCACAGTGTGGAAATTGCAAGGCTTCCTGAGGAAAATTGAATAGTCCATTTCCAATTGAATGTGCCCTGGAAAATCCATGGAGGTCAGTTTCAATTTGTCCTGGAAGGTCTACACTGAAAGTCATTACACTCAAGACCAACATGTCTCAAGGGAAAGAACCATTCTTAAAGGGTAGACTTGTATTTCCTTTTCATACAAAAACTTTTTCACTTTCTTTCTTGCAATTTCTTGTAAATAGATTGACAATTTTCTTCCTTATTTAGAGAAACATGTGAACTGTTAATTAAAAAAAAAAAAAAAATGTGGTTATGACCACAATACCACACTTTCATTTGTGGAGCTACTCACTACAGCAGCTTTTCTTCCTGAGTACCTCGTCTTTGTACAACAAATTGCTCATCTCTCTTGTTTAATTATACGCAAAAGTGCCATATCTACTCTTCTCCAGCATGGTTCAGATTACAAGTGTCATGAATTTTAATGGGCGAACGGTGCTGCTATCAATCATTATAGTTTGCTCATGTTTAAGCTGTTAGCAAGTGACTTTTAGGCAAATGTTTCCTGACAGATAAACTCAAGATAATTTTCTCAGCATCTGCTGCATGACTTCATTTTTTATTCATCATGCGTTTAAGTATATGCGTGTGTTGTAATTAAAAATCACAGCAGCAGGTTCCTGTTAAAAAGCCATTTCCCAACACTAAGAAATTGTCTTGCTGCTAATTAATAACCTGGACAGTGAAATGTTGTGTTATGTGGACATAAGAGCAAATTTTGCTTTATTGCTGCTGGTCACTAATGTTCTTTATGAGTTCTTCTTGCATTTCATATTACTGCTTGCAGTAATATGAAATGGTGCTTAATCAAAATGTTCAGATAATACTGTGTAATGAATTCAGTGAAAATGAAAGAAGCCAGGTCACATCCTGCACTAAAAGGAAATATGAATATAATTAGGAGCTAAATGTGTCTGCCTCTTTGCAAAAGTAAAAAAAGGCTTTACGAATTGGTTCACAAGTATCACTGTTTTTTTTTTTTTCCTTTTTTACACCAGTCAGACTTGTTTACATGGAGACTAAATAATTATTGATGCACTGTAGGACCATTCAAGATATTGTCAGTTGTTTAAGTAGGAAGCCAACTTCCAAAACTGTAGGTCTGTCTCCTTCTGCTTTTGGAAAAATATTTTTCTTTTATGTCAAGAAAACTCTTTTGTATCTTTATAAGTTCCTTGCCCTCCTACCTCATTCCCTGCCTTTTCCTTTCACCTTCACATTCTGTAAATCCCTTGTGTTTTGCCGTTGGAAACTATATGGCCATGCGTGGTGAATACTAGCATCAGAGATTTTTTCTTTTAGTGGGTTTTTTCTTTCTCTTTTTGACTTGTGGATGAGTTAATGAAGAGGATTATGATGGTTTAACACCTGGTGTGTTTTACTCCAGCACATGACCTGTGTCTTTGACACAAATTTGAAGACTTTATTTCCTACAATATGTAGCAGATTTTAAAGTGAGAAAATAATGTTTAGCTGAAATAATCAGAAGGTAGGTCAGGCTAGAAATGTTTGTAGGTCAATTTGAAATGCTCCAATTATTTTTTTATGCAAAGATGAGTTGGTGTCTTCAGCCACACAGACAGCATATTTATTGTGTGGCCTGAAACTGAATTGTGGTGTTGTTTTGTTATTGCTTCAAGTTTTGAATAGAACTTACAAAATGTTTGTAGCTTACGTAGTGATGCCAAGAAAACAGGCCAAAAAAAGTTTTTCTTCATGCTTTATAAAATTCATATTTTCAATACTTTGCTTGGAATACATGGACTTTAAGAGAAATATTAAAGCTCAATGTTTGCAAAATGCAGCCAGCAGGGTTATTAGTAATTGTAAATGTTGCTTCAATTTGTGAGTGAATTTGCGATTGCAGATAGTCATTCTTTGATTTCTGGAGGGTTTGTTTTTTTTATTTGAAGGATCTGAACATTTGCCTCACTCTGTAATGCCAAAAGACATGGGGACATGTTAACTCCATTGTGAACACAGTTACGGGACAGTGCTAAGTTACAAAAATTTCAGAAATTTGTTATATCAGCATGATATTTATAGAGATAGTAGGAGTCAGTGAAAACTGTGTGTGCAACCAGCCCAAATCGTCGGGTTGCACTGCTTGAGAAACCGTCACTGACACTAAATGCTGTAGTGGAATGGCTTAGTAAAACTATTGCATGCTGCAACAGAGCCCAACTCAGAAATTTTATAGGCTCATATTTCCGCTGCAAAACTGAAACAATTAGTACTTTCATTTTCCAAATGATTACAATCGATGTAATTAATAAGAAAGGCACAGTAGTAAACAAGCCTCTCACACCTGTGAGTGTGTGGTTGCCATGTAATTCTAGATCTGCAAACAGGAATAGATTAATGGAGTGGATCCATAAAGACATAATTTATTTCATTTTAAGCTGTTTCTCTTGAGAAAATGAGAATAAAGTCCTATTTCCAACACAGTTTTGGGGCTTGATTACAGCTGAAAAGTGATAAATAGTTTTACTTTTCAATACCTATGGACAAAAGCTATCTAAAAGAATAAAAGCCTTTGCGATAAATACATAAAAATTAAGATTAATTGCAATAATTGGCAATCAGGCGAAGAAAAATAAGAATGAAGACTTCTATTTAAAACTATATCTTAATTATTCTTTGGATTCCAATAAGCATTTTAAACTAAATGTGACAACAGATCACTTGATATTATTTACTATGCTTGCATTGGAAGAGAAATTGTAAATAGTGTCTTATTCTATCCTATCACGTGCAGTATATTTTACTTATTATATTAGTAAAATCAAATTAACAGTTTTTCATAGGAATCAATAAAATATCATGCTTTATTTGCAATGACTCAAAACTAGAAGCTGATGCTAATGTCTCGTAAAGAAAAGATTTAATTAGTAGGAACGTATTGTGATTATACTTGCAATTGAATAGTCCATTGACAGTGTGTAGGTTGACAGTGAATTATATAACAAAAAAGAGTTATATAATTTATCTGTTTTCTGAATGCTATTTACACTTTTCATGAAAACTACTTGTTTTTGTATACTTGGATTTAAAAAGTAAAGACATTCAGAAATCGTATAAAGCCAGTTTTGCTGCAAATTTTCTCATTTTTATTTGGGTATATTTTGCTACTGACACACACATTGGAAGAGTTTTGTGTGCATAGTAGGGCGCATCGCTAGTTGTCGCTGCTAATAGACGATGTCCAAACAAGTAATATATATCAATGGAGAATTCCTACAATCGCTACAATCTGATGCTTCTCCATTTTTGTTTAAATTTAATGAAGAAGGATGTAGCACCGATCACCTTCTTTATTTAATTTCCCTTTGAGACCAGTAAAACATTTTAAAATTGAATTTGAATTGAATTCAGAGGTTTTGTGTCACTTCCTTGAGTGGTTCTTGATGCAGTGCCACCACAGGCAAGGAGAGGGAAGAGGTCTTTTCAGTTTGTTTGGGTTATTTGATTCTGCAGTGTGAAAGCAAGCCAGAGCAGCTGAAAATGTAGTGTTGCAATTTTTGTCCCCAATCGAACCGAGTCTACCAGACTATCGGGTGAAGTTTGGTATTACATAGAATAGTACAGGATTTTTGCATTTTAGTGCTCGAAGCACTTCCCCAGCTTTGCCATTATAAAGTGTCAGTATGCTGTAGTTCTCTCAGGTGGCTATACTGAGGCCATAATTCCCTATCTGAGAGCTTTGGCGAAGGTCACCAGGGAGCTGTCAAAATGTCAACATTCCATGAAGGTATTACCATAGCATGGCTCCAAAGAATTAAAGTCGCTGTCTGAATGAAGCCAGTTTGGATCATTAATTTTCCATTTTTTTCCACAGTTGGTCTTTATTTATCCCTGGCCTTTTTATTTTTATCCTTGTGGGAATAAGCCACATTTTTATGACTTACGTAGTGCAAAATGGACTTGAAATGGAATTTAAATTCACTCTGCCACTCTGCCATTATAAACAATTGGCATTTGTTTATAATGCCATTCTTTATAATTAATAAAGAAGAATTAATAAAGCCCATAAGCAGCCAAATGGTGGCTTACAGTGCACTATTAACCAACATAGTTAATTTTTGTGAGAAGCAAACTGTACACTGTTGTCTTATCCCTGATTATCTTTTTCCTATTTTTATTTTTCATCAAAATTATGATTGCTTTGTTTATTTTACAGGGGTGTACCAGACATTATAACAGTTTTCCAACAAGATAAAATTACATTATTGCTTTGAGAATGGTAATATTAACAGAGAATGTAATAAATAAATAAGAGCCTGGTACAAAGTGAAGTGTTTACCACAAGGGGATGCTCTATTCAGAAAGATACCTTCTATATCCTTTATCTGTTCCTCTGCCCCTTCCATGGCAAAATTTGACTTTTTGTGTGATTCTTCAGAAAGTAAATTACATGTTCCAAGTGTTTAAGCTTGCACAGCACTGAGTCTTTTTGTATTTTGTGATGTTTTGTGGTTACATTTTGTTGTAAAGAAATTGTTTTGCATGATCTGAGATTTACAGATTTTGTGATTTTCATTCTTTCCTCTGTACAGTTTGATGATGGACTGCTGATTTTGAGCATTGAAATGTGGCATCTGCATGTGAATGAACATGGCACACATGACAAGGTGGTAATCTGATTGTGTCAAATGACAGCACTGACATAGAAAAGTGCTCCTGATACAAATGTCTGTGAAAGACTTAGACTTTTAAACTACTTGAAATTCCCCATGGCTTGAAGTTCTTTTAGTGAGATGCCAAAAAAGTGCCAGTGTGACTGGTTTCAAAATAGCTGTCAATATGTGAGAAACATTTTTGGGTTAGCAGCAGACTGCAGGCTACCCAGGCAGATGGCCTGACTAATTAACCAACAAATACAAGCTTGTTTTCTTCTCCGTGTTACTACATAAAAAACAGAACAATACAATAAATTGTGGAAGAAACATGTTCTTTTAAAAGCTATTAATAGATATAGATGATATTTGATCATTTGCAAGCTTGAAACATGTTTTGAAGGCTGTAGAGATGATTGTTGCATTCAGTTTTAAGTGTTTGTATAAATAACATCTTCTAAAACTGTGATGCTTTTTCTTAAGCTCATTATAAAGCGAGAATCACATACCAGCCCTTGCTTAGACATGAACCAATTTAGAATAATCTAAAGATTAAACAAAATCAGAAAAAAACAATTGGTTTAATTGTGGAAATCCTGAATACCACAATTTGACATTGATTTTATCTGCTTTTACAAGGTACTAAGTACTATATAATAAATACTAATAGCACTAAGGTATTTTTGGAGCTGATTCATTGATTTGTTCATTCATTAAATAAGCTAGCATCAGCTACTTTGTGTATAAACCTGGGGTTTTATAGTGGTTCTATGGTTTCAGCAAATAAAATAACTTTTAATGTAAATTTGTTTTCTCTTATCATGTACAGGTCTGGTAGGGTGCATTTGAGAGAGTAAAAAATTACAAAAATGTTTTTAAGTGACACAATGAAACCCAAAACATGTTTCCTGAATACTCATACCAAAAGAATTGTTTTTAGTTTATCTCAAATTTATATTCTGTTGTTCAGGTAGGGGTTGAAAATCTTTCCCCATAAAGGATTTTATTATTATTGTGTATGATTCCATCCAGAAAATATATGACTCTGGATTTTGACTTTATCTATGATTGTTGGTATCACAGGTGCAAAGAAATTATGCATGTAACATTTAACAGCACAAGAGAAGTATATGCCATTGAGGTGTGATTTTGAAGTGATGTCAGATACTAGAATAGGCCTGTAGCTAAGAGCCGAGGATGCCTAACACATCATTAAGTGTGAAATATAACAACATGCCCCTGAGCTTCCTACTGTTCCCCTGGAGGGGCGACAGCTAGATGAAGCTTTGTACAATTACGGCTGCGAAAACCGCAAACCTATCTTGCTCACATTGCTTCGTTTTGAAGCTGCTGTGATTGGGGAGCACACAATAGTGCAGAATGCCTGAAATGACGTTTATCCTCTTCAAAAACTGTTGTAAAAATGATAGCATTGTGATTGACTTTTTGTTTCCCCTAATGACACATAAAATATTCTAGTTACCGGTATATCTTGTGATAAAGCAAAGACAATTTTATCTTAATAAACCATATGGTATGCTGGAGCAGTGTGCTCTTAGTATTATCAAGACTGAGCCAGAGCCCGCTTTTTGACTTTGAGTATGTTTTATATGTGTAACTTCAGTGATTCTGTATCAGGCGTTAAGGGCTTACAAAACATGGGTGACCTACAATTCGCTGCTACATCAGAGAACATCCTGCGTAAACACAGGCAGAACGCTCATGCTCTGCTAACATGCTGTTAACACTCTGCCTCCGGTCTCGTTGAAGTGTAAACATCTCCGTTTGCAGGTACAGTGGTGCTTGAGCCCAATGTATACCATGAGGCAGATTTACAGTGAAATTACTCCCTGGAAATGTGATGTTTCATATGAAGATGTTGGGCTACAAAACTGGAAAGCGAAGTTTTTGCTTCAAGAGTCACTCTGTTTTGGTCTTCTGAGTCATCCTTTCTTTTTTATTTTCTGCTTAGTGTGAGAGGCATGACTATATTGCTCTGAAACTGCCTGCTTATTATAGTGTTTGGCTTGAAATATTGGCAAAGCAACATCATTGTCATATCAGCTTTTAAATATAATCAAGTTTTACCTCAGTGAAACTGCTGTTTCACACATTCGGATTAGTAGAGTAGTTTCCAGCAGCATCAATGCATACAGTTTATGTGTTTGCTGTCATAATTCATCTAATTTATGTGAACATAATTTTACTAGCACGACATTCTCTCTGTGCCCAGCTGTACATACATTTATTTGATAAAAAAAAAGAACGGGAATAATTTAAAGAGTGAATGCTACATTTGTTGTCACTTGTTTTTTTATTTATTTTTTTTTAATAATCTTTCCTACCTCCCACCCATTCCAGAGCCCATAGGGATACAGAGATGAGTTAGACGAAAAAAAAAGTCCCCTAACACTGTGGTTTTTCAGAGTGCTGACAAGCTGTTCTTTGGCTATTAAATCCATTCCTCACTGTCAGTAGAGCTGAAGTAGCTTAGACCTGACTGAAGAGATGCTGGAGCTCCTGCTGCTGTGGGACCTACATATAGATATAGCACACTGAGGGCTGTGGAGTCCATACGGTGCATCATGCTACAAGTAATCTGCAGGAGCAATGTGGAGCTGGAGTTACAAGGAACCATCATCTAAAATATTCATTCAATATTGATGTTGGTATGTGATTACAAAGTTTCTTCTGGATAATAAAAAAAAGGTCTGATTACAATTTCTCCCAACAAGAAAGGAAAACTATTCTGAAATGAATTTCAATTATTCAGTGGGATAATCCTGTTAAACTCAAATGCTGTCAGCTGGAAATGACAATTTGTAGAGAGAATTGTTGTCATACTACAATTTCCAACGTGATACCAGTACTAAAAAAAATCCTGAATACCAGTATTACTTTTGATATTTCAGTAACATTTTTTGAACAAGTTCTTTCAGTTGAGAGCAAAAAGTATGACTAAATTCAATATGACAATATTTTAATGTCTTTCTTTTTTTTTCAGAAAAGGTTAAAAAAGAAGAAAAAAAAATCAGTGGCACAGAACAAAAAAATAAATAAAAATAAAAAAAATAAAAAATAAAAAAAAATCTGTGGCACAGGAAAAAAAAATCAGCGGCACAAAAAAAAAAAAAAAGTCAGAATTCTGATTGATGGGCACCAGCAGCAGCCACACAGACGCGAGTTGTGGCGGACAGCCAATGTTCTGGAGAAAATGTCTGATTTAAGCGACTTTTTAAATGCCAGAAGAGAACCAGAAGCGACCATTGCACTAATGGAAGAACAAAAGGTGAATAAATCAAATCGGTGTCTAAAGCCGAACGGTTATGGCTAGTTGTTAGCTTAAGCGGTTAAAGGAATAAGTGATTTACAATGTTAATCACACAGATGAATTAAGGATGTAACAGCTGTTGATTGCTGGAATTGTCTCGAAAGTGTTTGGTATGTTTATTTTATTGTTCTTCTATTTGAAAGTTTTACAATTAAACTAAGGTTAGCTGCTTATGTCAGCCACCTTTTAAATAAGATATCTGCTGTGTTAAACTGTAACTTTTTTTTGTGCCGCTGATTTTTTCTTTCTTTCTTTTTTTTGTGCCGCTGATTTCGGATAAATATATATATATTTTTCAGTGGCCCTAATCCTCTTCCGGTAAAGAGGATTTATTTTGTTTATTTATAACTTATTATTTTTAGTGTGCCACTATGTGCTTCTATTTGCCTGTCAATGTTCTGTTACCTCAAATAAGTTTTACTATTAAGGGACAAATAAAAGAAAATGAATTCTTTCAAATGATAGAGATCAAAATATAAAGTTTATTTGTAGTCAAATTATGCATCATCAGAGGTGAAAAGAGACTTGATTTGCTTTTTTTTTTCTAGTTTGGGTTTTAGTTCTCACTATTTCTGTATTGTCTTAAATTTTCACATCTGAAGGGTTTTATCTGGAAGTCGGTCTTATTTTTTATGTTATGTTGTAGAGCCAAAATTCCAATTTCATCTAGGATGAACACCAACAATTGATGTTGATGATGGTTCTGGAGCTGAAAAGGTCAAGCAGCTAATTGTCAGTGCTCGGTTTTAGCAGCTGTGTGGAACCTCCCACTACTTTTAAAATGCTTATCTGCACACTTCTGAGTGCTCAGAAGACAGGGAAGGTGTCAGACAGCCCAACTGTTAGCCCAGACACAAAATCGGTATCATTGTTTTCTGTGCTAAACTAAAGGGCTACCTCCCAGTTGAATGCAGTCTGGAGTGTCTTCAACTATTTATAGTTTAAACGCTGAAATACTATAAAATAATGTCTATAAGACCCAAGCTAAATAAATTTACATCCATAGGGAATTTTTTAAAACACAGTCAATTAATTTGTGAATATAATACATCAGAATGTAAATGTAGCAGGATCACCTCTGAATTAGACAAGCATAAAACATGCTACACAAACTATCTGAACTTGGAAAATCTAGGAAGATGTATTCCTCGACAATCGAGATCTCAGAAATCTATCACAATTTCAGATGACTGTTATTCGTAAAGACCAACTATTGAAAACCTATGCAGGTGGACTACGAACAAATAAATACAATGCTTAACTTATCCCCGCAAGTGGGTTTCATCTTATATTCACTTTGACTCATTATAGCCCTAAACTGTTATACGATACTGTTATTTTACAAACTGACAATATTTTATTATTGGTACAAAAGAATAAAATAAACATAAGTTTTCAGGTAAGCATGGTTTTATGTCAAATAACACTGCCCTTAAATCATGAATGGTTGTCAGGAGTAATGTAAAGCAGTGCAAATATCATTTTGTTATGTCTTTTTTGTACAAAATTTTGTTATTCTAATAACATAAAAAGCACACATAGGGCTGCTTGGTGGAAAAGAGGGAGCTGACAAAGGGGTTCTAGTAATAAAATGATTGTTATGAACTTTATCTTGAGTCTTACTTGAGAAACAAATGGCCCTGTCAACCAGAACACACCATATATAATTCTTTGTCTTTTTTTCCATAAACAGTTGTTCTGCCTATGCCGGCCTTGGTGCCAGAAGATAAATAAGGGGAATTAATTTGTGTCAGGATGACAGGAAAGCGCTGCTCTGTTTGGCAGGAAAAACACAGCAGAGAGTGTTATTAATGACTCAACACAAGGACTGCAAGGACCATAGTTGCTCAAAAAGAGGTCAGAAAAAGAGGGAAGTGAGACAGAGGGACAGGAAGGACAGAAACGGGGCACTAATACAAGAATAAAAGGAATATTTTGTAAAGGGACAGATGAGCAGATGGAACTGGTCTGGAAGTTAGAACACCCACCACTCCACATCACTTGCTGCTTGTCCCAGTTTTCGGTGTCAGCAGCTTCATCCCAGCTCTTGTAGTGTAGTGGCGTAATGTAAATAATTGGGTCTCAGTGTTTACTATGGAGGCATCAGTTTGGTCTGAGAAGTGGTGATTTGAGTACCTGAAGAGTGACATTTCTTTGGCCTTGGCACATTCAGAGCAGCCTCATTCTACAAATGTGATTGTGCTCGAACTCTCATCTCAGTGAAGTTTACTGTGTCTTCACTGTTTATTCCTTATTCTGAGTTTATATTCTATTGCTCTGAAACAGATTTAGCTTCATCTTTTTAAAAGCTTTGTTTTGTATGTTTTTAAAATCCTTGAAACAGTAGCTTCTACAGTCTACATGTGATTTCTGCTTCAAAAGTAACAACACCAAGATAACTTAATTAGGACTTACACACCCCAATTTACATATATTTTGCTTCCAAAAAGCACAGATTTTCTTGTAACCTTGATCAATATTCCTTATGCTTAATGGAGATAGTTTTTCCTTTGGATACAGGGCCTTGTATAGAACCAAAGAGTTATTTCATGCTGTTCAGGGTGCTTGAGAATAAGGAATATTAAATAGTATAGAACCACAGGAAAATAAGCAGTATTCTAAAGTTTTATCTGTGCAGTCCAGAAAAGAACTGAGCAATACACTTATCATATTTTGAAGTGTGCAACACATTACCGTGCACAACTAAGCTTATCTTTTGTAGCTTTTTTGTGACTACATCTCTATATTTAATACTTTCTATGAAAGTATAGATAATTTTGTTTTTCAACTGAAAAACAAAATAGATTTTTTTTTTTTTTTATAATCGAATAACAGGATATATATTGGACAAAATGTGTAAAAAGTTTAAAAATGATTCACGACCTTAGTATATGCTTTTTATGTGTATCTCTTAGGAAATAATAAAAATATATAATATATATATATATATATATATATATATATATATATATATATATATATATATATATATATATATATATATATATATATAAAATTTTACCTATCTTCTTGATTCTTTACAAATTAGGACACAATGTAAGTTAGGAATTAACACTTCTTATTATACATTAAACATATGTTCATCATATAAGGTGCACACTTGATACTGGCTGCTTAACAACAGTATTTCTTTTGTTTCTTTTATTATAAAGAATAAAGAGTGGTTCACAAAAGCAAGGCAGGCCTGGGATTGATTTGGCAGACACGCATTTATAAAAGGCTCATTGTCCTTTTGTTGAGCCTTTAGAAAAAAATAGAAGTTTGTCTGAAAACATAAAATGGTGGCTAAATTACACCAAAATTGGATGGATTTGCCACTGATAATAACTTTCTGCTGTAATTTACAGAGAAAACAGAGCTTGTTTTGAACAGGTGAATCTTTCAATTAAAAAGGTGAAGGGTACGCTGTCTTTCTGTTTGAATTCACAGAATGAACTGAGAAGACACTTAGTTTGCATACCCAGGATGGCAGGGGTCTTGACAAACATGTGATTATTTCTCAGTAATTAGTTTGCTAGCATCCCTGTAGTAAAAACAAGGGTGGTAATTATGTGGAAGAGGTCTTGGGATGGCTGTCTGCGTCTCTTCGAAAAAACATAACACACCAGGGGATATGACAATGAGATGAGAACAGGAGGGCAGTGAGGGAAGAGGAGGGAGGGGTGGCATTTGTTAACTGTGTCCATGCTGTCATAGAAAACAAAACAGTCTTTTAATTGGCATCCAAGGAGACTAAACATAGGATGTGGATGCACTGAGTTGGAACTGAGTGTTACAGCAGGAAGTGCCTTAGAGGAAATATCACAGTTACTGTAAATGCACCTGCATATTGTTGCTAATGAAGAAGCTGGTGATTAATTTACCGGTTGGTAAAACATTATAGAAATTTGTTGAAACTCATTTTAGATACAGAAATGTATGCTCACTGTTTGTTTGTTTCCGTTCTACTCTGTAACTACTCGTTTTTCTTGTGCATATTATCGACTGAGCTCAAGGTTCACTGCAGGCTGTGTACTGCATGGATGTTCTCTTAAACTCAGAGGTCAAGAGGATCACTGGGGAAAGATGAAGATCCATCATGGGCTTGTCTTGTGCTGGCTGGATCACTCATCCACCCCTGGACCCAGGACCCATTTGCAACAGTTGCTTGGCAACTGCTTGCTGTAATTAGTCCAGAGATGTAGCCTCAAGTCAAATATCCCTGCTTCTAGGTCAGATCGCAGAAGGAGCAAAACCACACCTACACATCCTCTAGGTGCTTAAATAATTTTTATTAAAGCACAAAGCATATCATGTGCATGTAAAAAGTGAAAGATCCCTTATTGCTGTAAAAGCATTCTTTCTCTAGGACATAGAAACACTAAACTTTCTATACACAAAATATTTCTTTCCATATACAGAAAAAAAAATACAGTACAGAATCTCAATATCCAACCCAAAATTGCGTTCTTGGTCCTTATAGCTGCATTTTTAATAATATCCGAGTGGCTGATTGACATGAACTTCTAATCTCTGTAGCCTGTTTGTGTCAGGTGGCTACAATCTACCACGTGTTGCTCATTGGGCTCTCCACTGTGGTTGTTAATAACTTTGACCAAAAATGGCGTATAAATTTTAAGCACTCAAACAATTACAACAAGCTCAACTAACTCTGAGTAAAACACTTTAGAGCAGTGGACTCAAACGTTAGGCTTTGAAAACGCTTTCACATGTATTTCTGTTCCAACTCAATGGAATGAAATGTATGGCTCATTACCAGCACTTTGCTGAACTTGACTTGCAAGCTGTTGGCTCTTAACAAGTGGAGTCAAAGATCCATCCTTGAGAGGAAACGTAAGAGGTGGATTTCTAAGGCGAAAGGATTAGGGAACAAGTGGCTGAACTGAAGACTCTGGCTGATGAATAACGATCATTGTTTTTTTTTTTTTAAAAAGTGCTCTGGTGTAGGTTCTTAACCATAGAAGCAAGCAACTGAGGAGCTGCTCAACAAATGGGAACTGGACAAAAATGATGTCCACATTATTCTATGTGTTGAGCTGCTTGCAACATTTGATTGCACTGTACAGCACTTTGAGTTCTAATATATGCAAAAACGATATATTTTCAAATGAGGTATTAGTTTAGTATGAAATGTGACAAACAAGGCAGAGGAAGCTAATTCCCGCTTTTGGCAGTTTTAAAGAAAATGACCCAATGCAGAGCTGGCTGGGTAGAAAAATTGGGAATCAAATGAAGACAAATTGCCATTTCCATATTATGGTTACATTGCAGTTTCTGACTGAGAAAAATTTAAAAATTAAGTCCCTAAAGACTATTGGTCAGTTATTTTGTGTTCAGATAGACCAGATAAAACCTGACACAGGAACTACTACACTAAGAAAGAGAAAATGAAGAGAAAACATGAAGAGCTGAGGATTAAATCTAGTGTTTTACTTTCATGCCATGTACTGAGAACATTAAAAGTGAATTTGAAAGTTAGAAGTAACATCTTAGAACCTAGTCTTTATTTTTGTTACTATATAAAACTAAAGCTTATTATTTCTTTTTATTTTGTTTCACATATTAATGTATTCTTTCTCAAGGTGATAAATAATCTACTGTTTTGTTATTACACCTTCTACAAATGTAAGAGATGCCATTTTTATTCAAATTCTAATCAAAAGCACAAATAAAGAAGACTGCATTATTTCACCTCCATTTAAAAGGAACATTGTGTAGAAATAAAAAAAAAATGAGGACAAAGGCTTGATGCATGGTCTAAAAACCTCAGAAGATTTTAGGTGAAACTTAAACATGTCTTATGAGAAGCACAGTGCTGTAAAGATTATGATTTGAGTTTGTTTTGCATCCTAAACAACTTTCTAGTTTTTAAACATTAAGTCAGTTAAGACTGCTTCTACATACAAAAACATCACTGAGTTAAATTTGAGGGTAATAATCCAACAGCTGGCTGTAATTTTACTCAGTAATCATAATAAAAGAAAGTAACACGATAATGATCCAGAAATTAGCTACTCACTATTTTCTAAAGCTCAGCATATTTAGCAGCTAGTTGATACTGGTGTGTATTAGTCTTTGAGAAGGCAAACTTTCATTTTTGTGCCATTTCCTATATGTTAGGTGAAGATTGTCTCAAACAGTAAAAACAGCCAATATTATTATTTATTGTAATAATTACGGGTCAGTTTATCACCCAGGGAAATTTTCTTTTTTTGACAGACCTATATGACTCAATGGATAAGTTCATTGTAGGGCAGTACAGAAAGTCTTATTTGCACTTGAGAAAATAACTAAAAAGGCAAACAATACATGGAGAAAGTATAACATTGCTACAGCAGTTTTACACATTACTACTACATGTACTATTAGGGAGTTCCTTAAGAATGGCAAGCTGATCGTAGAAGGAAATAACAGTGATCGTAGAAGGTCCCTCTAGAATGAAGCAGTTCAGGTAGTCCATTGTTGTCCTTCTTCTTCCATGACATTCTTTTATCTGTATTTTTAACATTTCATGATTTACTGCATTGTGAATTTAGAGTTTAATGAAGACTGATTTACCTCTTCAAGTAATAACTTTTACAATCAACACATTTTAAACACACTGTGAATAAAATAAAACCTGCTGATCTAACAGCTTTAAAACGCCACATATATATACCAGAATGCAGTGGGCATGGTGAGGATGATTTTTGATAGAAAGTCGTTAACAGGCATTCCATCTCATTATAGTCATTTATGTGCCTTTTTGTCCTCTGTATTTCTTTCTCTCTCTGTGCCAGGACAGATAACAACTCATTGATATGGCCTTGTTTGGTAGCAATTTATGATCAGTTTCCCATATGGGAAAGCCATAAAACCTAATCAAAGCATCACAAGGTTGACCCTGGCTCAATAAATTTCAATTCCAACCATCAGCAAGCTCAGATAGACTAAAAAAAAGAGAAAACAATTACACTTCATAAAATGTCATCCATGGTGATTATTACTTACTGATTTGACCCTGGTTGTCCTATGGCTTTAAGATATTCAGCAAGTCTGCTCTCTTTCATCTATGTACAGAAACTAGTTTGGATTTTTAACTAACCTGTTATGGGTGACATATTTATTTTTTACTATTGTTAGACAACACAATGTATTTTTATCTTTTCAGGTGTATTTTATGTGGTACTTTTTATAATTGTTATAAGAAACAAACACTTTTAATCACGGAGTATTTTGTAAAGGAGCTGATTTGATTCTTCTACTGGATGTGGCTGTTTTTACTGTATGTATGTCAGGCTGTCATGTGGCCTTGTGGCTTAGCAGCACTCCATTGATATCACAAGAAATGTTCTATTTCTGTAGCTTTAAAGAGACATTAAACAGATTGCCTACAATGTCCATGAGTGTCTGGCTCTATGTGACATGAACACTGTGACCCACATCTCTTTCGAAGTGTGGCTGTATCCCACTGGGGAGTTTTGACATTTTCCGATGTGTTCCTTTTACTTCGTTTTTTGCTTTAAGCCATGCTTTTGACAGTTTTGCCTTCTCATTATTTTAGAGCTTTACCGAACTCTGCTTGCATTGCTTGCTTTTTTCTCTTGAAAGCTCCACTTGCTAGCTGCCCAGATCTTCTGACGCCCCGATGTATTGTCTGTCCGCTGGCAAATTGTGACAATGAGAACTCCATATGGAATAGATTTATGAGAGTCAAATCTTAATAAAGGGTGACCCTGGGAGCCACATCTGCTATTAAGTGCCATGTCTCCATAATTTACAGCCAGGACACTCTGGGCATGCTCTCAGTCCTCTGAAAGTCAGTGTTTCACGTTTTCATTTCCATACAGGGTGTGTTTAGTTTGATCGATTGGCCATTAAAAATGCAAGGGTCAGAAATAGCTTTAATTCATTTTTGTGAGAAGGCTCATGACATGCATTCTGGACTGCTGATTGATTTAAAAGCAAGACTGGTAATTTTTCTTTTCCTTATTAAAGAGAGTAATTAGAAGAAATAATTTTGCTATTTTTTTGACCAGTAAATAATTTAATTTTTTTGTTAATAAGCAAGCATGTAGTTCATTGAAAAGAATAAGCAACTGTAATTCAGAAATTCTGTTTGTTTGATGTTTTCCTTATTGTCTTCACCTATCTGGTGTCTTTCCTGTGGTGATGAACTAAAGCTCCAGTGGCCTCCACCCATGTTGGTCCCCAGAGAAACCTCTTCTAATGAGCTCCATGCAATAACCTCCCTGAAGTTTGTGCTTTTACCTTGACTTTGGAATTCTCCTCTCAACATACAACATTAGCCGAAGGCTACACTGAGTATGAAAGTTAATGTTATTTCTACAAATGTAAAAAAAAAAAATTACAACTTTAGGTTAATATAAGCAAACATCATCCTGACACTATGCATACTTTGTGAATTAGCAGCTGAAATGTAATGTCATACTGCCAATGAATACATTTGAGTCGAGCCCATCATCTGCATGTTAGGACTGTTGGTGTCACACTGCCAGGTTAAATGTATACTTAGTTATGACTTTTCTAATTGTTGTATTACAATTGTGTATTGGTTCACTTTAAAACATGGTATTTCTTGTTTTTATCTACAAAACAGATTTAAAGTCAAGGAGCAGTAAAGTCTGCCACTGGACTACTATCCTATTTGCTTCAGACTTGATGTGGATTCAGAAGTTTCGTGTCTTGAGACTTGCTTCAGACATGAGATGTCAAATTCCCTTCTCATGAGCAATCAGGAGTGAATTTAAGCTTAGATCACTCAACTAATTGATCAAAGTGACCCCCTCTGCAATACCAAAATGTGTTCAAATGAGTAGTTGTCCTGGTAACATTGTATCATGATTATGTCCATTTGGGTTTTCGGTAATGAACATGGGAGTAAAAAAGGAGCTAACAGTAGCGACTATTCTTATCTCTTTTTAATGCTGCAATTAGCTAGTAATTCTGTTGTGGAAATGAATCAGTAGAAGACATGTTTAGTGTTTTGCCGACATTTTTTCTGGCTTGTCATTAGTGAATCTATCTTGTTAGGTCCAAGAGTGTTTATTTGTTAGAGGCACCTGGATTCATATCAGTCAATAATCTCAACAGGCTAATTTGAATCGTTCTTTACATACAAACTATACACTATGTAATTTTTTTCCCAAAAGGCTTCTGTAAGAGTTTGGATTAAATTCACTGATCTAATTTAATCAAACCTGTATTAATCATATCTCAGCTCCCTGCCAAGAATTCTTTTGAAAGTGCCTGCCAATTTAAAAATATTTTCATCAGAGAAGTTCCAAAATGGTAGATAGAAAATATAAACAGAGAGACAATGATCATGAACACATCTCTGATCTGCGGGTTCTTGATTTGAGACTACTCCCTCTGAAAATATTCCTGAGATTTGGTAAGAGCCTATGTTTGCTTCTTGACTTAACATGTTTTTTTTTTTTGCCAAAAGTAACACACAGAAACAGAGTTTACTGGCTGGTAGCTCAGCCAGTAAATGTTGAAGAACTCTGTATTGAAGCTTTTAGCTGGCATCTTGGGGAGTCCTGGCCACTGACATTTATTATAGAGCAGTCAAAAAGACAGGGGCACTTAAGTCACTGAGACATACTCAGAAGATGTTGTTTTTCTTTATCCTTTGTTTTACACACACACATTTGCTCACAAATGTTTCTATGCTAATCTATTTGTTTAAAAAAGACAAAATTCTTTACATCCTTTTTTATAGTCATATATAGTTACATTTAACTCTAAAAGCCTGAAAAATTCCAGGCTAAATATAAATGTTTACCAGTTTTATTCAGTCACTTTGCTCTTTTGTTATGAAATATCTTGTATTTATTCAAGCTTTGGACCAAGTAAATATGTGATAAATAGATGCTTTACAATACCGGAGGTGTGTTCTATAAGCAGGCTGTTGGAACTATGTTTGAAGAAATAGTTAATTATGTTGAAGCTTGTTTAAGCAGATAGTTCACATAGATTGCAACATTTCAAAATGTATGTCCAGTTCCAAATTAGTTCTGAAAAGCTGGGTACAATGACTTTGATCACAAATGGGAACCTATAAATAAGCATGTACAGTGGACCACCTAAAATGGTGATGCCAATATTATTGCCAGCAAACAAATCACTGTAGCAGCCTAAAAAATGCTCTGGGACTTCCTCACATAATTCTGGAACTGATTTGTTTGATCAATTTACTGAAAATGTAAATTTCTAATCTTTTACATCTGAATAAATCGGGCCAAGACAATGTTGATTTTAGATCGGGCATATTCAACACACCACCAAGTAACACAACACACACTGCAGGACATTGTAAGATGGTCGTAAAGGGAAAATCAGGGGGGCAGGGAGGGGGGGAAGGCTTTAGCAGGAACACCAACATGCAGAAGCATCATCTGACGGTTCCCCCCTGCCACAGCAAAATTGCCAAGTCTTGACCGGTCCGTGGTAATAAAAAGGTTGGGGACTGTAGACGCTCCACAAGACCCTTCCAACATCATACCTGGATCCATTGAATTCAGAATCCAGGAAACTTTCAGGCACTGGCAGCTAGCTTTCTTGTAAATTTCAATAAAGAATTCAATTGATTGGCGAACTAGAAATAATTAGTTATAAATTGTTAAGGTCGCTTCACGTTTCTTTCATAATAAAATGTCAGTTTTTCCCTTAACATGTACAAAACAAAGATGCTAAAATATAATTTTTGATTGGCTAGCAAGTGTATTTTCAAAAAATTGCAGAAATGTGTTTAGAGTGTTGAGGAAATTTTCTGTGCCTTCTGAAAAGAGGCAACAGCTGACCAAGTTTCTTTTGGTCAGCTGTTGGGCATCTTTGTACTCTGAACCATCTCTGTATTGATGGTATGTTTTTGATTATTTATAATGTTTATCCTCCTTCCCACATACTTCCTGTAACAATGGATCACAAGAAAAAAAAATCAAGACAATTATGGGAAGTGAGGCAGCAAAGTGATAATCTCCTTATGAATAATGAATCTACTTAATGGTTTAAAGTATCACTGTGTATTTAGGGGGTGACTGGAAAAAGGAAGTGATGGAAAAAGACAAGACAGGGTTTACCTGAGCTACTTCATAAATATATCATGTACTGAATGCTGACATAGAGGAGCGTTTCAAGGAAATTCCTCCTAGAGGTGCTTTAAAGCTTAAGTTGTTTCAGTGGCAAGAAAATACAATAACAACTGATTGAGCTTCTTGACTTTTTAAATGATATAATCAACACTTGCAACTGCAGCTAGTCTTGTTTAGTAAGGATGGAATTGGTACTTTGTGTGTTGAGGATAGAGGTTGATGCCTGAGAAGGAGAGCCTGAGATTTCTGACTGGCTGTTTGCCATGCGGACTACTGAATAATGCACAGCCAAACCCTGACTGTATAATAGTAATGCTCCAGACAGGAGCTCCAGCAGCACACACTGTGCTCTGAATAAGATATAGCTAGACTTTTCTAGTACTTTCTTTGGTGACAGTGAGTAGGATTTCAAAAGAAGAACATTTCCTAGGGTCGCCTTTGAGAGATTGTGCTTGCAACCAGTTTTTGTATAAGAGGACTGAATTTTGCTTTAATATTATTTTAGATTTTGGAGTCTTAGATCCATGCTGATTGGTCTGAATGGTGGAGCATGTATGTTAGCCTAAGCCTCAAGAGTTTTAGTTCCTGATTGATCTGAGATGTTGACAGGCAGAGTTGTCAGTGTTTGATTCGGCTCCTGTTATCAGTAATGTAGCTAAGGCTCTCAATAGGCTGACAAGATTAGAATGCATTACTGTCAGAAAGCTTGGTGCCCTGGGGCTGCTGCATGCTTGTTGAGTGTTAATGACTCAGACTGTGCCTCACCAGTGCAGGACATGTGCTGACAGTCCACCTAATCACTTGCATCCCAATCAGTCCAACCTACTGCCAGGAACAAAGAGAATGATGGTTCATTTAAATTGTTTTGTAGAAATGCACTTTGAAATATCACTGATGTGGACTGCATTAGACTTTGTAAGTCTTTTCTGGCCTGAAGGCTTGCGTGTTTGTGGTAACGGTAACGGCCTGTATTTGTATCAAGTCCAGAGAACGCCAAAGCACTTCACACTACATTTAGTCATTCACCCATTCATGCACACATTCACACACAGATGGTGACAAGCTACTGAATTGTAGCCACAGCTGCCCTGGGGTAAAGCTGCTATGCACTGGAGCCACCGTGCCCTCTGACCACAACCAGCAGACAAGGCGGGTGAAGTGTCTTGCCCTAGGACACAACGACTGAGACAGACGGAGTGCAGATTTGCACTGGCTGGTGGCCGGATGGGGGGAATGGATGATGTTAAAAGTTTATTATGCTTTTTGACATACCCTCTTAAATTAATTAAAAAAAAATAGATGTCCTAATGACAGTCAGTAGGGTAGTTCAGTAAGAAGGGCTATAGTTATCCTAACTACCCACACAACTTCTTTAATTATAATGTCTAAGAAATCTTCTACTTTGTCCTGTTAGTTTAAATAACAGAAGACTTATTTAACGTATAAATTACTTCTAGTTTTCTTCAGAAACATTGCATTCCCTATCACAGTATGTTAGGGAATGTTACTCATATTTGCAGCAAAATGCAATGATTTCTTTCTCAGTAGTTTATGTCTTCCTTGCTCTGTTTGACCCAGGGTACGGGTCTTCTGTAATGTCAGACAATGTTGTGAATTTTACAGGATGTCCTGGGGAATGAAACAAAATGTCCTTGGTGAAACTTGTTCACTAAAATCATTTGAAAAAGATTATGGATTGAATGACAATGCCTCTCATTTCACTCACAAAGGATCCAAGATATTAGCATAAAAATACAGGTTTCTCTGTAAATGTTTGCTGATGACTGTGTTGAAAGGTGTGTTTGTGTACATGGACCCATTGCAACAACATTAAAGTGCTTCTCTTCACAGTTTCATAAATACTTCCATAAATTTAATCTTTTACTAGTAATTACTTTAAAATATTCTCATTTATTTTGGTTCTATTTCCTCTCTGGGCCAAAATTGTTACATATTATGAGTCCAGGTCAAACCAAAAGATCCTTGGATCGCCTTCTGCTAGTACAAAATATTTATTGCAGTCATGTGATAACACAGTAGACTAAGACTTGAAATCTTTGGCAAAGCAGGTATGAAACATCCTGGCCAGTGCAAAATAATAGGTAACAGGTTAAAAGATACATTAAATGTACTATTTAAAGTTATGTCTCAGTCTCAATAGGAAAAGCCATTCAGAAAGCTGATATATCTCTTCATCTATGTAAAATCTATAATATAAAGATAAAGGTTGTTTCTCTCTTTGTCTGGCTGTCTTTTTTACCAACAAAGAGGTGTGTTATAGTGTGGATGAAAAACTAAAAATACACTGGTTTACAGAAAGGCTGTCCATGAACTCCGGGACTCTGATTTAAGAGGCAGATAGAGGGAGAGGATTACACCATCTGGGAGTAATACTAGAAATAGGGAAAACATGAAAATAGATAACATTGAAAAGGTGTTACTAAAAACTTTATGTTGATGTCTGAGTATTCTTTTCTTCTAGTCCTTTCGAAGTTTCTTCAGCGTATGTTTTTATTGTATTTGTTTTAAGATCTCAGTTCTCTTATCAACTGTGATGGGTGGTGAGGATGCCATATATGTCATTATGGCAGCATTGTTGAGAATCGAGGAAATCACAGTGTAGAGGCTCTTGAGGATTCTGAGATAAGGGATTCGCTCATTAGGCCTTGCATCTTTAATAACTGCCCAGGGGGAAATTAATAACCACTCAATACTCTGTGGCATAGATTGCTCATCTATTAGCTCAAGCTGTGAGTGTTCTCACTTTTAGATAGTGGAGGGCAAACTTCTATTCTTTGTAATGTTGGATTTCTCAACAATATTGACCTTTTAACTCAATTGATTGACAGTTTGTTCCTTTGCTTTCTTGCCTATTTGTAGCATTTTCTTTTTGTGTTTTAAAGATCAGATATTCATCAGCTGATGTGTTGTTTCCATGAAAATGGACACCTGATTTAGAAAAATGTGTCCTTGACAGTAAAAACTGCAGATATCTCTACAGTTGCCATAGAGATGGTGTTTCTCCTGAAGGTGACCCAAATTAAGTTGGCATTTATGATGTGTGGGACATAACACAAATACATTTTTGTGACTAAACACATTAAAGTTGATTATTGAAAGCATTAGACTATTCTATCATTTATCAAGAACATAAAAAAGGTGTGATAACTACTTATCTCCCATAGAGTTGTGGGGCATGTATTTCAGCATTCCATATTGCATGCAATAAACATTTTAATTGCTTATTTCATGATGGCAACTTGTTAACTATATGATAGTGGACTTGATGTATTGAAGCGTTTGCTATTTCATTTTCTATTTTCACATTAAGTACTGAATTCTAATTTTGTACTCATTTCTCTGGCAAAAAGGATCTGTCACAGTTTTGGTATGAAAAGTGTGTTTCCATGACAAGATGCTGCCTGAATGGTGAAAACATATACAAAGATGTGTGTCTGACAGCTGAAAGCACAATTTGCAGAAGGCTCATTGAAGCACCTCGTAAAAGCTGCAGTGTCTTAAGAGGAAAGCAGAAATTGACCCGAAAAACAGTAAGATTCGTTATTGCTAGAGAGCACAAGCTCACTATTTAAAGGAAATATTTGTATCAAAGAATTACACTGTCCTTTTGAAGATGTAGGTAACTGTATTTTATCATGTTTTTCTTCCTATAAGCAAAAAATGTGGCTCTCAAAAGAAGATGAGCAATGCTCTGTATTCTGTAAAGCAAAAAATACATAAATAAATACCTTCACTACTTAGATTGTTCTAAATACCTAAACAACTCTTAATGCTCCATCTACAACATTACTCCTGATTGTCTATTTTGCTAAAAAGCCCTGTTGACAAAATAATATAAATATAATACGATACTTTACGATGTGACAATGTAATAGCGTTTATGTATGAGCATGTGATAAGATCTGGCCAGTTCATTCCTAGGTTGAATAAACTCTGTAGTCGGATCTTAATTTTTGACAAACAGTTAAACTCATTTCTTTAGCAGTCGGTAGGTAGCATGAAAACCTTAGCAGAATATTGTACATGTTTCCATCTGTTTATGTAGTTTTCAAGAGTCTGTGTCAAAGGGACATAAATAGCTTTTGTGTTTTCTGATTCACATCTAACAAGATAAATTAGAAATTTCCACAAAATCTCTAAGTGTGAATAGCAACAATTCACACTTATTCAGAGATTATGATTAGCTTGTGTTTGTGTAAGTAAGAAGTACAAACAACTCCTAAAGATTTATCAGATAATTATAATATTCTCTATGTGAACAGCTTGGATTCTTAATTAAACTGTGCGAAAACAGAATACTTTTTCCATGTATCTGTTAAAAATATTCCAAAAAATGGATCTTTTTGGAATATTTTTATTTTCATTTATTTTCAATATTTTCATTCCAATCTTATGCAATTGGAATGTGATGTTTAGTTCTTCCCCTAGTCTTTGTCTTTCACTTGCTTGTTATGTCAGGAGCTATTTGATGTGGAATGCATATTTTAATTCTATTCTATTTTTCTTTCTGTTTTTATATATGTTTGTGTACCAGCCCAGAGGCTGCTGTTTTCAAAATCAAACATTGACCTGGTGTAGCCTCAGTGAGGAATATTTTATTACCTGCACACATGTCCACAGGCCAGCCAAATTCACCATAAGGTAGGAGCAGAAAATAACAAACTCTAGATAGATTTTTGGAAAAGCCCTTTTTTTTCTTGAGGTAAAGCAGTAAAATATTTGCTCATCACAGAACTCTGGTCAAGACTGCAGCAACGGGCCTGCTGATGGTAAAAGGCTCATAACACCTGGTTAAAAAAATAAGGGGAGGAAAAAACTCATACAAATGTCAGGAGGCAGAAAATTGAAAAATTAAGTAGTCAAATAGAAAAGACAGTATACTCTTGGACTCATGAGATTTGCTTGGAAATACAGTATGATATTTAAACAAAGACAATCATTTTCATTTCTCAGTTTGTGATGATTCAGACATTCAAAAAAGAGGTTATTTAAGGTTAACTAAGTTAATTAGGGACTTTAACAGGCTCATTTTGATTAATCACATAGATTTCAATGCATTGAAAATGTTAACGCTCTTAATCTATGTAAGCAGAATTTATGTATTCAAGTGTTTCTGGTATGAAAGATGAGAAAAGTGACTGGTAGAATGTAAGCCATATACTTCCTTTAAGCTCTACATTAATGTGACGAAAAAGTATAATGCAATAGAAAATCATTGGAGTGTATGATTAGTTGTCTCTTTTGAAAAGGATTTACATTTGTTTACATTTTTTTCAAATAGAGTTCTGGAGTTCAGGCCATCATGTTGATGGACAGCAGCAGCATGTATTGTAATCACAAACAGCTCACTCCAGACTCTGTTTGCTCCTCTCTGCGAGCAAAGTGGCGCGGCCCACTGAGCAAACAGCGACAGCAGGTTCTTTAGGCAGCATGGTCTGCAGGTGAGACAGCAGAGGTCAAAGCATTTGATGGAGCAAAACTCCAAGGTTTAGAAAGTGACTGTGATCTAAAATGACTTGCAGTTCAAGAGGATGTCAATCTCTTCATAACAGACACCCAGGAATGTATTTTTGCCAAGAGTATTAAAAAAACAACAACAATAAACAGGAGTTATTTTTGACAGAGTTTTCAGTATGTTTTTATTGGACTCTCACTAATAATTTTAATACTTAGAAAAAATAAATCCTTCAGACTAAAGCTTCAGAATATTTGCACAACGTCTACTTGTAAATTGTTGAAATGGATCTGGCTGCAAGTTTTGACAGCCACAGCCAATCACAGGCTTCTGTGTTACAAAAGCCTTACATCGCAAACATACTCTGATGCCTCTGTGTTTTCCAAAAGCTTCAGATTTATGTACTGTGAAGCATCTCTCAAATAATGACATGAGCACATTTGAAGTAAACTGCAATAAATTGCATTTCATCGTGTTTCAGTGCACTGGAATGAAAGAGAAGTGAACTGAATTGTATCAAACCAGCCGGCTCAAATACATTATGATCTGAATTATTGAGAGCATATTAAGGTGCGTATTGAATCTGTCATGGAGAGACACATATAGAGCCCTACAAGGGAATTAGCTCGAGGTCCAGATTTTCATTCTGTCATCTGAATGGTTGTAATGAAGATGAGAATGTAGTGACTCATTTACAAAAGGACTGCTATCCTAATCAGATTACTTGGCAATAACAGAGAAAGTCAAATGTAACTTGAAATCTCTATGTGATCATATAAGGCTGTTACATTATGACTTTTACATGAGCACTGAAAGAGACTTCCTTTTTACAGCTGGCTAAACTCTCAGCTATCTCATGCAGACTTGCCTCATCATGTTTCCTTGTTTTGACATAGAATTGTAACAATAAAGTCCCCAGAGCTAACCCGAGATTGCATCAGGCCGTAAGCAAAAAACCCATTTGGTATGCCCACCATTTACCGCAGCACCACTGACCTCCCTTATAAAGTATCTATGCTTAATCATTTGCTCCTTTAAGACAAATTATTTTGTAGTTTACTAGTGAGCCAACAATTAGTTAAAATTATTATGCAGACATGATATTCTTTGCTTGACTGTTGCATTAGTCACAAGTATTTTTAACTGTTACTTAAAATAGATAAAGTATCCATTTGGAAGTACAATACTACTGACAGTCATTATTGGATTAATAGACATTTATTTACCATAGAAAAATGTTTAGATAAAATGTCAGGTATAACACCTATTAACAGGAAAAATCTACACAAATGTTTACCATCTAATTCAGATTTATTATGTCTATATGCCAGATTAAATTGCCATAATGTGTTTTAAAGTAGCATTGTCTTTTTTTTAAACTAAAAATCTGTATTTATACTTACAGAAAGGTCCTTGTTCTTCAAGGAAGTAGTGAATTAAAACATTTATTTTAAATGTACAAGAGCTCTTAGGATTTCAAAACCTCTGAAATATTATGCCATACTCAAGATTTGTATATCTTCAGTGTTGGTTTAGCCATAAATAGTGTGATTTAACCATATATAGCAGGTGAACATTGTCCTCCATTAAATTTAACAACAATCTACAATATTTTACTAATATGTTGAACAGGTACAAGGTTGTTACCTTTTTTGCTGCTATTGGTGTAGAACTATGGCAACATAAAGTGTAGGGTGAAACTGACCTTGAAAAGTACAATTTTAGCACTGCTTTTACACTATGGAGAAATAACGAGATCCCCCACCTTTCAGGTACCTTTCTTTACCTTTTACATTTCCCTGTCTACGGTGCCCTCCTCTCCTTTTAATATCCTCCTCAGGCATCAGCTTTACCATGCAAGGAGGTCCTTTCTTTTGCCCACTAGCATAATGAATCACATGAATTGGCCCTGGTTGGTAGGGTCTTGTCTCCTCTCACCCGCCCGAGGAGCCATGTCAGATTGATGTACCAGTCACCTAGAGACTCCCTCGCATTGTGATTAGAGCAGCCAACCGTCCACCCCAAGTATAGAGGGCTTCACCACAGGATGGATACACATCTTCTCTTACACACCAATGGACGCAAACTTAAATAGCAAAGGTGATCCAGCAGTCACACAGGCCTCTGTGTTAGTGCCCCCAGCTATGTTTCCTGATGTTAAGCCTCTCATTAGGCCCAACCCATTCCCCTTGAACACAGCACGCTGCCAGCCATGTATTTAATTAGTTTATTTAGCTTTTCTTGTGACTCAAGGATGAAGTTGCCCTCCTCTAGCACTTTGTCATTTGTTTCCTCGACTCTGCAGGGGATGGGGTTCTTGCAGGATTTCAGATGACACGCATAGACAAAGGTGAATCAGTCGCAGTGATTCTTGCTGTTTGTTTGGATGGAGCTCAAACTGCCCTCAATTCTAAGAAAAACTTTTTTCTTGAGGCTTTTTTGCTTCTTTATTAGGATATTTTTTTTTAAGTGATGACAAGAAAGACTCACGAGTGTAACGGGCAATCAAATTGCCCTGTGTCTTGGGAGAGCGGATGAAATATAGAAAACTAAAATTGGAATTTATTTACATATTGCTGTCCTTTCTATATATATATATATATATATATATATATATATATATATATATATATATATATATATATATATATATATATATATATGTATTTTCCACTTAGCTCTATCATTTATTTTGTTTCTCTACACTCCAAAAATAACTATTATGTAAAATTAACTGATGAGTTAAATCATGACTTTATTTCCTTACCGTAGTTGTGTTGGAAACACCCTCGGGCTGATTCAAATACTTAAGCTGAATGTTGTCAAGTTTATATGGCTAATACATGACGTTTGCATCATGTTGATCCAAATACCATTGGAAATTAAGCCTGTTAATTATTTTTATGTTTACTTCCTCATTGTGGCACTCTTTCCCCTGGGGGTACACCTGACATGAGAGGTGATCTGTCTGAAGAGGTGTGGTTTGTCCCTCCTCTTACCTTCTCCTGTCAGCAACATGCTGAGATAGCATCCGCCCCACTAAACAAAAGAATTGAAAGAAAGCAAAGTGCAAATCAGCTCTCCCTCTCTCTGGGCAAGTGTTCATCCATCTGTCAGTCACAATAGTCCACAACCGATCTAGCTCTATTTATCCATAAATCCATCTCACTCTTCATTCATTGGAGCCATTTTGTTTCACAAGGTCATACAGAAACACTCAGAGACATATACACAAAGAAAGACATATACACCTTTTAAACCCCAGTATATGATTGCATCTCTGTGGCTTTTACTGAATATGCTGAGACTGATATCAGTGAATAGTGAGAAATAAATATCAAAGCAGATCTTCCTTAATCTTGCTGGTTGCTTACTGTCTGTATTCTACACAGATGAAAAAACATCAATCTGTCCTCTCCTTGACTCTGAGAAATTTGCATTGCAAAAATGAACAGATTGGGCACAAACTCAATAAAAACTTAATGCGATTATTTTGCAACGGCTTATTTGTGTTTGCATTTTTTCTGTGTTCTAAACAGGCCTTACCCTGTAAATTATGAGAATTTTACAATTTTCAGCTGCATTTATTGTGTAAACAGAGTGATTGTATTTCAGTCTGATGAGGTGTCACAGGATATGATGCACTAGTATTGCATTGCCACTGGTTGCAAGGCAAGGGACATTGTTTTACAGTTCAATTTCACCCCGTCAGCAACCTCTTGATATCACAGCTGTTTGTTTTAGGCATAAGGAGGATCTTTGGCCTTGTGTGACACAAGATTATATTTTCTTAACCTACCAACCAGAAATACCTCACCAACTGATTATGTCAGCAACCACTTTAGAATGGGAGGCTCTCTGAACTTTGAAACGTAACTCTTTTTGAGGTTCTTTTTCTTCTTCTGTATTTTATTGTTCCCTTGTGTTGTCTCTTCCTTTATCTTGAAATAGTTTTGTAGTTTTTAGATAGAGCACCTTATGATTGGGCTGAATGCTTGGTTTGAAAGGCTAAAAATAAATAGCAAGGAAATAGCAAGGAAAAAGCCATTGTCCAAAGAAACACATAAAAAGTTATCACAAGCCACAGCAAACGTATAGAAGAGGTGCTCTTGTTGAGTGAGTTCAAAATTTAATAGTTTAGTCTACAAACAAAGCATGTCATCCTTACCACATCACTCCGACTGGGAGCATCATGCTGTGGGGACTCTTTTTACCATGAGGGTTAATGTGGCTGGTAATGGATAGAGTGAAGTGCAAAGAAATCCTGGAAGAACTTTTGTCTATCCAAAAGACTTGAGACTAATAGTAGAATGGTTTAGATTGAGTCTTAGACTTAGCAAAAGCTTTTAAGTCTATAGTTGTACAAATTCTGTTTATGAAAGTCAATTTCTTGTCCTAATTTTTGTTGGTGTAAAATATATAGTCCATGTGAGACATCTCATATGCATCAAGGAGATAGATACTGAAATATTTATAAAGTTGTTGTTTTTTGTTTGGCTGCTCTGTTTTTTTTTTACTTTGTGAATATTAGTGATCCTTCTGGTAAACAAGCAGAGCTGAGCTGACCAACTGTTGTACCTTCTATACATTATGATGCAAGAAAAATGTCCAGAAGTTCAGCTTAAAGAAATACATTTAATTTACAGTAAGGGATATGGCCTTTAGATTTTAGAAGTTCTGAGATGCACTCAAAATTGCCATTTTTAAAAAATGTTGTATATGTAAAAGCTTTTTTTTGATTCAGTGTTCACTTAGGAACTTCACTTGGTACTGTGTCATTACAGGTTATTCAGGAAGACCTTTAAATGTGTATTTGAGGGGAATAGGTTTCAGTTCATTTGCATTTCAGTGGGGCATGTCTATGAACCCCTAAAATCTCTTGTTAAGATGGCTAAAATACATTACAGAGGCTCTCCTTTTGTAGTGGAATGAATCAAGATAATAGGGGACTGCAGATCCAGGCCGTCAACTCTGGGGCCATATTTATAGCTTAAGAGCTATTAAGCATTGGTTTGGTTTCAGCACTGCCTGACAGACTGCTACCCTGGGGTCATAGAAGAAGGACAGTCTGAGCTTCCACAGAACAATTTGCAAAGAGAAAACAACAAGTGCAGAATTACCACAAATGACTTATTGCCTCCAGCTCTCTAAATTTGTTAAAGCTGCTCGGCTATTTTAATCCCCATAAACACTGTAGTAAATGAGGGCAAACGTCAGTGTGGATTGCCTCTCAAACATGGCAGTGCTGATAGCTGCTGGTGTGTGTGTGGGGGTCATTTGGATGTGAAGTCATGCCCTTCATCATGCCTGAGAGCCAACCCATCATGCTATACTATGATTACTGCTTCTGCAGTTTGCCTGAGCGTCCTGGAGGGAGACAGTTGTCAACACTTTTTGTGCTCTTCTTCTCAGTGCTGCACTGTGCCAGGCCCATTTCAAGAACAGAAAACTGAGATAATTTCATTGCCATATCACTTTGACATAAAAGTAAAATTTTCAAGTTCAGTTTTTTATTTGAATTAAATATTTTTGTTTTTTGTTTTTTTTAATCTAAGGACACCTAGCAGATTGCATTGAATCATTAACTTGCAGGATTCACTCCTCCTGCACAGTCCTGTAGTGATTGTAGACAGTAGTTGGCTTTGTGTCGCTTACTTTTCAACAATCTTTCATTATGAGCAAACAAGTAGTGATAGACGAGAGGAAAATCTTTAACAGGAAAAAAACCTTCAGCAGAACCTGGCTCTGAGTGAGCGGCTATCTGAACATATATACAAAAAAGAAACAGAAAAAATTGATGTAGGGGTACTTTACATTTTAAGTTATTGTCTAACTATGTGTATACAGGATAACAATAAAGGGGACCCGTGATGCAAACTTCTCTTTTTACATGTTTGTGTACTTCCATTTTGGTCTGCACTGATTCTAGAAACACACCAAGTTAAAAAAACAAAAAACAAACAAACAAAAAAAAACATAACAAACCAAAAAGAAAACAAAAAAACATCCATTAAACTATCACATCTGGTGAAAACTAGATGTTTTCACCAGATGTGATAACATCGTTCAATGTTTTGGTTTTTTGCTGTATGAAAAATGTGAAGTCTCTCAAACCTCCTGATTATTACATCACAGTCAGTAGGCATTCCTCTCACCTAGCAACAGACATGCCCAGTTGATCTATATTCACTGTATAATGACTGGTGAAGAGGTGTGTTCTTAACACCCTAACCCTTACCAAACAGAAACCACTGCTGCATCCTTGATGTTGTGTAGGTGGCTCCACTTCTTACTCTTCTGAGTCTGACTTAGGTTCAAGGATATACTGTTGTCCATATGTGCATTGTTAGTTTTAACCTGTTTGTTAAACTAGTTAGTTTAGCAGTTTCAAATAACAATAATACACCATGTTCACCTGAATTTCAAAGCTAAATATAAAAATGTATTTTCAAATTGCAATATATTGGTTGCTTTCTTACTTGTAGCCACTTAGTTGTGTGCCAACTTAGCTGCGTCAGTGGTAATTATGCAAAAAGGTTGTTTTGACAGATCAAAAAACAAAACTGCTTACATCACATAAGAGCAAATATAGATGTTGTAGTTTCATTTTGTTTGTTTGATTTTACTATTTACTATTTTATGCTTAGTAATAGAACATGGTAATTTTTTTTTTTTTTTTAACCACCATGATGCATCCAACCTCCATTATTCAATAACTCTCTGATGAAAATTATTGTGATCTTCTGAAATAAAGGCTATAGCTGCAGATCAGAACTGAGGATTCAGATTTGGTCTTTATTTGTTGTTCCTGCTTCAAAACTGAGTCTGTAAACTCCAGCGAGAGTTACTTTTAATCTAGGATTTATTAACAGTTGATGCAAATGCATTTTGCATCTGCATTATTTATTTGACATTGTATTCAATTTACGGTACCATTTTAACACATTGTAAATGTGTTAATTGCATATTTAAAATCCTCATACATATTATGAAAAATATATACGCTAATAAAGCACAAAGATAAAAACAGGAATTCTATCAACATTTACAATTTTGTTTTTATACCTAAAAACCTCTTTTATGTTTTATTCTGTTATTGTTTGACCCCCACCTATTTTCTGCCTGCCACAGATCAGATGAAAAGACAGACTGAACTTGGAATGAGACAATATTGGTTCCTTTTCTGCGATATTTCTGGGTGCTTTGCATTAGCATGATTGGCTGAATACCATGTGATGCTTAACACAGCCTCTCCTGTGAAATGACCATGGATTAGCCTTTTTGCATCAAGAAAGAAGATGCAATTATTAGTTAACTGAACAAAAGACAGTTTTGGTGGTTTGAATCCTCTCCAAGATCTGTATTTTCATCACCTGAGCACAGTCAACTAATTTTTCTCTTCAAGGTTAGTAATGAGATGAAGAGTAGTTGGACTGCGAAAAATCAGAGGGTGGTGGGTGTTTTATAGCTGGCAGGACACCTCCAGCAATAGAGCTGTTCTCTTGATCCCTATGGCTCAGCTCCATCTGGCTGTGAGCTAACCACATTAGCAGGCAACTGCCAGTGCCTCGTGGCAACTTGACACTGGCACATGTATGATAGTTGGAGAGATTCTTTATCATTCAGAGAATGAGTATAGTTTTTACATTGGGGTCTGCATTAGCCAGTTATGTCTGCCAGGTATGGTATCAGCTGTATAGCTTGAAATATTCAGAAGGTTGAGGTAGCATGTTCAGTTTAGTAAATATGCAACTGTAAGTAATACAGCAAGCTTAAGAATTCTTTATTTGTCTCTCAGTTGCAAAATCCACAGTTTTCAGCTGCAGTGTTAAGTATATTATAAGCACAGTATAGTGGGAGGCAATGTATAGAAATACGAAAATAAACTAAGTAAAAATACACTTTAAAAATAAATGGCACAAGGTTAAAAAAGTTAACTTTTGGTGTTAATTCGTTGCTGCTCCCAACATAGATGGTAGCCATCTATGCAAATACTTTCTTGGATGTTCATGCGCAGACAAGAAAAATAAAAATCAGAGATAACATTCTGAAAGCGGCTGTAGAATAGAACTGGTCAATTGTTAGCCCGACAGCATGGTCAGAAATGATGTAACCTCAACCAGTTTGCATCAACAACAAAACCCATAGATGTGGATGGTATTATTAAAAATGATATAAGCAAGGAGACATGTCTGCACTTCATGTTTGTGCCGAAAACAGCACAAAATCACATTCAACAGAAAAAATGTGGAGAGATGAATCCACTTTTTGTGCTGTTTTTGGAACAAATGGGGCTAACCATTCATATAAAATTTGAATAGTTTTTTACACAGATTTACTAATTCCTAAGATCAGAAATCTTGGTTTATTACAAATTGTTATTAATAGAGCTACTGGCATTAAGTAAACTAAAACACTATCACTAGTACTAAGGGGACTGGTAAAACTTTTTTGATACGATTTTCCTTTATAAGAGCGTAACCATTTAGTTTTAGGGTGATTCCTTATTACAAATATTTAAAATAGGTGTTAAACTTTTTGTTATGCTTTATACACGCAAAACATTTAACACAGTAGTACATTTTCTAATTTTCCTTCTTCCTATTGTTATCCAATGTACAGCTTCTTTACCATCATAATCAAAAAATATCCTAATTTTATTGTTTTTGTATAGGCGAACACCATATGGCAACATGCCCTCATTCCAAAACAAAAGTTTGAAAAACCTTTCAAGTGGTTTACAGGGCTGGGGGTAAGCAACCTCCAGCATCCGTCCTGGTACAAATGGTGACTTGCAATGCTGATGGCCTTAATGAGCAGTGCCGTGTGCTCCCAGCCATCACATAATGAAATTTGCTCAAGGCAGAACAGACCGGAGAGGCTTGGCAGAACATTGAGGCATATGGCGGAAACAGCCGTGATTTCTATGGCAGGTGGCTGGATGCTGCAGATAGGTAAAGGGCTAAGTCACCTAGAGCTATGCCCTGGATGATGGATAGCACTGGAGAAACAGTCTAAATTAAGTACCACTTTTATTGACAAAAATCTGATTTGATATTTGCATTTGGCAATTTACATGATATCTTATGTATCATGTAAATTGATACATAAGATATCATGTCTTATGTATCATATCTGCTGTCTTCTAATGTGTGGCATTAGAAGACAGCAGAGCAAGTTAATTTGAGTATATAACACATTATACTTGCAATGATATATGCAGACCACAGCCACTGTTTTCTGTGGGACACGAGTGAAAAAAAAAGACTAACATGATTAAGACTCCCTCCTCTCTCCCTTTTTGTCTCTTATAGATTTCTTTTTTTTAAAAAAAAAAAAGCATAAAGAAGGACAGCAAGCTGGGCCATTTTCAAAGCTTTTTCATCCATCTCTGGAGGCCACTTCATAGAAAGACAGAAAAAGCAGCCTTGTGCTTTTAATTAATTTGTAACTTTCCAAGCTCTTATTTAGCTGTGCTGCATAGTGGAGCCTATGCCTCACAAGAGGGAGTTTGTGGTGGCAAAGAATCACACATGCAAATGTGTACATTTTTCTGCATTTTGTAGAATTAGCTTAGTGCAAGTACAGTGGATGCATGTCAATATTTGTGTGGGTTTGTTTCACTGTGAGGAACAAAATGTATGCACAGGCATTCTTTGCCTTTGATCGACTGTAACAAGAAAATCCCATTTTTCTTTCACTGTTGTTTTAGAAAGTCGGAATGATTAAAATTCCCAAAGAATGTGAATACCATAAAATATATTTTGATATTTTTGTCACTCATGTTAGAAAGTCATATTATTTAGAGTCATAATATAAAGGGTTAAATATCTCAATACCTTTACTTTTTGATGATTATTTCAATGGTTTTCATATACAATAAAAACCCTTGGTTATGTGTGGTTATTCAATAAATGCTTGAATTCCGGCACCAGTGGGCTGTGGCATGGAGACGATCAACCTACGGCAGGTGGCTGGATGCTGCAGCTACCTGGGAAACCCAGGTTGCCTTGTTTGTGGCCATCAGGCAATCTGCATTGTTGGGTCTGGTGTTTCTTGTCATCCTTTTGACAGCACTTGATTTCCAAATAAATGCAAGCTTCACTTTCATTTAAAAACGATACTGTGGACCAATGAGCAACTGTCCAGTTTTTCTCTCCTTGAACATGTAAGATACATGTAGACCACAACATGTAGACAAATGCAACATCAGCACAATGATTAGTCACAGTCTTTCTAATCACAAATGTGACCTATTTTTTAAAATTTTTTACCTAATTTTAAAGTTAGATGAGAAGCACATTGGTCAACATGTCCGATGATTTAAGATTTTAATTGGACAATATTAAATGACATCTGTGACCAGCCAACATGTTTTCACAAACACTGCAAATTTCAATCTCAAAAATGCAATCTGACAAAGTATAAACATCCATCTGTTTTATCTCAAGTCATGTAAGGAAGTCTGTGCTAACATAGTCATTTTTATTTATCTGAACTTGCTCTGATCAATTCTTAAGAGAGAATTTGATAAAAAGGAAGAGCAATGACATTTAGCACATTGTGATGTTGTTGCTAATTAAAATTAATTTATTCTTGCGTGGCACTGTGACACCTGCAGTTTGGTATGAAATGCAAAAGTAAGAGGCTAGGCACACAGGCTGCTGAGCTTATCTGTATGTCACCACTTTGAAGGCTTAGGGGGGCAAAATGCAGTATCATCTTTTTTCCATCCTTCTTTCTTTGCTTTTTTCACTCCTGATAGAGGCAGATCTTTATCAGCCTGCTGTAGCCTTGACTCCTGTCACTGTAACCGGCTACACTCTCCTTCATCACACAGGCCTGTTGACAGCAGAGTGACAGCTGGACAACCCATTATGAAATGACCTTGGTCTAGTGTCAGATGGGCGGTAGCATTGCTGAAACAGTTACACCCAAAAGTGAGTAATTTTACCTCTGTAGGTCAGCAACTTTGCTGGTCTGCAATCTTTCCCTTCAGATAAAGGTGGGGAGGGGGCACAGGTATTTACAATTCCAAAGGTTAGAGAAAGGGGGGAGGGTTATGAACATAACACAACCATCTGTTGGGAAAGGCTTAGTGAGACACCTGCGTCAGTGCAATTAGAACAATGGACTTGCTTGATTAACAGAATAGATTAGCAATAGTGGAACTGCATTTTGTTTCGCAATTTGTGTTCAGGTCTGCCTAATTACTCACCATATTTAGTTATTCTTACCAGACTGGATTTTATTTAAGCCACAAGAGTACAGTTTATTATTTTGGGGAGAGGGCAGAGAGGAGGTACTAAGATTCCTCACTATATTTATATTAATTATTATAAAAACACTCCTTCAGCTTTTTTTTATTTATTTATTTATTTAAATTTTTTTTTTAGTACATCCTCACTAAAGTGTGTTTCCCTGATATGGGAATATGAACTCTTCAAATCTGGGAACAAAAATGCAGTTTATATACAAGCTTCATCTTTTAAGCTCAGGAAAAACTTTCGTGCTTGTGGCTTTCAACTGCCAGGAATACCACAGTGTGATCTTATTTGTAGCTGTGAGGCTCTTGGTGGGACACCAAAAACAATATATTGTTTTTCCTGCTCAACTAGCCCTCAGTGCAGCATATTTCTGGAAGTATAACAAGCAACCAAGGAAATAAAGTGTGTATATTGTGCATGCACAGTAGATCCTGGGGAAAACTCTCAATGAATCTCTGTGTATAGTTACATTACAACAGTGGCAAAGTATGATCTTTAGAACTGTCACCCCAAAATTACGCTCATCCCCTTCACTTAGAAGAAAACACAACAGAAAAGGAAAGGCAGTCAGGCTGTTTTATCTCAAGCATGGAACAAATGTTTACTAAGATTTGAGTCATTTCTCAACAAAGTAAAGTTGAGAAATGTTTGTCCATTTGCAAACAGCAACTTGACAATACCCTACCCAGTTGCAAACATTACATATTCCTGTGACCTATCAAAAAACACCTAAAGATGTGAATCAGTTGGCTTTTCGCACTCTTTCTGTCTTCTATAAGGACTGAAAAAGAATGGGGGTTTAAACATATCAATGCACTTCAGCCAAAAGAAGTTTCTGTAGATTTTGTGATGGAGAGTAGAGAAAAATGGAGAAGTCCCCCTACCTCACCAGCATGTTTCACCCTTCAGCAGTTTTCTGAGGCTTTGATTTATGTGTAGTGCTTTATATTCACCCAGCAGAGTTCCATTCCATGCACCCTTTGGTTCCATTTTAAAAGCCCACGTGTGCCTAATATTAGTGATTTGATTGATGATGTGTGATTGGACAGAGGCATCTCAAAGATGGCTTTTCGATTTTTGAATTTAGTATGAAACTGTTTTGTGAAAGAAGCGTTTATCTGGTAAGACAAGTGTAGGCTACCATTATGATGCTCAGATGCACAGGAGAAAGCTTAGAGCCCTACTACTTGTTCCTTGTTTTGAGTTTTATTTTAAAATTGGACTTGTTTTTGTGTTTCCCTTTTGTATTAGGGGTTTACTTATACACTGTTAATTGTCTGGCTCAAAATATTAAATTACATTATACCTATAAGAAGCAGCGATTTATATTAAAATCACTTGTGCGATATTTATTTAGGCATCTGGAAGAATTAAACAGTAAGAGATAAGATATAAAACATTTTTAATAACTGTAAGAACATATTGTTGGATACTTCTACTTTTCATAAATTCCCATGCTATCTCCTCCCCTTATTGAGATTTCTAGACGCCAGGTATCCGATCAGCACTTCTCTCCTTTGTTAGTTGTCATTAACTAGATCAACCAGGATACTCTGCAGTATTTTTTTATTTTTGGTCAGTGTTTTGTATACATATAAAATATTGTCTAAAAAGACAAAACTTATAGTATGTAACAAAATAGTAACAAATGAAAAATGGCTGTCGACCTTCTTTCAACTGCAGGATTGTTTGTTTTCTTTTCATGTTCAGAGGACATAAAGCGAAGGTGATGTGCTGAGAAGATTTAGTTTCAATTCAGGGTGCATTTATTTCAAGCTCACCTCACTGCACCTGAAATGGTTGTGTGTGACAGACAGGCCACTTTGCTGGCGTCAGACCTTAGAAGGCATGAATGAACAATCTGATCTCATTGTGTTGACTTCAGTACTGAAAGAATAAAAGTACACTGTATGCCACCAGAGGTGCCATAGAACTTACTAAGAAATAAAGATTAGATAGAAAAATAACAATCTGATCCCATTTTTCAAAGTAGATGCATCATTTTTATGTGGCATTGCACTGAAGATTTAGCAAATAAAAATGCTGCAAATCTTGGGTATGTTTTAAACACCAAAAATAAATGGCTTGCCCATTCTTTGCAAGATGTCTAAATCTGTAAGAGGGAATGGAGAGCATATGAGAATTTAAATGCTTATGCCACAAATTCTCATTTGGATTAGATCTAGACTTGGACTCTCTAATATATGAATGTGGTTTGACCTGAATCACTAAAGTTTATCTGTTGCAGCATCCATAGGGTTTTCTTCCTGATTTTTTTCTGTATTTATCTCTATTCAGCTTCCCATGTTACTTTCCCATCCCGAAAGCTCTGTTTTGGTCTTTTCTGACCAGATAATCTTCTTTCAATATTTTTTTTTTTTTGCTGTCTTATGAAATTGGTTTAAAGGAAAACCATGAGAGGTTGTTTTCCAAGATGGCCTCCTCCTTTTCACTATGAACAACAGATTTGAGGACTCTGTGTTGATTGTCAACAGATGTCCTCACCTGAGCTTTTGACCTCTGCAGCTCCTCCAGAGTCACCACGGGGCTCTTGCCTGCTTCTCTGCTGTCCTTGCAATGTGTCTTGCAATTTGTCGTTGTTTTTATTCTGCATAATCTTTTCATTAAAAGATAATGAATTTAATTAGGGATGAAACGATTCCTTGAATAATTTGAGTACCTCGATTATTGAAATCCTTTGAGAAAAATGTATCTGCCTTCTAGCTTAGTCAATTTATGTTTTATTATTTAGCGCACTGTGTTCCGGCCAGGACATTATTTGGGTTGTGCAGTGCCCTCACTTCCGCCTATGAGTTGTTGACGAAGGCTAAATTTAATTCTGTTTTGAAGGTGTAAAAATCTTTGGACATTGTTTATAGATCTAATCCTGCTTTTAACATATCCAAGTTTATCCCTGGTATAGCCTATGGTTTTAAAGATTATATTGGTTCGCTAAAGTTTCTAACCAAACACTGAGCACTTGTAAACTTTTACCTGAAGTTATTTTTTTTCAGTGGCATAATAATAAAGAGAGCTGAAGTCATATCTATGTTACACTTTTGAAATATTTTAGTATGTAATTTTTGGAAAGCTATTCATAATGTTTATGTGAATAAATCAATTATCAATTGATCATCAATCCAGCATTACTTTATGTTGCTCTGTGACATAAAATCATGCAAATATGCATTGAAGTTTCGGGTTGTAATCCTGCAAAATGTGAAAATGTTTAAGGAGTAAATATATTTTTGATATAAACTGTAAACATTGTTTATGTCTTACCCCTCGTACATATAACAGGACAATGTAACCCCTTTTAATTATGTATTTCTGAGTGCATTATTTCTTGCAAGTTTTACTGTTCACAAACATGCTACTGTAGTTAAATAAGATAAGAGAACTTTTAGATATGAGGATAGTAATAAGTGTGTGCCTATGTGTCTGCTTGTCTGCTCTCTATCAAGGATTCATGGTGTGTCTGGCAGAGAGAGGATCTCAGTGGTTAGAGCTGAGAGGACAAGAGCTGCTCTGTACCGAAATCATCCTGAGAGACAGTGGCGATGTAATTAGCACATGAATTATTTCTGTTCAGTGACATGTTTCTGTGCCACTTGACTTTGCTCTGCTGTGAGGAATGTCTCCACATATATGGCCCAAACTAGACGCCTGCCAAATGGTGGTTCCTTAGCAGTTGGAGTCTTCATCCCAGCTCCTGTAATCAAAAGTGGACACGATAACCTCTGCAGCTTTCTCACAGCATGTACTTTTATTTTTGTGCCGGCAACCACAGAGTTTGAGCTCATCTAAAACGACTGTGAACATACATATGGGACAGATTTATTTGCCAGCAGCACATTTAAAACAAGGTATATTCAGGAGGAATTGGACTTTCTAATCCAGTGTTTGTGCAGTTTTATTTATTTATGTCAGCATATTATCACTCTAATATTAAAGGGCTTTTGAGGGAGAATTGTTTGTCATCTGGCCTTTACAGTGTGTGTGAATAGGAAAATAAATAGCAACCCACATTATCTAAATCCAAATGCTTCTCTTTGAATGACATTATAGATCCATCTCAGGCATTCGTCATTATCCTCTGGATTTACTGTGCAGATGTTAATAGGGCTTTTCAGACTACGATTTAACACCTTGCACACCCGTTTCCGCCCGTATCGTAGGAGTGAGTGAATCTCTAATGAGTTAGGAGCTGCACTGTTTACAGTATCCTCACCCATATGCATAAGTATTTACATCGTATTTGACCGGCTAACTGTATGTGTTTGTCTGTAGTTTATTGTTTCACATTTTGTTTATTGAGTTTCCAATTTCCTCTTGAAAATTTCTTGGAGATATAATTGAAGAACTGGGGAGTCACAGACAGTTTTATTCTTTGGGTGTTCTGTGCTATAGTAACACATATAAAAACAAATGGGATGCTTGGGGTTGGGGGATTATTTTTTACACCCAGTGCACAGAATTGTCCTCAGCGGTGATGAAACGCAACAAAGATGATCTAGTTTTATGGTACACCTGACAGCTATGAATGTCTCACCATTTTTATCTCACTGATATATTTGATCTGAGACAATATTTCTGCTCCTATTTTAAACAAAACAAACCTCTTCTGTACATTTTTGAATTATCCGAGCCTCTTGAGAAGATAATCTAATGGGTATTCGTTTTTTGTTTTCATGTGGCTTAATGGGATTCCTAGTGGTACAAGTGGTTTGCATTTTGTCCCCTAATGTTATAAATACATCTTGAAGCAGAAAAGTTAAATTCAAGAAAATATTTTATTTCTTTGTCTATTTTAAATTAAGGTTTTTGATGTAGAAGTTTACAGGACTTTGTGTTGGTATAACAAATTAATTTTGCATGCGTGCCAAAGGGATTCAGCACAAGATCCTTTTTAGAGTCTGTTTTTCAGACTTGTTTATATATGTGTGTGTGTGTGTGCATCTGTGTGATTTCCATTGCCTATTGTATGTTTGTTTTTCTTGCCTGCCTGAATGTGTGCACAGGTGTATGCATCATCAAAGAGGTGATGCCAAGCTGTAGATGAGGTGGCTTTGTGGGAGCTGATCCCAGAAGAGGATTGTCTGTGCAGCTGACTGAGATATTGAGAACAACAGAGAATTCATACAGACTCTGTTTGATCTGGTTGACACGCCAAGATGGCCTACCTTGTGCTAGTTTAATGTTATTAGACTTCACCAAATTATTATTATTATTTTTCCAAACAAGAGCACATGTTGATCTTAGATTATTTGTATGTGGCTTTATTCAGGACATTTCACAAAAATGTTAGTGAATAACAGAACTTATTTATGATCTTGACTGCTGCTTCTTCCAGTTGTTATAAACATATCAAAGTTCTGTAAAGAAAACTCTTTTAAACTATGTTTAACTTTAAAAGGGGCCTATTATGTTTCCTTTTAAACAAGTTCAGATAGGTTGATGGGATATATATATATATACTTTTTCCACAAAAAATATTCTCAGAAAATGAGAACATATCCCAGAATACTTTAGCTGTAATTTTACCAAAAGGTGGTTTTGACTCAGGATGGTAGGTTACATTTTACTTTGTTTTGGCCCGTATCATACAATCCATATAAAAAAAATCAGCAACGGTTGTGATTGTAACATGACACCGGATGGAAAACTTCAGGTGTGAACACTTGTCCGAGGTATTGTAATTTCCCTTTCCTTTGCAAGTATTAGCTGTTATATCCTATCATACTTCCATTTTTAAATGGCTTATCAATAAGTTATGGACTTTGGCAAAACTAATGAACTGGATAATACAAACTGATGCTTGGTCAGTGCGGGATGCTTGAAAAAGCACACAGCAAAGGGTTGAGAGTGGACTGCAGCAGCTTATATGTATATCACAGAAAGCAAATGTGAATTTTGACCTCATTACCAATCTGAATTGGCCCAGATTGGTAATACACTTTTGTTGTATTTTATGTAGAACAGATCATGCATGAAGTAGCAGTGCAGCTCAGGTTGACCACTTGAATCATTGTATGTGACTTGTCAATTTAAAAAAATCTCTGTGGCAGAAACCCAGTACAACACCATGCTGAGACTCAGACTCTTTAATTACAGTCTTTTACCACAGACATTGGATAGCCATGCTGAGATTAATTGCATTTGCCAGTATGAAGATGTGTTTTTAAAACTGGCACCAGCTTTGCAGAAGATCTGAATTAAACCAAATTGAGAATTTATTACTTTGCCAAATGTCTAAGTTAAATGTAAAAGATTTGGTTTTCATTTTGATTTCCCCTACAAAATATTTTAATACATTTTGCTAATAGATACATGTCTTCAATTTTAATGACAGTCATAGTGAGAAAGCCAATTATGAGTGTGAACGTTTGTCTGCAGATTGACACCATGAAAGAGGGCCCACTGGAGGCACTGCAAGACATCTTTATACAGTGAATCTAAATGGCACTTTATGTTAGACTTGCACAGAAAGGCATCAAAAACAACTTGGCATGTGTAAGCTCAGACACTTCCACACTTGCTGACTCTATCCTTTAAATGTCTGGTTACATTTAAGTGAGCAAACTGATATGTACTCCCCTGCTGCTGCTTTACTGCTGCTCTGGCAACAAAAGCAGTTAGCTTCACAGAAGTTTAATTTTCATGGTTGACTTAATACAAGAAAGCCATCAAAAGGTCATGTCAGGAAGAGGTTTAGGTCCCATGTTTTGAGCAGCATAGGGTTATTTACGGTGTTTTTTTGTTCCACATTATTTTAAATGGTGCGATAAACATTTGTTTTATTTTTTTTTTCTATTTAATTGAGCATAAGGAAAAGAATCAATGATCAAGTTTAAAGATGAACTAACTCTTAAAAATTAATTAAATATTAGACAGTGATGGTATGGTAAAACTAATACGTACTGTCCTGAAACTCACCTAATATATGTATAGGTGAGTTTTAGTCTAGAATGAAAATGTATCTGTTTTCCCTGACCTTCAAAACCAATTGAAATAAGGGGAAAAATGATTCATGTTTTTGTAAAATTAAATTGAAAGGGAATTGTAACTTAATTTGTTATTTTATCATTATTTATATTAGTATTTTATTGCAAATTTTATTGTCAAATGTAATTTTACTTATTTTATCTTATACTTATCTGTGATTCTGTAACTACTGTGAATTACCATAGTCAGCTGAAGTTGATGATAATGTGCTATAGAAATAAGTATTTAAATTGAAGTGAATATGCACACTATATAAAATATATAGGAATCCATGAGAGCAGCTTAAATATTATGAATAACTGTGAGATGTCATGAAAAGATGACACATCCAAAGCAGTTTAACTCAGTTTAAGCTGTCATGAACTCAGTTGTTACATTTGCAGTGAGTCATTATGTTGCTTTCATTGTTTTAAATTAGAAGACATTCATATCCAGTGTAGTCTTTTAATGTTTCTTGTGCAAACCTGTTCCAATAACTTAAATCAAATATGTTTTTTCAAGAGATATTCCATTTCTGCCAGGACTTTGACCTTTCTGGCTTTTTATTAATGCATTACATTCCGAATTGGCTCCCAAATGTCCCATTTTAAATAACACCTAGAACTAAAGCCTCTCCCGTAGGTCTTTTATCATATCCTGTCAAGGCTGTTTCAGGGTGTTGTGTCATGATTTGATGCTGACAGTCAGCATGCATCCTCCTTCCACCACCCCCCTAGTGCAAGCTAATTTAAAGAGCAGATACACAGTAGCAGATGCCAGATTAGTGTCAGTAGAAAGTGACTGATGAGGAGCCTCCTGGTCGCTTGGTCACATGCTCCTAGTACATCCAGTACAATGTGCGCCAGCTTGCAGCCCCTCTGTGGTTTATAACAATTGAGTTTCCCATACTCAGCTCCACTTAATCAAGGGTTAAATAATGCTTTAGAGGCATTAATGCTGCTGCTGCTGCTCTTTTTTATTTGCAGTGAAGTACTGTATGCTGGGCATTCTGTGGTAGCTTCATGCAGCAGTCTGACTGTTTGTGACACTAATTTGACTTGAGTAGCGAATAATTGTATTACTTCCATTGAAATGGGTGGTTAGCTCTGCACCACAACCACAAATGTAAGGTGACTATAGAAATTTAAGCTTTTGAATGGCAACACGATTTAGGCATTGTTAAATGACCATTAGAGGACCTTCCAAAATGATCATACCCCTCAAATATTTTCCATTTGTGCAGATTTAGTCATGAACTACATTAATTTTAATGTCATTTTACATAGATCAGCAGAGTTATTGGAAATGTTTATAATATTTGAAAAAGCTTAAATTGTGAATTGCATTTGTTTTCTGTCCCACTGAGTTAGTTCTTCAGTTAGTTGTAGGATCATCTTCTTTAAAATTTTGTCTCTTTTTGTTGCTTTGCACTTTATGGACACTGCAATTGTGACTTTTTTTTTATTTCAAAAAAGCTCAAGCTCAGGTTTATTGAAAGGAGAATGCTTGTTGGCATCAACTGTCAAGTCTTGCCACAGATTCTCTGTAATTTGAACATCATTTGTTTTATTTGTAGTATTGACTTTATATCTAGTCCAGTTAGAATCCTTTGTCCCTTCTTAAAGTCTTTTGCAGCGTCTTGCAGGGTTTATTAGTTTTTTCCCCTTAAGTTAGAAACACAAAACATAAGGGTGTTAAGTTCACGTTTTATCTGTCTCTGCTGAAGATAAGTAAAAAACTTAGTTTTCTGCGACAAAAAAAAAATACTAAGCCTTAGTATTATAGATTTCAATATAAACTAAAACACCTTCTTCTACATTTTTGCTCTGTATCCAAACTAGAGATCTTACTTCATAACATAACCCCCTTTATACACATATTCAACTTCTTTCAACACTTTTGCTTGAAATCTATTGATATTTGCTACAAAAATTTAAAGAACTTCATAAAAAAGTGTGTATTCACACTGGAAGCAAAATACACACATGATAACTATTTATTCATTTGGTGACTTTGGAACACATTCAACTTTATTGGATTTACATTAGGAGTGTTAGAGGAAATGGAGTTGAACACACATTACCTTCACACTTTTCACATATTTATTGAGAACATTATTAGAACACAATACATTTTTTCCTTTCACTTCACAGTTGTTAACTACTTTGTGTTTCTCTCTGACATAAAATCCCAATCGCATAAAGTTTGGGGTGAAAAAAAGTTAAAGGCACAGTCCATTTTAGGATATGTTCTGCTTAGAGTTGCTGAATGTTAATGTGAAGAACTTGGCATTCAGAATAGAGTGGAAAGATGCAGAGGAACGGAGTGTGACAAGTTTCTACCTGTCTTTTCATGGCCTCTCCCCCGGAGCTACACTTTCACTCCGTCTTATTCTGTCCTCTGCTTTTGAAATAAAGGAAACGTATTAAAAAAAGCTAGCTTTTACCCATGTTTTCATTCAGTGTCACGACTCAAGGGCAAAAAGGTGCGAGCAGCTTGCTATAGTTTTAATGACTGTAAACTGTGGGACAACCTAGGGAGACAAGTGGGACACACCTGGAAGCTCAGGGGACCATGGTGACAAAATATTGCTCCTCTTCAATAGTAGTTTTTTTTTTTGTGGGGGAATTTTTGAAGAAATAACACATCCTAGTAACATACTGTCTCCTAAATTATAACACTACAGATCACTGTGTGTTCTGTTTCCATATCTAAAAAAGATAAACATATGATATGTCTATCTGCATTGTCATGATCTTTAATTTAAAGCTCACTAAACAAGTGCTAGATGCAGAAGATATTTACTGTGCTATTTGCTGAAAATAGTTTTCTCATATCTTCAAAAGGTACACGTTATTAACCATTTTATTAAGTTTCTATTTAATTACAGTTAACCATGTCAAACATTACTTTTAATATGCATTGCTGTCTTAAATGAGTAGTTGTTGTTTTTTTATATATCTTTATGACCTTCTTCCTGCAGGATCTTTCTTTAAAAATATGTTGTGTTAAAATATGTTCAGTTTATTTATGTAATAATCCACAACAAATATCAGGTCGAGGTGTTTACAGAAAAAGGTCATTTCAATTTAATCACACATACATTCCAATTAATTCTAGAATTTCTAACAGTTAAGCTCTGGAAAGATGCAGAGGAACATCTGCATCTTTATATTTTATTATAAAGATTATCTGTAATAATAATAATTACTATTACAGATAATAATTATTATCTGTAATTAAAGAATTACAGACAATAACGTGACAGAACACTGTTATTAGGCAATTTAAGTCAGTTGTCTAATAACTTTATCACTTATAAGGCATGAGCCTTTATCACTTATAAAGGCTCATGCAATACCATGCAGAAGCTTTGTCTATGCTCTGTGCTCATGAAGATTCCCTCTCCTGAGAATTTCAGATACTTTAAAAGTGAAACTTTCTTTATAATTCAGTTAATAATCAGCTAACCACTTGGGGCATTAATGGAGCATAACAATCTAATTGCCAGATGGATCACTACAGCTTTTATATTACAGTATTGTTTGATCTCATCTGAAACCGGGTCATGGTTATGTAAATTCAAGATTCAATACTGATTCCTGAATGTTGTTTTTGTCTGTGAAAAAAACTAAACAAAACATAATCTTAACCTGGGAAGTCATAAATGTGTTCTCTAGTAGACTGTACTCAAGCAATGTGTACAAGAATGTTGATGAAATGCATATAATTGCGTAAACAGATTTGATTTAGAGGAACTGCATTCCAAATGAGTTTTTTTTTTTTACCCTTTTATGACAAAATGTCCAGGTATGGCCTGCATTATATTTAATCCTGCTGTTTTATTTGTAAACATTTCACCCTTTCATCTCTAGAGCCCCTTGGCACAAGTGCGGCTGTTCCCAGTACAGGAGACTCATGGCTCAACTGGCAATTACATTATTTTTATTTTGAGACCTTGTCACTGCCAAAAAAGACATCATAAAAGTAGTTATTCAAGATTAGCAATATTTTCACTTTGCTGTTAAATTGTGTTTTAAAAATGGCTTTATGTTTGGTTGTATTTGATCCAGAGAAGGAGAGAATGTTATAAGAAGCCAGCAGCATGCAGATGAGCTGTTTGCTGTTCAAGGCTAACAGGAATGGCAGCCAGGATCTGACACTTGACTTGGCTGAAAGCTTCATGGTGAAATGCTTCCAAAGGCCTTCAGGCTTCTTGAGTCTGCCACAGACTTTTTCAAGAAAATGATCTAATATGACCTTAATATAGTTTTGTTCTGTTGGCAAAAGAGAATTTGTGTCATAGAGTTTGCATGAATTAAGAAAAAAAAATGGGGACACAATAACTAGCACATAAGTGCATTTCCATACAATTGTCATTTACAATATTGTTCTATTTAAACAATATTGAAATATGCGATTGTTGCTGAACAATGTCCTCTTAGCTAAACCCCAAATGTTTTAATATCTAATTTTACATTTCTTGAAAACACAGGTCCCTGTCTGGTGGTTAAGGGAATTCCCTGTGATTTGCAGTTATTGGGGTTGTGTGTTGCGAGATAGGAATGACCTCAAACTATTGGCTCTATTTGTTATGTGCTCACTGTGATATGTGGGTTTTGTGAGGAGGGTAGAGTTCTCTCATTTTCACTTATAGGGGTCTCAGACACTGAGGGAATGACCAAAGAGTGTTCAGATCCAGTCAGCTTCAATTACAGCCCCTTGTAGTTTTCCCAGAGGTGCACTATAGCTCCTTTAAGGGGAAATCAATGAGGTGACAAATTGTTGTGGACAGCAACCCCTTTTATTTCTTACATTGTTGCATCCATGCCTGGGTGCCCCTCTAAGCATGTACGCGTGAGTTTGCGTGTGTGTGTGTGTGTCAGTGTGTGTCAGTGTTTGGTGGGTGTGCATACATAAATGAACAACCCCATCTATGATAATTGAATGCTTTGGTCCATTTGTGTTTTGGTGGTTTTACTTTCTGCTTGTGACTTTAATGGCTTGTTATTTGTCTAAACTTGTTTTTAAATGCTCTCTAATGGCTGCTTGCACGCATCGCCCACTGACGCTCGTTGCCTCTGTTTTGTTTATACATAACAGTGTTAATGTTTTCTCAGGGTTATTTTTGTCACGTTCTTGTTAAATGCCATCATGACTGATGGGTGATGAGTGCTGATTTGTTTGAGTTTACTGAGAAACGTATGTCGCCAACTTAGACAGTGTTTTATAGGTTTCTATTGAAAAAGGTTTGTTACAGCTGAGTTTATTCTGCTATTAGCTTTTTGTCAAATATAAACATTGACTTGCACTATAAAATATTCATACCATATAAATAGTTTTACATTTTGTCACATTGTAGCTACAAACCACAATACCTTTTTTTGTTTTTGTTCTTGTGACAGAAGAACACAAGTAGTCCATACAGTAGATGTAAAGTGTAAGGGAAATGATGCATAATTATACCAAAAACTTAGACATGTGGCATGCCGTTAAATGTGGCCCCTTTTCGTTGAATATGCTTAAATAAAATCCAGTTCATAAACTACCTCTAGAAGTTACGTGGACAATTGTTCAAGGCACAGAAAATTGTTAGGCTGTACAACTCCTCAGTTTAGTTTTTTTTCCCCCAAATTAACTTAAAAGGAGGTTATATACAATGGTCATATATTTATATATATGCGTGTAGTTTTGAAAAATCACTTTTTGCATTTATATTTATTTAGAAGTTTATAATTTTTTTTAAATATTTTTTCTTCCTGTGTTTATTTGAGAAGAATATTGATTGTAATTACATTCTGTACTTTGTAGATGTGTTTTTCAGCCACTCCTGTTGCCAAACTCTTATTCTACACAACTGCTGTTATGTAAACAAAGCAGATGTGATATATTTTCTAATGGTGGTTTTCAGAATAAGACAGACTGTTTTGAAAAAGAAAGAACATAATCTCTTCATTCATTAATTTTATCAGAGGGCAGTGATTTTATGTGTCGATTTATCTCAAACTTCCTGCAGGTTAATTGTGATGACAAATCCCCGCTGCATGATACCAAACATTGGGAATACATCAGCTTTGCTGTACTGAAAAAAGCTGTGCTGAAATTAAAGATAGCTCACTAAAATGATAATCTGTTTTGTTTTACATGTCCCTCTACAACTTTTTGAGGCATTCTGTCATTTTTAGGCAGCTTCTCAATAGGCACCTATAAGAGGCCACAGCATTGATGAAACACATTTCTCTTTCTCTTGTCTCCCCAGGAAAAGAAGAGTATGTTGCAACCTTCAAAGGATCCGAGTTCTTCTGCTACGACTTGTCCTTGAACCCGATTCAAAGCAGCAGTGATGAAATCACGTTGTCATTCAAAACCCTACAGAGGAATGGACTAATGCTGCACACGGGCAAATCTGCCGATTACGTCAACCTGGCGCTGAAAAATGGGGCTGTGTCACTCGTCATTAATTTGGGGTCTGGAGCCTTTGAAGCTCTTGTGGAGCCAGTCAATGGAAAATTTAATGACAATGATTGGCATGATGTCAAAGTTACAAGGAATCTACGTCAGGTAACAGTACAAATGGTGATAAAGAGATTAACTAAATTAACAAATGCATTGAGATCATTGCCATCACAAAAGACATTTTTTTCTCAAAACAATTGGGTTGCTTAATTTAATTATGGTGTTTTATGGTGGAGATTTTAATAGCACCACAAGAGAGCAGGGACATCTAGTTTTGAATCAAGACTGCAATTCAGTTATGGTTATGTCTCTTTAAAGTTATAACTGGGCATTTGCTTACATTGAATAAAGTACTCCAAGCAACAACTGAGTCTTAGATAGTTCATTGTACAGTTAATTTTGGTGGATCTTGAACAATCCCTTTCAATCTGTTCTCTCACTCAACGAAATGGCTAGTGACCTAAAGGTTTGTTAAAATTCCCCAATTTCTTTCTGCTTTGAGAAATGACCCAGTAGCCTTCAGATTCTGGGCATCAACACCCTGCCAGTCTGTTGGATCCCTTACCAACTTAGAGACAAAAGTTAAGTTGAGAAACTCATCCACCCTTTTTCTTTTTGTGTCATAGCTCAGTATGCCCATAAGGATATGGGTTTAAAAAATGCTACTTGTACAATGCTCTAATGTCTAATTATTTCTCTCAGAGATACTACTTAGAGCATTCAGGAGGGATTTGGGATATGATCTCAATGAGAATTAGTCAATTTCATGGGTGTCTAGAGAGGACGAAGAACAACTAAGTAAACACTTTCAACACTAATGCTTTGCTGCAACCCTATAAACCCTATGTTTTCATTTTCATAATTGGTTGTCAATAGGCTTTGTTGACCATGTATTTCCCCCCCTCCTACTCATCTATAAAATTCTAATCTTATGAATGAGTAGGTATTGCCAAGGTACAACAGGGTATTTCCATTTCAACTAAGGATTCTTGTGTAATGTGTTTTTTATTTAAAAATAGAACAGAAATTAGTCTTTGCTTCTGGAGAGAAAGGGCTCATAATGTACATTTGAGTAATGGGGCCAAACAGCCTGACAAAATACCGCCATATAGAAAAATTCAAGTAATTGCCTTTGTTTATATATGAGCATTTTTACTGGATTATTTGGACATAACCTGTGTAATCACCATAATACAAGCCAAACCTTTTACACTGTTTGAGATTTTATCAATCAGAGCTTATTGTTAAACTATTCAGCTACTGGTAAAAGAGAACTGTCTATTTTTTTTCCCAAGTTACCAATTACTGGATAAACACCAGGGGAAAAATATCTAGATTTGTTCCTGCTCCCTTGCTGTGGAATGTTTATCTTCACCTCAGCATTTAAAAAGCTTTTTTTGCAGACTCAGCACTCTGGTTATTGGCAAATATCTGCCGTTTTCCTACTTGGAACATTCACTGCATTCAGATTTAAAAGGAAAACCGAGCATACTGAGTGCATGCTGTACGGGGGATCAGAATAGCCATCCTCCTCATTTCTTGTCAGGTCTTTTCTTTGTCTCATTGCAGTAAAGTGATCCTAAAGTTCATCAGTAAGACCAAATGAAAGGTAACGTATTGAATGAGTGCCAGAAAGTCTGATGCGCTGGATTGGAAGATTGCTGAAGACTGAACAACAACAACATTAAAATGCAAATAAATAATAAAGAAAAAGAAAAACAACAAGGTTTTCATAAATATTTTGAACATGGAAACGGTTAAAGAGGGTCAATTGATGTGCTTTAGGCATTCTTTTTTTATAAACCATAAGATATCTTTAAATCACAACCTCAGAAGGCTTTTTCTGCAATTTAGCTATTTGGGCACACACAGAAAATGGTGCAACTGTATCAAGACGATCTCAGGGAGTCACTGCTTCAGTTATGGCTCCTCTTGGGGAGCATTCTTCCTGTTTTTCTTGGTCAGCTTTTTTCTTGTTACACTTATTTTGCCCTTTTTTTTTCTCTATGTCACTAACATGCTTTGGAAACAAACTAACATCATTCATGGAATGTGCCATTCTACTAACCAGTATGGGTTTTTGTCGTTTACCAATGTACTAACAGTATTGACCATCATATATTATTTGAGTAACAGTCGTTATTCTGTTCACAGTTTTTAATTTCCTTTCTCCCCCCTTTTCCACAAAGCACTCAGGCATTGGACACGCTATGGTAAACAAACTACATTGTTCGGTAGATATCATTCTAATTGTTTCTTAGTTTGGGTTTGCCGTGTGTTTCTTTTCTTTTTTTTTTTTTTTTTACTGTAGACGTCATTTACAAAATAAGGGAAATTGCGGTTGGTACTCTTCTGCTTACTTTTCAAATCCTTTTATTTATATTCTTCGGGTTCATTCATTGGTTTTCACTCTGTTTATTCCACCTGTTTTCTGTCCACTTCTGTTTCACCCGCTCTTTTTTTTAGGAGCATCATTTTCGAGCTATTTGCAACAAGCTGTGGTTAATAATGAGGACGCCCTCCTGTCTGGCTGGACTGATGCTCTGTGGCTCAGCCAGTTGTATCCCCATCCACTTTGCATGTCATCTTCTTCAACTTACATGTTGGAAATGTCAAACTGCACATTTGCCAACATGAATGTAACACTTGAGCTGTGTTTGTCATTTCTTCTCTGGTCCTTTATGATTTCGTTTTGTGATTTGGCAGTGCTCATAAACTTTTTCCACGAGCTTTTGCATGTAAGTGACACTGTGGCAAGCATAAAAGATTATGATTCAGTATCCAAATAATGAATTTGGGAATCATTTCTTTTTGGTTACTTGTAAGCAAAAAGAAAAGACAAATACATGCATGTTTTTAATGCCCCAACCTTTTTCCAACTCTAAAAAGGTGATTGCATGTAGTCCCTTTCTAACATAGTAGCACGTTATGATCTAATTTATATAAGTACTAAATGTACTAATGTACTAAGATACCAGTTGAACTAACCTAGATAGCACTTTACTAACACCATTTTTGTGTCTGCTAAAGTATTTTTCAGTTGCATTAAAGTCAATACTAACACTGTAGTATGGGTAGTTTACTAACTGTATAACCAAAACAGTTTTGGTTCCAACTAATCAAACTGGACAAAATAATAAGAAAACAAGAAAAAACTGCATTTAAACAGACATGAAAATGGGTTTGGGAATATAAACATGGGAAATATATGATTGACAAACGAAAGAAAGGGAATAAAAATGCATAATTTAGGCTGCCTCCCTATAGCGTGTCCTTTCCCTGTGCTTTGTTGCGTAGGTAACCATATCCGTAGATGGGATTCTGACCACTACAGGATACACACAGGAAGACTATACCATGCTAGGCTCAGACGACTTCTTCTATGTTGGAGGAAGCCCGAGTACAGCAGACCTTCCTGGATCTCCAGTTAGCAACAACTTCATGGGTTGCCTCAAGGAGGTAAACACCGCTTCTCTGTGAACTCTTAAGACTGGTGGGTGTATGGGATGTACAGCTGGCTTCACCTCGGGACACCAGAACCGGCTCTTCACACCCACACACTGACCCTGCCTCTTTCTGAACACTCTCTATTAGTTGGCATCTCCTTATTTCTATAGTTTGATGCAAACTTTTTATGATAAATTTTTTGCTGGTTCTGTTTCTTTTGTGCACATTCAATGTTTAAAACACAAAAGGCACCAACTTACAGACGTGCACTGAGCTCTGTCTTAAAGTGGAATTCAGCACCGTTCTCCAGCGGCTCTGTCAGGTGCACATCAAAGAGAAACAGTGATCCAGAGATCAGGGAGTTGAATTTTCATGAGCAGTTGGGCAGCTCTCACCCCCACACCTCTATTTGGATATGAGCTCAGAACAACCAACTGAGACGCTATCTTCATTCAGATTTGTTCTATCCAAGTTATATTTGGTGTCAACTGAAATTTGCCTTCCAAGTGCTAGAAATTTAACACAAATACTACAAATATAAACAACACTTTATTACCAAACATTTTGCTCCTTGCATTTAACAGGTTGAACCCGATTTTACATTTAGATCACCCTTATTTTATGGTCAAGATTCTACTCACAGATTTTGCTCTGCTTTGACATGGTAGCTTCAAGCAGTTGTTACAGATATGTTAGCTGCCTATCCATGATGCAACTCTGCTGTGCTACTAAATTAGACTGAGTGATGTTTAAGAACTCTGTTTAAAATGCTTTGAGTTGAGCATTAACCTGCTGGAAGTAGCAATCAGAAGATGAGTTCATTGTATTCATAATACTCAAATAATATTAAAGCACTGAAAATGTCCAAGAATCAAACCCATGTCATTACTTCAACCTGAAATATTGATAAAGGGCAAAATGGGTCTTCCCTTTAAAGCTGGTATATGTGAGTTTTATTAAAAAAAAAAAAAAAAAATGTTTTTTACATATTTGTTGAAATTCTATAATATGAGACAGGCAATTTGTCTCATTTTTGAGACAAATTACTTCAAGATTGAGTTCTTCCACCTCCTCCCATTGCTACCATTGCCGTTTAAAGAAATGCACAATCAGTAAGAGGCAGCAGGAAGGCTGCCATCCTCAGGTATGCAATGCTAAATCTCCTAATGGCGGAGAAACATTGTAGAAAACTTTAACTGGGGCTCAATTTTTTTCACAAATGAACTCTTATATTTTTCTCAATGTTTACAAATTTCTTACAGTTGATAACCCCAACATGTTTATGCCAAATTTACAACCAATCATATGAATTTTACAGCTGAAATCTTTCATCGAACCTAGTCTGGGCTCCTGCTGCTGTAGTGCATCTGCTTCAGAATTTGACTTTTGCTTTCAGAGATTCTGAATGCTTTGGTTTTTAACAAGTGGATATCTTAATTACAGTTCTCTGTCATTTCGAAACAGTATTCCCATTCTTCTTTGACCTGTGACATCAACAAACTATTTTAATGAGCAAAAGTTCTGCTAACTGGATTTTTTTCTGTTTTTAAGTCATCCTTTATAAATGTGAAAGTGGGTTTTCCATTAAAATCTACCAGTAGCTGTGAACTATTAACTACTTTTGCATGTTGTCTCAACCAGATCTATTGCCTAAATGCATTGATTTTGCATCTAATTTGTTATTTGTGCTAACAATTAATTGAACAAATACATCTGTTAAAGAGGCTGGCTAATGTATTTTCTTTCAGAATATGTGTTCTCAGCCATGTAATCTGGCACATAACCCTCAGGACATTTTACTCTTTGTCACTTATTCTTTATCTTTTGCTCTGCCAAAAAGGCCTTTGCACTTTGTGCAATTTATCTTCCAGAGATTAAGTGAAAAGTAAAGAAGAGGTCAGTTTCTTTACCAGGTGACTCATAAGGTATAATTTTCACTGTATACTCTATGTTTGCTTCTTTCAGGTTAATACTTTTTGATCTGGTGTATTTTCCTCAACTGCAACTGAATCTTTTGATGGCATTATTATGTAATGCAAAATTGTTAGTGAAGGAATTTCTTAATTTCAAAAGTCACATTTTCTTGACTATTTTCCTTATCCTGTTATATCTACATATAGTATTATGCCTTAACCCTAAGCTATCAGTGTCAATAATGTCTAAGGGAGATCTGAGGTCAGTTTGTTTAGCCGACTGTCTAAATTACACACCAGCCAAGTGCAAGTCATTAGAAATCTTGTTGTTACTCAGGGTTTCCTAGTTGTCTGTATGTCTATTAGGATGTGCTGACAACAAGACTGGCCTCATCTTGGGTGTGGTCATTGTAAAAAAACATAGAAAATTTCTCCCTTAATAATGATACTGAACTGCTCACAATCTTTTACTTGTAGCACGCAACTATGAATGAGAAAAAGGGTAAACCAAATATCTCTTTTTGCATCAGTGATTCAATTTTGCCTTTTAAATCTGTGCATTTTATCATAATCATTACAACTGAATAAGACTGGAGCACATCAGCCAGTTAATAAATAGACAAGCATTTTGAAGACATATACAAAAATAAATTGCACTGAGTAGCTAGAACAGGCAAACCTGTCCAATTGCTTGTTGACACAAACACCATATAAGCCAATTACAGGGCAGTAGCTCAGTGCATGTATTTATCTAGCTATGGTGAGGGCAAATTCATGAAGTTTGAACTGAGTATTAAAATAAGAAAGAAATGCATTTTAAGTGGCTTTGAACATGATGTGGTTGTTGATGCCTGACAAGCAGGTCTGGGTATTTCAGAAAATGGACAGGGATATTTGCAATCAGCGATTTCAAAGAAGAGAAAATGTGTGAGGTTGTGATAAAGATGAACCCTTGTCAGAGGAAAAAGGGCTAACTGGTTCAAAATGATAAAATGGAAATAGAAGCTCAAATAACCATTACTTACAGGTAAAGGTATACAGACTACCATCCATGAGACACAAGATGACAAACTCTGAAGCAGAGGGCTACAGTGGCAAGTCTATGAATCCATGCCATGTGGAGTTAGGGCCATTTTGAAGGTGAAAAGGGGTCCAGTCTGGTACAAAATGTGACTTATAAAGTTATCTGATGAGCATAAATGAAACCGTAAATGAAGAATGGTATATGTCCAGCGGATTGTGACCATTTACTAGTAAGTAACTCAAATCATGAAGACAATAAAATTAAATACAGTTAACAATATACTCAATAGCATACAGAAAAACAAGACATTGTTTCTTTGGGATATGCATCATGCTAGTGCGAAAAAAACAAAACAAAAAAAACATATTCTGAAATAAATGCATAAAAGAAAGAAGAATTTATTTAAAAAACATACAACTTATAAAATGCACAATCTTAACAGCAGAGCAGCATCTCAACAGCTTGTGGCAGAAAAGTGTGAAGCAGTCTGGTGATTTTGCTTTCGATGTTCAGTTTGTAGAGTTTGCCAGAATGTCAAGTCCTTTTCCTACATCTCTAGAAGAGATCGTGGAAACACAGAATTATGTCTCAGGTTCCCTCACTTTTCATGGGGTTCTTGTTTGCCACATGAACAATAGTGAACAACATGCCATCAACTCTGCACAATATTGAGGATGCTGATAAGGAGTGAGGTTTGGGTTTTCCCAGAAAAGCAGTCTTGATCTCAGTGAAGTTTTTTGATGAGGTTATCTAAGATCTGTTCACAGCAACTTAAAAGTTTGCAATCAAATGTCAGGCAAGTTCTGTTTGAAAGGTGGCATCTTGAGTATAATTTGACAGAACAATTAATGCAAAATTATCTGCTGGTTTGTCCTTTGTCAGAAAATGCATTGTTATAAGTTAACTTGTGTTTCATAGTGCCAGAGTCATAAAGTGAGAGAGGAAATGAGAGCCCATTACAGGGTGTATAAAATGATTAGTGGATTAGCAGCTATTAGAAAGGACTCACTGTGCTCATTTCTAATTTTAAAGTACCTGAATCTCCCACCCAGCTGTATCTGTAGCTCCTTTATTCATGAGGCAATGAAGCAACTAAGCTGGCTCTCAAACTCTCATATGCCTTCTGCATCTTCTAAATGGTGAAAGTTTTGAAGACTAGAGAAGGTTATTATTTATAATGACTGTGCTGCTTTAAAGCAACCACATTCCTCAAAAATATCACATTACAAAAAGAAATAAAAATAAAGTTTATAAAACAATAAATAAATTTTCTTCTTCATTAGATCAAACAATTAACCTGTTTATCTGGAATACCTACAAAATAGTATTCAAATATTTCTTGAAACCGAAATGCAGCTTGTAGGTAATTGACTGTTACATTTCTTGCCATTTTACTACACTGGTAAGCTTCATGTCAGCTGTTACTGTGGAATTACACAAGTGCCCCATCACAGGTCAGCCTCTGAGTATGTTGCAATGGCATACGAGATGCAGTTTACCAGCATGTGCTCTACTCCCGGATTGATGGTGTGTCCCCATGGGGCTTTGTTGCAGTGTTTGTGTGCAGATTCTAGCCTGAGCTGCGATGCCTTCCCTGTTGGTTCTGATGGCAAAACAAACGGTGGTGCAGTAATAGCTGAGTTGTCACAACTGTGGTTTGATGACAAATTAGTGCAGCACTACTAGTGCAGAGCAAAGCATAGCTCTGACCAGAGCTTCTTTAACTTTGAAAGATGCCCTTTGTCTCAACTATAAAAAATTTATTTGGGTTTATTGGCTTTATCTGTTCCAAGTTTGTCTCAGGGACTCCAGTCTAGCTGGTTGACATATTACCCTTGATCCCTTTACTTCTTTCAACATTGTTTCTTTAGACATTATATTCTGGTAAGAGGAGCTTTCTATTTCTATTTACTTTTCTTTAAACATTAAACATTTCCATTTAAGTCGAGAACAAACCGAGATGTTCAAAATAAGAAATAAGGGTACTTATGTGGGAATAAAGACTTTACATCATCAATTTACTAGTTTTCATGCAGTTCAGCATTCCACAACAGTGAGTCTCTTAGGTTCTCTGTAAATCCATGCATGATCTTAAATAATTCTGATCCACAGCTTCAAACTACATTTTCCTAAAATGTTAAGCAGAGTATATATGAGATAGTGCTAAATATCTTCCAGTATGCCAATGTAATCCCATTGGAAGTGTCCCCAATTTCATGTGAAGCTTTTCCATACCAATACATACCATAACAAGGCTATTTTTCTTTCTTTAAAGTGACGTTTATTTGATTTGACTCAAATATAGATACAATACAACTTCTCTTTTAGCTTGTAGTTCATATCTTTTGCAGAAAAAGAATGTGTTTGTGTTTTTTTTTCTCCTTCTTCATTTTCATTAGTTTTGTTTCCTCCGCAATAAATTTCTACTCCCCTGAATGTTTGATTTGAAAACTGATTGACACACATTTAAGCTTATGTGTCTTATTTCTTTGAGGTGAAAAGAGGAAGAGCACATTGATGTTTTAATTAATCATTTTGACATTTGTCTAAATGTTAATTAGTTTCCCATATGGAAATTACTCATAAGTACACAGATTTCTGCAATGGCAGCTGCATAATTGCAGCAGACATGAAAATTGGATAATTACGAGGTTGTGTCTGTGTTTTATTTTATTTATTTATTTCAAGACTGTTGCCAATTACATTAATCTGCCACTGAGTGTGTAACTAAACACACTGTGGTTACCTACTTAGTTCACAGTACAATGTTCTGATCAATAGCAGTGGTTATTTTATTCAGAAACAATCACTGACATTTACAAAAGAAATTCATGACATTTAACCTCACGTTCTAAATTTGTTTAAAAAATTAAATAAACTTTCATAAGCCATTGTAACTGCTAATACATGAAATGTCTTGCAAATGTATTCACAACCACAAAACTTTTTTACATTTTGTCACATTACAGCCACAATTGCCAATGTATTTTACTGGGGTTTAATGATTTAGCCTTGTAAAGTATTGGATAATTACAATATCCAAAATTGTTACAATGTGTTTAAAATCGCTTTCACAAGTGACATAATCAATATGTACAGCTCATTTTAAGATGACCCCAGTAGCACTAAATAGGTTAAACCTGGCATTAAAAACGAATGATATTGAGTTCCTACCCTCTTTCTACAACAGCTAGAGGTCACAATTTTATTCTATTTTTTCATACAAAAGAACTTCATGACACATGTCCCACTGATGCTAAACCTGCTCTGGGTCATATTGTCTCAGAGCTTTACCTGAAACAAATACTGTATAAAGTTTGCAGAATTAAAATCTGTAAATATCTTCACCTAATCAATTTTCTAAATTGAGTGCAAGATACTGAGTGCTGCAGAGTGGATGAGTAAGCTCATGCACTCGTTTTTTGAAAGGCATATCCATCATCTGCCCACTTTTTTTTATAATTACAGCTCCAACCAGGGCTTTAATCACCATTTTACACAAGACCTCTGAACAAGACTGTAGTTTAGATTTATCCCTTTCCTCGCAATTCTCACATGCACTCTAAAGATATTTTACCTAAATTTACCCTCTAAACCATTATCAATGATCTTCACATGTTTTTCCGGTAGTAAAAATCAAAAGAGATGCATTGCTTTTTTTCCCATCCCTTCCAGTCAGCATACACTGTGCACTTGTTGTGAAGTAATAGAAAGTCTAGAGAAGTGTGAGGGATTTGGTTCTATGTAGGTGAAGCTCCTTAGCTATAGATACAGTTTGACAAACCTGACTAATTTTGGGGTCAAATGTCACATGTCATCAGGGATTAAAAACCACATGGATAACTGCTGATTAATTGTTGCATACTGTTGCATTTTGCAAGGCTGTACTGTATATCTTTATGACTGTGAAAAATAAATGTATTTTATTCTCTCCTTCTCCTCTTTAGGTTGTTTATAAAAACAACGATGTGAGGCTCGAGTTGTCTAGGCTGGCTAAACAGGGTGACCCCAAGATGAAAATCCATGGCACTGTGGCCTTTAAATGTGAGAATGTAGCCACTCTGGACCCCATCACCTTTGAGACACCCGAGTCATATATTATTCTCAACAAATGGAACGCCAAAAAGACGGGGTCCATCTCCTTTGACTTCCGCACCACCGAACCCAATGGCCTTCTACTTTTCAGTCATGGCAAGCCCAAACAGCAACCAAAGGACTCCAAGGCACCCCAAACTCTTAAAGTGGACTTCTTTGCCATTGAGATGCTGGATGGCCATCTGTACTTGCTTTTAGATATGGGCTCTGGAACCACGAAGACCAAAGCAGTGAATAAAAAAGTCAATGATGGTGAATGGTACCATGTGGACTTCCAGCGAGATGGAAGATCAGGTAATTAAAAGAATGTATAGTCTGTATGTAAAGAAATTGAAAATTAGACAAATCATATTAGTGGGGAAAACTTGCAAACTATTCAATATTACTAAAATTATGCAAAATTTAACTTATAAACTTAAAAATGTAGAAGGCACTAAGTGATGTATTCCGCTGAAAGAATTTTCCGTGAATCTTAGTATATTTAAAGGTATTGGGACTTAGTTTAATTATGTCAGACTAAAATTATAAAAACTGAAAAAGTGTATTGTGTCTGAAGTCTGAAATATATTTTGAGTTGCTTTTGAGTTCATTTGAAACTTTGAGCAAAAGCTCAGCTGTTCACTTTTTGATTTTTTTTTATTTATTTTTTTAACCTGGTACAAAGCTTTGTATTTCTTTTAGCAAAAAAGAAAAATATGCATCATCTTTCATTGTCTTAAGTTTCCAGTGAAAGCTTATTGTATTCTTTTCAATATTTCTGAAATGCATAGTTTTGATATCAGGAATTCAACTTCAATCAATCAAGCCTGAGATCCCAGACATGTGTTTGAAGCAGAATAACTATTTGCCCAACATGTCCTCTAAGACTGAGGCTACCCCACTCTAATCTATGTTGAGTTGCTTATTGAAGCAGCAATTTGTTAGTGTGAGCTTAAAGCCAGGGTCTAGCAATGTCATGCTGCAAATTAGATATGCCCTTTGACCATGTTTTCCACTTCATCTCAAGAGGTGGAAATTAGATTAAACTGTTTCATTATCCCCCAAAGCAATATTTGGTTGCAGTTATGAATTGAGCTTTCAAACACAGTCAAAATCATGATCATCTTTTATTTAAAATTAATATATGTGTTAGTCAAATTAAGTATTTAGATTTTTCTGAAAATCAAATATATATTCAACTCCAACTTTTTGCACAATTATAAAAAGTAGTCACTAAGTTTTTTTTTCTTTTTTCTTTTTTCATTTTAGAGGAAATGGAAAACTGACTTTGCTTAAAACATAAATCTCCAACATTTAGTTACGGTAGACCAAACTATAAGAAACAATGTCTTGCTAAATTAGATTGTGTTCATTATCTGTCTAGTACTCTCCTATCATCCACCCCCACATACTTACTCACATTCACTTACACTAACACATCCACACACAACCTCGAGCCCTCTCGTCAAGTTCTCTTTACTCACCGCTCTCTGTCTACTCTGCCTAAGTTTCCATGGAAACAGGAGGTGGTCTCTCCCAGGACTAAGACAGTTGCTGCACAGTGCTGAGCTGTACACTAATGACATTTCAGAGTAACTGTTGTTCTTCTCTTCAAGTCTGGTAGCAAAGTGCTCATACCATAGAGTGTAAAGGGGACAGAAAAAATACTTTATGCAATAGAGCCATCAATCCAAAGCATACAAACCTAATGGCTAAATAAGGTACAAATATCATACAGTTTTACATCAGATTAAAACTGCCCACAGACTCCAGACTGTCCAAGACTGTGTTAAAGTAGGACAGAAAACCTCATTTCAATATAAATGCGAGCATGAGCCTACTGTGATATTAGTACTCACCACATACTTCTCTCCTTGTGCTTTTTTTAAAATCATCATAGTGCTGCCATCAGAGGTATTACATTTGCTCTGGGAATACCAGAGCAAATGCAATTTGGAGATGTATGCACAGCTAGGAGCTCTTCTCCACTGGGAGCTCATTCAAATTGAGAATGATCTCTTCCCAATTTGATTTATTGGTTTCTTCCAATGGGAACCAAACAGGCAAATAAATGTCTGCTTTTTTCAATAAATTCTTAATTTTAAGTGCTTGGTAAAATGTTTTTTGTTGCAGTGGAAACCTAATCTAACCTAATAACCTAGGTTAACCTAATAGCAGCCATGATTCCAAAATGGTACAAAAGTGTGACAACTTGGAGTACTGCCAACCTGATGTGGCCACAATTAGGTAGTAGCTTTGCCATGATCTTCTTCAAATTTTCTCATGACCAACATGTCAAGAGGCCATGGAGCATTAGATTCAAAATAAATAACCTTCCTAAATCCAGAAATGCCGTCACAACAAAAACAGCACAAGAATTCCGTAGCATAAGAATAACATAACTCCCACTCCTTCAGACAGAAAGCCCTATCCTAGCCGGTATATAAAATATTTGCCATCCTTTGAGAGTTGCATGTAAAAGTGAATAAATTCCCTGTCCTACTCTTGTTTTTAAAGGCTAGCCATCCTTCACACTGCAGTGTCCCTGTCATGTACGTTTTGATATATGACTGAAGATAGATAATTTTAAATCTTAAGAAAATAATTTATTATTATTAAGTCTCTTGAAAGCACAATGCACAAAGCTTTTCATCTATGTACTGTGTTTTATCAATACACACTACCTGAAACAAGTATTCACACCTTGGTCCTTTATTAGCAACATTTCCAGCAACTATGACTTTTCCAAATAATTATTTCTTCCCCAACTGGCTTCTTCCAATGGGAACCAAACCAGCAAATCGACGTCTGCTTTTAAAAGTCATACTCTAACCTTATTGCATTAGTGATGCTACAAGACACAGTGCTTTTAAGTAAGGGTGTCTTGGCTCGAAATACTTGGGGTATCTCACTGGGGACATTACATAGAGATTCAACTGAGGACACACAGACACACCACTGCTTCAAACTGAAACATGCCCACAAAGAGTAAAGGAACAGGTACAGAGCAAGCAGAAATGTAGAGAACACTTTCTTCATCCTCACAGCCACCTTACTGGCTTCTTTTCCCGCTGAGAATCCAATCACATCGGGGAGACTTGGCTGTACCACCCTAACTGGATTGCAGTAATCCCCTGTCTAACATGTTTTGGGGATGTGTGAGTGGGGTTACAGGATCTCATGCCAAGTTCAGCCAGTCTGCTGATGCAGAAGGTATGAGAGAGATATAAGCTGTCTTTTGGACCCCTGTGATACGGTTTGGTAATAAAGTGCTCCTTGCGGGCAGGTGAGAGTGAAATAGAGACGGAGAGAGAGAAATAGAAATGTGTCCTTAATATAATCAAGTGCAACCGATTGCCTTAACTCACCTAATCAGTAATCAGAGAAACTGGTCAGAGAACTTTGGAGGATGAATGTTGCTCAATACAGAGGAATTCTGAAAGAAAAACTGAAGACATGAAACTGGGGCAGAAGTTTATTTTCCAACAGGATAATAGCCTTGTTATCCTTTAACGAGGGCTACAGAAAAAATTGTTAAGTTCCATAGTTTACAAAGTCAGTCTCCAGCAGTGTCCTACATGTTTCAGATTCAGATATTGTCCTGATTGAGCACGCTTAAATAACATGAGTGATTCTTGAGCAGAGGCAGGTGACAAGCTAAGAGTGTAATTTTGACATTGGAATCAGTTTTGTTGAAGTAAGGTTACATCTTAGTTCAGTAGGGCAGCATGCTTGGATGAGTGGAATCGGTCATATGCTTAGATTTAGATCTAAGCATATCCATATCTTAAAATGGTCCAATTAAAGTCCTGAACTAAGTGCACAGCTACTTTTGCAGCCATATAATTTCTGTATTTTTGTCATTAAGTCACCATATAAATCACTTATTACTCTTTTTCGTCCATTAATAGATTTGCTCAAATAAATCGGTCCCATATGCCCATTCTAGCTGCTAATATCACAAACACTTCCTGTCCTTCAGTCTTTATATATGTGTTGCGCTTCCCATGGTTCTTGCCAGCCACTTGCTCATGTGTCCATAGGATTCTGGTGTGGCTTCAGGCATAACATAGTTTGATTATGTTTACACAATTCCTTGGAGGACTATGACAAGTGAGCAGAGAATCCTGAGTCTGAGGCCTCAGTGATGGAGGCGTCAATCTTCCACTTGCATCAGTTTGACCCAAAATCAGTTTAGAACAGCATAGTCTAAGAACACAATTTCTTAGCTTGTTGCCTATGAATGTAAATGCCTTTGAGACTTCCAGGAAGTATAGATATGGCCCGATTACGTTAAGGGGCTATTAGCTTGATAATGACCCCTTCAGTATTTACTTTGTAAATGTATTATTCACAGACCAATCATCCAAATCACTTCCTACTTCCACAGGGTGAGATATATCAAAACTGAGAGTGTAGACACTTATGTCACAATTCATCCTGACCGTAGTGATGTTTATTCTTCAGCTGGGCACCTGCAGTCTGGGAAAAGTTTTCTCACTAATGAGTTTGATGTAGTGAGCTCGTTAGCTGTAACCTGAAGGGAGCTGTTCTGGCTGCATGACGGGTGGCCCATGCCAAGTGTGCAGAGCTTAGAAGTCTCAACAGCTGGTGCTGGAGAGAGCAGGGGCAGTGGGTGACGGCAGGAAAGTGCTTGGAACAGATGCCTGGGGCCAAAACCCTGAGAAGAGAGCTGGAACATGTTACTGTGCACCAGGTTAATCATTGTGCACTAGGTATTTAGCTGTCTCTCTCTTATGCATTTTTCGTAGTAGGCTGACTCACCTTGACTATAAAGTGCATGCATAATCAAGATTATTAGCATATATTTTATTTCTAAAGAGCTTAATTTCTGTTGGATAAATTTTTTGAAAAACATGCAATGACAAAAGAGCAAAAATAATTGAAATGCATTAATTACATAATTGTGATTTATACAGTCATACATGCTAACAATTGTTGTAATGAAATGTGAAAAGCCCATTTAAATGTCTAATTATTATTTTTAATTATGTCAACTGGCTGTATTGAAAATGTATGTGTGGCTCAGGGCTTGTTTCCAACCACAAGCAGTTTGACTTGAAAAGTCATCTGAAGCTGTGGTCCTATCACACACACTGGAGTCTTGCCATTTAGCCCAAAGCAGTCTGCTAATAGCTCTTTTATATCTGCCAAGGCATGCCTCCGCCACTCAAAATGTAAATTATAACTTTATGGCAATTGTAGTTTTGAGCATCCTTAGCCTACTTTTTTTTCTACCAATGCTTGTGCTGATCTTCGGCAGCACAGTGTATGGATTACTCGATGTGGATGCGGGCAGACGAGGCAGCCGCCATTAATTAAAGTCCACAATGGGTCCTACGCTCAGAGTGACAGATCCATATACAAATTAATCACTCGGTCTGAGTCCCACAGTAAGGCCTTCCCTTTTTGAAGCTTTACAGTCCAGTCATGTCCGCTGTTGTTTACGGTGCTCCAGATCGAGAATTAAACCTGAATGAGAGTGATAAATCATGGCCAAGAAACACACAAACTCCCACTGCAGGTTTATGTGTTAGAGAGGCACAGACAGGGTGAAAAAACCACAGCCTGCAGTCTGTTAATCAAGTTCAAAAAGATGGTTACGATGTTGTCCCCCACCCCCACTTTTTTTGAACAGGGTGGTGGTAGAGGACGTCTGCAATGATAAAGAGGGTGATGATTTTTCTTTTCCTTACTTTTCTTTTTATGACCACGGCTTTATAGATAAAGAAGATTTATTAGGGGAAATCCAAGGAAAATGGAGAGGATACTCTCAGGGATCCCAGATTAGATTTCTAATTGACCAGCAGCCTGTGATTAATAACTTTTATCAACAGTCATCCATCATTCTAAATGAAGAAAATCCTGACCCTGTTCAGATATATAACCCTAATTAAGCTAATTTCTTCATTAAACGGGGTTGAAACAGGCATTCCTTGTAAGTTTGTATCTTGACCAAACTGTTTTGTTTTTTTTTGCATCCAAAGACATCAATATATTTTATAATCTGATACACAGCCTTGCATAACAGGTTTTATTCATCCAACTGTATGTTTTTATTGCTTACTTTTTAGGTACTATCTCCATCAATACCCTTCGTACTGCTTACACAGCTCCTGGAGAAAGTGAGATCTTGGACTTGGATGACAATCTGTACCTTGGGGGTCTGCCAGAGAATAAGATGGGCCTCGTGTTCCCCACTGAGGTGTGGACAGCATTGCTCAACTATGGCTATGTGGGCTGCATTCGAGATTTATTTATCGACGGACAGAGTAAGGATGTGCGACGTCTTGCAGAGATCCAGAAGGCTGCTGGGGTCAAACCCTCATGCTCTAAAGAGCCTCCTAAGCAGTGCTTGAGCAACCCCTGCCAAAACAATGGGGTCTGCAGAGAGGGCTGGAACCGCTACGTTTGCGACTGCTCTGGAACTGGATTCTTGGGACGCTCCTGTGAAAGAGGTAGGGCTTTTTCTTCCTTTTAACTTTTATAACTTTGGAATCCTCATTTGGGATAGTCTTTATTCATATAAGGCAAGGCAACTTTAGTTATATTACACCTTTCAGCCCAAAGACAATTCAAAGTGCTTGTACAAGAGAGTTAAAAAAACATACAACAAGAAGATAGTAATTAAATAAAAATAATAATAATAAAATAAAAATACTAACAACAAGAACAAATAATAATAAAAGATCAAGCAGATTAAAAACAATGTAAAAATTCAGAATTCAAAATTTAAGAATAGGCAACCTCAAATAAGAAGGTTTTTAGCCTTGTTTTAAATAAACTCAAGGTAACTGACAAGTGTATTTTTTCATTGTGAATTCTTTGGAATTGCAAAGCATGTAAACCTAACAGGACAGCTGACATCTTGAGATAAAATCGCAACTATTCAGTTTTATTCACCTGCAAAAACATATATATTTCTCTATGTCATAAGTGTGACTCCAGGGGAAATTCTCAGAACCAGATTTTCACTTGCCAATAAATTCATGCACACAAAATCACAAAAGGAAGATAGAAGCACTGATAATTATTTTATAGATACAAATACAATCAGCACGGCAGCCAATTATATAACAGCAGTTGAGTACATTTAGCGAATTTTGTATGCTGAAGATAACTTGTTCAAGTTGAAATTATGCATCAGAATGAAGAAATAGGAAATGGGGATTTCTAACCTCGACGTCTAGCCAGAAGCTCCAGCAGCTGACGCTATCTTTATATATGAACCGCCTTCAAAACCTTAAATGTTTTCAAAACATTGTTGCATTTATGAGAAGAATCAAGGTCATTTTAAAGGCAACAAATAGCACTTGTGCAGTGAATATTGACAATACATAAGTAGCTTATTATTAAACGGGCTAATTTTTTCAGTTCATCTTGAATTTCAAAAGCCAGTCATTCAGGTCATTACTTTGTCTGATGGACTGAACTTCACCAAATCAAATACAGCAAATAAATAAAGAATAACAGATACAGTACATACAGTACTGTTGAGTATAGAGAGCCAGAAAATATGCCAACAGAATGAGTCAGGAATCTTTTTTGGTTAATGCGGGACCATGTTGAGTGATAGGTGACTGATGCACCACTGAGACACTGCTGGTCACGTCTACCATGCACACCAGCCCTTAAATTGGCTGTCTTCTGCCAGCCATTAGCCTCATCAAACTATTCATTCATGACCAGCTCCTGTGCAGAATACTTATATGTGTCTCCTCCAGAAAAGAGAAAAGGGGCAATACAGCTAAATATTATACTCCTATGTATTGGCTAAAGCAGAGTTACCCCTGACCCTGCAGAAATGATTTCTGTGGGAAGCAGAGAGTTGAATTGCTGCTTTTCAGAACATTAAACAAGTTTCTCCAACTTGTAATTTTAAAAGTGGGAGGCCTAAAACAGGTGATATTTTTAAACATGTTTATTCAGATTTTTTTATACAGATTTATGTATTCACACTACTGGTTGAATCAAACCTTACATATGATACACACAATAAAAGTAGACTTCATGACTGCTTCTTACACTCCCTGATTTTTAGGCCTTAAAAGTGGCAATATTGTGATAACAGGGTTTGTAATCATTTGAAATAAAAATTATAAAAATTCACAAACATTTTAAAAATGTGACTTGTACCAACTCTGGCTATTCAGCTCAATACTAAGAAAGTAGTAGTGCAGGATTGCAATGAAGTCAGAAGTTTATTTTTTTCTGTTTTGATTTTGCATGTTAGTAGGATTGCTTTATAACAATATGAGAATACCTGGTATTTTTTATTATTATTATTTCTTACTGTTTAAAATGGTTCATGACAATAATTTGTCTAATTTTGCTTTTTCTTCCCTTAGGAGTCACTTAAATGTTGTTCATATTCATTAATATAGATCTTCCTCGAGATCAAATTCTGTTTAATTTTCAAATAGCATTATTTCTATTAAGAAAGAAAGATAAAAATCCTCTGTCCTATAAAGATGTTGCCAGTTATGTTTATTCACACAGTTTTTACATTTATTTTTTATTCTACCTGACAGGAATTATTCAACAAAGAAACTGGTCAAGAAAAAAAAGTTATTTTCCTGAAATTGTTTTTGAATTTAAATTCCTGTAAAATGCTTTGTCTAAAATCAGAAAGCGAAAACAACCAATTCAACAAGCTTTGCACTCGAAGCTTCTGAAATTTCCTCTATCTTGACCTTCTGTCATCTCTCTCAACACTTGAAAGTCTTCTGACATCTCTGCTTGTCTGTCCAACTTTCATTCTTTGGCTGTCTGTGTTCTTTTGTGTAAGACCGGCATTAGTGAGAGTGTGAGTGGGAGCAGTGGGACGGATGGGCCCTGGCGCGCTGCCAGCTGTTTTGATGGCTCCAGATTGCCTCTGCACTGGTAGGATGAAGCAGGCACCAGCAGGCTGAGGAGCTGTCAGAAAAATTACCCCAGCTCTCACTTAGCCATGCATGGTGTACCACCCGGTGGCAAAATACAGCTACTGCATATGGCAGAGGAGGATGACGGCCACGATTGGAAGGAACAAGAGGTGGAGCTTCAGACGAGAAGCATGGAGCTACTCGTCCTGTTTTGAGAGATTTTAATTGAGCAGACAAAGCAATTTTTCCTACATGCATCCCAAACGCCTTCCCCTTCCTCTTGTTCCTCCAGTTGCTAATTAGCCCAAATATTAGTCTTGCAGTGCAAGGGTAAATCAGCGTCCCAGATGGTCTAGTAGGTAAATTGCTGCACATGCACATATTCCCTAATGAGATATGTGATATGCTGGATTCCTTCACTGACAGCATTCAGCATTCATGTTTTGTTTGTTGTTGTTTTTTCACAAGGACTGGGTGGTTGGATGAGCATTTACGTAAATCTACATCCTAAGAATAAATATAGATGTAGACGATAAATCCCAGTACAGATGGCTGAACAAGTGTGCTCTCAATATACAGCTTTCTAGACAAACATGTGAAGGATTGTGGCATTTGCTCATGTGAGCTGACACTTTGCACAATGCTTTAATGTGCTCTGCAATGAAGGATCAACTCTAGCAAGTCAGACATCAGGTCCATGTTTTTGTTCAGCTTTTAAAAATAAGATTAGTTCTAAGTTTTCTTCAAAGCTTTATAAAAACAAAAATCTCTAAAGAAACCATGTTTACAACATGTGCCAAAAACTTACAACTAGCTTTCGCAGAGTTCTTATCCTGTGCTGTTTATGTAACAGAAAAGGCTATTTGTCTATATCCGTCCGTCCGTCCATCCATTATTTTACATGCTTATTCCTTATCCTTATGATTGGCAATTTTCCTTTAGCTAGACATATATTCAACTGTTTTAATGTCACAGATGTGGTCCTCATGGACAAAATTTAACTTACCAATCCCATCATTCTAAATAAATATATATCCTAAATATTGGTTTTATTCAACAGCTAAGCAAACTTTGCTTTAAGGTCATGGATTTTCATAACTGAAGAAGGTTATTTTGCTGCTTACTATGTGTCCAGAAGCTCTTCTGTCTACAGAAACATTCTCAGGATATAGGGTGTTGTAATAGCTACCAAGTTCATTTCTTGGAACATATATGCTGTGATTCTCAAAGAAGGCTACAGTGAAGACATAAATGTCTTAAATTATGTATGATGTAGCTGAGCCATTTCTTGTTGTTTATCATGAGTGTGAAATATAGATTTTTCCAAAAGCCTCCAGCTTTTTATTCCCTTCAATTTTTTGAATCAGACTCTTCCCAGTGCCTTGTTCCTGAGGGACATTGGAGTCCTATGACATATAGTTGACAGCTCTCTCTTCTCAAAGAGTTGGTTCTCCTTGGGGGACAATGGAAGACAAGACAACTGGGTTCTTATTTGTGATTACCTGATCCTCCCTTGTTTGTCATACAGCGTTCTCTGAGAGAGCTCCCACTCCAGCAACTACTTCATCACACAAACGGAAAATTGTCCCACATTGTGTTTTTTATAGGAATGAAAATAAACATTTGGTTTAGTCCGCTGTGCTCCACATCCCCTGTGACAGCCTCCTGTTCGGGTTGGCACAGGCACAAGCTGCAGCTCCTGTCCCCTCAATTTATTTTGATATAGAGCATGGGAATGGCATTAAAATGACTGGACTTGCACAATTGGATTTTTGACAGGTGCTCACTTTGCATTAGGTGATATTCCCTCACAGGTCTTTCTCCATATTTTCATATCTTTATTCTGGAACTTTGTCATTTAATGCATCTTAAATGATCTCATATGAATCTTAAGAGAAGAAATGTCTTGAATGAAATTGTTTAGCTGCAGCAGTGATTTGAATAGAATTACTTGCCTGCTTGTTTATTTATTATACAGAAGTCTTTCCCTCCCTAACATTAAAGTAGGTATGTCTCTTCATAATGATGCAAGTCGATTCATCAAATTTAATGATGCTGATTGCATGCAGCTGGAAATTAAGTTAAGCAGTAATGACAAGCTGCAGAGCCAATTTAGGGTATAGATGAGCTCATTTTCTGCATAATCAAGATATTTGATTATTTTACACTCTATTTGACTTTTCTTGCGTTTTTCCATTTTTAATGAGAGCACTTTAGCAATTATGATGAGGTACACAAGGACTTGCTGATTTGTTATTCTGGTACTCATTGCTCAGCAATATAGACATAAACAATTTCCTTCAACCCTATCCTAATCCTAATTTTCCTGCATAGATTTTGCACCGTGTTCTGTTATTGTTGTTTAGCACCTTCCAAAATTTTCCAAGCAGCTCTTTGCTCCAGCTGGCTGGCAGAAAGCAAACAGTTTAGCAGTGAACTCTTGTTTGTCAAACACCCTATCATCTGCAGCCTACCCCAGGAGGGCGTGGAGAAATTGGATTTGGGTGAGGAATGTGACAGAGTCATCCCAAGGGATGGATGTGACACTGGCTCTGTGTGATGAGAAAGAGGGGATGAGGCTGGTGGGAGTGTACTGGTACCGTCGCCTCCACAGCTCACCATCTCCCATTTCCTTTAGCACTCCTTTAATTTTCCCCAGCTCTCTAGCAGTAATAGTTTTTATATTGGTATAATTTATATATACTCATGCAATTATATCACAACCTTGCACTAGCATTTGAAAATGCATATCTTGAGCATCTCTAACAGTGGCTTAAAGAAGCAAATCAAATACGTTAAAGTGAGGTTATAAAAAGTTATGGGCTGTTATTTTCTTGCTTATAAGAGCAAAGCAGATTTTTGGCTTATTTGAACATCTACAGTCAAAGTCATGGTTTATGCTTATTTAATCCATCTTCATTGGACAAATCTTTAACATACAAGGCAGATGGAGATCAGAAGACCTTCTTGTGCTAAACATGTACAAAAAACTTTTCTTGTTACAGTAAATACTGTACTATTATCTACTGGAAACCTTTAAAGCAATACTCCCGGGTTTTCTTTTATTTCTTTACATGTAATGTTTTTGCACTGATTCATCTCTGTCTGCTGCCTTTCCAAGCAAAATCATTTATGTTTATACTGAAGGAGTTCATAATCCAAATATGTAAAGAAACTTCAGTTTATGGAGGGAGTCTGAGTGGGTGTCATAAAGTGCTCTGGGAAACTAGACATGTGACAAGTCTTTACAAAGTGGTTTTAGGTATCATACCTGGAGACATTCCACTTTGCAGTAACTCAGCATGTTTAAAACTGGCAATCTCATTTTATACCTCATTGACTTTTACAGCCAATGAGCATAAAAATAGCATGATGAAAATCTGCATTGCATTTAAACATGGGTGATGCTTGTTTCTTAAAACTTATCTCATTCATCCACCCTGAAAAAAAAAGAATCCTACAAATGTACAATCCTACAAATCAGTTGGCCAAAATTTGTGTGACAGTCAAGGTTAATGGATGTAAATACTTCACCACCACTCTGCAACACTGATCAAAATAACTCGCAGTTTTTTGTTGGGATTGAAAGCCTTTTACTGAATAAACACAGACAGCATCTGTCTGGGAGTTACATTCACATTCACTGCTTGAAGACTTTGGCTCTCCCTCTGCCTCTTAAATTCATCGATTCATCGTTCCTCTGAGACCGGATTGAAGGTCGCCTCACTAAACCTTGTCAACAAATAGAACATCACTTTACACTGAGCTGACAGCCGTGGCCATTGGTTTTCCATAAAATTGCCGCAGTCTATTTTACCGTTCACTCATCATGTTTTCTTTCTTGTTCCCTCTGCAGAGGCGACCATTCTCAGTTACGATGGCAGTAAGTTTATGAAAGTCCAGCTCCCAGTGGTGATGCACACCGAAGCCGAAGATGTGTCTCTTCGATTCCGCTCCCAACGGGCTTATGGCCTGCTAATAGCCACCACATCCCGGGACTCTGCCGACACCCTGCGTCTGGAGCTGGAGAGTGGTCGTGTCCGTCTTACTGTAAATTTAGGTAACACCTCGAATGCATACACGCACTGCAGCAGCAAAGCAGACTCGAGCTTGATAACACTCACAAATGCACAACAATCTTCCTGTGTATGTTACATGTTTTGAATAGACAGAGAGACTGTAGCGACTTTCAAGGTCTAAAACCTGCGGCTCGAGGCTCACAGGCAGCTGAACACACAAAAACTACTCATCATCAGGGAATGCTTGCTACCCTCTTTTTTTAGATGAAGCAGATTCTTCTGTCCTAACACATACTGATGTGTTCCCTTTGCACACAGTTTTTACTAAATATGATGACTTTCTGGGAAACATTATTATTTTAAAATGAATTATTAGATGAATGTGATCATTTTGGAAAGTCAGTTGGAGGGTGACATTGTGGTGTCTCTTTTTTTTCTGAAAGCTCTTACTAGTTCAAATCTGTTGTTTTGTACCTTTAAAGACATAGTTATTTCAGTGCACCACATAAACATTGTCCTTATTTACACCATTATTCATTTATTTGGGTTTGTCCTTCCAATGATTATTGTTTGAAGCAATTTATGGGTCCAGACATCTGATATGTTCAACATATCTTATTATCCAGCAGCTTTGATCCTATGTAAAGAGGAAAGATTCTGCATTAAGCAAAAATAGGCACCTTCTATGAGTTTGTGGCATTTTTTTTATTTTTTATTTATTTTTTGCAAAGTAATGATCCCAGAGCTCTCTTTTGGAAGTTTGATGTGCTTCAGACCCTACAGTGCCTCCCAAGTCTTCTATTCCTTCTTTTCGCTGGCTAAACAGAAATGGGCTCTCTAAGTGGTGCCGTTTAGTCGTGCATGCAGAAGAGTCTTTATTCTCTGTCAACTTTAAAACAGAATGTGTCCAACTACAGAAGGCAACAGCGCCACACACTGACAGGCCTGACAGGTTAGATCACCGCCACTGCAAAAAGGTGCCCTCGGATAAAAAACAAAGGGCTGCGTTGTTTTGTTTTCATTTAAATTCTTTTTGACAAATATAAGAGTTTTGGACTTTATTTCCACAAACCCTTGAAGGCTGTCTTCCTTGTCCCTCTCAAAGAAAAGCAGAGCATTCCCTGGAAGGGTAAGCTTGTGTTGTTCTCTGGCTGTTTGCGACCACTTTTCTGCTGTGGTTGACAACACATGACAAGCAGGGCCAAATGGGAAGGCAGGGTTGGGGGGTTGATCTGGGTCACCTTTCTCAGAGCACAGCACAGGCTCAGCTTTCGCAAATAAAGGAGTGCAGAAAGAAAGAACAGTTTTTGTGGCTTTTTTTTTATCAATGACAAATTTGTTAAAGTGATAACTGCAGGCTATTTGGCAGAATCTAAATTATTACTTGGCTTACAGTGACAAATGTTATTGAAATACTGCATCAACTTGCCTTATCTCCACATAAGTAAACATAGAGACATATTCAAATATTTTACTTTATAGATACAATTCACTAATTTCAATTTAGAACATATCAAGACAACAATACCACCAATTAATTTTTATTACCAAAACTTCCATCTTCACATCAATATGCAATTCATTTTCTCATATGTAAAATAAAAAAGCTGTCTTGTTACTGCTGAAGCTCCTTGCTGCTCCTCTGGAGAACTCAGGAGTCCTGACTTCAGCTATTGTTACTGCAACAATCCAATATAATTTCTACCACTCTAATAGTTTGCACAAAAACACCAAATGATCTTCCATCCTCTACTTTAACATTTTCAGGATTAAAATATTTCTGAAGATGGTGATTATGTGTTCACTCACCAGCATCCACACTGCTTCCATGACAATCTCACATAATTCCCAAACGTGAAGAAAAGTTTACCGATCACGTAGAAACATCTATTTCTGTGCAGTTTTTGAGATTGTTTAAATTCTTTAATTATCTTGGATGTGAACTTAAGCTCCTTTGGTAAAATCAGATAAAATGGCTTCATTCTAGTAACTGTATCTGTATGATTAACTCATATTTAGTATTTAAACACTACAATGTATTGCTGAACAAGAGTGTGTATGTTGTAGAAACAGCAAAGGTCTAAAGAAACCATGTGGCATCTCATTAAGCTAGTGTAGATATGACCAATGTCTGTCTTTTTCCTTGTAGTGAAAAATTATACATGAGCCAGACAATGTAAGCGAAAATCCAAAATGAAACAAAACTAAACTGTTATAATGTTTTTAAGTCACACTCATTGGTAGATGAAAGAGGCTGGGGGAAATTAATGAGGAAACCTTCCAGTTGGCCCTGTGTGACCCTGACTAACATCTGATGCTCTCATGATGACATAATGTTATTGAACAAAAATTTTCAATCATTATAAAATATCTAAATCTCTGCTTAACAGATCCAGCCCTCAACTTTTACTCTAATATGCAATAAATTGGGCTGCGCTGGTTCTCCAGCACAGCAGTGCTTTTACCAGCTTGCTCCAGCTTGAGGCAACAACATGTGAGAGCATCAGAGGACGGACAGTGTCCGTGTGTTTGTCCCCAGAGGGGTGGACTGTATGCTTTAATGATGTCTGCAGCTGTAACGTTGAAAGATGAATTTATCTCTCATCTATTCTCCCCCATCTAGATTGTATCAGGATTAACTGTACCTCCAGTAAGTTACTGTTCACCTTTCTTCTTCTTTTTCTACTCCTGTAATATTCACTTTTTTTTTTTTTGTTGCCTGGGAAATTTATTTTCTAAGTGAAAAACACCATGACACAATTTTAACTGGGGAGACTTAATCAGTTCAAATGAATGTCTCATATTATACCCCACACATGCTAGGGCTAAGGTTCTTTGTAGTTTATTTTTTATATAATTAGAAGTGTGGAGGAAATGGAGGGAGGCTTGAATTAATGACTTACTGGAATTTGGCAGTCAGCTGCTATTTTACACACCAAGCTGTGTCTAATTAATGAACCCATTCACTTATAAATCTAGAAAGGAATAAAATGCATGCTATGGAAGCGTAGGTATTTTAGACATGGATGATTTCCTTGCACTATCCCCCAACCCCCACCTTTTTTTTTTTTTTTTCATTTCTTTCACAGTATTTCACGGCAGCTGTAAATTGATGAGGCCATTCAAAGCACAGAGGAAATACAGAGTGTGATTTTATTATTGCTATTAACCTGCCTCACAGAGCAGAAAGAAAGAGATGGAGCGGGAGGGGAAAGAATAGATCCTGTTGGGGTGTTCGTGGAGGAAGGCATCTTTGTGTGTTTGTGTGTGCGCTCGAACAGAGAGGCGACATTGCAATATTTTGGGAAATAAATATCCCTGACATTTATTATTCAGAGCTGGTGATGAATTAATAATTCCTTCACTCGAGTCATAATACAAGAACAGTTTTTTTTTTTTTTTTTTCATGTAATCCCTCTCAGGTGAGAGACTCACCATAAAAACCAGGTGAAAACATGCAGTTAAAGCTCTGTAACAATACCATGCTATGCCACATTGTGACTATAATGATAAACTGTTCTCTGATAACAGCCAAGTTGGAACTGTTGGCATAAGTGTTGCAACACTAGAAGGTCGTTTCCTGATCAGAAGAGGAGACTTAAACAACACAACACTTCCTCATGCAATCAGATGATGTGACCTCTAGACAAGCTTCTTTAAAGGATCTCTTGTTAGCATCTTTCTAAATGCAAAGCAGCTTCGCCCATACATCCTCAATCGCTTCTGGTGTTTGTGTGCAGAAGACAAGCTCCAATTCTCTCATTCCACTGCCTTAAAAGGTCATCTTACGGTCCAGAGGATAAGGTTAAGGCATTATCTATTCATATTCATATTGTTAGTCTTCTGATCACCATATTATTAAGCCTTTGACGGAATGAAATGGAATGGAATAGCATAGACTAGAATGGAATAGCCTTTTATTTTCACATATGGAGAATATATAGTAATAATAATATTTGGAACAAACATCCAGAAAACTGAAAAACAGCTGAAACACTTGAGTGCCTTTAAATTTCGACTAAAATCCCACCTGTTTAGAATTGCATTTGAAATTTAATCAATTACGAATTCAGTGATGGCACGTGACTTAATGTAATGTTTTGATTGTTGATTCCATGTTGCATGACTTTGTGTTTGTTATGATGTAAAGCACTTTGAAATGCCTTGCTGCTGAAATGTGCTAAACAAATAAAATTTGATTGATTAAATTAATATTCAGATGTCCCAGCAGCAAATTAAATATAGGTGGAAGGAAGCTTATACATTCACACAAAGATAAAGAATATAAAAAAAAGCTTAAGAAACCATATAGTAGGGGAAAAATACAACATAATGTGCGGTTACTAAAAATACCAAACTAAATTAAAAAAAAAAATGTGTGACTTAGTTGAGTAATTTTAAGAAAATATGTTCAAGATGTGGATGTAAATGTCCAGAAACACAACATATTATTCACAAAAAGTGGACAAATTGTGCAACAACAGGGATGTCCAAATATATCAAGAGATCTGGCTAAATAGTCGCAGTTCTCTTTCAGCTGGCGGCAAATGGAGCTTCCAACATCCTCCATGTCGTGTCAACAAAAACATTGTCAGACAGTCTTGGTGTTCAGCTGTTAAATCCAATATACAGCGACATTGAAGAGTTGACACTTTGGTGTTTGAAATATCGTCATCTTACCTTTACAGCATTCAAGTTGTACATTCCAGATTCTGCTGATGCATGTCAATAATTAGAAATTGTCATTTTTTATTTGGGTGTCAGAAAAACACTGACACCCAAAATGACACACCCATATTAAATGGGTGTGTCATTTTGATGGTAACAGTTGACACTGTTAATCGTTTTATGCCAAAACGGAGATTTAGAAGACAAATGAGTTGGATGTTATTTTTTTTTGTTTGTTTTTGTTTTTGTTTTAATAATAAATATTTAAATTATTTTGATGAACCATCTATGGAGAAGGTGAACTTCATGCTTAGATAAATTCAAAAACAAAGAAGTAGTAAGCCTTCCTGTAATAGTTTCTGACCTAATTATGTCGAAGGAAAATGCTTAATTGAAGGTCTTGGAAAGAACTGTGTTAAGCCAGTGCATTTCCACTCATGAAGAATTAGCTTTTAACATTTTTTCTAGGTTGTTATTTTTGTCCTCTTTTTTTTTCTCAATGTTAATTAATGTGTCTTGTCAGGCACTGCAGCTCTGGTCAGCTTGCCGGTTGAGAAATTTCAACACCAACTCAAAGAACACATCACTGTCAATTAGGGACCCAAGCTCCCTGGGGCAGCCCAGAACTGTCTGAAGAAAACACTGCCACTTCCGCTTAAACACTGTTAACAGACACTGACTGACAGATAACTGAAAATATGACCTGAAAGTACCTTGTGACAGATTTGGTGCTTTTATGTACAGCTGGTTCAGCCATATTCATTAAGAGTAATGGCACCGGTGCCATGATTTACGATGTGTAGTAACAGGGAAGGAGACATAGAGGCGTCTTCCTGGATTATCATCTCCCTAACATTATCATCATCTTGAGTAACTCTTTCTGCTCCATCATTCATCTTGTTCCCACAGTAGTATAATGAACTTTACCACTATGTGGAAATTAAAAATAAAGGATTAATTTAGTCAGTTTATGAATGCAGGGGATGTTCATAAACGTCCCCTGCATTTAAGATTTGCTTTCTTAAAGGCTTAATTTGTTTTGTCTCAGTTCCAGAAATTTTGAGTTTTGTTGTTTTTTAAAATGTATATATATTTCTTATTTTAGTCATTTTAAATGTTGAAATTTGCAGTGTGGTTTGTCTTCTATAGACACTGAAAAAACTCCATCATTCATTACTCAGAACGGGTAACTCTCAGGCAGTCATGATGAAAAAGAAGCATTTGACTTTGTTGTCTGTTATTGGAAAAATTATAGGCAAAATCAGTTAGCAGCCAAACAGGCTAAATTTCTTAATCTGGCCTTCATTTACAAAAATATGACTGACATTTTTGTCAGTCATATTTGCTGTGGCTTTGTCAGTCATACTTGGTTTAAATTTTACCATCAGATACACAAATATCTCAAGAGATCTGATAAGGTATTGTTGTGAAAATAAAAACAAATAGACATGTGAGGGCATGTATGAAACTAAACTTGTAAAGCATGCACATGTAGGTAAAAACAATGTTGCCACAGTGACCTTGAAGGATAAAAGCGTATTTGTTGAACTTTAACATTGGCATCTTTAGCTGAAAATAACTGTAAGTCTCTCTTTTCCCTCCATTGCTATTTGTAGTAAAGAAAAATAATTCTCCATGCCAAGCTGAACGCAGCTCCAACAGGAGGACAATCCAACCTATTTTCTGAGTAATTTGTTGGAATAAGTTTACAATTTCAGGACACTCATGGACTTTCCATAAATCAATGTATTTTCAGTCCAAGATGCTAAGCTAATTATTAGGTAATAATGTAATCTATCTTTAGTTGTAAGTATTTTTTTTTTTTCTGTGCCAATACACATAAGTCTGCTATCTTTATTTGAATGAACTCTGAACTGAAATATTTTGACTCTATATTATTGACAGAATGCCAAAACCAACTGAGGTCCAAATAATATTAGACATATAAATGACCATATAACACTCTGTGCTGTAGTGAATGTTATGCAACTAATGGCCCTCTTTTCGCTTCTTGCTTTTCTTCCTCCTTGAGGAGAACCAAGGACATGAATGATGGAAGGCAAAGATCTTTCAAGTTCAGCCCCATCCCATTATTTCATATCTCTTCTTCTTAATCCCTCACCAGTCGCCTGGTTCCAATCCTGCCTCAATGTTTAGTGCTTACAAAGCAGCACTGTGCCTCTGCGATTGAGCGTGTCCTAGTACTGTGGTACCCTCACATTTGCATACACATTGCACTGAAGCTTTGAAGATTGCAGAAAAACAGGAAATAAATAACCAAAAATGGGTTCAGGTGCATGAACTTGGCACCCCTCTGGAGGCTCCCCACTGTGTGAAAGGGATCAGAGCCTGGGGAGTTATAATGCCATCGTCTTGGTACACCCACACTGGCCTGTTTTGTTACATTCATCCAGCATGAGAACTTCAGAGCTATTCAGGGATTTAAAACTTGAACAACTTTATTTAAATTTGTGTTTGGCTGTAGAAAGGCCAATGTTGGAAAATTTGAAAAATGAAATGGAGCATTTTTTTTTCTTTTATAAAGATAAGATAGCAAAGATTTAGACCATGTTCTCACATATTTATTTTTTTGCACCTCTAAAGCTTTCCCTGGAGGTTTTTGGCACATGATTGTGCGACACCTCTATCTCTGCCTGCTTACAATGTCACTCTCGTGCAATATTAATATGATGTTTTTGGGATGCAGCTAAAGGAATGCTAAAAATATTTTTATCATTTTCAACTAAATGTTACATTTATTTAATGAAATCACATAAGTGAAATTTCACTTGTAGAAAAAAAAAATCACATTCTGTATTTCATGTTTTTGACTTTTTCTTTCTTTTTCACAACAAGATTTGATTTTAGGGTTATTATTGTTTCTTTGTTTGTTGTTTTTGTTTTAGCTCCAATCTTACTTCTGCAAGATAATTTCTTTTTAAAATAAGATTTTATTTGACATAGTGAAGGTTAGAGAAAGGGAATAGAACAGGTGGGTTAACAATATGGAAAGGGATTATTTGTAAAGGACTTTGCTAAATTGTAAAGTTATGCAAGGTATTTGCTGCCACCATGTGGAACATGAAAAAAACTTAAAATCTAATTTGAGTTCTGATGGTTGGAAAACACAGAGATCAAGAATAATAATCAAACATGTCTGAGTTTTAATGAGAAATTCTGAATAATGATCCCCACTTCCTGATTTAAAGAAAATAATGCTCAGAGACTTTAGAAATGTAGCACCCTGTACAATGATGCAGCCAATGTAAGTCAGAGTGGTGACCATTTGCTATAGTTAATGGACCATTTACTATGTTTACTTCAGTGTTTCCTGTCTCTGTTTCCTTCAATTATTCTGACTTCCTTTCCATCTCTTCTCTATATGATTCTCTTTATATGTACTCCCATTCAATCTTTCTGTGTGTGTGTGGGGGGTGTGTGTGCGTGCGCGTGTGTGCGTGAGTGTGCATGGGTGTTTTTAATCACTTTTTGGACTATCCCACAGGCAAAGGCCCAGAGACAATTTTTGCGGGTCAGAACTTGAACGATAATGAGTGGCATACCGTACGTGTGTTCAGGAGAGGCAAGAGTTTGAAACTGATGGTAGATGAACTACCGCCTGTGGAAGGTACTTCTTATCCTTTCTGTTATAATAACTTTGACAGGTTCTCACCTTTTCTGGGTTCTCGAGGTCTACCTAGACTAGAGCCACTACAACAGAACAATAAAACAGCCATGCATCTGCAGAGAACTTTATAAGGCCACTTGCTTAGTTTTTATTTGTACCTGGGCAAGAACAGTGCCTTGTAAAAGTATTCGTCATACATGGTTTTTACTGTAAAAACATTGAAAAGTGTGGGTTGCACATGTATTTACCCCACTTCATTATGAAACCCCTAAATGCAATGCAGACATGAGATAATTAAGCAATATAAATCAATCTTGTGCAGATTAAATATAAATAATTTGAGATTCATTATTTAAATAAAAGTCCACCAAAACATGCAATCTATTGACCAAGGAGTAGCCTAGAGACTAATGTTGGGTGAGATAATTTATTGACAGGATAGATTTGTCTTAGATTTTTCAAATCTTTCCTGGATGGATGAAAGCCACTGTTGAAGGAAAGTCATAAAAGAGCTTTAAGTAGTTTTCTACCAGCCACATAGGGAGCATTCAAAACATCTAAAAGGTCTTTTGAACAGATTAGTTGAAATTGAACCTGTTTGCCTGTATGCAAAAAGGTGTGGAGGAAAATTAATACTTCAGATCACCCTCAATAGACCATTCCTATTGTGAAATAAGGTAATGGGAGCATTATGAGTTGATGGGTGAATCTACAATAAAGAGTTATCCTGAAAAAGAGAGCCGTGAATACTTTTAGAAGGTACTGCTTATTTACTGAAAATCACAAGTTCTTTTTTGGTCAAATATTGCTGCTTTGAATAATATATATATATATATATATATATATATATATATATATATATATATATATATATATATATATATATATATATAATATATATTGTTTTTTTGTTTAAAAAATAGACATAAATCAAAATTTTTTTGAAGGCATGCTCAGTTTTTTTTTTTTTGTATGAAAAGGTGTGCTCACATGACATCACTTTAAAGTGCTGCTGTGGATCCTTCATTTTCAAAGCTCTTCCCATTTTAGCTTTCATTTACCCCATTTAATGACATCCTCTCTCCCTCCTTCCCTTTAAATTAAAGGTCAAATGGCAGGTGACCACACCCAGCTGGAATTTCATAACATTGAGACGGGCATTGTGACAGAGAAGCGCTTCATGTCCATGGTGCCCTCCAACTTCATTGGCCACCTCCAAAGCCTCTCCTTCAATGGCATGGCTTACATTGACCTCTGCAAAAATGGTGACATTGATTATTGCGAACTCAATGCCATGATTGGCTTCAAGAACATCATTGCTGATCCGGTTACCTTCAAGTCACGGTCCAGCTATGTGACCCTCACCACTCTGCAGGCCTACTACTCCATGCACCTTTTCTTTCAGTTTAAAACCACATCTCCTGATGGTCTCATTCTCTACAACAGCGGTGATGGAAATGACTTCATTGTGGTGGAACTGGTCAAAGGGTAGGTGCACCCATTCCTGTAAGTGGGAATTTGTATTCTTAAGGGCAAAGTTAAAAATTTTTTTAGAAGAGGTATTGCTGTAAGGTTATATATTTGCCTACAGTAAATTCTAGGCATCTTCAATAAGTTTGAATCCAGATTAGTTTTGTCCTTGAAACCAGAGCTAACAGCCTGGTTGAGAGAAGCCTAGACCAAACCATCATATCGGTTCACGTAAATATTGTTTAGCTTTAAACATTATCATGTTTGAATTAGGTGGGAAATTTATACAAATCTAATGATTGTTTACAAAGAAAGTGGAGAGAGGAAGCTGTGAGATATAAAAAAGAAAAATCCTTTGAGTGGAATCTGCAAGTGTGGTGCAGACATTTTATGAGTGCTGGTTTCAAAACCTGAGATTGAGTAAGGATTCAGCTGTGACCCAGCATTTCTAATAAATACAGCAAGGAGAGTAAAAACGCTGGCAGGGAGAAGCATCTACCTTATCTTGAACACACAGAAACATACTTACACACTCTGGCCCCTCTTAAATAGGTCCTTCACACTTAGATGGGCACGGACTTACAGACTCACTTACACACACAAAACAATCATAGTTTCCAAGCCATTCAAATTGATAATAATACATAATGTGTGAATATTTATCTAACTGGAACAGGAACAGTTAATCTCATCATATGCACTAACCAATCATTGTGATTTTGTTGTCATATGTGTTCTCACTGTTCAATCATTGCCTTGTCCCCACAGAATTTAGCTATTAAAAATGGTTATTCTATCCGGAAACATTTACATATTTCGCTTCAAGATCCTTGGGGGTACATCTCCTTGTACTCCCCATTTCCATTGTAAATAATCAGTGGATGTTAAAATGAACACCCAGTCCAAACATGATTATTGTTTAAATGTTAATAAAATAATTTCTTATATATTTTAATTATTATATTATTTCCTGGAATTACCCAAAATAAAAAAATTGTAAAAATTTACTTTTACTATGACTTATGTACATTTAAGAGGTTTATTTATTTAGAGAACTCTGTATAAATAGGTCATGACTTTCAGAATAACAATGATTGCACATATGGCAGTTTTTAATGCCAGTATGCTACAACATATGAACATTTTGTCTCTCATCATCTCTGTGCCAGAGTTTTTACCAGAAGGCAGCCGGCTGTTACCATGCTGTCTAATCTAAACAAAGGGATGAGAAATACACAACATGAAAGATGAACAGCTTCACAGACATGTATTTGTCCTTGCCGAAATACCATATTCCTTTATTTTTAGCAATCTTTCTTATGTCCCTTATTTTTGACTATCCAGTGACATCCACAAATAAAGTCATGCAATTTAATTACACAACTCGACCTGTGTGTAAAGTTAGCCTGGAATGGTGTTACTTTAATGTAAGAAATAAGCTGGTTTTAAGAGAGCTTCACACACTGATACAGTTCTCTTTGAATGTACACACATCTCTAATATATTTTTCTGATTTTTGTTGTACATTTTTACTCAGTAATGTAAAACCTCAAACCATTACAAAGCAATAATAATAATCATAATGTTTTATCTCTAAAAGAAATGTGAATGTGTCAAATTTCAAAACAGTTTGCCAATAATCCGGTAATATCAGGGATTTGTTTTATTCTAGTATGCTCATGTTTCTGCATTCTGTTCTGTATCTGTTTCCAGTTATCTTCACTATGTGTCTGACCTGGGGAATGGAGCCCACCTCATCAAAGGCAACTCAAATAAACCCCTAAGTGACAACCAGTGGCATAATGTCATCATCTCCAGGGACACCAACAATCTGCACACAGTCAAGATTGACACCAAGGTTACCACACAGACAACCTCAGGAGCCAAGAACCTTGACCTAAAGGGTTAGTTCAGAATTTATATACCCTTACCGCACATGTTATAGGTGAATGTGCCCAAATGCTCATTAACACAAATGACAAATCAGCCAAATTACAGCAACTTAAGGCACTTTGGTTTTTAGATGTGGTGAAAACAAGTTGCTGACGTTCAACCAAAGCTTCAATATGAGGATGAAAGTGACTTTTAATGTGGTTTAGTCATTGGTGGCAAAGGGACATGATGCTGTTTAAGGTCTAACTAATGAAGTGGTTAGGGAAAGTGTGTTAGTATAAAATGTTTTTTTTAGCTGGGGAACCAGTGATTTAAAGTGAGAAAAGCAAGTTTGTGATTGAAATGCATAACAGGTTGGAGAAACGCTGCAGGGGTGAAAGGCACAAAAAAGCTTCTTCTCATTACTGGGTCTCAGGTAGCCTTGAGAAAGAATTCATCTGGTTTTTTGTCACAACTAACAATGTGGAAATGTTGCAGCAAGCTCAGACAAAAAGCCTTGGATAACATTTATTTGAAAAGAGTTACTTATCGTTGGCTTGAAACCTGCTGTTGAAAGCAAATTGTTTGGGTAATTGGTGTTCTACCTGGGAGGATGTTCATAATGAGCAATAAAGCAATTGCGGAATATATGGCTTACACTCATAAATAACATTGAACAGTTATTTTATAAAAAATGAATGTTTTTTTTAGGGAAGGTTGACAATTATTCAGCTTTTCTTGTCTTTTATCTGGCTATAAAAAGCACAATAGCTTGCTGCAAAAAATATTGACAGGGAAAGTTGTGCATTCTATTTTATTTCCACCAGGGGTCAGCATTGATCCATTTCTGATTTCTTTACAGGAAACCTTTACATTGGTGGGGTGGCTAAGGAGATGTATAAGGACCTGCCCAAACTGGTGCATGCCAAGGAGGGTTTCCAGGGTTGCCTGGCATCGGTGGACCTGAATGGACGCCTCCCAGACTTGATGTCAGATGCTCTGGACTGTGTGGGACAGATAGAGAGAGGATGTGAAGGTGAGAGGCCACAAATGATGAGCGAGTTCCTGATGGAAGTATCTTTTAGTTTATTGTCTGTGTAGAGTTTTATCCTTCATTAGTTGAATATAAATAGATGAAACAATGTTTATTTTTCACTTGAAACAAATGGCACAAGACAGTAAATTCCTTTAACTCATTTAAAATAGTTTATTAATGTTCTCCCAAAATATCATCAGGTGTGACTATATATCGCATACATATCTTCAAGTAGGACTCCTTATCAAGCACAACCACAAAGAAAGCCACACTGGTAACTTGTGGCATGTAATTTAACGTCCATAAAGCATGTTAGTATCCTCTTTGAATGAATCAGCCTCTGACACTCTTCCAGAGGCGATCATTTCTGTTTCACTTGGTTTTAATCTGATTATTCTCTTCACCGTATTTGTACTGCCATTGTTACTTCCCATTTTATCCCTATTCTGTTGTACACCATGCATGCTTGCTGGATCTGAAATATTTGGCCTGGAGCGATCCTTTTGAATAATGGATGAAGCCTTTGTTGCATGTATGAATATCATTTTCACAGACTAATATGTGCACCATATCCAGAGACAATATTTGATTTTCTTTCTACGGCTTCAAATCGGTTAGTTTACTTTCTCTTTTCACCCACTAGTTACCGTTAAGTACTTCTGATCTTTTATCATGTTCCAGCGTGACAAAAGTAATCCCATTCAGCTCTTGTGAAGACGTGTCAAACTAGCCATTATCAATTTGTACCACACTCAATCAATGATTGCTTGAAATAGATTCGAAACATTTTTTGTAGGTAATTGTGATGGTGAAATTATGATGCAATGCTCTGTTGCCAAATGTTTTTGATAAAGCCAGACATTGGGGAATATGTGTTTCATAGGAATAGTAGCAATTATTTACTTTCACTTTATAATAGGATTTGGAGAGAAGCTGTTCTTGTATTTTTAGTAATGTTCTACTCTCTTACTCTGGACAAATATACTTTGTGCATCCTGCCTCAGAATCTATATATCCCCCCCTCTTTTTCCAAACTTTGTGCTTCTTACTAACTGCTTGTATACTTTGCCTTTTCTTTTCCTATTATTTTGCCAACAAAAGTTGCTTTGACGAAAGCTGACTTGCAAGGTAGAAAGCTTTGTCTGTCTAAAAAGGGCATTTGATATCCTCCACTCTTCCCTCAAATGCATCTGAAATAACAACCCCCCTACCCCACCACACACACACATAGAAATACCAACACCACCACCTTCCCACAGATTTTTACCAACCAGGTTTCTCACAAGATGACTGCTTCATGTACCATTCACTCACTGGCATCAAGAATGGCATCAGTCTCATTGAAGTACAAGAACCTTGTATAAAATTCTATGGGACCGATGTTTTGTTTTGCAGTCCTTTTCCTAGTATCTGAACAATTAACTGTATTTGTAAGACTTTTTTTATTCATTTATTTATGTGTTTGCATATTTCACATTACTTTATACCACACAGTTTTATATTGCATGGATTTATAAAAAATGATATCTTGTAGGTTAAAAATTCCAAAATTGTTAAATTTTACATAGTAGATTCAGGATATTATTGCCAACCATCCATTCTTGTCATCTTTTGTAGCATTTTCTAACATTCAAAGTATATAAACAATAACCCTTTGAGATGCCTTTTAGATTGTCTTTGGAGTGCTAAAATGTATCTGTCATGCATTTAAATTAAATCTATGTCTGATACATTCACTATCCACCACTAATTGAAATATTAGTGTTCAATGAAATGTAATATTGTCTGAGGACTAATATAGAATCTGTTTGGATTTACGGTAGACGTTCTTATTTATCATACGGGTTATGATCATATGGGTTAAGCAGACTTTGGAGTGTGTAACATGCCAGGACTCAGCCTTTCCAGCAGAATATTGTGACCAAATGGTCATTTTATCTGTGGATTGTTTTTAATGCTTAGACTGGTCTATGTGTCTATGTGTATGGTGTTATACAGTTACTAATTTATGAATCTTGTTACTAATTTATGAATCTTGTGTTGAATATAAACAGTAAAAAAACCACAATATATTAAAACAATTGGTGGACTTTTAACTGAAATCGAATCAATGCTAATAAATAAAAACAGTTACCATAGATAACTGTAGAAATACAATTGAGATGTTTAAACCACTAATGAGTGTCCAAACCTAAAAACTCCAGGTCTTTAGCTATTTTCTAGAAGTGCTTTTTTTTTTTAAGCATATTTTGGCTTTAGGTTTGCTGTATATAATTTTTACCTATCTAAATCTGAGTTTGGTAAAAAGGGCATTCTGATTTTGGTAAAAATGGACATTGTTCACAGTAAAAGAGGCAGTAATTACAAAAAAATGTGACTCTGCACACAGCTTGTTGTGTATGACTGTTGTGAGCAAACATCCAATTGAAAAGCCAATTATCCATACTTGTGACATTACATACATGTTTTAGTTTGAATCCAGTCTTATTTTCACTAAGCTGTGATTTTGTTTTCAATTCAGGCCCAAGCACTACGTGCCAAGAGGACTCGTGTGCCAACCAAGGTGTGTGCCTTCAGCAGTGGGAGGGCTTCAGCTGTGATTGCAGCATGACAACATTTGGAGGACCACTTTGCAATGACGGTAAGCTTCTAGCTTTTCCTTCTTTACCTAAACATTAGAAATGCACTGATCAGAGATATGTAGCCAAATTCTTTTTTATGTAAAGTTCTCACCTGCTTTTACAGATTGTTGGCCAGATTTTACTATGTTCAAAATATTGTATGTCCAAAATATTGTTTTTTACCCCTGGTGTCATGGGCACTCAAATTATTTATATTAGAATCAGAGGGAACACCTCATGTGTGAGAGAATGGTGTCGTTTCAAGTCTATTTTATTTTGTCAAGGAAAGACAAAAGCAGTTTTAAGCTCCCTGAAGCAAATCACATTATTAAACTCCATTCTCTAGAAATTGTAAACCCTATTTTAATGCTGAGCTTTTCAATAGGCTGCCAACTTTTACAAATCCAGGATAATCCATGGCAGATACAAGTGGCCCAAAACAATCTGAACAAGGCAATCTTTCTGTAACACATTATGCTTCCCTCACACACTGTCGTTTTCCTTGCTTACACGTATTATCCTAAATAAATTACAAACATGTCTGTAGGAAATAGTTTATTTTTACAGCGAATTAAACCATTGACATCCTTTTTAAACACTCTTTTCCTGAAAGGAGCTAACTTTGTCTTTCTTTTAGAGTTATCCTTCATTCAGTAACAACTTTGATATGGCATAATGTTGTTATTTTATATAAAATTGAAAAGCTTGCTATGTACAGAAGCTAACATAGATAATATATTAACATATTGAATTCAGAAGTAATTCTGTAGTAGAATATATTGTGTGTTGCGCCTCTATAGGTGACATGATTTATGTAAAGTCATATGCACCACTAGAGGGAGTAAGATCCACATTTAGGTTCATTTGAAGAAAACACCAACACCAGTCTAGCATGCAAACAAATAATTATGTTGAGGAAAATGCAATCATCTTCTGTTGTTATTTTCAGAGTGCATTAATTCATTGTCTTGACTATTGTTAATAGAGCAAACAAATTCAGGCTTCTTCAATCCATATTTTCCTTTATATTAGTTTGGTAATATTGTTCTCTCTTAAAAGCAGTGAAACAATCTTTTATCTAAACTTACTGCATGCTCATTTATGCAGGATAATATCTGCTGCTCCTTAAAGCAAAGGTACTTCCTTATGCAAAAGATGCAAAAGGAGGGTTGTTTGGCCATTAATTTTTTTCTGCAGCAGTTCACACAGTAAGGGGTCATTGGGCAGAGGACTGAACTGCATTATGGAGCGAAGGAAGAGAGCAGGCACTTCAGTGATGTCACCAAAGCAGAGGAGAGCAGTACAAATGTTAATGCATTCTGTGTCACTTCTACTAGTTTGAGGAGATCCTATCTTTTGTTAACATTAGGAAGCCTTAATAGCCTTGCACCCAGAAAATATCTGCAGCCGATGAGAGCACTAAAAAATTCTGGTGTCTGTGATCTTGAGAGCTTTTCTCTGTTCTCACCTTTCATAGCTCAGATTCGGTTTGCATCAAAAAAGAGGAATGTTGCTACAGTGAAGCAATATTTGTATTGATGACATCTTGTCTGTTAAAGGGGTAAAGAAGTTGTGATTTTTTTCTTTACTTTCTGTTGCACATGTGGAGCCTAATGACCCATGGAGCTAACCGACAGGCTAAGAAGTAGCATGGGCATCCTTGTTCAGGATTATATTTCAGAGAACTGTCCCAGCTCTTGATTTTAGTTACTAAAACTGATGTAATTGTTTCTGCTAACCTAAAAAGAGCCAATGTGTTGAATTGGTTGGCAGGCATGTGTGATATCATAAGCATACACAAAGTACAGATTTTCAAGAAAGCTTTTCATTGCAGAAAATCGGATCTGAACTACGAAATTGTGATGCAAAATGGGTCAAGTTGCACACAAAGTCTGAAAAAACCCAACAATAATTGGTTGAGTTTTATATTGCTTACTGGATTGTTATGGGAATATGAAAATAGGAGTGAGGCATTTGAGAAAACATGCATTTTAACTAGTAATATATGCATTTCCATAAGTTATATTGGGCAAAAAAACACAAGGTAAAACAAACATTCAGTACTTCCTGGTTCCCTGTAGTCACAACAGTAAATCAACCTGCAAACATTTTTCTTTTTATCAGTGCTAATCATACCAGCATGACATACTTAGCTGCATCTGACACCTGCAGTATAACTGATACAGACACTTTTCATAGGTGGTAAATTAGAGAAAATTGGTGTGTCTTATGAACTATAACATTGTAATTAAAGTCATATCGGCAGCTTTCAGGCATGTCTCTAGAGTCATTGTTACTGGTGTAAATGATAGAACATAACATGCGTGGATCTAATTTGGCAGTGAAGGAGTAACTTAAACTGATTAGGATACTAATTAATGTCACAATTAGTAATATAACTTTCAGATGTATAGTTGCTTAAGAGAATAATGAAATATATTTCCCTAATTATATAATCGCAGACAACTAATGTTGTTATTCTGCTCCCTGTGAACATTCTTGAACAGTTTGGCTGGTGGATTGACATTTTTTCAATGGGGATTAAAAGCTTGGCTGCTCTTATATGGAAACACTGATCTGGTGACAAACAATAAAAGAGCAAAGACAAACATATTCTCGATTAAACATGCATATTGGAGAATAATGTTATATATTAATTACAACCGTTCAACCGCATTTAATTGCTCCAAAAGGTTAGCTCCTAGAATGACAACTTTATTTACTGTTTATTGTGAGTAATTAGCATCACTGTTGTGATAGACTAAACAAGCAAATTACTAATATGTACAAGCTTGAGGAAAAACTATTCCAGGCTGTTCTAAGAGAAGCAATAACAGAGATTTATTGGGGTCACCGGGTGACCCTAATGGCTCATGGCTCAGTGGGGCTACAGTAATTGACGTTGCTGTTCCAGGGTCGATTCCCAGCCCTGGGCCATGTACGGCATGTCCTCCTCTTCTCTCTCTGCCCGTCTTCCTGTCAAGCTACTAATACATCAAACCCTGTAGTGCCAATAAAACCTTAGAAAAAAAAAAAAATTCATCGTTAGTGTTTTTTTACTTCTAAACTTTTGGTTGAGCTTTTACTGCAGTTGCATTTGATGTTTCGTAGCTATTTTTTTTACCCAGAGATTGTATTCACGGTGAAGCTGCAGTGTAGAAAGCATTCCAACACTGCTAAAAACTCCATATTCAGCACATGTGACATACAGTACAGACCAAAAGTTTGGACAGAACCTTCTCATTCAGTGGGTTTCTTTTATTTTCATGACTATTTATAAGGCAAGAAAGCAGTAATCACAGCAAAAGGTCGCTACTTTGAAGAAACTGCAATATAAGGCGTATTTTCAGTTGTTTTACACTTTTTTGTTTAGTACATATTTCTACATGTGTTAATTCATAGTTTGATGCCTTCAGTGTGAATCTGCAATGTCAATAGTCATGACAATAAAGGAAACTCATTGAATGAAAAGGTGTGTCCAAACTTTTGGTCTGTACTCTATACATGTTGGCAGTCTCTGCTTAGTCCACTTCCTTTATAAGACAATCATGCAATTTTCTAAAATATAAGAAAAAGTGTGTTTTTCTATGAAATTGAAAGAAATTGCTTTGCAGATAAAAAGCCAGTATTGGACTGAAAACCCAGTTTCTGAGTGAATTAAAAATATTTGGCCTGACACTTGTGGCAAAATAAAACTTCATATTTGCATCAATATTTGCTGGGTCATGAGTTTTTCCCAATTTTTTATCTTCTGAGTTTGCCCTGAGCTATCTTCTTTTTTTTTTTTCTTTTTTTTAAATACACATACTAAGGAGGTTTTGCTTGAATGTGCCTAAAATATTATTCCAAATGTTGCAATCACTGCATTTCATTCTTCAATGCCTCTTAGTTATGCTCTGTGTGTGTTATAAAGCATTTTAGCTTCTGAGAACACTGCTGCTCTTTTTTTATTCAAATTGATTGGCAAGGTGATGAAATAGAGACGAAAACCACCTCTTTATCGTCTTTAAATATTAAATTCAAGTGACATACTCAGACTCTGGAAAGAAGGTTTAAACCTTTATATTTATACAAGCAAATTTAGGCCCTATAAACATACGATCAGTGTAAAAATGAAAGAAAAAAGAAAAAAATACAGTAATTAATGCAAGTCATGCCTGACAATTACTTGCTTCCTCAGAAAATGCCACCCTTGGGATTGACAGCGCTCTAAATTTTGCTAATCATAAATTTGTCATGTCCCAGTAGACGTATATCGCCAAAATAAGCCAAACTGAACATACTGTTGAAAACACTGCAGTTAGTAAAATTGACTTGTGAAGAAAAACATATATATTTTATTGTGGTTGATTCATATATTGTTGCTGTGCAATAGCAAAATTATTCTGACAATCATGTATAAAGCCAGATACTGGAACATACTAGGCATGTGGAGTAGCTGTTGTTACGCATTTTGTCTTCTCTGTAATGTCAGCTGAGATTGTATAGATTGCATTTAGAAAATTGCTTTTTGTTTGTGCATGTGAGAGGGGGCCTTTAGCACCAATCTGGACTTCTTGAGGGAATTGGCCTGCAGGGGTCAAGCATCTGAGGATAATGTACAGCGACAGAGTGGCGTTTGTTGTTGAACTAAACTGGGTCGAGGAGAGGCCATGATTTAGGGTTGGTCCTGGCCTTTATGTAGTTTTTTTCTTGTTTGGTCGCTCCTCCTCTGAGTCTTATTGTCACAGCTATTAGTGCCACGTCAATATTAGATCAACAAAGAAAACTGTGTTTGTGCTGAGTCTGTTGTCAACAGCTGAATATGTAAAGACCTAGTGCCTTTAAGGTAGTGGACATTGCTGTGTCCATTTACACTGAGCATATTCATCAAATGTCCCACATTCAGGATGTAGTGTCTGATTATCCAAAATAAATACATACATAAAAAAATTATATTTACTTCTCCACATTCCTAATAACCCCTCCTATTCCCTTTTATTCTCTGCAGCAGCAGAGAATTGAGAGATTATTGCATTGGCCTAAAATGCAGAAAATTCAACTAACTGGTTAAGGAGATGAGCTAGGAATCAAATTATCATAATAAAACAATATTAAAAATTTAAGAATGCATGTATTCCAACACATGTATTCCAGAAGTTTCCATCTCAGCATCACTGCAGCAAATTCTGTTTTAGTAGGACCAGTAAAGATTACAATAAATCATTTACATGAACAATTATTCTTGCTTTAGATAGCCGCTTGTAAATTGTAAATATTTTTTCTCCTTGTAGAATAAAGCCTTTGTGCTTTAAAACACTGCTGTCTGGAGACTTGATTAAAGCCAGGCAAGTATCTTTGCTCCAGAAACACCCAGAGATAAGACCATTTATTTTGATTTTGATAAATATAAGCGGACACCCTTACCAGTAATGATGCCAGAGGAAAGGAGTGATATTATCCGTGCCTGGGATATGGTCCACTTTTGTTGCATTTCAGCCAAACAGATCTATGGCTTTAAAACCTTTGAGTCTCGTGTGTGCTGAACGCTTGACATAGCTTTAAACAGACTTTTTGCCTTAAGATAAGAGAGAATCGGTCTTAAGTGCCTTTGTGCATACACTTCAGTAGACATTTACTCAAATGTGCAAGGATGCTTGCAATAATTTTAGCGCATTCAGTGTAAAGTTTAACTGATCAGCTGAGAGGCTATGCAGGGCTGATAGCAAGGCTGCTATTCTGTTTCTTCAGAGAACCTCTAATACTAACTATTTATATGTTTGACAGATAAATTATGACTATGATGTAGAATACCAGGCTGGGGGCATCCTGTATTGGAGTCCTTTTTACTTAACCTGTTTAAGTATGTTAACCTGTTTACTTCTCAAAACTAAAAACTATCAACAATTTGTTCTAACAGAAAATTCTATCTGTGCTTTTGAGTTTTTCTAAATAAGCACTTAAACAAAATCAATATGCACTACAAGTGAGTTGGGGAAAATTAATTTACTGCAAGAAAATGTTCACAAATTATCACTATCTAATCTCCTGCAGAATATACCTAACAGACCCAATCTGTATCTATTGGTTTTTACTTCTAGAATAGTAATACCCCTTTCAACACTTGTATTTAAAACCTCAGTCATGGGAACCAGCTCTATTGTACAAGTGCCTCAGACAAAGATAGTGATGTGTAAATTGAGGATTCAGGTACACTTTACCACCATTTTCATATGTAGCATAAACTTAATTCAAAGCTTTTGATGTTATGATATTAGATCCAGTTTAATACTTATCAAATTGTATAATTCAGCTTTTTCCTGCAGTAGTTCACAGCAGCAACAAAACCATATGCAGATTTTGACTGCTTCCTGTTTTCAGATGTACATCATTTAGTCTTTCTACCATGTCAGGCCACGTTAAGTAGTTGTTGTTTTTTTAATTTGCTGCAGTAGTTATTCCAGCTCAGAGTGGGTGGTCAGTATCCTGTCTGATTCATTGAATAATGTGCTATGGTAATTGATTGTCCAGTTTTAATGGGGTTTTTTGTTTGGGTTTTTTTTTTTTCGCTAAGAGAAAGCAGTGACCAAAAGTGGTCAAAGGCTGTTGGCATGGAGACAAGGTCTCACTTTCTAAGCTAAGTCTGTGAAAATGTCAGTGAAAAAAAAATCTGTTTGGGAAATTTTGCACAACTTTCATATTTGAAGGAATAAGTAAATGACAAAGATTATATTTGCATCTGAAATGACTCTCCAGGAAAGTATGTTTTTCAGGGGCCCTTTTAAATGCTATGAACAGTATTATTTAATATGATCTTGTTTATTTACATTGTTGGATACCTTTATTCAGTCACAACTGAATTCCACATACAGTATATTTCCTTCCCAGCACTTTCTGCTGATTAGAATCTCATGCAGAAGTTGGCCAGATAGTGATAAGAGCTTAATGTTTGAGGAGTTTTTTATTAATTGGTAGTCTTGGGGGACATGTTGACTTGAGGTGAGAAGCTTTTGTTCCTCCACAAAACAATACTAATTAAAGTGTTGATACAGTGTCTCAGCTAAAGTATTCTGTTGGGAGGCATAATAACACGGTGCATATTCCCCTCTCTCATAAACTTTGGCTATTGAAGATGAACCCCAGGAGAACTACGGCGGTAAAGTATCGTTGGAAAAAAAAGTTTGCTTGCTTGTGTTTACCTCAATTGCTTAACAACGATTTATGACCTCTTTCCTGTTAAAACGAGTTAGGGTAAAATAAATTAATGATGCTGTAGTATGGCTATTCAGAGAGTATAGACCTGAAATGAGTGTTTACAGTTGTTTGTTTTTTGACTTTCTATGCTGTTTGGTATATACATTTCCTCCTGTATGTTTAATATTTAATTAAACATACACATAACTTAATTCATTTGCAAATTGAATGGTTTGTTACCAAGATCTAGTGTATATTTCAAATACATTGAATCTTTTCAATGCTTACATTTGCTATGTGGATCTTGGTCCAGGCAAATTTTTTGTGGCAAAACAAAATTATTCTGCCTGTGGCATAATTTTTTTTTCCTGTGGAAAAAGATAGTGTAGTCTGAAATGTTATAAATTACAATTAAGTTTAAATACATTAAACATTGCGTACATTTTGTAGAAAATGCATAAGCCAATATGTATACAACTAAACTAAGTTGTTATGCACTCCTGTAAGTATGGCAAGTATTTTTTGTAAAGTAAGTTATCCTAAAATTTCAGTATTAATTAATCTATTTATTTTATCACCAATATGCAAGACAGTCTCTGATCAAATGCAGATCTTGCTTTGAATAGGAAAAAAAATAAATGGAACTGTCCTTGAACTCGACTTACAGGTAACACAGTTAAATAACAGATTTTATATGTCAAATACGGTTTTATCTCTTGTCAGCACAGTTGGAGAGAACACACAGATCAATCAGTATGTTAGCCAAAGTGGGTGCAAGTCAAAGAGCTTTCTTCACTGGGTTGTGTGTTGTGTAATGGACTCAAAATGTTGTTTTTTGACTGAATATCTGATTTAAGCAAATAGCATCTGCTTAAGGCCAGACAAATTATTTAAAAAGTGCCAAATTATACATAAAATGTGTAAGTAGTAGACTGAGGTTTGATGTTGTGAATCACTGTAATGTAGTTGTTGCAATGCATCCATAGCATTTCCAGCATAATAGCATCTCTTACAACACGCCTACATCCATTTTTTTTTTGTCAATGCAAAGAATTTAATCGAGTGAAGCTTGCACTTTGAGAGTACAGAAACGGCTGAAGTCACACAGGCACAATTCATGCATTGAGCACTTCAGTTTATCCCTGTGCATATATTCAAATTTAGTCATAAATGGCTCTCGTCCTGGAAGGGTCAGGGCTGCCATTGCTTTCCCCTGGATGTGTTTTTTTATGTGCTTTCTGAAAGATATGAGCCTTTCATGTGTTTGAGGTTGCAGTTAAGTGCATTTTAGCAATGAAGTACATCAACAAAGTTTACTGAGTATCTATTCACTGTGAAGCTGCATACCTGATTTTATTTTGGTCAGCCATGCTGCTTTACTCCTTGCCAAATAAGCATCCAATACACTGCACAAACCCCTTTATCTCTGTGCAGAGGCATTCATCTTAATCACACATTCCCATGCAGCGTGTTACACTTGCCCAGTTTTTAGTGTTATTGTGCAGATGTTGCACAAACTCAAGGCAGCTGATAGTATTATGAGAGACACATCTTTAATGTTTAATAGAATAAAATCATAAAGTTGTGCTGATCTGCGGATCAATGAAAAATGTTTATGAATGGATTTACAATCATTCCAGCTGGATGCAGAATATAAACTAAAGTCAAATGGAAGGAAATCATCTCATTATTTCTTAACTTTGTCCCTCTTAATTAAAAAAAATAAAATAGAAACACACATATTCCACTTGCTATACACATTCCTCACAATCAAATTCTGGAGAGATTAGTTCTTTCTCAATAAATAAATATCTCTTTGAAAATATGCTTATTTAATAAGAATTGCATTTTGAGAACAGAAATGTCTATACTTGGCGTATTTGTTGTTCTAGTTAACACAGTGAAGGAGTTTCAGTGCCAAAAAAGCTGTGGACTCCTGAAAGGAGGAGACAGTCTGTCCTTGACCTGGTCAAGACAAAGCGCCGAAACGGCTGATCTACTTGGGAAAGACTTCAGAGGAGACAGACTCAGGCAGACGGTGTGGCCTGGTGGCCCACTGCATCTTGGAAGCTGTCAGAGGAGATGGAGAGAAAACCTCCAGAAAACTGCTGACCTGTGACCCCTATCTCTCTCACTGACAGTTAGGATTTGGTTTATGCATTCTCAGACGCATCATCATCACCACACACTCACCTACTGACAAGCACGTAAGTGTGTCTGTCACACACACAAGCTCAACCTTTCTTTGCATGTACTTTCAATGATTTTTGAATCATATTTCCTATGTGGTTGATTTAATGTTCATTTAAATTGATTCATGGAAATGAATTACTCTGCAAAGACATTGTCTATGCATTAGGAGGGAAAAATGCCTCTTTGTCACATCAAGCATATTCCAGAGGCTTCCTATCCATTGATTGAAAGAAACAAACGAAACCTAGTTTCTGAGGAAACAGCTCAGTTTCCTAAAAGACCAAAATCCAATCTGTTTATCCTCTATATATACAGGTACATGTTAATATAATGATACCTTATCTCAAATACTATTATCTATTTTGAACCCCCCCTCACGCTTTGCATAATCAACAGCAGAAGAAGCACAAATATATATTTTGGTTGCAACATTTTACATAAATGAGACATTTGCATTTTTGGGTCTTCTCTGTTTACATGTATATATGGTCTATTTTGTTAATATAATAGTCATCCAGTGTGTGACAGCTGTGTATATGAAAACTACTCATTCATAGGAAGAGCTAATCACATAATGATGAGCAGTCACAGCTGCAGTCATCATTTAAAACCTTAAACTATGAAGCTTTGCATTGTAAGCAAGAGACGATGAGGTGCAGATAATTTAGAGACCACCAGGCTGAGACCTCTTTGCTCTATGCTGTTAAGTTTGCTACACTTAATCTAAGCGATATATATTAATCTGACACATACCCACTGTGATGTACACAAACAGTATTGACAGACTGGCCTCCCTCCTTGTTAGAATAATGTGCAGCCTGTTTGTTTGTGTTGAGTGTTGACTCCCTGTGTTTGTCCGCTCTTATCATGTCACATCTAGCGATGACTAAGACGGTGCCATGTTTCTATTTCCGTACTCTTGCACACATTAACATCAGCGCTTTGTGTGGTCGGTTGCTCTCTGTACTAGAACTTGTGATTTTGCCTGAAAGACTTAATGACATGTTTGATATTCACAAAAACCCTCACTGGCTGAAAAGAGCAAGGATCTAAATTTGTTTTCTGCCTTTTTCAATGGAAGTTAGCACTGAAAACGTCTCGGATGAGGAGTGCAACCATGACTGCTTTCCACATTCTTTCTTTATGTTTTTAAATCAAAGTAAAACTTTGAATATAATATTTATAAATTGCAGTCAGTTGCTCTTTTAAAGCCCTGCTTTATAGTGACTCTTAAAAATTTACCCACCCATATTCAAAGTGCAAATTCTTTTTAGACTTAAGGCATTTAGAAACATGAATGAAAGTAACATTTGTTTTAAGTTTTGGTCAGTCTAAAACTGTAATTTTCTTCTGGTGAATCAATTTTTCTACTTATTTGAATGAATGATTTGCTAAAAAATAAAATCCCTCTTGGGTTCATCACCAAAACTGAAAAATGCTATTCAGTGTTGGAGCAAAACTGAATAGAATTTGCTCACATTTTCATTTGTCTTGAAAAAACATCTGGTTGTGTCTTGTGAAAAGTAACTGCACAGCATGATTTTCCACCTTCCTATTTCTCAGTGTTATCTTGATGTTATTTTATTCTTTATTTTAGTAATGCACTGTTTTTGTGTTAAGCACATACTTTGGATTTTTCATTCTCCCACAAGGCTTTTGGAGCATTTAACTGGGTTCAGATGTTTTCTTTGGAGGGAAAACTTTCGTCTTGCAACATCTCATTTCATTTAAAAAATAATGCAATTTACGCATTTTTATAAAATGCATAAATTGCTTTATTACTGAGTCTGTCCCAGAGCTGGAAAATTAAGTCAAAACATGTTTCAAAAAAGTATTAGTTTAAAGGGGTTTGTGTCAATGTAGCCAGAGTTTTCAATTTTATTCTGTCCTCCAAACCAATGTGTTTGATGATTTAAGCTAGAGAGTAGTGGACAGAGTCCAGGAGGTGGTTAACCATGTAGTAAGTTGTTTCACTACTAAAGGAGTACAGGTTGGGAGTTGCATGTTTTGTTGGATGGAAGTTTAACCACTTAAGAAAATTGAGGAGGTTTGAGCAGCGAATCCAGCAACCCTCTCTGCAGAGCAGATCCAGGGGAAACAGAGAAAAAGAGTTATCATCAAGCCATGAAATACCAAGGAGATCAAACACAAAAAATATGGAGAGCTATTGGTACGGTATGGGTTGACACAAACTTGCAATCTGCTCCTCCTATGCTCCAGCTGAGTTTGATGAAAATAGGTGTGCAGAAGCACACTGCTCAGCGGCACCCTCTGGGGAAACCTGCAGAGATTTCGCCAGATTCCTGAAAAATTGTAAAGATTACATATTGCATTAAGCCACAAAATGGATTGTGGTCTAATGTTTTTAGACTTAAAAATGAGTCGGCTTCACACTATGCATCAAAGATTGGCACATAGGGTGCTTACTTTAAAAAAAAAAACAAAGAAACTATCACCAAGTTGACATTGTAAACTGGTATTTCAGATTAGCTGCAGAACCAGGTCTGAGTCAGCTTAAACTGAAAATAACTGATAATTGTCAGTCACCAGTCTCTCCACAGTAAATAATCTTTTTTCTGTTTTCAGCGTACTGTTCTCTCTGGTCTGGAAAAAAATATTTCTACCAAACATTTACAGAGATGAATGTTTTTCTAAGCTTGACACAGATGTGATTTTCTTTCACACATACAACACCTGGTTCATGCTTCCAAGCCACATCCGTTTAGAGGAAAAGCAGTCAAACGGCACCTAACTCAAGAACACATTATTGCTTTTTGTTTTGATTTAGCTTCATTCAGAACTCTACAAAATGCAAAGATTAGGATGCCACATAATTAGGCTTGATTTCTTAAAATAGCAAGAGTTTCCATCATTGAGGCTCTTGAGGAGAAGAAACATTTTTGCTGAAGTGGCTTCAAGAGGCTTTCCCTCTCTAAAAGGTCTCTCCGTGTCGCATAAAAGTGTTGTTTGAGGGCTCTTTGGCTGATTTTTGTGGCCTTCTCCCAGACGGGTCAGGTGCTCTTGGTCTTATTCAGGCATCCATCTGTGGCTCTCCCCACATTTTTCCTTGAAATTTAAAAAAATACATACTGGTATATATCATTAGTATGTTAAGAAGATTTCCCCTGGTGTAAACTATTAAATAATTTAAAAAGTCTTCTTTTTAAAACTAAAGCTCTAAAACGTATGCCAAAAAGAAACTCAGTTTATCTTTGTGGTTCAAAACGTCTGATTTTAAGCATTTTCTGCTTGCACTTCAGACTTTGAAAGAAACAAAGAAAAACGTAGCAACATAGCAGAGTTAGACTTAAGGCATCACCGCCATCAAAAAACATAACCCTTTGGGCCTTAAATAGAAACAAAGGGAAGCTGCGCTTGGCTTTCAGTCAAGGAGGAGATATCTAACTTAATCTCAACAGGAGCCAAATGAGAACAGTAGGAAGTCAAGTCCTTTAATAGCAGGAGTGTTAGTCTTCGAAGGAGGGTTTCTCATTTTGTGGCAAAGTCTCTGTAATCATCTGGCTAAAAGCACCTGACATCTGTAACTGTGTTTAAATTAGTTTAGGTTGTGGTCTCCAGGTGTTTGCTCTGATGCAGGGGGGAAGTAAGCCTGTTGAGAATGTTTTGCCTGAAGCAGAATGAAAGGTAGCTTTTTTTCTTAACCGTTTCACACTCAGTTTATCAAATTTCTACCAAAACGCTTAGCGCAAAGGGCAGACAGCTAATCCTTTTTCTTTTTTCTTTTTTGTTTTGGCAGAGAAACTGAGTCAGAGCGCTGTATATATTAAAATCACCTGATTCAATGGGAAGACTTTAAAAAAACATATCGTGCTTGAATGTAGTTAAATTAGAATAATTTTCTGCTTCCCTGGATTTATCAAACTTAATCTTCTTATTTTCTGAGCGTACCCATGCACATTTTTTGCACTTTAGATTTTCACCACTTGGGGGCACAAATGAACAAGTAAGCAACATCAATCCTGCTATGTGTCACTTAAATGATAGCAAATTATTAAACATCAGTACAATTTTTTTGAATGAATTTGGCAAAGTTCACAGTTTAGCATTTTTGTCTCAGTTTCTCTTAAATTATTTTCCCTCTACATTGCACCTAAGAACCCAAACTAAGTTTGGTTGTTGCCCTTGGACAGAAATCCAGATGGATTGCCTTATTAGTAGACATTATGCAGAATAGGCTGGAGGTAATTATAAAAGTGTAAACACGTTCAGCAGGAGCATCCCTTTTCACTAATGCAAACGAGAAAAGAGCTGTGGGCCCATACTGCTGACTCTTTTGCACCAGGTGGCTCCACCAAGTTATTGAAATTCAAAAAGGTGAAAGGACACAATTCCCTAATGTTTGCAGCATCTGTTTACTTATTTTTATTATTATTTATACAAAGGGCCACAGGAAAACTCTTCTGGACTTTTGTGGTTATCTCACTGTTTTCACAATGCGTTTTCTGTCCCAATTACTCACTTTCCAGATAGGAGTTATGCTTTAAAGCTGTTTTCTAGATTTTGTCTGAAATTGACCTAAATGAATTGCTGTTTGTCTGACTCTTATTTTTTTTCAAGGCTTGATGCCTTGTTTTCATTTAAACAGCCTTTTGAAAACTAAAGCAGAGAAGGACTTCTAATCCTGTATGTCATTCTTGCTAAGATGGCTTTCTCTGGCCATGAAATGCTTGTGTATTCCCTGTAAACCGTAAAGATTAGCTCAGCAGTACTTACAGTGTGTGTGTTTGCGTGTGTGTGCGGGAGTGTTTTTTTTTCCTCCAGCTCAGAACACAGCGTTTCGAAAGGGAGAATGTTGAATGGCCAGTGTGCAAACCAAAACAGGCACACTGCAGCTGAGCCTTGTGTTCTTTAGTCCCAAACTCTGAGCACTCTTCCCAGCTGAACCAGATTGTGTTTATCAGCAGGGCTTTTTATGTCCACATGTTCCCTACTTTCCTGTAACCCCCACTTGCACATAGAGCCTGCGATCAGCCTTCCTCTCTCTTGTGAGGAATGCTCTTTTATTAGCAGGCAAGGCAGCAGACTTACCCAGATTCAGCACCCCCTCCCTTGTGGACAGTTCTCAACCACCAGCTCTGGCAACTACATACTTTGTTGACACATGTGATTGCATGCGTGCGTGTGTGTGTGCGTGTGGCAGAGCGAGTCTGCAAACATGCAAGACAGAAAGAACGAGAGCTGCAGCATCATCTTTTCTTTAAAACCTTGTCGACACAGCAGAGCAGGAGAGATTCGTTCAGAAGGAGGTCTTGGAGGTGATGCAAAGGAAAAGTGCAACTTTTTTTTAAATTACAGAAAGTTGAGGGAAATATTTTAAGAAAGAATAATATAAAAAGATGGCATGCTTACAAATAGGGAAGAGATTAGATGCATTTTGTTTTTTCCGTTTTCTTTACTGTTTGATATTGTCCACACAGAGCGGAGTGCCTTAAAAACGGCTGATGAGAGAGAGAAAGTAGAAAGGGATGCTGAAAGGAATCAGAGCTGGGGGACATAGCATCAGTCCCTGCTATTCTGCCTAAATAGGCTCTTCCTCTGCATTGCACTCAGGCTCCAGTGATTCGCTATGTGAATGCAGCCCATTTGCATAGCCACTCTCCCTCCCTGCTTCCTGGCTGGCTGCTGAGCCTCCCCCCCCACCCTTCGCTCTATCCTCCTGCTTCTACTCCTCCTCTCTCCCTTCTTTCTCTTGCGCACATCTTCTGGAACGGAGCTGCTTCTGCTTCTGCCTGTGTATGTTTGAGCGCACGTTCTGCCCAGGGCTGCTCTCAGGTGCTTGTCGCTCGTGTCGCGTGGTCTCACTGAGAGCAGAGAAATCTAGATGGGGAACGGGTGCGCTACTTGGCATAACTTACAGGTGCAATCACGCAGTCTGTGCCTGCCGCTGCACATGCAAATGAGCCGTGGATTTAACTATGGTCTCATTCCTCTGGATGTCCTTTGAGACCACTGGAGCAGTAAAAGGAGGGAAACTCAGAATGTCTGCTTTGATTTTCTGAAGAAATCCAGTTTGCACAGGTGTTTTCAGTCTCTTCCTGAGTGAGTTGTCCTCTTCTGCTGGCAATTTTAATTTTTGGGAATATTTTTATCCGGAAATGTTTCTAATTTTGTGAGTGCTTAATAGAAAGATAAAGAGAGAAACAGAGAGAACTAAGGGAATTGGAGCAAGCTGGGAATTCTCCATTTCTGCTTGAAGGTTGCCCTAATTTCTTGAGTGAATGTTTTTGCATGATGATTTATATTTCTTTATCTGCCTGAATGCTGCCACGGATTTCTTAACTCAATATTAAACAGCAAGAGTTTTTTTGTTTGTTTTTCCACAACCAACATTTTCCCTAGTTTTTATTTTTATTTTATTTATTTATTCTTTTTCCCTGTGGATTTGTTTGAGTGTCCGTGGTGAGTTTTGCAAAGGTGAGAAGTATGGGGCTGTGAAGCTTGCCAAAGTTTCACCTTGATCTGCTGCCTCATCTGGCTACTCAGGAAAGATGTTCAAGGGCTGGAGTGCACAATTTGCTCCCCTGAGGCCCATTGTAACGCCCCTAAAGTGGAATTCAGTGACACTCAAGCACCTGGCCCTGTGGCTTGTTGCCTTGGGCTTCGTGGCGGGCTCAGAACCGAGTGCTGTGGAGAGCCTCCACCAAATTCATTCATCCCATGGAAACAAGCATCACCATATTGTGCCTATCGCTATCCACAGATCACCTGCATCCCTAAGAGCAGGGCACAGTAAGTATTCCCTTTTTTATTCTCTTCAGACTTTTATCCTGCAGTGAGTTCTTGAGCACAGCACCATCTGTTCAGTTGTCCTTCAGTGGTTAATATTAACACTTAAAAATGTCTAAGACTGAACAAGTCCCAGTTTAGACAGTGTTTTCTTTCTGTTAGCAAAGCATGCTCTCTCATGACTGAGATTATCCATATCCATATCTCCAGATGCTCCGCTGTGTCCAGATTAGAGTGGATTAGGAGGTTGAGGCACTCCATGTTGCCCCGAGGTGTTTGGGATAGACAAAGATGAGTTGCCTGCAGCTCTGCAGGGTGTGAAGCCATTTCTGGCCCCTGCCCTGAGTGGAGTATAGAGGAGGCCCCGTTACCCTGTGTGCCAAAAAAGATGAGTTAGAAATCCAAAATGTAATTTCAAATGTTAGACTGCAGTATGCTTCCTTCACTGCAATGTGTTGGGGAAAGAAATGAGGAATCCTCTGTTTTGTGCTGATCTCCACTTGACTTGTGTGGATGTTTGCAGAAATGTTGAATCAAATTAAGTTTGAGACTGATGCAGAACTCTATCTCTTTAGTTATCCCACCAGCTAGGCCTTTTGTGAGTGACGTAACCAGTATTGGTGAAACACTGACGTAATGCAGAGGTACCCTGAATTTCACTCAGTACACTGTTCGCAGTATACTGCTTGTTTAATTTGTGAACAAATTAAACAAGCAGTATACTGTTAACATTCTTTGTTAACATTAAGCCATAAGAGGATAAGTGACAGCTCCACTACAAAGAATTTCTGGCACTCAGATGATATCTTAGTTGTACACAAGAACAGTTCTTTGTTCTGGATCAATGGGTAGAGTTGGACTATCCCCAACAAAGAAGTCAGCATGCCTCAGTGATGATGGCAGAGATGCAAGGTTTGCTGACCCACTTAGACAACAAGACAGGCCAATTAGGCCAATCTGCCATGACCCGCCCTGAAAGCACACCACAGTCTTTGCCCCTTGCCTTCCCTAAGAACCTTGGGCGCTAGGGCTCTATGACTTAGCAACATAATTGGGACTACTGATTCTGTCTTACAGAACTTTCTTTATAACATGATACAAGTTTGGTTTTTTTCTGTGCAGAAGGTAGATAAATTCAAATTAGAAAGACGTGCCGTTCTGCAGGGTTCCTGTTTCTGGGACAAATCCAACAGTTGTAAAAAGTCCCGGTGTTGTTTTCTCTTCTGTGACACTAAGGGGTTTCTTTTAACATGGGTTTTATATTTGCTGCAGCAATTATAAGTTTATTGCTTAGTCAATAAACTTTCCTTAGTCTCATAATTTTACGAGTCAGATTTTTTTCCAGCGTTGTCTGAAGAATTACCATGCATCAAAACAACAGCAAGAAAGTCAATATTTTACCACTTATCTTGCTGCTTTTATGTCTCTACTTTGGTTTTAGCCTATAGTGTGATTGTCAGTGTAAAATTATAATCCTATTTGCAACGTTTATATAACTGTACATAACTTAAACTGTAATTGTCACATTGAATTTAACATCGTTTCAAGTGATTTGGCCAAACAAAGCTGGCATCCTCCCTTGTAGTGTTATATGCAAATTACTTATTTGCATCCCAATGGATCTAATAAAAAAATGCTGCTTTTCCTCACTTACATTATACCAATCAGTAAAAAGTTAGTTTTACACAAACTTTTTCCAATATTGGTTTTGCCTTTGTTTAATTAGTAAAGAGGGTTGAATTTCTTCCTTGTTCTTTTCTGCATTAACTTGGTAAACACAAGCTCATCTATATGCTGAAACCCTAGAACTACAGAGGGCACACACATTTTTTTTATATGATTGTATAACGAGAAAAAGTATTGTTTTCTTTGTATTCCACTTGAAAGTTTGTCATTGATTCATGTGGAGAAAAGGAAAAAGATTAGCATGGTCAGGATGTATGAAATTGAGTTAGAGTGTGATGCATTGTTTGTTTAGGGTGAGCTGTAATGAGGTTCAGACAGTATCAGCTGTGAGTAGTAGATATACCATTTATCAAGGATAAACTCCCCGAGGTGATAGTTCTCTCTTTCCCAGAGATGAATATGCTACTTGATACACTGAATAACTGAATTATCATATTTTCTTCTGTACTCTACCTGCTGCTCGTATTCATTAGCAGTGGATAGATGAGATGGTCAAATCAATAGAAGTAGTATTTAACGGTTGTAACCTATGATACTCAGGTCATGTCTTTATCTGCTGCACACAAAATTAACAGACGTTTTAATGTGGGAAAAGCTATTTTTATTAATCTTTCAGTTCCTGTTGTCTGAGCTCAACATAGAGCACTCTCCATGTTCTTATTGGTTTAACATTTTGGGTTCATTTTTGTGTCACTGAACAGTAATTATTGGACAAAGCTGCAAAGCTGGTATTGGCTTTTTAACATTTGATCATTTTATAGAAAACACTTTTTGTAATTAAAAATGACAGTGGCATCATCATGCTGTTTGGATGACTTTCTTCAGCAGGATATAGAAACTGTCTAGAGTTGATAGATGAGCTCAATGAAGGGAAAGTTTTTATGCTCCTGGAGATTTTTTTACTTATTATTACATCATGCAAAACAGAATTGAACATAAAACTGAACACACTGTCCCTAGCCTGAAACATGGTGGTAGCGGTATCATGCAATGGGGATGATATTGTTACACGGGGAAAGGATAAGTGGTCCATGTAATTGTAAAATGAATGAAGCTGAATGGAAGACAGTCTTGAAAGAGTTGTAGGTGGCAGCATCATGACATCATAAGGATAGCTTGTTAGCACCTGCAGGACTAAAGAATTGTGTTGAGCTTCACCTTCCAACAGGACCTTGCAAAACACATAACCAGAGCTGTAATGGGATGGTTTAGATCAAAGCATATCCATGTTTTAAATGGCATAAGCAAAGCACAGTCTTTAACATAACATTTTAAAAACCATGTATTTATTTTTGAGCTAGTTAATCTGTCGCACAGAATAACCATTCTTTGATGTTTGTGGTTGTCACATCACCAAGCGCTTTAAGAGGTGTGGTACATTTCCAAATCACTGTGTGTTCAGGAAGTCAGCCATTGTATTCATGGTGGCTACACATCCTACTTACTTAGCACATCTGCGACAGCACCCCACCTCACCTGCTGCATCACCCACCACACAAATCACTTTTGTGTCCCAAAGCCTGGGTTGATCAAAGTCATTGAAGCAATTTAAGTGATTATTTGTCAATTTGAAAGCTTTTGAGTTTCAGAGTTAATGGTTGAACATTAAAAAGACTAGCATTGCAATGGAGCACTGCTGAGACAAGATAGACAGATGGAGGAAATAAAAAAATATAGAGAAGGAGAAAACAGCAGATGAGGAGAGGGAAAAAGAGAAGGGTGATGAGAAAAAGAGAGAGCAGGGCAAAAATTTGATGATCTTTGGTGTTGCCTTGCTGCCAGTGTATTGTGGGCTTGTATAATATAATTACTCCCATGTCTCCGAGCTGATGCCATTCTGTGATAGTGTGAAGATGACAGTATCTTTGCCTCTGTGAGGCTGCAGAGATGATAGCTGCCCTGATAAGGATCTGAGTACATGTTCCTCTGCTCTAGAGGGAGCTGGGTGGTTATTGACCCAGGAATCAAAGACTGAAGATTGCACTTGTTTCATTCTCTTCTTCCTCTGATATATGAGAAGCAAACACCCTTTTTATTTGGGCGTGCGCTTTGGGTCTTCAGCCTACAGTACTTGAATCTTATGATACTTGCCTGCTCTCTCCTGTCTTTCCTTCCTCTTCTCAGCCACTCGGCCTAACTTGCCCTCATCAACCACATTGGTCTGCATGGTCTATCCAAGCAGAAAGAGTGGGCTAGCTTTTGTGCCTCTAGTGGTATTTGCTTGTATTCTACGGTGACCATGCTATGGTTGGCATAAAGGGAAATAAAACCTGACTATGCATGCGGTGGGCAGTGAGGGGTCAGCTGACTAATCTGCCCATCCTCAGATGGGAGACTTAGAAGATGGAGAGGCAAAGGGAGAACAAGAACTAGAGTCCCCCGTTTTGACTGAAGGGGATGTCTGTTCTTCTCAGTTGCTCAGGTCTGGGATGAGCTTGAGTCGGTTAGCTGTTTACCCATAAGCACTTAATGAGTCACCAACAGCAGCATGTATTCAGATTTATTATTCAGTTTTTTTCTGTTTGGATGTCTCTATTTCTCTCCTTTTTTTTTTTTTACAAATCAGATAAATAAACAATAGTGAAATATCTACTGCTTATACTTTCACTCTCAAAATCTATATATAGATCTATATATATATTTATATTATATATATAAATCTATATTTAGTATATAGCCCTACATTATTTTTTTATATTTTATTTATCTTCACTGCATTTACCACCTTGTTTTTAATGTTTTTATTCACCTACTTCCATGATTTCATTCTGTATTTCTATTTGTAAACTTGACCTACATCAACTCAGAACTTCTTTTCTCCACAATTGCAAACATTTCACCATGTTATTGACATTGCACAGGATTAGAGACTTGCATAAAGACTGATGTTACTCGGACCTTCCATGTTATATGACCATGTTATATGACCATGCTCTTACTGAGCTTTAGCTGCTGAAGCTAAGAACAAAGGAGCAAAATGACCTTATGTGAAGAATATATTGTGCAGAAGACCTGGGAGATGAAGAAAATAGGATTGTAAGAAAAGAGAGTAAAATACTTTGCACCATTTCTCATTTGTACTACATAAGAGGACAGGATCTGTGAAAGACTGATGCTGCTGTTGTGCACAACAACGGAAGCTAAGGAAACAGCTCAGGTAGCTCCCTGCAGTCCCTTCATGTGGACTCTGTAAATGCATTGATGATTCTCAGGGGAGGATCACATGAGAAAAGGAAATATAAATAAATATTTGGGTATAATAACAGAGAAGATCAAGAATTCAAAAAGCCCACATTATTTTATCTAATCTGGATTGAGTTCAGTCAGCCCAGAGAAGCCTCAATCTCTGTCATTATAATGAGGTGTCGGCTATCTCTCTGCCAGTCGAGCTTTTATGCGCATTGCATCGTTTAAGTTCACTACTCACACAATGAGCAGCAATACACCAAATCATTTTTCATCTCTTTGATCACTTTGAATTATTGTCATAAGCAAATCTAAAAGAGGACAGTTAAGGGAATGTGCAGAAAAGCACACAGAAAAAGACCCATCTCTATGCATCATCATGTTATTGTCCAGAAGTATAAATTGATTATGAAGAAAACTTATACATTCAAAATTATGAATATAATTCCAATGATTTCTATCATTTTTCTGACTAGCAAAGGGGGAAACTGGAGAAGCACAAGATGAGATTTTTTGTTTTCAAACCCTCAGAGCCTGATAAACACAGCCACTGGGGACAGCAAAGAGGATGGCTTTCTCTGCAAGGTAGCTGGAAGAGGACTAACATATATGATCACCATCTTTCCCCCAATCAATAACATGCTTTTACTTAAATTTCATGTATTTGTTTCAGAGGACAAAGAACTACTGTAATCATGGTATAATTACTTTTGATGTACAAATTATTGCCAAGTTACTTTAAGCAATTTTGAAAGTAATATTAATATTACTCTTAATAATTATATTAATATTAAATTTACACTTTCATTAAATTCAGTAAAGGTACAAAAAAGATTGTCTTGATTTACAATTTAAGACATAGACATGTTATAGTTGGCTTAATTAATTTATGTATTTATTCTGCAGTTTCCATTTGTTCACCTGCTGCGGCGTGAGCAACAAAGAAAGCCCCTCCCATCCCCACCCATCCACTCTTAATAGGATTGTGTGGGATTTCACCTTCCTCATTGCTCCTTCTATCTCCTACAGCCTCGGGCCTGCTGGCGCAGCCTGATAAAAAAAAAAAAAAAAAAAACATCCCTGCCTAACACCTAAGTGCAAGCTAATATTAGCATTTATTTTGCAACACTGCTTAAAAATACAATGTAAACCCACGCACAGTTTTCTCTCTCTCTCTGTTTATATATTTGTTTGTTGGGAGATTTGTAGCATTACTTTGTGGCAGAGGACAGTTTTGGGTCTTATGGCACTCCCACATCGCCTCCTGGTAAGGGGAGGCTTCACTCTATATAAATTTTAAAGGTGGAAGCTATGCTACACAAGACTCCCTCTCACACAATAATGCAGGCAGAGTTTATTTCTGATGATTTTTTTTCGTCTGGATCTTATCCAAATTAATTGTGGAGTAGGATTTCCATAAGATATTCATCTAATTAAATAATATCCCACCATTTAGTGAGCTTACTTTCAAAGTGAGGGTAGTCAGCAATGAAGCAAAGCGGATGTTTAATCCTGCAATTAATGCCAGGACGGACTTGTTGTATCCCTGGGTATAGCTTACAAAAACAAAAAAATGCATTATACAGTGTCATTCATAGGCAACAAAGTTAACACATAGATTTGCATGTGAAATGTGTTTTGTGGTTTAACAAAGTTTATGGATCAATTTTATAGTCTTTTATTCCTTTATTTTCAAGTGTGTGCAACCTTTTTATTGCTAACATAGTTGGTGATCCAATAACTATTTTAGTGATCAAATAGGTAAATTGTAGGCAACCCTGCAGCTAGATCTATAGGAATAGTTCCACCACACCAGTTGTACAAGGGTATGCAAAAGATTTTATACTCCTTTAATTATTCCTGTAGATATTTTGTCTGATAAACCAACATAAAACATGATGCATTACAAACCTTGATGGCAAAAATTTGGAGAGGTCTGAACTTTTGCAAGGCACAGTAATTATTAAAATGTTTATACTTCACATCATTACTCCAAGGCAAATAATGTTTGGCTTTAAAAATGAGAAGAACAATGGATAATGGGTTCTATCTGTTGTTCTTCCTTTAACTGCAATTAGAGAAAAGCACATGGACTAGGTCATTAAAAAGCAGCCCACCTGTGGCACAGACATTGTGTAGCAGCTCGGGTGTAGAGTAAATTGTGTGTGATTTGCATTGTGCTCAGTAAAGCACTACAGCCCTGTTCTGTCTGAAAACAGGTTCTCTGAGCTGCACATAGTGACGGGCAGCAGGAGTTGTCTCTCGTCTCAGATCAGAGCTGCGGCCATTAGCGTTTTGGGTTTTCTGCCTCACTTCCACTGTAATTATCCAGCACTTGTCTTTTTTTAGTAATCAGGACTGGAGTCTCACTCCACATCTGCCGACTCCCTAATGAAAAAGAACAACTTGCAGAGACCATTTGGAGGCTGTGATGTTTGGAACATGCCCGCACACAGACATGCTGAAAACAAAATAACGAACTGATGAATCATGCCACATAATCAGTCGAATGGGCTGCGTTTGATTTTTTTCTTTAAGTCCTGCTTTGACATGTTCTTTTTTTTTTTTGGCTGTTATACAAATTAAACACTGTGAAAATAAAATCTAATCAACAAACTGCTGGCAAACAAAATAACTGACCTCAACCAAAAAGAAAGGAAGCATTGTGTCTGTGGAGCAAATGAGGCAAGTGATGATGAGAGAGTAAATTAGAAGCTGTCGATACTGTGAGACACTTTTATCAGAGCCAAGGCTGTTGGCGAGGGAGGCAGATATGCAGCTGGTCAGGGTAACAAAGGCCCCGTTTGGTGTATTGCTCCATTAAGACACTGGGTCTTGTCAACTCTGCCTGGATGATGCCCCATTCTGCTCCACAAGGCATAGACTCATGTATCACTTCGAATTGAAGGGGGAGCTGAGAGAAGGTGCAAAAGGGTGAGATCTAAACCGCTCGACTGAGCATCCGTGGCGTAATGTTACCAGCCCAGGGGGTGGAACTTTACCTCAACCATGAATTGATGGTCTCCTGCCATGAAGAATGAGGGTGGTGGCTCCAGCTGCCCAGGGGCCCCCTCATGATGAGGTGAAAGCTTATCTCGTCAGAGCAGTAAGACGTGCTGTTGCAGTACAGTTCAGGGGCAGATGTTTTCATTCACAATGTATATCAGATACAAACAGTTTAGTCTCGCCAAAAGGATGAGAGTCTATCTATATAATACCAGAGTGTTGCATGTATATGGAGAGTGGTATTTGTAGCTGTCCGTCCACATCCTGGAAAGGATAAATGGGTAAAGGTAATAAACAGATGGGTGAATTGTTTTGTTTTTCACTTTACAAATTTCACTCCTTTGTGATGTTTGAAGAAAGGTTTTGTAGTAGTAATGCTACAGAATATGAAACGCTTTAAGGTGTACTACTTTTGTTAGGGACTTGCATAATATGTCACTTTGCAAATTATTACAGACGTTTCAGTTCTCAAAACAAACCAAGCCTTGAATTTTGTTCTCTACAGAGAGACCGCTAAACAGCCACAATTAAACAAACACAAACTGACCCACCCTGTTGAATTTAATTAATGGGTACTTTTCATAAATAGTCAATTACACTGTAAAATTGAAATTATCCTCATAGATTGCAGAATTTGGTATACAATAACTTAGATATACTTCTGAAGGCATAATGGTTGGTATTTTAGGATCATGTTAGAAATGGCTTCAGAATCCAGAAAAGCCATTTTCACACATGGGCAACTTGACCCAATGTTTTCTTCTTCTTTTTTCTTTTTTTTCTTTTGCAGATGCTGTTGAGACAGGTACTGCAGATTTTGTGTTGGAGAATGGCTTTAACAGCATAAGGGGGGCGGATTGGGGGCTAAGTTGTGTAAAAGGTGCCGAAGGGAGGCTGTAATGTAAGAAGTATAACGGTGAAATACAGTAGCTGTTTCCTTTAAAGTTCACAAACAATAGCATGAGGATCCCTGATGACTGTTTTATGTGAGTATCAATACCACATTTATTTGTGTATGCAATATCCACAAGATACTGGAAAACAATACAGGATTTTGGACATAAATATGTGAAATGGTGCATTTATGTACACTTACTTATTCTTTGCTGTAAATTTTCTTCTATGTTTATGCATTATCACACCTGGTAATCTTTGCTAGAAGCTTAAAGCTTGTGTTGCTGACATGCATTGTGTTCTTTGTGGATTGCAGCATTGCCTTTATAGGCTGAACAAAAGAGTTGTTTGGTTTTCTGTCTCTCATTCTGTTTACCAGGGTCTGTTGCTCCTATTATGTTGGGAGTCTGTGTCTTATACCCTCTAATAAGGATGACCAATCACAGGGGCAAGCAGCAGTGCCCCACTTTTTGGTCTCCACTTAATTTAATTACATCAAATTAGCACGGGTAGAAGAGAAGGGGCTGAGGGAGAGGATTAATCCTTTGCAGCTTATATAGGCAGGTTGGACACTGTCAGCTGTCCTGTGTTGAATCAGTGCTTCATGATTGTCTTCATTAGAACGGAGCTTAAGGCTCACAGGTCACTAGATATTGTTAAAACAATACTGTGGAAATAGGCTAATTAGAATATTTGCCTTCACTCTGGCCTGAAGAGCAGGGTTAACTACCTTTAAATTATTAATTTTTTTGCATAGAAGCATTTTTTTAATGATTTTTTTTTCTCTAGTGGTGCTTCCTTTCAAAGAAATTGGAAGTGAACATTTTATTTTGTACTGTCTGTTTAAGGTTAAAGCTTGTATTTGCTCTTAAAGTAACACTAAAAAAATGAATGTTGAGGAACACTTGGTTAAGGATTAGAATCATAATTCTGTCTCAAACAAATATTGAGGGATACATTTAAATACACCAACAGTTTTGATTTGCAGGTCATACTTGTTTTGTCTACGTTGCCAATTCTTCCCATGATTTTCAGTTTTTCCATTTTAACAGATCAATCAGCAGCATAAACCTTGAAGCACTGTTTTATGCTCAATAAAAAAAAAGTCTAATTAAGGTTAGATTCATAGGTAAAATGGGGATAAGGTTAAAATTTTCTCATTTTCTTTTTAATTCAAAACTACCACCTCTAATCCAGTTATGATAAAGTAACATGGCTCTCTGCCCAGGGCGCCACAATAAAATAGCTACTATTACTTATTCCATTCTCAATCAATGTTGAGCATTGAAGCAGCATAAGAAATAGGAATCTGATTCACAGATTTCATTTTAGCACAAAAATCAAAGTTCTTATTGGGAACTCTTGATCACAGCTGGGTTGGATTATTATAGTCTCTATTATAATTCTTTTAAGCACATTTCAAGACTGAAAAAATTAGTTTTGTAAAAACATCAACTGGCCAGAAAAGGCATGTTTGATGAATCTGTTGTGATGCAATCAAGTGGCCAAGAGTGTAGATTAGACTTTTGCCTGAATTGGCTGAATGAACCATAGGGGTCTTAATTTGTATTTATGCCAGTGTGTCCACATTCAGCATAAAGAACCACTGTGATGTTTAAGCTCTTCTTTCTACTGTTTCTTTGAATGTGAAAGTAAAAGCTTAGCCTCACCCTTCAGGTAAACCTGAAAGAATATATTACCTAAAAAAGTTAAATGAAAAAACCTGGACTATATCAAATCCTCTTTTTGCATTTAATATCAGGAGTAAGGCTATTAACAAATTTCAGCAAATGAAATATGCAGGTGTGCCTGAAAATATTGTTGACTGTTTACCGAAAAATAAAGTATGAAATGCACAAGTCTTGCTGAGCTTGCTGCCTAGTTTTAATGTAAATGTCTGTGGAAGAAGTAAGGTTTGTTGTGATTTTGGTGTCCTATGTCAAAGGTTTGTTCGTGCATCAGTCTGCGATGAAACTTCTTTTTTTTTTTTCCCTTGCCTGCTGGTTCTGTTCTGTCTATCCCATTAGAAGAGAGGCAGTTGTTTTGCTGGGAGAGGATTAAGACAAGTCAACAATCCATAGTCTTTTTAGTCTCCCAAAGGGCTGCTCATACAGAACAGGAGGTTTAGAATAGCTCTCCCCCCATCCTTCCCACAATCAACGCTGCACAGCCAGGTAAAAATTGTTGAAAGCACCTCACTGTACCACAATGGAACAATGAACCGATATAGAAATAGAGATTGGATTTGGGGGTTGCCACTGGGATCTAATGGTATTCACTGTACTCTGCTCCTGTGGTACACCTCCCCTTTTGTCTATTTATTCTATGAAACAATAGCCAAGAATGGTGATCCACGCTGTTAAATTGGTCTGTATTTTGTGTTACTATAAAAATAACTAGAATCTCTTAAGACAGAAACCAGAGACAACCATTTCCACAGGTAAATTAAATATTAAGTACAATCATTTCCTGAAACACTCAATAAAATTGTTCCTCAAAGAAACACTGAAGCTCCACTGTACTTTCTGTTAGACAAAACTGTCCTTCACTTAGGCTGGAAAGAAAGAGGCAAAAAACCTCTTTGTTAGCCTTTGCTCTCCTGACAAAATCTGACAAAGACCAGATCATGCCTCAATTGAAGGTGACAGAAATTTTAATAAATTACAAGATTCAAGCCATACTGCACCTTTCAACGTATTGTTTGAATTAAAACACAGAGCCAAATGACATACAGGATAACAAAGGAACTTTTTCAGTCTAATATTTTTAACATTTAACCTCTTTGACTCATGAATCTTAAATGTGGCTTTCTAAATATGAAAAGTGCCCTTTTTTCTCTCACTGGCAAATAGAGTGCATAGCATGTTCTGCAGATTATTTGATAGAGTTAGTAATCTTGAATCTAACACAAAATAAAGAAATTAAGAATATCCCTATATATGCCCAAGTCATATATTGTATTGCATTCTATTCTGATATACATTGAACTCAAAAAAGCTGTAGCAAAGTGTTGGTGGTTGGTATGAGCATAGAACAAAAGTTTGGTTTTTACACATTTTTGTTGTTGATTTGATGCAATTAAAAAAGAGAGAAAATCATTTTCATTTTTATTTAACCTGTTGACTACAGATCAAAGCAAATCATGGTGAAATTGGCCTATCCCTGGCTGATTGATTGGTGCATCTTCACAAATAGATTTCACTACACCTTAAATCAATATGTACTACATCACAAAGCTCATCCTAATTGATGAATTAACAATCATGTGGAAAAATCTTTATTATGCTCAAGTTCCAAAAGTACATTTAGCTGAATTTGCATTTTACCAAATGAATTCATTTTTGTGAGCTTAGGAGCTAAATGGAGGTAGAATTGAGCTTCAAGGACATAGCGTATATTGCAAAGGTACATAGATCGGATCATTCCTTTTTCAAGGTACAGTCACATTTGGCCATGCCTAGAGTGGAAGAAATAAGCTATTTTTTCTTGCTTGAGGGAATTACATCAAAGTCAAATTGCCCTACATATTCACAAATGGATTGGTAAGTCTGGGATCTGTGCATGTGCACATATTTTTTTTTGTGTGTAAAGTAGCCCAGAAATGTGGTTCCAGAGCATCACAGAGTACTGTTGTGGTGGATTTGGAAGGTTGGGTGAAATAAGAACAAAAAAAAACAAAAAAAAAACTGTAATTTCATGGCTTCTGTCCTGCTACTTTAGAGCAGTAAAGTTCACAGCATGTTGCAAGAACACCACACACGCAGAGACAAGAAAAACGTTGACAGAAATGTCACCTTGCCAACATAAAGTTCCACCGTGCGCTGACAGCAGAATGCAACGCTTTTAGTTTGGGAAAATTCAGGGAGGCATCCTCTGTACAAGCAAGGGTGGGGGGGATCAGATTTACATCAGCAACTCTGGGTGAATAATAAGAAAACAGAGTGAAAATAATGGGAAGCTAAGCTTTGTTTGTGACAGTAACTGCTGCAGCTGAACTGACAATAGGAAATAACTCTTTGTAGCTGTAAATCAGCACATGTACTGCAGATAAATTAAAGTTCTGTATATTGTTTCAATTAATAAAACACTTTAAGTGCAGTGCAAAAGTATTTATTAATTCAAACAGAGAGCAACACTGAAGATGAACAAAAAAACAAAAAAAAAGGAAAGCAAAAGAATACAGAATTTGTTTCTGCTTCCTATGCTAATTGGATTTTATATGACTCTCCATAAATTTAAACTAAACAGTAGTTTTGTTGGAAATAATTATGATATGACACCTTAACTAGAGAACATTTTATTTAGTAAACTATAAATGATATATACTCTCTGAATATTGCATACTAAGATATTCACCCACAACCACTTCTGGTGTTTACACAGAAGGGTCAGAGAGACAGAAAAATATCCAATGATCAGCTGCTGTGTGGATGAAAATGCATTGTTGATGTCAGAGGTCATAGCAAAATGGGCAGAAAGCTGAAAGGCAACAGTAGCTAAAAAAAATCCCTCATTACATCCAAGGTATGAATACCATTTCTGAATAAAAATTTGAGCATTTGAGCAGACTGGTAACTGCAGCAAAATACCACACCACATGCAACTTTTATCAGCTAGAAACAGGAAACTGAAGCTACAATTTGCACATTCACCAATGTACCAAACTGGAACAACATTGTTGTATGAGATGTGATAGTAAAACAACATTCAGATAGTTAGGGTCAGCCTGATGCAAGCAACATGAAATAATGGATCCATGCTGCCTTGTATCAGATGCTTAGATTGTGTAATAGTGTCGGGAATAATTTCTAAGTACACTTTGGCAATCTTGGTACCTAAGGAGTATTATTTAAACACCACAGCTTAAAAGACAGACAGTCAGAAAGCTGGATTTATATTTAAGTAGTATATATATGTATTGAGCGGTTGAGGGTTATTAGATGCCATTTATTTATCCTATGTAGCTGTTGAGAAGAACATAGTCTGCTGTCTCCATATTTTATGATTTATGTCCAATACCTGTAGTCAAGTTGCCATGTATTCTGAAGGTTTTCCTATTCAGCAGTAACCTCAACTACTATATAATATATATATTATATTAATATATAATATATATATTATATATTAACATATATAATATATATATTAATATATATAAAAAAGGAATATGCTTTAGTAAAAAAAATCATTAATTACAGCGATCATGATTTAGTTTTTTTTTTTCCTCGTCGCTCTAGGAACATTGATCGGAAACAGCTCCTATCACACACCCAGATAACGATGGTGTGTGATAGGACAATAGTGAACTCATAAATCGTGCTAATGATTTCTCAGAAAACTGAAATGGAAATCCAATAGATATCATTAAGCCTCTTTAATTGTATATATCCCTCCGGGGCACATAGGCCTGATATAATTTTAAATCGTGTTACTCTTAAAATAGTTTTATCCTTTGACATGGTTTAGGGATGCACAACTGTTATTCTTGGACTTCCTACAGACTTAATGAAAGGATTTATGGAAGATTTGCATTGTTTTACCGAACCCTTCCTTTAACTTGGAACAACATCCAGGATGAGTCTGACACTCAGCTGTAAAACTCAGCATAGTTTTTGTTTTAACTTATGGCTTTCACAGACAACACTTAAGCATTGGCTGCAATGTTTTGGCATAAATTGTCTTGAAGTTTAATTTAAAAACAAGACAAATAATCAAAGTTAACATTTAAATTCAGGACATTTTATTGCAAAATAAGAATCCAAGGTAATTTAACACGTCTTAATTTTATGTATTTGTGCTGTTGACATAGGTGAATTTGATTTCTGAATTTGTTTTACTAAGGCTCTTTCCATGTAAAGATATCCAACGAAAAGTTAATCATAACATGAAAACGGAGACAGCTGAAAAACGGCTTTGAAAGGCAGTTATCTATAATCTTTCATCTATGAGATTTCTCTCAAGAGACTTGTGGAAATGATCAAAAATTAATTTCAAAAAGCAACCCTATATTCCACATCTCGGATGATCTATTTTTGCACAGCCAGTCATTACGGGAATCTGTGGCGGCAGATAGAAAGACGACGCAAGTGTTAGGTGCTGTCAGAAAACAGATCTATAATGTCATCTCTCCTTTTCACATTTCCATCACAACTATGTAATTATGATTGGATTCCTCCCTAGTTTCTCGGCAGAGGTGGTAATATGAAGCGCATTGTGATGGCTTTTCTGGAGGTTAGAGGAAAGACAGTCTGCAAGCCTGACACTGGCATGAGAGACACTGTCAAATGCACTCATTTTATATTCTCCCTTTCTCCCATAGCTGCATTATGGCATAGATTCTGCATGTTTGTTTCTCACACCTAGTTAATTATATAATGCATAGCATGTCTAGTCTATTTGCTTCTACCATAAATAGATTTAAACAATAAAACATAAACACCAGGAGCGCTCAAACAAGCAGTCCATGTTTGCTTCTCAGCTGTCTAATATCCCACACACCTCTTAGGCAAAATGCACGAAAACTCCTAGGATAGTGCTACATTTTTAATGAAAGCAGAGTGTTTGATCTGCCAATGTTTGTCTTCTTTGATGTGAACTGACACAGCAGTGAGCGGCCAGATCTCAGTGTAGTCCAACATGAGGACAGATTAATTCATTATCCTTTAACAGGGGAGGCTTGTGGTTAAGGAGTTCATCCTGAAGGCAGAATCTAAAATCGGTAACACCTTCCAATGCATTCAGTCATGGCTTCTCTCCCCTGTAGCTTTTCTGTGAAAATACAAACCTTGAGCTCACAATTCACATCCTTTGCAATACAATCACATAAATGTTTTACTGAGATTTCCTATGACAGACTACCAAAAAGGGACACTTTATTGTAAGTTTAGTAAATGTTGCATGATGTATTTATTTTTACAAATTAAAATCTGAAAATTTGGTATTCATTCAATCTCAGACTTAAAACCTAGTGCACTAATGTCAGTCTAAATTCACAGAATTAGTCAGAAGGGCCAATATGTTTATTACTTAATGTCAGAATAAATACCAGCTACATGTATATATTCTGAAGGTATCTGAGGACATTAGTGAATAAAACCGCATAACAAGGACCAAGAAAACCCAACTGGCAGGGATCAGAAAAGATTATGGATAATTAAAGCAATATTGGGTAATAAAACCAATACTCTGAGATCTGAACATTTGGCAAGCCACAGATCAAACTCTTATAAAGTGGAAATACTACACCACAAGTGCAAACCTACCAAGATGTAAGAGTCCACCTAAATTGGCAGGCCAGAATAGGAGAGCATACAATAAACCAGCAGCCATCATGAGGCTCATTTAGGTCTGGAGCAGCTGGAGAGATCCACAAAGAGAGAAGGCACAGGGAAAATTTTATACATCAATATCGTTTCACTTTAAAATTATGCATTACTATAAATATATTTAATGAATGCATAAAATAAAATGCATTAGCAATTTTGCAAGGCATTTTTATGAATGTAAGGGGTGCAAAATATGTCAGAAAAAGTAAGAAAATTCAATTTCATAGATCATGCATTGTGGAGTTAGCTATGCCAAATGACACTATTTTATATTATTTACTGTTGCCTGTAGCTTATTGTTTTGCTAATTATTATTTATCCATCTAATTTTTAATAATTAGACAGGTGGCAAATGGGGAATAAACTGAAACTCTCTTTAAATTATAGTGGTAAATAAACAGGCAAGAATTTCCAGGATGCTTCTGTATCTAATGACTACAACAGATCCATATCAGGCCAAGTGTCCCAGGAGATGATGCAAATAACAAAAATACAGCCAGAGTATAATTACTCTGCACCAGTGGAGTCACATAGGAGAGTGCGGTGAATTCTTGCCACTGCATGTATGTGTAGGTGTGCATTAGCAATGTAGCTTAATCCCTACAACTCTCTATTAGTCTTAGGCTTTCCTGGATTTTGTGCAGTTTTACCACATATTGGCAGCCCTATTATTTGCACTTAGTGAACCAGTTTTGGAAACGTTTAGTAGTTAGCTTCAATCCTGTTGACCTGCTGGGCCTTGACTTGAGCATCTTGCAATTAACCTATTTTCTATAATGATCTCTACTAAGGTCCATTGAAATGGGTAATCACTACTTTAGTGTCTACTAACAGTAAATAGGATGTCAGTAGGATAAAGTGGGTGTCAAAGCATATGAATAGACTGAGCAGGAAATAGACGCTTAAGGGTGCAGTGATTTCCAACGCTGACATAGTCCAAAAGCACTTAATTATAATGAGGCGGAGCACGGAGCAAGTGTTAGACGGCTTGGGGTAAATTTAAGAGATAGTGACAACAGTCCAGCGCTGACTGCATGAATTGGAGATCACTCTGGATTGGGTCCAACATCAGATCTGCATTAGTGAAACAAGAAGAGTTTTTAGCTGCAGCCGCCAGACTTCATGGAAAAGAAACGATGCCTGTCTTGCAAATATATCAAGCATAATGTATTTTTCCTCTGTTGACGTCATCAAGCTCCTCAGAGCCATATCCATTAGGAGAACAAAAGTGCTTACAGTATTATCATCATTAGGGTTTTAGAAATTTGAGTTATGCTTTATGAAAAACACAAAATCCTGCCATAGATCTGAACGTCTTAACTTAATTTCATGATCACATTAATGTTATTCAATGATGCTGTTCTTTGTACCTCATGGGCAAGAGTGTCTGTTTAATCAAATAAGAGAAATAATGGAGTAGAAATGAAAAGAAGCTTCAAAGCAGAGTGGCGCACTGTGGAAACTCTTAGAAACAGATGCAGAAACATATAAATAAATTGTATTGATAATTGTATATCCTTGTGAATCAGTTTACAAGAAAATATTGAAATTACAGTCAAGATGATTTATAATCTATTGTTCCAGCAAAGGCTGTTTAACTCCTTGCTTCTATGAATATTAATACAGTCTTACTGTCTTGCAGTTTTTCTCCCTGGCTCTAACGCACATGTAGACATACAGCATACCAGCACAACTCCTTGTCTAATTTTTCATGAAGATAGCTGTTTTTATGCTAATCTGACAGCTGCGTTCATTTTCAGCCTTTCTCACAGGCGTTCATTTCCCAACCTCACATCCCTTCATTCTTAGTTGTGCACACATAGACACACTTTTTCTCACAGCCACAAAGCAAAAATGGAGTAAAATACAATCATGATCCTTAAACATGAAACTTGACACCGCAGTAAAAGATGAATTTGGCTGGGTGTTTTTTGGCATCGTCTTGCCTGGGGTCACTGTCTCACTCTGAAGAAGTGCTTTCTCACTTAATAGCTGGGTTATTAGAACCGCTCTCCCATCTACCAGGTCATGCTTTAACCTTTCGTAGAGGAGCTTAGGACATTGACATGATTCAGCGAGACAGGAAATAGCTGGTGTGGAGGATACAAGCAGGGCATAATTGGCCCTCTCAGTCAATAACGCCGCTGTGTTCTTTGAGATCGCTAATGAAGCACAAGAGATGAGGAGGTGCCCATTTGGTATGCTGGTCTCCCGGACACCTGGGACACAACTAAAAATTTGCAAGTGCTTGCTCGTGTCTCATCAGTGCAGAGGTGAAACAGGCAGCGGCTGTAAAGCTGAGTAATTGCCTGGCATTATGAGGTAAGCGGCACCTCTACCTGCATTTCACACATTTTTAGCTGGATTTTCTTCTACTCATGAATTGACATGAGTGTACTTAAACTCTCAGATGGAGCTGAGAGCAGTTCAAGAGTGATATGTTGCTCAGTGCTCTGCAAAGTCATTACTCAGCACAATAAAACGCTCAGACTGACGGTTCTCTGCGCACATGGAGCTGAGGCTGGCTTTGCTGTGTTAATAATGGTTTCCTGTTGACAACCGGCGGAGCCTGCTGGGTGTGCAGTCGTTGTTTCCGTTATTAAAATGTTTGCTTCTTTTCCCTCCCGTCTTTTATCTTGCAGCGGGAACAACGTACATATTTGGCCGAGATGGTGGACTGATCACCTACACATGGCCCCCAAATGACCGACCCAGCACAAGGGCGGACCGACTCGCCATTGGGTTCAGCACACACCTGAAGGATGCTGTCTTGGTGAGGGTGGATAGCTCCTCTGGACTCGGAGACTTTTTGAAGCTCCACATTGTAAGTCATAATGTCATTCATTCAGATGCTTTAAGGTTCAACATGACTTTTTCTGCTGGAAGTAAATGTTGCTACATATATCCGTGGCCTGGTTAGGATTCAAAAACAAGGCTCGCTATTTAGTTGTGGTCAATCACATCAGATTAAACCACATATGATTGTGACACTGGATTCTGTAAAAATTTTTTGATTAACTTGGAACTTAAGCTTGTCACAATGAAAAATGGGAAAAAAATGTTCTGAACAATGTCTCACTGAAACATACAAATAATACATGATGTTGCCAACAATATTTATACACTTGCCTTGCCATACATAAGAACTTTACAGGCATCTCATAACTTCATTGCATAGACTGAGGGGCTCACACTTTGAAACTTAAGCAGCTTCACATTTCCTCGCAAGGCAGGCCATTACACTTAGGAGTTTCTTTTTAAAGAATATTTGTGATTTCAATTTTTGATTTTGGACAAAAAGCCCTGGGTCGCAGTCACCTTGTACTTCACCTTAATGGTGCACCATCAGATTGAAGTCGAGGCTTTGTTTCGGCCAGTCACGTTCCTCCAAATGAAATTTTCTCATATATGTCTGTATTAACCTTGATTTGTGCATTGGGGTGCAATCATGATGCACCATTTGCAAACTGTTCCTATGCAGCTGGAATGACATTTTTTACTAAAATGGCTCTGCATGCTGCACATACAGCAGTTTTCATTCTCTGGATTTTATTGCACCATTTTGTGTAAGATTAGGATGCAGCTGCTTGGCCATGAAACTCTCTAAGTTTTTCTTGAGATAATTTCAGGCCCACAGTAGAACTACTGCTATTAACTATTCAAATAGTTGATGCTTTTTGCACACCATGTATCACTACATGTGCTGTCTGTGATTTTAGTTGGCTTACTACTCTGAGGTTAAAATGTTATTGTTTCCTGTTGCTTTCACTTTGTTGCTAAGTCAATGTGCATCAGTTATAGTATGTAGAGAGCATTTTACGATTAGACTTAATGCACAGTGGGCTCCCTATTGTCGTACTTGTATTCAGTGAACTGCTGACAGTGACCCAATATTTCATTGTTTGCAGAAGCAGTCTGTATGCCTAGCTGTTTAATATTATATTAAGTGACTGAAATATCTGAATTTGCTTATTTGGTAGTTGCTTCTCAATGTTTTTCTTGCTTATCTGTAATGGCTTTTACCTTTGTACATCAGGAACTAGGAGAAATTGTGCTGTCATAAGGGACAGGTTTCATGAATTGCTTCTGTGACCAGGACATAATTCTGCAAGCTGCCCCATGACCTGCCTCTGTCTGCAACACCTAATAACTGACAGTAAAATGTGATAGCCTGGAGAATACAAGAACCCTCAAACACACAGTGAACACAGGCTTCAGGCCAGAACACGTACAAATACCAACGTGTCTTGAAGTTTTGTAGCATAATTCAGCTGCCCAAGCCTTGGGATGTAGTGATGCAAGCAGACTTTTCCTGAGGAAACAGACCAGCTGTGATGCATGTCTTCTTCAAACACTTCTCTGCCCCCGTCTCGGTTTAATGGCCAAGTAATTTTCAAACCTACAGTGTATGAAACCTATTTGATGCATATGATTTATGACTTAACTAAAAAGCGAGCACACAAGATCTTCATAACAACAAAAATTGCAATCTGGTCGTAAAAGGACAGATGTGCTTATACAGATGTGCAAATGCTCATTTACCAACCTTATGCATGCTGCTTCTTTCTGGGCTCCATTCCACCTGCTTAGAAAATACCCGAAACAAAGATGGAACATAAGAGATTTCCCTTGTGGACTGCTTTAATGTGCTGAATGAGAAATGTTTTCTTGAAAGATATGCAGAGTTAAGCCAGGTTTTCTTTTTTTAAATTACTGAACAGGGTTTTATTTTGAATTGCATATCTGTTAAATGTGTAGACAAATAGATTGTTTGGTAAGGTTTGCAAGATGATTTTCATAGCATCTATGTGGTATCACTATTTCCCCCATAGCAAATGCTAGAGGTCAGGCATAAGAACTGCAAAGAAAGGAGAAGTTGGGGAGCTTTTCTACATATTCATAATAAGGCAGAAAGATCATGCAACTTAAGGCAAATGTACACATACCCTTGTTGATAAAATAAATAGCAAGCCATTGACATTTTACACAGAAAAAATGTTGATAAGGCATGTTCTTATAGCAGGGGCAGTGGGTTGTGAGAATCCTCTTTCCTCTCGCATCAGCAGTCACTCTGAATCATCTTTTTATTTATTTATTTTTGCACATTAATCCAAGGGCTTTCTGCAGTGTTGAATTTTATTAGAAAATAAGAAAACAATGAGGGGAAAAGAATTTTAAAAGAAGAGTGTGAGAAAGGGTAGGTGCATTTAAGGGTCTATTGATTTATTTAGTTGTCTGTGAGAGGTTATTAGAAAAAATAAATAAACAGCATTATTTATTCGGAGTTGTGATGCAGCTTAAGGATGCATTTTTAAAATGCAAGTTTAGCCTAAAAATCTGAAAAGACATTATATCAAATTAATAATGATAATGTTACAATGAACTTCTTACTTTTACTGTTACGATTGCTTGAAAGAAATTGCAGAGAATTGAATCTCAAAATTTTATGAAACTGAAATATGTATGATACACACCCTCCAGAAATAATTTTTTCGCTTCTGTAATCTCCTCATTAATTACACAAGAAAGGACGTTTTTTATTGCACTCTATTAAATGCAATGAGCTGTGCAAAATTGCCACTTTGATGTGTTTCTTATGGAAGAAAAGCAGCACTTCACATCAGTAGTCACCTAAAAAAATAATTTCCAGCAAAACGTACTATTAGTAGTATAAACTAATAACAATACATTGACTGTGTGGCCTAATTTGCCATAAAACTGTTCTGGGATCCCAGTAATTTTAATGTATTAACAACATGGCAGACTTGATTTCCATTAATGGACCTATATAAAATTATTTCTGAAGTAGCGCACTCTACAGCTAATACATGTTTAAAGCTGATTCTCATTCATTTCCATCCCATTCCTTTCAGTCACCTCAGCACTGGGCAGAAAAATCTTAGTAGGAGTATATCTAGCTGCTTGAGATGGGATTAAGCAAGAATTTAATATTTACCCCCCTTCTCTTGCTCAATCTTCTACATTTCCCTCCCCCTACGCCCTGCCTAATCTCCCACTCCCATTTCCAATGACAAGAAATCCAGCAGGGCTTGAAGGATGCCATCTCTGCTCATATTTTAGGTGGAAATCTTCTGTGTAATACAACAAGACTATGATTTAAACATATCACAAAGATGTGATGATTCTTCCCCTACACCTTCCTTTTCCAACAGCAGATAAAGACAATAGCTGTGAAGTCAGCCAGGCCTCAAATGTGTAACAATTCTCAGGCTTAGTACTGTAGCACACATGCCAAGAAAAGAATTAGGTTCACAATAATCTTTCTGTGGTCTTTCCAAATAGGTTGATTTTCCACATTGCAGGGGTATCTAAGGTGAAACTTATTCATTAGGTTTCTAGTATCTCTGCCCCACTTGGTTATAATCCTGGTCTGTACTTGACAGCATGCCCCAGTGAAGTATATATACATAATTAATTGCACTAGACCTGAACATCAAGCCTGGGAAAATATTCCCAGTGACAGTATTGCAAAATATGAAATTATGGATGTAATGATCCTTGGTGTGTCAGTGCAGAGAAATCCATGAGATAAAGTAGAGAACTTTTGATGATGTGTGAAGTAGCATGCTACTTCATTAAGCATGCTAAAACACTTTATGATTGTAAAACTCCACTAAATGCAAGTGCATCTCAATAAATTGCAATATGATTGAAAGGTTAATTCATTAAAGTTAATTAAAAAAGTGAAACTCATGCATTATCTAGATTTATTACACTTAGAGTGTGCATTTATTTGCCTTAAATCTAATGAATATGTCTTATGGTTAATGAAAAAAATATTTTTTTCGTAGAGTATTACATAAGTCTGCTTAAAAATATATAGAACGTTTGTGCTATGGCCATCCTAAAGCTGACAGTCATGAGGAAAACTGTGAACTTGATGGTAGATTTTAGAAGGCACGTCAACTACAGCCAGTTTAAAGAGCTGACCTGAAAACCTGTTTTACAGATGGCTGATGAAGGAAAGTTAAGTGAAAGAAAAATTGCATAAGCAGGAAGAATAGGAGAAAAAGGACTGGGCTGCTGCTCAGTGATCTGAAGTCCTGCTTGGAAATTTTGCATTTAATTTCTAACTCAAAGTTTTCACATTCAGAGATGATTTCATGATCATGTTATCTGCTGGTGGTAGACCATGACATTTCCTCAAGTAAGTTCAACAATATACCAGAAAGCTTTGGAGCATTTTATGATTCCCTTTGCTAACAAGATCTACATGGATTTTAACTGAGTTTTCAATCTACACTGCTTAAAGTATCAATATGTGCTTGATTGTCCTCCAAACTGGCCTGACCTGAACCCCATTGAAAAACTTTGGTTAATTGTTAATAGAAAGATGAAAGACATAAGACCCAACAGTGCAGATGAACTGAGGGCTGTTATTACAGCGGCTTCCTTAACACCTCAGCAGAGACACAGACTGATTGCCTCCCTGCCATGTTGGACTGATGCAGTAATTCATGCGAAAGGAGTCCCAAATAAATAATGACTACATTTACAACACAGCACTTAGACACACTTCTAAGTAGGGTGACATTTCTGTATTAAAAATATATATTTTAATTGGGCTTATAAAAAATACTTTTCTGAGAAATTAAATTTGGGGTTGTTAATACTATAATAAAATAATCTCTTCAAAAGATAACTTATTCATCTATATAAGTTTCACTTTTTGAAGACACTTACATGGATTTTTTTTATTACTTGGTAACTTTTTGAGATGTGTTTTCATGCTGGTTGAGTATATCAATATTCACATTACAACAATGCACCCCTAGCCCTTGGAAACCTATCTTTACATTTTTAAAGGGTCATTAAAAAGACCCTCGTTTTCATCATTTCTTTTTGTCAATGAGCATCACTGATTCTGACTATCAAAGGCACTGCTTAGTCTCAAGCAGGGCCCCGAGGGGCCCACTGTGCTTGTTTTGTGCTGGCACTCAAACTTTGTATGGGGGAAGGAGACAATTCTGAGTCTTTTCTTCCTTCCTTACCCCTAATTATGTGCATTCCTTTAAAAAAACAAGCAATGAAGGGACACTAGCTAAGACAGCAGTGCTGTGAAGTTAATTTATTCCATACAGTAGAAAGGATAGTGGAGAAAATAATGACTTGGTGGTGCATTGCTCCCTTTGGTCTCCCTTTAGCTGACTACCAGAAAGGAGCGTCTTCCTCAGATGGAAGACACCTTTAATTGCAGTTTCAACTCTTGCTTTCTACCCTATTAATCATGTAAAACGCCTCGAGAAAAGAGAAGACTGCAGTCATACTTTGAACATCTTCGCTGTCTAGTAAGAAATGTCATACTTTTACCATTCACCTGTTGTACAGAAACCTATTCTCAGCCGTGTGCTTCATCGAGTAAATACAGCACAGTCTACTTTGTGCTAGGTTGTTACCTAGGAGAGGTAACAACCTGCAGGTCTCAAAAGACAACCAGTGGCACGCTATCCCCAATACTCTTATTAAGGCACATGCTCTGGGAGGATATTTCATTCTAATCCTCTACCCCTGTTAAGGTCACTAATTACCTATCTGGTTTGCACTCCACACAGACGAGGAACAGACTTGCATGCAATGCCCAAAGGAACAACTCTTGTGCAAATCACTATGTAGTTAAGTCACAATGATGTGTTAATAAAAACTTAGTCTGAAACTTAATTCTGTTTAGAGTTAGTGATTTCCATCAAGATTTGTGATTTTTCTGTTGTTTTGGGTGTTATTTTTGCTGTATGTGAACAATTGTCACCTACTGGTTTGAATCTGTATCTTTTCCTCACATCACATATACTGCTGTTGCCATAGTAACTATCAGAGTACAGCACTGGACTCAGTATCATGGAGATGGTATGCATTTTAAGCAGATTTGAAAGTTGCAAGAGCATATTATTGCCAATTGGAAAATGTAAAATCACATCTGCATTCAAGTTGTTGAAAACTCAACACAAAGTGGAAAAAAAAGAAGCAGAAAATGAAGAGAAATTGGTTCCCACTTCTTCACAATGCTGCTAAGATTAAGAAATGTAAAATTTTATGCTAAAAATTTAAACACTTAGATTTTATGTTTTCTGAACCACATTCAGAAATAGATTGCAATAAAAACAAGCATATGAAAACACAGCATCAAATGCAGCAGATGGGAACAGTTTCAAGCTGTTTTTATGTCATTTTCATTTCTTTAGCCAAAAACTCAGCAGATGCAAATCAGTGATATAGTGAAAATTAATTATTTTGTTTAAGAGAAAGCTTCTGATCCAGAGCTAAGGAGGCATTCCACAAACTATTAGAACAGTTGTAACAGAGGGAAATATTGTTTCTAAATCAATGTGTTGTTACAGATTCAAAACATCTTACTTCTGCCATCTTACTGTTACAAAATAGAAAATTGTTTGCAAACCAGTCACTCCAGATAAAAAAAAAATGATCTGATGCTAAAAGTCTTTCTATTCTTCATCAACAGGCACACATTAGGCTCATAGTGATTGGATGTGCTCTGTCTGTTCATGCAAATATTCATATTGTGTGCTGCAGGCACGTAGGCTTGGCTTGTGAGATAAACAGACTGCAGTGTTGTTGAGCACAATATATAGAAATATAAGGTGTGAGCTGTCTAAAAATCATTACCAGTGTTCTGACACAGAGTCATTATCATTATTAGATGATTATGTACATCACATCCATAAGGGAGAGAGGTGATTAAACATCTTTACTTTTCCTATTGTTTTACTCAATAGGAAAAGTGATTGGCTAATCAGATAAACAGATTCAGTCTTGTTCCTATATATGGTGCTGCTGATAATTATGGTATTTTATTTGTGCCCTCTACCTTACCATACAGTGAGATTAATGAGAGCAAGCAAATCCATGCAAAAAAGACAATAATTTGTCATGTGTATGTTTAAATCCAACACTCACTCAATACTTGCTCTTTGCTCATGCTCCACTCTGACATTACTTCCCCTCATGGTGGTGCACCATGTTCGCAGATTATCAAAGTGTGTGTAAGTAAAACAATCATAATCACTAAGTCTATCTCTTTTTTGACACACTTCAAATGGAAACACTGAAAAAGCATAATGTATCAATAAAACACATTACATGCCACAGTAAATGTGCTGCTCAGGTGTCCTCTCTCTCCACAAACTATTAGAACAATTGGTTGCCACCTGCTTCCAGAAGTAGGTGGCAACAAGTCAACAGACAGGGAAGAAAAAGTTAGTGCAAGATGCAGCCAAATGTGCTGAATTAAGAGATTTTATGTTGCATAGGAGCCAAGGTCAGAGACGACATGGGGCCAAACAGCAGGACTACAGCTTTTTAGCAAACACTGCCTACCTGGCTGTATTATTCCAAACTTGGAATATGGTGTGTTTGTGTTTTTTTTTATATTCTTAACGCACACAGAACATTAAGTGCAGCTTCGATAAACTGTTAATCTGCTGATAATCCAGAAAAGAACATATTTCTTCGGTGCAAAAATAAAACATTAGGAAAATGTTTTAAGATGTTTTTAAAGTGAAACAATATCTTAATATACAGACTGTCTTGTCCTGTTCTTTCATTAATATAGCTTCTTTACCAGCTCAAGAAAAATAAAAATAGTCATTAATTCTCTTCCAGTGTTAAGGTCCTTTGATAGGTAGACTTTTATATCATAGCTGTTCTTTAAAACTATGTATTCTTTGCAGAAGTGCTATAAAGTTTTATCATTGTTGCTGTAAAGTAGCAGACAAGGACAGTGTCACTTGTGGTTGTGGAGTTGTAAAAGAGGGACAGCATAATGCTAGTCAGAGCAGGATTGAAGAGAAGGATGAAGAGATGGATGCGGAGGTACAGGAGATACAGATAGAACAGGAAGAGAAACAGAAGACACCATCATTTATTTATTGTCATGTTGATTTGATGAAAGTTTCCTTTTATTTGGGGGCTTCATAATGTAAGAGATCTGTACAGAGTTTGAGGTTCTTTTCATGCTCCCTATATATTTTTTGAGCTTTTTAAAAGCTGCTAATCTGATAGAATGTTGTAGTTTTAATTGAAGAAATGAAGTATTTCTATAATTCATATGTTTTTTATTTTAACAATTTGTCCAATGTGCAATTGGATAAAAGGCCTTTCCAGATCAAGCCCCTAGGCTGAATTTCAAACTCATCCCCCTGTGTGTGTGAGTTTTTTTGTTTGTTTGTTTTCTGCGTGTGTGTGCGTATGTTTCTTGCTCCATGATTGACTAGCAACCTTTCCGGGGTCTACCCCACCTGTCATCAAGTGAATCCTTGGTATAAGCAGCCGTCCCCTGCATTCCTTTATTAATAAGCGGATATAGACAAGTAATGGTGAGTTTCAAATGCAATTTAGTCAATATTTTTACATTAGAAGAGTTATTTGCACAATATATTAGTCACATTCCTTAAAGGGGATGAGGATGAGAAGAGAGGATGAATTCTATCTTCTGTTTCATCCCTGACCCGTGTTTTGTAAGCCCAGCTGTGTAGCAGGTGGCTTTTTTTCAATCTTTACTTTCATGGGTCAAAATACCATCAGCTTTCCACAGATGGCATTTTTTTCTCTGCAATCTGAGGGCACCAACATGTTTGATCTTTAGAAATTCAAAGCAGATTTCACTGGCAGTAGTCTATGTAAAAGTACATAAATAAGGGTTTATAGTTCCATAAGCCAATTAATTATACCCAATTTAGATATGGGAAAATGCAAAGTGTAGAAAGATGTTATTTCCTCAGTAGTAACTGAAGTGCCAAGGTGTCATGTTGCAGAATTAGAATAACCTGCAAACACAGGTTTGCACACATTTAATGCCTGCCAACAGCTTTGTGCTTTTCCGTAGCTGCTCGTGAAAGAGAGAGAGAAAAAAAAAAAGAAAAACTTGAAAAGAACTTGGAAAATTTCACTTGTAAACCTTTAAAAAGTTATTTAAGAAACAGGGCTCAAACTGATTTTCAGGTATTTTCTTCATCATTGAATTCTCACACTCTAATGAACAAACGGGGGGTAGGTAACTTCCATTTCACAAGTGATTTGACATCCTCTGATTTGTGTTGACACAAGTCACTCTTTCATCGCTCCTTCATTTTCCCTGACTGACTGGGACAGAACCTTGGAAAGACATGCAAAGCCGTCTTCACTTTTTGTCAAAATGGCCTCAAGACAACAACAAAAAATCCATGCAATTTGAACGTCAAAAAAATTTCAGAGTTGAAATTTTATTGATGAAAAAATGTTTTCACCTGGCTAAATTTAGCTTTTTCTTTTTGACTGTCGGTCTTTTTCACTTCAGAAGAAATTGAATAAACTTAACTCCCTTTTATTTCTACTAATTTTTTCAGATCCATAAATCATGGAATTGTTTATGTTGCCACACATAGTGGTAACATTACAGTAATGGCACTGGTAAATGTTGCATTGATTTCATGTCTAATGTAACAGATTTTTAGCAAAGGCTTCTGTAAGCGCATGAGCATCAATGTATCACTTTTGCCTGTAGATGGGACACCTGACCTCAAAGAATCAAATCTTATTATCTCCATATTGGGAAGGAACAGCACTAGAATCACCATTACTCATCTTTCAATTCCAATCATTTCTCAATTTGTTCAAGCTCTTCGCTACTACAAAGCCAAGTGGTCCATGAAGCAGAAGTGTGCAAGCGAGAGAGGATGATGTGTGTGTATTCGTATTTGAGGAGGCAGGACAATACTGTGTCTTCACTTTTATTAGTGTAACAAATCATAGTGACTATGGCTTGTCCTTCTCAAAGCTGTACATCAATACATTATGAGCTTGGCTCAAACAGAGCAATATTGCCATGGCTAACATGGGGTAAATTTGATTTCATTGTCAATGTTACACTGTCAGACATGTTTGAGTTTTGCAGGGCTACAAGGGTAATGGCATTGACATTCTATTTGTTGTTATATTACGCTTTGATAAATGATGCATTTTGCACAAGCTTTTCTTCTGGATGCATTGCCATAAACCTTGCATTTGGCCACATCTACAAAGTACATCTTATTTTTAATTAAAGTTAAAATCTCGTTATGTGTGGCAAATTATGTAGTTGGAAGAATCTGTGTTTGCATGCAGTTGGGACATGAGTGCCACAGCATGTAGTCACCACAGTTGTTGACTTTTGACATGGCTGCCCCAGGCCTAAGGGTGGGATAAAAATAGTCTCACTCATTCTCGCTCCATTACAGTTAACTGCAGTACAAAATCTCTGAAGTATCACAAATGGAGCATATTTGGTTCAGATTCAGTGTGCACATGTTTTATTTGGAATATTTGTCTTGGTCTGTTTGCAGAAAAGGCATGATAAAAATATAAGGAACTAGATAGATGAAATAGTAAACTGTATTGATATTGTAGCAAGAATTGTGGGTTCATTTCTGGTGCTAGTTCATATGAAACCTTAAATTCAACTAATGAATAACAATGACGCAACTACAGCACAACCTAAACCATAACAACCCTGACTGCCTTCTTTCTCCTTTGATGGGGATTGGGAGCAATACTTCTTACCCATGTTTTATGAGCAGGTGCAGTCATGCATAGTGGAAAATAATGTCAGAAATGCAAATATTAATCTTTAGCCACGACATCAGTCCACATTTTTCTCTTCCTAATTTATTGAAGGAATGTCTTCCCCTCCCGATATGCTTTCTGTCTGTTAGTGGGAGAACATTTAAAAAGTTAAAATCGGATTAAAAACTTTGATGAATTCTTAATCCTGTTTGAGTTCCTTATCAAAGCTACAACTTGTTCATGTTTGCTCATTATATATTTGCATATTAAAAAGGAAACTAGGTATGTTTAGACAGATTTAATCATATTTATCCATTCTATGCATCAGACATATTTTGTGGATTTAATAAAGCTACATTGTCCCCATTTATCATGAAGGAGACTAAACAAACCATCTTGGGTACTTTCCTCCATGTCAGATGTAGCCAAATCAAAATAAATCTGGATTTATATTTCTTTGCATTTTTGTTTTATTTTCAGGTTTCTCTCACTGTGCCTGTTTCTGTTTTATTCTATTCTGATTTGTTGTAACTGCTCCATTTTCTAATTGGATGAACGTATTTGAAGGAGAAATTTCTGACATTTGGAACTTTGGCCAACAAATACTGCACTACATACAGGCCTTTGTAATGTTAAATTTTGTACACAATCATTGCGATCAACAATATATCTTGGATATGACATAAATAAAAAAAAAATATTGTTCTTGATACGTTGCACAAAATACACTTTTAAACTGCAATTGAGGAAAAGGAGCAATTGTGCAGAATTAACTGCGCAATTATATCCAAATATCTCTGCTGCCAAAGAAAAATCCTCCAGGTTCCCTCTCAGCTTATTGTTCCGTAATTGTTGCTGGTGCCTGTTGTTGATGCCTTCCACCGGGCTTTTTGTGTGAGGCTGTAAGAAATATTTAACAGACAACTCGCCTTGTTCTGGTCAACTTAATTACCTTCTTCAATTCGGTGTTGTTCTCCCTACCATCCTGTGTGTCTTCCTCTCAGGCTTGTCAAACCCACACATAGATGTATTACACATGCTGTTTTTAATTATCTGCTGCCAGGACGGCAGAATAACTTCAGTGGATAAATATTTACATTGAGATATTGTTCCAGTGCAACTACTGGAGCTTTCACAAATATTTATTTTGCCATCTTGTTCCATAATTTTATTTATTTTGCTTTGGTTTATTTTTCTGACGATACATTCTTAGGTACATTTCAGCTCAAACAAGATAGAAGACTTTGATAGAGTAATTTCTTGTTAATAAACTGCACAGTGCTAAAATATTGGAGTAAGAGTACATCAGGAAACAAGAGATCAAGAGGCAGAACGAATCATGTTGACGGATGGAAAAAGAACACAGCAGAGACCATTTATGACTGGGACTGATGAGGGAGGGAATTGTATCCGCTCTTAAAATGTCTCAGGCTTCTGAAAGCAGTGTCAGCAGAAACACTCATCTTCCCCTTGTCCTCTTCTTTTTATTTATGAATAATGAATTTAGTGATCATATCTATATTCCCTAATGACTATCCCTCAATATTACTGAGGTCTTAATGAGAAACACAATGATTTGAAGTCCAATTATCTGCTGAGAAGCACTTGACATTTATGTCACAGATCTCCAGAACGATGTGTATTTTCCTCATTGTTATTTCTCTCAGTGTGTGAGTGACTGGTTGGTCTCTTGTCTTTTAGTTAGTAGAGTTGCATTCAAGCAGGGCAGTCTAAATAGAGCCTCTGGTCTGGGATGTTTTATCCGACAGTGCAATCAAAAGAAGTGCCTCTGTCTGTGTGCATAAAAATATTTCTCAGCCTTTCTCTGTTATGAAAAGAGCTGAGCAATGACGGGCAGTGCAGTGCAAAAGCAAATAATCCGTGACGTGTCAGCAGGCTACATGTGCAGCACACCTCATACGTGGAGATCAAACAGACAGGCGCATGTTGTTCCTTTGTCCTCCTCCAACCCTCAGGTACGCACATGAGGTGATAGGGGGCACCTTTGAATCAGTGGCCTCATTCTGCTCGGTTTAGCAGCTTCACAGCATGCTGTTCCTCTGGAGGGAACATGGACGACGCAGGGAGAAGTTTGAGCTGGGTTTTCTTGGAGTCAGTTCTGCATTCTGACAAACAGTATGGCTCAATCTGCGAGTTTCTTAAATTGGTCCTATGACCAATATTTTTGTTTGCTTGTTCCTGAAGGACGAAGCAAACACCTTGACATAAGTAATTTAAAAGCCACAAGGGGGCCTTCTTCTGTTTTCCTGTCCAGATCTCCTTCCTTCTCTCAGCCTAATATATCAGTTATGCTTGATGTCTCCTCCACTTGTGAACTCTTTAAGAGAGCATTTTGAGAAATAGCTTAGTGGCTAACAAAGAGCCGCTGTAAAAGATGTAGGAAATTGTTGTGGGAATTCTGTGTCTCTGCCGGATCCTTCCTGAGCTTTACATTAACAAGTCAAAGTTTTATTTCACCATCAGCACTGGTACATTATGGCTGGTCAGCAATAGTGATGACGCAACACATTTCTGGTTATCACATGCTCCATTTTGTATGCTTTGGGGACAAAAAGAATATACATGGAATACATGGAAGTGTTTCCAAGTGTTTGTGCAAAGTTTCAAAAAAGGCCCAACTGTAATCGATACTGTGGGCACACTCCTTCATCCATGTTGTAATTTCTGAGGCTATTACAAACCCAGAACGCTGCGGTTATTTATATGAAAATGTAACAGCTATTGCATGCCGGTGTCACCCACCACCATTCTTTAGTCAACTGCCATATAAATCGATAGGCAGCCAGACAGCCAATCTTTGTGTATTTGTGTATTTGTTTCTCGATCCATAAAAATCTACTCTATAAACTCAAAAACATCAGCTTTTGAAACCATCATTACGGTACATTAAGGCTAAAGACAGGTCAAGCAAATATCATGGATTACTCCTTCACAATGATTCTTGTCAAGGGGTGTTGCATGAGAGGCGTTAGAAGCATAAATGGATGAACATATGGATCTAAGGTCTGAACAATGACGTTTTCACAGTGATCCTGGGAAATTCTCGGATGCTGCTCTGCACTGGATGACTATTTCATATAAGCCTGTTTCAGTTCAATTAATGTAAGTCAGAGCTGAAGCTCTGAATTTGAAGTAGCTTAAACAAGATTAAGGACTTTTGAGGGAGTAAATACTCCTGTTTTGGAATTACAAAAGGCTAGCATGGAAAAAAGCCTTTTGGTTTTGTTATGTGTTGTCTAAGTAGGCTGCATTCTGTAATTTCTTCTTAAATCTGAGAGTATTTAGTCACCTAAAGCGTTCTACCGTGGGTTCTAGGTGACTGTCTTCATATTTTCTTCTACAGCATTGAGACTGGAAAATCAAATCCGTTCCATAGAGGTTTACCCTGCCAGTATTTGGTAACATTTGAACTGAGCCCATATCCTGACAAGTTGGGAGTTGTTTTGCTGCATAAGGGGAGACTCCAAAATGTTTGTCAGATAATGATGATCGACATATTTCAGTACTGGAAGTCATTGTATAATCATTACCACTTCATGAAATCTTAATAGGCACTGTCGATTAGACTCAAAGTAATGGCTTCAGCCAGGAACTTGTGTCGCCATCAGTATTTAACAGATGGCTATAAAAAGTTTTCACATCTATACAGACCTCAGCTGGAGCCATTTTTATTGTTCATGGTACTCTCAGACCAGGTGTCTGCTTCCTCTGTTGTAATACAGTTTTACCACATACAGTTTATTTTTAAAGCTACCCGGCTATGCAGTTTGAAAATGCATGACTTTTCATCCAATAGGGGGAGGAGAGACGACTGGCATTATATCAAAAGTGGTTGCAGACACAAAGCTGCGATATCTGTTAGCCCCACTGGGGGCTTCCTAGCACACCTTGGGATGAGGAGAATACATTGGCAGGAGGTGGAAAGCATTGAACTGGTCACCCACAAGGCCTTATCTTCTTGTTGTATTATTTCACCACAAAGAAGAACCAAGGCCAAATCTCTCACCCATCTCTCTGATAAGGACTGCTGCCACAAACAAAAATAAAAGACAAAGCAGAGAGTCTGCGACAACAACACAACAAAGCAGAGCACTGCTCCTTCATTGTGTTGGCCTTTTATTACCTTTCCTTGCAAGATGACTGATAAAAAGCCAAAGACAAGGGAGGAGGGAGACAAAGGAGATCAGCTGAAAGAAGAAGGTATAAAAGTAAGAAAAGATAAAAAACAAGAACTCTCAAAGAACGTAGAGATTTAATTAAAAGGAAACTCTTGCTTGTATAATAGAAACAGATAATATGAAATAAAGGAAGTGATAGGAATGAGTTTGAAATCGAGCTGAGGTCTATGTACAAAAGAACTGATTTTTAATCATTGCTTTGTTTTATTTTTGGTTTCTGGAAATCTTCTTACAGAGGTAAAAAACCTCCATCAGAGCTTGACGTTAAATGTAAGTACTCGAATCATCAGTTTCCTTAAACAAGACAACCAGCAAAATCAAAGCCTGTTAGACACCAGTAATCGCTATAGGATATTTTACTCATCCCAAGGAATGCTTTTTATAGACTTTGATTTAAATTTTATATTACAGTCCATCTGCAAAAAGATCTCAATACAATTCTGCTGCTTCCTCCCCACAGTTTCAGCTCTGTGGTCCGCTAGGCGGAGTTGCAGCCCAGCTTGGGCTCAGAGAGGCAGTCAGTTCTAATGCACAACATTTATCATCGTGGCAGCAGTGCTTGTGTCCCTGGCCCCATCACTCCTGCTGTTATGAACCAGAACTCAAGAAGAACGCTGATTCAGGAGTGGCCTGAGATGAGATCAGATCAGTATTTTCCATATGGTAAAAGTTGGTCCAGTTCTTATGCTGCTGCTGTTGTTGTAATGCAGCCACATAGAACAGGAATTTGGATCAACTTAATGCTCTGTTTATTTGATATTTTCCCTATAAGGGATACCATTTCAAGCTAAAAAGGGCTTTCAGCAAGTCCTAGCAACCATTCAGTCAGCTAATCACTGTGAGCTTTGACTCATTTATCTATTATGTAGTAATGCATTGCTGGAAAAATAAATATATCTTCCCAGCCATAGAAAATCACACATTTACAGCTTGATACAAATGGTGGTTTGCTAAAGTAATATGGTGAAACCGCTGGTAATACTGCAGGAAGAAGGTCCTGGATTCAAATCCTGGTCTGGCGTCATCATATTCATATTTTTGGACTGTGTGCTTCCTTTCACAGACCAAAACCATGACTGTTAGGTTAATCGGTCGCTCGAAATTGCCGTTGGGTATGAGTGAGCATGTATGAGTGTTTGTCTGCATCCGTTCAGGTTGCACCCTGTCTCTTGCCCAATGACAGCTGGAGATTGGTGCCAACCCCCTCGCATCCCTTAAAGGAGAAGCAGGTATAGAAATTGGCCTTGCAAAAGTATTTATACGCCTCAGCCTTTTTCACATTTTGACCCAGAACAGCCACAATTTTTCGTAGAACCACCTATCATTGGATTTGCAGTAACTCATTGTCTCGTCAACAGTTTTTTTCTAAACCAGCCCTGGGTCCCTAAAGCTTATTTCGATCAGCCTTGGACCTCTTGGTTCCATGTCTTGGTAAGTTTGTGGTTCTGACATTTCCTTTCTATTTTTAGCTGATGGTCCAAACAGTACTCCATGTGCTACATTAACTTCTCTATAACATTATCTCTGTCTGGTTCCTGGTATTTATGATGTTTCTCTCTATTGATTCTTAATAAACTTCTGAGGGCTTCAAAGAATAGCTGCATTTATTCTAAGATTAAATGAGTAAATAGTTTACTCACTTTAATAAGTAAATCATTTACTCATTAGAAAGAGGCAAGTTCTGAAGACAATCAGTTGCACTTTAGCTTATTTAGTTATCGAGGGGCTAAAAATAAATTAAAAATTGTTTTCATTTATAAAAATTAAATGTGAACAATGTATCTTTTTTTTTTACCTCTCCCTTTGGCGTCTGGATTTATTTCAGACGGTTTGTTGAAATATCTGGTGGTCATCTCCTCTGATGCTGCCCCCAGGTCTGAGTACCATGAATTTCCGCACACCTAGAAATCAGAGTTATAGTTGCCTTTGAAGGACATATCCCATGGCAGTTTGTTCACATATGTGTAGTAAAGTTGTGTGTGTGGCCTTGTGTGTATGCTTAAGTGAGTGTGAATTGTTCAATAAACTCATCACAGGGCCCATAAAGATGGCTGACATTTACAACGTAGTCCAAAGGTCAAGGATGCGGATCTGATGAGATCATGATGGAGAAAGAGCTGTTTTACTGCAGACAGTTGAAGAAACCAAAAGGAAAACTGCAAAAAAGGAAATGTTTGTGATTTCTAGAGAAGGTCAACAGTCTGCAAGAACAATTATTTTATTAAATTTGCTTAATACTTGCAAGAAAAGGGATAAGAGAAAGCAATATAAATAATTATTTGCTTCTGACCTAAACCATTTGAGCCTTCAACAGTACAAAACTCTGATTGGAATTTAACTTTTCACGTCTCAATAAATAACGTGACTTTACCCAAAGGCAAGAGACAATAAATAAGCAAAACAGCTGATTCAAAGTTATAGATGACTATACATAGATATTTTCTACAAAATACTCTTGTGTTTTTAAAGAGCTGAATAACCTTGAGAAATGACTTTCATTTGTGCCAGATTCTATTTTTTAGTTTTGTTTATATTATGAAAGATATGATCTATGACTTTATAGTGAACCACTTTTTGACCTAGAGATGTATCCATTTATGCTCACTCTGATGACTGATGTATATTTGGTGCATAAATATATATTTATGAAAATTCACATTTCAAAAGAACACAGAAGGTGAGTCTTTAGGTAATTAGAAAAAGCACAAATTTCATATGAAAAAAAATTGTTTTGCACATTTACATAGAATTTCTTTTGTGTTACTTAGCCTATAACATTATTGTATTGTTTGTTTTTCTACCTAACACATTTTCTTTCTTTTTTTGTCTTTTTTATCTTTTATTACTTGGGTTTAGTTTTTTCATCAATAATATTTACTTACTTTGGATACACTTCTTTGACCCATCACATAGCTAATTGTGAATTAGAGGGCTTCTATGCAGTTTTTAATTTTGATTAATTGGCAGCTTTCAAGATAAAAATCACAAAATGCTTTAAAAATCAAACAAAAAATCCACTAGGGGAAATTAAAGTAGACTTAAAAAGATAAATAACTGACAACCTTTTAATTAAACTACACAAAGTCTTACAATAATTTGTTAAGGGACAATCTCATGCATACAGTCACATAAATCCCTTAGTAAACACATCTCTCACTTTACAGGGAGGTGTTTGCTAATGTGCTATCAAAACATTAGGTTCCTTCCTCTGTTTTGATATACCTTGTTGATCATTTTGCTCATAACATGCTTATTACACTTTACCAGAATGCTTGTTCATGTTTTGTTCAAAAAGTAGAAAGTTTTGTATTGAACATTGTAATTCATAACTGGCATTCCTCAGTGTATCATGCTATACTGAAGAATCTCTGATTTAGACTCATGATTTATGAAGCATCTAAACAATACATGATGGGGTCAATGTGGACAGACAGCTTGATAATGTAGGCCTAATTAAAGCTCCCAGAGTGGGACTATTCACATGTCTCTGCCGACCAGCACATTCCAGTATACAGCTCTGTCCTCATTAGTACCAACAATGTCACCAGACCTACACCAGTCAACATGGCCTTTAAATGTTGACGAGGGTAGAAAGTGTCCCTGCTCTCGGAGCTGTGAAACCCTCCTGATTTCTGAAGCCTGAACTAAACGTGAGCTCATTCTGGAGCTAAAGTTAATGAAGACAGTGACACAGAGAGGAGGGAGCCAGCTCACTTTGAAAGAACCCCGGTTCTGTGTTTGGGGACTGAAAGTCTTGCCAGATTGGCAGCTGAGCCTTATGGGCCTCTCATACCTTTGATGAATCCCTGAAACTGTTGAGGAAGAGCTGACAGACACGCTCCCTTTGGCCAAGTTCTGTCTTTTTTTCTGTGCCTTTGTTGTCTGACTTTGTCAGATCTGTGAATTTTTGTGTGTTTGTCTCTGTAAGAATGAGGTGTGAATGAAAGAGTGCAGGAGAAATGCTGTGTGTGTCTGTGTGCCCACTGTGTGTGTGTGTTCTAGGTGAGCAGTCATCTGATGAACTGCCTTCCCTCGACCGAGGCCTTTGCTCGTCCTAGCCAGTGAGATGCTGCTGATGTTGTTGTGTTGGTTAACAATGCTCATCCTCCAGCACCACAACTCACAGAGCAGCAGTAAGAAGTTGGCAGACCCTAATGGAAACGTCATCTTCCAGATAAAAGATGGCCTGCCTTTGATGAGAGGGGGAGTTATGGGAAGTGTATAATAAAAGAACCATTTCCAATCGGTTCCAAAGCCAATTTAAGAGTGCTGAATGAAGACAGACGCTGTCATAGACAAACGGAAAAGCTGACAGTTACTCACAGGCATTCTCCTGTTTGGCAGGTGGAAGAACCTTTCAATACCATGCTCCATAGTCCTGTCTTGAATTAGATGGGCAGCAAATCAAATCCAAAGTTTTATTTAGGAATTAAAAATGTGGGACACTTTTATCTTATTTTTCCTGCGGGTTCTCTCTCAAGCACAACTATTATGCTGCTGTCCTGCTGTGAATGTTTTCTCACCGATGCCCTGCTTAGAGAAAATAATGTGCTCTGTTTGTAGTGTCTGTCTAAACCAGGTGATACCACTTACTGTGAGCGTTAGCAGTAATTGGTTGAAAGATGCTGTGCTCCAAATTAGAAGATGTAGTACCTAATACAGCTGCACCAACCACACTGGGTTTTGTCTTAGGATTCCAAATTGTGAAAACGGTTTGGTTGCCATTGCATCTAAATATAACACACACACACAAAAAAAAAAGATCCCTGCTGGTCTTGGGAAAGTGTGGAAAGATCTGGTTGGCTAAGAATGCTGGAAGTTAAAGAAACAATTGCGGGAGGACATAAGGAGACTTAGCTTTCTTCTTAGAACAATGTTAGGTCAGGATGCATTTTCTGCCAACATATGTGACACTTTCAAGCCACACAAAAAAAGAGTGTAGTCTGCCATAGTTAGTGTTGTTTTACTGCATGTTTGTTGCTCAAATACGCCCACATCTGGTTGTGTAACCACTTGACTCTCAAGCTTGGGCTTGAAAATTGTGGGTGGTTTGTATTAAAATTCTGATCTATGCTCGACCCAGCATTAACTGTGGTCTCTTTCATGAAAAGACTTACCAAGTGACTCGTTTAAGCATTAATATAGTTCTGCTCAGCTCTTTCCTTTGTAGGATCCTGGTCCGCAGTGAGTTGGAGGAAAACTGTGTCAATTTTTAATATGTTTAGTAATGCAATATTGAAGGACATCCAAAAAGACTTGGCAGGCATCATAATCATATTTTAGAATGAATAGTTTACAATGCCTCTTTTAATTCATTCTGTCAAACAGGGAGTAGTTGCATGATGTTCCTAATACATTGTTAGGAACATGACTGATGCATGTTTCAAATTTTATGCTTAAAGCTCAAAACTTTGCACCCCCATACTTTATTCCTACATTATAGTTGATTTAATGCAATTCACAATACATTTAATTTCAGTGTCCTAAATAGATTTATCTGAAATTTCTTTACAAAAATGCATTATCAATCATAAAGAAAAAACGTACAAGCAGAGAGGAAATGTGGAAGTTCATTCATCATAACTGACATGGATCATATTTCATTATATCCAAAGTCTCTGCTCGTCTTTCTGACCATACAGACAGACAGAGATTTGAAAAAGAGTTGCAAAAGCAAATGAGGTGGATTAGAAGTGCTTATCAACAACTGATTGTGTCACCCAGGACATGTTTCTGTGGAGATTCATCTCTTTGGATTTGTTGAAAAGCAGACTGCAGACGGAGATTATTATCCACAATGACACTCTGAAGATACTTGGATATAATTTCTCTTTGGAAAACATGAATTACTTTTTATTTGAAATGAAAGATTTAAACTCAGCATCACACATTCAAGTATAATACACTGCTAGGTTTATTACTCCAGTTGGCAAAAGGTTTTTGAAGGAAGTCCATCCAATTGAACTGAGTCATTGACTTTGCAACAACCTTCCAAATATAAATAATCCGAATATAAATAAGCTATGACCTTTCATGAAGGAAGGGAGAGAAAAATCTGCTTTGATGTATTTTTAATCTTTTTTTAACATAATTCAGAGAAATGGAAAACAAGTGAACTACCAATAAGTCAATAATATCCTAGAGATCAGAAATGCTCAACAAATCTCTGATTGGTGCATCTCTAGTATAAACATTTATTTGTTCACTTGTTCTTCTTTAATTTGACATTGCTGCAGTTTGCTTTTCTTCATATTTTTTGTTTGTGTGCCTGCCAACCTTGAGCTGGAGTAACTTCCCTCTTATGATGTACTCTGATCTTTTGTTCTCATCTTTATTTAATCCTTTTGATATTAGTGTCTTGTCAAACAGACTTCATGTTGTCGTCTGAGAGAAGTACGATGGAACTGTGTATGAAGTTGCAGTGAGACAGCAGCCTTTTGCGTCAAATGCTAAACTGTGTAACAGACAGAATGTAGCGATTTTCTTTTACCAGCGTTCCCTGTTGCATCCTTTTGCTTTCTCCATTAGAACTTACTGAAACTGCATCTCAGTTATGTTTCTTGTTTCTTTATCCTCTGCTTGCTCTCGCAGTATCCATCTTCATCCTTTTCATTATCTATTAGGAGAGTAATCAGACTATTGTGGTGATGCTTACCAGTAGATGCTCAATGCTTATGGTACTCCTCAACAGGAGGTGGGTGACAGTTTTTAGAACTTGATAGAACTTTGATCTGCAGTGTGGATTTGCAAAATTGCACTTCTTGTTCCTTGTCAAAGGGGTGAAATAATTGAAATGTGAAAGAGAGAGCTGTTAGATGATTTAATTTTTTTCTTTTTTTTTACTGACACTTTCAGCATAAACAGTGGTTTTGTATTTATTATAGACCTACTTAGGCCTACTCAGAGTCCTACGTTGTTTCATTTTTCCTGTACTTTACAACAGGAACAAAAGTCAGTCCTTCAATCGTCTTTGAGGCACAAATGGGATAAATGACTCCTTTATGCCCTCTTCATTTTCAGTGAAATGAGTACAAAGCAATATTTCCTGTGTAACTGCCACCCCACCACACACAACTTGCTATGTCAACATCTTAATTAGCAGGAAGGATAACGACCTGTAGTGAATAATTGTTTTTAATTATGCAATTTTACTGCTTCTACAAATAAGATGAGTGTCTGTGGGCCAGATGAGGTGCAGTGAGCAAAGAACCATTAACCATTCAATTTCACCTCCAAGCTGAAGAAAGAATGACTTAACATGCTTTGGCTGAAAAGAGAAAATTAAATCCAATTTCCATTATCAAGATAAAGTGATTACACCACATCTGAATGTGGCCTATAGCAATGTATGAAAATCTAAGATCATGAATGTGCCTCAAGCATCCACTGACAGTATTTCACATCTCCGTGAAATTCAGTGTGTCTGACACACATATTTGGCTCTTGCTTCCATTCCGAGAAGCAGACCTGTGTACATACATGCACATACACCCACACACACACACACAGATATAAATTCAACTCCACATCTACCCTGAGATGTAAAAAGTCTATTGAGCCATCACATGGATTAATGTTTGGTAGAGTGAGCTTGGATTTGCTCTGGCCATAACAGGGTTCCAGTGTTTTTCCCTCTGCTTGGATATCCAGCCTTGATGGTCATGTTACACCTGGATGGCTCTCCTAATAGAAGCATTTTATCAGGCCTGCAGGCAACAGGCCTGGCCTGGCCATCCATTTTATTATTCATACAGCTCTTTATTCCAGATTCTATTTTCATTTTAGCCCACTGACCCCTCCTACAGGACAGCACACCAACTCAAACTAATTAGCTTGCTTGAGAATACAGACAGTGAGAATAAGATGTGGCAGCAGAGGCAAAAGAGATGAAAATCCATTCAGTGACATGCATTGATCTTAGTGTCGTTTCCACAGGAAATCCATCATAAGTTATTGATTCAGTAATAAGGCATTAGATCAATATATTCAAACTGAAAGCTTGACTCATTTTAAGAAGAAAATAGCAGGGAGACACTGTATATATGTTTACTTTTGATGTAAGCGTCTGAATTCATTTTTGAGGATCATGAAAAAAAAGAACTGTAGCTTTGTGGGTAGTAGGCTGTTCTAAAGTCACGTTTGATGCAATATTTGTTCAATTTTGCTGCAGTTCACATATCCATGCAATAACTTGCAAAATATTGCTCAAACGATTTTGTTCACAATTTATTTTTATGTACAATAAATTGATGATAGAGCAACACAGGAACAAATACATTTAAAATGTAAGGAAAATGGCATGCAGAAATATAATTGGCATCTCTGAAAAGGTAACGGTGTAAAACGACTTCAGCTTTTTGTTTGTAAAACATTCACCATCCACATTACAATTATGCCCACTGTATAATTGCACAGTGGGCAGAATTTTGTGTTGGTCTATGACATAAAATCTTAATACGATACATCAAGTGTGTGTTTTAACAAAGCAAATATGCAAATGTTTGAGGGGTAGAAAAACTTTGCAGGGCACTCTACTTTCAGATCTGAATGTGCATACTTGAAACATTTATTTCTATTGTTAAGAAGAAATACTTATTAAAAGGGATGGATTAAAGAAATGCATGATCACAGAGGGTTGCGGTGAAAATATGCATTAAAATGATGCTGTGGGATGCTGGAGGCCAGCAGTTTTGACTGCATTTATTTTCCTCTTTGCACTTCACCTGGCATCAGAACATACAATCGGTGAGTGATAGAGGGTTGTATCAGGACTGCCAACAATCATTGCGTATTAAAGTGGAGAAGCTGCTAGTCCGTCTATTTAGCCTGTCAAAGCTTCTGTGGTGAATTCACAAACCTATATTCTAGTCTTTGTATTTTTATGTGTATTTGAGTGTGTAACAGCTGGATGAAGCCTCTGATGTTCCGTTGCCAAATGTCACAAGTGGTCCACATCCTTCTGGGGAAATAAATTGGCTCTCTCTTAAGCAGCAAGTAGACGACAGGAGCCATGGCATATGTGGAGAATCTGACAACTTGAGACGACAGCTTCTCCTCCTTTTTGGCTTTCTCATCATGTTTCAGACAGCACCTTAATGATTAGTGTGTCTTTGTGTAGGCTTCTGTTTGTGGATGAGACCACTGTCGACAACTCATGAATCTTTAATGAGAAACAGAGCATAATCCGTGACATCTTGTATTTCTCTTCAGGTGCTGTTTAATGTCATTGAACCGAGACCCAAGATCTGGGGCATTTCATTTGGGACAATTTGTCATGATGACTTCAGTACTTCAGGATACTAGCGAATTACACCCAAAAAGAGTAAAATATTGAGCAAGCTAACCACTAAAACAGCTTTGTGCTTTTTGGTACAGGACTTGGTCTAAGTGGTGAAAGGCAACAGTAACAATTTGCATTTTGGAGCATATAAAATGCAAAAATGAAGATCACATACATTATTTATTCTGTGCTTTTTATCAATGTTATATTTTTGTCAGCTTCTGTTGTGTTAATTATTGACTTTCCTTCAGTTTGCGTATTTTCTCTCTTCCACAATTATTTCTAATCCCCACATTAACTCACCTGCATTCAACGTCTTTCATCACTGTCACCAAAAGCTCCCTGGTTTTCATCGTTCTTTGCTGGTCCCTTGATACTTTGCCCATGTTCCAAGTCCTGTTATTTTTTTAAGCTTTCTGCCTTAATTTTTAAACCTTAACCATCCTCATCCAAGTTCCTGTCTCCATTTTGATCCTTCTCTTAACACAAAATATTCCATTTATCATGGACAATCACCATCTCATACAGAAAATTATAAAAATTATACCTTAGGCAAACATTGTATCCATTTTGATCTCGCTTTACACTTCAGAGAAACAACATCACAGATTTTGGTTCCTTTCTTTCTATTTATTATTCCATCTTTTCACACTACAACATGGGTGAAGCGCCTCCATCAAAGCCTTTCTTTGTGTCGTCACCTTTCTCATGAGACTGCAGTAGATCCATTGCTTCCGCTCGTTCCACTTTTACTTTTTCCTTAGCATGGTTGCTGTGAACTCTACTGAAGTCATCAAAGTTTTGGGTTCAATAACACATTTCCTTCTTTCTATGGTTGGAAAAACTGTGACCAGGAGAATTTGCTTCTCTTGCAGTGTCTGAAAAAGTGGGGGCCCAGGAAAGAATTCAAAAAGACTGATCTCAAATGTAACAGTGAGATGTTGAAGGCTTTTATGCTATTTAGTACAACAAAATATCACAAACTGATAACTAGAAACTTGCCAATGCTCATAATGAACTGGCTTAGTCCTTGAAAAATCTAAAATTCAGTACTGCAAGCATAGCTACTGAATTTCTGAATAATACCAAAAAAATAAAAAATGCATTGAAAACATATGCATGAAACAGAAAATCCTTCTCAGTCTTGTTCCAGTGCCTAACATTTGCAGTATTTCTATGTTCTGTTTTGCATGAAATACATTTTGGAATTCATATTTTCTGCAGTCAGTACGTGTTAAGCGGATGGGTGACTCTAACCCAACAGACAAAAAGATTTCCTTTGAGTGATAGAAACAAAGCCATTGATAAATCTGTATTCATGTGAGCAAACACAAGTATACACTTGTTTATGTGTTCCTATGAACATCCTGGGAAAGTTGCTGGAGTGTAGTGCTGTATGGATAAGAACAGCGAGAGAAAAAGACTAATGGCAGGGGGGAAAAGATGTATGCTTGGATGGAGAAGTTAATAAAATTGAAGCTGTGTTATGATGAATAAGGAAAGGACCATAAAAGAGAATGTATGTAGTGAATCTCCCTGGCGAGCTGTGCTGAACAGCCTGGTGAGCGCGCCCAGGGGAAAGCTTTTTAATCTGCAGCCCTCCCTAACACTCCGTACAGCGTGGGGGAATGGGTCCACATTCTGTTTGAGTTTCAATAAGAGCGAGATGGAACCATGAGCTGGGCATGAACAGAAAGAAAGGGGTAAAGCCTTCATAATACAGCAGAGAAGTACCAAGTTGAAATTCATTTGACTTCTGTGCAAAGGTAGAGGACTGTCTTGTCATAGAAAATGTGAAAAAAAAGAAAAAGGAAAATTAATAAGAGTGTCATATAAAAGTATGAGAAAGTTTTTGTTACTTTGAAGGTCAATTGATCTACTTGTAAAATATATGTATAATGATTCCTATGATATAAAAGCAAACACAAAACCAGAGGTTTTGAACCAAAACGATTTTAACTTTTTGTTTCATCTCCTAAACTTGAGATGAAACATGACCATGTATGGCTAATTACACTGATTCTCTTTGTTAATAGGTTGAGTATATTTGCCATCAAATTAAGATTTATGACTCAAAAATTATATTTTAGAGGCAGGAAAAATGGGCAAGAAAAAAGTGTTGAACCAAAGATTGCCATGAGTGCAGTTGGAGAGTGAAGGCTGGCCTTTGTTGTCCAACGTAATAGAAAAGGTACTGTAGCTAAAAAGGCTGAAGAGGTCAACATTGGTTCTGATGGAAAGGTTTCACAATACATCACCAGGGAAGTCTGGCCAGTTGAATCACCAGGTGTTTGTGGGCCACTAAACTGGGGAAAACAAGGATGCAGGCCTCTTTCAGCATGATGTTGTCCCATGTCAAAAAACAAAAATAGTTCAGGAAAGGTTTTAAGAGCAAAAAAAAATGACTTAGAGGCGTTGACTTGGCTTCCAAATGCCTCAGAAATCAATCTGATGTGTTGAACAAATAGCTCTAATCCATAAAAAACCCCAGCAAACTTTAAGGTCTTAAAGAATGTGATGTCAATATCTCAGTGAAAGACAAAAACCTCCACCTTCAGAGGTCTAATATTGGTTCTGGGAGACTTTGACTGTCAAGTCAGGACTGCATGGATGGAAAAGGGATATAAAAACACTATTTGACAGATGGTCATATTATTATACCTTATTGATATGCAGACATTTTTGTTTTTCACTTAGACAAGAAACAAATAATCAGTTTCTGCTTTGGTAAATATGTCCTTCTGATTGTTGTAGTACTGCCTTCATCCTATCCTTTTGTAGTGCAAATATTTCATTAATAGCTGTTTAAGTGTCAGGACTTTGTGCATTTCAAAGTAAAGTGAAAGCGACTGCAGTGTTTTACAAAGCCTGTTGAAGATCTACTTAGTCCATTGATGCCAGGTCTCAGGTCAGTATTGGCAGGCCGGGTATGGCAAAGTCACTCAACTCATTTTGAAGCATTTCTGTTTTTGTCAGATTATTTAAACAGTCAGACACAATAAATTTATGCAACTGAAACCCTTTCATGCTGAATGTTTTTTTTTTTTTCTTTTTGGGTATTTTGCTCTCTATCCTTCTTGTCTACATCATCTTATTTAGAAACATTCTGCTCCAAAATATCAGCCATAGCCAGAGAGAAAAATATCATGTAGTTTAATGACAATACATCTAACTTGTTTCCTGTTGCTGCACATTGACATCTGGGAATGGAAAAAAAACAAAAAAAAAAACAACAAAGGTGGATGAAATGGTGGGGTCTTTGTAAGTGCAGCTGTGGCAGCTGTTCATTTTTCGCCTGAGTTGCTTTCAGAGAAGCCAGTTACCTTGCGGATGATAAATGTCTGTGTATGGCGAGCTGTCTCAGAACTCTGGTAGCCCTTAAACCCTGACAGCCTGCTCAGCCTCAACCCACAACCTGAACATTCAACCTCCATCTGTCCTTCAGCGCTGCAAATCAATGGCAGTCTTCACTCACCCCAGTTGGTGGATACTTGTGCCGCCTACTCAATAAAGCCTATTTATTGATATGTGAGTTAATGTTCGTCTTCGTTGAGATCTCCATGATAGTGTGATCTCCCAGAGGGCATCAACAAGGCAGTGAGAGAGAGATGGGGAGGCGCTAGAATGACTGTGATTGCTGTCTGTGTGGATAAACAGTCTGTGTGGACACGATGTAATCTCTGAAGGAATAATAAGGTAGGCTGTTTCTCTTTGATCAAGACGGTTCTTCGAGACTATTTTGGTATACCTTGAATTCTCTTTGTCTTCTCCCTTCTTCATTAATCAAAATTTTCAACTTTAGAAGTCCTGCTTTGATGTGACCCCATCATTTTGCCATTAATTGGAGATTCTGCCTCCCCTCCCCTCTTTTAAGAGTTTGTTCATCAGTCAGATGCAGTAGCAAGAATTTGATAGCTGTGACGCTTTGGCAGGTCTGATTTCCTATTATCAAAACACAGCTGCCTCTGACAAATTATATTTTATCTCAGAGTGTGGATACATATTAAGGCTTTAATTATTAAACTGGATTTAATAAAATCCAGAGTGTAAAATACATTTTGCAAACATTTCATCAAACCTTTGACTACATTGTATTCAGTTTTATACATTGATTTTCAATGGCAGGACACATTATTAGGGTTTTTTTTTCTCTCAGTTAAGGCATACAAACAGGAACCATTTCTCCCAAACGAGGATTTAGTTGTAAAATCCAAGTGAGGATTTTACAACTTATTCCTGGTAAGTACGATTTTACCAGGAATAAAATCTTATTGATTTACTAAAATAAAAAAATGTGGCAAATCATTTTTTTTAGTTTTTGCACTGAGGTCTTAAAGTCTGGACATCTTTGCAGTTATTCAGTTTTGATCTGTGGCCTAAGCTTTGCAAAAATACAGAACTGTGTAAAACAAGTTTTTTTTTTTTATTTAGAAAAAATAAACTATTAAAAGATCAAATATTGCTGAGCCTCATTATAAAAACTTAAAAGCTTTTCAGAACGGTAGGGCAGTAGAAACATGCTCAACCCAGCAAAAGCATGACCTTGTTTTTTTGCATATTTATGACAGTGCACTGCTAGACCAAAACTTTTGCTACAGAGTTGCACAGGCCATTTATTTCAATCTGTCATTTCATGGATAATATAGTAGTCCTATTAGCTGTATAATTATTTTGGTGTAGACAACCAAAGCCTGCACTTTTTGAGTATGAATCAACTTGAGAAATTAATGTTTAAGGTTTGTCTGTGGTTTTGAAGTTTTAGACACCTTCAAGTGAAAGAAGACTCACAGGAGCAGAATAGGAAACACAGGAAAAGAGGTTTAAAAAGACAGAGGGGACTTGAGTGGGACGGCGAGTCTGGGAGGAAACATGGAGAGGCAGTAATAGGACAGTGAATGTTGAAGCAAAGTGATACAGCAAAGCACAGAGAAAAAGACTAAGAGCCTCCGGCAGAGAGGCACCGGTCCAAGTATCATAGTCAATTAACATCCCAGCCCAGCACTAATTCTTAGTCTATTTCAGACCATTAATTATGTCCACCGTCAGTTTCAGCTCACTTGACCTAACACAAGGCTCTTTCATATTACCATGGCCCCTTATGATCATATTTTTACAACAAAAGTATGTGCCCCTTACATTTTCATGATGAAATTAAGATGACACACATGGATTAAGCTCCCACTTAGGAGTCATTTACTAAAGAATAGAGGATTTAATAAAAAATTCACTCTTAAGTTCTTGAGACTGAACACTTCATCAGGACATTACCCTTAAGACGCCAATACAGCTTGACATGTGCTGTGTCTTCTTACCACTGACCTATGCATGAGTTAATTCAAAGGGCTCAGAGTAGGTTTGCCTACATCAGCAAGGCTTTGGAAGGTTATCAAAATGTCTGAGCAGTACTGCAAGGTTTAGGGTGTCAGCAAACACTGAAAGCAGCAAAAGTAATTTCTTTACTACCATTTTGAAGTCACATCATATTGGCTTAGAAAACTAATAACAAATGCAAAAAAAGGCGTGCTTTTAAAAATGATCTTCACAACGAAACAAAATTTAACAAAACTAAAATATAAGCACGACTTGTTATTATGGTGCCGTTAACTTAAAAACTGCTGGACACTTATTACCCACAACAACCTGAATGATTGATTACATCGAGGAAAGACATCAGAGAGACAAACTCTGTAATTCTTACCCCCAACTCACTCAGAATGCCTTACCAGCAGTCCTCTTCTGATGGAGAATATGAAGACATCTGGGCGGCGTTGATGAAAGGTCGTACAGCTTTGATGCCAGACAGACACTTATTGTAATTCTCCACAAGGAGGTTCATGGTGCTGTGGGAATCCCTAGAATCCAGTAACAGGTGGTGTCATTAGCTATGGAGAAGAAGACCCTGGGAGACTTGGTCAAATCCCTCACAGAAGGTATGACCAAACTCCTTAAAGAACAAAATTTAAAGAACCCATCCTAGACTTAAACGGTTAGTTCAGAAATGTTCAAAAAGACACTGTCAATCGCTAAAAGCTTCTGATACTTCGAAATAAAGATGACATGTCACTGTAAGATTTTTTGGAAGCATGTGAAAATCCTTGGACTGTTCAAACTAACAAGCTTGTCAGACATACTAAACCATCTTCTGTTGTGTTTTATAACTCACAAAAACCTTAACACATTGAAAATGTTACTCTTTTTCCACTTTTTTTAAAATCACGTGTCACGTGTCTGAATGAATCTGTCCGTTTGTTTGTCAACTAAGATCTGTCAATAATTTGTCCTGTTAGCCACCAAACTGCAACACATGTGCTAAGAAAGCATGCTTTACATAATAAGATAAATATTCTGCATAGAATGAAGATGCATGAGGCAGATAACATCCAAATCCCCTGGGAAAAAAAAAAAAAAATTCTTCAAAGCCAATGTGTTGCGTCTCGTTGATACATCCTCCACATTAGAGCATCAGCTGATAAAAGCTCATTTCACAGAAGCACAAAAGTGTGATAGGTTGTTCTGAAACCTTGACTGCAATGCACGCTTTTTTCAGAAACACTGTGCTGTGAGATTTGACAATATTGAGGATGGCAAGCAGAGACAAGACTGCATCAAAAAACGGTGAACTAAGATGAGAGTGCCTGGTCAGTTCTAGAGAGATGACAAACATCCAGAAATGTGTCACTTGGTCCCTATTTTCGATCACCTTCCTGGGAAGCTGAGAAGCTGTCACCACCACTGTCATCTTGTTCATTGGCAGGTTCCATCCCATTCCATTTATCCCTGGGCAGGTGCTTCTTACAGTTCTAGAAATACATGACAAGAGAGAGGCATTTCATGCAATGTTGAAATCGAGTGGGCTGAATGAGAGATGGAGTCCCTCCTCAGGAATTCAGATATAATTAATGATCATCCAAAATATCTCGGTGCCTGTTTAGGTGATTGATTTTAGCTGAAAGTAATTCCAATTGCAGAAATGATGTGTTGTCTTGAAAAGAAGAATAGAAAGTACCACAGCTGTCATTTACTGAAAGACATATTTAGGTTTTAAAACAGTCTTGGGTGATTCATAGTGATGCCTGCTGGCACTACACTGTGCCCCAAAAAGGCTTTTTCTTATTGTATGTCTGCCACAGGACAGAGGGAGGAGATAACTTTAATCCTTCCAATCTGTGTAAGGAAAGTTTGCAGGTGTTTACAAATGTTAGATAATCCTATGAAAACTAAAAAGCCCTAGATGAAACTGCTTTTTGTTGTTTTATGACCCATAACTTCTTATAATAAAGTGATGAAACATTGATTAACTGATCAAATTCTGACAATTACTGAACACCTTTTTACTGTTATTAATTAATCTGTCCAGCTTTTGTCTTCAGGGAAGACAATGCAATTTATCGATACTGCTTCAGATATAAGAGTACAAACGGTCGAAGAGGGACATGCAGGACTGTCACATGTCTTCATAAACAAGCAGCAGAAGGACTTGCTTCAATATAACTCCTTGGTCAATGACTTCTTTTTACCCTTAGCTTGGTCTTCATGCACCAACTCTTGCACTTGACAGTGGGTGGCAGCATTCTTTACTTTTTTCAGGACATTATCGAGTGTTAAACCAGACATTAACCACAGCATCAAGATAAACAATGAACCACCTCTTCATCTGGACAGAAGTGTGCAACCTAGTTCTTCTAAGTCCAGCTGGAGAGCAGAAACATTGCAATGGAAATTGTCGAAAAGCACAGCAATCCTGCTTCTTAATTTATACGCCCCTTGTGTACTTGCAGCTGTAATGTTATATCCTATTATCCAAGGCATCAGTGATGTAGTTGATTCCAGCTGGTCAGCCTTTAGCAAATGGCTCAGCCCAGCCACCAATTATAAACCCTGTATTTAACACTCAGTCAGGTTCAGTCATCTTGGCCGTCTGTTCATCAGTCGGCCAGGTTCTCCATAACAAGGCAGATGGCCACATAGCCATTCTCAAAAATGTATTAAAAAATGAAAAATATATTTTTATGGCAGGATCTATTAAGGTTGTGTTGTGTTGTTTTTTTTTTTTATTATTTATTTTATTCATTTGAAATGCAAAATAAAACAGCAAAATAATTATGTTTTCTGTTGTCTAAAACATATGCTGATTCTGGGAATGAAAAAAAAAAGATGAATTTCCTTTGCTTTTTCTCTGTCTTCCCTCATTGTGTGATGAAAATTTGTGGTTTTTTACACAAAGGAATTTACAAACTACAAGACAAGGCACAGACATTCATTCAGTAAATATCCAATTTACTCCAGAAAACAAGCAATTCCATGGCTATCCTCCACAATAATCAGCCTGTCATTTATTCTGGGTTTGAATCAAATTCTGTCTTTCATGTAAAGTAGAACAGTTCAGCTTTGTGTTCCAGATTACTGCTGGAAAATCAGGTTTTGCTGTTGTCAAATAGTATGAGTTTGAGTCAAATATGGGAATTAGTGTTTTTGTGTTGTAATCTTGAATCAATTTAAAGGTGCATTTCTCTGCTTCTGGGAAACCTTTTTTTTTTCAATCTTCTGTTTCTTATCATGTTCTTTGTATCAAAAACACACTGCAAGCTCTTCTGTAGGCAGTTTCATATCTGCTAATGTGCAGAGCCTGAATTGATTATGACTAGATCTCACCTCATCCGCTAGCTGTTGGGGATATTCCAATTTTACAGCTTGCAGACAAACACTGAGACCAGATTCAATATCACAACTACACCAACTGTAACCTTCACACCCATCCGATCTGCTACCTAGTGTACAAAACAAAAAAATAGTCGCTGCTGCTGAGAGCAGAAATATTTTTGCATTATTTTATGAAGGGAAGCAGTTCTCTATTATCAAAAGTACAGAGCGAGGTTTGTTCTTATAAAGTTTGAATAAAGACTGTTTCTTGTCATGACATAGCACTTCTTGTTTCAGATGTTTTAATGGATTTCTCTTCAGGGATGAAATTGCTCCTGTGTTGGAATAGGAAAGTCATTGAGCTATGTAAACATGTGGAAAAAGACGCAGAGAAGTTACTGGACATGAATAAACGAGAGAGTCGTGAGAGGACTCTGTTTTTATCTGTGCTGCCGCAGTCAATGGAAAACAGAGGTAGGTTGTTTGAAGAAATAAATCGGGTACAGTACATGGGGCTGATGGGGAATAATGTGGAAAAAGTTGAAAAAAGCCATCCATGAAATTGCTTGTTGCATCGTTTAAAACCTCTTGATTGATGGTGGCAATTTGAAAGCCTGGCTCTTTCTCAGTGTTGTGGAAGTATTGGGAGCAAGTTCTTCTGGGCTTTCATATCAGGAAAGTGCACCCTAAAACGCTTTAACCCAGTTAACTAAGAGCTATTGGCTACATAAATTCAACTTTAATTTTGTTTTTTCGAGGAGGTGTTTGTTATTTGTGCTCCTTGTTGATGGCTGACTGTGCATAGCAATAATGCCACTCTGGGTAGCTTGATAGGAAACCAAATAAATACTTTGGTTACTAACACAGGCTCTAATTTAGATGTTTCAAATTAATAAAATGATTAGGTTAAAGGTTTTCTGCACGAAGGCACTCAGTCATTTCACATTTCCAGAAACATTCACTAGTATTGGTGTCATTTTAAGACTAACCACGTTTTTCAGTTGTCTCTGTATGACTGCATAAAAAGGTAGTATGATTGAAAACATTCTTCTCTTCTTAAAAAGACTGAAATCATTGTTCATCATCCAGTATATATCATTACTCTGCTTTTAAAATCGGGAATCCTGGTTGTAACTTGGGGAAACATGTTCTTACATGGACAAGGACAAGCCCCATGTTATATTCCAGACTGTTTGCACTGAAATGTCCCTTGCAGATCCTTTAATCAGGGCCTGCTGTCTGTGCCAGAAAGGGTGGTAGAGCAATTCAAACTTTATGGCCAGTATTCTGGAACTCACTACGTCCAAGTTCTGCAGTTGCCATTGTTCTCTTGAAATTAAGCTGAAAATGTAAAATTGAATAGGACTTTGTATTTTTGTTTCTTGTTGAAGAATAAATATATTTTCTTTTTGTTCTTTTGTGGTTAAAAGAAATTTTTCCAACAGCGAAGCAGTTCTTTTTTTATATTTGTCTCATTTTTCCTTGACCATTCCTTTTACACTTTACAAAGAAAGTGAAAAAGTAAACGGTGTCAAAGATAGCAAAAAGCTCTCTTTTGTTTTGGGATTATCTTCAGCTGAGCTCTTCTTAAGGCATTGCCAGAATCTTCCATTTACTAGTTTAACAGGCAGACATCACAGTTTTTAAGCACCTGTTGGCAGCTCATTATTATTACAGTCTTTCAATTGGAGTCCAACACATGCAATTGCAATTTGTTTTTAAAATATGGTTGAAGGAAATGTATTTTAGAAGGTTGCTTTGTCTCATTTGAATTTATCTATCTGAATTGCTAATATTCATTTTTAATCTACAGGTCTGCTTGATATGCAAAAATACAGAAAACTAACTTCAGCCCCATACTCTCCATTACCATAGCAACAGGCCTTATAACCTGGAACGTTCACAAAAAAATTGGTCTGATTTAGTTTTAACTGGAATGGCCATCATTGATGAACAAAAAAGAATCTAAAGATTGGATTGTTACCTAAACTTATCACTATCTAATCCCCCACTATCGTTTCTGTTAATTGATGTGCTCATAACTTTGGTTATAGCCAGCAACACATCTATTTCTGAACCACTTCTCTACAAGCGGTAAGGCCCTGAATTAATTTGTGCTGCAAATGCAACGGGCAGGAGCTTCCAGGTTCGCTTGCCAAATGTGAGATAGCTTCAGTGTTGCATCTAATGGGGCTGTTGAAGTTAGCTGGAAGGCGTCCATTGCTCTAAATCCAACAAAGTTAAACTCATATTTATAAGTGCCAGTAGCAGAGAGGAGAATTACAACATAGATGCTTTTGATTTATTTTATTTTTTATTTTTTTGTTTTTGATTTTGTTTTCAGGGTTTGTGGTTTCATCATCATACTGTTGTTTTAAGCTAGCAAACATCAAACTGAACTTATGTTTTTCTTCTATAAATTTAAAGTTTTATGTCTCAAGCTAATTGAATTTGCATCTGAACTTTCTATGACTCCCAAGATTTTGCTCCGATTGTTTGATTAAAGTTAGATTGACTTCCATTTTTAAGAATTTGTTTTAGGGAAAACATTTTGTGTTCTACCAAGTTACTGCATAATAGGTTCAAATGAACATTCTTCCTCTGGTCATAATTATAAACTGATACTGCTTTCATTTACAAAAATCATTAATTACCATTTGAAAGATAATGGTGCAATATTTAATTAGACATTTGTTGTATTAGGAGTCAGACTTACATAAATGGATTAACAAAAGCCAAAACACTGTGTTAAGTGTTTCTTTCAAGAAATGTTTTGACTGTTTCTAAATAATTATAGACAAAATCTTTGAAAGAGAAAACTGAAAATAACTATTGGTTTATTATAGCATTGTCTGTGTGCTTTATTCATTTAGTTAGGAACGCATCACATTTCTATTTTTTCACTCCTTAGTTCTTTTACAAAAATCGCAGCTACTGTAAAATATATTACTTCCTCCCCTTCTCTTTCTGTTTGGATACCCAAACCACATACGTCCTGTAGCTTTAGCTCAACACTTTTCATTCAGTAGTGACGCTGTAATTTACTCTAGTTTCCCAGTGCAACATTTCAAATAGATTCACAAACAAAAATCAGTAAAAATGTAGATCAAGGGCAACTTGCATTTTATATGTCTGCCTTTTGGAATAACTTTAAAAATGTGTATGACCATTGACCTGAAATGGTGTGAGCCCTGCAGCTGTCTTCCTGATGAAAGCAGGAGCATTCAGAAAGTGGCAAGCCAAATGTTATTTTATCTTTAATTATTATGGATTGTAGGTAATTACTATGATGGCAAAAATGAAAAAGACTATATCTTATTTTAAGAAATAGTTTATGCCTTTTTTAGTAATATCTATTTGCCTTGTTGTTCATGAATCGTGTTCACTGATAACTAGGAAACGCATCATATGGAAATTCTGGAAACTCAATACCTTGGTGTGTTGCATGCTTTGGTAGGGGAAGAGGTTGAAGTAAAAGACAAGACCTTTCACCCTTTTCAAGCCAATAACTGAGATTTCAAACCACAGCAATATGTAAGAAAATAATTTCTGAGAGGGCAAAGTAAAATATTTGTCCCTATAAAATTTTATGACAAAGATAATAATTTTCAGTGTCTGTTTGAGTCATAATTTGAAATAAAGGGTTACTCACAGCATATGTTCCTTCCCTCTAAGCGTATGTTGCCACTTCTACTCAATCCACTACGTATTTCTCCTATTTCTTACTCAAGTGATTGTGCTATCTCCCATCTCCCTCACAAGGCACTTGATAGTATGTGATCTTATTTGGCCAGAAAGGCATGCAGCATGAATCGTACAGATGAGGTGAGCTGGACTGTGACTATGCTCAGGGGGATGCAGGAAGTCCTCTTGGAGAGGACAAAGATGAAGGTCAACTCACCCCGACTGTGAGCCGGCTGTCACAAGTGGACAGACAGGAGAATCACCTGAAACCTGAATTGATTTCTTTGAGGGGGAGAGAACGAAATTTCAGATATCTGTTGACCTCACTTGATGGAATATGTCACAGGCTGGATAGAGCCGCAGAAAGAGTTCAGACAGGCAGCAAATGCCACTGCAGGAAAAGATGATCAGTGCCTTTTCAAAAGTGCCATCGATCAGCTCCTTTTACTGACACGTCTGTCAGTTCCAGCTCAATGTAGGCTTAATAACTCTACTTCTAATGAGTGCAAAAAGGTTTTTTTTTCATATTACAGTATATTTCCTACTTAACACTTTAGTGTGATCAAAGTTCATGCTCAGTACCAAAAGCAAACAGGTCACAGTCCACAACATTATTTTATTAATTTTATTTTTTTTTAAATGGGTGATTTTAAGATTATTCAGTGAGTGCAAAAAGGAAGTAGTCCACTATAATTTAGGATTATTTTAATCCAACCTCAGTGAAATAAAGCAATATGCCACAGATTCCATCTTTATCAAACAAGGAGCTTTAAAATTAGAAGAGACCAAATTTAAAATACATTGCCAAGATGAATTTGATCAGATCTTCAGCCTGCAGATGACATAGTATAGAAAACCACTGCTGACTGTGGAAACTTCTCCCTGGACTTCAAGCAACGTGGATTTTGTGCATTTCCACTTGTTCAGCAATAACATTTTGTGGATTCCTGTCCATGTGAAGGGTGTTGATATTTGTCAAGTCAGCGGTCTTACCCACAATTACCCTACTGACTCAGAGTGAGAGACTGTTTGAAGGATCAGGGAACCTTTAGAGGTGCTTTGAGTTAATTACCTGATTAGGGTGTTGGTTTGAGTTTCCAGTAATTAAATTTGTCATAGTATTCTCATTTTCTCAGACTGAATTTTGGGTATTCATTATCTGTGTGGCGTAACTATCAAAATTACAAGAAGTGAAGGCTTGGAATAACTCAATGTTATCACAATGTGTGATGATTCTAGATAATATATGAATTTCTTTCATACCTGATTCATATTCAGATCTGATTGCAGTAATATCAACAAATATCTTTCACATTTTTCAAATTTTTGAGATCTACTAAGATCTTCATGTCATTTTTCTTGTAATGATGAAATAGCGTTATATCTCTTGTTAATCTGGCCAATCGTTCCAAAGGCTGTTTAATAATTTATCAATTTTGTCTTTGATGAGCCTTACTCTTATAAAACGATTTGATATAGTTTCTTGGCTTTAGAATAAGCTAAGAAACTAAGCTATAAGGTATTACATTGTGATGAATCAAAAGAAGAATGATAAAGATAAATGATAAATTATCGCCATATAATTTATAGAGAAACATAAAATGCTAATTACTGAAAGGGTGGATGATTGTTGTAATAACTGGAATTATGCAGACCGCTCATAATAAATAGGTAAATAAATAAATAGGTAATGCGAGGATGCAGCCAAGCATTAACTATATTATTTTATCACTTGAATTAGGCTCATTAGAGTAACAATAAATGGATAATTACGTTTGAGTGTAAATTGTAAAAGTTATTTAGCACCGTGTTTTTGCAAGTATAATTAGTTTTTTTTAGCAGGCATGTTGAGAGTTTGATTAGAATAACAGCATAAAATAAAATAAGAAATGCTTAAGAAAAGAATTCAGCAAAGCATTTTATATATAACTGTTTTATCACTTTAATCATTTTATAATTACATCAGGGATTCTAATTACTTCACAGTGTAAATTGAGTAAGTTATTTAGCACCTTGTTTAATAAAGAAATTATCCTTTAGCAAAGTTAGGCTAGTTGCCATCCTCTCCTGCATTTGAGAATGATTAGACCTCGGTGTGTGGCTGATTGACATGTAAATTTTAACTTTTAAAAAGTTTTAACATTGTTTTCCAAATCATAAAAGATTTTCTCACATTTCTTTAGTAAATTAAAACAAATTTTATAAATAGAATACTATCAAGCAGTGGTGGGCTTGTGAAATTAGGTTTATTCTTAATAGGTTTACTCTTAAACAATTATACTTGTTATAATTTATTTTAATTCTCATTAAAATAAATTTGTATATAATGATCATCATGAGGGCCACATGCTGTTCAGGCAAAAAAAAATTACTCTCTTTTATTTCTCATCATTATTGTTTTTTTTGTTTTTTTAATGTAATTTCATTAGCCAAGCTTTGCTTTAAAATGAAGCCAAAGACTGTCAGAAGTAATTAAAAGATAAGGTGCAGAGCACAGTGTTCCAGTGTTAAGACATTTAGCTTCACCAGAGTATAACATCCCCTCAACATGCACACATCCTGTAGAGACAAACACATTTCATATTGAGGGGATGACAGAGGTGGTCTCTCACCTGCTAGCAGACCCCCCTCACAGACATCCGCGCTGGAGAGAGACACGTTTTTGTCCTGTGGCGTCAGACTGATGAGATACAGAATGTGACAGGAGCACAGTGGTTGTCAATGCGAATTGCTCATGAACAAGCAAAACATTAGGATGGACTAAGCTGAGGTGTTCATTTTTTGCAGAAATCGGAGAAGGGGCTCAACATAGTCTGTAAAACTTCTCCTGAATTCATGTTTTTTTCTTTTTTTTGCATTTTTGCAGGGACAATAAGCCAAACCCCAGGAAATATTTTTGAACACCAGCGCATCTTGCTGACTTGCTGCGGTTGGTTTGTTTGAGTTCCAGGCATATTGTAAACAGCACACCATGTCATTTTTACCGAAACACCAGAGTGATAAACTGATTTATTTAATCTGTAATGTGTCATTCATGGAGATCCTGGGAGAAATACGTAGGTTAGCAGTAGGTTTTGTTTTTTTTTTCCTGTCATTTTAAAAAACTACTTTGACTGTTTAACACATACGTTCCAACATAGTTTACAGACATGATTAGAAGAAAAAAAAAAATGCCACTCAACAAACCTAATGACTACAGAGGAAAAAAAAACCTCTTGGTCTGCTGAGGATGTTGTGTAATTTTATAGCTGGTATAACAAGTTTCTGTGTTGGTATAATGAGTGCAGATGGGGAGTTTTAATGACAAACTGACACTCTGAGTGCTGCTGCAGCTACTCCACCCTCCAGCTGCAAGGATGGGAAGCATAAAAAAAGAGCAGATTAGAGGAGAATAGTGGATCAACTTCATCAGTTAATTAAACTCTATTGCAGCTTGATGAGCAATTAATCAAAGCAGCGTGCCGAGTGTCAGGCAGGGCTGAGCTGTTCGGGTGCGGTGTGTGTGCTCTGTGCAGTATGTTCCTGGGGGGGCAGCCCTGTGGGGACCAGCACTTACCAAGTGAGCAGCCCTAAAATTGAGCAGGGTGTAATGGCTGGGCTTATGTTAGCATCTATCAATCACTCCCTGACATAAGCCAACACCCCAATTGTGCTCCTGGACTAGGCTCGTCTTAGTTCTAAAATTAACATTGAACTAGTTGTCTAAGTCAATCTCTTTTTAGTCCACGTCAAAATGTATCAGATTTATATTTCTAAAAAAAATGCAGACAGATCACAGCTCAGATAACAGAAGCAACAACAACAAATTGAGTTTTGTTTACTACATTTGTTGCATCCCAAGAATTTGGGTATTTGCATTTTTATTCAAGTTTTTTTATTTTTATTTTTTTATTTGGGTATGACTAAATTAAATTCTACCAATATAGTTATTAGAAAGATATGGAGCTAAATACTGAAAGACACACAGCCCTGTGCATACAGTTGGACATTTAAAATAGTGTGATTTACATTAGTAAATCATCTCAGTCAAAGGTGAGATCTTAATTAATTTGAGAATCGGTGGCAAGACTTGAAAATTGATGTTCACAGACACTCCTTTGCAAAGATAAAGCTTTGCAAAGAACATAAGGCAACATTTTGGCATACAAATCCAAAAAAAGACCTCCAAAAATCAAAAGACTTGAAGTTGTTACTGAAAAGATTGACTTGGAAGGTGAATATAAATGCAATGTTTTCATTTGTGAAAAGAACTGAAAAATATTTCTTTGTGTTGAACTACAAACAAAATTTCTTTAAAATATATTTTAAAGAAATGTGATTTTCCCATGAGAAAATGAATATAAGTTCAGGGGGCAAACATACTTTTGTCTCTTGGATTTTAATTTGTTCAATCTGATCGCTACATGCCTTTCTAGTGTCTTTCATCTACCTCCTCATCTCTTTCTACACCACCGCTGAGGCGCTCTTTATGCTTTGAAAATTCAAGTTGGCAGTTTGTGACTAAATGCAGTAAATTTATTAACAAGACCGCAGGGAACATTAAAAGTCAATTGAAGGAGGCTATTAAAAGCAGGATTTTAATTGGGTTAGTGCCTCGGCTGAAACTTTTTTTTTACCCTGTCTCTTTTTCTAAGAGCGATAGTCATAAAAAAAAGTTCAGAATTAATGCATTCAGTATGCGCTAGTCCTGAAAGAAAGTCCCATTTTAAAATCGCAAAGGCTTGTTTCATGTTTTCTATGCCATTATCCAAGACTTTAAAATTCAGGAAATTGTGTGAAAATCAGCCAAGCTGTAAAGTCTGATGATACCATATGCTTGTGGAATCTGCTCTATTCCTACTGAGCTCGTTTATCAATGTTTTATGGTGGAAAAGTACATCTCTTTGAATGGCATAGTTTAACAAGATTTTGAAAAATCTTGTTATATATACAATACAAGTGTCTGCAGTTTACCCCTTGGTCAGGTCTGAAAAGCTGACTATAGCTGTTGTATCTATTTGCTTCTCCATTTTAGCAGGTCGATGTTAGGGCCTGCAAGCAGTGAGTAAATTATGTTAGCACTGTAGCTTTACTGGATCAGATTATATAATCTGTTGAAATTACATTACACACCATAGTATTGTCCTAGTTTTGGTAACATGGTGTGACACATTACAAATGGCTTTAATTGCGGTGTGGCTGCTGGCAGTTCTAACACACTCGACTCTTCTTTGCACTTCAAGGCGCCGGGGTCTCAGAGCATGCATACTCATGTTTGTTTAGTGGCGGACTCAGAAAAGGAGTCGGTCTGTGCACATGGGAGAGTTGGAAAGAGAGATGGTGAGGCGGCAGCATACTGGTTGTGCTGACTGGATAATGACATGCAAAGTGCTGCGCCGCTATACTAGGCTGAGCCTCCGACCAGATGCTGCTTTCACTGCAGCTCATAGGCAGAGAGAGCGGTCGGTTGCACCGACATACGCACTCGTTTTCAATGGATTAAACAGGAGGATTGAGGGACTTCGATCATGTACTGTAAAAGGAGCTTATTAAAGCTAATACTAATCATGTGAAGGAGACTGTGGATAAGATGAGTTCTAAACCTCTAAGGTATTTTTGTATTATTTCTTCATAGTCGGAGTTCATGCAGCTTGTGTAATGAAGGTGCCTAAAAGGGCATAAAAAAACTTTACAGATTGAATTGTGCCTTATGAAGACAGAGTTAAGAGGATTATTCATGTTGGTAGCGAATAAAGAGTGCCAGATGGCAACTGTACACAACAGGGCTTAGCAGGTAAAGTTAACATTAGCTGAGTAATTCACTTAATTTTGTCAATTAATTATATATATATATATATATATATATATATATATATATATATATATATATATACACAGCATAATACATAAAGTAATGAATCTCATTGTGTAAAATCTGGGACGCCCCATTAAATATTCAGTTCATTGTTAATAAATGTTCTCATAACAATGTCTAATCTTCTTATCTCTGAAATACAAAGTGATTTAATTGCACCAGATTAAAAAATAGCCTTGTTTTACATATGAAACAAAAGATATCAACACGCATCTCCTTTGGTGAGGAATAAATCAGGACACCTTACCACCAATAGTTTTTCTCAGGCTCAAATTACTTCAGTGAGATGCTTTTTGTTGCCGTTTTCCAGCCTTTGACATCGGTCGGTGGAAAATTTGCTCCCTTTCTCACAGATGTACACAGTTGGGCATAAATTTAATTTACAATGAATTTCACAGTATCTCAGCAACATCCAAACCTGGGTTCTGTGAGTCTTCCTATGACTTTCCCGATGTTTAATTTGCAGACAATTTTTGATAGATTTACTGACTTGGGTCTTTGTCATGTTGCAGGATTCTATTCTTAAGTTTTTCTTTCTAAATTGCCCTAGTTGTAAGAATGTGGGTAGGGTCTGTGGCAGTTGCTCGCCCAATGACCGCTGGAACCCCTCTGTGCTCCTATAAGAGCAAGCAGGTGTAGAAAACGAAGGAATGGATCTCACATGTTTGTCAAGCACTGTCTGACATACAGTAGATGGTGGATTCTTTGCTGGTGAGCTTGTTTTTCAGTTTTTTTTTCAGACTTCTGTTTATCAGGGGATCCCTTTCAATTTCCGATTGCTTTAGAAGGCCAAGCCTGGGCATGTTGGCAGTTGTTTTGAATTCCCTCCATTTCAGTACTTTGCAATGAATGATTTCAAATTCTTTTGAGATCAAACCCCTTCCTGGCCACAGACTTCTTTCTGAATGATACTGCTTTAAAATGTCCACAGTATTCAGCCTTACATCAACATTCAAGACATGAAAACATGAAATCTAGTGTTAAAAACAAATCTTCAAAGCTATGAACAGTGATATTCTAGTAATGTTCACCTGATGTGGTACATCTATTTGTAATTTTAGTTATCTTAGGTGGGAATAAAAATGGAAGTATATAATACTTCTTCAAAGAAATGCATTTTTTGTGACTTTAACAGAAAGCTCAGTGTGACATACACACACACACACTTGGATAACATCATGCAATGCATATGCAATGGAAAAACAAATTGTGATAAATGCTATTCACACAGAAAATACGGTGCTATATATGACACTTCAAGAGGAGACTTTGTGAAACAATGGGATCACAGTTAGCAGTAAACAAAATAAAACTCAGTTACTTTCCACAAACCAAACTGAGCTATAAAATGCTCTAAAAGCTCTAAAAGCAATGCAGTTCTTGTCATACAGGAAACAAATGAATCACCCCTCGATGGCATAAAAGCATCATGTTGTTTCCAACATCAGCTCACTCTCAACCTTTCACAGTGTCACTATATTTTCGTCTCATGAAACAAAAAAATTAAGAATTATATGTTGGGGAAAACTCAAAATCCCCAACTGTTTCTCTATGTATGGTTGTTTGTTTGTTTTAACTTACAAATGAATGTTTCACAAATTACAAGCTGTATTTGAAAAATCCAAATATGTTTTGACATAGTTTGTAACATCTTTGTGCACAGTGACAATACATCATTGATAACTCTTCTTGTTGTCTGTGCTCTTCTCCTTTCAGGAAAAAGGAAACATTGCTGTAGTATTTAATGTGGGAACAGATGACATAAACATCGAGGAGACATCAAAGTTTGTAAATGATGGAAAGTACCATATAGTGAAGTTTACAAGGAGTGGCGGTAATGCCACTCTGCAGGTGGATGACCTGCCAGTCATTGAGCGCTACCCCACAGGTGAGTCCCACTGCTTTGCCTGCAATTGCATCTGCTGCTGCCTGTAGGAGATAAAATGACCTAGATGTTATCAAGCTAGCTATTAAAGTCTTATCTGTTAGGATGTCTATATGTTAACCTGGCATGGGATTTAATTGCTGTTTATGTTTATGTTTTCAGTAACTGTTAGGAATCCCACTAGTGTTGCTGAGTTTTATTACTAGATAATGGTCAAGAGAAGGCTGTTAAATAACCTTCACAAAATGACTCAAAGCTGAAGTTGCATTTTCCTATTTAAATACCTTAAGTAATAAACGGTCTCAAAGGACAGTCAACCACACTGTCTCTATGCCTGTGTTATGCTGTTTTAATTGACCTACTCTCTACTCTCTAAGGGGCTTAGATCAATAGAATGCTCCCTGACAAATTACCACTTTTATTGTAACCGTCTGCTGTATATTTATTTCTTCATCAATATAGTTGATTGATTTATTAATTGATGAATGGCATTGTGTCGGGCAAGCCTATAATAACAGTCAAAGTAGATGTAGTGCTTACGGAGAATTAAACACCATGTTGATGATTGGCTACCTTTAACAGCTAGTTTAGGCATAGAAATGCACTTTTCCATTCATCATTTTGACAGCATAAACCACAATTACCCACGCAAAAACCAAGCTGTGTTAATTTTCTTAGTCATTAGTGCTGCTAATAATTTCATTTGTGTAGCACTTTTTATAAACACACTTTACATGACAGCAGAAGATGAATGCAGTAATTGCAGCCCTGTGTAATGGCTGGGAAGTAACTGGAAAAAGAAAAGTAGGCTAAAAGTAGTAGAAATGTAGATCCCAACCATCAACAACTCAACCTTTTAGAAATTTGCCATGTTTTTCAGGAAAGGCAACTTTGTGCCACTATTTTTAAGGTGAAAAATATGCAGTAGTCTACTGGTGAGCCACTAAAACTCAGCAACACTGCTATGTTTCTGTAAAGTCTTAAAATGTCAGTTATTCAAATTTTGATGCTACTGTTTGTGTTGTTGAAACTCTTAACTTCTTTACCTGATGTAAGGCTTTGACAAAAGCTACTGAGTGCAAAGACATGTCAAAGTGACAGATGTAAATCCAAATCTGAGTTCTGCTGTAGGTACAAGCTATTGTTCCAGAAAAGCAAAAGTTGCATGATCACATTTGTTAAGATATGAGAAACCACAACATGTGTACGCCACAAAACACCCAGACAAAAGAACCTGTTTCTTTCATGTCTTCATAACCTTAGTGACCTTTCTGTGGAGAATTGTGCATTCATCTAAATGATAGATGGTCTTATGACTGCAACCCAAACCTCACAGTTTGCCTGAGGTGAAAAAGCAAAACGGAAAGCTTTTGACGTGGTCGTGACAGGATGTGAAGCAGATTTAAACGCGGTCATGCTCCCATCTCTGCATTTAAAGATGCGTGCTGTAAGGTGGCTCCTGTGGTTAGCGCTGTTGCCTCACAGCTAGAAGGTTGCCAGTTTAAATCTTGACTGGAATCATTTTCAGAGGAGATTGCACTTTTTCCCTGTGCATACATTCCCTCGAGGTAAACCAGCTTCCTCACGCAGGTCCAAAAACAAGCACATTAGATTAATAATGACTCTCAACTGGAAGTGAGTGTCAGTGCATGCATGCATCTAACCCCTAAAATGTGCTGGTGACCTGTCAAGAGTGCAATTGCATTATTTTAAACCATAGCAGATTTAAGAGAGCATAGAAAACAGATTATGTTGATACTACAGTCAAAATAATTTAAGTTTTATTTAGCTTATAATAGTTCCTTTACTTGTTTAAAACAGTAGTAAAAGTTTGTCAAAAAGTTAAAAGTTAAATCCATGGAGCAGTGAAATGCTGACAGACAGATAGAACACCTGATTTAATCAAGTAAACATTATCAAACTCTGAATTTTTAAACAGACTGTTTTTCATTATGCCCCACAAATGACAGCCTGTTGGAAAGTGAAAGGGTTGGACTGTTGAATTGAGGGCGAAACAAGGCAATAGATGTTTTTTTTTTTACAAAAGTCAAATTATTTCCTATGCTAATATTTCTTTTGCTGCTATTAATGTTCACCTGGTTGCCACCCACCAATACAGGGTAAATATTCTATATCGTTGATAGATATTTGAAAGATTCTATCGACACAAACTCTAGAAACATATTTGTAATATCAAGGGTGGAACAATCCGGGTCTGTTAGTTGGAGAATCCAGTCTCCAACTACATACTAATATCTAGTGCATTGGTGTTACTGGAAAAAAGTTAAAACAATGCTTTCTTGTGAAAATGTAGACAGATAATATTTACTAACAATGTTGTTAGTCCTTAAAAATATGCTATAAAACTACAATTATGTCTTCTGTTAGCCTTCCCACCAGTTGAGGATTTCTTAGTTTTTCTATAAATTGCATCTGATATGGCATCAGTCTAATGCAGGTGAAGTAACTATAACTAATAACTTCACAGAACATCACTTCTGTCTCCCAGCTGTTCATTTCAGCTGTAATTTCGACTGATTTAGGGTAAATGTGGACAAAAAAAAGACAGCGACTATCTATTGCTTTCAAACCTGTCACAGCTTATCTGCCCAACATTTGACTAATGTAAATTCTCATCAATGGATTCTGAAGGGTGGATACTATGTACATAAATCGTCTCATGGCAAGTGATGGGATTTTAAATGCTGCTGGAAAAAATTATCAACCTCATTCCCACCAATCACACTTCAGTGACAATGCCAAGTCCGGCTACATTATTAGGCCTGTAGCAAACTAATTACATCTAATCACAATTACAGCGTGGTCCTCCCCCCTTTCCCACCACACAAAGTCATTATAATCTCAGCTCGCCTGTTGTTTGATTAGCATCCATGTATTCCTCTAACACACTCATAATAGCAACCCTCTGTCCTTCTTAGGCCACTCACGGATCACCAGTGATTATAATAAATCTGGACAAGAAAGATAAAAATGATGGCTGGAAAGTGAGAAGGAGAGAGGAGGAGTTTGAACTTGGGGCTGATGTGATATCACTCCAAAAGCAAGGAAATAATTGCTTCAACAGACCCACAACTACTGTCCTCATAACCTCATTAAAAAGTCTCATACTGGATGCTTAAAGGCCATTAAAAGTCTTTAGGACAATTATGAAAAATCTGAAATGCTAGCTGTGCATTCAGACACATAAGTAGTCTCCTGTTTGTTGTAGTTTTTGTCGATCTTTCTTTTTTTTCTGTACATAATAGGGTTGTGCAGCAAAGAAAAAAAATCAGTTGCTTCTCCGGAGCCTTGGCCGTGGACGTAATACCATCACAATTGTGCTGCCAAACCCAGAGGGTACAATGCAGTATCCTATTGAAGCATCCAATGAACACGCACTGCACACAAAGATAATGGAGAAGTCCCTGGCCTTATTCTTTTACTGTTATCAGAGCTTGGTGCACTTACAGTGCTCTCTGTCTCTTCCTCTCCTTAGCTCGCACTTCCTCCTTCTTTTTTCTGCCCTTTTTACCTTTGTCTGACCACCCCCCATGTCGATCCCACCCACTGTTTTTCAACAGTGTGGTCTGGTGTCTCCTCCGACATAAGAGGTGTGAGATTTATTCATCAAAACTCCAGCCTATCTCTGCTCATTTTCTTCCTTAGTCTAAAAAGTCAGCCTTTCCATTTTGTCATAGAAGTCATAACACAGCATGCCTAAGAAGTGTTCAGCGGATATCGCAGTCAGACAATGGAATGGTGTAAAATAGGGGGATGACTTTCCTTTTTTTTTCTTTTTTTAGCTGTGTCCTCCTAAAATTTTTACTATAGCTTAACTTTGCCTCCTTATGAAATTTTTATAGGAGCCACAATGAGAGCAAATCTTTCATAATGCTCATTGTTGGTTTTTAAATATCTGTTTAACTTAGAATAATCAGGTTCTGGTGTGAGCACACTGCCTTAGTATTTTAACTAAAAGTGGACAAATGCATTCCAGGTTTAAAAAACCCAGAATATTAGCTTTTAATTTAGCACCATCCTGAGGCTCCAGATTAGCTAGCATTCATCCATTCTGTGCTGTTACCCCAGCACAGAAAAAAAAAACAAGAAACAAAGAAACAACAATTTAGAGATTTGTGTAGGCTTCTCCTATTTAATTGCCCTCATAAACATCATCTCATAAACAATCCGAGTGTTGAAATATTTACCCATTTTTACGTGGTGGGAATCTGAGAGCTTGTTATGAGATAAAGTTGCTGTCTTATCTGACCACTCCATTAACGAAAATAAAAAAAAACAAGTGGATAAGGGCATGGTGGGTCGGGTGGGACAGCTCAGCTGAATCGCTGCTGCCTGGCAGTGGAGATAAGACAGGCTGTCCCACACCAACCCAAATCACCGCTTAACAGCACTCACAGGCTCTGCTCATAGGCACGATGAATGGGCAGCAACAAAGCTCAGGGGATAGCATTGTTTAACACCCCATGGTTCTGCAGTGGGGATCAATACATGATCAGACCTTGATTATATCCACACTTAATTAACCTCAGTATAGAGACAGACCGAGCCTGCCATTGGATGCAGAGCCAGAAAGATAAGCTCTTTAAAATTGCTGCATATTTTTGCTCAGACGTGAAGGATTCTGGCACAATAGCAAGCTTTGTCTGAGCGTATGTATGTGTGTTAACTGTATAGAGCGTTTGCCTATATGCACCTGGCAGCACCCAAGATTTTCCCATTAGTGTCTTACATTCCTAATTAAAAGAAACTTGTAATCTTTGCTTCATAATTTTATTTGCACTTTGTAGCTGCACAGAGAACCTGCTATTTTGAATTTTAACTACTTTAACAAATTAAACCACCATTTGTATTCCCAAATTTACACTGATTAATGATGAATGTGTCAAGGAAAATGTCTTGAAATTCAACGTGTCTCGTTTCGGCTCTAAATTTATATGTCCTCACCGTCCTTTCATCAGCTGCAGGCTAGCATTTCTCCAAAGCACCAATCTGCTCCTGACCTCTCCTCAGATGAGGTGATGCAGTGGCAGGAAATGGAGAGGTGACATAACTAACACCCCATGACTGGCAAATGGAGGTGACAGGAATTAACAAATTCCATGAATGTTCCATTCTAACAGCAATCAAGGATTATTCATCATTTTGTCTCATTGAAAATACCGAGAGGCACAGCTGTGTTTGGCTGCGTAAACATTTGCCCCCAACAAATGCACTATTTACCCACGTTGGATCGTGCAAGCTATAATCTGTGCTGAAAACTCTTGGGGAAACAATTTACCACACTTTAGTGAGTGAAGGAAATTTAATAGGCTCTCTTTCAAACTGTGTGCTGTTGATTTAAAGAGGATTCTTTATATAAGGCAAAATGGCTTCGTAGGAACATAGTGTAAATGAATGAAGTCTATGTTACTTCAAGAATATAGAAAGGTTTACATTTTATTAAATATGCATCAAATGAAATGTTTCCTCTTGATTGTGTTTATATTGAAAATCACAACCATTGTTATTCTTTAAACTTCATTTGTGTGATATTAAATCCCTCTGGCACCAAATATTTGCAGGATGTGTTTCATCACGGTTTGCTTTAATAGTTGCATTCATACTGTTAAAATAAAACATCAAATCAACAGCTGATAGATGATTTCATACTGCTTTGGAAATATTTTTAAAAGCTACAACAAGCAATTCCTTAAGGCTCTGAAATTTGCTCCTCTGTCTATTTGGACATTATTTCTCTTAGGAAACAATTTTGAGGAATGATACAGGTTGGTATAATAAAAATACCTAAATTCTACTTATATTTCAGGCCACTTGCATATTATTTCCAAGGATGGTAGTTCAGATAAATTTTTGATCCAGCTAACAGTGAGATTATTCACTGTAGTAAAAAAAAAATTATGTTTCAGTAAACTTGTACATATTATTAAGAAATGCCTTATATCTCATAGTCTTAAGGGACAATTTTATTGTGACCTCACAAGTTCTCATTGCAGTACTGACCCTGTTTGCACTTTTATGAGATTTTTTTTTTTTTTTTAATTGACGGTGTGACGACACTGTTCCAACATGACGTACTCCATTCTCCTCCATGCTAAGACTGCAGGATGCTTAAAAAACATCTCTAAGTTTTACAAAAGACATTTGGAAGACCAAAACTTCAAATGTACAAAGAGAGAAAATAACCAGCACCATTTTTCAATCTGTAATAATTGCTCAAATATAATAATTACTTCTGAACCAATGACTACACTTTTACCTTAAAGTTTAACCTTATCTTAGGTGAGGACCCATTATTTCGGTGTTTTTAAATAAATAAAACAGATTTATGTATCGTTTGCAGTCGAGATCTAAAAACAAATGAGCAAAATGCATAATTACTGTGTTTTGGATCCAATCACCTCCTGTAACATAAATGATAGTTCAGCATAATTACATTTTCTTAAGGAACAGCCTAAAAATCCACTAAATGAGTTTTTTTTTATGGCAGGCTCACTGGGCTTCATCCATGTTTCTTTTTTATGAACAGAGAAATGGGCATTGTTTAGCAATGTTGTTTTCACATTAGCTAATGAAGTTAAATTAAACACCCTAGATTCTTGTGTGGCTTTCAGAGTGCAGAACAATTCTTTCTGAATTGTTGCTGAGGTGAAAGTGCTCCACTAAATCTCACTCACAGACCATTGTGTTTCAACTTGGCACAGTCAACTGCATCTAAACACCAGGAGCTCCACACACAAGCCTTAAATCCTTTTTCTGTGTGGCTGATCCTCAGCAGTAATTCAAGCTGATGTGATTAAAAATGTCTTTTTATGCGCCGCCTTACCTCCAAGACCTTTCATCTGATCAAACGTGCATCTGTTACAAGGTTAGCCTCCTCTGTTCATTTCTTTGCCGTTTTCTCTTCTCTGAGGCCATTCTCCGCTGACTCATTGTTAGCTACAGGATCCTTTATCGGCCAAAACTGAATTAATATAGTTGATGGGACAAACATTGTCAATCTGCCAGAAGAATAGAGCTGACTGAATTCAATCTCAGCAGACAATACCAGGGGAAAAGCACTCAGAGACAGTGCCACTTTGCTGAACGTTTTCTGTTTTTGAGAGGTTATTGGCCTTGACAAAAGGGTGATGCAGAGTTTTCCTTCATTAAAGCCAACATGTCCCTCCAGTGTTGGACTGCAGATGGTCTTCTGCTCTTATACAATTTATTTGTGCTATGTTTTAAAAAGATTTTCCTATCTAACATGCGTAATCCAATTAAACTCAAAACTTTAGCAGTTGTAGCTTTTGTCAAAGCCATTTTATTGCAGGGTTAACTGTGTATGAACTTACATTGACATTGTCTTCTGACCAGATGTTCTGAGAGTTATCTGTTTTAATTGTAATATTGCAAACATCTTAATATTTATTGTCAATTAGGCTATTGTTAAATGGGTGGTACATTTGTTAAAGTTAATATAACTATAAAAGATTTACATAATAATAAAATTAAATGATGATTCTTTGGTGTAGCTGGCCAAAAAGTCATATAAAAAGATGCAGAAGAAAATACAAATTTTAAGGGAAGTTTTTGGTAATGGTTATGTTTAAATTTGTGCTTTTGGTTGTTTACTAACATAGCTTTATTAATTAAAATGAAACGGTTCCATGATAGTTCACTTATTTTTGATAAACTAAATCTAATTTGTTGGCTAAAATAAAATAAAAAGAGTGCAGTTTGTTCAAATTATGTTTTAGTAAATACTGTGTTTTAAATTTATAAATAAATATTAAATTAACTTTGTGCAGTCTTTAACTCCAGCTTTAAGTATGAACATCTAACCTTTGACCTTACAGATTGTAACCAATGAAATGTCTCTTTAAACTTTAAAGGCCACATTGATAACGAACGCCTGGCGCTTGCTAGACAGCGAATCCCATACCGACTCGGTCGAGTAGTTGACGAATGGCTACTCGACAAAGGTAAAATCACTGATTAAAACTTCAAATAAAATAAACTGATCTTAACCAAGTTGTAGTACCATTTTGTAAATAATAAACCTAAAAAAGTAAATGTTCAGTAAAACGTAAAAATTTAAATGTTTTGAACAGTTAAATTTAGTTGGTAGTGTTTTTATAATAATGTATTTACTTTATAGATGTCAGCTCTTTTAATAAGTGTTTCTTTATGGTTAAAGGGACTGTAAATATGAATTTAAATGTATTCAAACTCATAAAAAATGTCGATAAAGTACTGTAGTATTTTGCTGTAAATATAACTGATAGTTCTAAAAGTTGTAGTTTAGCTATTCATAGGTGTTTAAGTGGTATTTGAAACACTTTTATTATATTTATTTTACAGGGTATTATTAAGTATTGTTTGATATGTTCAGATAAAATGCTAGCAATGATAAATAGTATGCAATATCAATTGGCATTAGAATTTTGAGTCCCTTTAACAGCTATTGTAAACATGTATAGTCATTGAGATAAAGAAACTGTAACATAAAATAAACTGAGTGCATGCTGTGTTTTTATAGTTCAATAACTAATTCATATTGTGACCTAAAATATTATTAGCCCTATCATTTTTATTATTTTCTTTTGGTGTTTATTCCTCTTGTTTGTATGCAAAGTTTATTTCATATTTTATCTTTTTTGTAATCGCAACAACTATTTAATTTTCTCCCCCTGTTTTGCTTTTGCTAAAAGGGTCAGAAGTAAAAGTGCAGGGTCTTATTGTTTTGTTTTTGTTTTTTTCTTTTTTTGAGTCTAGTTACCTAAAAATTTAACCATTCAACTTTGTTTTTTTTTTAAAGAATAACAACATATATTTATTTCTATTTATTTATTTATATTTTCCATTGAAAAAAATATTAATTTAGCATTTTAAAGACAGTTCATGCTTGGTGAATTATGTTATTAAAAAATATTCAAATATATTAATTGCATTACTATAACATTTAAAAATTATTATTTACCATTTATTATTATTGGTAGAATTTCCTTTTAGCAAAGTTTTAATTTTTATTTCTTTTTCACATTCAGCTTTTACTTTACTCACCCTTTTTATTGTCATCTCATTATTATAAGTACAATAAATTACCAGGGTTTGACCAGATACCTTGTAATTTATTGATCCCATTAGCCATTGGGCAAATAATCTATTTTTCTGTCCTTTTATGTTTTAGTGAAAGTGGTTGAGTCCACAGTTTAGCGTTCCTGTATGTATGTAACATTCTTTTTCTGCAGGGCGACAGCTTACAATCTTCAACAGCCAAACTACTATACAGATTGGGGGCTGGGAGCGAGATCGGAGTCGATCCTTTCAGGGCCAGCTCTCAGGTCTCTACTACAATGGCCTAAAGGTGTTCAACATGGCCGCCGAGGGCGATCCCAATATAAAGATCCAGGGCAGCGTTCGGCTGGTTGGGGAGTCTCCCTCCTCTATCACGCCTCAGTCGAGCACCACAGCCAACCGCTCAGAAACATCCACATCCATCATGGAAATCACCACCACCACCGCATCAACCAGGAGAATTAAACAGACCACACCGCGGGAACCTCAGCACGTGAGAATATATTTTTTTCTTAATTTCTACACACGTATATTTCATTGATGTTCATGTGTGGATAAGCAAACACTGGATGATCATTAAAATACCTCAGTTTATTTTGCGTTAAATGTCTTTTCTTGAGCTAACATTTGGTTTACTTAAAAAAACGATCATAGTTAGTCATGTATTCCACAGCTGAAGTACTATCTGCAGGTGCTCTATCAAGCGTTTGTCATGGTAGTAATCAGATATGGTTGGATAAGGTGGGTGTGTCTGTGAGTGATAGTGATCACATAGGTTCTTCATCATCCTAATCAGTCCTCCAGGTGTGTGTTACTTCTTAAATGTCAAAATGTGTATCATATCCAATGATGTTATCAGATAATTAATGGGTTGTTTTAGCCAAGAAAAGAAGTCTTATTCTATTAAATCCTTCACAGTAAAGCATGGGCCAGTCTTACATCATAAGTATGTATAGCAAGGAGGCCTGTAATGAAACCAATTTTGGTGAGCAATAGATTGTACCAGAAATTATTGCGATAAACATTAAAAGTGTCATCACTCATGCACTCATTCACAGGAAAAACAGAGTTAACTTTAAATATCATCATAGAACCTTTTTATTAATGTTTAATCACCATGGATTAATTATTTTTTGATTAATAGGACTGAGTTGGGAAATATTATAAAGTCTTATAGTACAGATAGGTTTAGTATTTTTCAAATGTATACTTTTTTGTATTTAAAAAAAATAAGTTAATAGTTTGAAATGTTGAGAAAACAATTTTGTTGCTACAAATTCTAATAAACCACTGCATATATCTATTTTTAGACAGATTAAGACATTTTAAAATCTGTTTTTCAAAGCCTGGGAACACTCAAATATTAGTGATTTTTAGTTTTAATACACTTTCTTCCACTTTATTTTTAAGTAACATCAGCATTGCAGCAGAATGAATGCACATCATAGCTGGTGGAGTAACAAACAAAGGACTATTATTATGTTACCAAAGCACAAACTGAATTGGCTGGAAAGGGACAGACATCAACTAAAATTGAGCTCATTCTTATGTATGTCCATTATTGAAGAGAAAATTGAGGGATGAGAGGGAAAGACAGAGAGTGATGGGTGATTTAGAGAATGAAAACAGAAGGAAAATGTAAGTATTGAAATGATCTTGGTATAATGATAGACTTGAATGCTCTAATCAATAACAATTTTCCATGTTGCAGTCATGCACTCATCCCCTTCTTACCATTCTCTGAGCTCACACTTCCAATTGAAGCTTTAGTATAAAATGAAGGCTAGCTTCTTGTGCCTGTTTAAAAAGTGTACATTCATGGGATCTACAGGCAAATTTTGATATCGACTTAAAATTTCAGAGATGGATTGAATTTAATGAAATATAAAAGAACAAACAAGCAGGTTTAGCTATTTTTGTGCACAGTTCCATTAGAGGTATCCATATAAGATAAAAGGTCACAGAATTAAAGAGCTGCTGAATGATGTGGGTGGGTGATAAATGAGGCATGGAAAACTGTAGTCATTGAGAGACTTCAAGAACATCGGGATATATTTAACACAACAGCCTGATGAGTTACTGCAGTAGGACACTAGTTTCACTCAAAGACACCAGAATTGGTGAGAAATCTGAATGTAGTCATTGAATTTTAAATATAAAAACTTTCATTCACTGTTTTCTCATTCCATCTTCAATGTGAAAGTGAGTGTAAAAAAAGATTAGAGAATTGATCAAAATAACATAAAAGACACTATTTTTGTCGTCTTCCATTTATATGGATTCTTCCATATAAAGAATCAAGAATAAAGTATGAAACCTAGAAAAATATTTTTATACTTAATTTTTACAAAATGTATTGCACAGATTTAATCTGCAGGATTCTGTCATACAATACATTTTAAATCTGAAGAAATATTAAAGTCAATGTTCTTTAAGAAAAACGATCCACATTCAATGAAACTCTTGATTAACAACATTTTGAAAAACTGGAATATGTCATAATTTTTAGTTTAATTTAAAACTCCTAAATATTAAAATTATTAAGAGCCTCTTTTGTTTTTTTATTATTATTATTTAAATTACTCCAATTTTACAGAGAAACATAAACTAATGGACAGACAATGAATACATATACATTTAGATTTTATGAAAAAATGGTGTGCTCACTCGTGTTCACTTCCTTTGCACACATTGTAAATATTCTAGTCCATTAAGATCTCTAAGTGATGCATGCTCTGCAGATTTAAGGTATGTCAGCTTGCATTGCTCCAGTTATCTCTCCAAGGGTAAAGTCACTGGATGGAATAATGATTTTGAAGGGTCCGGCTTTCCTCACAAGCCCTTTTGAAAGCTCCTTGAATGGATGGCTGGGCTGATATTTTGGAATCCCCTGGGCTTTGGTTTATGGGTAATGTCATGTCATAGTCTTCTACAGCCCCTGAAAGCAAAGCTGTGCTTTATTAACAAGACAATTGTCATTTTAGAGCAGAGTAGTGTAATCATTACCACAGGAAAGAAAAAAAGTTTATCAGACAAAATTAACTTTACAAGAGATTTGAATTAAAATCCCAGTTGGAATAACTTAATCTTCACAGTTGACTCTAAACCAGTACAAAAAACAGTGAATTGCACAGATGCCTTGCATTGACTGTAACTCAGATGCTGATAGTTTCTAAATTGGTTGTCTCTGCAGTGACTTTTTCTGCTGTGTCTGCTTACTGGTGAATGCAGAGCAGGTACAGTATTGTTTTTGCTGAACTGTCACGTCCTAATAGTGTATTTACATTCAGCAGTGCTTAATCACATCCAATTAAACCATGCTTATGCATAAATTTACTGACAATGAAACAGCGACTGTGTACATAAAATCACAAAGACGCGATATGAATTCCTTCTTCTGGATGTGAATCTCAAACTTATTAGGCACTCATTCAAAACACAACCAAAGTTGACCAATGTGCTTCACAATGAAGCAACAAAATAAATAAGACAAAGAAACGTATAAGGAAGAAAAAAGGAAACAAATCATAAGACACAGTATTTACTAACACCTCATTCTCTAATGCAATCAAATGAAAAGGTATGAAGTTAAGCAGTGATTTACTTGACCTTGAGTATAGAAATTGTTAAATTTTTTTTTCAATATTTTGGTGCAGTTATTGCAAAAACCTGATTTTCGTTTTTATTTTATTCTGGATGTTGAACTTTAAGAGGGACTCCTTAACAAGGTTGAAGATATCCACTAAATAAGACTTTACAAGTTATCGTTAACATTTTGAATTAAATTAGCTTGCAGTCGAGGGAAAGATGACTCATCCAGATCAACTTACAGTTATAATGAAAGTATGAGCATCTGTTAATAAAAGATGTGGATTTCTGTTTTTGCACACTTTAACTAATAAAAGCACAAAATGGCACAAGTGAAAACATTACTAAAAATTTGCAGGGCTGGAAAGTAAATAGTGTTGCAGTAATTAGGTACAGTTTGTCTGTACCCTGAACTTTAAGTTTTTCACAAAACTTTCTACTTTTACTTGCATCTGCTGCATTATTATTAAGATCCCATTGCTTTTGCATCAGTTAGAATACATAGGTGTAAGAAAAAAAACAACATCAAATGTAGTTCAAGTTAACCTCTGAGAAAAATAAAACCCTAAGGGCTCTTCCTAAGGGATTAGTTTATAAGTATAAGAAAGGCAACACCGTTATCATAATGTAAACTCAGCTTAATTTATATTCAAAACTCTGGCCACGTAAGCATTCAGAATAATATTTTACTAACAAATGTAAATAATTTTTATGATTATAATCTGTATTAATTGAAGCTAAAAACTGACCATCAGGTGCTTATTTAGAGACAGTTATTTATAACTATTAAATAGGAGGGACAGAGGATCTATTGGATGAAGATCAGAACTGCCAGGTCCTGAAGAAAAGGAAAGCAGAGAAGCTTCATAGATAAAGTGGAGGATGCAGAGTACGATGCTAGATGGAGGAGATGATCTGCTGAAGAGAATCCGAAAGACAGCAGCGGAACTTATAAAAAAGTAACAAACTAAAAGTTAGTTTGGTACCTACCCTACTTTAATTTGAGTGAAAATTTATACTGGTACCTTTTCTTGTGTTTAAATACGCATTCATTAAAGTAACTGTAGTTTTACTTGAGTATATTATTTTTGCACTCTTTCCATATCTGCATCACTTTTACATCATATTATTATTTAGTGCCATAGATGACGCAACACAGTCCGTTGTCCCTTGCTGCATTGCACCAAAATGAGCTACATTGCATAAACCAAAAGTGTATAATGATCTGATGCGGTGTTGTCAAACCTGCTTTCACCTTGTAAAACAAAGTTGATTTTGACCATGAGCCAGGCTGCAATCAGTGATCCAACATACTGCCTGACGGCTTAATATTGGGGGCCACTCATCAACACATTTGTGAAAAGAACGGGAGCATCTTTTTTGAGGCACTACTGACCATTATTTACAGTATTTAGGACAGGAAATGATCTCAGAGAGAAAAAGGGGGAAGACGTGCAATTAAAGGTCCCAGGGTCAAAAATTGAACCCCGGACAGCAGGGGTCACCTGTCTGCCACAACGCCAGATGCTGGCCTCAGGGTTACTGTCTTTCAGGGATTTCTGAATTGTTATGCTTCATATTGCATGTCATCAAGACCTGTCTTTTGAATATATTTAAATGTATACCTCAAAATATTGCCAGCAACCTTTTTCTGTCTTACTTCATTTGTCTGAAAGTTTAATACAAAAAAGGTTAAAAAAAAAAAAATTCTATGACATTATAATTGCACCTTTTTTTTCTAGATAATTAATTTAACAACTAGTCCAGAATGAGGATATTTTGGATATACCACTTGTAAATAACAGTTAATCCCAGCTAATGCTTAATCAAATTCACCTGAGTGATGACACCCTACTTTCTGTAACACTTATACCTCCGAGGAAAAAAGGGGGGGAAAAAGAAAAGAAAGGAAAGACAAACAACGGCTATCTAGAAGAGTCACTAAGCCACTGCATTTGACAGTGATGGATCCTCACATGCATTGCTTGGTATTATCTACACCAGCCAGCAAACATACAGTATATAAATCTTTCAAGAATTTCCAAGTGTGAGGGTGCCATCCAACATTTGCCAGTATCGTCTGCTGGAACATCATCTAAAGTTGGTAATAGCTTCAGTGTTTCACAAACAGACAAGGGCAGTATACAGAAAGAGTGCTGCATTATATACTGTGATAAAAAAAAAAAAAAAAAACACCCATGGGCATAATTTGACAATGTATTAGAATGCAGAACACAAAGAACACACTTTTTTTCTACATTCCTTGTTTTAATATGATGACAAAGTGTGACGATGGGTTGTCAAGATGTACCAGACACCAGACCATGCACACATGCAGATAGATAGATAGATAGATAGATAGATAGATAGATAGATAGATAGATAGATAGATAGATAGATAGATAGATAGATAGATAGATAGATAGATAGATAGATAGATAGATAGATAGATAGATAGATAGATAGATAGAGATAGATAGATAGATAGATAGATATAAAAGAAAAAATTGGTTCCGAAAAAAAAAAAATGCAAGCTCTATTCAAATGTTTGAATGTTGCAGCAATGACTCAATAATTGCATGTAAATCATGCTATTCTATGTAAATTCTCTCTCTGCACCAATAAAGATTAGCTCACATTAGTGTTATTTGATTTACTCTGACATACTTTCTGAATAATATTTTGCTAAAAAAAAAAAAAAGAATGGATCACTCAGCAACCCTCATTGATAATGTTTAGATGTCATTGAACATTTGTCTCCTGATCATAGGAAAAAAATAAGATGGTGAGGTTGCATTAAATGTAGGGTGCCTTGTTATCATCTAGTACAACTTCCAATACACAAATCCCATCACATACACAATTACAGAAAAAAAGGTGCATCACAAGAGACACACCTTCTTCGCAGACTTGACAAAAGTAGGCCTTTCATAATGTACTCTTCATTTCATCTGATTATGGCTCTTGGTTTTTAGCTATGTAAACATGGGAAGGTAGGAAATAGAGTAAGAGCCATTTTTGTCTTCAGTCGGAACATGTAGACAAATTACCAGTTTCTTCTATCCAGTTATCATTAACGTCTGACCTTCAAGAGCTATGGCAGAATCTGTAAGTAGCAATAAACACATTCCCTTAAATGCAGGTCAACCGATACATATGAAATCTATATGGCCAAACCTTATGTGCAAATATTCTAATGTCCAGTCTAAAAACATTATACATCAGTGACACATTCCAAGAAATTTCAGGCTTTCATGTTTCTCATGAAGCCATTTAATGCTCTACCATTTGAGTTTTACAGCTTGATTCTGAGAAAAAAAAAAACATCAAGAAGTGCATGACTGTATCCTGTTCCTAGGGAGAACAAATGTCCACTATGGCACATCATTGCTACCAAATGGCCAATTGGCCCTCCTATTTCAGTATTAACCCTGAGTGAGGTGGATGTAATGGCTATTCATTGCAAGTAAGTGACATTCAAAACACATTTTGAAGGCCATTTCATTTGCAACCGCAGCACATGGTTGACTTCACGCTGAACTGGTTCACAGTGGTTGTATTTGTTTGGTTCCTGAGACGATAAAGCAAAATCTAGCTCTGTTATTTATGGGGATAATAGAAAATCTGACATGCTGCACTTTTATACCTTTAGTGAACTGTCTGGATGCCTTTAAGGCTCACTCTCTGTGACTCTTACAAACATGGTATAATAGATTTAGTGTCACAATAATCTTGGAGTGAAAAATCTTCAGCAACCGTCAGTCCAATATCTACAAAGTCTGGAGCCGTTTTCATCCTCATAATCAGCCTTGCAATATGTACCTTTATTGGATTCATTGCTATCTTTAGGCATTATTTTGATAGTTTTGATACTTGCTGGAATTGTTTTACAAACTCAGGCTATGCTGCGGGGTCACACCCAGAAAATTACTCCTAGAAATTTGATCTGATGGGTTAGAATGGCTTCTTTATTGTGAGTGTAATAGTACTCCTAGTTATACTCAATGTTGTGCTTAAAAAGGATTTTAATTTACATTTGTGTTATTTATATTTCACATAGTTATGTCTTGAATCCTTTCTTAATTATTATCCTTTGCACCCGGACTTTGTCACGTTACAACTCTAAACATTTATGCATTTTATTGGGATTTTATTTGCATATAGCAATGTGTCATACTTGTAGAGCGCTAGAAAAATCGATGGATGATATCCAATTTATTTTAAAATCTTAAAAGAGCGCCAAATATTTGTATTGAGTTTGCTTGACCCAGCATGCTGTAGAATCACATTTAGCTGCAATTAGAGCCCGAAAACCTTTTGGGTGTCTAATATGTCTAAAAACAAATAAAATGCCTTATTCCTTTTCACAAAATAATCATATTTTAATAATATTAATGGTGGGAGTACACAAATATCAGTTTTTGTGTCTTGTCACAGAGTCTCAAGTGGATTTATGTCTGGAATTTGATTTAATCCAATGTGGTATGGCAGTGTTTAGGGTCATTGTCCAGCTGGAACCAGAACCTCCAGCCCAGTCTGAAGTATTTGTAGCCTCTAACAGATTATCTATCAGGATTGCTCTTTATTTAGCTTCAATAGTCCTAGATAAACTCTAAACATCTTCTCCTTTAAAAAGCTAAAGAAATACATTTCCACAGGCTGATCCTGCCACAGCTGTGTTTTACAGTGTGAATGGTAGGCTCTTTGTGATGTGAACACTGTAATTTAAACAAATCACTTATAAAGAAGTGTGGTTGCACTAGATTTTATTTTGAGATATCAAAGTAAAATAACTTACTAGAAATGTATGCAACACCTCAGGTTTTTAGTTGAAGTAAGTAAAATTGAAAACCATATGTTTTGTTCTCCACTTCACAGTGATGCACCACATTATGTTGGTATATTATTAGTCAACAGGTGTATAAATGTTCTTTTTTTCTCTAGACATTTTACATTTCAAAATGACAAGAAAGGCATCTTTCATCACAGCTTTTTCAGTTTTCAGCTTTTCTTCACTTCGTTTTTAAAAGTCTAAAACTATACTACATTTTAAATAATATTCAGTGGGGAAAAAACAAGCTTGTAGCATTGCCAACCCATTACCTAACAGGCTGTTAAGTTTCAGGAGTGCAGGAAGGCATAATCAGTCTATCATCTGGCTAACCAGTTATACAATCAGACATTTTATTTCCACATGTCGTGACTGTCTTATTTAAGGTTATGCCGCTGTCGAAATATCAAGTTACTTAGCAACAAAGTGCTCACAATAGTACAGTAAGTTTGCTTTTGATTGACATAGTAGATATTTTTGGAAATTACTTAGAAGTTGTCTGGAGTTGTGGGTGAGTGGTGGCGAGGCAGATGCTTGGAGACCCAGGTAAAGATGTAAAAAAGATGATTTAATGATGAATATAACAAAAAAAACACAATCCAGAAACCAGGCAGCACAACTGAATGGAAACTGAGGTTAAATGCTGGCAGCATCAGGTTATACGACTGGATAGCACAGGAGAATCAACAGACTGGGATCACATTAGACAAGGACCCGATGAGGAATAAAGAACACAGGTGGGGTTAAATACACAGAGGGTAATCATGGAAACGAGACACACCTGGGGATAATCAAGGGGAGACAGGACAACACAGAGACTTGGAGACCCAGAAACTCAAAATAAACACATGGAAAAATTCAGATCATGACAGAAGTCACCTTTCTTTTTAACTCATGAAAGTAAGAACTGCAAACATTAAACACAAAGGCACTTTGTGGGGATTCTGAGTGGCAGGTAAACTAAATGACCTGTTAATTTTAATTAAAGATCAAAAACATCAAAACAACTAAAACAGAAGTAATTGTTCTCATCATGCTGGTGACATAATCAGACCTTTATCAATAATTTCACTGGGGCATTTTGTTATGTATGGTATTTCACAACCTGTTTGTCGAAAAAAAAATTATGTAGAATAATAGGATGTCTTTGAAAAAGAAGGAAGTGAACAGAATCATTGCTAAATGTTAAAAGAATGTCTACCAATTTTACTGAGAAATTTCCAGAAAGTCTTTGGGATCATTAACTAAAAGTCAGGCATCAGTGTTGCAAGATCCTTAGATAAAAAAATAACATCAACCAACTTCTACATCAATGATAAAGCAAATAATAAGCAGAATTTCAGTCACATTAGATGAGTACTATTTTATCAACTTATCAGCCTCACACACTTGGAATCATACTGCAGTTTTCAGTGTGAGTGTAAGTGCCCTGGATGCATGTGGGTTTTCAATTATTCAGAAAAAGAAAACATCCTCAGGATAAAATTTCCCCTGCAATGCAGTTGTACAGGATTGACCATCGTACCTCTCGGAGACTGTACACTTTGGACAAAAGAATTAAAAGCAGAAGTAATAAACGCATAGTTCACTGACATGCACATCACTGTTTTTAAGGGTTGATAATATTTAATTTCATTCATTTCGTTTATCAAGGACAGCATGTATTGCAATTAACAGCTTAGACTATTCAGAACTATGTTACTGCTGAAATTATTTGCAGCACTTTTTATAGTCCTGAGGTGGTGATGCTTCAGACCAAGTCATGGCTTTGTGCCCACCTACAGTTGACAGATGGTAGAAAGGAGGTAACCCTTTTGCCCTGCAGAGGACCCAGGTCTGTGGCGTTCACTTGCAGTGACAGCCCATATCCATCATCTTAGGCTCACCGGGGGCCATTATGGAAACTGCCCTTCAACATTGTGCTTACCATGTATAGTCCATGAAACATATTGCTTTTAATACAACTTAGCAGCATTGAAGGCATGCATACTCAGTTTTATGCACAGCAGTCTGTGAGAAAACTGTATTTTAACATTTTCCAGTTTTTTTGGTCATGTGGACACGTGACCAATAAAAGAACACTGCTAGCTAATCCCTAAAAAACAGGATTTTTATGAACCACCTTGTAATCTCTCAAGAATTTTCAGCTAATGATTTATGAAAACAGAGCACAATTCAACTTTCAAACATGAGATCTAACACCTGCAAGATTCAGCGATCTGCCAGGTTAAACATTAGATTCATGAATGGAAACTCTGTGCCAAGAGCCCATTGAGTTGTGCAGAGCTCTCTCCATTTTTGAATAATTTTTAGGTGCTAATAAGCCACACACTGACTTATTCATTCCATGTTCCCTATGCTTCCACCAAGGTATGAGCAAAACGTTGACCAGCATGGGTAAGATACAAATGTTGGAGAAAAAAAAAAAAAAAAGTAAACCTGCTGTATTTTTTGAAAAAAATAATTGCTGAATTTTAATTTCTAGAGCATATCCATATATTTATTTAGTTGCAAATAACACAAACACTGTTCATACCAGCTCTCTCAATATGTTTGTTACCAGAGTCCAACTACACACATCACACACTGCACATAGGGCACAAAAAAAATCAGGCTTGTGAAAAATACTTCTGAGAAAAAAATCATAGTAATATAAGAAATAAAAATGTGTAAAGCATGTTAGGGATTTAAAAGTCATTTAAAACTAACATTTTTGCTTGAGGAAAAGATTGTTTTCCTCTGTGGCGCTTTCCCCAGTCTACCCTGTGTTGTGTCCCCCTGCTGTTACTTTGAGCAGCAGTGTGAAAGTCTGTTAGACTAAAATAATATATAACTTTATGTGAAGAAGTTCTGCAGACTTTGGGGATTTTTTGTTTTGTAGTTTTCGGCACTTATTTGGTGCATTTCTCATATCACTAATAACATTTGCTCAGCAGTGAGTGCATTTCTCAAAAAAATAAGTAGAAATCTGAAAAAGCATGTCACCACTAAACATTTGTGCTTAGGTTATTTAGATGGCTAACATTGGCCCTGTTACATCTGTGGATCTTTGATTAGGATGATACTCTGTATCTAAAGAGCAGCTCTCCCAATAGCAGATATAATCATAAAAAGCTAAATTTATGGCAGAATGCGAGAATAATACAAGGTAAATTCAGGATAAATGTTAAAATGTTAATTTGGCGTACAGGTTGCTATGAATTAGGTATTGTGTTGGACATGTTTAGTGAAAATTCTGCTTATTATTGAAGCTGTTGTTTGCATTTTAGAGGACATGCACAGTTTAAGAAAAGAAAAACATACATTTTAAAAATCTGAGTTGAATTTGAGTTTATCTTTTATGTCTAACTCTCAACTAAATAAACATACAACTGTTAGTTTATATAATTCTCTGTGACAATTACATCTAAACAAGAAAAAGAGTAAATTGCACATATATTCAAAGTGTAAAATAAAACAAAATTGTCTTTTTTTTATTTATGGCATTTCACTCAAGTAATGACTTCTTTAGATGTGAGGTGTCTATTAAAGGAGATGTAGATATCACATTTCTTGATGTCCAGACAACGGTGGGGGTGACCTACTAACTAAGAAATCTGCAAATGCTTGGTAAGGTATGCCTGCAGTGAGGGTTTCCATGGTAACCTACTGCATTTCACCTGATGGGTGGAGGTATTACCCGCCACCACATCAATTCAGATTAAGGTTTTAGGTCAGTTGTGCTACAGCACAAGTATACGGGATCTGCAGGAGACTTATTGCGTTATCAGTGCATAGGAGGAACTACCAGCAAAATGGATTCATGGAGGTCAGCTCTGTGCTGAGTCCAGGAAATGGTTATGCTGCCCAGAACTCCATCTCCAAACACATGGCATTGATTGTTTCCTTAGTCCATTCCCTGCATCCTCAGCAACTGGCAGTGCAGCTTCTTGTCCATAAAATGCCTAAGATTATATACAATGCATTATTGAAGGTTATCCCAATCTGTGTCATGTTACATTGAGCCAGAAATATAAATACATTTTGTCTTGAGTTCATGCATTACAAAAGCACCAAAGGAATTGTTAATAGCACAACAATCTTCTTTCCTTCAACGTGAACACATTATGCCAGGATTGTGCTTTCCTTTGTCTGGTTTTCCTTTTGGATTTTCTTTGTCTGCCTTTGTCTTGAATGAGTTCATCAGTCATTAGTTTATCACATTCACTCCCAGCCCTTGGTGAGTGACAAATCTTGACCTGAAAGACAGGAATCTGATTACAGAGACCCTCTTGCAGGCTGCAAGCAACCGGGTCTGCGGTTGTAGGGCAAAGCTGCTCTTCCTCTTCCCTCATGTCATGTTTTAGCAAATGCTACGCATGGGAATTAGGCCTGAGTACATTCATCTCAGCAATGATAGCATCTATATTAGGATGACAAATTTGTTCCTGTCACCGTATGAGGGACTGGGACTGCGCGTCAAGGCTCAGGTAAAGTCTGGAAGACAGTGATTTGTGGCCAAGCTGGATATCTCTTCTTCTGCTTCTCTTTTTCCTCAAAAGACAGGGCATAATACTCATAATTGTCATCTATTTTTAGATTTTTGACAAATTAAACAAGAAAATGAGTAACTGAGCAATAATTTTTGACTGAAAATCACAAGTGTTTGTGTAGAAGAATTTTGATGAAAAATTATCGTGATTACAAGACGTTTTCTGGTAATTGTTATGCTTCCTTCATTCACTCAATTATCCTTAGCGAATGATATTCCTCCTGGGTAGTTCTGTGCTCTCTGGCCAGATTACAAGCAAAGAGAGCCACAGACACGCACAGAGCTCCAGATTCGATTTCAGATAACAAAAATATCAGGGAATCCAAAGGGGAAAATGCTCCACTGGCGGGAGATTTCATTTATCCAAGATGTGTGAAAGCAAGGATAAGGAGGGAAGACAGAGTCAACCATGCTATACACTTTCTGTGGAGCAGCTCAAGGAAGAAAGAGAAGAAACAAGAGAACTCAGGGGGAAGCGTAGGAGGGAGATGGAAGCAGATAGTGTTTTATGAACATCATAGTCAGATTTTATCGTTTAAAGCGTCAAGCTAACAGAAGGCAACCAGCCTTCTCTTGTGTAAGCTGCTAGAAGCTGTACACTTGATGGCAGCTGCTCAGCATGCACTCTTACTGTGAGGTGACTGCAAGCACATGTCCATATTGTATGAAAATGATATCTACATCCACGGCAATAAATAATAGCCACAAGGCCTAATTGAGAATCAAAATATCAGCTGTTTGTCATATGGCGTACAGGATGCCTTGAGTTGTCTAAATCAGGCTCCAGTCACACATAGTTCGCTGTGAGTCAGTGATGGACGTGGTGACAGTGACGCAGACAGTGACTGAGAAACGGACTTGGTGTTTCCTCCTACACAGGCAGACAACTATACACGCCGGTTACTTTTGTGCGCTGAGACATATCGTGTCTAGAATTTTTCATTAAGACCATGCAGATGACTGTTCCTGAAAAAGAAGCTGAAGTGAATCCTGAGGGAGATTTAAGTAACAGCTACAAAGCAGTTCCTTGAAGCTGCCACATAAAAAGCTGCAGTCCTCACAAAAGCACTGTTCTCCGGTCCCAGAGAGGAAATATATTAAAAGTAGGTAGTCATATATTTTGAATTGATTATGCGTGTAGTTCGCGTCCACTCCCTCCTTTGTTGCGTTGCACCTTAACATCTTATATTTCTTTTTTAATGCAGACTTAAATTTACACAGTTTTTTTTTTTTTCTGAGTCTGAGAAGCAAGGCCAGGCAATGCTAGTGTCTGCATAGTACAAATCATACATAAAATAACTCAAAATAGATGAACAACGACACATGATGCTCCATCAAAGAGAGGAAACTGCAAGAATATTATTGAAATTTAAATGTAATATGAAATTAAGAAAATATTAGCATGTAATCTAAAACAAATATGTAACTAATACTTGAAAGACATAATCTGATAATGTAATCTTGAGCAATAAATACTCCATCTTAATTTAAAGAAGCTAAATGTTTCTGCACACACTAAATGTTTCCTCCCTTTGTTTAGCTCGGAGTGAACCTACCTCTTATGACCTTAAGCAAAGAAAAGAAATAAGACAGGAAGGAAGGTTGAAATTCCTAAAATTATAAATGAATAAAAATAAACACAAGATAAATAAACATTACAATAAACTCATTTCTGAAACCTACCCTCTGCATTTGGTTGGATGAAATTTTGACACTTATTTTAATGACATACTGATTCAGTGCAAAGGACTGTGGTGACAGTAAGTTAATCTAGTCAGTTTTATAATTGACAAATGAGGCACCCAGTGAGTGAGTTGATCCTTTATGCTTTTTTTCCCACTTTAATTGGTTTGAAAAGCAAAAACTTCCTTACTATATATTAAAATATTTTTAACACACTGTCAGGACATTGTTAGCTGCGTTTAAACTGTAACAAATATCCCAAGTGTTCTTTAGGCCCATATGCGTAACTGTCTTAAAAGAGATTTGCCAATAAGACTGGAACCATTTCTGATTATCCTTACTTACTGCTCATTTTGATTTCCAGCGGACTTTTTGTAGATTTTCTAAAAGCAGTTTACTTCTACAACTGGCATGCTGTGACTTGACAAGATGTGCGAAGCTGCCTCCCAGCATCTTGTTAGACTGTCTGGGGTGCAGCGACTTAAGCCTCTAAGGAAGATGTATGGTGCGACAGAAACATGTGGCCACCAGGGGAGGAGTTGGAGAACCTCAGACCACTGTTTTTTATATATATGTAATTAAAGTCATACTCACAAGTCTAAGGTTGACTTCTAGCAACAGCTGGTGTGTTTTTACATAAACCAAAACCTTTTCTCCCTAGAGAAACTGTGTCTGATAACTGTGAAAGTGTGAACAGCTGGTACCATGGGCAGTTTTTCTTACGGCATAACAAAACAGATAAAATCACCTACTAATCACTGAACACAAAATGCTTCTGAGAAATGTCAAAACTTTTAAAGGTAATTCATTTGGGCTTTGAGATCAAACTGCAATTAAAATATTGCCTGCGTTTGGCTCATGTTGAACTCAGAAAAATTAATCTGTAACGCGTTATCTGTAATCATTATAAAGAGTTTTTTAAAAACAGAAAAACATATTTTTGCTTCCTTAATAATTTCTTGGTCTGTGAAAATTAAGGATTTTTATGTGGTGGTCATTTGCAGAAATCAGATTCAATTCAGTAATTGAACTGATAAAATATAAGATGAGTTCTTAGAATGCATACCTGCTTATTTGTATTATAGTTCATTTTTGTCTCTGTGTGACGGGGTCGATCAGAAAGAGTTTATGATCTGCTCTTAATATAAGCAATGGATGTTCATTGTGACGAGACCAAAAATAAAGATTTTGATCTGCACTTTCATATCGTCAACATTGGAATAGCAATAATCCAATTTAATTGCAAGCTCCCCACCTTCTCTTGAGGTTTGTGCTTTAAATTGTGATTCATCTATAAAATTTGCAGTCAATGTTAAAATGGAATATTTTCTTCTTCATCTCCTTCAAAGAACAGCTTCCGTTTCTCCCCAGATGGTTATTTCCTACACTTCAGCACTCGATTGTGAATAATTTTGACAATCTGTTGTGTCACCATGAAACCTTCCATCAGAGTTTTGTATTTTTTTTCTCTCAAACTTAAACAGAGCGCCAGGAGAATATGGATGTTTTGAACATAAGTACCCCATTATACGGTGTTTGTTGCACAACTCTCTGTGATATAGACAATGACATTTGATTGTCTTTCACCTCGTCTGTTGCTGTGGAAGAGTATTATGCTGACAGCCTGTCAGACCAGCAGTAAGAAGTGTGTGGGCGAAGGCCAGGCAATACACTGAGCTGAATTCACAGCCTGAGAGGTCCACATGCCTTCATTATTCTGCTGGAATCTATTGAGCATCTGGGACTAAATTATTTATCAACATCGACCTAGTTCCAGGGTGCTAAGTTAGATACTTGGTTGTCATCAGGCATTTTGATAAGAGCTGCTGCTGGTGTGTGAAATCTACCACGGGTAAATAAAGAGCAAGTGTATGGATCATAACTCGACACCATTTCATTTTCTTGAATGAAGGTTTGAATGCAAAGCCTTTAGATATGTTGAGATCTAAACGTAGCTTCGAGCTTCTTACCATGTCGTCTCCCCTCATCTACCACCTCCTCCTGCCTCTACAGCTCTTTAATAATGTGTTACTTCAAGGCTGAAACTTAGGGCAGATAACTCCTCCCAATTAGTCCACTGCAGCTCTGGTCAGATATGGACCCTCGCAGGCTGCTCTCAGTGTAAATAGGTGCCAACATGACAAATAATGGCACACAGTCTGGGGAGCAGCAACACGTAGAGAATGTTGATTCCTCAGCTTTACAAGTCAAGGCTGAGAACTTTACAGCTGTACAAATATATACTTTTACAAAAGCAATATAAAATTGTTGTCTAAATAGCAAACATTCATAGTGGAGATTTAACATTTAATTAAATTTTTTTTTCGAGTGGCTTAGTAATTGTAAGCATTAAAGTCACCTGGAGAGAATTACAGCGATCACAATATGCACTTTTAAAAAATAAACAAATTCAAACGCAATTCAAATAACAGCCTTAATTATAGTTGACAATGGAATTATCACCAGTTTCTAAAGAAATTGTCAAAATTATTATTGATCATTTTTTACGTGTTTGGGTTTTTAGAAGGAAATGCCACTACACAAATACCCCTTTCTTATTGATCATCTAACCTGCAGGTACATAAGCTACTTTTCTGGACAAAATATAGATAAAATCTACAACAAATAAGTTAAAGATTGCTGTTTTTTTGTGAAACAAACTGCAATATTGTCACTGACCAGTAGCGTGCACCAGAAAGAGAGCCTTAAAAATATTGGCTTGCTTTGGAACAAAAAAAGAAGGCTCACTAGGGGGAAAAAAACCCGAAAGGCAAAAGAAAACAGCAAGCATTCTCAGTGGAATACATTACCGGGACAGCAGAGGCATGCTTCAGATAAACCTTTCAGATGCCTTCAGTGTCCTCCTGACTTTCAGCTCGTCTCCAAAGAGACATGTTGTGTGCCAGGGAGCATTCATCAAATTAGACCGGAGAGAAAACAATGCGAAAACCCACGACTCTCCATGGAGACACACCGACAGGTTATCACAGAGAAGGTGTCTCTTGCTCTCAAGCACCGGGGCAGCAGCACACAGCTTCCTCCCTGAAGAGCAGCCTTTCTTTCTCTATCCCTCCGCAGGCCAGCATTAAGAGAGGAAAACATGCATCCAGGGCAGCAGTGTACAACTGTTGTGCATTATATTACCGTCACCCACTGCATATAGGAGCTATTAAGGAGTTGTGCTGGACACTGCAAGGCCGTTGAGTGTTACTAGGGAACAGATCAGTGTTTATAAAATTGTAGATAAACTGGTGACTGCTGACTAAGCCTTAGCGAGCACATGCAGAGCACAGCTAAGCCTGGACATCTCATTATGGAGGACCATTATCAATTCTCACAGATCGAAAACCAGCATGACAGTACTACAGAAAGCACTGGGGAACCTTTGGCTGAGTCAGGTAGGAAATTCCTGGTCGGCATCTTCTTTGATGGTTCAATCACTGCATGAGCCAAGGCCAGTCAATACATTTACCTGCCTGCAACATTTAATCAAATTGACTTTATTAAACTAAATAATCTGAAGTTACAGTATACACACAAACATTATGGTTTACTTTCTGTGAAGAAAGCAGAAGGCTTTACTTTTTCTTCCGCTTCTCTGACTGTCTCCCTAGGTTCCCTCAGAGGAGTGAGATCTCTGCTGCTCTGCAGAGCTAGATAAATGAGCTGTGCTGTAGGTTCACCATGGCTTCAGCACCTTGCAGCTAGATTAATGATGCTTTGCAAACCTTGAGTCTTTGCTTTTAGCATTCTCGAAGTGCCTTCATAAAGTGAACTATGGGTTTATCTTGTTCATAAACGTATCTGTTGTGGCATATTTCTTGTGGGAATGATGTTATAAAATCAATCAACTGGACGCTTTAACCGAGTATTTCTGAAAATGGTCAACACTGAAGAAGAATTTAGATGGATAACCTTTAGGGACAGATAATAAAGATTGTTCAACTTTTCCTTTTCAATTATACCCAGGTTTGTAACTCACCAGAGTTACACTGATTTACTTATGTTACAAGCAGAAAAATTAATAAAATGTGAGCACAAAGCAGCTTGGAATGCAATTCAGATTTGCTGAAGAGTGATGATGTTGCATTTAGAATAACAAACTCTCGCTTCAGTGCATAACACACTGCTCAGTCAGTGTAGCAATTGGAAGTGCGTAGCTCCAACTTGTGTTCTTCAAATAGGGATATGTCGTACTTTATCTAGTAACTGGGATAAAGTCAAAATGAATGCTGCATGGGGGAAGTAGATTTAATACCTAAAAGACCAACAACCTACCAAAGAAATTAAAGCTATACTGAAGACTGACCCTTTGTGCAAAAAAAAAAAACTGCTTCATAACATAAAAATTCTTTTTCTTTTGTTTTTCTTTTGCGTCCCCTCACTTGGTTTTGCGAGGGGACACAAAAGAAAAAAAATCCCCATGTCCCTTACGGGGCTCTGTAAATTCTTGCAGCATTCAAACAGAAATTTTTTTTTTTTATCTGGTTTTGAGCTACAGTGTTACTCTGAAACGCACCAATATGCAACTACACCTCCTATCTTTCACCAAACAACTGGTTCAGTTAATCAACCACACATCCATATCTTGTTAAAAAAAAGACAATGTGATTGCAAATACTAAATCATCACATCCAGATTTGAGGGTGTGCCTCTAAAGGTTTTTTATTTTTTTTTTATTTTATTATTTAGAAAACTGCTTTTTAATTCCTTATTTACAATTATAAACAATTGAAACATAAGAAAGTAACTTACTTATGTTTTACACTTTCAAAATTTGAAATATCTCTTGGCCATAAGAGATGTTTTTGTTTTTATCAAAACTGATGATATATCAGAATAATCATGAGAATGTGTATAGTTGTTTTCTTTGAAAACAATCTAAGATTTGTTTTGTGTCTCAACCCAACCTACCTGTCAGTTTTCATTATGGTGGCTAAATTGCATGGTAAGCCTCACACATGAACCACATTGTATTGTCACGGGTGAAAAAGAATCCAGGCATTGGATGACATCATGAATTGGTAATGTTATTGGATTTCAACCCGGTCATGGCCACATAAAATGTTGACCTACACAATTTTCCAGGTTGGTGTTTGGGATAGTAACACAAATTTATGTTTGTTCAGAGACACACATCTGCATCACACAAATTGAATTTAACTTAGATTAAATAAAGCAAGCCTTGCCAAGTTTTTAACTGGGAACATGGCATTATTTAAGGGCCTATCATCAGAAAAAAAAAAAAGTTTATAGAAAAAACTGAGTTCACCTTTGCCCCTCTCTTTTAGGTGTTAGAAGAAAATGTTCATTTAGGTGCTGCTAATTAGAGCACCTCATTATTGTGACTATCTCTATAAAAGGAAAAGTCTTAGAAGTTTGTGAAGGTGTTAATACAATGCTGGTAAGAAAATAGATAAAAAAGAATCTTATAAAAGTCACTGTTACTAGCATTCAATCTGGGAAGGCGATTTTCCAAAAAATTGAAGGCCACAGTTTTACAATGAGAAACAAATCTCACAAAAGAAAAACAACATAAAAAGACAAGAAAAGCCAGAAATGTTGCAAAAAGAAAATAATGTATGAAGCTCCATCTAAAACAGTCGGAATCATGTTAAATGGCAAAGTTCAAGAACAGACAATTAGAAAGAGACTGAACAAAAGTCTGTGGAAAGGTTACCAGAGGGACGTTATTTCACTTGAATAAGAATATAGCAGCCTGACTTTTGCAAAAATGCATTAAAATGATAAACAGGACATGAAGAACAATGATCTCACTATGTTTGTTGAAATCCAAACATGATATATCAGCTCAAACATTTCATACCAACTGTCAAGCACTGGGTTGTGAGTTAGATAATGATCCCCAAACACAGCGGCCAGTGTACAACATGATGGCTGGAAAGGAAAGAGGGAAAAAAAACCCTGGTTGTTGCAACAGCCCAGACAAAGTCTGGTTGTCAGCCTGGTTATAAAATGCAGTGGCAGTGCATTGAAACTGCTGTGAATAAATAAATTCCTCTACAATCAAGTGAACAACTTATCGTACAAAAAACAAATGCTTCAAGTGACGTTATCTTTAGTTTCCCAAATGTATTTATTTGAATTTGCTTCTTTAATGTTTTTATGTCTAGATACTCTTAATATTTTTCTATTTTCATCCTATGCACTATGAATACTGTTTTTTTTCTTTCATGCATTATTTTTTTCCTTGTAAAAGAGAAATATCCATCTTTTAGATTTATAGCTAGAAAATGGAGTATTAGGCCTCTTTCTGACCTGTAAGGGGGAATTAAAACATAAGTATAAACACCTCCTCTTAGGTTATCCTAGAGGGAGTTATCCTATATATAATAAACCTACATCACACTGTTTCCTCTTCTACACCTCTACAATAAATCTGAAGGATGGAGTTTAAGGTCTGTGAGAGGGAGAACGAGAGTGGTAAGGTGGGACAACTAGGGAGGCAGTATTGATTCCTTGATTCCCGTACCTCTGCCAGAGAGTGTAGTGTGTCGAGATCTCCTGCCAGGAAAAACAAATCACGAGGCAGAAGTGATGGATGTGGCACTCCGGGATCCGGTGGTTTCGCCATCTGGATGGCCAATGCTGTATATCAGCCTCATGCACAGCAAATTAAATTTACATTTGGACGGCTTCCCCAGGCCTCACGCTTTGCAGATGCAACTGAAACGGCCCTCCGCCACAGCACCCTTAATGGGCTTGATCTATCATTTCCAGGACTATTATGTAAAGATGATGTTGGCCTGTGTTCAGAAAGTCAGAATGATGTTACCGTCACAGCAAAATCAGATTAAGAGTAGCCAAATGGATGTTCGGCAAAATGACATCACCTTTCATTATCTTAAGATGAGTCAATGCTAATCCAACTAGAAGATGTTTTGATGCACATTTAAACATTAGTGACATAACAGCACAAATGCAATAAAAGCCAATGTTCATCTTTATTTAGGGGGCTGATGCCCTCTTTACCAGTTTCGTTTTATTCACCACAAAATTACAAACAATGGGCAGAGCTTTATTGCTGCAGCTCATCCTACTTAGCAGCACTTCATATCCAAAAGTCTAACCTGGCCTTGAGGAGGCTGCCATGCTTAAATGAAATGACCTTTAACGCAGAGCTGATCAAATGGCCTGAGGCAAGACTATAAAAAACATTGCAGTATAATGTTTTACAGTGTGCTTTTTTCTGGTCCGTTGTTTGCCCTTTCCCATTCTCTAAGATGGCACATTCTATCATCTTTGGTATGTGTGTAGTCTGAAATGGATTTAATAAAAGAGCATGTGCATCAGGAGAACATGGATTTATTCTCTCTGTGCTTATTTTGTAAAAGATAGAAAGTAATATTGATTTAAATTTCTATTTCTCTGTCTTTTGTTTTCTATCTTTTTAGGGAAACTATTTTACATTCAGTGCCCAATTGCCTTCTAAATGCCAAAGGCACATTTGACGGCTCCTTCCAATCCCTCGACATTGTAAATATCTGCAAAGCCACACAGGCTACTGGAACACAAATTGAGCATGTGGTTTGACAATTATGTTGTGAACCTGAGCCTTCACTGTTCCTCAATAATCTGATCCCATTTCTGTAAAGAAGTTGTAGCCTGGAAACGACGCAGCAGCTGCTACTGTGCCAAGGCAGCGTGTGGTCATGTTGACAGATAAATTCAGCAACCAAATAGTGTCGCTGTCTGGATTCACATGCCATCTGCCCGCACTCTCCTTAACCTAAGTCTCTAGAAATGCCACTTTTGGTCGTTTCGAGTGGGAATCATCTCACCTAGTTTATGCGGCTGAAGAATTTCATGTCCTCACCTCTGTGCCTATGTACCTCTCTCTCTTTTCAGACAACTGAAGACTCGATGGTGGCTTCAGCGGAGTGTCCAAGTGATGATGAAGACATTGATCCCTGTGAGCCGAGCTCAGGTGGGTTAGGTTAGTCATCTCTTTTTTATTCTACTTCTCTTTGGGTGTGTCAGTGTGTCTTTGTGTGTCGTACATCACCAGAGGTATAGATCATTACACACCAACAGATACAGTCAAACTGTGCAGATTGGAGTTGTGAGTAAGATTTCAGTCTGTGAGTTATGTTTTTTCTGGTCAGTGCTGACTTTTCTGTACATATTATAACTTGATCTCAAGGTACAGAGTACAGAAACGTGACTTAGGAATCACTTATTTTATTTTGTCTATAGTATTTATGGTATTTTTATATTAAATAAGCTTGACTTGAAAAAAATCTCAAAATGTCAGCTACAGCAATTATATTTGGATTGTTTAAATTGACTGTACTTTCTTTTATGCACAAACCTCTGTTTGTGTTCACTGAAAACCTAGATAAGAAAATTGAAAGGTAAATGGATAGGTTGCAAACTAGAGTTAATAGTAATCTCAATAGCTAAATTGATCAATATTTAAAAATTTATGAAGCAGGTTGGTCTGACAACTTTAGCTTCCCACTGTGGACACAGCTTCACAGGATGCTCATCAAAACCCTTATATTATTTTGGAGGTTTATATCACTTCATGTTCATATCAGGATATCACTGAACTAGAAACTCAGAATACCTAGAGGACCAGCTAATCTGAATTCATGCTGAACAAAGATGGTTAGATATGTATTTACTGAAAGTCAGTCAATAAAGACACCAAAGTTTTAATCAATCTAAATCTGTTTCAAAGAATTGATTCTGTTTAATGGAAAAATAATCTAATAATCTGTTTGATCTGCAGATGAACAAATGCAGTTCAGATTCCACACAAATAGAAACCTTAAGATTTGTGCAGAAAATATTTATTTAGCATCTATAGTCAGTAGTTTAATCCTAGCCATTAAAAATCATTCATATCTTGTGTGCCACTTCGTCACCGTTTCTGTTTTCCAGGTGGTTTTCAAATTGTCGTCACAGAAACAATTTAAAAGTGATGGGAATTTCTTTAATGGACTCTGTCAACATAATGTGGAAGTGCAAAAACTTCTCAAATAAAAGTAGAGTGTTAAGTTTGAACCACTTGCTGTCAGATATCCACTGTTTGTCAAGAATGAGAAGTATCATGGTGTGTTAATAATCTGGACCTTGTGTCACAATATCTTGCCAAATCCATAGTGTTCATGTAATACTGCAAACAAAGGCTTGCTTTATGGCAAGATATTGAAGGGCTGCTTGTTGTTTGCCTTCTGTTCAGAAATGTATTAATTTAAACATAAGGATTGGGGCTATCTCATGTTCGTCAGCTTTCATGTTTGCCAGTCTTCAGTTCACCCAGCAGCATCGCCAAACAAAAGTGTTGCACGAGCAACAAAAACTGCACAATGTTCTATTTGCTGTCCCTACAAGCAGATGTTGTTACTGTGTTTTAATTGTTCACCTACAGTATTTGTTTACAGCAGCTCAGGACATTTGTTAATATGCATAGAGGGGAGTTCTCATGGAAACAGGAAAAAACAATTGTAATTATGAAACCCATGTGACTTCAAAATATTACATAGAAAATGGATAAACCCAGAGAGGACTGTATGATTTTTATAGATGTGCACAGTGTCCCCTCTGTTGTTAATTAAATTCTACAGCGGGCAGTGCAAGTTTATCCTGTTGTTTCTCATATGCTGTTGTTCACTGCGGCTGCACACAACTCCCCTCGGATATAATGATTGAGGTGCATGTCAGTTGTTTTGTTCTTATAACGCGAACACACTTAGTCGGGTCTAAAGATTTGTGTTTAAAGAGCCCAGATGAATTCAAAATAAAAAAAAGGCACTTATTGCTTCCACAAAGGGTTTCAAAAATACAGCCTCACTCTGACAATTTGTGATTGTAAATCTGTTTGTTTCCCGCATTGCTTGCAAAACTTTTAATCTCTTTCTCTTGCCACACATGGAGGGCAATTAGGTCTAACCCTAGCATCTGTCTATGAAAACAGGGATTTTCAAATGCATTCAGAAGTGATGAGAAGCACTGAGAACAATTAAGTCCGAACTCAAGGCTCCCTGCTCCATTTAAATGTGTTATTGATCAGTATGTGGTTGTAAAACCTCCACTAAATTACTGCCTGCCCCACAGCAAATGATATCTCCTTTCTAGTCTGAATGTCTTCCTATTCTTCTGGCTTTCCCACTTGCAATATTAACTGTACTCTTTTTCCTCTAATACTGATTTTTCATTTTTGATTTATATAAAAAGACCATCACAATAAGTATTCCAACATGCATTTGTTACCTTAGGCAAATATTATACCTGGAAGAGTACAAGTTCACACAAGCAGCATGCATTACCATATTTTTATTTTTTATTTTTTTGACAAGGGCATCTGCCAAAACATCCGTTGCAAACAATGTGAAGCTTTGGGACGCATCCTCCCCATGCTGTGCATTCTTCTCCTTTTGTGATCGCTGAGGGGGATTTGACACCAGAGCTGTGGGCTCCCAGGGTGGCAGCTGTCTAACACTGTATCCTGATTAATATCTACATCCAGAGAGGTTCACATGCTCTGCCAAGCACTCACCTCGTCTCAGTCAGGCTTGCTGCTTACAAAATCTAAAGATATTGTTGCTGATAAAAGTACAACTTACTCATATTACTGTTTTAAGCCGCTTACTTTAATAATACCAAGGATGTAAGGTTTTTTTATGCTATATATCCTGAGAGCATTGCAGACACTTTGTGCTCGTGCCAACCTTCTGCACTCATGTATGGCTACAGTATGATAATATTAATGCATAAGTGAACCCAGGAGGTGAGCTCTGAAACAGACTATTATGTGAGATGTACATGGCAAGGTCAGCTGTAGATCACTCTGTATCTCAGAGGATTCCTGTCCCCCAGCGGTCCCTTCCAGCCACTCAAAGACATGAATTGGGTAAGCTTGCTTATTGCCATGCTTTATTACCCTTACTTCCGGAAACCATGGAGGAGCACAGCTTATCACTTGGCAGGACTCAGATTAGATCACGCTGCACCAAATTGAATCCTCCCCCCTGGTTTCGGAACCCACAGAGGAATACAGAGAGCCATGATGCAGCAACACATCTGATTTGTAAGAGGAGGAGGATTCAGGAGTGCTCAGATTCTCAGTAGCCCATCTCTGACAGCTGAATATCACTGCAGCCGTAATTACAATAACATGTTATACTGCTATTTTTCTGATGCTGGTTGGGGAAAAATTTAAACCACAGTGCTGAAGGTTTTTGCTTCAATAAGATTTCCCCTCAAATTCTTAGAAAAACAATCTAAATATATGCAGACAATCTGCATAATGACCTCACCTCCAAGGTGTTCTTATATAAATGCTGAATAAATCCTGGCATTTAGCTTAAACAACTTCTGCAGTTTTCTCCAAGTAGAAATAGCTCATTTGAAGGCCAATATGAAGTGCCTGCCAATCAGCTGGAGAAAATATAGATACAGACTTGGTTGTGTGAAAATAGCCCAGCGAACAGTTTGGCAAGATCACAGCTGGCGCTGATTTTCCAGCCCTAACCTCAGTTTTCATGGTGAAAGTTAATGGAAGGGGTTGCTGTGGAGCTGCAAGGGGTCAGATGGAACGGATGTCTCTTACCTACCTGCCTCATTTCATTGGCATCAAGCCTGCCGCTGTTGGAGGGGGCGAGGAGGTGCGGTTGCTGTATGTGATCCACATCCAAGGTTACATTTTACGCTCTGCAAATGTCTAAGTTCCACATTATGTTTTGTTATTTCTTCTCATCTCCATCAATTCGCTGTAAAGCCAAACAGTAGATGAGTAATAAAGCACCTCAAAAGCTAAAAAACACCCCAGAAAATAGCATAGAAAACAACTGGGAAGCAAAATTTGATGAAATCTGATTGGTTTAGATGTCAATGTTAGTAAATGTATGTTTCCAAAATTTCAACTCATTATTTTTATTATATAAATTTAACAATTAAAATAAAGTTTTAAAATCTTTTAGAAATGGTGGATTCCATTCTCAGTGGTCCCATGAAGTAATATAAACGTGTGTGTCTGTGTGTGTGTTTGTTCTATATGTATTTTTTGCTTGGTTTATAATTTCAAACTTTCTCATTGAACAATGGTCAAAGTACAGTCATGACTCAATGGGCATCTATTTTCTGGGAGAAAAGGATTGAACAGTATGTTAGCTGAATTTAATCATTTATCATTCGTACTTAAAGCTGGTGAGGGTCTCATGAGACTCCATATATCCAGGATATATGGAGAAACACACCTAACGACAGATAACTCTTGATGAAGAAAGTGTTCAGCTAACACCTTCACGAGGGAGATATGTAATTTTATTCATTTGATAATTTATGTTCAAAATTTGTAATTGATTTTATTATTTTTTTTTGTCTTTAGATCTTGATGTTATGTGCAAAAATGAACTTAAATAGATCTCACTGAAAAGAAACTAGAAGGTTATTTTTCAACCAAAGTGTTTTCCTCTTCAAATTTACAATTAATTTCCTGTTAGAGTGCACAAAATAGAACGAAACCACCTTGAGCATGCCAGCTGAATTTTTTTAGCCTTCCACCATCATTAATTAAGCTCAAAGATAAATAGTGATTTCTTTAAAAGCAATAAGCTCCCTGACAAACACACCAAGCTGCCTCTGTTACAATTTGAGTTTCACTTTTCTGCATTTCACACAATATAAAAAAAAAATAAAAGAATCTTTCACCCCCTTACTCTTAGCTGTAGCAGCCCTTCACTGTGAATTGCCCAAAGGCGGGTTAAGGTTAATCATCTCTCGTTTCCTACTCTCTCTGTGCTCTCTCATCATATTCTATCCTCGAGCATTCCACTGTGACATTAGCAGCTACTAATGTGTTTGACATTTGTTTTAATAGATTTAATTTATGGGTGTGGAAACAATACATAGAGTAAACCAATAAATCAAACAGCAAATGAATACTCTCCTTAACCCCAGTGGCAATGACTGGAATGCACCCAGCCAGGAGAAGAAGAAATAGGGTAAATTATTGCTTTAAAAGTAGCTGTAAGATTAATGAAACATTAAGAGCACTGTGGTGGTTTAAGAGGTCACTGCCCACATTTAATAGGTTACTCAATCATACACAGCTGGAACTCTATATGTTATTTTGTTCTTTGCTGGAAAAAAAAAAGACTGTTCTCTTGCCTGCCACTAGCAGGGGTGATTTTAGCCAAAAAAAAAAAAGAATGCTTATTCAGTAATATCACAACTCTCAACCTTTATTCTCATGCAAACTGATATTTCTGGGGGGAGTGTAGGAGATTTCAGTATTTTCCCAATTCATCTTGACATTCCCAAGGAATTTTGCCATTTTGTTTGTTTTCCCTGCACTTTTTCACTGAGGATTAGGCCATTCCTCTCTTATTTCTACATTCTATTTTAAATGAAGTGTGTTCTGGGAGAAAACAGGATTTCACACTTACTGTCAGTCTTTCTCTATACTGATCCCCCACCCATATTTATATTTTCAATTATTCTTGTTTTCCTACTGCACATCTTTCTGGTGTGGTGACATTGATGCTAACACAATGTGTCTGCGCATAAGCTTAAGTAGGGCATGAAAGACTTTGCTTCACAGAAAAAAAAGAAAGAAAAAGCAGAACCACAGGTCATTTGCAGCAATCTTAAGAGAAAATAAAAGCTCAGAAGTAATGCGGAGGTATCAAATAAGTGGAATAATTTCTAAAGATAAAATAGTAATGTCAGTCTTAATCTATAAAAACAAATGTCCCTTCACATTTTCTCAAATATGTGCAGTGACAAAAAGTTTAAACCTCTTGTGTTCTGGCAGCAAGAAAGGATTTTTTTTCATTGCTGTTATGCCACACAATTATGAAATATCTAGCTTCAGATTATCTACATAGATCACAAATATAGATTACAGAAACGTGTGAGCTGACACTTCAGGAATATAATCAAGAGATAAATTCCAGACTTGAGGCATTCAGGCCAAGTGAGCTCAGTCCTCTACTTTCATCTTGGCTCCTTTAGTTGAATCCCTCTGGGGAAAACGGTTTAAACAGCACCATACCTTTTACCAGGCTAAATCAAAGACCTTTTAATAATTCTCCCTCCATTTCATGCTCACCCAGCTCACAGCTCATCATCCACCATCAGCATAAGCGGAGCCACTTCAGAGACACACATGTACGCTATCACGAGGCACGCTGCCAGAGTGTCTCAAGAACATGATGGCTTGCATCACTTCTTGAGGACACAAAGATAATTAAAGAAGGAGGAGGGGGATTTAATAAACGCTTTGGCTCTGCTGCTGTTGATACAGTGACCCGTCCCCAGACTGATCCCCAGCTCTGTGACAGCTTTGACAGCTAATGATATAAATGGATATGTGAAATGTGATAGTGTAACACTAATTTGGTTGACAGATTAACAGCAAAATATCACAAAGCAAACCAAATAACTTTCGAAGCTGCTCACTGTCTAAAAATCATTTGAAGTATATCGCTTTTCAAAAGTATTAAGACAATTAACCTTTTCCAGAAACCTAACTGTATTGTTGGGTTGTTTGGGTTCTTAAAAGATTGAACTATGGTAAGTGACACACAACATTTTCAAAACTAGAAAATATGTATTTGAAAAATGTGCCTATAATATGTCAAAGAGCCTAGCAAAATCAATGAACAGGAAAATTCTCTGCAATTAATATTAAGTTACGTTCCACAGAATAATCCATGATTACTTGAATTTGACTATACAGACTCATGAACAGAGAGGACTCCACTGCATTTCCAAACTTAAAAATGTATGTTCACATTCAGCGTTTATATAGTCTGACTGAGTTTGAATTATTTTGTAAAAATTGGGTAAGCTGCTCGGGATATACTTAAAGGTTTGTCTCTGTCAGCTATAATTTCAGTTTATTGGCGGTTCTACAAAATACCAAATCAAGGAAAGTGAACAAAACATTTTTGCTGTTTTACATAAATGATTTGCAGAATGCCCTCCTTTTTCTGTAACTTCACAAAATGGTCATGTGTGCATGGCACTGTAGCAATGAGATAATCTATAGCTAAACTAAGTGTTGCCCAGGTGATCAATTTATTAAAAAGGATACTTTTCTCTTAAAATAAACTAGTGGCAAGGGTTAATAAAAGGTCAAGCCCAGCTAGTTTATTCAATGTATCCTCAATTGCGATAGTTGTTTCTTTACTTCCAAACAAGCCTCTCACATGCCTGAAATAAACCAAACCCCACCACCAATCCCCCACCCTACTCTGTGTCTTCCTTCATCCGTGACCCCTATCAACCTGCTCACCCTGTGACAAATTACCAAACAAATGAACCCTCACTCTGGAGACAAATGAGGAAAAATAGTCTTTGAAGAGAACCATTTATTCAAATCCCACTTGACAGGAGGGTATCTCTGATCCTATTTCTTTCCTTGAGTGCATGTGGAAAAAAAGAAGCAAGGCAAAGAGAACTGAAATCCACAACAGGCTTTTAAATGACGTGTTCCCTGATATCTTCGCCAAATGGCCTCATGTATGCAGGCCGAGGAACCCTAAGAGAATTAGGAGAAAAGATGCTTTTTAAAAAAATTTGCTGTGGCAGACGGACACTTGAAGCCGAAGCAATCTCAGCATTTATGTGTTTTGATAGTTCGGTTTTATGGCCGCCATTGTTCTCATCCTGCTGTTGCTTTTGTTTATCGCTTGCATTTCTGCATCTCTTCTTGAGAAATGGAGGCAAATGATTTGTGGCGAAATGCCGGAAACATTAACTGTTGTCCTTGTAAGTAAACCAGCAAGGATTTTATGATGGCCCTGAATGTGATACTGTAATTTAAATCTCACTCTGGGATGAGATGAAGAGGACAAAGTTATTTTGGCAGCTTTAACACAAGTGCAATCCTTCAAAAGTTAACCCTCCTGAGTTTACCTCCATCGCATCACAAGCGCACCCCTGCTACGCTGCCAAGAAGCCAGGCGCCACTTTAAGGTCATTTTCCCCATGTCTAATTTTACCCTTGGGTACGCTTGAGTAGAGCGTATGAGAGCAGCCATCATTTTAAACACTTGTTTCAGGCGCTATTTCTTTCTCAGTTTATGTGCCTCCGTTCTGAGGTGATGGAGTGCTAATGAACAGACAGGCAGATGCAATTTGCCTGAGGTCCTTATGTGGCTTTCTTGAAGGCCTGATGTCGAACACATTACACTGCCTCAGCTCAATGTGAGGGAAATTGGGGCTCACGGGTAACAAATGGTCTGAATCATGAGATTCATCAGGTGATCCAGTGGACTATGGCAGATTCAATCAAGCGGCGGTTTGAAATATTCTACCGAGACTAAGTGAGAGCTAATGAGCTGCTATGAATGCATATCGTTATAGACTAAACTTGAAGGTTCTCTACTAAATTCAGTGTTGTGTATGGTCACTGTTGACTAGTCTTTGTTAAGGTGTATATATATATATATATATATATATATATATATATATATATATATATATATATATATATATATATATATATATATATATTTAGTGTGCCTATAATGAAAGAAAGGAAGAATGGTGGTCAGCTAATTGACGCTTTAACATCTTAGTATGAATGCAGTCTGGGGGGAGCCAATCAACAGATCCAGGCAGTAGGAAATAACAAAGCCCAGAGCTGGAGGTGTCAGATCACACAAGAAGAACAGCGCACTGTGGGACTTTTGTCACATGGCTCACCGCTGATATTTCAGATTGTGGCTGCCTGCCTCCTCAACTCTTCTAGCTCAGTTAGCTCACAGGAGGAGCCAGCCAAGGTTTTCGATAAAACCTCCGGAGTTTCAGACAGAGGTCTCTCCCTTCCATCAATCTGTTATCTACTCTCTGAACTCTTTTGACTTTAAAAGGACAGACAGCAAATATGAAAATAGCTTGATGTTTAATGCCTGAACAACGGCTTGCTGGGGACGTGCCTAGTCAACCAGTGGCTTTTGCCCACAAGGCGAGGGCATTCTTCACACCTGTCTGCAAGGATAAGTGGGCTTGTCACAGGCAAAGCTAATCTGTTGCAACACTCAGTCACACTCAATCCCCTGGTGGAACGCTGCGCTTGTCCTTGAATGTTTGCTGGCACTGGAAGCATTCTTGGGCCGCTGACCGGTCTAAACGTGGTGGAAAACATGTCAATGAGGAGCAGCGGCCTCTTGTCTCTTTACAGACAGCTTGGAGGACTTTTGCCCTTTACAGTTAGCACTTTTAATGCTTCTAGCTCCGGAAGGAACAAACTCATCCTAACACAGGGAAATATGCTGTCTGCGTAGGTAATTAGCTTGTGAATAACACAGTTCAGCAGAGTGCCTGTCTAAACATTAAAACGTCACTCAAGCGGAGACATAAATTGAGTCTGTATTTTACCTGATAAAACACACAACACAGAGACAGCACAAAACAACAAAAGGAGCTATCAAATGCACTGAGTCAGTCTTCTTATGTGTAATCACCACCCTATTCACTGGTGAAAATTATACTTTCAAAGTAATCACACATTTTAACATCATATTGTATAAACTTTGCATTTATGGTTTTCAGAAATGTTTCCTGTGGTAATTTGTAATAAGTAGGTGGAAAAACATATTTTTGTTCAATCATGAAGTACGGACTGGAGCAGATGAAACAAAGTGCTTACACAAACATCAATACCAGGAAAATGTTGTTGTCTGTGTTTCTTTTTGATGTAGTTAAGTTGCTTTGGACTGAAGACTGAGTCCTTGAAGGAGAAGAGAGATACTTGTTGGAAAATACTACTCTGAATAGATCAAAGAAGTTGAAGGATGACTTGTGAAAAAGAGAAAAGCTGAAGACATGTTTAGAGAAATGGTTTCATTTAAAAGCTGAAGAATGCAATTATTTTTATAGCACACCATTAACTGAGAAAAAAAACAAGAGATAAAAGAAGAAAAACAAATTGAGGCATGTTAGAAGGGAAGAAGATAGTGAACATCAATAAATACAATTAATTGTTTTTATTTTATTCAAACACAATAAAATCAATGTCATTAGCTTCCGTATCTGAAACTTACAATGTATGCTTCCCAGCAGAATGGGACAGACAGTTTAGCTGTATGAAGAAACTCTGAAATGATTTTATTAGAGCTAAGGAGCAACTGGAATAAGATTCAGTCTGATCCAAAACACTGCAGCTGTCTAAGGGTCAAGTTAAAATAATTGAGTACAGAAGCTCATGCAAACCTGAATTTGCATGAGCTTCTGATTCTGATACTAAAAGCAGAATCACCCTGAAACAGAAAACATCTCTCAGCACTAATGCAAATTTCTGAAGATTAAATTAGATGTTATGCTTCTATTTGGTCCATTTATATTATTTATGTTTATATAAATTACAAACTGTACAAATTCCTGTGTTTCAGAACATCTGCTACATACATTTTCCACTAACACTGATGCTGAAAGCTTGTATCTTAAATATGATCAAAATAAATGTAATAATTTTTGTCCCTGAATAACCTAGTCATCACTATTTTATCTTATATTCTCCAGCATCACCTGTTGAATTGGAAATGTTAACTCTGACAACTTTTGTGAATTCTTATTGACCAAAACTTGGACTTGTTTACTGGCGATTCTTTTTTTGTGAATCCAGAACAACAGTTGCAAAAAATGAAGGAGATTGCAGTGCTTTGTAAATTCCCTTGTAAGTTTTGAGGAGTTTGTTTTAGATATTTGGATTTAACAAAAAAAAATAATCTTGAGTCCTCTATGTGGTTCCTGTGTTTGATTCTAACTTTGGAGACAGTGAACTTCACAGTAGAGCCTCCTGCAGAATTATATACCAGCACGAACATTTTCTAACGATTTAAGAAGTGGGTGTTTTTATGGTTTAGAGGATTCCACACCTGACCTGCATCAGCAAAAAAAAACCCTGTTTAAGATTTTAGAGACCCATTTTTAGAAAGTTGTGAGACAACCACCAGTCATATTCAATTCAAAGACAAAAAGAAATATCCACGGGGGGAAATATGGATTTAATTTTAAAGTTTTTTCCACAGCATCTGTTTGTAAATGTCGTGTTTTATTAAAAGTACAAGGAAGAAAATCAAAGAGAATGCTCTTAAATTCTGAGAGTTTTGCAAAATTGATGACTAACACAAAAATCCAACAGACAGACATGAGAGACCTGAGGTACATGAGAGAGAGAGAGACGAGGTGATATCAGGCAGCTCATGTGTTTCCAGAATACATTTGATTGAATGGCATTGTTTTGGAAACAGAAGTGGGAGCTGTCTTTGGCTCAATCTGCTTAGTCAGCTGAAGAATTGTTTCTTTGTGAGAGATTTATATTCAGCGACTGTGTGATACTGTCATGCTGCTTGAGTATGTAAGGAAAGCTGAAATGTTGTCTGTTCATTCATGACTCTAAAACATGCAATGAGCCACAAGCCTTTAGCTGATTTTCAGTGAATCCCGAACGCAGTAGTTTACCTGTCATTTTTGTTTAAAATTCAGCAGATTTTTTTTTGCATGCTCCATTTCCCACGCTTCCTTCTCTGATTTTTTTTTTTTTTTTACCAACCAGTTTCCTCCTCTTGGGTCACTAGGAGCAGGTCTTTGAACTGTATTAAAAATGTAATCTGTTGTTGCTTGCTTGAGGAAGCTTTCAGTTACTGAGCTTTGCTCTGTGGTACAAGCTGCCTTTCTGGCCTATTCCATCCACATTTGACAGTGAATTACAAGCATCTTATTCTCCAAGGCTTTCAGTTAATCACTGTCTGAGTGGGTAGTCATGACTTGCATCGTTTGCTATATGTTTTTGCAATGTGTTTACGAGTTACATTGCAGTAATGTGGTAGTGGTTAATTGAAATTTTACATTTCATTTATTTTCTCATATTTGTGATGAGCTTATTTTTATAAGGTTACATTTCTTTTCTTATTTTGTTACCAAAGGACAAACGTTTTATTAGAGTCTTGTGATTCTTGGTTGATATATGTAAACAAATTACTGGGATCCATGACACTAACTGTCAATTTGTCAGAAACTACTAGCAAACCTCCCCCTATAAGAAAATTCAGTTTTACTTAAATACTTTTCACATTTTGTCAACTTAATTTTGAAAATCTCTGACTCTATTTTGAGATTTTAATCAATAGACTGCACAAAAAAGTTCAGTTGAGTGGAAAATTTTAAGAAGCTTTCATTAAAAAATAAATAAGTGATAGAAAGTTGTGACATACATATGTAATCCATACTCTTTTAAATTTAACCTTGTCAAATTTCAAGTTGACAAGGTTGCCAGGTGCCTTGTAGTAGTATCAAGTGGTTCTACAAAGTGAATATAAACGCATGCCACACTTTTCAGATCCTTATGTGTGAAAATGTTGTTGTTCTTTTTACAATTCACAGTTATGCAGAACTTTGTGTTGGTCTGTCTTGTGTCGTTTCCATAAAATACATCAAGGTTTGTAGTTTTAATGTGACAAACATCAAAAAGGTTAAGGAGCATGAGCATTTTATGCAGGAGACATGCATAGTATCCCAAGCATAATCTCTTGGGACACATAACCTCTCATGTAATGTTTAGTCATAATTCATGTGCTGAATGCAACTTTTTAAAATTCAATTTACTGCTTAAAGTCTTAATATGATAGCAATGATAAGACTTTGAAGTAAATGCATGTTTGAGCCTGTTTGGTGACTGTATGTATTTGTTGTGCCTGCAGCCAGTCCCACAGGATCTGGACCAAAGGGTTACCCGGGCACATCAGAAGTCTTCCGGGAGTCCAGCAGCACAACGGGGATGGTGGTTGGCATTGTAGCAGCAGCTGCCCTGTGTATACTCATCCTCCTTTATGCCATGTACAAGTACCGTAACAGAGATGAGGGATCATATCACGTGGATGAGAGTCGCAACTATATCAGCAACTCAGCACAATCCAATGGCACAGTAGTCAAAGAGAAACCCATCAACAACCCAAAAACCTCCAACAAGAACAAGAAGAACAAGGACAAAGAGTACTACGTGTGACTGAGGACTCTTTGGTCTTTTCTCGACCAACATCTGTCTCAAAGACAGATCAGGACATAAACATGTGTACAGGATAATAACAAAGATGAACAATATTTAGTCATTTTTTCTTACAAGCTAATGCCCTACAAAATAAACTGAAAATAAAAATATAAATTTCTTTACTCTAAAGAACCCCAAACAAAAAGGACACACTGTCCAGAGAGAAACTGACTGGCAAATATCTAAAGTGAACCAAACAATAATAACCCATGTGTGACTTGTCCCTGGGCCAGAGTAACGTCACCCATCCGTCATGTTTCTGGGAACAGAAGAGTACAGACGCACTTTGCAGACCGAGATTCAACATTACAAACTGTGCATTTACATTGCCTGTGTTTGTGTGGTTGACTTTTTTTCTAGAGAAAATGGCACACTGCATCAATAAATACATACCATAAATATGCCAAACATTGACTCCAGAAGGAAAGGAACGAGGAAAAGAAATCTCATGGTGGAAAATTTCAGGCCAAAGCACTCACCGAAGAGGCAGTGAAGTCCGGCCAAGACTTTTTTGTTTCACAGTGTAAAGATTAGAACAGATGGTTGTTTCTCATGAAAAGCTCTGATTTACAAGGACAGTTCTTTGAGAGAGAAAGTGGAGACCTTCATATTCCAGGTTGTGTGATCTTAAAGGGACGGCGTTTCTCCTCGGATTCCTGGGGATCTGAGAAAAGGTTACCACCTCGGAGCCATGCACGCAAATTATCTTATTACAGTACATATGTTTATAAACAGTACAACCACATCTATATGTGCTTTCTGGACTGTGACAAAGTGGTGTTTTATAGCCTGTTGTAAAGATGATGCAAAATATAACTGCTCCTCGACCATTTTGGAATAAAATGTATTAAAAAAGACAATAAAAATAAAGATACATATGTGTTAATAGATGTTGCTAGACATAGAAGATTTTATGAGGACATGTTTTTCTCTCAGTTGAATGTTAATTTGAAATCTCCTTGTTTTTACATGTATTCCTATATAGTTTTTATACAAATGCCAACCTGAGATAGATAATCCTGGACCAGTAATAGAATATCCATTCCCAAAAACCACACAAGACACCAACAGTGGAATCTCTTGTGAAGCTCTTTCAAAGAATCACTGCCTTTCTCCTCCGTCCTGATTTAGATAGGTGTAAATGAAGAAGAAGAATTTGAGTGGTGATGATGAAGAGGCTGGATGATGACAAAGATACGAAGAAATTAATTTGTGCGTGTGTTTCCCCCCCCACTCAAAGTGGTACTAAAACAGTGGACGATGTGTGCTTGGGCTGACCCTAAATCCTGAGGAGAAAAGGTCGAATAAGCCTCCATTTCAACTGTTCTGTGTTTGTTCTGTCATTCTGTCTGTCAAATCTGCTTTCCAGACCTGTACTTGGAATGAGTATGAGGAAAAATGACCATGAACTATAAATGATGATTATGAATTATCTTTGTTTGCTGCTCTTTTGTTTAATTCCAACTCTTTTATTTCAAATGTATTTCTTGTACTCCCAAGTTTGAAAGGCTTCCTTATTAAAACTAGTTTTGGAAAAGCAAATTAATAAAACATTACCTAAGTGAAAGTAGTCTGATGACAAGCTCTATAACATAATTACAGATTTTTGTGATTAGATTTTCCTCCAGTCCAGAAAGTTCTATTTCAGATATGATCATAATATCTGAATTTAAATATATGTTCATGCCAACATTTTCTGATCCTCAGAATTGATTTAATATTGTTTACAATCATGGTGTAAGAAGGAACAGGAATAAGCCACAGAATCACTGCAAGTTATATTTATTGTATTTGTGTCCTTCATCTGTACTTTTTCAATCATTGCAAAACGGGCATCAGGAAGATGTCCCTTTTCATGGCTAAGATGTCATTCTTGTCAGATTGCTGAGCTGCTAAATTGTAGAATTGGGAGAAATTATGTGACTGCTGAGAGAAATTTGGAGAAATGTTGAATGTTGAATCACAATATAAATGAAGTGGTTGTATATCTTTTTTATGTATCTACGGTTTGAGACTTTGTTGAAGTTGAAAATGGAGCTAAAACATTCTGAAAAGTGACAAAATTACTTGCAAAAAAAGCCTTTCTGGCAAAAGGAATTACCGTAACTATTTCGGTAAATGAAGTAAAAACACGTGATAGTGATGTGCTGTTGCAAATTGCAACAGCAGACTTTTTGAAGGCTGTTGTAGCTCTAGTGGGGTTTGTTCATTTTTCGATGGCCTGGAAGAAAGACAGAGAGAGAAAGGGAAGACATGCAGTAAATGAACTGAGATAGGAATCAAACCAGAACAGCTGTTTAGTCTCCACAGATGGTGCACCTGCTCTACCGCTGAGCCATGTTGCACCCCTTAGCCTTTCAGCTCCACAACAGCAAGACACTGAGAGGTAAAAATAAATAAAAAAATAAGCAATGTTTCCTATTTCAGTCAGCCTTCCTGTCATTCCCAAAACTCTGTTGCTCCTGTGTACACTTCTACTTTTCCTGTTATTACTTTTTCTGGGCTTTTTTTGTTGTTGTTGTTTTGTTTTGCACAAAATACAATCAAGTATTTCTTATTTTCTCTTTTAGCTCACCAAGATTTTCCCAAAGAAGATGATTTTGAGTCCTCCCTCTGCAGGCAACAGATATTCCTCTGACAGTAGTTTCTCATTGTAAGCTCTGTCCATATGTTTAAACATTGGGCTGTAAGCTCTAACTTCAGGGTAAATTCAACCAACTTACAACCTCCAGCTACACAGAACAACTGTGCCAGGATCAATATACTGTGCCTGGGCCTGGAAGCGGATGCCAGAATTACATCAGTACTTCCTCCAGTACCAATACTGGATCGGATCGAGGCCATCTGAGTGATTTAATAACCTCGTGTAAAAACCTTTAAGTCGTGTGATAACCAGGATTTGATCTTTATTTGTCTATTTGCTCTTCTTTCATCCCAAATCCATGGGACTTCCATTACCCTTAAATCAATTGGATGACTGCAGCCGCGGGAGTTATACTAGTAATTTCTAATGTTGCATCGAGCCACTAGGCTCCAGCAGAAATGCTCAGCAAGCTACATTTGGTAAGCTCACCTCTGTGTACCTTCACACCCACAGATTTGCCTTTCATTTTCTAACTTGCAGCCTTCAATCTTAACTCAAATGACACCACTTGACATTTATCAGCTAGGAAGACAGGTATGAAACTTTTCACCTTTTTCATGTGGCACGTTTTAAACTTGGAGTGTTAATCTCTGAGACATGCAAACAGACTCTGAAGTTTAAAACGGGACAAACCGAGGTTCTTTGAGCCAGTTCATCTGTCAGATGCGCATCAACCGCATCTAATTATATGCCAACAAGACAGAAAAATGCGAAGAGAAAAATTTACGCTCAAGAGAATTGTTTCTTTAGTACAATAGTTTGATCAGACATTTTATCTACTTATTTCTTTGTTGTGCTTTTTTTCTTTTTTTTTGACTTATCAGGCAGGTTTAAAGTGTAAAAAAACATTTAACTAATTAAATGAATAAAAGAAAGAAAAATATTCCTCAGAGTAGTAAAAAATCAAAACAACTACTGACCAAAAACAGGTAAAACACACGTGGAACATTTTGGAAGAAATGCTTCCCATTACATCTGAAAGAGAATGTCCAATTGGTGACCTTATGCTCATGCTACTTTTGTTTGCTTTGCATGCACCTATAAAATATAAAAACATTATACAAAGTTTAAAATACCGATACAAAAACAGAATGAAGCACCCAGAGCCAACGGTAGATTACAGATTAATCTAAAGTGATTCTAGTGCTTAGATTTGGAGTTGCTTTGTCAAAATTCAAACATAAATCTAAATTAGATGCTGTGCATGACAATATTTTATCTGTACTAGAAAAACATTCAATGAGATTGAATTTAACAAAGTCTACAAAAAAGGAAAATTCTACAACAGCAATATAAAATACTCATTGCCAGTCATTACAAACAATCCCAGGTGTTACTGCCAAAGGTAGCATAAACAGTTTTAAGGTTCATTTATTTCAAAGAAAATAAAAAAGACAGCCGTTTTAAATACATCCATCAGCAATACTGAGGATTAAGTCATAACTTAAAACCAAAATTTTGCATTTTTAATATTCTTTTTGACGACATAAAACATTTAAGTGTAGCATAAAAAGCAAAAATAATAGTTTTCACTGGACTGCATCTTCTTTCACAATAACCTGGGAGCAGGAAGGATGGAACCCTGTTTTGTGTTACAAAACACACACAAACTGCTGTCCTGTTCTTCTTGAGTAACTCAAAATATCTTCAAGGAAATCCATCTGCAATCTATAAGTCGGAATGATTCCAGGCCAAGTGGATCATGCCTAATGTATCTCCTGCCCCGAGGATGTTGGTAGAGAGCATTTCTTGATGTCAGCAGGAAAAAATCTCAAACTGATTGGTTGCTTTAGAAGGACTTTTATAAACTGATGCATTTTTTTATTCAAAGGGCTATATGAGTCGAGAATGTTTAAATTCGGGTAGTGTGTGCAACATAGGCAAAAGAAGCTCTGTTTACATTTAGTGTTTCTCAGCAAAGTTGTGTGTATCTCGAAGGCCTGACATTCAGGCTGAACATGTTTTGCAACTGATAAAATATTCACAAAGCCTTGTTTTTGAAACCTGCATTGTTTGTATTGTCTTGAGGCCCCTCGTTTCTTCTCTTTCATCAATACCGCAGCCAAAAAATATGCTTTGTTTTAGGGCATAAATGCATCGTGCTTTATATTATTTGAGGAAGTGCGTATCACAACATGAGCTGCGTAGCAAAACCGGCGGTCAAATGTCCACAAGCTCTCAAGCTTGGAAGTAGAGATTATGGACCCAAAGAATTTTTAGTGTTTGGTTGCCAGAAGACAAGCCTTAATGTTAAAATTTCAGCTCTGTTTTGCACATATTTCTTTCAGTGGTTTAGATTTTTTCCTTTTGTCTTTTCCCTGCATCCAACAGCTTACTCACATATTTTTCACACAAGAGGTTCCTTTGGGAAACACTGTGATTGCTGTTAACAAGACGAGGTAATAATGAAATACCAACTGCAAGCTCACACCTTTATTTCAGCAAACATCTTTTATGCAACAGACAAAAAAACAGCTCATTGGCTGAAAATATATTTTTGGCAACAAGCTTATCCTCTCCCCTCATCCTCCCTCCGCATTTCTCACTTTCACACACAATTTCTTTGTCCCTGTCCTCTGAATTCATCCTGCACCATTTTCCTGCCTTACCCCGGCTCCGTCCTTCCATCTCAGCTGGATGTACCAGACGTCCCTTTAATTCGACACACTAATGTAATTTTCCTTCCCTATAATCATTCATTTTTCCGTTTTCATGCCCTCTCCCCGAACTTGAGACAACCCTGGTGGATTGTATTTCACAGCAGTACACCAGGTTCCAATTTATTTTAGTATTTGTTTAGAAGCCCCATGCTGTTTGCTTTGTTGAAGGAATCTTGGCTGACCAGGTTAAAGTGAATGTGATTATGCCATATTATGAATTTATGTGGGTTAATGTTCATAATCAAATACATCTGAGGTCATAATGAAAATATGGTCAGAATTATGAGATGACAAATATTTATCTTACAGGGATATAATGTAAAAACGTTGCAATTACTCTGAAAGATAAGTGGATCGAAGTCGTTAAACACACCAGTTTAACGACTCTGGCCATCAACATCTTCATAGATATAGATATATCTATAGTACTGTTGTACTATGTAGATATACAGCTCCAGAAAAAAATTAAGAGACCACTGAACTGAACCCCATTGAAAACCTCATGGGTTCATTAACAAATATTTATTTGATATTTAACTTAATGTTTTAACTTTTCCTGAGTTAAAACATTGATATTGTTTCTAAATGAATAAGAACTTGTTTTCTTTGCATTAATTGAGGTCTGAAAGCACTGCATCTCTTTTTTATTTATTATTATTTTGACCATTTCAGATTTTCTGCAAATAAATATGTAATAAAAACTTTTTTTTGCTTGTAATTGTAGACACATGTCAGTAGTTCATGGGATAAAGGAACAATGTTCAGTCTTCTCAAACACCTATAAAGATGATTTTAAGTGGTTTCTTAATTGTTTCCAGAGCTATATATAATCATTAGTTTAAAACCAAGGTGTCTTTTGTTTTGAAAATGAGAAATTATTTGCTTTAACCGCTAAAATTCTCAATTTCATCTATTTATAACAATTAGATTGAATCTGATTAAAAAGTACATTAACTATACTTTAAATTAAAAAAAAAATACATTTCAGTCATACTATGAATTTTTCTACAACATAAAACTAATATTTAAGGAGAAATAAAAAACAAAATGAAATAAAACGTTTATTTCCCAACAAGTTGAAAAATATTATTAAAAGAAAGTGAAGTAGCCCACATTTAAACTGGCTTTTTAAAACCATGAAATATTAGTGATGTCTTGTTTTTTTAGGCTCTTTGGATCAGGATAGATATCACCAAACAAGCGGTGGAACAGATGTCAATCCTTTGTTTTTTCCTACCTTTATTTGGCCTGCAATGACATCAAACTGTTTACAAAGCAGCTGCCTCATTCTCTTTATAGTTGTTTGAAATGCTTAACTAAAATACAATGTGCACTTATATTTACTCCTCTCCAGTTAAACTAACTCCATTCAGCACCATTTCACAATAAATTGTCATGTTGTAGTTTTCTGACCCACCTGCAGAATCACTCTAAGGGACTCTAAGGGAAAGTAAAGTTAATTTTCAATATGTACAATGTGTGAAATGTGGGATTTAGGAGTTTCTCTTTCTGGTTCAGCAGGAAGTGGCATCTGGAAGAGGAGAGCACGGTTAAACAGGAGTCTTAACAAGGATTTGAATAATCTGAGAGGAGGCAGAAAATTGGCAGCTTGCGGCTTTGAGACAAGAAGAAAGTTTGTACAGTGTAAGTTTGGTCCTGGTGTGTTGATGGAGAGATGTGAGTTCCAGGATGTATCAGAGGATGGAGTGGGCGGAGAGGAAGCTGGAGGTACAGGAGACAACTGTTGAAAGACCAGAGGCCTTAACACTGGACGTTTGCAGATAGAAGGTCAGAGCAAGGAAACTGGTTTCAACCAGAGAGCACGACACCTGACTGTAAGTTGAAATCTAGACGGGTTGACAGAAGATAATTTCACCAGAGGGTTTACACCAGAGTAACAGGGTGGCTAGATCTACCCCACAAGGTTAATCATCCAGCGAAGAGAGGTTGTCATGCAGCTGCTCAAATCCCCAGGACCTAATGAGCTAACTGATGCCAGGTGTGCCTGCTGTTCCTAATGGATCGCCTCCCTATAGAGATCTTCAGGAAAGGTAGAAACACAAACCCACCAGAATCAAACATTATTTTAAGTCACATTTCAACACAACTCAATTAGATACAACAATTCATATTCAATTGCATACATTTTAATTAAATCTTGGTCATAATATGATAAGGTACTTGATTTTACATCATAATGCCAAGAGAGTGTTGACATGTCCGATGGGTCACCAGAAAAAAAATCCAGAACAAAATCAACAGCACTACAGGACTCACTTGATTCAGTTAAGGTCATTGTTCAAGATTCAAAAACTAAGACAAGTACTGGGAAAAAACTGCAGTCTGGCATAGTGCTGCTGATTCAGGACCTTCATAACTGAAGGTCCTACAATTACTAGAACCACAACAAGTTTTTCTAACAGAAAATCCTTAAAGGCAGAGTACCACAACAATTATAATCAGTTTGTGACCTTAAGCTAAAGCACACTTGGATAATGCACCAGCAGAACAACGATCCAAATCACACCAGCAAGCCAATTTGTGAAAATCTCAAATAAAACTAAATAAAGGTTTTGGTCTGGGTTTAATTCCAACTGAAGCTAAAAAAAAATACATAATTATGGCTGAATTAAAACAATTCTACAAAGAAGTGTGTGCCGAGACCTTTCCAACATGATCATCAGATACTGCAAATTATTGATGGGTTCCTCTTAAGTTGCAGGTGATTCTGCCTAACGTAATTTTAAAAGTTAGAAAACTATACAAGTCTTGTGAATAAATGTTTCTCGCTGTCTAAGGACCACCCCTCCTCTGTCAACGCTGAGCCTCTGGTGGAGAGGTTGCAGGGTTGGCGCTTCAGGCCAAACCCAGCAGTTGAGAGCCAAACCTCAGAAGAAAAGAGTCAACATGGCAAGGGCACTGAACACATTCAGGATGCATAGGTGCCATTTATCATGGCTGACAACTGCACCTCTCAGTGCCATTTGAGTTTATTACCGGTACATTTCTCGCCACATAATGATGTTTTCCTTAGCACTTGTCCTCTGAGACTGACTTCAATGAAAAACTGCAGCCAAACTATAAAGGTGACATTTTTTCTCTCCTTTCTTTCTTTCAAAGAAGGGAGGGAAAGAAAAGAATTTGAGGCCGTGAAGACAAAGCGTACAAGTTATGATGCATATACTTCTCCTGCATGTCTATTGGCTTTTCTTAACAGCAAATAGTTTTTCTTAGTCAGCCTGTTTCTAATCACAGACTCAAAGGAAGGTTCTTGCACAAGCAACAGTCTCTTTGCCGGTGAGACACAGGAGATCATTATCTTTATTGTGGTGCTGATGATGATGGTGATGAAGTTGAGGGACAGCTGATTGATTTTTGCCAGCGGCTGCGATCTTTGTTCTAAGAATTAAATATGTTCGTTCAAATAAAATTTATTTTCTGCTTCTGGGATTCATCATAATGCTGAAATCAATATTTAATATCCTTGGATCAATGACATGAGAGGTTTTATTTTGCATGGGTTCTCTCCATATTTTAGAGTCAACATGCACATCAGCAAGCAATTAAGAACTGATATTTACGAGAACATTGAATATGTGTCACTTGAGAGTTTGTCTTTTTCCCTTTTTAATTTTCTTGACATCTAAAGCTTTGCTTTCCCTGGACTCAGAACAGGCAGTCGGGATGTAAAGTCTGAGAAACTCAGTGACAATAATGCTGAGCATCTCCTGCAGACTCAGTGTACAGACCAGATCAGTTCATTATTTGCAATGAGTCTTTCAACAGAAACTTGACATTGCTGACCTACTCAGGTGTTTAATTTTACACCGACATAAAAATTGATCATGGAATTGAAGAAAGAACTATATACACTTATGACTGACGCCACTAGGAAATTGAGATCTAAGATTATATTCACTCAAGAAGTTTGTTTTTGACAGGAAATGAGTCAGATGCTTCTCAAAAATAATGACTGCATTTTCTGTTTATATTTATATCTTTTTTTTATTATTTCACATCAAAAAATGTTCTTGCCCTTCTCATCAATCAAAAATCTTTCTTTGTTTTGCAGCAATGACGTGACACAACAGTACTCAAAGAAATTCTGTTTTGAAACATAACATTACTTTTCTCACTAATATACTATCTGAACGTAATCATTGTAATACAAAGTAAAACACTTTAATGCCAACAAAACAACATCTCAAAATGTGAGTCCTATATGTGATTGTACTACTGTTGAGCACCATGGACAAAAAAACTCGTCTGGCTGATTTTGAAGTGTGACTGAGCAGAAAAATATGTGTTGCAAGGTCTTGCAATAGTGGATTTATTGTGAAAGAGACCAATCTGAAACAAAATCAACTTTTTTCTGATCTGTCAGCTCAAAGACATGACTTTAATTTAATATTTCTTTAGCTGTTGGTGTCACAATGAGTTCAGGATAGCTCGGTATAAAGTGTAAATGATATGACGGCAAAATAATTAGACAGCATGTCTAGCAGGAATTGGTTATTTTAAATCACTATGCTATCTACCACTGTAAGTGTATATGAATATACACTTACAATATTTGACTCATTTATTTGAGTAAGCTAAGCAGTTCTGATACAAATTTTAAAGCATGACCGGCATGGTTCCTGCATACCTTGTAATGAATATCTGTATCACTTATACAGCAACAATCCCATAGCGATAACCCAATATTATTACTTAATTTAATGCTACATTGTCATCCTTTTCTCTGTTTTTTTTGCCAGAGCACCAAATCAGGTTTTTAAATAAATCTTTTGAAAGTAGTACGCTCTTTTCAAAAGATAAATATCTTTGTAATCTTAAGATCAACCGACATTGAAAAGCTATAATTAGCTACTTCAAAAGACAAACAAAGTGGCTAAAAGACATTAAAACATAATCCTTTGTTCATATGTGGTATGTCCAAAATGTCTTTTTTTTTTTTTTTTTTGCTTGATTTCAGCTTTATTTCAATCATACATTAATAATAGGACTTAATGCCATATATTGTGTCTTGCTGCTTAGCATTCAAATGGAAAAACCAAACAGACAAGCAGAAAAATACAGTGTGGAGTGAAACTGGAGTGTAACTGGATGATCAGGTTCTGTCTGCAAGTTCAAATGAAATCTAAGACCTTGTTTCCTGTGTTTGTTTGCTTTTTCTAGTGACAAGGTCATAATTTATAATTCATCTTGTAAAGGAGAAGGAAGAATATTCTTGTGACTGCTGCTTGTATTGCTGACACTCCCACTACTTACTAAAATGCTCCAGGATTATTTGCTCCTCTTTACCCTGTCTCTTAAAAAAAAAAATCATTTCTGGGCATCTATGCTGTGAACATAGTACTGAGTCACCATTACTACTCCACAATCTGCCAAGCTGACAAAAGTATCTTTATCTCACTTTAGTCATCTTTGCTGCAGTCAGTAACACAGTGTAGACAGCAACAGATTATGTATTAGCTGTTTCATTTGTCTGCAGCATGAGAGATGCAGTAGAGATAGTTACAATTTTCAAAACAGAAAGGACAAACAAAAAGATTTATTTGATGTGTTTAAAGAAAATCAGATTACGTATCACTTTTAAGCTAATTATTTAAGAGTAAATGCAACTTGGAGTAACAGGATTTTTTCAGCTTACTTGAAAGCTTATGTATGCTAATTGTGTGTACATCTAAATAAGTCAGTAAACTTTGTTAGCCATGTCTCTGGTGAAACTGGTGCATTTCTTTTCACCAAGTCAGATATTTCCTGGCATGTATTGCCAAAAGCTTATACACTTCTGACCTACATGTGTAACTTCACAGGCCTTTCAAGCAGTCAAAAAACAAGTACATGGCCTGCGGGTGTACATGGAAACTGGTTCAATGTAGACTGGGTTTTGTTGGATAAGTTGGCTCAATAAAATCTAGGCCATTTTTATGCGTCATTTGATGGTTCATCCTCAGGCTACACCAGTGACCCAGACCTTTTATCCAAGGTGGTAGACTGTGGATAGAAATAAGACACAAACACTGGCAGATACACCAAGGGAAGCAAGTATTGATCATGTCAACTTTTTTCTCAGGCACTATATCTCCAGTGTGGCTACTGAAATTAAACTTAATGCTTAGGTCCTTTGGTGTTTGAAGCAAGATGTTGCATATTTTTTTAAGCCTGTGGTGGAGAGCAGAATCTCTTTTGCCAACATCTGTTGGGTTGGGAGTTAAGAAGTTTCAGCACCCTGATGAATAAGTGTGGTTCTGTTCTGTGGACAACTGTGGAATCACTAAAGATGATGGTGCAAAGAAAGATTCTTCATAAAAATCAAGAAAATTGTGGAAACACTGAGCATCCCCCTCTTCATGAAGCAGAATGTCAGCAACAGAGTGTGTTGTCAAAGGCTTCATCAACCCTGCTGTGATCCAGACCACTACAGGAATCCACATATTACTCTTACCAAGAGCAGATATAGCCTCCAGAAAGTTTTACGTTTGTAATCATGTTTCGTTGACAATCCTGGATGTTTAGACCATTTAACAGGAAAACGGGGAAAAGCTGTATTTAAAATATGGGCAAATTTGCTGTTGTCATTCAGTGGTCTAATATAAGTCTTAAAGTTTATCGTGACATTGACACGGTATTTCAAATGAAAGCTGATTTGTATGTTAGCCATGTTTTTAAGGTGAACATGTTTTAACCAAATTTGAAGCCAGAAATGATCTTCCTCCTCTCTTTCCTACAGTAGCTGCTTACTGAGAGCCCAAAAAGTAAATTGTACCTAAGCTCAAGGACCCATTCATCATGTTATCATTCCCCTTTGTGAATGTCACATGTAGGATTTTCTTCATAAAAACAGTTTCAGCACAAAACCTGGGTTCTTGTTCTAAACGGCTCAGTGAAGAAAAAACAAAAACATTAGGATCAGAGTGGAAAAATAATCTTTTGAGTTTTAACTCATTTGCCAAATGAAGCCTGAAGTTCTACTAAACAACACCATGACAGATCAAAACGAGAAAAAGTTGTGACACTAATTTAAGGATTACTGTCTTCAAAATGTTTTTGTAACTAGATATAATATTACAGCTGTGAATAATACTTGTTGAAATAGCTAAGTCGACAATAGGCATCATTTGGTTTTAAAGTTGTTGTGGATTTAAATCTGAGTTGATGCAGCTGCTTTCATTTTAAAGTAGCTATAAACAAACACCTTCAAATTCAGAGCTTCTTGTAAATTAAAGCCTCAGATATTTCCTTGCCAATGTGTGGGTGGCATGTTTTAAATGTCATGCATTAATTTGGACATTATATTCTTATTTTATGTGTGCAACATCAAGTTTTCTTTTCAGTTTGTTATTATGTTTTTGGTCAGTGTAATGAACCCATCTCCGTGTCATCGTATTTGACCTGCTGGTGCTGAGCGAAGACCAGAGGTTCAGGCTCAATATTTGTGTGTTGATGAAGGTCATACTCTATTTTCAGGATTTCATTCTGGAAGTTTAAATGTTGCACATAGACAACCTGTTATTTTCTCTCAGTCTCTTGTGCACACACCTGCTTATATTAATTACCATATTAACTGATGAGAAATGATTGTTGCCCATTAAGGCAGGAAGGCTTCTTTGATTACAATATTAACAAGAAATTTTTTCACTGGATGGAGCATCTTTGGATCTTTGGAGCATCTTTTCAGACTATTTTACAACTTCAATAAATTAATCCAGCTTATGGATATATTTCTAAGAAAGATTCTGATTTAAATACTCTGTAGTTGATGAGAACAAAATGATGGGTATTAAAATAATTATAACACAAGATATAAAATATCTTGTGTATAAAAGGAACATCAATGGTGTCTTTAGAAAATAGCATTTTCAAAAGAAGTTTTATCCATTTCACAATTTGTTGACATGTGATAACCAGAGTTGTTAATCCAGTGTTTTATGCTAAATTAGGTTGAATATAAATCCGAATGAGAAGTATTAAATATCTTTTAAAATGGTTGTTAATCTACCATGACAACAAAGACTATTTTGTCTGACCAATGAAGAGTTATTGCTACGTTAGCATCTGCTTTACGGTTCCTGGAGTCTACACCTCCAGCAATAGCTGATGCCAGGCAAACATTGGTTTGGTGGATTACTCCTCACTTATAAGGCTCTTTTTCAGTTTCTCTGCAAACCCAGGAGGGACATTGCTGTCAGTTACTAGTTAGCATGATACTGATGCTGTTTGCTTTGAATAGCTGCCAACACAAGATGTCAGCTGAATTGCATCACATCAGTCGTAACAGTTGGTATGATGGAGAAACGTTTCTGTTCATGGGGAACGATGCTTCAGAAAGTCCCCTCTCCATCTGGCAACATCACCTGAGAGCAATGAGATCTCTTCCAACCTTACATTGTTACTTTTGGACTCATAAATTTTTAAGATGTTCCACTGATCCTGACCTGCCGATGAGTGACAATAAATTCTCCCTGTGTGTAGCACTAACTTGTTTATATCTAACGGGCTGTCAGCGCTGCTGCAAGACATAACAGCTGTGCTTTAGTGTGTCGCAAGGCTGAGGTATGTGTTTCACTTCACAGTTTAACAAGACACAAACTCTGGCTAAAAAGATAAAGAACAAAAACAAAATCAAAAGGTACGTGCTGTTCTTGCACTTTTCTGTTACTGTGTTTTCCATATTTTCTTACAGGACAGGATGTGACAGGATGTGGACAACTTTGACAGCTGTTTGACAGTTCACTAGAGAAAGGTATTAATTAAGGATTGGTAACATAAAGCACAATAGCCTTGTCACATTTGCATCTTAGTGAAATTCACACAGTGTAACAGAATGCTGCATCTCCGAAGAGGACACAGTGGCACTCGCTTATTGCTCCTCATCATAGTTGTGCATAAGTGAGCAATTAAAAAGCCATCATCTGACTCCCAACTAATTACCCACACTGTAATCTAACCTTGTTGTTGATATTAAATAAACTACATGTTCATAAAACAGACCTAAAGTACATTCTGGATATGCTGAATGCCAGAGACTGAGTCAGAAGAGTCTCTGCACAGAATTACAACTCTGCAATTCTGTGACCCAAAGTACTGCTTGAACAATAGTAGATGAAATTGATGCAATTAAATTGATTATCTTACCTGAATAGCACACAAATAACTGCAGGCGGATTAAAGGACGGAAAATATGTTGGTTCGTGGTGATTTGCTCTAATCAGAATGATTCAATAGAATAAAGTTTTAAGTAAAAACAATATTATGAAAAAAAATCTGTTTTGAACTCAAATAGTTTTTCCCTTCAGAATTAGTTTAGATATTTACAGCAAATAAAAAAAAAATAATTTGACTCCTTGATCAATGTTGTAAACTAACACAAAGTGTTTCCATAATGCAGGGGAAAAACAAGCCATGCAATTGTCTAGTCGTTTAAAACAGGGATTTTTCCAGGGGCACGGTTCCAAACAAAAGGGAAGCTATGAGAATTATATATATTTGGTATTATTTCAGTTTCTGACTGAATTGTTGAAATATAGAACAACATAAGAAGAACAACATAGAAGTACTCTGCAAGAGCACCTTCCAACTTGCTTGAGTGAATGGTGGCACCCACAATCTGCACCGAGTTACAAAAATGGGTGCCTGACCCGGGGCTAAGATAGCGAGCAAGACCAATGCACATGTTTGGCAGGGCCCTCCCTCCCCCATTGCCTGGTTATATGTATCAACAACAATCAGCAAAAATCTGCAATAAAATGCTATACGTCACCTGCAGTATAGTCATGTTTTTTTTCCTGTACTTCATATTCTGTGAATCTGTACATCAAATCATATGGTTATTTTTAAAGGAAGCCAATGAGGTTTGAAGAATGTAGTGGAAAATCATAACTTAAAATTAAATGTGCAAAGCATTTCTGCTCACTGCAACATTTTAAAATAAAAGCAAGTTAAACATAAGCTTTTCTGAAGAATATTGAGGACTTGCTTTAATTTCAGATAGTTACTCTGATCATAAATGCTATAGCAGTTCTGTTTTCAGGGCAGATTATACTCAGGAAGGTAACTGCTCATTTGTGTGGCTGTAATCATGATCTTCAACATAACCATGTTCTGAATAAAAAGACCCTGCTCAGATTAATCCTCAGGACACCAAGTCTAGATTTACAGAAAATCTAAGAATGCCAAGTCATCTCCAGCTTCCTCGGGTGCATGAAACACAAGACTAGAGGATTGTTATACAGACAACTTTTGTTTTAATCTTTGACATTTTTTTTCTTTTCTCTTTTAGGAGGACATTATACCTCTTTTATCATGTCTTTTAAAAACTACACTGCTCTTATCATAGGCAGTGCTTATTGAGCAGCCCAGCTTAGTGCTGCTGGGCAGCAGTATTTCCACTGAATAATGAAGCAGAATGTGTACCCAGAGTTCTAATTAAAACCCCTAGTCATTAATCTATCTAAATGATACAATGCCTTCCAGTATAATTTTGTCCCAAATGGACCATTTTAGTCTGCTGCAGCAGCCTTTGGTGACCAGAAATAGTGTGTCAAACAGCCATGAGTTGAGACAGCAACATGTAAACCCCACAAGCTTATAGCGTACTAACACTAACACATTTAACAAGCTAAGAAACACATTCTACTTTTAAAGTCAATAGTCATATAAGACAGTCAAATTTTTTCTGACATGACATTTTCGCAGGGTTATGGAGGACAGCTTATGGATTCACAAAGACAGCAGTGCTTGCCAGGGCATGCATGAAGGTCAGAAACAGCCCAGTCCCAAAGAAATATGTTATATGACAACACCTCAGTATATCATGCTGCCATGATGTGCTAAAACTACAAGCAGAAGCAAGAAGATCAACAAGGCTCTTCTGTGTCGTCTAAACAAGCTGGTAGGTGGATGATGTCACCACTTCAATAAAAATGATTTTCAATGCATTTCTCTGATGAGGCCACAACGTTTTAGAACTATAGTTCTTTTCATGGACAAAGCAAACACACCCAAAACTGATGAATTTTTAAAGAAGTTTTGGTATCTGTAACTGTTGGCGTTTATTTCAATAAATGTGCTAGATATAAACCAACTAAACTGTTGAAATGCAAGTGGCTGATGCGAGTTTTCAAAGAACATTTGAGATTGTTTGCAACTTCACTTTTAACCTAGTCAACACAGCCTGTGAAAAATTTGTTCAAAACAAGCGATTAAATTGCACCATGTCCATGTTGAATTGTTATCTGGTCTTTAATGAGACTCTCATAAATATGCCATACAGTATTTTGTTGACCTGGGAACTTACTGTCAACATTGGTGGTCAAAATTGTACATAAATGGCTTAATGGCAACAAAATCTTGGTTTCATTTTGTTCCCCCTTCAATTTTAATGATAATAAGGGTATGTAAACAATTTATAGCAATAATAACCAGTGGACATAATGCATGCTAAATAATGCAACCAAACTGCAGTGACAGTAGTAAGTCATTAAGTATCTATTTACAATGAACTGTGCAACTCAAGTGTATTTTTTTCTTTTTGCCAGAACAAGTTTTACTACTACTATAACGAAGGGCCTCATCTCATATGCAGTATCTAAACTCAGGTAAATTAGCAAACAATTTAGTTGTATTATTTTTATGTGCACAGTAACAGGAACATGTGTGCCAAATTTAAAATAATATAATGAGATGCAAAAACTGTAATGTTATAATAACCTTACTGAGACAGCATTGGCTTTTATAGCAAGAAAATTAGGTAGGAAACAATTCCAGCAGGCTGAAACGCCGTCACAGAAGCCTAATTATTGTCCTCAAGAGACTCCACGTATCTGTTGTCTCAGCAACTAAGCAGCAAGAAATATAGTGTTTTTTCCCCTTTATTAGTGGAAGTAAACTTAATACTGGTTTAAGTTTTCTAACTATGAACTGAAAGCATCCAAGTTGATTTTGTCCTGTGTTATTTTTAGCATTAAGCTCAGTATTAGCTAAGGCATACGCAGAATTCAACCAATACATTGAAAAAGATGAAAATACTACAAACAATAAGGTTATCTTAATCCATTTCATCCAAAAGCAAAATCTGCTGTTTGTTTCTATAAGGTTTGTGTTTATTACCAATTTTTTATTAGTATGAACATACTCAACATCTTATCTAAAATAAAAACAATGCTGAAAATGAAAAGAAAATGATTGTTTGTCTGGCATAAATGGCAAGACAAACAGACTGCTGTAAAGCATATTTATGAGAAAGGTTTTCAAAATTCTAATATTCTGAATCGATATGACACTAAAGCTGTTCTAAAAGGTTACATTTTTGGGAAAACACACTGGAGAATATATTCTGCATGTACAAAAAATAGAAAATGCTGTGCCTAATAACCACAATTTAAAAGTTTGAAGTTTTAAAATAAAAGTTGGAAATAAGATTTTCCTTGCCTTCTTGAATTATCTCTAAAGCCACTAGTTTCTGAAGAAATGGTTCAAATTGGCTGCTTTATTTGCCTCAATAAGACCCATTTCTAACTATGTTTCTCAGCTCTTTGGAGGCAAATGAACACACTCTTAAAATATATCTGAATGATTATTTATATTTTCAAGAATTCTCTGGGAAATATTGACATCAATTCATGAGAAAAATGTTATTCAAGGCTTGCAGGCATTTCCGGTGGATTTCCTGGAGAACTCTCCTGGTGCACAAATTATGTTAAATTCTACTGTGCAAATACTTAATGTGTTGAATTACCCATGAAGAATATGCAATCATTCAAATGTCACTGTATTATAAGCAACGCTCATGACGATGCGTCCTAATAAATCACTTGCACCCAGAGGAGGTCACAAAGCTAGCATGTTGCTTAGGGGTTACATAGAAGCTCATCAGTTATTTCCCGGGATGCGGGGTAAGGAGTGTTGGACCACAGAGTTGGTCCTGCTAAAGTGCCCCTCGCTACAGGGGGCAGATGTTTACTGACAGCCCCACAGAGGCTGCGAACAATCATCTGCTCCCACACATTCCTTGAGGGGCCTCGCTATTACATTAATGCATGGGGTTTCATCTCATTATTCATAGCTGCTTGACTCCAGAGGGAGACTGTTGGGAGGAAGTTACTAGGGCAGGGAATGGATACTGGGTCAGCTTTACCATTCCAGGTGGCATTAAGCCAAAGAAAACTAGCCCCACAGAGACCTGCTGTTCTGTGAAACGGAAAGTTTGTTTAAATATAGCTCTGAATTAAGAGTTACAATGCAAATATTATTTTTAACCTTTAAGGAAAATTATTTGAACTGGCCTTTTTGTGATCCATATCAGCATATTTTTATTTAGACAAATCTGAACTAGTAAAAAAAAACTACTCCTAAAAATGTCAACAGGAGTTATTAGTTCCAAGTCGGCTCACATGTTATGTTAGATTCTTTGGCAAGAAATTAAGCTATTGTTATATGTTTGGGATAAAATACAGTTTTACTTGGCTTGATATAGAGATGAACAGTTAGATTATGTTTCTAAAGCTGTTGTCCCCGTGTTTCATGTTTTTGTTCCATACCTAATGATCTCCAGTGGAAAGTACAATATGCACTATACACAGTTTTTGAGTGTTCATAAATGTTCAGCTAATTAGTTACTAAATTATGTTGAAAGTAGGTGAGAATTTAGGTAAAATAAATTATACATACAATAAAAATTTGTAGAAAGGCATGCTGGACAACTTTTTGCCGAAGCTTTCTTGCATTATTAAAAGAACCGACAGACATGCCAGAGTGTGATGGGGGTATGATGACTGTTATTGAGTTTGAAATTCTGAGCCATGGATACTAATTTCACATACAGATGTGTCCTCAATTTCTCTAAAATCAGACACAGGTCTAATGCCAATCCAACCAATTGAGACCTTGACACCGGGTCACTCCAAGCTTGAACATCTCAAGCTTCAGCCATTTCAGGAGACATAAATATGCAGTACTCCCTATTCACTCGTCTCATGTTTTTTGGAAACTTGAAGACATTATTTCTCTACTTAGTTGTCAGATCATTTGCTTTTTATCTACAATATAATAGAAATATTTGTTGTTCTACAGGGGGGAAATTCAGTTGTCACAGCAGCAAGTTAAGGTTTGTGGGGACATGCATAGTCATGCAAGGCAGAAGAATAAATGAGTGTACAGTCATAATAAAGACACAACAAAAGAAAAAAAATATTGTGCATTAGATTAATAAGATATACTCAGATTTAAAAGTAATTAAAGTGAGGACTTAAATTCAAAGAAGAAAAAAGTACAAGATATGTATGGATAGAAATGTGCATAAAAACAACAACCGATTTATAAGTGACACCAACAAAATGCTTTTTCTTAGTTTAAAAACTGTCCCAATCGTCAGACACTAATTCAATTTGAAATTAAAAACTGAGAATAAAGAAAACACTCCATGTAAACTTCACTACAATCACAGAAAGACTCACAGTCATATCACATTGTCAAAGAGACTCTGGTTTACAATAAATACGTCACAAATAGATGTGGAAGTACTTTGTCTCAGGGACAAATAACTAAGTTATTAAAAACTTTTTTTTTGCAAAAGCAATAGAAGACATACAGACAATTGGCTCCACTCTAATATTCCTTTAGGCTTGATATGAAGATAAAAGATGGATCACATGGAGTCTTGTTGGAGCTGGAAAGTGGTACAGCTACAGCTGATGGAAACCAGGCGTTGTACTAAGAGATAATATATATATCTTGTTTGTGCAGAACCTAAATGCTACATGATAGTGCTTCTGTACTTACAGTACAGACATGCTGTATTTTTTTGCTCATTTTATTGATGCCCTCTAAAATGCAATTGGAAAATAAGATCCAAAGAGGCGGACAATGTCCACAATTATATCTCTCTAGTGGAATAAAGAAAACACACTTAAAAATAAATATTATTTCTTTTGGCTTTTGCCAAGAGTGAGCAACAGCCTGTCTGTTCAAGTTTTGAATTTAATCTTCTTGGTAAGAAATTATTTATGCTACTGAAGGCTGCTTTTAATGCAATACACAATGTACTTTTTCACACACTGGAGTCTCTGTCTTAATTTGAGCAACGCAAAATACATTAAGAGAATTTATTTAAGACATTGACCAAAAAATTCCACCTTCAGACGGTGGTACGTCTGTCTGTACGTGTGTCTCTGCTTAGATGAGGCCACCAATCTTTCAACTAAAGTAACAGAACAAACTGAAGAAAATAATTTATATGTTTCCATCTCTCTCAGTCCAATTGGTGTATTTCACATCACATGGATTGGACATGTGAAATAAAAAGTTAAAGAAAACATTATATGAAATAAAGGGGAATTGAACCGGGAATAATAACTGACCACTTGTGCAGAAAAATGCTCAAAAGGTATAAAAAGACAAGACAATAAATATGTCAGTGTTTAAAAAACATTCTTTCCTCTTATGAGTGCAAAGTAATACCAACAGAAGCCTTTAAAAAGGCTCCTTGCAGCCAAGATATTGCAAAAGAAGCATGTTATGATGGTTGAAAGAAAAAAGGTCTCTCAAGACTCCTGCAACCTGATTGTTCCAATACTGGCGGCATTGGTTACAAACATCGATGAAAGACTTTTATTTTAGCCTCGACTAGGTGCTCCCTGCAAAATCTTTGACTTTAATATTTGTAATTATCAGAATAATTGCCCAAGAGCCAAGGATAACTCACAGAGAGCCTCAGAAAGACTTTAGTCAGCTTTTCTATTTAAAAAAGTAAATTCAATCACCATGGCATGAACTCAATCACCATGGCTTCCAATAACACTCACTGAAACAAGTCTCTACTGCTTAAGAAAAACCTCACCTGTTTAATTTTTGCTTGCAGCTCATGATGTAGCTGAAAAATATGGTTTTTCAGACCAAAAAGACTCTTTAGATCTAATTGCATATGTATTCATCATCATCTTGAATCAATCAATGGAGAGACAGTTATGACAGGAAGGTAGAAAGAAAACCAGTGTGAATACTTCAGCAAGACAATCATCTCAAACAAATAAATAGCGAATATATCAGTTAGTCACAGAAAGGGCTACATGGTCCTGGCTTGGAGTTTGCATGTGTTCTCCACACATACTTGGGTTCTCACCAGGAACTGTAGTTTCCCGCCAGAATCCAGAAAAGATGTTGAGAAGCAAAACGTTATTAATGCATGGAAATAACTTCTTAATGTATCCATATAAAAGCCATCGTTCAGCTGTTTTTCTGTAGTATGACTTTATGTTTTCCCATTCTGTGTATTTGTGGACCCTTTGGGTTTGAGAGTAACTTATAGTGTGAACAGCAGGTCTGTTAGAAATGTCTTTACTAAGAGAAACATTAATGTGATTAACACTTATTTCACCCACTTTACTTTATGGCCGTACTACTCATATGAGACTAGAGAATAAATAAAATGTCTTCTTAATCTGAAACAGACTTATTACTTATCATTATTAATCTAACTATTACTCCTACTGTAAGATTATGCAAAGTTAGAACAGCCCAGTAGTTCAAAGCACATTAAATGTGCTAGTGAATGACAAGGCAGTGAAAATGGATCTTTTTTTCTGTTGCTTGAAATTTATAAAAAGAAATTTGCAGCAGCATTGCAGTTAATAAGCATCAAACCCCTCTTGAATGACACAGAGGACACAGAGTTGCTGAATGACTGAGAGCTAAATCCCCTTGTGTGTTCTGAAAGAGCGCCAGCGCTGCAACATCAAAGTTGAAACTATGCAAAGTAAGCGTGCAGCATTAAAAAAAAAAAAAAGACCAGATGGAGAGACTTAGCTTGTGAATAACGTTTATACTATCTAACCACAGCGTCCAAGTTACATGAGATATATTATCGGCGTGAAGACATCAAAGGCAACTCGGTCAGATCCTAAGTTGTTTTGTTGACTGATGCAGCTTTCATAATAATTTTTTGAGGATTTTATTATCAATTTAAACCTATTTATATTTTATTTGAGGAGGTCACACTTGGTCAGCCTCCTGATCAGTTATTACATGGATAAATGTGGGAGTGATGTAGTCACCGATGTTACTCACAGCCTGCAAAAAAACTGATCCGTAAGCACTGTGTACACAAATAGGGCTGGATTTCTCTCCTTTGTGGAAGAGTTTAAAATATTCATCACTTATACATGCTACTTGTGAGTCTGCCAGGGGAAAGACATAGAAAGAGCATAACATGCACCGGCATTCCTAAAATATAGCATAAAAATAAAAACACACATCTTGAAATTACACATATAATACCAGCATAGAAACAAAACATATTAGAAAATGGATGTGCTATCCATTTACACTTTTATACAGAGCATGATTTAATTAGAATCTAATTATTTTTGCTATATTTTCAGTCTACCTGTTTTTATCTTAAGTAAAGTTGTACATATAATCCCTCTCAAAATATTGCTTTTGATACTTGAAATCATATTAATAAAATGTGCCTTCTCTTCAAAAGCAATGAAGTCCCTCCCTTCTACGTAAAAGGAAACATCCAAAGGCATACTGCCTTGATGACTCAGTCAGAAAGTACAATCCTCAAGACAGATTCATAGGAGTATTGATGAAGCACATAGGATATAACACAATTTAGGATGCGAAAAGCTCCGTTCTGATACACTGATAATGCTGTAGCATGTTATTTCTAAATAATTAATTTAATCTATCTCTGTTTTTACCTTCTTTGTAGAATATATTTAGGGTTACTAAAAGAAAACCTCTTTGATGACATAAAAATCCAAATTTGGGCTAATGGTTTACGTCCGAACAAAATGCATTTCTCTGCAAAGGTACTCTACACTTTCATCTGTCTTTTACATGCCTGTTTTGTATCTTAACAGCTTAAGTGCTTCATCTTTTGTCCTCTGGATTTGCAGGAGCTTTCAAAGGCCCTTTCAACACAGGTGTGCTTTTTAAGGTGCTTAAGCAATTAAAGACATCAGAGTAGAGCATATATTTAAATAGACCCCACTTAATATATATAATTGGCCATGAGCAAGGTTGGCTTCTTAAATATGCAGTGGTAATAATAATATGTTCCCAGAAGGAAACAACAGCCTGAGGATTAACAGAAAGCCTTAAGTGCTGGGTTCACACAGGACCAAATTTATGTACATGTAGAAAGTCAAAATTTGAAAAATGTCCTACTGATTGTATATATTATCATGGGTTGAGCTCCTCATTTGACTCTGGTAGATGTGGACACAGAAATCCTAGCACAAAAACTTGCATTATAGACAAGAGTTTAAACCAAATATTTACATCCACTGAATTAAAAGATGTACAACCTTTATTTTCTTCATTATCTGACATCACAGCTGACAAAACCTTTCCTGTTTTAGGTCAAGTTACCAAATTACTACAGTTTTCTAAATGCCAGAGATTTTTAGCGTTATTTAGAATTGCTTTGTAAGAAGCATGACAATAAATGTGTGGGGTCTCTTTTCCACAAGCACACAACACAAACCTTTTCAGCTCTATCTGCAAAATCAGAGTGATGGAGTGTTGTGATGGCCACTCCACAAAACTCAGGTTTTTACTTTGGCTGCAACATTATTGTAGATGGATATAAAATATTTATATTTACTTGTACCAATTTCAAGCCAATTGAAGCTCAAAAAGCAAGAGTCAGTATACACTTTTTTATACCTAGATTTATATAAACGTGGATGGATCAATAATACAGCCTTTTCTACTCAAAAATTCAGCAAAAAGCATCCGCAGGTACTTGCTGAGGGATGATTGTACGCTGATTTGGAAACTGCAGGCACATTTTAGACAAGTCTTATATATTCCAGTTAGCCAATTAAAATTTATTGAAATGACTAAAGTGCCAGCGATGTTTCAGTTTCTGAGAAAGAGATGTTGCTGCGCAGGAATGAGCATGAGTACACTGTGGTTTAATCAACTTCTATGAAGTGAAAGGAATACAATCATGCTGTCAGTAGACAACAAAAGATTAATTTAAATTCTAGGAGGCCAGTCAGCATCAACCCATGAGCAGAGCTGTCTACTTTTCTCATATTATAAAATTGAGAAAACAAGTATTGACAAAATATAAGTTGAGCATGGCAGATGTACTTTTAGGATGTTATCATTTCGAGGAAAAAGAAAAGACAAAAAAAGTGTTCAAGGATTCTGTCCCACCTATCAAGTTCCTATATCAGCTTGTCCATGTAAGGTCACAGTGTTGGTGGCACTGGTTCCTATCTCAGTGGTCAGCTAACACTATGGGCAAGTTTCTAGAAATTACAGGACAACACAAAGATGCATAGTAAAGACACCCTTGAAAGAACCTGGCCAGATTTATAATTTGCTCATAAAATACATTAGTGAGCTTGAAAATATATATTTTTGAAATACAAAGTTTAACCATATTTTTTTTAATAGAAATATTAAATTAAATCTTTGCACGCCACCAATGGCCAACTGTCGGAAAGTCGGGTACATCATGGCTCCTGTACAACACAGAAAGAGCACATGACCAAATAAAAAAAATACCCTATTAAAATATTTTTTTAAAAACAGATGTACTTGCACAAACTAATAGAGTAGAGAAGAATTTAAAAATGTGAATTTGGTCCTTAAGGTTTTACATTGGTTGTCATGGTTTGAAGCACTCTTCTGACCCACAGGTGTAGAAACTCTCGGGAGACAAGGGTAAAAGCTTAATAGGTTTATTGCAATTCAGGAAGAAGTGGAGATGAGTTGATCCAGGAGGGGAGTGGGGAGTGGAATCACTGAGAAAGATGGCGAGAGATGAGAGTGGGAGGAATAACAGATGTGAATGTTGCTGGAGAAACCTTGTGGAAGGTCTTACTGAACTTATATGATTAGTTTGGAGCATGAAAGAAGGGAACAGAGTACGGGGGTGTAAGTTTGTGCGGAATAGATGTTAGAGCATTGCAGGGCAGGTTTGGTTGGAGTATCAGTGGAAGTGAGGAGCCCTGCAATCGCTGGATATGGAGAATGAAATCTGAGAGATTTTTGCATGCAGGACAGGTGAGAGAGCAATCCAGGAAGTAACTTAAGAAGGTACCTTGGAAGCAGGGATGATGAACAGAGCTGACATGAGGCTTGAAAGATCACTAGTAAAGTCACACTATGTGGAGGGTTTAGAGGTATCACCACAGCTGATACACAGGAATTAAATGACCAGCAGCCAGATCTTCTTAAGCATCTGCTGATGTGCTGATACATAGCAGGTGTGCAGGAACACACTGCTCACACTGTCTGGTGGAAACCTGCAGCTCCTTTAAAGAGAACACGGCCCACAAGCACAACATATACATACCAAGATAGTGGTAAAACTTACAAACATCACAACTAGCATAATGCTGTAGACTGCTGGCACCAAATCATTTCACTACCAGTAAAAATTCAAGAAAGACATGCATTCAGACACTGGGATGGTATCTGTTGGCATTGGGCATTAGGTGGATAGTGGAGAAGAAATACATTTTTGTTTTGTTTTGTAAGAGAAGCAGCAGAAGAGGCCATATGTTTCTAGGTGCCATTGTCCATCCTGACTACAAATGACTTTTATAACACTTCTAGTATTGCTTTTATTTTTAGATAATTTGAAATTAACATACTGTATTTGCCAGGAGGACCAGCATTTTAAGTACCTAAATATACCTTTTAATTTTCTGCAGTTCATGTACAATAATTTTCAAGCATGCTATTAAAAAGGTCTTCTTACATGTGCTTGTTTTTTTTGTGTGTTTATGGAGTAGAAATATTGTAGTTAGGAATCAGGTCACATCTTTTTGTTTTTTTCCTGCTCAGCCAGTTAGGCAAAAGAAATGTGATCCAATAACTGAAAATACAATTTCATGAACCTTTTCTTTACTCAGTCTAAGAAACTGGGATGTAGATTACTGTAATGAAAAAGAAGACAGAAGCCACTTTTAGAGAATGTCACCAAAACGCAGATGATGCCCTGAAAGTTGTTAAAGTGAGTTTAATTCATCATGGTCTATTACAGCATGGACAAGCTTTCATGATCAAGGCAATGACCCGTTTTCCAAACAACCACTCAGCATGTGGCTTGAGCACACTGTGGGGGTGAAAATGTATTGAGCCTGATTTATTGCGCACTGTGAAAATTTCTGCAATGAGCTCTGAAGTAATAACAGGCAGTCTGCAGTCTGATCTGTCTCTGCTTAGCGTGAGTTTTTGCTCACTTTTTAACATTAATTTCACATAAGAGTACCGTCAATAAAAAAATAAAAAAAAGGCCTGGACCCACATGAGTAATACATTTTTTATTCAGACTGACACCTATTTAACAAGAAATGTTTGCCAATCTAAGGGAGGGGAATAAAGATATTACATGGGTATTCTGGCTAAAGAATGAGTCTAATCAGGGTGAAATCACTCACATTTGTCTTGGTTTTATCTTTTATTTTAAATGGGGGTTGCTTGAAGTGGGCTGTAGTGATGTGAATTTTTTAGGTGAGAAATAATCTAGTCTCTTAGATATGAACAATTCTTTTTCAAGGTTCAATAGTCTGTGGCATTTAAAATAATTGTAGACATTTCTTTACCAAACTCAAAAGAAAATAAAATCCTATTTATTACACAATCTGAATTGCTCTTTGAAGTTTAGAAAGTCACCATTACCCTATCTAGAAGTCTATAAAGAGCTAATATAGCACTATATAAATCTGATGTAATTTCATCAATGCATCGATGAAAACATTGGCTGTTTTCTCTTTGTATTGGCAAAGAGATTGTAACTTTGTGAATAGTAAGTTGGCACCCACTGTCTGCTGCTGGTCTCCCCTGAAGTCTCGTCACAGTGGCAAGAAAATCCGCAAACGGATCAATCAGATGCCTGAACTATCTCATCCTACTCCAGATATGAAGGAGAAGCAGCTGTACTCTGAGCATCTCATCTTATCAAACAACCATGTTTTGTGCGGGAGGAAATTTTAACAGCTTATCTCTAAGCACTTACAATACTGCAAGCCAAACTTCCAGCCATATCTTGCTAGTAGTGACTATCATTAGTGATCAAAATATTAAGATACTAGAAGCCAAAAAACTGACCTACCACCTTTAGTGTGGTTTAGAACAATGTGTCTGCTGATTGAATGCATTAAAGTTCCTAAAACTACACATTCTCCTCTCCATGATTAAGCCCTTAAGGGCCGCCCATGAGCACCACAAACAGATCGCAGAAAATACACAGCCTTGGTGGAGTCCAACCTGTACTGGAAAATGAAATTGGACCATGAACCAAAATCCCCTCCAAATACATTTGATAAAGATTGCATTTAGTCTTGGCTGCAAACGCTTTAATAACAAACAAAACAAACCCAATCAACCAAGCAAAAAGCGGCCTACATGTCTCAAACTGGTTCATACCTCTTACAGCTAAGAGCATTGTAGTGCCAGACAACACACTGATGTGTAAATTGCGTAAAAACCGCAGGTGGTGCCACCCTTGAATGAGCCTGCTCCTTCTATTTTCTGTGCACGTTATATTGCTAAGCAACACAAAGATTACTGAACTCCTTTTTGGAAGAGTTGGTTGTAGCCATCACTGACTAATGATACTGTGCTGCTGTACTGAACTATTTGAGCACCATGCTGGCAGTTATTAGGTCTGAAATGTTCTGCACAGTTTGCCCTAGATACTCTTACTTCCCAGTGTTGCTCACGATTCATAAATTAACTTATTCTTTGTGTCATTTGTCCCATCGAATTGCCATAATTATTTACATTTTATGGCTACAGGATGAAAACAACCACCCAAGGACCATCAAAGAGTGTAAAGAGGGTCAAATTTCATATTCCTGCCAAATAGAGTCAGATAAGTCAATAATCTAGCCTATTTTATACCTATAATCAATGTGTTACAGGTGAGGCCTACTTAGCAAGTTATTTAAATTGAGAAAATTATGGCAAAAAATTTGAAAAATGGTTCTTAACAAACTGATTAAAATACACACTTCTTACAGACATCTGGCTGAAAATGTGACCACCGTTCTTATCAGAAATAGCAGCAGAGCTATTCTTATTATGCTGGGTTCTTGGTACAGATCCAACTTTTAATCAAAGTTCAACTGTTTAAAAAGATTGAGATCAAGGCTTTTATTTTGTAGAACCAGCTATTTGTTACTGTGTTAACAGAAAGGCTGAGCTGTCTCAAACTTTCAAGGAAGTGTAGTTATTGCTTGATTGTTTTGGTTGCTTTGATTTGCAAGCTGTAATGCACACTGTTTAGCAGTGATGATTTGAGTGCTGATTTTATTTGTTCTCATCCTATATAAAATTCACCCACAAATTGTTAGCACCTATATTATGCCCATGCGTTAAAAAGCTGCTAGATGTTAGGTTTCCTTTTTCCCTCCATACTGTAATAAGGTGGCGTTTTTTATGAAACTGTTTAAAGTGCTCCTGGATATGAAAATAACCCTAGAGTTTTGCAGAGATATCCCTACCTATGCACTCCACATTTCTTTTAAAACTTCTCATAAAAGGTTGAAATAACACATCACAAAACGGTTACCAATAACATCCAAGTGAGGCTATGTTTGCCTGTGTAAAATTGTAATATTTTTATAACACAATGTGCATATACGCATCTGTAGGGACTGGAAATAAGGTTAATTCAAAGGAGACTCCCATCAGTGTCAGAATTGCTTCTTGTAGTACTGCAAAGAGGTTATTTCCACTCATGCAGCTATTGTATGCTCCATTTGCATGTTTCACCTGAAGTCTCCTCAAAATTGTGGGAAAATTACCCTAATGCCTCCCAACCTGCAAGGAAAGGGTAAGCTGCTGACAGCCTGGTAACATCAAGTAAACAAATTTAAAGTCTTAACAGTATAACAGATGAGTCATTTCTATATGACAGACCAGAGTCAGAATATGTGTGCTTATGTTCTATGACTCATTCTGATTGGTTTAAGCTAATTTGCATAATACAACTTAGCCTAACCCTTGAGGGCTTCTATGTCAGGAAGCTGGGAATCATCCAAAGCTTATTACCTTATTAGGAGAAATTAAAATAGCTTTCAAGAGTCACAAGATTACAAAGAAGATTTATTAAGGTTTTGGGAATGTTGCCACTTTTGGCCTAATTTTAGATCTGTCTATAAATAAGTATTATCATCTGCAGTGTTAAATTATTTTGTGAATTATGGAAATAGCAATCTGTTACATATGCCTATATATTCATAGGAGTCTCCTTTCTAGAGCTGAAATACTTTTGGAGCAAATAGGTACTTAGACTGATTTACTGTGCTTTATTGTGATGCAAAATAACTTACATTTTATTGCACAATTTTCATGTCAACTGCTGCACAAAAGCTGCACAGGCACTTGGATGTAATAATTTTATTGCAGGTGTCTCAGAGTGCAGAGGAAGTCGAAAGGTTAGCACTTTGATATGCTGCATGATGTGATTCGGCTCCTTTTGTAAACAAAGCTGTTTACAAATCTCTCATGGATAGTTAGGAGGCTACAAAGATTCCAGGCTCCTAGTTAAGCACATTTTTCTCAGATTATGGATAAGTAGCTGTGGACTTAACCCTCTTCAGTAATAAGTGCCGACTCATGGAGAACCATAAAAAAAATCTGTTTGATTCTACTTGGACAGAAGACATTCAATAAAATTCACATGAGTCCTGTTTATTAAATGAACAAAAGAAAATCCTAAGATGACCAGCGTTTATACTACAAAGTACGTTTAACAGATCCACTAATTATCTGTTCCACTAATTACTCCTAACATTAAGGATCCTGCCTAAATTGCATTACAAATCTGATGACTAGAAAGAGAGCTGAGCTCAAAACTAAGGAAAAAAAACTGCTGGATTGGGAAATCAATGTTTTCCATTGTAGTCAAATTGCCTGAATTAAAAAAAAAAAGAAAAAAAAAACTTTAGGAAGTTTGACAATATGTGAAAAGATTCAGGGGCTATAACCACTTTTGCAAAGCATAGTAAAAGTACCAGTATGGCAAGTCCTGTTGATCTAAAGGTTAAAAGGGATGTTTCAGTAGCAGCTTTCTTAAAACTATGCTAAGCTTTGACAAAAATTGTGTTTACAGTTACCTTAATTTTCTGTAGAAATTTGGAGAGAATGAGTAAGTTACATTTTTGCTCCAAAATGTAAGAGTATGAAAGGGTCTAACATTTCCATTTGGAAACATAGATCTTGAAAACATACTGAAATAAGTTACGTGCTTCTAAAAGCACGGGAACACAAACCTTTCTAGCAAATAGACAGAAAGACCTTTACCTGACAAAGTGATTATAGCAAAACCACTAGCTTAGAAAATGCTACGTATGAATAAGTACATAACTTTAACACCAATTACTGGGGTTACAAAACCTAGAAATATTAGTTTACACCGTATCCACCAACTGGAATTGTCAATAAGAACATACAAAATAATGTCTTAATGCGTCTTCCAGCTTCACACTTGCTCCAATTTTATCTTTTTAAATAGTAGATTTTAAAACTGCAGTTGACAAACCCCTGAGCACCATTTCCATGACTTTGTCTCCATTTTATTTCAAGTCTTTGGGTCTGAGCTGTCCTCATACAACACAGATTTTGTTCTGTAACCTTGAGTCCTACCCTGAGGCAGAACTCATAAGGTCTTTGCTGCACTAGTAGTCACAATCTGAGCGTAGTTAATTTTTTTCCCCTCTACCATCTATTCCGTTTTGTCTTCTGGTCTGGAAATAAGCTTTTGTGTGGCTGCAAGGACAGCATTCCTTTCACCACTCATATTATTGTCCTTTTCCACCGTTTTTCTTGCTTTTATCTAAATTTATTCAAATAAATAATATACTTTATTGCAGGAATGCATCACATAGATCTGTGCTAACATTTTGGCAAGAAAAGCAATTCTAATTGTATGATCCAGAAATGCTTTTCATATTTGAAACTTACATATTTTTTTAAACTATAATTGTATGCTTTCTCTGTGATGGAAGTATTATAACCCACAAAGCTGTCTCACATTTTAAGAGATTAAGAATTTTACTTTACAAAGCAGGATTTAAATCTTTAAATCAAGATGTATTAATTTACTCTTTCATTATGATGCAGCTTTTCCACAAAGTACTAAACACATAACACCGCAGAAGATTTATTCCCCCGCAGCACAGTGTATGCTGACTCAATCTTTATTTGTACATGCAACCAACCATTGAATTTGTCTGGTTTATGGAATCCTGTTGACCTTTGACCCAAGCAGCCGCAAGTCAGCACCTTTCCTTTGCTCATACAGGAAAACAACGATTCTTGCAAGGTCAGCCTTTCTCTTGCTATGGATCAATCTCTAGATCATTGCCAGTAATCTCCAAAATGTAAAGCCATTGATGGCTGAATTTAATCTTTGAAAGCCAGATGAAGTAAAGCATTCCCTCTACTGAAGAACTTTATGAGTTGGAACCAATTGGCTGGATGGTGATGCTGTAAAACAAGGTGGAAAGCTCACAGATTTTCCAAGGCCTTTGTGGATCAAAACAGCTTCAGACAGAGAGAATCTCCTGTGTAGCCTGAATTAGGAACACATTCCAGATTTTCTAAACAAAGGTGTTAGAATCTACATGAAGCCGTTTTATACAAGAAATGTGTGACTGCTTCCTAAAAAGATTTTCTATTGAAAATTCATGAACCATTCAAGCATTTCAGTTAATATATAATATTTGAATAATAGAAATGTCTTTACTGACGTGATGTTATTTTTTCACTTTACCTTTGTACTGAATAATACCCTCGTCACACTATTGTGCATTTGGTTTGTCATTTATTAGCTACAAGAAGATGTGCTGCCTTAGGTAAATAACTGTCATGCATCTAATGCTGTTGCATAAATAATTTGATCACCAGATAAGCCAGCGTGCCACTGGTGATTTAGACATAAAGAAAATTCTGCATCAGTCCTGACATGCCACTGCTTCCTACATTGGCACATATATCTAAACACCGTATCTAAAATCTTATTACATGTGAATGTAAAGACTACACATCTAAGAGTGTATATAAGCCCTGTAACATAAATAAATAAACATTCTGCTTTCAAAAGTCTGTTTCTAACTTTTGTTTTGTATAATCAGCAAATATTATGACGAAGTTTGCAAAATGCAAAGAAATGCATATACATTAAGTTAATTTTGTCATGATCTTATGTTGGTTTTTAATGACTGCTTGACCATCCATTTTTCAGAAACATTTAGTCCAAAAAAAAAGGCCAAAACTTATCAAGCATGCTTTAAACTTTTTGGGAATTTCTCAGGTGGTTTTTCAAGCAGTTTGAGGAATTTATGGTCAGACAGGTAAACCGCTCACGCAACAAGATAATCTGTCCCAAAACATCAGTATTGACTGACTGATACTGATGGTTTTAGACTGGATTTCTTCCCAGAGTTTTCAGAATCTTGGGGATAAATGACCACAAAACTTTTGTACTCCATGCTCAGAATTACTAGAAATAATTGCATTTATTTGAAATGGAGATGTCTACAAAACTAGTTTAAGTTTTCGAGTATATAAATCTAACAAGTTACAGAATTAATTTGATCCAAATAAAAAGTGAGCGCTGTTTTCATCTGTATTAGTGTGAACAGTCTTTTTTTATGAAACAACTTGAACAAAAAAACAAAAAGAAATCTCATAGATGTTAACCAGAAAGATTTTTTTTTTTTTTTTTTTACACAAAGATGACACCTTTCTTACCTCCCATGCAGACACTGGCTGATGCATCGATGCAACTGTGTCTGGGTTTTGTTTATACAAACTGGCATTCATGAGTCAAATTAATATTGACACTCAGTGTTCATCACTTATAATGAGCAATATAATTAACCAATTACATCCATAATAGTCTGTGCTGACTTCCAATTTACCCAGATATGAAATCCTCTTCAGGCTTTATCACTTTTGGATGGGAAGTTATCAGTTGATCAAATAATATTAAAATTAAACCACAGATTGAAATTTAGAAGAAATTTCAAATAAATCAGTTTGTTTCAAATAAAAATAAAAAAACACTAAAAATACTGTAAAAACATGTCATAATGTTCAGATATTACAACAATCTGCAAGTATAAATAGTTGAGTTTTATGCATATATCAGTAAATAATCTAATTAGAAAACATTTTGCTTAATCTGGTATTCATCACGTTGCGTGTCTGCTCCATGTCTAATCGAGAAGATATACAAACATCCATCCTTTTCCAAAAGGGAAAACAAGGATTGCTCCACAGCTGATGGTTATCACTTCTGGAAAACAATTTTTTTATTTGTTTTGCTGGCAGTAGTAATCTGCAGATAACACAATAACTTAAGTTTCTGTGTCTGTAATTTCCTTTTAAAATAATTTGCATCTACTATACCAGAAAATCTAACAAGAAATAGTTCAAATTTGTCAAACTGAGAAGTCATTTTTCATACATTTGTCTTTTTGTGTGCCTGCATAAACAGGATTCTCTCACTAAATAGTCACTAATTTGTCTCAAGTTTAATGCAACTCAAATAGTTTTCTCAATGGTGCTTTCTCAACAGAGCAGTAGGATAAAAATAGATGTAAAAATCAGAAGTAATCATAACTTGTAATGCATTATGAAATAAGTATTGCTGCCATTCATACAAGTTGAATTTTTTCACAGTTTGTCAAATATGACTGTAAACCAGAATGCATTGTGCTAGGATTTTATAACACAAAACACCACAAAGTAGTGTATAATTAATGAGTAGATGGAAAATGATACATTGATTTGATTTCTTCCCACAAGAAACTGATATTCAGCAACGGTCAATACTTTGCAGAACCATATTTTGCTGCAGACTAAACTACAATGTCTACGTTTACTGTGGCTGAGCACTTTTTTGCAAAATAGTTCAAATTCACACAGATTATTTCAGAGTAGATTATTTCAGTGAAGTCCTATTTTAGTGACCCTGCTGAAATAGAAAGAGAAATCCCAACCACATGATGTTACCAGTATGTGTGCCATAAGAGTCTTCAGGATGAGGTGTGGCGTTTTCAGCCGAAAAGCTGAATATTGTTCTTATCTGACCAGATGACCCTCTTCAATCTGGTAGCTTTGTCTGGAACTGACGTACTGTAAATATGACATTTCATAAATTTTTTAAAATAATGGATTTTTTTTGTCACACTTTTATAAAGGCCAGGTTTGAGGACTCCATTAGTCATTGATGATAATGACAATGACACATTCACTAGCTGATTCATGAATCTCTGCATACGGGGTGGCCATATGAAATTAAAATATAAATTATGATATTTAGCTTTTTTTTTTATTATAACAATAAAAGTGATGATTAAATTCTTTTCAGTCTTTTATAGTCAAATGTGATGGCCAGTCACAAATCACTTCAAACACATAATATATTGCTCTTAAAAATAAATATTTTTTTTAAATTGGCTCTTCACGACACCAGTGACAAAGTATGATGATTAAATACTAACCTGCACACAGTAGCTACCTTTCTAAATATATTTTTTTATTTTATTAATATTTATTGATGATTTTATGAAACCAGCAGTGGAAAAATGAAGAAAAATCTGAGTGTACAGTCAGTTTTTTTTTTTTTTATTATTATTTTATTTAAATTTTTCATCACAACAAATTAAAAAGTTCATGGTGTTTTTTCACAATAATGCAATAAATACGTACCCCTAATCTCTTCAGCTCCAGTCCTTGGTAGCTTTTCCAATTATTGCTGTTCTTATCTAAAGGCTTAAATAAAATCCCATATCTTTGCTTGTAGTTGTGCCATAATGAATTGAACTGTTAGTTGTTTAAAGCTATGGATTTTGATCTATAGACTATTGTTCTTTCTCCCTGACTTGTATTGTATACTCGCATGTTACCCATTTAGCTTGTGGTGTTTTCTTTCCATTTCACATCTTTGCAACAACTTAGTGTTGTTCACTATATAAACTTTACAACAAATGCTTATAAACTTTAGTTTACAGTGTGTCAACTAGTTTGCGGGAAAACAAATGCTTTTGTAAGTCATCAGCAGTAAACTACAGTTAAGACTGAAATAATTTTAAAGTAAACCAACACCAAGATATCTGTTCATCAAAAGGTCAACAGACATAACCCTTTTTGTTATTATTCTTGTTCATGTATCATTCTTTACCTTATCATTGATAAATAACAAGATTATGTAGATCTTGTTATTACGCAGTGGCCCCCACTGCTCTGCAACGTTTAGATGTGACTCTGCTGCACCACACCTGAAAAGAATAATTAGGTCATTAACAAGGCTCTGGAGAACTTATCTACACAAGAATGAGGTAATTAAGCCATTTCATTAAAGTGTTTTGTACCTGTGGCATATCTAAAAACTGCAGGACAGTGGCCCTTGAGGACTGGAGTTTGACACCCCTGATGTAGATCATCCCTTAGAGAATATAGTGGATTAATTAGCAAAACATACAAAAACAAAAAGGACAGAGAGACAATGCCTTTGCAGAAGAATTCGACATTTTCATTATCACTTCAGACACTTAAATAATATACTAGCAGTGCATTGTACAGTGAAATTCAGGAAAAGACATTTGTCTCCACTCATCTCCTGTGGGAAAAATGTCTTTTTGGCTGCAGAATGTTTCCCATTGCTCAAACTAGTATTTGTGTTGTTTTCAACAAGAAATGTATAAACAAACTTCTTTTTATTTTCACTGAAAACTGCTGCCAGTGTTGACAGAAACAAAAACGGTCAAAAAGATTTGTGCGACAAAAATGCACATATTTTTTCTGACGTTAGTTTTAATTAATTAATGTCTGCATAAAATGTTTTTATTAAAAACTAAGCTCTGTATCAAAATACAAGAGTAGCTGTGTGCAAAATAAATCTAGAATGCATAATGATACCTACAACCACAAATCACTGAAGCATAACACTTCTTTGTATAAATATAAAGTTGGGAAACTTTTTTTCAAAAGACTCAAGAATAAGCTGTTGTTGCAAGTCAAGCTGCCTTCCAAAGAGGGAGAAGTGACTGAACAGTAAGAGGCAGTGTCAAGTCCACGGAGATTTGAAAGGGTATATGCTGCAACCAGTTAGGCTATGTGCAGGTTTTCCTTGAATCCCTGACTGACTCCAAAGAATATACTTCACAGAGTGTTGAATGTGAGGGCGTTACTTGATACTATTGTCAGACATCTCTTTATCTTGGTGGTATGTTGGACAGTTTTGTGATTCAGATAGGTCTATGAAGAGAATCAATAAGCAGAAATATGCTAACAATGCTCTTTTGCTCTCGCAGATGGTGGTAACTTGATGGCTCCAATTGCTTTTATTTCAACATTTGACAATGGGATTAGAGGCTTAAAGGGCATAAATCATTATAAGAGAAATGCAGAAAGCTAAAACATTTCCCTCCAAAGTAGATAAATTTTGAAACACTTTTCAAAAACAAAAATAACAGTGCTTGGGCAACTGTGGCTCACTGGTAAAGAAGTCATCTTACAATTAGAAGGTTAGATTCTAGCTTCCTACCGTCACATGTTGATGTGCAAGGCGTTTAACCCCAATTTGTCTACCAATCCATGCATCAGTTTATAAATGTCCGTGCATGTGTGAGTGTGAATGGGTTCTTCCTCTTCCTTTCTGGATAGAAATATTCGCTTTACCAATTTAAACTGGACTTAATCACCCCTTTACTCTTAGGTTGGCATTGATAACTTGTTCAACATTCCAGTTTTTACATCCTTTGTCTTTGAGAATGTCCAGCTGTATTGTGCTCACCTTTGGCCTGAACAGTTGTAATCATGTTAATTGCTATTTGAGCAAATTAGTACAGTGAGGTGACATCTGGTCATGGCAAGGACTGTGTTTACTGGACAGACATATAAAAATAAAGTGAAAGGTCAGTATTTAATTAACTGCATCCTACCAGCTTTAATTATTTTGTGTTTCATAGGAGGGTTTACACTCTATCTTTGACACTTGAAGGAGGAAAATAAATAAAACAGTTTCTTATTTAGCACTCAGCTTGCATAAACCAATTAAAAATTTGCCCCAGAGTGAAAGCATTTTTTAAAAAAAAAATCATATCTAAGCTAAAATCAGGTAAGATTTCTCTATGAATGACTTAGTACCTTAATGTGTGGTTTAATTTATTATGACCAGCACAAAATAATGAGACTCAATAGATACCCAGAAGATTTCGCCTTTAGTTGACACAAAGTATGTATTTGTTGGCTGTGAATGGTTCCCTGGACCATTAGGAGAGGTTTCATTTATAGTGCTTAGGGGTTTTCACAAGACCCAGATACGCTTAATGATGTACCCACACAGCACTCATGCTGTGGGTTTTAGAGCCAACAAGAAAATTGGTATGTTAGTTATTACTCATGTCCTCCTTCACTCCCATCTTTCTGGCCATTGAACAGAGAGAAATACCACTGCAAGCACAAAATGGAGCATGGCTTTTGACAAGAAAGGAGGACAATCAGCTTCAGTGTGGGGAGGGGAGAGCTGGTGGGGACCACATTTAATCTGCTGAATTTAGGTTAACGTACTATGAAGATTTGCACAGAATCTTTTTGGAAAAGTTGCCTTGGGTTGGGTAATGACAAACAATTGAGGCAAGGATAAAGGAAGAGGGAAAATGCCCCCACCACTACTATTACCTCCTTCCTTACACATATAGCCTGTCCCAGCTGTGAATCAAAGTTTGGTTGAAAGTCATAAAAAGATATCTGGGTGCTGTCCATGGTTCTGAATTGAAATGTCCTCTGAAGGACCTGAATTGAGAATTATTTTGGTGGGAGTTGTTTTTGTTTTGTTTACTCGCAGTCTGTACATTTTTGGATTCTCTCACAGTGGAAATGAAAGGTGTGCTTGAATAGAAAGGCTGATGCCTTTCTAACAGCTACACTCCCACATACTGACCTGATTTTTTTTTTTAAACCACACAATGACACAAAGTTTTTGTGCTTTACACCTACGTATAGGTTATTTCTATATTTGCTTCATTTTGATGCCCTGAAACCCATTTTTGTGTGACGTCTCGATTGACCACCAGTTGACTTTTCACTTAACTTTGCGAGCATTCAGAAATCGCTATAGTTATTTATTTTCCCTTTATGACCAAGAGTATTCAATAAAGACCAATGGTTGGGCCCAAAAGTCTTTTTTAGATATTACTGCATGGTGCAAATGGACTTGTATGTTGATGTTTTATCTCAAAAATTGTCAAAGGTCTCTTTAAAATACTGTCCCTCATAGATTAGCATTGTTACAAACTTCTGTTGTTATGAACTAATGTACTTAGTTCCTTGATGTTAATTATCAACTCAATATGTCAACAAAGCTCTTTTGTTCCTCAACACATTTGTATGAAACAAATTCAGTTGTTGTCAGGGGATGGATGCTGGTTAGACCTGAGTGTGAAAAGGGTGGAAAATAACAGAGCCAATTAACAAAAATGTACTGATGACACTGCCAACTTGTCATTGAAGCATTTGATAATTTTGCTCTAAATTAATGTGTGAACTACTATTGACAAACGGTTAACAGTTTTTAGCGTAAAACATCCAAGCTGTTTTAAGGGCTCACAACGAGTGCTAACCTTTCCTTCTTACTCCTTTAGACTAAGGTTGAGAGGCACAGGTAAAATACTATGTACCATTTTGTAATGCAAAAACAGCCTTGATAACATCTGGACAAACAATAAGTTGTACATAAAGTACAAAAATAAGAAGACAATTAGCAGCAAAACAAGATAATACACTCTAGCACCTGCAAACAGAAGGACTGCTGTGGCATACAATCAAGGATTCTAAAAACAGATCCAGGAAGCAAATCTTGACATGTCATGTAGAACAAAGTAAACCAAAGGCCACACATACTGTACAAAAGGGTATAAGAGTGACAGGATGTGGGTGAAACCATCTATGACAGAACCGAGGCGTGAAATAAACATAAGCGAAGTAGAAAAAAAAAACAAAAAAACAAGAAGCCCAGAAAACCATTATAAAAATCTCATTATAAAGTGAGCCGTAACTCACACTTTCTTTTACGGAAGCTACAATTTTAGTTAGATGTTTTTAGTATTGGTAGTAGATTCTTAATCACACTCTAAACTGAGTAAATCTTGTATGTATACATATAAGGAAATATTTTTTTATATATATTTATAAGATTAGATAATGAGTAAAGTAGTAGATTATGTAAAAGTGAAAATCCACATTTTCCCTAAAATCTTTTTAAAAGCCACTTTTTATGCTTAATCGGGTTAGCACAAAGGCAAAACCTGAAGAGAATTTTGTGAAATATTAAGTAATGCTTTAAACTTTGCGTATGATGTTCACCTCCCACATTGTAACCTTTACAAAAACAATAACTGTTTAAAATTTAGTTGATGACATTTAAAATTTAGTTGATGACATTTAAAATTTAGTTGATGACATTTCTGTTTTAACCTCTTCAAGGAATCTGATTAAAAAAAAAAAACATGATGCACAAGCAAGGTTGCTTGTGCATCATGTTTTTTTTTTGTTTTTTTTGTAACACTGAAGAGTGCAAAGCTCAGTTCAAGAGCTTTGATGCTTGTGCATCATGGCTCCTATAATCAAAAATTTGAAACCATGCTATGTCCATGTCCGTTCTTTAAAATGTTTTCTGTTCAAAAACACTGTTTATTTTTTATGTGTTGAACGTTTACTTGTTGCTGATCTATTTTGATATGCTTTCTGTTGCAGTTTTAAATTACAATATACACACGTCCTATTTTAGGCAACATTTTTTATACTTCATTATTTTTTTCTGGAAAGCTGTGTGTTTGCCCAGGTTTTGTTACATCCTTTATGTGTAACTTTTTCACTGCTCCTGTGTTTTATAAAGTGTCTGTTTTCTTAATTTTTTTCATATTTTATGAGTACATGTGCTTTTTACATAATTATTCTTTTTCTTGTAGTGTTTTGGCCATTACTTTTTTGCATCTCAGGGGGGCTGTGTTAAATCCAAAGTGCCAAATCTTGCTTTGTAGATGTTCGGAGTCTGAATAAGGTTTTATTCTAACTGGGTTTTATAATCCCATTGCTTGTGTTGTAATTAACATGTCAAATTTTAACTAGATGACTAATCTAAGGAGTGATTTCACTGACCAGATGGACTAAAGTTGTGGTTTTACAGAACAGATACCAGCATTAAAGCCAGTCTGCTACTAAATCCAGCAGTTGCAGTTGCTAAGTTACAGCTCCAGTGCTCCTCAATATTGGGGAGCGTTTCGCAAACTCTCCAGTGGGAAAACTATGTTTGTAATTATGTTGTGTCCAAAATGGTTAGAGTACAATATTTCATAATGTTTGGGGGGTGCTAATTTGTAATGTTCACATTTATTTGAGAAGTAGAAAAAAACAATTTTGCGTGTTAATACTTTGTTTTGTTGCAAAGAGAAAACCAAAAGTTGAGTTAGAAAACATCACATTAGCATACTGATAAATTCTCATTCAGTGAACAAACACTAGAATAAATTTGAAATGTAAGGGAATTTGCAAGTAACCAAATGCTCCTCTGTCTTATCAGAAGGTCAAAGGTAAAATTAGGATGCAAATAATTGTTCTACCAGATCAGAGGGCAGTAAATAGCTCAAGAATTTGTTGCCTATTTCCATCTCTAAATTAGAAAAGTTTTGTTTGGAGACACTGAGTACCAGAAAATTTGAACTTCTGGAATACTCCTTAGTCTTTGTTTCTGTTATTACTATCCTATGTAATTTCCCCTGATTGATGGCTTAGAAGTGTATCATTGACTGGTGATTGGAGGGCTGACAATTGTAGGCTGACTTGACCACAGCAGGTCTGACAGCTGAGGGAAGCAAATCAAACATTCTCAAACAGCAAAGCAAAAGCAGTAAAATGAATTGGCAGACAGATTTAGAATATATTCATGATGGCTGAGTTTTTTCTGCCTTCACACGTGCTTACAGTATACAGGGTCAGAGTATCTCTTGAATGATTATGTGAAGAAATCTGTAATGAGTTTTGAGAGTAATGCATGAGCGCTATAAATTGGCAGAGATCAGAAAGACAATGATTCATGTTCTTAAGTTTTCATTACGCATCACATCTCTAAGATAAAGCAATTCTCCAATAAATCTATTTGATTAATAAGAATTTAAATAATGGGGGAAGGAGACCATGTGATTTAATATTGATAACACTGATGTTGCAAATAAGATGATCTGAATATATTTCTGCAGCAACGCATTGCATCAAATCAGACACATGAGGGGCTGAGGTGGCAAATGTTTGTGGGCCTTCATTCATGTTTTTTTCTATTTTAGAAATGATTCGTTTATTAATCGAACATTTTCAATAAACAGTTGAATACAGACCCACCCAGCTCTTTCCAGGTTTGATGCTCTAATGAATATTTTCATTTCTCTTTACTCTTGAACTGAGCTTTGCACTCTTCAGTGTTACAAAAATACAAGCAGAACCAGTTTTTGTTTAGTCATTCACTTATTCCCCAACTCATTTGCATATAAATCCAAGTCCCCCTTTCTCTCTTTCAGTCTAGTTACCTGGCCACTACCATTGCTCTTGTTACCTTCAGAGGCCCTTTCTTCTTTCATATGATGAAACAATCCTAGTCCGTCTGCATTTGATTGACCACATGGTGTGCCCATAAAAATAAGGCCCCCTGTCTGCATTGATTCTCAGCAGAGCTCGGTGGGAGATGCTGAAGTTCACAGAGTCATCAACACCACAGCTGTAAAGTGTTAAAGATGGCTTTGGGTCAATTTGCCCTTCACTATTTCATACCCTGACATGCTATTATTTTTACCTCTTCCCGCTCATATTTCATACTAGTGTACTTAAAACTCCTCTGTATGAGTTTAATTGCATTTATTTAGTGGATTAGTTTTATGAATTATGGAGATTAATAATAAAATCTTAAAATATCAATGATTTATTAAATTGACTTGTATAATGTTTTCTAAAACCGTGTAGACCACTTGGTAAATAGAACCAAAACAAATGCGAGAATTTGGTGGTAGCAGGAGAAATAGCTCATGGTCTATAACCAAAGGTTAAACAGAAATCCTACAACTGCTAAAATCTGATGCTACTCCATGTTTTTCAATTAATTTTGACCATTTGACACAATGCAGTGTGAAAACGAACTGCACCAGTTGAAATTGTAACAAATGGTGCAATTTTAGCCCCCAATCAAAAAGAGTATACCAGAGTATCCGGTGGGAAAATACCCTAAAATACTACATGCAACCGACTACACTAGTATGTTATTGACCGAAATCATGAAACAATTTCTGCCCAGTCAGAAATAATTCAATTTCATAATTACTACAAATTATATTATAATAAGTAGTGAGCTGGGTCTTTGATGGTCTTTGTATATATGGTAGGCTCTATATCTATAAAAGACCATGACTAAAATGTATGAAGTGAAGGAGTGAAGTTAACAGCCCCAGTTTTAAGATACAAATGGGTTTAAAAGGAACGTAAGAAGTAAAAATTGAGTCATCAACACAATTGGCAAAAGATTTGTTTAGAAATTTCCCAGGGGGATTTTTTTTAAGAACTCAATTTTCTTTTAGAGTTCAGCTTTGTCTCTCTGACCCCGTCTTATTTTGCACCAACAACAGTCTTCCCCCACTGTGTTGATAACAGCTCCCAGAAATTACCCCTCAGAAAACACATTGTCCTTGATACAAGATTGTAGCACCCTCTATGTTCAAAGATTTTGCAACCTTTCTGGGAATCCTAGTTAGCAAGAAAAAAAAAAGGAATGTGATTAAAGGGTTATTCACTGATTCATTGATACAGCTTACTCAGTCCAACCTTGGATTTGCCTGAGTGTTAAGGTGGAAGTGTTGCGAGAGAGATGGTATTTTCTGTTTTTTTCTGTTCCAGAGAACAAGAGAAAGCATGCCTCCCACTGGTTAATAAGCACTGTGGAACAAGGCAGTGTTTGTAACATAGCCTAAACCCAGAGAAAGAAGAAGCTGAAGTAACTTCATCACATGCGCTAACATTTATTTGGTTTTCTGGGAGGATTAAATTCACCATTTCAAAGAGGAGTAACATATGACAAGAAGATTTAGATTATGTGTTCTATTTTAGTGATCATTCAGTGCATGCTGTTTTTGCTCATTATTCATATGATTTGTTTGTGCATTTATGCATTTTAATAGTCTCCCTTTCCCAATCAATCTACCAAAACTCTTCCCTTTTTTTGAACAATGAGTTTTTATGTCTTTGAATGTAAAAGTAGACTATTTTTAAAAGAGGAGAAGCTGGAGTTCTACCTAAATTACCTGTTAAAATGTTCATTCAGTCCTTTAGGACCTGCCAAGCAGAATCACACTTTCCTTAGTTAAAAAAAGACATTGAAAAAGGCTCTTTTTTTCAAACACAAAATTACAAATCTGACCTGTTTAAAAATAGCAGGCAAGTGATCTTCAATTGAGTTAGATTTCGTGCTGTTAAGATATTCTGTTTATGTTTTCTCACATGTGTTATTAAGGCTGAAGTATCACACAGATATGGTGCGGTGAGAGCGTCCCAGCATTCTAACCTGACAAGTGTTAAAGACACCGTACACATGGGAGACAGGCAAATGTTCTCAACTCTGACAGGCAGGAACTGTGCTGATATGTTTTTGAAGATCACTACAGTGAGAGTCGTTCAGGGACACTGAATTCTTTATCTAATAATAAAAATCTCCTAAGAAATAAGAAGCCAATGTTGATTTATACAGCTTATTTGCTTTGTCTTCTAGTTCTTGTATTAAATTAGAAGAAAAACATTTAAATCCTAATGAAACATGAGGTGTGTTTCTTATTGAAAGTATGTCTACCAATTAAACTCTTACCAAAGGCTTATCTTTTACCATGTACAAAATGTCATTCCCAAATTTAGCTTCCCTGAACCAGACAGAAAACTGACCTGATTTATATTTGTCATGTTTTTGTGTTTTTCTGTGTTTATTTTGAATCTCTGTGTTTTCTGAGTTCTCCGTGTTGTCCTGTCTCGCCCCTGATTGTTCCTAGGTGTGTCTCGTCTATGTGATTACCCTCAGTGTATTTAATCATGTGTCCTTTGTTCCTTATCGGGTCCTCGTCTCATTTTGTCGAAAGTGTTCGTTCTGTGCTGTTGTCCGTATCCCCAGTTGCAACTGGGGATACGGATTCAGCTCAGCTGTGCTGCCTGGTCATGGACTTATTTTGTTGGTCAAGCCTTTATTAAAATATCATTTTTCTTCACCTCATCTGGGTTTCTGGCGTTTCCCTCACCACCTCACATCCGCCAATTCATGACAATATTTCCTTTTTTACAAATGAAAAAAACTACAAAGTATGCTGTGCATTTGTGTTCAACTCTTCGACTCTAACACTCTTGAATTAAATCCATTGCAACCAGCTGATCTGATACACATTCATTTTCTATTATTATTTTTTGTACTATTTTTATAGGAAAGAGCCAAAATACTTTAAAAGATAATGGCAGCTGGAGAAAGCTCTAAAATGCAAGAAATTAATTATTACATGTCAAAAATCAATAGGCAAAACTATAATAGCCCCAATCCAACAGTATGATCAAATAAATCCTCAATCAAAAGGACTCAGATTTTTGCTAGAGAGGCTTGGTGAACAAAAGCAGGATGAGGACAAAGGAATACAGCATAAAGGTATGCAGATATTCAATGTGAGGTATCCCAACCTTTAAATATCTCATGGAGCACTGTTTAAGTCATCATCTGAAAATTTAAAGAGCAAGTCAGAACTGCAATCCTACCACCATAAGACCATTATATAAACTAGACAAGACAAGTAGGAACATGAGAGGCCTAATCTACGAATCAGCCAAGTCACATTTAAAGTATGTCAAAAGGCATGTACTGAATAGAGCGGACTTGTAAAAAAAAAAGTTGCTCTGGTTACATGAAACCACAATTCATTTGTTGGGGCCTACATGTAGAACACTGTGTATCACTCTGAACACATGCCTTCCATGTAAAACTCAATGAGAACACAGATGAAGCTGAATACAGAGAAACACTGGAAGAGACAAAGGCTGTGTTTCAGCCCACAGCAAGACAGTGAGTCAAAACATACAGCCATGGATACAGTGGAATGGTTTAGATCAAAGCATATTATCTGTAAGAATAGACCTTCTGTAAATCTACTTAGACTGGACCACTTGTAAATCCAATTTTGAGAATCCATAGCAGGGCTTTTCACTGCGCCCTTGACATTACTGTTTACTGATCCTTTAAAATCTGTCTGAATTGGAGCTATTTTGCAAAACAGAGTGGGCAAAAATCTCCATCTGTAGATCTGCAGAGAAACAAACCTCAAAAGACCTAAAACTGGAACTGATGAACCAGTAGAATCCACAAAATATTACTTAAGGGTCTGAATACAAATGCACATCACACTTCGTTTTTTTATTTACAAATAAATGTGAAAATCATAAGTCATTTCATGTATATATTGTGTCAAAATAGTATATGTATTAGTTCCAAGTGTCCTACCCTCATCCTTGTTAAAACTGATACAGATCTTTTACAGCTCTCTGGGGGTAAAAACATAAAAACTAAGGACACTACAAAGTGACTATGGATAAACAACACATGTTCATAAAATCCTGTCCCCGCCAAAGACAGTGCTTTTTTTTCGTGATTGCATTTCATTACGATCACAGAGACACTTCTGTCAGGGCAAGATATTAGCTTTGAGGATATAAGAGGAGCCCAGCAATGAGAAAAGGTTCTTTTAGTTTAACAATTAATAAACAAGTTACATATCAGTAGGATCTCATTTTCCACAATCAACCATTTAGAATCAATTGAAAATCTCAGCCAAAATGAGTTTCTTTAAATAAAACAGTAGTGTGTACCCCAATAAATTATTAGGTTGATGTTCTTCTGTTTGATCTTGGGTTCTAAGCTATAACTGTCCGCCCCGACAAGGAAAAAATGTCTCAGGCACATACCTCAGGAGTCTAGTAAGCCTCACCAAAATGACCTCTCTTGATATAAGATAATGCTTTAAATTAGCTGGCTTTCAAGATGAAACTTTTATTAAGAGACATTTCCAAGCTATGAAAGATTAAATGACTAAAACCATGTAAAAATATCATTAGATCAAAGGAAGTGCTGTAGTTTGATGAAAGCTAAAACTGTCAGCTGTGGATGAGCCAACAGGCAGGGAAGATAGTGAAACTATTGCCAAAAAAAAAAAAAAAACACTCAAGCAGAAACATATTTCTCAAAGGAGTGGTGTGAGATATCAGTCGTCGGTGGATGGAGTTTCAAGTATTTTTATCAAAAGAAAAAAATAATGAAATAATAATGTTCTGAATTAGACTGAAAACACCTGGTGCTAACACTCACTGCTGTCAGATGGACACAGCTGAATGTAAATGTGGAAAAACATTTTTTTTAACATTTTTAACACTAAATTTTAAATCATATCAAAACTTGTACCTTTTGGTGCTTCGTGATCCTCACCATTACCCATCAAAACTCTAAGCCACGAGAAGCTACAGTAATAAGCAAGCAGCCTTTTGGTTAATGATCCAGCATATGGCCGCAGCTTACTGCCCTGGAGTTTAATACTTCAGTCCCACCTACTTTATATAACTTAGTACCAAAATCATGTTATAATAAACTTATATGCCACAGTAAGTCTACAATTTTAGCATAGAATTGGGGTTCTGAGGAGGTTTAGCATAGGGTCGGGGCTAGGGTTAGGGTTTGCATATGCTAACCCTGCTCTGAGCCCCAACCTTATGCTAACCCTGCTCTGAGCCCCAACCTTATGCTAATTGCACTGAAAATCTCTTAGGAAGATTTCAATAGGCTTTTTCAGCATCAGAAGACCAGGAGAGCTCTAAGACCTGATTGTGCGTCTCCATCCTGCCTGAGAGTCTGCACTGACCAACTGGCCCCATACACCTTTACCCTCAGGTTGCTGTTACATGGTGCTATTTGCAAAACCAACAGCCACATAGACAATTTCTTCCTCCTGGCTGTCTCTCTGATGAACAAAATGAACATCTTATCTTGCCATCCGGGGATGAAAAAAATGTTCATTGTTCAGTGTGAATATTAATGTGGTTGAGTTTCTCTGGTGAGAATCACTGTGGGGATTTTAAAAGCTGATTAAACAGAATTATTTTTCCTCTACACCACATTGTCAGACAATTTTTGTAACATATTACCATGCCTTCTGAAACTTTTTGATAATCATTTGAAATTAATGTTGCTTGCTCTATTATTACACCAAAAGGTCTACATTTCTCCATTATTTTTATTGCAACAAAAACAACCTTTGGAATGAAACAAAAGGACAATCCTATACATCCTCATCTACGCCAAGCGAATAATTAGCAGGCTTGTCATCACTACAGTGTAAAGCAACACTTCTCAGATCCATACAAATTACATTTCAGTAGTGCTCATAAACAAAATTATTATTTTATTATATTATAACATTTTGAGGTATGCTGAATAGACAAGGAGAGAAAAAATGACTGGAGCTCATTCAGAGGGGAACATACCGTATTCAATAAAATCTTACCATGTCATTGCTGAACTTTTTTTTTTTCCTTTCAGAATAATGAAAGAAATAGAACAAAAATGAAACAAGATTTTAGTAACCAAATATTGTGACAGACCATAAGCAATGCTCCTGAGATGTTATGCTTCACTAAAAAAAAATCAGCAAAATGATCCAAACCTAGAAACCTACCCAATACTCCAGACAGAAAGATATGATGTACACTATGTATTGAGATCCAACGAATGAAATATTAGCTTTAAATAAAGATCTAAGCATTGTTTCAATCAATTCAACAAAGCTGTTTGTTGTGTCCTAATAAAGATTATAGATGCAAAAGCAGTCAAATGTGCCTCCACATCTTCTTTTCCAAAATGGCAAGCTTAATTACATTATAGAGAAACAGAGCTACTTGTAGAGACTTGATATAGACATAAAGAAACATGTCAGCATTCGGTTGCAGCAGATGGCAGGTAACACTGAGCTTGGGTCTGCTAGAGATTGTTTTCTGTTAAAAGGAAGTCTTTTCTTTCCATTGTCCCCAAATGCTTGCTTAGGAGGACAGATCATTGCCAAATCTGTGATTTAATTCTGTTAACTTACTTCCTTACATAATATATAGCCTCTTTCATCCCTGACTTATGTTATTTTTGATTTTCTGGAAGGTTTAATATTGACTTTGACCAAGTTGTTTTAAATCTTCCTTCATTCTTTTGTCTATTACACCATAATTAGTTGTAGTTTGTTTCTTTGTGTTGAGAAAAAACATTTCTGTCTTTTTTTTCCATCAAACTTTCACTCTCAGATATGTGATGACTCAGCTGTTTCTTGCTAAACTCTCTGTTTGTAGCCAAAACTACATTTAGAATCATATGACAAATGACTATGCTCTGTTCACTTTCCCAGAGACTCCACTGTCTGCTAACACAATGTAAACTTTCTGTATCAGTCTAGTATGACATCTCATCTTTCTCTTTCTCCCTTCCTCTGCCGTATAATGGCTTCAGCTTTCCATTGTCCTGTCGACTGTGTTTTGCTGTCTATCTGTCTAAGTGACAACTTCTTCCCTTAGACACTGTCATTGGCAATTATGGCAGGAGATAAACTCTGCAGACACAGCTGGAGCTAGCCTCCAACACACCGTGCCAAGGTCAAGCACTAAAGGACGGGCAATAGAAATGGGCCACTTGAGGACCGTAAAGTTAAGTGCTCTCATATCACTATTTGTCCCATTAAAGTTTTTAATTTTGCTGAACACCACTCCCCATAACGTAGCCTTTGATAAACATCCCTTTTATTGTCAAATTTCTGTCCAATCTATCCTTTAGTATCTATAATACCAATGTTGAAAGAGTTTTATGTAGGTTCAGGTAAGAAGCTGTAATCAGTTTCATGCCAGTGTCTGTGATTAAGGACATTTGGCTCAGGACTGTGTCAAAGACTTTGCTTTACAATGCTGGATCCTCCGTCAGAGAGCTCTAACTCTGCCTACAGCTGACAGATAAAGTGAGCTGGTAGTAAATAACGAGAAGCACTTGAAGACCTTGGAGGTGGCCCCTGAACTAATTTAACATCCTTTTTAAATGAAATTGTAATCCATAGCAGCTTTTTTCTGCCTTGCAAAAACATCATGCTCTGTGCCTGATTTACTTTAGGCCAAAGGTTCAACATGAAGGTTGTTGGTCAGTGCTGTGACTTGTCCAGTTCATACATCTGAAGCAAAACAAGAAATAAGACCCTCCTGTCCCTCTTTGATTTATTGGAAGAACTTAACATCTAAAATATTTATGGGATGCAGCTTTTTTTTTCAATAACTACAAAAACATCTCTGTCATCAATCTTTGTCTTTTACCAGGCACATGCTCACTTTTAGCAGTGAGGAACGTGGACATATAGATTTCCATCTGAAATCAGAGGAAGAGAAGTAGAAATCAATAAGATTTGTTTCAGGCAGCCTGAGAATATAGCTTGACTGGCACCAGCCAGACTTTCCACAAGCAAGAAACAAACTTAAAGAACAAAAAGAATCAGATTCATTCTGTTGAGCTCACAAAATATGAATATTTCTCAAGACTTCCAACGCTATGAGTGAAGTGAAATACTTAGCCTGATTTTCCAAAATAACATAGCAATGTCCCCACTGAGAGACAATAAAGGTGATTTCTTTTCTATTCAATTCTGTTAATTTCATTTTTACAGCACAAATTGGCAACAAAATGCATGCCTTGAGGATGCAGAAAAAAGTAAACAGTTTAATCTAGTCTGAGTACATTTAACCCAATCTGTCCTTCCAGATTCAAATCCCAATCCAGTTACACTGCCTCATATATTATTGTAACCTAAAACTGAAATGATGCATGGGTTTAAAAAATTATTGACACTAAATTTATAAGAGAAATAATTTTATTTTGACTTTAAAGTTATTACAGTTTACAGAAAAGAATCTTAAAAGCAGCTTGTACATCTACTTGGTTTTGGTATAGCACATAAAATAATGAAAAAATGCATTGAAAGATGTGGCTCAGGATGGGATTTGAACCCAGAACCTTCTTGGTAAGGTGATACTACCTGTAATTGTGTCACTGTGCTGCCATGTTCAAGCCAGTTTATCCAAAATCAAAGATTACATTAATGATCACAGAATTAGCTCAGGTTCTTTGATGTTCCTCAATTGGATTACCTCACACCTATACTTAACCTATTATCAATCTTTGATACACCCAACTAATGCAAAGCCATTCAAGTATGACTTCCTCGTGCTGAAAGTCTGAGATGTACAGAGTGAAAAGGAATGATGAGACCCCGATTCAGAGATAAGAAATTTTATTTTAGTATGGATAAATGAAAAAGTACTCACATGTAACAGATATAGAAAGTAGAATGGGAAAATCTTGTCTGGAAATTCAAACATATTTCCAGTCAATTTTCTTTTTCTCCCCCATGATGACCAGATTGTGCATAATTCCTGTCTGGACCATGAGAGCTGGCATCTCCCCCCAGTTTTCTGCCTCTGACATTGTCAGAAATGTCCCAAATATAAACATACACACTGTAAAAATTAAGCAAGAATATTACATAACAGTGGACTGGTATGTACAAAAATATTACACAGTGAAATTACGGTTATAATTATTCAGGTATCAAAGCAACGGCTGCCTAAATTTATCCGCAGGTGCAATGATAAGCTACAGGAGGATTTGCGGTGAATTGCCTTAAGTCAGATGTCTAATAAGCTTAAATGTAGTTCATACCAGTGGGCTACTTCCTAAAATTATCTTAACGCTGTCCCATTTCTGCCTCCTCCAGTTGTAAAATAGAAAAAAACATGCCATAATGGCTTTTACATGACTTCACCTTGTAATAACAATGGAAGAACAGATGGTGTAGTTTGTATTCAGCTTATGTCTCAGGTAAAATGAGGGCAAATGGCTATATAACAATGTATGGTAATACACTGAAATAATATGAATCAGAAAAATGCTTCCTGAAATTTTGACAAATACAAAGTGAAACATATTTGTGAATGTTTAATGTTTAGTATACCTTTAACAACAGAAGTAACCCACTACTTTCAAACTTGTATCTTTTATTCCCTTTAAACTTGTATCTTTTATTTGTAACTGCTGGAAGAAACTGAATTTGCTGTCAGAAACCTCGCTGGCCTCAGATAACTTATGATGCAACAGACCCTGGCATGTAACAGAGTTGGTGTGGCGTTTTTATGCATAGCAGACAGGTCAAAGTCATGTGAGAGAAGCAGAGAAAGCACCGCTGAGCTCTCAGATGTCCCATGGGAGCACAACAAGAGGACAGTTAATGTTAGTACCCCAAGCCACCTGCCGCGAGCGACGCAACAAGCACTGCACCAAATCCCTCCTCTAATGAAGTTTGACATACCTATGATGACAGCTGCCATGACAGCAATGAACAAGGATACAGTGGAAGGAGAGGAGAACGTAAATTCCCTTTAAGGTAGCACACCTGTGCACCACAGCCAAGGTGAGAGGGAGAGTGTGATGGAAGTGCTGGTGATTTCCAAGCCGACAGGCGATACATCATTCAGCAGAGGGTCCGTAGAGGCATACTCTCAGCAGAATAATGACAGGTGTGATGACAGTCGCACATCTGAATAATCGTGTGGCATTAATGTATGAATGTTGAGTGGACCTTGACCTGATGTAGTTCATACTGTGTAAATTGAGGTCAAAATCGTCCCCTAGACAACAGACTGGTAGAGATCGGAGAACCTGTGCGTGCGTTCTTGCACACAAGCTTGTGGAAGTGTAGATAATTTGAACAAGGGTTTCTGTTTCTACAGATTTTCAGTTGCGCTGTTAAATTGACTGTAATTAATTGGCAGAATGTGCTTTGTTTATCTCCGCTCTCATTTCACTCATAAATGAGTACGTCGGTTGCTGTCGTGGAACCGTCTCATGGGCGTGACACATTTGACTTTAGATCTGATTTTGTTGTCATTTTCCTGATGTAACATTTGACTTGGTAATTATGAGCAGCTCTGCATGATTATAGCTGATATGAAAAGTTTCTTGAAACTTGTTCTGGTTTCCCATTTGTGTAGGGTGAGTTTGTTTAAATCCTGAAGAGGCCAAACGTTCTCTATTGACTCCTTTATCTACTGTGGCTTTATATATAAATATTATCAAAACGTAATGGAAAAAAAGAATACTGAGTTAGGCGATCACATATTAGAAGTACATATTGTTATGTTTTTTAAAATGAATAAATTAATAAATTTGAGAAAATTTGTTGTATTTAATGTATTTTTGTGTCATGCTCTTAAAGGCGAAAATGGAGCAACTGCATCTAATTAATTTCCAAAAATAATTATGAATCTCCACTAATTCATCTTAGTTCTGTCTCACTCAACTCATACATTACAGCAGCTACTGGACCCCAAATTATGTTTTATATAGATCAAAATGACTTGTAAAATTTTAACCACAATTTATTACCTGTGAAACCTTCATCACATTTATTTTAAGACATACAACTTTTGAAAAAAAAAGTATATTTTTAAGTAAAATATATAGTATTCTATAGTTATGATTTTTCTTTAAGGTGGCACTCCTTTTTCTTGTCTGATTTCCAAATATAAAAGAACTTTTCAGATGAATGAAAATAATTTTAGATCTAAATTTTCCAAGAGTATGAATAATTTTGGGCTTAACCAACAAAATGTAGTTATAAAAATAATTATTGTTGTGCTGTTTTTATATGTATTTGCTTGATGAAAACCCCAAAATAAGAAAAAGGCTGCACTTTACCAAGGAAACAGACCCATGTCATCATGAAGCATTCTTTTGGAGGAGCTTATTACAGTTCTTTTCTAAATTGCTTTGTTGCAATTTTCTCATCATTTTCTCATTCCTTCTAAGAATTTGCAAAACATTTAGGATCTGCATCATTTACTTCCATACAATTCTCTGCTGCCATTAGTCAAAATGACTTTGCTGAATTGTCTTTCCAACTACGTTTATATTTACAAACATAAGTGTTACTCTATTTCTCAAAATCTGTCAATCGTATACATTTCTTTATCATCCTTACCAGAAAATGTCTCCCAGATTGAACAATTTCTTCTAAGTGAACCTCAGGTTTCACTTACAGTTGTGCACAGCTTGACTCAAAATGTGTTTGTTCTGAATTAATCTAAATTTTGCTTTTGTGCAATGCTATGAAAAAAATTTGAACTACAAAGAGCAGTAAACATAGGAAGCATATTATGGTCATACTGAAAACATGATGAAGCCTTTTGACTGTCACACATAAACATGGAACCAGTACTTTTCATTTTGATGACAAACACACTTTCACTGAGGAATAATCTATCCATTTTAAACAGGTGGCATGTTTTCTCATGTTAACCATGTTTTGTGATTTGTACTGTTTTAAGAAATACATCAAAAGCTGTTGTGTAAATTGTAATAGTGATTGGAGAAATTTATCAAAGCAACAGAAAAACTAAAGCCGAAAATCCTCAAAGATTGAACAACTTTTCCACATTGAGTCATGTAGTTTAAAAAGACTAACTCATTTGTAACTCATTTTTAAAGCAGGATAGAAACAGATGAAACTTATCAATTAAAGAGTATATCTAAACTTGATCTTATCAATTGACTAACAATTAATTGATAAGCATCCATTTACTATTTTTTTTTTCTTTTCTTTTGTTTCAGTGGGTTGGTCATCTGTCTATAACATTGTCATCAGCTGTGGTGGAATATCCAGTAAAGTGGCTGGTTGAAATATAAGCTGGTAATTTTCTTCACTAACTGAAAAGACTGGTAAGAATAAAAATATTAAAACATAAAACCAGTGCATCTTAAAATGTATTCAAAATGAACCCACTGGGTCCACTGACAATGTTCAAATTTTTATAGATTAAGCAAGAATTAAATCTGAAATGCACAACCAATATGTCCTCAAGCTATTTGAAGTGTCCATCTCCTCATGTTGCTTCAATAGCACTCAGTCACAAAAGAGAGAAACGGCGCTACTAATAAGTTTTTCTAAATATGAAAACAGTCAGTACACAACATGGTACAAAACTTTAAATAATATTAAGCTTGGCAGGTTCAAAGGGAAATATATATGAAGATGTTTATATCAACTGTAATATAATACTCTTTTTGGTGCTGAAGAAAAACAATGGTGCATACTCCTGCTTTTAGTGGTGTGTGAAATTGGTCAGGAGAGTGAAACTCTGTTGATTTGTTGGCTACGTGTCTTTTTTTAATTAAACCTCCATTGCTGTCCTGTCTCCTTGTCATGAACATGTGAGTATCTGTGCAAAGCTGACAATTGCAAGAGAGGATATAAAAGTCTGTCTAGCAAATCCCTGGTTTTTTGTGTTACAAACACAGACTAAGCTAAACCTAGACTTCTACAGCTTACCTGCAAGTCCTGCATGCTTCTTTTGCTCACTAGAATATTAATGTAGGGAGTAGTGCTTAAACAAGTTGCAGATAAAAGCATTTTAATGATCAATAAATAACAATAATTGTCCTCTAATCAGGAGGACATTTTGTCTAAAAGTGCAAGAAATTATCTGGTGTTCAATTATCTGTATGGTATCTTAATCAGAGGCCTTATCTTAATTGTTGTCTTTTGTATCTAAAGAACTGAATTCATTCAACATCAATCCAGCCTTATTTATAAGGCACTTAAATCTACCATAGAACACCAAAGTGTTGTGCAAAAGAATAAAAGAAAGATATCCAAAAGCTATAATAACTCACACAAAGTGCACCATGAAAATAAAATGCTTAAGATAGAGTAGAAAAAATATAGTGGGGAGAATCAGGCGCATCAGCAGCAAATGAAATAATATAAAAATAATAAAACTAAGAACAAAAAACAACAGAAAAATATCACATAACAAATTAAAATAAATGTGCAACTTAGTAGGATGAGTAAAAAAATATGCAATGAGTATTTGTATGAATGAAAATAGCAACCGACTATTTACAAATAAGACTGCAAATATCAACAGGGATGTGAACACTTGCTGAGTTTGTTGGGAGCTCTAATGCATGTAAGAAAGTCTTACAGCTGCTGTGAGAAAGGATATAAAATAATGCTCCTTTGAGAACTTTGGATGAAACAGTATGTTAAAGGAACTCTCCAGTTGTGGGAGATATTGTCCAACAATGGCGTTATTTTTGTTCTTCTGTCTCCCACCACTTGCAGAGGGTCAAAGGGACAGTCCATCACATGGCTGGTCTTGCTGATAAGTTTATCTATCTGCCTCCTCTAAGTTGTAGATAAGCTGCTCCCCCATCAAACTACACCGCAGAAGATGCCTGATCCCAGTCCTAGTCAAAGCCACATCATCCGAAGCCGATCAATAAGCACGCAGTCACGTGCTTTTGGCAAGTTCATTTTCGCACACACCTTTCAAACAATGGCACAGACCACCTGGGGGACACCCCACCCGCTTTTGTACACGTCACGCTACTTTCTGTGAGGGTCCCTGTCCCTGTCCCTGTTCCCTCCCAGCATCCTCTATTTTGCTTTGAATAAACTTTTGCAGAAAGAGCGCCATATTTTTCTGCAGACCACCATCTCTGTGAACACCAACTTTCATCCAGGAGTTAGTAACCATTCACCAGACATATTTTTATAGGGGTAATTTAGTGAAGAATCATAAAAATTTGCATTATCCTTCATCATGTCAGATAAATGTTCCTCAAAAGTATCCATGTCTCCTGCAAATACAAAAAGCGGATAATGGAATGGAAGCAGAAGAGTTGAACAAAAATATCAACACTGACATTGCTGTCCAAGTACATTTCCATATGAATTGATCAAGGTTGAATGACTTCAAAGAAAAAATAGCAGTGAAAAAAGCCACATTTTTTCATTCATAAAACCCACAATCTCCACAGATGTCTGGCTGTTGACTCCTGTCCTGTGTTCTCCTTCCTCTGATTTGGACATTCCTTCTCTGAAACCTAACAATATGGTCCAGATATATTTTCATCTGATTAGTTCCTACATCTATGCAGTTATATCCCTTTTCAGTGTCTCTAATAAGTAGCCACACAGCTATTTTACATTGTAATTGAAAAAGTATGGTTTGGTTGTGTTTTCAATAAAATCATTTCCTTTCTATAGCCAAACATATTAGACCTGAAGACTGTGTGGTTAAAGATGCTCTGATTGTCATCCATATATGTAAAATGAATTTGGTTTGGAGGTTGTTAATCAAAGACTCCTTTTGTGTTCGAAAATTGCCTGTTAAAATTACTTTTGTGCTTCGACAAACAGTGGAAAGGAAGGTTACAAATAGGCTATTGGATGACATATGACCTTTAAAATATGTTCATTATATTTTCAGTGTCTTAATATTTCTAATTTTCCGTGTTTAATTGACAGTCATTACTATTATTGAAATCATTTTTGATCAATTTTGGGCCTAGAATAATTTTTGGATGGTGTGAAAATACAGACTTTAATATGAAGACTCAAAAATATCTCAGCTGTTGAAAACCCAGTGAAACTTTTCTCTCTAAATTCTCATAATTAGAGCCACTGGGTCCTTCAGATTTTAAAGTCATATTTTATAGTCTGACAGATTTCAAACAGTAATATTTTATTGGTATTTGTACCAACCAGGGCTTTTCCATGTACAGAAAATTTTCTCTAGCAACTGCTGCATAAGAAAATTATATGATAGTGCCCAAACATCCACAACTTTCTGCAGCAAATGCAAATTCTCAATTTGAATGAATGGGAAATTCTCATGTTTCCAAAGCTAAAGAAGTTCTTAGACTACACCACCACATAGTGGGAAGTCGGTTCTGAGAATCAGTTTGTGCATATTAATCTTGAATTATAAGCTATGCTTTCCCAGATTGAATTCTGGAGACAGAACTCCACTCACACAAGACAAGTAAGGCCATGAACTGGGGTACTTTACTGTGACTGTTAGACTATCATTTTCCCTAACATTTAGTTAACACATGAGGATCATGACTCACCTTAATAACTCTTGGAAAACATAATTTAAAGCTACTTAAACTCTTCAGTACATTCTGTTTTTGGCCACCCATTACGTAATTGTCTATTAGTCATAAAAATAATAAAAAAATCAGTGGTAGTTAAATTACAGCTTGGAGAATGTCAGTACTGGTATATTCATATTACTCATATTTCAAATTTAAACTCTAATTACCCTCCATTGTTCATATAAAGTCATTTTCTTCTTCCTCTCTAATGCATGCTTAAAGTTCATGACAGTGCTTGTTTCATCCCTCTCAGAGCATTTGATTTAAAATCACTGCTGCAGGCTTCTGTGTTCCCGTAGAGCTGACTGCTGTTGTACTGTGGTCTGTTCATTTGACAGGGGAATGACTTCGGCGTATCATCTTGGAGCGCAGTTTTATGCAGAATGAGCCATCAAGCACAGCAAGAGTGTGGTAATGGAAAGAAAGGCTGAATGAAGCCCAATGTAAGGCATGCATTTTTAAAAACTCTCCAGAGACATACTTATGTTTGATCAAAGCGACTTCCGTATGTGTTTCTACAACCTGCTAAAAGCATTTCTGTATTAATGTCATTCTGTGATAAAGCATAAGTAATGTTCATTGTCATTGCATTGAACAAGAGAGTAGTGCATCCCATTGTGAGTCATCAGTTTCTCTTTTTGCCATTTTTCTAAGTGAGACAGACTCCAGCTGTGACACAAAAACTATCCCATAATATGCACATAAACATAAGTTAAAAATTGGAGGTTAAGAGGACCGTAATCAGGGATGTGATCAAAGAAGAAACCAACAAGTCAGTCACCACTAAATGAACATTTCTTTTCAGGAGGTGATTGTCTTTAGTAAATGTTTGTTTATTTTAAATACCATAGGCTTTTTCTATACACCATTGACAATAAAGACAGCTTAGCTAGGTTTATATTTCATGCATTGAACTGGGCGCACACCAATTACGCTGTCCCCACAGCAACCAATTGGCCTCCCACGCTATTATTTCCAAATTATAATGCCACAAATTTTTTGTGGCTTATCATTTTCCAACTCATAAACACAATGGGAAGCTGGTCAACTGCCCTAGCACTCCTATCACCAGGGTTAGCAGCTTTTCTGGGGGAAACCCTGTATTTGTGAATTTCACTAGCTGCATTCCTGTCAAAGCTGGCAATTTACGCCACCTTGTACTATAGGAGATGGTGGCGTCAGAGTCAGTTTGCTTCAACACTTAACATTTGGGATGGAAAGTTCATGGTGTCCTCTTACCAGAGCATTTATCTACACATGCTTGCTGTATCCTCTAAAGTCCATGCACTTGTCTACTTCTCAGTCACCTCCACGTCCAAAACTGCAGATTTGGTGTCCTGGTTCTAGCTTTTTCTCTTTATTAGTTGGCAATTGTGCCATACTTTTTTAAGAAAATGGATTTAACAATGCTTAATGAGACGTTTAAAGGTTGGGGTATTGATACTCTATCCCAGACATGCTTCCTGTGCTCCTTGGTTTTCATTATGGTGTTTATTCACTGATGTTAAAGCTGTAACAGAAAATCTGTGATAATATCTGGATTTTAACTGTACAGAAACTGGACAAGTAATGTAGGACAACATCCCAGTCTTCTCTATTCACAATGTTGTTAAACTGGCAAGAAATTGTTTAGTATGCTGTGAGCTTTATTTAAATTGGATCTAGAGGTTTATGTAGTGGAAGAACAAAGTAAAAAAAGTTTCTTTTGTGTAAAATAATTGGTATAATTACTATGTTTATTAGCAGATAAAGGCTGAATAATTATCCATTTCAGTTAACGCTCTAATTCATTTATCTCAATTAACAGAAGGCTCATAAAAAGTGTGCCAAGTGCTTTATTTTTTCTATTGTGATAAGTGATCTACAATTCTGGCATGTTCATTTATGACTCCAGCAGGCACAGATGATCAATTGCTTCCCTCTTAACGTCTGTCTGTTGATTTGTATTCTACCACAGAAATATTAAAAACTAAAACCATTCCTCCCTATTTTAACACCGTTTTCAATCCAGCTTCAGAAATTGCTTCATGCATAATACATCAAGTTTTAGTTATGTATTCATTACAACTGTTAGAAGAGTTACAAATACATGCAGTCTTCAGCCTCCAGTTGCTTTTTCTGTGCCATCGCACTGTGGCAAAGACTGACTAGAACATCATTTCTTTTTCTCATGGTAGCTGTTGATTTATCTACTTCAATTTAGACTTCAAGCAATCTTGCTGATGAATGATGCATAGTGTTTTTCTTGCCGGAAAGGGAGTAATAAACATGGTAATAACACTGAATATACAAGCCCTAAATGAGATAAAAGCTGCTGCCTTACGTACAGTCAGCAGGAAACATAGAGTCTCATGGATAGTTGCTTGGCTCATGAGCCAACAATATTGGTTTTGAAGTTGGCTGTTTCCCACTGGAAGAACAAATGTTTTATTATAAGTACAGGCAAAGATACAGTGCTGTGGTGTTGAGTTGTGGTCCTCAGAAACAACCAGTTCTTTGAGTCACATCATTCCAAGGGATGATGTGACTGTCAAAGTTTACAGTTTTTCTTCTCAATATTTCATTATGAACTGCATGCACCGGCACAACATCTCTATCTGACGAACTTCATTGAGTAAGTAGGGAAGTAAACTTTTGTTTATAAAGCAACTTTTAAACATCCGCACTTAAAATATTTTAGAATTTCACACATAAGTTAAAACAAACAAGCAATGAAGTTTTTTTTTTTTTTAAACATTTACTTATTTACTTCTCTAATATTAATTGACAAGAAGTTACATGTTTGGGGGCATAATCAACAAAGCCATTATAAAAAAATTGTAAAGAGTTGTTTGAAGAAGGAATATAGTTACAAAGTGAGTTTGTGATGTACCTTCATCAAAGCCTATTCAAAGGTTTGTTGTAAGAATAAGAAACTCAATATCTTATTGAAAATCCAGTTTTATGTAAAACTGGAATAATGTTGTTTCTTCTCGGTTAATGTCAATATCATAGATGAAATATTTTGGATAAGCTGAGGTTTGCATTTAGGACTTTTGGCCATGCCAGCAAATACAGTGTTTATGACAAATATACTGAGAAATTATGAAATTATGAAAAAAAAAAAAGACTGGAAAAAATATTAAATTATCCGATTTTACTTGTTGAGTCAGCTCTCCTATGTTTAACAAAAGTCAATCTTTATAGATTTCAGAGCCAGGGTAAAATCCTCTAATTTATCTTTACCTTCAAAAAGTTACTCCTAATCCATTTACTTATTGGTTTTCTATACTTTGTGACTGAGTTTAAAGTGACAACATTGCCTATTTAACCATATAAACACATTTATGTCATCACCATAAATGTGGAAATACAAGAAGTAGCATGCACTGTGAAAATAAGTAGTTAACCAAAGCTATACACTATTTCTGTCTGCTTTATATGAACAATAAAGTCTGGTTTTGCCTTTCAACAGCAACATCAAGGCAGTGTTTTAATTTCAATTCCAAACGTTAACAATCAAAGCAAAGAGAGACTAAATGTAGAAACATTTAACACTTATTAAAGCCTTCATAAATGGTAATCTGCAAACAAATTATGCTTGGTCTTTAATAAAGCATCTTCTCAAAGCAGGTGTTCAAATTAATCACTGCACTCACCAGATTCCTCTCTGGTTGCTGAGCAGGTGAAGTAAATTTATGCAGCAAAAGATATTACATAAAATAAAGCCCAACTTTTACACAAAACATTCATTCTAGAATTGATCTAATCTGAAACAACTAAGTGACAAATAATGCATCAATCTGCATTAAATCAATTAGTGGAAGCGCTCCAGCAATCAGGTAGTGCTGAGAACCATAATCTTTTTTTAGATGCTGACATCAGCCTGTTTTGTATTTGATTACAAGTCACTTTAGTCTTTATTGCCACTTTTAAGACAATAAACCTGGTGTGCAAAAATAGAAAACCAGTTAGCCTTTCTTAGGTTTCAGGTCTGTCAAGACACTTACAAGATGTGACATATCTAAGAATCTGTTAGCTCCTACTTTGAGCTATGCTTGAATGTGTCCTACTTTCCACAACTGCTTCATATCAACAGTTTGGGAAATGTATTTTCAGTTCAAAGGAAAAATCTAAATGTGACAGATTTTGTCCAAGACCAAAAAAATCTGCTGTTCTTGCTTTGAACCACATTTTTAAAAAATCAAACTAAGAGTCCAGTCTCTCTTGGGTTGCTACCACTCTGCTGTGCACAGCAAATGTGAGTTTTATTGTTTGAGAGATGCTGACCAAGGGTTACTTGTTTTGAAACTGTAATGATCGTTACCAACAGAGCAGAGTGACTGTTAGAAGTTCAAAAATGGACTTGATGAAAACCAAAATTTGCAATGAAAAATAAAAAGCTGAATTAATGGAACTACAAATGTCAAATTCTGTGTAATTTCACCGGCTAGTAAAAAGAAATCTACAGATGCCATCTCTGAATATGTTAATAGCAACACACATGCATTATTATTGTTTTTGTTACTTTGCTGTGTTAACAACAAATTAAATATGCAATAGTGAAACTTGCATATTTTATGTGGGCTTTCCAAGAATCTTTAAGATCTTGAACCTGCAAGTCAAAAGGATGTTTTAGTATACAGATGTGTATTAAACTCTTGGAACATTATTTGTGGGTTGCAAAGTTCAGTGTGATCCAAATTTGTGAAATCAAGAAGAAAAGTTCATGGAGGGGACATATGAACTGCTACTCAGAAAAAGAGCAGAGATTATTGATTTTTTGCTGTTATGGATTTAGACCTGTGAAATTATGAGTCACCAAGGAGAAAATGTTATTAAACTGCAGTGTTTTCTGTTTGCTGCTTATGGTTCTTAATACGTTTATGACTCTAATGTTCTTTTCATATAGAAATATACATTTATACCTGGATATTGTACATGTTTTCCCTCAATTATTATTGTGGTTAAAATAGGAATTATTGAAAGTTAAAGTATGTCAATTTAAATATGTAAGAAGTACAAGTTCCATTCCTTAATCAGACTGAATCGCTGCATTGAAAAAATGATCTTGAATGTAGGGTTTGTATGGGTAAAAAAAATTATTACTATTGTGCTTTTATTTGCACCAGGCTTTATTCGGAATAGAAGCACTGACATACTCAGGTTTGCAAAATTTCCCTAAAAAAAGAAAAACACAGAAAATGATGTACTTCCATCGGGTGATGAACATAAAATCAAACGGAGTATGTTCGTTCTGTATCTCTTGAGTGCCCAAAACAGACCCGTACCAGGGTCTAATAAACCTAATATCCAATTCATTTGCTTTTGCCTCTCCTCTTTTCAATATCTGTCTGGCAGGATGAGAGACAGAGTTGACTGATATGATCCTTGCCTATTATCTGTGGAAGGGCAAAAACGTTTGACATATTGCCATGAGTTACATAAAAAAAAAAACAAAAAACATTTTTGTTGTAACTATGCAAAATCTTTTAAATTAATGCAGTAAAAGATCATATATGCAGCTGATATTATACATCAAGATGTTTACAGGAGCTAGTAAATGCAATAAATAATACAACAAAATACATACATTTTTATCCAGTTAGTTTCAGTGTCTAAAATATATTTTCAGTCAGAGAATATGTTTTAAGCTTAGACTTGCCAATTTGCCAGTTTGAAAGAGCCATATGTGAAATGTGTTTACACATTAGCATTTCCTTCAGTTTTGATACAACCACCTGTCCATTTCTTATTCCAGATTCAAATTTTAGGAGAGTTAACAAATCGCACAGATGAATAAAAAATTAATCTTGAGGTTGTTCAGCTTGTTAAATGTGTTGGATGACGGTGTTCTTCTGCAGCAACTCCTCCTTCCTTTTGTGTTTTAATTATCCATGTACCTACCCCAACATCCCCAAACCGTGAAGAACCTCAATGTGCATTAACTATTTCAAGTTACTAAGGGTTTCATATTTGGTTAAAGGTGATGTCAACTAAAAAGGTGTTAAAGATGATGTAATGTTACTTGTACACAGAGAAAACTGTTCAAGCACAGCAGTATCACGATGTGTTGTGTCTTACATGAACACCTCAAGAACAAAATTTGGGTTTGCTCCTTTTGAGTCGCTATAATTAGAAAACATTTATCCAAGTCCATGTTTCTGTGTGCGGTTTTTATCATTTTCACAGCCAGGGAGACAATTTTTTTATTAGCACAATTTTCTTATTCACCTCACCACAATAGCAAGCTGTTATTGCAGCAAAATTTTGCTGCTACAAGCAATTACAGCTAAAGGGCTCCGCAAGGTGGGATTAGTGAACTATTTTTAGAAAGCATCACCCCTGCTACAATATGAGATTTAATGCACAGGCGGTGAGATTTTTCATTCCACCCCATTGCAATGAAGCATTGTCTGCTGTTTATTGTTTGCTGCCTTGAAAATGTATTCATGAGCAAACACATTTAAACTGTTCCTAAGATATACATACAATGCCATATTAAATTTTGTCACATTGTGAAGGCTGTAAGTATTTCATTATTGAACCATGCAGATTTGTTAACTAAATCTATTTAGGTGTTTATTTTGTGCTTACTGTAGATATAGTTGTTGGTGTAGTTTTGACATTTCTGGGGTTTGTGGGGAGAAATAAATATATTCTGTCTTACTTTAAAGGCTTTATAATGGAACTCTATGATAATAAGGGGAGCTTTCCCGTAGAGATATCTTGTGTGTTTTCAAGTGCAGCACAACCCCCTTTGTTCATGTCAGCATCCCTGCCAGTGAGAGACTTTTGTTATTACTGTGAAGTATAGATTTTGTATTCATTAAGCAGCTCTTCAGAGAGTTAAGACTTTATGTACATAATATACTTGAGGTGAAAGTGCAGGGACACTGAGTTTCAGCCATTGGGTCAATGAAATATGCCTTACTCTATTAAAAAAAAGTCTTTGGATAAAATGGTAAATTTGTCAATTTTGATTTTATAATAATTCTGACAAATTCACTATCACGAAAAAGAATAGTGTGCTACACTCTGGCTATATGTAAAATTCCTATTATTGTCAATTTTACAATCTTTGAGTTGTTTAATTTTTTTTTCATCCAAAACGCCTGCAAATCTAGGCATTGTCTGTCTTTTTGCTCATAAACTGCAGCAAAACCCTACATTTTTGTCACTTCAGGAGATCCACGTCATTCAGACAGATGTTGAAATGACTTTTTACATTATGCAATAATGAACTGCATAATCCAAACTGATTTATAAGTTTTGAATGCTTATTTTAATGAGTTGCATATGTCTGGTAGATGAGCCATTGTGTCATTTTTCACCTTCAATTTCCTCTGTCAACACAAGAAATTCAATAGAAAAGAAAAAAAATATTTGGTAGTTTTTAGTTTTCCTGCTTTTCTTCTATTCAAACTTATCGGCAAAAATGTTTGTGGTTCTTTTTCATTGCTGGCTAAAATGAAGTAGGGCTCAGGAACTGAAATATATCTAAGTGTTTTGCATTAAAGGTTAAAGTGAAAATTTCTATTATTTCTTTAACTTGGAAAGTCATAAGTGTATAAAAATCTCTCCCGACTTGTATAAAGAATATTACATGAAAGTATTCAGTTTTGTAAAATGGACCCCACATATACATATCCATTTGAAGCTATAAAAACCAATCAAGTTTCTTGTATACTGGCTACATTGACACTTTGATTAAAACATAAATTTTCCACAACGCCGAGCGTCAAATATTTGAAAGTACAACCTCTTTGATTTGAAACTTGATTAGGTTTCTCCTTATTAGTTTTATGCTGGGAATAGCTCCTTGTCTTCACCAGGTACTGATGTGTGAGCGGTCAAGGACTGTGACATTGTTTTGAGATTAATGAGTTGGTCTGCACATTCATACACATGCTGCTATACATCATGAATACGAACATGCACATGCATAATATTTCCGCAGCAGCATTATCAAGAAATTAAATTCTGTCTTGAATGGCTGTTCTATATTCATTTTCACCCCAAGTAAAAAAATATCTTTTGTCATCAATAATTCCCTTATAGCATTTTGTTTGTGGATTTTTCGCCTCAATATCTAATTACCATAAAGAATATTTGTTTCTATATTGTCTCATACTGCCTGCAGAGCACTACATACCATGGAAAAGGAGTATCCCTGTACAGATTTTTTTTTGTTTTTGCTTTTTTCCACATTTCCGAACAATAACATTTTAATTCAAAAGATAAATGTAACCTGAGTTAAACAATGATAATTTCATACACTGTTATGTAAATAAGTAGTTGCTCTTTGAAAACCGTTTGTGCCACCAGCTACCTTCATTAATTTCTAGTCATGATTGTCATGATTTTTAATTTACTGTGCAGGAAAAAGTTTTGAGTGGAATAAAAAAAACAACAAACAAAGGCATGGCACATCTAGTTAAAAGTAGATGTACCTTTCATTGATTGAAATTTCCAAAATTAAAAGCAAAAAGCGATCATTTCCATTACATATTCAGAGTCAGAGAAATGTGACAAATGTCTAACATTATTCTAATCAGTGTCATTTTAAATGAAAGAGAGTCTTCTAATGCTTACATTCACATTCATTGTCAACAATTCAAACCCCTGAAATATAAAAATATCTGTGTTCATGCGGTGTGCAGTAACCACATTGATCTCAATAAACAAATCCACATTCTGACATATTTATCGATAAAAAATAATAAGAGTAAGAGCCTAAATATAATTTATGAATATGCTTTTTAATACCCCATGTGGGCTTCACAAAAGGTGGTATTCTCAAATCATTGTTTACCTTCTGGATTGTCAAGAGACCGGTTTCCTGCTTCTCTCCATGTGATTGATCAAGAAACGTCTTTGACAGTTTGATGGAAGCTTGAGTGATGAGCATCCCTGTCTGTATCCCACCTGTCAGACTAGAATGAATTGTCCATCCCATCAAAGATCACCTTTGATCTTACTGCAGAAGATAATGGAAAGCTATGGGCACAGGGCCCAGGTGAAAAAGCTCCATATAATCTTTCTGTAGGGGCAAAAAAAAAAGGCTTCCAGTCAATCTTGTTCAATAGAACTGTGCACTCTTCCAAATCATATCACATGTGGAGTTTAGTTGATATGGCTTCTCATGAGGTTCTCCCTTGATATGTTTATAATTTGACACTTTGACAGAGAGGATGCAGTCTGATGACTCAAGCTATAATCAAACCCCAGGTAAACAAGTGTTTCTGCTGATGTGCCAAGTTTAAATCAGTGGGGAGCTTGACCGGTTCAACCTTTAACTGCTGATTTATAATTGTATGAACAATAAGACTTAGAGGTAGAAACTGTCACTGGACCTTGTGGTGTTAAAGTTACCATGTGAATTTAGAAGTGACCCCAAATAGATATGATTGTTCATTTCAACAATTTATTTTGTACACCGTGTTAATAATCAGACTGAGTCTCAATGCTACTGTTTTGCCACATACATTTCTTTGAACGTTCTTATATTTAGTAGTGTTTTATTCTAGTTTCCATTTGACAAAACATAATTAAAGGAATATGAATAGTTTTGCACACAAACTGCACAGAGACTGAAGAACCAACAAGCAAACAAAAAGATCACTTATATCTTCTGAAATCTGGTTGATATCTTGATGATTCAAGAACAGTTCACATCCAGAATTCTTCAGGTCATAATCCATATACTACTATTTCTACAAGTTAGATTAATCATGCTAAGATTTATTTCAATGCAATTGTTGACGCCAATAAACAAAGTGCAATGCCAGTTACATTTAAATGTAACTAATATTGGTCTTGAAAAGTTCCCACTGTAACATTTGACTTCAGATCCATTTTAAGCAGTTGCACAGTTTGGGTAAACCCTCCTTTAAGTACAAATAAAATTAATTTTCTTTTTTAAAACCAGGAGCAAAATGTGAAACTGAAAACAACTGATATTTCAATAAAATAGAAAAGTTTTTAAGTTTGCTCTCACTTAGATGTAAAAGTACAAACTAAAGTACTTTTATGCTTTCACTCTGTCAAAGTTGGTAATAGCTTTATGAATACTTTTTTGTAACCTTATTTTATCAGGACATACTCAGTCACTTTCATAGAAACTGTCATGCATTATTGATTTATGACCATTAATGTATGATTTTCGATTCATCTGCTAGTTTCTTACAACCCACATTTGGCCTCAACAGCCCAGAATGAATGAGAGTGGCAGCCTACAAGCTGCCACAGATCCATCAGACATGTCTGCACCAAAAACACATCAGACATATTACACTGGGGTGGTCCTTAAATGTTGGTTGACTGGCAAAACATGCAATTTGCTGCTAATGTACTTGACCAACTTTGACATGCTATCTGATTCTTTAAACACTATCTTTTCACTGCTGGAAAATCAGCAGCTAAAAATGAACAGCATTAGTACTACTAATCAGATTATGTTTGACATTCAAAACTGAAAATCAATGTAGGTAATGAAAATCATTTAAAAGCTTTGTTGCAGCACATGCTAGTCGTAAGATGCATGATAAAGGACAGATCTTCCTTGCTGTGAAATTTTTTGTAACTCTCAAGGACTTCTTTGAATGTTTTTATAATTTCAGATTTAATTAATTGCTTTTATTTTATTCTAAGCAAGATAATATTATTTTAAAAAGACTAGACTTGACGTAGTAATATTTACTAGACGGACTTCAAACATTTTAAAACAACTCTTTGGTAATATGTTTTGCATCAAACATATATTGTGCACATGTTTTAAGTCTTCAAGCTGTGATTTAGTTCCAACTCATAATCACTTGTTCTTTTTATAGCATTAATGTTGTAATCAATTATTATATGATTACAACATCTTTACGCTTCCTTTTTTCTACAACCATGGAGATATAATGTAATGTAAAATTTTATAACACAGTCCAATCTTAAGTATTTAGGGCACTACTATAAATTGAATCTGAAGGGTTTTTTTTCTGTTTTATTTATAATATTTGAAATCTTGTCATTTACAGACCACACAGTCTGACCAATAGAAATGAAGAAAGGTGGGGTTCACAGTTTTGTGCAAGGATAGTTTTACATGCAAAGCGGTGAGCTGGAATCAAACTGTCAACCTTCCCATTGACAGATGACTGCACCTCTCCAGAGCCATTGCTGCACCAAACAAACCCGCTTTTTATTATTATTTTCAACCACCATCTGAATAGGAGGGTTCTGGTTTTACTTTTCCTTTTTGGAAAACATCTTTGTTGTCCAAACTCTGCAGTCATTGCAGTCTTCACAGTTTTCTAAGTAGTATGTTTTGAGTGCCTGCTACTATGCATTTTCTCCTCATTATCAGCAAATTATAGTTTTGTTCTTTGTTCTGAATGAAATAGTGAACCTAATGTAAATTAGAGGACAGCCTGCGGCTCATGCTCACTAGAACTTGTCACTCACATATAATTGGCTCAACAAAAGGAATACTGAAAAATAAAACTTTAAGTCTATTTTGCCCACTGCTAATTCAGAGTATTTATTTGAAAAATTATTTGTCGCATTTTGGCACTTTTTGAGCCTCTTTGAAGCAAGTTTGTATTGTGTGATGAAACAGCTGTTGATTTAATTATATGGTTTGGGTTGTTAACTTGCTGAGAGATCTCTTGATCCCATGTTGTGACAGAGACCACAACATTTCCCTTCAATAATGTACTTCAAGACAATGTACTCAGAAAAGATTCTCCTGGGAAGATAAACAAGCTCACAGCATCACAGAATCTCCACTGAACTTAACAGTGGAAATAAGGGACTTATCCACATATTATTTCACACCAAACCTCTTTTAGTATTTGTTGCAAAAAATGTAAATCCTAAATTGCAGACACTGTTTTCTATCATGTCTAAAAACAGGTATGAATGAAATGTGAAAAATTCATGTTTCCGAGAGACTAAAGGAAATTGGTTAATGTTCCTTAATGATGCTTGTTATAATACGTTTGGATGACCCTTGGCTGTTTAGAAGCGATTGCTTTCTGGAGAAATTGACTCTGTTGGAAGTTTAAAATTATACCCAGTGGGCTCTAACATTTGGCCATGACATATGTAGTGCTCTGGTTCAACATTATGAAGTTTACTGGAATTTGCCTGGACCGTAAAGCAGAAGAGAGAAGTCCACAGCTGAAGGAGGTGGCTGTTCATGTTAATTCAATATTTGAAAGTGTGGCCAACACGGACTGAACTGCTCTGTTCACTTAATCCACTGCAGACTACAATTCTGAAGCTGAGCAGAAAATTGGCATCACTGTTCATACACCTTTTGTTCACTGATTGCAACATTTTTCTAAATATTTAGTGTGTTCTTATGCTGCAACAAGAGAAAATTGTTCTGATATGTTTTCCCACTGTTGGTAAATCTGCTCAAGACAAACACATGTAGAGTCTTTAATGAATGAATTCCTGCCAACTGTAAAGTGCTTCCTGCATCTAGGGAGATTTTGCGAGATGCACCCATGGTGGGGGGCCTGGTTGTGACAAATGTCGAGTGATATGTCGTCAAGAGTGACAAAGGTTTAATTCATTTCATGATAAACAGGAGGTGTAAAGTTGTATGACAACACAAGACAAACAACAGGTTTAAAATCACCAGTCTGTCAGGATTTCTGCAAAAGAGAATAATGCCCTACCGGTGCCTCATCAGGCAACCTCACAGCTGCAGCACATGTAAATCCTACGAGTGAGACTGCGTCTGTCACAGCTGTCTAGGCACTATTCTTTAGAGACTTCATTCAGTGCAGGAATGAAAAAGACACCTTCTACGACAGCTTTCTGCTTTGCTAAATATACCAAAGCATCTAAAACTTTTTAGTTAATCAAAGTAACTTGTCCATCAGCAATATACTTCAAATAAAAGCAGTTAAGTCTTTTTTTTTTTCTTTAAACCATCACTGGGATTCTGTAACAGTCAAACGCTGCCCTGCTTCTTGGTGCACCCAGAAGCATATTTTTCCTTAACCACATCAAGGAAGCACATTCTAACAGCCGATTTTTTTTTTTTTTTTTTTTGCTCCAGGTCTATTTTTAAGAGTAGAGTTTCCATGGTAACTTGAGGTGCAGGTATTGCTTGTTGAAAGTGTTTTTAGGTCTACTCATGGAGTTAGAAATGAACAAAAAAATAATGAAACAACCACCTCACCTCAAGTCTTTTTAGCAACATTGTCAGTGGGAACATGAGAGAACTGTTTGAGCTGGATGATTTGTAGTAGATAGGTGATAAAGAAAAGTGTCAGTGCTGAAGTTCCTTGATGGATGAAAGCATAGACTTGGCAGAGAGAGTGAGTTGTGAGTTTGTCTCATTTGCACTGTTTATTTTTCAAGTATTTTTGAGAGCCGTCTCAAACGATGGCAACAATATGCAAAAACGTCTGTGATCGTAATTAGCCAGCAACTGAGATGTGTTGAAGCTTGAGAGGTATGATGCTTGAGGAAGAAAAAGAACTGTTGAAGAAACAACTACACAAGTACAAAGATTAGTTAAATCTACTAAATAAAAGGTGATAAAAAATTTTTTTTACTGCTGTGATTTTGGAGTCAAATGGTAAAATGAAGGAAGCATGTTTTTTTTTTTTAAATGATATAGAAATTTCAAAATAGAAAAAGCTATCCATACTAACATGTTTTAATGTTGGTATATTTGCTTTTTGTTAATTCAATATTTATCTGTGGCTAAGTCATTCTGCAGCTCACCACATCCAGATGCTAGATCTATAAAATAAAGAAACCACCGATGTTGTGAACCCGGCTGACATAATGCATTAGGTTAAAAAATGATTCAATCACAACCCACCATGCTCTAATTTATAAAAATTCAAAATGTCAAATGGATCTATTGATGTCAATGCAGGAAGAGATGTTCTTAGTTCATCATGGGTAAGTAGTGCAAAATAAATTAAGGCTAAATGTCTGATTATGTTTTATTTGGTCTAAAGTTCACAAGTACAGATAACACACGCCTTACTCAGTATCTGTGTAAAGATATAGCCCAGCAATTGTCTGAGAGCAGCCGCCCATGTTCTTAAAAATGATCATGGCTGAAATACAGCGAATAAAAAAATGTCTGCAGAGAACCTCATACTGACTGTTGAGATGCTGTGGGAACCTGGACTCAATGGCTGCATGGCCTCTTTCATACCAGTAGCTTATAAGTGACAATATGATAGCATCTCCATGTACATTGAAAATGACCCATCATTGTGCTTCTTTGCTGGAAATTTTTTGGCAAATTAACACAAAAGTAGTTCAAAGGAAACCATTGTTCTTTGGTCTCTTAGTCTCTGGATCTGAATGCCAGTGAAAACCATAGTGTGAACTGGAGAGAACAGAGCTAAAGAGGTCCCAAAACTCAAGGGTTAAATCCAATAAAAACTGCAAAATGGGAAAAAAAACATTGTAAGCAATGATTTTTTTTTTCTCTTCGATTTAGGCAATTGCTCACTATAATTTTCAACCTTAAGACATCTTTCTTTATTCACAGCTCCTTATGAATTTAATGATAACGCAACAATCTACAAGTTGCAACTCATACTTTCTTCACTCCTTTTTTTCTGTATCTCTCTTGCTTCTCTATCTTACAAAGTGTGGTGGATCCTGTGTCATTTTATAACTGCAAGGTGCAACAGAAGAAATTTACAGCCCACGGATTAATTTGATAGCTTAATACAAAACCACTTCCTTGCTGTCCTGTCACATAGACGAACTGATATAAATGTTGCAATTAAATCCTTGACATTTCTCTGCTCAGCTTTCCTTCGTATTACAAATGTAGTTGCCACAAAGCTTAAGGTGAACTTTTCTAATCACACACGTTGCTGCAGGGCCTTCATGATGGAACATTCTTCTTCGCAGTACTACAAGGGACATGTCTCTATTAGCACATCTTTTTATCGGCTGATGATGAGCAAGGTCCTGAAAACAAAAAGAAGTGTCATTTTTGTTTAACAGTGCAAATAACTATGCAATCTAATTCACTAAATGATGGGTTTTACCATTAAAGCAAATCTTAACTTTTAGATTTTAACACAAAAAAAAAAATGAATTTTACAATAATTATTTGACTGTTCTTGTCTGATCTTTGCACTTATTGCCCTCAACACCAAGAAGGGGTACATTGAAGAGGACATAACAAAGCAAGACTTCCATAAAAAAATAAAATCTTTCTTAGTTAAATGTTTTGCCCTCTGAATGAGACTAAAATAAATATCAAATTTATAAGCATAGTTTTTAATCAAGTATCAATATTTGACAAAATGAGATGGCCTTGAGGGCCAACAAACACTGGCATATCAAGCCTGTGTGTGTTGGGCTCAATATGTCCTTCATACCCGACGGATGGATGATGTGATTCTGCTGGCTTCTTTGAGACATGACCTTCAACATGGGCTGGATTCATCCAATAGTGAATCAACCAAGATGAGCGCAAGTTCCTCTCACTCTTTTCAAGCAGAAAAATGCAGATTCATAACTTTGGGTTTGAACTCAAAATGGCCATGCACCTTTTTGTGTAAATGGCTTCGCTCCCTTCAGAGTACTTGAGGAGCCTGAATAGTTCTTTGTGTAAAATGTAACCCAACATAGATTAAACAAAAACAATTAATTACTCTTTATTATTATTATTATTATTATTATTATTATTATTATTATTTTGCTGATATTATCTGTAGATGTTTGGTCTTTTAGAGTCATTTATGTTTCTATTTTGATCTTCACTATTTATTTCCTGTTTTTTGTTTTTTGTTTTTTCATTTAAAAGTATCTTTATTTCAACATTTCTCTGCACCTGGATTTCTCATTCATAACTAAACCTGACAGTTCCAGAATGTCACCTTTCATAATTAGAGCTAAAGCCTGAAAAAGTGCTAACTTTTCCAGGATTGTTTAAAAGGAAGATGCAAATGACCTTCACATTTGCATCTTATTATTAACCTCTATATCAATTTCTGTTTCTCAAGCTGCTGAAAAGATTTTTACTGAACATTACAGAACAAAAAGTATAATAGAAGCTTTTACCTTAATATGAAGATTCTGGCTGCTTTTAAAAAAGTATCTGGTAGCTAAATGTTGAGAGTTTTTAGTGTATATCTACTGTCATTTCTGCACCGAAACATCATGGAAAAGCATTATCTTTCACTGTTATTGTTCATAATGACTGAACCACTTGGTTTTGCTAATCTGGCATTTTGACAATCTTGGTGATATTCCCTTTGCTATTAGTCAGTGAGTTTTAAGTTATAGATATGCATGTTATATTCCTCTCATCATAATCTTTTCATCCCCTCTGTTGTGTTAATTTCCCTGCTTGTCCCCAGCCTCCCCAGCAAACACTTAAAGGAATTAATCAAAAGAACTGGGTCTTCCTATTCCCCCCTAATAAGCAGTGAGTGAATGCATGGCTGCCTCGATCACAAATTGCAATGAGACCATAGACTCCATTACCATGCGTTTCTTAATTCATGAAGAGAGTTTCTTTTTGGTCTATCCTCTCAACAGCTCATGCTTACGCCCTCTTTCCTTATTCTCCTTGATATCTTTTAAACCCTTGTATTTTCAGTCCTCGTACTCCATTGTCACACTTGAGCTAAAAGAACATTGTTTCATTTGGGAGTGCTTCCAGTTCAAACTGTGTCCCATTTTATAATTCAACAGCATTCAAGGTACAAGTTATTTCTGGACATAGAGGCATAGCACAGGAGCCAGCGTGACACTTTAAGAGCCTCCAACCTGCTAATGGATTCAGCTTAATGGCATGAGGAGGGACACCAACATTATTTCAAAACATTTGTCCATTAAGGTTTTTGCTCTTTTTGTTTTATCTTACATTTCTCCCTTTAGATAATATTCTACATTCTAGTGTATATTTTATCTCTACAAAGCTTCAGCCTGTCTTAGTGTTGTATGTTATTGTCACTTTTGTTCTAAGAATATTAACATTTGTATCAATTTCTGTTTCTCAAACTATTCAGGTTAAGGACCCCTTATCCTATAACCTCAATATATACTAATTGAAATGAAAATATCAGACTCTTAACTCACTTATTGTTGTGTTCTTTGTTCATCCTAATGAGAAGGGCGGTGCTATTTAGTAAGTGTGACTGACTGAGACAGTCCTCCTGGGGTGTTTTGAGTCATTTACAGATTCTGAAAGTGTGAATTGTAAGCTTTCCAATGATGTCAAACAAATGGAAATAATAAAAAAAAAATAGTTCTTTACTAACAGTAATGTGTGCATTAAAAACATTAGGGTTATGTGTAATTTAGAATCACAATTAAAGAAACTAGGCTTGGGTTTTTGTTACTTTGGCAGAAACAAAAATACTCTTCTGCACCAAATATAAAAATAATCCACCCATTTCTATGTATTTATGTATTGTACTTATTTGCTAATTAAATCATTTTAAATGGAATAAAAATAACTATAGTTGTTGACATGTGAGCAGAGCATTATAGGCCCACAATGTTGTAGAAAACAGCAGTTCTCAATAACTGAGGCTTAAATCCAACCATGCAGAGATGTTCAAAGAATCAGATTGTTCCTAAATGACACATTAATACTCTCACCAGGTATGACTTTCCTTCCTCCAATCATCTCTTGGTTTTAAGCCACTTATCCTTTGTTATTTTTAAACACAATCCTTTGGTGAACTACTTTGAGCTTTTCACGGCAAATAAACGGTTGTTTACATGCAATATTTTGCGAACCACTAGGGGCGCCTGTGAGTCACAGTTTGCGAAAGACTGCTCTAGAAGGGCAGCAGGTTTCTTGTAGTTGACTCCCTGTTTTCTCTTCATATGTAAGCTTGAAAGCTTTTGTTTTTACTATAATGAAATTGCAATAAAAGTAAAGATTCTGAGGCATAACCTCAAAGTGCAGTTTGTTCAATAATACTTTTGAACAATGTGCTTCTCATAGGGTGTTCCTTTAACACAGGTGTATATGGATTTGCATTTTTGGTGTGCTTGGTAGCACGTATTCTGATGAGAGATAAGAACAAAAACCATCCATCCATCATCTATACCCACTTATCTGTGCAGGGTCATAGCTGTTTGGTGCCCTTTCTGCTGTTTGGTGCAGTCATTAGGAGAGAGGCAGACAAACCACTGCTCTGTTTTTTCATTTTGCAGACCTTGAATTTGAAAATATCCTTTAGATATTTTGTCACCCTCGTTGTGAAAAAAACAAATCACACTTTAGCTAAGAGTAGAAGTACTCCAACCTACTTGTTTTTAGCACCTTACCTTCAATCTTAAGATTTTGTGAAGTAGTCTGGAGCAAACCACATCTCACTTGTAGGAGGCAACAATTGAACACTGAATCCTATTTTCCCCTTGTCCATTTCTCCTGTCACAGCATCCTACTAAATTTTGAGCTGGGTTAATCTGAATTCACTGGGTGATGGCACAGAGCAGAGCCAAGAAGACTAAGAGAAATGGCATTGTAATCCATTAAAGGTGTGATTTTTAGGGGTGCACTTAGAACGAGATAGGTGCTGAAAATCTAATAACAAATAAATCTTTTCCATGTATAAATATTTTTATTGGCACAATGACTGCTGCACTTTTTTATGCCATTATATATAGAATTACAGGCACATTGAAGAAATAGTGAAGAAGTTCAATATTTCTTGAATGGCTATGTGACAAATATATTCCTTTGACTTTTCTAATATTGATCCCTCTGATACAAATGGAGTGTAAATTATATTTTCCCCAAACATATGACTGTTATTTGAAGTGTAACCAACCCCTAAATTAAAGCGTTTTTTGCTGTTCGACCTCTCTTGGTCGAACAGTGCCTCCTACTTGTTTAAAATGGTTTGAGTTCACGTCTTGTAGAACAGCTTTTCGTCACTCAACTCTGCATTTGAAATAATATCAATCAGGCCAATAGCCCCATGTGACTGTAGCTAGCATTGATTGATAGCATTACTCAGCTTTACCAATGTGTGATTTATTTGCAATATTCACGCAGAATGGGATGGGTCTCCTCTGCTCTGACTTGTGGCAACAGTACACTGTAGGACATTTGACTATTTGAGACTGACTGCAGCGCTAAGGAAGAGTGAGAAGCTCACCACAGCTCTTGCTGATTACTCAGGACACAGCAAAGCTACAGTGTTGTTGCAATAAAAGTCTCCAACACAGGAAGAAAGTTGATAGACTTTTCACTTGTTAGGTTTTAGATTAAAATGCCTCTAAAAATGTCTGAAGTTTATTAGCTACAGCTCCACTTTTCCCCACTGTTCTCATTCTTACACTCAGCCATTCTTCTGTCTTTTGGCTCCACCCACTTTGTGGGAATTTTTTATGTTATGCCAGTTGATAAATGATGTTTTTGCTTGCTAAACTACATAATACAATGTTAAAGCATTTGAATGTTTAAAAGGATACATGTCAAGATGTTAGGTATTCCTTTTGTGTTAAACTCCATGTTAAACTGCTTAGATTCCTGCATTCCAGTTTCAGATCTGGGTATAGCTGAATAATGTGACGTTTTAAAAGCGGGGCCAAGTGTTTGAATTCACGCTCGTACTTACCCTCACATATTACTCACTCATTAAAAAAAAGTTTGTGAGCATCAATAATTTCTATGACCAAAGGCTGCAGGCAAAGCTTGTTAATTTTCTTTGGCCTGTTGTGCCGCCTGCTCTCAGCACAATAATATTCCCTACCTACAGCCTGTAGCCATTGCGCCTGAGCCTTCCTGCTGTCACTGACACAGACTGAGAACCCAAGTGATATTTGCAGAGCTCATTTGCACTCTGTGTGGCACATGAAATTACCATTGACTGCAATCTTGCAAGCTCTCAATGGCCTCACATCGACAGTGCTTGTTAAAACTGCACCATGACTAAGTCCTTGGATAGGGACACATGCCTCAGGGGACTCTGAGATGGGTAACAAGCGCATTAGGTATGGCAGCTATGTAGTGTGCATTGTTTACACCCACACACATGGCACATGCACATTCACACGCAACCACGCAGGCCTAAATATGAAATTTTGTAGGAAAAATGAAAAGGAAGCTTCGAGTCAAATTATCCTGTTAAGCAAAACACTTAACAGAGGCTGCAGCCCCCAAGTTAAGGATCGTGCTCAGCACAAGTGCCAACATAAAAATCAGGTAGCACAGATAATGATTGTAAAGGGGTTTGGATGTAGCAATTAACTGTCAACCAGTGGAATGAGAGCTGTTTGTCTCCTTTGATAGTCTATAACAAAAGAAAATCCTCCTCATACAGTTTCCCCTTTTCACTTCTATTCTCTGGCACTCCTCTGCATTCTGGTGCATTGCCAGAAAATCTGATTTTTCACATGGGCAACTTTTCTTCTTCTGAGATTATTTCAATAAGAAATAAACAGACTTCCCCCGCAAGGCACGATCACAGGCCAAATGATCCACTCAGAGAATGTGGCTTTAAAAATGAATAATGCATATCTTCACAGTTAAATAGAATACAGCTCACAAAAAAGACAGCTTGTCTTACTGCCAATCTTAATTTTGTTAAGGCATTGAGACACTTAATAAAACATGACATAAGTAGCAACTTATCGTACAAAAACGGATTTTCAAAGATTAGTCCTTCAGGTCTTGTGTTTGTGGTCTGTTGTGCTTACATGCAGCCATGCTCTTAGTTGAAAAACATTAATTGTAGTGAGATTAAATGTCAATCTTGTCCAGAGCTACAATAACTCAATTTTGGTTTGGGTATCCTTGTTTTTAAATAATTTATAATACACTTTTATACATCTAAAGCAATATCAGTCCTGTTCCAAGAACAGATAATACATAACCAAAACTATTTGTCAAAATAAAACATCACCAATGACTTTAATAGACTCACACAAACTGCAAAATGGCCAAAACTAAAATGGAAAATGATTCTTTCTTTGTGACTCTTGCATCCTGGTGATTTTAATTAGTGCCGGCGCTCGAAGACATTGTACTTGTGACTCGAGTCCTCCCAGCTGGATTTTTATTCATCAACATCTGCCCTGACTCTGGCATTAATTAAATAAACTCTTCAATTATCAACAAGCCTGTTATAGCATCATACTATTGCACCCCAGGTGATGGTTTGATTTTTTTTTTTTATTATTATTCAAAAGGATTAATACTCATTCCTCTCAGGGTCAGAGTATTATTTAAAGTTGCAACACTTTCTTCAAAATTGAAGCTATGCAACACTGACTGTCAATAGTATTTTTTTCTCTTTTGTCAAAGATTTTTATGCTTTGGAAAAACTGACACATGGCCTTTTAAAGCAAAGCCTTGGGTAATGACAAGCAAACATTTTGGGTACTTGCTCAGTGAGTCTGTACAGCTGGCAACGTGTTTCCATTAATCCCCTTCATAAGTGTTGGCAAGTGAGGATAAGTTGGCACAATAACAGTACAAAAGGTAACAAGAATAATTTGGGAGGGGAATCTATTATTACAAGTAATGACAATGATGTAAAACTGAAGTATAAATTCATAAGTAATATTTATCCAATAGAAATATGGCTAAATAGAGAATTTTCAGACACTACATGGTCATAATACATTTTTAGTTTACAGATTTTATTTTGTCACCTTGAGATGCACCATTGTCAGAGTGGTGAGAGGTGTAGAAGTCCTAAAACTCACAACGCCCAAGAGCAGCGAAAGACAGGTGGATTTGGTTCCACAAGGCCAAAGTAGCTCCTGGCAGAAGAAAACAAGACAGCGCCCCAGGGCAGCTGAACGCCCCGAACAGAGATAGGTCATCAGTGAAGCACAGGAGCAGCAGCAGCACCCAAGCAACAGAGGCACAGGGTGAGACATAGGGTAGCCCTGACCCAGCCACACTACCATGTCCTTGTGGCGCAGGGCCCCCACCGACCACCAACAGCAAGACTACCTGGCCCCAAGCAAAGGGGACACTGTCAGAGCCCTCAACACAGACAGAGTCAGAGTCAGACATCCACCAGCCAAACGCATCAGCTGGAATTCAGAAAAACCAAAGTAGGAGGGCACATTACCGCTCCACCTGGTGAGCTACCCCCTGAGCAGTAAAGAGATGAACACCCACCAGAGCCCTGCGGCCAGTCCAAAACATCTCCGGTAGCCATGGGCCATCCAACCAGAGTTGACCGCTCCGGGCATGACTCGAACACCCACACAAACAACGCCCCACCAAGCGGAGCAAATGGATCGTGCTGATGCGTATGTATAGTGGTCACTGGGTGACATGCAGTCAACACCCTAGAAAGGTTTCAAGACACACACTCACCCAAAAATTTTATTTAGTGTGGTCAAAAGCCTAAAATATTTTTTTTTAAAGGAAGTTAACCTGGAGTACATATGAAGAGGCTAACAGCACCACTTTCCCACTGTACTGATATTTCTGATATAGTTCTTTTCTTTGCTATCTACTCATCTTTGTCTTGCTTTGTCTTGTCTTGTATTTTCTCCTCAAATAGTATGAGAAAGATTTTTTTGCAGAGTGAGTTTGAGATGGGGACTGATTGTATATGAAGTGATCAAGAGCTAAATGATCACAAAATGAGGAAGCTACTGCTGTTCCTTGGTTCTGGAGTTGCACATCTGGTGGCCCTCCAAGTGCCCTGAGGGTGTTGCAAAGAGGAGTTCCACTCCCTGACTCCCTCAGATGGAGTGAGGGGCGATTGAGGACTCTGATGATGGGAAGGGGAAAAAGCTGGCTGTCTGGGTCTGATTACTGTTGAACAGCTGCTCAGTGCAAATCATCCTTCATTAAATACTCTTAAGGAAATAATTTGTCACTAATCCACAAAAACTCACAAAAGATTTAGTCCAAAATAAGAATAATATATTTCAAAGCCCAAAATGCCTCCTTGAAAGCCAATTTTATTTTGAAAGCACATGTGAATTATCTCCCAAAGGGAAGATGACAGAAACACCAACATCCACCTTTTTTTATTTGAAATTATGACTTTGGCCAAACCAGTGTTCTCAACATTAGAGACAAGATGCTTTGTGAATATTTTTAAGATCAGAGGAAATGTTTAAACCAACAGAGCCAAGCTCGGGTCACGGTGGATATGCTGGATGTAAGTAAGGAATGATTTGCAATAGGGTCTCATTGTGGAGGGAAAGAAGATGATGCCTCATTTGGATGCAGTTAATTAGAAAGACTGATTGATTTGATGGCACTACTGAGGCGGGACAGCGAAGTGCACTGGTCTGTGAAGGAGTCCACGCTCAGGTCGATATTTATGCCTTCCAGGGAAGCTTTAATAACAACCTGTAAGGCTCTGTGACAAGCTCCTGGCTGCTTTTCTCTGCTTGTCATCAAATGCTCAGTCGAAACATTAAACCATAAATTCTTATCAGATTTGCTTTTACAATAACGTTTGGAAGAAAACAAGAGTGTCTGTGTTTAGGACCATAGATATTCTGATGATAAATACATTTTAAAAAATGAATTAATTTAGTAAAATATTTGGTATAAGTAGCGCCCCCTAGTGGCCTCAACATTAATGGGGTGGCCAGCCCTCAATATTGTAGGTGTTTATGTAGAAAAAGAAAAAAAGAAGTCTAATTTAAATACCTTCATTTGCTGTGTAAGTTTACCTTTTCGTGTACAAATACAAGGTTATCTATTTTGGTTTCTCTTAGCAGTCAGAGCTTCGTTTAAGTCAATGCATCTTGAACTCAGCAAAATAACCATAACCTTCAATTACGTATGCACCAAACTTATTGATTATTCAAAAGCAAAAAGTCTTTAACAATTTCGCTTCAGCTTATAACTTAAATCAAAGTGTACTCTTAGCCATTCCAAAACAAAAGGAAAGTTAAGGGCAGTTTATGTCCTCTAACCAGATGAATGCCCCAAGTAACAAACACTCCACACCTTTGACACCGACCAAAAAAAATACTCCTACACAACCACTCCGGTTCCATAGGAACATCCTCATGCATCTCCGTTCCTTGCAAGCCACAGTGCTTTAGCCAGGCACCAGTAGCATTAGATAGCTGAACTAGCAGCCAAACCAGCTCCTGGTTTGGAATATCAGCCAAACCAGCTGGTCAGTCACGTAGCGCCACAATTCTGTCAAGTTCACATCAGGGTCTTTTTGTACACTTCCACATCACAAAGACAGACGAAGTTAATCCTTACGGGTTTCGTTTTACATGCGGTTGTTTGTGTAACACTGGCAACTCAATACTCTCCTCCTGCCGCCATTGCTCTCCTCCACTTCCGGTTATTCGTTCTTCTTCTTCCACTGGGATAAGCTTTAAGAAAAAACTACACACTTCTCCAAAAACAGACATAACATTTCTAAGCTAATATATTTAACTAAATAAGCTTTTATTAGACAATTTTTAAGATTTTAAATTCCTATTTACTCTTCAAATGAGCCTCCCTTTTTAACACATTTATTAAACTTTTAATTATTTTTGAACCATTATGCTAATGAACTCAAACACAACAAGGTTACATTATGTATTGTAAGCTGACGTTGAAGAATCTCTGACATTCCTCTGGTTCCTCATTTTGGTGATCCAACTAACTTGTGTTACCATGTGTAAAAATATGTTTTATGATAAAGGCTATATGACATAGCACTAACACAAAATTAAATCACTTTAGGATTTAATAACCCTAAGCATTGGTAAAAATGTTCAGCATAACACCCATCCATTCATAGTCTATACCTGCCTGTCCTTGGAGGGTCATGAAGGAGCTGATGCCAATCTCCAGCTGTCATTTGTTGAGCGGCGTAGTACACCCTGGACAGATTGCTTGTCTATAAAAGGGCAACATAAAGACACATAGGACAAACCTCTAAGCATGCACACATTCATGTATTCACTCATACTTAAGGGTAATTTAGAGTGACCAATTAACCCAACTCATTTTAGGAGAGAAATCTGAGGGAAACTATGTAGAAAAAAGGGATCCATGCCCTTTTTGTTGCAAGACAACAGTGCTACCAAATGTAACATTGTGTAGCCATAGCAAATGTGCCAAATGCAGGCTAATAATTTCCATCTATCATATTTAACCCAAAAGCCAAATGAAACAGGACAGTTTTATATATAGGTCTAATACTTATAGCTTGCTTTTAGAAAGTGGATTACGAGAAATCAACAAAGGCTTTTATCGTTTTCTTTATGGGAGCAAAGGAAAGAAATGAAAGTGCTCTGAGGCAATGATGCCGAGTGTCTTCTAGAGACTCATCGCGTTTTAAGACGAAACAGAAGAATAATAGGGGGGAACAGAGTTATGCCACTTGTCCATGTAGCTGACATTTTGTAGGTGAATGTATTCACACAACATTAAATATTCATGTGCACCTTGATAGACATAGACAGATATGGATATGTGCTAGATTTCTCTCTCTCACGCACAACAAACAATAAAAGTCAATCATTTTCCTTGACATCCAAATTAAAACCAAACGTTCCTTGGAGGATTGTATAACTCAAGTGGTGCGTGTTTATGACAGCTTCATCATAGTGGTATGAAATGCAGACCAGACCAGAGGGACACTGTTGTTTACCCCCAAACCATTACCTTCTATTGTGGCTTATAAATCATTCCTCGTATTCTCTTAGCCCATTTTTTATATTATTATTTCTTGTCTGATGTTTGTGCTTTATTAACGCTTGCACCCTTCATGCTTGACTGAACTGGATGAGGCCCGGACTTCTGGTATCATCGTAGTACTTTGTGAAGCGGAACTGATTTTGCTCTGCTGTTTTTAGGGATTTGCTATTTGCATTGTCCAAAACTGCATGTACAGTACAGAATGTTATGTTTTTATATCCCAGTACAAATGCCAAAAGCTAAATTGGATTATGTGTTATATTTTCCTTAAAAGTCTTTAATTGAAGCTCAATTTTTGCTTGTTTCTTATGTTTATGTTCTAAAAATTTATAAGTGAATTCAGATCTTTACCACAACGGCTTAAAAAAACGTGTTTTTCAATTAGATATACCATCCATCCATCCATCCATCCATCCAGCCAGCCAGCCAGCCAGCCAGCCAGCCAGCCAGCCAGCATGTAATAAAACATTCTTGCTAGTTTTAGTCAGCACCTTTAGTTTTAGTTTTGTTTTTTTATGTATCGTATATAAACATCTGGCTATAATTACACTATATTAATATGTTTAAATAATCTGGGCTACATCACTGCATTTTTATGTTTTTTTTTTTTTTTGCTGCAAGTTTTAATTTAATGTCATTAAAGGGAAATAGATTTTTTTTTCCCCCCCTTTAGAGGATGATAAAAAGATTCTGAAGATCTGATGCAACTGCTTTCGCTTTTTCTGCCGTAAGCAAACATCTGGTCCAGGGTTGAATGAGGCCTTAAGGAAAGCTTCATTTTTTTTATGTTCCAGCATCTTTTCAGATTTATACCAGAATTGGACGAGTCAGGAAGGAGGGGGCAAAATATGATGTTTTGTTGAGAACCAACCAATAGAGAAAAAGTTGCTACTGCTTGGTGTACCTAAACTTACAGCATGCATAAAATGTACCCTGAAGGTTAAGCACAACAAATGGAAGTTGTTATATCAAAAATGAAAAAGAATTCTAGTAATGCAGTTTTAAAATGATAAAGAAATTTAATGCAACTCTACTCTTGTGGGTGCTTCTAGCAAATAGAATTGAATTAATTCAAATTCAAATTCAATACAGCTTAAGATGCATATTTAAGTTGTTTTCTATCTATCTTTACTAAATTTATAGAACAAAATTAATAGCTTATCCATATAACTAACCACTACATTACATCGCTGTAGTAATAGGAGTAGCAGTGGCAAACTGGGTCGTCATAACTGGACCTTCTCTAACAAACAACCCAACACCCATAAAGCTGTTTCTAAACTAATAAATCACAACTGAATTATTCTTCAGTGGACAATGAACACCAGTTTTATTCATTTAAAAACATAAAAAGCAAACATACTGATCAGTAAACAAAAATACAAGTCATGTACTGCGGAATCAATATGAAGAAAAAACTGATGAGCCTTCAATATTGATGCTACAGGTTAATGTGTATGTCAACGAAATTACTGTTTGACACAGCTGAGTCTCGAAGCCCTTCCAGACTTCTTTGTGCAGGGATTTCTTACAGCAACAGAAACTCCTGATCCAACTGGAAACCGGGCTTTGAGCTGAGTTTATCCTTTCCAATTGCTGACCAAAAAAGGCTATTAATAGGACTTACTGCATTCAACAAAACTTTTTAAATAATTCATATGTTTTTATTATTCATAGTACTGAAAAGGACAAAAATTATTTCTTTGCTTTTCTTAGAGTCCTTGAACAAATCTTAGAAGTGACAACTCTGCATCCTGAGAAAGCTGTCACTGTGGCAACTAGAATAATTACAAATCAAAATAATAATAATTTAGATTTTAGGTATACAGATAAAGCTATACTTTTAGAGTGAACAAACTCTTTTCACTACGGAATTTAAGTATGGATAAGGTATCATGCTAGTAAATAAAAACAAATGCACAGTTGACTTGCAGACTCTTTATGCTGCAGCAAATAATTATTTGATTTAAATATATGTATTTTAAACATTGCAGCATGAATCTGCTTTCAATTTTTTAAATCCACTTAGGGCCTTTTCTGAATAACTTGAAGGAACTCACAGTTTGGCACTGATATTTACTGTTTTTGTACAAAAAGGTAGAATGCTTCAAATTGTTTGCATATGCTATGGTGGATGTATTAGAAACTGTGTTACTGGTCTCATCTTGGAGTGAAATCATTCATACAGATTCCCTCGCAGCAGAAAAAGACCAGTGGAGCTTGTTTGTCTTTGTATGTAAATTCAAGACAAGATTTATTTATAAAGCACTTTAAGAACAACCAAAGCTGACTAAAGTCCTGAGCAACTCAAATAGTGGCACAAAATTTAGAACAAAAATGAGAAAAGTGACATAGATCACAAAATAAATTAAAATGATGAATTGTGGGAATTTTGCTCAATCTAGATGAAAAGATAATGAGAAACTATGAGTTTTTCAAAAAATGTAAAACCCAAGGATCGAGGCTCAGTTAATATGCGTTGGAAGGCTGTTCCATAGTCTTCAGCGAAGTTTGAGGGACTTTGAGAAGCAACTGGTTCCCCAATCTGAATATGTCAGCATCACTTACTTTGGGACTCTATCGGACCATTTTCACAACCCAACAGCTGCTTCCTATTATTTCTTTTGCCCCATTTAATTCTCACCTGAAAACATTGTTAATGTCAAAATGACTCTGCTGCTCTTCTTCTGGGCATCACTTTCACCTAAATGCCTGTGGGTCATCATACTCAAGTATGGGAATCCAATCCAATCACTCTTAACCTTCATTACTCTAAGCTATCCTTGAATACAAAGCACCTCCCCAGAGCCACAACAGTCGACATGCAAGTAAGAAATAATCCATTCATACGTCGCTCCCCTCAGTTTCACCTGAGCACCACAAAACTGCCTCTGCTTTGCTTCAGATTATTGACTGAGTATACAGGTCACACGACTTCAGCTGGTAAATATCCAGATACTTGCATTAAACGTCTATTGTTCATTTTAGCAGTCTGGGCCTTGCATGGTTCTTGCATCAGAATCAATATCTAAACATTCCAAAATGGCATTGTCAAGGTATGTTTTATCCAAGCCCAAACACGACTTATTTTTCAATCCTAGTTTGTGATTTATGAATTCTAACCTCATACATTTGCTGTCAAAACAAAAAACAATCCTAAATGTTTTTATTTTTCCCAGCTTTAGAGCTATTAGAGCTTTAGAATTACTTTTAAGATTGAGTGAGATATTTAATTTCCTTCAAGACATGCATGTTAACTAGCTGCTTATTTTTCCACCATGCCTGACCATAGATGTTGGTCTGAGTAGAAAATGAGGGGGTCCTTACAGCCTTGGGGCAAACTGTGTTCAGCAGATGGCAAAAGCCATTTTAAATCCCAGCGGAGGCCAAACGACTCCAAACCACCTTTTGTTTCTTAACACACTACCACACACACTTCTGTGCCGACGTGATAAAAATCAATCTTACTGTGACACTAGCCCCCTCAGCAACCAGGGGGCCTGAATTTATTGGTCTAAATTAAAACCGGGCCGGAACAGCTCTCACAGGAAGCCGTAAGTGGTACAGTTTACAAAGCAGACAGACCGTACTATGTTGGCAAAATAAAAGATCCTGAATAGAGCCCAGTGGCACACCTGGTCATTTAATGTATAAGTCAAGCTTTTTTGAACATAGCTTTTGCACTTTAAGTTATTGGTCGACATGAAGTACAAGAACATGAAAACAAATACAGAAGCTAGCTCACACATAAAGGTAAACCAAGCTCAGTGATCTACAAATCTAACAAATCTAACGGCTACAGTTAAAAGGTGATTTCTTTTTAACTGAGGACTGAATATTCATATCGAATTGATTAAAACCTCAAGGTTTTTTCAGTTGCATTAAAAAAGTTTCAGTGTCTACTTTATCTAAGAAGGGGAAATAAACAGAAACAGATCATCCATTCATTGTCTACACCCACTTGTCCTTGCAGGGTCGCAGGACTGGTGCCCGTCTCCATTAGTCTTGGGACAACAGTTGGTGTTCAACCTGGACAGGTTACCAGTCCGTCACAATAAAAAATGGTTCTGGGCAGGTAGAAAGAACAATTGCAGATTTATTGTGATTCAGAACTAGATACTTTTTCCCTTACTTTTCCAGAAGTAGGTTTTTCCACACTAATACCTTTTTTGCAGCTGTGTGGTTTTGTCTCTCAGTTTGGCTTGTGAGAAAATGTCACCTTAAAAGTTATTTAAATTCTTGAGTCTTATTGACTTTAAAACAAGAAAAACACTCTTAAAGAAAGAACTGAGACTGAGCACACATTGAATTTTCTTGGAGTAAGAAATTGAATCTTGCCTGGAGCATAGCAACTGATGGCAACAAAAACCAAATTAAGACAGGTCCATCAATCCTATCTAAATCAGTATTATAACACTTCTTTTTGTCTTTTCTTTGTAAGTCTCTGAACTAAGGGAGACCATACTCTTCCAAAGGGATGAGTCGATATCTGGGACTGCTCTACCAATCAAAATTGGAATAACATGACAGCCAAGTGGTGCTAGAGAGAAATAATAAACTGGCCCAACAACATCAACAATGCATAACTCTGACCATATCATCAGTGGGCTGTTTCACAAGACAATCTGTCTACCACATCTAATTATTCCACTTACTGTAATAAAAGCCAGGTTCTTGTTCTAAGTTTAAAATGTTAATCATCTTTAACTTATTTCAAAACCTGCTTCACATCTAAATTATAGCAACCAATGAGTTTATATCCTCCACCAGTCTGGATTTGAAACGACTACAAAAAGATTTTCAAGGAAACTGGAGGAAAGCATTTATTTTAGATAAAATACTGATGCATTGTCAAAACTGTAATCTGAAAATATCAGTTTTCTTTGCAACTACAGAGTAAAACTGTGAACAGTGAATAAACTAAAAATCTAACACCTTTGTTTAGGGAATGGAAACCAACCAGGAAATAAAAACAAAGCGGAACACAAAACTGCATTTTCTTGCACAAATGTCAACCTTTAAAACAAAAACACTATTTCACAAAAGCAGGGATTAGAAAATCAATTTTCAGATACTCAGTATCCCATAATGAATGCTGATATTCTACAAAATGTCATGAATTTAATTTGTGATTAATTTCTTCCTCATATTCTGCATTTTTGCCAAACTTTGTCTACCTCAGTATTAACTTTTCTCCACCTCCGTCCCCTCCTTCACATATTTCCTTGTCTTCTCACCTGATGCCCATTCCTTTTGTTAATTACATGTTTTGGTGTCTTTTTTAAGCTCCTGGCGAGGACAAACTATCATAATGTGGAGAGATTGTACATGCATAAGGTTGGGTAAGATAACAATTGCAAAACTATTCGTAAATAGATTGCAAATAGATAAACAAGCTCTGGAATGTCAAGTTTTCTATTTATTTCTTAGGTATTATATTGGCATTTACACAAATAGTTTTTATATCGCATGCTTTCATAAAGCATCAGTGTCCTTGATGAACACAAACAACTGCAAAGAACTTTTAATGAAAGGGCTTAGCGGGTTGCAATTCTGTGCCTCCTTAAAACTCTACCATTTGTTTACTTTTATCAATATGCCTAATGAGCTGGAAAATAACCTGCATTCAGATTGTAGCAGTTGGTGTCCAGCTTTTCCATTGTGGTGTGGTGCAGTGTTTCACAATTGCTCATTTCAAAGGGAGAGCTGCAATCAGACCAAAACTAACCTTCCTATTATGGCTTCAAGCTGTCATCTCCATCAAAGGAGCTTCAGAAACTATTTGCCGTCTTTCAGAAAAGCATGTAGTTAGGGCAAAGCTTGTGTAGAGGTACCAGGATCAAAGATTTACGGAGGTCCACATAAAACATTTAGTTGTTTTTCAAGGGCCAGAAAAGGTCAACATTTCTATCTTTGTGCTGTTCTGGCAGAAGAAAAAGTGCAATAGAAAAATTGCCTATCATCAAATGTTATGTGAAACAAGTGGAGATGAGTTCAAGAATCAGACACGTGGCTCTTCTCTGCAAAATTATCAATGTTTAACGTAAACACACAAAGACAGGAATTTGATGCCGTCATAAAGACATCTCAACCAAAAGTGAGGTGAAACACTAGACAAACATTGACTTTGTCTAGAAAAGCATTGACTGGAGGTTAGCAAAGTCTGAAAACAGGAAACCTTTTACAGCATTCATGACATCAAGATTAACAGATCTCTATCGTCGGAAACTGACTTCTTGCTTCAGTGTGAGGTTAGATATTTAGAGCAAACTTTAGAGCTTAATCCTTGAAGCAGTAAGAGCTTTCATGTCTTGTTCAAAAGCATAATAAATTCACCTTGAATTAGAAGGTGTGTTTGGCCTTGTATTTGACACAATGTGAGGACCATTTTCCTAACTCATACATTTCAACGACTGTGACTGCTCCTTATGGGACCCCATAAAAAGAAGTGATTTTTTTCAGAGTATGGGTTAGGCTAAAGTTTAAGTTAGGTTTAGGGTCGGGTTTAATCTGTAGAAATGAAGGAAAAATGAATGGAAGTCATTGGAAAGTCCTTGTAAAAATAACAAGACATACTGTGTGTGCTAGTGTGTGAGAATGAGATTCTCTAAATTCACATTGCTCAAGTAGCTGTGAGCTCTATCACCTCATCTTTTTATCGTTTAGCAAGTGTCAAAGACTTTTTGATCTAAATAGAATCTGCAGTTCATATTTTTTTTAGTCAGAAACAGCTCATACACTTCCCATGTACTGTGGTACCAAGAGTGCATTTTTATGACCCGGATGAGTAAAGTGCAGACATTAGATCTCATTGTTGTTTACTATCTTGTTTCTGGCCTTGTCTAACACAGCAGTAAATAGTGGGAAGGTTGTAGACACCAATCATTTCTCTCTCTCTGCATTACTGGCTTTGTGTGTGATAATTTTGTGGCTAACATCCCTTTGAACTTCTCCATGTCAGAGCAGATACTGTTAAGTTATTTTTGTACGGTTAAACTACATCTAATTAACCAAATTGGGTTGGTAATTATGTAAGAAATTAAGGTTAACTGATTATCATATATGCTAATACAACTTTTTCTTCATACTTTATTAAATAATTCATATAAAAAATGAGCAAGTAAATAAAAAGCTAAGTAAGCTTCTGTCTGCGCTGAGCAGCTCAGACTACAATAAAGTACATTACCTCCATTAGAGTGTGAGTGCGTGTGGGTGAACACCTGAATGTAGTGTAAAGAGTTTTTCCGGTGTTCTCGGATTTCCTTATTGGTTGACATATAATAATGAGTAATAACATTCCAATAATGACCCAGTGTTTGGTTAAAAGTACCAGCCTTCTCTCCTAACACCACAAAACTAAGATTTGAGTTGATCATAGGTGGCAGTTTTTCTGTGTACTGATGATTTGCAGTGCTAAAAGACAAAAATATAAATCAAATTTGATGGTAAAGAATAGCAGCGTAGATACTAATATCAATAGTTTAAAATAGTAATTGAAGCAAAGAATTGCTTTAACATCGGCCTCTTCTAAATGATCTATTACATTGTGTCACTTCACTGATTTTTAAAGTATTTTCATATGATTATATTGCCATACCCTTCTCACATTTAAAGTGAGAGCCTGTTGAACAACAGATGTCCTTTAAGTGCCTGTAAGTTTCAATAGCCTCCTTTCATATGTGTGTAAGGATTATAACTTTGCCAATAAAAATTTAAATCCCTTCAAGGCTCATTAGGTAAATAATTTGAAACCTTCTTTATAACTTATTCTTCTTCAATTGTAGTGTAGCAGCTTGATTGGTGAATATTAGAAGAAATGATCCAGGGAAACACTACAGAAACACAGTGGTCTGGTTTGTTGGAAGGCATTGTTACAATGCCTCTCTGTTGGACCAGCAGTGAAGTGAGAGAAAAACCCCTTCTGGAGTGTAGAAGAGGGTTGAGAGACTCCTATCCCACTCATAGTATGAGTGCCACTTCCCTTGATGTCTAAAACAAGCATTAGAATAAAATATGTCTCAGCACATTTTGGTAAGACAATCACTGTCCCTCTCCCAGTCTCGATTTCCTGGTTTTCCTTTTAAGGAAACATCGACAGATTCTCAAATCACTCCACATTGATATTTTAAGGAAAGGAGACATATCAAGGCATTGAAATAAATGTGATAGTATGAATCTATCCTCTGCCAGCTCCTTCTCGGGCCTGATCCCAGTCCATCAGGGCATGAAATATTCATCCAAAATTCCAACATGTCTGTTTCGAATACTATGCAAAAGGGATCATGCTGAATCCTGGAACACAGTGGTCATAGCACATGTCTGTGGAAGATTGGGGAAACTTTCTCTTTGTTTTTGATGCAGCATAGTCAAAGGAACGTGTAAGAACGGTGCCAGGACTCATTTCTGCAGCATCTTGTTTCCAGATAGCTATCTCTGTCACATTGCGTGTGCAGTCAAAATGTTTTTGTTGAACACTGAGCTCAGAACTCATTCCCACTCCTTTTCACAGACTTGGTTCTGTTAACATAGATAGATACTTCTTTAGTCTACATTAAAAAGCAGCTTAAGATTTATCATCAATGTCAGGGGGGTATTGAGGAATCCTAATGAAATTTCACGTTGTTCTTCAAGCGATAATATTCCTCTGACCTCTCTCTTTTTACAACAGCAAGGTTTAACTGCTTAATGTCAGCTCAATAAACTGGTGGCATCAAACTCCGTTACAAAAAAAATAAATATATATCTTTTTTTGTTTTCTTGCTCTCATGGATTTCAACTCCTTTCATAATAATAGAAAATAATGATAACCCCCATCCTCTCCCCAGCCTCTTTCAGACTGCGGTGGGCAGCAAGTTAATGACACTGGGCCGTGTTGCGGTTGGCTGCGTCCCCGCACATAATTATACTCTGATTGTCACAAAAATCGGCTGTACTCGCTACCACGGCTGCTGTTTAAATCCTTCCCCCTCTCCCCCTGCAGATGAACGAAAAGTCACATTATCTCTGCTGTGCCGGGGCTTCCACTGTAACTGCCCTGAAATGAGTAATTAAAATTTAACTTCATAATGATAGGTGCAGCCTGGAAATTAATTGCCTTGTCTGAAATACAAATTCTGTTTTTACATGAGATTGCCTGCAAGACAGAACCTGGGTGGTTCTTCCATGTACCCATGTATTGATAGTGGTTTCATAATGATAATAATATGTTTTTAACTGTGCGGTTATACAAATGAGAGCGCAGGAGACGGTGGTCAACTTTATAATATGTGAAAAACATATAAAATAGGCAATGTAAAATCACTTTAGCCTGATCATATACTATATTTTTCATTAAGCAATGGTTTTCAAACTACAAAAAAGGTAATAAAAGCAATATATAAGAACGATCTGTGAGGCATAAACTGTCAGCTATGGCAGCCATGTTGAATTTTGTGATCTAGACTAGTGAGAAACCTGTCTGCATTAGTATTTTGACTGCAGGGAACGTTTGTATTTTGAAATTTTTACTTTGTATTGTACCAAGAATGAACAGATTCTTTTGTTTTTGTGACAAAACATAAACAGAAAAGTTGAATTTCTGTTGTAGGTTGATTGGAAATTGTTCTGACAGTAAAAGAAGGCATAGTTTTTATATAATGTTTTAGACACATTCTCTTAATAGATTGACAGGAGAGTCAATATTTCTAACATTCTCTGCAGTTCTCTTCCCTGCAAATTTAAAAAAATATATATATTGTCACCAAAACTACTACCAGAGTTGTAAAATGGCTATCAGATGACATGCTATGGGCCAAGTGTCCACTGCACTTCACATTGGCCAGCTTTACCATGTAAGCATGTATCTGTGGAGGTGCTTTACATGGCCACACTGAGAAACCACTTGGAACAGCTGCTCTTGTACTTCAGGAACAGAGCAAACCCCGCTGCTTCTCCCAAAGGTACTGCAGAAGTTCTTGCCTTACGTGAGCTGAAAGTGAAGATAGATAAGCTTTGTGGATTTAACCTCAAATATATTGCCGTATGTAGATACTTTACAGACATTTATATCCCTATTTTGAAACCAGCTGCCATTGAGCAAGTAAAATACATATAATAGCTCTGCCGACATAAAGCAGTAAAAAGCTCCTAAGAAATAAATCTGGTGTACTGAGTGCCTTTGCGTGGAGGTAAAATACGGCAAATGTCCGTCTTTTGAAGGACTATATTTATTCCTTGCCACCTATTGCTTCTATGCCCTCCATTTACTGCAGTAGGATGTGCTTTCTCTCCTGATCTGTCTAAACTCTTCGAAAAGGAGAATGGCATCTTCCTGCCAATCATAGGGCTGCTACAGTATGTTTTATCATCGTGTTCTTTTAGCAAAAACATTAGATATGACAATAAACTTTTCACCTGCATCACTGTCAATATTTCACCAAGACCCTTTAACAGGAGGCATAAAAGCTTATGGTGGATATGTTGTCTAAATTATCCTCAGAATGTGACACTTTTGGGTTTCTGATCCTGCTGTCATCCAGTACTCTGATGGTTCTGATCAGTAGTGTCATCAATGTGAGGGACTTCTCTCAACCATCAACAAGGTTTTACTTTATGTAGTTGGATTTTCTGCCTTAAGCTACTGCAATTTTAGGTTAAGAGAAGTCACATTTAAAGCCCTACATGCAATATTTATATGGGTCAAGAGAAACATCTGCAAGAGGCAGCAAGGAGACCATCTTGCAGGTTGCACGTGGATCTCGATAAATGGGGCAGATGGTTCTGACTTACCATGACAAGTGTGTCTGGGAGTGTCTTTCCTACCGCTGAAATATTTAGGTGTAAAGTCATTTTTGATTTTACCAACAAGATTTTTCTGAATGGACGGAATATTCATGCTTTGGTGTAGTTCAGTCAGGGTTCTTATTTGACTCTGGTCTGTGGAGAGAGCTAAAGATTATGACAACACCAAAGAGGTCTTTCAGTTTAATAAATGATCAAAAAATACCAGTAGAAATATGGAAACACATGTTCAGTAGTTATAAGAAGAGACTGAGGGCTGTAATGCAAGTGCAAAATGAATAATTCTAAATCTCTCCTCCTGAAACTGACAGATAATTGAAGTGAAATAATGCACCATTCATAACATTTCTCACTATTCTCTCTATCGAGAAACAAATGAAGGGACATTAAACTTCCCATGTGGGAAACTTTTAAAAGTACATTTCATCCACCTTTTACCTTGTTTAGTTAAAAATATTTGACCGTCATAGTGCAACTTCTGATTGTTGGTCCTACTGTTTAAGCCTCCTGGCAAAAATTATATTCAGCAAAAAAATTGCTGCATGTTTTGATCGTGTTTCATGCATAACATCTGAGATGCATCATCACAGATGCAACCCAAAGACAGGGAACATATAAAATCTTAGATATCATTTCACACATCCTAGTAAGGTATTATTTCTTTCTGGGCTGGGCATACTACAGACGTGAACTAAGGGCTGTCTGTAATCTTAGAAATTATGTATGACATCAATTAAGATAATCTTCCTTCAGCACCTGAAGTAAATAACATTTTACTTCAGGTATAAATATAAATATGTTGGTAATGGATGGGAGTTGAAGCTCCCTAAATCAAATTATGTTTTAGACCCCATGCAGCCTTGGATTGGCTCGGGAAAAAGAGAAAGAAATGATAATGTGTATTTTCTGCCTTTGGAAAAACAAAAAAACCCTTTCAGAGCAAACTTTCTCTATCAACACCAACAGCTGTACCAGCTCTGTCTATCTTCTGAAAGAGGCACAAAGTCTAACTGTATCAGCAGTGGCAAACCGGTTCCCTGGAAGTGAGAATTTCTGCAGCGTTTGCCACCACCCACAACATTAGACAGCCTTCCAAACTAGACAGACTGAGGTTCAAAGTAGATAGCTTATCACATCCTGGGTCAGGACGACTCCAGCTCAGCCATAACAAAGAGAATCCATCGTACTAGACAAAGGATGGAGGGAGGAAAGCTCACGTTGCTGAAAACATGGAGGAAGAAAGAAAAGTGTTTCACTAAATAAACATTTTGTGGAGAAAAAAAAACCAATTAACTTTGATTTGAATCTTTTTCAGCTGCTGGTTTCCTGGGTGCTTTCTCCCTTTATTTTGGTCTTAGAATGAGTTTCCCCCATGAAGCTGCCATTGCACAACTCTGGGACAGCTTGTGAAGAGATACATCAAGGACTTGGCAAACTACAAAATGGGGACACACACAACCTCTGTTGTCCTGCCTCTCCCTGCAGCAGACCTCTCCGGGGATTTACCTCCAAGTTCAGGTAGTTGGTTGTCATGGTAACAGCCGAGAGTGAGGGCTATTTGCATTGTTTCTGCTTTCATCTCTAAAACTGTGTCATTACCCATACAGTACAGGTACTCGAGTTTATTTGCCTTCTCCAGCCTCGCCTGATTGTCAGTCTATTTATGTGTCCGCCTGCTTTTCCCCGTCTGCCCCCCTCTCTCTCTCTCTCTCCTTCTTTCGCTCTCTCTGCTGGAGTCTGCCTGCTTTCCTTCTCAAACATCATCCTCTTCTGTGGCTGGTCAATCTGCGGTATTCCTCCATTAAAGATTTATTTACCGCATCTGCTTCTTTTCCAGCTCCACAGCTGGGGTACAGCATGTATCTGCGGTCTCTTTGTTCTGCATCTAATATCCAAATGTCCACCAGACAAAGACAGTGAAGGAAAGACTCTGCTATTACGTAGCAGTCTTAAAAAATATGAACAATATTCGATGCATCACACAGAAGAAAAAAATCATATAACATGTAAACTGTGCAAGTGTGTGATGACAAATTTGTGATGTGATGGGTTTGAGGGACTGACATTTTTTTTAGAAACACTTCTGACATCTGCTGGTCACGATGGGAACAACAGGATTTGCATTCACAAGAGAATCCAAGCTTGGTGCGAATACAAAATACATTTAAATCACTCTCATTATTGAAATGTAGAAAATATCTAAACCCTAATTTATCATCATAAAGCATGTAAATATTGAAATGCAAGTTATTTATTTTCTTTTTTTTGTAAAAGAAAAGGTAAATCCAACAATGTAGTCATGTGTCTACATAACATATATCTGTGCAAAATTGAATGAATGAAACAACATACAGTGATTGCATGATCAGAAATAGAGTCATAAATAACTGTATCGCATACAGGTAATTACTTAAGGGAGTCTAATTATCAATGTGCACTTCTAAAAACACATCTGCTAAAAATAAACTACCTGGAGCAAACATGTCTGGCAAAACATAATGTGTTTTATTAAACATAATAAGACAGATGCACTCTGGGAGACTCATATTGTAATGGATCCACAAGCCGTACATATTTGGAGATGAAAGAGAAGAGTCACAGAAGACTGAGAGAAGTCCCCAGAGCTGTCACAGTTTCATTCAGTCTGGGCGTAAGCCAGTGTATCATAAAAGGAAAAAAAAGAGCAGCAATGTATTGACTTCCCGCATCGAATTCCAAGTGCTCAGTGGTTTTGTCTGCAGCGATTTCTGCCTCTCCACAGCATCGCTCTTTTCATGCATTAGAAAACAGTTGTCAGAGGAAAGAAATTTCTAATCTGTAAATGAACAGGAAGAACTCCAAACCATCTGTTTCAAATTAAAGAATTTAAATACAAACGTAAGTATTGGTGAAGTAATTTAAACTGTTATAATTAGCAAGGAAATTTGAAGGTTTAATGTTAACAAAACAACAGAAGGTTTGCAAAGTGCCCTCATTCTCCAAATATGACAATATCATGATTGATTAAATAAAGATGGAGCCAAAATAAAAGGTTTGAGGAAAATCAAGTGATTTTTAAGAGACAGAATTTTTATTTTTCTCTCTATGTTAATTTCAAGCTCCTGTCTGCATTGTGACTAATATTTCTTACAGCATTATTTGCCAAGAATAGCTTATTATCAAGATATACAGTGGATCTGTGACTCTCCCTGTTTTATATGTAACTAGACCATATTTATGAAGGTAAACAGGAAACAGTAATCTAGTTTTCTTCTCAATATTTATTCACCTGAACTTTCAGTATAGATTTCAGAGGACTTAGAGGAAGTAAAAACTGCTGGATTTTTATCTGTGAAACTTTATGATCACAAACAACACAAACTGTATCATCAGTAGTCTGGGTGCTGACTCAATGCTGGAGCTCTCAGACTTGGCATGAACATTATTGGTCACACTTCAGTTGGCTCTTTCCATTATCTTGCACTCGTTTAATTATCCTATAGTACAAACTGTAAATGGAGAGACTGTTTTTTGAAGGATGGAGAGACTGTTTTTTGACTTTTGTTTTTACAATGTTATCAGGTTCTTTGTTTTCTTTCTTACTCTGTTTTTGCTTAATATTAACTAGTATTCAGTGATCTTGAAATTATTCAGTTCTTTGGCATAACTTCATTTGGTTTGAAATGCACAAGGGCTTGCTTGTGCATTAGCTAATTCAAGACAATTATTCATGCATGGTATGTTTTTTTTTTATTATTATTTTTAAAAAAAAGACCAAAAGGCTGCAATAATCCCTTGAGACTAAATAACATCAAAACAAAAATAAAAAAGTAAAAAGAAAAGACAAATTACTGAATTAAACACATCTACCACTGTAAACTGGGTCCTGTCTTATTTATGCAAATCCAAAGATAACTTATTAACCACAGATAATTTTCATGTGTTCCTCCTAAAAATACCAACCTCATTCCTACAAAAGATACTTTTCATAGCTAAATGGTAGGAAGTGACTGAAATCTTGCAAATAAATCTTAAAATTATCACAGAGTTGTCCATTTGTTTTAAGCTGCCCTAGATCAGTACTTACAGAACTACTTTCAACTTACTCAGACCAACAAAGTGGGGTAGCGTTTAGTTCGTAAGATCCTCGTCTCTGAAACAAACTTTCTGAAAAAACACAGATGAGCGGAAACTGTTTAAATCAGGACTGAACATTTACAGCAGCTTTTCAACAAAGAATCTGACCAATGAATGAACTGTTTCAAACATTTGTTTTCTTTTTAGGCCTTTATTGTCTGTATTTTTTTAAATCTTTTGTCTTTCATGAAATGCTTTTATGCCTACGCTTTGTAATTTTCTTTCTGTCTTCCCTTTGATGTTTTGCAAAGCATTGGATTGCCTTGTGTATGAGTGGTGCTACAGTAAAACAAATTGTCTTGCCTGGAGACAAATTTTTTACTCAGTCTTGTAAAACATAGCTGAGGATCAGTCAGACTGGATGGAGATAATCTGTGAACATCGATTTTCAATTCTGGTTAGATTTTTCCAACATTCTTAGGTATTTTTTTATCGCTTACATGTTTTCTTCCCTAATTGCGCTTAATTTAGCTTCTTCCATCTTCCACCGATTCTGATAAGATTCCCTATTTCTTCGTGAAGAAAAGCATCTTCATGCTGACCAGCATTGTGCTGCCACCACCATGTTTCACCACCGGGACGATGTCCTGATATATAATGTTAGTGTTCTGTCACACATGCTGTTTTGCAGGTGGGCGAAATAAAAAAAGGTAAAAATGAGTGTGAATATTTTTGCACGGCAAAAAAGAGAAATTGCTAATTGCTGCTAGTAAAGTTCCAATCATTTTTCCTCCTCGGTAAGTTTGTTGTTCTATAAATCCAACAGTAAAATGTGTGCTTTAGAAAACAAAACAAAACAAAAACACAAGTTCATTCTTCCAGAGAACTTTATGTTCTCTTTCAGTCAGCAATTTCTGCCACAGTGGTAGTAAAGCCATAAAAACTCCTGGGAAACTGAATCACAACTTGGATACTGCCGACAGGTTGTAAAAATATGATGGACAGCGAAGAAACATGTGCTGGCTCTGAGAGCTTAATCCGTCTTATTGATGACAGGTCAGTGTCTCTGAGGAAACCTACGATCAATGGAACTTGACCCTCTTAAATATCAGCAGTGCTGACACCCCTCTTGTCTCTATGCTTCGCCCCAATCAGGATTGATAGCAGCAATTTTGCACTCCATAGACAAGTGACTGCTGTTAGTTCCTCATGTTTAATACTGATGATGCGGCACATTGTCCCGCACAAGCTGTCAGTTTCCTGTTATGCTTGATTATACAGTGATCTCGGTGATCATTCAACCATCACCACAAAAGAAAGTCGGGTGGTGACATATTGCACTGGCATGTTTTCAAGCATTGGGAGTGCTGCTGTGACATTTCACATTGTTTTATACCAACATTTCAATACGTTTTCCTTCTCAACATAAATTTAAAGGAAAATAAAATTAGCTGGCTTTCCAGCTTGGTTTATCGGGCAGAAAAATATGTCTATTTTTTATGTTATGTCACATTACCACTATGGCTGCCCCTAATGATTATTTTAGCGATCAATTATTTTCAAACTGTCACATTCTGCAGATCTGTCATTGAACAACTTTAGCATATTTTATACAAGATTATAAGTACCTTAAACATTTAAATAAATTAATAATCAGATTCCTGTGAAATAAACATTTTATGACCTACAGTGCAAAAACAGCATTCCTTTAGTGAATCCTTGGTCATTTGTAGCAAACAATGCATCTGCAGCTAAAAACTACTTCAAATATCAACATGTAAAAATCTCAGCCCTGATTTTTTTTTATTAACCAATTAATAATTTCAAGGGGGGATTAAAGTGAGATTTGTTTAACAGAATGTGAAGCAAGAGAAGATAAAACTAAGTCACTTGAGGAGGTCTGTGTAAAACATAGATACAGACAAATAAGCTTTTTTTTTAAATTACAAAATGTACAGCTTTTGTTGTACAATTTTGGCCTAACAGTATGGAAGTAGTACGGAAGAGGATTAGGGCCACTGGAAAAATAAAAAAATGTCCGAAAAAATTTTTTTCAGTGGCTCAGAAAAGGTTAAAAAAGATGAAAACAAAAATCAGCGGCACAGAAAAAATGTAATAGTAGTTTTTGCTAAAGATGAGGCATATATTAATCAGCAGATATAGAAAGTGACCTCTAATCAAAACCAAGTAGCAAGAACAAAATATCAAAATAACACTATAGTTTCTGTCCGCTACTGAACTAAAAGTTACAGTTTAACACAGCAGATATCTTAGTTAGAAGCTGGCTGACATATACAGCTAACCTTAGTTTAATTGTAAAACATTCAAACACAAGAACAATACAATAAACATACCAAACACTTTCGAGACAATTCCAGCAATCAACAGCTGTTACATTCTTAATTCATCCGTGTGATTAACATTGTAAATCAGCTTATTCCTTTAACCGCTTAAGCTAACAAACATGCTAACAACTAGCCATAACCGTTCGGCTTTAGACACCGATTTGATTTACTCACCTTTTGTTCTTCCATTAGTGCAATGGTCGCTTCTGGTTTTCTTCTAGCACGTAAAAAGTCACTTAAATCAGACATTTTCTCCAGAACATTGGCTGTCCGCCACAACTCGCGTCTGTGAGGCTGCTGCTGGTGCCCATCAATCAGAATTCTCACTGTTTTTTGTTGGGTTTTTTTGTTTGTTTGTTTGTTTGTTTTTGTTTGTTCAGATTATAGATAAGCAACATTAAACATTTAGTGACCGAGCTGTTAGCCCTGTTGACTTCCAGAAAAAGGTCCGGGATTTAAATCTCAATGTAAATCTTACAGTTGTAGTTATAACATTTATTTATAATAATAACATCCACAGAACGGCTCAGAGCAACGATGACAGTTCTTTTGGGTTTTGGATGAATACAAAGCACCTCTTTGTGAATACCTGTAAACTTCACTAAATATTTCAACAACTGATCTTTTTTAATTGAAGGCAGAGGCAACAGGATGCTCCCTTTGTACACCTCAGTAAAGTGCGAAGACAAAAACAGCAGATTTTAGCACAACCAAAAGAAGCACAGCAATGCAATTGAATTTAAATGCCATCCTTTAAATTACATGTAAATGTTAAAATCGGAGGTCTGGTTAATTCATTTCTCCAAACAGACAAAAGCCACTGTTTATTATACGAGGAATCTTGTAGCTGTACTCGATCCAGTAAATAGCACGCAGCAGCTGAGCCTTCTCGCCAGGCCTCCTAACAAAGTCATTGACCTTTTCTATGACACTGACTATATTTCAGGGTGCAGAATGTTCAAAACTGCTAAAGCTGCGAACCGAGAGATGTAGGTTTTGTGCCATGATTAATGCTCCCTTCCTCCAATCTCTGACAAGCACAAGGGCCACTCTACCTGTTTGATGCACTTCTCCCCAAATTGAATCCTCTCCTCATCTTTCTTGTTTGTTATTTATTCGCACTTTGTACCACCACTCCTCACAGGGCAACCACCTTCTTTCATTTTCACCAGTAAAGCTTTCTGGTGTGACTTGACTTCGGCTGCGGCTCCCAAAATGGCTTTGTCGGTTTTGAGGTCAACGCAGGTATTCATCGAGCCGTTCCCCCGCTGAGAAGGTAATGATCAAAGTTTGTGTGCCACAGAGTTAGTATAATTTACAGAAACCCAAAATGTCCCCGGCCATCACTCTGCGGGGTGCTTCGCTTATTTTTGTTCAGACCAATTATATGACCCGATGAAAAGAATGCAATTGTTGTTCAGTGCCAGTGGTTTCCCAAATAAATAAGTGCTTAATGACCCTCTTACTCCCCCTTTTCAGCTTAATTAGAAGGGAGCAAATTTACTGAATGGATTACTGTAAAGCAGCAGACTTTGAATCTGTAAGAGGAGGCTGCCAGCCCTTCATTCACTAAGCATATTGCCTTGTCCAGCTGCTTGATTGCTGCCCAAGTCACTTAACTATAGCTGACCACCAGCATGACTGGCTGTGGAGTTGCAGCCATTTCAACAGCCACAAATCTGGTTTACAGACAACACAAACATCCTGGATGTTCCTATAAATGACATATATATTTCTAGATAAAAGGATGAATGTGTGTGTGCTTCTGTGTGTATGTGCTCGTGAACTACAATAAAACATATTTCCTAGTAGTTTCTACTTTTTACATGTGAAAAACAAAGTCTCTCACATAGGAAATATAAAGAATAGTGACATTTACAAAGTAAAACTCTGTCAGTTGCTTCCTTTGCCTCAATTTAAGTTTATTTAATGAAAAGTAGTTCATTGGCTGCTGAAATCGGGTTGTGAGAACAGAAAAACACAGAGACACACAGCATATGTGCATGTGGATAGTATGTAGTGTTAGTATTTTCCCAGTTTGATTTTATCTGGCCAGAGTATCTTCCTCCACTTGGTGCCCCAGAATTACCAAATTACTATTTTCAGATGCATTCATAGTCTACCACTCCTAAATTAAAAGGCTGAATTCCCTCATCCGTTCCTTCTTTGTTCATCTCTTCAGAGATCTGGTAGCTACTCATTTGATCCATGCTGAGGAAGAGATGCATCCAGAAGCTTTGTGGGTTTGGACACCTTGTTTAACCATATTTTTACACAGTAAAAATATATGTTCTATGGATTTCTTTCAACAGCTTTCTTGTGAAAGTATCCGGATCTGTAGAGTGCACAACTAAAACTATATACAATTTTTTTATATATATTATTATTCCACCTCAGTCTTGAAACTCTGCAACTTCTCCACAAGTTATGCTGCCATTGTCCTGAAACGTTAACATTTCTGGATGTTCCTCTAAACCTGTTTTAAATGTCTCCTCTACTCTTTTACAGGTTTTATAACCTTGTATAAATGATTTTTCTCTCTACCAGTGCAAATCTTTTAGATTTTATTATTAACATTTCAGAAGATTAAACAGATGAAGTGATAATAGAATTGTTTTTGGTACCAGCTCACCAAACTGATTTAATTTTTGTGTACCTATGACAGAAAGCAGTGAGTGCTGAGGCTCATGCTGTGCATGGTTTAACATCACACCGTTATTCACTCATGTTGCTATGCCAGGTCTTTATGTTTTTTTTGGGGGGGTTTTTTTTGTATTTGGTCTATTTAGGGGAAGAAAACTGTTCTCTCTCTTTATTTTTAGACCGTTGCTTTAAAAAAAGGCCCAAAAGAATTACAAAAAAATAAGATAAGGCAGAAATCCACACATAGTGAGTAATGAGTTGAAGGCAGGAACAAGCTGCTTTTTTAGTTTATTTCAATTAAAACTAAAATTAATTAAGGGAATTTCATTCAAAATTGCATTTAATGCTGAGGAAGAGATGGTGTTGCATTAGATGAAAAAACTAAAGAACTGAATTTGGTGGGGGGCAGGTGGGTGTTTGTATCTGATTTGAAATTTCTCTCAAACAGATATAACTTGTCTGTCTTTGGGTTGCTCAAAAGAGTTAAAAAAAAGAGATCTAAGATATGTTGTATCAATACCAATTTACATGCTTACAAAGAAAGGAAGGCATAAACTGGGGAAAACAAAACTGCAAAGTCTCTGACCATCTTTGAAAAATAAATTAAATGCAACTGACAGATCTAACGATATGGTTTGTTGTCCATAAAGGACAAACAACCCCCACTCAAACTGTTTTTTGTCCCTTCACATAAGTTTCAAGGCATTCAAACAAAATTGTTTTTTAATCATCACTGATTGCAAATTGATACAAATTATCTCATCAAACATATTTAGTGCAAATTGCAGAGTCTGTGCAATTAACACAAACAATATTTATAAGTTATGTTTCTCTTTACACACAGATTGTTTGACAAAGGTTCTCTCATCACTGGATTGGGTAAGTGTATTCCACCAGAACTTTCTGCAAAATAATTAAACTTTACTGAAATGCTCTGACAGATGGGTCAAGAAAAACACAAAAGTAACAAGATAAGATATTGGTCTACTGACATTGATTCACATGTTATGAAACAGTATAACAACGTATGAAATAAATGTGTGCAAACATTTGACACGTGGAGTCTGTAGTTCATAGGAGTTGTAATTTGAGTGGTTGTATCGTCAGGTTATGAAATGTATTCCAAATTTCCCACCCAAAAATTGAAGAGTTTCAGAAAAATTCACTCAGTTATTTGTCGCTGAAACTAGAGAAGTTCAGTCTCACTACAACTTGAAATAGGCATGATTGGTTTTCACACGGGAAACAAAAGTTATTCTAGCTATTTCACATGGGATGTGATATGTGTTTCATACTTCATACAATTAATGTGTTTTCAAAACAGGCTCCCTTTGTGGAAAAATTCCTTACATGTTTAACATATTTCATGACATTTTTTAAGCATAACAAGTGATTAAATGTCTTTAGTGACTTTTCTGCTCAGACTTGTGAGTTATTCATTTTCCTGTTATCATAAATAAATAAATAAATAAAATTATGCATTTAGTTTATTTGCTTGGTAGCAGGAGCTCAAGCTGTTTTACATATTGATATTTATACCACAATCTGTCCTCTAGAAACAGCAATATGTTGTTTACACACAGAGAGGCACAGAATCTCTTTTAGGAAGGTAGTTATCACTTTGTATTAGAGAAAAACTTTTTTATTGATATTCAACTAAACTAAACAGAGAATAAATAGTTCCAATCAAAGCATTGTAATTGAGCTAGTTAGTATGTAGTTCCTGGATTTTTTTCTGGCTTCAAATTGTTTGTCAACTACTCTTCGTGAGTCAACTAAATATTTCCGCATCCATTTGACAAACACATTAAGATATTTGCTTCGTATCAAATGGATATTGTTAATATCTCCAACCCATACACCTTTTACCAAAAGTTTTTCTAAATCGAATCAATGTTAGCAAAAACGTGAGGTTGTTCTGTAACTTGTGGGGAATCCCATTTTGGGGCAACATTCACAATTATTATTATTTCCTCCTCATATGGTCACCATATGTAAATGTCTGCCTGGATTTTACATCAAAAATGACTAATCAGTGTTTTCCAGATTCAAGCGCTTTGGTCTACAGAGCTGTTATGTTGCAGAAACACCTGTCCATAAATGAACAGTGACCAACACACGCCTTTCACTAGATAAAAGTCAGATTGTCCAGGAGAAAATAGATGAGTTAAGATGTGCTTATCTTTACAAAAATGCAAAGGGCTGGTCCACCTTCCAAGCCTCCCACTCTCATACTCATGCACACACACAAGCACACACACACTGCCAATTCCACTACTTCTGCTGCAGTCCAGCTGGCACTGTGAAAAGGATGCTTTGATGTCGGAAGAGACCAAAAAAAAAAAAAAAAGCTGCTGCAATTGCATGATGGGAAGAAGCTGTAAGTGCTTCTGTCAGTACTAGAACTATTTTAGCTACTGTGCTGGAGGCAGCATGGAGACAGCTGGAACAGGAAGATCTAAATGACGACAGAATCTCTTAAGAACAGGTTGCTTGTTTGGAGTACCTTTCATCAGAGAGAAGACTGGACACACTACTTCTGACTGAGAACTTAATTTGAGGTGAAAATGAAATACTGATTGTGTTTGCATAGATGTATTTGCATCTGAGAGTGAACTAGCACCATACACATCTCTTTTATCAATATTTTATGGATCTTTGTGGCGAAACAATACCAGTTATCCAACTAAATCCACTTCCCTCTTAATTCAGGATCTGTCTGATTAGAATGCCAATATTGAAGAGCTATAACACCGTTTTAGACGGATTCTGTAATCAAGGCTTCCCCTTGGCCAGACTGAGCTATTACAATAAAATGTGACCGGACTGTGGAAAGAAGGGGGGCATTCGCTCCGGACGTTGCTATAAAATAACCAAACATTACATCAACTATTTTCTGCTTTTTATTAGTACCACTGAACTCCACACACACACTCACAGATCAAACAAGCAAAAAAAATAAAAAAAAAAGGACATCTGTAGGTCTCTAGACATTGTCATCAGAGCCTCCTCTGCAACCAGGTCTGTGTCCCATTTTCACATTGCTGATTATTCCTCAGCACCAGATCAGAATGAAGCAGTGATCAAACACCAAGTGGATTTACTCCACTGGAATCCTCAGCCCCTCATGCAAAAGAGGTGTGTGCTCTGACACCTGTTGATCAAATACAGAACTGCAGCCTTGTCTGAGGAGGACGCTTATTGATTCAGTAAGTCTCATATGTAAGTGAGCTTGAAAAAAAAAAAAAAACCTGCAGAGATGGAAACATGAAAGAGTATTGTACTGATTGGGAGCTAAAAAGCGGCTTGGAAAGGGTTAACTCTCCTAATGCCATATCTCTGTGATGCATTTCAGATGTCCAAGGACCATGAATTCTTGCCCTGATAAGCTGTCAGGAGCATCGCCCTTTCCACAAATTGTGCATGTGTGCATCTGTGAGCTGAGGAACTGCAAGCTTGAATGGACAGCCTCAAGGTTAAATGCTTTTAAAAACAAAACTGCATAAATTCTGCCTAATAATTCATAATAACGACCCGCAGTTTGCTGGATGCTTGTTTATCTCATGTTCATTAACATGCTCGGCTCGTGGTGCTTATTCTGTAAAACTTCTCCGAAGTGGGAGAAAGGGAGAATCATTAGAGGGCATATGGAAATGATTAGAGTCTGCACGACTGTATCCATCCATAACTCTTCGGATAGAAACCTCAGAAAAACAGTGAGAGTCAAGATTTGCAGAGAGAAATGTTCTGTTGATCGGTTCTGAACTGTATGTGTGTGAGTTTGAGACTTAGCGTGCCACTTCCTCTGCTGAGCTATTTTGACCTCTCTTGGCTCTCATCCTGTCTCCTTGGCCCGTCACTTCCTTGATCATGATCTCAGATTCCTGCAGAGGCCTTGAGAGTCAGGCCTTGATTTTTCATGTTTTCCAGCCCAAAACACTGAATAAGGTTATTTCAGTTCTTTTAACCATCAATTTCTTTCAATCCCATTGTAGCTTTCACTAATTACTGTTTTATCCCTTGCATATTATTATTTGTTCTCCATTGTTCTTATAATGTTTTGCCATTTGGTGTCAATTATGTTTGAGGCTAATGAGGATATGTTTGAGCTGCTCCTCTAAATATTTTAAATGCTCTTTGGGGACAAATAAAGTGAATTGATTCAATATACTTTTTTCTCAGTCAGTGACATTAAATCAAAGGAAACTTTTATTGTTTTAGGTCAGTTTGGGATTAGTAAAGCAATTTCTATTTGCTGAAAGCCAGAATTAGACAATTCATTCAACTCAAAAAGATTGCTATGTCTTTAAATAATTTCAGAGTCAAGATGTGGATGTTTTGTCTTTCCAAACTTAATTCACAACATGAGTTAAATGGAGGCAATGCTGTGACGGAATTTAAAACAAAACTTCATTTTGGTAATTCTAACAGATATTAAATAGGAAATATTTGGTTTGACATCTCATAACCCAATGTCTATTTTTTGGACATTTTATTTTACCAAAAGTTCTGCTAGACAGTGAGTTTGTTTCTAACAATATATCTGATATGATATCTGCAGAAATACATTTTTGGCTCTTTGCTTTAAAATTAAAACATAAAATTCTGCTTTCCTACATAAACACAGTCTGAGCAAAGCTAATAAAGCAGGTGACACAATACAGCAGTCAGGAAAAGAGATACTTAGTACAGTATCTCTTTTGTTACAAACCTCATGTTGAAAATGGGAAACTAAAATTTTCAAGCTGTGTTTGTAAATAGTCTTATTTTTTTCCAATTGTCTGCATAAAACAAATCTTTAAAATTCACAACAAAAAAAATCACAGACTATACAACAATAGCTACAACAGAAATGAAGAGAGTTTCGACAGGAAACTCTTACATCCACAATCTGAAAAAAACATTGTTTTCCTTTCATTTCAACCGGAAAATTCAAGATAACCAAATTACCAAATAATGGTTTATCCTTCAGAATATCCATTAATGTGACAAAGCAAAATGGATTGAAGAACATGTAAGACCATAATGGGTGCTGCTAACATTAATACTTTTACTCTGTTGTGAATTATAATCACTCGTCTTCTGGAACAATGGATAAATATGTAACAACAAGGATCATGAAAGATTAATTTAAATCTCAGTGTTCTAGAGCGCAGATAAATTATTTACTTCTTAAATAAATTAATAGTAGAAGAGAAACATTTTATGCGTTCTTAATTGTACACCTATAAAGTTGCTGCTGGTCTTCACAGGCACTAAATCTTTAGATTTATCTTTGCAGCGCTCATTTCACCAAAGAGCTGGTTCTTTTTCTAAATGCTTGTTGGCAAACTGCAGTGTGAATCTATTGCTACTTTAGAACAGCTGAAAAGCATTTTTGATATGCTGCCATGGCAGTCGAGTCAAAATGGGCATTTTCCTCAAAATTGTTTTTGAAATTACTTGCAGGTGCTGAATATTTGATTCATTTACAATTTGAGTGTAGAGACTGTCAAGCTTTTGGGGGGTTTTTTTTATTTCTCAGATTTTCTTTTTTTCAGTGTGCCTTTTTGGGTGTAGTATTTTGCAATATTTTGGATTTAATTACAATGTCTTGTGTGAACATCACAGAAAGATGAGCACTTTTAAAGAAAAGGGGGAAATGCACCCAAAGTCCCTGGTCAGATTTAATCACCTGGAGCGGTGTCTGTGGACTGTGTGAGGAATCCCAACTGGGATCCAATCAATTCGTCACCAGCGGGTATATTGAGTGCTTGGGGAGATTAATGTAGACACTTGGCTCATTAGAAATGTCACAGGCTTACACTTTATACTTCATCCAAACGGTTGACCAATTGATCAAATGAAGGCATGTGCGTTGCATTTTCTTAGGATCCTGAAAGTTTAAGAATAAAAACTCTTTAAGGGGATCCGTTATCCAAAATTCACTTTTTGCACATCTTTGCACCTCCATTTGAGTCTCTACTGTTTCCATTTTATGGAAATAAGTCAATGGTTTTTGGTGTCTAGAAAACAAGCCATTTTAAAAACCAGCAGAAACTTATTTGGATTTAAAGTGACAAGACAGATCATATGAAGCTCAAAATAAGCAGAACTGAGCAGACTAAAATCTCACTATGTGAGGATGGTTTTGTGCAAAAAAATTAATGGTGATGTTTTGAGTAGCTCATCCCACCCAATCTTGCTTAAGGAAGCATAAAAGATCCACTTTAATGACTTCTAAATTAAAAACTTCACAATGCTAGCATTAGGAATGGAAGTTACTTATATACAAGACATTGTAAAAATGCATTTTGCATTTAATTGGCATTTTATGTGTCAACATTTTGTGGTAGACCTACAAAGATCAGGTAGTGTATTACAGAGAAGAACAAAAAATACATGTTTTTCTTCAACCACCTTTACTTTGATACCCGTACATAAAATAAAATGCAACTCATTGCCTTCAGAAGTTATCTAAATAATAACTACAGTGAAACTGTGTAGGATTTAACCTAGTTTAATCAAGTTATTGTTGAAACTCAGAAGAACCATTTAAAGTTTGACACTTCTTGTAATTGAGAAAGCATAGAAGAAGAAGATTCTCTTCCACATGTGCTTGGTCAGATGAAACCACAATTTCAGTTTAATTCCACCAGGGAAGAGAGGTGGGTGTTTGCTGTCTCAGGCTGAAACTGATGATTAATTCTTGATGATGGATGGAGAAACTGTTCCTAATAGAGATGGTGATGGAGTCTTGCATGAAGTTTTAAAGATGACAGAGGAAGCAGATTGTTTATATATTCACCGTTAATGAGGTAACTGGCTCATATCAGGACTAACCAAAAGGTAAGAGGAGAAGTAATGAAAGAATGGAAGGTATTTTTGAAAACCTTTTTACACTAGCATCTGCTTTGCTCTGACAGATGCCAGAGCAAAACAATCTGGCATCTGTCTCAGTGAGTCTGCTCCTCTTTGTCCGCTTAACAACCTCACTCTGCTGCTCAGTGATGCTGCTCTGGTCAGCACTGATTTAAAAACGGATGGAAGTAAATACAGGAAAACCTCTCCATGTCCACAAAGGACTTGAGACTGAGACAGGTTTACTAGATGCCAATCCTAAACATAGAGGCAGAGACACCCAGTCAAAATCCAATCAAGAAATTACTTTAAGCTGATGTTGGTAGATGTTCTTCATCCAGTCTGACTTGACTTGGAAAAATAAAGGAAAATATTTCAGTCAAAGCCAGGAGATTAATTCAAAAGACATATCTGTAATTTCAGTAAAAGGCATTTCTACAAAGTGTTAGTGTCTGATCATGTGCTGCTGTATGTATAAGCAAATTTCCAGTAGCATACATTGAAGTTTGTGGTTGTGGTAAAAATATTAAGAGTTCTTGCATTTGCATTTTTTTCTACCTTGATTAAATTTTCTTCTGAATGATTCGAGGCAAAATGATTATTCCTTTTTCAGGCACAGCAATACCTGGAAATCAAATTGAAAATGTTTAACGGTTTATGCAATCACTGTGGTAATACAGTAGGAATGTTTTTACTTCAGTACAAAAAAAGAAAAAATACCTGTGTGGTAAGAAGGGACCTCAACAGCACACGGCAGCATGAGCATATCAGCAGGGTGACATTGAGAGGAACGGAGCGAGGAGAAGCTGCGTCGTGGCCCTGGAAGTTTTATGCCCTGCTTAGGAAACTCTTGTTCGTTTTTGGCTGTGTTGAGTCTGACAGAGCTGGAAATAAGCTATTCTTCATTGCAAAGCTGCAACAGGAGTCAGGAATAAGACAAAAAGGGACTCTCAGAAAAAACACACCAGGTGCTCCTGCTGCCAATTACCTCACACACCACACGGATGTGTGCTTTCTGTTGAACTTTCTCCCTGAAATGTCAGTTTTGGTGTGGAAACAGCAAGTAAACAGTGTTTGACACTGATGGCTCCTTCTAATGACTGCAGCTTTGCTCTAACTCTGTCCCTGTGTTTCACTGATTGTGCTATTTCTGTGTTGTGTACTTTGCTTCTGGTCTATTTTTGAAATTGTCTCGTCTGGTTTAATGCAGGCTGGTGCTGCTGAACTGTCTCCTCTTGCGTGGAATCACTTTTTGTGTTATGTTGTGTTCTCGCTCGCTGCTTTTGTGCTCTGATAACCAGCAGGAAGCTGACAGGTCAACAGCCTTCCACCCAGAGGTAAGAAGAGCCTGTTACCTTAAAATGAAGCCTCCAACAATAGTAACAAAAGCAGGTGGAAAGCATGGTTCGCAATCACACCAATTGCATGCCATGTCACATACATGCAGCTCTGAATTAGTCCATTTCATTTTTAACTTGACAAATGTGTTTAACTATCGGCTCCTCACGACCAGCTTCATGGCGTTTTTTTGTTTTGTTTTTTAACATCCTGTCTACCTAAAAGAGGAAAACTAAAATATAACCTAGTATTTGCTTCAGTCTAATGGAGCCTTCCAAAGTTTTTCTGGATTTTGTCAGATCACACTGGTACAATAAATGAATAAATAAACCAGCTTAAAATTACGAAGTGGAAGTAAAATACTTTTTTTACAAGTTAAAATCTAAAAGGTGTTGAGTGCATTTTTTATCCAGTCGCCTTTAGGTTGATACCGTAGATGTCATTCAGTCAACTAATGTGAATTACTTTAACATGGAATTAAGTTACATCAATAAGCTGATAGCTAAGTTCATAGTTAGCAAATTGTATTACTAAATTTATGGATACAATTTTTAGGTTTGAAATTTGATCAGAATGTGACATCTGTGTTAACGATTGTTCTCATATTGCATTTGCCAAAACATGACCAAGTGACAGCTCTTTGCATCAAACTATCTTTGACGTAAACGGGTCGTGAATCCATTTTATATGCTTTGTATTTTGGAAAACTTTGGTCTTTGTAAGTATTTATGTGCTGGGAAGACACTTTGGCATGATGTGTTTTTTCTTTGGTAGATTAAATATAACGCTAAATAAAATACAGGTAGGGCAAAGACAGCATTAATCATAGAAGCAGCCAAGAGCTCAGAAGGAAGAGTGTATTGACAGTTCAATTCCACACACCTGGCCTTGATGGAAGAGTTGCAAGAAGAAAGTCCTGGTAAAAAAAAACAAAAAAAAAAACATAAGAAGTCTTATTTCTTGTTTCCCACAAGCAATATTCAATGAACGTGTAAGTAGGCGCTCTGGTCAGATCAGACCACATGCTTTGTGCATTGGAAAGGAACTGTGCACATGATATGAAGTTTTTTTTTATTTAAATATGATCAGAAGAGGAATGGATGAAAATACCGGGCAATCCTAGTAGAGGTTGCAAAAGTCTTAAAACTGGTTTAACTTTCAGCCCCCGACGGCGCAGAGATGAACGCTGATCTAGATGCAAATCACTTCAACAGATGACAGCATTACAGTGACAAGACAATAATATCACACAGAAAAACATGGAAATAAGAAGACGTATGAATTGTTTTATTTAACTCCCTTATCCAGCCCAAACAAAATTGAAAATCTGCTCTCACTCAGATTTGAAAATCATGTCTGGAGGCTGATCCAAGGGAAGGTTTAATAGCTGGAACAGCTGATTGGCTCTGTGGAAAGAGCCAGGAGTCGAGTCAGGTAAAGGTCTTCCAAGGTTTCTGCAGTGTGCCATGCCTCAGCTTTGCCCGGCTATGGATGAACTTTAGAACAGCTGGGTGCATGTACAGTTATTACAGCTTGAAGGTTTTAAAAGTCCTTTCTTCTTCCAACAGGCAAGAAGGGGAACAGATCACATGTTTGCCTGGTAGTTAAATTCTTAGTTCGCAAATTAGAGAATTTGCTAACCATCACAAATGACAACTTTTGTCTGTCCAGCTCCTGGTTTTACTGTAGGGGTCAGTTTCTCATCAGTGATGTTATGTCCAGTTTATTCTGGACTTTAAATAAGCCAAAGTCCAGAGCTAAATTCAATTCAGAATTTGTGTCAGGATTTAAATATTATTTGTTCACAGATGTTTCCATCTTAATCAGTGATGGCCGACTGAAGTCCATCAAAACATGCTATTCTGTATGAATCATGTTGAACTTTTAAAACATGCAGAACATAGACTCTTAAGGATTGGCCTTGGATAGAACTCATGTCATCAGATTGAGCTTGATTTACCTTGTAAAAAAACATATGGTAAAATTGAATTCTCTAGATGTAGAATACTATTAGAGACATCCCCAATCGACTTGTCTCTACAACTGGAAGGTGGTTCTACAGATTAGTGGCCAAAGGGAGCTGAAAAGAAAAAGCCATGTTTTTATTTATCTGTTTTATTTATTTATTTATTTTTAGATTTTTACTTGTAAAGCATTTCTCTACTTCACACAGCAGGGATGGAGGATCTGATAGGTTTCATCTCGTTCTTTCCCGGCCTTGATTTCTATTTTGGACCATTAAATTAAACCGCCATCAGCATCGCTGCTCTTAAGCAAGGCTCATTTCATTGAGCCAAAAACATAAACTCAGTCCTACCTTCTGTGTTTTATGGTCATAATCTGTACTAGAGAAAATATTCCCTCTTGACTCCTGTAATCTCTTGTCCCTGCGTCATTTCTGTTGGTTACCTAATTTTTGTAAATCTGATGGATTCCACTGGATTCCCCCTGACAGGCAATTTTCTAACTGTCTTAAACTAATAATAAAACTAAAATGCCTAATAACTTAATACATCCAGGTTATGTGTTTTTATAAATATTAAGCTGTTTAACATCTGATACTTTAATGAATTGCTTTTATTCAGGCTCAGATGAGAATATGAATTTTTTTTTAATATGACAATGTTTTTATTAGCCTGATGTCACTGTTTTTTTATTATTTATCATACAACTATTTTGCAATGTTAGCCGATTAAGTCAGCATAAAGAAGGTGTATCAATGTGTGGCTGCTTTTAAATATTGGCTCATCACAACCATCATTAGTTTAATACAAAGAATTAGCTTTGGTTGAGTGATTAACTTTGTCCATAAATGTTTGCCTTTTTGTTGTGTACAAAATGTAATGTTCTTAAATATTTGTCAAAGTTAAACATTTGGTCTTGGTCCCGTCTCGACTCCATCCCTGTTTCACAGTCATGCACTGCTTTGAGTTGGACTGAGACGAATGGCAAATAAAACACACGAAGCTTTGTGATGACAATGATGTGCGAGTTCAAGAGTTATAAATACTTATGCAAGACACAGCATCTTCCAGAGAGTGAACATGATCTAAGATTCTTTATGACGCTGCAAAGTGTGGACTTGACCTCAGTCCTCTGCAGATGAGTTGTTGTTTGTCTTCTTACAGATGAGGACACCATCTGAGCCCGCAGGGCTTTGGCAGGCCCAAGACATGAGATGTGTACAACGTGTTCCTCACCAGTTCCGCCAGATACAGACTAGCAAAGTGACTCACAGATTTATGAAAAAAGTCATCTGATAACCACAAAGAGACAGAAAAAGCTCCAGCATTAAGTAAATTATAGGAAATAGAGACATCACCCTCCTCTGCTCTGGCTTGGAAAATGGAGTTCAAATACTTGAGAACACCTTTCTCAAAAGATTTGTCACCTTAAAAAGATTATTAAAGCATTGCCCTAAGAGAACTCATTTAACAAAGCCCTGTTTTCATTTCATAGTTATTTAATCTGCATTTGATTCAAAAGGATATTTTGGTTAGGAGCCGCAATAATAGGTAAGAATTTGCAAGCAATATTTGTGGCCAAGTTGTCAAAAATAAATCTATTTTGATAAATCCAATATTAAGAGCTCCTAAAGGCAGCGACAGTATAACAACTGAACCAGAGCATCTGTTGCAATAAGCATAATATCTTTATTTCTGTTGTCTCCCAAGCATGCGTGGCATTGAGAGGTGATGTAGCTTTGATTTTCTGAATTGAATCGTCTCGCTTTTCTCTCTTCCTGCTGTGCATGACCTTCTTGGTGCGAAGTGAAGCACAGCGTGGCGGTTAGCTGGAAGATGTGGGCAGATTGAAGTCCACATGCATAAATTAGCCTCCCTCTGTCACGGCTTCTTTTCTCTACAGGGTTAAACACACTGGAGCCTCTGAGTGAGTGTGCTTTGCCGTAAATCTTGCAGAGAATATGCGACAGCCTCGCTAAATAGTACTGGGCAGTAACCTCTTCAAAGAATTTGGAGTCTATGTGTGTGTGTGTGTGTGTGTGGGATGGGTACTGCTGCAGCGAGAAGAAGACGGTGATGTTGCTGCTTTGGTGACACGGGTCAAAGTGGCATGATGGAGCAGAACAAGACAGCGTAAAATGGGTTCAGGGTCACCAGAGCAGATTGAACTAACTACACTGGTGACACAAAGCTCTCCATCTGACAGGCTAGCAACATGTGGCACTTTGGCTTGGGTTGTCCCTAGCGATGTAATTTGTTGTAAAAGTAAATGAGTAAAAGCGGGGCTTGGTTTATTTATTGCTTAAAAACAGGATTCAAATTTGCTTTTCAAAGCCAAGAACCCAACAAACTATATTAGCTGTCTTTTTCCAGAGTTCACTGAGAATGATGTCAAAAACTTTATCTACACTTTGGCTCATAAACTCAAATTTTAATAGGGTTGGCTTTAGACATTTAGTGAGATCATTGCAGTAGGCTAAATGCTAAACTGATTAACCAGTTTTAAAAAATAGTTTTTATGTATGTTTGGAATTATTTAATATCCATTTGGGATCAATCAAATATTTTTGATTTGACTGAATCATTGTACATTTTGGACACTCATTTGTTTGCCAGTTTTAATTTATGTGATCAAAACTGTCACAATAAGATGAAAGAAAGTGACGTTGGACTTTTAAAAACAGCTCAAGAACCACCAAATTTATCTTAATCAAGAAGTTTCCAGAACACAAGCGTCACTGTCCACTGCAGAATAAAATGTATGTCTGAGACTTGGAGTAAGTAACAGCGTATAGTCAGATAAGACAAAGACTGATCTGTTTGACTTAAAGAAAAAAGAAAACTTTTGTTGGGAGACTCCAATTTGAGACTTTCAAAATCAATAGCATTGTTCTGGCTGCCAAACAAGGTAGAGGATGGGATTGGCAATTTTTAGCAGCGCTTAAAAGGGCTAGTTTTTGACCATTTCCTTCATATCTAAAAGTGGCATTTGAGGTCAGTCGGTAAAAATGGCAACTCGGTTGGGTTTCCCAAAAAGAGAACCTGGAGATAAACATTATTAAAGGATTTAGAATGGATAAAATTAGATAACAATAAGCTTCTGGGAGGAACCATACCTCAATACCACAGAAAATGCATGAAACATGCTTAATAATTGGTGTTTTCCAGAAAGACAACATATTAAAAAAATTTCTGATAAGAGAGGACACATCCACCCAGAATTAAGCCCAGTCGACATGAATATGAAGGGGGAAAATAGCTGAAATTAATGTCACGATGATGTAAAATGTATTTTTATGATGAGTTTAGAGACAAATTACCTACAACAGACCGATACTAACCATAACAGGCACTGAAAGCTGTAAAGACCATAAAGTTAAATTCCTCCTGTAGATACACCAAAGTGACTTAATCAAATCTCCTACAATCAGCTTTCATGCTCACCACCTACCAAACGTCACGCAGGTTCTGCTCTGCGGTCAAAAAAAAAAAAAAACAAAGAAAAAAAGACAGGTTGGGGTTTTAACTCGGATCAGACTTTCACAGGGTGCGCAACCTTACAATTACAACAGTCCCTGAATGCAGCATCTGATCCAAGCGCTCAGGGAGAAAGAAAAAAAAAGTAGAGAGAGACTATTTAGCCTTGTACCTCTGGCCTGGTAAGATAAAGCCACCCTGAGGGTTGTTTTATCATCAACTTCAAAAAGACTGCGCAGGGTTTTGTTTTTTTTATTATTATTATTTGCGTGTTAATTTTTTTTCTAATTTTCCTCCCGTAGTGAGCGCTGGCCCGGTGTCACGCATGGCTCCCCGGGCGGTCTGGCTCCTGGTCGCGCTGTCCGCTGTCCTGAAGCTGCGCGCCTGCTGCGCTTATACCTGTCCGGCCATCTGCCGCTGCAGCGCCGACACGTTTCAGTGCAGCAGAGACACTCAGCTGGCCTCCAGGACCGCAGCAACATCTGTGCTGCGACTGTAAGTAACCCAGCTGTCTCTGGCTTTCAACAGGTACAAGTCACAGAGAGGAAGGACTCTTTCCTTTCAGTTTATGCCACCCTATAAACTTTTTACTCTCCGCTGTGTTCAGTCCCTCTTCAGCTTAACTTATTTATTTTTATTCTACTGCCACTGTAAAGTTCCTCTTAGCACAGTTTCATATGATAAATGTGGAGGAATCCGGAGAGACAGCTTAAAGAGACAGTTTTGCTGCCTATTTTCCATTTTATTTTTGTTAGATGTCGCAGTATAGCTGTGGATTTAACTGCTTTCCTCATGAATCTTACAGAAGGTTCACCCAGCTGCCCTTGAAACAAGTTCCCACTCATGCCTTCAAGGAGCTGATCAACATTACCATAATGTAAGTGGCTTTCCCCTTTACATATAAAAGGAAATTTAAAGTGGTGGATTTATATTAAATTCAATTAGGGGGCTTAGAGAGACTCGTTTTCTTTTAAACATAACAGTATGCATAAGAAAATAAGACGTTTTAATCAGTGTAATTACTCATTTCGCAAAGTAGTGCTAGTAAATATATGTTGCCAGACTGGCACAGTGACTTTAACTGAAATTGTATTTAACATTCAGAGTAATATTGAATGAAATTTATGTAAATAAAAAGCCCACTAACATGAAAACATATCAACACCGGCCCTTTTCTGTGTGGGACGCCAGTATTTAATCTCTTTCTGGCAATGTAACACATTATGAAAGCAATGGCGTAATTTATAAAACACAACACAAGATGCTTCCAATTCTTTAAATTCACTCTGTATTCCTGTTTATTGATGATAAACTCAGTTTTTATCATTCTAACATTCAACAATTTTAATATTTGTGCTAAATCTTTGTGAGTATTCGCTCGCGTTGCTTGATCTCAACAAATTATTTAATTGTGATGCTAATGCTAAACTTTGTGATGTTGATATAAGTTGGAATAAACCGCTTCGTTATCATTAATAATTAGCAGTGTTACCATCGCTTTTAGTATCTTAGCCACTAAACATATTCATCAGATGTAAACATTGGGGTCAATTAAAGTCCATCTAGCTGGACAGATTTGGTGTCTTTAAGTATCGTTCAAATATAGAGATCAGAAAATTAAGAGGAGATTGACATTTTCAGACATTTTTACCAAGTAAAACCACCAGTACGCCCTCTAAGTGTTGATGAAATAAGAAAAAGTCTGTTGTTATCTAAAAGGATAAAGAGACAGAGAATGCTGATCAGACATTTCAATACATTCATGAATCTTATTATGTTAAGCTCCTAATGATTTACTGATCTTTTTCATTTCCAGTGTGAACTGGTAGTAGAACACATCAATGAGCTTTCAGGAAAAAAAGAAGTGCAAAACTCTGAATTTGAAAAAACAAGTCTTCTCTATGATTAGCACGTCGTCTCTGACCTTGTTCAAAACCAAACTCAAAGCCCATTTATTTAAAGAGATTTTTGATGTTTGACTTTTAGTATTTTTATATTTTCTTTGCTTTTTTTAACATAGTTGTATTTGAGCTGGTTGAAACTTGGGAAAAGTTGCTTATTTTAACATAAATAAGCAACCTGAATCAAATCAAATCTGGTTTTTCAAAAAGACAAAACAAGCTAAGATTAATCTTTTAGAATGGCCTTACCTCAACCCTGTTAAAAATGTGTTGACTATGATTTACAGCTAAGCCTATGCAAGTCAAATATCCTTTTATCGGTAAATGGATTTCAAACTTTGAATTTGATTCTTGTTTAAAGAAATTGTGACCATGTGTTACATTAAATAGATCATATATTGTTGTCTGATCCATCTGATTTGTTCTTGAAACAAGAATAAGTCAGATGGATCATTATTCATAAGCCTGATAGGAATCTAATTATCCTGGTCATGATGAGTTGATGTAAACTTAAAAAAAGCCCTCAGGTTCAAATTAGGAACATTTGCTATGGATCATGTGTGTTCCAAAGATCTGAATCAGATTTAAAGTTAAAACATAAAATTTAAAACTCTTTGTTGTAATAAACTCAAAATACATTCAGAGTGTTTTGAGTCATTCTTCTCCCTGGACTCTCATCACTTTATATATTTCCTTTTGGTTCTGAAACACACATATTTCCCATCATTGTAGGATGATGTAATATGAGTTAAACGTTGCTCCAGCTCTTCTTCTTGTCAACATTTTATTAACAAGCATGTGTCTTTAAAAGCAATTGCGGATGTATCAATGTGAGACCACTGGCCATTAATCGTTGATAGAAACTGACCTAATGCAAGATTTTATGGCGATGTTTGAGAAGATTAGGACCACCAACTGACTCCTGAACAGTGTATCATTCATGTACGACCGCCCGACTGTCAAGTTCAAACATCTCAACTCTCTTACACATAGAGCAGACCAGAGAAGGAGAAAAAAAAGTCCTCCTTTTATGTGGAAGGGGTGACTTTAATGGAGCCCGTGGGTTGTAAAATCCCCTGGAGCTCAGCAGTGGATGTCTCAGCAGCATAATTATCCTCAGCGCAGCGGCAAATCCGCCAAGAAATGACTTAAAAGAACAAACCCAAGTGTTATGTTATCACTTTGTCATATTAATCACACAGAAGTGCTGCAGGGGACTGCGATCAAATCAGGTGAGAAAACCCTGAAATGTAGTGAAACGGTGCACAGAAAGAGGGAGCAAGTTGGAAACCTGTGGTTACTTATGCAAAATGCCCTCCTCAACTCAACTCTGAGAGGAGACACCTGGGCTCTAATCATCCACATTTTCTTTTTTTTTAAATCGTCAAAATTTTTTGCATGTGACCATGTGACTTTTTCGTACTGTGCTGAGCATGTTTGACTTTGCTCTGTTCCTCAGGGACACGCCTTATCAGTCTCAGATACTTACTGTACTTTAGTCTGATCTACCAAATGGAGCCTGAACTTAGTCTGTTTTAATATAAAAGAGGTCCCGACTGTCCAAGTAGCTTTAAACCTAAATGAAACGGCAGTTTTATGTCTGCAGTCCTTCATTTCCTCCTCGCCATTAAATCTGTAATGGTTGAATGACATGACTGTGTGCTTTTGTCAACGGTGATGCATGCTTGAAATCACAGCAGCATTTCATTTAGCCAATCATGTGAGGAAGCTTTTTATGACCTCTAAGCAGTAATTATGGCACTATATGTGGAGCAATTAAGAGACGAGATGAAGGGAACGTGGATCTGCGGGACAGATGGAGTACTTTAATTGTTTCTCGGTTGAAGATGGAAGGACGTCGAAGTTAGACGTACAAAAGGTATTGGCTGATTACAGCTGAGAAACAGTCGAAAATGATGATTGCAGGCAGAAGATGGAGAACGTTTTACAAAGTAATCAAGGACGAATACAAAAAAAAAAAAAAGGTCTTGGTAACTTTGTCTCCGTGTCTTTGTTTAGTCCTACTTTTTCAACATCTTCACCTCATCTTGTTGACCCAAAAGCATCAGTGATGTATGTTTGGAGCTTTTCCACACATGAGTTCCTGGCATGTGAGCGCTAGTGGCCTAGAAAACGTGAATTGGTGGTTTTGTTTTTGGGAAATTTCCCTGATGGTTTGCAATGGTGTATCAATCATCCCTGTCCTATTTTTACTCTGAATCCATTAAAAGTTAAGTATTCTAAATCAAACCAGCTTCCTGTGAGATAATTCCAGTGTATGCTCTTAACTAATGACTGAAGGAGACTCATTCTTTTTTTTTTGTTTGTTTTACAGAGAGATCTCCCAGAGTGACTGCATCACACATATTCAGAAACACGCCTTTTTCTCCCTCCACAGTCTGGAGCAGATGTAGGCTAAGCAACATTCTTACCTTCTACCAAATCCCCCTGATCCACTCCCTCCATATCAATTTCAAACATGATTGAAGAAATATTCATTTGCATGTCATTTAAGTTTCATTGGATTATTCTGTCAGTTACAGGGCAGAGTGTTTAATCATTGAGTCTCAGTGCAGCTGATGCATAAATATTTTGTGCGAATGTGAACGCCTTTGCATGTCAGACATCGCAATTACTGATTTGTTTCTAAATTATTGTTTCTGCAGCTCTGTGCAGAATATCAACAGTCTGAGGGTCATTGAAAGGGGAGCCTTCACAGATCTGCCCAGGCTGGAATATTTGTAAGTCACTTTGTTTTATTCATTATGCATTAAGACGCAACAATAAGTTTTGGGATTCTGATGGTTTTACTGCGAAAACACAAAATTTACCAAGTATTTTTGTTGAGTTTGTTATGCTACAAAATTAACTCAAAAAGTAACTTTCCAGCAAGATATATTACTTACTTACATAAATAATTCTTGAATATATACAAAAAAAAGTTTACCTGCAATTTAAAAAAATATATTTGCCAGTGGAAGTTGTACTTTTTTAAATCTACATTTCAGCATTATTTACTTTAAATAAGCTTATATAGCTTGCTGAAAAGTTACTTTTAAGTTTGTCTTGTCTCATTTCAAGTGGTAGATATTTGCACTAGAAAGTATCCGAAAACAGTAAGAGTTTGAGATTTTGCCATGTTAAAGCTTCCAAAAAGAAACTCACATAATCCCCAGAGAATGACCTCAATGAGAAAAACTCTTATTTTACAGTTATGTGGCCCTAAAACAGAAGAGTATTTTCGACCTTTAATGTGACATTTATTCTACACTATTTAACTGAAAAACCCTTGCAGAGAAAATGGTAAAAAAAAAATAAATAAATAAAAATAGACGCTGCAGTAATCTGATTATATAAATAACATTTATGAACCTTTTGATTCAATTTTCTCAAAAATTCTTGAACCTAGTTTTTGGAAAGAAAGTGTCTGACATTTTACTCCTGTAGCTAAACACATAAATTGCAGAAAGTCAAAAGAAAAGCTTTGCATCATTTTTATATGACTTCTTATCTATTCATGGTCGCCTGTTTCTGCCACTTGTCAATGCAGGAGCATCTCAAACACAGGCCTATCACACTTCCCAGACTTGACAACCATATCCACCCTGGCATCAGATATCATCCTGTGAGTATTTTCATTTCAAATCGGAGCTTTTCTGCCCCAGCTTAACGTACATTTGCAAGTCATAAAATGCCTTTTCCTTGGGTCACATTTTTGGACAAGAGCCATTTCCTCTGGGCTCAGTTTTACTTTTATTCTGTCAATGTCACACTGCTATCATCCCTGACTGGTACTCTGTCTCACTGTGACACAGTTCAAACAGCCCTTATTTGTATAAATATGCATAATTTAGTCTAACCGAGAATGGAGCCAAGCAGCCTAAATGAGCGTTATCTCCTTCGCCTCCAGAGAAATGGCAGACAACATGAGGATCGACATCATTCCTGCCAATTCCTTCCAGGGCATCACAAAGGAGTAGTTGACATGTGAGTGCAGAGGCCTTATTCTCTTTGTTAATTCATTATCTGAGCTAAAAGCAGCAATTTATCACTATTTGTTTCGTTGATGCATGTTTACATATTTAAATGTTCGGCTCGCTGACCTTGGCAATATGTGCCACTGGCGACGAAGTGAAATTAATAACAGTGTGTCCTCAACAGGAACCTGGTTAGGAATGGCTTCAAGGAAATAAAATCTCATGCATTCAACGGGACCAAGCTCAACAATCTGTAAGCGGTTTGGATTATTTAGAAATTTGCCTCATGCTAATGCAATATGCTGCAGCAAAGCACCCTGTCACAGCTAAGTGCAAAGGATTTCCTACTCCAATCATAAATTACTAATCGTACCAGTAAACAACCCTTATGTAAGACTAAACAAAGATTGGACGCCTCATTGTTTTCTTGCCTTGTTCCATAATGCTAAACGTCAATGAAGAAGAGATCCATACAGACACCCTGCAGTCTAAAAATAGGACCCATCCTCCTCAGTGCCGGCTCCAGAGAACAATAAGAAGATGAATAATACACTGGGGGCAGTTTTGGTCATTATTATGTCATCTCAAGTTTCCGTTCAAACTGTTTGTGAAGCAGAAAACTGGAGCTTGGGTTTGAGGTTATTTGTGTTGCCTTTTTCTTCTTCATGTGTTTTGTAGAATATTGAGGGACAACAGGAACCTCCGTCATATTCAGGAAGACGCTTTTGAAGGAGCCACAGGTCCAAGCTATCTGTAAGTGTTCCTGTAATTAATGCATTTCCACCAGTATATGGAGTTAAGGAATGTTTCAACAGCATTTGACTATTTTATGCATTTGCTCACAATCACAGAAGCCATTTTAGAATCCAGTAGCATCTGATCCATCATTTTCGGCTGAGAAAGTGATCACAACATTCATTACTAACTTTCAGTTTTGAAGGGCATAAGAATAAAATTCATTAGATTAGATTCATATTGCTTTTCTTACACTATGGCTAGATAAGCACAGGTCTCCAGACTTACACAGTCCTGGTAAAGATGCAAGATCACTGAAAATAAAATCACTTTACTACACTAAATCTCACATGCCAGAAATTTTAAAAAATATTCCCTAATTTCATATGATTTATTTAGTAGAGAAAATTGGTCCAACTTTGAGTGGAATATCCAACTTATTTCAGAATCTCTAAACATCTTTGCCTCTGTTGGTTTATTTTAATAAGTTTAAATTGAATGCAGTCAAATAGAGAAGCAAAGAAGAACCCTAATGTTACGTTTCTGGCTTTGCAAAACTCCTGCTGAGCTCAAATTGAAAATGAAAAACACCCAGAGAGATCAAGGTTAATCCAAAGACAGGCGGCGATATTTTATTGTAATGAAATCCCATCATTGTCTTTTTTTTCCAATCCTCTCGTTTGTGTTCTGTGTTTCAGGGATGTTTCGTCCACAGCTCTCAGTTCCCTGCCAAGCAAAGGCCTGAGTCAAGTGCTGTCTCTGAAAGCCACCTCTGTGTTCACCCTGAAAAGCCTCCCGCCGTTAGATGGCCTCGCCGAGCTGCTGGAGGCCGAGCTCACTTACCCGAGCCACTGCTGCGCTTTCCACACGTGGCACAGGAAGCAAAGGTAAGCAGCCAGCGCTCTGTCAAATCCATTTACATCTACATAAGAGAACCAGGCCACATCTCCTGAATACAGATCTTCAGTCAGCCGGTAATTAGCGGTCAGCTTTATTGACCATTCTTGCAAATGAATGTTTTCTGTTCTCTTTTGTTTCTCCTTTCTTTCAAGGGAAAGAGCCTCAAGGAACTTTACTAAGTTGTGTGATCTCAGCGACTCAGAAATGTAAGTTAAAACCCATCATCCTCTCTCGCATCATTAAGTCTACGTGTGTGTAATCTAATTTTGGTGAACAGACAGCTGTTTTGTAAAAACCTGAGCTTTTCTCCTCGAGTTAGGCACTGTTCTCCAATAATAGCTACTGAGGTCTCAATGTAAAAACGTTTGATGGGCATTATTACTTTTGCAAGTCACCATCTTCCCTTAAAGATGTGTGAACGGATCCCAACCTATAACAACCACATCCATGACCTGAGACGGCTCTAATAAAAAGCATCAGCTGCACTTATGATTCTGGTTTTGATTAATGTTTGCATTAACAGAAGGGGTTTGTATTTTTTTATGTTATAATTTTGTTATGCTGCAAGTTATAACATCTTTCATTATCTGTGGGAAGCAAACTCCTCACAATCGGCATCAATTTTGTCTCTGTATATCAGATTAGATCTGTACAGAAGCTGCAGATGCATCTTTAACTTCTTCAAATACATCTGAAGCTCATCACAGACTGTGGTGTTGCATTGATGCTTCAGATGATACATTTCACCAGAGAGGCACAAACAACCTTTTATCGATAACATTGTTTCTTCGTTCTGCAGGGAGCCCACTGATGACGGCATGAATCTCGTCTTCGACATAAGCTTCCAATACCCGGATCTTGAGTTTGGTTGCCCTAGCAGGCCGTTCGTGATGTGCACGCCAATCCCAGATGAGTTCAACCCATGCGAAGACCTGCTGGGCTTCCCATTCCTGCGCTGCCTCACCTGGCTCATCACGGTCTTTGCCGTGGCCGGTAACCTGGCCGTCTTGGTCATCCTCCTCATCAGCCGCCACAAGCTGACCATCTCGAGATTCCTCATGTGCAACCTGGCCTTTGCCGACCTGTGCATGGGGCTCTACCTGATGCTGATCGCCTTCATTGACTTCAACTCCCGCCACGAGTACTACAACCACGCCACCAGCTGGCAGACTGGACCCGGCTGCAGCACGGCCGGGTTCCTGACCGTGTTCCCAGCGAGTTGTCTGTCTACACGCTGACCGTCATCAGCCTGGAGCGCTGGCACACCATAACCAACGCCATGCACGTAAACAGGAGGCTGCGGCTGCAACATGTGGCGGCCATGATGGCGGGCGGATGGGGATTCTCCCTGCTTGTCGCTCTGCTTCCTCTGGTGGGAGTGAGCAGCTACAGCAAGGTGAGCATCTGCCTGCCTATGGACATCGACACGACGGGCTCTCAGATTTACGTCATGGCCATTCTCATCCTCAACGTGGTAGCGTTCCTGGTCGTCTGCTTCTGCTACGTATGCATCTATCTCAGTGTCCACAACCCGGAGCATGCCACTCGCCACGGCGACACCAAGATCGCCAAGCGCATGGCCGTGCTCATATTCACAGACTTCATGTGCATGGCACCGATCTCCTTCTTTGCCATCTCGGCGGCGCTGCGCATGCCCCTCATAACCGTGTCCCACTCCAAGATCCTGCTGATTCTCTTTTACCCCATCAACTCCCTCTGCAACCCCTTCCTGTACACCATCTTCACTCGCGCCTTCAGGAGGGACGTGTGCCGGCTGCTAAGCCGCTGCGGCTGCTGCGATGCCAACTCCGATTTCTACAGATCACAGACTGTGGCGTCGCAGCACACCTGCATCAACAAAGTGGCCGACAGAAAACCTCACTCACTGAGCTTTTATGCCTATCACATTAAGATGAAGGGCTGCTTTCTAAGTAAGGGAGCGACATGACTGTCAGCGTGCGGGCTGGGAACTCAGAGGCAACATCTGCTCGCTGAAGATGCCGCGTTTGAGGACTGAGGTGAAGGTGGAGAGACTGCTGCCGTCACGCATTGCAAACATCTGAGAATCTCATCTGGTTTATTTTGCAAACAGAAAATGTTCATTTAAACCGAGGAGGTTTGAAGATAAGGAAAGTGCATCCTCTCTTCTGTACAGACAGCTGATAGGTGGAGAACAAAAGATAAGCTTGTTGGAAAAAATTCAAAGCATCATTGTTTGGTTGTACTCTACACTATTCCTCAAAGAGATATTTAAAGTGGTTCTAAAAAAAGTTGACATCCCTGTTAAAATGGTAGCTTTTTGTGAAGTACATAAATTAGATCCATATTTTATTTAAAACCTTTTTCCATCCTAAATGTGAAAATTGTCTAGGGGAAACTGAGGTGCGATTCCATGAAACCTACTTGCTTAACTGTGCACACCTGTGAGTTAATACTTTGATGAAGAATCTGATTCAATTTAGGGGTGCATGATAACAGGGAAACATGCAATGTGCAATGATATTGGCGACTGTTGCAATAATGATGCAACTTGCAGATAGACCCCAGATAACGATTATCCCACTGAGCCGCTTAAACGAAGAAACAAAAAGAATTAAACTAGCTTTTAATGGAAAAAGTTGCATCTGACCAAAGTCTGCAGTTTTGGCAATGAAACAACTTTTCAGTTTCTTAATGACTGGATCACCAAATTCTGAAATATAGATTAGATATTATGCACTGAGAGACACTGAGGACAAAATGTGACTTTTCCATAAATGAGTGTGGTTAAGAATCAAACTGAATGTGAATCACTCGGATGAAACGAAACTTTTTCTTTTTTAAATGGAGTGAAGAATTAATGTAAATGACATGAAATATTAAAATGTCAATTTATTAAAACTGGAGATAAACAGTAATAAATTTATGTGCCTCAATTATATTCATCTTATTTTTGACATTTTTGTTCCTGTGCTGAAACACATCATAAATTTAAAATGTCAAAAATACATTTTAATTTCTGTATTTCCAAAACTAGAAATTTAATGTCATTCAAAATCTTTATTTCATCAATTATTTATTGAAACAAAAGGTATGGAGAGTCTTCACTCTCCATACCTTTTGAGCATGGTGCCAAAGATGCAGCTGATAACACGAAGTAGCTCACACGCAGTGAAACATGGTGGTGGCAACATCATGCTGTGGGATTGCCGTTCTCAGTCACAGTAGACCAAATTGTAAATGGCATCAAATACCAGGCAGCAGGGGCGCTGCCAGGAATCTTGGGCACCGTGACAAAAAAAATTAAATCGTTAAAAATATGAATATGTTGGTAATTTTTTTTTTTTCTATCGTTCATAGAATGCTAGTGAAATGGAGGCAAAGCGGTCTCAAGCTGAGATAATTATGTTAAAAGGTTGATTATCTCGCATTCTACCCACCTCTCAGACAAAAAATGGGTTATAAATTGACACTTTTTTTTTTTTTTTTACATTTTCCCCTAAAAACATTTTTTTCCAGTTGAATTGGGCAGAATCTTCACATCCACGTTAAAAGTTGAAAACGATTTTAAAAGGATTTCTCGGTTTTTCAAACTCCTTGCATTTTCATAGGGGTGTAAACACTTGAGATCCACCATGAATCCATTAATGATTTCAGAGTTATTAAATCAAGACTTTAACATTTGAACATAATAAAAAAAAGTTTAAATGTCTTTTTAAATGGCTCTGCTCAAAGTTGTTTTAGGAGACATTTTGACAGGAGTGTTTGAAGATTGTAGTAACATCTGAAAAGTCAAACTTTGTACTGAAATGTCTTATTTAAATACAATTGTGGTCATTTATTTTTGGTATTTATCAAATCTCTTCTTTGATCCTTTCCAGTTTTACACTCAGCTACCGAAAGAATCTCCAGGTCTCCAACAGGGGGGATTCTATTCAAAAGAAAGTTCTGAAACCATTTACCAAAAACCTTTTTCCATCTGTTATCTTTAGCAGACTTGCCTCAGCAGAAACAATGCAAACTTTTTTCTGCCATTTTTTATGTGCAAATCTGTGTCAAGTTTGGAAGCCAACAAGTTGTCCTTTTCCTCAGCGATATTTTCTAAGGATTTCTTTGTCTCAACAAATTCAGATAATTAATTTGAATTTTAAAATTCTTACCAACGGTTTTGAATATGGGGGACAAAATTTTAAAATTCTTACCAACGGTTTGTCTCTTGTGTCCTGTTGCTTGGGCGCACTTTTCAACCAAGCTTTCCTTCCACTAAGTTTTCCATTGAAGTAATTTTGCAAGGTGAGAGAAATCAGTTTCTTTATCAAAAGACCTTTTGCTTGGTGTAAAGTCAGCAGTGAGCTACTTGACTTTGTAGCTCATCAAATTTTCTAAAATAATTTCTCAGTTTCTCAGAATGCAATCTGTTGTTTTGGAAAAAAAAAAAAGGGGGCGGGTTCTGATCAGAAGTAAGGCAAAAACAATTCAAAATTAATTAGTAAATTTCACTTTTTGAATTTAAATTCTATTGTGATGCCCAGTGAGTACATTTTCAATCATTTTTAAAACCGTTTATTTCTCCACTGCAATAAGCTACATTACAAATTCATTCAGATTAGCAGAGTAGAGCTATGTTTTTTTTTGTGTGTTTTTTTAACCTCAGTCCCTACTGGAGGTTGCCAACATAAACCTAAAATCAAAGTAGAAGAGAATGGGTCTTTTAATAAAATTCTCTCAAACATAACATAAATCTGTTACATTTCTCAGTAAACTGGAGTAAAATAAACTAAAGGAAACTTCAGAGTCTCCACTTTCAGCCCTGATAAATAATGACCAGTAGTAACAGTGATCTGAAACAGAAACGGCTTAATGTGCCTCTCTTAACTGAATTTCCACATTTTCATTTTCATTCATGGCTTTTCTTTATGAATCGATCCGCTCACCACTCCGCTTCCCCAATAGCTTTAGAAAACACGTAGTCCCTGCCTCCGTAACTCATCACTCCATCTTTCAGGTGAAACTTCCAGCGATTTTTACTGCGGTGAATCTGCAACATGAACAAATATTGCAATATTTAATCTCCAGTGCAGGACTTTGTTTAGCGCCGGCTGTTCAGAAAGAGAAAGGATGCTCTTACTTTGTCATACTGGCAAACGATCACATTGTCGGTGTCAAAAAGATCCGGGATGTCCTGTTCAACAACATCGTCTCCAGAATTAAGAGGGTCCTAAATGACAGTGCATCGTGGAAACTTTTTAACAAAGCAGCTGCTGGCCCTTTTTAAATATTTGGGACTGCAGTGAAGAAAATCAGGAGAAGCAGAGAATTTTCCAGAAATACTTGTACAGCTAGAGTTAGCATAAACGTAAATGATCCACTCAACCAGGAGGTCAAAGAGAAACAGAACAGCAGCTGCTCAATTATGGAGAATCAAAAAAATTAAAGCAAACTAAATTTCTCCGTCAACATTATTATCACAATTCTTTGCGGAGTTTGAAAACAGCATCAATCACAATTTAACTGTGAATTGGCTTCAGCCTTCACAGACACCTTTATTGAAAGGTGATATTTATACTTGAAACAAAAATTAAATGAGGGTGATAAATACTTTAGGAAATGGAAAACAAAATTAAATTGTCATAATTTATATAATCAAACAAAAAAAAGCTCATGACAGTTTACTCAGCTACTGATATATCCTGCATGTGCATTTAAATTTAATCTAAATATATTAGTTATTCCATTTATCTTATACATAATCTCACTGATTAAGAGTTTTCACAAAATTGAACAACTGCTGTGTGGTGCAGAAACAAAACATTGCGTTTGTTTTAATCTGTACTGCATCTTCAAATTTGTTCCCACTCAAATTAAACTATTCTGCTAAACATCACTACTACAGGTTTTAGTTATTTCATAGCTAACCGTTTTCAGGAACAAAATTGTGCCAAACACTGCGGTTTTATACCATCTTTTATAGCCACCAGGGCGGCGCTGCTGTCCTCTCTTTGCTCCATCCTAAACCTTTGAAGGAGGCAGAACATTTTGTCAAAGAATAAACCAAAGTAGTAAAGCAAATGCACTGTTCAGTAAATACTTTGTTTTAATGATCAAAAACAGAAAGTGAATTATTTACTTAATTGCACAGCACTGAGGAACTGCAGGCCTCCCTTTTTCAGCTATGATCAGCTTAATGCATCAATGATTAGGAGGAAAAGAGTTTCATAGCTGAAACTGTGACTCAGCAGAAAACAAAAACGTCAGAGTTCAGGATAATAATGAAAATAAGTGATTTTTTTTTTTGACTGGAGTAATTATTTTGTAGCCTAAATAAAAATCAAATAGCACTTCATAAAGAGTCGGACACAGTAGTGGTAGTGTGATGAAGGAGCCACAGTTTCTGTTCCACATACTACAAGTGTGAGTTGGTTTGCTAGAATTGCGCCGCTCAGAGCAGCGGCACGTATGAACTTTGAGATTTTTTTTTCTCTCTTCAAACTTTAATTCCATCTTTCTGGGGAAAAAGAAATTAAACTTTTTGAGACAACCATTCCTTCTCATTTGGATGTTGTGTAGCTGAACTGATTTTTGCCATAACCATAGCAACAGGGTGGCAGATGTTTATTGATCAGAAAGGGAAATTAAGGTATTGAAGAATTTGAATTTTTTTTTTTCCCCCTCCCTAAACAAATGATTGAAAACGGAGAAAAGAAAAAACAGGAAAACATCTACAACTGGACAAACAATTCACACAGCTCAGTAAACAAGACAAAACATAAGACTTAGCCTGGAGGTCACCCTCACCTCGTCTTCTACGTTGGAGAGTTCACCCGCCGCGCCTTCGTCACTGCTGGAGGAGACGCTGTTGCTGTCGCTGCAGTTTTCCTCCTGCAGAGCCCTGATTGCTTCTGCATTGATCAGACCCAGGAAGTCGCTCTCTTCCATGGGAGCCTCCTCTTCCTCCTCTGGGTCCGAGTCGTCGGCGGGGCCATCCAGCTGAACAATATCAGACAGCTCTCTGTAGGTGTAGTCCAAGTCCAGCTTTGCAAAGAAATGCAAGGGGGAGCTGGAGTTATGTGGTGTAACTTGAAGTTGATGCTCACTTGTTTCAAGTTCAAAATTAAAATAAAACAATCTGGGAAGGATCTGCTTGTCTGCCTTTACAACTCATAGTGAAACTTTCCACTGTTTTTATGTTTATAAAAACAGTCGTTTTTATGAATATCTACTGTAGCATCTGCAGTGATTTTGAGAGACATTTTATTTCTCGTTTGGTTTATTAAAACAATAAGATTTATGTTTTTTAAAAAGTGTATTTGTATACAATAAGAAAAAAAAAAGCGTGTTTCACGCCAATTTAGTCATCTTAGTCAAAGTTATGAAAATGCACATCATATGTAAGAATGAAGTGGTATACAACACAGTGACTTGGAGGTGCAAAGAGGGAAAATGCTCATAGTTACCCCCACATCAACTTCAGACTGGTTCCCAGCATTCCTAGCAGCTAGTGTCCACACTAGGCTGGCTTTCTCCCTCTCCTCCTCTATGACTTCTTTCAGGATTTCGTCAATGTCTCTGCTTTGTGTCTTCTGTGCGAGAGCAGCCTCCTCTGCAGAGATCTGGAAGTCTAACAGCTGAGTGCAGGGAGAGGCAGGTTCAGGCTGGGAGCTCGAATCACTTCCTCCTAGCGCGACCTCTCGACCTGGAGGCTCCAGAGGAAGGCCGCTCTCCTGACTCAGGGCGAGACCGTTCCTTGATTGTGTGACGAAGGAATCGGAAGCAGAGCAGGACTCCAGCTCATGAAGCGGGATGGGATTTGGTAGAGCTGCTGCTGCTGCTGCTGCTGCTGGCGCTTCGCTCTGTTCTGGGACAGTTTGAGCGGCACGGGACGCAGCCTGCTGCCCCACTGGAGCTTGAGTAACGACGACAGGAACATTGACTTTGTAAAGTTGTCCTTTAGGAAACAGAAAAGGGGTTTTTTTACTTTCAAATAGCTACTATTTAAAACCCAAAGAACAAGGAAGTAATGAAGGCTAAAGCTGTTCAGTACCTGAAGCCGTCTGCAGAGTGACGCCTGCTGGTATCTTAACAGGGTAGGGGAGCGCAGCGGGGAGCGAAAAAGTAGCAAGACCTTTTGTTTTGTTCTGGTAACAAGACAAAACACAATGTTACAGTTTTCAGATTTACATTTTTAAAAATCCACAGCAAATTCACAAAATATAGGCTCTAATAATGAAGATGTTTTATAGTAAATGAAAATGTCTCTTTTTGGCAACATGCAGCTTTATTTGTCCTCATGTCTAATATTTAGGTTATATACCTCATAGGTAAGAAATGAAAGCTAAAATCAGCAAACACACCATAAGATTACAAAATCCTAGATAAAAACCACGACCATTTCCTTCATCTGGAGACAGGACTGTCCAAAGAAAACATGAAAAATATCCTGGGATTTGGACAGTGAAGCACCCAGATGATTTGTGTCAACTCTGTCATCAATTTTATTTCAATAAAATGAAATTTTAAAGAAGCCATACATTAAAATTAAAAATCAGGAGTAAATTGCTTCAAAAGACCAAAAAATTTTGAAGTGAGTCAAACTGCAAGGATGTTAATCCCATTAAAATCTCTGCTTTTCTGAATCTTTTATAAAATTATGGCACTTCAGCATGGTAAGATTATATATTAATTAAATTTTGCCAAAACTTTAAATATAAAAAGCAAAATTCTTGTCAGTTTCAAACCTTTTTGCCATGCCTGAATAAAGAACAAGAGGAATACAAGTTACTTTTCAGGAGCTTTCACATAACTCACCAGGTATTTTAGGTAATTTTAATAAAAGTTACATTCAGTACCAACATTATGCAGCAGGATTTTTTTCCCAGAGCTTACCAAATATTTTCCAGAACTTATGGCTTTCTCCATAAATGTACCAAGATCTGGAAAAGTTCTGGATAAGTTCCTTCTAAGATACCAGTAAGCTCCTGGAAGGTATGAGCTCTATGACACTACATGACATATCTATATGACACTTACCTGGACCGGTAAGCTGCTGATGTTCTGACCCGTTTGCATCAAACCTGGAGCACAAAAAGAAAGCAGAATCTAAACAAGCCTCCCTCCATTTAAATTATTTCAGTAGTTCTTACAGTTACAATAATGAAACGTGATTGACTAATTAGGGAGGTAACATGCTTATAGGTGTGGATCATCACCTGGAAGCTCCTGGTTCTGGTCGGCCTGCGAGTAGCTGGCAGGAAGCTGGAGAACAAAGTTGGAGGAGTTGATGTTGTTCTTCCTGAAGTCTTCCATTGCTTTGGACTGCATCACCTTTGACTCCCAAAGCTGCAGAGAAGGCACAGCGGCGCAGGTGTAGTTCACACTTCCCCCTCTAGGTGGCCTAACGTTGCTGCGCTCGGAAACTTTTGTTTTCCGCTTTACTCACATGCCTCAAGTCGTCCAGCACTCGATCCTCAAGGGCTTCATCCAAAAACAGTTCCTTCATGCTGTCAATCACATCATCCATGATGGACAGGTAGAGTTTGGCCTGCGGGAATAATTAGGATTAACAAAACAAAAACAAAAGAAAAGCAAGCTGTAAGATCAGCTAAATGTGTTCTCTAAGAATAGATGGAGTAAACAAACATTTCCGAAATAAAGCAGCTTTTGGAAGTGAGACTTTTCTCACCACTGGGCCTGAATTATTCAGCATCGTTAAAGTCAGACTGCGCAACAATGAACCTGGAAGCGTAACGCAGAACAATCACGCTGATAACCCTCCGTCTGTTTCCTGACCTGGCACACAGGTGACAGTGATCATCATCATCATCATCATCATCATCATCATCATCATCATCATCATCATCAAAGGAGCGACACCCGAGGTGATCATCATCAAAATCCAGCCCAAAGGAGCGACACCCGAGGTGACGTCATAAACGGGTCAAAAAGAACTGCGGCCCGGGGCGCAGAGTTCCAAAAAACACTTTAAAACACCAATGATACAAAATACTAAAAATAATCTTTTATGGTCCAATGAACGTGCGTTTTATAAAACAGATTTTATCATGGGGAAAAAAATGCATGTTCTGTGGAAATATTAAAAGACATCAGCCAGGAAGTTGGCCGCAAAAGAGTCTCCCACATTGATAATGACCCTTAGCATTTTAGCAAAGGATAATGACCCTAAAAAGGATCATCATACTTCATAATCCCATTTTCACTCAGAAGATAGTGTTTTCTTCGTTTTATAGGTAAAAGTGAACAGGTTTCCCATCATTACATCCTCTTTTCCTGTTTAAAACAAAATAAATTTTTTTATGGTTACTTTCAAACAAAAAACAAAACAGAAAGCTGAATCTAGAACACCACTGCAAGCTGAACCACTGAACCTAGAGTACAACATACAACCAGCTAAAAAATATCTATCCTTTTTTTTTTTGCAAAAAGACCCTTATCCTTTTCAAAACTTTATGTTCAATAGATTCACAGCAGCATAACCTCTGACCCCTTCTTCCTCTGAGCTGCTGGCTGCTCGCCGATTACGGCTCTCTTTCAGGCCTCGAGGTCGACTCTTCCTCTGCTGAGGGCGAAAGTGCTGCAGCTGAAAGCGGCAACATGAAACACATCTCCACACAGAGCAGTTTACTGTAGCTGTCACTTTGCTGCAGAGCTGCTTTGAAGTTTGCACTTAGAAGTTTTTGCTGCAAATATAGAAAAGTGAAGACTTGTTCTTAAGATATGTGGCATAACCATCCACTCTGCAACCACATGTTTAATTTATCAGCACATATCTTGGAAAAGAAATTACTCGGTCATTTAAATAAATTTTAGATTCATAACATGCACCTTCAGTTTCAGCTTCTTCATAATACATAAAACTAAACTCAGTTTCATTATTGAAGAGTGGTAAAAGGAAAGGCACTGTTGAAAAAAGGGATAAGTAGCCCTGGCTCATTGCAGTGAGATAAAAAAAAAAATGTTTTTATTATTTTTATGGCCACATGCACTGTGTGTGTGGCAAAAAACTAACATTTTACATTACCCTTAACTCACCGTCCCTATAATGCAGCAAGGTGGTAGCTGCATCATGCTGTGGGGAGGCTTTTCCTCAGCAGAGACAGAAAACCTAGACTTTAGACTCACTTTTCAGCAGAACAGCCTGAAACATAGAGCCAGAGTTACAATAGAAAGGATCAGATAAAAACAAAAGGATTTATGTGTTTAAATGAAAGAGTCAAAGCTAAGAGAATGTGTAAAACCTTTTCTAAACTGCAGTTTATAAATCCTCTCATTCAGATTTCAATCAGCTTGAGTTATTTTTGCAAAGGTAAATTTCCATCTAAAGAAAAAAAGAAATCTGTGTGTGGCTGAGCAAAGCAACCAGAAACACTTCCTGAAAGGGTTTGCTGTTGTGCCAGCAGCAAAATGTGTTTAAACAAAGTACAGTATTAACTTGGAGGCTGATAACACATCAACACCACTCCTTGATCCTCTCTGTATTTACACAATACTTTTTGTTGATATAGTACCTGAAAACACCATGAACATGTTGAAGTTTCTGATTGTGACTTGACAACACGTCAGAAAGCAAAATCTTTGTAGAGACTGTAAACAATGAAGGGGTAGCATGGCCAGAATACGTCGTTTTGGGACGGTCTTTTTCACAAATGGAAGAACTGGATGAGTTCCTGCAAGTCGAAGCTTCTGCCAGTAGTGAGTCATGAAAACAAGCCAAAACAAAAGCTGACGCTCGCCTTATAAAACGAGTGATCTGGTGAAAAAATGATGATCCGTGTGCAGCTCTCTCTCTCTCTCTGATGTCTTCTCTGCTGGCCACTTACCTTTGCACCATGTAGCACTTCAGAAAATCATTACCGGAGCGCTGCATGTAATCTGTTGAGGTGCAGGTGTCAGTACTGGATATCTTAACCCACTATCAAAGGTACAATCACTGAGAGGCAGAAGTACATCTCATTAAATCAACTTTATGTTTTTGCTGCGAAAATTTAAATTCAAGAATTTGTCCCGCGTTTAATGGGTGTAAAAGAGCAAAGTAACTACTCAGAGTCGTTAAGGTTTAATTCAGTTTTTATTCTTGATGCATATAATATCCAGCGTAAGCCAGGTACCTCATACATAAAAAATAAAATGTCCCCTCACCATTTTTAATCAATTCTTTTATTCAGACCCTTTTCCCAGCCAAGAGGCAACAAAGACCTCATAATAAAGATTTGATTTGCTTAAATAAAATTAAAGTCGTCCATAAAGCAGCCTTCATTTAGAGTCAGGGATCAGTTCTGTATTGGTGATGACAAAATGCTGGTAAGTATGAAAGGCTGAAACTGCCACAATCAGATAATACAGCCATAATTTTAAATGAAATGGATAATTTTATAATATTAGTATGTAAATACTAAATACACATCATGAAATGTTAAAAACAATTAAAACTTAGTAGTTTATTGTTGTATTTATGTTACATAATTTTTTGACTTCATTCCTATGCAGCAGCCCATCAAGAAACGTCAATAGCAGCTTTTATAACACACTGAACAGAACAGATAAGGCTGCTGATGAAATAATCATTTATTCTTAATTTGATGCCCTTACACTTTCTAAATTGCATCTATTTATATATATATATATATTTATATATATATATGTAAAAAATATTTAACTCATATTTGTGGTTGAATTGTGGCAATTTTATGCCTTGTCAATAATGAGGCTCACATTGTCACACAGTAAAGTTAAGACATGAGTTTGTACATTCATTATTACCAACAACGCTTCAAATACCTTTCTTTTCATGGAACCTATCAATAACAGAAGATATTTTAGTACAAATTTAAAGGAATTATTCTTAAATCTGTTTGACAGAATTGTAAGAAACAGTCTGACCCCCAACTAAGATGATGAACGTAAATGATGATTTTAGCTGATTATTGGATAAATTCTGTTTAGCATGACTTTAACGAGACTGAGTCATTCTGGAGAGCAGTGCAGAGAGGATGCGAATGCAAGATTTTATATACACACAGTAGTATAGTAACATAATTAATAAATCTATTGTAAAATCTATGTGAAAGTGCTAGGCAAAAAGAATGTTAAGTTGTTTTAAGCCTAGAGACATTCAGTCTCAGGGTTAAGGATGCAGAATCTCATGAGAAATACAACCAGTTATGGAAGAATTATCTGAATCTGACAAAAACCTCAAAGCCTCTCAGTACCATCAAGTTTTTTGATCCTCATTAGGATAATTTTGGAAAGAATGTCGAGCTAAAGAAATGCCATTTTGGAAATTACTGCGTCATACAACCAGATTGCCTCTGTGAATCTGTTTCAATCCATTTCTTCTCCACTTCCACCTTAAAAAGAGAGACACAAACACACAGTTAGAGAAAGCAATATAGAGTTTGAGCTGCAGCGCAAACAAAAAGTCTACAAATCCCATTTTAAAATCCCAAGTTTTTACGATGAGAAAAATAAGACCCTCACACAATCTGCACAAATTCAAAATTACATTTTGCAGGGGGGAAAAGTACAAAATGTAAAGCTAAAATAATGTGGCTGCAAAATTTCTTATAACTTGAGATGTGGTTGTCAGCATTAACCACATAACTCGGCTATATTAACGCTAAATAAAAATGAAGCTTTTTTTGTTTTTTGTGACATAGTCATATCTTACAGCCAAGTCATGGTCAGTATCAGTCAGGAGATGGGCACAAAGTAATTTACAAGCCATTAAATTCATCACAAAGCAAAATAAAACCACTCATTATTAAGTGGGGAAAATAGGATGCAACAATGACACTAGCAACAACAAATAGGAAGAAAAATATTACATTATTTGTGTTTCTATTTGCATTTTTTCTCCTAAAAGATTTTTGTTTGTTTTTTAGTCGAGCATTTCAGGTCAGGAGCTGTGATGAGGGTCAAAAAGGCTCTGAAGTAATTTATTTTGGTTCCATCTCTTATCGTGTGTGAAGACTTTAAGCCACCTTGTGTCATGTTTGCTATGTGAAGTTTCCTGAGGACTCGTCTCACCTGGCAGTGATAGCGTGTCCAGCTGGTCACGTGTTTCTGCGGTTGGATGTCGTTCACAGTGCCGAGGGACTTGACTCTGGTCTGCGACACGACCGCACCCGAGATTTCACATTCCATGGAGACAAAGGGGTACCAGTCACTGGGGATCTCCTGATCAGATCCCAGCTCCAGTTTACAGGAGAATGAATGGGGATGATCCACTGCTGCAAGAGGGGGGGGAGGGGACAATGTGCTCTTGTAGTTAACAATGGTTACACCAGCAGAAAAATATGTAATGCCAAGGAAGCCAAAAGTATTGAGGGGCTCATCAAAAATGGATGAGCATGGGTGAAGCATGCAGCGGCCCTGGGGTGCAAAGACAGACAATAAAGCTGCAGAGATTTTGCAGCCGAGTTTTGATTTTGTAAAGCTAACCTGCCTGATTTGATCAGACTCCTAATTTTTCCTTATCAAATATAAAAAAGCCAGAATACTTTGAGGAAAACCAGAGTTAGCAACAAAATGCTTCCTTAGTAAAATAAAACGACTTTCTCACAGGCAGCCCAGAGCCATCTCTCCTTAAATCACAGATAATCTACAAATACAACTAAATACTCCACGTTTGCAACAGATGTGTCTGTAGATAAAATATGACTAAAAATAATTGCAAGCCTTCTGAAGACAGGTTGTGCTTCACTAAATTTGTAGATGCAAATTGTACCTCAAGAAGTTCAGTAACTGATATGAGATCTATTCTAAATAAATAAAAACTGAGCTCAACAATAAAGGGAAGAATGGAGTCGATGCAAGACGACTTTTCTTCCCGCTGATCCACAGCCGCCCAGCTTAGTCATTATTAGTCTCTGTTTGTAGAGGAATTCGATTTTTATCTTAAACAGTGACATTTTGAATGGCTGGTAACGCATCTGAACTCGGTATGATCTTTGACAGAAAGAGTCAGATTCCTCAAACGGATGAAACAAAACACAGTCAGACTTTTGTTTATCTTCTGAACTTTCTGCAGCCGCCTGAACAAAAACCCAGCATGCCTTTGTTGAAAATAGAGTTTCTCTGAGCTTTTGTGCTTTCTCTTCAAAACGGTTATTGATACTAAAAATAGCTAAATTAGTCTTCTTTCCTCATTAAGTTTGAGGCAAATAAATAGATCAGGAAAATAACAAGAAGAAAAAAAATCTGATTTTTGCAACCAATCACTGATCAGAATCTGGTTTCTGTGTCCATTTCTAAAATATTTCTGTCAGCTGTTCTTTGTAAAATATTTTCATGTTTTCTAATTTTTTTGTTTGTATCCATCTGTGCTACAGGTTTTCATTCATTGCTCATTTTGAAACAAATATTTTTCTATAATTTTTTGAGTGGTCTTGAGCCCATTTCTTAAGGCTTTCCGGAGTGTCTGAATGATTTTGGTTGCTCAATATTTAAAAATACAACTACATCCAAAACATTGTACACCTTAATTACATCCTGTTCAAATTACTTCCAGTTATTTTCCATTCTGTCGTCAAAATATTCAAAATGCTGCAGTTCACCTTATGATGGGAAAAAAAAAACTAGTGACAACTGTTCTGGCTTTGCTGCACTGAACTCCTGTTCATTTAAGGATCCAGTTTAAATTCTTTTGGTTGTTTTCAGGATTTTAAACAATATGACACCAACTTATTTCTCTGAACATTTGTGGGATTCACACAGCAGTTACTGCTGGACTCAAAGCCAGAGGTAACACAAACCTTTCATATGTTGTCAGTCAGAGGTGTTCCACATTCAATCATTTAACACTCCAGGTTAAAATACAAGAGATTTTTCTCTCTTTTAATTGTAATTGTGTACCTCTTATCAGATTTACTATATTTCTGCTAAATTTTATTGTATTTTAATTGCAGCATGACCTTGAATCAGCCGACTATAGTATGGATGCTATATTTGTCTCTTCTTCTTTTCCCTATCTTATTTAGAGAAGCTTCAGACTGACCTTTATGTTTTTCCTTCAGAGCAAAAGACTCACATTGACCTAAAACATCATCATCCTGGCTGCATAGGAATGAAGTTTCATATCAGACTGACGGGAAGTAAAAAGCTTCCCGTCAGTCTCATAACGAGATCTTAGGGATTTTGAAGACTTTCTGCCTTCTGCTGCAGGCTGTGGGAGTAAATTTGGTTAGATGGTATATCTGGGTATGTTTGCTGTTGTTTTAAGACTTGATTGTTCTCCGTTAGCATTTCTACTTATTAACTGATTTTAAATTCCTCTTAATTTCCACACCAGTCTTTGATTCTTAAATCGGATGCCCTAATTTTGTTTTTACATGAATGTATATTGTATTTTTTAGTACCAGCAGCCTCAACTTATCTCTTAATTGTAATTGTATAGCTCTTTTATCAGATTTACTATATTTCTGCAAAATTTTATTGCAGAAATTTTGTTTTGAAATATAAGTTATACTTGATATTTTTGTGGAAATGTTCTCAAACTTAACATTTCTTAAGGTTACCAGTATGAAAAGCTAGAACCAATTCATTTCAATCAATCTCTTCATGAAGTGTTTGTTACCTGTGTTCTTGGCAGGCAGCCTATCAATCCTCCACACGATGGCTGAATAAACATTCTCGTACTTGACCGACCCGATGGACACCTGCATGACGGGCTGCGAGTCCGCGGCTCTGACCGAGCCCAGGCAGGCGTTTCTGTTCATCCGGGCCTTCAGCGACCTTTGCCGCAGCAAGGCCACCGTCTGCGTCACCTTGACCCAATCACCTGGAACCGGGACGCGGATCACCACGTTTTCGCACAGCGGTTGGGAGGTGTCCGACGTCCTGAGGGAGGAGAGGAAGGTGGCAGACATGTTGAGGAAGGCCTGCAGCTCCACGTAGGCTCCTTGGACCGTGACCACGGCTTTGATCGAAAAGGGAATCTCGGTGCAGCCCAGGACCGCGGTTTTGTACCGCATCAGCTCCACCCTGCACGCATCTGGAGGGGAGAACTTGATGAGCCGGGACATCTGAAACTCAGTCTCATTCACGCATTGGTGAAAATGTCGGTCGGTGATCTCCATCCAGAGGTCGCTGTCCTCCTCGTACCCGTAGCTGGAGTTAGAATGCAGCAAGCCGAGATCGTTCAGGGCAAGGAAACAGTCGCCCTGTCCGCTCAGGAAGGCCAGACAGTGGATCTGGGTGAAAGCTGCTCTCTCCATGACCGTCCCCGACTTATTCAGCTGAATCCAGATGTGGTCAGTGACCTGCAGCGACAGCTCCTGCTCCTCGTACTGCCGCCTCTGCTGATGTGGCACGCTCAGCTTGAAGATCTCCTCCTCCATGGAGACAACCAGATCCTCCATGTCCTCGTGCGCCGTGGAGCCAAACTTCAGCAGCTGCTCCACCTCCGCCTCGTGACTCACCTCCAGCTTCGGGTGGAAGCGCTTCTTCTCAGTGTAAGAGAAGAGCTCCACCTTGACGGTGAGGACCTTCCTGGGCTCGCTGTAGCTCTCCACCTTCAGCTCCGACGGCCTGCACTGGGGGAGGAGCTGGAACTCTTTGTACGGCTTCTCCAGGCCTTTCTCGTAAAACATCTGCAGCACGCCTCCGGGCAGCAGGCGGAGATAGATGGGCCCCCACTGTCGGGACGACATGCGATTCTTTTTTTCAGGAATCCTGAGCATGACGGGCCAGCCGTCCCTCTTCTGACTACGAAAAAGACCCCTAGGGACGAAGTGTACCGAACCATCACCTATCACCTCGTTTCTTCCCTCCAGTATGTCCGTATGGCCCTCCTTTCCTACTTGTAGATCTTCCAGTTTATTGCAGACAAAGGAGAAAGGGTTATGGGGTTGGTCGCGGGGAGGCGTGCTGCCATCTTTGGTCCGAATAAAGAATCGCGGTAGGCTGTTGTCTGTGTCTGAGTCTGAGGAGGAGCTGCTTACATCCACGCTCCGTCTGGAATCGTCCCAGAAGGGGTTGAAGTGTCCAGAGTTTCCCCTGAAAGCTGGGAAAGGGCTCGGCCCATCCGCGGGTTGACTCAGAGTCTCTGGTGCTGGTGAGGGCACCGAGTTGCCCGATGGGCTGGAAAAACTTCGGAGGAAGGCATTTTTCTCGAACGACGGGCTGGCGCCGGTGGAGCCTCTAGTCACAGGAGGACTCAAGGCGCTGCTGCAGGGTCTGAAAGACTTCCCACTGGAACCTGACTGGCTTTGAGGCGATTCCAGCGAACTGCTGAAGCTCCAGGAAGTGTCTTTGATTGGAGGAAGCACCAGCTTCAGACCATTGGGACGTGGTACTGATGCTTTGATGAGAGCGGGTGACTGCAGGGGCTTCTGAGGCGATGAGACCGGCGTGACTTCGTCGTCAAAGGTGACCCAGTTGGAATGGTTAGTGGAGCACATGGCTGGACGCTTCAAAGGACAACGGCTCCTGGATCAAAGGTCCTCCGATTCAAAGTCTTTTTCCATCTGTCAGAGGAACAAAAACAGGAGTCAGAAAGAAATATTAAAAAAGATTTTCAGTTGCTAAAGATAAAAATTAAACAGGATTTTAAACACGAGCTCCAGTTATCACAGAAAAAACACGACCCTGAGGACATTAATAAAGCATTTTTCCTGAGGGTAAATTCCTAAAATAAAACTCATGCCTGTCACTCCATCGGCTTGATCTGAAGATTATCTTTCGACCTTGAAGAGGCTGGAGCTGCAGTGAGAAAAGACATCAATGAATTTGAAGTCAATTTAAATTTATTGTAGTTGATGAACCTGCTTTGATTTAGAATTTATTGTATTTCATGCCGCAGATGAAGTTGGTAAAAATACCACACTATCTTAACTATTTTTATTTTTTTCATGCTACAACCACAAGCCTTTATGTTTTATTGAGATAAAACACAGCTCCAGTGTTTAATGTTCTTTGCTAAATTAAAGTTTATTAGTTTTTGAGATCCATATGTCACTTGAAAATCATCTCAAAAACAACATTTTAATTTATTGCAATAATTATTAAAACAATTTATTGTCCAGCAAAATTTGTCCCCTACTGATCTAAACCAGGAATGTCCAACTCCTGTCCTCAAGAGTCCCTGTCATGTATACATTAGATCTTGACAACCAGGCCTGGACATCTCTGATCTCTCCGATCAATACTTCCAAAAGGAACCGTCACTAATTTTTCTGTTTGCATTTTGGTTAGAATCTCAAAAAAAAACCTTTCGATTCAAAGGTTTGAAAGAACTGCACATTGTGCACTTTCAACTTCCTGAGATCTGATTAAAAAAATAGGATGGTCTAAATATTTTAAACTTGCTCCAAAATGCATTTGAGAGAAGTTGGCCGCTGCGGAAAAAATCCAGCCACATTAAAGGGTCTGATTGGTCCATAATGTGATGCAGCAGCTGGTAAAGCAAGAAGCCAGAGAAACATAACGCCTGTTTAATGTCTCTGCCAACGCTGTAGGATGAACGTCATAGATGTGGGACATATTTCCAAAAAAATAATTAATTTGACAGCAGATAGAGATTAAACATGCTGCAATCCTCATACAGTCTTGCAGTTAATTTTGCTGCAAATCAATCATCATCTGTCCTTTGATGTGCTGGCAGCTCTGCTCTCAGAAACATCAGGCTCAAAGGCCACAGAGAGAAGCCACTTACGAACTGCTGAAGCTCTGTCTCCCAATAAAGACAAGCGAGCTGAAAGCCTCAATTACAGCCTCCCTCCTCCCTCCGAGATCACAGCCACCACTTGCAAGTTGGATGCATCTGATGGAAAGTTCCCCTCGATATTAATAAACTCGGGTTTTGTGAGGGATCCAATTCGGGAACAGCAGATTGACAGCCACTCAGTCAAACACAGAACATCTTCCTAATGGGAGGATGTTTGTAAATTATACCCACGCATCCGCAAGTTCGCCCGTCCTCTCCGACTTATAGAAGGCAGTCAGCTTTGATTCAAAGAGAAGGATGTGTTCTTTCAGGAGGGGGGAGTTCACTGACAGGCTTATTTCCAGTTTTCTTCCTGGGCTCTCTCGCAGGCAGTGCAGAAATGAGACACAGCTAAATCTACGGAGGACAAAAGAACACATTCCATTCATTCCTCTGGGACCAGCGGCTTTGCACACAGGAAGTACCCGCCTGCTCCTCTTGTGTGAACTTACAACAAATATTATCCATGTCACTTTATCACATTCTGATGCGTCTGGTTATTAACCCGAGTCAAACTCAAGCAGACATGCAGAAAGAGAGACTCTGCAGTTTAAAACAGGCACAATATAATACAAGAACAGAGATGCTTTATTTGGACGTTTTTGCTCTTTGAAATTCTTAATTTAAAAAACTGAATATGCAACTGAATCCAAAACACGTCAGCAAACATTCCAGTTTTCACAGTGGAGCTGAGGTAAAACGCTCTGACTGTGACAGAAACCAATACTTATCGTCATTTAACCACAAACGATGACTGAGCTGAAACAGCTCCAGAGTAAAACTGCTGAGCTGAGAGAAAAGAAAAAAAAAAAAAAAAAAGAAAAAAAAGATGAGCATGCAGATGCTTCCTGATGACACGAGGCAGGTTCCTGCTGGATCCACTACATGTTTCCTGCTCACCCAGTAAGTCTGTGGTTTTCCTGGGATAACATGAAAATAAAGGACATGGCACACTCTCAAGTTAGGGTCCCGATCTCCAATTAAAAAGGATGGCCCAATTTAATTTAAAGCGAAACGATTTCTGTTGCAAAAAAAAAGAGACAAGAAAAGATAACTGCCTTCAAGCAAAGCAAAGCTAATAGGGGAGCCTGGGTCCTGCAGTTGTTTTTTCCGCTCATACACTTAATAAAGTTTTTATTGATGCACCCGTAGAGTTTGTTTCAGACGCAGCTTGACTGGGAGAAAAAAAAAAAAAGGATATATAGATTAAATATGTGAGTGTGCGCAGTTTTCTCTCAGGCAATTAGGGAAGGCTAATGAGGAAAAAAAGAACAGTTAAAGTTAAAGTTGGGCTGTCACTTGTGGAAATAATATAAGATTACTTTCAGGATAAGTAAAACAGTCTGTGGGCAAGAATTCTGCTTGTATAAGGAGCTACACTGAATTTATTAAGAGAAAATGTAGACTTTACAAAACCAAGCTGGTTTAAAGGGCAAATATCATCATAGTTTAGCGGCAGAGCCATCCTAAAAAAAAATTGAAATTTTAAAACAATAGATTAGAACCTGCCTTTAACAGCTTGGTTTTAGAAACAGAGAGAGAGAAAAAAGAGTGGTTTTAAGTCCCCCGAAATGTTTCCACCAGCTTCACAGTTAGAAATATTTTTTGCTCTAGTATCAAACGAACTGAAAACTTGGCTTCTAATAGTAGAATATCTTTAAAGCTGGAGTTTGTAACTTTTATGTACAACATGTTTCTTTACATGTTTCTTAAAACTAACACTATGTCTCACAGCGTGATTGACAGTGATAAGTTCTTCCTCTTGGCTCTGATTGGTTGTTTCTGACTGGAAGCAGTGAATGGATTTCTGCAGATGGCAGTGGAACCACAGGTAATCTGACAGTTCTAACAAATACATAAAAAAAAAACCATATTGTTTGTAAAAATTACATACTGTAGCTTTAAGAGACATTGATAATAATGTTTCTGCCACAGCTATCAGCTGTAAAGCAGCAGTAAAGCCAGCAGCCATATTGGATTGTGATCTCAGGATTTCTCCACTAGCATTGATTTTACTTCTGGGATTCTCATTTTAGGAGACTTGAACTTGAAACTCTGAAAAATTGACCTCCGAGTACAAAAAGGTATGGATTTTGGAACTCCATTTCTGACGTCGCCACTCTTCGGCTACTTTCGGATGATGTCGGGGGAACTTGTCTTTTATCTTTCACTCTATTTCCACACAATTCTCTACTTCAGACACAGAAACTATTATGGCTATCAACAACTACACATAAGAACACAATGAAAAGTAATAAAAAAAAAAGAAACGTGAATCCCTTTTAGTAGAATTTTACAACAAATTACAGAGTGGTCTTAAAGTGCAAAATACTCATCAACCCCCCAGAAGGTATTTTGAAAAGAATTTGTTGAATTACTTCCGTTTCTGAGTTTCGTTGAGCCACATTTACACAGATTTAGCTGTAGAAACCAAAAGTGAACAAAGTCTCTTTCATTTTGTTCATTTTTTTTGAAGTTCTCAGCTGAACTTAAGTTTCAGAAAAGCCACATTAGAATGCCATTCTTTTTCGTAAATTAACTGGATCTGCATCTCGATGCACTGTTTGCACCATTGTTGCACGCATAGGGTGGGGGTCAGGAAATCCCAGTCAAACACACCAGATACCGGGTGAACTATTTAATTTCTCCCTCAGCAGCTGGTAGAAAATCAAAACAGAGCGAGGATGCTGTCATCCACAACAGAGGCCCCTGTAACCCGGACACAGAGGCCCAGTTCGGGTCCCCGTTTAGTTTGACTGTTGTGACAAACACACTCAGAGTTGTTGTTGTTGTTGTTGTTGCAACTTTTAAAGCTGTATCACTGCATGCAACACTTACTCACAGCAGAACCAAAACGGACTAAACACCGAGGTCACCAGCGTTTACAAACACCCCGAAACTGTTGTTCCTGTCCCTGGTTGGTTTTTTTAAAGTGTCCATGTTTTGTTTTTCTGCGAAGCATTGCGGGGTGCAAAAGAAATCCATGAATACTCACAAAGTCCCGCCGAGCTGTTGAGCTTTACTTCAGGTCATGACCGCCGCTTGATGGACACGTCTGAACTCCGCTGTCTGCAGTCTTTTACTCAAAATGGCAGAGTGTAAATCCTGGGAGTTTTCACAGCGTAGCGCTTCCCCTCCCGAGTTTACAGACTGTCCTCCAACGGGACAGAGTGGTGGTGTGTTCAAGGCCGTCGGACTTTTGGAAACCGGCCACATTGCGCGTAGAAACGTAGCAAGCGGAGAACAGCAGGCTTCGCGACCAAATAACAGCAGACCAGATTTTGGTTAGACTATTTTGGGTTTTGCTGTATTTTTAACTCTGGTCTTTATGAGTCTCTGCTCCCCACTTATAGTTTTGGAGCGTCACTAGAGAGGATGACACAGCGGGTGTCTACATGCAAGAGCCCGCTTAGTTTCCCCCAAAAAGCTGTTCACACCCAGAACTTTTCACTTTCTGTCCCTTTAAAATCACAAACTTCAGTATATTTCATTAAAATGCTCGCGATAAAGCCTAAATAGCTCATGATGTCTAAGTTAACAATTACAAGAGGGGAAAATGACTTTTACTCCAATACACATGAATCTTCAGAAAATACTGAAGTTGAATCTTTTATCCATCATGCAAAACTATAAGAAAAACTGAATCTCACATTATCACGCCCATTGTGAAACATGGTGGTGGCAGTCACATGTTGCAGGGTTGTTCTACTTTAACAGTGACAGGGAATCTGATGATAGCTGACAGGAGGATGTATGGAGCTAAATATATGCAGAAACAGGAAGAAAACCTCTTAGGAATTGAATCCGGGGTGATGATTCATGTTCAAGCCGAACAACGCCTAAACATACACCCAGAGCTATGATTAAATAATTTAAGTCAAATATTCATGCTGGAATGGCCTACTCAAAGTACAAATCTGCACCAGCTGAGAAAAAAGTTATTGGCCATAATGATCCAGACAGGCTGAATACAATTATATCTGCATCAGGGTTTATTTTTTGATTTGCAGAAACCTTTGAAACCATGTATCATCATTATATGTTACTGCTGTTTTCCCTCAACTCCCAAAAAGCATTAGTCAAGTCATAAGTTCAAGAATACACTAATAGTTACTTTTTAAAGTTTTTTCTTTTTACTTCCTGGTAGTAATAAAAATAGACATGTACATTTCATTTGACCATTTCCATGACAACATCCACTTAAAACAAGTGGTTGTTATTGGTTATTTTTCCACTTTGATCTCAGATGTAAACAAATTTCCAAAACTAGCATATTCCTAAGAGGTCCAGATGACTTTTTCACGTTTCAAAAACAAGTGACGACATTAAAAACAAGTGTTCCCCCTGCTCTCACACATCTCCTCAACAGTGCTGCCTCAGCTCTTGGTGGTTAGGGTGTTACGGGCTGTTTTTGTGTTTTAAATTACAGACTACTCACTGACCTGCTCTCCTCCATTTACCAGACATGAAACGTGTACACTGGTGTCAGGCAAGTAAAAAAAAAACAAAAAAAAACACAATGACAAGATAAATCTGACACAGTTCAGTATTGAGCAAGGTTTTTATTTTAATTCACATATGTGCCTTTTAACATTTTACATTGTGAAATACAGATTTGTTTTCTCCTGTGGGTTTAAAGGGTGTTTTCAAATCTATGTGATCAAATTTCAGTCCTGAATGAACGGTTCTGGAGTAACGCTTCTTTATTTGTTTCACATAGAAAAGTCTGTCACGAGTCACAATTTCCCTAATCTTTGTTTACACTGTGGTTCAATCTTCCCACGACTCTTCCCAGTTACATAGACAGCTACTGGAATAAAAAAAAAAAAAAAAAAAAAAAAAAAAGCTGCAGAATCTGTATAAAATAAAAATCTGGGTAAAATAAAGATTTGTAACTTCTGAATAAATGCATATTTTTGTATACATAATACATAATGTTAAAAACATTTAATTACATCATGATTTCAGATGAATTCACATGAACTCCTTTTATTCTTACATCTTAGATTAATGTAAGGAGCTTTAAGTATGCATCTACATTTCCTTTGGTGATGAAAAAAAAAACAAGAAAAAAAAAATTGTTTCCGATCAACTTCTTAAGACTCAGACATCTTCACGTGCTTCAACCTGCCCAGGTAAACAGAGCTAATCAGTGCTGAAAGTCTTTTTTTTCAACCCACTTCCAGGACTGAAATGAAAACGTTTCCAGAAAGGGCAATGAATTCAAGTGCATCTTTTTAAGCTATTTGATCATACTCAACAGCTTGTTACATTATCCATGTATCAGATTTACACAGTTACCATCTGCACAGATAATCTCAAATCCAAAAAGATTTAGCCATTTCATTGTAAAACAATACTCTCGCGTTGCAAAGCGCGGTGTCAGAGTCGCTTCAGGAGGCAACACCCTGCAAATGTACGACCACACCGTTTACTCTGTTCACCTACTTACAGAGAAGCAGCAATGGGTGCACAGTTCAATTTTCTCTCTCACACTCAGGCACACACTTAGTCAGAAAATTACACACATTAACAGGGTTTGGTCTTCAAGTCTTGACTTCGGTGAGCATTATAAACTTCCACTTCAGCTGTTTTTCTATTCTCTTTGACCTCAGAGGTCAGCCAAACCATTTACAGATAATCATAATCATTAAAAAGGTGACGTGACAAGAAAGCAGAAAAACAAAGCTTTTATCAAATATGTTCGAGTCTCTGAACTCGCAGCGATCCTGAAGGTCAAGAGACTGCGTCGGTACCAAGAGGTTCTGCAGCATGGAAATCCTCCGCACACGTAGACGGTTTGAGAGCAGCTCTAACGACTCTTGTTCTTTTTTGCATTCGCCTAAAGACAAAAATAGAATTACAATCAAAAAAACAATGAATTCCAAACAATGTAGTGTAAAATAAACAAGTTAAACTTGATCTAGTTAAAGTTTACAAGTTATTGAATTAATCTCTTTAAAAACTGTGAAACTGAAGAACCAAATCAGATAACTTCAGCCAGCCGCGGTGAACAAAGTTTCTTACAAAGCTCACACTTTGCAATGCATCTGGCTCTAACCAGGTGATCAGTTTGGAGTTAACAAAACTCTCCAAACCAAACGCTTTAGGAAAAGGAGTCGTCACAAAGGAATGATTAGCCAATACGAGGAGCTCTTCTAGGCACATTAGATAAACAGGGAAAAATAAAGACTACTATTTCCTCTCACAGCATTTTTTTTATCAATTGGAGAAACTAAACATGTCAAGTTATCACTATATATTAAATACTACATCGTGACTGGAGTTGTTCTCAACTCTAAGGTTTGCATCATTCTATTTGATAAAAACGTATACTGGGAAGATTTACGGAGACCAGTTGTTTAGGATGTAAAAGGTCCAGCAAGAATATTTCAAAGTGACCAGGAGAAAATATGTGTAAGGTCAAATATGATGTGTTTTGTTCACAGTAAAATCAGAGATTGGCATAAAAACCAAAGTTTTGTGTTGCATTAGATCCACCACACAGCTGAAGCTCAGTTTTACAGGTTCTTTTGAAATCCAGGACATGCAGAGGCTAGCTTGTGAAGTTCCAGTAGAAAATGGCTACCTTCAAAGAACAACATGTTTTGACCTGTGACTTCCCGACATGCAGTGATGAGTGTGCATACAAGAAAGAACATGCACGCTTGGGAACAGGCCTCTCTTTTACTGTCGACTTCGGCTTAATGACTTTTTCAGACGACTTGAGCGGGTGAGCCCTACATAAAACGCGACTAGGAGCCAGACAAACCACAGATGACCTCTCAGCTCACCTCCTGGCTGACTGAACCCTCACAAAGTCACATTTGAACTGCCACCTGATCCTGATCCAGCCTTTAAAATGGTTTGTAACCAAAACCCTTCTCGGTGCAGTACCTTGCCACCCAGCTTGAGCATGTCAATTTCCTCTCGCTGCTTGCTCAACGTCTCGTTCATGCTGCATAAATGGTCGCTCATCATGCTGAGCTGGTCCTCGTAGCTCCTCTTAGTCGTAGTCAGCTCGTCCTGCGTGAGACGCGCTCCAGTTAGCGTGAGCGTGTATTCTGATTTGGAAAGAGAACCATGTGTGCATAGAGAGAAGGTGCTAGTTTGTGTTTTACCTGGAGCCGTGTGATGTTCTCGTTAGCCAGTTTGACCTCTTCGCTCAGAGTCTCCCGTGCTTTCTCTGCAATGGTTAATCTCTTTGCCAAGGCTCGGCACTAAAGGCAGGAACAACAAAGTGAACATCTGTTGAACTCCGGCAGCGTCCAAGCAAACATAAACGCCTCAATAAAAGATCCTTACGTGATCCAACTTTCAGAAAAAAATAAATAAAAAATTACAAAGCCTGATGAAAACCGTAACAACTTAATTAAGAGAAAAATAATGCAAGTGGTTGTTAGATGCAATGTATAAACAATAGAAAAAAGCACAGGTTGTTTTTTATAAATAGGAAATAAAAACATCAAATGCAGAGTTAGAATTACAGATGGAAGTTTTTTGGTGAAACTTATGATTTTTATACACAGAGATTGAAATCTTTACCTGTTCTTTTCAAAATAGCTCAGGTTAATCAAGACGGCATGAAAATCTTTTTCGAAAAGTAATTTTCAAGTTTTCCCACGGATTCTTAATTAGATTTGGGTTTGGATTTTGACTGGAGTGCTCTAACACACTGATATGTTTGGATCTCAACTGCATGTTTAAGGTTTTTGTCCTGCTGGAAGGCGAGTCTCCTGGTTCTCAGGTTTTCTGGAGCCTCTAATAGGTTTTGTTCCAGCAAAGCTCCATCCACCTTCTCATCAACTCTGACAGAAAGTTCAATTTTGGTCTCCACGGATCAGAACATCTTCTCTTGCATACTTAACTTTCTCCCTTGTCACACTTCAATAAAGGTCAGATTTGTATTGTGCATCATGATGCAGTTTGCTTATAAAGGTTTGATTACCTGCAGGTGGGCTCCGTCTACTTAAGTTAATGAAGTTGAAATAGTTTTGCAAAGTACTGTTTGCAAACACTTCCTCCTGTCAGACAGAGTGCAGTCCTCACCTCAGAGTGAAAGTGAACAGCTTTGCTGTCTGAAATCTGGAGCTGGGTGGTGAGCTCTCCCACTCTCGTCATATAGTGAGTCTTTATCAGCTGTTCACGAGACTCTTCGTCTCCCACCTGCAACACAGACACAACAGCAGGATGAGACTTTTCTTTTTCTTACCAAGGCAGAATAAATTTATGTGGCGCTATTGGTTAATTATGCTATGACTTACATGCTCCTCTGTAGGTGTTGTGCACAACATGCCAACCTGGAGTCGAAACAGATAAATAAATGTGAGCTTCATCAGTGTTAATGTGTTAAAAAGACTGGAGCAGACAGCGACGGGCCTATGTGGGGAAATGGGATGGCAAAAAATAGCTAATTTCAAAGTAGGCTTGGAAAAACAAACAGCTCTGATTTGTGACTTCCCCGTGAACTTTATTCTGACTCACATTAAAAAAAACTTTTTTCTGCCACATCAGCACATTGGAAGCGTGAGGATTTTTTTTTTTTTAAAGATAAAACTTGCTTAGTGGGAGCTGAAAGAAAAGAGTGACAATACTCCCTTTGTTGCAGCTAATCAGACATGCTGCCACAGGCAAAAGAAAAAAAACAAAAAAAAAACCTTTCCCTCCAAGCGAAAAACAAACAACAGCTTGAACAGTGACGGTACCAGGCTGGTGCAGAGAGTCGTCTCTTTCCCTGTGGCTTTCTGCGCCGTCTCGGCTTCCTCGTAGTTCTGTGTGAGCCGGCCGTCTGCGGCTGTCTGGGCGCTCTGACTTCCCCCCAGAGCTGCTGCCAGCTGCGCTTCCAGGTCAGCTATACGCTGGTTCTCCTTCTCCAGCCGCACCTTCCCCAGCTGGGCCTCCAGGAGCCAGTGCTCCTTCTCTTGCTCCAGCCGGGCGATCTTCTCCTGGCTCTGCTGCACCTGCACCCAAACAACGGGGTGATGAGAGGACAGTGACGCTCGTGGGGAAAAGGAGGTTTGGAGAAGCAAAAGGATGCCAGATGTTTATGGAGAAATGAGGAAACATGATAGAACAGTTTCTGATGAAGAGAGAATGAAAAAAACACACTTTCCAAGGACAGAATACAGACACACAGCCTGGCTCTCGACACTTCACACCCCGTCCCTCAAGAGCAACTCCTCACGTTTCACATGACATATTGGAAAACATTAAGTATTTGAATTACTGCCGTTTCAACATGTCTTATTTCACCAGAAAACAATGTTTAAACAATTTCTACTTGGCATTTTCGTTCTCATTACCAAAGACACAGATGAACATGGCTGCATGTGGGTAACCTTTAACCCTGAATTCAATGTTAACAGGTGACCTAAACACAGCTCAATTAAATTTAATATTGCAGCTCTTATTAATATGTAAACTGTTCTCACAGATCTCTCTAGAAATCAGTTTTATTTCTGTGTTTTACCTGTTGAGTGAGACCCTCTCTGCTCTCAGTGGAGCTGGTGAGAATCCGGCGGTTTGATAGAGCTTCCCTGTAAGGAACCGACTGTGGCCTGGCCTGAACAAAAACACAAACACATGTAAATAAAACTCACAGTCAAAAAAAGAAGTTATAAACCTTAACATCTTATAATGTTAAGGTTATAAGACCTTAACATTAAGGTTAATATAAAAAAAAACCTATAAATATAGGGGATGATTGGGAATCCTGCTGCGCTACAATCAAGCAAAGCAAAAACTGTGAAATTTCTGGTTTGTTTGTGGCTCCTGGCAGCAGTTCTGTTCTTCTCACACTGCATATGATGACTCTCTATAGCTTTATCCGCCAAAGTGCCAGAATCTGAAAACAAATGTCGTCCAGCCATCTGGCAAATTTAAATTAGCACCTGCAAAAAAAAATTAATTAATAGCTACCAAGGGTATATTAGCAGTTAGTTACCAGAAACCTCAACCAGATGAAGTCACAGAAGGTGATGAAAATGTATGCATGCAACTTTAGCCTGGCAGAAAAGCTCAGTGAAGGGGGAAAAAAAAAATCTATACACGACATTAAACAGGTAACAAAAGACCTGTGAAGACTTTCTAAGGATGCATGGACATCCTTTGTGAAAACAAATTATGATACAAAAATAAAGATTTATTTAACACCTGACAAAAAAATAAGAGATATGTAATAAAACCTAAAATACTGCCATAAACTAAAGACCCAATAACATTTTAACAAAACCCCACAGAGGTGATGACTTACCGTTTTGATGGCGACGATGTAGGCAGCTGCTTTCTTTTTGTTGGCCAGCATGCTCTCTGCTTGCTGCGGGTTGAGGCTCACTGTGCATCCTCTCGGACTGTAGCCTGGAGACGTGAAGAAGTCCAAGTTGTTGCTGAAGAAAGTGGCAATCTGTGAAAAATAATTAAGATCTTAAGAATCATTGTCATTACTTAACACAGAATGGCAACATTTATAAAATCAGTTCTCTTATCCAATTTTATTTGCAAACTCAACCTTTTGCAGATGCCTTATAAATCCAATTCTCATTCAGTTGACAGTAATATTAAGTAACGTGAATAAGCTGAATGGTGATGATTCTTCTGTTATTCTGGAAAATAAATAATCTGAGCAATCAGGCTTTCACAGTTGCCTTCAGGTTGCAGAAGCAAATCTCATGCTTGCACGTTAGCAGATGCTGCCACCCAGTTGGATCGCAGAGAGAAATCATTTATCCCATTATTCTGACCAGAGAGCAGCTGTGCAAACTGTGAATTGGGCGTTATCTTCCAAAAATCTAACCACTGCCCAGCTGAGTCCTCCTGTCATTTGTTAACACATTAGTGTCGTTTTACAACTGTGATCCTATTGCAGTGAAGTAAAAAAAAAAAAAAAGCATTACAGTGAACAAATCAGACATATTGCTCAGGAAGGGAAGTTAGACGCCAGAAACCCGACTACTGCCTGCCCCCTGGTGGCCATACCTTGCCGGTGATGTTGGTCAACGAGCCCAACGATCCGAGGAGGCACTCTGTGGTGGTGCAGAGCTTCTGCGTGACAGTGGGGAGCTCCTGCTCTATGCTTGCCTTCTGGTTGTAATGTTTTGACATCTCTGGAAATGCAAGAACAGCAGGTGAGGCATTCATGCTATTAATGACCAAAAATAAAGCCTGAATTTTCAAAACACAAGGTAGAAAATGCTTTATATCCAATTCAAAATACAGCAGAGATTAAATGCAACAATGGGACAATAAGCAGAGCAGTCTCATATACGAATCACAGAGAAAACACTTTAAAAGACTTTGCTATATAAACAGGAAGAGTGTTACACAGATTTGAGGACTTCTGATTTTATTGATCCACACTGAAAACTCAATGAGGAGTCTAAAGTATGGAGTTACCAGATCAATAATGTAGGCGGGGGCCAAGTTATTTATCACTTAAATCAGATTTTCTGTTCAATTCTGGGCTGGACTGGCAGCTGGAGAAACTACATGAGAAGTGAAATGATAAACAAAAAATGCCATAGATAAATATTCTTAAGACTGAACCACTGACTTTTTACACAGATATTTAGTTGTTTATTAAGGATTAAATCTGGATGTGTATATATTTTTTCAGGTTACCACAAGATATTGCCTTTTCAGGGAGAAAAAAAAAAATTAGCAAATTTGTTTCACTGTGATTTAATTAGAGAAAACAAAAGGACCATCCAGATGCTAATCTCCACTAAGAATTAGTGCACATAGCAAGTTTTAATGACGTGTAACACAGTTACACTTTTGTATTTGGACCAAAAAGGTGCAAAAGAAACTTACAAAAGCATTGACTTTTCTAATTATGACAAATTTATTCTCTTTTGACTTGGATGCAAACGGTGTCACAGTCCCTACTGTGATACTGAACATAATTAAAGTATATATTAGACCACAATGATTATCTGTACAGAAACAGCAACAAAGACACATCAAAGACAGGCTGGTGTTTTCTTCAGAAACACTGAACAGGTTGATGTTGAGTCGACGCACAAAAGAAATTCAGTGTGAAAGTCTGTGGGTCATAAAAGTGGCTAACGGTGCTGCTCACCTTTAATGGCATCATGAAGACTGTGCAGGCTAGCTGCCAGCTGGGTGAAGACAGCTGAGGTGCTGCTCTGTGGCATGGCGTCCTGCCGAACACCTGAGACACACGGGGGACACATTTGTTAAACAAGCACAACATATTAACACCTGCAACCAGCTCTGGTCGATCAGAACCGGTGTTTCTTGTTCATTTTATTATTATTTTCAGAAGTACAAAAAAAGAGAGAGAACATAACATATTGCAAAAGCCTGTGTGTCATTCTGACCTATTTAACCTGGCTATTTACTAACAACAGAGATAAATTCAATGAATGTAACAAGAACGAAATGGGTTGAGGAGATTCTATCATTTTCAGTAAAATGTAATTAAAAGCAGGCAGTTTCCCAGAATTTGGGATCAGCAGTTGCACTGCAGGAGCTATTAGGATGTAGAGTGTATTAACTTTTTTTTTCATTTACAGATTATATTTTTACTGAACAGGTTAATTAAATATTTTTTTTTCTTGAGATGACAAATGGATTAGACAGAAATCTGTGAGGATTTATTTTGAAAGGAATGCAAATTTAATATCGTGTGCTAATCTTTTCATATTATTAAACGTATCACTGCACATTTGCCCACATTTTGCAATTAAAAAAAATATAAGGACAAGCTGACCAAAAGAAATTCTGAATCCTTAATTAAGCAACAATCCTGGGTAATAAAAACAAAAAAGAGCTGAGCTGTTGCAGGTTAACTTACTGGGTAAGGCCAAGAGGTTGATGTAGTTCTGCAACTTCTCAAACACAGTGGTGACTTTTTTCATGTCACTCTGTAACTCCTGGTTTTTCGCCGTAAGGGCAGTAGTGCAAAGAGGCGCTTCACACTCTTCTTCCAAACTGAAAAAAATAAAAAATAATAATAATAAAAAATCCAGAGCAGACGATCGCTATCTGTACAGCCTCCTCCACTTCCAAGCATGCTTTCTTTCAAACACAGCGCTGACCTTTTCAGCTGGTAGGGAAGAATCTTCAGCAGGAAGTGTGTGTAGGAGGAGAAATTCTCAGCAAAATTCCTCAGCATGACAACAGTTTCCTTAATTTCAACACATAATATTGTTCAGAGTTGTTTTATTTATTGAACATATAAAACACTCAGTCAGAGTCTCACCAGCACTGTAACAGTGTCCTCTGTGATGCTTTGGTACAATTGCAGAAAGCTGTCCTCCAGGGGGCGCACATACGCAGCGTTCTCATGGAGATACTGAGAAAACTGTGACGAGACAAGAACTCTACGTCTTAAATTGCACAATAATTCACAGTTCTTCTAAACAACCAAATTAAAGAGTTGTCTTTCAGCTTCTGGATGTGTTTGTGTGTGACGGCCCCACCTTCTGGTTCAGAGGAGAAATGGGTTCGATGGACGAGTCCAGGGGGTAGATGTGGACCCGCTGCTCTGTGTAGGTGTGGAAGTTCAGCAGAGCAGCCACCAGGTCCTGAACGAAGCTCAGGGCTTGACTTGTCAAGTCCCGAGCCTTAAGCTGCATCCAAACAAAGGCAAAGCTCCTTTAATTAGTGTGTAATTTAGTGTAATATCTACAACAGAGCAGTTTTCAAATGACTAAATAGCTCTGAACTTGTTTCTCACTCACCTGGTGCCGTCGGTTGTGTGATGGCACATTTAGGCTGTTATAGTCGCTAAATTCTGCGGAACAAAATAAGTTTTATCAAATCACAGCAACAAAATTTGTCAACAATAATATTGTAAACCTTCAAACTGAGTTTCCTGCTGAACAAGACTTTTGATCAGATGTTTACACTCATTTGGGTCCTTTTACTATTTATTTGAATCTTTCTTTTTGGGAGGTTAGCAAGTAAAAACACATAATTAAAAAATTGTAAACATTCACAATCCCTCAAATTTACACTCCCAGTGAAACTGCATAAATATCTCTTAGCAAGTTGAAGAGAAAAGATACTTCCTGTTACCATTAGGTGTATGTATACAACTGGGTTTGAAAGTGTAATCTAAACTCCTCCAGTTTTTGTCATTTTCTCCTCTGACCATCAAAACTTTACTCCAAAAGGTGTTTGGCTTGTCTAGCTGCTAATTCCTCTCTAATTCTGTGAATTAAAGCAGCCAGATCTACAGTCAGTGTTGTTTCAATGCCATGTTGAAGACTGCATGAAGTGTGTGTCTACATTTGCAACTTGTTAAGAATATATGAATTTAAACTTGTGCACTCAAAGCTTGAAGTCGTTTGCTGTATAATCATTCAACCGCGATGAATCAACATGGAAACACATCATTCAGAACCAGAACGTAATGCGACAGTCATGCCTGTAAAATCCTGAGGCATAAATGCTTTTAAATTGGCGTCTGCTCAGAGACAACCCTTCACTTACTGGTGTCGTTAAAGGGCACTTTCTCCTGAATGACGCTGCTGCTTTGCTTCACCTGCCTGCTCAGCTCCGACTGGCAGCGCCTTAACTGCTGCTGGCTGCAGACACACACCAAAAACATGATTAAAAAACAGTCTGTGTGTTTAACAACCGTTCTCTACAGGCTTCTCAAATGAATTTAATATGGTGCAGTTAACACTTAATACGTCTGGCTTTATTCATTTTTGGGATTGTTCCTGAATTATAATGGATGATATAATAATATTATAATACAGTAATGGAGAACTTATTTCGTATCACAACCAAATTTTCTTGGTTGTGATACGAACAACCTGGGTGCTCATTACAAAGCACCCAGGCAAATCACGGTCATTTGTAAAGACACTACTGACCTCTAAACATGCAAAACGTATGAAATCTGTCCCCATAATGTCAGAACTAATTATTTCCATACCACTCTTCCGTTCGCATTCGACAGTCTTTCGCCTCCCTCTCCAGAGTTTGTGTTTTCAGCTGTTGGAAAATATAAAAATGTATCTAATATGTGCTTTTCAGAATCTCAAAACTGATTTATCTGATGAAATCTGCTTCTCACCTCTAAACGTGCTTTGTCACCCTGCAGGCGCTCGATGGTTTCCACATACTTTGTTGCGAGTCCGTCAACAACACCCTGGTGTTCCTCTGCTTCTCTTTCCAGCTTCTGCAGCCGGGCTCTCAGCTCGGCCTCCTTCTTCCTGTGCTGCTCATCGGCTTCGTAGAACTACAAAGTATGTAGAAGAGCCAAGGTCAGAGGTCATCACGCATTCTTTCAGAATAAGAAATTATACAAAGTGGATGCCTACCTGTATGTGAAGACGCTCATTCTCTTCTATCTTTTTTTGCAGATCTTCATTGAAAACACTTTGTGTCTGCAGGCCTGGCTGCAGTGGAGAGTCTCCTTTACCCTGGAAGGAAAACAGCAAATGATTTGTAAAAATTAACCTAAAATGTTCCTTAATAAACCTTTTCAAACAGGTCTGTGTCGTTTTACGAATAATTATTTGCCCATTACGCAGTTATAAAAACCTTTTCCCCTTCACCAAGCACTTATTTCTGTTGGTAAAAACTCACCTTCCCCTTTTTGCTCCTGCCTTCACTAGCAGCCAGCTCTTCTTGCAGCAGCTCCACCCTCTTGGCGAGCTGCTGGTTCCTGAAGCTTAGGCTGTCCATCTCCTGCTCCTGCTTCCTCAGGCTCTGGTCCCTCTGCTTCAGCTGGTCCTGACAAACCACGAGAACAAAGAAAAGCAATAAAAAGACAGATATTAGGCAACAAATTTTACATTATTTCAAGACTACTGTGATTTAATTACAAGACGTACATGAACCACAAAACTTAATGTAAGAATTTATATTTAACATTGATAGGAACTTTTTCATATATACTTTTAGATCTTGGCTCTGCATTCAACATGTCCTCAAAAACAGGCTGATTTGTTTCACTGCATTTTGGGTATTGAAGTTTTGCCTCAGTGTAATAATCCTAAAAGAAATACAGCACATAGATCTCACAACTGGCAGTAGCAAATTTCTCATAAAAACAAAAATTGACTCAATAAGCAGTGAATGTCACTGATTTAGATCTGATACAGAGTATTTAAAATCTTGGCATACTTCTGAAGATCGGCATTAGAGATAATTCAATTTAAGACTCGCATGGATAAACATCTCCTTCCACTAAAATATTTTTTCAAAGGGTCTGCTGCTCCCATCTTTCCAACAGAAAAACACAACAGGTTAGAAATCCAGCAGATTTCTAATTACCCAGACCTTCGTCAGAAATACTAAGGTTTCAATATAGCTAGAAAATAAAATTTAAAAAAACATAATATGATCAAATTGTTTTATTCCAATCAGAAAAGCAACAATTATTCCTACTCTTGCAAAAATAATGTGTTCAGGAAAAGTGTAGAAAACTTCTTTCACCCAGCTGAAAGGCAGTGTGAAGCAACAGGTTGCAGAAGAGGCCATAACCAGTTCCAACCAGACAGATTGGTCCTGTCAACCTGGTTCTACACTGATATACAAAATCTTAAAGAGGACATCACTTTTTGCCAATGTTTCAGATGTATATTATGATTTGCATGCTGTTGAGACGGTGGTCTTAGCAGTATCTGTAATGTACCTTTAAAGAGGCAGAGTTGGCCTGTTCGTCTACAACTGCCTTCTTCAGCACTTGGTTCTGGGCACGGAGCTGAGAATAAACACAAAAAAAGAAAAACAATGACATACAGACAGAGATAAAGTCCTGAGTGAACTTGATTTACAAATACAGAAAGAAAAAAAAAATATGTGTATTACTATCAGCTCTTTGAAGTTTTTCATCCTTTCTATCCAGAATCAGAAGTCACAAAAACCAATAAATTCTAGTAGTTTTTAAAAAATCTAGACAGGGAACATGAATGTTTTGACAGTTACACAGTCAGCACTTCCTGGTTCAGAATATGGTGTGTAGTTAATGGAGAGATGAGAGCTAAAGAGGAAGCAGCTTACACTCCCCGTGATGTCAGCTGACAGAGAAACAAAGGGCTGAAATAATGCTCCACAGAACGCACTGACAGGCAGGCTTTACTGTCGCCAGATCACAAATTAACCATTGGGAGTGTTTACGGTGTCTTTCACACATCATGCGTCGTGGGTAGTTAAAACATCAAATGAGACGTGCAGAGCTCAAGCTCACTGAGGCACAGCTTTTTAAATGTTTTATAACACCTCAGGAATTGGGGCATGCAAACCGTTAATTAAGAACATGCAGAAGTTCATAAGCCTAAATGTTTTAGGTGAGAAAATTCCTTTCCACAGAAAGCATGGCTAGCTCTATCTACTCCACTCTACTCTGTTGTAGCACCAATTGATGACACATACTGGTCTTTGTTACAATGAATGGTGAACCAGACTTTCAAAGCAGACTATTCATCCTGATCCAGTAGAGCATCTTTTACTTGTGTGCTATGAGGTTTGTGTAAACCGTTATCAGCTCCACTTTACCTCTTTGTACACTGAGCATTGCCATTTTTTCCTACTTCCATTTTTTGCCATTTACTTTCACCTTTGCACACCAAAATATTTTTCAGTATATTCTGATCATCTTTAAACTGTCATAAAAATGCTTAAATTTCGCAAATTAATTTTCAGAGGATTTTATATTACTCTCTTTTTTTGACTGACTGTGATTGTCAGAATATGATTGTGGATCGAAGTAAATTGTGTTTTGATCGAAGAAACTCTGCAGCTGCTTATAAAAACTTTGATGGATCCCTGTCATATTAAATTCCAATTGATGATGTTTAAAATAAAACAATACCATTTTGTATCAACAGGATTGTTATTTTGACAATTCAATTTTTCCACTGTTTTTGTCATTGAAAGCATAAACAAATATTAATACATTCAAAAATATCACTAAATACGTGATTTGTGCAGATTAATGCTGCAAATCACATTTCTTTATGTGACTAGTGTCCTAGAGAAGTGTATTACAAATGGTTTCTCAAGACAAGACCGGTATTTGTGTTTGTTGCCATAATTGCAGTAACACAGTTAACTAAACAAGTAGTAATAAGTAGTTCTTATTGTGATGACTCTAAGTAGATATTTCCCATCCACACACACAAAGAAAATTGGTGCAATTTTAAAGGCTATATTAAAAAGAATCAAAGAGTAAATGTAATTTAACATTATCAGACAATTGTGTTGAAGTAGCCTACATTATTTGCACACAGTAACTGTAAGATATTAAGACATGAAAGAGAAAGAAAAGAGTCTTTAATGGTGGTGTGGTGACTGCCGGGCTTAACTGGAAGTGGGGGCCCAAATAAAACTTTCCTGGGGGCCTCATATACTTTTATAGCCTCTGTAGCAAACTAAATGCAAATTATAGAAAACAGGTTTAAAAAAAAAAAAAAAAACCATGGTATGTTTTACTTCTGTAAGACATGAACTGTGACATTATTTTCTCTGAACCTGTATATATTATTATAATCCGATTACAAGATTCATTGAACTTGAATCACGTGGCAAATTACATTTATTTATTTTTTTTCCTTTTTACCTTTGAATACTCCTGCGCCAGCTTGCTGTATTTTGTCTGCAGGTCTGTAACGTTAGCCATTGTAGCTGGAAACGTATCCGGTCCCAAACACTTGATCCTGGAAGCAGCTGACCCAGGGAGCCGATCAGCTGGTAGCCACAGCCCGAATCCTCACGCTGTCGGAACTGTTAAATGCTAGCAGGCTAGCTCAGGTCGGTAACTCCGAAGCTCCTTGTTCCGTTACTCGGAAGAACTGACTTTAGATACATGATGACAGACAGAGGAGATCACAGCGCGTTCATAATCTAACTCAAGTTTATTTTCAAAACCGAGAGTTGCACTGCCTTGCATGTTTTAAATTAGCGCTATTGGCTAGCAGCTAGCTAGCTATATAGCAAAACAAATCCATACAGCGAGCAAACAGTTTAAACACGCACTATTAATTAAAGATAGCCACGTTAATCAGCAGAGTCGTTGGGTTAATTTTAACAGCGAGTGTTGCCACCGCTGAGATAATGAGACAGTCCTAAATATCCATCCGTTTGGAGGAAGACTCCCATTATCCTGCGAACCCGCAAAATCCTCTTCAAATGAGAGCCGACCAGAGACAACAGAACGAAGTCAAAGTGCATGGAACTGGTGGGCCGGTGTCAGCACAGCGCCATCTGGCGTTCGGAGTGATGAAAAAAACAAATGAACAACTCAAAGGCATTCTTATTCCTGAAATTTTTATCGTCACAAATTGCAATTAATTTTATTGAGTTGTCATGTAATAGACCAACATAAAGCAGAAGTGAAAGGGAAGGATTAAAGGTTAAAGTGGATGCTTTTCATATAGAAATAAAACAGGAGCGTTCCAAAGCTCAGTGATAGAGCAGGCGCATACAGAGAGGCTACAGTCCTCAGCACAAATGTCACTGGCTCAATACTGATCCCGGGTCATTTGGAGACTTATATTGTCCCACTGTCTTTTGCAAAAAAAAAAAAAAAAAAAATCTCTAGCAGATTTAGGCAGATTAGATGGGGAGAATCTGTGAGCATCAAATTACACAGACTGAATTTGATAGGTCTGGGTTTATGTTAGGCTGCACAGTGACACAGTCTGTAGCACTGGTTTGAATTCCAACCTACTGGTCACTTTCTGTATGAAATGTGCATGTTCTCCCCGTGCATCTGTGGGTTCTCTTCAGGCATCCCGGCCTCCTCACAATCCAAGTGTGCACCCCACCTCTCGCCCAATGACTGCAGGTGCCAGCTCCTAACGCTACCCAATAAGGATGAGCAGGTAGAAAATGGATGGATGGGTTTATGTTGATGGTCATCTTGCTGGAAGCTGATGACCATCAAACCAATTCTCAGATGTTTTGCAACCTCTTACAGGTTTTCATGATGCTGCCTCTAGTATGTTTCACTTTAGGGTTCAGACTGGTGCACAGCGCTGGTTTGTAGCCACACGTAGCACTTTGCATGTATTCAAAAAATCTCATGAAAGCACTTTCACATTGCTCTGCCTATGCTGCATCGCTTGTGCCAAGCCACCGATGGAACTTCTTATGGCTTTAATTTAAACATTTCTGAGCAGTAAAACATAGAGAAAAACTAGCCAGTACAGCTTCATACTCTACATGAAGAAAGTCTAAACATTCCCTGTATTTACAGGTTTGTTTTTTTTGATCCACCTGCTGTTCTGTTGCAATTTATTGAAATGGTTGCGTAATTTCAGTGAGGTTAAATAGACATTAAATAGAATAATGTGGCAAGTAAATTGCATATTTTTGTTTGAATAACATGCAGATTAAAGGTGAAATATGTTATTTGGTATTTAAAGGTAAGTTATTTATTTATAAAATCTGGGAACGGCAGCTGGTGATATACATAAATAATTGAGTCTTTATTCCTGTTAATTTACTCTGAAACAGAGCGTGAGCATGTTGAGCTTTTGGTTCCATTTTTCACTGGAAGAGAAAAGTCCTTCACTTGGTTTTAAAAACACAAACAGCTTTACAAATAAACAGAAGATTTCAAATGTATATGAATCGCTATTTGTGAACTATTTTTGGAGTTAGCTTTCCCCCCTTTTTAAAATAGAAAACCATTACACCAAGTTTTATTCATAGAGATTCTTGTAATTCAAAAAGGCTTTTAAAATAAATTACAGTTTAAAATAAGAGCATTAACCTGATTTATTGCTGAATTTTAGTAGTACATGTTCCCAGCAGCTGTAATACAAACAGGACCAGGAATCATAGAGGGTCTGTTTCATGTGAAGGACAGTCGCTGTGATTTCACTTCATATTGACCAAATTTAGCCCAGAAGTGAAATGACATGTTGCTAATGCATCCATCTCATCACAAATCCTACACGATTAATTTGTCCTAATCCACTCTAATCTCCTCAGATTTTTCATCACGTAGCATAACTGTTTCCTTTCTCATCCTTTGCTAAAATGTATACATGCAAAACACAAACTCTCTCTTACACCACAGCCAGTGGCTCCGCCATTGTCTGGTTGCCTGGCAACTGTCGGCGTGGCGTGGTTGCTAGGGCCTGTGTAGGAGGGAGGGGAAGGGATGGGGGGGGATGCTGCTGCTCTGATTTCCTGCTGAATTGAGGCAGTCAGTAGGGAGAAGCCCCCACCCCTCCTCTCGCTCCCTCTTCCAGTCGACACACAGGACTCTATTGAACAATAGAGCCATGCCAGAGGGCCCGGGGCTAGTCAGACAAGCCCTTGTTCAGGGTCACACCGTGTTCATCCCGCAGTCCTCCATGACTAATTAACTAACAGAGCAGAGTGTCGTTAGCACATCTGATGTTGCATCCCTCAGACTTGTAGGGCTTTACGTCGATGTGCGCGCGGTGGGTTCCTGGTGCGCCCATGAAGAGGAAAGAAGGAAAAGTGATGTGGAGCTGCCACTCGAAGCGCCGAGCGCAGCTTGTGCAGTCAAAACAGAGCCGAACTACTGGACCTGACGGGAAACGCCTGGCAGATGCACCAAAGTAGTGTAACGACCTGCTGATCCTAACCCGCAGCAGTAAGATGTTAGAAACAGGTAGCAGAGTTGATCTGAACATTTTCATATTTTGTCACGTTACAACAAACATATTTTCTCGGGATTTCATGTCTTGGACTGACACAGAATTATGAAATGAAAGGAAAAAAAATTTAAAAGTGTGGCTTTTGCAACATGGAGCTGGGGCACATGGTAGATGAACACATCCACAGTTAAGGTGGAAGAATATAGGCACATAAACAATTAGTATTGAAAACACACAAAACATGCAGAAAAAGTTGCTCTGCTCAGGTCTGATAATAAAATAGAAGTTTTTGGAGTGTTTGCAAAATTCTGTGTGTGGAGGAAATCATCGTGAACACACCTTTCTCACTTTAAAACATGGTGGTGGCAGCATCATGGTGCTTCAGTGGGAACAATGATTGTGGGTCAGTTTATGGGAATATGTATAACATAAATAGAAGTTAATTGTGGAATGAAACCTGTTAAAGTGTGAAAAAAACGCTTATGGCTTAGCTTCAATAGAGTGATTCAGATCGAAATCAATTATTGTTTTAGGGTCCAGAGTTTTTAAACTGTTGAGAATCTAGACTTAGAAATTGACTGAATTTCAGCTATTTTGCAGGATTTAAGTTTTTGTATCCACAAAAACAAAAGAACATAATAAAACACATATTGAAACCACAGTTTGGGTATTTGTCAAGTAAATATAATCTACTTCACAGTTAATTATTTGATGTTAGTGTATTACATAAAATCTCAATAAAGTACATTGAAGTTTGTTGAGACAAAATACAGACACTGAAGTTGCCTGATTGCTTTTATAATGTAAAATATGAGAAACAAGAACAAAGATGCACACAAGTTGTAACAAGAACAGGATTTTATTAATATTTTTGTAATACCATATATAATGCAATTGCATATCTTTGGCGAAAATAAATCTTATAAACATTTTTATCAACAGAGGTTAGCATACAAAAAAACAAAAGGTGTGTCAGTCCGATGGACATGGCAGACAACAGACACAAACTGATACTGGGTTGGCAGCTTTGTCAAATCCAAGAATTAGTACACCCAAAGGAACTGCAACAAATAATAATGATAGAAAAAAAATCACAATCAATATTCAATAACAGCTGATGAGCCATGAAGCAATCAATTATTTAAGTTGAGTGAAAACTTATTTGGCAGCTTTGCAAATGTTGCTTTTAGATCAATTGCAAACGCTACAGAATACGAGATTTTTACTCGACATGTCTGTCCATAATTACTTAGAAATTGTTGTTATAATCAAATGTTAGCCTTACTTCAAACATCAGCTGCCTGGTTGGCTTTAGCATATGTGATCCAGTTTTACAGTGATATTCCCAAACATTCCCAGCAACTCATAAAAGTAATTTTCCCTCTGAGAGTCTAATCTGATTCTGACCACTAATCTTCAAAAGTTAAAGACAAACCATTCATGAGAGGATTGTGAAAGTTACTGAATCAACATCAGAGAATTTCTACAGCACAAGGGGAACGAGTCGGCTTTTAATTCAACCTCCCCTGCTGTACATCAGTTTTGGCAACCTAAAAAAAAAAAACAAAAAAAAAAAACTCCCAGGTTCAATATTTATTTACTGCTCTATTAAAAAAAAAAAAAAAAAAAAAAAAAACAAACACAAAAAACTGGCAGTCATGGTTAAACTGAGGAAAAGGAACCCGCTTAAAAGACATTATACATTGGCAAAATATGTAATCACTGTAACAAGAAAAAAGGGTATTGCTGTAAAATAAACAAGGGAAAAAATACTCAGACTTCACAGAGTAAAGAAAAGAAATGTGCTTAAGTCATTTTTTCACATGACCAGTGTTTGATAGAGTATGCATTCAAATATCCCATAAATTAAAGTTATAAATAAGGTGATGACTAACGAACAAATAATTTGTTCTTATTTTCACAGCTAAACAAGACCAGTGTATGCAGGTATTAGTTCTGGGAACCACAGATTTTACCTCAATTAATGGCTCCAAGTCTAAAGTGGCAAAGTCTTAATAAAAAAAAACAAAAAAAAACAAAAAAAACACACACAACCAATCTCCCAGATTCTTGTTAACATTACCACAAAAAAACTCAACTACAATGTGGCAGCGAGGGAATTACAGACACGTCTCAATAAGTTAGAATATCACTATGAAGTTTATTTATTTCAATAATTCAACTGAAAAGCTGGATTCATGTTATGCAGCTTCATGACACAGAGTGATGTTCAAACCTTATTTTTCTATCTGTATTATCTGTATCTCGAAGATTATGATTTAAGCTAATGAACACCAAAATTTAGTTTCTCAGAACATTGAAATATTTCATAATTAAAGACAATTTAATATGTTACACATTCATGGAGTGACTGTTGAGTTGACAGCTGTCCAGCAGACAGTCAGGAAAAGCCCACTGCTAGAAATGCTGGCCATTCACAGAGCTCTGCAGCATCCTAGAATGGTATTGGAAAGTTGAGTAAAAGAAGAAACGGTGATAGAAAATGGCACATAAGCAACAGCGATAACCACAGACATGGGAGAGTGGTGAAGCCAAGACGAGATAAAAGACCTCTGGGCTTCACACCTCAGCAAGATTTCAGAGCAGAAAAATAATCATTTATTCACTGGTTTCATGTAATTTTCTGAGAAACTGAATTCTGAGTTTTCATTATTTTAAAAGCAAACATCTAAATATATCACTCTGTGTGAAATTAACCAATAAACATGCTCCACTTTTTGAAATTGAAATTTTAAAAATAAACTTTTTGATGATTTTCTAATTTAAGAGGTGTCTGTAAAGTGACCATAACCCCCATTTTGTTTGAAGTCGTGGCACAAAAAAAAAAAGTTTGGCAGCAACCACGAACGCTTTACTGACTGTTCCTGTGAACATCCAAGTTTTCAGGTAATGACCATCATTCCTGCCCAGGCCGACATGAATCCTGTGGGTCTGCGGGCGACCTAAAAGCTCCAACACAACAACTTCCCTTCTGAGAGCTGTGTGCAATCAGCTGACACCGGCTTTACAAGCTTGCGAAGAGAGAGTGTGCACTTCCTTTTTTTGTTCTAGCGGGAAGAGCAACGACTAAACACTCCCTGCCAGACAGCCCCTGAGGTCAGCATTGCTCTTTAGTAACTCGGGAGTGACTGTAAAGTTAAAGTTTCGCTCTCTCTACGCAGCTTACAGTCAGTGGATCTTTCAGCAGAAACTGAAAGTCTAAGCTGCAAATTACGTTTGCCTCAGAAGAAAACGAGGTGCAAAATCCACAGAGGGGAATGGGAGCGCTGCGTTTCAGAAGGAGCACGTATTGTTTTACGCTGGCACTCTTGGATTTCGGCTTTTTTGGAGCCACCATCTCAGGATCAGAGTGAAATCAGTGATGCCACAATAAAATCTGTGGATCACAACCTAAGAATCTGGCATTGTGTGGCAGTCAGATGTTCACCAAATATGTGTTCACACAGTAATAATAATTAGCACAAAGAACTGCTGCTAGGTTCTCAACTAAATTTGGCAGTTGCAGAAAAATACTATTTTCACATCCTGAAAAAAGGAGTCATGGTTCGTGTGCAGTAAACGGATCGCATACCAGCATCGTAATACTCCTCTCTTCCTTTTCTTAAATGAAAAGCTAAATTCACATGCTCGGCTGAAAGAAAGATGCCGTCATGGAAAAAAAGAGTGAGAAAGTTAAGGTTGTGGATTCATTATTGCATGTTTTTAAGAGGATTCAAAGAGCGAGGGTTGCTTTCCAAATAGTGGCATTACTTTTGTTTTTTTTTTGTCATCATGTAGCACAAAGAGGAGAAACTGATAACACCAGGAGGTTAGGTTTTGTCTGTTACAAACATGCACTCATTCGCTTCATAAATAGATTCACTTGGAAGAGGATACAAGTTTGAGGAGGAAGCATGCAACGCTTTGAGTTATAAAAACCTTCAGCTTTTTTTTTTTTCCCCATTTTTGTCTTTGAAAGAGAGATTCTTGAATCACAGTCTTCTAAATCTGACAAAAGCAGGCGGGTCGTTCTGGATAGGGGTCTTCTCGATGGTTCTCCACAGCCCGAACATCCAACCCCCCCAAAGTTACTTTATATGGCTTTGTTCTCCTGTGTGAACGATACTATTGCCATTTGTTAGCTGGACGAGGACGCTCCCAACCAAAAGAGGCTCAAAACGGCCAGTGAACGATCAGGTGAGGAGAAGGAGGCACACTGGGACACACGATCAGGGGACAGGGGTCAGGATTCACAGGGTCCGGAGTCTTATCAGGGGAAAGAGGAACTTCATTTCCTGTTAAGTTTTGTGCTCTTGACAGTGCGTTTGGACCCCTCTGTACAGCTGCGTATACCGGCGAGGTGTAGCAAAGACCCTGCTGCCTCTTTCAGCTCCTCGTCCAGCTCCGGCTTGACCTCGCGCCGGGGTCGCTTGCTGATGGGCCACTTGATGGCGGGCGGACGTCGAGAAGTCTGCTGGACGGCCCTCTCTCCCAGAGTCAGAGTCCTCGTCGCTGTGGAAACCCTCACTGCCAGCGCGTCGAGACTGGCTGCGCTCGCAGCCGCCTTCTCCAGGGAGGAGAGGGAGGAAGAGGAGGAGCGGGACGAGCAGCGCTGCAGAGCTGCGCTGCTATAGTTATGGTCCTGCTTCGGATCGCTGCTCACCAGGACAGAGTCGGGTCGGGAGAGGTCCAGCGGGCCTTCGGAGTTACCTGAACAGAGGAGTAAGTGACAGGCTGAATAGACTTCACGGTGACATCCTGGAGAAAAAAAACGTAGGAATCAAACCCAGCCGGGTTTGAATGTGTTATTTGTGGTCACCATATAAAGCAGATGTCAGGTTTGTCCTGATCCAAAGAGGAAAACTAAGTTGGAAACCATTAATTGGATAAATTGTGACTAATCAATTATTGAAAGATCATTAACTAATTTAGTGCTTGATTAATTGCTAACTGGAATAAACAGACTCAGAAAAAGGTCAGATGCTAAGAGAACAATATACGCTGCGTGCAATTGTGCCAAAACAGTGCAAAAAATATCAACACTATTTAACAAACCTGATCCTCGAGACCTGCATGTTTTACGTGTTTCTTTGCCTCCGCACACCTAACTTAAATAAAAATGGGTTCAAAACTGCGCTGCTCGCATCATTACCAAAATGGCTTCATTTCACCACATCACTCCAATTTTACAACTTTACTGGCTTCCTGTTTCATTCAGAATTCAATTTAAAATCCTGGTGTTTACATTCAAGGCAATCCACGACCTTGCCCCTCCCTATATGTCTGATCTTCTGCACATCACCAGCCATCCACCTTCCCTTTGTTCTTCCTCTTCCATCCACCACAGTGTGCCTCTAGTCCGCCTCATCGCCACGGGGAAAAGAGTCTTCTCTTACTCTACTCCCCAACTCTGGAAAGCTCTTCCCCTGATATTCATAATATTGACTCTCTTCTGACCTTCAAAGCGCAACTCAAAACTCAAGCTAGTCTTTACACTTTAACTATGTAGTTATTTTGTGTCTTTGTAGCCATTTCTTTACTTTTCAAGTTGTGTTTTTATGTTGTGAAGTGTCCTTGGGTGTTTTGAAAGGCACTGTTAAATAAAATGCATTATTATTATTATTATTACTATATGTTTAATTGGAAAGCTCTTAATGTAATGTTGAGGAGGTAATTCATTCATTGGATGCAGAGAAACCTCTAATGAAAGGACAGTGGATCATGAGGACCAGGACTGGAAACCAATAATCTAGGGAATACTTAAATACACATTGGTTTGTACAAGTTGACATTGTGTGTGCTGATCAACTTCTGATTGGCACTGTAAGCAGACTAAATGTCAAAATATTCTTATTAAAGTCACATTTGTCAGATATTCCCAGAGTGAGAACCAGAAACTTGTTTAAACAGTTACAGGACATATAAAAGCACATAAACCGACCAAAGAAGCAACATAAAAAGAAAGCAATGACAGGGTGGTATGAAAGAGGCAGGAGATCAAAAACCAAAAAGTATGAGTGTGGATTCTCTTACATGGGTCAACGTGGTGCCCAGGGGCAGAGTTTAAGAGCATCATGGCAGTGGCAGCATCAATGTCAGACTCTGGAAGAGGAGAAAACATGCATGATGGTCAATCCTAAGCCATGGAAGCATGGAAGAATGGCAACTCCGCTCGGACTGGGATGACTGGGAATCCTTCAGGAATTTCACACATTGAGCAGGGACAGCCCATCAGTGTAAAAACCCAAGAAGCAAAAAACAAAAAACAACAAAAAAACACCCACCAACAGTGAGAGCACATCTGATCTTTCCAGACCTGACAACGTGTCTGAAAGCCTCATAGCTCACTTCTGCAGCTCTAAATTATTAATGATTACACTGAGACTGAGTGCTCGACACTGAGCACCAGCAAAACCTCTGCTTGTCGTCAAGGTTACAAATCCAAGAAGCTAAAAAGAAGGGTGAGGGGCTGTAGAGATGGGGTGACGTCGATTGAGAGCTCACAATGTTATGGTGTTCATGAGACATCCATGAGCTCAAAGCAACACACCAAACCAAGAGCTGAAGGGCAAAAAAAGATGCTGAATGTTGGACAAAAATTGTGACAACGCAAACACAAGCACATGCTGAACTCTGGACACAGGAATGGTCATTTGATTTTAACATTTCGGATAAAGCGCCACAAACAGGAATGAAGTTGGGTTCATCCTCACCTTTGAATGAACAGCCTTGTAGAAAGAGATGGCGAGGAGGTGAGGAGGCACTGCAACACAAAAACAACACACAAACTGAGGCTCAGATGTTGTCTGAGGAGCAGAGTTTCCAAACGGCCCACTCTGATACAAACACAGTTGCTTGAACTACTTCTGTCATTTATGACGCCACTTTCCTGCAACACCACAGTCGATGGCAGTTTACCTGGGCGGGGAGGCGGGTGGTGTGCAGAAGGCATGTGCGGCTGGGAAGTGTTGCTTCTTAAGAGCTTGGATTAGGTTGGGGCGATACTCAGGGTCAACACACCAGAGGGAACCTTTCCCATTGGCCTACAGGACAAAAGAAATGCATCCGGTTGAATCATTCAATGCGATGCAATCCTTGAAATCTTTCATTCATATGGAATCAGTGATGCTTATCTAAAAAGCTGATTATTGAAAATATTCCCCTAAACCTACTGCTTCAGTGCCTTCCCAAAGTATTCCTAACCCTTCATTTTGTCACCAACACAAAGCACAGTGTATTTTGATTAATCATAATTAATCTTGACTAACTGAATGTTGAAATCATAGCCGGTACTCGATTAATCATTAACTTGTGTATACAAGCTTAAAAACAGGTCATTTGCTGAAAGAACAACACAGATCAGTAATAAAGTCAAAACTGTACATAAAATATATTCAAGGATTCAAGAGTTAGGGCTACCCTACAATATAATAAAATATATTGTATTTGAGATGAACAAAATGTTTATCTGTAAATATGTTGAATATCCAGAGCTGTTCTAGTGGCACAGTTTTAGCTTCACCTGTTTCAAATTCTGAAAAAAAATCTCCAATTAAGCACCTTTTGTTATCCAAGTATTAAGATTAGTCTTGTGCTATTAAAGTTAAGGGAAGCAGAAAGATCAGAGGTTTTCACATGTTTTTTGCTGCAAATGCCTCCTTTGCTACAAATGATCAAGCGTTCAGTAAAGGAATGCTGTTACTGCATTTTAAGACAATACAATGTTTACTTTCCCAATATAAAAGGAATTGAATTATTTGTTTATCTGCATATAAGGCTTCTGTGTTTAAATTAAAAATCTGCAAAATATGTCAATTTTCTATCCCATTAATGGATTGCCAGAATAATCAACAGACATAAAGTACAATTAAAAACTTGAGAAGCATGGTCTGCATAACAATGAAATTTTACACATTCTTCTTTGCAAAATAATTTATGAATCCTCAAGACTTTGACTAAGCCATTCTGCCACATTAACATGCTTAGAATTAAACCATTACATTGTAGCTTGAGGCTGAATGTTAGGAGTTCTGGGCCAGTCCTGGTAGATTTGGATTTGTGCAGGACTATTTTCAGAAGAAGGATCAGACAGTTCTCCTGAGACATTTAACGTTTAGGATATAATTTTATAGCCTAAATCTACTTTTGAATTTTTCTGCAACTTTATCCATGAGCTGTCTACTGTGTTCCTTTGCCTTCGGGATGCTGTTTGTCCTCTAATGTTTCTTGAAAACCTCTGAGGTCTTCACAGAACAGCTGTATTTATACTGAGATTGAATAACACACATATAGGAACCACTTCCAATTTCGATGACATTTGAAGGCAATTTTGTGCAGAAGATTTAATTTCGAAGTATCAGAAAGACTATTCTTTAAATTGTCATGTATAAAAAGTGTTCGTAGTTATACTCTACATTATGTTGGACTGTCAAAATCCTAATAAACACACTGAAGTATGCAAGCATATGAATAATTTTCCATTCACTTAATGTAGTGAGAAAGTAAAAGCAGTTGGTCAATGACAAACAGACTCAAACAGGAAATGAATTGTGTCAAACTTTTCTATTATAAGTTCCAATGAAACCCATTGAAGTGGAAACAAAAAGAACATCGTGCAGCTCTGCATTGAAAGAAATCATCCACTAATCCATTCACAGATGCAAAAATTGAACACCAGTTTTTGAACAAACCAAGCAATAGTTCTCTGAATCTCAAACTGTGGAAAATGTACTAACACCGGCTTCGAATTCACCAACAGTCTCAGCAAACAGGAAGCATCAGTGTGACTGCGTTGCACCAACAACCAGTGTGATGAGAGGAGCACTGTGTGCCACTTTATCTGATGGCGTATTCTGGGCCCGGTACGGGAGAACAGTGCGAGGGAGGGGAGGAGAATAACCTTGACTCAGATTACCAACCGGCTCTGATGCAGGAAGAAGGAAATGTCTCCATGGCAACGAAAACCACCAGCTAGTGTCATGTGAAACTGGTGCTGGTGTCTCAGCAGACGAAGGACTCACACTGTGCACCTGCATGCTGAGCAGCCTGCGCTGCGCTACGTTGCTACTCACAGAGTCAGAGCAGCCGTCTCCACCCAAGGTGGGCAAAACGATCAGGTGTTGGCTAAACACGGCCCTGGCACCCCATGATCATGCTGCACCCCCTCAGCACCACCCAAGCGGAGAGGTGAAAGTTAAACTGCACGTTTTAAATCTCGTCGTGTTAATGACGCATAGTTAGCTGGTGATATCAGGTTAAAGTAGTAAAGGGCAGCTGTAGCCATCCTCCCTCACCAACATTTAAATGAACTGTAGTAAAGCAATTTCTAGATTATAGAACAGCATTGCAGAAACCATATCCGATTATCTGAACGGTGGAGTTTCAATTAAGGCTGAAACAATGAATCGGATTAATCGCGGTGAATCGATACATGTTGAAATTCAGTCTCTAAAATTTCAGTCTCTACAAAAGACATGTAAATGTATCTGCAGCAGAAGGTGGTTCAGCAACTACTGACTAATGGGGGCAGAATACAAACCACACTTTTCAGAACTTTACATGGAAAACAACTTGAAAAACCACAAATCATTTCCTCTTCACTTTATAATTACTGCATGCTATAATCTGTGTTGATCTGTCAACTGAACTGAAGCTGTACAGTAAAAATACAAACAGAAAATAAAAACCAGGTAATCTATAGTTGATGAAAGATAATGAAATGAAGAAAAATGTGACTTTTTTCTACTAATTTACAAGATAACATTAGCTTGCATTCATAGTACTTCAATAATTTAGTCTTAACTGTGTTTTAAAGTTCTGCAAGTTAAACAAAGTGTACAAAACCATAAAAAACAGATGTAACCACACAACCAGGATTATTTCTTTAAAACATGAATTTGGCTTTTCTTTGAAAACCAAGCTGGTGTCCAAACATGCACAAACAAAACATATAAACCTTAAAATAAATCGTTCTCTTTATATGATGTATAGCAGCGTGAAGACAAGTTTAATATTTTCCCAGAGTTTTCCTTTCCATTGCAGTGTTCTATTTTTGGGCTTTAAAACATGTCCAGTGTCAAAATCTCCTTCATGTTCTCATTTGTTACATTTTCTCTCCAAAATTTCAAATTTGTTTGCCAGAGGAGTTCTGGTTATTTTATAAAGCAAGAATGCATGTTAAATAACCTTCATCAACTTTAACACACAAACATTGCTGTTGCAGCATGTCTTGGTTGCTTCCTTCCCTAAATTTGACATCTAGCAGTTCAACTGCTGGACATTTTCCTCAAACTAAAATAGTTGCACTAGCTTGAGGTGCTTCAGGAGATAACATCCTTTATTAGTCTGCCGTGTTTGCATTTCCTCTGTAGGAGTATCTGCAACCTTGACTGGATTCCACTCTTATCGTAACAAAGTCACAGAGGTCCCTGCAGCTGCGTCAAAGCTCAGTACTCTGCCGGTCAGCAGCTTAGTGCTGCAACATACCCCCAGTCTAAGGTGCCGCCCTCCTGATAAAAACAACCATACTAATGATCCCTGGAAGTTTTAAATAAGGTGATCACTAGTATAGCCTTGAAATCTAATTTGTGGTTTAAGCTTGCTAAAGTCACAAAGTTATTTCCTCAAAAAATGACCGAACTTTTTTATGTTTTGGATCTATAACCATATACGTATTTCACTTAAAAAAATATTTATTATTGAGCAGATAAAACTAAAAACCTCAATATAAGTTTTTTTCATTTTTAATGTATTTATTTTCCACCAGTAGTTTAAATTTGCCAGTTTTGGGCCCAAGGGCAAAAGGTTTGGACACCTCTGAACGACAAAATCATGGGGAAAACTGCTGTTTGACAGTTGTCCAGCAAACAATGACAACATAATGACAAACAGCCTCGAAAAGTTACTGTTGGAAAAGCTGAACAAAAGTGATACAAAAGCAACAGTGACAAACGTAGCCTTGGGGAAACAGTGAAGCAAAGCCCATCCAAAGGTTTGACAGACATTCCAGAGGACTACAGCTGGAGTCGGTGATTCAGGGTAAGGGTTAGGGTTAGGGTAACCCACACACACGCACTTATAAGTCAGGTGATTTATAAGTGCCTGACTTAAATCATTCTATTTTCACTACTATGTTTATTAAATTCTAAGTCAGCTCAGACATCTACTTAATCCCTTCTAGTGACAGCTTTCAGGGAGATGCTAACTTCCTCTTCCAGCAGGACTTGGCTCCTCCCCCCACTGCAAAAAGCACCATTGGTAACCTTGGTATCACTCTGAAAGGAACAGCCGGCAAACAAACTCGTTCTAAACCCAATAAGCTTGGTACAAACGACACAGCTTCCCGATGTGTCTGTAAAACAAAGCATATTAACAATAATTGTTTTTGTTATTGTTAATTATATTTTTTTAAATATAATTTTTGTAACGCTTCTGGAACTTTTTTGTCTGAACCTACCTATCTTGATGCTGCCGTAGCACCCGAATTTCCCTGCTGTGGGACAATTAAAGCTGCCCCTATATCTAAATTTAGTGAAACTAAAAATATTATATATAAATATGATGCGTCAGTTACAGTGTTTGCATTGAATGAACTTTCCAGGCTCCTAAAATCAGAAGGAACACCTTCCTGACCTACCTTTCCCAAACTCTTGTCGACCTTGCGGAAGCATTTATTTAGAGACAAGTTGTGACGAACGGAGTTCTTCCAGCCTGTGGGCGCGTTGGAGAAGTAAGGGAAGTGCTCCAGAATCCACCCGTAGATTTCTTTAACGGGCAGAGACTTGCTGGGAGACTGCTCGATAGCCATGTAGATGAGGAGGGAAAATGAAAAAGGAGGCTTAGATTTCAGCGAGTCCCGCTCCCGGCCCCTGTTTTGCGACAAAGATGACGAGGACGATGAAGGGCCCTGGTTTTGTTTGTAGTCTCCTTCGATGTCAAAAAGGGGGCTACCACTTGTCTGAGCTTCTGGGCCCCCGAGAGTGAAGTTCTGGAGCAGGTTCTCGTGGAGCCAGTTGAGGTTGGTGAGCTCCTCATCCTCTGCTCCTGAAGCGCGATCCACGCTCGTCGCCAACGGACTGGATGCGCACTCCGCCTCGGGCAGGGTCCCCACACCACAGACACCTCTGAGTCCTGTCCGCTCTTCTTGCATACCCGGAATTTCCGTTTTCTTATCTGGTGACATCCCAATGATTGGACCCATTAAATCAAAGAGGTCTGGAGAAACAAGAGAGAGGTTGTTAGAGTTGCAACAATTTGAAAGCAAGAACTCAGAAAACGCTACGCTACACTTTCAAATGAAGCGCCCTTTCAAGCAATGGCCTTGTTTTCTAGAAGCCCATCCCTCGAAACTGTCTCTGCTGCACTTCTTGGATTTCTCCATCTTCCTCATGCCTGGATAGGACAATAAAAGCCTCTCAGCTCCCCCCACCTCCTCTTGACTCTTATGGAGGACCTTCGAGGACACCATCTCCAGCAACTGAACTGACTTAAGGCTCCACTCCTCAACACCCACCTCATTTCCAGTCAAGATTCAGCTGCTCATTATGTGTAAATGAGCAGGAGACCGTCCAGTCACTGCAGGCTTGCATCTTACAGAGTGGATGGCTCTTAAAAACTGCTCAGCATTCAGCGAGGATCAAGTCTCAATTAGTTGCATGCAAGATTAAGTAGCATAAAAAGGCGGCAGGCCTGGGAGATATCAGCTATTTAACGGCACAAAGAAATTCAACCTTAGCAGTGATTTATCATTAGCAAATCCCACCCAAGTACCCTTACTTAGAGAATGACACTTGAGAATGGCAGAGAAGCAAGCAGGATATGTAAAACAGCAGCAAAGGTCACATACAAGCTTCTCATTGGAGAACGTCTATTAAAGACTGTAAAGGGGGGAAACTAGTACAAAGATACTGTACTATTGAGGAGCTGTACATTGGCGTAATTGGTAGCACTGTTGTCTTGCAGCAAGAAGGTCCTGGGTTTGAATCCTCACTTTCTGCAGAGGGTTTGCAGGTTCTCCTTCTGCATGCGTCACTTCTAAATTTTGGCTGTTTGTCCTGTGTATCTGTAAGTTTTCCTGTTATGGACTGGCGAACTGTCCAGGGTCATCTCTCGTCTCATGACTCGTCTTATGACTGCTGGAGACAGGATACCTTGCAACAATCCAATGGATCTACTATTGGGTATTTATTCTAAAGATAGATAGAGAAATTGCCCTGGAATCAATAAAGTGGCATCAACAGCAACACTCTTTTCTGTAGTTGCCACAACTGAGGGAAGAATGCTCAAAGGAGCAACATGTGAAAACAGAATTAGGCTATTTGAGCGCTTGGTTTAGGAAACCATATTTATACAACAGTGAGACATATTTGTGGCTGATTGAGGTTGCTAGAGAGCAAGTGAGAGCTTAACACACAAAGTCATGATAGAGTTAATAATAGCTGCCCAATTTCATCCTTCTAAGGAGACATGATCCACCCACCGTGTCACCTAACATGGCGGGTCAAGAAATCTCAGAGTACAGGACCAAATGATTTAGTTTTTCCTTTAAAATAGTGTGAATCCCAAAGGTACGGCAACTTCTCTCTCCACACCCAGCATGTTGTCGCCTCTGCTCTTAACATAAATAATTAAGGACCACTCACAGCAGTAAGAGTATTTTTGGAATAATGTGTTTTTTTCCCCTCATTCTTCTTATAGAGAATTCGTAATCAACTAAAATTGGCGCTGCAAATTAAAACTACAATCTGTATATGTGCTCAAACATTCTGATCAGTTTATCCCTCGTTGCTAATTTTTTAAAACCATAAACCATAAATGATGGCTTAGCACACTGCTTAGTGAGGCCAAGAGCATAAAGAGCTCACTCTTTGTCTCGACTCACAACAAGCTTTATGTCCTGGTTGTCACCATGACAACCATGTCATCCCTTCAACATGAGCAGAAATCCCATGAACAAGAGTCAGTGAAAAAATAAGTAATCCACGCTGGCTAACACCGACACAGATGATGACTGCGGCCCTCTCCACCCCCATCCCCCGTTTAAACCAATAGTCAACGTCTTCATCCGTTATCGTTCTTCCTGGGGGGGTCTGAGAGGTTGCGGATGTGGCCTGAAGTCGGTAAAGGCACACCGTGTGCGGTGGATAGCCATGTCTTTCATTTCTGAGATAGGATAAGAATTGGGTCAAACTCAAGAGTGTGTGTCAGAGACAGGAGAGGGAGTGAGCATACACATAAATCAGTTTGTAAAAGCCAGTCCACGAGGATGAGGGCGAAGGGGAGGCATTAGTGCTTTTACAGAATAACCCATCGACTCTCACTGAGCAGATTTGCTCGACTCAGATTAAGAATAATTTTCTAATCTGGTTTCTTTTGCCTTAAAAGCATGTTGTTTTCATGTCTATATTAATAAAGCATATTGCTTCTTTTAAGTTGTTGCCTCTCTAACATGTACCCTCAGTCCATCTTTTTATCCGTTAAGTATTACACAACAGAATTATACTGATGCATTGCATTCACTTCTGCAATTTTGCCCTCTAACTAAAAAGAGCCTATTAAGTTCCCAAAGACAAATGGAGAAGCTACTTGAACAAAGGAAGAGAAGACAATAGCAATAAGATTCTACACTGAGCTGGAAAAAATTAAGTCCAAAAGACTAAAAAAAACAACAACAAAGAGAACAAGCGGTAGGAAGAAAGGCTGGGTAGGTTTTCCACAGTCTGTGATGAATCACAGCTCTCAGCAAAGTAGAGCAAGCAGATATGTCAGGCAGCATGAGGACTGCCTGTTAGTGTCACAAGAAAATATCTGCTCAACAACACAGATATCCCTCCACAAGACAGCTTCTTCTTTCTGATTTAATTTGCAACCAGTAAAAAGATCTACAAGTCCCCAGACTCAAACAAAAAATGTCATTTGAGCCTCTGAAAACAACTTAGACTACAGATAGAGGTTTTTTTGTAGTATCAGAATAAACCTGATTTGCTCGACTCAGATTAAGAATAATTTTCTAATCTGGTTTCTTTTGCCTTAAAAGCATGTTGTTTTCATGTCTATATTAATAAAGCATATTGCTTCTTTTAAGTTGTTGCCTCTCTAACATGTACCCTCAGTCCATCTTTTTATCCGTTAAGTATTACACAACAGAATTATACTGATGCATTGCATTCACTTCTGCAATTTTGCCCTCTAACTAAAAAGAGCCTATTAAGTTCCCAAAGACAAATGGAGAAGCTACTTGAACAAAGGAAGAGAAGACAATAGCAATAAGATTCTACACTGAGCTGGAAAAAATTAAGTCCAAAAGACTAAAAACAACAACAACAAAGAGAACAAGCGGTAGGAAGAAAGGCTGGGTAGGTTTTCCACAGTCTGTGATGAATCACAGCTCTCAGCAAAGTAGAGCAAGCAGATATGTCAGGCAGCATGAGGACTGCCTGTTAGTGTCACAAGAAAATATCTGCTCAACAACACAGATATCCCTCCACAAGACAGCTTCTTCTTTCTGATTTAATTTGCAACCAGTAAAAAGATCTACAAGTCCCCAGACTCAAACAAAAAATATCATTTGAGCCTCTGAAAACAACTTAGACTACAGATAGAGGTTTTTTTGTAGTATCAGAATAAACCCCTGATATGAGTCATCTTACTTATTTTCTTAAAAAGACCCGTCATAGATGACAGGTCTTTGAGCACATATGTAAGGCAGCTACATATATCATATATTTCCATTTATACATCAGTGAGAAAGAAAAGAAAAAGAGAGGAACAATGTAAAAAACCAATTCAATTGCTATTACCTAAAAATATCAAACTGTTTAAGAGTTTCAGTGAAGTTTGAAGGTAAAACTGTGGTAAACATGGGTGGTTTGCCTGTATCAAAGTATAATCAAGGTTTTTAAAAGGTTCAATTTTTAAACTGCTAAATATGCTTTTAAAAACGCATATTTATGGTATAAAGTCCTGTGAATAAGAGTAAAGCCTAAATTGATGATATGTATGCTATGACATTTGTCTCAGGAAGCACCAATCATTAATTGTTTTAGCCATCACACTTAATGTGGAAGATGTTCCCGGTATTTACTGTTTTGGTTCTTCTTTCCTTTAAATATTTGTGGATTTAATTTAATCAACCCAATTAAATATCTCATTAAAATCTACGCACATTTTTGTCCATTTCTGATGTTTTCTTGTTCTTCATCTTCACACAACTGCTTTTCCTCTGTCCTTTAAAGTTATATAATGTCTGTTTATTTGAGGTTTTTAATCACATATTAATATTCGCTTAACTCATTAGCTCTTAGTCATTGTTGTTTCTGTTTTTTCTTATTTTTGTCTGATGTGTCACCGTCACAGTTTAACAAGTGCTTAATAAATAAAGACTAACTTAATGAGACTGACTAAAAGAAGAATTATTTGCCTGTTTATATATAAAAGAAATCATGGACATATTTAAAGATATTCCAGGCATAATTTTTATTAAACTACAGTTGGAAATCTGCAGAACCTATTGTTACTATGGAATATCATTCTGTGCATTAATAACATGAGAATTACTACTAGAGAAGTTTATTCTAGGTTTTTGTTTACCTCTAATAATAAATAAATGTAACATAAATATAACTCTCCCAATCAATATGTCAGGATAACTTTGTAGCACAAGGATTCATTACTGCACGTTTAAATAAAATTTGCTTGATCATGTTATACATTTTAGTAATACTTTTACTCAAGACAGTTATGATGTATGAATTTCATAACAGCCCAAGCTTGCGCTATGTCTTCTGATGACAAGTAGGTCAGATTACAACAGACATCCACACAGGTGTGGCCAAACGAAGACTTGAGCGCTGCCTCGATGGATTAGGAGGCGCGGCCTACAGTCCGCTGTAAACAGCCCACATGGCCCTTGTTTCTACGTAAACAGACCGTGACTGGCCGTAAACCTGCATGGCGGAGCTTTATGGGAGAAACGGGCAGTAGAACTATAAAATGAGTGAAGTGATTAGTCTAAAAGCCAGCAGTGGAAATAGAAATCTGTAACAGACACAGAAAAAAAAACTTCACAAGCCACCATTTGCTTCAAACTAAATAACTTAGGGAAATCTGATGTTTATTTCTAATCATTGAGTACAAAGAATTGCAATGTAAAGGAAGTGTAACGATTTAAAATAGACGTTTTGTTTTTCCAAGCATGTTTGAAGACAAAAATAACCCCCCCAAAAAAATGCTGAGTTTGAATAAGGTACACATTCATTTAATTGTATTGTTTTTCTTCATTCAGATTAGTCCCATGAAATATGACAGATTGGAGTAACAAAAAAAAGTTTCCTTAAGGAGAAAACTACTTTAAACTGGGAAGAAGATTTTAAAAAGTTGGGAACAAGAAAGATGTATTATTTCTCAACATCAGCAAACTTGCTCGTGATGTTGGAAACATCCAATGTCTAAAACTATCCAATGTGTTTCATTACATGGTTTTTAACTTTACGGCTACCTGCTTGACACCAGGAATGCAATGCCGCATTACTATTCAGTTCTTCTTCTACCAGTGGCATTGACACCAGTCTAGTGGCAGATCAGACGCAATGGGTCAGGTGAGGAAACTGACACTGTTTTCCTGTTTGAATTGCAAACCTGCCACTGTAGCTTGTAAGCTGACCAAATTTCCCTGCCCCTTCATGAATTTCCACCTGTTTGGCCAGGTGCTGGTGCTAGTTTCCACAAGTAAAAGCACACGAAAGCTTTCAGTCAGTCGATTTCATCTACTTGACCTCTTTGCTTGGCTTTTGGGAGTCAGAGAGAGCTTATCCCCTTCGAGTTGCCTCTTTCAAATGACTTTCATTTGAATATTACCAGACGGAGGGTGGACAAGCGAGGAAGCTGTCCTGCCGTCTTTGCAAAATACGAGTATAGAAGTATTTTGCCATGTCTGCAGCTGTTCAATTAGCAGTGCTTTTGCAGTGATCACAGTTATTATTTCTCTTATGAAAAAGGCATCAAAGAGAGTCGGCTGGGACCGCGGTGAATAAAGGGAGACTCATGAGTGGAGTCGAGAGGCAGCTAATAAGGCATCCTGGCCTGTTGACTGCTGCCCATCTTTGAAAATACACCCAAGCTTTAATGGTGCTGACCTGATGGCTCATCTGCAAGTTAAAAAAGCCAGCCAGACTCTTCATATTCATGTGCAAACGGGCAGGCTAACAGCAGGTGCCACGGGACAGCCCCCTCTGTTCAAACTGCTCTTTTATCCCATTAAGCACTTGGTTTATTCAAAAATACACAAAGAAATATGGAGATGGCTTTAAGTGGCAAATCAGCGGAGCTGCTATGCCAGAGAACATACAGGAGGTTCAGAAAAGAAGCGCTGCTCTGAGACGTATCCCGAGAAGTGAATCTCATGACCGGGACTCAGTTGCCACGACAGCCAGTGTTGTGAGGGAAGCAATTGTGCTCATGTCTGTGCATGAAGAGAGAGCTAATGTGGAGAGATCAATACCGGCGGAAACTGCTGAGGCCAGCAGTCTGCTGCTGTTCTCCACAAACCTGTCTGACAAAGGCAGCTGCCAACCTGGATGCCATGGCGCTCCTGTCCAAGTGCCACTAAGGCTCACTTTATAACGCTTCATAAAAAGCGATGGTTCATTTAGGCGGACAATTACCTGTGCCGAATCTTTTATATGGGCACAACAGAGCCGGATTTAAGAGTAAAGATACCAGAAATTATAAACACAACGACCTTCTGTTCACATATTCACGCCACACCCTCTTCACAAGGAATAAAGCAGTTGACACAAACCAGTTATACAAAGGTGTGTCGCAAAGCCCCACGCTGACGACGGCTGTTATTTGAAACCCTAACTGATATTTTAGTTGACTACTCAGTCTAGTTGGAGCTCGAAATATGTGAATGACACAAAGGCAAGCGTAGGCAGAGTGGGACAGAGGGAGAGGCTGTTCCAGCGTGAGGCAATTCTTTTATTTGATAGCAAAGTCAAATTATATGGAAATGAATAAAATGACCATTAGTGCTTGGGTTAATGAGGCTTTAGTTAAAGCAGCGCTACATTTTAAAATAAAGCTGCTTGGTAAAAGTGTGAAAACGCTCACACAAAGCACTACAACCGGCCCCACACTCAGCTGCTACAAAGACACAGTTGTTTTTCCTCTAATCATGTTTCCGAAGTGCTCAGTATTCACCTCGCACTTTCAAATAGGGGCCTCGGAGGGAAGGAAGCACCTCCTGCCTGTTGAGGAAGTTCGCTTTTTCAGAACAAATTCACACAAACATGGCAAAGTCTTCCCCACGTCAAAACACAAGAATCGGACAGAGTGAAAGGCGAGACGGGGGAGCTCGTTGCTGGAGCGGCAGCAGCCACATTTGCAAAACTACAAACTTCAGACGCAAACTGATCATGAAGTATTCAAGCGTACGACCTCAACAACAGTTGATTGTGACATTATGTTCACACAGAGACTTTAAACTGAAACAAACAAACTCCACTCTGACTGTAAACAGAGGTGAGGCATTCCAAAGTACACGGAAAACCCCCCTTCAGCCAACACTGAAACCTTATCTCTTTGGTCATGTGTCTGTAGGTCCAGAGTACCAACACTCAACCCCCACCATCAACAGCCTCAATGATAGTCTTACAACTACATATTCACATATACGTACCCATGGTTAATGAAAGCAGTTTTTATGCAAAGAGCTTTCACACAGAAGCTGGAAGTTATATAACAAACTTTTTAAGCTCATTGCTCCACTTTGGGCAGCAGTGAAGAGTTGGTATCTGCATGTGACATTCCTCGCTACTGAACAGCAGCGGCCCTGAGTAAATAAATGTTGGTTTACAAAAAAGTGTCTGCTTGGTTTGAATCCTGGCACAATGAGCACTAAACTGTATTACTTGTGATAAAAGTTTAAGATGTTGTTGCATCATGTAAGAACTAATTCTGGACGTTCTCCATGACACCTGCACAGCCTCTGTTACATCAAACTTCATTTTTCAAAATGCTGTCACTACACAGCCATTAATTCCCAACCACATAAACATAAAGTAGTATGCAACTACATTGAAAAAAATAAATACAAAAATAAAAAGGGTGGTGTTCAGAAGTCCCCTCGCTTGTAAATTTAATCCTCAGGATAGATTAAGCTGCTCTGTAAAGGCCTCAGACATCTTGAGGTGAACATTAGTATTCAACAACCTATAAAGATATGGCCGTCCATCCAGCATATGGTAACTCTGGAGGAGATGCACAAAAGCACAGCTCAGGTAGAAGAATCTGCTTGCTTGCATTTAATCATCACGCTCTACAAATCTGGTCTCTATATAGAGCAACTGATGAAACAAAACTATAACAAGCACTGCCACAAACCACAAAGACACAACAACCTGTGTTCTGGTTTGATGAGACTAGGAGAGGTCTTTCACACCTGATACTATGATAGGTTAGATTTGATTTGATTTGGAAAGTTGCAACATTTGTTACATTTTCAGCTGGTGTGATTCGCTTTCACTGCTTTGTGTCAAGCGATCCACTAATTGAAAACTAATTCCCCTCCCTTGCTTGTGGTGGCACTGTACCGAGAACCAATTAAGGAAATAACACAAAAACTCCAAAGAACACAATGAAGATGGAAATTTCCGACTTTGGAAAATATAAACAACGGAGAGCGTCAGAATTTAGTGGTTGTAGGATTTCTCTTTTGCCATTGGTAAACAACCACAAGCCACTTGTCCTGCTAATGTTAGATGTGCATTTGTTTTGGTTGTATTTACCCAGAATGCCTTGTGCTACAGTCTGCTTCCTGCTTTTGAACCGGTCTCTTGTCCGCTTAGGATTCACATATGAATACGCTCAACATATCCAATTTCACTTCAACCGAACTGAGATCTAGGTTTTTAGACAGACCAGAGTTTGCTTTTCTGGTTCGCATCAGAGTCTGTCACACATTCACACCTCCCTAAACGCATCTTCAAAAGATATCTGTTCATAAAAGTAATATTAACACAGTCATAAACCTCTACCTAACCTATTGTTACATACAAGCTTGTTGGCCAGAGTTCCTCGTCGACATCCACGCATGCCGTTATTTCAGCCAAAAGTGATAAGACAAAGACCTATTGTGACACAGGACACAGCCGTCTTCCCCTCTTCCTTTCTCCCAATCAAGGAAACGCTCATGCCACTGTTGCCTTCAGTAAAGGCGGCCCCTAATGGGCTGTGTCTCGAGTCCACCCATTAGAAATGAGGCAGGCGCTCAAGACGGTGAGGATCAGAGAATGGGAAGAGGGAGGGAGGGATTCAGCTCACCACAGGGACCAAAACATCCAGCAATCCAGAGATGTAAGAGAACAAGTGGAGCAGAAAGAGAGTAAAACGACAACATTGAGCCAAAAGGCACGCTAAAACTGACCAGGATTCTGAAATAAACTCACAATAATTTGCTTGCTTTTAGTATATCTCTCAACAGGTGACAAAAACGTCAAGTTTACAGCATCCTGAAACAAGACGTGAACTAATGCAAGACATCAGAAGGAACAAACAAGCACATAGTCTAAAAACAACAAAAACAAAATGACGCCTACAGAAAGGTAAAGCAGAAGGCAGCAAACATGAAAGCGTACAATGTCTCAGAAGGCGTTTACATTTGCAGCTGAAATTCAGAGCCGCCACGCATGTTTGATCAGCAGAATGTCACAGACCCAAAAAGACAGCGAACTACATCCTCCTGGGACGTCCCCCTAAATCACGCAGGGGCTGCGTGGGTGAGCACTCCGACAAGCTACTACGGAAAGGCTTCGGCTTCATGATTCACACAGGTCAGTGTTACCAGAGAGCTCAGGCTGCTTTAATTCATCTCAAGTAAATCAAACTTTGGAGTTTAACAACCTAAGCTGACCGATGCAAAACAAGCAGAAAATCATTGTTCAAAAATGTCTACACTTTAATTTAGTTGATAGGAAGAGAAGTCAACTTATAATCAGTTTTTGTGAGAAGCAAATCAGTGCAGAAGGAGCCCTGCAGCATAATTATGGGAAAAACAGTCACTTCAGCGGCGCAATCACCAACTTCCTGTTTCTGCTTAACTATGAATTTACATTACAAGAATAAGGGCAACTAAAAATTCAGCTGCTTAATCTGTCGGTATAATCAAAGTCACATTGACTTGGTAATGACAGGGTTCTGAGCGAATCAGAGTCACAAAGCTGTGAGCTTTTTTTCTTCCCCCCATTCAGTTGATTCATTCAGGAGAAATCAGGTTCAGCCTGTGTTGAGCAATCGGCAAAAGGTTTCTGCCACACGGATCGGCTTTCGAAATGAATTCAATGCCACAGACACTCGGCTGTGGTGAATTCCAGAGGACTCAGCCTTTCATTTGCTCCGGGCCAAAGTGCATAGTCCTGTGATAAGAGATAATAGAATGGCAACATTTTAAGCTGACGACCGGTGCCAACCAGTCGGAAAGTCAATCAGAGTAACACTTCACGAATAAAAAAAAGTTTGAACTAAAAAGTATACTGTGTTATGTGGCATGCTCATTTGGTATTCTGTTTTGTGGTGTTATTTTTACATCCTGATCGGAGCACCTTCCTATTCTGTCATCAACACAGTACAAAGGAACAACTACCTCATTAAAAACACAATAAAGAGTTTACAAAGTTGTTAAGGCCAAGAGGAAAGTTCTGCCGTGTTCTATTACAGCTTAGAATATATTTGATACCAGACACTGTGGAAGCAAAATACTCCAAATGTTAACAGAACATGAACTTTCAAACTTTTTATAGAACGTGTAAACTACAAACAAAGCTGTTGGAGACAGTCGGAAACATTCATCATCGAGGCTACGTGTTGAAAATCTGAAATTAGAAGGAGAACATAATATCACATGTCACACGAACTGGACGGAAATTTCAGCTTCAAGTTACACCATCATCAGGCCAACTTTCTCACCCTCAATTCAGTCAGTAACCTTTTCAGACACTGTGGGTCAGCCATGGGTTAGCGTAAGATTCTTGGTTTCGGTGCCATTTTTTAAAATAATATAATTGCTGTTTGCTAAATTTTTTTTATTATTATTTTTGTTAGACTTACAGAAAAAATATATACACAATAAAAACTAAATTTTTTTTCCAATGTTTATTGTGCATAATATTATCATGTTTTGCAGTTCTGGTGATTATTGAGTGACAATGAGACTACAACATGATGACATTAGCTAGTCATTGAGTTGAAAGTAGCAGTCAGCCTTCAGTTTGACATGTTGCTTGCTGTTTAGCAATGGGAGTTTTAAAACTGTTAATAAACAGTGATATGTGGTGTTAATTTAGTTTCCATGCCTGAGCTGCAGTGGAAACTGGTGAATCTGTCTTTCACACAGCTGGTTGGCAGTGCACAGCAAAAAATGTGAGACGGAAAAAAATAGTGGGACTATAATATCAACTAAAAAATATGATAAAAGCGGTATTGGGTGGGATTACATAACTTTTCCTCACAAGCGGGTTTGCTAATAAAACCCTGAATATTCACAAAATTCTGTTTCCCACATACTAAACTAGAAAGAGTTTTGATGAGGCTCTTCAAGTATATCTAGGAACAATTCAACTCTAATATTATCTCACACCCGTGTTGTCATTAAATTCATTTGATATCACAACACTCTTCAGAGGCTTCTATTTGTAGCAACGGGCATTAGTAAAGTTCTGGCAGCCAACAAACCCCTTCAGAAGCTGCTCAACACTGAAACAGGGTTCACAAGAGGATAGATGCAAAGGTATAGCAAAACAAAAGCAAAGACAACAGATGCTTGGACCACAGAAATTCTGGCAATAAATTAATGGCTGACTGGCAACATCTGTTCTTTTTATTGTCTGCGTTTGACCCTCAGGGTCTACTTGCCTTTGTCTTCCATTTACCACCAAAGATTTAACAACTGGCAAGTATGAAGAAAGCGACAACTTCGATGTACAGCGAAGTCGTCACCTCACAAATCGTGAACGAAAATTTCTATAATTTATTGATCAAGTACACAGAGAAACCTCTGAGCACACAATAAATTTTAGATGAGGTTTGTACAATTCAGTGAGTCCAATAGTGACAGCAAGAAAACAAAGGCTTAAACGGCCAGAGACTGAACATATCAAAGAGTGCTGTATTGCATACTATGACTGGGAAACATAAATTTTCTTCTTATTACAACTTCACCAAGTAATTACCATTTTACATGTTATATATTAACTGACGGCTACAGCTGCATGCTTTAATCTAGGCAATAAAATAAATCCCACACATGTAATCCAGGTTTTCTGAGGTAAGGTTGTATAAGATGTTCTCAGATTACCAAAAAAGTTACAAGATGTTTTATTCTGACTTTTATTGCATCAATTCATACCCACAATACAGATGATTTACACCCGTTTTAAAAACTGATGCATTTTTTATTATTATTATTTTCTAGGATGTACTTATGCTACACTGTGAAAAATATGGTTACATGGCTTCAGTAAATATCTATCACCCGAAGCGAACCCATTCATTTCAGTTTGATCTGTGATTGTAATTTTATATACCTACGTCACCAGCTCAAAAGATGGATCAGAACAACAATCAATTTAAGTTACTCATATCCATTTAGTTGTTTTTCTTTTGTTTGTAATATTTGAGGTTTTTTACAATTATATCCATAATAACCAGACAACTCAAATGCTACACAATATTTAACATGGGTACAGAGTGATTTATTCAGGGGTACAAAATAGAAATAGATTGAGATGAAATCGCAAAGGAACTTTACACATCTAGCATGTGGACAATATTCCTTGGCATTACCATCTGGAGCAAAACTAAATAAATACTCATTCACCTGACAAAGCAAGTTGGAGTAAAACAACTCTAACTTGTTAAACCAAACAATAACAACATTAAACAAATGAGGGTTGCTCATCTGCAAAGAATGTAAAAACTAATATGTACACTTTGATTATTGAATTTTGGTCTCTAGGCAGAACTGGCCACTCATCTCTGCAACAATGACGTAGAGCCCCAAATTTTATGCTTTACCAGAAAGACAAAAAATTAAATTAACTAAATAAATGGGAGCATATTGATGTAAAACTCTTCATTTTTAACTCTGTACAGTAACAAGTATTACAATTGTAAATTATTTCGTATCCTAAATAACTCAAACATTTCCAAGCAAATCATCTTTTTACGCATCCGTAACATATAAGTGTTCTATGCAAAAGTAACCATAGCCTCATTCTTCAAAAACATAACTACAAATTGTAAGTTTTGACACATATATTATGTTCGAAGTATTAATCGCCCCTTAGTGCCCCCTGCTGGCCTGGAGTGACCTTACGCTTGTCTCTTGATAAATTAAATGTCCTAAGAGCTGTGACAATGTAAAGCAACAAAGCTGTCATTTCTCATGTGACATTTTAGCAAGAATATGTATACTGCTCCTTTTCACCTCTAGTATTTGCTGTATATATATATATATTCCATTTGCAATATTTTAACTGTACATAATTTCTTTTCAATTCTGAGCAATTCAGGACTTTTTAAAGAATATTTGATATTTTATACGTATAAACCTTCTACGTGAATCCAATATTTACCTTATTATTGATCAACATAAATACAAGGGTGAAGTTTTGACACATTCTGTGTGAAAGGATCAGCGCTCTAAGGGGCCATGTCTGGCCTGGAAGCTATAAAAAGCTGCTAGTTTCGCTTGTTCCTTGGGCCGGCTGAGTAGTAAAAAGCACTGCCAGAACACACTGAGTCAATTACAAAGACCACTATATTAGTTAGTGAATGATTTAAATACTTTACCTCTTAGTAAAAGTATATTAAAACCAATTGGCATTATGGCACATGGAAAGCCACCACAGCAGACATATTTTTCTACACCAACATTGTAGAGCTCCGTATCTGGGACAATCTTGTGATAATCCATTACATCATGTGCCTAGCTTAGCCACCGTACTTCATAACCTCTGGTGCTGTCAATACATACCATGAAATATTCAACTATTTATAGATACCAAAAATAAAAAATGGAAAGGACTGTATCACATCAGAACCAACAGACTTAGTATTGCCTCGTGCTACAACTTGAGATCAAATGAGTCGACCAAGACGGTTTTAATGGAGCAATTAAGACTAAAAGCCGGTAGAAAAAAGATAAGCTGAAAGTGCTGTTCGCACTGAAATCCAATATGCTTTGTAGCGTCTTGCTTGAAGACCACAACTTACAAGAAACCACAGCACTAACGCAACGATGAAGTCAAAGTTAGTCAGAGGAAAATTATCCTCAGCAATTTCCGATAAACAACAGTGGTAACTAAGTAACTTTACACCCGCTAGTTCACCAAGTTTAGTTCCCTATTTAGTGTTGTAAGTTCACGACATGTTTCGTTTATCAGTCTCCCACAGCACAACCGTGAAAAGAAGTAGCGTTAGCAGTCGCTCGATGAGTCAGTGAAGGTAAATCTGCTGCTAGCTTTAGCATGACATTTAAACTATTTAGAATTACGTAGCGATAAAAAAATATCTCCAAGTGTCAGCCGAGAGCTGTTCTCTGCTTCTGAAATTCAGTCTCTGTGCTCTTCCCGGAGAAAACAGAGAAGTAACGTTAACTAGGTGGCCACATGCTGTCGCTTGATCTGCCATGCTGGCTCCTCTAAGCAAAGTCACTTGACCAATTTTACTTTTAGCTTGTTCGCAACGCTAACCCTTTTCCAGCCGAGCACATTTTGATCCCGTAGATTATAGAACTGTGTGTCTTAAAAAAAATACTTACAATCATGCACGTCGCTACCCTGGAGCGGTGTGTGTAAAAGCAGAGTTTAATTCAGATGTCTGTCTCACACAATGTCAGAGATCAGATCAGCAGCTGCTTCCTCCATACACGCAGCGCGCAGATCACACAGCGCACGGCAACGCTACCAAACCCCTCGCCGTCGTCATGGCAACAGGTCCACTTCAGCCAATCACAACCCCTCCCCTCCTATCTCCCCTGGCAACTGCCGCAGCGCTGGAGCGCCGCGAACGCGCACGCCATCCAGTTTTTTGCATCGTGCAATGTTTTTTTTTCTTTTTTTTTCTCAGTTTATCTTCTAGCGCTCACAGCGTTCAGTGGGAGGAGTATGTGTTTTTAGAGCCTTTTAAACCCGGTTCATTGGAAAGCATTAATGGGCTGATTTGTCTGTTATTAAAGAGTGAAAGCAAAGCAGCCGGACGGGTCCCGCGTTATTCAGGGCAGGCTGCACAAACACCTCGGGGCGTAGAGAAAGGATGTGTCACCGCGCCCTGCCTCATGACGATAGTGGACCCTCAATTGGGCCCCTCCTAGTGTAAACGATGATGGGGGGCAGAGGAGTGGGGGGGCATGACCCCTGGACAAACACGTGATAGACAAAATAACATCAAATTATTTAAAAAAAAAATGCAGCTCTCTAGAGTACTTTATTTAATTAACTTATTTTATCAATGTAAAACACATTTGTTTATTTTTAAGTCTGAACAGGAGTGCCACTATTGCCCCTCAGGGAACTTGGCAGTTATAGGTTAGTGTCTTAGCCTGGCTATCATTAGAGGGCAGCTTTACTGGCCAACTGACTTCACACCAAACTGTAACTTTCACATAATGGTGATGCCTTACTCATCTCAGCCACTCCATTTCATAAGCGCACATGAGTGGCTCTCTGTGAACTGATCTAATAGCCTCTCTGTTTTCTTTTAACCCCAAGTGCCTGCCATGCAGCGGCACTGTAAATACTTCTGAAACAGCGTTGGTGCAGACGTTGCACTTCCTCTTCTCTGAACAGGACAAACAGGCTTGGGTAGCCGTGGTGTGTTTTGTGTCGCCATGTTAACATAAATGGCAGGAAGACAACTTGAAAAATTTATGGCAATCAATTATGTTTTCTCAATTTTTTTTTCAGTATAAAGTATTCATAATGAAAAAAATCATATTTAAGAAAAGGGTGAATTGTTAAATTAAAGTGAAGACATTGTTTTGTATTTTTGTTTTTTTTTCCGTCTTTGAGCATTTGCATCTTTTTCTATTGAGCACTGAGCTATTCTTAGGGCCAGCAGGCAGCATCCAGGCTGCCCCATTTTTCCTTTTCGTATCACTCCCAGGGATGATGATGAAGTTACAAAGCTGGCGAATGAGAAATAGGAGAGCAAGATGCATTAATCACCACGGAAACAGCTGATTGAGGATGACTTAAAAAGACAGACCCATTAGTCTGTGTCCATGCATTGGTGCTAATCTGATTGTGAAACTGTTAGGCTAAAACAACATAGTCCATTGACCACCATCAGTGAGTTTCATAGAGCTCTTTCTGATCTGTAAAAAGATGGCAACTTCATGGTTATCATGCTGTACAAGATTAGCAAAATGAGAGTACTGTACACAGGTCAATTTATGTTAAGAGTACTATGAAGAAAAACTGAATTACAGATGATGAGCGGAGTTCATGGATGGCAGTAAAAGTGTGACTGATGAAGGGATGAACAATAGGGATGCTCGTCTGTGATGGAGAGTACTGACCAAGCATGAATAAGGGGGCAGTGTGTCTTAGAAGCCAGCCAACAGTGCCATAGTGGTCAGGAGGCCTGCTGCTTTAATGGTCCATAAATCTGTGTGGACTGGCTGGTCTGATGCTGCCCCTCTGAGATCCTCTCATGCGGAAAATGAATCACACCATTTTTACGGATCGTAAGTGTGGAAGCTCTCGCCCTCCCTTGCCCTGCTTCCAGCAAGCTGATAAGAGTGCTCCTTTTTAGCAGGCCTGCAGCTCATAAAAATCTCTATTAAAGACTACCTGTGTTTGTGCACTGTTCTTCATTCAGTCTGTCCGCCTGCCTTTGTTGTTCTTTCTTTGTTCTCTCTTTACACTTTTGCTTTCTGGAGTGTGAACAGAGACACTTTGGCACACAGTCAGTAATAGGGTGTAAACCTCCAGGATTAACCACAGTCCAGCCGAAGCCCATTTCAATACACTCTACAGTCAAAAGTACTTCTAAATTTAAGCCAAAGGGACAGGCGTAGCATGACGAAAATGTTTTTGCATGCAACAATGATTGATTTAAGAAAATACTAATGAATAACTCACAATTGTGGCATGCATGTGTACTCACTTCCCTTCACTCTGTTACTTCAAAAAAAAAAAACAATAAAAAAAAATGTAACTCATAAGTCAGTGGTCAAAATCAAATTTATTTATATAGTACATATAAGTGCTACACGTTTAAAATAATCAAATGAGATATAAGCAAAGGAAGTCATTACAAATTTTAAGAAAAGAAGCACAAAATGACAAACCAAAAAAACAATTAAATAGAATTAAATAGAGACTATTAAAACAGTATTAAAATAGTAAAGATGAGATAAATATATTGATAACTCTCTCAAGGTCTCTGAAACCAAGGAATGGCTCCTCTTTTGCTAGTAGCTAGAGAAAAAAAAGAAACTAGTTTTGATCTCAGTATCGACCTTCTCACCAAGAGTTAGGTTACTGTCAAACTTCACTTCCAATTTCTCACAAAGGTGTTTTTTTTTTTTTTTTTACATAAATTATCTAAAGTTTCAAATTGTAGGAGTATCAGGGACCAAACACAGTGACTTCTGTTTTCTGTTCATTTAAACTATACCAGTTTGCTCATCTAGGGACCTAAGGTTTTGCATATCTATGCTAAATTGTTGATCTTATATTAGATTGATTTAAATACCTTAATGAGTCTGGTTGTTTTTGTTAGTTGTTCTGTTGGAAGTTGAAACTCCACTCCAGACTCAAATGTTTCACGCTCTCTCACGGGGTTTCTTTTATGTGTTTATCTTATTTTATCTTCTGGCCAATTTAGTCATGGCCAGCTTCTCTATTTTAAGTGAAGAAAATCATCTGTACAGCGTTATGCCATTGTTGCCACATTTTATCATGGGGACAGGGTTTTGCATGAAAACCAAGGAGTTCAATTTCTTTAGAAAAATACTCTAGCACTCATATTTAAACAAACAGTAAATTACACTAAAAAGATGTCACGTTGGCTCTGTGTCCTAAAGAACTGGTATTGTGAAACTCACTTTGTTGTAATTTAGCCAAATACTAGCAATTCATTAGGTTAGTTTCAGTTTATTTTTCTACTTTAAGATTCTCTAGAGTGCACTATTAAAAGAATTTCAGCAAACCAACAGACAATCTGATCCCTGACCTAATTAGGTTGACCCCCATTTGAATTGTGAAGTGGAAAAGATTCTCAAGAGGATTAGGGAGAACACTGAAGAAGGCCAGTATGCACAGGTGTGCATGTAGAAAAATGTAATTTGCATATGTACATTATTGCATGGATGCTTTGGGCATGTCATTTTCCTAGATATATGCATATTTTCAGGGTGGTAGCTGGCTGAGCAGGTAGTATTTGCATTCTTCCCACAACATGATGTACAACTGACTGTGAAGTTTTGGAGGCTGCTCAAGGACAGGACACACTCCAGAGGTGTACAAACCACACATAATTGCTTTGGAGAGGAAGCCTCTCTTGTGAAGGGAGACAGCTCAAAGCAAGAATCTCATACTGCTTATTTTTATCGTTAAGTGTCCCCTGTTAAATCCCACATTAAATATGTGCTGGCTAATTATAAGTTTTTAGTCTGAGACAGTAAATGTGAGTTGAACACACCCTCTAACTACAAGCAGAGCATTCAGGTGAGCTCAGCTTGTTTCCAATGTAACGCCTTGGCCTTTTGTTTCTTGGGTTTGTTTTCTCTAGAGGGTCTCTGAGCCACTGCCTGCAGTTATTCACAATTGAAGAGTATGTTTGCCTACAGAAGCCTTTGTTTGACTATCCTTTCTGCCAGCCTCGTCTCATGAATTGTGTCAGCAGTGTGCTGATTGTCTGTTATCTGGCAGCAGATAAGTGCCTACTTTAACACACAAGCAATAAAATCTAACATGTAAGACAGAGAAATGATCTCTTCCTACAGTCAAACAAATGTGCCATAATTCTCTATTGATTCTCGTCTGTGCAGATATGGCTGGGTAAACTCTAGTATTAGCGAAACGACACAGCTGTGCAACTCTGGTGGAATTAACATGTAAATAATGGGGTAAACTTTAAATAGCTCCTTTTAAAAATATTTAAAGAAGTGGCTATGTTACCTTTAAATTGCTAAAACTATAAATCTGTAATCCTCCTTTTGCTCTGCTGCCCCAGAATAAAATCAACCCAGGACTCATCTCTTCACTCATCAGAACAGAAAGGAGAAAAGTTGTTTGTTCAGATGAGACCAAAACATTTTGGACTGTTATGCAAAATTTTTTGTGTGGTGGAAAACCACAAAACACAATGCTGTCAGCGTAAAACTGAACAGAGTGAAGTAGTCAAAACGTGTATTCAAGTAAAAGCAGCACTACTTCAACATGTCTTTACTCAAGTAAAAGGACATGTAGTAAGCCAAGAAATTACTTAATAGAAAGCAAAAATATATATGGTTAAAATAAATGAACAAATAAAAATTAATACAAAGACATAATATAAATGCAAAATAACAATTTTGAGTAGAAGAAACATTTTTGCAATTATTCCAAAGTAGAACTAAAGAAACCAAGACTAGTTAATATATCATGTTAATGTATTATGCTAGATCAGTGATAATATATACACGGTTTACTGTATTTCACTCCATTTGATACAACACGCTCAGCAGATGGAAGAAAAAAACATTAAAATGATGAAGCACAAACAGTAAGTCTAACTTTACCATAAACTGTCAATGTGACTCACATGCATTTTTTGTTAAAACATGTCTGATCTTCATTCAGTAAAGTTACTTGGTTTATCCAGAAATGTAACTCATGTAACAATACTTCATAACAATGTTACTCGAGTAAAAGTAGAAAGTACGGTGCAGGAATATATGTAAAAGTATATCGTTTCAAGAAATTACTCAAGTAAAATATATGCTGGAAGAAAGTCTTGACACTCGGTGCAGGTTCTCCTTCCAGCTGAATAACAAATAAAAACTCGATCTGCAATGGAATGGTTTCAATAAATGACAAAACGTAAAAAAGGTTCAGGGGAAAACAAAACCTTTTCGACACACTCAAATCTAATATGTATAATATTTAGCATATTATGGTGGAAACTTCTGATTTCCTTAAATAGCTACTATGCGTAAGACAAAAATGACAATAAGTTGTTAAAGATTTGATTCAGTAGATGAAAAAGAAGTATCAGATAAGAATTTTATAAGTGTTTGAACGTTTCCAAACTAATGTCCACACAAAAGCCAATTAGAGTAAAATAATACAGTGCTAAAATAAGAAATGTCTGAGTAATCAAACAATGATTGTCTTTGTGCAATCATTGGCTTGTTAGTTTTAATCTTGCATGAAGTGACCGAACTTTCCTAAAAGTAACAAATAGGTGCAAAAAGAGTTTTCCCCGCCTCTCAGTATATAACACATGAGTTTAAATGTCACTAGGCACACATTCAGGGAACTTTGGTTCTTTCTTTATTTCACTACTCGAATGCTGTATTTCTGCGCTTTGAAAACATTAAAACTGCAGGACTTCACTATAAAGATCTGCAAACTGACCTGTTATACAATAAACAACATGCGGGGGCAATTGGGTTAACCCATTGATCCCTGGGTGCTCTACTGCTGAGCTAAATTTTGTTATTCAGCCCTAATGACTGCTTCTCCAGGCAAATGAACACTTGCAGTCAATTAGCTGTGAAGCAGGAAGAGGCTGAAGGAAAGACAACTGACAAGTCCCACCAACAATTTCAAAATGTGGATTTGACGTATGTAGAAACGTTCGTCAGAGCGCTTGACTATAAACAGTAAAACAACACCGAAAGCTTTGTCCTTTGGCACTTGCTTATCTTTTCATAGCATCAGCTGGGCTCCGCCTTGCCTTGGTCACAAGCACACTTTATCTTGTGGGACAATAGCCGTCTTGTGCCCTGTAGTGCCGTCTGGCACAACCAGCTCCACAGTGGGCAGTGACACATTAGAGGGATCGCTCGCGTTCTTCGGGGAGACAGAATGAGTGGGTGTTGTGTTTTCTCATGTATTTACACTGCAATAAGCTTTCTCCCTAAAGCCTTGCTGTACAAATTTCACACAGATCAACAATCACATCATGTTAGGAATAATCCGAACTAATGAGCATGGAGCATATGCACACAATATACAAAAACATCTTGAAGCTCTGCAGGACTTTTGAGGGAAACATTCTGTGAACTGAGAAGAAAACGGGGAAACATTTTAGAAAGTGTTTGTGTGGGTACCCACTGCAACTGCCTTAAACTAACTAAGCATTAAGAAAAGAAAGGATCACAGTAATAGTCAAGCATGGTGGTGGGAGCGTGATGGTCTGGGGGACACTCTGCTGCTTCAGTACTTAAAGGACAAATATGAATTCTGCTCTGCCTGATAGAAAATGTCATAGCATTAGCGTGTGACCTTTTGCTCCGTTGCTCTTGGGTCATGAAGCAGGACAATGGTACAATGCACGATCAGCAAAATCATCTCTGAATAGATGAAAAGTGAAGGTCAGGTTGGCCTACTCAAAGTCTGGATCAAACCAGATGACAAACTAAATGACTGCAAAACAAAATGCAATGAAAAACATAAATGCAAAATCAGAAAATCAGTATCACTTTCCGTTTAAACTTGCACAATGTTAAACTTATACACAAACTGGTGGGAATTTATGAAAAGCATTTGAAAGGTATTGTTTTGTTTTGGTTTGGTTTAACTCTTTCCTACTTTTGGTGTCTTTTAATACTTGCTCTGCAGTTCAGTTAATTTTTCTGCAATGAATAATAAAAACAAAAGTCCATGTTTTATTCAGATTAAAATGGATTGAATAGAACATACTGTAACCCCTTGTATCTGCTATGCAATTAAAAAGACGTAACCTTTGATAATGTTGGTATGTCTGATAAAAAACATTGAGATCCAGTGCTTTGAATCTGCAGACACAAGTACAGAACTCCCACGACTGTCTCTCTACATTGTGCATGAAAAGTGAGTGTGACCTGAAGCCTGAGGGACAATATATACGCTAGCTGGGTCTGAGGGGAGCCTCATCGAGAGGCAAAGCTGCGAGCGGGCGCACGCCTGTAACGGGGAGAAAGTGGTGCAGTGCCTCTCCGTGCCTGGATGAACACTGTTTAATGAAGCGTGGCAGATGAGAGAGGAAAGGAGTGTGTCTGCAGGGTAGGCATGGCCCTCTTGTTCCTATGCAACCAGGGCGGCTGGTGAGGTGATGCAGGAACGCCTCTTTCCTGCTTATTTCTCATGCTGCCAACATGCTGTCTCTCCCTGGTTGTGGACAGTTGTCTTTTTTTCTGTCTCCCTCTTACAGTCATCTTTCCCCCATATCATACGATGGAGAGAACATCCTCCAGGTATTATGTGTGGAAATGTCTTAAAGTTGCATCAGTAATAGTAAATTAAATTATGAGTCATAACAGTTATTGTTGTGTCTATGTTTTTTGCCTATTATAAAAACTTTTATTTTATTTGTGTTCATAATCACAAATGCACACATATCTACTTAAATTTCTGTATTATACATCATTTACTGCACTGTTTTTGCCTGTACCTCTTACTTATTATGTTAAATTGATATAAATAGACAAATGTGATAAATAGGGAGGTTTGCTTCTGCAGTATGAGCTAACGTCTCAATCTTCCAGAAATAAATTTGTTTTCTTAACCAATCTGCTGGTTGCTCTTGCTCTGTCAACCAGAAGATCAAGTAAGAGCAGATGTGCTCTTTTTGAGGTAGTTCCTTGACTGTGGTACACTAAATAACAGGAAGAACCTCCTCTGAGATCATAGTCTGTCCTATTTTTGTGCAGTTTATTTACATAACAATACAAAACACAAAATGAAATGAACTACAATGAAGAAGACAACAGTGTAGTCCAAATTATCAGCAATGATTCAAAAAACCTAACTACAGATCCGATCCTCTGGTTCTCTCCTACAGTCACGAATCAAAAAAGTTATTGTGATTTAACCTAAGCAAAAGGTGACCTGATCGCGCTGGGGAAAGAAATCATAGAGCGCAATCTTCTGATATCTCAGTCATTGGGTTCTTTTCTGTTTTTCCTTCTGGTGATGGCCGTGGGGTGTTGATTGTAAGACAGCCTTGCTACTGGCAGTCTGCCCCAATGCAGCTGTGATCACAATGTATCTCACCACCATCAGCATGTGAATGAGTGGATAATTGAATTGTGCTTTGGAGCCTCTGAACTAGATAAAGCGTGATACAAGTATATTATGTCTCTGAATTGCCATGACTTTACAATTAATTTAATGTTTTTATTGTTTTTTGTCTACTTTGTTTTCAACTTTAGGAAATGGTAACTGCTGATTCTACATACCATCTACCACAAATTTTAATGTGTAAATAATCAGCCTAAGAGCCCTGTTTAGACTCCAGTTCCTATTCCATTCTCTTATGTGTCAGGTTGTATCTTCGAAAATGTGTTTTGGTTGTTTGCTCTTTGCAGTTTTACGCCTCTTATTAAAATCAAACCGTCTGATGTTTTGTAATTACCTTGATGAAGAACACATGCTGAAACAAGTTGGTCCATGAATACTTTTGGTTTCTCAATGCTGCTCTTGGAGTCCTCACCGCAGGACTGTGACTCACGCTTATTTGCCTTGGGAAGTCCTATTGAGAGGAAAAGCCCTGGATAACAAAGCCCCTGGGTCACAGAGCTACTCAAACCCCTGCACCACCTCAAAGGGCAGTTCTTCAGAGGGGCAAAGGTCAATCTCTACGCCAAACAGAGAGGTTTAAGTATCTTGGTGTGCTGTTCAAGACTGAGAGAGTGATGGATGGATGGATGGACGATAGCTAAGGCAAATTTTGAGGCCCTGGCTGGTTTATTTCTGTTCCAAGACTTACCTGTTGTCATGAAATATGACTCATGGCTGAAAATCCCAGATGAAAGAAACTGAATTTAGCATAGTAGTTTGTTTGAATTAACTAGACTTCTTCATATATGGGACCTCGAAGCAGAGTGATTTATGCTGTATCGTGTTTGACTGAGATGCCTCTTTGGCAGCAACCTTTAGAGGTTTTTGATCTTCTTGGAATTGGTCTAGAACCTGGTGGAAATACTATTATACTGGAATGTCCGATCTGAGGAAGCTCACAATAAAATCTTTGATGTCAAATCTAGTCCAGTTTTCCTTGTAACATGGCTGCCAAAATCAAGATGTGAAATGCAGCAACAAAATAAATAATACTGATTTAATGTTTTGATAATCACTCTTGGATTGGACCACTTTCTTGTAGAAGGGAATGTCTTTGTCAAAGATTTTGGTAAACACCAGAGTTGACGCTAAGACTCCCCCAAAACATGTCAGTGTCATAAGGAGTTCTGTTACAACCCTATGTTTGCCAATGCTACATGAAATTACATTTTACATCAATACAAAACAAAACAAATAAAAACAAAACAAAACAATGAACAATAAAAGCAGTGCAGAAAAAGAGTCTGTAATCACACTTGTGAATGATTTTTTTCTATGCAAGTGTGCTACACCACTAATGCCTCTTTAAAAAATTACCATCTATTGTGCAGCCACACATTTCCTGTGGGCAACAAGTGCAGATCTATTCTTAGCTGATGGCCACGACTTCATCACTTTCTACTCCTGCCTTTCATAGGTTGGACAGGATTAGGTGTGATGCAGCCCTGCCAGGACTTGCTGTGTTGGTGCAGCTTGCGTCCAGCTGTAGGACGGTGGGGCCCATTGACCATCTGTCTCCAACCAACAGATTCAAGTCTCAGTCCTCAGAACAGGAGTATGAAGGGGGCGGGAGTGAATTGAGGTTGGATGGGGGGAATCAGCTTTGTGTTGCCATAAAGCTGTCTCTCCTCTCTCCTAGCAACGGACTCCCATTTTCTTGGTTTTCGGGCATCATGGTCCTGTTGGTTTGGTGCGCATGGCCCCCTTACTGACTCTCTCTTTCTCTCTCTCTGTCCTATTTATGGTAATGAGCCATCTGCCCTCTCTGAAACAGCCGCCCAAATGAAGGAGAAGCTGGGAGGGGGTAGGGGATGCTGGTTGTGGGGTGTCTCTGACAGACAGGAGTCTGAGACAAAGACGCTTATCCTGTTGTGTCTGCCTCTGCACCAGTACATGCCTTTAGATAGTAATGGGCTCAGTAATGACCAGAAACAGGAACGTTGTAAACCCGGCTGCTTTGAAAGAATGCACTTTATCAAAGGCGAGTTGTTTAAAAGAAGAAATTAAATATAGACCTTGTTTGCTTGTGCACCTGACAGATGGAGGAAGCAACACAGAGAGAGTGCTACCACCTGCAGGTTACAGCCTTAAATTGTTCTACACCTTGAACATTTGAGATAGCAGATCAGGTTTGCCTCACCTAACACCCCCACCATTTTTAAGATCTGCTTCGTAAATGTGCCTCTATGACTTGATGACACAGGAGACTGGTTGGAACAGAAGCACATGCAGAGCCACCCAGCATTCAATAGACCTCTGTTGCCACTGGATACTAGATTGGTTACCAAGCCAACACATGTTCCTCACTGTCATATCTTCAATATATTAGTGTCAAAAATAACAGAGATCCCAAGAGCTAAACTCTACCTAGTCAATGCCTGGATGGAGTGGCTTGTTTTGGTGTATGTCTTTTGAATACACATCGTGGTCAAATCCTGTGAATAAAAATAGAAGTTAAAGATAGTCAAATATCTGTGTGCTGCATGATGAATGTTCCGCTTTAGCTATAACAACACTGAGTCAAAGCATTTCCTCAACAGCAGACAACAATGAATCATGAACACATGCTGCCATTTCAAGCCAAGTAATCTGCTAGTACAGCAACTGCATCCTGTAAATCTATTCAGACCACCTGAAATCTTATTTTGGTTTTTGTTTTTTTGCATTAAAACAGCAGTTATTGGGATTTTTGTGTTGTGAACCAACATAAAATAGTGCAGAAATATGTAAATTTCTAAAAAGTGAATTTCTAATTTAACTTTTTACTGTGTCTAAAAACTGAACTTTTTGTTCATTTTCTGTCCAAAAAAGCTTAAACTTGGCCTGGGGAAACACAAATTTTAAATTATTTTAGATCTTGGACTGAAATAGTTAATGAATGATCAAAAGGTTATTTCAATAAAGATGCTTCTTCTTGCTCTTTTTTTACAACTCAAATGTTTTTAGCAAAAAAAGTAGTACTTCTCTTGACAGATTCTCCCACCTTAGCTGTAGCTCTATGTAGCACAATTACGTGCTGCTTTTGTGTTGGTGTATCACGTAAAATCCCAATACAGTACAAAGAAGTTTGTGGTTGCAATGTAATAGGGAAAAACCTTCGAAAGGCACTCTGACCATTTGAAAATGTAGATCCATGTAAAAGATCCTGAGGCTCCCTCTTTTTATCTATGTATGATCAGCACAAGACCGCCAGATGACTCCTTTCAGGAGGTCAGTCACCTTTAACCCCCTCAGGCTACGTCTCAGACAAATCAATAAACCTTTAACTCACACATGGGTCTACATTTGTAATTTCATCTGGTTGTCCTTCTTGGCATTAAAGTCTATTCGCTTCTCTTCCAACTGTCTTTTTGAGTTACATCTGACTGTCTTGGAGATTAAGGATTATGTTGAGTTTAAGGCCTAAGAACTGATTAGGAACATCCTGAAAGTAGTTAAAGTCACATTTGTGGCACTGATCCATTCTGATGTTAATTTGGGTGTTTGAAACCTGTGAGTTGATTACCTCACTGATCAACAACTCAGATGTTTTGGTCACACGTCTCAAAATACGAATAACAGTGAAACCACCTGTGGAGAGGATAAAAGACTGGTTTGTGTTTGTAGATAAATGATAGCTGAGCCCACACCAAATGTTTCCCCAAGATAAAACACTAAGAATGAAAGATTGTATTAATTCTGTCCTCATGAGTCAAGACTTTTTATTTCTCTTCAGTTCTGGGTCATTTGCGCAAACTCTTTGCATGTCCATTGATTGTTGTTCTTTGCAAAAGATCTCAAAGCATGTGTGAATATCAATGTTCCAGTCGTGCAACAAATTTTTGAGTTGACTTGTGCTTAAATTTTTTTACTTGGTCATTCTAATACACAAATTTGCTGTGATGCAATATAGCAACATGTATAGAAGGGGAACCTCTGACCTAATCTTGAGTCTTTTGGAGCCTTTGGTTGGTTCTCGCCAGTCTTTCCATCAACTCTAACCAGCTTCCCTGTTCCTGCTGAAAAAAAAAAGAATCTCGCCACTACTGTGTTCTGTGATGTGCAGTGCTGTTTTTCCACTACACGTGGCATTTTGACCTAACTAGATTCTCTTTAGGAATGCCGGGCTAAATAGAAATGCACACTCCCGATAAAAAAGGTAAAGTTCATATGTAGCTAAGATGTTACAAGATGAAGAATTGCAAGAATCCTATTTGATAAATACCTAAAACCTTCCTGGAACGACACTAAATGTTGTTCTCCTCCTTGAAACAAGTCCTGAAATTACTTGTCAGATCATCCGTTCCCACAAAAGCAATGATTATATTATTCTCCTTTAAAACAAAATAAGCCTCCTTTAACACCACCTCAGCTTCTTAGTGATTCTACTTAATGGTCACAACAAACTAAATATGACAACATTTTGAGGATAAATACAGACTTTAGATCTTACATTGAGCTTACAACCAAGAATGAGAGAAGACTGTAGCAGAGTTGGCATTGGAAACAACTTAAAGTCTAATTCAGACAAAAAAAAAAAAAAGGCATGGGGTAGTTATGTGGTCCTCTTTACTAACATTTACTCAGGTGATGACTTCAGAGGACATCTAGTGGACAACACAGCAAATGACATGATGCAAGGGAGCCAACTACAAATACATCAGGAAGTACAAGTTCAACTGCTCAAAAATAAATAAAAATCTCTCAGGCAAATTAAACCCCCACCTATATTAAGGTTTGCTGCATTGTATCACTTTTAGTGCACTGACACTGCTCCACCCTCATGCTGAATCTTGCATTAACATGGTGGAGGCTGCTTTTACATGGTAGTTCTTGTCGTGGGCAAAAAAAAAACAAACTACAAAACAAATATAAATTTCTGAGTCACCTCATTTACTTAGGGCACGTTTCTATGACAGAAACATTTTGGATAACCAGGAAATATTTCCACTGATGCATGTCTCTCTGAGACATGCATCCACTTCAGATTGTAGCAAGTATTCCACCTCACCTCTCTAGGAAAATGTTCAGGTTACCTCATATATGACACGCAACTATTTTATTCACCGGTTGAACATTCTGAATAAATCCCAAATGAATAAATGAAACTATTGTAATTAATAAAAATGTATTATCTGACATCTACTGGTTCTTTTTCAGATCTGGTGCAATGAAAATATGGAATCACTGGAAACAATGCTGGGAATAAAATATGACAAGAAAAGACTAATTTCTTAAATAACGTCTTTTCAACATTCCTGTTCAGTAGATGCGAGAACAACTTTGCAGGTTTTACTATACGCCATTTATATTTACAGTAAGATATCTTTTGGGTTTACTAGCCATGTTATTGAGTCAATAAGCCTTTCCTAAAGAAAAAAAATATATATATTCAGTGTGGGTGTGATGCATCATTACCTTGAAAAATGTCTTCATCAGCAAAAATACTTTAGATTTATATACAAACAGAAGTGTGTAAATGGCACCAAAAATATCCATCACTGAATAAAACTGCAGCTATCTGCAGACCACAGCTGCCTCTCTTCAACCTTGGAATAGTGTTTTCTTCTTTTTATATGTAATTGGTGGTTTCCTCTAGGCTTTTTTGCAAATAATAACAATGTCCTTCAGCAGATTTCCAACAGCAGACACAAACACTGACTTCAGAGTGAGCTCGTTTGACTTTTATCTCAGATTGTGCATTTTGTATTTCCAAGCAAAATTACTTTGAGTTTTCTGTCCTGAAGTTACAGTGCTCTCATTGGTATAGCAGTTTGTTTTTCTTTTACCCCCTTCCCATTATGTTGGTAGTTGCTCTAAATTGTTCTGCAGACACAACTGACAAGAAACAACCAACATCGTTTGCTAAACTCCATGTGGATTTACTTTTTTGGAGGACTTGTAGAGTAATTTTTAGTGTTTCAACAGACAGTTTACTTCTTGAAGAAATGGTTCCTGCTAATCAGATAAGTGCTCTTTTAACTGAAGACTCATTTGGATAATTAGAGTAGTGCACATATTGATTTTAGAAATGCAAACTAAAGAGTGATTCTGTGCTTTGTTCATTTAGTTAATCAAAATCAGGAAGATTAATTTCAATAATGTAATTTATTTACCTATTACAGGTATACTTCCCAAAACTCAGCTTTTTTCAAGGAATTTAGATTTCTTTTACATTTGTGTTTTTCCTTTCTTGCTTTGAAGAGAAACATTTGACAGAAATTCACATGAGAACACAGATCATATTACAACAGGCTTCTAGTGGCTTTCTGAACCAGCCTGCCTTCAGCTCCTACAAACTCCTCCATAATTAAGAACAGTGATCATATTTTATTTTTTTATTGTTATTATTTTTAGAAAACTGGCCTTGTAGTCAGACTAGAATAAAACTCTCAAATAATGAGAAAGCTTAACTTGTTAATGTTTGTTGGTGATTTCTGGCCCATTGTGCTTAAATAGTTTGTTTGCTTTTGTATTCAGTCATATTGTCTGTGATATTATTATTGTTTCCAAACTTTGCTGTACAATCAACCAAAATCACTTGATATGCTGTTTTTACAACATAACAACATGTCATGGTCAGTTGATTTTATAATTACTTTGTTATTTTGGTCAATAATATCTAGTTTGGTTTGTTTAATTTATATCTTATACTTGTCAGGCATTTTAAAATATATTTGTCTTTATGTAATTCTTTTAAGTTTTTTATTTTTGCTGAAAGTCATTACTCATAGTGTGATATGTATTGATTGATTGCTTTATTCAACAGACTTGTGGCATGACACATGATTCACAGCAACACATATAGAATAATGTGTTCACAGCAACACATATAGAATAAAAAAAACTTTTATAAAATCTTATAAAAGACTTGCAAACCCTTGCATGTTTTCATTTTTTCTGATTTTGATTAAATTCTCCCTAGGTGTGAGTGTGTGTGTGCATGGTTGTTTGTCCTGTTTGTTTCTAAGTTGGAGACCTGTCCAGGGTGTACCCTGCCTCTCGCCCGGATCGCAGCTAGATAGGCACCAGCAACTCCCAACCCCAACAGGGATAAGGGTGAGCGGATAATGGATGGATGGATGGTTTACTTGTAAGAAAAACCCAACGTAAGATCACTGTGTTAAATAAGACCATGAAAACGTTTCATGTCTTTTCATGGTCTTAAAAATGCCACATCTTATGGCTTTTTTAAAGTCTGCGCCATTATAGGAAAGACTGCTGATTTGACAGCTGACTAGTAGCCACTCACATCCACTGCAAAAGTAAGTAACAGAACATAATTGCTAACGAAGCTGTTTTTTGTTAGAGTGCTGTATCCAAGCACAGTGAAAGTTGAGTAGAAGGAAAATGTTTACATGGGAAGCAATGTTAAGTACTTCCTGTTTTTTTAAATTCAGCTTTATTTAATGAGGGGAGTTATTTAAAACAATGTATTGTTTACAATCAAGATATGGTTTCTCTCTGCTGACATTGTTAACGTAATGCTGGTTTCCAGCAGGAGTTGGCACCTGCCTCCACCTCCAAAACTGTAAATTCTAGTTCAATATCCAGGATACCACTGTGCTTGACTAGGAAATGAAACTGCCTGACCCAAACCTCATTGACAATCCATGGGTGGTTGTCAAAAAGAAGATGAGGCAGCAAACCCAACAATTAATAGGACCTGAAGGCAGATGAAACACTGCCTCTTGACTCCACACGCTGAATAGATACATACAAAATGGTGCACCGATCACTTTACAGTTTATAAATGGCTCATATCTTTGTAATAAAAACTCATTTCGAACATGTACTATAATTTTTTCATATCATATTCCTCGTTTAATGCTAAAGTTTTTATTTGCTACAGCAACAGTCATAAAAAATTATCAGAAATAAACGCTCAAATCTTTTTGTGTAATAAATCTGTACGAGACTAAGCTTTTAAACACATGTCTAAGTATTTAGGCTTTTCTCTCATATTCTGAGAGAGATGCATACAGTATATCCTACACATTTCTTACCTGAACCCACTGAGGTACAGGACCAGTATGTTCGTTTAGTAGTGTCAATAAACACTGTAGGGAGATCATTTGTAAGCTAAAGTAACGAGAGCCCATCTGTATCTATGACAAACCACACATTCCCATACAGTACATTCTTTTAACAAAATGTGTTAAAGTCTAAAGAACGTCTTAAATCGAGCGCCTTCAATAGAAAAAGCAATGAGAAGGCGAACAGTCTACGCATGTGATGCGACTGAGGCCTGACGGACTGTCGCTGTCTGTTATGGCTCCTCCTGCTCCAGATGAACGGGGCCAGACGTAACACCAGTGCGGGCGAACAGGGAGCAGCACAGCGATACGGTCCTGTCGAGCCGCGGTGAAAGATGGCAGCTCGTCAAATGCTTAACAAAAAGAAATAGACGGCGTGTTCGGCGTCGCCTCTTCTGCCGTGAAAGCTTCGACATTTTCTCAAGATTACCAACACCCCAAATGAACTCCGTCAGAGCAAGTAACGTTAGCAGAAGACCTAGGCGAGTATCAAGGCCGCGCCCGGTGCAGCCGGATAGGAACCACCAGGAAAGAGGTAATTTTCCTTCAACTAGCGTTAGCTTTGCTGGGAGGCTTCTTAAACTGTCTGTCGCAGTTGCTTAGTTGACTCTATCAGGACAATACGTAGCAGTTTCGTGTATTTTTTTTATCTAAATGTTGGACATAAAGAAAAGACGTGTTAGTAAGTGTGAGCCTAACACGGCGTTCTCAGTCGGTGAAGTCCAGTCAGGAAACGCCGAGGCTTGTGTGTTTGTAGCTGACATTTAGGCCGCGCTTTGTTTTTGCTTGATTTTATGTCCCGAGTCGACTCGTCTTTTGCTTGTCTCACGCAATACTGCTGCTGTTTTAAGTGTCTTCATGTGACAGAATTACTAATGTTTCACAAATGAATAACCTAATGTACATACTGTAGTAGAATGACGGATGACAAACGCCTGGAAGGGCGCATTAAAGGGTTTTGCTAGTTGCAGTAGCATGCTAATTAAAGGTAGCCCGTACTAGTTAGTTATTATTGGAGTATTTAGACAGCTATATACGTATCTTTACTTTCATACCCTTAAGCCGTCATTTCCCCCTAAAAAAAGCCCCAGTCTTTATAACCTCTGCGATGTTAAAATGTCAGTCGTGCTGCCCGTCATTATGACTAACTTTTTCTCTTGAAATAACCCATTAGGTTTTAGCATTTTAGGTGACATTAAACAGTGAACCATTAGTGGCCTCAAGTTGAAGCATTTTCATGTACTTTCAGTGTCTTATTGTCAAATTACTAATCGTAGGAAAAATGTACTGGTAATAATTATGGTCTGAACGTAGTTTGACGGTATTTGCGGGTCTAGGGAATGGTGAAATATTTGATCTCTAAATATCAACGGAATGACAGCTAGAAGGAGATGTGCACTTGTAAATGTTATTCAAAGAAACTAGAATAGGAGTGGGCCATTATAAATTTAGAGTAGAAAAAAAACAAAACATGTATTGTAGTCCATCTACTTACATTTATTTAAGACAGGAAACAATAATTATTCCTACTGCTGCAAAAATAATGCAGCAAGTTGATCATCACAGTGGCAATGGTGTAGTGCTAAGTTCTGCAGGGGATTTCAATTAAACATTCTTAGTACATATATATTTTACTTACTTAGTATAATAGTTTAGCAGAACTATTTCCAAACTGATTAATTTGTCATTCTTACCTTACCATACTATGTTTATTTAAATAAATAAAGTGTAGAAACAAAAGGAATGTTATAATGTAGTATTTCAGCAGCAACTTAATGATTTTCTAAAAAAAAAAAATATATATATATATGGTAAATACATGCTACTTTACATTTACTGGAAACTGCGAATGATTTCATGCCACAGTTAACAGGGTTTCAATTAAGATACTGAAGTTGGGATTCCAAAGTAGCCATGTTTGTTCTACTTGTACTTCCTACAATAGTTTTAAGCTATACTTTCCACATCCAAACACCACTATCAATTTCTCCGACTCTGAAATGGGAATTTTTCTAGAACACAATACTATTTCTAGGTGTCATCATTACAGCTAAATGATCACCTAAATTAGAAAATGAATGGCGTTTACAATAATATTGTGCAATAAAACTTTATCAAGAAAGTAAATGAAAAAGATGATTCAAGCTGCTTATTGGGCAGTGCTGAAGGGCATCGTTAACTAAGCTTTTCTGCAAGACAGAGAATAGATTGTAGTAGTGTAAAATTAATTATTAGTGTTATTTTGTGCTTGTACTGAAACATATTTGCATTCTTAAACTGTACTACAAATGGATTTGTACATTAATACATATTTTACATAATTCTTACCTGTAATACATACTGTGTTTGTGATTAGTTAATGGAAATTTTGAGAAAATGAAACTCATTAGTTGCTTAAATTAGTTCTTTGAAGTGTAAACATAGAAAGTGAGTAATTTGCAATGGCATGTGATACTTATAGAAATCAGTCATTGCAGTAGTATTGTTATAGTAGAAATAATGTGATATTTGTCCATGTCATCCAGCTCTAGTTCACACAGCTGCATCGTAACACTTTTTAAGGCGTATTTGGTGTTTTTGTGTTGTTTATATAATAACCAATTAGATTCTTATCAAGTAGATAAGAGTCTAATCAATTATTTATCATAGCCTTTGGCCTTAGCTGTTATCTGATGTGTAATAGAATAGATAGAATAAATGGTGAAACCTCTTGATGTGGATTCGTTTAATGAATAGTAAATAAAAAATAAAAAAAATCTGATTTTTCAGTAGTCGTATCTTTCTCTAGAAGTGTTCATCAACTCAGAATGATGAGCAGGTTTAAAGATGTGCATATGGGTTAGTCTAAGATAAAACCTGTAACATGTTTGGGTGTTTTGTTGTTGTTGACTAAATCCCCTCTTAATTGAATTTATATTGAGGTTATTCTTTGCAGAGTAGATTCTAAAAAGGACTATTTACTGTTTGGTGCTCACTAGTGTATTTCTTGTGTCTTTTAAGTTTATTTCTGAAAGATTATATTGTAATTTGAACAGTTAATTCAGCTGATGAGTTATTGTATTAATTCTGTTCAATCAGGTATTTTGATATTTCAGTGTTTGAACTTCAAAACAAAATATACCAATTGGAAACATTTTATTTAATGTTACATAAGGAATTTTTTCTTTCTTAGGAGCTTAAAATTCACATGAGCAAACGTTTTTGACCATTGTGTCCTTGGTAAATGCATTTTTTTGTTATTGTTTGGGTTGATTTAATTACTATCTTTTTCTCCCTCATCTATTAACTGTAGATGAGGACATTCCTGCAGAAATGGTTGCAGAAGAATCCGGTCCAGGAGCTCAGAATAGTCCCTACCAGCTTAGAAGAAAGTCTCTACCCAAGAGAACGGTGTGTCCCACAAAGACAAACATGGAGGTACGGTCTTTCTAAAACAGCAAGCGGAAACGATTGATAGAAGAAAAAAGTTTGTAAAGATGATTCTATAACTAATAATGAGAGATTTCCTTTGGCCTGCAGGGTGCTTCCACTTCAACAACAGAAAACTTTGGACACCGACCTAAGCGTCCCAGAGTTTCAGGAAAGTGTCCAGATTTACCAGGTACTTCCTCACATCGTCCTGTCTTGTTTCTTCTTTAGAACACACTTGTCATTATGCTTTACATATGTTGGGAGTGAAAATGCAATTAGTCAAAGTAAACTGATGCAAAATTTTCATGGCAGAGGTTCATAAAGAGGTTTATATTCACTGCACTACTTGTTTGTAGTTGTGACTTTTATTTTATTCTTGCCTGTTTTTCTGAGCTTCAGGTTATTTTTCTCCTTCACCAATTTGCACCTCTATTTTCTCCCTTCCCACTTCTGATTTGCACTTGAAAACAAACCGTTTTGTTCCTGTGGAGTTAAATCATTGTGCATCAGTTTACTTTTCAACATGGTTAACAATTCTGATTAAATAGTGGGGATAAATAGTCACTAGAAATGCAGAAAAGTCATTTATAATTTAATTCAATTGTATATCATTTAGAGTGTTTGTTTTGCAACCTGTTTTTCTTGATAATTACTTGGACCAGTATTTTGACCTTTTGAGTTGAACGGCTCTTCATAAATATGACAGATTTTAACACCCTGTCAAACCAGAATAACTCTTAGATGTGATCTAAGCAAGCATAAATTCATATTTTGAATTAATTAAGCTTTATTCATCCATCATTGCAGTTCTGTATTTTAATAGAAATCAATTTGGGATGATCTTTTTGGATTAAACATGTAGTACTGCTTTAAAAGTGCATATGAGGAACTTATAAAGTCTGATGCTCATGGCATATGGGTCTTTGTCATCCTCTGCTGCTCTAGCCAAAAGACTTGAAATGGATGTTTGCCTGTGACACAGTCTTGCTGTACTGAAGCCAACTGTCAGCATAGATCATGTTATGCACAAGGTTGGCCAAAGTGGCTCATTTTAAAATAAGAAGCAGTTCAACTATTTAGAAAGTATTAATTTTTTTCATTTATTGCTTCATTTTGACTTGATGCCACAAATTCACTCAAATATTTATTTTTCTTCTCCCATTCTAGTCCTGTAAGTCCTGAGTAACTGTTTTGTTTGCTCCTGTGATCTTGATATAAATATGTCAGGTCTGTTCCCACAAACATATTATGGTCTAACGCTGTGGTCACTGTCTTCCCAGCTGCTCCGGCAGAACAGTATTTGCAGGAGAAGCTTCCAGATGAGGTGGTGCTGAAGATCTTCTCGTACCTGTTGGAGCAGGACTTGTGCCGTGCAGCTTGTGTGTGCAAGCGCTTCAGTGAGCTGGCCAACGACCCCATCCTCTGGTGAGGCTTGTTGTCCAAATAATGACTTGTATGTTGGTATTTGACCCACCATATTCTAACATTGTAAAACAGCTTTCTAAACCCTTAGGATTTAGAAAGCCTCAGGGTTTTCTTGAGGGATGCACAACTTGACACCTCACTATAAATATTGAATATTGTGTTTTACTTGGTTAAAATTAAGTTTGAGAGGTCGCTATATATTTTTAAATAACTTAATGTTTCATTTATCCGGCTTTATTTCAAATTTCCAGTTGTTTTCTGGGATACTACTAAATGCCACAATGATCACTATTATTAAACATTTATTTAAGTGTGTATGTAAAAGAGAAACATATAGGGATTTAATGTATTTGTGGTCTATATGAGAATATTATTTACTATTGATGTGTTTTAACATTTCAGGAAGCGATTGTACATGGAGGTTTTCGAATACACCCGACCTATGATGCACCCGGAGGCAGGAAAGTTTTACCAGATAAATCCAGAAGAGTATGAACAGCCAAACCCGTGGAAGGAGAGTTTTCAGCAGCTGGTGAGGAAATCTCATTTATAAAATAGCTTTCCTCCTCCTTGTGGTTTCTAGCAAAACATAGTATTCAGCCATCAGTTTAGAACTTTTAAACTAAAAGAAGATGCATTTAACTAAATGTGTTCTAGTTTCACTTGGTCAAAAATTGTATTAGGAGAAGAGTATATTTTTATGGGTTAAAATATGCTGTTTGTCTTCTGAGAATTAAATGTTAGTGTGAAGGTAGATCTCCCAAATGAAGCTCAACATGTTTTTATACGTTTCTATAGTAAAATTAAACTCCAGAATGTAGAAATGAGAAAATCTTGGACTATTATTTGTCAAGTATAAATAATTTTCTCTCTGTCTGTGTTGTTTTCCCTTTTAGTATAAAGGCGCCCACGTTAAGCCAGGCTTTGCAGAACACTTCTACAGTAATCCTGCCAGATACAAAGGAAGAGATAACATGTTTGTAAGTGAAACAGCTTTTTTAACCCTGATGTTTTTTAATCTATCATTTTTAAGTATTCACTTATTTATTTATTTTTTTTCAGTATTATGACACCATAGAAGACGCTCTGGGAGGCGGTCAGGAGCCTCACTTCGACGGCTTGATATTTGTCCACTCTGGTATTTACACGGATGAGTGGATCTATATTGAATCGCCGATCACAATGATTGGAGCTGGTATGTGTGTCTTAAATCTATTTCAAAAGTACATTTGAACTCATTTTGTCTTGTTATTAAACTGTTAAAATCTTTTTGCAGCTCCTGGAAAGGTTGCAGAGAAAGTCATCATAGAGAACACCAGAGATTCCACTTTTGTTTTCATGGAGGGCTCAGAGGACGCTTACGTTGGATTTATGACTATCAGGGTAAAAAGACTTGTGGTTTATAATTGTAGTATGTAGCAAGTTTAGTGCAATTTCTTCTCGTTTCCATGGTTGTGCATGTTTATCGTTAGTTATTTTGTACCTGCTGTCTGCTCTGCAGTTCAACCCTGACGATAAATCCGCCCAGCACCACAATGCACACCACTGCTTGGAGATCACAGTGAACTGCAGCCCTATCATCGACCACTGCATCATCCGTAGCACATGTACAGGTAACACTCTGTCCTAATACAAAACCTCGAATGGTCTGTCTGTTTTATATTAAAAGTCAAGAAATTTCAAATTGAAAAATCACAGTTTGTATTTTATTGCTATATTGATTTGAAGTGTTTTATTACATTGTGTTGTTTTATCTTAATGTACTTTCACTCTGAATTGCGTTTGGCTGAAAGGTGCTGTATATAATATACATTATCTTATTACTCTTACACATTTCTCAGAATCTGCATCAGTCATTTTTCAGAACTGCAGTTTTCTTACTTTGTATATTTGACCTCGCTGTTTGTTTGGTCTTTATTTCTGTCTTTGGTTTTTCTGTTTCAGTTGGGTCCGCCGTATGTGTCAGTGGTCAGGGGGCTTGTCCCACAATAAAGCACTGCAACATCAGTGACTGTGAAAATGTTGGCCTTTACATCACTGATCATGCACAGGTAGTGTACACTTTTCACTTGTACAATGTTAGCATTTGATCATCTGGATTTGTGTGGGATCTCAGATACTGTTAGGTACTGACAGATCCATCAGTCAAGCTGTTCTTGGCCGATGCAGATTTCAGATTTTCTTTAAGGAATGACATAACTTTTTCTCACTTGGGATGATATAGTGCTTTTATTTGTCATTTGAAAAACATAAAGTTGGTAAAAGGGAATTTTTTACCTTTGGTGCTTTTAATAAACAGAAAAATGTCAGGATATTCTGCAATGATCACTGGTCTTAGAAAAATTGTCCGATCACATAAAAGTTCCAACAAATTAATCAACAACAGATATTGATTTCTGTTGAGAAAATAGCTTCTGGTATACATTCTACATCATTAGTGCAAAACTGTTTTTATTTCAAGTGCGAATAATTACTACGTAACTTTGAAACGTGTATTCATGTTGTTTTAGGGCATTTACGAGGACAACGAGATTTCAAACAACGCTCTGGCAGGGATTTGGGTGAAGAACCACGGCAACCCAATCATCAGAAGGAATCACATCCATCATGGCAGAGATGTTGGCGTCTTCACATTTGATCACGGCATGGTAAGATATAAAAGCTTCTCACAGTCAGCTGCTGGGTTTCTTCCCTAAATATTTGGCTTCAAAATCTTTGCTTCTCTTTGCAATGTGACAAAAGAGACCTGTGTAGTTGTTCACACACATGTTCGATGAAACTTGCCTCTTTGCACATCAACTCAGCATTTCTCTGTGTTTTTGCAGGGTTACTTTGAAAGCTGCAACATCCATAGGAACCGGATTGCTGGCTTCGAAGTGAAGGCGTACGCCAACCCCACAGTGGTTCGTTGTGAAATCCACCACGGTCAGACTGGTGGCATCTATGTGCATGAAAAGGGCCGCGGGCAGTTCATTGAAAACAAGATCTATGCAAATAACTTTGCAGGCGTGTGGATAACCTCGAACAGCGACCCCACAATAAGGTTAGTGTGGCCAGACTCACAACTAGGGTTTTCTTTTAAAATGCTCAAATATGTTGTTTTGTCCAAACACAGGGGTAACGCCATCTTTAATGGCAACCAAGGTGGCGTTTACATTTTTGGTGATGGCCGAGGTCTCATTGAAGGCAACGACATCTACGGCAACGCCTTGGCAGGAATCCAGATCAGGACGAACAGCTGTCCTATTGTGCGACATAACAAGATCCATGATGGTCAACATGGTGGCATATATGTGGTAAATTCAGTTGTTAAAACAAACCTTTTGTTTAATTTTCTTCCATTTTTAGTTTGTAGTTCAGTAGATTTTCTACTCTAACTTGGAAACATAACAGTGTTTGTTTTTCTTTCTTTGTGTGTGTGTAGCATGAAAAGGGACAGGGAGTCATAGAGGAGAACGAGGTGTACAGTAACACTCTGGCGGGAGTGTGGGTGACGACAGGCAGTATGCCAGTACTGAGGAGGAACAGGATACACAGCGGGAAGCAGGTAAGATGACAGCTGGTTATACCAAACAGATATGTGCAAGTAAAAAGTAGCAAAAAAAAAAAACATTTTAGTGTTTCTATTGGTTCTTAAACAAACTTATTTTGTTTGACTTAATCACAAAATCATTTGAGTGGTTAAAAATATGTAAATATTGTTATTCATAGTGAGGGAATAAACCTCATTCATCAAAACAAACATATAGCGATGACAGTATTCCTATCACAATCTTGAAAATGTTTTTCTTTAAAAGAACAATTTATTTACAAACAACTTTAAAACAATAAAATAAGCAGAATTATTATAGCTGCCAATTTCTCTCTTGAATAATGAAAGAGGGAGGAAAAAGCTTTGAATCTCTAAAACTGATCTTTACAGGGGGTTTTAGAAAATGTATGAATGAATCCCCGTTTCATCATACAATCACTTGTTCACATTGTTTAGTAATTTTTTTTGATCATAGTATCCATGCCATTAATTCTCCATCAGAGTAACAGCCTTTAAAGCTCTTCAGTTTTGTGTATTTTACCAAGAAGAAGAAAATTAAGTCCCAATTTGTGTTATTGAAACAGGTTGGGGTTTACTTCTACGACAATGGCCATGGCGTGCTGGAGGACAATGACATCTACAATCACATGTACTCTGGGGTTCAAATAAGGTTTGTTGGGGAAAAAAAAAAAAAAGTCAATAATCTTGAACATTTTTAATCCCAAGTCTTGATTTATAGATGCTAAAATAAACAGTCTGCTGTAATTTACTCACCCAGACCTTTTATCCTTTTTCCTTTGGACAGGACTGGCAGCAATCCCAAAATCAGACGGAACAAGATCTGGGGCGGCCAAAATGGAGGCATTTTGGTTTACAACTCAGGTGGGAAGCACAGAGGGATTTTTAATTTGATTTGATTTTTGCCAATATAGTGCTTTGTTATTGCTATTTGTCACTTTGTTTACTCAATTTCTCCTGGCTTTTCAGGCTTGGGATTCATTGAGGACAATGAGATCTTTGACAATGCAATGGCGGGAGTGTGGATCAAAACAGACAGCAACCCCACGCTGCGGAGGAATAAGATCCATGACGGGAGAGACGGAGGGATCTGTATATTCAACGGAGGACGAGGTAGTTTATCAGCTTGTTATCTAAAAGTCACAGATTGATACTGTTTAGTATTTTTCCTGCATTACTACTGCAGTAAATCTAAAAGTCAGTCTTTTTTGTGAAGGTTTGCTAGAAGAGAATGACATCTTCAGAAATGCCCAAGCAGGTGTTCTCATTAGCACCAACAGTCACCCCACACTGAGGAAAAACAGGATATTTGACGGCTTCGCTGCAGGTGGGTAACACACACACACACAGCTGCTTTTAATAAACTTTGAATGCTGTTTGTGTTTATTTTGTTAAAAAGAGTTATTTTAAATCTGTTTTGCTCCTAAATTGAAGGTATTGAGATAACCAACCACGCTACAGCGACCCTAGAAGGCAATCAGATCTTCAACAATCGTTTTGGGGGGATTGTTCCTGGCATCTGGTGTCAATGTTACAATGAAAGGTACTTGCATGCTCAAATGATTTATACCAACCAGTTGTTAATATGATATTAATGTCTACATTTCTCCTATGTCTACTTCAGATAATAAAATACAGAACAATCAAGATGCCATTGAAAAGGCTGTGAGCAGAGGTCAGTGCCTGTACAAGATTTCAAGTTACACCAGCTACCCAATGCACGATTTTTACAGGTAACAAGCTCAATCATGGAGACAGTAATGATCTCTCATGGTTTTTGTGTTGGTTTTACTTTTATTGATGATTCATTTTTGGTTTACACAGGTGTCACACCTGCAACACAACAGACCGCAACGCCATTTGTGTGAACTGTATCAAGAAGTGTCACCAAGGACACGACGTGGAGTTCATCAGACATGATAGGTCAGTATATATATTTATATTCAGTCAATTCACTTAAGCTTTGTAGATGTAATTTCTTTTCAAAGAACAAGCCATTTTATTCCTTATGTAGTTTTATATGAATTGCTTTTGTGGGTGAAATTCACAACAGTTGAATAATTAAATAATAAATTGCAGCATGTTCTTACAGAAAAGAAATTATACATTTTTTTTTTATGAAACTTGAATACATAAATGTCAAATACCCACATTGTTGTGTACAAGTGTTTGGATTACTAACTTTTTTATTTGTAATGTAGGAACAAAATAAAAATGAAAATGTAACAGAGGAATCAAGTGGATACCATTAACTACTTTAATTCTCTTCATACAACACATATTCATAAATGTTATCAAATTTAAACCCACTTGATGCTAATTTTGCACAATAAACATTTCAACTACAACAAAAAAAAAAACACTACGTAGTTAACTTTCTATCAGGAAATATTGTATTTCCCAGTGCAATTTTTAGAAAAGGAAGCTTTTCCTACTAGAAATGGTTTGTTTTTTATAGTAGGAAAATATAAATACTAAACGTTTACAGGAATTGTTTTTTTTTTAGTCAACAGCATTTGTTGCATCTATTTCAACTAGATGCATCTCAAAATTCAAATTTTGAGACGTTCCTCATCCGTTATTAGAACCTGATGCGATGCCATTCGGGCCCCTAGAAGACGCACAACGAACACGCTTACTGCATTTGACTTTTAATGTTCAGCACTTACTGAAGTCTTACGTCTCTTTTGACTTGAAAAGTGATAAATAAATTAAGTCCATGTATCATTTATGCAGTTTAAAAAGCATATGAAAGACAAAGCAAAAAAATCATGAAAATTTAAACTCACCTCTAGCTGCCTTTGCAAATGTTCCTCTTGCATTGATGAAAATGGCAAAAATCTGTTTTACATTTAAATGCAACATTAATTAATGTTTTTCCTGTCTGCCAGTGGCCTAATATGTTCTTGCATTATAATTCAACCTACCATTTACCATAATTCTTCCTTCTTTTGCTTCTTGATGCAGATTTTTTTGCGACTGCGGCGCAGGCACGCTGTCGAATCCATGCACGTTAGCTGGGGAGCCGACTCATGACACAGACACGTTGTACGACTCGGCTCCTCCTATAGAGTCCAACACGCTGCAGCACAACTGAGCTCCAGGCCTGAGGACCCTTTGTGCCTCGACTCGATTGAACACACAGACACTTTTAGTCGTGCAGCAGAAGAGGAAGCCCGAACTAAGTAACAGATTCACTTTGACAGAGCAAATACAGCTTACAAAAAAAAACAAAAAAAACACTTGGGACATGGAAATGCTTAAAGATGTTTAGAGAAAAAAAAAAAGTCTTGATGATGGATGCCTTGCTTTTTGTTAAAAAAAAAAAAAAGACACCAGAGGATCAGAGGAGAGCAGCTGACTCAGGGTTTGTGGGTTGAACTGGTGACACGGACAAAAGCCACCTTCGCTCATCTTCCTTAAAAAAAGCGCAAGAACAAGATACTTCGGTGATGTACAGATCCAGAGAGTTCTCGTCAGAGGAAAAGGTCCCACTTCCGATGCTTCCACCACTTGGGCGACCGATGTTCTTGTTTGTAACGTACGGGGTAATAAAAAAAAAAAAAACTAAACTAAAAGAAAACCCTTCAGCACTTCAGCTTTTTTTTTTTTCTTCGAGACAACTGATGAGATTTGATTTTATGCTTTTGTGTAGTTTTGTATTTTCATGCAAAAAATCTTACTGTACTTGAATGTCTTTTATTTTATTAAATGTTTTTGGTTATTCCCCAGAATTGCTGTAATTATATTCATGTCGCAGTATCTAACTTCTTTCTGTGAAAGAGACCAGAGAAAAGAGGAAACACTAAACATTTTCTCCAGCAATGTTGACTTAGGTTTTTTTTTTTTTTTTTTTTTTTTGCAACACAGTATCTCTGCTTGAAGTCTTCTATGCTATTTAAACCGCTAGAATCTGCTTTAAGTCTTCTATGCATATCGTTTATTTTTCATGTTGGTTTGCTAAACATGTGTTTTAGAAACTTGAAACTTAATCCAAAACAACTTTTCTTTACAACCAAGTAAGAGTGAAACGATTACTGATGTGAGTGTATAATTACACAACTGATGGGAAATGATCCAAGTCCTGTTTGTTTACATCTGGTCCTGTTTTAAAGTGTTGCCTCATTGTCTTTAATATCAGAAGCCTGACTGTTTTTACATCCACAAAATTAAAGGCAAAAAGTCTTGTAAAAGCATAATTCTTAGGATTTTTCTGTTTCCAATGTTGCTGGAGAATCAAACAGCTTTTGCTCTACAGAAGCTGAGACAAGTACCTATTTACAGCGCTTTATGGTTTCATCGCCTCCCCCCCCTCTTTCCATCCATGTGTACTGGTGATTGTGGATTTCTCATACAGACTGAAAATGTATGCATGTATCATAACATCTAGACTTAATATATTGTGAAGTATTCAATAACCGTTATGTAGGCGCTAGTGTGAATTAAAAGGGTTTAATTTCCTAGATGAAACATTGTCATTTTTTTAAAATAAACTTTATTAGATCATTGCAGTAGTGTTTTTTTCCCCCCCTGAAAAGAACAAAAATAGAAACATGAGGGTTTGTGGGTAAACTACAGGGTGTGAAGCAGTTGAACGAGTGAAGCGAAGCGTGCGTTGTCTGGAGCAGCGTCTTCAGCGAACTGGCAGAGCTTCCTGCAGGGAAAATGGAGGGAAACTGTCAACGGAGCTGCAGCATTAAACTTGCTGCACATTTCAAAAGGAAGCACACCTGAACAGTCTGAGGCTGATGGTGCTTTTCTCAAACTCTCTGGCCTTCCTGTGTCCAGACTGGATGACCTCCTCCGGCAGGTTGGCGAGCCGCGCTGCGTTGAAGCCGTAGCTCTTCGGACAAGCGCCAGTGATGAACTTGTAGAGGAACGTGATCGTTTCCTGACTTGGATCCTCACATTCGTTCTCCACCATGCACGCCTACAGGGGACAAAACAAGTTGAAAGTGGAAAAGTGAGGGCGACGGCTGATTTGGTGGAAAGAAGCACAAACTTTCTTCTGCAAGGTCTAACGTTGGTTCAGGAAGCTGTTTGAGGCCGGATCAGAGGATGCAGCTGTTCTGTAATCTAGATGAAGCCACCAACTGTTAAAATTCTCCCCAACTGTGATCCCTTGGTTATTGCTTCACACTTTATGTTGAAGTTTTAAAGCCCATTTTAATGACTTGGAAAGAAATAGATTGGGACATTTGGGAATCACAATAATGAGATTCAACATATTTTCATCTTTGAAAGACCAAACTATTAGTTTAAAGTCATATTTAGACTTTCAATCAAAAGATGCATCATCAATTTCAAATCCTTTACTTTTGTTTCAGTAAATATAGTGTTTCAAGTTGTGATGTGAAGGCAAAAGTCATTTCTACAAAAGCATTCAACTGCCAGAGCATGGAAATAAATATTTTCCATTTTATAATTACGACACTGGTTTTTTTTTTCTTTCAAGTGGTGGAAATGGTCTGCTATTGGGAAGATCCTGATAGGATCTTGGATGAAATTCCAATAAACTTGTGAAGTTCTTTTACACCACTTGTGAAATGAATAAAGAAAAGTCATAATTTAGTTTTCTAAAATTTACATCACACATTTATGGCTTTGAAAGTCAAATTCATGACTGAAAACAGTCAATTATGAATTCAATTCTTTCATTAATGACAAAACATTAATGTTGAAAATATAGCTCCATAATAGGAAACATTTAGGATTTTTTTTTTTTAATATTAAAATAAAGGAATGACAGATTTGTGCTCCTCTTACCATGTGGCCCAGTCGCACAGCGGCGTTGTTAGCATAGTCCTCCACTAGGGAGTGGTAATGCGTGGAGAACAGAGTGCGACAGCAGATCTTCTCAGCAAGCTCCTTCACAACAGCGCTGGCGATGGCTGTGCCGTCATATGTTGCCGTGCCCCTTCCTACAACACGCCACAGCCTCATGAGTCACCATGACAACGCAATAACAGGCAGGAAGCGCAAATCAAAGCCTCACCAAGTTCATCAAGGAGCACCAGAGAGTGCCTGGTGGCGTGGTGCAGGATGCTGGCCGTCTCACTGAGCTCCACATAGAAGGTGCTCTCACCTGCAGAGGGACAGAAAAAACTGTTTCGACCGGAGGAAGCAGCTCAGGTCGTCATGGATACAGGTACACAGCAGGTCCTGATGCTCAAATACAATTTTTTGACTGAAATCAGATTTTTTTACGTGGTTGTGATGCCACTAAACCTGTCGCAATAAGCAATAATTCAATTCAAATAGGTACAGAGACCTCGGTACCGATTTTATTTGTTGTTTCAGTTGTTTTGTTGATTCTGGTTATTTAATGTCATTCAGTTTCAGTGTTACGTGTTTGTTAGAAATGAGTTTATTGTTCTTCAAGAGGGTGAACTTGCATTATCATGCATTAGCCTGTAGCAGAGGTTAAAGGTGTGTGTGGCGTTACCGGCCATAATTCGATCCGATGCTCCCAGCCGAGTGAAGACCCGATCGACTGGAGTAAAGCAAAGGCTCTCAGCTGGAACGTAGCATCCGAGCTGAGCGAGAATAATCACAAGTCCACACTAGAAAAACAACATTTATTGAAACTCACTGGCAGAGAACACAAAAAAAGGTTAATTCAATGACAAAACAAACCCACCTGTCTCATTAGGGTAGATTTCCCCCCCATGTTTGGCCCCGTTACAAGGACACATGAAGCATGACCTTCTACCTCATCACCTTCACTGTTCCCAGGGCAACCAATGAAGATGTCGTTAGGAATGAAGTCATCCCCAAAAAACGTTTTAGTCACACACGGGTGACGGGATCCGATGAGGTTAATGAAGGGCGTGCCGCGGTCATCGTCCTCTGGTAGAACCACCTGGGGTCTGGCCATCAGCCCGTCCCCACCCAGGCTGTAGCGGGACAAAGCCAGCAGAACATCTGGGGGGAAAAAACCCACAAAAAATAAAACTCAGGAGAAACTGAGGGATGAACGAACAGAAAGGGACGGTTGGGAAAACCAAAGAGCAGATGAATATATGGACAGATGATAGATCCTCTACCTCCACATGGACAGCTGGAGAGATAAATGGACAGAGATGAGTCTCCATGTGACGTCAGCGGTTCTTACCCAGTACGGCCATGCAGTCCACAGCCGTCCTCCAGTCTCTGTAGTTCTTGTCAAAGTTGTAGAAGAGCCTCCTCATGCAGTCCTTCAGCGCTGCGTCTCTCTTCTCCTCGAATCCCTGCAGCTCTGAGAAGAGCCGCTCACTTTCCTTCGTCACGTAGCGCTTCCAGCCTTTCTTGGTGGATTTCACTTCATACTCTTCAGGGATGTTCCTCTCTGAAACGCTGTCAGGAACTTCCATCTGAAAGCGGTTCCGCCCGGTTCCCCAGTATGCCATGTTCTTACAGCCGAGCCTCTTCTTCTGCCGCTCCAGGTAGTCCTGCAGATCCCGTTCGCAGGTTTTGATTCCTGCGAGAGCCTGGTCGAACTCCGGATCAAAGCCGGTCTTCGGGGTTATGACCCCAGTGGTGCGGGCTTTCTGGTGGTCGAAAGCCGTTTCCCAACGCTTCAGCTCTGCCGACAGATCTGGGAAGAGGCCGTCCTCTTCCGTCTTCAGGCTGACAATCTGACGAAGCAGCGTGGAGCGAAAGTTTCCTGAAGCCGGCGTGAAAGTAGAAATGATCTCTTGCATGGTTTTGAAGCCTTCTAGAGCTGACAGGAAGTCGGCAATCTTGCGCTTGCTGTAGGTGACTTCCTCATAGAGCACCGCTCTGGAGTCCGGGTGGTCCTGGCCTTTCAGAGGGGTCCCAATGCTGTGGATTTTACTCAGAAGCCGTTCCAGATCCGGAAGCTTCTTCAGCAGCTCTGAGACGTCGGCGGCCTGAGCCTGCGCTCCAATCAGGTCGTCCATGGCGTCCAGCCTGTCCCTGATGGAGGCGGGGTTACACAACGGAGCACACACCCACTGCTTCAGCAGCCTCTTACCAAACGGAGTAGAGCAGGAGTCTAAACGCTCCAACAGCGTCCCTTCGGTTCCCCCTGAACCGTTCTGGAAGATCTCCAGGTTGGCCAGTGTCACACCGTCCAGGACCATCCGCTGACGGGTCTGGGAGAAAAAAGTGGCGGGTCCAGCAGCTTTCTCCAACTCCACATCAACAGGGACGTACTCTTCGAAGTTGGCCATGGAGAGCAGCTCTTTGTCGACCAGACATTTCTTCAGGTAGAAGATGCAGCCGCCTAAAGCCGACAGCGCCAACTCATAGCCTTCCTTAGGGGACAGACACAAGGAGTCGGTCTCCGAAGTCATCCTCCGCAGGAGAGCAGGGAGGAATCCGTCTCCAGCCGTCTCCTCAAAGTAATTCTCCTCTGAGAGGGTTTTCAGCGTCTTCTGAGCATCCCAAAACTGTGTCCCTGCATTCAACCCTTCCTGCAGCGCAGAGGACAGAGACGCCTTCAAGATTTTGCGGGTCTCGGCAGACGGGTTACTCTTTTCGTAGAGAACCTCAGCAGGGGGGAAGTGTGCAATTAAGGTGCGTAGCCGTGAGCAGTGGCGATCATCTGAGAACTGACCAATGTGGAAATATCCCACTGATGTGTCTGCGAAGCAAACGCCGTAGGTGCGATGGCGTCCAGAGCTCTCGTCTTCAGCCTTTTCCTTTAAGCTCAGGAGGAACTTGCTCTGGCTCTCTGAAGGAGCGCCGTCCAACACACTGTAGGTTTGGGTCCCGCGGGTGATAATTCGGCAGACTTCCCTTCTGACGACGCGGTCAAACTTCGTGGGCTTGGCCATGGTCTTGCAGCGCGCTTCCATCATTTCCGGGGTCTCTGTTTGCTCCACGCGGGCCACCTTGTAGCCCTTCTGCACCAACACGTCTGAGAAACGCGCAAAGCCGATTTCCGGGAAGCCAGAGTGCGCCCACGTGCCTTTCATGAACGTCAGGCCAAGCTCGTTGACGCCAATCACAGCGTCCATGTGGTACAGCTCGTAAAACTTTCCCACCTTGTAGAAAATCACAGTGTCAAACATCCCAGACTTCAGCTGCCACCAGCGACGCATCCCAGGAGTGTTTCTGTTCAGGAAGTCTTCGGGTACGTACAGGGTGGTCGGGTCGTAGTCGTCCTCACTCTGACGGCGTCTCTTCCCGTCCTTCCTCCGACCGTCCTGCAGCCATTCCAGCTTCTCATGATCCCAGATTGTCGCCCCTCCGGCAGGACCGGATCCGTTTGCTTGGCTCTCAAAGCTGTCCGGGGCGGAGAAGGCAGACAAGCGGGATTTGGCTTCAGCTGTGATCGTCTTTGGAGCTCGTTTAGGTCCAGCTGAGGGCGTAACCGGCATCTTTGCTTTCTTACTAACGGCTTTATCTGCGGGACGTTTGCGCTTCACAGGCTTGATCGGGCTGCCTACTTCTGATTCTTGGCTACTCTCCTCCTCCTCCTCCTCTTCACCGCTCACGGTCGCCTCTTCCTCCTCTTCCTCGCTGGTGGATGCAGCTTGCTCTGGTTTGAACTCCTCGTCTGATCCGTCGCTGTCTGAGGCCACGATGATCCGGCGGCGCTTGGGTTTGCCTCCTTGCTCTGCGGAGGAACGCGAAGATCGTCGACCGACTTTGGACAACTTCACTTCTTTGCTTTTCTTTTCGTCCATGTCACTGGCCTCTTCATCACTCACTGCTGACTTGTCAAGCTAAGAAAAAACAAACAAGTACATTTCAAATAATGATTGAATTAAAACATTAATTGAGTTAAATTCAGGTCATGAGATTAATTAATCTCATTCTAACAGGCTTTTTATATTCACCTCCATTTCTTCTTCTTCATCCTCCTCTTCCTCATCAGATGGATCCCTGCAGACCGGCATTTTTAGTCGTTTCTCAGGACTATCGAAAAAAGATTTATCAGCAAGCTCCATCGCACGACGGATCACAGGTTTGCTGCTGAAGAACACCCCCCCCGGTTTAACATCACTGCTGTCAGACCCTGAAGAGACACAATCTAGATTAGATTACCCACACAAGGACTCAATACAGACTGAAACATTTGAATCATTGATACTGTTTTAATTATGACTAGTATAAACAGCTCACCTTGGTACTCTTTAATGTATTTGGTGCTGACCCATCCTCTAGTTGGAGGTTCGTCAAAGAAATGGACATGTATGCGCTGATCCCGACCTTTGCCCCTCATTTGCTGGCCTGTCAGAGGTTGAGGTACCACCATGCATGGCCACCAGGGGTGTCCTTCCAGTTTGGCCCACACGAGGGCGCCAGCACCAAATGAGCATTTGGAGCTGCCAAAGAGGAAAAGAAGAAGTCATAAATCAAATAGTGTAATTTCAATATCTTTTAAAAACAAGAATTGCTGCAAAAGTTTGACTAAAATTAATATGACAATTATGCCAGTGACAGAGGATGTAATCTTATAGCCTGAATGGTATATTTAAGTCATTTTTTAGATAAAGGTCAACTATTAATGACCTAGAGTATTGAATATTTTATACTCTAAAATAAATGGTTAAACAGAAAAAAAGCAGACTCTCAAAAACAATAAGCTGCTACTACAAACCTGTCAGCTTTATAGCTTCAGCTACTTTAAACTTCTATTCAAGAATAATCTAGGATAGGTTGTTGTTGATCACTTATATGTTTTTTATTCTGCTTTTTGACTAGAAAGCACTTTAGGACAGTGTTGTAAACACAACACATGCTGCCACACCTGCAAATCATCATCATGCCTTCAGTTTTTCAGATTTGATCAGAGATGGAGATGATTCATGTTTGAGGTTTACAACAGGGAGGCTTGGTTTGCAACCACAACCCGCATCACACGTTTGAGAACTACGAAATTAGTTTTTTGCAACGTTTTGAACATAAAGCTTGCTAACCATGCTGTCATTTTTTCAGTCGGACGGGGAAATAAAACGTTACCAGCGACGCCAGGAATTACACGGTTCCAAAAACTGACCTGTTTTCAGTCGTCGCGGCCTTGTCTCCGAACAGTTTCTTCAATCCTCCGCTTGCAGTCTTGTTCTGTTTAACTTTGGGGTTCTTACTCGGCGGCTGCTGCTGCTGCTGGTTGCTTTGCGTCTGTCTGGCCTCCTCCTTGGGAGAGGAGTTGGACTTTTCCACGGAGCTCGGCAGGTCCGCCTCGGCCGGGGAGGAACGCTGCTTCGGTTTGGAAACCGGCGGCGGCGACTTGGTGAAAAAGTTGAACAGAGAGCTTTGCTTCGCCATGTGCTCTCGATTAAATCCAGCTTTCGCTGCCTAGTTCAGATACAGTTCCGAAAGGTAGAGCCGTCCTGAACCTCCAGTCGCCGCTATCTCCACCACTTAGCATCCAGTAGCCGCTGCGCTCGCTCCTCGCGGGAAACAAACGCAGTGACGTTGTGGGCGTGAACGAAAGCTTTTGTCCAATGACAGGCGACGACACTTAACGTGGAAGAAACGAAATCAAAACACAGCTTCGCTTGTTGGTCACGCTGTTGGCGCGAATACTTCATTTTCCTCATAAACATACAAGCTGGACCTCGTGGTCCACTTGAGTACCGAAAATTGTACTCAAGTAAAAGTATCACTACTTCAATATAATTTTACTCAAGGAAAAGTGAAAAGTAAAAGACATTACTCAAGTACTGAGTAGTTTAAAGTCTAACTGAAACATACATAAATATAAGTCTGAATATTTACACACAGTATAATAAGTTTGCATATAAAAGTTTGCATAAAATAAACACTTTCATACAAAAAATATGAACCCCCTTTGAACCTTTTCAAGTTTTACCAAATTATTTTTTTTTAATTTTTGACAAACCAGTATAAGACAGAACATAACTGTGAAGTACAGTACATAGAAAAAAGTAGTTTTTTAAGTGTACCTCTAGATCAGTTCTGAGTTGGCTGTTATGGGCTTTGATTAGGCCCCTATGACATACGACAAAACGTCCACCTCAGTTTCAAGTGTTGTGTAGTCTCTTATTTTCCACCAGGCTAAGACACTTTAGCTCTAACAGGAACAACGCTCTCTCTCCTTGATCATTCAGACTCAGTGTAGAAAGTGAAGGGATTGCTATCAATTTAATTTAGAGCAAATATGGGATTTTATTCAAATTAATATCAGTTTTACTGTTTGTCTTGTAAAGAACCCTGAGATGAGATTTGTCATGAAATGCTGCTAATTAAATACATTTTTATATTGTACATTTTTCTTAGCTTTCAAGACTTTGCTATAGACAAAAATATAGATTTTTTTGTGATGGAGCAGTTATTATTTGACAAGGTGGTAGATGGCAGATCTTTCTCTAAAGTATCTCAAAAAAAGCTGATGAGTATAAAATAATGTGTTATATGGGACTCTCCATTATCAAATGTGTGCAACCGAGTGAAGCTATAAGTGCATTCCCACTCTGAACCCATCAGCCTGCCTTTGTTGCAGCACAACCGCAGCAAAGGCACAGCTGCAGCAAAGCTGAGAAAGAGATGAGAGGAAGCTACCAGCAAAGAAAATGAATGACCTCTGTGTCAGTGCAGATTAGCGTTGCTCAAAGCTTTTCCTGCAGTAGTCACCTATCACCAACAGAGTGCAGCAGAATGACAGAAACCTCACCAGAAAACCAATACACACTATGCAAAAAAAATAGTTAATTACAGGATTATTACAAGAGCTGTTGAAATCTAACTTACAGCTATACATATTGTACTATTTGAAGTCAGCATTGAAGGAGACGTCAGTAAAACTCTTTATCTGAAAGTCGTGTTTGCACAACATCACTGCTGGACAAAATGCTAAAATACTCCACTGCAGAGAATGCAAAAACCCCACCACAATAATGATCATAAAATAAAGACGGCCTTACATATTCCACACAAGCAAACATCCTCCCACGTATGACTTTTTTGGCGTATGGTGTGTGGGTGATAGAAAAGCATCTAATTAAGATGGAAACTCACACAGCAGTTATGTCTCAGTTCAGTAAGACTAGAGACCACCACTGTACAAGAAGCAAACAATAACGAAACAGTGAAATCAGAATCTGTAAGGAAGATATCAGACTGATGCTAGGTTGTGTGTGTCAATGTTCATCAGGCAACTCATACAGAACCTCAATGATCAGTGTCTTTTAGCTCAGTGAAAGCAGCTAATTATGGTTCAATTATACAAAATTGAAGAGGATTCTCAAAATAAGGACAAAGAAAGAGAAAATTGCTCACCTTGTTCTTTTCTTCTCAGGTAAAGCTTCCAGCTGCCCGGAAAACAGGAGCTTTAGAGCAACTAATTATCAGTGAAAATATCTTTTGTAGCCAACAAAGGGAGTTTTTCTAAACAGACTCTAATGTGACGTTGTAAGAAAATAGAATTTTTGTCTCTTTATTTTAACATTGATCTGAACTAGTGGAAAATGCCACGAACAGCAGAAAACAAACTCTGCACATCACTGAAACACAGTGACATGAGAAAAGCTCATTTCAGAGCATTCCTGAAAGAAAATCTGTAAGAGTTTACAAAAAACTTGAGGCTGGGAAGGAGGTTAACCTGTTCGTTCATCCAAGCATAAATCCAATTGAATATTGAGGCTGAGAAGAAAAATGGGCAAAAAAGTATTGATTAAATGTCTGCAGCTGGTATAAACAAACTCTAAAAGACAGCCGAATGGATCGAATATGACAACTGTTGTCACATTTTCTCAGTATTTTTGTTTCTGAATAATTTTGAAAACTGTCTAACATTTCAATTCCATCTCACAATTCTGGACTGCTAACAGTCATATTCAGTAAATTAGATTCAGATGAGGCTCATTTGTGAGATTAACTAAACTGAAATATCCCAAGATATTAGTAAAAATGTGTATAAAGGCAACCTGTAGTCAATTAAAACATACACTGTAAAGAACTTGTTTCTAATTTACAGTAAAATGCTGGCAGCAGAATTTTACCATATAGATACAGTACGTTACCATAAATTAGAGAATTATGTGTTTCTTTTCAATGTTAAACTTTATTTCATGTCTCTTCACATCTCCTTCCCTTTCAGTGATGATACACTGAGAGCAGCAAACAACACACTCATAAACTATTCATATCCCAAACACACTGGAGGACATGATGGTCTCTTCCCTGTCTGGGCCGAGTCGAGTGTTTTATGAAATAAAATGGGTAAGTAGGGTAAAACGCAGCATTAGATGACCCTATAAAATGTTACAACTTCGTCTGCCCTCTGTGATGCGGCCATCACACGGTTTTAAAACTGCTCCGGGAGAAATTGATGTTTTAATACAGCCTTCCCATCTGCTTAAATTATGCACCAGGCGGCAAAGCCGAACATTTTTCCTTCTCGCTTTATTCTGAAATGACAGATTAAAAGTAGTGTTCTCCGAAGAGAGTAAACAGAAAGTGTCAAAGTGACCAATGGTAACATGAAAAGCATTTCTTCTCACACTGAAAGTAATCTGGACCTGGCAGCACATGCCCACATCAGAAAGAATGACTTTTCATCGTTTCCATTCTTGGCTAAGAAGACATGCAAATCCAGCACTGCGTTGGCTGAAGATCCTACTTCTGTTGCTGGAACAACCATATAGAAAAGTCATAATGTCAAGGCAGCTTTTAATGCAATTCTCAAAATAAGATGGTTAAACATCAGGAAAAGCTGCACTTTGCAAAGTTTTGCTGTCCTATGCTGCTTGGTGGCTCTAAATTAGGAAAATTGCTTCAGTAGAGTGCCTTTCATCATTGTTAATGAGGCCTATTAGTAGTTTGAAGGAACGCAGCGCCAGACACTCAAGAATAAACAAAGAGATCCTACACACAGTGGCTTGCAAATGTATTCATACACAGAGTTTTAAAAAGCATTGTTTAGTGATTATATTGAAGTATTAAGTATTATAATGGTTTCAAATTTTCATCTCATATTAAGGCTGAAATGTGAATTCAAAAATATATATTCTACTCCTTTAACATATGCAGTATATATATATATATATATATATATATATATATATATATATATATATATATATATATATATATATATATATATATATATATATATATATATATATATATATATATATATATATATATATAAGTGAAATTAGTTTACTCTGTTCATAATGCTTTTTGGCTGAAGCATTGCATGTTTGGAGAATTTTTCTCTCTGGTTTTAGATGCTGTGCAGCTGGAAGGAGTTTTGCTCTTTCTTCCTTACTACCAGACTGTTGATATAATGTGTAACCATGGCAACAAAATCCTCGATCTATGACCTCAATTCCCAGAGGAGGTGAACAATAGGCTTCATGGATGCAGAGAAAAGGAGGGAAGTTCAAACAATCTCAGAATGGGCAAGCTTCATATCCCCAACTCCAACATTTCTCTGCCTGGCTTTTTAACCATAAAACCAGGCGCAGATTTAAGGAGGAGCAGCAAAAGCAAAGGAGGTGGATAAGCCTTGCTTGGCAACAACTTGTTTTCATCCAGGACATGTTACTGTTGAGTATTGTTTCTGCTGTACGGATACTGAGCTGTTAGCGGGTCATAGTAGACACAACAGTCTTCAGTCAGAGGCCTATTTACAATCACTGCGAGACTGACTGCTCCTGGAGATCATTCCACACAGCTCACAGCATCACCATCCACAACAACTCTTTAAGGATAATATCAGTAGTAGGACAACATTTAATTTTATTTTGAGATTAATCAAGTATTTTTGAATCGAATTGCATTGAGCTCTGGTTTTGGTATAGGACACTGCATCTGAAACTTGGAAACTATATATATATATATATATATATATATATATATATATATATATACTGTATATATTTATATAATTTCAAAACAGCCTCATGGGTGTTTTATTTCAGTCTGAAAATCATGTCCGTTACATCTATCTTGGGAGTAGCGACAAATGGCTATTCTGTTTCCATCTGTCTTGTTTTAAACCCCATTTTGCTTCGATGGGTCGCACCGCCACTGCTTGACCTGTCAAAGTATTTTTATTTATTGATTAATTTATCCACCTTTGTTGCCATGCCTTGCATGCTCTCTTGTTGCTCCATACCAGTGCTGATAGAGACCGAGGGGTTCCTAAAGGATAATGAGGAACACACAACGGACTCATGAGGAGAGTAATTTGTGAAACACTGCTGAGGATGTAGAGAGAGAGAGAGAAACAACATGAAATAAAACTCAGCCCTGTCCTTCCTTCCTCCACCCCCCTCCACCCTGTCTGCAGCTTTATAGGGTAGAGCAAATAAAGCCAAGTTCTCTCTCTGTTGTGGCTGTTACGCTGCACTAACATAAAACAGACTTTATAATTACAGGGTTTCATTATTTCTTAATGCTAGAACCTGCAGACTAATTAGACCCCTAATATAAATGTAGTCTTCCTCATTGCTCTACATTTCCTCCACCTGCTATTGAACTAAAATGCGTACGTTTCATTCACATATTAATTCTGCTGCCTCAGGTGAAGTGAAGACAGCCACAGATAGCTGAGTGATAGTGCAGTCAGCAGGTTTAACAGTGTATATATTTTTTCCTGCTCACAGAGAAATGAGGCAAAATGAGGAAGAGGAGGTCGAGGAAGATCTTTTGTATGCAGTTTTTTTTGCTCCCCTCACAATCAAAAGTTGAAATTCTGTACATATTCAGAGTTGTTTCGTCTATATTTTAGACATTTTCTAAAAATATGCAAACCAAAACCATCAGCTACCCAGGAGAGAAAAATCTTGTATTATCACAGTTTTTCATCATCTGTAGGATTTATGCTCCACTTGAGACACACCGAGTTGTGAACGCTGCACACTGATTTGCAATTCAAAAGCTATTTAACCACCCTCATTTTTAAAATAGTTTTTTTTACTGCTTGGCCCTAAATAACGGGAACTTGTCTTTTCCCAACAAGTGAGTGAAAACCAAAGCGCTTTCTTTATTTTTAGAAGGCATTGCATTCACTGTCTCAGTCTAAAGCACCATTATTATGCTTTGAGCAATGTAATTATGTTGAATGCGATGCCATTTCACATCAATCTTTATTCATTTATCCTTACTAATTGAAAAGATTTTTTTTTACAGTTTAATTGAGTAAATGTCATACTAACGTCTCTGGGTTTCTTAAAAACAATTCCTTCTCTATTATTATGAAGGAACATATCAGTGTTTATACAACTATTGCATGTCTTCATTTCAATAGGGTTTCTGCATGTTACTCTGTACACTGGTGTGAACAACATCAAAAACCCCAAAAACAAATAGTTAAAGGAGGATGCAGCTTATCAAAAGAGGCTCTCTGAGCCTGCAACAATGAATTCTTCTTCATTTAAGTGAAACACATAAACCTGTTCTAAACAGAAAACATGTGACCTTTATCTGAGTTTTTTAAGGAAAATCAGTCATTTTAAAACACGTTTTTCTGACGCCAGGAAAGCTTTTTCAGTTTCACCCTTCAAACTCGACATGCACTTCCTTGTGTGTTGATAAGATATCTATAACAGCTCTGTCTTGAAGGCTGTCACTGTCTAGAGCTGTAAATAGAAAAAAGACTGCTGTATTGACAAGAAAAATGAAAAATGTCAGAACAAAACTGAAGTTATTGTCTTTGGTCCTAAAGAGGAACTATCTCGAGTCAATGGAGAGCTTCAGTTGTTACAACTAAACACCAGCGATCAGTCTCGGAACCTGAGAGTAGTAATGTTCTCTGACCTGAACCTTCAGAGTCACATAAAGACAGTCACAAAGTCAGCCTTCTATCACCTGAAGAACATCTCCAGGATTAGTGGACAAAAGGACTCAAACCAGCAAATTTTGATAATAAAATATCCAACATAAGTAACCTTGATTTAATATATTAAATCAAGGTTTTATTAGCTAACATTTAATAAACTCCCAGAATACTGCATATTCATTTTTCTTTGTTAAGCATATAGTTTCAAGTTATGTTGAGCTTGAGTTTTGTTGTTCTTGTGACTTTTGCGATAAAAATTCTTGAAAGTACCGTCCCCAACACCTGCAACCCCGAGTCACTGAAGTGTTGAAAGCTGAAAGCTTTTCTCCTCACCTTCAACTTAATTAGCCTTTTATCCGCCGTGAACTCCCACAATTTAGCCACGCAGACAGCCAATATTTCCTGTATTGCTAAACGCCTCTCTCTGCTAATCAAAGATCATATCAAAGTGCATTAGCTGAACTGGTGAGTTGGCTTTATCTGTTAACCCCTCTCTCCCTTTGCCTCCTCTTCAGTGGTAATTGAAGGAGAAGATGTAAAAAGGGTAATTGCCTCATCGCTCAGACTGATCCACTTCTCTGTATGCAAATGGATAATTTCAACAACGGCTTAACAGTTTTCACGCACTACCTTTTACTTCAGCTTCGCTCCGGGTCTGATCAGAGCTCGGCTGCATATTTAATATTCTTTTCTGGATCGTTTGATGACATAAAAAGTGAGCGTAAGGCAAGCTTTGCTCAGATGAAATGGATTGCTGATGTTTTGAAATATTGTACGTCTGCAGATTGAGGCATGGACATTACATGTGAAGACCTGATCTACAGTCTGCAACTTGACTAAACAAAATACTGTACATTTTTTTTTAAAACTATTAACTTTCATTTTTTACTGATCATTTCAAAAGAGCAGCTAAAAATGGGAAACTTGCCTTAAATAGCCTTTTGAAACTCAGATCAGCTCCACTTGTTTTTACTGAAATTCAGTTGTTTGGAGTCTCATTTTTATGTGTGCTCAGTGGATGACAAATCTGGGCAGCTGACAGGCCAGTTCAGCACCCAGAATATTTCGCAGCAGATCCATGCTGTTGTGTTGCATGCAGAATGAGATAACAGCTGTTTCATCAGCTTATGCACTGATTTCAACTACATGTTTGTGTCAAGTTTTAACGCAGCGCTGAAAATCACAGCATCAATTTGGAGCTCCAGCATTAATGTCAGATAATCTCAGTCTTTCAGTCACTTAATTTTCTGTTCTTTTCCCTTTTTCGGGAATTACAGTTTGTACTTTATTTTTTAGCTGCATTTTCAAAGAAAAAAAAAAATTTCAACACTGACTGAACAGGACTGATATGTTTTAACAGATGATGTTCAACTGTGGATTTAAACACGCCCACTGGAGCAGAGATAGGTTACATAATTTAGATAATAAACTGTGAATTAACTCAATATGGAGTGCACTCTCCCATACGTATCTTAATGTGGCGTAATGATGTGCAGTGAAATATAGTAGAGCTCTTTTTCCAGTAGTGTTAGGAGATCTTTCAGTGAAATAAAGTTGTGCAGTATCACACACAGAGGGCCAATGGGTATTCATTGTGCACTCTTCCCTGTTTTTCTGCTGTAGAAAATGAGTCCATGACTGTTCATCTGAAAACACTTTCTATTTGTGCTGCAAAACCCATCTGGTGCAATTCAACTGTAAAACAACAATTTTGTTTGGAGGCTTGTTTTTTTTTTTTTTTTTTTTAAAAAACCCAAAACGACTAATGATCTGGGACAACATTTTAATACAATTAGCAGTCAAGATTCTTTGGTAAAAGTCACCAGGAATACAACGTCAACTTGGCAACATTACCCCATGCTACTTTGCTAAAAATCTCCAAATTTCTCAAAGTGTGAGGTGAATCTTTGTTCACAGTTTTTCTTTTGGTTTTAGTTCTGAACTCTGACCAGGCTGTTTAATAACTTTCTTCTTCATGAAGTCATTCTGTATTTAACTTCAATGTTTGAGATGCTGAAAAATGAAATCCTTCTTCATCTTAAGCAATTTTTAATTAAAATTTTTAACTGTTTGTAATTTTATACAAAACTCCAGCTCCATTAAAATGAAAGCAACCCCAGAGCATGATGCTGCCACTGCTTTGGGTATTGTGTTCTTTTGCTGATGAACAGTTTCTGCATTCTCTTTTGGCCAAATATGCAGAACAAGCCTCTGAATTGAGGCCCAAAAGCGTAAGCTTGGTTTTATCAGACAACAACACATTCTCCCACAAGGATTTAGGAGATTTTCGCCATGCCAAGATCTTTTGGCCGGAAGAAATCAATTCTGTTGGGCAACCTTCCACAGTGCAGGCATATTCAGAAAGCAGGAGATTGTTTGAGTTTTGTCACATGTAAAACACAACCAGTGGCTGCCAGAAATTCACGTTCAGTGTTAGAGTCACCCTCCACAGCCTTTTGTCCAGTTTGTGTTCCATATTTTATTTTTGGAGAAAATTCCTCGTTTTGTAAAGTCACTTTTGTCCATATCTTCATTTGGTTCATTTTTATTGAGTTGTTTTGACTTAATTATATATAATAAAGCAAAAACATCAAATTAAGTATAACAAAATGCATTTGACATGACAGCAGATAGCAATAAACAAAAATCCTTCAAGAACAGCAGACTTTATTTAAAAAACATGATTTGCTTAACTAATATCAGATGTGAACTCAAGAAAACTGAGCGCTAAAACTGAATCAAAGGTTTCTTCGATAAAATATTGATCCAAGGGTTTGTTACTCCTGTTTTAATTCAGAATCAAATACATGCTGTTGAATTATGCGTCACATAGACATAAAAGCAATTTTAAAACTGGGTAATTATTAAAAGATTAAATGATATTCTTAGAGGGATTGTAAGACTGAAATCTCTTATATCAAAGTCATCCTCTGAACCAAGTAGATGTATTACAAATGTGCTTCTCTTTGATTATTTAGTGATTAAAGACTCTTCTGAACCTGACGTCAAATTCAATTACTGTCTGCTGCTGTTTGAATTTCTAAGAATGGATTGGACATCAAATTTAAATGGACAAAGTCTTAAAAACACTTGTCTATGAAAAGCTTCTCAGCCAAATCCTTCATGAGAAAGTCAAATGAAGACAAATGGCGTTCAGAGCGAAGGAAAGCGGGTATTTTATCAGGAGCTACTACAAAGCGATGCTATCTGGCTGCAGCTGCAACAGAGAATTTCACATTTAACAGGATACTCAAAGAAAAACCCCCCGACATGAGCAGTCACTGATAAACAGCAGGGATTCAGTGCCGCAGTGTAAGAAGTGAGGCACATGTCAGTGACACCAGCTGAAACCCAGAAGAAACACTTCAGCCTGCTGCTGGAGATTTCACTGCAGTCCCATCTCCCTGTGGAATAATCTCTCTGTTCGCTCGGAGAAACTGGGAGTGTGGCAAAGCGGTTTGTTTGCACGCCTGGAAAGTCATAAAACTGACGGGGGAAAAAAACAGAGAAAGAGTTTATCTTTAATGGTTTTCTGAATAACAGCATAACTTCAGGTGCTGCTGTAAAAAAAAAAAAAGGACTTTTTTGGGGAAATTGATGTTCTTCCCACTATTTTGCACAACTTTGGAAACATGCCAGTATTCCGGTAAAACAAAGACCCTGCTGATCATTTGTTAAGCATAAGGAGCAGGAAACACTGCAGTCCTTTTAGGTGGGTGTTCGCTGCTTCAGCAACAACACTGGAATGTTTTCTGTCCATCCTCACAGGAGAAACAAGCCTTTGAGACAGAAAATTGCTGCTGAGTCCAGGCTTTGTGGCAAATTTCCTCTGCACAGGCTCCTCTTAAGGCCTTTGCGCAGCGAGATAATTTATGCTGCTTTTTTTTTTTTTGGCATAATTTGCTGGGATCAGACTAATCTCAATAATGAATGCAATTACAGGTTCCCCTTTATGCCTAACATCCTGATCGGCCCATTACTGTAAAAGCCAAGCTGTTTCATGGTCCTGCATGTGTTCTGTTTGCAACAGGGTCCGAGGAAATTAATCCAGCAGAATCACATACTGAGAACCACTGATAACTTACTGTTAAATCAGATCGATGAATACAATTGAATGATGAGCGTTTAGTAGGGGGAAAAAAAAGTCCCCCTTCAATGTTTTTGCTCAGAAATGTGAAGCTAAAGGAAATATTCGCTTCAACATCAGAATAATAGTTTTGGGTGTGGACAAATGAGGAATTTGATTTTGGTTCTTAAACGCTCAAAGTGAACAACCAAAAAAAAGAAATACAAAACTTTTGAGAAAATAAAATAAGAATAAAGGACCAATATGTATATGGATTTACTGACATTTATTTTCAGAAGGAAATTAAAAATGAAGATTTAACATAAGAGTACAAATATTCTTATTTTGTTTAACAGAAAAGGAGTTGACGATTGAAGATCTAAGTTGTTCATTGTCTTCATCAAAGCGACAGTGTGTGGAAGAAATTGCTCTGCAGAACCAACCTGGAGGTAAGAGTTAAAAAAAAGTTTGTGTCCAGAATGTGTGGAGTCTGCAGAGATTTTACCTGCCCTAAATACATTACAGATCTGCTCATGTTATGTCAAAATTCAGGTTTTGGGGGTACAGAAGCAGCATTCAGCTCCAGTGCACCAAACATCTGGAACAGACTTTCAGAATACTTCAAAACTGCTGAAACACTGAGTTCCTTTAAATCCAGGCTAAATCTACATGCAGGACTTCTGCAGTGCTCTGCATCTATCTCCAAAAATCGCAATGTTACACTTAGCTTTTAGTTTGAAGGTGACAGAAATCTTTTAAGGAGTATAAATAATTTTGCATTGGAAAATTGGTTTTGGAAATCCAAACCAACAAGCAGCAGAGCTAATTTCGGTCTCCATAACTGTTATTTATTGCTGATTTTAAAGTTTCAATTTAAAAAATGTATATGCTATATTCTGTTTTCACTCTAATTTTTTTGTTCTAGTTTCTTCATAGAAGAACAAAGATACAAATTTCACCAGCGACCGTGTTTTAAGGATATTTAAATTTTATTTACATGGTTAGGATAATGTTCTCGTTGCAAAGTTATCAAAAATTTTTCACGCTCTTGAGATGATAAAGCAAGACTATAATTATGATAGGCTTCTGCTGCAGATAGCGTATAATTTTAATTTTACATTTATTTTCTGGGGGATCATTAAAACAAAAATTGTAAATGAATGAAAGAAAAAAAAAAAACCTTTCTGTCTCAGGGTAATGTAGATGAAATCCTTCACATAAGCTCATTATTTAGCACGTTTTAGCTTTGTTTAATCCACATAAAATCCCAAGAATCCAAATGAGATCTGTAGCTTTTTGAAGCTTATGAGCAGACTTATTCTTGGCAGTAATTTCCTGGAATTGGTGCTGCTGTCTGAGAAAACTCCAGAAGGATCATTAGGGAATCATAATGCAATAATCATGTAACATCAGAGTTATTATAACAAAGATTTTTCTGAAAACTCCATAAATGGCTGAAAAATATTCCCCTTTAGGCCATCTTGAATCCTTCTACTGGCTAATTTTCTCTCATAAATCTTTTAAAACAAGCCATTAGCATAGAATAAGAATGAATAAAACAAGGAAAAGTCAGCATCATTATCATTTAATGTAACTCCTTTCTCATCTCATATAGGTTTCATTTTCCGTTACATAAATATAAAAGTACAATCATTTGTATAAATGTGCAACTTGCAAACTGAATTAATTTGCATACATTAACTGGATGTTACAGCATAAAACAAGCAACATGAGACACACTGAGGTATGAAATGATGCTGAGGTGAGTACAGGTTAAAGTGAGTACAGCACTTTAACCTGCCATCAGGTTAAAGTAAGATGGCAGAGTTTCTAAATCAAGAGTGTGGCTCCAAATCATCTGCCTTTTTGGGAAAAAGAAGAAGAAGAAGAATTAAAAAGGCACAAATGTCCTTTAAATTTGGAATATTAAAGTCAGTACAACTTTTAAAGTATTGAGCAGCCTTGTAGAGTGGAGAATAGATCTAACAGATATGACTGTCAACCAACTTAATGTCATGAACACTAAGAAGCTAACACGCTCTTTCTTCGCTGAAATCCAAGAGAGCAAATTGTTATGCATCACACTGTGATTATGGAGGGAAAAGCTAAATAAAAGATAATTCTGCCACCGCTCCGTCAACCGCGTCAACAAATTACACACTAACAGCATCTCCAGCCTTTTTTCCCCGTGTCAAGCTAATTGTTTTATTATCATACTTGCCACGGAAGCATGACATTTTAATGAAGAGCCGCTGCCTACGGAGCCGTGTGAATACAGCACAATATTTGTTTACAGGAAATAAACAGTGTCAGTGATCATTTCCAACAGTACAAGCCTGAATTAACACTGAAAACTTCGCTGCAGCTCATGCAGCACCGCCACCAGGACCTGCTTTGTTGTAGGCAAGTTGTGCGGCTCCCACTTTTGAATTTTGCATCGTCTCACTTTACTTATAGGGTTTATTTAAAACGTGAATATTCCAATTCAGAAGCGTTCCTGCTGCAGCCAAACACAAATGATACTTAAAGACCAACTGTTTTCTCTCACAGAAGATACAGTGAACAGCAGGGCCATTAAAACCATTGTCATCAATGGAAATCAATTTTTGCAAACTGCAAAAGGATTGTGAGGTACGACTTGCACAAGCTCTGCTTGTCATAAAAAAGGAAAATGTTTTTATATGCAATGACTTCTGTAAGGCAATTGATTTAAAGCCACACATACACATAAAGTGACGAAATGTTACTCTTGATATGACGACAGCGTCAGCCAGAACTCTACATACACTCACCATAGACCTAAATATGATTTTAATTTCAAGCCTGTGATGATTGATTTGAACAGTTCTTTTGTTTAGGTGGAATTACTGCACAAAACAATAACTGAAATTTCTATTATCCTGTATGGCTTTTTTTTTTTTTTTTTTTAAGCCATATAGGATTTAAATTTAAAATACAGGCTAAAATTATATACACACACTGCCATTTTTGAGAAAAAAACAGTGGTCAAATATTTAACCAAAATTCCACCTGGACCTGGATGACGACAGCAAAAACATTTTTGATTAGTTGGGGTGTGTGTGTGTGTATATATTCAAGTATCAAGTTAAATTCTTTTTATTGTGTATATTATAGAAAATCCACAATAAGGTCAAAGTAAATTTTCTGCTTTTAAAAGTCATCTAAAGTGAACATTTTGTGTTTTTTGTTGACGATAAAAATCATTTAACCGCTGCGGTCATATCATGATGAGTCTATGCAAATATCTGAGCGCCACTGCTTGCATCTTAAAAAGCTTGACGTGTTTCAGTTTCAGGAAAAATACAGATTAAAACATGATCATAATAATTTGAGCAACATATTCAGCAGAGCTGTGGCCTATATTCAAGAAAGAATTCAAAGTAGTATTTTGTTCAGTCCTGTGTTGTATGATCTGACAGCACAAAATGCTAAACAATGTCATCCTTTTAGAGAGGAAGGTTATGGACATGCAGCAGCTGATTACATAGATGCACTGTTGAAGGAAGCTATGAAGCCTCTGCCACTTTAATATTAGTTCTCAGAGAAAAGGTGAAGGTTCATATATAATATTATTCATACTGCACTGATTATTTTGAAAAGGTGTCAACAATTCAACTCCTTCTTACCTGTGGAGACAAATTATACCAGGGAAATCTTCATTGGATTCAATATGTAATTTGGTGCAGAATATTCATATGACTGCGAAGACATTTTAGGGGTGTGTAAGTTCACTGCTGTTGTGCTGCTGTGAGCTTTGACACATTTCCACCTCAACATTAGTCTGTGTTTTGGGGAAACATAAAATATAAACTTGTTCCAATGAAAAACAGTAACAAACGCAACAAATTCTGTACATTTTGAAATGCTTTGCTCTCGTTCTTTTCTCGTATTCATGCTTTTGCAGGATGGACAAATTCTGGTTCTTTTATTCCATTTTTCTGCAGAGTGACTGTATGACAGACAAGTTGAAGCAGATACTTTGTTCCATGTGTAGATATTTGAGCTATATGTAGAAAAATAGATTTGAAACAGTACTCTGTTTTATTTACAGCTATGGCTTTACCATAATGGCATGCAGGAAAAAAGAAAAACTAAGCAAGGCCTGAAAATTTAACTACCTGAGTCATTTTCTCTATTCCTCTTGGTTGAGACTATAGGGAGCAAAAGAAATTATTCAGATCTATGCACTAAGACGCAGAGCTTCAAATTCAGTCCACACCCTATTGTGAACAGTCTTTAAAAGACATTCCAGTTCTTTACATATATACATCAATGACATGCCTGTTATTCACAGTGTAAGAGCAGGAGCAGCAGATCTGCAAAGAAAAGAAAGCAGGACGGGGTTTGCTTCAGTACATGCAAAGTGAAAGGAGAGATGATGGAGAAACACAGGAAAGAAAAAAAACCTGCAAAGTGCATTGAGGGACGTTAGACGTTGAAGATAGATCGTGGCAGTGGGTGAACCCGTGGCCATAAATTTGCATTGAGCATGAATCTGGATCTGGATCTGGATCTGGAAGGGGTCGATTAACGCAGCAGCAACTTTGTGCTGCATTTCCCCCCCATTACCCGCATCACTGTCACCAACACAGTTCAGCCATAAATGTGTCCTCCTCTGTTGAGTCGAACATCAAACATCGCACGGCTTCATTATCTCTAACACATAAATATCTCATAGAAACAAGAATTTCAAAGCCAGATTGTATAGAGGACTCCTGAAGCAAACAAAATGAGTTTTCTTGAGCAGTAAGAATAAAGCTTCAGATTGAAATCATGGAAAACAAAGGTTTGCCCGTAGAATAAAGAACGCAGGTATTCATAAAACATCTGACTCCTGGTAGTAGGCATGTATTGATCCTGCTTTGGGGACTTTGCTGCAGGTAACCTTTTCTTAGAGAGCTGCTGGGTCCCCAAGCTAAACATCATCAAAAATCGGTAGGTGTCCCTCTAAAGAGCAGTGAACATAAAACATCAAGAATGAGAAACTATCTTTAAAAAATGCCTTGCAACGCTGTAATATTTACGAGAGTGTGGCTGGACTGGAAAAGCTGCAGCAACACCACTCAGTCTGCTGGATCTACTTTAATATTTGAAGTTGAATACAGATTTTGTCATGTGTGAATACTTCTTTGAGAAAGTTTTCTTCCTTCAGCTTCTCTGTTGGTCATCGGTTCTTATTTAAATCACAATGCAGAAAGACTCTGCTGCCTGGAGATGCTCCGCTGTCTCTCTTTTATCAGCTCCAGGTTCACTGGTTTTGAATATTTTGTGATTTTTCAAACAGCTGAGTTTTTTCTAAAAGTACTTAAGAGCTGTTCTCACTTTTTATGTGACTTTTATATTAGCTGACAATCTCTGAAGTGATCCTTCACCTCAAATAAATTAAGGTAGGTATTTTTCTAATTTGTACAATGCCTTGCAAAAATATTCACATTCCTTAAAACTGTTTTCAAATTAAAAGCACAAACGTTATTGATCTCTATGCCGATTTAAGACTCAGCACCAACACAAAGCAGTGCATTAGAGAAATGACATTGTTCTATATTTTTACTCATGAAGAATACTGAACTTTGATTAGGTCGCTCTAAGACATGCATAAGATTTGATCTAAGCAAAGTTATTGTGTGTTTAAATTTGTCCTGCTGCAAAGTGACGCAATCTTTCTGGTTTTGCTGCCTTTCACAAGTTTACTTCCAGGTTTGTCCTGGTTTTACCTCCATCTTAACATAATCTGTTGAACAGCTTCCCAATACCTGCTTAAGGAAAAAAAACTCTTCACAGCATGATACTGCCATCACCATGTATCACCATGGGATACCATGCTTATGGTGATAAGTCTCACATTTTTGCTTAAAGGACAAAAAGCTAAATCTTAGTCTCATCTCACCACAGCACTGTCTTTGAGTGCCACAACATCAGTGCTGCTGTAAACCAGAATAAAATGAGTTAGTAACTAACTTTTGCGATACTTTCTGACATACCAACGATGTATTATGGCCTTTTGATTCAGGTGTTTTGGAGCAGAAATATATCTAAAAGTTGCAGAACAGTGGCTCTTGAGGAGTGGAGTTGCAGAGGTTTGTTTTAGATGTTTGCTGTCTTGCTTCTGGCAAACTGCAAACAGGATTTATTTCAGATTTTCTTCCAGAAGGTTTTCTCTTGCTCTTCAAACAAAAACAAGACGATAGTTGTCTTGTGAACAGATTCTCCTGAGTTACCATGGATGTCTTGGCTGCTTTTCCAATTAATGCTCTCCTCGATCAATATTAATTTCAACTTTCAGATTATGGATTAGAACAGAGCTTCCTATGATTTATAATCTGTCACTGCTTTAAACTTCTTCATAATTTTATTTCTGACCCGGTAGAAGAGAGGGAACTGAACAGTTTTCATTTGAAAAGATTTCCTTGCACTTTGCAGGTATGCACTTCTGTGGTCAGTCACATAAAATCCCTACAAAATACATTGAAGTTTGTGGTTGTAATATAATAAACTTTTGGTGCGGTAAGAGTACATTTGCAAGGCACTGAATCTGAAACTTTTTGAAATCAGAAACAAATCTATGACGAAGCTTTTGCACTTGAATGTATCTCCTCAGCATCTTCAACCTATGTTTGGTATGTTTTCTCATTTATTTTCTTTTGCAGATATTTTAAGATATTGCAATCGATAACTATTTAAACATTAAAACTCTTTATTGTCCTCGCTGTTAAGCCTAACACATATGGCAGAGAGAAAGAAAGGTTTGGATGGTGCCTTCTTTTACCTGACAAGTCAATGTCGGTGGCCACTCAAACATGTGCTTATAGCTGATAAGAAAGGCAGTCCCTCTCTAACATGAAATAGATTTTCATTCTTCATCTTTTGCCTTTCTTCCATCTGCAGAGAGAGGAAATAACCCTTTGTATCCTGTTGGTGTAGCACTGGAAAGGCATCCTATGCTGCCACACTGTTTTAATCAGCTCCATCACGGCCGCGCGGTGAAAGTCTACTTTTCACTGTTGGCCCCCAGAAAAGAAACCAATCATCACCAAAAGGATGTGGTAGGGGAGAAAAATATGGAAGGTTGAGAAATGGTGCAAAAATGCATGAGAAGTGTAATGCATAGATCAGTATGTGCTATATCATTCAGTGGTTATACTTGTTTTCGTCAGCATCCAATATGTACATTCAAATGACCTGGCAACACCCCAAGACAGTAAAAACTGTGCAGTTTGCTTCACTTGGCTTCTGTTCAGCTCAATGATTCAGCCATAAAAAGTCTGATGAGCTGACCGACTGCACCAAGGGATTCCAGCCAAGCTCTTTAGTGACTTGTTTTATTTCAGGGCTTTAGGTCTAGAATATGGTCACCATGCTTTAAGATCAGCTTTGTGATTCTCTCTTCATGCCGCCATCCTCACCGCAAGTTTGTAATCCAAGTCAGGAGTAAAAACGATATATCTCATGCATAACAAGTTATCCTTTCATTAGCATGTCAACGTTCTGTCGTGAGGCTTGAGAGGAGCGGGAATGCTTTGTTTTCAGCCTCGCTGTGGTTTCTACCTGGAGTTACTCGTCTCTGCCAGTCTGTTGTTCATGATGCCGAGCGCCCCGACTCCCCCAGAGAAGCCGTTATGGCGGGAGCTGCCGCAGACCGTCCTGGGGTATCCGTTGGCAGACTCAGACAGCTGCTTCTGCATGATGGCCAGTGACACCTTGTTCGATGCCGCCAGGTCCTTCATGGAGATCATTTCCCCTGATAGTCTCCGTCCCTCAGTGTCACTATCGCAAGGCCCGTCTGATTCTGGCTGATGGTTGAAGCGACCCTTGCGACCCCTGGAGCCCGGGCGGATGGCATTTCGCCTCCCTAGGAAGGTGTTAGCCTTATTGCAACGCTGGCAAAACAAACAGCTCATTTTCTCCAGCATCCAGTTGAGCACCTGCTTGATGACGATGGAAATGACGTTGAAGAGTGAGTAGATGCAGCAGACACCCATTAACATGAAGAAGAAGTTGGCCACCCTGTAGAGGCTTTGGTATTCGTAAGAGGCGTCCTGGCTGCTGACGAAGTCTCCGAAGCCAATGGTGCTGAAGGTGACGAAGCAGAAGTAGAGCGAGTCTAAGTAGGCCCAACCCTCCACTGGGCTGTACATGGCCGACGCGCAGCAGGAAATGGTAATGGCCGACAATCCCAGAATCAGCATCACGTGATAGACGGAGGGCTTCCATCCCGGGAGAGAGTAGGCCGAGAAGTCATGTCGGATCCCCGGCGGAAGGAGACCGCTGTTCCTGATTCTCCTCTCCCTCACAGCCTTCATCACTACAGCCAGCAGAGTGATGATGCGCTCCAGGAAAAGGTTAAAGAAGAGGATAGTGGCAGCACAGCCCAGAAGTCCGTAAAAAATAAGGAACACCTTCCCTGCAATTGTCACAGGCGTCGTCATCCCAAACCCTGCAGAGACAGAAAGATTTCACACAGTTATTTTCAAAGCTGAGGCAGAACACTTCTTTCCTTTAGATCTGGGAACAGTTGAAGTCAAGATGGGTGTCCAGATATGAGCAAGAGGATTGTGTTGAGAATGCTGCATTTCAATGTAGGAAAAAAATCTATTTAAACCTTGAATGTGATATTTACATAACTATGAATCCAGTGTTATTTGCAATAGACTACACAAGAAGAAATAAAAGCATGAAAAACCAGAAGTTTCTGTTTTGACACTGACCTTCTTAGTTTGAAGATACAAATTAAAATATATACAACTTTTTGAGGTACACATCAGTTTCAGACATATTCATTTTCAGACATCAATTTGTTGAAAACAGCAACTAAATTCCTATTGTCTGCCTTGCTGTCAGAGTTAATCCAATCTGCGGCCCACTGGCGAATGATCGCACATCTGATCGTCTCAAAGTTTGGCTGAAGGAATTAATTCAACTAGTTTTAGTTTCATTTCAGCACTTAAATGGTTAAGATAGCTTGACAAACTCAAAATATTTGAATGTCATCTGCATAAAGGTGATATAAAGGAACTTTATATTTGTCCAAGGTCATGGCAAAAAAATAAGGGCATCAAAAGAGAGCCTTGGGAAACCCCACATATGATGGAGTCCAAACAGAAATTTCAGTGTCTTTTCAAAGAAAACTGATGATTTTCCTTAAAATTTACATTTCTTTGTTGTGGAATATGCTGCATATAAATAGATGAGCAGAGAATTGAATTTGTGAATATGTTTTATCTCAGCAGCACTGTTATTTCACTTCTCAGTGACTTCTGAGCAGCTGTCTCAGTTTCACTCCAGTGTTAAAGCGTCTTTCAGATCTCTGTGGCTTTACTGCGTGGCCAGGAAGGTTTAATGCCATGCTAATGAAAATCGGGGATGGAGAAGGTCAAATACCATATATTCTCTCGGCCATTTAATTGCCACAATTATAAAATAAACCACTATATATATTTCCTTAACTGAAATAAATCAACTGAGCTTATTTCAATTGAATGTACTGAACATTAACAAAATAGGAATGGCTATTAAAAAAAAAAAAAAAGAAGAATGGTGCAGAAATCATAAACCTTTCAAGATCCAAAACCCACTTTGGATCCATTTGTGGGAGTCACAGTTTCATAGCATAGAGTATATTAATAATAAATTACATTAATGCACAGCCGCTTCCACACATATTGGCTCTCCTGATAAAGATGTGTAAAAAGCCTTTAAATGAATCAATTTCTTACTGCAGTAGTATAACTTTACACTGAAAATGTTTGAATAAATCCAATTCTTATTTCAAGTACATTAATTTGGCTTAGAAAAATGATCATTCTGAGATTAATGGTTCATAAAAAAAACATATGTGTGGTGCCACATTGATTGATAGCCATATTTTTTTAATACTTTGTACGTCTGCAGTACCAAAAGAACAGGATCTTCTCATATAACAATTTGCCATCGTGGTGTTTACAGAAATATTCTTTTTATTTACTGGTCCCTCATCTTCTCACTGTGCCTGGTGGCAAGGCAAAACTTTGACTTTTTTCTCATGACTGCCAATATCAGAGGATTCAGGCAAGTAGTGATTTTATCCAGGTGTGTCCAACTGGATTTTATCCAGTTGGACACACATCTGCATCATTTGAACAAGTTATCTTGTCTTTCCCATTTTGTACGACGAAGGTCCAGAAGTCATAGGATGCTAATTAAAAGCTCAAACACACTGTGATCAACTTTAAAATGAAGGGATAATTATAAACATTTAAAGATATGTTACAGGAGTCATTTATTTTTTTTTTACAGTGTAATCATGCTACCCAATAAAATATTAATCAATTGTTTTTATTATTTGAATTTTATTTATTTCAACATTTTTTAAAGCATTTTTATCTGGAGTGCCAACAAGCATAGACTGTATTATCTCTTTCAAGACATTCAGCTCCACATGCTATATTCTAAGCTTTAGCTCCATATTTTATATTTTGTTTATGACTGACCATCAAAGCACATATCTCCCATCAACTATTAAAATGACCTGATTGGTGGTTTCTGATCCAGGCTCAAAGTCAGGACACATTAAGTACAAACACACAGATACACAGGGATTTATACTACGTTATGTCACATATCAACAAAGTAACAGATGTTATTTTTGTCAACAAATAAAATCGTGCTCAAATATCAGCAAGTTCACTTTCGGGGCAAGGTTAATAGATTTTTCCATCAACCGTTTCAGTCTCCTCAGAGCATTAGGCCAGATCGTTTTCCTCCTTTTTCCTCCAACCATCCTTGTCAGGTAATAAATGGCATCAATAGCATGACAATACTTCTTTTATGATGGCCAAAATGGCTTTTTTGACCTTATCTCTGGCCGTGAAAACCACTCCGAAGCACGTCTTCTGTTGACATGCCAGCTCATTTAGATCAATTTTGATTGATACAGATTGTTTTATAGACAAGAAGGAACACGGCTCGCTCACGTGTACGAAAACCAAACAAAGGACGACTTTTGTACGTTACAGATGCTGAAATGCCTGCTTTTATGACGGTGACAAAGTTCACCAGCAGACATCGAGGAAACTCCAGGGTGCAGAAGGGCGAAGGGTTCTGATCACCCAAATTGAGCCCTTCGGTGAAATCCTACTTCAGTGTTTTGTAGTTAATTAATTAGCAGTGCAAGACTCTTTAACCTGCTTGAATCAGTGGGAAAACAGATTACCTCTTCTTAGAGCTCGCAGAGACAGCCTTCCGCACCGTCTCTCATTACCAAGTAAATTACCTAAGAGAGGAAAAGGCACCAGGCATTGATTCGGTGTAGCATTTCAGAGCCATTACTCCAGACCACTGTGTCAAGACACGTTAGGGGATAACATCCAATAATAGAAAGCAAAGCCCCAACTAAGCAAACAGAAGCTTATTTGTTCACAAAGACTTATTTATTTATACAATAAAGCCCTTAAATAAAGGCTACCACTGAAGCCAGTGGGAGGGAAATGGAGGAGCTGACCTCAGCGAACGAGTTGAGATGAGTTATTTCATCCAGTGGAACTTGATAAGGCAGAAAATTATATGTGTGCTAATCCGATTCAGTCGGAGCCCTGGGAGAATATTTATTCATTAACATTAAATAAAGTATTATCAACTCAACATGGAAAATGACTCTATGCCTCAGTGGCTGCACACATAATTACACACTAGAGCTTCAAGAAGGAGGAGAGTTATTTAGACGGTGTCATTTATAACCATTAATTACGATTTGACAGTTTTTAGCAAAGGTCTGTGGTAAAGGTTTCTGCAATCTGAGGCGGGGGAATTTGAAGAAGGGAAATTAATAGATGATAGAAGAACATGATTTTATGTGTCTTTAAACGACCGACACATTTCATCAACAAACAACACACAACCAATTTTCTGCGGTCAATTAAAAATGTCCTTGTAGATCAATGGGTCAAGTCAAAACAGCGTCTTATTCCTTCAGGTGGATATTTAAATATGTGAGGCGGTTTGTGAGGCTGCAATATCCATTTCTTTTCTCTTGGCAGTAAAAAGGCTACATTTGTTTATTTCCATCTGTTTCATGAAAATAAAATCAGTGAACTTTAACTGTTCATAATCAATCTTAAGAGAGAGAAAAATTTGTTACTCATTTTTTCTCCAAGAGAGGTGGGTAGACTGTAGCTAAGCCTTTTGGGCCTTTATTATTTCTTTCAATTTTCTTTGATTTTTCTCTGATTTTCATTGATTGATGCAAGTTGATTCTATTAGTGATTAGCTCTCAGTGGTTCTTGTCATAATCTTCAATTAAAGTGTTATTGTTTTTTACTGATTCTAAATAAATTTAAAATTAATCCTGCTTTATTCATGTAGTAGGCATTGCTTCGAGTGAAGATGAAATTAAAATCTTCATATAGTTGTAGTTTGTCAGACTGATTGATTTAAATAAAATATTCTAAGGTAGCTTAACATCACTACAACAATGGAGCTGTGTCTTTTTAATGTCAACAACATTCAATAAACCCCCAAGGCCTAATCTGTTCTGCAGAGCCTAAACATTAAAAATCTTTTTATGACAGCCTTATATTTTTCACAAATCCCTCTGGATTCAGAAAGCATCTTAATTGAAAGCCTCGGGTTATCATAACGGGTCGATACTAGACTGAAGTGGATCAAGCATTTAGGATGGATTTTACTGCCAGTGATCAAGTGTAAATCACCTGGGCTCTACAATCATCACATAACACAACCTAAAATAAACAGCTCTCACTTCAGTGGCAAATTCAAGTGGTACATTATGTTTCACATTAAAGCAGAGGACATGAACAGCTAGGTTAAATTAGAAAGGGTGGTGCTAATAGTGATATTGAACACTCTGCATTTCATTTGATGCACACTGTCGACCACTCAACTCTAAATAGCAATCAATTATCAAATTTCATACATATGAGCCACTGTGAGAAGAGGAGTGCTGCTCAAACTCTGCAGCATGCGAGGGTTTTTATTGGTCAGAGGTTTTCATACAGTCGAACAGTTTTAGTCCAACCAGAGCTCCTTATTTTTCAGTAATTTTACTGAAAAATCTGTATTTTACACAAGAACATGAACAGCCATCTCAGCTTATTACATCCTAATACTAGATACTCTAAAACAGCAAGTCAGAATCCCAGAAATGTTGCTGCTCTAGATCTTATATTGATATTAATAGTTTATGTTAAAAAGAGCACGCTCAACAAATGTTTTAATACTTTCAAATGTTATGGGCAACAAATGCACTTTTCTTTTTTTAAAAACATTAGACTCCCAATGGTAAACATGTTATAATATGGTAAAGAAAAATTCAATACAACAATCTGACTCCAGGCATAACTAGGGGGAATGCTTAGTTGAAACACACACACACGCACACATATTTGTTAGAGAGAAACATGGCAAAAAACTGAACTACCAAGAGTTCAGAAAAACAAAGCAGAGAACAGGGCAAGAAAACCAAACAAAGCACAAACACCTGGATCTGATGAGAATGAGAAAAGAAATAAACTGCGTGGCAAAAAACAAACTCTGCACTATTTTCAGCTGCTTTTAAAACATATAGTCTATTGGGTTCCCATAAAACCCTGTAATACCACCAGCAGATGACAACAATTTTAAATTCTTACTTTAAAATTCAAAACCAGAAGATCTTTAGCACGACTAAAGTAGTTCTAGGCTAAAGACAATTTATTGTTTTTCTTGATGTTTGATTTTCTGAGCGCTTCAGGTGAACACTTGAGTACATCAATCATTCTGATAAGGTTAATCACTGTGCAGTGTTTCATGTCTCCACGTATAGTTGCTCCGAATGAGGTTCAAAGGCACTGGAAATATTTTTATAACTCTTTCATCTAAGATTTTGATTCTTGTCTGCTTTTTAAATGGTTCAGATCAGGGAATGTTGTTTAAATTTTTTAGATCTTTTAGGCTATTTTAAGTTTTCAAACAATTTTTTTTCCAAACGCTTCTTGTTTTTACAGATATAATAATTAAAAACTAAGCCAAAAAAAAAAAGTGGCTTATTGCAGTGAATTTATGATCAAAATCTGGGGAAGTAGTTTAATAAAGTATGGTCCCGGTTGGGTTGTAATAATCATTTATAATCCCTTTTTGAGGGCTGCATATATTCACATTAGATCACCCAAACATGAGCTGACATTTACAGAAGATAGATTTGTTTTTTGCCAAAGCAGAATGTTTTTTTACTCATTATCTGGGTAACTTTTCAAACTCTCAGCACTGTTTGACAGCCAGCTGGGTCCAGACATAAATGAAGACAGGTTAGAGCCAGACTCCTGGTGTGTTTCACAACTCACAGAAAGATCATGCTGGAGCTCATGTTTTGTTTGATAAACACCCGCTTGGCACCTTTTACAAATTAATGCTTCCTCGAAGAGGCATATTGATTCACTTTACTAGAATGTTATCCGCCCAAGGTTCTTGCTATAAATCTTTCCGTCTAATGTTAGAGCAGCTTGCCTGCAGTAGAAAGGAGTTCAGTCAAAAAAAAAAAAAAAAAACAAAGAAAGGAGCTGAAAGGTCAGTTGGAAAAATTAGGATAAAAAAAATTTAATGGGAAACTTTAGGTGTAAACCTTACATCCAGATTTAAAAACATCTTTTTTATCAGCTCTCATCATAAAATAACATTTTTGTAGCTATGAAGGAATACATAACCACAAAGCACATGGCTTCTATTTTTTTTTTACAAACAACAAAAACTCAAATATTCCCAGCTCATTGTTTACATCCCTGCTGGCATTTGTGCAGTAATTGCACTTTTATTAATTTTTCTTCTGTTATTGCACATTTGTTTTTCTGTACTGTGATGTACTTTATAGGATTAATGTTCAACACACACATATTACAAAAACACAAAATCTTACCAAGTATTTTGTCTGGCTTGTGCAAATAAAAAAGCTATAGAAACTTGCTTTAAGTAAATAATTCTTCAATATTGTTCAACTTTGATCAAAATAATTAGTTCCACTGGGTGATTTTTATCACTTATAACAGTTTTAGTTGTTTCCCATGTTATGAGTGGAAAAAGTGGAAGTCGTACTTGACAAGAATTATTGATGTAAAACAAGCGACTATATGTAGCTAAAAAGTTACTTGAAAGTTACTTTTTGTCTTTTTTTTTCCACAAAAAAAAAAGATATTTGCAACATAATAGACAAAAAATTGGTAAGATTTTTTGCAGTGTACTTCGTTGTACATCCTTTGAATACTGATTTCTATTTCTGACAACTGCACAATGATTTTTATGCGGTCTTGCACAGTATTATTATTGTTAATCTTGTTATTAATATGCTACGTGTCTTGACGCTGCTGATACACCTGAATTTCCGCACTGGACAATAAAGGCTGTTTCTATCCTGATCCATAGGCTCCAAAATCAGGCTCCCAATAAAACCAATTCTGTGCTATCATTCTGAAGAGCCTCAGATTGGCCTGAAACAAGCGGCAGCAGAGACCGCCACGCCTGCCCGCCCCTCTTATGACAAGAAGGAACTGATTAGTCACGAGTGTGGCGCAGCAGGGGTCCGCAGAGAGGACAGAGGGCCCAGGAAGCAGCACCACGGCCAGACCTGTGACACCATCACCGCACCATCTGCTGAGGAGCTGCCAAGTTTACTGACTGCAACAGAAATACACACAGGATGCTGCCAGGTTTACAAATAGCGCATCAAGAAATAGGTCAGTCTGGTTGGAGACCGTATCATATCAGTGCATCTGTGAACTGATGGCTAAGTTAAATACTGTAGTATAACATGTCTAAAAGCCAGCAGTCAGTGATGTTTCTGCAGGACCCTGCAGCAAATCAATGAGAATTTATCACCCTAAGCGAGCACACATAACACACGTTAATGGCATTTGTTACGCTTGTCAAAGCAATTATAATGAGCATGCAGCGATAAGAAATATTGGACCAGCAAGATTATAAAGAAACGTGTGGGAACATTCATTAAAACACGTTGATACAGATATAAATTACCCATGTAGCGCTTTGTGTAGGTTTACATCCTGAAAGGACCAATCAGATCAAAACCTGAAATTCATTGTTTTTTGCAATTTTATAACTACTGAATCCAATTTTTCTGAAAGTATATTTCAGTGGTTAAAGGAATACAGAAAGAAAGCCTGGAGGACTGATGACTCTGTTGTTGTCCATATTGATTTTTGTTTCTGAGGAAAACGAAAATAAATAAAAATAAAAAATAAATCAGCTTTGTTTTTAGATTCAGACCAGCATTTATTTCTTAGCTTTTTTAGTGTACTTTTGTCATTTTGGTAGAAAATAAGGCAGAAAACAATATGTGAAAAAGTATTCATAGTCACTTTTCACAACTAAACTTCAGCCTTTTAAGTTCTTTTATGAGACAGACCAAAACAAAGCAGTGCATAATTGAAAATGGTGAGGTGGGGGGAGAAATGATGGATGATTTCTTGTTTCTTTACAAACAGAAAATGAAAAATATGTGTCGTGGATCGGTTTTCACCCTACTCTGATAACACAAACATAAATTTGCTGCAACTAGAAAACCCACACATACACATGGAGAAGAAAAAAACACAAAAACCCAGAACCTTCTTTCTGCAAGAAAATAGTGTGACCATGCATCCTGCTGACAATCCTTGATGCTTTCTGTTCAATATAACTGAATCTGAGGTAATTTGTAAAATGAGCTCTAGTTGCAATGAAGTTGAACGCATATGAGCATCCCAGTCTAAAGATGTTTAGTCATCAAGAAATTTTGAAGGCAATGTGTCCTTTTCCTTCCACTTCACAGGTATATACTGCTTAGAGTCATGAAGGTTCATCACGTACAACCTCAAAGAAATAAAAATAGGGTTTTACTGTAGCAAAATGAAAAATCTTCTAGCATTATGAACATTATTTTAAGGCACAGTGACGACAAGTTGAAGCAATGATTGTCTCTTTATTTCACTGTCATCCAGATTTACCCCTTCTCTCTCACCGATATAAACTGTCAGCTTTTCTGCTGAGTATTAGACTTTTCTTGATCAATCCCCTGTCTGTGTTTAAATTAATGCTTAGCTACACAAAGCTATATAATTTTATTCCCAACCTAACTTTTAAACCACTCTCATATGCACATGATAAGTCTCCAAATTAAGGTAATACATTTTACAGATGTGATTTTGCAATACCAACACACTTTTCATGTTTTTCTCAGATTTTTGACAATTACATGAAAACATTCAAAGCATTTGCCAAAAGGGAAATGAGTGCTTGAGGTTAAGCAACCACGTGAAAAGCGAAAGCACTAAGCCATGAAATTCCAGGCTGTGCAAAATCTTGATCCCCATCCGGGGCTGCAGTATTACTGACATGATTAGATCAAGTACCGACTTCTCTAGAAACTAAACGTGGCCATTTATGTAGCAGCCTGAAGGTAGCAGAATATTTTGTAGATGCTGCCACAAAAAACCAAATATATTTAGCTATACATGATCCTATATGGAGTGTGCCTTTTTTACTTTCTCCAGATTTAATCTATTATCAGGTTGGCTTGGTTGAAGCTCATGAAAACTGATGCAACTCAAGGAAATTTAAAAATCCTTTAAACTAATTTGCATAAACTGTAGCTACATGTCTTTGAACTGTCAGCATTGATTTTTTTTTTCCAAACATAGCCAAGCTCTCACACAAGCAGGAAAAATAGTTGTTAAGGTTACTTATGATTCATTGAACATGTTATGGTAAATCTATGGGCTATACAAAATATGTTCATTATATTTTTTCCCCAAAATGTTTTAGGGGAATTTTATCATTTTAAATACAAACAAGCTGCTGCTGGCCACGCCCACAACTCACCGTTTACACTGATACCTGAAAATAGCTGCAAACAGATGGACAATTATACAGCTGTGCATCTTTGAAAAGCAGAAGTGGAGCCTCCTGCACTACCAACAAGAATGCAGCAAGTGGTTTCTGGTTGGTAAGTCTAACAAAACACTTGTCTTCACCAGCAGCCATTATACAGAGCATACAAAGGTAAAACCAGTTGATCAAATGTACTGGAACTCAGACTTGGGTTGCTAGGTAACGAGGCTTGGCTTTGACGAGGGTTGCTGTCTAACAGCTCAGTGTCTGTTGAATGTGGCTTAACATTCAGTGGATTGTTTCCAGACACCAAAACACATTAATTTATTGCTAAAAAGTCAGCTGGGTGTTTTTTTTAAAGCACTCGGACTGATTTTAGAATCAGTTGATATTCAAATTTGAATTTTGTATAAGAAGTCTCGTTTAATGCTAATAAATTAGATCAATCTTATTGCCAGCTGATAGAAAGTTTCACTGGAAATGTTTTTTTCTGATTATTGAAAATGTTTAAACTTTCATGCTTTAAGTTATCCATAATAACCATTTTGTTTTACAAAAAACCCATCAGTCCAGATCAAAATTTCAATGTTTCTGTCAAAAAAACAACCGTAAACAGAACAGAGTTAATTCACAATCTGCTTAATCTTTGCATAGAGGACTTTAGGTGAAATACTAAACAGTTTGGGGAGAAAGAAGCATAAGGAATTGGTGTGTCCTCTAAAATGAAATTGGTCTCGCTTGAAGAGCTGGGTCTGTAGATACTGAACGTAGGCGAACGCGTCTTAGCAAGTCAAGGCAGATTTATGACCTGCTGCAAAGGAGCACAGAGGTGTGCACAGTGTTCTGTACAGGAGTATGATGGGGATTTATTGAAGATTCTCCAACACTTTCTCCCTCACACACACACACACACACACTCACACACACGCTCATGCGCACACACACACAGACACACACACACACACACACACACATAAATGGAGAGCTGAACTTACAGATCACTTCAAGAAACACTCAGAAAAGAGTAAACATTAGGACAGTGGAGAGAGAGTCACTGTGAACTTTATTTCCACAACTCTAATTGAATTGTTGTCTCAATTAAAATAAGCGGCCCCTGGTATCGCTGGATAAGACTCCCATCTTTCCTACCTCTCTTTTTTATCTTTCAGAAAAATATACCCAAATCAAATCCAAGGGATGGGGGGAGGTTATTAGCAACAACATAACATTTCCAGCTAAAAATTCTGTAAAACAAAACTAAAGGTGTCCAAAAAGGGAGCAGGAAGAACTTGTATGTGAATCTTCATACAAGTTCTAAATCACACTAGTGATCCAATGTACATGCATATGTAAATGTATGCACAAATGCATTGCTTTGCAAACCTACATAATGCATTAATGTATCAGAAGATACATATTTAATTTGCTCAATATACATAAATTAGAAACAACTGAATATTTTATCTCATCTCACTTTATGTTTCTCAAGAATGTGTCATAATCTGTCTTCCTGCAAAAAAAAAGAAACAGTGAATACATATTTTTTGAAACTGTGGCTCAGCTGCGTCGACTTTGGTAAAGACTGACAGCAACAGGAGAGTCTAGCGTTTTGTCCTGGGATCACTTTCATTTAAAGCTACTGCAGGAGGATGAGATGGAGCACCAGACAGGATTAGCTGAGATATTCTGAAAACCCATCTCTTTCTCAGCCTCAGCATCGCTTTCCTCACTTCCTGCTCCAGAGCCTCAGCCTCGCACTCAGAAGGATTTCTTTTTAATTGAGCTTTTCATTTCATTTCACCGCTTAGCCACCGTTTGTTTCGATAAACATTGTTTCCGTTTTAATTGGTTGCTGTTGTCCTCACATGCTCTCGGTTTCAGTGTCACTCCAGGTTTCTGTTTGTGTTTGAAAACAACAGCAGATTTCTTTTGAGGGTTTCTAGTTTTTTTATTTTGAAGCCCTGCCTTTTATTTGTCCCTGTCTGCAGTGTAATTATCTCTGTGCAGGTTTATTAGATCTATTTGAGTCATGCAGCTTTCTTCTGTGCTGCAACTGGGGACATTAATCAAACTTTTCATTACAAAAAAAGTCTATTTCTCAAATCACTCCAGAGGTTTCTAAATCTCAAATTTTCCAAGAATTTAAAGCAAATACAGCAGTCACAATTATACACATAATGATGCTAGTTTTATTACGGCTGGTGCTCTGTGTTGGAGTCATATTCAGGTCATTTCTTTTCATTTAACAAATAAAGCAAAACACAGCCTGGGATATTGCTAATTTTATTCTGGGTTTAGTTGTAAACAATAAATCTAACACTGCAAAATGCAAAATAAAACTGTATGTGTTGCTTTGATGAGCAACGGGTAATGAGTTGAAGATGAACTCCCACGTTACATTTTGCTTTGGGTCCCATATGACTCAGCTCTGGCAAAAAATTAAGAAAGACACAGAAATTTAGTTTTAGAGCTTTATAGATAATCTTGAAGTGAGCAACGTCAACAAATCTTGAAATTTGTTCAGCCTAAACATCAGTGCAAACTGGAAGATCATCATTATTTGGAAGCGTTTGTACAGATCATTACCAGACGTGTTGCCCAATTATTGCTCTATTTGCCCATTTAGATTCTATAATTACTCATATCCCCAGTTTGGATTTTTCTGGAAGTTATTGGCACAAATTTATTCAGCCTATGTGAGAAAAGAGCAAGTCAATGCTAATGCAGTTTGAAATGCAGTGATTTGCATTAGACATGCAGAATATGAGAGGTAACACATTAGAGTTATGTTCACAAACACAGCTGCCCTTCGACACAACACATTTGGTTGTCTAATTTCTGATGCAGTAACAATGACTTGTCAGTGAACTTGAACCTTCCTTTGTGTCCTGTAATGTCTTTGTCTGGGGTTGACACTTAAATAGCACAAATCTGTTGTTTACATTATGAGTCACACTTGCTGTAAAAGTAGTTACCATGTTAAGCTGTTGCTCAAAGTTAAACCTAATGATGCTAAATTGATAAAATGACCTGAACAACCATAGCTGAACTGTTATTTTTCTGTTAAGCTCTAACTTGTGGCCAGTAAAAGTAGTGGTGGGTGAGCTCAGACTACCTCTGATTTCATTTCATCATAGAAAGTGCTGAGTAGAGCAGCTTTAAGATAGATATAATATGCATTGTACCAAAAATTAGACTCATCTTTACAGAACGTCTCTGCTGCATAGCTGGTGTTTAGCTCAACATAATCACCAGTGAGACAATTTTTATGCTGAGCATCTGTGGACTGTGCACTTTCTAAAATGACCTGTGGTGCCTTTCATGTGACTGAAGGCCCTCTGTTTTCCATTTTTAACAGTGACATTTCCACTGAGCCTGTGATTTCACCCAGCAGTAAGAACAGATCTAAAGAAAGGGGGTGAGAGGGGAGGCAGTAGACGGCAGCCAAAACCGGGAAGAAAAAAAGTCTTATTGACCGACTCACATCAGTCCTTTGAGGTGATTGTCATTCTGTGTGGCGTAGCCAGGCAGATTCAAAACATGTGGCTTCCAAGTAGTTAAAAGGACAAATAATACGTTCTAGTGTGGTCATTTCAAGCAGACTAGAGATAGCTGCTAGAGAGGAGTCAGCAGAGTCTGGCAGCAACGTGAGAGACAGACCACAAACACGATGAATTCGCTTTCACAGATTGCAAACAGGTCCCACCCACCTCCTGGTAGCGCGCGCATGTACCAACAGTAACAACAACACAGATGGTTTTTTTCTCAGCAAGGCCGCACACATCAATTAATCTAAATGAGAACACCACCTCGCTGTGAAAACACAGCGCGCCGTCAAGAGTTAGCCATCTACTACGTGGTTTCTCGCACAGCTTAAATGCCAGATGCACGCTCCACCAGGCCGAGGTGATACCGTCTCGTAACCTCGGTGCCACGTGGATTTACAAAGCACAGTACAGGGGAGGCCTCTAATGTGCGATTCTCCTCTAGATACACAGGGTCCGATCAGGCATGTAATAGTCTCACCGACCTCACCGGGGAGGGTCAATAAAGTTCAGCTGCAAAGTCAGCGGTTTTTGAAAGCGACTCAAAAAAAGAATCAGAGAGAAATATCGACTATGGAGGAATGAGAATAAGCCTGTAATGACTTTATGAAACACACATCAGTCACAAGAAACTGCTGATTTATTTTCAAGCTAGTTATTAGTTTATTTGTACTTTTGTCTGTGCTGCAAAAACACAAAATCTCACCAAACATTTTTGGTCTAGTTTCTAGTGCAAATATCTCAGTACATTTGAAATAGGACAAAAGTAACTTACAAGTAAGTTTTCAGCAAAATATAGTTTGTTTTAAGGAAATGTTTCTAAAATGAATTTAAAAATGACTATTTCCACTGGCAGATTACTTCACTTTTTCTCAAGTTAGAAGTGAAATAATCTGTCAGGGCAACTTGTTGTTTTTATAAATATTAAGGAATTATTTACTTAAAACAAGCTCATATATCTTGCTGAAAACTGACTATAAGTTGATTTTATCTGAAGATATTTGCTCTAGAAACTGGACCAAAAAATACTTGGTAACACTTTGTGTCTTTGCAGTAAATAAACATTGTTAGTTAAGACCTGCTTCTTATTATAAAGAAAATGAGGGAAGTTTAATAAACTGACAATATATGTATTTTATTTTTGTTGTAATTTCTGAAAGATGTTGTAGTGGTAAAAGCTTCTTTTAAATTGCCAAGCAGCAATCTCCTCATGCACCTTCTCAACATTAATTGCCTATTACTGTAAGCCTGGCATTAAGTCAAATTGTGAACTGACATTTATAATCACAAAACAACGAGAATATGGAAGGACAGAACTCTGATTTATTTTTTGGGCATTATTTTTTTGTCATAAAGCTATTAGGGATCCTTGTAGAAGCTTTATCGCTGCACTGCAGAGCATACTTCAGCAAGAAAAGAGCTTCCCGGACAAAGACGAAGTTTAGACCCAGTGACTCTCACTTTGTTCACTTTAAACCCCTCCTCCAAAAAATAACTAGATATTTAGATCCCTTTAAAGACTGCTGCTTCAGAAGAAATATTTGCATGTCAATGAATGTGTTTTCTACAAAACACCCATTATGAATGACATTAGCTATTTTCCTCATGGAAGCATATCGGGTCAACTCCCAGGTCATGTTGTTCATTAACTTTTGTTCAAATTATTGTTGTTGATAACTGGTGATTTTTTCTGGAGGACTTTGCTTTTTTCTCCTGCTGTTTTCAGGTTATGCCTCATTTTATTTTATGTTTTTTTTTGCCTTTTTTCAATGACTAGATGCGATCAGTTGGGATTTTTACAAGTTTTTTTGAAATTATCTGATTGGAATGTACTATGTTTTCGATTGAAATGTCATCCAACATACATGTGATTTCATTCAGTTGTTTTGTTTTCTTTGTTTTTACATGATGATATAAAGTCATCATAATTGGAAAGGCACAAAGCATCTTTATTACAATATAGACAAATATGTAAAGTGAAATAAAGTGTGGAGAAATACGTGTTTTTGTTTCATTCACAAATTTGATCCTGTTTCAGCCATGTGGAAACGCTGCAGAAGCTCAATGTCTGCAGTGTTACCTAATCTCACTGTGATTAATTAATATGACTCTCCCTTTTGACACTGTGTGGAATGAAAACAAATGTTTGTGATTAGATTCTCAATTTTAGAAAGGGAGGGAACAGTCGATTTGAAAGCATACATGCGCTGTAATTCCTGTCAATAAATGAGACATTTTGAATCTTGCATTCACTCTCGTGTATGATTTCCTCATCTGCAGAGATCTTAAATAAAACAGTAAGGCAGCTAATTTAGGATTAGGTTATGGACAATCAGCTTGAGACTGAAAGCATCTTGTCTAAGTCCGACTTTTCTGAAGATCATTTCTAATATCGCAGGGCAAAGGAGGCGGTGCATGTAATTAGTACAAGGAGTCTGTCTGTGACTCTTCATTTGACTCATGTTCTGTGGAAATTAGTGTGTGGCTCCAACAGGAAGTTATAAACCCCCCAAAATAAAACAATCTATTACTTTGTTGTGTGCAGAGACATTTTGGTGCTGTCCATGGTGCTGCAAAACAAGATGTATGTTTAAATTAGTATTTCTGCAATCTAAATTTTGTACCTCCAGTAAAACTATAAAGCTACAGAATTTGCTTACCTTATTTATTCTGATTGTAGGAATTTAATGTAATTATTTACCAGGTTAATGTGCCTGCATTTCTAATTGAGTTTGACTTGATTTGCACTCTTTCTTTTTTTTCCAATACATGTTTCTGTTTATTATTTTAAGGTGCAAGCACAATCAAAGATTCAACAGACATCTTATTAGTTATTTCTCCTCCTCTTGTCTCTCCCATGTTATTATTTGTCACTCTGAAAGGTTTTGACTGCGCAGAGACTAAACCAGACCTCATTTAAAGCAAAACAAATCAGAATGTGGGTCTGTTTGGTGGCGTTAAACTATCTTATTTTCCTTGTCTCCCATTGTGGGTGGCTACAACTATTATGGAGCAGGATGCTGCAGTAGCTGCCAGGGGCAAGTACAAGCAGGACACACTTTATCCCAAGGAATAAACATCACAAAACACAAAACTGTACAACAGCCTCCTGCTCTAACTGGGCATATCCACTTTCTCTCAAAACATCAAAACCTATTGATAAATTTTTTAGCAACTGTTCTCTGAAATATTTGTGCAGTGACTAATAATGAGATACATAAACCCCAAAACTTCTACAGAAAGACGTCCTAATGTCCTAATTGGCAGTTGTCAGCTATCAGCCCTAACTGAGGGTTATAAATAGCAACCATATTGATGGAAACTGTGTTAGCAGAACAGGCTCTTGTGCCCTCCTTAATGAGAATGAAAACAGGAAGGCTAAGACTGGAAATGTAGGGCATTGCTACACTATTAAAAGTCGGAGGGTTGAAACTGTACGTAGTTTAGTGCAGCACTGGAGACTTTAAGTAGAGTATGTCCGCTTCGTTCACTGAGTAAAAGGAAGAGTTTGTCGACTATGCAGCATATGCAAAAAGATTATAAAACAGAATATGTCACATACTTACGTAAGGAGTCCATACCCTGACTGAGTGTTCATGAGTTTATTTCCTCTATTGTATTCTTTCATGTCTGCCACTGTGCTTTTCTGAGGAGTACTCATCTTTCTTTGCTTGTCTGCTGATTACAGGAATTAAGACAGCATGTGCTAAAAAGTCTGACCACCAGCTGAGCCTCATGATTTCATGCCAGAGACCAGATTTTGTGATGCTCTTAGTCATTTTTCACTCACTCTCTATCTGGTAATTTAGTTTTCTTTTTTGTTTTCTTTCTGCTTCTTTCTGCTCTTTTGCCAATTCTGCATCCTGATTATTTACTGGTTGCCAGAATTAATCAGATCAAGAAATCTGGGTTTCATAAAACAAGCAGCTAACACCAGAGCTCTCCATCAAGCCAGTTAAAGTCAGGTCCCTCCATCTTGTGCAACACAAGCAGGCTCTCATAGGAAACCTTTCAAGCAACATCAGCAGTCAGAAATCAATTGGAAAAGTTCAGATTGAACTTGGTTTCAGATTTGCAATATTAAAACAACCAGTTCTGACAGATTTTTATGTGCTACACCTTCACAAGTAATACATGTGTAATAAGTAGAAAAGTTTGTTACAATGGTTAAAAAAAGGAAAACTGTTTTGTCTTTACCCACCGATTCAACACTTTGTAAAATCACTTTTTGTTGTAGTTATAAGTGCAAATATTAGGGGTTGCAGCTTTTATAGCTTTGCACAGATGGGAATCAAACATTTCACTTGTAAAGACACATCGCTGTCTTATGAAGTTATAGTTGTGTCACTTGTTTTATCTTCCGATGAGAAACTTAACAGCTCTCCATTGGATGTTGAAAGTTTGGTAAAAATTTTAAATCAAATGACTCTGCTTTAAACTTTTGTGATCCTTGGCAATAATGATGCTCAATGTTCTCCAATATTCTCTCACAAACCTCTGAGGCATTTACACAACAGCTCAGTTAATACTCAAATTAAACTTGGAGGTTTAATTTGCACTAATTAGTTGCATTGCAATTTATTTAGGGATTTCAGAGTAAAAGGGGTTCAGTGTAAACAAATGACGTAGAAAGTTTGTTAAACTATTTTTATATTTACTTTTCCTTCTCTGTAAAATAATTAACAAGTTCATATCGGTCTTTCCATCAAACTTCAGTTGGAATACATTGAATAAACCGGTAGAGTTTTAACATTTTGTATGCAGCCACACATCTCCTCCAATCCAGAGTCAGACCTGGTCTTCCTCATTATGAACCTCAGGCGACAGGGTAGAAATTTCCCAGCTGAAACCTTCACACTGTCTGGCCTTTGTTGACATGGAGCTCTTTTGTTTCTGGACAACAGCTTCACCCGTTTCCCTCTAATTGTGGAAGCATCTGCTACCTGACGGGCTCTCCCCGGGGACACGTCCCGTCATTTGGACCTCAGCTAAATGAGAGATATAATGAAAGATGTGTCTGTAAAACGTTGACCCCACCGCTGACCTCATGCCCACAGCTCCACTGCCCAGTGGTTGAATGTACAACGCAGTGTTTACAAGAGGAATAATTGGTTTCCCTTCATAACTGATGAGAGCTGCTTTCCCCCTTCAGGGAAAATTAAACCCCTGCGCTGCTGCTGATCGGTCAGCATCTACTGATCAGAAACCTTTTGTTATTTGAGAAATCATTAAACATTATAATGAAGGTACAGCTTATTGTTGCATCAATCCTGATTCTGTCTGACCCTTCAAACCAATTTATTGTGATGTTTAATGCCATGGACTCTATGAAGGTCCTAAGCTCAAACAGCACCTCTGTGTCGAAAATAAAATTCAATTTCATCCCTTCTTCTTTCTGAGAAAGCAGTGAAACTAATACGAGGCAGCAGATCAACTTTAACACAAAATAAATCTCTTATTTCAATACAACACTCTGCAGACTCTCTGTCTGCATAAATGAAGTGCTACTCACTTCATCAAGCAGGAACATTTAAGCAACTGAAGCAGCAGAGAAACTGGCTTTATCATTGAAAAACTTTGTGAGCTCTTAAACCATCTATGGTGCAAGATGCTCTCAAACCATAGTTTGTAAAAAATAACCTGTTTATATTAGACTTTTTTTAATTCCAATACCAGGTAGCTACACGTAGCATCATAAATAATCCACAAACTCAACAGGATGTTATATGTGGCAGGATATGAACTAGAGTTCCTGCAAACTGAGAACGTGATTCACTATTCTCACATGGCCATGCTAACAGGAAGTGCTACAATCACACATGCTGTCTTGTTTTCTACTTTTGCTGGGGTTTCTCTCTTTTTTTTTTAATTTGGAGGAAATCTCAAAATACTTCATCAGTTGCCATTGAAAACAGTATTGTGATACTGTTACATGTGATATTATTGCTTTACGTCACCTGGCTTTAAGTTAAGGAAACTTTTGGCCAACATGAATATAAATCTTGTTCTGTATCTAAATCCCCCCATCCCATCTCACCTCCTTCCCAGACTGCTGTCTGGTTTTCAGTCTCATTGACTTCTGCCAAGTTCTGCATCATGCAAAGGTCATTTCTGAATAAGTTGAAACTGAAGTCATGTAAACTCCTTCAGTAAGAAGTTAAACCCTGAGTTGGACTATTAGTGCATCACTTCAGTGCAGCCTGTTAAAAAGTTTTATCCTTCCTTCCAATATTTGTTGGTGATTTTAGTCATGCATTCAAAAAGTATAATGTTTATTGCTTGTTTGTTGTTCTCAACACAGTAGGTAATTGCATTATGCAATTCAAACTGCACATGCAAATTGTTGTTAAACGTATTACAAAAATAAACTTGACATGACTTAGAACTCATCAGAGATTGATACTTTTTCTAACATCAAGGCCTGAAATCTTGAATTAAATTCATCACTGAAAACACAGTTTAATGTAATTTCCAGACATAAACAGAGACAACATGGTCTCCAGATAAATCAAGGTCTACAAAGTTAATTATTAGTTTAATTATGAAAAAAGTAATTAAGAGCTACCAATTACAGCAAAGCATTTCTTCTGTAGAAAAAGATTAAATTCATGAGTGCCTGTAAGCAGAGCCTGGTTCATCATGGCAAATACTTGGAGAAATAAATAATGCTGAAGGAAAAATCAGGGGATCAGTGAAGTCATTAGGCACTGATGGTCGTTTGGGGAATGATTTGCCGAACCAATAGCCAGATGAACGTTGGAGTCTCCTGTAAACAGTATTTCCTGTTTGGTTGTCAGTAGAAAGGCTTCAGAGTCGGCCAGGCGCCCACAGACGATGACTGAGTTATAGCTGGAAAATACACACCATGCATGGGGTTTTTGGAAAGAGGGTCAGTTGTTCAGAAAATTAGAACTCATTTTTTTTAGCTTAAACTCATTTTAGGCATGCATGTCATTTTAATTCAGGCTTTTAATACGAGAAATTTTAACTTTCCAAATTTTTTCCCTCATCGCATTATGAATAAAATGTGTAGATGTTATTCATACAGTCAACATTTTGCATACACCCCACTAATGTCTGGTTAAAAAGACTTCAGCGATATATTTTACACACATCAACAAACTCTTGTCATAATTCTGGAGAAGAATTTGACCAATTGTCTTGGCAGAATGTGAACAATTTATATAAAATGATTGTTTTAGTCTGCAGTCAGAACCGCAAGTGGCTTTTTGGATCTTCCACAATGGCTGTGATAACTTGCTAAAAATGAACCAAATGTTGGTATTTTAAATACATATGTGATAAAAATGCCAGTTTTATAGTTTTTTCATGGAATAATTGTATTTGATTTTCAGAGAATGACGCTAAAAGTGTCACAAATTTAAAAAAAAAAATTCTCCTTCTAAATAGGTTGGAAACTATGCAATTTCCCCCCACAAATATGAACAGATCATAGAAGAAAATATATGCGTTCTCCATATGTTTTCTCTTTAATTTAAATGCAAAATAAAATGGTGGTTCTTGAAAACTGACGACAAATTTATAGTAGGAAATTGTAAGTTGTCCTTTTTCAAAACACAACTTTAATAAATATATAAATCAAACTTCATTGTGACTCTAGTGAAGTTTTATTTAACTTGAATGAGAAATATCTCTTTGAATTATAAAGGTTGCAGACCGCTGAATTTATCATATCATATGGTCTTCCCATATTTAATTAATTATTATAACTTACGTTTTTGACATGTACGTTTATTCCTTTAAGTTTAGTCTCTTTGCTTATTCTTCTGTTCTGTTTCTCGTGTGTTTGTATCTATTTCTTTAAGAATATTTGTCAGGCTTTTTCCCTTTTGGTTCCAGGTCTGTTCTGTCTTGGTCCAGCTCCGCTGTGCTAATTATTCCTTCAGTTTCCCTGCTTTCATTTCACCTCAGCTGCTCCTCATTGCATCTGATAAGTTCATCTGATTGCTTAAAACCAGATGAAATTATCAGTTATAATCAGTTTTGCTATTGTTGATAGCAAAAAGTTAGTTTTTTGGTGACTCATATGAATCCAAATATTACTCTGGGTTTAAAAAGAACTTCACAAAATTAATCTGACATCCATGCCAATGGTGAGCGTATGTAAACTTCTGACCTCCATGTTAGATGTTTGACAGTAAATGTCTCACACTCAATTAGAACCACATGTCTAAAATATTCAGACATTTTAAAACATTTTGGGTTCATTTTATATGTTAAGAAAAGTAAAACATATTTATTATTTCAACAGGCATGGCAGAGAAATAGAAAAATGTATCGATTTTATCACTAACCGTGATTTTATGTCAAACCCTAATTACCTGTGTTGTGGGCTGAACTTAAGTCAGAGGTTTTACAACTTAGTATTAAATCAGTAACTGGTGGGGGCCGTAAAAGGCGCCGACCTCATTCAACCTCATTAAAGAAGAATAACATCAGTGGACTTCCACCCAAGCACACTACTGCTCTCTCAATGACCTGGCTACTTACTGACATCACAGAAAATAAGTGCGTTTCTCTTCTCACATCCCTGTGTTTTTCCACATGCATGTATTTTGGTCATTTCCACTTTAGATAAGAGATTGCTTGGTCACTTTGGCATGCCACCAAGACGGCAAAATCTTCCTGAGGTTTGTTTACATACAAGGGAAGTTGTATTCGTGTCATTTTACCTCGCGACAGCTACCAAGAAACTCTTAGGAGTTAGTGAACATGTTCTGTAATTATTGTTTTGCTTCTCTTTTCTATATATGTGGAAAGTAAAAGTTTTTCTGGTTTTATTCTCCTTGTTTCATTTTGTTTGCAAGTGACATGCTGAGAGAATGGCTGCCGTTTAGGTCTTTCTACTAAATGTTTTGAAAATGTGAAGTTTACTGGTGAATGAAAGCAATCAAGAAATACTTTACAAACTGCACAACCATTTGTAGATTTCAAATGACTGTGCAAATAGGGTGCAGTGCTGTCTTGGACATTTTCAGATGGTGTCATAAACACTCAACTTCCTTGCACTAGAAGAATGAGCTGTCATGATGGAAACATGGCAAAACCATTTGCCTATATTGATTATAAACACCTGGGTAAGGACTTTTCATTTATAACTGACACTTTCATTGACATGAATACTTGCTTTTATTGAATAAACTATCCATTCTCAGCAAGTGGCTTGCATTTGCAAGGTAATTCAAATGCCTGATGCCTGATGTGAAAATCCTACTTTTTGTCAAATTGAATTTTTTTTTTGTCAAATATATGAACATAAAGAAGAAGTAGTGCTCAGTGTTTGCATAAGTCAGTATAGGTGCTAATGGTGGAGCATAGCTTACACATATTAACAACTTAATCCTCATTATGGTCCGTCATGGATGTTGTTTTTTTTCCTGCTTGCGAGAATCAGGACACAGAATAGTGACATTTGTCGAGTATCAGTGACGTTCAGATTCAGGTCTCATTTGAATCAGATACGTATCGGATGTCCAAGTGGCCTGGGTCACATTCGAAGAAAATCTGACCTGTGTTGTTCAGACTGTCATGAAAACATTAGATACAACACAGGAAACAAAAAAAAAAAAAAATGGAATTGGGTCATTTTGGGCTGCAGTGTGAACGCAGCCCAAGTTTTACAGTTTGTGCTAATTATTTTGAGCACTAGATGCAAAATTAGTGCTAAATTAGTTTAAAAATTTGCACATTTTAACAGAGATGTGAGAAATGCGCCATAGTGACTCAAAGCTGAGTATAAATTAGTGATGGAGGAACAAAGTATATGCTACTGTTCTGGGGTTAAGAGGCCATGGTGGCTTGATAGTGGGCATGATTTAAGACTATGGTTGCCATGGGAAATAGCTTGGGTTATATTTGAAAAAGTGGTGACCATCCTATCTGGTTCTTAATCCAAAATACCGAACCGATGGGTTCACCAGCCTAAAATAATAATATAGTAGTTGCTGCAGGAGAACTCCTGTTATGCACTGAAAGGCCACAGAGCAGCACACGTTCTCATTTCCGAAAGTCAGCAAACATTGTAGTTGTTTCCAACCTATTTGACCCAGAAAGCATTTTGTAGACAATCTTTCCTGTATTCCTAGAACAACGCATCCCTGAAAGCACCTAATCGTCAGTGATCCTGAGCACAAACCTCTGGTAAACAACTGCATCATGTGGCCACAGCTTTGCTTTTATCTTTCAAAGTGATACCATGGAGGCACATCAAGGGGAGCAAAGAGTCACTGCTGATTTGAAGCCTCTCCCACAGCTGAGTCAGAGACAGGAAGTGTTTAGGAGGAGCATCCAGAGCTCACAGGGGGGAAAGCCGCTCTTATAAAAAGTGATGTGGGGAGGTCCTCAAATCCCTTTCATATCAGTAGCTCACCAGCATGCCAAAAGACATGCATACGCAGACCGGTGGATGAGGTTGGTAGAGGAGATCAAAGCCGGATGAAATCCCAAAAGGAAATCTAACAGAAAGACTACGGGAGAAACAGAGAATATTAGCATCTCACTTTAACTCCCTCCTTTACCTAAGCAGCTGAGTCAGTTTAGATAATCTACCTGTCAGGGAAGACAGTGATGCTGCATGACAACTAGAGTACAAAGGAGGACAACCTGCCACAGACATGTAAGCAAACACAGCTGCTGTGGCTGAGTGCGCGGTCGCCCTGAGAGCTGCGTATGAGTGCATTTGTGTATCCAAGAGCGGAAGGTGGGAGGGCCAATAAAGCTCTCCTGACAGGTCTACAGTAAATAAAGTTGTGACAGTTCTGCCTATGTGAATCCAATTTTCCCTGAGGAATCATAGCGAACATGACCATCAGTTTCCTCTCACATCCTGTCTCACTGCAGTTTTCAATTAAAAGTAGTAGCCAGGGGTATGCCATCATGTTGCACGTATATGAGTACATGTTTGTGTTTAGGGCGATGTCTGAGATAAAGCTGCTGTCAGCTTTGATTACGACCTGGACTGTTTTCATCCATTTAGATTCACTCTCTGTCCAAAGGGCTTCGCCAAAGTATGCATTCGACTTTTTCACATTTTGTCTCAGCACGACCACAAACTTCAACGTATGTCAGAGGGATTTTATGAGACAAAGCAACACAAAGTAGGTGAAGTGATAGGGAAATCATAATAAATCAATATAAAACTGTTGTCTGAGCTTCATTTGTATTCATCTTTCTTTAATTAAAACACCAAACTAAGATCAGCTGCAACTTATTGCTTCACAAGTCAAATTTTATTTGTGCATATTAGATTAAACTCCTAAGATTCATAGGTTTGTTTCAGAGGATTAGTAAACAAACCTTATGAATACAAAGGAAACAATTCAGTTTCTTTTTTAAATTGCATAAACATTTTATTGCCTAATCTGCAATAATAGCATTCCTACTAAACCGGGTGAAGCTAAAACTATGCAACCTGAGGAGTTCCTAGTTCTTTATATGTTACATATTTACATATGAAGGCTTTTTGTTTTTATCTTAAATGCAAAATGTAAACATATCTAGTTTTACATTTTGTTTTGGCATTAAGTTTTGGCTTTAATCTTTCTCTTAACATTTTATGTCAGCATGTGGCCTATTTTTTTAAGTCTATATACTTTAGTTAACAATTAATCAGCTGAGAGTGACCATTCTCACTGGACGTCCAACTCAGGTACGAATCTGTCGACACATTGAAGTTCTGCAGACCCAGTGAAACAAAGGAGTGGATCTGTTTTTCTTGAGTTTCTTGGGAAACTGGTCATTGTTTATAGTAAATGTGTGTCAATCCTTTAAGAAAACCTGTCAGGAACAACAAAGCTCTACTTGACTGAGGCAGAGGTTTGTCGTCTTGCAGCACAGTATTAAATATACAATCAGAGCCATGGAATCGGGCTTAAAAACATATTAATGTCAAAATCCTGACCTGATTCTAACCGAGAATTTATGGAAAGACTCTAAAATTGCTTTTCACAGAGAGAAGTGAAATTGGCAAATGTTTCCGTTTCTATAAACTTGCTGCTGTAATTCCAGTAAAAGGTGCTAAATCTTAACTCAAGCTCCATTCATCTTCCTGTGGTGTAGCACAAAAATGCATTAAAGATCTGCTGTTGTTGTTGTATCAACCATCCAGACATCTCAGGTCTTCTGGCTCTGGTCTGCTCTTCATCTGCAGAACCAGAACCAGAACCAAACATGGAGAAGCAGCATTCAGCTTCTATGCTCCTCAAATCAGGAATGAACTTTCAGAGGTTTACCAGAAGGAAAACACCTGAAACATCAAGTTCCTTTAAATCAAGACTTAAAATCCAGCTATTTAGACTTGCATTTGATTAGTAGTAAGTGAAAAGTTGATTTTTGATGACTTTGATGCTATTTGGCAAAATGTAATGTTTGTTGCTTGTTTCTTTAATGATTTCTGTATGATGTTTTCATGACGTTACACATTTTGAACTGTCTGGAATGTGCTATAAAAATAAACTTTACTTGACTATGAACTCTTGTTTTTCTGTCTCTACTGAAGAAAAATGTGTTTAGAATTGTACATTTCTGCAACATCCACCAATCTGTGTTTACATCTGAAGGCAGCTGGTTGCACAAGATTTCATTTAGGGGTATCTGGGTAAAAGAGGGCTGAACTAAAATTTACTCTTCCGTTCGTGTCACAGCTAAGAGCTTCGTTGTGTTGGTGAATCCCGTGAGATGTTACTAAATACTTTAAAGGTTACATAACAGCACAAATGTGGAAAAAAAGGAACTAAATTCTTTCTGTAAGAACTGTATTTGGGTGGAAAGTGGATGTCAGAGCCATCAGCCATGCAGAGCGTTACACCGTTGGCCCTCGGGTTGCCCTGGGAGGTACACTTGCTCTTTTCTGACCTATTGCATGAGTAAATGTTAAACGGGGGGAGGAGAGTAGAAGGGGCTTCTCATTGACATTCCTGTTAGTTTGATGAGAAATGTGACAAAAAAAGAGAGGCTGCACCCATGGGTGCTGTCCTATAGCCAGCGATGAGCGAGCAGATCCAAATGGCAAACAAGTCAGATGTTGCCCCCATTTCCAAAAGTCCATCAGAGCCAAAAAAAATTTAACACACGACCAAAATAAAAGCTAACTAAAAAAAACGGAAGTTTAATCTGGTATTCTGCGAACGAGCCAGCGGAAAGAAAGTGATCCAGAGGGAGACCGCTCCAGTCCCTCAGATATCCAGACTGAAAGTAATGACATGATTATTTAACCATTTAGAAAGACATGTGGTTCCAAAACCCATCTGGCTTGAAATTACTTCATTTCAACTGTCTTCTCAATGTGAGGTGGTTCCTCATTTTCAGCTTTAGGACACCTACTAACTTATCCACCACAGTGGATATAAACTGTTTACACATCCCTGTTAAAATTACAGGCCTTAGTGTTTTAAAAAATGAGATCAAGATAATAGTTCAGAACTTTCTCCATCACTGACATGCCCCTTAACTAGTGCAGCTCACTTTAAATGTAATCTTAAATCTGTTAGGAGGAAACACAAAATGAAAAATGAAAACAAGTAGAGTGCTGCATCATTACAAATATATGCTGTTTTGTTATGTTTTTATAGCCTGTTTTGTTTTTAAAGAGTTGTTTTGATTGATGCTAAGTTGCTAATATTGTATTGAATTGACTTTTGCAAGAAGAGGTAGGCTACATAGGATTTCTTTCCTCCAACCACTCCTTTTCATTCAAAACTTTTGTTTAAATTAACATGTGACACATTCATTTAAAACTTTAAGTGTATTAAATAAATTGTAGTAAACAAAAAAAAACAACAAAAAACAAAATTGGCCTGAATATGAACTTTGTGTTGGCTCCATCAGATAACCACAGTCAACCTGGCACGTCTTGATCTGATAATATTTGTCTGCTGCTCTTTACAAGAAACTTTCAACTCTTTCTGATGATAACGTTTTCTGTTCACAACTTCTTTTCAAACCATTTTGTAGTTTAATTCTCACTCTGGTCTGCCGTCTCTTTCTCCTCTTAAGTCTCCTTCAGATGATGTAATTCATGCTTTGCGTCGCTGTCATGCAGAAATCTAAAGTTAATCCTCACCCTTAGCTTTCTAGAAAAAAAAGGGAAGGTTTTGGGTCAACTTTGACTGGTATTTGGAACTTGGATGAGGTCCCAATGCATGATGCTGCCACCACCATGCTTCACTGTGTTTCACTTCTGGGCACAAGAAGTTTCACTTCTGAGCTTAACAGGTTTACTGTTAGGCTTTGAACGGCCTTTTGCTCATTTACACCAAACGTGGGTGCCATTTCAGGGAGAAGGTTCATATTACCACATTTGTCCCCCATATAGTCATATTTTAAACACCATCAGTACTCGCTGGAAATTCCTGCAGACACTTAAATGCAGCTGCATGCCTCTCAGCTACAGCCACTTTCTGTCACTGGTTTTTGGGGAACATTCAGTTCCCAGAAATATTAAGTTGCAATATTTTCTTTGTCTGCTTCATGGATGTATTCACTGTTTTCTGTGGTGTTTTGCTAAGAAAATCTCCTTCTACCACACCTGAACTTTATTTGGGGTTAATCAGAAGGACTTTAAGAGGAGTTAGGTCTTATTTTAGATTAATTTTCTGTCAAACAAGGAGTCTGGGATGATTCATACAAGCTATCGGCCACATTATAGATTGAAAAAGTTCTGAACTGAATTACCTTTCTCTCGTGTTTTATCTGCATTGTAAAACCTGGCATTTTATCAAGTGTGTGTTGACTTTTTTTTTCTCTCTCTCTCCACTTTGTCCCTGCAACAAAATGGATTCAAAGGTCAAGACATTGAGTGAACGCTGCAAACATCACCCACCTATAGTCGACACCACAGTTCCAACAAAATAAAAAGCTCCTGTAAAATCCCATCTCGGTCTAAGAGCGTCAGCCCGGATCCCGGCGGCTATGGCGGCCTCGTACTCCCGCAGGAAAGAGTTGAGCTCCTGCAGGCTGATGTTGAAGGTCTCACTAAAGTTGAGGAGCGTCCCGTTCCAGCGGCCGTGAGCCCGCAGCTCCGAGGGCCTCTCTATGGCCGAGAAGACCGCAGCGCCGCACAGCAGGTACACCAGGATGAGCACGGCGAGCAGGACGAAGCGGCCGTTGTCCTCGTTCAGGTGCAGGGAGCGGCAGCCCTGCAGTCGCAGGCTGGGCATCATCCAAATTTCAGCACCACACGCGCGTCGGACAGCGACAAGCCCCACATCGAGTGCGGCGTTCACGGGTCGGCGGGCACGCTCTGGAAGTCACAGTCCTGCCCGTCCACTGCGCTCGGATGCAACATTTCCTCCACTTTACTTTGCGCACCACATTGTAGTTGTTTCAAAGAGTGATGATCAACACTCCACATGCGAACGTCAGCGTGATGATCCACAAAGAGTTGAGAAGAAAAGCTCCAGGCGGGCGCAGAGTTTCATAATACACACATTCTCTTCCCACGGTTGTGTGGCAATGCAGTTGGTGGTAAGTGGACTGCAGACTGAACCCAACAAGGAACCGCGCGTCTTTGTGCTCCAACAGACAGCAGCATCCTTCGAGTCCCCTGCACCAAAACCCCCCAGTCTCCACAAAAGATTAAAAAAAAAAAAAAAGGGAGGCGTAATTTACAGCTTATCCCGCTGTCGATCTTGAATAATAAAGTCCTGTATCCTCAGGTTTGGTGTTCTGGGAAGAGCAGAGCCGCAGTCGTTGTGTGCATGTTGTAGTGGCACGCTGAATCCCACCACAGCGCATACGGTGAGATCACTCTTCACTATAAATCGTGTCTTGAGCAGTTGGCGTTAAAAAAAGAGGATTCCCGCGCTTCTCCAGTTGTCTTCAGATGGCACGGTGTGTTGCCCCCCTCCCCGATAGACTTTGTTACCTCGTGCCTCGGTGTGTTTTTATCAAACTCATGTTTGCATTGGGGGTGCACATGCGGCAATTTGATAAAAATAAAAGTCTTAATGCGGAGATAAAGACGCAGCGAAATTAAATATTCAACGGGAAGGAAGCATCTGTGCAGAAAATCTCTAACACTAGAGAAGTGAAATTGATTAGTCTTCAGGACAATCACATTAAAAAATAAAACATTCTAAATAAATAGTTTGTTGTCTTAGTTTGCAAGAACTAACTTGCACAGAGCCTTGCAAAAGTATTCCACCTGAAAAGTGTGGTGTGCATTTGTAGTCAACAGAACCACTTTCCTCTGCTATCACAAAATATATCAGTTTTTGGGTTTAATCCAAAAGCTGATATATTTTTTCTCCCCATTCTTTCTGTCAAAAGTGCTTGAATCCAGTGAAATTGGATGTAGAGAGTCTGAACATTCGCAATTAGATTAATATGGGCTAGATCTGAACTTCCACCTTAGCCTGCTCTTAAAGTGCACGTCTTGGTTTGCAGATGTGCCATACCGTATTGCTTCATAACTTTAAACTGATTTAAACTTCTTGACCTCCGACCTATTTGGTGCTCCTTGGTTTTCATGATGCTGTTTGCTCACTAATGCTCTCTAGCAAACCTCTGAGGTCTTTAGAAAGTAGCTGTATTTTTTATTGAGATTAAAGCACACATATCTCTGTTAAGTAATGAGGTGAAGCGTGACTATGTTCATGGATAAGACTAGAAAATACATGCAGCACATCTTAGATTTTTTATTATTTTTTTAAAGGAAACAATGTGTTACATACCAAGTTTGTGGCTATAACGTGACAAAATATGAAAACAGTTAAGAGGTGTGGTTTATTTTGAAAGGATCTGTACACGTGGTAAAAGTAAATAAAAACAGAATTTCTGTTCTCAAGATAAAAACTGCTGCATTTTGTGTTTTTCCACCTTGGAAAAGGGTTAACAGCATCCATCAGGGCCCGAATGTGATCCACATCATGTGTGTCTTCCAACATTGGACACAGTGACATTAAGAAATTGGTTAAGGACAGATGGGTATAATGTCACCCTGATGCTGTCATCATTCAATTAATTTCAGATGAGAAATGATGAACTAAGTCTGTTCTTGAAGAAAGCAGCCTGGTGTGATGGGTGTTGTATGACACATTTCTTTGTTTCCAACTGTGCCTGACTGTAAAAGGATGAAAAGAAATCAAGACTTTTCTGCACACAACAGATTCCCACAAAATACTTTTTATTATTATTATTATAGTGGTGCACTGATAATCTCTAAATGAGACACACTTTTCTTTCTATTTGCATTGTGGTGAATAATCAACTAAGAATCAATTACCTTCCAGATACTTGGAAAGAGTAAAGAAAATGTAAAACAGAGTAGAAATTCTCTGAAATTGTCCACATTTTTCTAAATAAATCTGAAAAAAAATCAAGACCACATGGAAGAAAGGCTTTGAGCAGAAACAGCAGAAAATGCAGAATCAACAGGGCTGTGACAGGAGAGCTGTGACAGGAAGGTGGCAGCAGGGTTGCACAGGGTGGCGTTATCGATTGTGCTTTCTAATCTGGTTAATTGCCTTACAAATATAAAGGCTGACTGCAGAACAAGGGCACGCTCAGCACAATTATCTCAGTCACACGGCCTGTCCTTGTCAAGTCTGATCTTCACCTGAACATGCAGGAAACATTTAACAAAAAAAGATTTCAATAAGAAATTGAGTCTGTGGACTTGATAAGAGACTTATATATATTTTATTTCATGGTCAATTATTTGGATGTGTATGTCATAGGCTTTATTTAAGGACAGAACACTAGCACTGGAGGTGAAAAAGCATGAGGAGTGAAAAAAATACATTTTGTTCTTTGTTTCCAGTTCCTTTTTTTTTCTCTTCACTCGTTTCTTTCAGGGTCATTGGTGGTGAGAGGGTGGGGGCCGGGGTGATGAAGACTTTCCCAGCATGCACTGGCAGGAAGGTGGGAAAGTCATTAGGCTCTTAGAGTTGCCTTGCAGACGCTTTTTCATACCTGCAGGCCATTTAGAGTCCCCAGCCCAGCGTAGTGTGGGTGAGAACAAGCCTGCCTGACACAAACCAATCCGGGTTCTTTGTGTTTTCAGGGAAATAAACCACAGAGACACATTTACTTAATGACAATCTGTTCTTTTTAACTGATCCTGATTTTGAGCAAACACACAAAACAGCCAACAGTTTTCTAGTGATTGTACTAGAACACTCACTTCAACATTCCCAGTGATTTAGTTTCTAAAGACATAAAGAATAATTTATTTCACCTAACAAACTCATGGGGCTTTTCTGAATCGCAGACTTTTAAATTAGCTACAGGATCAGTCTCAGCCTCAAGTCGATTGGACCCTCATATTTAGTAAAACGCAATATTGTCATGATGAAGGAAACGTTAAGAAAACCCACCAAAAACAAAACCCTGGATTTACACTGCAGAGCTGCGCTGAGTGGAATCTATAGAGGTGATTCAAGTTAGTCAGAAATATACTTAAAATATTTATAATTCTGGGATAAAATGTGATTCTTATAAATTAATTTATCTTTTATAGAGTTGTTTAGAATGTGCAGATGCCATCACTTTTCTGTGCAAATTTTTATAGAAAATACAGGAAAAACCTGTTTGGATGAAACATGACCAAAAGCCCATACTGAATGACAGTGATCCTCTGGCTTTCAGGTGAAACTGCATTAAAAACTGACACCATTCTTCAACAGAAAAAAAAAATATTGCTCAGGCTCTAGACCGCCACAAAAAACCCCCCAAAAAAACACACACACACTAAACACATTACTGCGAAAGATTAAAAAAAAAACTGCCTCCGTTTCTGAATTACATTTCTGTCATAACTGCAAAACTGAATCTGGTTCAGAAAATGCATTTATTTCATTACACTTTCTTGACATCCGTTGTATTTTTCTGTTAGTATTGTTATTAGTAAATGCATAAAAGAAAAATTGCAAACTCTTCATGTCTTATGAAGAGTTTAAATGTATATTCGAAATTTTCTTCAAATGTGAATCAGATATTTTACAGAAAGCAAACTGTCCTTTAATCTGGACACATATTTCAATTCTTAAGCTATTTCAACAGAAATACTAAAATACTCAGAAGAAATAAGGATTTTCACTGGTCAATTTCACAAATCTCAAAGTTTAATAAAATAAAAAAGATGCACAGAAGAAAAATAAAAACCTACTTTGTGTGTTTGTTTTACAACAAATTCTGGTTTGCAGCTTCAGTAATTGTAAAAAAAAAAAAAAAAAGAGCCAGTGTATTGTTACTTTGTAAATGCTTTGGACAGAAGGGCACCTCGACCCTGAAAGGCACTTTACAGGAATTACAGAGGACGGGTAAGGAAGAGGGAAAGGAGACAATCCTTCAGAGTGCAGCAATAAGAGAATAAAGATGAGGAGGCGAGAGGACAAGCATCCATGAAATAATTGTGTGAAGTTAAAAAGGCAGGGACAAGTGAGGGATTTCCCCTCAGCACTCTGAGCAAAATTTACCTTCACTGATTGAGACCATATGGTGGAATCAATCATTGTGTCACAGCTGAAGGCATCCCAAACAATCTGTTAATTTTTTTTAACCTTTTGTGGACATCAGACATGTGGGTCAAACTCTCCACTGAAAGCAGTGCATCAATTTTACATCCTTGAAAGTTGACGTATCTGGGTGTTTGTTTTTCCTTTTGTTCTCATGTTTGTTACTTACTAACGAGTATTCTGGGCTGACAAATTCTCGCTGTCCACATGCTTGTCCTGCAGGTCATTTACCCTGTTGGCAATTTTTGCATAGATTTGCAAAAAGAGATTTGCAACAAATGAAAAGCAACGCCCAACTCATCCCACAATGAATGGCTCACCAGTAAGAATCAAATTACTTTTCCACCTCGACAACAACAGTTCCTCCGGGAAATCCTGAGAGGCAAATTATTTTGAACTGAATGCGTCTCATTCAGCTCACTTTCCTTTTATTTCGCTAAAGAAACGTATCCTGTCGGCCACTCTCAGCATCTCAGCAGTGGGTCGAGGTGAGTCCTATTCAGCAACAGGTTATTTTCCAATCTTCACACTACCAGCTGTGCATTTTGTCTCAGAATGGGTAAATCTGTTTTGGCTGTGATATGAAGAAGAATTGTATGGTTAAAAAGATGCAAAAACTGCTGTTTGCTATTTGTATGTTTGGAAACTATTGGAGACTGAGAATGAATCTTAACTTGAACATTTAAAAAAGGTAAAGACATTTTAGTTATTATAATTGTGAGTTTCACAAAATCCGGCAGCCTCCCTGCTGCCCTGCAATGTTTAGCTCCTCTCCCCTCTTCCAACTTTAATGTCCAATTTTCTCTGATTTGTCTGTTTGATGGTCACTAGCAGCAGATTGAAGCACAGCTGCTCATTTTTATTAAAACTGTGAATAGCTACTAAAATGATGTAATAAGAAACAAACTCCCAGCAGCTTTTTGTCTTTTGGAGAAGCAAACAGATCCCTTCATTTTGGACTGTGTGTTTCTGTAGTATTATTTTCTCTTCAAGCATCTAAAGAGTTAAAAAAAGAAGTCACAAAGTCGGTCTATTTGCATGGCTTTATGCAACATGTTCATTAAGAGGACTCTCCACAGCAGTCCAAGCTTTTCATACATCATCTAGAGCCAAGGCTTTGAAGAGGATCTTGTAGCATATTTCTCTTGATTAATCACTCTGGACAGTCGCCCACTCCAAACCTGGAGGCGGGCCTCCTGAGTAGCAGCTCCAGGCTGTTTTGGTTCATGGGATTTCTCCTACTTTACAAACCTGTTTATTTTCCCTGTAGTTCTCAGATCTGAAGGGTAGCCAGAGGAAAAAGGTTAAAAACAAACATTCACTTCTGTGAAATTTCTTTATGTTCACGCACACTGTCTGGGCTGCATTTTTTTTCTAATGAATGAGGCCTGATTGTTGTCTCTTCGTCGACAGTTCACATCTCTGGCTGCTGATCATAAAACTCTTTCACTAAAAATATTCATTCTCTAATAAGAATCTATCTTACTAATATGTTTACAAATTACTTTTCGTTTGAGCTGCAGCTTGTTTTTTAGTGTCTGAGCCAAATGAAGTAGAATGTTTCGCCACTACTGATTGGGTGTAAATATTTTGTACCCTTCTTCAGCTGTGTAGCATTAACTAGAAGGACAATTAGAAATGCTTTGATAATCAAAATCTTTAGCAAATTAACATGTCAGAGTCAAGTGAATTAGGAAACAAAATAACTTTCTTTCTTTTGAAATTTGGAAGGATACAAGAAATTGAAAGAGGCAACCTCTCTCCAAGGGAACGACTCTAAATATACGGCCAAGTCAAAGTTAAGAAATAAATATAACAGAATATGCAGTAAGAAAAAATGAAGTATGGTTCAAAGACAGTCTTAATCTAATCTGACCTATTTTACAAAGAAGAATGGAGAAAAATGTTGGTGTCTGGCTTTGTAAGGCGATGAAAGTATGTTCATTTGTTATTTGTTATTTGTATATGTTGAAAGTATGAGAACAAAAATATTTCTCTTCACAGTCATGCAGTTTCCTGTGTTGAAAGAAAAATAATTAAAATAGATAGAAGTTTGAGGTTTTAATGTCACAAAATGTGAAAAGGTGAAAGAAATCTTGGAAATCCTCTTTGAGAGATTCTTTGTTCCCTCAGCACATTTCTTTCACTTTCATTACTTTCATATTATATAGCTGACATGTTATAAGCTGAATTTTATTACAAACATCATGGCTCCAGGTAAAAACAAAATCTAAGACTCGTTACTTTTTAGCTTTTATAAGCTTTTTTTTTTTATAGCCATAAACACCTCATATCATCCAAACAACACTGCAGACTGATCTGCAGTAATTTAATCTTAGCATAATATAGATGCTTACTGATGATGCATAGTCAGAATCCCTTAAAACCTGATGGTCTAAAACACTTAGGTCTAACAGGAGCGAAGGAAATCTGTCTCTGCCCACAGCTCATTTATCATGATCACGGCTGCCTTTAGGTTTTCTCTCATTCCATATGGTCTCTGTGTTTCAACACTTTCCCAAACTTTTTTTAATTGAGGTCTTGTGTGGGTGATCCCATTACTGCGCTTTACAGTACACACAAACAAAGTTGCACACTTGCATTTGTAAGCACACAAACACCATTTCCAAAAAGAAAGGAAACAATTTTTGATTCAATTAAACATTCATATCTTTGCTTGTTGTTGGAAAATAAAACAATTGCAAACTGAAATTTGCTATCTGAATAGAGACCAAGGGGAAAAATTGAGTATATTAAAGCAGGTTCTGTAACGTGTGAAAGCTTCTCTGTCAGCAGACTGTCACATTCCAGCACAGCCTCAAAATGTTGATATAGAAATGGTGACAAAACATATTTTCTTCATCTCCCAGGGCAACGTTTGTCAGAATACATGATGCTGACATTTATTTTCTCACTATTATATAACAATGAGATAAATAATATATTACACAGACAAAATAGGCTTTACACTAAAGAGGAGAAATGCAGGTTTGATCTGAATCTAGTTGAAATATATATTTTTTGGATGTAATTTTATGACTTATTCTGATGTTTTCACATTTGCATTAGTGCCTCTTTTGTGATTATTTTTGTATCTTGATTGTTTTTTGGATTAATATTTTTTGTAATTTCTCCTCACTGTTCCTCTTGTAGCCTTTGATTTTCAATTTTCTAGGAAAATATTACATTCAAGATCACAATTATATTGGAGACCAAATAAAATTATATACAGAATCATGGGTAAACACATTATAAAAATACTTATTGAGCTCCGTTCACTAGTTGAATCTTCAATAAACATTTAAACCGTGTCTTCACATCTCAGGTTGGACTTTAACATGATCCAAACTGTATTTGCTTAAAGGCAGATGTTTAAGATTTTTGTTTTGCTGACAAATACCGCATTCATCCCAATTGGCCATAATGAGATCACAGTTTCTTTCGTCTTCTAATGGCTTGACTGTTTCAGTTCTGCCTCTATGAGCTCCAGCAGGGAGGAATCAGAGCGATCAGCAGGGCTGCTTTCATTCTCTGCCACAAAGCAGCATTTTACTACCACCAGCATGGTGATCAGAGCTCAGATCAACAGCTCTTCCTGCCTCATCACCAGACCAAACCTTTTCTCTTCCCTCCTGGATGCAGCGAGGAGGCCAGAGACATTTTCAATGACAGGAGTATGACTAATCATTTTATTAGCAACAGTTGAGCTGCTATCTGTGGCAGCTGATGTCTTATTGTATAAAAACATGAAAGTGGATCTAATTGGACACATATGCATATCAGTGCAGAAGCTAATTGGAACTTGCTTGATATAATTCATGAATAAATAAGATAAGTGACTAACTTTGGCTCAGTCATTATGCCTGACTGGGATACAGGCACAGCAGCATCCTGATACATCTGCATAATAAAGGTGAAGAAGATCCTAGACTGTTTTCTGGTTTCATAATGACAAGGTCAAACATGAGTCAATTCATAATAGCTCAGTCAGGGAGAAAATCTCTACAATATTTAGGAAAAAAGAACAATCTTACAAAAGTGTTCCTGTTTTTAGCTTATATTTAACTAGCTTATTTAATTCAGTGAATTTTATTTTTTGGTTGTTGTGTGTATTTGTGATCTTGCTTGTTTCATCAATACAGTTCACTCTTGTAAATGATATCTTGGATCTCAATGAGACAACCAGAAAAATAAGTAGAAATGTTTAAAACATTTGAGTGTTTTAGTTTTCCCTCTTCAAAGTTTGAGATTGCTTAGAGTTTCCTGTTGCCCTTAAAGTCCTGAAGGTAATTTAATTCATACAGGAAATCCATCAGTATTGCTCATGTTTAAAACATTTAAAGCCTGAAATTTATGTTATAAAAGTCACTATTTAAAGCTAAATCAACCTTTTTTCTGCTTTACTTTGAGCTGAGAGAACAGTTTATGCACAGTGCAACTGTTTGCAAATAGATCAGTGAGTTATTGCCATTTTCAGTGACTGCAAGTGAACGTAACATTAAACTTGGAATGTCCCTACTGACACATGCATCCATATGGACACGACTGCAAAAGAAATTAGCAAGTCGAAGAAATAATTCCCTTATTATTCATTATGGTCTCTCTATAAAACACACAAGGACATCCCTGGATAATATGGCTTCACTTTTAATAGCTTAACGCAGCAGCTCTGTAAATGTATGTTTTACATTTTGTTGGCACAAAGGATAATGGGATGAAACTGGTGAAATGATTTATACATTGCAAGGCTTCCTCATGTCTGTGATTTGATTTATGAGAAGGATGCATAAAAATCATCCATTTTACTGGGCCCGACAACATACTTTGTTGCTCATTACGTTAACATGCAATTTGGGATAAATGGTTTTCAAAGATTACAAATGTTTTTGGTTTGTGAAAATGTATTTATAACCTGTAAATTTCATTTCTAAAACATTACAGACTTTGAAGTTAATCTCCATGTTTAGAGCTACAGAGCATAACTGCACTTAGTCTATCTAAAAAGCCCGACATGGAAACTAAATATTAAAAGCACCAAAAAGATAAAAAATATAAAACTATCTTTGATGTAATCACTCTCAAAAGCTTTCTGGTGATTTAAAAACAGCTACTGAAATTCTGATGAAACTCTTTATTTATTAATTAATGCAGTTTATTTAAGTCATGAGTGATATGTAGTGATTACAGCCTGAAATGAGATTTCAGACAGATTGTGCTGTGAAATATACTTGTATTTTTATAACTTTTTTATTTTACAGAATAAATTGAAATCAACTCTACTGAGGTTTGAAAATAAACATAAGTTATAAAGGAAGTTGTGTAAATTTGAGAATTTATGTGCATGGTAGATGCTCCGAGGTGCTAAAAAGCAAAAACAAGATGGAGATGATGGATAAATAAAGATTCTGGGAGCAGCTTATTCTCAAACACTCACTGCTAAATATTATCGAGGTAGAAAAACTGTCATTCAAACACCTGTAAGAGCGATATGGATACTTTTCTAAGCTTAAGGTTAAGGAAACAGAAAAATGTGAAAACTCAGCTGTTACTCAGTGTTTTAAGATAAAAGCAGCTAACTGGGTCAGACCTGACAGGATGGGTCAGATAAGACACTCCAGCCGGCTTGTCAGTTCTTACTCTCACACAGGCGTGAACACAAAGAGCATGGTTCCCTGGCTGAATATTGTTAGTAACATTATTAGTTAATGCAGTTTATTTAAGTCCGGCTGACCATAGTTAACAATGAGGAGGTGTATGTATTCGGGACATGGATTGGTTATGTCATGTTATGGTTGCAGGTATTGCATCAATTATGATTATATTTAGGCAAAATATTGTGTCTGCTTTGACTTGATTCTTCAAATAAATCACCTGGACAAGAATTGGCTGATTTTTATCTTCCATAATTAAATTGATGTGCAAAATTTACAAAGACTTAACACTTTATAAACTGTCCTTTAAAATTTTCAGTCACCTGCTCACTTAGGTCATTCCCAGCACACCTCACAAAATACAAACACATGGAGATTAAAAACTGTTCTTTTAAACATCATATGTTCAAGTTTTATTCTTGAAAAAACTAATAACAGTGCCTCCAAGAAGCTAAGTCAATTTTATTCTTCTTCACACTTCCCTTATGTAAAATTATGATATATTGATGTTGATGAAACAAAAGGAACTGAGAAAAGAAACAACAATGATGTCTCTGGGGAGACTGAGCAGCTCTGTGTGAACCCAGCGCTGCAATATTATGCCTGATAATAACTTGCTGCAGTTTAACTCTTTACCGTTGCATTCTCTCAGCTTCTATGCATCATCACAAGAGACTCTGGCTTGCATGCAGCAATGGAAATTGTTGCCACAAACTCACATAGAAGAGATCTGGGAGACACTGGTGTGATCATGACATAAAGCTCCACCATTAAACTCAGATTTAATGGTTTAAATCTGAGTTTAAATTTCATAAATGTGAGTTGAAGATTTAACACTCACACAAAGTAATCTTGAAAGAAAACAGTGTGGAAAGATGTGGCCAAAGGTAATTTGCCACACAGTACAGTTCAGGATTTAATTAATTCATTAGGCCACATGATGAATAGTTGCCAGTGCTGCCAAAATTGTGAAAAGCTATTATTAAACTCATAAATAGCTACAAGCTTAACTCAAGCAGCCCACTTCTGCAGCAACCATTTTGGCGCTCTCTACAATGTTTATCTCAGGTTAGAAATGATCTACCAACTTCCATGACAATAAATTAAACAGCTATATATTTGTCATCAGGTTTTAGTTGTTAGGAAAGCAGTCTTGTTTTTGCTCTGTGTGTTTCTCTCCTCTTTTCCTCCTCTGCCATCAGCTGATTCACACACACCTGTTCCTAATTAACAGGAAGTGCTCTTTAGCCACCGCTGTTTTACAAACCGAGTAGATGGATTGGACATGACACCATGAGGCTGCTGCACAGACCCAAGACCTTTGTTAGCATATGAAGAAAAACGTCTGCATTTTCTTTACACTAGGAAAGGGCCTGCTGTGGAAATTGTACAATTTGTTTCACAGCTGCGACTCATCTGTTCAGTTTAATGGAGGAGTGGCATTTATTCCTGTCGTCCCTGCACTTTTCTCCACTTTCATTTGAGACTTATTTCAGGTGGGGGTTAAAGTATTCCACAGAGAAATGGGACACTCCTGTGAGAAGCTGATATGTTTTCACTAATTCCATGTATGTGGACTCAGTCAGTGGTTTATAGCTCATGCGTATTTTGTAAACAAGATTCAGTCCTGCAGTATAACTGCAATCTTCTCTTTGCCTGGGAGAACAAAATATTGGAGATAATAACATGTTGTCTTCTAGTTCTTCTGACAACTTACGTTTCTTTTTTCTTGTTTTCTTTTGTTTGCTTAGAAGAAGTTAAAATATTAAGATAATTAAGCTAGTGATGGCTGTGATTGTAAAAAAAAAAAAAAAAACTGCTGTTTTAGGATGCAGGGGACACTCCGGTTCAAAATGTTTACATTTCTCACATTTCTGAACATTAATGCAGCTGCAATGACAAAATACCAGTATTTGGGATTCACACAACATGCAAATGTTAAAATTCATTTTATGAATTGTGTGGCAAAACACAAAAAGCCTGCAGTGACAGAAGTTTTTTTTGTTTTTTGTTTTGTTTTGTCACTGATACTTTAAATCGGAAATCTATGAGCTTCATACCTGTTGAAAAATCAGTCTGGACATATTCTTGCAATTATGTAACTATGCTAGTTTTTAGATGGTTCAAACCCCACAAAATTGTATTATTATTATTATGAATGTTTCAGGCCACATAGCTTTAACTGACCTACTTGTTTTAAGAGGAAACTTATACATTCAGAGCATTCTGTAGCAGATTTTGGGAATCAAATTGTTTTGTGTGAAAAACCTTGCATGTATTACTTTTGTTTCTGAGTTACTTTATTTTTCATAAGTTTCTATTTCATAAAATGCAATAATTCTTTTTTTGTAATTATGTAATGGGTTTCGGTCATAAAAATCCCAGAAATTGAAATGAAACTGTGATTTAATCATCCATCTATTCATTTTCTGCAGCTCCTTATCTCTGCAGAGTTGTAGGGAGGCTGGTGTCTATCTCCAGCAGTCACTGACCGAGAGACCTTGGACAGATCGAAAAGCCATCCCAGGTGGGAGTTGGGGCTGGGGTTGGGGTTTCGGACTGGGGCTGGGGTTGGGGTTGTTTTGAGGCTGGGGTTGTAGCTGGGGTGTGTTAGGGTTGGAGCTTGGTTTGTGGCTGGAGTTAGTGTTAGGGTTGGGGCTGGGATTGTGGCTGGGGCTGGGGTTAGGTTTCGGACTGGGACTGGGGTTGGGGGCTGGGGTTGTAGCTGGGGTTGGGGTTGGGGCTGGAGGTGGGGCTGGGTTTGTGGCTGGAGTTGGTGTTAGGGTTGGGGCTGGGGTTGTGGCTGGGTTGGGTTTGGGACTGGGGTCGGGGCTGGGGTTTTTTTTCCCCCCATTTTTTACATGAACCGTATTTTTAAACCTGAGCATTCTCAGGTTTTTTTTTTTTTTGAAAGGCTATGTGGGTTTGACAGTTCATAGAAAAAAATATCGGAAGTCTTTGGATTATAAAGCTAATTGACGGCTGATTTAAACATAATTTCTTGCGTTGTTTTCAGTCGTACTTCTGGCACATTTCGTCCTATGCTGGCCTCCATTCAACCTCTTCACTTCTGCAGCAAGATCAGTCAGATGCTCTTGAAGACTATATGGGTTGCTGCTTTCAGCTGGTTATCAAAATGCATGGTTCTTCTCCATATGCCAATGACAGACACATGGCCAGAAACTACTTCTGAAATAGGCTCTCATAGCTGGCACAGCCTTGTAGTGACAGGATGTAGAAGCACAGAACAACCAGATGATTACACCATGGGAGATGGGAAAAGCTGAGCAGGAGCTACCAGTCTACCAGACCTTTATTCTTACATCCATCTGTTTTTTAAAAGACTCCATAACCTCCATAACCTTAGTTCATGATTGGCAGCTTTTCACTTCAATACAAAATAAGGAAAAAGAAATGTGTTTGGTAGCAGGGAAAAAAAGGAAATATATGTGCCTAAGGACAGAGAATAAAGCAAGCAACAACAGGGATGGTATACATAAATGTTTAATCAGTGTGGTTCCCTAAAGAGATACAATTAGGTATGAAGCGATATAATGAGACTATGCAGGGTTTTGGGTCCAAAAACAGGATATGTAAGGTTGGACTTCTGTTCTGGATTTTGACTACACACCTATTGTATCAGTAAAAGCCTTCATCCTGTTCAGATCCTGCTGTCTGTAGCCGCTACCATAGCATGTTCAAATGAAATGCCTCAGGGAAAATACTTCTAAAAATGAATAACAAATGAATTTTCATTTGCAATTTTGACTTTGATATGCTTCAGTTCTTGGCACTACCCAAAAAATGCATCCTTGCTAAATGTGCCAGGTGAATACAGTTAAGAAGTTAGTTTATAGCAAATGTATTTTCACATTTATATTCTACTTTATCTTGATCTTTCACATGTAAAATCAATTTTGCAAAACACCAAAAAGAATTAAAAAGTTCCAAGAGTTTTTGCTAATTACAAACTACAAATTACTTACTGCTCTGGCTGATTTTCAATAAGAAGAGAAATTGTAGCAGATTCTTAGTCAACTATCGCCATTCAGAACACATAAAAAAAAAAAAAATCTAACATTTTCACTTTTTGATGTTCCAGAGAAAGGCCAGGAGAACTTCAATACCTGATTCTTCTCCTTTGACTTCATATCCCATCCTGAGCTGAATGCCAGAGTGTGAAGCATTAGCTGCTGCACAGTAAAGGGGAGTGGCATCACGTTGCCGTTAACCACCCATCGTTTGCACTCACTGTACCAGCCGGCCGTCAGAGATCAACCCCAACTCTCTGATGGGTGGCTGCTGAGTCACCCTGCTGAGTGGAAAGCCTTAGATTCAAAACATTAGAATGTAAATCACGTTGTCGTTTTCAATTGTAAAGGAATTGCAGCTTAAGATTGCAAGACTCATATTCCCTCCAAAGCTGGAAGACAAGTGTGACTCAGAGACTCAGATATCTCCACATGGCCAGATCCCAGAAGAGGGAAAATACCACCTATTTAAACCGTGACTCATGCCTACAATGTGATCTTCTCCATCAACTTCTCTGTCTGTTGCTGTTTTCATTGCATTACCCGAGGACACTATGACTCAGGAGAGCAAGATGCATGCTCTATTTTTAGATGTGCATCGATATGAGATTAATATGACCCATCAGAGTGCTGGGACTTCAGCACAGATCATATACATAACAAAAGCCTTTTGATGTGTGTGCACTGCAACAAAAAGAGCAGGTGAAGATAGATTATAACATAAAGATGCTATTAATCATAAGTTAAGTGTGGTTATTGCTTCATAAAATAACATTTGTGGAGTTATTTTGGTAATTTAATTAATATTAATTAATTTAATGTTGCATATTTGCATTTGTAAGACCTAGCATTTGAAATAGTCTCTGTTTTTATGTCATTTTCTTAAGAAAATATAGCAGTACACTGTTGGATTTTTGATATCAAAGTATGAGCCTTTTAAATTTGCTTTCCATCGCACTAAATCTTCTTTGTACTCAGCAAAAATTGTGAAAAAAGTAAGAATGGGAAGAGATAGTTTGGTTCTTAAGACGCTATCATTTGGACCTCTTTCAACAGCTTTGCAGTGGAAAAACTGGCACTGATGCAAATAATGAGAAAAAGAGGCGTTAATTACCACACAGTAAGCTGCAAAGGTTGCAACACTGAGTAACGCTGTAGATGTCTTAATGCAATATTCATTTTGAGTGACAAAAAAACAATTAAGGTTCTATCATAAAGAAAACAAAGGTATCCATAAATTTAGATAGTGTATGCAAGATAAAGGGAATTTTGTTGGATGTGCTTTCAGCTGGCCTGAAGGAAAATCTCAGTGTTGTATAATTAAGCAGCGCCCTCTTCTGGATAAATGAGACTGTAGTATGAATCCACACTACATCTTCTTTTTTGTGTTTGTATAAACTTCTTACTTATTATGCTGATATATTGTGTACAAAAATAGAAAAATGGATAAATACATATCTTAGATACTTACTAACTTTTTTATATATAAATATATGAAAAAGTCAGGTGATTCTCCACCCCAGTCTCAGGTCTTTTGAGGTCTCTGATGGGTTTTCTTTCAGGACAGAACTGTATTCAGCTCCATCCAACTTCCCATAAACTCTGATCAGTGTCCCTGCCAAAGAAAAGTGTGACTATTGAATGTCCAGTGTTATGTGCTGTGGTGCTTTTTCTACCACACATAGCATTTTGTGCACAGACCAAATATTTACTTTTGGTGTAATCTGATCAGAGCACCATCTTCCAACTTTTGCTGAGTCCCTCAATGACATTTGGCAAACTACAGCCAAAGTTTATATGGCTTTCTTACAGAAATAAGTTTTTTTTTGTTTTCTTTTCTTTTTCACCACTCTTAAATAAATTATGTATTTCTGGAGTGCATGACAAGTATATCCACTTGTCATCCACTGGATCACTATAGCTGACCAAGGCCTCTTGTTTTTTTTTTTTTCAAACGTGTCATTAATTTTACTCTGGACTTATTTATGGATACATACTTATTTTTATTTTATCTTAGATTTTTTAGTTAGGTCCTATTTAAATTGCCTATACAATTATGTATATTTTTATAATTATTTTTACACTTATATTTTGGATCTTCCCTTAGGGTTGAATAAAGTATTGGAAGAACTGAGCAACGCTGTGTAAGGTGTTCAAGGCTTAAAAATCTAACTCTATTTTATCTTTGCTGTGGATTTATCCACAACGCTGACCTTTCATTGGTCTTTCTGATGCTGTACTTCCGAAGGGAATTTAAGGCGCACTGGCCCTTTAAATCTGGACATTCAGTTTTCCTCCACGTTGGCCGCACATGCGCAGAGATCTTTGTCACCTGCTGAGAATCACAAACGAACAGGGAAGTCAGGCCCTCAGGACTGGATGTTGGGCTGTAAAAAATAAAACCAAGCAGTTCACTGGGATAGTTGACGTGTCCAGTTGCTCTCGGCGTACCAAGATGTTTAAAAAACTTAAGCAGAAGATAAACGAGGAGCAGTCGCCGCAGAGGAATGCGCAGACACCACAGCAGCAGGCCCAGGTTAGTTGAGCTAACTTGGCTAATATCTGTTTATGTTACGGCTAGGTTGTCAGCTCAGAAACTACCTTTAGTGGTTTCTGATTTGAAGGAAGTCCTCTGTGATGTTCCCAGTGAAATAACTTAATAAGCAGTCAACTTTACCGAACTTAAAATGTTAACGTTAGCATCCTGCTAAGACATTGATTGAGATTAGCTGCTGAAGAGGTTGTTTAAACAAAACTTGAACTGGTAATTCTTGTTGTCCCGGGTAGAGAAAAATCCTTTAAGAAGTGAACCATGACTTGTTCTAGGAGAACGTACCAGTTTTCAGTTTCATAACACGTTGACAGGTTGGGCGTGAGTTTGTTGTGGTGTTTGTTTTGGTTGCAGCCTGGTCCCTCCGGCTGACCCTCAGTAATCCTGCTGTTGTCAGACGCCCCCATTGTCTGATTGTGTAGGCTGGCACATTGTCCTGCGTGCAATATTTTATTTAAAGAGTCATCTTTAAATAAATAAAAGGACAAGTGGATATACATGTCATGCACTTCTGATGATTCACTATTTGAGCAATCGTGTTCAGTAGGGAGGATCTTCAAGGTGAAACACTTCCTTACTGCTAATCACCTCTTATGCCTGAAGTCTTTTGGGTCAAATGGTCTTTCTAATCTGTCTTCATAAACGATCTAAAATCCAGGATTTAGTACTAAAAAATATATGCAAATTCCAAGAATGCATGATACATCTGCATTGACTGTTTTTGTCGGTCTAACATGAAAAGCTGATGTTTGTTGCAGTTTTTGTGTTTTGGGAAGGGACTGGTTTAGACATGTAGTGATGCTGTGCAGGATTGTCGAGTGTTTAAATTCTATCGAAAGGCTAGAGAAGTATATAATACTGACAAATATTGGTTATTGGCCATTATAGTAATATTGTTACCTGTTATTAATATCCTCCCTAGCCAAAACCTATTTTGTTCAACTAAGATGCCTTTTTAAGAAGAATATAATAACATTTTAGTAAAACTTTAAAATTATTCTTACCTTCCTACTATGAGCAGTTATTGATTGTTTATGTTACTATTATCTCATAGCCAAGAGAAAATTAAGTGAGGTTACATTTCAAATGCTTTTCACCATCTTATGTTAGCCATTAGTCCAGCTAACATCACTACTCCATGTATTGTGTAGAGAATATATACCCCTAATTTTAAGGTTTTTGTATGGATTTTTGTATGGATTCCAACATCTTTCATGTCATTTTTAATGCACTTGAGGTCGATGGTGATGATGCAACTGGGTAAAAAAAAATGTCATGTTTGATGGCTGTCATTTTAATTCATATGGGTTTGACATAAAACTCAAACCCTAACCTCAGCCTTTCTTTCTCTACCTCAATGATTGACTGATTGTTTCACCATCTTGTAGGCAATATGCTAGCTAAATGTAAGTAACAAGATCCACGTGGAGACTGTAGCTGATACTGTAGCTGATACAGAGCTGTTTTTCCTCTGATGCACCTCAGGGTTTTAATGATAATCCAGGACCCCATAGCAAGTGGTAGACACTATTATGTTACAAAGCTAAGACAGAAGCTGAAGCTCATTCTGGAATAACAACCACACATTATCATTTCATGATCCTTTAGTGTCCATCTGATCAGAAAAAAACGCTGATCCACATTGAGTCTGACGCAGATAAATGAAGATTTGCGATAGCATATTTGCATACTCACAATATTATATTTAATACAGGTGGGGCTCATGGATTCCCTGTTCTTGCATTTCCCATTTTGTGTGACACATTATGTCACACAAAATGACATAATTTTGTGTGACATAATTATGTCATTATTAGCTTATAAAGCTAAGATCTTTAAATAGATATTTGTGTAACTAATTTCTTTTTCAGTGTGTTTTGCCACTTGTAACACCCACTGCATGTCTGTAAAACCAGAGTGTCTTGATTATAGGATTTGAAGGTGAACACTCTTGAGGTCGATGATGATTAAGAGTGCACTCAGTGCACAGCAGCAGTAGCATATTGATAATATATCACATCTCTGATCAATAACCTGTTTTTAAAATGAAAGATCCTAAAAACTGATCAATCTGTCCTAACAGATGGGCAGCGGAGAGCGGCGCAGCAGCCAGACACCGCCTGTCCATCATGACGGCTCGCCATCTCCCAGTGACAGACAGGTGAGTGTGGAGCTGCTGTGTGGCAGATCTGTTTGTCTGCAGTAAATGCACATCGTTTGTGCTTGAGTGGAAACAGCCAGCTTGACCCAGCTTACACGCTGATTTTCTTTCTAGTGTCTCTGAAAGTCTGTCATTGGTTTTGCTTGTTGCTACTCCAGTAATGCATTGAGCTCTGCCCATTACTTTGCCAAGAGAAAGAGAACAAAACAGCATATTATTATTATTTTTATTATTCTGAATAAATGTAGAACAACATAACCAACATACGGTTTCATTTAGGACAGCAGCCTGTATTTCACAGTGCTCATGAATAATGTATGTTCCTTGCTTTCAGGGTTTTTCTGTTTCTGGTGACTGCTTGTTTTGCTCCAGCAGATATGGGCTAGTCTGTGCAAGTACTTTTAGATAAATCTGAAGCGCTTTTGGGTGCAGAGGCATCCTGACCATGAACGCAAGGTGATGCAGCATATGTTTTGTGTGCCTCCTGACCAAATAATATGTGGATGTTTGCTGTCTAAAAATGCATCTTTGTTACTTGTTCCTTAAAAACAAGATGTGACTTGATCTAAGTAAATTATCTACTTATTAATGACACACACGCCACATGATTGGATAATAGCATTGCCTTTTTAGTTAATATTCTGTGCATTAGTTTTCATAATTTCATGGAAAATACAGTATGTTTTCTGCACTGTAGTGTCAGCATAGCACAGAAAGTTTTGGGAAGCATCACAACATCTTTTTTTCCATCTCACGTTTCTGTAACACTTTGACATCTTTGTCTCTTTTTGATTATTTTATTTGGTTACTGGAAACCGAGTTGTCCAATATTCATGAAATTTTAAAGAGATGTCAAACTGTTGTTCATGACGTTGATGTTAATTAAATCTTTCACTTTTCAGCGTTTCAATTTTTTTTCCCAGTTCACATTGTGTCTCTCCCTCTATCTCACTCTGCTTTCTCTCTTCCATCCATCCTTCCCTCTCTTGACCAGTTTACTTTGGATAGACCGGCTAAAAATCCCCCCTCCCAGTCCTCCCTCAGTGCTACTTCACTTTCATGGTGTTGTTTTTCTCATTGCTCTCTGTGTTCCTCTCCTTTCCCTACCTTTCGTCCCGTTTCTGCACTGACGGGGTCAGATGCTGGCCGGGATGATAGCAGAGCCCGCTTTTCTCTCTGAGTATACTATCTTTGCTCTGGACCATTCAAACCGACCCAAAACGGCCCAGGTAGCCAGTGTGGTGAGTTTGTCCTCACTTCCTGCCTCCTTCTCCTCCTGCTCCTCCTTCTCCTCCTCGTCCTGTCCCGTTCCTTCCTCCCGTCTTCTGCGCGTTTGGGGAACCGTTAGAGGACTGTGGCTCGAGTAGGGACAGCTTGTTCCCTGGTCCTGTTTGCTTTGGATTTAGCATTAAGAAGGCATCTCACACAATAACATGACCCTACATCTAATGGGAGATGTGGTTTATATTGTGAGTTAGATTCTTCTGTGCGTTGTGCCCTGTGTTTGTTCATTGCCCAATCTTTGAGTTATCTTAACCTGGTGAAACATGAAATACTCCCCCAGTGTCTTTTGGTAGGCTTAGTTGCTTGTCTTTTAGGCTTCTTAACATCCTGCTATTTTGCCTTGTGGCCTTTGTCCCTTCTTTCTACAGGTCTGTTTATTTGGAGAATTGTCATTTTCTGTAGAGGTATGAATGTTAAATTGAGCAGAACTCTTCCAAATAAACAAACCCAGAGCATTATATTTATCACTTTTATTTAGTGTTAATATTTTGTTTTGTTCTTGTGTATGATTTTAGGAGGAATATAAGCAATTTAATCATCAGAAAACCTTTACCAGAACTCATGAGGTTGTTTGAAAAGTTGCGACTAAAATTGAAGGGTGCCTTATTTGTAAGATGACCCTCTTCTGTCTGAGGGACTCACAATATGTCAGTGTTTAATATTACATGCTAAGTTAATAGACAAACAGTGTCTGGGATGTGTAAATATGTATAAAGTGCAAATAATGAGCCGGCAGAAAGTTTAGTGTCAGCTGCTGGAGAGGACTGCAGTCCACTTAGTTTTAAAGATGTCGCTTTAAAGTGGAATTATCTAAGATAAATGCCTGTTTTAAATAATGATCAGCATAACAAACACCTGCTGTAAGTCACTCAGACTTATGCTGAGTTTGAAAAATGACATTTTTCAACGACGTCGATTTATGTGCTGCAGCAAATTGAGGTTTTGACATTACGGATGCGCCCATATTTGTTCTGGGGGGTTTTTTCTGGACAGTTTTTTTTTTTTAATCTGGCTTTGATTTGGTAATTTTGATTTTCATCTGATTACAATTTCTCTTTAATAATATATTTGACAGCAGTCAAAGTAAAAGAAAAAAAAGCGTTTCACTCGTCCTGCCCTAAACTGAGTTGAAATGTTCAGTGGTTTTTAGATATTTAGCTCTCCGAACTCTGGGATTTTAATTGTGTTGATAACATCGTTACTTGTTGGAGTAAACAGAAAAATAGTCTGATTTCAGACTTGATTGATTTCGTGGTGCATTTCTACTTGACCTGGACAGTTCTTTAAGGGAATCAGATTAATTATGCAGCAATCAGGCTTTTGCTGAACAACACAAATTTGAAGCCTCGCCTAAAGACTTTCTTTTAAGGGATTATTATATATATATAAAAAAAAACATTTATGTAATCATTAACAGTTCAACCAAAGGCTGTACATCTGACGGAGATTTACTTTGTATTGTGTAGTTTGAAGCCTATGGTTTGATGCGCTGCAATGACAGACATTACCTTCAGTTCATCTCATTGTTTCTGTCATATTACAACAACATTATGTTTCTACATAATGTTGACTTCTAAATCACTTGCAGTTTACCATGAGATTATTTCACAAGATTTGGTTTTCTACCTTTTTTTTTTTTAAGTTTGCTCTTACAAACCACACTTGTGGCTCTGAGGTTTATCTTTACAACTATGTTAGATGTAGCCTCTCTATTAATAAGGATTTCAGCATTTTCCTACCTGATATAATGATGTGGTGCTTTTTATTTTTGTTATTTTTGCTGAAGAAATGAGTTTAGTGAAGTCTATGTATACACTACTTTTTGATGAGTCATTTTCTAGATTTTAACATGAACAGAAAGGGGGAAAAAACTAAAGAGAGATACATGAACATTACAAAACTATCTCCAAGTAAACATGAGTAAATCTTTTTTTTGTTCCTCTGTGATCTTGTTTGATATATTAAAACTTTGTTTTATTTACTAGTTTACATGAGTTTTGTTGTCCTTGTTTTGCACCAAATGATTTCTCATAAAGTTCAGACCTGGATTGTTTACATCTTTAAGTCCCACAAAGTCTGATCTGCCAACTGGGACAGAAACCTTAAATAAAATAGCTATATCTGGAATCTTGTTATATTAAGCCAAATAAATTCGGTGGAACAGAAAAAATGTGTTTTCCTGTTTTTCTAAGACATTTCAGTCACAAATTACTGACCATCACATGAGAAAAAGACTAAAACTAAGTAGAAACCAGGAACAAATGCATTTGTTTGCTCTGTAACCCAGAAGTGAGGGTATTTTGGAGCTGGACAAGTGAGGAGAAGACTTGCTTTTCTCTGAAGCTGCTGATAACAAGTCGACCAAACCAACTCGGCTGCTAAATATTCACCTACTTCTGTTGTGCGATGTGCTCTTCTAATACAGCTTCACACAGCTCTGCTAAACATCTTTGATTCAAATACCGGCCTGACTACTCGACTTTAACTGTGCGTTTGTCCTGAGCTCTTGGCTGTTCTCTATAGTAACTTTTTAACCGTTTTTTTTAGTTTCTTGTACAGTAGAGATGCCTTCTTTTGTGTATTTAACCCCTCTGTTTTTCCAAATTGCATGAGGGTACCCATTGCCCCTGCATTGCTCCCAGCAATACTAATATTGCTCTCTTCAGAGTAATCAGGGAGAGCCCTGCTGGGTGTGGATGACTAATTGGCCCAGGATCATCACCATCACTTCTTCTCTGACCGTGTCTTTATATCCTGCAGAATGCCTCCAGAGGAGCTGCAAGATCTCCCAGAGGCAGCATCAATGGAGATGGAAGTGTTTCTCCTCAGGTATGTTTATGCATCCAGTAAGACAGGGGAGTCCAAAGTGTGGCCCGAGGGCCATTTGTGGGCCATGAATGTGGTTTTGTGTGGCCTTATTCAGGAATAATTAACATTTGACTGGTGGTTAAAGGTGATACCAACTTTTTCTTTTTAATCAATGTACATAACATAATTTTATTATAATGGAAAATGTAAGTTTCTTTTCATAGCTAAGCTTTTATAGTAAGTAAAACTGTCTATTTATGGATTTTTACTGCTGTGGCTTTTATTTAATTAACCAAACTTGGCTAAATATAGCAAGTGTTTTGAAAGAAAGTGACCTAAACATTTTTCTTATAACAGAATACATTTGTTCAATCAAGGCCAAATTTAAAAACTAAATGAGCTTTGTCTTAATGCAAAAAAACATGCAAAATCCTTTATAAGTTTTGGATGTCAACTACAACAGCAAAATTGGACTACTACTTGATTTTGTCTATTTGCTTTTGATTCATCTATTTTGGCTCATGTAGCAAAGTATGGACTTCCACCTCTAAGACCATCAGCTTATTTCAGAGAATTTGAGGCACGCTCCCTAATGTTTTCCCACGTACAGAAGGAGGAGTCGCAGTCATTTGCACAGAAGCTACAGCTGAAAGTTCCCTCAATGGAGTCGCTGATTCGTGGCGGTGCCAGTCGAGCGGAAAATCTGTTCCGCTCCTCGTCTAAAGAAAACCTGGTTCGGAGCTCCTCCCGCGAATCACTGACACCTTTAGGAGAAAACGAGCCGTCTGGGCCGCCCGCGTACGATCCTCCCTCTGACATTGAGAGCGAAGCTGAGGAGCCGCCAGGAAACGCGGAGGCTCTTTCTAAAGAGCAGCTGGTGCATCGATTGCTTCAGGTGGAGAGGAGTTTGGGAAAGTACAGAGGGAAATACTCAGAGGTGAGAGACAGGAATGACTCCTAGGAGATTAAAACTCCTACACCGGAAAAACACGATATCTTACTAAGGATTTATTTACAGTTTCTTGTGCAAATATCTTAGTTTTGTCTTATTTCAAGTATACTAACACACATCTAACGTTTTAGCACAATATGGGTTTTTAATTTAAGTAAATAGTTTACTTATATTGATGAAAAAGTACCAGATATACAGTAAGTAAAAAAAAAATCTGCCAAAATGTCTTGCTCCACTGGTGGATTATTTCACTTAAAACTAGTACTTTTTTCAAAATTAGTGAATTATTGACTTAAAACAAGCTCCTCTATAGTGCTGAAAAGTTGGTTGTAATTTAGTTTTGTCTTACTCCGAGTGTACTAAGATTTTTGCACTAAAAACAAACCAGAAATACTTTGCTAAGTTTTTGTAAGACCAGCAAATCTAACATTTTATGCTAATTTCTTTGTCATGTAGCTTGTTACTGCGTATCGCACAGTGCAGCGAGAAAAAGAGAAAACACAGGTATTTCCAACTGAGACTATAATAATGGCTATTTGTTTTTGTTTAGACATTAATCTGATGTTTTGTGTGTTTTTTTTCAGGCCATCCTCAGTCAGAGTCAAGATAAATCTCTGCGCAGAATAGGAGAGCTTCGTGAGGTAGCCTCTGTTATGAAGAATAGCTGATATCTGTTTGTTAGTATGAAGGTTGTATGTGATATTTAACTTTATGGTTTATTTCTAGGAGCTTCAAATGGACCAGCAGGCCAAGAAACACCTGCAAGATGAGTTTGATGCAACGCTGGAAGAGAAGGACCAGATGATCACTGTCCTTCAAACACAGGTCAGTAATCTGTGAAAAACATCCAGATTAGAATAAATATTTTTATGTTGGGATAAAACTTCAAAATATGCCAAAATATAGCAGATAGTTTTCTTTTAAAAACCTTTTATTCTTCTGAATAACAGTCTATATGGAAACAACTTGATCAATATGTGAAAGAAACTTTTTTTGTATAAGTAAATGTCTAGTTCACACAAAGTTTCTATGAATAAGAGTGAAAATAAAATATTTTAATGTCCTGGGAGAATTTTGATGACATTATTTTCCTTCCCTTTAAAAGGTTGCCTTGTTGAAAAAGCGAGTAAAGGGAGCTTCTGATGGTGTACCGCCCGCTGAGGGTGAAGCCCTTCATCCTGAAGGGTCTTCAGATTCTACTGCTGCTGCTCAGAGTCCATCAAAAGAACAAGGACTGGAACCGGAGATACCTGAGGGTCCGTAGAGCCTTGATTAATTTCTGTAATCTCTTGCAGAAATATTCATACCCCTTGACAAACTGCAAACTTTGTTGCTTCATTGGGATTTTATGTAACAAAGCAAAAACAGTATGGAATTAAAAAAGGAAGCAAACATACATGCCATTTTATTTCTAATCACCCCCCTTTAGTTTGATTCTCCTAAATTAAATCAGTTATGATCAGGTGCCTTTAGGAAACACCTAATTAGTAAATACTCCACTTGTCTGTCCTCCGATCTCAGTATTTTGTAAACAAACTTCATCATGTCGGCCAGGGAACACAGCAGAAACTTGTGGGGAAGTTTAAAATAAAATTCCAACTTTTAAATGTTTTACTGAGGACAGTTTGATCCAATATGCACAGTGTAAAAAGCATGGCACAACTGGAAATCGTCCTCATCCACAAAAACTAAGAGGCATTTACTTATTTTTTTATTGTAACTCTGGACCCACAGCTCAGGTGGCACCATCTGTTTATGTTAAAAGTCATATAGGCTTCAACTCCAGCCATTTGATTGCAATATAAAAGCCTCCAGAAGTAACACATGGTGTCGGCACATCCTTAAGAAGTCTTAATAAACCTACTTGTATCTAAAATGAAGGCCTTAAAAGGTCTTAAATTTATATAAAAAAATTAAAATTTGCCTAAATACATTAGTCTTAAATTTTGTTAGGGTAGGACTATTTGTGTCTGACATGGTTTAGAGCTCAAATCATGAGTTGTGTAGACAATGTTTGTTTTTGCCATTGGTTCACTTCTGTTGCTAGCACATATGAGCCAACAATATCCCCCAGTGAGCACCTATATTTACAGGTTGTTTTTTTTTCAGTCTAAAATTTCATTCAAGCGAGCATTAAAAAGTCTGACTTGAATCCTACAGACACCCTGCAGCAACATAAGGGAGACAGCAAACACCGAGAAGATCTGGTCAGATGAGATCTAAATATTTAGACTAAACATGTTGTGGGTTTGGTTCTCTTTAGTAGGTATTGTGAAGCTTCTCATATGTGAGACTTCCAGAGCAATCTAGAGCTACAACATAATCATTTATTTGTTTAAAAAAAACAACAACTTTATGATTGTAACAAAACGAAATGTGACATGATTCCCCGGGTATGAATGCTCATGCAGTGTCCTCCAGATTTATCTGTTTTTGACTTTTGCGTTTGGTTTTTCTGGGCAGTAGAGGGCAACAATGATCCTACCAAACTCATGGAGGCTCTCCAGAAGAGGGTAAAGAGGCAAGAAAACCTGCTGCAGAAGTGCAAAGAAGTGATGCGCACACACAAGGAACGGAGTGTGCAGCTGAGCAGCGAGAACGAAGCTCTGCAGGAGCAGCTCCAGGAGAGACTTCAGGAGCTGGAGAAAATGAAGGTGCTCACACTGGGTTTTAAAGTGGCCTGATGAGAGTGAGACTAAATCACGTTGCAGTTAGTCAAACAGTTTTATAAAGTTATTATTATTATATACTGTACTGTTTAATACTTGAAGTCTGAGCCCTGATAATTTAAAATGCTTTTTTGGAAGCAGCTCACATTGGATTTTTATGTCTCTATAAAATGCAGTTTGAATTTAAATGAGGATTTAGCTGCAAATGACCAAGCTGTGTATATATGTGTGTGTGTGTGTGTTTGAGTAATGAACGTCTGCCAGAGTCTTTTCGGTTCACTGATAATGTGACTCCATTATCTCAGTGACACAGCGGACAGCCGCTGTACTCTGTGTCCAAACATCCAAATTCCCTGGCCGAGCTCCATGGCGAGGGGTCGCGTCATGTCAGCTTGACACAACTGAACTATTGTTTTCATTAAACTCAAAAACATTTTGTTTCAGTGGTATGTTTGGCTTCTGCAGCTTGTCCATATCTGCTACGATGCTTTGCTGCATCTGTTTGAAGCTGATGAGCAAACCTTAGCGACAGACAGCTAGTCAGTGGTCGCATGTTGGTTGAATCTCATTTATTCCCCTAATTTTACCGTTTTCCAGAAAAGCAAAGGTTAACAGGTGCGAAGTTCTGTAAAGCAGCAGAGAAATAGGTCATAAAACAGAACATCTATTTCAGATTAAGCAGTTTTAGCTTACTTTTTCTCAGACCTTTCATTTAAAATGAATGCCTTTTCCAGCTTCAGTCAGTCCGCCTACCTCTGCAGCAGCCTCTGGTAAATCTGTGGTGATTGCTACATGTGGATACTGGGCTGTAATTTGGGTTTATTTTTTGGGTTTGCTGGGTTTATGTTAGGTGGTTTGTGGGTGAACCAACCTGGGAGGTGAAGAAAACATCTTATTTTGACATTCTCTGACTAAAACCTGTACAGAAAATGAGTCAGAATATCAAATTTGCTATAAAGACAGGAATGTTATTCAAATTATGCATGTGCAATGTATTTATCTAGAAATCTGTCAAATGTTTTGTGTTCTCAGGACCTGCACACGACAGAAAAGACGAAGTTGATCACTCAGCTGCGGGATGCCAAGAATCTCATTGAGCAACTGGAGCAGGACAAGGTGGCTTAGGAGCTTTTATAGCATCTGTCACATCTTGATTAAAGGCTCTGTGGAATGTGTTTCTCTGCCCTTGGCTAAAGAGGCAGGACACGGTGAAGCACCACGTTGTTTCTCTTAATCTTTGACCCTAGCTCCATGGGGTGAAGAGCCACTTAGAAGTTCACTGTGATGGATGAAAGTCAAATGCTATTAACAGCTTAAAATAGGTGTAAAATGCAGACACACTCAATGCATTACAGGTTTCATATGGATGCTTGAAACCTTTGAAAATGTTTGAATTTCAATTGAGTCCTTTCAAGATTTGAAAAATAGGTTAAAAATAGGTTGTGTGTAAGAAACATTTCAAACGTAAAATTTTGTTATATTTTACTTTACCTTTTTACTGTTTTGTAGAACATAGATACTGTCACAAGATATTAAAGACATTATTAAATTATATTGTATATTAGCGAATACTGTACATCCTGTGTTCAGGTTTTTCCTGAATGCTGATTTTTTAGATTGATCAGCTAATTCTGATTTTCACCAATGCAGATTCTTAATTCATTTGTTTATTTTCTTTCTTTTTTGAGTTTTAAGACATTTTTGCAATACAGACCCATTCAATGAACTTGAATATTATTGGAAAGCCTATTTAGTTCATCACATTTTATTGGTTAATTTCACATAGATGGATGTTTGAAAGCCTTTATTTCTGTTAATTATGATGATCTTATGCTCGCAGTTAATGAAAACATGACATATAACATTAGTGTTTTATGTCAGACAAATAAAAAAATTAAATACAGAAACGAAGCCTTCGTAAAAAAAAAGTTAATTTAATAGCTGAGTAAAAGTTTTCAACATTCAAAAGATCTGACAAACTCATCAGATATTCTCATTTATTGAATGTGACTGTATTTGGTCTGCCGATGACCAGTCAAGGCAAATTTGGCTGGTTTAATAACGGTGGTGTATCTTTACATATTTTTAATTAGTTTTGCATTTTTCTCAGGGAATGGTCATCGCTGAAACCAAGCGGCAGATGCATGAGACTCTTGAAATGAAAGAAGAGGAAGTCGCACAGTTACGCTCCAGACTCCAGCAGGCCGTCACCCAGAAGGAAGAATTACAAGAGCAGAAAGAAAAGGCTGAGAAATCAGGTTAGTTCAAATCAAGTTTCCCACAAAAATCCCACTTCCTTACTTTCAGTAAAGGATAACAGACTTTGTTCCTGTCTTGCAGCGTTTGAAGAGCTTGAACGCGCTCTGGGTGTGGCGCAGAGGGCCGAGGAGGCCAGAAAACAGCTGCAGGTCCAGCTGGAGGAGCAAGTAGCAGAAGTGGAGAGAGCAAGTGAGGAGGAGAGGAAGAGTCTTCAGCAGGAGCTCACCAGAGTGAAACAGGAAGTCGTTACCATCATGAAGGTCAGAAAGTAACTCATTGATTTTATGTTCATACAAAGGAAGTCGTTATACCACTAATGCTACCACTTTTATGCTCATCAATTGTCAATATTTGAACTATTCCAATATTTTTGTGAAATATTTTGCCAAATACATGTTTGTTTTTGTTGCTGTTGGCTTCAGAAATCATCAGAAGAAACTGTGGCTAATTTGGAAAAAGCCCACAGTGAAGCTTTAGCTGCTAAAGAAGAAGAAATGAAGGAAAGAATCAGCAAAGCAGTGGTTGGTGCCACCCTCTTCAATCATTCTTATAGAATACTGTCATAAATGGTCCAAATACAGATCAAATTTTTAAAATTCTTCCATTTTCCAGGAGCAATGCAAAGATGAGTTTCAGCAGTTGGCAAAGGAACGAGAGCAGCAGGCGTCTCTAGCTCTGGAGGACGCAGAGTTACAGAAGACGGCTATAAGAACAGAAGCTGACAATAAAGTGAAAGAGATGCAGCTGGAACTGGAGGCTGCAAGAACAGTGAGTTATGGTTTTCCTCTCTTTTCAAGCAATTGACTTGATTTTACCTGATAAGTATAAGACACTGAATTTGATTTGCTAAAATCAAATAAAACATAGAGATAAAAGTAAAATCTTACTTTAAAAATATGATTTATTTGACTCAAGGTTAAATTTACAAAAAAGTTATTTATATTTTCTTTATTTTATCTATCAGACAAAATATTTTTAGATATCTCATAAAAGAACCAATAGTTAAATTGATCCTGTTAATCTTGACTTTTGTAATCTTGTTAGACCTTAACGTTCACATTTCTAGTATTAAGAAGCAATAGTTCATTCATTTTTCTTCCATTTTGTTTTTCAATCCTCACATTTTACTGTTTGATCTAAAATTTTAGACTTACCTAAAATTGTTTTCTTTCAAGTTTTTTTCTTTCATTTTATTTTTCATCTTGAAATATACGTAATGGCTTACAAGATTTGATTACATTTAAACTTTATTGTCAGATATTAGTAATTTAGTTAAAAATTAAAAACAATGCAAATAATATAAACCATAATCTAATATGAAACCACAATATCAATAAATAAAAAATCTATATTTAAAAATGCAAAAGACAAATACTAAATGAAAAAAGTGCATAGAAATTAAATGGAATGAAGTATATCTACTTAAAGTGCTCAGACTCTTTGTCACTTTTCATGTGATTTCAGAGGATTTTGGAGATGGAGAGCTCCGTGAACAAGACCTCACAAGATGAATCCAGTTTATCTCAAGGTCTTTCCAGTCAGTTGCAGGAGCTGAAGAATAACCACAAAGAGCAAATCGCTGCACTAGAAGCAAAACACCAAGAGGAGAAAGAAAAGGACAAGGCGGCTCTGATCCATCAGCATGATGCTTCTTTAGAGGAAGTCAAGGAGAAACACAGAGTGGAAATGGAGACTCTGCTGAAAGAAAAAGAGCTGCAGTTCCAGAGTCACTTGAAGACATGAACCAGAAAACGTTGGAGAAACTGGATGGGAAGCAGGCAGAGCTGGAGGCACTTTCTGCTGAACTTTCAGAGGTTTTAAGCAGCAGGCAGACTCTGGAGGAGAAACTGGCAGCAGCTGAGGAGACTGCGAAGGTAGCTCAACAAGAATGTGAGCAAAAGCTGCAGGATCAGGTATCAAAGCACAGAGTTGAGCTTGAAAATATCAAACTTGCGCATGAACAGTCTCTTGGAGGTGTAGAAAAAACGTTGAAGCAGGAGCTTAATGCACTAAAAATTGTTCTGAAGGAAAAGGAGAAAGAAGTTGAAGACGTTGTTTTTAAAGAGAAAACCATACAGGAGAAAGCACATTCCACTGCACAAAACCTGGAAATCAAGATCAGAGAGGTTGAAGAGCTGCAGCAGAGTTTATTGCAAACTCAGCAAGAAATTATGAGCTTAAAGGAATCTAACACTCAGTTAAACACAACATCAGAGGATCTGGTTCAATGTAGGAAAAGTTTGACAGATCTGAACAATCAGCTGGAAGTAGCAAACAACCAATGTGAGGAAAAAGAGAAGATGCTCCAAGAAATGAGGATTCAGTTAGAAGAAACCAAACAGGAGCTCCTAGAGAAGGAGAAGGCTATGTAGCAGAACGGGAAAAAAATCAAGAGGAGCAAAAGTGCCTTAAGAAACAGCTGGATGATGAAAAAGCAGCTCATGAAATCAAACTAAAGAATACTATATCCGAGATGGAAGCAAAGGTGAAAAAACAGGAAACAAAGATGGAAAAGTTCAAGCAGAAGGCCAAAGAAATGCAGGAGAGCTTTAAGAAAAAGCTACAAGAGAATGAAGAAAATATGAAAAAAGAACTTGCAAAGAAAGAGGCGGAGCTTCAGCAGAAAGAGCAGCAAGTCCAAGAGAAAATTGTGGAGATGGCTCAGAAGAGTTCGCAGGGCCTCAGCAGTGCTGTGTCAGAACTGCAGGAAAACCATAAGAAGGAGCTAGAGAAGCTGCTCACAACCCGAGCAGAAGAGATGGAGGTGCTGGAGCGTCGCTGGCAGGAGAAACTGGCACAACAGGAGGAAGAACTCACAGAGAAACATTCAGCCGTCCTCCAGGAGAAAGCTCAGGAATTGGAGGACCTAAAAGAGGACCTGGCAATCCGGGAAACCACTGTGCAGAAGCTGCAGGAAGAACTGAACGAAGCAGCCGTTAAACTCGAAGGTTTGTCTCAGGGAGAAGGTTGCTGAAGGAGCAAATGGAGTCGACGGAGAGGAACCTGAACCAGGCTCTAAATGAGAGAAACGTCCTTCAAGACCAGCTAAAGACGGCAGAAGAAGAAAGCAGAGCGAGCATAAAGACTCTGTCAGAAAAGTGAACGAAGCAGAGAAGCAGCTTGAAGCAATGGAAAGCTCCAGATTGACAAACACTAAAGATCTGGAGAGTAAAATTGAGCAAACATCCACACAACTACAAGCCAAGGAAGCTGAATTCCAGCAGCAATTAGATATAATCTTCGACAAAATGGAGCACTACTGTAAGGAGGTCAAGTCTAAAGTGGAGTCTTCCTCTGATGAACTCCAACAACGCGTTGAATGTCGCGTGAAAGAGCTGAACGGTAGACTGCTGTGCAGTCAGGAGAATGTGAGGCGCTTACAGAACATTTTCCACACCAAGTTGGACAGAATTTGCACTTTAGAGGAGAATGTCCTCCAGCACACACAGGAGAACAAGAATCTATGCATTTCATTAGAACAGGCGACTGCTCAGGTAGATGTTCACATGGAGCATATCAAAGCCTTAACACAAGAGAGGGAGAACAGCTCTCTTTCAATCAGCGAACAGCTTCAGAAAATACAGGAGCTGAACGAAACCAACAGAATCATGTCGGAAAGTTTGAAAGCCAATGAGCTTCTTGTCGCCGACTTGAAAAATCAGCTTGTACGTAATGTGGAAGACAAGGAGGAAGCCATAAATAAACTGAAGCAGCAACATGAAGAGGAGAGACAAGAAGGAATGGAGAGGTTAGAGCAGGAGAGGAAGAGGGCGGAGGCAAAGGTCAACCAGGACGGTGACACGATTAAATCTCTGCAGATGAGGCTGGAGGAGTTGGAGAAAGAAATCTCAGAGAAGAACGAATCTCTGCAGAAGTTGGCAGCGAGCGTCGACAATCAGTCCATCAGCAAGTCTGAGATGGACCAGGTGTTGAGTGAAAAAGAGCAGAAAGTCAGCGACCTCGCCTCAGAGCTCGACGGCTGCATCGGCCGACTCTCGGAGCTGCAGGAGCGCTTCGAGGAGAAGACGAAAGAGTGCGAGCGTCTCGCCTCGGAGCTGAAACAGCAGCACATCAGCAGCGAGGACCAAAAGAAAGAGCTGGTGGAGCAGCTGCAGCAGATCCAGATGCAGCGCGATCAGAGCGGTAATATGGAACAAGAGCTGGGAGAAAAGCTGAGCTCCCTCCAGGAGGAGAACACGAAATGTAAACTTGCGCTTGAAAGTCAAAGGGAGGAATTTGAAAGGATGAAAGACGAGATTAACAAGAGCAAAGAGGAGAGTCTCAAAGCGACTGAAGAGAGGTTATCTGCAGAGAGCACTCGGAAGATATCAGAGCTGAAGAAGAAAGCTGAGCAGAAAATTAGTCAGATTAGAAAACAGCTGACGGCTCAGCTCGAGGAAAAAGAGGAAACGGTTAAATCTCTCCAGAATAGCCTGGAGGAAAACAGAAGCAGCAAAACCTTGTGCAAACAGCAAATAGAAACATTAGAGGAGAAAACAAAATCACTCGAAGAAGCTCTTGTGAAGCTTAAAGAAGAGCAGGAGAGCAAGTTGGAGCAGATTGTGAGTAATGAGAGGCTAGAGAAAGAAAGATGTTTAGAAGAGCAGAGAGTCGCATATGAAGACAAGCTGATTTCCCTCCAGAAGGAGGCGGCACAACAGGTGGAGCTCCGAGAAACTGAGTCAACGCTGCAAGAACTCCAGGCAAGGCTAAAGGAAGTAGAGGAGCAAAACGAAAACCTCCTCTCAGAAATAAACTGTCTGAAAGCAGAAATCATTGAAAAAGATGCCCAGCTCACTCAGAGACCAATGACTCCTCCGTACAATGTCCATCGTTCGTCAGAAATGGAGGTGAAGGTGGAGTGTAGCAGTGTGCAGCAAACTATGAATGTGATGGGAAACGAGGTGGCAAATCATTCTCCTATGCACGAAGAGGAGGACGTCGATGGTGACTCTTTGCAAACTCTTAAAGACAAAGTGAGCCAGATGAAGAACGAGAAGGAGAAGATCCAGAAGGATTTCGCCAGGCTGCAGAAAGACATGAGGCAGCTGAGGAAGGAGCATGAACACGACCTGGAGTATGTGAAGAAAGAGCTGCTGGAGGAGAACGAGAAAAGGCTAAAGTAAGATTTTACTGCATCATTATAAACAATATTTTCAGGGATGCAGTATTTTATTATGCTAATCTGGATTCATTTTTATATAGGCTGGAGCTGGAAGATGTGGAAATGAAGCACAACTCTGCTATAAAGCAACTAATGAGAGAGTTCAACACACAAATGGCTCTGAAAGAGAAAGAGCTGGACTCCTCTGTGAAAGAGACAATAGGTGAGATAAAATAAATTACCTTTCCTGTTTATTAGCTCAAATGACAAGTTTAAGATCAGATCTAAAGAAAGATTTTTGAAATAGAAATCAAAAATACAATGTTACATTATGCATGGGGGAAATGTTTTCATTTGCATTCCCTCGCAGTAAATTAGCAAATACACCCTGCTCTACTTTGTATCCAGTCGCAGTGATTACAAATTTCTATTTAAAATTACACATAAGTAATTTGCGCCTTTAAGGATCCTCTGTGAAAGCGTGTTTATATATTCTTAACTCCTTGGTGGAGAAAACATGTTTAAAATCGATGCATTAATTTATGTTTGTTTTTGTTAGGTGGAGATGGGACTCTGTATGAAACACTTTATCAACCAGTCAGACTGCCAACATAAAAAACACACAATCAGAACTGTCAGATGACTTTATTGCACAGTTAAAATAACTCAGAAATAGTCCAAATAGTTTTGATGTATTTGCTTTCTTTCCTTCTTTTGAATGACTTATAAGGGATGGAAAGCCCATGTTTTGTTAGAAAGTAATTCTCTCTGACTTCTTCTGCTGTTGCTCAGCCAAGGCCCAGGCTGTCGAGACTGAACTCATCAGCAGCCATCGAGATGAAGCCAGCCAGCTGAAGAAGCTCATTTCCCAGAAGGAAGACGATTTGCAAAGAACTGTGCAGAAATATGAGCAGGTTATACAGGTGAGTTGGATCCAAATGTTTGTGCTTCTTAAAGGCCACATTTTACTTATTTTTTTGTTTTTTTTTTCATTCATTTACAGTTTAAAGATGTTATAGTTTACTAAAGAAGTAACTATTAGGTGGGCTGATACAGTTGAGATGACACACAGGAAGTGCTTCATCTAATTATTTATTTATTTATTTCTGTGATTGTTTTTAGAATCGCGAGGAGGAGATGGGAGACAGAGTGTGGCAGGTTCAGAAACAGCTGGAAGAGCTCCAGGCACGCTGTGAGAGCGCCTCAGAGGTAAAGCCCTGCCTCAAACAGCTGTGTCATAGTCTGCTGCTGCATTTGGGGCATTTTTAGTTTCACAGAAACGTTCGTAGCTGCAGCCAATATGCTGGATTATATATACACCTCTGGGAGTTCAGGCAGAGATAAAATTTCTATAGTAATGCTGTTCAAGTCATAAGTCACTCTTCTTGGCTGCCATAAACAGCAGAGGTCACATGAAGTTCTCGTATTCTCAGCTTTCCTTTGGGATAAGACCAGAGTCTGAAATAAGCATTGGCAGTTCTGAGTGACAGACGAAGCACCCGTCCAGGTTTACGTGCGTTTCAGTCATCCCTGTTTTTCTTTGGGTTGAATCTTGATGTCAGGGACAACTGTGTTGGATAGTTTTCTTTGAGCAGCGTCTTGTGGCCGCTCTCCAAAGAGGGCCGGACGCTGCGAGACTGCGTTCGAGTCACCCAGGAATGCTCTCCTCACGAAACGGACCCTGGAAGGCAGCAATCCCTGTTCTCAATTATCATCACAAGAGCTGCTTCCACAGCTTTACATTTATACTGCAGTGGTGCTCAGATACACAAATTGGAAGGAGTCCAGTTATGGTTCCGCAGAGATTTCTCCAGGTGCTATTGGAGGGTTTTCTTCCTTTCACAAACGTTTGTAGAAAAATAAACGCAGAGTGTTTTACTGCTCTGCCTGCTGCATTTTTCCCAGATGAGGTAATAACTTTACGGGGGACTCTGAGCCATTATCCCCATACAAACCTTGCTTTCTTCTTTATTCATCAGACATCCATTATTCATCCATAATTTGTTCTCCAATTAACAAATGAAGGATGATTATTGTGTATTAATTATTTTTTTCCACTCAACCATTCATTCCCACCAAACTATTTATCCATCTGTATTTCTATTGTTGAATGATTTCCTAGGCTTTATTGGTTTTTGCATGCTTCTTGCCTACATTAAAGAAAGTTAACCAAGTTCTGATTATCTATTTTTGAATGCTCTTCTGAGCCATAAAACCCGCCTTGTTGGTTTTATTTTGGAATTGTGCTAAATATTTTCTTAGTTATCAGCGTTTATTTTGTGTCTAGTTCACATGTAGCTGGATATCTGGGAAAATTCATAAGTTTTTATGTGTCTAATCACTAAAAGTGACTTACAAACGCTTACCAAAGTGGAGAGATGAGGAAACTCTGTGTTTGCATATCTACATGGAAAGTCAGAGTTCATTAGTCTGAGAGAAATAACGTCTCATTATATCCACACACTTGCTTAGAAAATATTCCTAATTAGCATCATTTTTTGTGTTTTTACTAACTTTATATCCAGTTATGTTGTTTAAAAGTAGTTCAACTTATCTTATCTGTCCATACGAGTGAACATCCTGTTGCCATGTTTAATTCCTAACAGGAAGTTGTTGTTGTTTTGAAGCAATTTTATTGGCTGTCTGGTTGTACCTTTCCGCTACGCTGCCCCCTATGGGTGTGACATGTTTAAAACAACAATCAGGTGCATATTTGTGAGGGTTCATGTGGATGAAAGATATTTGTTTTTATAAAGACCCGGCTATGTGTGTACATAAAGGTTCAAAATGGGAAAAAAACTCACCAAAATCTTTTTGTATTTATCAATACAGGCAACCCCTGAGGACCTGAAGGTACGTATGTTGCTTTAATAATTTAAATGAATTATTAAAAGCAATATTATTATAATACAAAGCTTAAGAGTCTTATTTCTTTCCTCACGTACTAGTCCGGACATTTATCTTCTGTCCCTTTGATTGCAGGCTCAGCTCGCTGAGAAGACGACTCTTCTGAGCGAGGCGAGGCTGAAGGAGCAGGAGTTTGTTGAGAGAGTAAGTGACAGAGCCTCTGTTTAATAACCGAAGAGCAGTGCGTGTTCCCAGAAACCTGTTGCCTCTGGCAGAAACAGTCACTGCCCTCCTGCTGCCTCCATTCTAATTGCGCAACACATCTGTTTACATTTGGTTTAACCTTATAAACTGTCAGAGCACCACCTCCCACAGGTTTCATTTTTCAGCAAACCACCCCTAAGGATGGCATATGGGCATTTAATCCATGTATCCCATTTAACAGGAAAAGTGCAACAACTTCACCCACGGATATCAGAAAGTAATGCGTCAATGCCTGTGTCTTTATGCTTGTTAGATTCACTCACTTGAAGACAAGATCAAATTTCTCCACCGCAGCCCTGTTGTAACTCATCTTGGTGGGACACACAAAGGTAATCTTTGCATTAACACTTTGTTCTCCTTCCACAAGTTTACATTCACTCAACTTTAGCATGAATGTCATATTTATTTTGACTTTTAAGGGTGGATTTAATCTTTCCCAGAGTAAATCAATGACATCAGACAACTTGAATGAATTTTAGATCCATGCTACTGAATAAAAGGCTACCACATACGCAATGCTTCATGTCAAACTTCTGACATTTAGGTGTTTTCCTGTGAATCATATTGTTAAAATCTTAAAATGAACTTGAACAAAGCTTGTAGGTGTCTACAAAATATTTTTAATAACATGTTAACAAGAAAGGCAGAAACAGTAGAACAACAAAACTCATTTCTGTGCTTTTTTTTTCCTAAATAAAATGCAAAAAAAGAGAAAATGAATAATTTTTTTGAAGGTAGAGTCGGGGAAACTACAACTCAAAAACAACATTAAATTTCAAAAGAGAAGCTAAAATATCAATCTATCGTGCTATTAATCCAATACCACTAATGACTTAGACCAATTAGACAAAATTTAAGACCTGTGATTAGCATATTTTAAGGCCTTAATGAGTAAATTTAAGATTTTTTAAGGACACGCAGACATCCTGCCAAGGTTGTAGTAATTGTGCCACAAAACAAGTCTCTTTGTGAGATATCTGATGGTTGTTGGTAACACAGTTGTAAATGAGGTTTAAACCTCATTTAAACCTCCATTTCAATGAGGTTTAATTGCAAATGAGGTTTCGATCCCGTTCAGAATTACAGCCGAGAAGTCCATATAAGCGTTGATGTGAAACCTCTGTGGGACCACAGTGTTCTTATCATGAACCCAATTGTATTTGCAGACATTGAGTCAGGTCTTCTGGCGCAATAAAGAAAATCGGCTGTCAGGGATTTTAGGGGTGATGAAGAAGCCACCTTTTTACCGTAATGGGTTTTGCAGACTCTGCTCAACATTACTGCTATTCACTCACTGACTTCTTAAATCCTCCCTTTCTTGGAAAAGAAGTTATATCTAACATACTTTAGTTTATGTGTGGGAGAATTACATCTGTGAAGCTTGCTTTTATTCTGCTTGATTTCTGTTTAGCTTGTTTAAAGCACGTAAAGTTGTAGTTGTAGGTTGATGATGTGAAGGCTGTCAATAGCGGGTTTCAAGTAGATGCGATTGGCCGGGTAGTCGCCTCACTGAGGGCAAGAAAAGGTCAGGAGGACAAAGGCTACAGGATTTATTGGTGACCCTTTAATCCATGTCAGAGATCAAAGAGCTGTTTGGATGCCTCCTTCTCATTGACTCGTCTTTCAGAAAAGCAGCGGCATGTATTCAACTCTGAATGATAATTACACTTAAGCAGAAAGCATGTGAGTTATTCTCATCTAGCTTTTGGTGAGAAAAGCTTCAACCTAAGTGCTACCAGCTCCATCCAGATTGTAAACGTAGCTGTTCCCATACTGTTTGTAGCTTTGGGGAGAGAATTACAACGGTGACTGCTCTCATCATGTGGTTTTAAAGTTCTCGTGCTGAGACTCAATTATTTCCTGTTCTTGAGCTAAAGTTGAACCAGTACCTGCCCATGCACTGGTTCTGTCTGCAGGTATAGTTGCTAAATAAACACAGAAATGACCACCACTTTAAAATCTAGATGAAAATAGAAACTGCACAGCAATGCTGTTACTCTGCTGCCGTTTTTCTTTTCTTTTTTTTTTCTTTTTATCTATATGGTGCAATAACTTAATGGAAAGCAAATAGAAAATGTGTTTAATTGGTAAAGCTTTATGGTTTTAACTTCAGTGGTGTTTACAAAAGAGGAAACTTTTTTTTCTTGCTACAGATCCTGGGATAAATACCTCAGATTCTCTGTCGGAGTCTACAGAGATGGAGTACCTGAGGAAGGTGCTGTTTGAATACATGATGGGACGGGAAACAAAAGTAAGCTTTTCTTTATTTTCATGAATTATTTTACTCCCACAGTTAATAAAAAAAAAAGAAAAAGTTAAACGTCCAGATTGACTTAAATCATTCAGATGGAAAAAGATGTGATCATATTTAAGTCGCTGCAGTGAATCAAGCAGTGATTCATTGCTGCAGCTGTCGTGACTGGTTGTTAAGATCCAGCTGATTGAATTGATGTATGGGTCAACAAATTAAAATTTATGCACAAAATTTAAACAAATTGCAAAACAGCTTAAAAGCAGAGTCACTGGTTGATAGAATCACATTGCATGTTTAATGTTTGCCTTTCTGTTTTGCCATATACACCAGCTTTAATGCATTTTGATTTAATGAGATGAAAATTTGTGATTTTCAACTTTTCTCACTAAACATTTTAAGTGTGTTGTGCACACTTTAGTTCTTATAAAAATTGGCATTTCATTCATGTCTGCATGTATTCAGCGGCACATTTCTGCACGTCTTGAGTCTGACATTTCTGCTTATTCTACTTTGAAAACCGGCTCAAGTCCAGTTGGAAGGAGATGTAACAACTCCAGGTGTAGGTTTAGGGTCACTGTCATGCTAAAAGACAAAACTCTTCCCTCAGGTCCAAGGCTTTTGCCTTTCAGTAGATTTACTTCCCAGAATGCTCCTATGTTAAACTCCATCCATCTTCTCACCTTTCAGTGACAAGAGAGTCACCATAATATGATCGCTGTTCATTTTCCACCACAGCATTTTGCATCTCCTTCTGGAGCACATTAGTTCCACTGGATTTCACTTAGGGGTACCAGAGTAAATGGGGGGTAAATGTATGCACTCTACATTTTTCAGAAAATGTATTTGTAAAACATGGGGTATGAAGACTTTTTCATTCTTTTGCATCCGTGAACATGCTTGCAAATGAAATCGGTGTCTGTGACAACAGACATTAAGATTGTATTTAACTTTTTATGTCAGATCCTGAATAATAATCATTGGTTTCTTATTTTTTATTTTCTGGTTGACTGTTTTTAACACTTACAAGGATTTCATTTAAGTCACAAAATTTAATAGGTTTTAGGGCTAAAACCAACAGCAGTGACTCAGGGATATTACTGCGTCACTGCTGTCTAAGGCCATTAACAACACGTCACACATAAACTTGTTTTGCTTTTAATCTAGTTTCTGATGATTATCAGTGATCTCTCTAACCATCAGATCTGTTGACAGGGTCCTAAACTCTGCAGAAATTTTCTCTGCTTCTCAACAAACACATTTTATAGGAACATGGCAGACCTCCCTGTGAGGAGGATGTCCTGCAGGCAGCCTGCAAGCACATGCATCCTGCATGACGCAGATTTGCCATTTAAAGCCATGCTGGCCTTGTTTAGAGCTGGTGGAGCGGTTGGGTTCAGGCACCGCTGTTTCTGATTATCGCCTGCGTTTATAGGGAAGCGCACGCTCTGTGGCAGATGGACCTGAAGTTGATTATAGAGATTATTTTCATTCTTCTTCCTTTGCCTTACTAGGATTTAATTGTTTCAGAGGAACTATAATCTGTTTTGTGATGTGTCAAAGGTAGCAGTGACTACAATGTGGTGTTTTTAGTTTATTAAAGATTTTCGTCACTCTTTTCGTCTGCAGACGATGGCCAAAGTGATTACCTCCATGCTCAAGTTTCCTCCAGACCAAGCGCAAAAGGTTTTGGATAAAGAAGACTCCAAACCAATTGTAAGTATCCCATCACTGTAACCTGATTCTGTAGCTTTAATCTGCATTTTTATCGATAATTAATTTCATATTTGCTCCTCCACAGCCGTGGCTTCGATGAGATTCTGTTTGATTTGGGAACTTCAACATGAACATCTGCTGCTGAAGGGGAAGACTGCCATGGATTATTTGAAGTCCTTCCCGATAAATCATGTCTTTTTATGTGTGCGTGAGTGTAAGGTTGTGTGTCTGCGTGCACACTGTAGGACATCAGTGTGTGTGACGAAGTGCGTGTGTGTGTGTATGAAAATCTATAAATTTATGAGGGAATAGAAACACAAATCTTCCATAATCCACTTCTACTTCAAGATTAAGTTAAATTTATGTTTTAAATAATGTTTTTGGGTTATTTTAGGATGTGTTTATATAAAAAAAGGCTTGTGCAATAAATAATATCAAACACTAATGCTGACAGTCACTTGATTTATATGTTCCTGTGTAGTTCCTTCGTCTGATTGGCTTCCTCTGTAAAGCTGCAAATGACCCTTTAACTGTGCACTTGTACCACATGAAGACACTGGTCTTTGGACCCGGTTTGTTCAATGCAGCATTTTTTACGCTTTCTATTTTGACACTGACTGAGACACTTCAAAACTCTACAAAATGTAAATTATAAAGAAATAAAAGACTGTAACATAGAGCCATGACTTTGCTTTACATTTTGAGGCTAACAAATTAAATCTTCTCTTCAAATCAGATTTTGTCCCTTTTTTTTCATGTTTTCTAATGTACAGTAGTAGAAATTGCTAATATTAGTGTCTGTTTATATATTTTTAAAGCATTCTGACAAAGTAGTATTTAAAAGAAAAAGACAGCTGGAACATGGAGATTGCAAAAAGTCTGGGTTTATTCAGTTTTTTTCCTCTTCTTCAGCTAAATTGTTGAAAGGTTTGGACATTAGCGCACACCAAGAAGATGAAGTCACTATTGAATATAATTCCCCTTATTTATTTGAGATTAAGAGAGTCAGCAGGTGCAGTTTTTTGCTGACAATATTAGAGAAGCAGGGAGTTTCTTCAACCAGATGTTTTTCCAAGAACTTATCAAAACTAACAGAAGCAGAAGCTGAAAATATTCTACAGTATTAAACAGGTTTTGACAGAATTACATTTTACTCCGGGTCTGTATGTCCTTACCAGCTAGAGGCTAATGGTTATTTGAAAACATTAGGTCTGGACTTTAATTAGACCATTCTAACACATACATTTGATTTGAAACATGTCATAATATCTTTGAGTTTGTATGATTGTGGTTTTGCCGAAAGGTAAGCTTTGAAACTCTGGAACAACTTTTTCCTTGTGTTCCTGCTCTGTTTGTTGTCTTCCATGATGCTGTTTGTTCACTAACATTCTCTAATAAACATCTGAGGCGATCACTGAACATCTGGACTTATACTCGGATTAAAATACGCTCCTTAAAGATGTCATCTTAAGTGGTTGGAAATATTTAGGAGTATCGGAGTGAATATGGCTGTAAAAGGGGACTGTACACATACAATGCTTTGCAGATATATGTATATATATATATATATATATATATATATATATTTATATATATATATATTAATATATATATATATATATATATATATATGTGTGTGTGTGTGTGTGTGTAATTTTCCTTCACATTAATCTGCTACTTTATGTTGATCCATCACATTAAATGAAAAATACTTTAAAGTTTGTGGCTGTAATATGACGATCTATAAAAAATGTGTAGGGGATTTCATCGATTCAAGCATAAAGAACAGTAGAAACTTAAAATTCTTCATGTTTACTCAAGACATTTTCATAATATGCCTGCTAAAAATTAAAAGCACTTGATTTTTTCAGATAAGCTCTTGAACAAACGCCACTGGGTGCAAAGTGAAGAATGTTTATTGTGTTTTTGGCCTATAGGGGGCGGCAATAAGCGCTCATTTTTTCTCTTTTGTTGAGCTTGAACCCCAATAAAGCTCATGAGTGTAATGTGACGCTGTGCGCCTCAAAACCATTCACTTCTTTGTATGACTCCCTCCACAATTTAAAAAAACAAAAACACATTATTTCCCGTCGACACCTTCACAATAAAGTACCGCAATCATATTACCAGTTTGGCCAATCACCTGAGAAACTCTGACGCTTTTACTTTGAGAATTCAAAAACGCCTCTTTATTTCCAGGCTACTTCCTACGGACCTGACTGCTGGCTGCATTTATCAGATCGACAGCGAGCCTGCGAGCAACAACTTCCCCAGACTGACACAGAATGGAGAGAAGCTGACGCACGTTATTTACCGGACCGTTAACTTCCCTCCTCTGGCCTTTGCTTGTGTTGCCGCAGAATAAATGAGGCGCTGAACGAAGCAAGAGCATCTTAAAGTTCATTTGCAAAACTTGGAACCAGTGGAGAGCTAAGGATATATTCATACTTTGTGTACTTTCGTAGCTTTTGGACACGTTTACCGCGTTATTACGCACGACGCGCAAAGGGATGGCTCCTCCGCTAAAACACAGTACGAGCGTGCAGCAAAGTTTTTATGTCTTTCTCTCTATTTCGCTGGCTTGTTCTTACAATATTGACTTAGAACATCCTTTGGTGTTTCAAGGACCAAGTTCTAGTTTTTTTGGCTACTCTGTGTTGGAGCATTTTCATGACAACACTCGCTGGTGAGTCCCAGAGTTCCTGGAAAATATATTTATTCTATCTTAATTATGCATTGGTTTCTTTTTGATATCAAGACATGTCTTTTAAACCTTATGAATGTAAACGTAGAAGACAGTTCGATGTGCTCTATGTTCCGTTTTCTTTCATCGTTTTTGGGGATGAAGTGAGTTTGTTTCGCGATGCTCTCCCCTCTCTTCCTGTGTGCAGGCTAATAGTGGGCGCACCGAAGGCAAACTCAACCTACAGCAGCTCGGTGCGCTCTCCCGGAGCTGTGTTCAAGTGTCGGGTTCACAGTAACCCCGAGCGGCGCTGCACAGAGATGGACCTGGGAAGAGGTCAGTCACCGCAACGCGACCGCTGCTGCGTTTTAGCGCAACTTCTCACATTCCCACTGCCGTATCTCCGCAACGCATGATCCTAAATGCAATTCAAGTAAAAACTCCATCTGGTGCTACACAGTCCACATATGTCTCTCCCTCTTCTTTATTCTTCGCATGCACTCCCCTCTCAAGCATCTGCTTTGTTTTATCAATAAAGCCGCCTTATATTCTGCTCTTAACGACCCTCAAGTTTTGTTTTTTAGCTCTCAAAACAAAGGAGTCATGTGTGGAGAACTTCATAAATATTTTGATTAATATGATTCATGGTCCTACTAATATTTTTCAAGCACACGAGCCAAGAAAGTTGCGCTTTAGCACTCCCTTCTCCTTATAAAGCCCCCATCATGCTCTATTCTTCTGGTCAAGCCGCAGAGGGTGCACGCATGGCTTTAATATTTGCTCTGCTCTCTGCCAATGTGTAACTAAAACAAAACACAGCAGACAAGCAAAAACAGTCCCAGGGAAACACTAATATGTCATAACTCTGACCTTCGTGGAAATATTGCAGAAATGACTTAACTGCTATTCTCATTGTTTCTGAAACATTTACTCAGCAATGGCAGTAAAGTATTACCTCAGGAATAAATAAAGGCACACATACTGTGAAAAGGGGCTTAGGTTCATTTAAAATACAAACGTTTGTAGTTGAAATGATAGATGAGATTGCTCCAATATTAGTTCATACTTTAGAGAATCACTTTTCACTGTAATTGCAGTTGTTTGAGGTTTTAACCAGCTTTGCATTTCAAAACCTTGCTGTAATTATTTGATATTCATTTTGGATTTAGGTCTTGACTTTGACTAGACCATTCAAATACTTGGATATGCTTTGTTCTATATCAGTCCTCGGTAACTGTGGCTATACATTTTCGGGTTGTTTTTGTGCTGTTAACCTACCAACCCAATCTAAAGTTGTCAGTAGTCTCTAACAATTTTTCTTCTACTTTCATGTAATTAGCGTCTTTTTTTTCTTCTCCTCAATCTAGGAAGAAGGCACAAGGTGTAGAGATGGTAATGTCCAGATTTAGTTTTATATCACATAGTTATTACATGTAGGCCAAAAAAATTACTTTGGTTTCTAAACAAAAATAATAATAAAAAAGAAAAAGAAAGTAGTCAGATAACAAATACATTCTGGTGCTTCATGTGCTTTTCAGTCTGTTTGATGGACTCTGATGTTCGTCCTTTGAAAGGAAGTAGTGAGAACGGATGAAGCCCAAGATGAGAGTGATTCCTCGGAATACATATTTCCTTCCTTTCTGGTTTGTCAGAGCAGATCTCTTTGCTGGAGAGTCGTGATGTGTCATTTATCTCTCCTCTGCACCACCCACTTTAGTTCAACTAGAAAACTACTTTGTGCAGCAGCAGGTCAAAAGTTTCCCGATTACAGATACAGATGGCGAGCAGGGGGTGGATAAGATTACTTTAACTTCCTGAGGAAGAAAGGAAGAAGTATGCTTGTCTTTCCTCTCCAAGTGAAACATGTTTGTGCTCTATCAGATCAAATCGAGATGAAATACCACTTATTATTTCCTTTCTTTTGGAGATATTTAATTTCTGATTACACAATAATGACACAATTTTCTTAAGTACTGAACCTCGTCCATGTTGTCCATTACCAGCAATATTTCTTTTACTCCTGTTACATGGTGGGTCGGTCATGAGCACATCCTTGAGGTCAGCTTCTGTTCAAAACAAGGACGAAGAGGACGATTAATTTCATTCTCACTCTGTGGTCTCCAACTCTTCAAGAGCTGCAGCAATGAAAGTTTCAGACACTTCCCTTCTCCATCACAGTTTCATCAAATGGTTGAATGATTTTCTGTTTCACAGAAAATGGAATTGAAGCATGTGTTTTCATGCCTTTGTTTCTAATATGCATTTCAACATTCTGCATATTGTTACACTTCTACTTAAATATACGTTTCTTTTTGGAGATACATCACTTGTCAGTATTTCTGAAGTTTGTTTTCAGTGTCAGTGTCTCATCATCACAAAACCTGAGGTCTGACTCAGTGGTGATCTGGGGATCACGTCCTTTCTGCTTTTCTTCTGAATGCAGTTCTTCATGAGTTTGTAGCCATTCTCACGCTTTAAATATGAATGACTTATCTGATGGGAATTGGATAATGGATAAGATAGAGAAAAATCTAAACATGTGAAGCGCCCACAGCACTTTCACCAGACTTAACATTTATGGGAACAGTTATTGCTTTTAATGCTAAAGGTAGTAACTGATAAGTGTTTCAAGTTTTAGGAACACAATGCATGTTATTATCTAGGGCTGGTTTTGCTTTGCAAATGTCTTTATATTTCTTCAACTTTTTCACGTTTTGTCACATTGCAACAACAGATTTCATGATATCAGATTTGTTAAATCATTTTAATAAGTCATGTTGAGGCAATTCTTTGCAGCTGCAGTTTTATGAGGGGTGAATTTCTATCAGCTTCTCACATATTGGAATACTTCATCCATCTTTCCCGCACATCTGACCAGTTTTCCTCTCAATCCTGAAGAAAAGCATTCCCACAGAATGATGCTGCTACCACCATGTTTCACTGATGTTAGTTTTCCACTTACTGTGTTTGGCACATAAACCAAAATGATGCATTTTGGTCTCATTTGATTTTCTAACATCAGTGCTCTGTTGTCCTTCATGTTCTAGAATAATTCAAATAATAATTTCCGTCTGCATGACTGATTGCATTTTCTCATCCAGTCTTTTATCAAAGACTGGATGAGAAAAGTCTTCACTCTGCTGCGTTGGTCTCAGCCAAGCCCTTTCCTGATGGGCAGTTTTGTTTAGAGAGACTTCAGTCTCCATTTTATTTGTTGTTTTTGTTGTGCCGTTTATTTATTTTGGATATATAAAATGTTTTCCAGTTTCAGTCTTTAGAAATTAAAGTTAGTTAAACTTTGAGAGGACATACTTGCATTATTGTATCATCACCATTAAGTCACCTGGAAATGGTCTCAACATATGAACGACATTTAGCAAACTGGACGCCGTATCGGTCTCTTTCAGTGACTTTCTTCTTGCCACTCTTCCATCAATTCAAAATTAGTGCAGTGTATGAGAAATAGTTTTCTTATCAGTAGGTTTTCCTACCTGAGCGGTGGATATTTGCAGCTCCTGCAGATCTATTCTGGGCCTCTTCATCGCTTCTGGAATTAATACTTGACTACATGGCCTGTCTGTTCAGGTTGATGATTATGTCCTGATTGATTGAATAGAGCTCTGAGTGATGCCTGAAGCCTGTGATGTTATTTTTTATCATAAGTCTCCTGTTTGTGTTTTAATGTTCTCTAAACCTCTGACGCCTTCACAGAACAGCTGGTTTTATACTGATATTATTTTACACACAGATGGTTGCACTGGGCTTATTTAGCGGAACAAGATATCTTAAGGTGATTATTTGTAGAAACAATTTTGTATTCTTTCTTCCATTTCAATATTGTTGAAATGGAAGGAAGCATTCCATTTCATAAGTGACAAACTTTGGCTAGTTTGTCACATAAGTCACCAATAAAAAACCGTAAAGTTTGTGTTTGTAATGTGAAGAATCACAGAAAATGCGTTCATATTTTTTTGGAAGGCACTGTATTCAAAACGATGTTGATCAGAAAGTTAAGTATTGCTGTGTTAAGGTGAATTTGACATCGTTGTTTATGGATTTGGCTGGAAGATTCGATGGAAACATCTGTGCAGAGTAGCATTAGTTATTTATGATCGTCTCAAACTGTGAGTTGTGTAAAATCACTTCCACAATCAGAGTCGGCTTCTCCCTCCGTCCTGATGTCTCAACGTCTGAAAGCTGCTCTCTTTGTCTTTCAGGAAACAAACCCAGAGAGTCGTGTGGGAAGACGTGCCAAGGAGACAGGGACGACGAGTGGATGGGGGTCAGCCTGGCCCGCCAGGACAGAGCCAGCGGCAAAATACTGGTGGGGCGAAGTTTCTTCTTCTGCAGCTTATTTAATAGGAACCATGTCTACTTGTAAAGCACAGACCAGATTATGCCCACATCATTGTTACAAATGTTTTACCCCGAACCGCACTGTTAAACCACAGCTGGCCCCAGCATTACTCCCTCCCTTTGGGTAAAAACGCCTCTCTTTCCATCCTCTCAAGCTCCGCCTGGCACAGATAATAAGAGCGAAGGATTTAAAACAAGTTTTCTCTGTGCTTCCTTGAGTCAGGGAATGTGGAATGATGCCTGGAAATGACTTTTACGTAATTTTGCAAAACCTTCAGCTTTTGTTTGGAGTGTTTAAGTCGGTTGTTACTGGCTTGGATGAGGTCAGAGTGGCGTAGGTCCTGGACGTGCTCGTTTGCACACAGATCTATAGCGGCTGGCAGAGTTTGTTTAGGGCTCAGCCCCCACAGCGGAGGTCCCAGGCAAGGGGCAGCCTTTCATTAAATATTAACCCCTGTCTGCTGCTAAAAGCAGTCAGTAGAAACAGAGGTTTCTTATTAGTACTACCAATGTGGAAGCATTCCTGACAGGTGAATACTTTGGAAAAACTTCTTGCTGGATGATTTGAACAGAAATCAAAAACAAATCCTGTCAGAGACAGAGCTCAGTTTGCTTTTGATCTCTAGAGCCTCCATTGTTTGGTCCAGTTTATAAAGGAATGCTCTGGTTTCGAACCTTCGCTTCGCCAGCCTGTCAGTCAAAAACTCGACAGGTCTTGGACCTGGGACTCGCGTTGTGTAACTGAAAAATCCCTTTTAGGCGCACTCTCTCGCAGTTCTGACAGCATTGCGATGAAACAGAGGAGGCGGCTCTGTGAAAGCCACGTGTTGCCGTGCCTCTACAAAAGCACGGACGCTTTTCTCTCTTTTTTTTTAATCTCACCCGAGCACACTCAGCAGAGAAAAAAAAAACGGCTGCTTGGCAGATGTGTACAGCGGTGATTTCATCCGGGCGAGCTTTCAGTGAAAGCTTTGTTTGTGACGATGGAGTTTTTTAAAACAGGAACATCGCAACCCTCGTATTACTTGTCCCAAAAGTGAGCTGAGTTATCTCTGGTTTTACTAAAAAAGGACAGAAATGCTACATTTTCCCACCGGTGAAGTTGTACTTTAAAAGTTTAAAGCATGTTTCTCAACATTGCATCTTGTTTCCAGAGAGTCATCTGATGCTGTGTTTATGTCTGCAGGCTGCAGAGCTCTGGTGTCTGAATGACTGTGTGTGTGTGTTTCTGTGGGGAAGCGAGGGAGGGATGTTGGTTTCTCTTTATTGGGAGAGGGGGAATTAAACGTACTTTGTCTGCACAGAGGTTTCCAGGACTGTCCCCAGGAGCCCACCATCGATCCCCAGGAGGACTAAATTATTACCACATTTGCACATGCATGCAGCCATTTTCCAAAATCCAGACACGATTATCCCGTTTGGTTATGAATCTGTGGAATGTCTCATTTTGGAAAAAGAACAACAAAATATTATTGCAGTATTGCTCAATGGCACCCAACAAAACAAGCTCCCTATTTGGAGGTCGTTCTCTTGTCTTTTTGATCTGGTTCTTGTTCCTGCCTGTTGACCTTATGCTTTCTCCGGTTTGCTGTTTTGCAATAAAAGCACAAATGTTGATGAGAAAATACATCTTGGCAAACACAGATCTCGGTCTGCAGCAGAGATATTCACACCACAGACCATGGCTGTTACAGCATGGTCGGGGGCTTATGGACGGCCTTTAATTTCCCTTCCCTCTCATTGACGATCATCGGACGGCCGCAGAGACGCGTTGACTCCAACTCAGCGAGAAGGAAGCTGCTGAGGCGATTAGCGCGGTGGAAGGAGGCCTGAAGTGCTCGTGTTGTTGCTGAATGAGATTATCTCTCTTTCCCCTCGCAGGCTTGTGCTCACCGCTGGAAAAACGTCTACTACGACTCAGAGCACATCCTTCCACATGGGTATTGCTCCATCATCCCCCCGACACTGCAGGGAAGAACAAAGCCGCTCATCCCTTGTTATGAAGGTAAACAAAGCAGAGATTCACAATATTTACAAATGGAAATGGATGAAGAGAAAATCTGAAAAGTGTGGTGTGCATCAGCACCACTATGTTTGATAATAGGGTCAAATAAATTATCCCAGAGCACCTGTAGATTGAATTGGATGCCTTCTAGGGTTTAGATTGAGCCTAAAAAGTGTCCGGCCTGACTAATTAGGTTTAAATCAAACCCCAAATATTATTTTAAGTAAGATTTTTTCTACTTTTGTTATTAGAGCACTGTTTCAATGAGCATTTTTTAGCTTTTGTTTAACATCTTCCAGATTTTTCCTGTCGCTTTTTGTAACTGCAGAGTGAATTAAGTCCAAAAAAATCTGGGATGTGTCGTTACTGCTCTTGTTACATTCTGATGCACTTCTGCATCCTATTTACTTTCTCTATTACCTTAGCAAGTTAAACTGTCTACTAAATACTACAATAAATAGACCAACACAACTTTATTCTGTTGTTCACTGTTGGCTTTCTCTGTACTGCATGTATTTCAGTAAATACCATCAAAGTAAATACTTCTGACCCGGCCTGAAATTCAGTCAGAGTGAGATTCAGATCATACATCTAAACTCTATCCTGGTTGTTATTAAGGGGTATTAGACAAAAATGTGTTGCATAAATATGTTACATCACACTTTTTATATTTTATTTGTTAAAAAATCTTAAAACTGTCTATAATTTTTCTCAGTTTGCTCTACTTTGTGTTGGTTTTTCATGTTAAATCTCAATAAAATACATCACAGTTTCTGGTTTTATTGTGACAAATTGGAGTATGAATGTTTTTACAAGACACTGAAAGCTTGGACTGATAGAGATGTGTCAAGTTCATTTTCATTTCAGGCCAAATCAAGATGTCCTGATAAAAATAATAAATAAAACTGAAGCACTTTTAACATTGTTGCATTTTGGTACTATGCATATAACACATTTGATTTGAGTCATAAAACAATATTTAAGCATGCAACCGTTATCTTGACAGTTTTATTTATGTGACCTTCTAGTTTCCATATGGCCACATAAATGATTAAGGCGGACCAGATGTTGCCCGCGCACCTTGAGTTTGACATGTGGTCTAAAAAGTTTCTCTTTAAAAACAGAAACAAATTGCCTGGATAATTAAAAATGCTAAGTCTGATTGCACATGGCTGCCGCCCACGTATTTCTGAGATCTCCTGATCTCGCTAACTTTTCTTGGGATACCTCAGGTCCCGCCTCGGCTCACTGTTATTCATCACGGTGCATTATCTGAACAGCCAGCCTCATCACCGGGGAGGCCGATCTCTCCCTCCGGCCTGTAATTGGTGTTCTGGCTGGAGCAGCTGGTAGGGAGCGAACATCAATCTGTCTCCCTTCAGTCCAAAAAGACTCTTACTCTCTGAAACGCTTCTCGGCAAAGGTGCAATACAAGCAGTGACTTCGGCTTGGTTTCCCAGAAGCTCTGTAAATTTGAAAAAAATTTTGATTATAATAAATCAAATCTATTTTCTCCCTGATAGTTCTTTTTTTTTACACATGTGGTAAAAAAAGGAATGTCCACCCTAGAATAACTTGAATTAAGTCGTGCCAAAATGTTGCTTGTATAATTTCGTAGGTGATGTACTGAGATATATACCAAATTCCGCTTTGCACCATAATTGTGCTCTCAGGTCAGAATTATACTTCCTTTCCTTCTTTCCACTGCCAGCAGTTTGACACACAGAGCATGCAACTGTATTTACAGTGCATTTTCCTTAAATCCAAGCTCAATATTTTTGTAACCTAAGAGCAAAGGCCCCCTTCTCCCTTTCCAAGTAAGAGGTCGTTTTGTTAAAAGTGAAGCTGCAGCCCTTCCTTCAGTCTGTTCTGTGCCGCTGGATTCCTCCTGGATTGGTCTTTGACTAGCTCCATATGGAATGCAGGAGAAAAACAGCAGTAAGCGCTGGCTCGAGCAAACAGCAAAATAATTTGTGGTTTGTTGTTTCTTGCAGACTATAAGCAGAAGTATGGGGAAGAGCATGGCTCGTGCCAAGCTGGGATAGCGGGAGTTTTCACAGAGGTCAGTAGCAGTTCTTCTTCGTCCTCATATTTAATCCCTTGTTTCTGCTCGTGTAATAGAAAGATGTCATTGCCTTCCTGCCTCTGAAACGTCATCAGTCAGCTGATTCTTAGATAAATAAAAAGTTTGAGATGGACTTTCCAGATAGAAACAGAACATCAAAATGTCGGATTGTCATATCAAACCTTCATCTTAAATCACATTAAGAAATAGTTCAAATGAATCAAATGTCAAACTTTTCTTCAGACTGTGCTTTTATTTGTAAATGTATACATCTAGTCTCTTCAGTTTAATATTCCAAGTCGTAAAATGTTTTCTAAGGAGTCAGATCCACACATAAGTGTAAGTGTACCTCCTAAACGAAACTAAAAGCTCTGTTGTTTAGTGATGTTTGGTGACGATAGAGATAATTTATCATCACACGCTCAGTCTCAGTAAAGTATAACTTGTCAGATTTATGCTTCATAGTCGGTCTTTTCCCTTAAAAATGAGCAGGACTACTTCTGCAGGCCAAGTTTTATAGCTATCATTTTGATTTTCAGCATCAAGTTCTTTTGTTTCACTCAAAGTGAAGTCTGAGTCAAACAAAATACCTTCTACCGGTCGAGAGCAACAACAGAAGCATTAAATACCGCCTTCTTTTTCTTCATCATCTTTTTACACACAAAAATGATACAAATTCATCTGACTTATATTTGCCATGTCCAGCTCATATAGTCTGGATTTGATTTTGGTCTCAATGTGCAGATCTGGTTTTGAAAAGGTGTCATTTTAATTTACCAGTTAAAGACAATGTGTTAGGTTTACAGTTTTGACATGAAAGTTCATTGCAGGTTAACTGGTTTGTTAGTCAGGCTACCTGCTCTGATCGTTCTGATCTGCAATCCGTGCCGCTGGATTCCTCTTAGATTGGTCTTTGACTAGCTCCATGTGGAGCTATTGGGGCTGATCCTTTTGCTTCCACTAAAATATTAACATAAAGCTCAATTTGTATTAAATTTAATTGTAGTAACAATTTTTAAGCTGCTGTTCCATGATACTGTCCAGAGCCAGAGAAAAGTCCAATCAAGTTGTCATTTCTCTAACGTCTCACTAAAACTACTTTAAATTCCAGGGAGAAAATTTTTGTGGTTTTGAAGCCATAACTTTTTAAAACATTGTTATACTTTATTACTCTGAACCGTTCCATACATAATTCACAAAATAAACTCTGTTTTGTAATTAAATACTCTTCATAGCCCTCATGTGAAATACGATTGGTATTTGGACAACTGATCTCTTTTAGTATTTTGAATTTTTAATTTATGCACCAGATTGCCCCTCGTGATCGTCCTTACTGCGCTTTTTTTCTTTTCAAAGGAGTCTTTTCATAGCAAAAACTTCAAGGTATCTTTATTCTTCCTGTGCTCTTTGTTGACTTTAACTCTGGTATTCCAAGGATAGTTATCAGGAACGTCCTCCATGGTGAACAGAACGGGATCTTTTTTCACATTTGTTTAAGAAGTCAAATGATGTGGAAAATACAAATTCTCCAGTTCAATTTGCACGAATGTTTATATCAAAGCAACAGTCGCTGAACTGATTAACTGCTGATAAGTGCTAGCTTATGTTTCCACGTGCAGCGTCGGTCGGAAAGGCTGTGGCTGGTGTGCTTCCACCAGATAAATGGTTAAAAAAAGTAGGACCATCCTTTGAAGCTTACATGACATCATCCCTGGATGCGGAGAAGCCTTTTGTATACATCTGGTGTCAAAAACATTTTCTCTCTTTGGTCAGTGAAATACAACAGTAAACAGAGAAATTAAGTTTTGAAAAGTTTTTAGAAAATATATTTACTGGCAAAATTAGGTTTACAGCTTGTATATTCAAACTTGTTTGTTTCCGTACAATCACATAAAAATACTTTCCTGATGTTAGCATGTGTCCCATATCTCTCAGGTTACCTCCAACTTCTAAACTTTAGACCCACAGTAATATGCTGCGGACTTTAAGTAACCTGAATGTGTCCTCTAAACAGAAATGACTTAGTGGGAGGTTTGAGAAGACAAACAAGACATTTCATAATAAGAAATTTTATTTTTTAACATTACATCTTGATATTTGAAATGAATCATTTAAAAAATTGGCATGGAAATCAGATGAGAAAAAGATTATTTGTGCACACTGATGTTTAATTCTATGTAGTAATGATAAAATAAAGAAAAATACAAGTAACCTGTTTGACATTTTACATAAAATGTCAAATAAGCAAAGTACTACATTTAGCTGAAGGATTAATAGAGAAATGAAAAATGCTAAGAGTGCCTGTGGAACAGGAGAAAAATTTTAAAAATAGATATAGGAGCAAACATGAATTAAAAGTTTGCACTGGTTTAAGCCAGTTTAAAGCAGTATTTTGTGCTAACATTTTGTGCCGAAAGTTTTGTGCTAAAAATAAGAATCTTTAATTTGTTGTGGGAGATGTTCTAAATTACCTCTTGCGAAAGCTGTACACAGACCCGGGCAAGAGACGTAGAAAAACAAAGATGGAAACTCGAGACATTATCAGGCCACCTTTTTTTCCGTGGTTGGAGACTGTCAGAGAGGATCTGGTAAACCATTTGAACACCCCCCCCCCTACCTTCGAAAGAATGTGAAGAATTGAAAGAAAAGGCATCCAACTGTTCAGGTTTTATCCTTGTCTGAACTTTTGCTCCGTGTGCCTGGTGGTTCCCAGATGTTTGACGCCACAGCACAGGGACGGCATACTGCTGAGTAAGGTCCTGACTGTGTTGTTTAGTGTGTTTGTTCAAAGGAAGCGTTCCTGGTGCTAAATTCACATTCCCCGGTGTAACTGACAGGCATAATAACCAAGGGATGCAGCATTTTTCCTGGAGTGTTTTTAATCAGAGGGAGTATCTCAACTGATGCCCCGCTCATTTAACAAGTTTCTCTTTCTCCTTAATTCCACCAATTAAAGGCTTTTCTTGGCACGTGATGTGTTTATAAGCAGATAACACAAACCAGCCTGTGGTCACTGGTTAACCAGACATCCACCCGGCAGTGTTTTTCCTTCCCTTTCTCTGTTTTTATAGTAGGTTTCCGCAGTTACATGTATTGTTTCATGCTCAGGAGCTGGTGGTGATGGGGGCGCCGGGGTCGTACTACTGGACCGGGACGGTTAAGGTGTACAACATGACTTCTGACACCTACTACACCCCGAACAAAGACAGCATTGACTCACACAGATACAGCTACCTTGGTGAGAACCACTTGCGCAAAAGATTTAATGGCATTTTTAACCATTGCATTTGAATTGTTTTTTTGTTTTGTTTTGTTTTGTTTTTTATGTATAATGGCTTCTCAGCAAACCACTTCACTAACAGATGAATAATGTTTAAAAGTTAGAATTTATTGCACAGATTGAAGTTTATAGTGTTTTGTTTTTGGTCATTCACATAGAATGAAAATGATAAAAAAAAAAAACATGCTCAGATATGTCTAGATCCCACTAATACTTGGACAATTGTCCCTGAGCAAGGTTTATTAAAGCCACACAATTTTCCATGTGGTTCTGGTTTTATTTTATCCAGACATTTGCCCACTCTCTTGTCAGATGAGCTCATTTAAATGTATTTGTTTACTGAAATTGAACCTCGTTCAGAAGCACAATCCATATATTTTCAATAGAAGCTCTAAAACCAGTTTTCATGTGTGTTTGGGATTACACAAAACTGAGCCTACATGTTGTTATTGTGTCTTAGCTTTTTGTCTCTTCTGACAATTTAACTTTCCTCCGGAAGGTATTTGGGGTTTCCTCATGTATTCCAGCATCTTGTAACTTCTGGTATTAACCCTTGGTGGTTCTTGGGTTGTTCTTGAAGATCCTGACCAATAACCTCCATCCAACAAATGGTTAAAACCTGGTCATGATTGGGTGTTCTAGTTGGACTTTAATCCCAAACACAAATCAAAACTAGTTTAGGAATGAATAAATCAGGGTTATTTTGAATGTATTTTTTATAATATTGAAGGCCTAAAAGCCGAGTCTGTGTGAGGTGCTGTTCCAATTTAATAGGAAAAGTGGTCAAATGTTCCTCCAAAAAAATTGTAGAGCCTTGTGTATGGTTTCTTAAAGTGTGTGGTTTCACTGTGAGTTGCTCGTGTTTAGCATGAACTCCTCACAGCTACCATAAAATGATTAATTCACTGTCTGTGTCTCCAGGCTATGCTGTGACTGCTGGGCACTTCTCCTCTCCTAATGCGATAGATGTAGCTACCGGGGCACCACAGCACAACCGTGTTGGAAAGGTATAGACTTTACTTCACCGCCTTGGTGCTCTAGTCTCATTTTGCTGCTAAGCTAATTGTGTTTCGCTCACACACAGGTTTACATTTTCAAACTTGAAGCTGGGTCCTTGGTGAAGAGTTTTCAAGTCTCAGGGAAAATGGTATGTACCTAGATCTGTTTTAAAGATTTCAGAACATCTTTTTTGTATTCATTGTGCATATTTTTTAAGTTGTACATTTGTTTTCTCACAACAGAAACAATGTAAACACATTTGTTTATCTGCTTTAGGATCTTGTAACCAGTCTTGAGATACAATGCAGAGCCACTACTATAATTGCTTTGTTGTTAGAGCCACATTGTTTATGTCTGTGTTAGTGTTTAGGCAGAAACACGCTGGCCACAAGCCAAAACTTGGGAGGTTTTTATACAGTTACATCAAAATCATGATCACCGTAAAAGAATTTGTTTGCAGATGATTGGTGTGTGAGTTATAGAGATATAAAAGCAAAAGTTATAGAGAGTATGATGTGTTTCATTTATATGCACTGAGGAACTGCCTGTGATCTGACCCATTGCTCTGTGGCTCAACTTGGTTCCAGATGGGCTCTTACTTTGGCTCCTCATTGTGTGCAGTTGATCTGAACCAGGACGGCCTGTCGGACCTGCTGGTGGGGGCACCCATGCACAGCCAGCTCCGGGACGAGGGCCAGGTGTCTGTGTACCTCAGCAGGGGCAATGTAAGTGGGATATGGCTCAGCAGAAATGAACACAGTGCTGTCACTAGCAAGCTGGTCTCACTGGAACATGACTTATTTTTGCCTTTAATCCAAATGTTTGGATTTGTTTTTGTTCTTGCAGTGGGGTAGTTTAATTTTATTATGGGGTTTGGATGAGAGTGTGATCTACTTTGGTTGCTACATCTTTCAGGGGGCGATGGAGGAGAATGCAGTTTTGACTGGCGACAGTGCTTTCAATGCACACTTCGGAGAGGCCATTGCAGCAATTGGAGACATTGATGACGATGGTTATCAAGGTTTGTCCAAAAGTTTCATTAAATCCTCCCATATGTCCCATACACTGTGCTCTTTTCTGGCATTAGACCATCGTATTGGTTTTGGAGCGTCTGACTTACAACCCAACTGCTTCATATTCAGTTAGACAATGCTGGATATCCGGGCCTGACCCGACCCTGAGGCCACCAAAATGGATCCCCTCAACACCTAGAAATTCTGTCTATAAAGGTTATGATTAGAATTGGTGACAACCTTGATAGAATCCAAATTTCACCGGAAGCAAGCAAGACTTACTGAAACGTAGACCAAACTCTGGTGCTGATCACGAAATAAACACAAAAATATGATCTATTGTGTCATCTATAAATAGTTGTACTTCTACAAGAACTTTACTGAACTGTTTCACATTTTGTCATGTGGCAACCACAAGCTTGATTGTATTTTATTGGTATTTTGTTATTTTACACTTTGCCACGACCTCCAACTCAACATTTACACTAGTACATAAAAAAAGCTGAAAATGGTTGCTCAACTATACAATGATACACCTTTGAAAAACAAAAGTAGAGTCTGCTGCACAACCAACAAGAATACAGTAAGTGGTTTTTAAAAGTCAATTTTCCAGTAAAATTGCAGCTGTCATTGCCAATGATTTTTTAATTATTTTTTTATTTTTTTTAAGTGCTTTGAGACAAATTTGCAGTGATTTGGTGCTATATAAACAAAATAAATTGAACTGAATGTACAAATCAGCTGACCAATTGTGCTGGAGCATTTGGACAATTGGGAAGGCTTTGAAATGTCTCTTTTTCCTCACACCAAAAAACATGAACTCATTGCTAAACTCATTGGGATGATTTTGAAGCAATTGAGACCCAAATGAGAGCAGTGGGCACAAAAACATGAAATGTGTGAATTTTTCATGATATGTTCCCTTGCATCTATTTTCCAATGATAATGAGGAAATGTAATTCTTTAGGTATGAAAAGCTGATATAGATAGACCCAATGAGTCTTGTAGCTTTCACTGCAGTAAAGATGGCACTAAAACAAGTGTTATTTTCCTTCCACTTCACAATTATTGAGTTGTTTTTGTTGGTCTACTACACAAAATCTCAATAAAACAGATGATGCTCATGGCAATACTTTGACAAAATTGACAATAGTTCAAGTGGAATGCTTTGGTGAGACTCAGCAATGTCTAATCTTCAGGTCATCTTTAGTTGCTTTTAAAAGCCATCCACCATTGCAACCCCTTGATTTCAACTCAGAGTGACATTTCTCTGTAGTTCATTATCACAGCGTTGTTGGTTGACATGTTAAGTAGGTGCAGTAAAACCAGTCATTTTCACAGATATTTTGTCTAAATTACCCCGAACGTTTTCAGTCCGCTGACTTTTCTCACCCTTCTGTGCACTTATCCACGCAGACGCAAAGCCAGTTCTCCGCTAACACTTAGCCACATACCGTTACGCTGTTTGTTTTCTTGGCACTTGCTCGGTTTGGCTACAAAAGAACTCTGCTTGGCATCCATCGCTCGCTCACGGCTGGAAGCTTCTGCCTGGTTTCATCTCTGTGTGAGATATGCCTCAAGGCTTGCAGCCTGGCACCAGCGGGTGTGTTTGTGCACAGCGAAAGATGGCAGCTGGGAATCATAACTCATCCTGCAACTCATCACTCTCACATTGTGGGAAAGAGCCAGATGTGCTTGTTGACTGACAGATAATTATTTACAACTTAACTGCTGCCATTTAATTTTAAAGAGCTACCGTAAAACCATTGCCAACAGGGTTTAATTTCGTCTCCATACACTAAATTAGCTTTTGTGTAATTCTCTTCTTCCATTTCTGCCTGGTACGCAGCACCAATTTGTATGGAAGTGTTTTGGTTTATAAGAGGAACTCGAAATATGGACTTTCTGCTAAAATAAGCTGATGAGAGCATTTCAGTGAATTTGCCAGAACTTAATAGCCTTGTTTCCACGTTCTCAGGGGTCGCACAAGTTTTATAGTCCCTAACAGTGCTTAATTATCTATTACGAGTTTGACTTTTTTAGAGCTTGTTTCCCCTACACATGCCAGCTAAACGTAAAAAAGGGGTTAATGAAATATTTTTACATTCACAAACACATGCACTGTTTCATCAAGCCCCAATTACAAGGGTCAACTTTTAACATAACTTTCTCCCTATTTGTCTCCTCAGATGTTGCCATAGGAGCACCGAAAGAGGATGACTATGGTGGAGCTCTGTATATCTACCACGGCGATGCCACAGGAATCACCAGAAAATACTCAATGGTAAATAGATTTGACTCTCACATGATGTAATGCTATCATCTAATCAGTTTTTTCTTGTTTCCACATTTCTGTGTTTGTATGGCTTTAGTCATGCACACTTTGAACTATTCTGATTAGGACCATATGGCTGCCTTTGATTGCTTGTTAGTAGCTGAGTGATGAATAGTGACTTTGCAGGTGGTAGTTTAGCCTCAGGATTACATGTTAGACCCACACAGCTCCTGAAAAATGAGGAGGACTCATTCCTTTTGACCACATTCATTTTCAAACCAAGATTTTTGTCTTTTTGTCCACTCTGTACTCCACTGCCTCCCCCATAGAGGCAATGGTGTGTTTTTTTGTGCTTTCAAGTCATAAGGTGTAATCCTTTTACTATCTCAGGGTCTTAGTTTTAAAAGAATCCCTCCTGCCCCCCGTCGCCTCCTTAAAAATGCTTCCTGAATTACCTCCTCTGCCTATTTTAATTACAAGAACAATCTGGGTTTCTAAAACTTTTCACCCAGCCACTTACACATCTTTTCCACCTTCGCAACTTGATTATTTCAAATTGTGCAGTGCTTCTCAAAACTATCAACGTCAAGATTATTCCCATATAAACGCAAACTTTAATGTTTTTTATTTAATAGACCAAAACAAAGTAATGGATATTTGTTAAATTGCAGGAACATAAAAAGCTGAATAGCTTGGCATGCATTTGTTTGTTATGTATACCCTCAGGTTAAATTCATTCATCCAACTCCAGTTTCAGTAAACCAACTACCTTTTTTATTTTGATGTCAGCATAAATTAATTCTCTTAAGATTTCAAATGTTTATTAGAGAACATTAAAACAGCCAACATAATTCTCAAGGACTTGCAGAGCTCTTGGGTAATTATTAGTTGATCCCTTCACAAATCAAGTAATGAAAGCTATGACGCTATCCATTTCCTGTTTCTTCCAAGCCATGTAGATCACAAAGCAAACATGTGAAAACAGTTTCATTTGTCAGATGAGACCAAAATGGACCTTTACATGTTTCTCTGAGGCACACCAATGAAGAAGAAAACCTGCTACAGGCTTTACACTGGAGTGGATTTTCATCTTCCAGTTGGACAAAGAGCTTAAACATATAACCAGAGTTTCAACAGAATGGTTTTAATGCTGATGTTTCTCAATTATTGTCCCCATCCTGCATGATTGAGATGGTTTCCTGCTTCAACACATCCAATTCAGACGACCACAGTTCAGAACAAAACATCTAGATCAGGTGTACTGAAGCAATGAGACACCTAAACCACATTGTATGTTTGGGAAACAATGATTTTTAGATTAAAGTATATTCATGTGTTATGAAGACCTAGTCAAATCCAGACTTATAAATTACTTAATTGCGCTTCGTCCAATCAGACTTTGCTTGAGCAATTTTGCAAAGAGGAATAAACAAAAAGTTCAGATTCTAAATGTGGAAAGAGAATTACGCCAGGTTCTACAAAGTGTTGACACAAGTGGACTAAATCCAAATACACACCGAATTTTCACTGTTGTTTGGAAAAATTATGTGTGTTGGTCATAAATTCCCAATAAAACACATGGACTTTTCTTCTGTGTATAAATACAATTGCTTCTGTTGCAATCTTTTTCTTTCTTTGTTTCTTGAACATTAATGTGTGAGCTTTCATTTCTGAAAAACCTACTGAGAACATCTGAAGCTCAGTCTCTTTAAGTATGTTGGTTCATATGTTGTTATTTAAAGGCTGGCATAATTTGTTTCAGAAACTGTCTGGGCGCAGCGTCAGGCCCGGGCTGCAGATGTTCGGCCAGTCCATCTCTGGTAAAGTGGACATGGATGGAAATGGATATGCAGGTACAGCTTCCCTATCCACAAATGCAAAAACAAAAATGAAACGGATCAGTTTCTTGTTTTCCTGTTTAACAGCTGTAGTTTCTTGGACTCAACAACAGCATATTTCTGCCCCGTGACTGACAGAAGCATGTTGTTTGCTGCATTCCATTGCTAGATAGACTGAGCCTGCATGATGTTGGAAGGCCTTGGTTTGTGCATTGTTTTAGAATTTGCAGGTGTAAAGACTGCTGATGGTGCATTAGTGTCGTGTCTTCTTAATGGTTATTCAAAATCTGTCATGTCTTTGCTGCAGATGTCACCGTCGGGGCTTTCATGGCAGACAGTGTGGTTCTGTTGAGGTGAGTTCTTCACCTATGAAAGTCTAAATAGTGATTCTTTCTCTTCCTCACAGTGGCTTAAATGAAGGGTTTCTCCCACATGGTGTTTCTGTCTGGGTTTGTGTGGTCGCAGGTCGCGGCCTGTCATTACAGTGGATGTCTCCATCTTCCTGCCCGTCTCCATCAACATCTCTGTGCCGCAGTGCCACGAAAGTCACCAGAACCTGAACTGCTTCAACATCACCGTCTGCATGCGCTTCAGGGGGAGAGAGGTACCTGGAGAAATAGGTGAATAACTCTGACGAGAGAGAAAAGATGGAAAAAGTTTATAAATGAGTTAAAATGAGCTGATTATGATACAATGTTTACGTTAGATACAGCAGGCAACAAGAGGTTAAAGAAACCAATCCATCCATCCATCCATCCATCCATCCATCCATCCATCCATCCATCCATCCATCCATCCATCCATCCATCCATCCATCCATCCATCCATCCATCCATCCATCCATCCATCCATCCATCCATCCATCCATCCATCCATCCATCCATCCACCCAGACCTGTTTCATTAAATCTGGAGTATTTAAGTTTTATAGAAAAATATGTTTACACATATTTGTTCAATCTTTCTCTATGTTGTGAAAGCATGGCATGAAACACATAATCTATGAAAAATATGTTCGTCCTGGCTCTGATCGGTTGTTTTTGATTGGGAACATTTGTTCATTTCTTCAGACACCAATAGGGAGAAGGTGGAGGAGACTTATATTTAAGACTTATTCATCTTGCATAATTACAATAATTATTGTTAGCTCTTCAAATGCTTTGAAAAGTCATTATTAAATATGAAATTCAATGATCTATAACAAACATAAAGTAACCAAATGTTATTTTAAGTATAAAATTCTTTTTACCATATGTAAAATTTGGTTACGTAAATGCAACTAAATGTAACAAAATGTAACATCGTAACGAAATCTGTTTTGTAAAGTGCAGCCGAAAGGGAAATTTGCCTTGAAAATCACTTCCTTTAAGACTAAGTTACTTGCCCATGGCTGACTTTGACTTTGCCCAGTGTTTGTACCGATCAACCTTTTGCTTACATGCTGTTGGGTGTGCCTGATGACAGCTAAGATGCAGTGGTGTTCTAGTGTTTGGGTGTGGTCACTCACAGCCTCCCCTAAGGGGAGCAGCAGCCCTTTGGTTGCATAATGACACTGTCCTGGCTGGACAGGAGAAAGAAAGCCTCTCTGTTTACCCATCTGGCCGTCACCATGGAAAGTGAAGCACTGTGTGTTTGGTGACTCCCAGAGTGAAACCTTCCTGCACCTCCTCTGGAATGAGCTCATGGCATTCGCTCTGTTGGATAACGGAAACAGAAAGCTTAGTTTGGTCCAAATTGGGTGTGTTTACTACCCCTCCCACTGTTTTACCAGTATGACACCCCCATGGGAAAATTACTGCAGAATGAGGCTTATTCATTCAGAGAAACAGTTTCTAAAAAGCCAAAGGTCCATATATGGTTTTCCCAGAAAAAATTAGCAAAGTTTTACATAATCTTTATGACTTCAACCCTTCAAATAGATCTCATGTTGCTCCTCCTGCATGCAAGGGATGGAAACAGCAGCCTGCAAAAGAATAAAAAGTAGCTAAAATTGTAAAGCTGAATGGAAATATCTCTAGATAAAATCTAGAGTGATGTTATTTGAAAAGTATGAGTACTCTTAAAGAACAATAGTCAACAAACAGCATCATGAAGACCATGGGACACAGCAGGCAGGTCAGGGATAAAATTGTTGAGAAGTTTAAAGAATTACATTAAATACATTAAAATTACAATAAATATTCCACCTCATAAAAAGAAAACGAAAGTGAATAGCACAACAACAACTCCCTCCCGCTTTCACTCCCCTGCCCGAAAAAATCATCTTCACTCCAAGCTGACAGCCTGAGCAAGGAAGCGTGGTTACTTTGGAGAAGTTGCCCTAAAAACGTTTAAGATAGGAAAAATTACTGGCCTTGCACCTGCCAAATTTTGTCTCAGAAAGGAGAGAATTGTTAAAAGAAAGCCACAAAATGTCCTGTTTGCATTTAGTAAGGGACACAGAAAACCTGAGGAAAACCACAAAAATCTTGCCAAGTATTTTTGGTCTAGTTTCTGGTGCAAATATCTGTACACTTAAATTAGGACAAAACTAAATTACAAGGTCATTTTCAGCAAAACACAGGAACTTGTTTTAAGTAAATAATGCTTAACATTGATTTAAAAAGTATTAGTTTCACTAAAAGATTATTTCACAAAAGGGAAAAATTTTTTGTAATACACGAAATAGTATGTCAGTGGACCTAGTACTTTTTTATAAATCAATTTTAATTACCGTAATTATTTACTTCAAACAAGCTGAGAAGTTAGTTTTGTCTTATTTAAGAAGTACTAAAATATTTGAACAAAACTGAGTTTTGTGTTTTTGCAGTGACTGTCATGATGAAACTAAAATCAAACTTTTTGGTTCATATGGATGACCTCGCATATTGGAGAAAACTTCCTCTGTGCGTCACCCTGAACACACCATCCCTGCTGTGAAACATGGTGGTGGCAGCATCATGATGTGGGTTGTAGCCTGTATTTGTAATGTAACAAGATGTGGAAGAGGTTATCAATCCATTCATCTTCACTGTATCAGTTCTGCTCCAGCAGCTGGAGAATTGCTGTCCTGAACTATTTCTAATAAAAACCGTAACTTGGCTGTAATTCATATTTTTATCTGCCGTGTTAATTAAAGAACTATCATAAACTGCTTCAAACAAACTGAAATATTGCTCCTGTTTTTATTTTGTGAGCAGCAGTCATCTTCTTACATTAAAGCTCTACATGATGATTTGACCAAAAATGTTTCCGTCTTCCCCTATTTTGTTTAATTTGCTTCCAATAAGCAATAATTTACTTTCTCCCATATTCTGCTGGCAACGAGCAGAAAACCAAACCATGCATATTTAAAGCGTTTCCCAGGACTGTACTCAATGTACTCAACTGGAGAGTTTTTGAAGCTAATGTTATGTGTGACTGTGCTTCTGCCATTTCTCAGAGTTGTTGTACAACCTGACCGCTGATGTGGACAAGCGACAGAAAAGCCAGCCTTCCAGGATTTATTTCACTCAAGCTGGATCTCAGATCAGCCAAATGAACCAGCAGCTGAGCCTGGAAATCAACAGAGAGAAGTGCCAGCGCTACACTGCCTACGTCAAGGTACCCTTAGGTTGTGTTTAACCTTTACCCAGCTGATGTCTCACCTGCTTCTACTTCACCCTGATAGCTCCCCTGGAATTGAATTTGAATATGAGAACATTTATTTAATTAAACAGGTTTTTTGGATGACGTTTTTAGAGCTGTCGGTTATATCCAGATGTTTCTTGTGAGTGAAACAGCGTAAAATACACGCATAAAGTGGGAGAAACAGCATTACTCATGGTGTTTGGAGAATTTACTGCCGCATAGAAGCAGTCATGTGCTGAGAAGCTATTTGTGTCGCCCTGCTGGGTTGGGTTAAAGGTAGCAGTCAGGAGCTTGATGATCCCTGAAACCATGCAGCTCAAGTGTGTGCCTGGAGAAACAGGAAACAGACTCTCCTTTGTCATTGCATAGTCTTACTATTGTGTTTTTCTATGACTTAGTCTTGTGGCTACAGGGAGAATCCGCATCCTAAGGGCATCATCCATGTATCAGCTCCTCTGGTACGAGGCCTGTAAATTTCACTGCCGTTTCTAATGGGGGTCTTCAGGCACAGCCCCCAGCTGAGCAGGCTGTCATTACTGCTCTCTCATCTCATTCTTCAACCGTTCCGGCTGCTTAAACCAGCTCCAGCAAAAGATGTTTATTCTGTGAGGCTGTTCATGGTTTGTGTCCAAATCATGAACCATGGTGCTTAACTTCAAAATCTGACATTCCACATTGAAATATATATTTTTTCCACCTCTAAAGCTATTTATTTAAAAATTTTGTGTTTATTTGTTTTCGTATTTGTTCACACCACAAATTTAGAATGTATTTTATTGAAACTTGTGTTCTATGGGACAGCACAAAGTAGTGCATGGATAAATGTTTTTCACATTTTGTACAAATAAATAGCCAACCTAGTAGTGAGAGTTTGCGCACCTAAAGCTTTTCCTTTGCCTACATTCCCCAGAATGCTGTGCGATTCCAGATTGTAAAATTGAAAATCTTTTCTGAGTTGGATCTATTTTCTATTGATATTGGCGAGGTGTTCATCACGATATATAAATATATATTGTTATTGATTTAGTACCCAATCCTTCACATAAATAGGATCCAATTTCAACCAGCTACTTTTAGAGACTACAGGTCTTTCTGCATGGAGTTTGAATGTTTTTCCACTGCCTATGCTGGTTCTCTTTGAGCACTTCCACCAGTCCAGAAACATTAATGTTAAGTTAAAATGTTTGGCTAAGCATGCCCTGACATGGAGGAGTGTGTGTGACCATGATCGTCTTGATCCATTTGTGTTTCCGTGTTCTCTTGTGATGGACTAGCAAAAGATAGTTATTCAAATAGTTGACTCCAGAGTGATGAATGCATGCCAATTTTCAATATTAATTTATTGTTTTCCTGCCACTTCTGTGTTGCTTAAACATGTAAACCAACATAGTAAGCCATGTTTGTTCATCATGTAATATCTCAACAAAGTAGATTGTAGTTTTTTATTGTATTGCCTGAAAATGTAGAAAAATGTGCACAGGTGTGAATACTTTTGTGAGCCCCAGCACACTTAGTTTTAACATTATATATACAACTGTAAGTAATATCTTTCTCCGCAAAGTAAGCCTCTCATTTCAACACTTAAACCAAATATCTTCAGGTTTTTGGGTGGCCAAGCAAAGTATGGCTGAGTAATCGCTTGAAGCTGCCACATATCTGTGGCATCTCTCTCACTGTGTGAGATAAACACACTTCTGCTTTAAAGAGCTGCCCCTCAGGGCGCATATTACTCTTGGGATGGACTTCATTTTGCTTTTCTTTTTGGTTAGTTTAGGCTCTACAGTTGCCTGATGAAAATAGAGTCTGATGCTGGTAATGAAAAGCAGGGCTACTCATACCTTAAAAACAGCTTTAGCACTTTCTGGAGGTGCAGGTAGGCAGATTTCATTACACCTAAGAAGTGCAAGGCTAAGTGTTTCCTCCTGTTTGTCAGTCTTCATGCTAAACTTCGTCGGGCACCTGCCTCATATGGAGGCTGAGTGGTTTTGATTTTCTTGTGTACCTGGAGAAGAAAGCAGATAAGAGCATCCTCAGGAATGTTAAGCTATTTCTGCCACGCTAAGTTGATATTTCGATTTGCAGATGATACATTATCTCTATAGCATGTCAAAATCTGAAGTAGTTTTGACATGCTTTGCTGATGTTTAAATTGAGCATGAATTTTTGATATAGTTGTTTTATGCTAGATTGCCCACTGATTCCACCAAAGCTGAGGAACACAGACATAACAACAGACATAACAAAAACTGTGAAACCACAGAAAGCTGAAGGTGTGGTACAAAGATTGCAACTTTAACCGACGACTTACACAATACATGTGCACAAACAAGACCAAAAATTACATCTCAGCATGATCATTTTCTTGACATGAATTTTTCTGCCTTTAAACTGTATGGGTTTAGTCCTAATCTTTAAATGAAAGCTAAAAATTCACCATAATTATAGATGATCCGGCGCTGCTCTGAAAGACGGTTCAGTATCATCTGCCTCCTCTCACTCCTGCCCACATGAGCCAGACCTGCCATTCCTCAGAAGAGTTATGCTAATGGAAACCAGCTGGTAGCCGGACTGCATCCTCCAGGATCGGGGCAGGGGGATTGAGCTCCCACCTCATCCTGTTCTCAAACAAAAACATACACGAAACTCACTAGGCTGAGCCTGCCGTTCTCAGCAGGGTGCCCGGCTGCCGTTGTGTCAACTGTAACAGTACGCTGGCGCCGCCGATGGAAAACTCACGTCAGGGTTGATTGCTCGAGCGCTGATATGTGAGGAACGCTGCTGGGCCGACCGTCAGCTCTTCTATCCATTCAGCCACCCACACCTTGATATTACCTGTGAAGATTCACAGAAGCTACAGGATTTTTGAAGAAAATATGAATGAATATTAATGAACTTTGCTACATTTTTAAACAAAGTAAAGACAACACCTTACTATTTGGCCTATGATTATATTTAGTAGCATATTTAGGAACACTGCAACCTTCTACAAAGATGTATCACGACTAAAAAAATGTGAAAAGGGTAATTACGCTTACCAGTAGGTGACAAAGATGGCCGCTCACACTGAAGAAATCTGAAGATTGAAAATTAATAATCTTTTAGGTATTTTTTTTATCTAACTCTACTGAGAGTATCAATAATTATAAAGTGTACATGGAGGGTTTGAGTCACTCAAAACAAGTTTTCAGAATCTCACCTATTAATTGTTGAAAACATTTCAGGTTTTTTCAGGCCATTCAGACACAATCGCCTCCACAAAGTATAGGCAGTTTGCAAACACTGTGTGCTGATGCTTGATAGGCTCACAGAGGTCAGTTTATCAGATTAAAGCCGCCTGGCAGAGAGGTGTGCTGTAAAGGAACAAGGTAAAACACCTTTCTTCCAGTTGGAGAATGAAAATGACCAGTAAAAGATCAGTTTAGTCAATTACCAGACATAATTTCTCTAGAAAAGTCTCTAGCATAAAAGTACTAGAAATATGTTTAACAGCCAGAACCCAAACTTCATGAGTCAAAGGTGTGTGCATGCTTTAGATACACTCATTTCATCTGAAATGATGCAAAATCCTGGATCTGCGCGTCAGTAGATTATGCTGAGAAGTTCAGGTCAGGACCAGACTTACTCAGAGCACAGATAATGTATTTAGCGTTCAACATTTTTCAGGAGTCATTCTTCCAAATACACCAGTCTTTCATGTTGATCACTTTAAATATGTTTTCTTTGGCAATGACTAACAGCACACTAGCCCTCCAGATGGCCTTTGTTTGGTTATTTTTAGCGGAATCAACTACATGCAGACTTTCACGGAGGCTGTAAAAAACAGTCAAGGAATATGAGACGTTCAGAGAGCCAGAAGTGTTGTTCATGAGATGGATAAAATAATAATTTAAAAGCGAATCCCTGGATTTAGGCTGGATTTTTGTTGTTTGAAGTGTGTTTAGTAATTTTGTGCCATAGGCTTGTTATAAGTTTCAGGTATTATGTCTCATTTCATTGAGGCAAAGTCCATCTTTGTAAAATAGTGGAATGTTTGTTGCATGAATAGTATTAAAATGAAAACTGGAGCTAAAAACGTAATAACATAACGTGTATGAGTCATGTCTCTGACATTTTGCAGAGGAGAGAAGTTCCCAGAAATTGTTAATTAAGTTAAACATTTTATTTTCTCTTTCGAATTAATAAAATATTTTTGAATTTAATGTAACTAAACACAAAGTAATCCAGAGTAGCAATATTTATGACGTTATCTTTAGAGAAAGTTTGATCAACTCATTGCTTCAGTTGTTAGAATAGTTTGTGCAAAGCTATTTTATAAAATATTAGGTCCATATTTTGAACAGGCATTTACGAGAGCTGCTTTCAAAAAGGTGAACTATTAGGCTCTAAAATAATTATACATTGCGGTGCTCATTTAACTCAGTGGCTTCTTGGCTGCAAAACAAGCCCAAATCATCAGCTCAACACCACAATACTTCATTGTTGGAAGAAGTTATCTCTACTTTTACTTTTCTTTATGTGGTGTTTGCAAACCTTACCAGTATGTGTAAAGACTGAAACCACCCCACGACTCAGTAGCTTGAAGAGCCTTTTTAATTGTGTAAAGACTCAGTAATTCTCATATGTGTTTTGTTTTCTTGTACGTCTTCGGAGGAGGGTTGGTCTGTTCCTCTGCAACATTTATATCAGCTTTTGGCTGCAAACTTAAGCAAATCTGTCAGTTAAATAGCACTTCCTAAACAACCTTAGTGTTTGTTTTTTGTTATTGTCATGTATGTATGTATAAAATAAGCCCTTTGGAGAGAGAGAGATTTAGCTCTTTGGGGTTTAGCTCTTTTTCTCTTACAAATAAATCTTAATTAAAATTTTTCTGTAGAATGAGGAACTTCACACTATTTAAAAATTCCATGATAATTAATGAACCACAGTTGCTTCCCTTAGTCTTTGGTAACAACTAATCTTTAGCTGTATTGTGTTAAAACAACCCCAAATAGTTCAGACTCACAAAAAATGTCATGTCATGTGTTGACTTAATTTTTAAATCTGACATAATTTTCAGCTTTTGTGAAGAAAAACAGAGCAGCAGGCAGATATTTACCTTTTATACCGACTGCAATTGAATTAGCTGGCAGCAAGCTGAATGAATTTAGGAAAGTATTCAGTTTATGCTCTATATTTAACTTTTTCATGCATGCAAAGTCCAGTAAACATGTCGAGTGCAGGGCGTACATCCGCACAGATTTAAAGTGTAACAGGTGTTATGTCAACATTACATTGTGATATATATTTAACTACAACCTGTAAAGGATTCATGATTCCTTGAGTCAGGTAGTGTTTGCTTTCAGTTCACTTGGTCTTGATTTATTGCTCATCTTAGCAAATAGCTTGTAAGCAGTGCTTGGTTAAATGTTCTGTTCGTCTTTGCGTCTTTGATTGTTCATCCATCATCATGTGCGTTTCTTACTCCAGCAGACCCATTACAGCTAAAGCCCACGTGAGCCTTGAAATCCTGCCAGGAGCCAGCTCCATTTGTGGTCAGGAGAAGTTTAGCGCCACACTGTAGAAGCATTGCAGCCTCTGAAGAGGAGTTAAAATAAGCAGTTGGAGCCCTCCCTCTAACAGTTGTCTGTTTTATTTAGCTGGAAAGGCATCCTACCCCACTTTCCACTGACCTACATTACACCAGTGTCCAGCATGCATATCTCATGTCCTCCTAACATTTGTTATGGCATTACTTGAGCATTTAAAAGTCCAGTAAACTTTGTTCGAATGACCGCGGCTGCTCCAGAGGCCTTGATGGGGATGGGATGTCCTTTCTGCTCTCATACAGATGAAAATCTTTTTTGCAGTTTAGTGCATGAGATTTTTAAAAAACAGAGATAGTAGTTCATTTATATTTTGTGAAATAACATTCACCTTTAAAATAACCCTAAATCTATTTACTGAGAGACTTTTGCTTATTTGTTAGTAATATAAACTATATGTTTTGAAAGTTAACCACCCCAACTTCCCATTTCAGTGAGTTTTTATTATTGATTCAAATGCTATTTTATAGTTTTGTGCAAAATAATAGTATCAAAGGATGTGAAATGTAGGAGATCCATGGCATCATGTACAAACCTTTTGTATGGTCTTTGTATTGAAGTAGAGTGTGCATTTATTTTCATTTCAAACTTATTTTATGTGGTTATTCACATAACGACAGCGAACACAGAGCCGCTTCAGGGCTTGGTTTCTGAACCTGCAGTTTAACCAGCAAAAAATATTAAATAACTCATTTAATCATTTCTGAATCATTATTCCTTGAAGACAATGTGATGCAACTGTTGTCTTTGACAATAAAAAGGCACACATGGCAAACAATGTACCTCCCCTGTGTTCGACACCCATTTATGTGCAATTTAGAGTGTCCAGTTGGTCCAACCCAAAGACGACCCATATGTCAAAAGGAAAAACATAAAAAAACTCCATCCAGAAAAGCCGCAGCTTGGACTCAAACTCAAACTCAGCTACTTCTCTCTGCAAGGCAACATTTCTACCAACTATAACAACGTGCTGCCGAACTCAGTGAATCAGAGAAATTAATCTGCTGTGTTGTATTCAGTTTTAAACTATATTGGGAATCGCAATGAATGAATCAACAGATCACAACAATGTTGGTTAGTTGCACTCGCACCTTATGTGAAACGTTTATTGAATAAATTAATAAACATGTAAGGAGTACTATCGAAGAACCTCTCCAGAGCTTTGGAGAGGTTGGTGTGGGTATGCACACTTTTTCATTCTCAACTACTCAGCAGAGGCAACTCAACATATGTGTGGAAAAGAACATAAAACACATTTTTGTGCACATAGTCAGCCTGTTCACGAGGCCCCTGGACTCCTGCACATTTCTGTGGTTGACAGATTACTGTATAGTATTTGACCTGCAATCTCACATAAAATCCACAAACCCGCTCATCAAAGTAAGCTGAAGTTAATGTGGAATATCAGCTACATTCACCGTTTGACCCCAGTCTGCAGTCTGGAGACAAACAGGAAACTCAGGAGAGAAACGTAAAGGAGGAGTTCCTGTCGCCGCTTCCCAAACGCTCTCCAGTGGCACCAAACAGTCACAGAGCCTCTGCACTTTTTGACATCCCCGAGCGACGGTCACACTGCTCTTTTTGTTTTCCTCTTTAACTCAAACGTGCAATTCCCTTGATGCTACCCCCCCTCCTTGTTTCATTCAGCTCAGGCCAAGAGAGCCAATCCAGTAAAAGTATATAACAGAAAGGTAATCAAATCCAGCTGTCCTCTGTTTCACATGGCAGCAAGTCAAGCAACTCTTTATGAAGAATGGATTGAAAAATGTGAAAAACAGCACTAGAGCGAGTCACTGTGATAATAAATCAAGCAGAGGATGTCATTAACACTGACAAAAATAGGTTCAGCTAAGTGTTTTGGCTGCAGGTTTTAATGTTTGTAATATATTCAGGATACTAAAGAGGCACCGTTTGGGTTAATTTTAGCACAGCTAACTTTTTCATCAGGATTTCCTTACATGGTCGTGCCAACAAGAACATGAGACTCTTCTTCTTCTTCTTCTTCTTCAGGGCCGAGCACAGGCTTTAGCAGCAAGTTAGATGTCTCATTATTTTTGGGTGCATAAAAGCTGCAGGTCAGGTTTTTACCTCTGGTGAGGCAGCTCATTAAACAAACTGTATTTTGTTGCCATGGCAAATCCATTATTCTGCTTCCTGAACCTGATCAGAGGTCGTGCAGATTTGATGAATTGTTGATTTTGGCAGCTTGCTAGGCAGAATGTTTCTGCAGCCTGTTGGCCACAGTGCTGCCACATGATGCCACCGCAAGGCAACTTAATGGGTGGCCAATTCTGACCACAATGAAAGAGTCTCCCTGGCCATGATTTCCTCTTCCACTGCCGAGGAAACACAGACAGTGTTGCTGAGTGTTTCTTAGTTTCTGACAGTTGCACTGTGATGTCAGTCTGATCAACTTTACTACACAATCAGTTGTTAATATTTACAGCTGAACCCAGGACTGCAAGTGTATTGTATGAAGAGACACATAACCTTTTTTGTTTTTCTCACTGGCTGACATTAAATTAGATTCAATTTTCCCCACTTTAATTAGTTAGGATTGCCAAAGTTGTCATAAATCCAGAAAAAATCATGAGTTTACATACATTTTCTCAAGTATTTGGAAAACCAACCATTCAAAATGGGTCAAACATCCTTTCTCAAGCTTCTCACAACAGTTTGCTTTAATTCCTCACTGGACTGACGTAACAGTGTCAGGTTTGTGGGCGGCCTTGCTGGAATACACCATTCCAGTCCTGCCCATAAATTTTCTATGTGAGATCAGGGATTTAGGATGTCTGCTCTCAAACATTCATTTTATTAACCACTTCCTAGCTAATTTGGCGTTAATATCCAGCTGTAATTCCCACTTGAGTCAAACCTTCCTGGCTAATATCTCAAGGTGTTGCCTTGATAATTCCTCGTGTTTCCATTTGTTTTGTCGTAGAAATATTTTTTGTAGTCCTTACTATTTAACATTTAGTCTGATTTAATGTCAGATAGTAAGAAGTAAGAGTTGTTTGTCTTTTTATACAGTGCTTAAAGACCTGGATTTAACTCTCTGTTGGTACCGTTATCAAATTATGCTTCCATTAGAAACAAACTAAATTTGTCACAAAGGAAATTCAATAGCTTGCATTATTCCATTCTGTGAGTTCTGCAAAAACTACATCATACAGGGCCTTCAATGGGCAGATTACACAAAATTTATCTTTGCAAGATGCAGTTTTTATCACAACCTATTCTAGAAAACAATAACATAAAGGTAAAAGTGTCCCAGATTCATTCAAAGAAAGAAAATCAGCTGCAGGAAGCATCTGGAGACCTCCTCTATCACCAGGATGGAGTCGATTCAAACACACTGACAAACACACTGACCTCTGTTTAACAAACTGCACATTTTAAGATGCTCCCCCTGCCAACATCCCATTCAGCAGCAGAATGTTTTCTCTTGAGACTGAAATAGCCATTTCATAATAAATGTCTCTTGTCACATCACTGCAGCATATTTCTTAGAGGATCTCTAAGAAGATTTGGCACTTTCTTGTGTAATAATGAGGATCACTTGCTTCCTGTTTATTCACAGGAAAGATTTATCAGGATGCTCCAGGAAGTTTGTCTCTCAAGCTCAGGAAGTTTTCTGATGCTTGTTGTTCTTTCCAAACAACAACATTCAGAAATAAAACGTATGACGCTATTAGCAGGATGGATTTGGTTAATCTCCATAAAACATCAGCGAAGCACAGCATATTTGCTCTCCTCCCTGTGATCTAAATCTCAGGAAGTACTGCTATATCACTGATGTGTTATATAAAAGTCATGTTTTTTTTTATTCTCTCTTGATAACTCTGCTATGTGCTTTATGAACACTTTGCAACAGTAGCTGTTGAAACCAAAGAAAGTTTTAACACAGTTTTCAGAAAATAATAGTGACTCATTGAGAAATAAGACTAAGTATTCTGGGTACAGCTACAAAGGTGACCACTAACATTGCTCGTAATCAACAGATGCTGTCTCATTTTTCGCACGTTATATAACAGATTAAATTCATCCCAACAAACAGAAACAAATTTAGTTCGAATTCAATTCAGATAAATCTGTGTTATATTCCAAAACAATTAAAAAACATATTGACAGATTTAGATCCAATTGCATCCAGACTAATTCAATACAGATTCTAACACGATATAGTCAAATTTGGTAATCATGTGATGCCATTTGGTAAAAGGTTAAAGGAAACTTGGCTGATTGTATTGAATCATCAACTTGGCAGTGATCCCTCATCCTAAAGAGAACATGTCGACAGTAAAGGAAAACCCGCTACTTTTACATGAAGAGATGTCTAGGAGAACATGCCGAGTGTGAATGTTTTTCTATTGCAACTCAAAATTAAGAGTACTTTCTATGTTAAAAAAAAGGAGAGAAAAGAAAGCCAATGCTAGCAATAGCTTCATCAATGTCTCTATTCAGGAAGGAGACACTGTTAAATACAGACCATATAGAACTTTTACTGGTAGAAAACCAAAGTGGAGACATAAGGCAGCAGCAGCTTTATCAATGTCTCCTTCCATGAAAGAGAGACTGTTAAACTTAGAAGCACTTGGAGAACAATTTTATAACAAAGAAAAGTAGAGAGTGAACTTGGTATCTTTAACAGGATTTGTTCTGTGGAAAGACCAGAAATAAACCTCAAAGTTAATGACAACTAAAATTGAAAATGGTAAAGAGTATCGTTTGAAATTTAGGGTACCTAATAATAATATTTCTTTGCAAACTCAAAATCATTACAATTTTTTGATTCCTTGCTGTGAAAACTCCCATTTTAAAAATATTCTTTAAAATCTCTCTTTGTCTCTCATCTTGTAAGAGAAAAGATTATTTTGCTGATTCCACATCTAACAGAAATCAGAGAAAAATAACTGCCTTCACTTCTACCCCTTTTCTCCTGCTACAGCCTTGGCTTCTTTTAATGCTTTTAGTGTGATTTTGCATTTTAAGTCAGATGTCATTGAGACACTGAAAATGGAACAGAAAGCAAATAGCGTGTTGAAAACATCACAATGAGGGCCGCTGAGTGAGGAGGAACTGAGATATGCAGGAACACATCTGCGTAGTTATTAGAGATTTAACTGAATTCCACGTGCAGATCGTCCAAAGAAGCAGTTATAGTTATTAGCGTTGGCGCTAAATCAAGTCGTTGTTGAGAGAACGTAGTAAAAGAAAAAAACTTGCTGATGAATTTTCTGTGTTCGAGGAGTTAACTAGTTCCATCTGGCAAGCTGCACTGGGGGAAGAGAGGCACCTTTCTCAGCTCCTTTATAAATCCCAGCTGTGTCTGTAGCTGTCCAACCGTCAGATGTTGAATGCTTTCTTCATGATGCGGACGAGGCTGTAAAACTTTCCTGTAATTTCTACTTATGTGAGCATTGTTTTTCAAACCAGTAAAACCAGCGTAACCTAGTTCTTGGGTAAAACGAGCGTGTTTCCATATGCCCACCCTTATAATCTGAAATTATTACATTATGTTTGACAAAATCTTTCTTTGTTCTTTTTGTTTGAGTTTTCTGTGAGAAAAGCAATTGTGAGCAGCAAGAAAACATACATTATCTTTGTCTACGCCTTGCTAAAAGCAGCATAATATTTATCGGCCTTCTTTGTGATGTGGCTTCATCCATGACGTTACAGATGGTACACATTTCCTGTCACTGAAGTGATGTGCTTGTCTGTGTATTCAGGAGGAAATGTATGTTTGCTCATGGGAGGCATTGCGACACACTATCCTGCGCAAAGGTTAGGCTCCAGTGTGTTCTCACGAAAACAGAGGACTCTCAGGTCTTGAAACAATACAACAGGGCAGTTTATCAATGCTCATAAAGAAACATAAAACAGGTAGGAGAAAGTTGAGCAGTTTTCATTGGTGGTAATGCTGGGCATTAATTCGACAACCAGAAGGATGTGCCAGTTTTTGTACTAAATGAGTATCCTCATCTGTATTACCAATTCAAGCTAATATTCATAAATATCTGAAATAATGCACTCAAACAGGAACAGAAATATGTTTATAAATCACTGTTGTTAACTTTTTTCCTGTGGCGATCACCAAGTTTGAAATGCACATCATTCATGTTTGATTTTGAAACAAGTGTGTGTGAAAAAAATCAGATTTCTCTTTTTCTTTCTTGAGAAAACCCCCCCAAAAAAGAAAATGGGCAACTCCCACTGCAGTACCTGACTGTCTTTATGATGTTGTGTCACTGAGAAAAATGTATGATAAGTGAGATGCTACTTTCTATGAAAAATTTAGGGATCACTGCTCTAAAACCTTTTACACTTATTCTGAGTCATTTTATTACAATCTACCGTCCTTTTTATTGATTTCTTTGACTAATCACATTTTTCCTTGGAGTTGGCCAGACATCTGCTTCAATTACTGACATCGGGCAGAGTAAAATTTTTCTCCTCTGAGTTGGAGTAAAAAGCTCTCAAACTGCATATGTTTAGTGTGACTAGTTGTCTGGTGTTTTTGCATTTCTCAGAATTGGTTTGGACAGAATCAGGGTAATAAAGTCCAAAAAAGTTTGTTTTTCCACTGACTCATGTAATAGATTCAAAAAATGTTGCATGAGGACATGTAAATGGCATATAAACGGAGTTAGTTTTAGTGATCTCTGTAAAATATTTATTTTACATCAAACTCTGATAATACATGCTACGTTTGGGTTGGTCTAGGCTTGGGTTGCTAGGTAACGGAGTTAGGCTTTTCTGGGGTTGCCAGGTAACGGGGCAATGACCACTAATTTTAATTTAGTAATCGGGAGGTTTTTGAAAAGGTTGATTTTCCAGGCACCAAAAAAGATCAACTTATTGCCAGAAGAAGGCTGGTTGTTTTATTTTTATTTTTGGAAGCATTTGGATTGTTTTCAGAAGCAGTAGAGCCCCAAAAAGAAAGTATAAAAATGTGCTTTGCAAACTTTTTCCCTTTTAAGCAGAACAGTCAAAAGAATGCAATTGTGTGCTTTAGTCAAAGATAAACAAGAGGAAACCCAGGTTTATGACTGGCAGTGATCATTGTCACAAGTCCTTGACTGTGTCCTTGAAGGAAGTTATTTAGATTGAAAAAATAAATTTTCTGCCACTGACAACAACAGTCTGATCTGAGGAGGTGAACCCCGGGGAACTTCAACAGGATGTGGGGGCCGGCTGTTAGATTCGATTGAAGGTTGTTCTAGATAAGTGACGCCAGAGGGGCTCAAATGAAAGGCAGAATTTTGAGACAGATGTTATTTTTCATGATTTAAAGCTTTTGTGGACCATGAACCAGGACTGGTTTGATTTTCCGAAACATTGTTAGATCAGAAGGGTGAATATTTTTGAAAATATACAGGAGTTTAATACTTCCCTAGAGAATTAATGTTTTCTGCAGAGGAGCTCTCGGTTTCAGGCCAGTTTTTGATTTACGCTTTTATATGGCTTTGTGCTAAAGATATACATTTTTAGACAATTCCATAAAATAAGAAGCTATAGGAGAGCATTAAAAAATAATATTTTAGCACATGCTGTGGCCACGGTAATAACTCACTAAATCCAGATCTAGTTTATTTATAAAGCATCCTGGAAAAACAGCAAGTGTTTTTGCAAAAACCAAATGAAGCAAAGAGATAAAAACTGAGACATAAAGCAAATATCAGACTCATAAAATAGAACGGACTAGATATAAAAGGCATCGTACACCAAAGTTCGGGAGCCACTACAGGAAAAGCTGGCTTGTTTTTGGGACAACTAAATATAGCTGATCTAAGGGCCCATGAAGGAAGATAAATCAGGGAGGTACGGAGGAGTACGACCATTCAGGCATTTATGAGCCAACATTAAGATTTGCACTGGAAGCCAATGAAGGGAAGACAGGATGGATGAGATGTGCTCATGTCTGCCTACCAGTTTATAGATTAACAAGCTGAAGATGAACGCTTGAGTGACGTCGGATCACATCAAATCCCATCTGAAGTTTTCAGCAGAAGTGACTCTTTTACCTGTGCTTGCAGTTTGTCATCCCAAACCTCTTAACATTCTTTGATAATCTGCTGTAACTAACAGTTTAATGCCGCAAATTGTACACATTACGCCCAATATAAGATAAGCACATTATCTACTTGACTACCATATGCTGCACACATTGCTCTAAATTTGTTAGATCTCACATTATCTCCTTTTATCCCACTGTACACTCTTGTTGTTGACAAGCTGGATACTTTCATCACTGAAAAAGCTTTTTTCCATTTAGACAAAGATTCCTCAGCACTTAGCTCTTAAATAAAATGGCTTCAACCTGTAAATCATCTAAACATCCTTTGCCCTTACAAGGACTTCTTTGAGTAAAGACGAAGCTGGACACTTTTGAGGGAGTGGTTTGGCTGAGAGTGAAGCTCTTATGTGTTTCAGCCAAGCATGAGGCGTTTAAATTGAGCATCACAGCATTTGGGAGCCTGACGTCAGCCTCCCCACACCCACCGTGGGGAAGCTGCTCTGTGTGCAGGAAGAGGGCAGTTTAGTGAGTTACCATTGTGTTAATCGCATTAGTACTTTAGCGCCAGAGATAACATTTTATAACACTTTATCCTGTCTAGCATAGAAGTTCATGGGTGCTGAAGTTCATGGGTATGTCTCTACCAGCTTTGTAATTCTTAAGCTGAAATATTTGCCAATTCTCTTTAACAATATTAACAGAAGAAGGAATGGACAACAAATCAATAACAATATTCACTGCAACAGACACAATGTCAATATCAATAGATTATAGATCTGATAGAATATTCAACATATAGACTAGTCACTGAAATTCAATCCAGAACCACAGATCATTCTGGGGGATGTAGGCACAGGAAAGGCTTTATCTGCTCAACCTCTCGTGTTCAGCTAAGCAAGGTAATGGCAACAACTGAATGACTCGATTCGGATTTAGTTTTTTTTTTTTTTTTGCCATAATGCGACCTGTATATGAATAATGCAAGTCGGATTCTTTTTGAATGTGACCCAGGCCACTTGGATATCCGATACGTACCCATTTAAATGTGACCTAACGTCCAGGTCGGATGAACGCGACCTGGACGTCACTGATACTCGACAAACGTCTCTATTCTGCGCCCTGATATGCCTAAGCAGGAAGGAAAACAGCAACCATGGCAGACCATGATGAGGATTGAGTTGTTGTTTTTTTTTATTAATAAATCTGTATTGAGATGAAGAATGCATAACAGTACAAACACAGCATACATTGTGGAATAATGTCCGCCAGGGAGTCGCAGACATTGAGACAATATATCACCATAACATTACATAAAGAGAGAAAATAAAAAGCATGTTTTAATAGTTTTGGTATCGGTGGAATTTCCAATAGTTCTGATACGTTGTTTGACCTTATTTTCAAAAATGGAAAGAAATGATTTTTGATTTGCGTAACGACATTTTTTTTCAACAGTGGCAACCAGGGGAGGCCATAGCCCTCTCTTGAAACCAAAGAATCATGTTCAGAGGGCATAAAGTCATTTATAAATAAATGTATATGTAAATAAAAAATAGTAATAAACACATATTAATATATACACATGTAGATCCCTGCATCTCCTTCAGAGTTATCTTGGACTTCTAGTTGCTTCTCTGATTAATGCTCTCCTCTCCAGACTGTCAGTTCAGGTGGATGCACATGTCCACATTACCTCTTTACACTTAGCACCAAACTTGCAATTTATTTAAAGTGAATCAAATTATTTCTATACAGTGGCAGTGTTAGATTTCTACAGGCGTACACTGCAACTTTATGGATGTAAAAGAGTTGCAGAGGCAGCAGAAAGGTGTAAGTCATGCACTGTTGTGTCAAATAAAAGGGGTTTAAGTGTAAGCAGTCAGAAACGTTTTCCAGGCAGTGAGAGCAACGTATGTTAAATATTGTTTTCATTTAAAACATGAGAAATGCAGGCTGACGTGCATCCAGTGAATGAAAAACATTTCTATTTTCAGGCGAGAAGCCGCTCTGCCAAACCTGTCGTAAAACAACGAAACTGCTGGAGCTTGCAGATTTTCTTTATACTGTGGCAGAAAAATTTATGGCTGAAAAGTAAAGCTGCTGCTTCTTGCCGGAGTTTTCTGGCAGCTCAGCTCTGTACAACGAGAACCTTAACAAACTGTTTTGTCCACAAAAGGGCTGAAAAGTGTCAGGGATATTTTTAATGAACCATACACACTTTTAATAGCATCATTCCTCTAAATCGCAAGCCAGATTTTAATATGTAGGATTTCTAAATGTTAGCTTTCCTTCCACCCACTTGGAAACAGTCATGAAGTTCGCACAACTAATGGTTATAACAGCGACCATATCAGTCAAGTGATTTTAGCATTTTGGTGATTTTTCTACAGTTCCTTACAAAAGAAAAAAAAACAATGAAAACCACATATTATTTTCTTTCCAGTTTCTAATTATGCACTACTCTGTGTTGTAAAATACACTGAAATTTGCTGTTGTAATGTGACAAAATGTGGAAAGCTTTAAGAGCTAGTAACGTTTTTGTGTTGTGCTCTAAATTGCTTTTTCTCCATAAATGCGTTGAGATAATAAGTTTGTTTATTTTAAGGTTCATATCTAAAGTTCACTGTTTGATTGTTTCTGAATAAAACAAGCAACTAATCATAAGCACAATGGATGTTTGACTCTCTGAACAAACATGGACACACCCAGCAGAGCATGTGTATGTAGGAGCATTCAACACAGTAAATCCCTGTTAACTACAGAATAGCCGTCTCTTAGAGGACTCCACTAGCATGTGAGGAGCAGTTGTGGTGGTGCCTTTCATAAAATAATTCGTAATGGCCAGTAAACGCTGGCCAGTGTCTCCGTCTTGGCTGCAGCTCAGGAACTCCTCTGTTCCATAAACGCAGCACCATGAGTGGGGAAATGACCCCACCAGGGGTGTGAGTTTGGGTGGGGTAATTGGCAACACCGATCAAGGGATATTAAAAGCTCAAGCCTGAAGTTACCGAACAGCCTCTCTGGCTCTTATAATGCACACTGTTTGGCCTGGGAGCTCTCCAGTTCACTCTCGGTCCTCCTTCCTGTTTGAAACAGGAAAAAACAAACAAAAAAAAAGATTTTCTGTTTAGAAATTCAGGTAAAATTTCCTCCACTGTAAATTCAGATCGGGTCCTGTTTACTTGAGCGTTAAATAAAATATGGGATTGTATAAAAACAGCCCATTCTATTTTGAGCCGTTTTGTCCGCAGTGTCCCCTGTGGCATGTGAAAATGTGCGATAAGCAGGGGGGAACTTCAGAGATTGAGACTGAAGCAGTCTTCTCCGAGGAGGTCAGTTCAGTTGGAGGACAAAGGACAAGGGCCGTTTCAAGCATCCTGTTTTAATTGCCACTGAAGCTGAAGGCGTTGCCAGCGTTTAACACAGTGCACCACCACTAAATAACCGTGTCATATTACCAAGAGAATAAGCCGACATTCGGCTGGAACAACAGCGCTTCTGTACTTTCAAATGAGGCGTGAAGTTGTGACAGATGGACTGTGAATGTCCCGTGTCTCAATCAGCCACTCATCTTGGAACCATTTGTTGGTCCCTCATTGAAGTAATGTGAGACTTTTTTAAAATTATATGTTTTTCTACATAATAGCAGCTAATTGTGTCCAATCTGGGCCTGATTATTTGATTCATTAAATTAATTTAGTGTGTTTTACATTAAAGATCAAAATGCCGCTCTGCAAAGTAACTAAAGTAGCTGTAGGCCTGTATAGAAATAACTTTCAAATTTGCTGTAAATAATTAGTGAAAAGCCTTTGTGAAAAGAAAAGTACATCTGCGTTAAATTCCTGGGTTTCAAATAGAGTACCACAATATTTCAAGCTGCTCTTCAGCCTGTGAGTGTATTCACACCTCACACATTTGGTCTGCTCTAAATGGACCAGAGTTCATTTCCCCTATCAGTCCACACCTTTTGTCCAGGTGTGAATACGCTCAAGCAAACTGTGGTGTGGATCAGAAAACCGGACCGAGACTCACGTTTTCAGCTGGTGTCAGTTTGGTGTCAGTTACAGGAAACCAGCTACAGGAAATGTATATCTGGTTGGACTTCATGGTAAAAACGAGCTAAATGCGCACAACAGAAATGCAGCTCCAAACTTCCATGTTGTTTTTATCCGGTTCTGTGCTCTGTCCCAACCAGTGGAAACAATGATCGTCACTGGCATGGCTTTATTTGCGAATCATAGTCCTTTTGAAAAAAAAAAAAAAAAAACACAATGTGAAGGCAAACCACAACAAAAAGCTCCCTTTTTTGATCCAGACCAACCAAAGGACATTATATTTCAAGCTCTATCCATTTACTCTTTGTGTGGATTTAACACCAGCAAGTTCTCAGGCAATCTTACTGATGTTATAGAGTTTGAATAGGATATGATTGAAAAGTTTAGCACTTTAACTGTGTTGGTCTTTTATATTTGCCTATTTTGTGCACAGTTTTCAAATAGTTGAAGTCAAACCATTTGAACATCAACAAGATGTTGCATGTAGAGCTAACATTACCATCAAAGCTGTGCTCTTATCTACGTGTGGCACCGTTTCCCAAATGTACCTCAAATAATTTAGTTTTTTGTCTGTTCATGTCCTGCTAACAGCGACTCCTTCCTGTCATAAATCTCTCAGCGTGATGTGTTTGGGTGTGCTTGACTCCGGTGATGTGCTCAAAGCCCAGACTGACCCTGCTCCTAACCGTGGGCAGAGGATGTTTGGGTGGTCAGTGTGAATCGCAGTGATAAAGAACAAAACGTTGAAAGCGATACAGACTGACCGGCTATGACGGCCACCGGAAGATAAAAGGAAGAGCTTTCTATTGACATTGTGGGCTTGGCTCTGTGCTGGTCGACATCAGGTTCAGAGTCTGAGGTCAGCGTTACTGTTGTTGCTGCAGTTTTCAGATTGCGAATCCAAAATAAAGCCTATCCAGCTCCTTTCAAAGAGCAGAGGGTTGCTTTGATCGACGAAAACTCCTCATCACCAGCGGCTTTTCCCACGTGTGTCTTCCAGCATCGTCGTCTCTTAGAGATTAAAGATCTGATCACGTTAAGTCCCTGTTTTCATTCTGTCTGCATTATTTCCAAACTCGACGCCAAATCAAACAGTCCTTGTTGGGGTCTCAGATGGAGCAGCCAAAGCGAAGCGATATCTCCCAGAGGCAGTGCCAGCAGGTTTAAAAAAAGATCAACTCTGCCTGGAACTCACAGAGGTTCTGCTTTTATTGCTTTCATCGAGTAAAAGGCAAAAAAAAAGTGAAAATAAAAATGGAGCCATTGATGAGAGGTGTCACTCAACCACTTAAACTGTTTCACATGATCTGCATTTCAGCCTTGTGAGATATTATCACATCACATCCAGACTGTGTGATCTTATCAAAATCTGCTGTGTTCAATTTTTGCACCACGTTAATTGGAAAAAGACATTAAATGACTATAATCACCCAGACACTTACATTACTGTTACTTCTCTGAAGTTATGTTGGGTTTTTACAGTTTTTTTGTGTGTGTTTTGTGCACACCGTGGTACAGATTCCTAGCATTCGTCTGCTTGTTTGTGCTCCCTGCAGAAAGAAGTGAAGGATGTGTTTACAGCCATCACATTCGAGGTGGCCTACAGCCTGGGGAAGCATGTGACGACGGGACACCAGGACCGAGAACTGCCTGCGCTCACACCAGTGCTGCGATGGAGGAAAGGAAACAAGATTGCTGTAAAGAATGAGGTACAATACTGAAACATAATGGCAATATGGATTCATAAATTGTGTAAAGCTTCAAATAATTTTAAATAAAGCCCAGACTGCAAAAACACAAAACTTCCCAGTGCTTTCAGACATCAAATAATACAAAGGAAACAAGTTCATATTAATTAACAATATGAATGTTTTAACTCAAGGAGAGTTCAGAAATCAATATTTGGTTGAAAACCATGAGGTTTTAAAAGGAGTTCAGTGCAGTGGTCTCGTCATTTTTCCAGACTTGATTACAGGTTGTTTTTTTTTTTCATTTATAACATGAGGGAGAAAAAAAAAATCTTCCAGTAGAACTAGGACTTTTTACTAATATTTAGGAGGGACTACTGCCTTAAAAGACTCGTGTTCCTCACAGAAACATTATTTGTGAAGTAGTTTTGTGTTATTTCCAGTGTCCCAACGTATTTGCACTAGAAACTAGACAAAATGACTTGGTAAGATTTTGTTTTTGCTGTGTTTACTTCCGAAATAAAAATAAAAATTTGTTCTCACAAAGATTTCACTAAGTTACTTTCCTATCAAATGTCACAGAATACAGAAAAAATGTAGTGTAAAATATTTTTGCTTGTTTTTAACAGACTGGCAAATCACATTTTAAAAGTTTTTTGCTTGTTTTATTGTTTCAGCAAAAATATGTCAGCCTTTTAAGATGACCTCATTTCCCTCATCACCTTGACTCTATAGTAGATTATATTCACACCTGTTTCTTTATAGTTATGGTTCCCTGTTGGCCATCACAGGAATGCAGAAAATATGTCAACCATAGTTTAAAATGATTTGGTTTTAGTTCCTTATCATTGTCTTTTAGGGGTTTTTTAATCTGAGAGGAATCTAGAGAGACCGATTTATTTTCTTTCCAACCCCCCGTAACGTTCCCCACATGTTTCTCCTCTCACTGCAGTGTTGTTTTTACTAGATAATAAATGATTTTTTTTTTCTTTAAGTATCTACAGTCCCCATGTGTCGGAAAGTAATCAAAATAAACCACTCGTCTTAAATTTCCTTTCATCATTTAGCCTCATACCACAATAATTAAAATCAAGAAATTAGATCAACTTTCCTGGAATAAAATTGTCTCAGTGTCTTCTGCAGCGACACAACACTGCCCCCTGTCAAACCACTGAGGCTTTGTGTTTAGTTCATGAACAGCGTGAGGTCATTTCAACTGCGTGCTTTGCGTTTCCTCTTCAGACCTGGTTTGAGAAGAACTGCCTGTCAGACGACTGCGCTGCAGACCTCAGGCTTCATGGGAAGCTGCTGCTCTCCGGGTGAAAAAAACCTTCTGCTTTGTAGCTGAGCTTCAATCTGTGTGTCTCTGCTTTCAGTTCAGAGACACTGAACTGATGTAATAAGCCTTGTGGGTGTGGGTAGGGGAACCATGACGCATGTCTGGAGAACATCCATATGTTTTTCCATAGACAGGGAGGTGCCTTTCCACATTGTTGAATCTTTTTCTTTCTGTTTTATGAAAAACCCTTGATATGTTTCTCAATCTATCAAGACGTTTTTCTACAAAAATCACAAATTTAAAGGAGTCTTTAAACATTGCTCATTGCTTCAAAGTCAAAGTTTAGTTAGGTTAGCTTATTTATTTCAATCATATTCACTTTCAAATACTATTAGATATTTAGATAACTGCTTGTTTAAAAAGGAGATACAGTAGGCAGAAGTATAAACTTATTTAACACTGCCCCCTTTCTTCTAAATGTGTCATATTTCATACAGTATTTTTTAAAGAAAAAGTATATATCTAAAATACAAAAAACAATTTGTGAACAATTTCTTTCCCTAAGGAAGTCCTTTCAATCAAACATACATCCACAAAAAAGCATTCTTTATGAGACTGAATTTGTTCTAATTGTACATTTAAAGTAACAATAGTTTACCAAAGTCCTGTGTAAAATATAAAATCACCTCTAACTTAATCAAAAATATATATATTGTAAAACAATAAAATAATAAAACAACTAATAAAGTTAATAAAAATACAATAGGATGAAAAATAAAATCCTAAATTTTCTGCTCAACTAATGCTAACTGAATAAGATTTTACTAAATTTAATGCTTACTAATCTACTAATAATATATTTTAACACTTCTCCTGTTTCTCTAATATTCCTGCCAGACTTCATGTCAGACCGCATTTGGCTCTTGGCGCAGTGCGTAACGTCTCCTTGAATGTGACAATTTCCAACTCTGGAGACGATGCCTACGACACCAACATCTACTTTAACTTCTCCAGAGAAGTTTTCTACATCAACTTCTGGCAGAAGGTTTGTAGGTCTCTGTGTACTTCTCGTTTATTTACTATTCCCCACATATGTTCTGTAAACCATGCAGTTCTCTCTCTGATGTTTCGCATGTAGTAGTGAATAACTGTGAAGCAGAAGAAAATGAATGGTAGTTAATAATCTCAAAAGTGTGGATTGCATTTGTGTCCACCACCTTGGGTCATTACTTTTGTAGAAATTTTGCTGCAATACCAGCTTTACACAACTTGAGACTGGAAGTGTTTGCGTATTCTTCTTGGCCAGATTAGATGAAAATTGTTAATGAAAGGTAATAAACTCTGGTTAACAAATGCTGTATTTTGATCTATAACATTCCACTGTTGTTCTGGTTGAATATTTCGGTACATATTCCTGTTTTGTCCCAGTCTTAAGTCTTTTGCAGCCTCCAGCAGCTTTTCTCTGAACCTGCTCCATGCTCCATCCGTGGAGCAAATGGATGGAGCTCCATCCGTGGAGCAAATGGATGGAGCTCCATCCATCTTCATGTCAACTGTTACTGTCGTTCCTGTCTCTCCAGAAGAGTACCATAATATTGCCGTCACTGTGCAGCGTTGACTTAAATTCACTTTATTTAGGGTTACTAAATTAAGGAAAGCCGAGAATTTATAGATTTTTATTATTAAAATATGAAAAACATACATATTTTTTCTTCCATTTCACAGTTTGTTGGGCTGTGTTCCTCCATGCGAGATGTGCATTTTCTCATATGTAGCTTCTGTGCAAAGCTTATCTAGGGTTATACAAGAGAACTGTAGTCTAAATAGTAAAGCACATAAAAGAAATGTTTATGTTTGAGGATCGAGGATTTAGACTTTCTGAGCTGCGTAGGTAGATGAGAAGATGAAAGAACAAGAAGCAGGGCAGCCGCAGCAGGAGCAGCAACAGCTGTCCTGTCTCTGAGGGCAGCTCCTTCAGCCGACCTGTCATACATTCGCCTCTGTGACTCATTCAACACAGACGTCTCAAGTCAACAATGCATGAGTTATATGTGTGGGAACATGGCAAAACAGATATTACCCAAGTTTCCACAACAAGTTTGGCTCCTGGACTTTTTAAACCACATTATTCATGTCTAAAAATCTCTTAATACTTTAAAGATATTCCTTGAACAAGTTAGGATAGGTCTGTGGGTGATACAAAACATGTTAATTACATTTTTCACTCAAAATTCTTCCTCGATAATTAGATTTTGGTTTGTTCAGTCCGGCTATTTTTAGTTCCTTTCATGATTAGCTGTTTCATGGCCTCTCGTCACTTTGAACCCAAATAAGCTTCTGCTGGCCACACCCCCCCAATTCAATGTTTACATAAAAATAGCTGCAAACAGATGTGCAATTATACAACCATACATATTTACTTTAAAAAGTAGAAGTAGAGCCTCCTGCTCAGCTAATAAGAAAGCAGAGAGTGGGTTTTGGATGATAGGTCAACAAAAAAACTAGCCATTGCACATACAACGGTAAAACCAGCTGACCAAACATGCTGCTACGTTAGGGCACAGTGTCCGTCAAATGTGACTTAACAATCAGGAGGTTTTGTTAAATGGCACGTTTTTCAGACACTAAAAAACATTAACTTATTGGCAATAAATAGCCTGGTGATTTTTTTAAGCACTTGGGCAGTTTATAGAAGCAGTTGAGTAAAGAGCTGTATTTTCAAAACCCAGCCACTTTACTGTGTTTTCATGCTGTAGTTTTTACAGCCATTTGTTACAGTGTACTCACTGTAAGAGAAATATCTACCCACTTCCACCTCACAGTCATAGTCAATAGATTTAACAGTATCTGTCTCTGCTAGCATCTCTGTGCTCACTAGATGCAAGGATCTGCTCACATCTCAGAGATTCAGCAGGTCAGACGGCATGCTCTGACAACATTCATCAGGAAGGCTCTTCTTCTTCTGATGGGCCCCATGTTTTTCCTTCAGCTGCCTTTTCACCTCTGCAATACAAGAGATTAACTCCACAAAACACTAAGCTTGGGGTGGAATTGAAAGCTCCACACAAAGGCGAAATTGAATTTTAACAGAATGCACACTGCAAGGAAGTTTTAAAACAACAGTGAGAGTGTTTCAGTTTCATGGCAAATCTAATGAGCACAGCTGACATTTGGAGTCAGTTTACCAGGTTTCCCCAAAGCCTCATGTTGCTAGGGAAGATGATAAGTCAGGGTGGTCTGCTGCAGAAAGGAAACAGGAAGTGAACAGTAGGAAAGGATTACAAAGAGGCCACACAGCAAATTTATTACCGAATGCTCTAAGCAGAATTGTAATTGCAACCTTACAACTCTGAAGTGATGATGTGACCCTCTTTTCCTGAGCTAAAGTCAGCAAACCCTCTCAGCCTTTTTCTGCACTTGGCAAAGCAGCAGTGAGACACGTGTCTCCTCTCAGATTTAAGGTTGGAGTGAATCATTTCTCTCATGTTCCTGCACCACAAGGTGCCAGTAGCCTGTGGAGATGAAGAGGCTTAAGGAGAAAAAGAAAATCCTTCACTAGGTTAGAGTTTTAGCAATTCTTTCCTTCACATATAAGTTTATTTTTCTTCAAATCTTCTGTTTTCTAAGGAAAACAGAAGACATCTTCTGTAAAGAACAGCAGATGTTTTATGCCACCAAATTATCTTCCAAGATTTATGAAACTTGTTCTACATGAATAAATGAGTGCTCTAGATAAAATAAATAGAATTACAACCAACTGGGTCCCAGTCTGTGGTGGGTCGGGTACCCAAAAATTGTATTTAAGTAAAAGTAGCACAACTTCAACATATTTTAGTAGTTGTAAAGTAGCTGTCCAAGAAATGACTAAAGTAAGAGTGATTGTTAAAAAGACTACTCAAGAACTGAGTTACTGATCAAAACATCAAACCTTTAATATTAAAATTAACCACAGAATAAAGTTATGTGGACTTTTTATTTTAAAGACTAAAAGGAAAATAATTACATAACAATTAGCAAAATAACCAAATCAGGCAAGAGAAATGTTTTTTTCAAATCAATTTCTTTCAGTATAAAACTCATTTGTCTATGTTCTGTGAAATTTTGATTAAAATAAGCTTGGAATTTGTTCAGTGAAACTACTCATAGTGGGCAGAATACCCAGAAATATTATTCAAGTAACATCACAGTTTTTAATAATATTACTTAAGTAAAAGAAAAAAGTATGAAAATACTCCTAGTCCACATCTTTTTCCCAAAAGTAACTCATGTAATGTTGCTAGTTATTACAAATCTCTTGGTTCAATCACAGAGAATATAAATGCCATTCCATGTTGATCTCTAAGTATGAAAGAATCTCAATATTCCTGTATTATTTATCCCGTAACACTCATTACCTCAGAGTAGTGACGGGACTTGATGTTTCAGAAAATCTACTTCACTTCCTCATGTTTATACCCACATTTTTTAGTACATCAGCAAACATGGTGAGATAGGAAACAGTATGACAGCAGCTTTCATGTTGCTGAATGCTCCGACATTTGGAGTATATTAACATTGTGGTAAAAAAGCCCAGAGGTTCGGAATGTGATTGAGGAAAGTGTAAACCAAAGAATATTTGACTCACTGATTTTCTTGGCTATATAAAGTGACATTTTTCATAGTTAAGGCGTTGAAAACATTCATCTGCATACCTACCAAGAATAGTATTAAGTAGGTGATGACTATGGCTTGGACTGCAAAGACCGAAGCCAAGCCAAATGTCTAAATACTCTGATTGATGGAGACATTAAAACACTGCGAAGTCATGCAGAAAAACAGGCCTCCTGTGTATTGTCATTCACACTGACACACCACTCCACAAGATGCCTCCGCATTCTCCAGAGCAGCATAAACAGAGCTGGTGATATTTAATAGCCCTGCTACTTGTGACAGTCCCAATCCTGACTGAGAAAGAGCAGAGAAAGTGAAGAAGTGCTGAACAAACAGACCTCGTCTCTCCCGTCACTGCAGAGGCATACTGTGCCACATGTCAGCGCACTCTGCTCTTTCTCAACCAGCCAGGTGGTTAATGGGTAAATAAGTTGACTTTCCTAATCTCAATCCTGCCCGTCCCCTTGGGATCAACACTGTTTGCACAGCAGCATGCAGAAATACAGGAAATAGAGGAAATTCCATTATTGCCAGTTTTGCTTGGGGACCTTCAACGCTCTGCTGGCCTCCGTCTGGAGGACTCAGCATTGTCTCCATTACGGGTTTATTTGAAGGTGACCTGTTATGCATTCTTCAGCAGATTAGGATGGGCTATGCACACGTTCATTACATTTTTGCACAAAATAAATCTTAGATCATTATATTTTAGTCTGCTGAGTTCTGCCTATTTTGAGCTCCTTTCAGAATGAGCTGTTTTAGAGCCTCTTGTCACTTTAAATCCAAATACGTTGCTTCTGGCCATGCCCCACAACGCAATGTTTACATGTGCGCATGAAAATGTACATCTTTGAAAAGCAGAAGTAGAACGTCCTGCACAACCAACAAGATTCCAGCACGTCCTTTCCAGCAGCCATTGTACAGCGCATACATTAAAACCAGCTAACCAAATGTTATGAATCTCAGCTGCCGTTGGTAGGTAACAGACTGGACTTCACTGGGGTTGCTGTGTGAGGGGCAATACCTGTTTATTTGACATTATATTCAGAAGTTTTCAATTCAATTCAAAAATATTTTATTCATCCAGAAGAAAAATGTAATGTAACTCATTTAATTACAGAGTTGGTGTAGACGGCTGTGGGCAGAAAATATCTCCTATAGAGGTATTGGAATAGTTTTTAAAATGACTCATTTTCAAAAAAAAAAACATACATTTATTTCCAGAAAACATATGGGTATTTTTCTTAAGCCCTTTGGCAGTTTTAAGAAGCAGCTGAGGCCCAAATGAAAGTACAAAAATGTGCAAAATGTGAATTTTGCATTATAGGACCCCTTTAAGATGACTCAATGAAGCTGGGGGAACTACTAAGAAGGAGGTAGCTGGATGATAACGCAAATGGATGTCTGCCTTTAAATATGTCAACAGAGACTATCACCACCTCTTCCACTGGCCTCTTATTCAATATTCCAAGAGTGTGCAGCCTCCCTTTTTCTTTTTTCTTTTTTTTACCCCTGCTGTTGTGAGGCATCTCTGCTCCCAGGCCTGAGCTCAGCTTAAAGCCCCTCAGTGAACTCTCACTAAAAGAATTCTTACTCCTCATGAGGTCAAGCCCTCAGTGTTTACACAGCGCAGCCTGCGAAGCTCTATACTGTTTAGACAAGCTTCCAAACACACAGTCTGGCCGTTGTCCAATTAAACACCCGCTACGACGTGTGTGCCATCATTGCTTTGTGCATTCTTTGTTCAAACCTGGTTTAGAACTCCATGAAAAACTCAAAATCCATTCCTTCAGCTTGGAAACATGATATTCTCTGATCGTACTGTAAATATTAGGAGGGATTTGGACCTGATGGTTCTCTCTTGCAGCTAATTTGTTTATTTAGTCTGCCATTTAAAGCCACTGCATTTTATTTCCCCCGAACTTATCAGAGCTGATTTCTTTGTGCTGCAGTCTACATCTTGCCTACTGGTTCTTCCTCTTGCTGTCATCCATCTCCATGCCTGTCACCCAGCATGTCTCCACTTTGTCTGTTCTCATTTGTCTGTTACTCCCTGTCTATCTTTCTTTTTGCAGGAAGAAAAGGGTATTTCCTGTGGACTTGTCGATTTGGACTTCCTCAAATGCAGTGTGGGATTTCCCTTCATGAGAGCTCAAACAAAGGTAGTTAGGTCTAACCTGCAGCTTCTAGCTCTAGTTGAGTATGTGTGACTTGCTTTTTTGAAAACTGCTCATTTTTGTTCTGGGTTTGCTCTCTGCAGTACCATTTTGCAGTCATTTTTGACACAAGTCAGGTTTCTGGGGACAACGACACATTGCAGTTCTTGGTTCACGCAAAAAGGTACGGCTGTTACAAAGAAGTTACCTTTTTTGAAATTTGTTGACTAAAATACAGGGTGAATATTTTTATATCTTATGCTTTTTAACCTTACACCACATCACAATCAAAAATATACTTAATTTGGGATTTAATGAGATGGTCCAGCTGATTCATAGTTGCAAAGCTGGAGAAAAATGAAACAAGTGCAAATAAACATTAGAAAATGGTGCTGTGCAAATGTGTTCAGCCAACCTTTGCTAAGACTAGTTTGTAATTTGCCACAAGTAAGTTTAGGTGACAGGAAACATGGTGGTAGCTGCATAGTGCTGTGGAGATTATTTCATTCAGACGGGACAGAGAAGTTAAGTAGAGTTGATGCAAAAATAGACACAAAACAATACTTGAAGAAAATTTGTCTGAGTCTTTCCAAAGACTTGAGACTGAAGCGGAGGTTTACTTTCTGGCAGGACAACCTTGAGCATCCAGCCCAAGTTTAGTTTAGATTCAAGTTTATTTATTCTAGCATGACCCAGTCAAAAGTCCAGACATAAATCCAACTGAGAACCTGTAACCTGACTTGCAAATTTATGTCCACAAAAGCTGTTCATCCAGTCTAGCTGAGGAAAGAAGAATGGGCATAAAATACAGTCCCTGGATGTGCAAATCTGGGAGAACAATATGTGCATACCACAGTTTGTACACTTGTACACAACTGGAACATTTTTCCTCCCCTTCAAAATTATGCACCACTTTTTAATGGTCTGTCACATAAAATCCCAATAAAATACATGGAAGTTCTGGTTTCAAACTATGAAAAATGTGAACATGACAAATAGACTGCAACCTTATTGCTCTTTGTTTTTTCAGTGCCAACCCGGAGCACAAACTTTCTGACAACAGTTTAGACCTTTCCATCCCTCTGATCCACGAGACAGACACCACAATTACTGGGTAAGAACGAACCGGATTAGCCATGATGCTACAGTCCCTGCTTTACAAACCTGAAGCTGTCTAACAGGCATTTGAGTCACACATGGTCTGGATTTCCATCTGTTCAGGAAGAGAGGGAGTATTTTCCTCCCTGTGGAGGATATCAGCTCTGAAACCCTTATCTTTGATTACTTTATCATGGCTGTGCTTCACAGAGGAAGAAGAAAGATGTAAAACGGCCCATATTTGCCAGAACTCTGACATGTGATAAGGCAGCTGTGGTTGATGTTGAAGGAGGCTTCAGACTAAAACTGGTCACATTTTTCAGTTGCTAAAGAAAACCCCTCTGAGCATTTCTGAACCAAACTGTCTCTAATCATCCAGAGTCTCAGTTTTAGGACTTTACAAGTTGGAAAAGAGAAAAAAGAAATCAGGAAATGTATTTTTATCTTTGACTTGTTACCTCTACGTCTGTTTACAAGTTATTTTTATCCTATCTCTGTTCCTTTACTGACCATCCATTTAACTATTTATCCATCCATCCATCCATCCATCCATCCATCCATCCATCCATCCATCCATCCATCCATCCATCCATCCATCCATCCATCCATCCATCCATCCATCCATCCATCCATCCATCCATCCATCATTTCTCTTTATGTTCATATGTCTGTTAAGGTTTGAAGTTTGACCTCACAAATATTTCCTAAAAATGTACAGTTCATTCGCTTTGGAACATTTCTGTGAATCCTGGTTGGAGTAAATGTTCACATGTGTTAATGAACCAATCTTGCAGAGTGGTGACACCAGGCTCCTTCTCCTATGGAAACTCCATCGATGCCTCTCGTTTCATCCAGTTGGAAGACATGAAATGCAACTTTCAGCCTCTCAATCTGACTTTCCAGGTGCTTCAAGTTTCTATTTTTAAATATTTCCCCACATTATATCTATTTCATTTTCTCTTTTCTTCTTCTCTTGTTTCTTCTTGGTGGTTCCAGGCCATAAACAAGGGGCCCAGCAGGCTGCCCGGCTCCACTGTGGACATCAGGATACCCAACCGACTTGCTGGCAACGGACCCGACATGTTCCATGTGGTGGAAACCCAAGTGGGTACCAACAGCTGTCCATCTACATTATTTATTCAGCAGGAGTCATTACTCAATGTTTAGTTTACCAGCAGAAAACAAGTTTTCTATTTTCCTTACCCATATCTTTTGACCGCGCTTAATGGGATCAGGAGCCCGAAGCCAAAATGTTGGTGTTGCCACTGAGACTACCATCCATTTTGTTTCACAATATTTCTCATTTAGATGAAGAAACGCAATCCTCCCTGTGTGTTTAGGTGTTTTTCTAACCTTTACACAGCTTCTTTTCTATATAGCTAGATCATGGAGGAGCTTACGCTGTTAATTGTACTTGCTGTGAATGGGCAGAGAGTGACGGTATGTCCCACCTTTTCCAGTCCATCTGGAATCACTTTCATGGGATCAAGCAGCTTGAAAGGATCAGGAACCTGCAGAGCAGGCTACTGAGTCGTACCACCCCAAGCCTGGAACCACATATCATAAGCTGTAACATATACCAGCTCCCAACTCACTGGGCAGTCACACCTTTGTATTTTATAGCCAGGTATCTTTCCATTTAATACATCATTAAAGACAGTGTTTACATTTCTGGCTTTTACCCCATATGTTTCCGTTTTTTAGGCCCCCAATCCCCAAATGTCTAATAAAAAATTCCCTAAAGTTAGTGCAGCCACAAAAAAGAGCATGAATCTTCACTTTAGCCAATTGCTGGCAGACATACAGTCATGTTGGGAAGCAGCAGGGTGGACAACAAGGAAGAACTGAGGAGAGGCTTCAGATCTGTCAGAGGAGAGGGGCAACAGGGCAGTAAAACATACACCTCCTAAATCACTCCATATGGGAAATCTGTGGGAGGGGTGCCAGCTTGTTGCAGGGAGAACTTCCTGTGAGTCCTGGAGACTCATAACAGTAGAAATGGGCCCTTTGTGGTAGCAGAGGTACTGTGTTGACATTCTGGGGTTAAACTCGTATATAAAACTTTAAACATTTCAAACCTGCTTCTCACCTGGGTCAGAGATCCTTACTTGAGCTGTATTTTGTCCTCAGCAGCCCAAAAGGTGTTTGAAGTCACAACAAACTAAAAACAAATTCAAAAGCAGGATTCTGCAGCCGTTTTTTTCTTGCAGATTTAGTTACGTCCTTCAACAGGAGCCCACTTCTTAGAGAATAGAGTAAACCGCACCTCCAGATCTTTAACTCGCATTTTTAACATCTTTGCACACAGCATCTACTCTATCTTTTCTTGTTTTGACACAAATTCACAGTTAGGTGAATTTGGTCAAAATATGTTACATGGTTAATTCAGAGGTTCAGTGCTAAAGATGTAAATTTCCAACTAACTATATTGAACTTCTTAATGAATAGTTTGATTGTTTTTGATGAAAATATTTAATAATTATTATTTTGGTTTTCGGTTATGGGATCAATCTGAGCAGCTAAGCTTTGTGCTCTGACCAAAACGTTCTTTATTTACACTCCCCAGCTAAACTCAACCTTTTACCTAAACAAACTCCAAAGAGCAATACTGACCCGACACAACAAGTCAAGTTACCAAATAAACAGCAACATAAACCAAACACAACTGGAAAATATGAACCCAAAGATGAGACGATCAATGAACATGAAACCAAGGAGACGGAAGAAGCTTAAAAGGCCAACAAATTCATTCGCTGAAAATTCATTTTTTTCACACAACTCCAAGAAGTTATAGCATCAAATAATTATAATTCAATTCTTGCATTATGTAATGTGTTTAGGTGTCAGATGGTCGAGGGAACTGCACCCCCCACAGGAACCCGACGCCCTGCACCATCCCCCAGGACAAAGAAAACATCTTCCTCTCCATATTCTCTTTCTTCACCAAATCTGGACGCAAAGTCTTGGTAAGTAGGCAACTCAAAATGTTCTTTGTATTTATCACACATTCTCTCACTGCTTGTTAAATCCACATTTGCTTTTTTCTTTTTTTTTGTCACCCAGGATTGTGATCGGCCTGGAAGAGCATGTATGGTCGTCTCCTGCAGTCTGGGCCCACAGTTAAAAGAGGAAGCTTTAAACATAGACATAAAACTTTTGCTGAACACGGAAATTTTAAAAATAGTAAGATGAGCTTTAATAAGTCAGTAAATTTGATTGAATGTTATGTAAACTGGACGCATAATGGTGACCTTTATGCCTACAGGATAGTTCCTCTGTGATCCAGTTTGTGACAAGAGGCAGCGTCCAAGTTAATCACAGGGCAATAGAGGTGCCAAACGGGCTGCCAGAAGACATTTCTGTAAGTATTGCATTCTTCTCACAATATTGGAAAAAATAATTCATTTTTTCTTAAATATGCATAAACAGACTTTTTTTTATCATCTAGATTTAAAATAGACAACTGTTCCATACTGCTAGCTTTGATAAATAGAAAATAACCAATATTTCCCAAAATAACCTTCATCACTTTGAAGCAGCATTACATTGAGATCTTGCAGCACTCTTAAGTTAAAAAGGTGATGTATTTAATGCATATTTCATGATTCTTTTTTAATTAGAGTCATCAGTAACTGATGACTCTAATTAAAACTCATCTAATTAAACGGGGGTAAAATTTTGCCTTTGGAAACAGAACTAGCAGCTGAATGAAAAAAGATCAGTGATTCTCAAACTTTTTGGAACAAATACTCTGTCACTAAATCCTAATGTTTCCAGGTACGACCGTATTGACAATCATTTTAAAAGTAATAAATCAGGAAATGATTCATCTGTTTCCTTCTACACTACATGTAGTTCACTACATTTTAGCTCAAACCTTTATATTCTAAGTTGTAAAAATAAAGGAAAAGATCCCTTGTAGTCTTAATTTTGAGGGGAAAAATTTGAAGTTTCTAACGAATCCCAACTTTATAACCCAACATGGCTATTCGTGTTCAAAACCTAGCATTTCCATTAATAAATACTTAGTTGCTCATTTAGATGTTTAAATATCGTTAGATCTTTCATACATGTTGGTGTAAAATTCAAAGAAACATTTGTGAGATTAAATGTTTTAGTTATCTGGTCACTGAGGCAGCCTTTGGTTTTCTGACCTATAACTGGAACACGGATCGGTTGGGTTTGATTTTATTCACATGTTTTGCCTTCATAAATAGCCAGCAGAAATTGTTCTCTAATATCCCCTTCAGCTTAAGCTTGGAGTGTTTCTCCTTGCACATCTTTTTAAATTAGTTTCTGTTTGGCTGAGTACGACCAAAGGCAATCCAAGGTCAGTTTATTTGTACCAGAGTTTGAGTATGTTGCGATGAAAACAGTAATCTTCCTTTGATGTCAGTTTGAAAGAGTTGGCCTTTCAAACTTTGTTTGTTCTGGCTGAGAATAGAAGCCAACTACCAAAATTAAAATCAGTAATGATGAGTAGCTGTGCTTTATTACCATAATATATACGGTTAATCAGGTTGTGATTAGGCATTCTTTAAACCACAAAAGAGCTCGAATGTGGATCAGCTAAATAAAGAAAATGAGAACAAGAACCAGCTGCTATACTGTGCTCTGACTTGAATCGACTCCTTCGAGGATCTTCAGCTGCACTCAGGGCGCCTCCCTCCCCCGCTGCTGTTTGCTGAGTGATTAAATGGCTCAGCAGATTAAATTTGACAATTACGCCGAGGATGGAGGCAGCTCACATGGGGATCTCTTGAGAGATTGGTGTGCTGACTGGGTTGCCACCAGGTTGACCCTGAGCTATGATGCTGCTCGGAAAATTCAGACCCGGTATTAATATGTCCATACCGCACAGCTCTTTCAGCACTTAGAGTGTGCGCTCTGTCCCCTGACCATTGCTCTTATGGCCTTTGGTAAACACTCATGCTCTCTCCCCTGGGATCACAGCGAGCCAGAGTACACAGTGGTCTCTGATCCCAGGATGTCCTGAAATCCCTGGTTTTTATCAGGAGGTGCTAGCAAACCCTCATACCATTAGTCCGCTGAATAGCGATGTGCTTTCTTACACATTCCTTCAGTTTTCGATTTTCTGCTATGCTTGTATGTTTCACCTTGAACAAAGAATAAACACTAAAAGCATGTTTTGAAATTATTTAATTTATTAAAGGTGACCTATTGTGCATCTTTCAACAGGTTAAGATATGGTGTATGTTCTATACAAAACATGTTTTTTAAATTTTGTACATGAAATCATTCTTAGGTAATGATATTTTAGCTGGTTCTGCCTGTTTTGAGCTCCTCTCAGAATGAACTACTTTAAAGTGACAAATTATTTCTATTTGTCACTTTAAATAGAAATAAGCTGCTGCTGCTGGCCACGCCTCCCAACTCAACGTGTACATTCCCACATCTGCACATAACTGCAGATGCTCAATTATACAATTATACATCTTTGAAAAGCAGAAGTAGAACCTCCTGCACTACCATCAAGAATACAGCAAGTGGTTTATGGATGGAAAGTCAACAACAAAAGACTTGTATTTATCCAGCAGCCATTGTACAGCAGTAAAACCAACTGATCAAATGTCCTGGAGCTCTGCTTCGGTTGCTAGGTGACTGGCTGGGTTTTGCTCAACAATCTGGAGGTTTTTCAAGCGGCTTACTTTCCAGACACCAAAAAAATATTAACTTATCACCAGAAAACATCTTGGTTGGTTTGTTAAAGCACCTGGGCTGTTCTTAGAAGCAGCAAAGACTAAAATGGAAGAACACAAACATGCAGAATGTGAATTTTGCATAATAGGTCCCTTTTAAGGGGGAACTTCTATTCACTGTCCATATTTAGGAATATAGAAGTGAGTTCAGCTGTTGAACTGGGATGTTTAGAGTTGAGACCAATGACCAATAGACCAGTTTAATCTCTTCTGTTCACATAAATATCTTGGTATGCGTAACAACAATTCAATTCCAGGAATCTGGACCCAGTGATTGGAGTGTTAGCATGGGAAAATATTTAGAAGAAATATTCATCATCCTTTTTGCATTTTGCATTGGTTTTGTCTTGACACACACTTGGCGTCTCTGGCTACAATTCAGTTCACAGGGAGACTCGTGTTCATCTGTCTCTTATGTAACTCTGCTGCCTCTTTTGTCTAAAGCACTTTATGCAGAGCTTTAATGTTTTCGAGAGAACATTGTTTCGATTTGTTTAAGATATTTAGAAAATACATCACTACAGGCTTTAACACAGTGTTAAGCGGCCTTCGCTTTTGTTAATTAATTCACCATAAATTCAACTTTTATTTTAATAAATCAAAGTCATTGGACAGAAATTGATTTCATGTCAACTGGGTTTGAACACGGTCACTGAAACACATAAATCAGAGAAATGTGAGGTTTGAATTACAGATTGTAAAAGTATTAAAGCAACAGTTTAAGAAATTATTAAAACCATTTGAATAGTTTCCATAATTGTAGCCACATTTATAATACAGCTAATCTTCCTTCCACTGTTTTTATGTCTCACTTAAATCAGAGAGCACTTTTTAGGTAGACCAACTCTGCTGTCAGTGATTTATTATCCAGCAGGCAGTGTTCACTGGAGTCATGGGAAACTTGTTCAGATTGCTCCTATTTATGGCACAGCTTAGATATCTTTAATAGCTGCCAGATTTTAAAATAATTAATGATTCTAAACCCAAAGAACTCCCTTACCATCACGTCAAGTCAAAAATGGGAGAGGGTGATGTAATGTTATTAATTGTTCTAACCTAAATGCCTGCTTTGGCCTTTCAAACCTCAGAGATCAAGAAATCAAACCTTGAGCTGTTGTCAGCTTTTTTTTAAAGACACAATATTACTTCGTCATCAGCGCGTGACTTTATGTGCATTCTTTTGTGCATGTGTTTTGTGTTCGAGTGTGACTCCCTAAATCTTGCTGTGTTTCAGCTGGTGTTCGAGGCTCTCCACAGTCAGGAGCCGAGGGGTTACGTCGTCGGCTGGATCATCGCCATCAGCCTCCTGGTGGGAATCCTCATCTTTCTGCTGTTGGCTGTGCTACTCTGGAAGGTAAGCACACGCAGAAACAGATATTTAGATATTTTTCAACATGCAGTGTGCAAGAACTAATAAATAGTGTGTGTGGCAGTCAGTTGTACACTGGTCAGATGTCAGTACAGGATCCAGTTGATGGGAGGCAGCTGGAGGTCGGGGAAAGGAGGCGGGGGTCAAAGCTTTCTTAAGGGCTTTGACAACCATGAAAAGAACAAATCATAGACTGGCAGTAATTCACACCATACCGCCTGCATGAAAAAACGAATTTCAAAAGGAAATGACAGTTACACTGATACCCAAAGACCCTGTTAGCACCAAACTCTTTTTCACTGCTTCATCTTCCGTTGGGAATACCACAACAAAACTTTGGAATGTCGGTCCAGGACCACATTATCTGACCTATTCCCAAAGTGCTCAGATCCTGCAGAAACAAACCCTGCTTACAAGTCTGGTGCATGTCCTGCATTGCTTTTATCAGGAAATGCCTGAGAGGAGTGCAGCTCTATATCAGTAGAGGTTAGTTGTGAAATATATGGATGGCAGAATTTTGAACCACTTTTCTGCTTGACCTAATAATGTTAAATAAAAGCTGCTGCGCAGTATAGCTTCCCTAAACAAACAATACATTTCTAGAAGAGAAATATTTGCTTTGCAGCTGTACATCCCATGGTTTTATATTTGATTCTAATTTATGGATGCTTGTGGACAGCATGGCCGACTCTGAAGTGCAAACTGATTTCCTGTCCCCAAGATATCTGTCTTCCATCTGTTCTCAGTGGGAGTAGTCTCAGCTTTCGGATGTTTCACTGATATAATCAATCACCATTCACTTGGGGTAATACATGTTTTGCAGTTTGACATGGTGTTATTTTTGGAATAATGCAGCTGAAAAAGAAGGCTGTTGTAGATAAGCGTCCACTGGTGGTGTTTTTAAAGAAATTCAGCTGCTCTGATTCAGCTGGAGAAGTTTGCCAAATAAAAACATGAAATCCATGTAACTTCTTTCGACCTTAAATTTTTAAACTAAATTGTCTGGGAGACCTAAAAATCTCAATAAAATGTGTTCATGTTTGCAATGACACAAAATGCAAAGACGTTTAGAGATATTAACTACTGCAGGACAGTGAAGTAAAGTTAGCAAATACCAGCAGCGATGAACGTTATGTTTTTTGTTGTTGCTACTTAAACTTAGTTGATCACTTTGGGTTTTATAGGTCACTTGAATACTGTTTGGTGAAAATCTCTTTTATAAGCTGAAAACATAATTTTTGAGAGTGATATTACACTCATGTTAATGTTTACAAAACTATGTTAAGGGACTAAATGAATATTTCTTGTTTAAACTAAATATTTTCTCAACTATAGATTTGATTTGCCGCAAAGAGATAAAACAAAAAATACACTGCAAAAATAAAATCATTTTTTTTGTATTTTTTTTAGTTTCTACTTAAATATCTTTGTTGACATAAGACAAAACTAAATCACAAGCAACTTTTCAGCAACATATAGAAGCTTGTTTTGGTAAATTATTCCTGAATATTGATTTTTCTTTTAATTGCTAGTTCCACTGGCCAATTAATAACAAGACATTCCTCTTTTATTATAAGTGGAAAAAAACTGCTTGGACCTAGTACTTAAAAAAACAAACAATATTCATTGTCCTCCTATTTTACTGAAAAGATACTTGTAAGTTATTTTAGCTTACTTCAAATGATATTTGCACTAGAAACTAGATCAAAATACTTGGGTCAGATTTTGTGTTTCTGCATCATGTGTGTTGTTCTCTGCAGTCAGTTGTGACCACCTCTCTAAAAACGGATCTTCCCGCTTCTCTCTCTCTCTCTCTCTCTCTCGCTCTCTTAACAGATGGGTTTCTTCCGTCGACACTACCGAGAGATCATTGAAGCTGAAAAGAACCGGAAGGACAGTGATGAAAGCTGGGATTGGATGGACAAGGACCACTGAGATATTCAACTGGGGCCCAAGTGGAGTCAGCGAGATTAGGCTCAAGATGGATCCAATAGCACTGGGAGAGCAGCCGCCCCGGTGGCACCAGATTCTTCAAAGTCTTTCATATGTGGAAGAGAAGATTATTCTCCATATTTTCTGGAGACTCTGTATTATTTGGGGTGTTTGTGGCGGGGTCCCGGGAAGGGGCTTCTGAGGTAAATACGGGGCTCACAGGAGGATACTTGCTGTGGAAATTGACGATTCTGTGATGAGGGAACTCCACGCCGGTGGAGCCGAGCTGTGGATGTAGAGGGCATGAATACTGGTGGACAACAAAACCCTCAGGGCTGTGATACATAGCAAATTTATTTTTATACATACACTTTCAAGCCATATAAAAAAGGAAGGTTACTAATGCCATTAGAAACATTCTGTATCTGCAATTTGTTGATTTTTTTTTCCCTAAAAGCACTGATGTTTGAAGAGAATGAATGCATTTTGCTCCAAAGCTTTTCATTTGTAACATATGAGTGGAGTCGTCCGTTTTTTCAGCTCATCCTAAAAGTTTGTTCAGATGCTTTTCAGTGATTTAGAATATAATAGAAAAGCTCCATCTAGCCTATTTCAGTATTTCAGTTAAACTTAATTATTTACACACAAGGTGACATGTCTGAAGCATTATTGTCTATTTGTTTTCATGATTTGATGCTCAAATTTAATAAATCTTCAGTGTGTCGAAGATTCCTCTTTTTGTTGCAGGAGAACAACAAAAAGAGAGAAATTTGATCAAGAAATTATGCAAAATTGCTAAGTTGTCGTCTCGACTGGACAGCTTCTGACAACCTCCACGAAGAGACTAAGCCATGAAATTGTGAAAGAAAGTTTAATGGAAGGAAAACATGCGACAAAGAACCATGAAAGAACAGGAATAATCATAGACTCTAGGGATATTCCAGTCAGTGTCACACGATCCCTTTTATGACTTCCACATTTTAAATGAAATTACTAAAATAAATAAACTTCTTCCTGATATTCTGATTAATTGAGATGCAACTGTATCTCTTTTGTACCTTTCTCTGTGTAATTTTATTTCTACACATCTGACTCTGCATCCCTTTTAGAAATAATTCAAAATTGCCCTTTAAAGACGATGGGAGCATTGTTCGATCTTATGTCATCAAGCACTGTAGAGGAATCAGTTATAATTTTATTTCTTTAGTCTATTTTCTTTAATGTGTAAAATACAAAATATTGTTCAATCTTAGCATTCAATTTCAAGTTTTTTCAGTGTGACTAGCCCTTTGCTCTTACCTGACTTTTTGAATTTTGACATATTTAAAATCAAACCAAGTTGTTTCAAAAGTATGCATCCGATTTTTCAGGTTCATTTGCTTTTTTGAAACCTACCCTAGACACAATTTATTTATTTTTAAATGTTGGGTTTTGGAGTCAAATAGAAAATCCCCATTGAGGGAAAAGTTAGGAAAATTTTTACACTTAGAGTTGTTTACAGGGCTTGACGACATGAGTAATGTCCTAAAAATAAATGGAACTTGGCTGCACCCAGCAGCTACACAAAAACAAGCTCTTCATGGGATCATGGGAATAATCCCATGGGAATAACTCGTTTGATCCCTTTCCCTTCTAAGGTAAAGGGATCAAAAGGATAGATTATCTTTAATATTCACAGATTGAGAATAAAAACTTTAAGTCAAGCTTTAAAGTCAGGATGTTTAGTGAACCTATTGCAACTGGCCCCCACATTCCCACTTTTAAATTATGAAAAATTACCATGTAGTATGTATTACATTTACAGTAAAAGTGCAATTCCTAAGAGCTCAAATATTTCCTAACCTGCTTAGACTTAAACTTTGCGCCACTTTATAGCTACTAACGGCTGCTTCAAACTTTATTGTGCAGAATATTTTGTCACTATTGAATTTCACTGGCATCACAGCAGCATATACTGTACACCTTCATGTCCTTCCTCTGCACCAAAGTCAAAAATGCTCAATTTCATTTATGAATTCATTTAGGAAACCAACACTTGACTTTTGTTTTGTTCTGTTTGTTTTTGTAAAAGTCTAACTGTGATGATTCAGTGTTGGATGCCTTCGTTAATCACACCGATGTTTGGACTTTTGTTCTGAGTGTACTACTGTCAGTGAGTTTCATTTCCATTATAGTGTGCTGTACCTTTGATGTTTAAAGTCATGACTGAGCTGTATATTTATCTGTTGATAAATTTCAGAGTGAAATATCCAAACTCTGTGCTTGTTTACGTTTTTGGTTAAGTGTTTTGTCTGTCATGGAGTTTTGCGCCACCTGCTGGGAGCATCACTGCTTTTAAATTAAATTAAATTAAATGATCATAAATTTAACCACTCAAAACATTAAAATACTTACATTTAAAATTGTGAAATTTAAGTAGTTACAAAAATTTGTATGCAAAAACATATGTTTCATACTTTATAATTTCTTTTTTTCTCTAATCTGGCTAAATAGTCAATTTAAAAACAATAATGCAGTAAATTAATTTAAAATGCCTTTATTTTTTATTTTTTTTAATTCAATCCTTTGTCACTTTTGTTTTTAAATTTTCCCACTTCTTCTTACTGCTAACATCTCAAGTGGTTTTTGTGCCATTCAAAATATTTGAACCTAAAATTCACTATCACCAAAAAATATATTTTAACATCAATCTTGTTATGGTAGTATCATAGGAAAAACATCACTGATTTATAATCAGACATGTTTATTTAAAGGTTTTTAAACCATAATTTATTTGGTGACATATGCAGTATTTTCTAAATTTATACTGACAAGTGATGTTTTTCACAAAAATCTTTGAAATAGTGATTATTCCTTCACCGTCACACCTTGACCCCTGTGGAGTTTCTTACATGCATACAAAATTTATCTTAAAGAAGAATTATCCATACATTATCACTTGCCAATGTTGTGTAAAGTTGATAAGGTGACAACAGTTGCTATGAAAACCTATCACCTGCTGAATTATTAAAACAGCTCCAGCACTGACCCGAGCTGAAGCATCGCAGGGAAGAGCTACAACCAGAGCCATGTCCTCGTTACTGGAGCACAGCTTTGTCAGGACTGTAGCTTTGGAGAGGGTGGTGGCTCCCATTGCAACTCATTTCTGTTACCTGGTGCTGCTGTGTGACAATACGGATGACGAGTACGAGCAGTTCAGCCAGCTGGAGGCAGCAGCTCTGGAGGTAGTTAAAGCCACTGACGACATGGCAGCAGTGGCCTCCAGGTATGTACCGTTTAGTCAGCTGGTTTCTGCAGCTGTGTGATCAGATTAATGCAGACCCTTCAACTTTCAGGCTAATTAGTAGTACAGAAGATGCAGTTCTGCACTTGGAGATGTCGTCATTGCTGGAGCCGCTCAGTGTGTCCGGGCGCCACGTCCTGCTGGCGGCGCAGAAACTCAGCATCCAGCCTAACCTGCCTGAGCACAGAGAGGAACTCATCACCGCAACTCAGAATGTTTTCCTGGGAGTTCTCAAAGTAAAGTGTTTAATTTTGCTAATTTTGGTGAAGAGATATTTTGTCCTTATTTTTTTAAACATTTTCTATCTGGGCTTTGTTGGAAAGAGACAAGAAAAAAGTTGTTGACAGACGTGAAATCACCCTACAGTGTCAAAGAGCTCCTGCCAGATGAGATCAGGCTGACATGCTATGTGTGCCAGAAAGTTGACAATTCACATCACTGAATACATCATTCCTCTATACAACTTTGTGGTGGCAGCACTACAAAGTGTTTTGGGGATGCATTTCTTTAACGTGGATGGGCAATCTGGTTAGAGTTGATTTAAAAATTGAGGTTGCAGCGCTGCAAAGAATTTGACATTCATCTGTCAGCACAGCAATGACCCTGTCAGATGACAAACTCCAGACCTAAATCCAAACAAGAATCTAGCAGGACTTGAACATTAACTGCAAATAAAATCAGATTTTTTAAATTTGAGTTTGTTTGTGAGAAGTTTTGAAAACGCTCATCTACACATTGCAAAGATTACAGAAAATCCTAATAAAATGCACTAAATTTTTTGACTATAACTAAGGCTTTGCACATAACTTTTTTAACTTAATCTTCAAAGCAGTGAATTAAACAAATGTCTGAATGTGACCTGAGCATTAAAACGTAGAAATCCTGATTTATGTGCATATTGCTCACATTTGAGTTCACCTGCAGGATTACAGATAAATCAAAACAGAAACTCTTCTAAGTTGATGTTACTTTGGAACATATTTGAATTCTCTCTCATAACTGGAGAGATTTTCTTGCTCCAACTGCTTCTATAAATTGAGATGCAATAATTCTTCTGAATCACATTGTACTGTTTTATACCAGAAAGCAGTCTCATCTCTTCCATCATTAAGCAAAATTTACCTTCTTTTTATGACTCTTTCTATGCCCAGACATTACAATAAATGATTAAAAAAAAAAAAAGGAAATAAAATAGAAGTACATAGACTTTCTTGCTCATGTCTTTGTTTGTTTTGGATTATGTGTCAAATTTCTGTTACAATATGTTGCTTTTGGCTGACAGTGATCTGTCTGCTTGTAGGTCCTTTTGGTGGCGGACAGTGCGGTTGTGAGGAAAGTTCTGGCTGCAGCTGATCGGGTTCTAGAGTCCCTCTCTGAGCTCGGCTCCTCTTTGGATATTAAATCTCTCCTCAGGTCCTTTAAAGACTTTTCTGAATCTTTGCTCACCCTCAATGACCTCACAGTGGACAGGGCCAACTCCTTACTGGATCCCAGACAAACAAAGCAACTTCTTGACTCCTTAGAAACACTGAGGAGGTGCATCTCCATGCTGCACACAGCAATGTGCACCACCATCAAACACCCTACAAGTGACCAGGCCCAAGCTGCCAAGAGGTTCATTCTGGACAAGGTCCAAACCACGGTTAGAGACATGAGTGTAACTCTCAAGAGCGACGGCCACAAAGGACCACTGGGTCCCTACGGGTTCTACGCTGGGAGGCATCACAGCTTGTTGCATCTACTTGATAATTACTCTGGTGCAGTTATTCAGGACAGTGGCTTTGACAGTATGGTGAGAGACGTCATCTTCTATGCCATGGTTGTGGCCAACTCTTCACGAAGAGAGTGTCAGCAAAGAATAGTGAGCCACTGCCGTCACATTCTGCACTTCTGGTCTGACATAAAACGGCTCTTAAAATCCTCAGAAGAAAGCGATGACACTGAACTGAGATCAAATAAGATGTGCCTTTTGCTAATCCAACAAATACAAATACTGGATAAAGTACTAAAAACTGCAGTTCTTCATCAAGTCTTGGACATGTTTCTTGCTGCCCCTTGTACAGACAATGATCTTTTAGGCACAATAAAACGGCTCTTGGACACAGAACCTGCTGAAATCATGGATCTGACGTTTCTCCAACCAGCAGTTGAGGATTTCATATCGTCCACTGATTGCATAATCCAAGTAGCAACCTTTGTCTCAGCTGTTGCTGAAGATGCAAAGAGCTTGGAGAGTGTGGAGAACTCACAGGCATGCCTTGTAAGACTAAGAGCTCAGATTGCCCTTCTTTCCCTGGAGCTGGGGGATAATTCCTGGCAAACCCTTCCAAAGCTTCATGATGTGTGCCTGAAATGGGAGGAAGAGACAAGTGAGCTAAAGGATGCTCTAAGTGATGTGATGATTTAAGAGAGTTCGTAAGTCTTGCAGTCGATGAAATGATCAAGAATCGTCACGAATGTGATGAAGCATACAGAGAACAAAGCTATAAGGTATTTGACAAACATGCGAAAAAACTAATTTCCTACATGAAGCTGGTGATTCGGTCAGTGAGAAGGCATCTGGACAGAAGCGATAACCCAATCTACAGGAACGGTTTGCTGGTCCTCCTCAAACAGGCTCAGGCCTCTCAAACCAAAGTGGGTGAATCGGTCAGACACATGCTCCACTTTGCATCCACTCTGAATGTGGAGATGTATTCCACATTTACAAACAATGTTTCAGCAGCAATTCAGCATTTTAAGGTGCTGAGAGAAGGATTGGATGGACACAAGCACCCACATCTCCTCAGCCCGCTGAGAGAGGCAGCGCGCAAGCCAGAAATCTCACAGTTTTGTTCAAAATTAGAGGACGGGATGAGCCTGGATCATGTGGCAAGAAACTCTCCTCTTTCTGAAGTGATGCAAATGGATTCTCTCACAAAACATGGTGAACCCTCAGATACGGAAACCGTAGAAGCAGAAGCAGCTCATAAATATGACAGCAGTGATTTAAAGAAGGCAGCTGTCCAAGATGAACCTAAACTGATCCACGTTGACCTTTTACCCCTTCTGTATGAAGTTTTGACTGTGACTAAGGGGAAAGACATGTCCACTCTCAACCAGATCTGCACTGCAGTTCTTGAGCTGTCGAACTGCTATGTCCAGGCCGTGAAGGACGGCTCAGCGATTGTCGACACCATTGATTCACAGACGCTGGAAAGCTTTAGATCAGAACTGGTGTCGCTGACACCACTGCTGGTCCAGACAGCACAGGAGATGGCAATGAGTTCATCAATGGGCACTGAGGCTCTCCGCAAACACAGTGTGCAGTTCTCTGACCTCATTAGCAACATCCGAAAGGTTTTACTGCCTGTAGCTGGAACATGGTATCATGTTGCATATGATGAACTGCAAAGAAACCTGCAAACCACCACATCCAGTACTACACAGAATCTAAATGACGTGATGAGTTTATGCACTCGTGTGGTCCAGTTCCTGACATCGTCTGATTTGAAATCCGCTGACTCTCAGGAAACGTTTTGCATTTTGAACAACAAGCTGAGCAAAACCCAGAACAACACAAAGTGTCTCATAGAGCTTTCCTCTTTCACTGAAAGACAGGTGGATCATCTTGAGGGGTTCTGTCTCCTTTGGGGTCTCTCTGTTCAGATTTTGCTGAATTCCTTGGATAAGATTTTAGGCACATCAGCTGCAATACATCAGCTGAACCCTCAGAAGCGACTGTCGGCTCTGACGGAGAACTCTTTAAGGATCCAAGAGGCTGCAAGACTCACTAGCCTGAACTGCAAAAGCGCTTACAAGTCAAAACATCTGACGATCTGCCAGAATGAGCTTAAAACACTGACTGATGCTTATCTTGAAGCCGCAGAAGAACTTGAAGCAATCCCAAATCTGACCCAACTTACAAAATCAGAATTCCTACAGAGACGACTCTTTGTTGAAATTAGAGTGCTTTCTAAACAGCTAGGCAAAGAGAACAGAAACTTTGTCTCAGCTTTTCAAAACATTGTTGACATTACTCATTCTGCATCTAAACATTCAGAAGAAGCAGAACAAGAATTTGAAAAGGCTGCAGAGAAACTTGTTGAAAATGTTCAATTAGCAGCCAGAAGAGTGGAGGATTGTTTGAACTACATCCGTGACCCACGGGCCCGTTCTAACCTGAGGTCCATCAACGACCACTTGTGCTTTCAGATCTCAGATATAATCAGCAGGACAAGGCTCATTGTGGAAACTCATTATTTCTACGACACCCTGAGTTTAGATGTGCAGATCCAGTGCTGGTCAGCAAAAGCTCATTATCTCGTGGCAGAGATTATGAAGCAAGATGGGATTCAACAAGAAGTTAAGGAGAGCATCAAGGCTGGTTTACAGGGAAAATCATACGAGGAGTTCGACAAAGAGTTGGCAATGACGCCATCTAGAGTCAAAGATGTGGGATATGCTGACAAAATGCCACCACTGCAGAGAGGCAATGCAGAAATAGTAAATGCAGCCGAAACTAATGTGTTCCTCACAGCTGCTGTGACGCATCAACCCAAAGATGAGAAAAAAGATGTAAGAATTTCAATATTGGCATGAATTAAGAGTTTAAACCTCATTTAGTGTCACATTAAAATCTGAATCTGGCGTTTCTTTGCAGTTTGGGGCCACATATACTGGATACAGGGAAGATTTTCCTCTGAGTTATGCCTCCATTTTTCTGAAGCAACAAAGTGACAGCTGGGATCCAAAGGACAACAAAATAGTCCAGGTGACGAGAAAGATGGCCGACACAATAAGTCACATGACACAGTACTTAAAGAAGAAAGGCCCGATTCTGGTAATGACCAATAGAAGTTACTTCGTTCATCAGTGTTTCAGGCATCACTAATTCATTTATTTTATTTTTTGCAGAACAAAGATGCGTTTGTCAATGCAGCCAAAGAGGTGATCTCAAACTGTCAGACAGTAACTCAATTTATTAGAGTTATTGCCAACCACAGCCTGGACAAATACTGCACAGTTGAACTGTCCCTCATCATTGAGCAGATTCTGACCATCACTAATCAGCTTAGCATCATTTCCAGGTTAGGGATCTTTAAGCGTAGGGTCCTTGTTGGCATATAGACTTCTTCTGTTTTTGCTTCTGTTTAAACTTCACATCATCAAAAAAATTTTATTACAGACTGGGGTAAATTGATCAAACTATATATATACTGCTCAAAAAAATGAAGGGAACACTCAAACAACACAATATAACTCCAAGTACATCAAACTTCTGTGAAATCAAACTGTCCACTGAGGAAGCAACACTGATTGACAATCAACAATGATTTTGTTGTCAGCACATTCAACTTTGTACAGGACAAAGTATTCAATGAGAAAATTTCATTCATTCAGATCTAGGATGTTATTTGAGTGTTCCCTTTATTTTTTTGAGCAGATATATATATATATATATATATATATAAAGGGTCATGGTGGCTGGGATGTACTATAGTTTAGTATTGCGCATAAATTAACATAATATGAAAGATGCATTTTGTATTTACTCAGTTTATCTCTATATAATACTAAATGTTGTTTTCATAACAAAAAATGGCAAAAACAGAAGAAATCTGTCAAGGAGACAAGTAAAACAAGCTAGATTACACAATAAATGCCTCTGTCACCGTATTTACCGAGGTTATTTTTTACATAGTGTGAACTCTGTAACACCTGGCTGCAAATCGTCTGATGAGATTCTGGTGAAGAATGCACAAAATCTTCTTCAGACTGTTCTGAGAGGGGTTCACGCTGCAGAAACGGCTTGCATCACGGTCAGCATGACATCACACATCGACACAGTCACACTGATATGTCATTTTGCTCAGGTCAGGTCTTTAATTATCAGATGTTATAAAATTAAACTGTTAATCTTGAACATAAATAATTCCCATCACATTTCTTGTAACTGACTGTCCCTCAGATTTGTTTTTTTCTTATACAAAATCATCTTCAAATATTTTCCTAGATTGTTAAAAATCAGTTGATTTATTGTTGCTGCTGTTTGTAGATTTTTTTTCTTTCTACTTTGCCATTAACATTTTTTTTTTTTGTTTCAACTTTTTACCACTCACTGGACTGTTGACTGCTTTTTCCCCCCTTTTTTTATGTTTTACATGATGTTTTTTTTTCATTGCTTCTCGACCTCTGACTTTAGTTTTTTTCCATCATTCCAGGGTTTGAAGCAGCCAGAGCCAAACTCAGATGGTGCAGAAGCAACAGCCTTGTGCTTCCAGTGGAAGAAAAACTTGGAAATCTATCGAGCCCAGCAGACGACTAACCCAGAAACCGATGATCTAGGTTTAAGAAAAACATCCTCACACACTTTAGCTCCCAGTCTCGCCCCCCGGGTTAATGTAAGAACTACCTTCAAGTAAACAGCTTTGTATTTTCAAAACAACTAAATGTAATGTGGTCAAATTAGGCTTAGAAAAAAAACAATTAGAGGATGAATCTTTTCTTTCCCGTCAAACATTCTTGAAATTTAAAGAAGCAATGAAGTTTCTGTTTATTTCTCAGATAAAGATTGCAAGAATAATTTAGGATCTTCTAAAGATGACAAGAATAACAAGTGAGACTTAGCTATTAAGGTAATCAATGATTATACTTGATCACACTAAGATTTACTTTATTTTCTGTTGTTTCAATAAAATTAAAAGAAACATGAGTGATAAGACACTATTTGCAAAAAGGATAAGAGGGAAAGCTCAAAGCTAGCAAATTGCACATTAAAAATACAAATGGAAAATTTTAAAAATAAATGGTCAAAGATTTATTGTTGTAACCCTTTTGGATGCCAAAAATAAACATATTTTTGAGACTTTGCAACACCAGTCGCCTCATATAAGATTTTGGCTAAATTTGAAAGAATATTTTGGAGAGAAATTGCTGTTTTTGTATATCACAAACAGCACTTTATGCTTGTAAAATAAACACAAAATTTTATTTACAACATATTACTAAAGAAGGTCAATGAAAGGGTCAAATATTAAAATTGACCTAATATGTCAAACTGTACGTGTCGGACAGGAACAGACACAAAAGCTCCAAAGTGACTTTGTTTCACTCTTTTATTCAATATATTCATAATAAAACCACTTAAACGATGAGCATGTGTAGTTAAAACCAAATAGCTGGTGTCACCATACAAACAGGAATAAAAATCTGTTTATACATGAAGCACTCAGTAAAACACACTGTACACATAATATAAAATGCACATTTACAGTGAAAAATATGAGAGAAAATAAAAAAACGGAACATTTTACGTTTTAGGAAAACAAAAAGCAGCACGTTACTGAGACAAGCTGCTATTGAAAAGCCTCATTCTATAACATTCTCACTTTATGAATACAGGCTGAAATACAGTGCTCTACAAACGCCAAACAGATAGAAACTGGGCCACATTGTTACATATGTACATTTAATTGTAATGCCTTTCAGATAATATTTCTGTACAGAAAATACACGGAAAAATGTTTTCATCCATTTTTCATTTTGTTTATCATTTTTAGGACATAAAATAAACATTTACCTGCTACCTCCAAGCTGGTCAGTGTCTTTCTTTTGTAAAATGGCACATGTACAGTGGATTAAAGAGTGAGTGCAATCCATGAAATGATACACATTTTGCCACCTTATAACCACTGGGATTATAGACCAACACAAAGTAGTGTATAACTAAAAGTGACAGAGAAAAGAAACACCATTTAATAAAAATCAAATTCAGAAGTGTGGTGTGTATTTGCATTCAGCTCCTTTGCTTGTTTAATCCAAATATTAATCAGATAATCCTGTTAGAAGTGTATTGTTTTAATCCTTTGTTTCGATTTGATTATCAGAATAACTGGTTGCCAAAATAATTGCTAGCTGTAGCACTGAAAGCAACAATGGGAAGGTTTGTGTCATGTGTTAGAATGGCCCAGTCAAAGTTCAAAGCAAAGTAATGACAACATACAGTATTCATTCAGTCTAACACAGTTTAAACTGCTTTACAGTGAAGAATGGGCAACATTCTCAGTCTCCAGATGTACAAAGATGTTAGTCATACACCAAACAACTAGAAATGAGTTCCTGGCTCATAGGTGCTGAATACAAACACACACAATCTACATTTTTCCCCACATAAAATCCCAGTAATAAGTTTGTAACGTGACAAAATGTGTAAACAATACAAATACATTTGCACGGCCCTGCAAGTCAAATTGAGTTCCCAATGTCTGATATAAACAACAAAAAGAAGAAACTATAGCAAGCTCAGCTAAAATGACGCAGTGCAAACATTTCAGCAAAACGCATTAACTGTACAGAAATCTTAAAAAGTGTAGCAGCATGGAAATACATCTGAAATGCTATTTCATGATGCATATGATGAAAGGACTCTCTTGATTCGCGAAAAAGATCAAGTCATTGACAAATTAAAAGCTAATTTCTGGTTCTGGTAAAAAAAAAAGGCAAATATAAAAGTAAGGACACATAATTATCTCTCAGTGGAAAGCAATAAATACTGTCATAGTAGTGAGTACACTCCGAATAGTCTGTCTGCATGAAGAGAATCGAAAACATAACACCTCAACTTTCCCATACTCCTGTTTTTATGTGAAGCTGTGATAACCTGTACATGATTATTTACAGAAATAAATAGAGCCATGTATTGCTAAATAAAGATAAGTGACAATGTTTTACAAAACTTAAAGAGCAGTATGTACTTTACTATGTAACAGCATGTCAGATAATTTATGGAAAAAAATCTAGCTCCTCTGCCATCTCCAGGTCCTCCCAGTGCTAATTAGAAACAACCAATCAGAACCAGGAGGAGGGTTTTAGTGCTGTCAATCACACTCATTGTGGTGCTGCTCATCCTCCTTCTCTCAGGCTTGTTACCGTAGCCATTGATGATGGTGGATAAATGGTTTTCCTGTGCCAGTAAGTTGTGTGTCCGCCACTACCACATTGAGCAGCGAGTACATGAAAATAATTGACAGCACTAAGACCCTCCTCCTGGCTCTGATTGGTTGTTTTTGGTTGGAGCGGTGCAGTTCTTCAGACAGAAAAGAGCAGCTCAGGAAGGAGGTGGAGGAGATCGATATTTTCACACATTATCTATTTCAAACTGTCACAACATGGTGATAGTTTTAACAAATACGTAAAAAAGAAAAACAATTCATCAGAGTTACATTCTGCAGCTTTACTTGTTGCTTTAAATTTTCACGCTGAAGAATTTACTGACAGAAAGGAGAAGCAGTGGGATCAAAAGTCTTGAACACGTCTTTCAGTGTCCTGTCGTCCGTCTCATCTGAATCTTTCTGCTCTGCTTCTTCTTCCATAACTTCTTCCTCTTCCTTGTCCTTGTCCATATTCCCCTCCTGATCCTTGCTGACCTCTGTCTCTTCCTGTGGTCCTGCAATCCCCTGTCCTCCTTGTTTAGCCTGCCGTGGGTCGACGTACTGTGGCCGGATCAGCCCGGCTAGCGTTGGGATGGGGAGGTTATGAACCGCTGGGGGTTTGACTGGTGAGGCAGGCGGAGCTCCATTGGAGGAAGTAGCAGAAGGAATATGTTGGGAGGCGACTTCTGGGCTTTTTACCTCCTCAAACGAGCCACTTCGCTGGGTTGGTGAGAGAGATGGTGCCAGAGTGTTCTCCGTTTTCGATGACTGTTTCAAAATTCCTGGTTTTTTAGGAGGATCAAGTGGCTCCCTGCGAGACGGGTCGCTTTGAGAGCGGGGGTCGTACAAGCTGATGCCCCCGAGGATTGTGGTGGGACTCTCCAGCCCTCCATCAGACGACGCCAACCGGGGGGCATACGGCGGCAGTTTCTCAGGGTCCAGCTTGCCTTGGGCAGCTGGGGGAGATGAGTTGGCACCGGCCTTCTGGAGTCTGGGGTCCACCAGTCCTCCCGCTGAGGGGGGTTCCTTCTGACCGAGCACCTTGGAGTCTAGGCTCCCTCTCCTCTTGATTCTGGGGTCCAGAGATTTCTGTTGCCGTGGGTCTACAGGCCTCTCCGTGGAGGTTCGAGTCTCCGGGGATACTCCGGGGATCCGGCCCAAACGTTCCTTTAAACGGGCAGCCGCGAGTCTGGGGTCGGACGGTGGCGGGCTGGAGACTATCGAATGATCGGGCTGGTTGGTTCTGTTCATCTGTGCGTCGGCGATCAGCGGGGGCAGCGGCAAGTTGATGGAGTGCTCCTGTTTGGGGACAAGTGAAGGGATGAGGTCCTCCGGTGCCCACACCACGGTCTGAGCAAAGGCGGGGCGCTGGAGCAGAATGTCAACCCGAATGTGACTGAACTGCTTTAGCTGACAGCGAGGGTCCCGCAACACGATGCCAGGACTGGCCTCCAGAGGGATAAGAACCGCTTTGTCCTTCAGTTCCCGCTCTCCTTCCTCATCCTCCTCTGCTGTTGGAGCCTTTTGAGGAGCAGGATGATTCAGCTGGCGTCCCACATCGCCGGGTCTCGTCTTCCTGGGATCCCTGGGGAGTCTAGAATCCGCTGCTCCATCCAGATCCTTACTGGATCCTGGAGTCGCTGTCTAGGGTCAATCTTGACCCTGGGGTCGCTGGGAGGGGCTCGTTCCTTCATGAGCCTGGGGTCGCCCAGAGCGAGGGTGGCTGAAGCAGCATGGAAGGGCTTGGACTGACTCTGCTGCATTTCATTCTGCTTCTTCAGAGATTTCAAGATGGAGGAGACACAAGAGGCCCCATCCTCATCATCGCTTGAGTACCAGTTTGTTGTTTCATCTGCAGAAAAAAATGTCATAAACAAAAAAGCTGCCATTTCATTCCATCACCATTGTCATTTCAATATAACCACTGGTTTGTTCATTAATTCATTTTATATTGTATGGGACAGACAAGCAAAAACTAGTACTTAAATGTGAACCGGAAAGAAAAATTATATTTGGTTGTATTTTTTTGTGTGTTAATAAATTCACAAAAATTAATTGAGCATTTATATTGAGTCTCATTTTCTTTGATACTTTTACACAGGCCTGCAACTAATTATTTTAGCACTTGAGTATTTCATCAATTATTTTAACAATTAAAAAAATTGGCAAATTCTGCAGATTTTTTCACTTAACCTCTTCAGCTTATTTTGTACAATATTAAAAATATATTAGAAATTTACAAATTACCAAATGTTCTACAAAGAAACAGCGTATTATTGTACTTTAGGTCATAAAATGTTTATTTTCTAATTTATAAAAGGAATTGAATTATTTGATTATTTGCGTTTTTAATGTCTTGCAAATATTGTGTAAAAATGACTTAAGTGTTTAAATGAACAATCTGCAGAATGTGCCAATTTATTTACTTGATTGTCAGATTTATAGATAGAATAACCATTCACTAAAACAATTGTTTGTTGCAGCCTTACAGTCATGCACAAGTTCATGTTAGCCTGCCCCATTAAATGCTAGTTAAATAATGCGAAGTTTTAGTCTATAACATGGCACAATGTAGAAAACACTGGAGGGGCTTGAATATTTAATTGGCAAGACACTTTAATTGTTACCATGGTTTGTCTTATTGTACTGAATTTTCTTCAATTACTAAGTAAATGGAAGATGATGTGATTTGATGTTATTTACCATCAGTACATCTTCCGGTCAGTAAATAAACACATCCCCTCACCTCTGTTGTCATTCTTATCAGGTGGTATATCTGCTCTGTGTGGCTCTTTGCTCTGGGCTTCCTGTTGCTGCTGTGTCAGGTGTAACAAGATGGCCTTCTGCACCGCTGGTGGCAAAGACTGCAGCTGTGACTCTGCACCCATCAGCTGCTGAAGGTTCTGTATGAAGGCCTGACCAGGTTCCACTGCATTGTTGAAAACAATATATATATTTAGTAAAAAAATGAAGGGAAGTAAACTGATTTAATTGTTGTTTTAAATTATTACTGACCTTCCTGCTGACCGACGGCCTGGTTTTGAAAGAAGCTGCTTAATAAATCCACTGGGTTCTGACCAAACGACGAGAAGGACAACATGTTCTGTAGCATCGGCATGTCTGGTGGGAACGGAAGCTTCTGCATATTCATCTGCTGGTTTATACTGGCTCCATGAAACGGTGGGGGTTGGCCAGAGGTGGGTGGTGGTTGCATTGGAAACCCGTGAGGGGGAAGCTTTCCTGGGGGACTCTGAGGCATTGCTGGCCCTGTGGGGAGACCCATAGGAACAGCTGATTCAGCTGCTGGTACCGGAGCCGCAGCCGCAGCAGTGTCCTCGGACCCATCCGCCTGATTCTGGGAGAAGTTGGAGCCGCTGAAAGACAAAGAAGATGTTACAGTGAAGAAATGTTGTAGCTTAAAAATATTACTCAAAATTCCCTTTTTGTACATTTTTGTACTTCCGGTTGTTTAAAAAAAAGTTGTTTTTTTTGGAAAGTGACCCAAATAACATCACAAATTAGCAGGCTCTACCCCTTACCTAGGAACTGCAGCAAAGCCCAGCCCATTACCTACCAACCCTGATGGCGCTCCGCCCATCTCCTAGCAACTTGAGCTGAGTTCCAGCATGTTTGGTCAACTTTTTTTACTGCTGTTTGTGTTGTACAATGGCTGCTGGAAAAGACTTGTAAACCAGAAACCATCTGCTGCTTTCTTGCTGGTTGCTACAAAGTTTCAAAGATGTACGGTTGTATAATTGTGTAAAGGAGTAGACACTGAGTTGGGGGGAATGGCCAGCAGCACCTTATTTGGATTTAAAGTGACAAGATGCCCTAAAACTTAAATTCTTAAAGAAGCTCAAAATAGGCAGAACTGACCAGACTAAAATCTTATCATTTAAGAATTAATTTGTGCAAAAAATGAAATGAACACTATTTTATTACAGCCACAGGCCTATTTTAACCTGTTCATCTTTTATGTCACTTTGATTTAAGAATATTTTGGTTACCTCAAAGCAATTTTTTGTGCCAAGTCCACAGTGGGATGAACCTTGATTTCAAACAGAGAGGGAATCTTCTTCCCACCCTGACCAGATGCCCCATCTGTTGGACTGCTCTGACCTGGGGTGGGCAGCAACCCCACTCCAGGAGGGGGCTTTGGTAGTGGGGCGATGCCCTGCTTTCTCAGATCTTCCAGCTCCAACTCATCCTCCCGGGCATTCTCCTCTTCTGTGTTAATTATCTGTCACATGAATCAGGGAAAGGAAACGTTAAAATCTAAGACTAGCAGCGTGGAGAATGTGCGCCTAAAACAGGGGTGTCCAAAGTTCTGGTCACATGGGAAAAAATTATTGGCCAAAATAAAATGGAATATAAAATTGTAGATATAAAACTTCAAAGTGGTTTTGCATATCTAAAAGAAAGGCATTTAGTTTTCAAAATGTTTTAAGAGAATTTGGTAAAAGTCACTAGATAGAAATGGTTCAATCTTTCATAAAAGCTTGGTTATAAAAAGACAAATACTTTGTGTTGTAGCTAACATCTTCCATTTTCCTGGGCCATACTTTGGACACCCCTAGTACAAGATTAAAGATTACCTTATCAAGCAGCTCTTTTGTGACATCATTCAAAGCATCATGGGAAAATTTGCAGTTCTCCCCTTGGTAACATTTGGCTCCTGTGTGAAAGAACTTGCAGGGGTATTCATGTGCAAACAAAAGTTAAGGAACCTAATCAGGATGTTTCAGTGTGTTAAAAAAAAACATTTAGACACTATAAACTTTCTCATTTATTGCAATATAACGCCTAAACTTCAGTACTTATTATTGGTCCAATATTTCAATCTTATTGTGATTGGGAAAATAAATACAAGTAATTATTCTATTAAATTCAAAAGAACATTACTAATTCAAAGGGTAATTAAGTAAAATCGATTAAATAAAGATAAATTGTTTCCTGAATTGTTTTACAAACATTTGGAAAAGCAGGGCATGCACTTATTCAACAACTGACCCATAATCTGATTCCCCTAAATTCAGTGCAGTGCAATCAATTGCAAAAAGTCACTTAATTATCAAATAGACTCTATCTTTGTTTAATTTAATACTAATATAGATTTTTTTTTGAGACCTTGTTATTAGAGGAAAAAAACGCACCAAGAACTGTAGTAAACAAGTTAGGGATTAAAGCTATATAGAAGTTTAAAGCATAGATGGTTTGTAATTATAGTGTGACGAAATGCAAAAAAAAGTCAAAGGGTATAAATATTCTGCACATAAAGAGAAATAAGAACATTCAGTGAAGGATATTATGCATGTAAATGCAATGATCTCCTTTGCTGCAGTATCCTTGCAGGTAAAACTTACAAAGTTCCTTTTTCTTATCAGGCACAACCAGCTCATGTTCAAATTTGCACTGTTCCCCCTGTGCAAACACAAAGGACAGTGTTTAAGTATACCATTGATCACTGTGAGAAGAAGCTGGACACCCAGGCCTCTCCTTACCTTGATGCAGCGACCCTCAAGGAAGTACTTGCAGATGTATCTACCGTTGTGCTCAACCGTATGCTGACTGATGAACTCCTTGCTCATGATTGGTCGCTTCTTCTGAAAGCCAGATGAGCCTTTTCCCTCCTGCAGCACAAAATAAATGAAAATCAAGCCTCATTTCTATAGGATAGAAACAAAAACTCACACAAAATTGTATGAGTTTATTCGATACTTACTGGTCCCATGTCTTCCATTCCCTGGTCTCCTCCCCGGCCACGCCCGCGTCCTCCCCACGGTTTGCCTTTCAGTTTCTTGTTTTTCAGGAGCATCCCTCGCCCTCTTCCTGGTCCGCTCCCTCTGCCCCTTCCTCTCTGTCCGACTGAAAATAAATAAATAAACTCTCAATATTTAGCTGAAAAATATCAGTAATCTTCAGTAAATGGTGATAAACTTCTGAAGAAAAACATGTCCATTTTTTAAACTGGTTCGTACACTGCTGGTGCTTCATCCCTCTCAAGCTTCCTCTGCTCATCTGATCCTTTGAGTAGCGTCCCTTCCCCTGACTCCCATCTTTACACTGCTGGTACTCTGACATGTCCTCTTCATAATCCTCCTCTTCTTCATCGTAGTCATACTTATCATCGCTGTAATCGTCGCTGTATTTATCAAAATCGCTGCTCTTTTGCGGGGATGACTTCTTTGAGTTGCCATGGAGTCCCTTTAAATGCTGTCGGTTGAAACAAACAGAGTAATATCTTCTTTTAATTCTCAAAAAGCTACTAATAAGGCAGATAGAAGTGGTGATAAACTCACTTGAGAGGGCTGGTTGTCAGAGTAGCCTTGGCCCTTCCTGCTTTTGGGCCTTTCTGATCGGTCGTAGTCCGAGTCGTAACTGTCGGAGCTAGAGCTGCTGGAGGGGGAATGATGCTGAGGAGAAAAGGACAAGAAAAAAAAACGGATCCTGAATTAACCAGCTACCAACTAAAGCAAAAATATTCAGCTGCAGCAAAGCTGTGCCTGTTTTTATTTAGAGGATTAGAAAAGATCAACTACAACGAGTTCTAGAGATAGAAATCTGATCTTATCTCTCACTGCTGACTGCCAATTGTCAGACAACACTGAAAAAACTAAGTCTTACTAAGTATTTTGTTTCTAGTGCAAATATCTTAATAGACTTGCCAGACGATAAAACTAACAAGTAACTTTTTGAACAAGATACAGGTTGTTTTAAGTCAATAATTCCTGAATATTAATGACAATTCCAGTTCCACTAAGTTTTGACAAGACATTTTTTCCCACATCATAAATGAAAGAATTAGTACTTTTTAATAAATATTCAAGAATTATTTACTTAAAAAATGTTACTTGAAAGTTACTTCTAAGTTATTTTTGTCTTATTTATAGTGCACTAAGATATTTGAACTGTAAACCAGACCAAAGATTTTGTGTTTCTGCAGTGAAACAGTCACAGATACCTTTCACAAGTCACAATCGCTGTTAGTTAAAGATGCTTTTTGTGCACATAGAGTTATATTGGGGTATAAAAATGTAAAGTTCAGTGGAAGGAAAAGTTATGGCAGAGAAATGTATACAAGCACCAGCATATCTGTGGCTTCTGTGGGGGATAACAAACTATTACAGAAATTATTGACCTTCTTGATATTTATTGAGATGTGATTTTTCTTGACTTACTCTTTGCCTTTCACGTTTCCTCCTTTTGGACTTCCTTTTCTCTCTGGTCTTTTTGTATCTTTTCCTTGCATGTCTCCGTGCCTTTTCCTCTTTCTCCTTATTTTTCTCCTTTTCTTTCTCGTTGTCATCCTTTACCTCAACAGCCTCTTTGTTCTCCTCCTCAATCTCAATTCCCTCATCATCGATTTCTCCATCTTCCAGTTCACCGTCCTCCCTAAGAGGAAGGAAAATTTTACATTAATGCACAGATCATTTTAAATAGAAATAGCTATATATATTTTTTCAAAGTGACATATTTTAATAACTAAACTTGTGAAAACGTGTGATTCACAGGAAGAAATGATAAAAACTGCAAAACTAAAAAAACAATTATTAACAGCAAAAGAATTCTGCATGAATATATAAAAAATTTTATTACTATTATTATATAGGTACAGTTTTATATCAGTGTGGGACATGTTCAATTTCCTTGGTTTTAATGTATTTTCATAACATGTCATCTGATTTAAAAAATATAATCCAGATGGGAAAGAAGGACTAAAACAGCTTATTGTATGTTTAACCCTGGATTTAGATAACAGTTTCCTCTCAAATGACTGCAGACTAAAAAAATTGTAAAACCTTCAACTTTTTTCAGCAAAAGGCACACATTTTGCTAGTTATATAGGTATTTTGTGTCAATTTAAAAAAATAATAACGTGTGCAAGACACATAACCAAACTATTCAAACAAAATATTTGGATCCTTTAACACTTCTTTGGAAAAATGTAAGAACATGTCAAATTACAAAAAAAGTTATAAATATAGTGTAATGTCCTCCTGAGTGTTGAACTAAGTGAAAATTACAGCAAGATCCAAAAGTTATCTAAATTGGATTTAGATGTGAATTAAAGATGGTTCAAGAAAGAAATAAAATTTTAAAACAAGTGGTAACATAACAAGGTATGTTCATCGAAGTACATTCAAGGTAAAAGCCAGCTGAAAGATGCAAAAAGAAGTCTCCCAAAACCCTGAAAGTTCATCACGTTGATATAAAACTAATGTCAACAATCAGACAGAAGACATTTAGGCCAGACTACAGCCAAAGAGAAAACTGAATCAATTAACTAAATTATTCAGACACCAGAGCAGAGGACATGTTTTGAATAAACGGCAAACATCATTTAAGGAAGAGAATGTCATATCGACTGTGAAGCACAGAGCTGGAAGTGTCATGGTTTGGGCATGTTTTGTTTCAGTAGAATCTGGCCATCAACATACAATGAACTCTACCTTGTATCAGGAGGATAGATTAACTCTATGACTAAAGAATAATTGTTGCCTTTCTGTATAAAATTAAACCAATCAGATTAGATGTCATTTTTAATTTTTTGGTGCAAATACTGTAGTATTGAACTCAAGGTTATCCTACTATAACAATCTCATAGGGTCATGTCTAAATCTAAAGTAAATATTGGGATTCTTATTTAAATAAGCATATCTCTAAATAATTATAAATGTTATAGCTCATTGAAACTTCAGTAATTAAGTGACTAGACTGCAATAAATCTTCTGAGCTGAGAACTTTTAGTCAAGCTTAGTGGCTGCAAATTAATTGCAAATTATTTTGAATCCCATTTTTGATAGACTAAATGGGCACAAAATCACACACACCTCAAAGTAAGCTTTTTCTGCTAGACTAATCCTTCATCATATGCACATGGTTAGTTCCTTGCTCAAAGTTTTTAAAAACAATTCAAAGTTTGAAAAAACAAACAAACAAACAAACAAACAAACAATAAGATTATGAAGCCCTGGACATTGAAGAAACAAATGTCAAGCTTGCATGAACCGTTTTAGACCAGTTCTAGCAGGTGGCCGCCAGGGGGAGTGTGTCAGCACGAAGGGCGTGGCGCTTACGTCATTAGTGATTTGCATAATACCCTCCAGATGGCAACAACAGCTCTATGATTCCCAGCAGCATAACAACAGGACGATGAGGTCTGCCACCTCGCATGGAAATGATAATGAATCATCGGCACGATGATGAAAAATATAGGCCGCTTGCACATATATGCACCAAAAAGACATGCAAAAAGAAAATTTAGAGGGGGAGGAACCTTAGAAATGTCTGCAAAAAAAGCAATACAAGCATGTAGACTCACAGCACTGAATCGCACAGATGAGCGTATTAAGAATTGCATTAAGAATATTACTCGACCTTTCATCCCCTGCAAGCTCAGAATCTGTCATGTTTTTGTCAAGAACAGGGGCTGGGGGACTGGAAACAAGGCTCACAGAAGCCATTTGGAGAGAGAGAAAGAGAGAAAGAAAAAATAATAAAAAATAACGGATCTGCTTCTCCTTCTCCCCCGGTAACAAGAGTGAATTATAACACGGTCACTCAAAGGAGACGGTTGGTTTGTGAGAGATGCTGGAAGATTTCAGACTGGAAAAGACTCACGGTGTTACATGTCTCGACAGAGACAGTAAACAGACACTCTCCTCTTTCATTTTCAGTGGCGTTTTAACCCTGTGAGCACAGCTCGACACCCCGCTTTGCTAATGTCCCGTCGGTTGACAGCTGCCACGGTGAAAATAGAGGAGACGGAGGGAGAAACAGACAGAAATGTAAACCATGTTCGCTGGTTTCAGCATCCTCACAGGCTTTCTCAACAAGGGATATCATCACAAAATGGCTTCTGAGTTATGCTGCACATTCCTCGACAATGACTCCTCCGCCCATTTATAGGTGGGGCCCATCTACCTAACTTGGAAACAGCAATTCTTGCTCAGCAATTGGTTAAAAATGGCACGAGTGGAGAAATCGGCTTTTCTGATTGGCTCGTAGAAATGTCACTCAATTTCAACACGTTCGCTGTAAAATCACCATTAGTGTTTCCATCGCAGATGTTTATTGCTTTAGATGTTAGTTATATTCATTTAAAACCCCCAATTGAATGTGCAAAACTACTAACCATGTTTTTTTTACTTATCGCCTTATCGGCAACACCGTATGTCTCCGCTAGTCCGTGGCGAAGTCGACCACAGACCATTTGCTTTGTTACGCCGTAAAAAAGGCACGTTGACGTGTCCGCCATGTTGTGAGTGGCAAGTTTTATATGGAAAACCAATGCAAGCATAGTCGGGAACTGGATTTTCGAAATAAAAGAATCATTACAAACTTCATTCAACTACCTTTGACGTGTTGGTTTGTATTAAATACCGTGTGTTCATTTTGGTGTCATCACTGAGACATAGTATCGAGAAAATAAAATAACATAATGTGATTAAATATAAAGGACATTATTTTACTCCTGGAAATATCCCGAAGAAATGTGAAACCTTAAAATCTTGTTTTTCCAAACAACAACAACAACAACAACAACAACAACAATAATAATAATAATAATAATAATAATAATAATAATAATAATAATAATAATAATAATAATAATGAAAATACAGTCAATAATAATCAGAAGAAAACAAGATAAAATAAGACTATGGTATGAACAATAAATATTACAAACATAAAAATGAAGTCTTTTTATTTTTACTACTACTACTACTATTATTATTATTATTATTATTATTATTATTATTATTAGTAGTAGTAGTAGTAGTAGTAGTAGTAGTAGTAGTAGTAGTAGTAGTAGTAGTATTTCAGCAATGATTTGTTTCATTTCAGATTTAAGTGGCGAGTTTCTATGTGGCACATTATGCCTTGCAATACCAAAATTGACCAGCAGGTGTCACAAATACCTTGAGATTAAAAAGAAAATCGCTTATGCAGAGATTCAACGCACTGACATTTATGCTGAATTTTAATGCTTAACTGAATACAATTTGGTATTTAAGGTATTTTATATGTAGACAATTATTCGAGTCATTCACTCTTCAAAATTAAAAAAATTATATGTTCTTCACTCATTGTCATAGCAACTTGTAGAAATTATTTCTATTTATTGTCGCTGTATTTCATTAAACTATTTTTCCTGTCGGTGTTAAAGAAATGTAAGAATGAGAAAGTGCACAAAGTGCCTGGGTGGGAGGGATTCCAGCCGCAGCAAACCAATGTATCCTGCAGAGCTCAGAGAGGCTGGGTTAAACTTTCCAAGAGTTCAGGCGGAGAGAAAAGCGCATCTCTGTTTCGGGTACCTGAAGAGCATCGCCTCAGACACGAACCGACCTTCCGACTTTGCTTTATGGGGATTTGTTCAATCACAATAAAAAACGGAAGACTGACAAACATTTAAAGGGATATCAACTGGACGGCTGGTGTTTCAGAAATGGCTTTGTCTCTCCGAAGCAGGTGTTTGGTTTTGCTGTGCTTGACAGCTGTTCATTGCGGCCATGCAGCTCTTCAGGTAGGAAAAATTTAGTCAGCTTTATGTCTGAAGAATCTGTATAAACAATACTGATGCAATGCATGTATGCCAAACACCTCTGATATAATACACCACCTCACTAAATTATACTTTTTGAACTCTCTTCCATATACATTCTTTATGATAAACCTGTATAACATACATACAAAGTGGCAAGAAAATGATAAGTTCCCCCCACCTCTTCCATAAATAATCATTTGAAAAGTTTGGCACATGCTTCTATTAAGCCCTCCAGGGCTGCACATTTTGTTACTTCTGCAAATCCTTTGGCATGAATTTATTTGTGCCTTTTGAAAGACATGAATACATTGAGATTATAACTACTCCACTGTAGCTCAGGCTGAATGTTTGGGGTCTTTGTACTGTGAAAAGACAAAACCTGAGCCCGGCCTTCACCATCACCCTGTATTTTTCTTCATCTACCCACTCCAATCAATTTCCCTGTCCTTGCTATAGGACCCCACAGCATGATGCTGCCATCGCTATGTTTCACTTGTGGGATGGTGTGTTTGAGAAAATATGAGTTGCCTTTCTGGAGCCATAAGACCTAGATTTTTATGATGTTCACTATTGTACTCTGACAGACTATGAGGTGTTTACTGATTTTGAGAAATAAATACTGAGAATAAATTACATGCACTTTGAAGCATGGAGCTCTGCAGGTTTAGTGCGCTTCTGGAGACAGACGACAGCCCAAAAAAATAGATGTCTGAATTGATTTATTCACAGATGGACTCTGTTATTAAACGTCACAACTTCCTGAAGGTACTTGGTTAAAGTGGTGCTTATTTAGAAGGTCTGAACACAAAAAAAATGTCACACTTTTCCGAATTTTATTTGGAAAACATTTGGAAAAACATTTATTGTTGCTCTTCCACTTCACAATTTCACCCAACTTTGTTTTGGTCTACAATGTAAAATCCTGATAAGACACGCTGCAGTTTGTTTTGTGGATGTCACTGTATTTATTGTTAAATATATTTCACAAATTATTCTCATATCTTAGTGGTCTTGTTCATTTTCTTTTCCGACTTGCATCAGCCGCTGTAAGGCACGTTGGCTGTGTCACTTCTGTGATCGTATTTTACAGTTTTCACTATTGGGGAAACTACTTCATGCTGTTTGAAAAGAGAAAAAAAAAGAAAAGAAAAAGTTACATCTGGATGTGAATCTTCCCATGTCTTGTCAGCTGGTGGCATTTCCTCTTTGCCTGGAGCAGGTAAAATAAGCACAGGCCAGACTCTGAGCTGCACTTCTAATGTACTGAGACTAATTGCAATTGTACAAAGCCTCCCTATGCTAGAGGAGGAATTTAAGGTATGCTGCAAGGGGAAATTGTCCCAGTGAGCTTGTGATTAACAACCCTACTGAAAGGATTAAAGGCACTTTCTTTGAGGAATTCTGTAAAGGCATTTTTTTTTTCTCCAAAGCAACTGTGGCACCCGTGCTATTTTTGAGCTGGATTATCCAATGAACGTGTACCTTTACCTGCGGTTTTGCAAAAAACAACAACAAAAATTAAAACAAAGGCAGAGAAACAACATTTTGGACTTAAGTTTCCCCTGACATCTGCCAGACATCTTTAGTCCAGCTGCGTCTGCCACTGGGGTTGTGGTAATGGAAGCGAAAGGAGGTGAGGGGAGTCAGAAACCGAGATGGCTCAGCTGTGGGGTCTAAAATCAAACCATTAACCACAACAAAAATATGTCATTAATATGACATATTTCTAATAGTTCTAATTACACGGAAAACAGTTTGTTACCATGGGAACTCTGTTCCATGCTAACATATTTTTATTACAAATTGCCTCATCCTTCACATCTGGATGACGTTGTTTATTCACCACTCATGTTTTGCCACCATTAAACTGAGGTAACCTCTGCCCTCATGCCTCCACTGCATTCAAAGATTTTCTTTCCTGCCAAGACTCCTTTTTACTGCTAGCTCGGCTCATGGCCCATCACGTTTTACCAGCAGTCCTGCATGGATAAGCACCAGGTGGTGGGAGTGCTGCGTCAGATGGAGAAGTTCTTGAAAGGCCAGGAGATCCGGTTCACAGAAGGTCTCCGAATCATGAAGTCAAAGCTGGCGTCGCTTCAGAACTCCGTCTCCAAGTTACCTCAAGCTGATCAATCAGCTGGTGAGTAAAAACAGATCATCATCAGGATTATTGTTAGAGGTTCCTGTGTTGACAATAACTTCAAGAAAATCTGATTTTATTCAGTTTATTTAAATATCCTTGATTAGACTGAATTATTATTTATGCTAAAATACGATGTGGCATGATTTGTACAAAAGACCAAAAAACACAATCTTAATTTCTTGGAATTAAGATTGTGCTTGCTGTGCTTGCTGAATGCACTGTTTATTTTTCTTGCCAAAGTTATTTTCATTTTGGATCCATATCAAGATCATGAATGTCCTCAAAGGATTGGTTGTTGCATTGATAAAACCTGTTAAACTGCCAAAATATGAATAAAGAGCTCTCTCTGCATTCATACTTAAAACTAAATAATATTGGACATCTTTACACCTTGACAATTTGACAGTATACAGATAAAAGCTGATGTGATTGATAAAATAACTATTTTTTGAAGGTCCTATTTATGTGTGCCTGTAGAGTGCAGAGCACCATATAAAAAGCTATGCCAAGCCAGATTTGGCCCCCCGAGCCTTCAGTTTGGCTCATAATCTACGTTATTACTCGTAATACTCAGTATTTTATTATAACATATATTTGCAATGGATTTTGAAACAACAATGTGCCAGAAAAGTATCCAAAACATCCAGAATTTTTGGAACAGTTCCAAAAATCAGGTTATTTACAATGCAGTCAGTGCAAAACAAAGTTTCATGCTGTGCCTTCAAAACTAAAAATTTATTTGAAAAGTTTCACAATTTGTCATTTTATGACCACAAATTTGAATGTATATGATAGGAATCTTATGTGAGAGACCAACAGGAGGTCCTGCAGAAATGATCAGGATAGGATTAATGAGAAAAGCAGCCAACAGGCCCATAGGAAGGAGCCGCAAAGATTGACGGTTATGGAGGAACGTCCACAAATCTGACCTGAATTCACGGGAAAAGTGATGACAAGAAAGCCACTTCTTATGGAAGAAGTTGCTTTTGCAAAAATAAGATCAAAATTAAAACATTTTACCTGCATACAAAGAGCCATATTTAGCATAGCATATCAGCCTGAACAATTATGCCAGAATCTTGCTATGCGGTGCGCTTAAAGGAGATGGTGTTAAAATTGTAGCTGTAATATCTATACAAATGCACATCATGGTTCTCCAATTATTACAAAAAAAATCTGTCTTTGTAGTTCTAACGTGACAAAAAGTGAAAAAAATTCAAGGGGTCTGGATTCTTTTACAAATTCCTGGATGTCTGCTCTGTCTGAGGATTTCAGTGAAGGACGGTCAAGTGGAGGAAAACCGAACACTCCAAAGTATCGGGTTTACAATATTTTGGAAAAACTCGCAAGTTGAATTTGATCTTCAAAAGAGGTTTCACTCAGTGAGTGACAACAGAAAGCCAGATGAAGCTTTCTGTGCTGTTGTATAATGGAGTCATCCTGCAGTTCAAGACTTTCTCAGTTGCAGAGCTTGTTACTTGACAGGGGAAGTGGATTTGTGGAATTGTGTTGCTTGGCGGCAGACTCCGGGACAAATTTGTTCGTGATGGACCCTCTGGCTCATAACTCTCTGAAGAGTGCTGCACAAGGCAGGAAGACGCTGGTATTTTATAGAGAGCAGTAAGACCTCGATAAAGACTCACAGAAACCTCAAAAAAACATATAAATTTTGCATTTACACGTTCACAAGCCAGCTTTATTTTCCCATGGAACATATTAGACTGAGGAACAACCTCCAGATTTTATATATTGAAGTTGGATAAATGATTAATAATATTATTTCACCTGCGTTAGGAGTAATAATATAGTGAATATGTTTCTACTTTGAAATCCTTAATTGTTTTTCATAACAACAGTTGAGGAATTTTGTGGCTGAGTATTTTTAGCTACTCTGCTAAAGATAAGTAAAGTAGAAAGCCTCGAAACAAATCTTATCCCTGTTAATGTTTTGTGAAAAGCTCTTTTGGCCGCAGGACAACACTTAAGTCTTCTCCTACACTATTTCACATGGTTGGAGCACACACAGAGCAAGAAGTTTTTTAACTTTCCTCCTTTAAAAAAATCTCTCTAGATCATATAGAATTAGGAGTTTATGAATTTCTCTACTCAGCTAACTCCACAATTTTGTATAGAAAATGTTGTGCCTGCTGAACCACTTCTGTGTAGAATAACAGCCCTATATGCCGATATTTGAAGTGTAAATGTGATTTTGTTTCAAACACATCATGATGCTGTGCACTGTAGCAAGACTTCTGAGGCCCACAGTATCACAGATCCTCCACCTTACAAAACAGTGGATATAAAGGGCTTTAAGGAAAACCTGCTTTAGATTTAATTTAAAGAAAAATTAAATCTTAATGTCATCTCAATGAAACACACAACCAGTGAAATTTCCAGTAGAGTTTTCAAACTCTGTTTTCTTTTGTGATGGTAGGACAGGAAAGTCAGTTTTCTGGTTTGCCTTAGCATGTCGATGACATTGAGTAGATGTTGTAGGGACCACAAAATTTTTTTTAGTGGGGGTTAACAAGAGCATTACTATTAACCCAAATTAATTATTGCTACGACTGCAGATATGGTTTCATTTAGGTGAGTTTTAAATTAATTTTAGTTTGTTTCAATACACGTCTGCCTTACTTTAATGGTATGATCTGCTGTATTTTTCTGTTTTAAAGAGTGGTTATAAAATCTGTTTTATATAATATTTAGACCTTAGGGAATCAGTTTGTGGTTACTGGATTATATTCTGATCAATTTAGAAAAGAATAAATAAAGATTATTCAATTAAATTTATTTTACAAGAATATGTTAGCCAATAAAGGTTAATAAAAACTACAAATATTTCCCATAATGACTTTTTTTTTTTTTTGTGGTTTTCCTGTGAATAAATTTACACAAACTGAAAGTTTTTCAGTGCTTCCACAAATGAAAGTGATCTAATTTTAAGGTTTTTTTCACTTCTTCTTTACTAAAAGCACCACTACGTGTTAAGAGTGTGCTGACAACCGGATTAATAGTTCACCAGTAATGTGATGATATGTTTCTGTTTCCAATACATAAACATACAACATGTTCAGAGACGGGTTTAGCAGGCTAAACTTGTCCTGTTGTTGACCTAAAACTGTGGTTTGGACTTCACCAACATTTGGGGAAAAGTCAGCTGGCTAAGTTTTCTTTTTGAAATCACAAAAAAGAAAAAGAAAAACACTTGGAGGAACAATAGAAAGTCTCATTAAAGCCCAAAAAAATCTTTTCCAGTAAACCAGTCTTACATAATGCGATTATTATTCAACTTTTAAAGTATAATAAATGAAATACATTCTGACTTGTAGGGGTTTACTGACCCATAACAAGAGGCTGATCCTGCGCTGGTTGACTGTAAATGAGGCATTTGAACATTTGTTTCCCATGAAGGCTCCGCAATGCCCAGTGGCATTCCTCTGGCGAAGAATGCCAGAGGATGCTGGGAGGCTTTCTCCACATGTGACCCTCCTTCCTCTCCTTCTTTCCCCCACAGCTCCGGCCACCTGCCCCTCCCTGGACGCCCCTGCTCATGGAACAAAGTTCGGTTCGAAGCATTTCGTCGGACACGAAGTCCATTTCGTTTGTTCGCAGGGGTACCAGCTTCTCGGTTCTTCTACGCGGGTTTGTCGCGACAACGGCACCTGGTCTGGTGTCAGTGCAGTTTGTAAAGGTGAGCAGCAATTTATGGAGAAAAATCATAACAGTAAAAAGTAATTTATTTTACACATTTTGTCAAAAATGTTCAAAAATGTTTAAAGTTGACAGGAAATTTGAAAATACCACTTGATAATCATCTGTTATTGAAAGATTGGACGATTAACACCTGAACACCGACTACAAAAGCCTTAAAAATATTTTCAAAAGACTTACATAAATAAGCAATGCTTAGCCTGGTGGGGACACAAGTAAAGCCTGGTGGCCCGTCAGGCTTATAATACACTAGAGGAAACCCTGCTAATATATGACTAAAGTCTACCAAAGCTCCTGAAATAAATTATTTGGTAGTCTAGTGTTTTGAGGTGCCAATTCAAGATTATACGGCATCTTGCCTCCAATTTCAAAACCATCTGCAAGTCACAATTCACTCATAAGGTGCTGAGAGAAACTTCAACTCAAAGAGCAAACAGATGTTCACAGATGAGAGAAAGAAAAGATAAATCTTCAGAGTGACTTTGGTGACCTGAATGAAGCACTTGTTAAATTGGGATTAAATGTCTCTGATCACAGAATAACACCTGTACTACATTCCACTGTGGGGTGCCTTCCCCTGTTTCTCTTCTTCATTTCCATCAGAGCCTGGGCTACTGTAAGATAAACCACCAGCTCTCCTCCCTGCTGCTCATGTTTCTCCAGTTCTTTGTCAGCGCTCCATAGATGGGGCGAGGGCCAACCATTATAACCAGCAGTGTTTTTTAGTGCAGAAATATGTTAGGCATGCTACTGATAGTCATTTCAGCCTAAACTGATGGCGAGCTTTCCAAAAACATTCAAAGTCGAACATGAACATGAATTTATTGACTTTTCTGGCTAAAGCAACACCATGGGGCTTTACTCTGCACAGTAGAGGATTCCTGCTCAGCAAAAGAGGCCTAGGTTTGCTCATTCTCCAAAAAAGCAATGACAGAGGGTGAAAAACCTGAATACTAAAAGCAGTTTAAAAATATCTAAGTGCGGCTTTTCATGACACAGTCCAGTGGTAAGCACTGGAGAAGCCAAATAAAAATGAAAGAAGCTGCTTGCCATTTGGTTTATAGTTTAAAGGGAAGCAGCTGCTTTGTATTTCCCCCATCTACTCAGTTCTGAGAGTTAACAAGAGGAAAAATATTATAAGGCTTACTATACTATTTGATCATTTTTTCTGTGTATAGGTAACAGTGAGAAGAATAAGTGTTGTCGCCTGTAAGAATATGGCTTTAATCATCCCAGAGGAGGAACCTGAAGCGTTTCAGCAGAAGTAGTGGTCTATGACAAACAAATCAGAGGTGTTAAAACATTGAATAAAATATATCAATCTATTAATCCATTTTCAACACATTCCTAATCCTTGTGGGTTTTAAGCAGTGGTGGTTTCTATCTTCAGTATCGCTAAAGACAGGTGTGAAGGTATGCATGTCTGCAGAGGGCCTGTAAAAAGCAGGCTTTTTTGTGTTTTCTTTAAAAGAAATGATATTTTGTTTTCTTTTCATCTGCAGATATAAGCGAGTGCTCAAGTAACCCCTGCCAGAATGGAGGTACGTGTGTGGAAGGTGTCAACCAGTACAAATGCACCTGCCCCCAGAACTGGAGCGGCTCTCACTGCCAGCACCAAACCCAGACTGGTCAGTAACCAGATGTTGCTTGGTTTGTTTGCAGCTGCATGTCTGCAAATTCGATCTGACTTTTTAACCACGTCCCCTCCCTGACGCAGCACCGCCCGAGTGGAGCGTTATGAACGACCCGGCGTTCAGTCGGCGACCTCGCTGCGCCCAAGTCAACCAAGCCCAACACTGCAGCTGTGATGCAGGCTTCCACATGAGTGGCACGTCTGACAACAGCATCTGTCAAGGTGAGCTGTAATTATGCGCTAAATGAATTAATCCCTGTGGGGAAATTCTCCTTCGGCTAGTCGTTCCCTTAGGGATGTGAGGTCAGCCACAGAGCAGCTCCCTGTGGCTGCATGGCTGGCTGCAAGTAGCAGATGTTGCGCAGACTTTGCAGCAGAAAAATATCACTGAAGGCTCAGTTTTTTTTTCCCTCCTTTGCAACAGGGAGAGTAATGTGTGAAGCTGTTCTGTGGCAAACAAAATAATCTCCTTTAATGGCCAAAAGCTGATTAGCATACATTTAGGTCAGAGTTTAGTTGTTTATGTTTTTACGTCTTGAGTAATATTGTGAAAGTGGAGGGATTTAACTTAAAAAGAATCAAAGTAGCTCTAACTATTGTTTCTCTGCAGACGTTAATGAATGCGAAGTGTATCGGTTGGACCAAGGAGGGAAACTGTGCGTCCACGAGTGTGTGAACGTCCCCGGCTCATACCACTGCTCCTGTCCCAGCGGTTACAAGTTACTTCCAGATGGGCGGAGCTGTGAAGGTGAGTGGCAGGGTGGAGCTGAGGACAAAGGCTCATTGACGGGGCTTTGGCTGCAGACCCGTGGAGGTATGCATGTCCACCGAGCATGATATCTGTGTTTTCGTAAGAGAAGAAGTCCTCAACAGAAGAGATTTTCTGCTTTCCGCAAAGGTGTCTGTCTCAGGCCTTGCTCTGGCTTTTATGTTTCAACCCTGAAGGTAATGGTGCCTCACAGCTGGAAAAAATGACCTCACGCTTTTTCCTTCACAAGGCCATTCAACGAAGACTAAACTTAAAACCCAAATAGGGTGCAGCGCTCCACCCCCACCCCGGTGTCCACACTGTGGTAACCATGAATCAGGGAGTCGGTTTTTTGTGCCACTGCTGTGTTGTCTCTTCCAGATGTGGACGAGTGTTTGAGCCAGAAGCATAACTGCAGCAGAGGGACATCTTGCATCAACACTGGGGGAGGCTTTCGTTGTGTCAACCCCGAGTGTCCCCGTTCCCATGGCAACATCAGCTATGTCAAGACATCTCCTTTGTAAGTGGGCACAACCCAAAGAGGATGATTTGTTTTAACGTGTTTTTTTTTAGACAAAATAAATTAATATTAAAGCATTACAGTTGAAACCAGATATTTACATACACCCAATAAAGACAGGAAGTTTTAGAGAAAAGATTACTGCAGAAACACAAAATCTTACCAAGTATTTTTCATCTAATTTGTAATAGAAGCTACAGAGATCCATAGCTCTTTTGGGAACATCAGTCAATCATCTAATTGGAATTTATCATGACAACAATAACTCAAAATTGTTATCATGATAAGGAATGTATCATGATAAATGAAAAACGATACAATTAAGGCCCATCCCTAGTTAAAACTGTACCTTATGTCTTCTACCTGCACTAAACTTTTTTTTATGACTGAAAGAACGAGATGACGTAAGTATTTTCCGTGAGTGGACACATTTTGTCTCTTGTGCTGCAGTCAGTGTGAGAGGAACCCCTGCCCCATGGACAGCCGCTCCTGCCATCTGGCTCCTAAGACCATGTCCTTCCACTACCTGTCGCTGCCCTCCACGCTGCAGACCCCCTGCCACGCTGTTCCGCATGGCGACCGCCGCCGCCCCCGGCCGCACCGGCCCAGACAGCCTCCGCTTCGGCATAGCGGGCGGGAACTCCAGAGGCACTTTCGTCATGCAGCGCTCAGACAGACAGACCGGTGAGCTGATTCTGGTGCAGCAGCTCCGCGGGCCTCAGGAGGTCAGTGTGGACGTGGAGATGTCCGAGTACGCCGACCGCAGCTTTCAGGCCAAGCACGTGGCGAGGGTCCACGTTCTGGTTTCGCCGTACAGTTTCTGAACCTGGAGGAGATGAAGAGCTCAGACTGAAGCCTGTACAGGAACAAAGGAAGAGTGCACAAAGGCCACTGAGGGGAAAGAGAAAATGTTGCAAACCGTCACAGATTTCTATCCAGTATGCTTTACGAATGATGCCAGGGTCTTAAACAGTGCTGTTTAAAAGCATAAATTTCTCCTTGCGCTCAAAAGATAATTTGAGTCGATACAAAATGTAGTTCTTAAACAAGCATTTCATTTATTAAAGGTGAAAAAGCTACCACCACCTGCCTAGCTCTATGTGCAGTAAAAGCATTTCTAAGGAATTGGTACTCCTCTCGGCAGCTGGAATGACAGCCAATATTCGCAAATGGAGAAAATATGCAACAGAGCGAACCTTTTCAAATTATACTTGGGGAGCAATAGATACTCAGAGTATCCATTAGTAAGAGGCTGGGTAAAAAAGGCATCCTGTGGGATGTTCCAAAGCCAAAACTATTATGGACCAAAAAAGAGCACAACTATTCACATTTGTTTAAAATAATCAGTTTTGATGGCCACCTAGACATTTATGAAAATTTGGGATACACTTTTAAATCGGCCCCAATTTCCTTAATTTTGGGAGTTCGGTGATGGGCTGACATTTAAATGAGAAACAGGTTTTATCCACCAATCTTGTCTACCTCGGTAAAGGTAGACAAGCCCCTTATCTTACCAGATAAGGGGCTGTGTTTCTATAGTTAGCAACTTTCTAGACAAAATAAATTGTAGCAGTCAAAATCAGAAACAGCAGGCAAGGCTTTCTACGGATTGTGATGGATGATCGGCCAGAAAACTGCAATCGGTGCAGTATTTTGTACACTGCTTAAACATAATTGGAACTTTTTAATAGGTGTGCGTTGTGATACATTTGGCATAAAACAAAAGCAGCTTTTTAGAAAAGAAAAACCAGTCAAGCCGACAGACATATTGGTGGTAGTGTGATGTTGTGGGCTGCTCTGCTGCTGCAGGACCTGCATGACTTAGTTCAATTAATTGAACCATAAATTCTGCTCTCAACCTGCAGCAAGAAAAAGATGTGGAGGGATGACTTTGAAAAGGGCAATGTATGCTGGAAAACCCTGCAATATGGCTGAAGAAGGAAATATTCTGCCAAAGAAAAATCTCATTGCCCGTCATCACAAGCCTTTGATCCCCAACATTGGCACAGCTAGTTATTAGGCTCAGGGATGCAATTACTTTTTCACGCTCGGCCAGCTTGGTTTGGATGGCTTTTTTTCCTTTGATGAATGTAAAAACTGCATTTTATGTTTTGCCAAATGCAAAATACTTTTTCACAGCACAGTTTATGAAGTGTGGTTCCGAAAAAGCATTACATCTGTATGACAACCTGTGCTGCAACTTTTAAATGCATCTCTGCTTCAAAACACACCTGAGTCAAATAATGATGTCATCAGCGTCAAGATGAACTCACTGCCTTCTGAGGAGGAGATTCAGTCATTTGATTCAGGGGCCACCATGGAAAAAACAGTTGATCTAACTTTAAAAGAGTTAATTTGTTGCAGGTAATCAAATTTATCCAATATATCAAGTTGTCACATTAAACAAACATGAATAAAGACAGTTTGACAAGCTTAATTCGATTACATGCAACAAATTAATCTTTTTTTTTTTAATTATTTCCCTGGTAGAGGATCTCACGCAAGGGGCCTCATAAACATCCTGTCATGGCATTAGTGCTTGTGTGGCTCTAATTTATTGGAAATATTGTTGCTGGATTTTGAAGTGTAACATATTATGTGCAAGTCATATCATATACTGTATATTTGTGATTTTGATTTTGTTTTGTTCCAGCTTGCACTCATCTTCTGCCAAACAGCTGCTGCAGCATTTATCTCTCTGTCATATTCTGCATGTTATGCAGAAATACTTTTGAATTTTTTTTTCACAATGCAGCTGAATTTGGCGCATTTACTGACACACTTGCTGGTCATTTTGAATAACTCCAACATTACTGCAATAAAGCCAGTCCAAGGTTTCAGCATGCATTAACAGAGCCTTTCTTGATGCTAGACAGAGGGCTATTAAATGTCCTCTCGGCGGTATTTGTTTCATTCAGCTGCCACCGGGGAGTGAATTTTAATGAGTGAAACCCAAATCTGTGTATAGCTGATAAATGAAGGCTGGATGACTGCAAAAGCTTTTTTCTTGATGAAAGGATGAAAGGCTGGAGAAGAATGTGCGTTCAATAATCCAACCCATGCAGGAAAAAAAAACTCCTTGGCGATTGCAAGCCAAAGCATTTCCCAAATGTCTTGGAAGGGGAAAAGACGACTCTCACACTATTTTCATTTGACATAAGAAGAACGAACACTATTTTCATTTGACATAAGAAGAACGAACACCAACTGTCACATCTTAAAAACATATCTCACCGCGTATTTTGGTGAGAGAGAGAAAATGGGCTAATGCTCGCCACATGTGTCGTCCTCCTCGCGTGTCTCGGTCCAGGGGGTTACGTAGCAACGAAAGAGACCGAGAGGGCCGCGTGCGTTCAGAAAATCAAAACACGTGTCCCGAAGATACGATACACTGTGTTCCCAAGATGCCTCAGTGTCAGTGATGACATTTTTATTTTGTTTTATTTTATTTTATTTCATTTCAGTTGGAAGGACATTACAACTGGAGTGCAGTGAAACATTAAAATACTATTTGAAACTTTTTTTTTTTTTTTTAACGGTTTATCAGATTAGATTGGGACATTCACTGTTTGCCTGTTTATAAAATATTTGAAAGAAAACGCAGCTTGAGAAGCTAAAGCCTGGTGTAACGCTAAACGACATGTTTGCAAAGCAGCCAATCCTGACGCGCCGTTCATTTTTCATGCCAGTGTTTGGCTGTAGCTCCGCATGAGTTTCACTGGTTGTGCTGAGAAGGTTTAAAGATTTAGTTTATATTAAGGTATATTTGGTGCTTGAACAATTAACATGCCCAGTTGTTTTCAGAGGGGGTCTCATGCATTTGTGGATTTAAGCTGTTTGCTAAAAGTAAATAAATAAATAACAAAGTAATGGTGCGCTCCAATTGTGGTCGCTACTCGGGAATTCAGTCTTCCCAGTATTTTGATGATGCCATCATGCAGCACGCTTCAGTTCCTGCATCTTTGCTTGGTGGTTCCTTAATGTCTCATTTGGTTTGGGGGAGTTGCAGATTCAGTAAGATGGTTTGAATCTTGGCCATAATTAGGTGTCCCAGCAGAAGAATGATGCCAAACATACCTTATAACCGGTTTTGGAAAAGAAAATGGGGGATAAATCTTAAACTCAAAAGACTTTCCCAAAATCCGCGACCTCAACCCTTGGACAAATCTCAAAAGCTGGGTTCTTACCAAGAAACCAGCCTTTACAAACCAGAGCTTTACAATCTCTCATAAGACGTTGAGCCAGAATTGTGAAAGAAGTGTGTTGATGGCAACAAAAAAATGTGGTGATGTGTTAAACCAGATATTTGTGGGTGGTTTAAATTTGAACCTGTATGTGTAAGAGAAAATTCACAACAGATTCAAAATCATTAACTATCCAAATAGGTTAGTTAGGGTACCGGTACTATTTTTATGTTTCAGTGAATATTTTTGTCATTTTGATTTTAACTTTAGTTGAATTCTCCTTTTTCTTTAAAATGGTACGGTAAAAACAACCAGTGAAATTGTAAATGATAAAACATGCTCCTGAATTCAAATAATATTTATTGAGTGCATTGTACAGCTTGAAAAAAAAAAAGGAAACCCTTGATATTGCGGGGTTGAATTGCAATACTTCAGGTTGATTTCAGAACGGAAAACGACAAGAAAGATGAGTTTTCTTATCCAAACACTTCCCACTTGTGGAATCATAAAAGAAGAAGAAAAAAACAGAACTGAGCCAAAACCCGCCTGTACAAATAATCCGAGGTCAGCTTCAGGTGTCTGCAGTTTTAAATAACAGGACAATTTGCCATCACAAGCACAAATATTTCCAGGTTTCCAACCAATACAAAAAAAATGCAATGAGGATTTTATAAACCCTTTCAAGTGGTCACCTAGTGCTGACCACATTACTCATAATGTGTAATGACGTCGCCAAGACAAACATAACAAGCTCTGCTGTTAGATTTAGACGACGTGCAGACATATAAAAAACAGGCAGGTCATTTGAAAAGAAAGTCAGAAAGAATAAGACTGAGACAACATGTTTGGTACTAAGGTTTCTGTGAATGCAATTATTTTATCAGTAATCAACACAAACATTGCAAAGAAAAAACCTGCAGACTGAAGAATATTTTAGGACAGTGCAGAGCATATGGAAGCAAACATCATAAACACACGTTACAGTAAACATGGGGAAAACGCAAACAATAAACGCACAAGTGCACTTGAAACACAAATAAATAATGAAAAAAAAAAAAATCACTAAACTTTGTATTAACAGAGATACAGCATATTGCTCCACATCTCATGCTCCCACCCACACAGTAGTTTCAAAACATTAACTCTAATTCTACACATCTCAACTAACCCAGAGACAATTAAATTTATGCAAATCCTTAATTTTTTCCCTCACACACATTCACTAACCCTGGGGATGTTGGGTCGTTTCAATCTGAGACACAAAAATATCCTTTCACTCAAGTTGTTCTCAGAAACACATCAAACGAGCCCTGACAAATAAAAGACAGACACATAGGCACAGCTTTGATCCTGAAAGTGCATAAGAGCGAAAGATCTATGCAAAATGACCATTTTGCAGTTTAGAAAGTCGTTTTTATATCTGGTAAAAACAGGATGCTCAGGACCCTCCAGGTTTATGCAAAACGGATTTCCCCGACTTCTACAAACATCGCCAAGTTTTGATATAAACCAAAATCCTGATCTGATGTTAAATAACGACTATAGTGTAGTTAAAATCTGTCTTGTGGCCGTAAAATAACTTCCATTTATAATTTTTTAAATACATATTGGGAGAAAAAAAATTCTTTCAGATATTTTGAAGAGTTAAATCCTATCATCCTATCTTATATTTGAGAGTACGCTTATCCATGGAGAGGCTCTCTCCAGTAAAATACATCTATAGTGTACAACAGAAATAAATATATAGCAGGAAATACTCTCTTTGGAAAGCTAAAAACCGATGAAAAAAAACAAAAATAAAATATAAAAGTGAATCTTTTGGTCTGTAAAAAGACAAGAAATGTTTCTTTCGGATAGACAAGGTAAGAAAAACATGGAAAGTAGCTTCCCCCCAAAACTGTGTTGCCTACACAACTCTGTGAGGTCGCAGCTACTTCAGAGGATGCCCTGGAAAAAAAAAGAAAAGAATAAAAGAAATAAAATAATGGCACTCCACCACTGTCCACTAGAAAAATCCTGGTGGAAACTGCTTCAGTGTCAGGAGCAGCTGCTGTGCTGCTGGAGGTTGTCTGCATCACTCCAGCTTCGACATCTCATACTTTGTCGTCATGATTTCCTGGAAAATAAAATGCAGCAATTTTTATAACTTTTTTTTTTTTTTTAATTGTATTTATTTAAACCAATCATCTGAGGCTCAAAACCCAAACTGATAAAACGCCAGTAGAAATGAGTGCAGTTGAGTGTCTCCTTTAGTGGTTTCAATCTTTATAAAGGTTTTTCATACCTCATCAGAGTCGAGCAGGACTGGAAGGGCTCTGTGGGGTTGAAATGAGAAGCACACTGTTACAATCACACATGCCTCAAGTGTAAAAATAAATCCAGAAGAAGAAGAGAATAATTCACTGCACTTCTAAGGATGCTTACACATCAGTAAGAGAGCTTGGAATGTTGTCCTCCACCCACTTCAAGTCTTCATCCTGAGCAAGTAAGAAAAACAAAGAATCAGAGCAAATACTGCCACCTGCTGATACAACACACACTGAAAGACTTTTATTCTAAACGTTGCTCTTTTATTATTAACTTATTATTAAAGGAAGATGCTGAATAAACAAGTTAAGACATAATAAAGTGAACGTTGCAGCGTTACTCACTGGGTTTGTTTCTGGAGGCTTCGCCGTGCCGTTTGTCTCAACCTTGGCTGATCTCAACTTTATGCCATCTGCTAGAATTTTAGGAGAGAAATCAATCAACAAATGTTTACATGCCTTTCGGATAAAGCTGCTATGATAAAACCGTACCAATGTTTGAAGACGCGATGAACTCCTCAATCTCCTCGTCTTCGGAATCATCAATGAGAGGCGTGAACGCATACCTGTTAGCAAAGGAATAACAATTAATGCAGCTGATTAATTAGTTAAGGGTAGTTTAACAACCTGCCTGAACTGCTTCTTACCTTTGGTTGTTTGCGGACGGCCGCCATAAAAACATTATGACGAGCAGAACAAAGGAGAACAAGAATCTCCAGAAAGCGTCCTCAACCCAAACCTCGATCCAGTCCTAAGAATTCAAATGTAGAGATTTAAAAAGAACTAAATAAATGAGCAAAAGCCACAGAGGTACAACTGGAAAAGAAACAAAGTATGCTTACAGACTGGCAATCTGCTAAGTGCAACTTTTTAGCAGACCAAGCCATAAAGATGATAGAAGCTGAAAGGGAAAGACGACAGTGAGAAACTGCATTGTGTGATTTTTCATTAAAGGTTTTTGTTTTTTCATTTAATAAATGTTCTCAAAGGTTGTTTTTTTTTTTCTGAACACAAACCTGGTTGGCATGGTAACTTTGCTTTATTACAGGTGAATAAGGACAGGTGCAGGACTTACCAATGACGGCGAATATTAGCGTGTTTGTAAAGTGCCTGTAGAGCGACAGCTTCACAGGGTTTCTCCTCAGCTTCAGAGTCTTGATGGTTTGAGCTAAGCTGACAAAGATGTGGCAGTGGTAGTCAAGGGAAACAAACAACTGGCATCACATGGAAACCAAAGTAAAACAAAAAGGTCCATTTGAGTCTATAGGTTAGTTTGATTTATTTACTGCTGCTGAGAAAAAACTGCTGAGCTCACCATTACTGGCCTATTTGTTCGGCAGCCATACTGGGGTTTGAGGCCCTGGGTGCTGAGAAATGTCTGATTTTGTAGAGATATATTTTTTCATATAGATTATTATTACAGGGAATCGTCACCCATTCACAGATCGGGATTCAGAGATTTTTCTATGAAACGTGACTCAAAATTATTCTTGGAAAATTTACAAATTGTTTCAGGCAGGAGATCTAAAACATTCAAAATAAAATGCCGCTTTCAGGCTGAAAATATCTACTTGCAATGCCCTCCACTCTGCATGTCAGTAAATATTAGGTATATTTGGTGTTTGAACTTTTAAAATAAGCAGTTCTAAATGTTTTTAGATGGGTTCTCCGGTATTTATCGATTTTATTTATTCACATGCAGCTATAGACTCTGTCCTCCAGCAAATACTAGGGGATCCACTGGACCAGATTATTTGGATCTTTACATTTAGACTCTGAATTGCACAACCTTTTAGTAAATACTTTCATAATAAGACATAATACTGAGTTCTTTCCAAATCTTTTGTAAAAACTTTTCTACTTTTGACATGTGGCTTTTACCAAATACAAAATAAAATATTACTAGAAGTTACATGACTCATGGTTTAAAATAACCATGAATCATGGTTATTTAATAACCATGATAATAATCATAAGCTGCCTATATGTCAGCTTATGATTAGAAAGTTGTTTGTTTGTAAAAATGTTCAAGTTAAAGCTTGAATACCATCTGTGAAATCAACAACAGTAAGTTTCAATGTGAAATAAGTTACTCAGATCCTCAATAGTTCAGTCTGACATCCAAAGGCATAGTTTGTGCAACACCAGCCAGACTAAATACAGGAAAATGTCATTTCACAGGAAAGGAATAGAGAACAGTTGAATCATTCACAGAAAAAAAACAAAAACAAGCAGGTATAGAATCAATGATTAAAGTGAATTACTTCCTCTCAGATGCAGGATAACAGAGAAACTAGACTTAAATTATATTACAGTTCACCCATTTAAGATTTAGGGATCAGAAGGGAACCACACAGGGAAAGGTTGCAGGAGCACAAAAGGATATCCACCAGCATAAAGAAGAATCAAGCAGAGCCAGGGGAATGTTGGCCAACAGAGCCAAGTCAGAGTCTTTAGTCTGGAGGGGAATCAGAGTGCAAAGGACACAAAAAAGAAGAGAAAGATGAGGGGAAAAAAACCTCAGATTGGATGGGAGATAAGAAAAGCAACACAGCAACCAAAATATTTGACTATTTACCCAAATGGAAATAAAAAAAACAAATCATCAGTCCCCAAAAGGAAGAGTATCCAAAATCCACTGGCTCAGAGCATGAGCACTTCATGTTTCATTAACTGCTGATTATTGCAGCTGATGAGTTTACTGGAAGGATATGAACCAGATGGCGCAGGAATCAAACACAGCCAGAACAATGGCTGTAATGAGAGCGGGGCCATTGTCTTGACCCTTCAGTATGAATCCCAAAACATATTGAGAAAAACAGATTGTGATGTCACGCAGTAGTCTGAAGAAGATCGATAATAGTTTATTTGGGAACAACTTCTATAAAAAAAAATAGATTTTTTTTCCCCCTCGGTTTTGTTTTGTAAAAATTATTCCCAATTAAAGACGGCGAGAGCTCAACTCACCCCTGTGATCCTCAAGACGCCTTCAATGCTAGCAAATGCAAAGTAAAGGATGCCGAGTCCCACGACTCTGTGCATCACGGTCCCGAGCCGCGGCCTGAAAGAAACACAACAAAAACATGAAGGTAAACGCTTAATATTTCAAAAACAAAAAAAGTATGACTGCATTACAGAAAATGAGATACTTTATGATGCCGTATCCCAGGCTGACGATGATGACAAGAAGTCTTGCCAAAGTCCTCTTGAGAGCAGAGAGCAACTCTGCAAAGATCAACAAGCCAGGAGCTGCAGAAATGGGAAAAAAGCAAAACAAACAGAAAATTACATTTCAAGATTTGCTTTATGGTTCTAAATGTGTATTTTGCATTTTTTTTATAAGTCTGCAGTGTTGTTAATTTGACTTAATTCTGTTCCTTTATTGTTCCCCACAAAATAATCAACCAGAGTACTTGAAAGGGGCTGCATAAAAACCCATTTCGCTGTTTAGAAATCAAATTTTTTCATAAGAAATTTGCACATTTTTTAAAGGATGCTGCTTATTGTTTTAAATAACAAAGTCAGATATAGTTTGTGTGGTCATCTAGAGACACTCACAGGCAGAGCCGACGACATTGGTGTTCTCATATTCGGCGCAGAAGAGCGCCTTCTCCACCATACCGAGGAAAATGACTCCAGCTATCCAGAACTGGATCCTGAGCAGATCCTTCCAGTAGCAGGCTGCCCAGACGAACCACAACAAGGCGTACAGGATGTACACGACGCACATCACCATGTAGAACTGCAAACGGAAAGACGTTAGTCGATAATCACATCAAATATGGAAGCAGTTTTTCTCCATTTATTAGAAATTTCTCAAGACATTCTCCACTAATGTCTTGAGAAGGTGCTTTCCTTGCATTTTTCCTATTCAGAGTACAGAGTTGGGTTTAGATCTCTAAGCTGCCCCTCACTCTAACATCCAAAAACTCAGAGATCTGCTTTTCAATTCATAGATTCAAATGTAATTACAAAGAGACAGACTTAACATTTGCAGCAATACATCAAATGGGAATGAAAAATAATCTTAAAATTAACATGAAAATGTGTATGTGGCACAAGTTGCAAAACTAACTCCTAGTTTTGTACTTACGATCATGAGCGGCCACTCTGTGATAGAAATGTAGCCGTGTTTCCCTCTCATCACCACATTAACTGGAAACAACAACATCCAAGCATCACATAAACTCTGTAGATGTCTGACATTAAGGACATTATGAAGCCTTGGCTGATTTCCAAACCAGCCTTTTATGGTGAAATAGCTGACCTGTTAAATTCCAGCTAGCCTCGTTAATATCAGGAATGACTTTAACCACCAGTAGGTAAGGCCCATTCCTCCATGTGGTGGCTATGACGTTCTCTTTGGTGCTGTCAACGTTGTACTCATCTGAAATCCAGTTAGGGTCACTTTTTTCCTGCAAAGTTTCATAAGTAATGCAGGAGCAATAAATCTTTGGACAGATTTAACTGCAAGACACTGTGGACAGACAGGTGGACATAAAAACGCTGCAAAAAACACAAAATCTGTTATTACAGACCTATTTTGTGCTCAGTTTTTAGTGCAAATATCTTTTCACACTTGGCATAAGACAAAACTAACTTACAAGCAAATTTTAACAAATACGTAGGAATTAATCATTTTTACTAGATTTCCTCTTATAACATGGAAAAAATGTTTTGTTATAAGCAAAATAATATCAATTGTCAATATTAAAGAATTATTGACTTAAAACCTTATATATCTTGCTCTAAAGTTAGTTGTATGCTACTTTTGTCTTATTTACAGTGAACTGAGATGTTTGCGCTAGAAACTAGACAAAAATACTTGGTGAGATTTTGTTTTTCTGCAGTGAATGAACATATTTCAACAGTCTGGAAAAGCATTTTCCCATCCAAATCCAGATTTGGAATAATATTAAATGAAACATTGCAGTTTTTTAGACTGTGTAGGGATTTTTAATCTTAACCTTTAGTTTTGATGTCTTTATATAAAGTAAGAAGTGAAAAATATTTAAGTTTTCTTACTGGTCCTTCACTCCCATCTGGTAGAATAACAGACCGTGGTTCTGCCTTGGCTTTCTGAGAAACAAGAGAAACGATTCTGGGTGATGAGAAAAGTCAGGCTGTTAAATGTGTCGATAATTAATGCTGAAGAACCAACGTAGCAAACCTACGCGGAGCCCAGGTAAGACGCGCAGGTCGCTGCTACACGTAATTGCACTGTGTTTGTGTTCTATGTACTCGCCCGCTGCATTGGGTTTGGGGTCCAGGTTCTCTCCTCGGCTCAGTGGTGTCCGTTCGTACATCTCCTAGAACCACAACCAAACATTTCGTCGTAAAGGTATAAATAAAAAAACTTAACTAGTGAAACTGATGGCTTGGAAGAACTGTACTTACTTCAATATTATTGTATTCATTATAGCAGGGGTGGTATTTTAAAAGCCAGTGGATTGTGAATTTCACCTGCTTGGGACAACTAAAAGACACAACTGAGAAATGAAGATACTTTTTAATGGAGGACACAAAAATGGCAACATTGCAGTTTAAGGCAAAGATGAAAAGAAATTTAGCTGCTTGGATATTTTTCAGACCATCATGGTGTGGAAACTAGAAGAAGCACCAAATTTCACTCTTATAAAGAGACACAATTTTAGAACTACAAGAGTCAAGTAAGTAGGCTGATCACAATAACAAATTTTTACTGGAAGAGAAATTGTTGGGATCCACAATAATATTCTTGTTTTGAAACAATTTTCAATTAATACAACAAAAAATGCATAATAATGCAGGTACACTCTCAAACTAATTCCCAAAGAACATTTAGCAGTGGAACTGTAAGACATTTTAAATATTCAAAATACATAATAAAAAACCAAAACAATAAATAAAATGGATTATAAAGTCTCAACAAAATAAATTATTACAGGACAGCATCATTTTAAAGATAAAGTATACGACACTGACAAGCATTGCAGTGGAAAGTCTGGCAGACAGAGCTTTTACTGTAAAGAGTGATGTTGTAAGTGTAATGTGGATCTTTTCCTGTAACAATGCTCCCTGAAAAAATTACAATTTCTGATTTATCAAGTGACAAATTTATTTATTGCTTGTTGTGACATGCATACAAGAAAGAACAACATCAGTGTGTGCAATATCAGAGCTTACCTTTAAGTACAACATCTGTCTCTGTAAACATGGCTTTCTTTAATATGATTGGTTTTGAGCCCTGCACAAAAGTAAATAAAGCATGTGAGCAAAAACACTGGAGGACAGTGAGGCAAAGGTTACAATACTCTGCATCTTTTGCTGTAGAGTATAAGAGATGATCAGGAAGTAAACCGCAAGCTTCACAGTAGTCCATATGGTTAACCAAGTCTAGACTTAGCTCAATTAATATTGCAACTAAAGTAGAGGAAACTGGATCTTCTCAGATCTCGACTTGAATTATTGATCAAGATGTTTTCCAAGGGCAGACTCCAGGAATTGTGGTAAGAAATAAGATAAGGATCAGCTTTAAATGTTGCAATATAAGAGTTTTTAGAGGAAAAAGAGCCATAATGTTATATTGTAACCCAAACAATTACAGATACGTGGAAAGAAGGGGTAATGAATAACTTTAGGGTTCATTACAATAAATGGTTAAACAAGTTATGTTCAGCTAGAGCTAACTGGAGCTAGTTAGCTACCCATAGATTGTTTCCTAGCATTTAGACTTAATGCTAAGAAACATTAGCATTGTTTCCTAGCATTTACACTAAATGCTAGGAAACAGTCTGCTTTTTTATTTAATGTTTATTAGTACAGCAAAAAAAGAGCAACTGATAATAGCAAAAGGTTAAATCGACACTCAAAATGAATGGCTTCTATCACTAGCACACACTAGGCTCATTACAAGTTAAAATATATAGCCTGATGCAGCTAGCGTTAGCTTGAGGTGCTCCAGTTATCTGCTGCTTCCGGCTAATACTTACATTAACAACCGCAATTTTCCATAGCCCTGTTTCTGGTGCCGCGTCTGTTTCATTTACAGTACCGAGTAAAACTGTAAAAATCACCATCCACGGATAAATAACTCCCAGGCTCGGGCAGCTCCACGTCCTCATTCTGACAGCCGCTGCCATGTTTGCTCATGGCTTTTCCGATACTGGCCTGTAGGAGGCGCCCTGAACACAGCTCACAACTGAGATGAGTGAACTGACACCAATGGCAAGTCAACAAGATGTTTAACACATTGTTTACATATTTAGAAGACTTCTGACGAACTTTAAGCAATTAAAGTTGCTTAAAGTAACTTGGATAAATTATGATCCTTATTTTTAAGCTATAACTTGGACAAAAATGTTAAAACAAGTAGTCCTTTATGGCTAGCTATATTTATTTACTAATGTTTTAAATTTTTAATAATTAAATTGTAAATGTTTAAATGTCAGTGTTTGTTATGCCCGACAGATTAGCACATAATCTAGAGAATATACTTGATAAGTAACCATGCATTTTGAGAGAAATCACAAGCATAATGTTGATTTTTACAAATCTATTTTTTAACTAATGTTTTCAGCGTCCCTGGTCTAAATGAATGATATTGCAGCATTTTTGGACTCAAATGGTTTGAGATAAATTACAATGATTCATCTTCTGCAAAAAGACATCTCCATAGAATGATTATAGAGTATGTTACAGTTTTATACCACTGTACAAACTCTTGCTATTTTTGTGGTATCTTTTAACTAAATAATTTGAAATATTAAAAATAATCCCCTTTATATAATTTAATGAATTATTTAAAGTAGATAATTCATGAGATCATGCATCATCTCCTCTAAATATCAAATTGATAAGCTACAGCAATTAGTTTGATCATTCTTCATGAGAACAAAATTTTATTTTTACAACACAAGATTGTTTTATAGACATTTTGTACATTACCATATTTACATTGAAACACATTTCTCAAAATTCCAACAAGTTTCACAGTTCAGGGAAGCTTATTGAATATGCTCTGAAACATGTTTGAAATTGACATAAATGTGATAAGCTGACCATGTGAAGCTAACACTGCTCATTTAAAGAACGAGGAAGGGCCTTGCGATGCAAAGAGGAAGAACAGTTAGTGCTGGTGAACCTTGGTGAGATGTTTTTACAGCTGGATGAATTTTAGGCTCTAAGTCATTATAATAGGCATGAAGTGTCATCTGAACTGTGCTCCATCCCATCTGCTGCCCGATTTGCTCGACCCAAAGTATTCGTTGACAAAAGCGGCGTGTCCGGCGTGGGAGAGCTCAGGGAGTTGTTAGCGGGGACCACCACGACGTAACGGTCACTTCTATCATCCTCATCATCCCTTTGCTGCCCATGAATGTCTGCTGTAACTACTGTGTTTTCTGCTGCCTCCTGGCTGCAGGAAGGGGAAGAGCTTAACTCCGCCTCTGCTGTGGTCATTTCCTCCAGGTCGGGGTCCTCTTCAGGAAAGCTGGTGTTAATATAAATTATATCTTCCCTGCTAGAACACTCAGGAAGTTTTTCTGCAAGCTTTTCCAACATTTCCCGGAGTTGAGGAAACAGCGGCCTGTCCACCGGATCGGCTCTCCAGCAGCTGTACATGATCTCATACCTAGAAAAAAGGTCAAAGAGAAAAAAAGAGACACAAATCAAAAACAATTTTATGTTTTAGTGAACCAGAAGCACAACTGAAAAAAATCAAAATAAAACATGAATATTGTCTCTAATTGTTTTTTTTTTTTTTTCAATAAAATGTGTTTGCTGGCCTGAATCCTCTAAAAAATCCTAGAACAATATTGTTAGTCAGTGGATATCTAAAATAGACCGGAAAGCTGAAGTCATAGCTATTCTAACACACAAATATGCTAATATAAATCAAAGGTTGTTTAAAGTTCACCCTGTTTTATGCGGGTTTGCACATTTAATTTGTTGTTGAGCAGATAAATAAAAAAATACAATAAGATTTCTTGTTTCTTTTAAATAAAATAAATAAAACCTTTTGGAGTATGCTAATTCTACTGAAACACTCACAGTTCATCCAAACAGTCAGGCGGCTGCTTCAGCCTGTGGCCTTCAACAAGATAGTCGTAAATCTCGTGGTTCTGGACTCCCGGGTATGGCGTCATGCCTCGCGTAGCAATTTCCCACATGGTAACACCAAATGCCCACTGCACACATTTTAAAAAGCAAAACATTATTTTTGATAACTGGGACCATATTATGATCTGATAACCATAAAAACAGCATTATGTATAGACTGGTAAAAGCTGGACTGGATTATTCCAGTTCTCAAATCGATCAATCCTGAATCAAATGATTAAAGATCACATCTTTGTAAAACATGCTGACACTTTTTGATTCAGATGTGTTGCAGCAAAGTTGCAGGGAGTGGCACTCGATAGGTGGAATGGGAGTCCTTAGTTCCACACTGATGAGTCTTCAAAACACATTTCATTCTCTGTGGAACTAGAGTGTTATGATTACCAAACATATCTCTAAGATCTCATCTTGTCTCATTCAAATATGTATATCATCTCCTGAGTTGGAGGGATAAATTCATCCCAAGGCTTGATTAGAAATTGGCCTCCAGGTTATTTTCTTTGTGCTAGGTCTGATTATAATTGACAAAAGCTGCTGTTCTTTTTTCTAATTCTTCTATCTTATTATTTTTTTCTTTTGGGGTGTTTTTTAAATTTGATGAAATGCTAAAATAAAAAAAATTAGGATATTCTCGGCATGTATCAGCAGTTCTTTTATCCTGACATAAAGGCACGTGAAACATAAGACAACTGACTATTTCGCCTTTCTTTCTAAGGGAAATTGGAAGCTCTAACAAGCAAAACCACATTTCCACATTGAGTTAGTTCTCTATTTAGTTGCTGTCTGGTGATTTTCAGGGAGCATTGTTACAGGAAAAGATCCGCATTACACTTACAACATCACTCTTTACAGTAAAAACTCTGTCTGCCAGACTTTCCACTGCAATCCACTTCACAGGCATTTTGGCTATCCTGCCCTGCCTGTAGTAATCTCCACTGTAAATCTTCTTCGATAACCCAAAATCAGCGACACACACCGACAGGTCATCACGCAGCCTGCAAGACAAGTAAAAAATAAGTCAAATAAACCTCTTGAGTAGTGAAGAGTTTTCTATGAAAGCAAATTTCACAGAAAGAAACCTACATGCAGTTACGTGCCGCCAGATCTCGATGCAGAAAATTATGACCGCTGAGATACTCCATACCCAAAGCAATGTCAACCATGAACCCCAGGAGAGTCTGAGTTGGTAAGAACTGTACACAAAAAGATGAAACAATAGACAATGGTGTTGAAATAAAAATGCAATCCTAACCATAATCTGATGTATTAAATGTTTGCTGAAATCTTACCCTGGGGCTCTCGTTCAGGCGTGAGCGCAACAAGAAGCTATGAAGATCTCCATATTTCATAAACGGAAGGATGACCATCGGTTTGGGAAAATGTTCAAAGCCAACTTCTAAGCACACACCTTAGAAGGACAAGTCAACACAGAAAATGTCCAAATAAGAATAGATAAAGGCAAAGACAGCAGTGAGATTCTACATAATTCAGTTCTCATACCAAGCAGACGGATGACATTAGGATGGTTGAAATCTTTCATGCAAGCTGCCTCATTCAGAAACTCTTCAATTTCTCTTTGAGAGAAGCTGTCCACTGTTTGAAATGAAGAGTTAAATATTTATTTTTCCTCCTTTTTTAAAGATAACAAATGTGTCTTTATATAATCGTAAAGTTTACATTTCATTGTCTTCACAGCAACTTTTACAGATGTGCCATCTACGCTTCTTAAGCGTCCCTCGACAACTGAGCCAAATTCACCTGGAAAACAACAAAGTCCATTCATAAAGTCTGTCTTATGTAAGTAATGTGATATTAAATGTCTTTAATTAAAGGGCCACCAGGAAGTATTCAAGCCCTTAGGGGTTTCTACACATCTGCAGATCCTCTAGAACAGTCTGTGTCAAACTCAGTTTCATTTTGTAAAGTGTAGTAACTTTTAAGTGTAGTAACACTTTGTGTAGTACACAAAGTAACACTTTGTGTTTCTTTTCTTGTTTATAAAAGGAAACAAAAACAGTGAGATTATAAAATGTGAAACAACTGAAGAGGCGTGAATACTTTCTGGTGGCCCTGCACATCCCTGAAACGTTTCCCTCACCTTCTCCAAGGATTTTTCCTATTGAAAGCAAGTTCCTTTGGACCATGACATCCTGCAGTTTGGCCTGGAGTTCCTCGCTTATCCCAAGATTCCCAACTGAACAAAAGAAGTGCAAAAAAGTGTGTTTTTACATTGGTATTGTTCTGAACACTTGCAGACATAAAAAAAAGAAATCAATCAATTTAATTGATTTCAATGAAATATTTAAGAACATACAAGTGACTGCAGCTGCATTGCGGCTGTATGATCTCTGGTTTGTGTACTGTATGATCGCGACTGACTCTTTTGCACTTCCAAACTCCAACCTGCAGAGGGCGACAGAAGAGGAAAAGTATTTCCACCGACATCATTGGATTTTGAAGAACAAAACAAAACACACACACACACATACACCTACACACGCAAACACTTGGCAGGATTCTTCACATCTAATGGTCAGTGTAGTGAGGAAGCAATCTGGGCAGTTTATTCCTTTGGGATATAATCTTTTTTTCTATCTGTGCAGCTGCCTGTGTCCTTTTCCTGAAACAGAACCCTGAGTCATGGCTTCCATATAAAACACACAGCTGCACCATTATTATCAGTATGCTGTGATGACTAACAGGAATTACATCCAGTTTAAAAAGATAAGCCTTAATCTATTTAATTTCTCCCATTTTTCTTCTTGAAGAAATGTTATTCAAAAAGTATCCAAAATGAACTCAAACATAACACGCATAGGTGGCAACTACTAAGGCTAAATAAGCAAAAGTAGGAGGTCCAGCATACCCAAAACAAGATCTGGGTGTCTTGTTCCGTACAAAAAGTGTCCCCAAGATGATAATCAGCAGAAGAGAGATGGCACAAAACAGGCCCACCATGACCGAGGCGGCGTATGGGAGGCCTGTGTCTGGGATGGAGGTAGGGATCACCCCTGAAGCTGAAACGAGAATATAACATTGAAAATTAAGATCAAAGCTCTGAAGAAGAAATATTTGGTTGATTTATTTTAATATTTAATCCCCCCAAAAGTCTAACCAAATCAGACTTTAGTTCTACTTATTTTGAGCTCCTTTCAGAATGAGCTGTTTTGGTTCCTCTCGTCACTTTAAATCCAATTAAGTTGCTGCTGGCCAAGTCCCCCAACTAAAAACGTCTACTGACACGTGAACATGGCTTCAAACAGATGAACAATTATACAACTGCACACCTCTGAAAAGCAAAAGTAGAGCTTAAAGCGCAGTTAACAAGAATTCGACTGGTAACATAAGATGTTGTTGAGCAGCCATTGTACAGTAACTACAGCGGTGAAACTGCTGATCAAATGTCCTGGAGCTCAGCATAGGTCACTTGGTGATGGGCTGGGCCGGATTGCTAAGCAGTGGTCAGTACCTGTTGATTTGTGGCATTACAAAGATTTTTGAAATGAGTCAGTTTCCAGACGTCAAAAAATATGAACTTATTGCCAAAAACTGCCAGGGTGTTATTTTAAGTGCTTTGGATGTTTTTAGAATGTGTAGAGACCCAAATGGAAGTATGTGCAAAATGTGATTTTTACTTAACTTTTACATTTACCACAACAGTGGGCACAAATCTATCAGCGAAAAAAATTGTTGGACATTGATTAGATGAGAAAATAAAAACAGCAAAGCTGCTTACTGTCCGAAGGCGGCACATCGAACTGGAGTTCTGGGCTGACCATGCCGCTGCCTGCCTGCGTACGCGCAGCGACCGCCACGCGGTAGGTGGTGTTGAATTCTTTCACAGGTACTAAAGTAGTGGTGTTGTCAGTGTGCACCTAAAATAAAACACAAACAGCTATAACATAGACCTGTACCTCTCTTTAAAAAAATATCTGGAAACAAAATATTGGCTCAGTCAGCAAAACAAAGAGACAAAGCCATGTTTTAATGTTACCATTTAAATTAAATTAAAAGTGAAAACATTATACATAATAGAAACTATAACTTGTGGAGGTGTTTTGAAGCACTTCCAGTATGAAACCTTTTTGGAAAGTCCTGAGAAGTGTTCATGGGGATTATTGTAAACCTCTTTCAAAAAGGGAAGGAAACTTATTCTCTAAACTAGCTTGTGCTGAATGTGAAGAAGCATGTGACAGACACGGCTCTAAATTTCACAACACCGCATGGTGCCATCTGGAGGAGGTTTGCTTTCCCAAAGTGCTGACGGAGGACACCGAACCCATGATTGAGAGCTAACATGTTTGTCACATCTAATGGAGGAAAACATGCAAATAAACATTCCTGCAGCAGCAAACTGTCAGAAAAACTTGTTTCATCTGAAACAACAAGTACATTTACTTACACTGTTTAATAGATCATAATCTTTCTTCCTCCTTAAATCAGACTAAAATTTTCCTCCTTTAGGTTAGTATTAGCAAAATTAATTATAAAGGATAACTGTTAGGATAATGACAGATCTATATTTATTTATTTCCACATGTTTACATAAACAGGATTTAAACAATGAATGGGATTTGGAGTAAAATGTGTCTTTAAACTTTACTAAAGATTGCAAGAAATGGTCATTTTCTGCAATGAAGTCAGTGCTGCACTTCCTTGCTACTCGGCAAGGAAGAAAACATTAACCAAAAAGGAACATAAAAACCCAGATTACATGTAAATCCACTCAATGATATAGACTTAAATTTTTGAGGCAGCTCTTGAGGTCTGATGAAACTAAAAATGAAGTGGTTGCTCTTTATGACTATTGCTACATTTGGAGAAACCAAGGTTGGGAACATCATGTGTAGATGTTTTTCTGCAGGAGGGACTGGTGCCTTTCACAAAATAGATGGTGTAATGTCGAAAGGACATGATGTGAATATGTTGAAGAAAAGCACCAGTCAGGAAATTACAGGCTGAGCATTAATGGATATTAATAGACATTTGACTGAAGTCCTACAATTTAAAAAAGGCTGTTTTATCTTGGATTAAATTTTTAAAACTCCTTCACTCGTTATTTTAACACTTTGTAAGTAGAAATAATTTGACAATTCAACTAAACCTGGAAAAAGTTTTGTTAATTTAAAATCTAAATATGAGGTAATGCAGTTTATGTAAATATCAGGTTCAACCTCATCTCCCCAATGAAACTCTCCTATCAAAACTTCTCCACCCCAATGGTCTGATAACTAACAATTAAATAAGATGCAGTAATGGCTTTCGTACAGGATATTTAGCTCATAAAGGTACACAACATCTTGTATACATACTTCCTTCACTTAAATGACTCAGTATCCAGTGGAGAAAAACATTAATATCCACTGTGAAAACTGAAAAGCTGTCAACTTCCTTTGGCTTTCAACCGTAGGGGAAAGACAGGGAACAGTATTGTACTACAGAGCCCTTTTACACACGAGTATGACTGCTTATGCAGTCATACTCGTGTGTAAAAAACAATAGATGGTTTAATTTGAGCAAACAGGAAGGATTATTATAAATAAGATTCTGACTCAGATTCAGATTCATTTCTTTTCGCTGAATGAATTTAACATATAATGAAACTAAAACCAATCTTAAGGCTGGCCTTGGAATAATAACATTTCTTAGCTTTTGTAATCATTGAGAGAAGAGGGAAAAAAAATACCCTAAGTTGAACTCTTGGTGACGAGTAATTAGGAAGTTGACTGTTATTTCACAAGCCAGAACAAAGGAAGAATCCATCAGTTTTCACTATGACACACTCCTTTACATGTTTGTACTTTTAGTCATGTCAAAAATATTTGCTCCCTTATTTTTTCTTAAATGTTTCAATTTTTAATATCATAGTTAATACAAATTGGAGTGTTCAAATAACAGTTTCATTTATTGGGGAAAAAATATCCAAACCAGCCTGACCGTATGTGGAAAAGTAACCATAATATTTTGCTAAATCATTAATCAACTGAGATTAAACACACATAGATGAGTTTTATTTCACTTGCAACCAGCAGGTCTGATTATAACCAACCTTTCTCTGCTTTTTATAGAGGACAAAACTTCAGGCTCCACAGCAAGTTCTGTGTGTATTATATGCTTTCAACAGGCCCTCATTTACAGCTGCTTTCCATTTGCAGCTGTGAGATCACATCTGCGGCAATAAAGAACACCTGCTATCGCACAAACGAGGAACAACGTCTGTTCCAGACACTTGGTATTTGAACAAATCATCTGCACTTTCTCCAGACAAAATAGCTTCAGTGACTCTCGCCTTCTTTGAAACTGTCTTTATACTTTTGTGTTCAAACTTTTGAGGACGGATTCAATCTTGGATCTGTGCTCAGGAAATATATAGAGAAAGGAATTTAAAGAAAGCAAAAAGCTAAATTTATTTCACTCACCCTATCTTCATCTGCTCCGTGCTTAACAATAACTTCATAGCCTCGCAGGATGCCATTTATTTTGTCCTCTGGCGGAGGCTTCCACTTGATAACCAGCCATGATTCATTCAGCTGCACGGTCACATTTCTGGGGTAACTTGATGGCACTGAGGGAATGACAAGTACAAAGAAATAAAGTGGTTAAGACAGCAGTACAGCATCATAACAAAATTAATTGACTTCTTACAGGGCTGAAGCTTAAAAATAAAACAAAACAAGATCCACATCGATCTCCCTGAAATGACTAAATTGTTTTGAATGCAGTTTGGTATTTGGTGACTTCCAGGAATGTCCTATTAAGTCTTTCAACGACAATATTCCCTGCAGTGGCTGTAGGAAGGAAATTGAAAGGAGCTCCACCCAGTAAGAACTTTCTGTTTTGTCAGCCCCCTCCTATTTCCTGAGTGACCCATCAAGACAACAACGGATCTTGTGAATGCCACCTTTTTCTGAATTCATTTGTGGTAATTCTACAAGTAGTAGTTGTGTAAGTTATGAATACTCCAGTTATTATAAGCAGGAGGTTTACACTGAGCACATTTGGAATGGGAAGCTGGTTAATTACACAGTGTTGCAATCCCTAAAACCCCAAAGAGGAATGATGAGATGAGGCAGAAACTACTGAGGGTATGGAGAGCAAATACATCAACAGTGTCAAATTATAATCAGTTTCCTTGTAGATGTGATGGATCCAAATAGAATTTCTCTCATTTTTAATCAATTTCAGCCTTGATTGGAATCAACTTGCAAGCAAAATATCAGCTTATATTGTTCCTGAAATTATTATTTTAGTAATAGATTATTCTGACGATCTATTACTAAAATCGGAACATATTGCTGATTTTCTGCAAAAATACATTAAGCATATAAATAAGCATATAATTAAATGCCTTTTTAAAATAAAATAAGTCTGTGTTGCCTAAAATGCAGGAACATAAAACTCCTTTAGCTAAAACTATGCCACTTGAAGAGCTCTGGGTTTGCAGACAAACATTTGTTTTTTTTTTAACTTAAGTACAAAATGTTTATGTTTTCGTGCAAGTTGGGCTTAAGTTACTGCTGTTGTTCTTTCACTAACGAGTATTTTTTTTTCATTAACGAGAGACTCTGTAATTAATCAATTACTTAATTAGTTGACAATTATTTCAATAACTGATTCATCATGTTTAACCTGACTGTTTCAGCCCCAGATGAACACATGACACACCTCCCTCTGTGGTGTTGTCCTGGATCCACATGGAGAGCGGAGACGCTCCCAGCTCGTTGCTACAGGAAACACTCATGTTGTACCACGTCATAGCCTTCAGCCCGGAGACTTCACAGGGGAATGGCGGCACTGTGATGTTATCGAGCCTGGTTATGGTCACCTCTCCTTTCCTCTGACTCATCTCTTTGACCTTGGATGGAGCAGAGATCAGGTGAGCAATCAGAAACTGCAGCAGCATTTTCTCCACATGTGGGACTTACCCTGACATGACAACTGGTGATAGAAGAGAAGCCATCGTGTCCAGGGATCCAGCTCAGCATCAGCTTATTCGACTCTTTCGCCGTCACCATAAGATTAGTCACAGGACTGGGAAGAACTAAAGTAACACCAGTAAAAGAGATTAAAATCCACACAAGGAGTATCAAAAACATCCCTAAAAAGCTCTACCTTTTACCTTTGATGTTAATAGTTGCTTCTCTGGATGTAGAGACTCCCTTTGCGTTGTGAGCTTCGCAGCTGTACTGGGTTTGCTTGTCCACACCTGCAAATGGAAGAGTAAAGTCAACAGAGTTGCAGAATTCAGGGAGTATTTTCTTACAATGGTGTGAAAAATCTTGGAGTAAGAAGAAGCGGGAAACATTGTCTCTGCTCTCGAGATTTTGGCCAACAAGTCAAATTCTCTTGGAAGCAGACAACAGCTTGACCTTTCCACCCTGAAGCGGCTCTTTTTTTTTTTTCCTGGATGCGCAATTGTTCTCGTTCAACAGCCGCATATCTGCCCAGCCAGGTCAGGATAGATTAGGACTCTGAAATAATGTCCCTTCTGTGCTGTGTTTTCCAGCATCTACATCTTAGAAACACTGTCACATAGCTCATCTCAGAGCCCCTGAAAACACCAGGAGAACAACTGAAATTGTGCACCTAACCTTCCTTTTGGAAAACGTATTGATGCATTACTGTAAATGTATTAGATATCAATTGTTTTGAATGCAAGTACACCCATCTGGACATTTACTTCAACCTTGAACTGTGGAGCAATCTTTCACGCTAATCAATCAGTATAAAGTAACATTTAAATGTGAAGCAGAAATAGAATTATACATAACTTTCAAATATTTCACAACTGACAAAATTTCCTGAGCTTTTTCTCAGATGACTAAATAAAATGAAAAGGAATAGAGATGTTCTGTGTCTTCATAAATCCTTGAAGACCTGCTAGATCAAAACATGCTCAGCATTTTGGAATGAATGGGTCAAAGTTCAAGCCTAAATCTCTGTATCCAGTCTGAGCTTGAGAGTTTCAGGCTCTTGACGTATAAATCTGATAAAGAGAAACACAAAAAGTCTTGCAACCATAATTACAGCCAAAGGTGTTTCTATAAAATATCAACTCACGTGGAATGAAAATAAATGAAAATAAAAAGGTATGCTTTTAGTCACGTATTTATTGAAAAAAGGAAATGTATCAAGGTCATATGTTGTCATTTCTGCTTTCACTGTACTGTAGAAGTGAATCAAAACAAAAGCAATAATACACACACACACAAAAACATATACATCTCTAGGGGTTTTTTCTCACAAGGAAACTGGGACGTGGTTCAGAGTGAGCCAGAATAGCTAAGCAGCGCGATGTGGATGTGAAACACGCATCCGGCACCCTCTAATTTCCAGGTTTGGGTTTCCTCCAGATCCCTGACCAGCTTGGGATGTCAGATGTTTTTCCATTTTCTATTCAGGGAGCGAATAAAGTCACAAACTACACAGCCAGGTTACAACAGAATCCATTCTCAGTGTTTTCACTTCTTTCTGTCATAAACTTTTAGAGCATCTTAGTCTGAAATAACAGACAATGGTAAAGCCTCCAGGTGAGAAAGGCTTCACATACATCTGAAGGGTAAAAAAGTATTTATAAATATGTATTTTTCCACACAGACGGATTCTGCCATTCCTTTCAAGCCCTCTGAAAACCACGTCTTTCATTTTTAAGATGCTGGTTGGACTTTTTCTTTATCCTCTGAGGCAAATGTTGCTCTGAACATGACACATTCGTTTTAATGCTCTACACTAAGTCTTAAAATCTAGATTAAAGTTCCCAACCCTGGTCCTCTGGACCCACTATCCAGCATGTTTTAGGCGTTTCCATGCTGCTGCACACCTGGCTTAAATGAAAGGGCAATTCGCAAGTTTCTGCAGCAATCGATGGCAAAGGAGGGAAATGCAAACACTTAAATCAGTTGAAAACATTTAAAACATGCTGGACAGTGGGTCCCAATCCCCGGTTAGGGGCCACTGATATAGATTATTTTATGTAATTAGTATTATTTAGTTATTAAACATATTGCATTTATTGCACCCACAAGTATACTTGCATAACAGATTGCAGAAAAACACTTTCAATATTCATCTTTTGATGTTATTTTTGCTGTTTCTGGTATAATTCTTTTAATTAAAGCCAAATATGGAAAAGAAAACAAAAAATACTTTCTGTAAATCATTTCATGAAACTAGAACAACAAGATCCTAGAACATCTATTTTGGTCACATGGCTCAGCCACAATCTTATATTCAAGGAAGTTTTCATTGTTTTGACACCAGAAACTCTCTAAATACCTGTGGGAACTGAGAAACTCTGATAGAACAATCTTGTCTTGATCTGTAGATTGTTGTGAAAAGGATCCATATTTAACATAACAGACATTATGAATGACAGTGAGCCTGCATTGCAATTCTAACTTTTTGAAATCATGCAAATCATATTTCCCAACTGTATTAACAGCACTCTAATTACATCAATAGACCAAATTTGTTTCTGATGAGAGGCCTTTAATCACTCATTATGTACAATGAGGTTGAGTTTGCAGCAAAGCTCGTTTGCCAGCATTTGGTCCTGCACAGAGCTCTGCCTGCAGCCTGCCAGCCTCTGTGTTCTGCCTCTCTTTACCGGGCAGTGGGCCGTCCTGTGAAAGGGGCCTTTGTCCGCAGATCCAGCCTCCGAACAGCCAGGCCCCTTGCACATGCCGGACCAAAGCACAACTCTAAACCTTTAACCCCTCAGCTTCTGGCAATGGTGGATCTGCTTCGCCTGTAGCAAATCGCAGAGCTTCAGCCTCTAAATTAAATCTTATGCTTCTGATAATGTTTACTCTCAGAAGGGTTCGTAAAGTCTGCTTGTGTGTCGGGAAGCTGAGACATTATGACACCAGAAATGTCTGTATTGCTCTTCTTGTGTAACATTCGAGGACATTACTTTGTGTTGATAAGAGAGCAGGACACAACATCAGAGTAATGCAGATAACCACAGCTTTTTAATGCAGCACAAGAGCAAAGCCGAGAGTCAACAAACGGAAAGCAATCAAAAATATATGCACAACATGAACCAAGGCAGTAAAAATGATCCATATGCATTTTATTCCCAGCTACACTGATGTCTAACAAAGGTCATATCACATCTCGTGTAGAAACCAGCAGACTACGGAAGCCAGTTTAGCCACAACAATATTTAATAACGCTGCCCTTAAATTTCTCTAAAGTGGCCCAGAAGTCACAGGCAGAGCGGTCATTTGGTTTGCTCTCTCAGCTCTGTTTTTCTTCAAGCAGATACTCTTCTGACCTTGACTGTGTCAAAGAATTCACAACTTTAAATTCAAAGAAAACTGTGGGGTACAAAAAAATAAAAACATTCACTCAATATGGCTGCTAACTTCAATTATTATTAAATTCTTTTGATGCATTTTTGTGATATTTCAGCTAAATTTGACAGGATACGTGTTAAAAAATGAATCTTAATATTTTTATTACTTTTGTTTAGAACTGTCTTAGTCGCACTTCTGCTTGTCTTTTCATTTCTATTGAAACGTAGCGATAAATTCTGTAGCATACACTTCAGAAACTTCTGTTTTTTTGCTTTGTAATTAAAGATTTTACTTAACTTCTGTAGGAACACAGACTAAAATCTGCTTTCAGTGCTTTTTCTATGGCTGTGTCTCTGAAACCGCTGTTTCAACCCACTGCTCTGTGCTTCAAGTCTTCTGTCTAATTCGGCTGCAACCAAATTGATCTGAGTGACTCCTCTGTATGTAATCTAGTGTTTCGCTGTTACTTAGTCATTAATTTAAACCTGGTTTATTAATGTGTCCTGGGGAAGACTTGAGAAATCAGGTCTAATTTTCAGCTTAATATCAGACATTAAATGACATTAAATGTACCATTTTGAAGGTCAAAATGAACTCTCAAATTAATCAGACTCTGAAAACTAGAAAATAAGAATGAATGCAAAACTGAAAAAAGCTGACTTAGACCTGATGACGCAAATAAAGTGGCTTCCCCAAATCCAGCAAGCAGTGGCAGGAAGAAAACCATCGATGAAACAAAGGCACAGGTCATATGAAGGGACAAAAACATCTGCTGTCAGATCAGACCAAAACCGAAATTTCTGGCTTTAATGCAGAAATTGATGTGGCATGTGGTGAAAAACCAACATTCCACATCAACATTGAATGCAGCATGCACTCTGTAATACATGACGGTGACAGTATCATGCAGTGGGAATGTTTTTCTTCAGCAATAACAGTGACACTGGACAGAGCTGATGGGAAGCATACATGACAATCAGAGGTTCTCTTAAATATCAGTGCATTTAGATCAACACATATTCCTGTTAAAATGGTCTAGTCCAAGTCCAGGTCAAAATTCGACTAAGAATCTATGGGAAAAAAATTTACATTTTTGTTCACAGATGGTCTCCAACTAATTCAACCAAGCTATTTTATGAAGAAGAATGGTCAAACTTTTTATTTCTAGATGTGCAAAGGTGGTAGAGACCCCCAAAAGGCTTCATCACTAGAACCAGGAAGATAGAGCACATAACACCAGTTTTAAAGTCCCTCCACTGGCTCCCTGTAGCTCAAAGAATAGATTTTAAAATACTGTTGTTAGTTTACAAATTACTGAACGGTTTAGCACCACAATACATTAAAGATCTGCTGTTGTTGTATCAACCTGCCAGACCTCTCAGGTCTTCTGGTTCTGGTCTGCTCTGCATCCCCAGAACCAGAACCAAAAGAGGAGAAGCTGCTTTCAGCATCTATGGACCAAAAATGTGGTCCATAGATGTCTCCACACCTTTCCACACCTTTCTGTAAAGGTGCGGAGACACCATCCTGTAACCTCCCCTCAAGGCTCAGGCAATTTCCATGCCCTCTTCCCTTTGAAAACCTTTACCTTATTTATATGATATTGCGCAAGTTTCCAATGTTGCTTCCAAAATGCACTGGCGTCAAGCACAGTCTCAGGAAGCTTTCAGGAAGTGTGCTATTCCAGCAATCAGCTTTTTGTCCAATGTCGCACTGGTTGAGCAGCATTACAAAAACATCACCCACATGTGAATGACCACTATTAACCGCGCTACAGAGCAAAGTGGTGACGAATCCGACTGCCGTAAGCAAGGTGCAGCTGCTGAGGCAGCAGACACGAGGCAGAACAGAAACCAAAGTGAAGGGACAGCATGACTAAACACTGTCGTCCAGAAATGTTGAATATCTATATGTGCTGATGATTGAATTGTCTGTACACTGAGTTCCAGAAGGGGAACCATTAAAAGCAAAACTAGCTAAATGTCATTAAAGGATTTTACAGCTTGCTTTGGTTTAATTGCATCACAGTAGAAACCAGAGTATCCTTTTAAAAAGTAATTGGGATTTTACTGGTTGGAAGCCAACAAATAGAGGTTCATTGAAACACACTTTCATTTAATTTATATGGACAGATCAGAGCTTCTAAATAAATGCTAAATTTAAATATTCTAATTTAAAAAAGAACAACCAGCAAAGGGATAAATCACAATCTGTATTTTTTGACATATTCACAGAGCCCCAAGATATTCTGCTGTCATATTTAACCTTTTATTGGATAGAATATAAAGAGAGCGGCTAGAACAGGAAGAGGCTGATCATCACACAACTCAGGGAAAAACAAAGCAGACTGACTGGACTGCATGCTGATGGGGTTTACCTTCCACAGTTAACCTGCTGGGAGACTTTTCCTCTTCTTTTCCCTCAACAAGTTTTCCATCACTGAACCAGCGGATAAAAACCGGTTCTGGAGGTCCCTTTGCCACACAGGTCAGCGTGAAATTTGCATTCCTGGTCACATTCAGGTCCTCTGGTTCGTGTATAAATCCTGGCAGACCTGCAGTGTTGAAGGGGGTGCAAAAGCATAAAATCATAAAACACATCTTTGTGTTGACATATTTGTACACTTGAAATAAAGCATAGAAGCATAAGTTGTTACAATCTTATTAAAGCCCACCTTTCACCCCGAGGACGATGGACTGAGACCTCCTTGTCTCATTGTTGACGCTCAGTGTGCAGTGGTACTCGCCTGCGTCCACTCTCTGTACTTTTTTAATGCTGTAACGCAGCACATAGCGACATATTAATCTCCTTACTTGTCTTGTAATCCATTATTTTCGTCTTTCATCTCAGAGTGCAACATACATGACAGTGGAGATGAGAGTTGTGACTCCATCTGTGGCGGTCTGGAGCTCGTTGATCGCCATGTGCTCGTCAGCGGACAGGTCCTTGTCGTTCTTCTTCCAGATGATGGAGGGGTCCAGTCTCGTATCGGGGATGTCAATGGAGCAGTTGAACTTAGCCTGGTGGCCCTCTGACAGCTCGATGGAGTGGATGGTGGGCTTGAACTGCAGCCGTCTGAGCTGATCTTTGCTCAGGTGAACTGGAGAAACATGGCGTGGAATGATAACAGCCTCTGAGCTCCTAGTTGGTCTGCGAACGTTGGACTGTTGAACTGTGCACAGAGGATGAGATGTTAGGATGCTCTGAACCACGCAAGATTAGCAAAAGACAGGAGAAAAATGCTGCTCTGCTGTGGTGCACATTTAATAACAAAATCTTACTATACTAATATAATATTGTTGTTTTTCTTTTGTCTTTATAGTTGTTGAAAAACACTTTATTTAATTCTATAAAACATATATTTCTATTTTCTTCTCTTATTTTAATCTTGTTATTTTTTATTCCCACCCGTATTTTAAATGTGGTGTATTGCGTAAATATTTACACTCCCAAAATTTGATCACATTCCAGCCAGAGACACTGACTTTCTGTGGTAGTTCAACACAAAGCAGCTCAAGATTGCAAAGTGAAATAACAATTGTAGACGGTTATCAAATATTTTTACCAATTAAAATCTTTAGCCCTCTGAACAATTACTCGTTGGGATCATCATAAATCCAGACTTTACGAAAGAGCGGAAAGAAAAAAAACATTTATCGTGTGAAGTCTCATCTGCAGTTTGTAAAAAGCCATGTGTGGAGTGGAGAAAACATGAAACAAGGTATTCTGATCAGATCAAATATTTACTTTTTGTCTTCCATTCAAAACGCTGTGTGGCAAATATGTCCAAGATAGCACCCTAAACAACATGCCTGTAGTGAAATACGGTGAAAGCAGCGTCATGATGTGGTGATGCTGAGTAGGACATAAATGTCACAAAAGGATGGAGTTAAACGCAGGATAATGACACTGAACCAGAAATAGAATGGAATGGCTTTTGTCAAAGCTTTCATGTGTTAGAGTGGCCCAGTCAAAGTTCAGACTTAGATCCAACAGGTTCACATTCACAATAAATCCAAGGTGCCTGTGCTTAAACAATGGGTAAAATATGCAGTGTCATAATTTTATTTGTAGAAATATGCAAATTTCCCCTCATCTTTGCAATTATGAACTACACATAAAATCCAAACAAAGTATGTTAAAGATTGTGATGTGACAAAAAGTAAAAAGCTCAAGGGCTTCACTGCTTTCCTAAGTAAATATCTATACATGGTATTGTAAAATAGCTCGTAAAATCCAAAATCTACTACAGTTTATGTCTTATCAGAAACTGGCAACGTACTTTGTACTGCACTAACTTGTACAAACGGTGTCAGGCAGCCTCCAAACCCAGACTAATCTAATCAATTAAGGCTTCCGGCGGGCTTAAATGCTTTATATACCCATTAAAATCTGAATTTAATCGCACCTGAGCAGCGAAGAGTCCTGCCTCTAGCTTTAAATCAAGAATAGATTACCTCTACGGCTGCTTCAGGGTCCAAGAAGTAGCTCGGGAAAACGTAATTCCCCCCAAAGAAAACAAACAACTTACCGCTGAGAGAGCTCCGCAGAAGACAGGCTGCGTTCACCAGGAGAACAACAACAAGCCAGCCAGAGTTGAAACATCTTTTCCGTCAACAATATCTTGGTAGCCAAGCGGCAACAGGCTGACAAAAGTTGTCAAATACACGCAGACTGCGTTGGTTCAGCTCTGAGAAAGGACAACATCCCCCAGAGGAGGGGGTTCAGCGCTGTCTGAGTGGAGCTGTTGACTGAAGGGCTGCATAGCTGGAGAGAAAAGTTCAGAGTTTGGGACGTCACCGCAGATGTGGCCCATAAAGGCGGGACTGAGGAGCCGCTGAACCCAGGAGCGACTAAAAACATTGAAGCTACTCAGACTCCATCATTTTGTCCGTCAAAAGCTTTAGTTTATACTTAATTTCAACTTTAGCTCCTTTGTTGCTGATACACTATCACCCTGACAGTTACTGAATACATTAAAGCCAATAAAACTCTGCGCTCAACTGCTCCACCATGTGGCCACTTTGAGATGACAACCTCGGTTTTTCCGTCTCCCCGCATTTCAATGTTTAAATGTCCCTCGATGGCAGACATATTTATGGACCTTCATCCGATTCTTATAAGTTGCTGACATTAAATGTATTTCAGTCTAAAGAACAGCCAAAACCAAACACACCACATTTTACAAATAAATCTCATTTTAAGCTTTGAAGAAGTAATAATCCATCGTTAGCTTTATTTTTAGAAGATAGCAATTTAGCTATTTAGCTTCATCCATCTTCCCATCATCTCTGACCAACTTTCTGTCAAAGAAAACCAAGTATCTAAAATTACTTGAGTAAGAGTAAAACAGTAATTGGTAAAACAAACAAACAAAAAACAGGCTAATCAAGTACGGAGTAACTGATCAAAACATCAATCATTTAATATTGAAAAATTACATCATCAAAATACAAAGTCATGTGGAAATTTTGGTATTTCAAAGATCAGAATGAAAATAAGCCATATAAATAACATACAAAATAACAAAAATCAGGGAAAATAAACATTTTTCCAAATCAGTCTCTTTCTATACAAAACTTACAGAACTTTAACAGATGTGTGTCAGTGTCTGGTGATTTTTTGATTTAAACAAAAAGTGAGATTTCTGCTACAGTATCCAGAAATTGTATTCAGGAAAGAGTAGCAGTACCTCATAATAAAACTGAAGTAAAAGTACCATCGTAGTACTTGGAAAAGCTTTTTTATTTTTCAAAATGGCCACCACCTTGTTTCACAGTAAGATCAGTTCTGGTCTCATATCATCAGAGCATCTTCTTCCTCATGTGACTCCCCCACTTTCTGTGGAAAGCTTTTCCTGTGGATTTCTGCAGCTCATCCAGTCAATGCATTTAAGTTCTAAGTCTAACCATGACGATTTTAGCAAATCTCCTTTGCAAGGCATTGTAGATCTAATAAACAAGAAGGTTCTAGAATACTAGAATACTTCTAGTATTTCATTGTAAACTCGCATGGTGTTTGATCTGACAGAGAAGAAATCCATCATGTATCAGAGGATTACATTCATGTTTTAAATAGTAACCTATAAAAATAGTAAGTCTTTAACAGTGGAGCATCATATATAGAGTTATGGTAACAAATAAGGAATCCCTTTAAAAACAAAACATTTCCCAACCCCCAGCGGTCATTCATGTCCAGATATTATTGTCCCTTTCTGTCTTCAGGTTATCTCCTGCTCATCCTTAGGTTGCAGATCCTGATGTGATATGGGAGCCATGTTCATTCCAGTCTGCGCTTCTTTATTGTTGGATCTCAAGTTGCTATTCATTGCATTTTCAGAGCAGCAGGCCTTCCAATGATAAATGTTGGCCTTGCTTTTACGGCATCCCATTGCGTTCATGAGCTGATAGGCGTCGCTTCTGAAGGCCTTGGTGAAAATAGCATACAGGAAGGGGTTGGCGCACGAGTTGATGGGGAAGAAGAGAACCAACAGAATCTTGGAATTGGTGACGGTAATGAGAGGAAACTTAAAGGCGGCAGAAATAGCAAAGAAGGAGATGGGTGCCATGCAGAGGAAGTCGGTGAAGATGAGTACTGCCATTCGTTTTGCTATCCTGGTGTCCGCGCTTCTTTCAGGGACCTCTGGGTTCTTCACAGCCAAGTAAATAAGCACATAGCAAACGCACACAATGATGAAGGCCCCCACATTGAGGAGCAGGATGACGATAATAAAAATCTGTGCTAGAGGAGTCTCTATGTCCATGGGTAAACACATGCTGACTTTAGTGTAGCTGCTGACGCCAACCAGGGGCAGCATCCCCATTCCCAGACACAGAAACCAACCCACTGCCATTATACCTGCAGCCTTTGTCAGGACCAGATGGCGCTTTACATGCAGAGCGTTGGTGATGGTGTGCCAGCGCTCCAAGGTGATGGTGGACAGCGTGTAGACTGACAGCTCACCGCCAAACACAGACAGGAAGCCCGCAGCATTACAGCCAGGCCCGGTTTGCCACTCGATGGCGTGTTGACTGTAATGACCACGAGTCCTCAGGTCTACCGTAGCAATCACCAGAAGATAGACACCAATGCAGAGGTCAGCAAAAGCCAGGTGGCACATGAGGAAGCGAGGCACGGTTAGCTTGTTTCGACAGGTAAAGAAAACCAGCAGCACCATCAGGTTGCCTGTGATAGCGAGTATGTTGATGAACCAAATAGCAACTCTGAGAAAACTGAACCCGGCAAGGTCCTCGCAGGGATTGAAGGCATCCTCTTCCGGTGTGCAGATGATTGAGCGGCAGAAGTCCAAACGCTGAGAATAGAGGTCATCCACATCTTGAAAGGCGGTGTCTTGCAGGTCAGATTCAGAATAAAAGTCCCCAAGCGGAGGTGTGTCGCCTGCGCCTCCGATAACCTTCTGAAATCTGTAAGACAAATCAAGAAGACAAGACAAATTAATAAAGACTCTAGACTCTATTTTTTCTCTAAATTATTCATGGAAAATGTGCCTGTTCACAGATTTTTTTTCAAATATCAGTGCCTAAAAATATTCCCCCCAAAAAATGCAGCTTGGAAAGCTGAAATACCGATCTGCAATGCTGCTTGTTTTTAAAAGGAGCCAAATCTTCCATAGAAGCACCATTCAATTTCCTTTTTGCTGATTGATTGTACCCCACAGAGTGGAAATAAGAAGACTGTAAATATTAGCTGTATGCATTAATACACACTTTTCACTGTGTGTATTAATGCATATTAAGGTTAAAATACGTAATAGTAATTGTTATTAGAGGGAGTCTCAGTTATTCATGTATTTCAACAATTTACATGTGGCTGTAAATCTCAGCAAATACCAATGGTCCACTGTAGTTTCTCTACCCACAGCAAATATCTTACAGCACTATGTTTGACCCTGGTTTAATAAAATATATACTATGCAAAATAACTATTAAATAATAAACCTCGTTGTCAGGCTCTCTCCACCAAAGCAGGTTCCTAACAAAAGCTCAGGCAATGTTACCTGAACCTAACCTTTTCTCAGAGTTTTCTCTTTTAACATCAGGATACAGGTTTGCTTTAAAAAGCTGCAGAGCCAACAGATTTAATCCATTTTTACCTGCTATTATTGTCCTTTTAAATGTTTCTGTTTGCCAGTAGTTATGTTTTTATATCTATATTGTGATGGTTTATTTATTGTTGGTGAATTCTTTTTTTGCCAGCTGAAAAACACTTTGCGAGGTTAAGTGTAGAAGTTTAATGCCCACTGGCACACATAGATCTGAACATTGTCCGTGTGAGTGGTTGAATTTGCTAAAGTGAGCAAAAAGCAGTGCTTTTTAAAAGCTTGAGGCATTATGACCTCCTTCTGTTACAGATAAAGAAATTATTACTGATTTAAGTTTCACAAAACATCACTTGAAAGAATCCAAACCATTCCTTTAAACTGAATTTTCAGAAAGGTGATGACTTTTGAAATATAATACAAAGAAACTATGAGTTAAAAAAAATGCTATGAGTTTAGAATGAGCAGAAAAATATCTCACCTTGCTGATGGATTCCCTTCTTTACAAGATGTAGAAAAATTATCCCATGGAGCTTCAGCTGAGAAGTCCCTAGAAAAACAGAAGAAATCTATAATCTCATTTTCCATACTTCTTGTTCTGAACTGAATAGCTAAGAGTGTAAAAAAAACAAAATTTCAAAATGTGCAAAACAGAAAAGAAGATCATTTGAGATTGATTTTTTTTTTCTTTTTTTGCAACAGCAACAAACTCTGTAAGCTCAGATGATCATTTGGATTCTCATACATAATCCTGCAAAAGCTTCTTGGTGTCAGCTAAAGATATGCCAGGTCAAGTTTGGAGTGGTTTTGATCATTTTTACAACAAAATGGCTCCAAACCATTGAATTCTGGGGATTTCTTCAAGTGCTAACCACAAATTTAGCTTAAAAAGTTTTTTTTTTACTTTTTTAAAATAGTTTTAATTTCAAGTTCAAGATTGAATCTAAAATCTTGAAAAAATCTAATTGAATCTGAAAAATAAAACTTAAAAACAGGAAGAACACAAATGTGTTAGCAAGGGATGGGAGCCATCTTTGAGATTCTGGTTTTCTTCACATTCCACCAAACAAACGGCGTGTAAAGACACAGAAGAGGAACGCAGCCTTCCTACTTGTTCAGGTTGAAAAGTCTGCCATAAATTACACCCGTCCAGCTTTGTGCTGAAAAGTCAGAAACTGGATACTTTTTACTCTAGAAAGAGCTCTGTTTTGATTGCATCTAGAGACACTCTAAATCGTATCTGTCTTAAAAAGATATGATGAATTTTTAAGGCAAGGATGCAGGAGGAATTTCTTATGGGAATTTTTCCATTGGGGTATTTTTTTATTATTTATTTGGAGGAAAGTGAATATACAGTAGATGTGAGATCTCTTTTTCTTTCATTGTGTGCTTGCAGTGATTTGGCTGTTGATTCTTCCACCAAGATTACTCATGTATATCCTGCAAATGTACATAAGCACACTCTGTTTCTGCTGCTGTTGAAGTACTTTTAGAGCATTACTCTCTGGGATAGTTGTTCATATGTTTAAACATTCATACTGTAATTAGGCCTTTTATGATCATAGAGTTCACAACTGTGGGAAAGAAGATGAGGATCAAAAGCTGCTCTGTTGTTTTAATTTGCTTTTACTATATTGAGCATTATAACTTTCTAACTTTCATAAATCAATTTTTATGATTGGGGACAAAAGAAAGAAAACATTTATTTCTTGCAAAAGTATTCCAACTCAGTGAAGTGTTTCACTCTTTATGTTAAAACCAAAACAGAAATATCAACAAATGTTAGTGAGATTTTATGTGAGAGACTTTAACAAGTTAGCACATTATTGTTATGTGTTAGAAATATCTGAAAAGTGTGGCCTGGGTTTCTATTCAGCCCAATTTACAGAAAGTCCTTTTTCGGGCAACAGCATAAAGATACAATGGGTATGGATACATTTGCAGGGCACTTTATCCTTTCACAATTCACAGAGTAGGTCACCTGTGAGGGCTCCAGCTCAGAAGGGCACAACAGTGGCTATTGTAGGTGAGATGGGCCTCTCGGAGGCTGCCCATTCCCTTCAGGGGAGGCAACCTTTTCAAATCATATGCTGACTGAGCGAACAGCACCAAAACCGACTCCAGTCCGTGAGCAGGTAAGCTTGTCAGAGCTGTTGCAGAAACATCCCTGTGAGAACAGTGTCACATGAGCAACATTTTATTTTGGACCTTTGCACGAGAAAACTGGCTTGTAAAAGTTCACAGCAGCAGTCAGGAAGCTCCTGCTACCAGCACTTGATAAGTGGGTCATGACTCAGAAAACAGCCCAGAGATAAACTGGTTAATGGTTATGTTATGTGAAGAGTGAGTGTGAGTAATGTTTCTCTTCTTACATCATCTGAGTTAAAGGGGACCTGTTATCCAAAATTTATATTTTGCACATTTTTGTACTTCTATTACTTCGAAAAACATCCCAAGTGTTTTTTTTTGTTTGTTTTTTTTTAAACAAACAACAACAAAAAACACTCAGTTGTATGTCAAGTTTTTTGAAAACCTTCAGAATGTAGCCTCATAAATCAGCAGTCACTGCCTGGACCTAGCAACCCAAGTGGAGCTGCAGCACGTTTGGTCAGCTGTTTTATTGCTGCATGGCTGCTGGAAAAAACAAGTGTTTTGTTGTTGACTTGCCATCCAGAAACTACTTACTGCATTCTTGTTGGTTGTGCAGGAGGATCAACTTATTCTTTTCAAAGATATACTGTCATATAATTGACCATTTTCAAATTTATGATTGTAAACATTGAGTTAGGAGGCATGGCCAACAGCAGCTTGTTTGGATTTAAAGTGACAAGACATCCTAAAACTGCTGATTGTGAAGGAACTTCACAATGGGGAACTGATCAAAATAAAATCTCATTATCTAAGAAGGATTTTGTGCAAAAAATGTAGTGAACATGCTTTGTATAGCCCATAGACCTATCCTAACTTTTTCAAGGAAGCATAATAGGTCTCTTTTAAAAAATACAAAGTATAACTTACAAGACCTCCGGACCAGTGGCTCCTTGGAAAGCATCTCTGTGGATCATTTCAAGGTTTCTATTATTCTTCAGCACCCTAGACAAGACACAGAAAAGGGCTAGTGAGCACATTTCTCACAGCCTGAGCAGAAATTCCTAAAAAAGATTATAAAGTAAGAGTCTATTGAATACAGCTTGTCTATCTTTGTCCCATTGAAGGCATGGTTGCGTATTCCTCTGATACCGTTGTTGTAGAGAGTCCTGTAATAAACAGTGTATGTTAGAAAAAAAAAGATTTTCTTTCAGCAATCATGAATGCAGAGGCACACTTACAATGTAGCATAACCCTCAGTCATTCCAGTGAAAGCGTTTGGAGGCACTTCAAGCAGATGAATGTTGTCACATATTTCCCTGCAACAGAACCAAAGTTCAGACTGGAACATTCTGCATTCTGTATCATTATAGGCACTAACAGAACGTAACTCTGTATTTCTCATGAGGTTAACAAATCATTGTTATGCTTGATTTCTTGTTACCCTGACTTACAGAATAAAGTCTGATTTGAAAGAAGTGATTGATGTAACGTCAGGGAAGAGGGTTATTCCAGTGTTCAAGATGCTCCTACAGTGATAAAGAAGACATAATGTTTCTCCAATAATTTTAGACATTTTTGTGAAGCCAAACATCAAAAAATCTCTTGTAATGTCACCTTTTTCATAGCATGTGTAGTACATTTTGCAAAACTATTTATACTCAAGGAAACTCAAAGTGGGTTTTGTTTGAGATACCTATATTGTTATTAAGTTTAAGGAAAGGAATGCATAGATTTCAAAATGTTCTACAAAGTAAAATGTGAGGAGTGTGGCGTTGTTTCCAGCTGAGACTGAATCTGGGTCCAATGGAAGTTATGTTTGTTAATATCTTCCCCACATTTTCTTCCACAATTGAAATGTTTATAACTCCAACATCTTCTAAAATTTTCCTGAAGAAATGCATCCCTACATTATGCTTCTGCCACCACTGTGGTTTTGGTTTTAAAGGACTGAATCACCCTTTTCAATCTATACCTCAAAGATACTTAAACTTATGCACCAATTTGTGTTAATTAAATTGCTAAAAAAAAACGTACTGAAGTTTGTGATTGCAATGTGACACGTTGAAGTCAAATGGATGAGTGTGTTCACAATGTACAAGTAAATGAAATCCCACTTATTTATGTTTAATTTTAAACCTGAACAGTTGTGCATTTAAGTTCAAGTTGTCTTACAAGAGGTGAAGATTTGGTAGGTTGTTGAAGGCTCTTCTGTCAATGTGCTTCAGACTCCTTGCATTTTGAATTGAACTGTTCAGGCATGAGGAAAAAGAAGAGCAACTGAGATGCACTGCAGTGATCAGGACAGAAATTCATTCACAACATCACAAAGACAAGACTTACATCTCAGAAAGGTTGAGAAGATTGTTAAATGCTAACGCTTCAATTGTTTCCAGGGTTACACTTTGAGCAATCGCACTGCAAATAACACAAACACAACATGATCAAGATATTAGTTTAACTCAGTGTGCCCATAGTTGTTCAGTGCGAACTAAACATAACCTCTAAAACTGGAGGATAACTTATTCTAAAACAAAAACAGCAGAAATTTAAAGCTAAAAACTCTATGCATAATTAGCAATGCAGCACTTTCCCATTAAATTTTTAAAAATATACAGTTCACATTTTAATTTTGTCTCATTATTGTTGGTGCACTAAAAAAAAGACAGATACATACATCCTCTGAACTTCTCTCAAATCCTCAAAAGAATGGCTTGATATAGTTTTAAAAGAAAGATGATAAAGAAACCTACAAGAGATGGAAGATGGCCATTAGATGACGATACAGTGACCATTAAACCGACAAATCACCTTGATTTAATGTCAATAAAATCACAGTAAATATTTAGAAAATAACAAAATTTTATTTTGTAAATAAAATGATCAGTTTTAGTAGAGAATCATAAAGGATGTAAACCCTTTTTTAAATGTTGGCCGTTTAAATAATTTACAGTTCTGTAAAAAAATTTCCCCCAAAAAATTATCATGATCTTAAGCTCTTAAACTGTGGGATTTTAAACTCTAATCACCACCCAGTTTTCTAACCATATGACCTGAAAAGAATTTAAAGGAAAGCAGCAAAAGCAAATGAGGTGGATAAGCAGTGCTTGCAACAACTGATGATGTTATCCAGGACATATTACTGTGGAATATCTTCTCTGCTGCCCGGATATCAAACTGTTAGGATGTCATGATAGTCATGAGACTGTCATACAGTAACAGTCTTCAGTCAGAGGCGTCTACAGGTTTGTTGTATGACTGACTGCTCCCAAAGAGCCTCTATGTCCACAGTATTTCCATCCACAAAAGCGCTTTGTGGATATGAGTTACAAAATTTTATTTCCAGTTGATATAAATAAAATAGTTTTGATTTGAATAAGTTATTTTAAATCTGCCAGTGTGGAGTTAGAAAATCCAGTGTTGTGAATCCCATTGCTGCTTTCATCATTCTACAAATTTGTTTCTTGTCTCATCATTTCCTTCTGGCAACAACTAATTAGCCAAGAGTAAAAGTTTCTGTCTGTGTGTATGTGTGTGTGCTTTAGGAGTGTTTTTGGCATCTGATCCAATCATGAAACTGCCAGCCTTGGTGTGCAGTCACTTATCAGCTCAGATTCAAGGTCCTATGATTTATAAAAGCAGGGGTCAAGACTCCCCACCTTCAAGGTTCGTCACAGTCTGGTAGGCTTGTCGGGTGAGCTCAGACAGAGGATGAGAGGATGCTGTATGCACATGACATTGTAAGGCCAACTTGACATGTTCAGAAGTAATTAAGTTCAAAACACATTGAGGTTCTTTTTGTTGACTGAAGCGGCCATCAAGGTCTGTGCATATGTTTTTATTCAGCTGTTATTTAAATCCAAATTGTTCTTATTATGAACACAAACAATGTGTGGGAGGCAGCTGCACAGTTGCTATAAAGTCATTTAGAACAAAGTTAAGACTATTGTTTACACAGTAAGATATCATTTGTGTGCTCATTATGTTGGCCAATGGCAGTCTATGTAATGTATAAATATAAGACAAATACATATTAGGTGGAATACAATAAATAATAAAGTATATATATATATATATATATATATATATATATATATATATATATATATATATATATATATATATATATATATATATATATATATATATATATATATATATTTTCCAAATTAGGAACAGCCTTGCATTTAATTCGAAGGATTCTACAAGAATACGTTGTTAAACATGGCAATATTCACACATTATTCTGCCAGTTTTGTACAAAGAAAAAACATTAATCAAGTAAAATGATTTCTTTGAAAACTGATAACAAATCACGTAAATGATGTTTGGCTCAAAATTAAACATTTTGTGCGTAATTACGCGCAGACTGATCTGGAAAGTAGTTTTATATGATTATATCCGCCTTAACATCATATATGATTGTATTATACGCGGACACATGCACGTGTTTATGTTGACTTTGATTCCATAAGACAGTATGTACTCACAGTCTTTTGTTCCGCTGGTCCTTTCCCGCGTCTGCTGTAAGCTTGCATCTTATCGTCTCGGAGGAACATCGGCAGATCCTCGGGCAACTGAAACTTGTGCATTCATAAAAGAACGAGACTAGCAAGAGCAAGAATATTAGGAGAGGCGTCCGCATCTCTGTGGCGTCTGTGAAACGTCCGAACACACAGAAGGCGGGCTGTCCACTCAGCGCTCAGCGCGCATGGAGATAATTGCGCTTGCTGCAGTTGAAGCGCATCATCATGACAGCGCAAAGGGGGTTCGGAGTCACCTGAACTAACCAGGAGCCATCAAAAATGTATAACTGTTACTGTTTTTACAGTAATGCACGGCATTATAAGATTACGCACGGCTCTTTGATTAATCGATCTGTCATTTTTGCACAAATGAAATCCTTTGAATGAGTTAGATTATTTGAGATTAGAGAAAAGTTTGCACTTCATTGAAAATCTGGGGCTATTTGTGTCCGAGGAAATATGAAGCATTTTGGAGACATTTTAGATCCACAGAAAAATTATTCTTATTGTTTTGAAATGACGTTCTTGCAGGCATATTCACAAACAAACAACCAGCCTAATCTAGTTACTAAGAAGGACAGCGTGACCTCTAAATCTTCCCACAACTATTGTTATTCACTTTGTTCAACTTTGACACAAAAGATGTTTTGACAAATATTACATTTGAAGAGAAAATTCCATTCTTTCTGAAAAGATAGACTATTTAAATGGAAAAAGTGTGGTCTGAGCAACAGATGCAAAAAGGTTTTCCAATGTAGTGAAACCTCATTTAAACAAATTTAATACATATAATCGTTTAATGAATATTCAGTGCATTTATGCTCAATATAATAGCATCTCATTATAATAGATAATGAGATAATGGTATCTCATTACATCATCTCATCTATCTTATATAAATGCTGATATGATTAACACATCTCATTATAATGAACTAGAATCTCATAATGATCTAGAATCTCATTATAATGATCTAGAATCTCATAATAATGATTAGAATCTCATTATAATGATCTAGAATCTCATTATAATGAACTAGAATCTCATTATAATGATCTAGAATCTCATTATAATGAACTAGAATCTCATTATAATGAATTAGATTTCATTAACTAGAAAACCCATTATAATGATAATAATAGCATCTCAAGTATCTCATTAAAATGAGGAGATACTATCCCATTATAATGAGACGCCATTTTGTTATAATATCCATCATATTATATTATGATGGATAATATTATATAATATATAATATATAATATTATATAATATATTGTAATACAATGATTTTGTTTTTTAAAACATTGTATAGCTAATTAAATGCTTGTGACTTCTATTTTGTCCAATTTTATATAAGTTGATTTATTTATTGCATTTATTTTCCATACTTCTGTTAAAACATGACAAGATCCCTGTGAGTGGGGAAATTTAAAATAACCAATGAAATGTTGTTCTTTTGGACTGTGAGTGGAAGCCGGAGCACCCGGAGAGAATCTTCCTGTCAGTGGAGATCAGATTGCATGCAGAAAGACTCTGGATTTAAACCCAGGAACTTCCTGTGAGTTCCTGAGTGTGTTGTATTGTGGCTTTTTAAAAGAAGTGTGTTTTAAATGGAGCAGTCAGCATGAGATGTATTGGGAAAATGGTCTCTTACCTGCACTGGTAATTATTTGTCTATGTATTTCTGGTTTCGTTCATGTTTTTTTTTTGTTTGTTTGTTTGTTTTGTTTTGTTTTGTTTTTTAATTTTTTTTTGTGTACTCAGTAATATTTTGTTGCTAAATTTACTGCAGTGTCTTTGTGTGATGACCATATGGCAAGCCCACATCTAAGCTTCAGAGTTTTGCTTCAATTTAAGTTGCTCTATTGGTGGAATTTTTATAGGCTTTTGTAAATCGAGGGGAGTTGTTTTCTCCACTCTTGCGGGAGAGGATAAAGGTGGCAGGAAATGAGGTTTATTTTTAGGCATCTCTGCCGGTGTCAATTTTATATATTTGACACCGGCATCTGAACAATTATCGAAAACCTTGGAATGTGTTTTGACATTCCCTGAGCAAGCTGGCTTTGCCTTTGATATTTTCTTTTGTATGAATGGCATATCCAGCCCCTCCTCTTCAGCCTTCTGCATTTCAGACCTTATGTACTGCTTAACCGGGTCTGGTGTAGTGTCCTGAAGAATCCTTTGCAGTTCTTCAGTCTCTCTTTTTGTCTTTTCCATCTGGGAGGCACGCTTATTTGCCGCCGTTTCGGAGTTGAAATTGGAATATTCAAGAATATCTTGTCGTCTTTGTTGATCCTTTTGTTCCATTTCAATTGCATACAACCTGTCTGCCTCCATCAAACCATCCAACCTCTTTTTGTTCTTCTCATTCTCTATCCGCTTTGCCTCCAATTTCTCTCTTACTCTCTCATTATTTGCTTCCAGAATTGATTTTTCCATTGCAGCCCGTTTCTCATTTTCTTTGTCTGCTTTCTCTTTTTCTTTGATCCTCCGTAGTCCAATGACTTTGATCATTTCTTTCTCTGTTGAAGCTAATCTGGAGGCTTCCTCATCTGCTACTTTCGCCAGATGGTCATACGCAAGTTGTATCTTCATCTGATACTTCCTTAATTTCTCAGCCTTTCCTTCTTTTGTTTTGCTGAGAAAACTTTCCTCATCTTTGAAATGCTGCTCCTTTTTGGCTCGAGCCACCCGCTCTGTTTTAGAGAGTTTGGGCTTTACAATGTTTTCGTGGATTAATTTAATTACCTCTTCCTTCCGTTTCTCTGAATCCTCCTTTTCCTTTTGGTTTGTATTTGCATCTTGGAGCATAACTCTCCTTTTATCCTCTTTTTCAATTCCAGTCGCTCTGCCTTGAGTTGTTTCTTTTTGCGTACCACCTCATTGAAAAGTTCGGCATCAGCATGTAGGTTCTTCTTCCGAAGCTCTTCTTCATTCATAATGCGTTCGTCAGCTTTGAAGTACCAAGGATTCATCTCCCCAGGGTCTTTTGCAAGTTTTCGTGCAGCAATGTACTTCTCTCTCTGATTTGCAGCCGACAACTTGTTTGCTTTGTTTATCCTTTGATCAGTGAGTATTCTGTTTAAATTCTCCACGCTTTTGTCTCGTAGCAGAATCGTGTATCTGCTCTGTTCGAGAAAGGCATTTCTTTCCTGTTCTTTAAACCGCCTTTCTTCAGCAGCAATCTGCTCCAATTGCTGCTCCTTTTCTTGTCTTAGTGCTTCATTCTTTTCTCTTAGTGCAGCACGTGTTTCCTGTAAAGCGCCAAGATTTGGTCGCAAGCGATTTAAACCTCTTCTGGTATTTTCTGCTACCTTGTTATGTGCTCGGGAGATTCTCTGGACTGTTTCCCAACAAAATGATGGGAGGATTCCAACAGCTCTTTCCATTTTCTTTCTCAGTAAGGGTGAAACTATTTCACAGTGATCTAAATGTCAAGGTTTTTGACACAGAAACCAGGTCTAAGTGAAATCCAATAATGTCTAATATAATCAATCCAAGAAATTCAGCTCACAGACTGGTCCCAGTTCAGGGTGTACAGGTCACCAGATCCAAAGCGGAATGAAGTTCAGTGAAATTCCGTTTATTCAAGTGGCTCAGAACTGAGATGTCACAGAAGAAGACTCTGTGACATCATTATGACATATGACATCATTGGAGTTTCATCTCTTCAGCGACATCATCGTTACAAACTTCCATTCTGCAGGAACACTTTTCAAAATGTAACCCTATAGGTTCTCATCACCCATTACTTAAATACCTGAAATTTTAGAAGCACGACTAGACTGATAAAGCAATGTGTACTTTAAGAAGTTATGTTGACAAAAAAATATGTTTAGAAAAAACTAAAATAAAGGCAAAAATCTCTGACTGTATTAGAGAAAGAAAGAGAGAGAGAAAAAAAGGAATGAGAGAGACAGTTATTTTAGCGTATTAAAGATGTGGAATATGGGAAATTGAATTTCTGGACGACGCCGCCAGTTGATAGCGGTAATCTGTAAACTGTCAGTAAACACCATAGAAGAAGAATATTATCAGTCGTTGGTGCTGTAGTTTTGTAACATCTCCAGTAGATGGCGACAATGGAAAAGGAGAACAGTTTTGTCAACTACCATATATTTTAGTGAAAAGTGAAACTTTTACATGTTAAAATGTGACTTTTCCCTGCATTTTTTGTAGTATGTGACAGTGAGAGTTTTTTTTTTAAACAGCAGGTTCAACAAAATGTCACTACATTAACTAAACAGTTTTCGACGTAACTGAAAAAAACTCTCGCTAATTCATCTTCAGAAAGTTTCTCAACACCGTTATTCTCCCCAGCACAATAAAAAAGCAGCAGCAACAGCTCTGAGGAAGTGTAGATGCTGTAAACATCTGGTCCGGGGTCTGCTAGCAAAACACCTCTTTGAGGAAATGGGTCTCATAATGACTGTCTTTAAACTGATCTCCGGTCAGCTCGTTGAGGAGACGTCCAGGAAGCCAGGAAGTGTGTAATGCTACTGATGTCAGCGACAGTAGTCATTACCTACAGACGGACAGTGTTTAGTTTGGACATAAGGACGTGAATATTTCTCCTAACAGGTTTACCTATTTGACTTTTAGCGATGGATAAGCTTCGACGTGTGTTGAGCGGCCGGGAGGATAACGAAGAACTCGGGCTAACTGCACAGGTCAGCTGCTAATGCTAACTCCGTTCAGAAAGAATAGTTTCCTGTCTCAGACAGAACATTTAAATGAGCGTTATCAACACTGCATTCCTTATATTTTAGTTTTCTTATTGTTTGTGGTTTATGAATTTAACAGCTGTTGCTCTCTTTTTAGTCGTTAGTTATACGTATTTCCCACATTATTTTTTAAGTCATGATACTTTTAAATTAGCTTCCATGTTCTTGTTAGCTCTAAATGCTAACTGATTTGTTTACACTTTTGCATGCTTTCACATTTAAGAGGATACAAGGTAAGTGGCTGCTTAGTTTCTCTTTGATCCAGCTAAAGTTTTACTTTGCAACCTGGCACATTCGCTCGTGTATTTTTGCTCTGACTTTTATTGAAAAACAGCGCCGCTGTGTGCTATGTCGCTGTAAAAATGCTTGGCTCCAGCCAACGTGACTCAATAGTCGTGCAAAGCCTACGGGTCTCACTGTAGGTCATTACTCTTGTGACATCCTCCCATTGTTCTCACCAGGTTCTTGATGCCAGCTCTCTCAGCTTCAGCACCAGGCTGAAATGGTTTGTCATATGCTTTGCTGGAGGCATCCTGTGCTCCATACTCGTGAGTGTCTCTGCAGCTTTGAGAGGAAACACAGAGAATGCACACAATCTTCAAGTTCCTGTTCTTTTTTTTCTTTTTTCACTTCAAACTGAAATCGGATAAAATGGCAATTGTTTACTAATCATTGCATTGGACCTTGTCACACCATAAACTAATACTTAAAATACTTTGACATAATCAGTTGGTGTATATGTTTCATAATAGAGGAAGTCTGGTATCACACACTTGTGATAATTCACACGCTGTTTTGTTGAAACTGCAAACTTCCCTGGTTTTTATGACAGACGAATACAAGTTAGTACAAAGTTTCACACATACTTTAACACTTTGTTTTATGTTCAATCCTCTTCACTCTGATACCACTAAATAAAAATCTAAATTAACAGATACCTTAGTGATATAGTTAATAAATAGAGCTAACCCAAACCATGTTTGCAGTTTTCTACAAGCTATGTTCATAGCAAATTCAAAGGTCCTCTGGTTAGACAGACCAACTGTTTACTTTTTGACCTACATGCTGTATGTGATGGAAAACTAATGTTAGTTTTCACTTCACCCTAAATGCTACACTTGTTTCTCTGCTTTTTCTTCAGCAGAGAAACAAGGCTAGTCATAGCTGATGGAAGCATGGATGTTGCTAAACAGTGGGCACTGCTAGAAGTTCCAGAAGATTCGAGGCTCAGCCAGTGGCTCATCTTTCAACCTGAAACATAAAGCCAGAATTATGTTAAAATGGCCCAATCAAAGCCCAAACCCAAATTTAGTTGGCATTTTGACTTGAAACTTTATATTCATGTGCGTTGTCTATCCGATCTGACTGGGCTAATGATTATGCTGAGTAGATCAGACCAAAATTTCTCTCTACATGCTCAATGCAAAAAACATCCCAAAAGTTTTGCAGCTGTAATTGCAATAAAATGTGGCTGTATAAAATATCTGTTTATAAGAACTGACAAATGTTTCCCACACACTAAAGAAAAAAGTGAAAATTTCAGTAAAATCCATGAGCTTTATAAAAATCTGAACTTACTGCACAAACCTTGAAGGAAATTGAACATTAAGTTTGTGCGTAGTTGCTGTGTTTTCCTAGTCTTCATTATGCATAGTTGTCCATTAGATGTAGATATGTACTGTACGTAACAACTAGAAACACATTCTAACCAATTTTTTTGTTTTTCTGTCACTAGAGGGAGCCAGCCATGCTACTATGAATTAATGAAATGCACCAAACATTTTTTTAGCTTAATTACATTCTTACAAAGTTGCCAAAAAGTTATAATATAATAATTAATTGTTGATTCAGCAGTATGACTGTGTTCTTTTGTCTTTGATCTCTAATGAATGTGTGAGGATGTTATTCTCTGGAGCTCACAGATATTTTTTTTACTGTTTTTTTTTTTTTTTTTCCCAGGGCTCAGCACTGCTCTTCCTTCCTGGTGCCGGCATCAAGCTTTTTGCTATCTTCTACACACTTGGAAATCTTGCAGCTTTGTCCAGGTAAGGCGCTGTAGGTAATGGAGCATATCAGTTTAAAAGTATGACTTGTTTCACTTGATGGCAAGTTTAGCCATTTTATTTGCTCGGATTTTATTTATGGTCGGGATGAAAAAAAAAAACAGACTTTCCGCAGGTATGGTGAGATTTACTACTACTTTTTAATAAAATATCTTTATAAAACTCCTCTTTTGTGTCTAGAAAAACAGATCAATAAAAACATTTCCTCTCATCTGAGCAAACCCCATTTATGGGTGAATGTCTGAGTCCTTTTTACAATCAGCTGTAGATTTGGGAGACGACAGATTTCCTTTCTGTCAGTAAGCAGGAGCAGCATGTGCATGGACATCGTGTCTCTGTCACACGGAACAGTTGGAGAAACCAGGGAAAGACGGCAGCAGACCCTTTCTTCTGATCAGTTCTACGTCAGCATGCTCTTAATGTCTCATCTAACAAATGTGACACCCAAGAGATTCCTGCTACCCACTCAGCTGTGCCTCATCAGTTGGGAAAGCCTTCGTCTCTTTAACTACACTGACGTAAAACATCCATCATGTGCAAAGCGGCTGTGACTGCGTCACCCATGGACAGGAAGCGCCGAAGCCATAATTACTGCAGCACGTTGAGTTAAATTGAACCCTTTGGACAACCATTTAATGTTAGTCATACCCTGATAGTGTGTGTGAGTTTATTTTAGAGTAGTTTTTGTGTTGTGGTGAATGAGAATTTCTAACTCTTGGAAAGAGAAATTTGAATTATTGCTGTGCTTAATTAGAATGAGACATTTTTACACGTGAACCACTTTTATATTCTTTCAGTGAAGAATTGAGTCCAATTGAGAAAATGGGCTTTTTTTTCCAACAATAAGCTCCTGCAGGCATGGACTTAAAGTTAATCATTCTTTTGGATATCACCTTAAAAAAAAAAAAAAACTTTTTCAACCATTGAATGGCTTTTGTAACCCTGTTAACTTTTTGAAAACTTGACTTAAGAGCTACACTAAACAATAAGAGTGTTCTGGATAACGCTGACTGATGCTGAACTAGAAAAATAGGCGGTTTTTATTGTTTTCTTTTTAATATATAATCATGGGTCGTTTTTAAAATGCAAAATAAAAACTTCAGATTTAAATTTAGAATTATATAATGTTAGTCAGGATTAAGCTGCAAATATTAATATGTTTATAAAAGCCTCCATAAAAGATTATATGGTTTATAAAGTCTTCAGTAAGCATCTCACTTGCGTTGAGTTTGGCTTGCTTTCTCTGTTTTGCTATGCCTTGTTGATCATTCCATGATAACTTGTTTGCATGAGGCTCCAGTAAACCTTGCATGGACTAATAATTAAGACAAACTTAGGGGCAGCCATTTTTAGTATAATTTAGTATCAACTGCCCATAAATCACATTGCCTCACTGAGAGATCCAACAATCTCACTTTTGGCAGTTTTGTCAACATTTTCTAATCCATCATAATGTAATATTGTTATATTACATTATTACCAGTGTTTGTGATTGCAATCATATAGAGGGCAACATTTTGCTCAGAGTTTAGTGTGAATGTTTTATTTTTTGGATATGAAAGTTCCCATATGTTAACAACACATGGTAACAGTTGGGCTGGAGGGAGAAATTCTGTGCTGCCTTATTTTGGCAAATTAAAAAGTAAACTATACACAATGTGTGTTATTGTGCTTCCTATTAACAACAGACATGTGTTGTTTTTTATTATTATTTTTAAAGCACCTGTTTCTTGATGGGACCATTAAAACAACTGAAGAAGATGTTTGAACCAACAAGACTCATAGCAACTATTGTTATGCTGGTAAATATCCACTTTTGCTCCTCGGTTTATTAATAAAATCACATAAAATGAATATGTTTCAGTATATTGAGACTATCTTACAATAATATCCATTTTGTGTTTAGTAAGTCAAAGTTTATTAATTGTTTCGTGATTATATCTTGTGATGTTTTTGAAACAGTTAAAAATTTGCTGTAGCAAATAACATCTAATTTACTACTTAGTAGATTTTGTGTGTTGAAGTTTACTTTTCCTTTAAATATGACAACAAAGTGATGATTGTTTGTATTCTCCTCCCACCAGCTCTGCCTTGTCTTAACACTTTGTGCCGTGTTTTGGGTGAGATTTCAGCAGATTCAGAGCCAAAGAAAACGCACAGATTTCTTTATTTCTCTCACTGAAACTTGTTTTTATATATTTATGTTTTTCAGTGGCATAAAAATGGACTGGCAATCATCTTCTGTATTCTGCAGTTTTTGGCAATGACCTGGTAAGACTGACCTTCAGTTTGGTCTCAGCTGTTTCTTATCAGAACAAACTTTGCTCTGTCTGAATTCACTTGAACTAAATGTCCAAAACTTTTAGTTTAAGACGTGCAGTTTTCCATCCGTCCATCCATATAGTTGATCATTTCTGCCACTTCTTTCTTTAAAGACAGAATAGACATTAATGTGTGAACTTTAGGGTCAGTATTAATCAGCTTATCTTAAAATAAAAAAACATAGTTTCAGAATCAAACTTAAGTGTATGGATGCTTTAAAACATGTAAGATCTTTGCCATAAGGACAAAAAAGGGATTTCCTTGTACATATTTTTTTATTTTTGACAAATTGAAGTTTTAATTTTAGAGAAATGCATCTAGAATGAGTACAAAATGAACTTTGCAGAGTTATTTTAATTTAGCCACATTAGAAGACACTTAACTTTATGTTTTCAAATTGGTTCTAAACAAGTAATCTGATTACTTTTTTACATAAATCCTGGCTGGTTTGGATAGTGTGATGTGACAGACGTTGATCAGAAATGATGAAAAGAAGCAGAAGCAGTACCTTCCGACAACAATGCAGATTTATATTTACTGCAATGTCTGATTTAGAAACATTAAGCATGTGACATGTTGGAATTAAGAAGATTTTCCACACTGATTGAATCACATCCAATCAGTGTGATTCCAGTAGATCACAGCTGAAAATGCTTCAGCCCCACCTGCATCTCCTACCTTCATCTCCTATCAGCCTATGTCCTCAGATTCGTTGCCATGGCACCCACAAGTCACACATATCATGCTTGGTGCACTCCCACACAGACACTCAGACATTTGTGTGAGGGTTGTTTTGTAAGAAGTCACCACTGACCCTCAGAAAAGTGGGTAAAGTCCATTTGTCAGGCTGGGAACTGAACTTAATTCATGATTGAGTCAGAAGCTTGACAGCAATCCAGCAAAAGGAGCTGCTAAAGAAAACTTCTTGCTTTGTTTTTCTTTCGTGACGGGTTAAATATTTGCTTAACAAGACTGGTTAAGAAGTCATCCACTCTTTGGTTGATTATTTTATCATTTGCCCACATATTTAGAGATTTAATAAAAAAGAAAAAAGCTTCTTAAGATTAAAATAAGAGCTCAAATGATGTTTGCAACAGAAGTCTGTTAAACACTTAAACTGTTGTCATATGATTGCAGTAAATCATATGACAACACATTTTATTGATCATTGTTCACTGAAAAAAAAAGTTAACTAACTGCTAAATCTAGTATTTTTTTAACATTTGGGTATGTAACTCACCATGTTTTAAATCCTTAAGTTTTTCATGATTTCTTTGATTGAACTGCAGGTATATTTATTTCATTGGAGTTTTTAGTGCTATAAAATGGTGAATAATTTTGAAGTTATTGAGCAGCCTTGTCATCTGGCCAGTTTGCTGCTTGGTTTTTAATGAACTTCACAGCATTTAAGCAAATTCTGTCTTCTTGCTATTCTTCTATTTAAGGCCAGATTTGTGAATTATATGACCAGCAAAGTGGTCATTGTTCTCGTGTCTACCTTTTTAATTAATCCTCGAAGTTTAACAAGGACTGAATCTATATGCAAACCTTTTTTATTTAGACTTCTGCTAATGAAAGACTTTGAAGAAAAGTATCATTTCCCCTCCCATTTACAATCTTTCTTTACTTTGTATTGGTGTTACTTAGAATCCAAACCAATTGCATTGAAGTTTATGGCTGTAAAGTGTCGCAATGTGAATAAATTAACAGGGTTTGAATACTTTTGCCATGCTTTATGATTAAATAAACAGTTCTTCTATTAATAGTTTATACGAACTACATTTCAAGGACACACCTTTTTTATTCAGGCTAAATCACTTGTAAAAGTTACATTTTAGGTTTAAATCCTTGTTTTAAAAATCCCAAGCCGACTCCAGAGTGTCAGGAAAATAAAACTAATAGTAGTTTAGTAAATACATTCTGTAAAAATGGATTTGCTACTTAATATCATCAAAATAAATTTTCAGTGTGAAGTTGTATAAAGTGTTTCAATAGCCATAATCGGTAATTATGTCCTGTTTTTGTGTTTTCAGGTATAGCATCTCTTACATTCCTTTCGCCAGGTAAGATCAGTGCTACGTCTGCATGTGACCTTTCATAATGTCCATATTTGTTTTCCTCCCTGCACGCTGTTCAAATGTAAAACTTAAGCCTCCCACTCGCGTCATTTGATTGAAATCGTTTCAGAAACAACGTGGATATTCTCTAATGATTGTGCACACAACAAGCAGGAGGAATTTGCTTAGTCGTCTTTGAAAACATGTTTTTATTTACCACTGTTTGCTTCCACCATATGGCTCTAATCCAGCCCACTATAACCAGTGTGACCAGTCTGCGTCAAACAAATGGCAGCTGTTTGTTTCTTTGTCTTTCTAGGCATTAGCCCTGCGATGTTAATATGTTCCTAATATCAAAATAAATAGATTTTTAGTGGCGTAAAGCTCTTTCAGATAGATTTGACAAATATTTTTCTTCAGTTCAGCTTTTGTGCGTGTAATGAGCTTATGGTAAGCTCTCGAGGGTTAACGGCCGATGCAAATTTTTGATTAGACGTAGCCTGGATTTAAGTCCTTGTTTTCGTTTTTCTTTTGGAACACTTAAATGATTCACAGTGTAAAGATGCGTTTCATTCTTCCTGTTTAAAACTGATTATATGCTGTTCCCTCTGAGTGCGCCGGTTGAGCCGAGCAGAAGGTGTGATGTCGTTTTGTCAGTCCAGCTGTAAGTGGGGTTACGTCTCATTTGGTGAGCAGTCTGGATCCCCCATCCCCATTAGGTGCCTTGTGTGTTTGGGTGACCCCTATAATCTCTCCTGACAGCTGAGAGACATCATGTAACCACCCAGAAGTCCCCCTCCCCCAACACAAACGCAACAAAACAAAACCAAGACAAAGGAGCTGTAGCAGCCTCCTGAAAAGCAGATTCATTTGAAGAAATACACATCTGTTAGTTATTTAAATCTTCGTGATCAGTTTTTGTTATTTGTCAACCCTTTCCCTAAGCCGCTTACGGTAATCCAGTTTTCATTTAATTTTGATTTGATCACTTGGCTTTCTGTCATCCTCGCTGTTGTTGGATGACAGCGTTAGAGCAGCAGAGTGCACTGATCTCCTCTGAGTGCCTATTAAACCTTTACATCCCCGTCTCTGGTCCCGCTAACCCATACCTGTCGAGACTCGGCACCACATGGCCAATAGGCTTGATCCCTTAATGTGTTTTACCTTGTTACCTTGAATAACCTCTAAGGTTTAGAGATGCAGGCACTAAAACCTGCTGCATGTGCACTTCCTATAGTCCTGTTAGGCTGCTGTTGCTCCGAAGCACCTTGTACGCACCTTTCCACTCTTGAAATATAATTAAATTTAGTTATTTTTCAAGAGTGGAAAGCAAAAAACTGAGCAAATTGAAATGAACTTTCAGATTTTATTTATTATTCTAGTGTGTGAAAAACAGAAACTCTGAATTTCTGAGGGTCATGAAAGCAGGAGTCCTCAACATCAGTCCTCCTCTGACCCGACAAAGAGGAGGACTGAATTACCTCCTTGACATGTAAGGAAGTTTTCCAGAGGCCTGGTCATTAACCGTTCATTTGATTAAGGTGTGTCAGAGCAGGGAAGCAACTAAATGTTTTAGGACAGTGGTATTCAAAAACTGGAGTTGCAAAATCCTCCAAAGCAATCAAATTAAATAGCAAACATATTGGAAAAATAGCTTTATAATGTAAATGTTGGACTCATAGACTCTGTTTGATTAGGTATGGTTTTTAGATAACAAACTCTAAAACCAAACCTTGGAATTAAAACCTGTTTTATGAGGGGTGTTTAGTTATTTTAGTTTCATCAGGGTTTATAATCTGTTCAATGTTATTGGACATACCTGATTCACCTAGGGAGCAGAATCTAAATGAAGAGCTGTAGAGTGTAATGATTTAAGCAATTTTATCCCCTCAACTCATGAAAATGCTTGATCTCAATGAAAAGTAGATAAGTAAATTTTTAAGTTCACAAAGTAAACATGTCAAAGAACACAAACAGAGGTTTAAATCATCTAAATCAAAGCAAAACTCAAGTCGCAAAAAATATTTTTTTAAAATATATGCTACATGAAGTGTTAAATTATGAAAGTCAACAAAAGTAAACTAAAACTTATTTATATTTTCAGAATAAAATAATCCCTCTATCACAAAAAAAACCATGTAGGATGAGGCGAGGGTTTTCCATATATGGAAAATAAAAAAGATAGGTCGCATAGTTTGAAGCTAGTTGCTTGTAAAAGCTTGTTTTAGATATTTAATGTAGATTTCATAAATATTTAAAATTTCCAGTTGAAAGGATTTTTTCACAAAATTAAGTTTATAAATACATTATTTGAAAATGGTCTCAAAACAACAATATTATCGTTGATAGCAGTTATTACTGGGACCAATTTATTGTCCAGCAAAATTTGATATAGTGACAGACCTATGTTTAGTATATATGTCTTATTAAATGCATTGACACATCAGACTCAGTTTATTGTCATTTGTATCGTCAAATGTTACTGAACATCTCAACACTGAAATTGACAATCTGTTAAGCTGAGAAGTGTCTATTTATAGAGATCTAAAATTAGCTTCAGTTGCTTAAAAATAGTGAAACCATGATGGCTGAGCGTTGCTGTTAGGAGCCGTGGGTTAAGAACGGCTCCGTGTTGAAACAGTCCACTGGTTTCCTGTCGGCCCCTGAACCCTCCAGGCGGCGCCTCCTTTTCACCTTGACGGCGTTTTACAGATTGGTCAGGTGAAGTCTGCATAGCAACACACTGATGGCAAAAGCAAGGAGGCAAGAGATGGATTTGGCAACAATGCGTGGTTGCCATGGTGAGGCTCCCACGTTGCATCACCATTCAGCATGGCGCACCTGGAGCTGGGTAGAACCCCACAACTGAGAGGGTGGAGTTCCTCCCCGTCAAAACACGCTAACTTATTCATGATGAGCCGCACCTCAAATGCTGGTGGAAAAGGATGTTGGTCTCATGGAGATGAACTGAGTTGATTTGTTTATTCAGGCTATTATTTCAGAAATGATGATGTTTTAAACATGTACTCCTGCTGTTTTTGTGTGATTTTTATTTATTCTTTATTCTTTTTGCAGAGATGCAGTGATGAAGTGCTTCACTACCTGCCTGAATTAAAGCTCTGGATGCTGCAGTTTCCATGAAAACTGGTCGAAACATGCAAAGCAGTTTCTAAATATCTTTATACACTATTCCTTTTCACTTTGCGCCTCTTATTGCCTCGTACTGTGAATTCTTGCCTTCCACGTTTAGCTAGAGGTGTTGCAATTTAGCCATCATGTAACTGTAAATCATCTTTTTTCTTCTATCATGCCTAATACCTAATATACTGTATTTAAGAAGAGGGGATTCTATGAGATTATTATGCTTTCTAAAGGAAAATTATTCTTATTATGCACAACAAACTGCAATAATGGTGCCTTAACACCTTGATGAAATTATATCTCTATTTATACCAAACACACATTTTCGATTATTCTTGTTTGTAAGCTTTCTGTCTTTGTTTTTCTGGATTTTTAAAGTGGTGTTAAGGCCTCTCAGAAGAAGTTAGAAGGATTTTCTTGAATGTTTGGTGCTGAAGGTTTTTTTTTTTGTTTGTTTTTTTTTTGAGTCAATGCTTTACTGATTATGCACTGGGCTGTATAGTTCCTACATCTCTATAAAAGATTTCCTTTATTTTCTTTTCTTCTGCTAATGAGATTTGTAAATGCTGCCTTTGTGTCTTGTCTACTGGTCTTGAGATGTGTGCATTCTAACACGCTGCGCCGCCAACCAATAAATGCCGTTAAAGAAACACTTCTTCTCCACTTTCAGATGTGATTTCCTGCCATATGCGGCGATGACCCAGTTAATTACGCTTCCCTGAGCATTGTGATTTTGACATGACCTAATAACCCAACTCCCTGTGTTGCGATGGCATGTAGCCTTTGAGGATGTGGTTGCCATGACAACCTCCTCTGGAGGATGCAGTGCCTGTGCCTACCCCCATTTCTTTTTTTTTTTTCCTTTTTTTAGAGCAGATGTTCACATTATGCCGATGTAGGTTTTTGTTAAACGGGAATCCTTTGGACCAACAGTTTCTGCAGCTCAACGTGACGAAGAGGCCGCCTTCTCCAGATTTATCCGATTCTTCACGTCATTCCTTTTTCTCGTTCCGCAATCCCCACACGGACTGCAGAACGTGTGGATTTTGGTGGATCCCTAATTTGACAGGGATCCACCAAAATCCTTCATTGTGATCTCAGGGATGAAATGATTATTCTACGTTGGGTGTCTTTGCGATTTTTTTATTTATTCTTTTTTTTTTATCTGCCTGCTATTTTTGGATCGTTGTAAAGCTTGAGGTTGAACAGGGGAAGCGTTCTGACCTCCGCAATCTGCTCCAGTCCCAGCTGCTTCCTCCAGTTTTTAATCTGCGGTTATGTCAGAGATGAGGGAGCCCACACGCCTGTGCTTCCTCTTTAGATTAATGCTCCAAATCTTTTGCAAAGATTAATAAATAACTTGGCCAGTGTTGTGTGTTTCTGTTTTTTTTTGTTGTTGTTGTTTTGTTGGTTTCCTATTATGTTGATCTCAGTAGTGATATCGCAGCATCAATGGAGACCTGAGAGCAAAGTTACATTTTTCCAACAAAATTTAAATCTCCAATGTAGTGAACCAGGGTCACACTCTGGAAAATAGTTGTCATTGTCCTTCTGTTTTTCCCTCTGTCCTTTCTTAATATTGCACTTACCTCCTTCTTTCCTCTCATCTTTTAAACTTGTAACCCTGTATTCCTCTTTTTGTTTGCTTCCCTTCATATTTCCTTCCTTCATTGTGTCCTTCCTCTTTCCTTTTTATACTTCCTGTCTTTCAGGTTGCATGTTTAAAACCTGATCGCTATAAAAAAAAAAAGAGTCTGAAAGTCTTCATGACAACGTGTTAGAACCTTAAATCCTTTTAATCGCACGAGGTCAAAGTTGCAAGTTTACTATTAGAAAATGTCACTCATTTTCATTTTCATGCTTTTATAAACAGATTTTTAAAGATTTAAAAGTTTTTTCTCACCCAACTTTAAAACTAATAATTTCTTCATATAAAATACAATTGTATGCATAGACCAATTTGCAGAAAGTTGGAAGCTCAGCTTTGAGTGCAGTAACATCGTCTCAACCTGAAAGCATTTCCCTGCCTTTATGTTTCACGATGATCTTTGACTATTCCTCTTCCAACTGCCTCTCCAGATTCTGCCTGTTCTGTTCTCGCTGCTCTTCATCTCGCAGGTTTTCTACAGGATTTCTATCTGAAAACTCTGTTGGTCATGGTAGAAGGACTTTGTTTCTGTGTAAATTTGGGAAACTGAAACTGCTTTCAGTTTCATTTAAAATGGTGCGGGGTTTTAAAGAGTTTCTGATGTCACCAGGAGCTTTGAGAAAAGAAAGCTCGTTCACATCATCACAGGTCCACCACCATACTTAGCTACCTTCCTATGTAATCATATGTATGTCTTAAAGATAAAGTCCAATCCGTTTTCTTCCTCTCAACTTTACATCTTAAATTTTGAAAGAATGATTCATATTCATAACTTTCCATTTAAACTTTTGTTGAAGTTTCCAATCAGACATTTTATGTTGCTTTAAATGTGGAAAATAAAAAAAAACCCCACTTCTGAACTCATTGAAAAGTTCTTTGTAAATTCAAACCACAACTGTTGGACACATGACTCATTTTGTCAAAATTGTCCATTAAGTCTAAACCAATCATGGTCTGGCACATTGGTAGCCATGGTTTTTGATAAGGGTGACATGGCTCTCTGCCCTGGGCGCCCTCCTGTCATGGGGCGACACCATCCAATTTCATAACTTGGGTACCAATTACTACTTATTTGCATGTCCAGTCAATGGGGACTGCAAGATAGAAGCATTGTAAAAACAAACAAAAATCTGTACAATGCAGGCTTTAGAGTTGACAAAAAAAAACAAAAAAAAAACATTTTTTTTTGATATCTTGAATCTTATCTCTGGTCTAGATTAACTTTATTATTTTACATAAAAAGTGATTCTTCTTATAGCATTTTATGCCATTTTGCAGTCTGAGTAACTTAAGATTACAAAGTCAAACAGAACAAATTATTCTACACGAGATTGTTTCAAACACAACTTTGTGTAATCCCAAAAAAGGAGACTAAATAGGAAACAGTGAGTTATATGAACAGTGTGACCATCAGGAGGTTGATGTGACTCCTTGTTTTAGGGAAGGCCCTAAAAAAACTATTACATGACGTCACTAGGTTTTCCGTTTCTTTGTTTGGCTCGCCTCTTGGCCACGCCCTCCTCCACCAGATCCACAATAAAAGAGCCAGGATGTGTGTGTATGCGTGTGTGTGGGTGTGTGTGTGCGTTACTCCAGCCTGTGTGGACAACAGGTGCACCACCGCGCCGCGCCGGTGATAATGCCTCCAGAGCGCCTGCACTCGCTCTGCTTAGGGCTTTTCAGGTTCCACTCGCTGCTTTTTGCGTCTTGATTTTCTTCCTCGTTTCTGACCGTAGAGATGCCTTTTCCGCCGATCAGCCTCCAGCAGCGGATCTCCTCTCCTGGCAGGGAACTATTTGGGAAAAAGAAGGCCAGCGCAGACCACGCTCAGGCTGAACAAACCGGCAAGTCTGGATCCGAAAAGGGAAAACAGTCCAGCTCCTGGACATCTGCAAACCTGCGGAATCTGGGGCGAAGATCGCAGCCGGAGAAGAATAAAAGCCAAGCTCAGAAGCCCAGTTCGGGGCAGGAGACTCAGGGAAAATGCTCCTGGCTGTCTGTGCCCAAACCGCAGGATCCATCGTTGGGAATAAGGCGCTCCAGCTCAATGGACTCCGCCAGACATCTCAGTGGGAAAGAGGAAACAAAGAAGGAGATCCAGTTCTCGCTCAGCCTCACTCCTGAAGCCATTCTCGTCATCAAAAAGCGGAACCTGGAGAAGCAGATGATGGCCAAGCAGCAGAAGTGCTGCGCCTCCGCGGACTTTCGGCACCGGCGAGTTTTTCCGTCCAAAAAGGCGCACGGAGCGTCCAAGTGCTGCGCTCCGGGCGGCAAGACGGACAGCGCGGAACAGCAGGACATTACCGCCATTGTTAAAATATCTCTGCTGAACGATCAATACAAGTACGATGATGTGGAGTACGAGGACGAGGACGGGGACGTGGATGAGTCCGTGGTGAGGAAATGCAAAGAGTGGCTGAAAGGAGTGGAAAACGCAGCTGCTTTGGTGAAAGCAGACAAACTTTCAGCACTTCCGCACCTCAAAGGCTGCTGACACCTGACTTCAAATCTTTATCATTATTATTCTTAAGTCGGAAGAAAGACATGATGGACTAATTCCTTTTATTTACAAGACTTCAGACAAGTGAGAATGTCAGGATTTGAAAAGATGTCACTAAGTTTAAAATGCCAAAAAGAGAGAGAGGCGCAGACTACTTTTAGATAAAAATTCAATAATATAGTTCGGGTTTATAAGAGTCTGTTCAAGTTCAGATGCCATTTTGCTCTCACTTTCTTCTCAGTTTCTCTTTGCACTCGGGTTCATTTCCAGTGGGTCTGTGGATTGGCTGGAGTCAGTGCAGGCAGCCAGAGCGCGCTTCTCCTTTTGTTAGAGAACAATAAACTGCTGGAGAACATCAGCGACTGACTGGAACCCAGCGCGGATTCTTTGGTTTTTATCTTCTGCAAATTGGGTTCAACTGGTCAATCAGTGATGTGGTGAATTCAGGTAAAATGGGACAGGACAAGTAGGGAGGGGAACTGAACAAAAACTGGCGTTGACAAAGATGTGGCATAGTTAAAGTTATTTTGGAACCAAAATCACATGAAAAACCAGTATAGTACAGTATATAGAAAAATTATAATCTGAGCATCAAAACAAAACCCTTTTGGAGATAAAATATTTTTTTTCTAAATTAGTACCTTTTTTTTGTGAACCAGTTTACAAGATGACATGGTGAATTGAGACTTCCTAAATATAATATGTCACTGTTGTCAGCAAATAAGATCTGACATAAAGATTTAAATTAATCAGTAAAAGTTTATTTTGTGGGTTGTTGTGGTAGGTAGAGAAAAGAACGTGCAATGAGAGTAACAATAACTAGAAAATTGAAAAGAAGAACTAATTTCTTCCTCACAAGAATGAATCATTTTTTAGATGAATTTATTTATTTTAACAAAATTTCCATTTATCTAAAGTTATGAAGGAAGAATCAAGCTTTTTACAGAGCTTGTAAAACTTTAACCATTTCAGTGACAGACCAGTGCAAATATGCATTGGTTACTATTTTTATTTAACAAACTGATGAGCATCCATAATAAGTATTGTAGTTAGAGCTAAATTGTGCCAATTTGCTGACCGTGTCAAAAATAGTTTTTGCCTCAGTTACGATAAAACAGAGAGCCATGCTTTCATACAATAACAAACTTCACTTTTCTGACATAAACTGAAGAACTCAAAGCTATGAAACACTTTAAGTTAATTGTTAAATCTGATTACAAAGAGAAACGCCCCGATTTACCTGAATTCACCCTCATCACAAAATGTTTACATGGTCAAACATTTTATCAGCTGAGATTTCTTATCCACTTTGAACTTTTTTTTACAAACAAAAAGTTCTTATACGAACTGGCCATATTAAACTGCTTAGGTTTATTAGTTTCTTCTGTTGTATTGTTCTCTTGCTGATTTGTGCTCATCTAGGTCTCTTCTTGCTGCTGTCTCCCAGGCAGCATTTTCATAAAGGCTCTTTGTTTCTGCTGTGCAGCTACCTGGGGCCATTTGGGCATTAGCGTTTTAAGCTTCTTAGATTTCCTGTTAAGCAGGGTTGACCAATGAGTGCTGCATGCGTGCCCAGGTGCATCATTCCTGCAGGAAATTACCTCCAAAATATGTCGATAGATCAAACTAAATATGCCACTCATGTCTGTGCAAGAATGACACTTTATTATTTCTTGGATCTCTTTTTTTTTTTTAGAGTTAGGTATTTTGCAGCCTTGATGTTCTCTATTGTTTTCTGCAATAACTATGTTTTTACTCTGGAAATGTGTTGCTCAGGTACAAACAGCTCATCAGGAAACAAACTACAGTCATTGTCACAGTGAGAGAGAAATAAAGTTATAGAAGGACCTTTGCGCTTCTGTGTTGATTAATTTCACCTCATCCTGTGTGTTTGTGCATATTAGATCACCAAACTATAATTACACTATAAGTGGAAGTTCATTCAGGTGCTTTCTGTAACTGTAACAAGGTGTTTCTGTCTGTGTTTTGTTTGAAACGATCAGAATAAATGAGTTAGATTGCTAATGCTCCCACAAAATCTGTATTTTTATTCAGAATCTTGAGATTTTATTGATTAATTTGACTGGGAGATGGACAGAAAACAAACGACAGTCTGCAGCTTGATCAAGTGTCTCCACAGGAGCCCAAAATTTGCTCATTTATAAGCAAACACCTGACTAAATATCTGTAGGAAATTTGTAGGAAAACCTTTGGTAACTCTAATAAGCTTCTGGCATAATTTCTTTGAGCTGACGGTTTATATGATGTAAAGTTGAATAGTTCTTTCTTATTCCACCTACTTTGTGCAACACACCAACAGTACAAGAAGCTAATCGTCTGATATAATACTTCCTCCATGATGCTTGCAAGTTGGTAAAGTCTTGCCTTTGCTCCTACAGACAGTTGTCTTATCACTGTTCTCAAAAAGTTGAATCTTCATCTCTTGTGGTTATGAAACATTTTCTGTTGAAGTGCAGTGAATTTGTCCAATTTGGCAGCTACAGATGCTTGAAAGTGATTGTTTTAGTAACAAGTCTCCTGTCTCAGTCTTCACACTCTCAATGGTTTCAACATTGACCAATGCCTCGGCGGCTCCTGGCTTGTTCTTGAACATCCTTACCAGTTTAATTTCATCTGACCTGGACAGTTTGGGTCAGCTGGTTGAAACTTGGACTGTTATTGGCACCTGGAATTTGCCATTCCTCACCACCAGTTTTGGAAAGCAGTATTGTAAATATTCAGACATTGTCCCAACGTTTGTAACAATGTGGCCAAGCGTAATACTTCACTTTCGGTCTCATGCATGTCAACAGAGTAAACACCTTGCTACAGTCAAAGCAACTTGCTGAACAGCCGCTCCACATGGGTTCATATCAGGATTGAACCAATCAGTACGAGGGCCTGTTTGGTGGCTCCAGTGCAGATATTATCATCTGGCTTGTTGACCAAAAGTTATGTAATCTCCTCGTCTATTGTGTCTTCTCAATTGCGTCCTTGTCTGTCTGACTGATTTAAGCCTGAAGCCAAGCTATTCATGACTCTGCTTCTCTATGGGCGGCTTTATTATCTCAGCAGCAAGGAGCAAGCAGCCACGTTTCAATCTGTTCATTTTCTTACTTTCTGCAGTTGTTTTCTTCGTTTTCTTGTGCTTTTATTGCTACTTTTTGTCTGCAATGCAAATCCTTTTTTGGATAACAAATGAAAAGGAAATCGCTGCAATCCTCCTCAGCCCTAAGATCACTTTCTAGGTCAGTGACGAAGCGCAGCAACATTATCTGGAGCTGATTTATAGTGTCAGAGAGAAGAACAGATGGGTCCTGCCTCCGCTTCATCGTTAACACTTTGCAGCTCTAAGAAGAGGAGAACTGCCAGTCCTTTTTGCCCCAGAAGTGATAGTTTTTCTGTTTGTGGCGACTGAACTGTTAAACCAGCAGCACCTTTTCAAGGGAGGAAAGAAATGAATGTTTCCTGCAGGGACTTGGCCCAAAAAGCTCTGTAATGTTACGTGACAGAGAAATTTTTCAAGGACAGAGCAACATGAGAGAGCAGAGACTTCCAATAGAGAGCAGAACCATGACTCGTCTTCATTTATGGATCATTAAAAGAAAATTAACCTGTTTCATACAACTTTCATCTGTATTATCTTTTTGCAGAGCTGTCAAACTCCTGTCCTCCTGGGCCAGCGTTCTGTAACTTTTACATGCGTCCCTGGTCCAGTACCACAGAGTCCCGTTAATGACATAAATATTTGACTCAGGTGTGTTGAAGCAGAGCCACATCTTAAAAGTTGACTCTTGGGAATTAGCTTGTCACTTGTGGTCTGAACCAGTTTAAACCGATCAGGTCCGGACCCCAAATGTGTAAAACTGGGCTCAGAAATTAACCCAGTTTCACACTCATCAATACCACAAATGACAACGAGAAAGCGTGTGCATTTCAGAAATATTGAGAAGAATTCAAAACAGGACTTTGAAGTAAATGAAAGCACCATGTTGTATTTTGATATTTGGTTTGGTGTTCAGTTATCTCAGAAGTGGAATATGAAAATAAAAGTGTTGCACATCTCTATGTAAACTCCAAATAAAATATTTAGTTTGTGAGCAAAATACTTCTAAATACTAAATATTAATGAAGTATTTAGTTTGGAAGTCCGACCTGTTCAAAATGTTCCTATAACATTTCGAACAGCCACATTTTTTTTTCTTTATGTCGGGCAAAATGAACCAAAATATTGCTGTTAATTTTTTTTTTTTTTTTAACGAAGTGAAACAGTCTATTTTACATCACATTTTAATTAAATTTACTTGCCTTTGTGGTAGTGAAATGATAAAATGTGAAAATATTACAAGAGTATGAATATTTTTGCCAGTCACTGCATCTGCTGCCTCTTTCCTTCCTTGCTGTTTCTGAAGTAATTTTTTTCTTCTAAAATCTGAGGCGTGTTGGGGATCAGGTAGTGGGATGGAGGCTCTGTGGGAGAGTAGGTGGACTCACTCCTCCTGCCTTTATTTTTGTCTTTTTTAGTTCATTGCAAAAACAGAAGATAGCTGCGGTGTGGGAGGACGCTCTTGGCTGACGAGAGGGATTACCAAAAAAGAACAAGACGGGTTCTTGATTTTTTTTTTTTTTTTCCTTTTCCTTTTTCTCTCTTCCACAGCGTCTTTTGATAGACAGCTAATGAAGGCACAGATGGACCCTGGAGACAGAGAATGAGGCCAATTCAAGATAGCAGCCTAAATCCCCAAATACTGACACTTCACAGCCGCTTTCTGACGACACATCCCAAGATGCTCTTTCAAACAGCCGGAGCAGGTATATTTGAAGCACCTCAAAATCTGCAGGAATGGCCGAGTAATGAAGCAAGATGTCTGCATTTACTGATCTCCATAGTATCATTTTAGGATCCTCTGATCTGTCACTGATTACAGATCTTATAACTGAGACCAGAAATTTGCATACACTAAATAAAAATACAAATTTGCCTTTTCTCCCACCATCTGAAGTTTTATTTTTATCAGCATTTATTAGCATTACCTTTGCACTATGACTAGAACATTTTGTCTAGTTTGCTGGCGTTCCGGCCCTTCCTCCTCATAGAACTGGACTGTAGTAACTCAGTCCGGTTTTCAGGTCTATCAAGACTTCCCCACAGGCTGAGATTACCATATTACATTTGTGACACCAAAACATTAACTTTTTGTCCTGAAGCCACTTTGAAACCACTTTAGCTGCTTATTTAGAGTTGTTGTCCATTTGGAAGACCAATCTGCATTCAAGCTTTAACTTCTTGCCTGAATGTTCTTTCCTTATGATGCCACCTATTTTATGAACTGCACTAGTTCCCCCTGCAGTAAAACAGCTCCACAACATGATGCTGCCACCACCATACTTAACAGTTAGAATGGTAAAAGCATTCCCTGTTTTTCCTCTAAATGTAAAGATTATGGCCAAAGGGTTCCACTTTGGTTTTAACAGACCAAAGGTCAAGTCTCCAAAAATAAAGATTTTTTTTATCCCTTTGTTCATTTTTATGTTTCTTTGAAGTAAAGGCTTCTTTCTTGTTGAGTGGCCTTTCAGCGCTTGTCAGAACAGGAAACATTCACTGTGGATGATGACACTTTCCTCCCAGCCTCAGCAGCATCTTCACAAGGGTTTTATGTTCTGTTTTAGGGTCAATTTGCACATTTTGGCTCGAAAACAAGTTATTCCATGGGACACAGAACCAGTCTCCTTCCTGAACATCGTGATGCCTGGACATTCCCATCATGTCTGTACTTGCATATAACTTTTTGAACAGATGAATGAGGCACCTTTAAGCATCTGGAAATGATCAGCAAAGATGAATCAGAATTGTGCAGCTCCACAGTTCTCTTTTTTTTTTTACTTTCAAATCATATAAAAAAGAGAAAAACTGTGTTTTAATAAATACATTTTCTCATTATTGAGGCATTTAGCAAATAGAAATAATTTTGTTAATTCTAACCAAACTAAAAACAAGAGATGTTTGGTCAACTTCAGACAGTGAGAAAAAAATAAAAAGTGTCTTTTGCTTTGATGTAAATAAATTTCTTGTTTCAACAGTATATCTGCTAATACTCATCTCTGTTTCCACTGTTTGCTGTGTTTTTTTCTCCAGCTCACGTTTCCAATCCTCCTGCGCCACCTGGAGGAATGTGTGAAGATACACAACCTAAGACTTGCTCTCTCCTTGCAAAGGTGACATGCAGCAAACAAAAAGACACAACTAATACAGTTAAATCCTTAAATTGCTGTTACATAATTCGGTCACTCTAGATTTTTTTGTTTCTTTTAGCAATGCATTTCTATCTCAGTGATACATTGTTACACTCTGTTATAAAAGAAGTAATGGTCCGTTGTCCCACATCTTTTAAATTTACCTTAAAGATGCACAAAACCCAATAAACGTATAGAAGGACTGACTGAGAGACTCCTGGACCAAATGCAGACTAAGTTCAGTTTGTAGCTGCGTGTTCTCCATCACTGCACACATTTTAGTCCATTTAAGTAAACTTTGGGGACACCATATGGTGGAAATGTAACTTAACCTTATTGGATTGGGGATTTATGGTCGCTCTTTGACGGAATGAACACAAGGGGGCAGCAGAGATTCTTCTCTGTAGCCATACAGTTGGACCCCCACACTTTTCACAGCAGGATCAAGCTGACAAATTAACGACACAGCATGGCTTTTATGATATACAGCTTTGGAAAATATGAAAGAGAAATTTTTTATGTATTTTTTTTTTTTTGCAAGTTGACTAAAGTAATCACTGGACAAAGAGAAATGAGGAAAAACAGTATGAAACTGTAAAAATGAATCAATAAAATAGAGTAAAAAGACTTTTTTTTTTCAATAAGAAACAACTGGTCAGACTAACGTCAATACAATTTGTTTCATGGAAATAAAATTGCATTTGATGTTTTCACATATTTAGCGTTAAATAAAGAGCATTTTCTTAATGAGACTTGTAGGAAAACTGGTGTCTTCAGTCAGAGGCTTCTTCAAAGTCACTGTAAAACAGAGAGCTACAGGAGATTCTTCCTGCCAACACCCACCAACATCTCCTACAACAACTCTGAAGAATCTTAAATAATTTGAGTTACAACATTTAATCTCCCTTTGGGATTAATCGAGTATTTTTGAATTGACAAAGGGATATAAATTGTAAAATTGCATAAATTACAATTAGATCAAATAAATGATCACCAAGCTAAATGATGCCAGTCAGGGTTTGTTTATTTAGTTCAAGAGGAACAGCGCATGAAGATGTAATAAACAGCTGGAGGGCCATTTATTTTTTAAGAGACAGTATCATTTAGGTTCTTCGTGGATGTGAATTTCAGCCCCTGTTGTGTCTGCTCTCTCTTCCCTGGGGATTGACTTTGATTTTGACCGTCCCGTCTCACTTCTGTCTGGGTGTGAAGACAGCAATACGCTCCAGGGGTCTTCCATGAGAGAGATCCTGTCTTATCTTCCCCTCCTGTAAAAGTCAAGCTTCATAAGGAGGATGTAATTGTCTTCTCTAATGACTTGCACTTGGAGGGGGTGGGGCAGAGGACAAAGGGGGCACAATAAAGGATTTTAGGGGCCCTCCTGTAGGAATACTTTGCTTCAAATTGCTGAGCAAATGAAACTGCCCGTTGTTTCCTCAGCCTGGGTCGGCGCTCTGCCAGACGGAGGTGAGGCAGGACCAAAGAGGACCCAGTCCAGAACACCTGCTGGGGCCTAATTGGCCCCTGCTGCAGTAAATGGCTTCCTGTGGCTGCGTGTTTACTTCTCATTTGCTCTGTGGGCTCTGTTTCCCAGCCCCTGAAACAAGAGAGGGTCGCTTTAAAATCTTGATTCCCACAACTTTCTGTCTCTGTTCTTCTCCGACTGTCTCTCAAATAAAAGATTTCTGACAGCTGCAGCTCTGCAGCTCATGACTTAACCACATGGGTACACTGACGCAGTTTGACACAGGAGGGAAAACATTTAAAGTGTTCATCCTAATAATGTGCATTTTCACTTCTGAAGTTAGGCAAAATAAATAAACTGATGTTACAACTCACTGAAAGTTGATTTCTGTTGGTGGCCATGCAAACTTTTCCACCCAAACAACATCTACAATCGTCTTCCCAGTTCACCCAGTTGCTTCTTCATACAAAGAATTTTTTTAAAGATTCAAGCGAATCCCATCCATACCTTCCTCCAGTCTCACATCGAAGATGTTTCCATTCAACCAAGAACAGCACCTGAGTCTCCTTCCAATGGAACTCACCTGGAAAAATCACCTGGAAAAATTCCATATGTAATCAGGATTCACCTGATCACATATTTATTTGTATGGGATCTAATGTTGTTGTTATTGTTGAATAACTGTTGCTTCCTCAGTTGAAAAATAGGTTTTAAATCGTAATGGGATTTTCCTTGTTAAATAAAAGTAATACAAAAATAGCCAAATCAAGAAAACCAATAGAAAATCTGTTAGAAAATGGACTAAAAATTGTACTCAAGTAAAAGTTGCATTACATCAACATATTTTCACTCCAGCAAAAGTAAAAAATATCCGCCCAAGAAATTACTCAAGTAAGATTTATAAAGTATTTTGTAAAAAAGGCTTCTCAAGCTCTGAAAAACTCAAAACATCAATCATGTAACATTTGAACATCATTCAAATATTGTGCTGGTGTTCACCAAATGTAGGGAAATTAAGATGAGGGTTAGGATTAAACAAGTCTTAACTTCTTCCTATTCCTTTTCAAACAGAAAAGTGGTATTAAACACATTATTTTGTTCTTTGTTATGCATGCACATACTTTCTCTGTCCTACTGATTGCTTGTTTTCTTGTTTGTAAAAACCTGTTTGAAATAAATCAAATCAAATCAAATCAAATCAAATATAGAGTTATAAGACACATACCTGCCAACAAGTTCCACTTCTGTTTGTCTTGACCACAGATATTTTCCCAAACCTTTTGGGAATGATTTAAATGTTTTTGTGTTTTACTTCTATTTTGTTTTTGCTCTCAATACGCCTTGATATTATCTCTTCATATGTTGTGGATCTGTAAGAGTAAACGTCTCCTTTTTGTTTTTATAACTTGAACTTTTCAGTGTGAAATATGTCTGAGCTGTGAACCTGCATGTCAAATTTAAGGCAAGACAAAAAAAATTCGTAAAAAAACAAAAAAAACAGAAGAGCAACTCTGGCAACTTTTCAATGTGAAATCCCATTGACCCCACAAACAAACATGACGAGACGGCGGCCCCTCCTGCCTCGACCGTCCGGCTGTACCATAAGCACATTCCCCACGTCCATGAGAAATACCGAAAATAAAAGCAATTAGAGATGAAGTCAAATGGAGAGTTTGCAAATCCCCTGGTTGAGTTTTTAAATAACAAGCCAATTCATCCAACCTGCCCGGGTTTTATTTGCTCAATATTAGCTGGGATGATTTATAGGACACTTGGTGCAGTAATTTGCTATCTTTGTGGCCATCTGGTCATAGTCATTTTAATGTGTTGAATTTCACAACTGTGCTTTGCAGGTCTGCAAAACGAGATTAGACTAGAACACCCCATGTCTATTCACACGAACTTCAATGAGAGGAAGATTTAAGCTAGCAACTTAAGCTAGCTAGCTATATTTGAAGGCAGGTTTTCCCATAGCAGTCTACAATTTAAGGCTAAGTGTTAACATTAGCATTGAACATGTGGACACACATGTCATCCTGCTTTTCCACCTGTGTTGTCTGCAGGTGATGGGGTTTGAACAGGTCTGCTGCAGCTGTCTGGTGAGTAAACGCTGCCTCGCTACAGAGTCCTCCCTGAAGCAAGTTTGCACCCAGCAGACAAAGTGTGTTGTCACCCGAGTGTGCTGTGTTGTCGGGTACGAGCTGAAGAGGACTATGGCTGCTCTTGAGAAGTCGCACGCTGTTAAGAACATCTTAACAACACAACAAATCGTGTGTGCAGGTGACACACATCACAGAAAATCAACTTTGGCCAAGTTACTGCAAACGGGGAAAGGCTCAAACGCCAAACTACATGTAAACACAGAAATATTTCAATCTTGTGTTTAATAAGGGACGTGCTTTAGTCACTTGTTAATTACAAGTAAGACAGTGCTGTGAAAAAGTGCTTGCCCACTTGCAGATTTACTCTAAGCTTTCTTCTCACACTTAAATGTTTCAGACAGATCATCAAAGAAAATTCCAATATCAGACAAAGATAACATGAGTAAATACAAATACAGCGTTTTCAAACTGACTTAGCACTAAGCAAACAAACTTAAATATGATCTGTCTGATAAGCTAAACTATCCAAAAGAGCAACCCCTGCTTCCCCAATCTAATGAAATTCAAGAACATATGCGAGTCAAACATGTTCACTTTTTCAGTATGAAAAGGGTGGAAAAGTCATTATCCACAAAGGAAGAAAATATGTTAAAAGTCGGCCTTTCCATCTGGAAAATAACTCCAAGAGGGACAATCAACAATTAATGTGGAGGTTACAAGAATCCAAACCAGCAATTAAAGCCTTGCAGACCTTATGCACCTCAGTTCAGGTCAGTGTTCACGCTTTTGCAAATTGAGAGACAGACTGAGCAACAATTGTGTCCACGGGAGCATTTCAAACTGAAAACTGTGTTGACCAACAACAAAAAGGCCCATCTCAGATTCCCCCCCCCCAAAAAAGCATCTCTAGGATTCATAAGGCTTTTGGGAAAACATTCTGTGGACTGACAATATATAAGTAGGACTTTTAGGAAGGTGTTTGTTCCATTACGTCGTAAAACAACATTTCAGAAAAAAGAATTATACCAACAATCAAACATGGTGGTGTGGTGGTGCGTTAGTTCCAGACCTCAATAAATAAATAAATAAATAAATAATAAAAAAAAAATAATAATAAGATTTAGAAGTAGCATAATCACAGCCCAGATGTATATATACAATTGCTATGACCTTTCTCTCCAGTGTGACTGAAAGGACTAACTTTTAGAAAACATACATAATTTTGTGTGCTTGTTGTAGGTTCTATCTTTTCCTCTATCTCTTCCAGCCTCTTTTCACTGCTTACACACACATGCTGCAGCTTACGTGACCATGTTTATGTGTGTCTGCCGGCAGTCATACATAAACAGACTGAAACTGATTAGGCTGCCCTTTAGTGACGGTACAGATTGCAGAGAAGAATAAAAAACTAAACTCGCACTACAATCTTTGCCTCACTTGATTACATCCATAAGGTGAGCTAAGTGTGGCCCCAGCGCTGGACGGTGAATGTACTTCTGCATCTGTTTCATTTGTACGACATGTATAGCTTGTAACATTTGATCATTTTTCGGCGTTAAACCCTGCTTTTTTTTATATAACCAAGCCTCATTATTTCTCAAGGTAATTTACACTCAGGGGTTCTGATCGGCTCCTGAAACTGGTAAACGGACCTGGTGGAGCACAGAGACAAAAATGAATGAACTCCAACATGGTAAAGTTATTGTGATTTTTGTGTAGATGAAGAAACTTCTTATGCATTTATTTTGCTTGACCCAAAACATTTACTAAACAGAAAGATCATTTTAGAAACGGCATAAGAGACTGGGTTATGTTTCTGAGCTGAGATACATGGGGAAGCTAGTGGAGTCTTCTCTTCTCTCACTTCTGTGTGAAGACGGACCAAAGGCAAACAGGGAAGAACTGGAAGGAGAGCTGGAGAAGACAAACATGTTGGTCAAAGCCAGCTGGCATGCAGGCATATTACTTACCCCAGGTGTCCACTAAAATCTGTTGGATAGTTCAGTCGCTCTGCTCCAGGTCTGGGTGTTTGAGTTTTTCTTTATTCAATCATTCAATCCTCTGTGAGTTTGAATAAAATGTTTGAGAGATTCAGTGTTTTCTAGTCTTTGTAACACTTAAATATTTTTACTTTTTTCCCTTCCTTCGCAGCTGCAGAGGTTTTACAGAAAACATTAGCGAACAAACAGAATCATGAAGACCAGCTAAAACAGCTGATGAGAACTTCAAGCTGTTATAAAACAGTATACCAAAACATTCCTTATGTCATGCACGGCAAAATCACAAAGTTGTCTTCAATATTTTTGGTCTAGTTTCTTGTGAAATGATCTTAGTTGAAATAAGGCAAAACAAACTTCTTTTTACTTTTCAGCAAAAAATAGGAGTCGATAATTCCTTAATATTGATAAACATTGTACTTATAACTTGAGAAAATGTCTTATTGAAATAATCTGTCACTTTTTAACATCAATATTAAGGAATTATTTACTTAAAACATTTTCTACCTTTCTCAAAAGCTATTTCAAGTGATAAGGGCTGAATAAAAATAAAAATAATAAAAATCCTGACTACTTTTTTTAGTTAATACTTTACTTATCTTCTTCCTGAACAGTCATAAAATCTAAAGACATAAAATCCTAATAAAAGCACTCTCGGTATTGGCTGAAGCTGTAGAAATAGATCAATAATTTTCGTTTATGATGCTGCAAACATGTGAGGGCTGGCTCTTGGTGGGGGTGTTGGGTGATGGTGTTGAAGGAAAAGACTCAGGTGCCGACTGAGACACCAGCACTGTTGAAATGGCACTGGTTATAACACCCTCGATTTTTTACACCGAGGTTTCCTCACCTTCTACACAAAGGGGTCTCTTTTCTGATGACAAAACGATTAATGGATTAGGAAATGATAAATAATCGTAATATCTGCCACCCACAGATAAAAGCCCTCACATTTACAACTTGGCAACCCTGGGAGAGCAAGAATCCTGATTTGCGAGTGAGTTGTGATGTGTAGTGGAGAAGAAAATACCAGAGGACTCTTACATTCAGCTTGGATAATCAGGGAGATTCTTGAGAAGAGTAGGATAGTTGAGACAAACGTACAGTAACTTTAAACGTAGGATTATCTACTTTTCCAGAGACAGGCTGCATACTAGCCCGATACGTAATTGGAAAAATGCCCCAAAAACTTCAGAGTTTAACCTGAGTGGTATTTGTTTTTCTATGCCTGCTGTGAACTCCAGTCCAGACAGTTGGACAGAGAGACAGACAGACTCGCTCTGCTGACAGGACGAACAGGACGTCCAAGGTTTGGTTAGTAACATAAACCAGCCACAACACAACAGCTCAGAGCTCTACGGAGGCTGCCATGCAGCCGCTACATTAATGTCTGCTTTTAATGTTTGTTTTCTGTTTTTTCTCTGCTGGTCGCCACGGTAACACAGTTGTTATTTATGAGGATGACACTGCAGTGTTACTCAGAAGTAAATTATGTCATATGTTTTATTGTTGTCAGTGGAAGCATTTTTTCCCCCCTTTCTTATCCGGTGATTTAAAACAAGTCACTGACACTTGGGCTAAACAGTCATGTCCCTACATAAAATATCAATAAAATTTAGATAATGTGACAAAATGTGAAAAACTTTATACAGACATGACAAGATTAATATTTTTGAAAGGCACTAATTGTCTCAAATAACCAATAATCATATTTTTACGTGTGCAGGACTATCCTCGTTATGCTAAAGCAAAAATGGATGCCCAATTTTGTTAGATTAACTATTTTAATTATTAATTATAGTGAGTATTTTGAGTTGTGGTGCTCTTTGGTGTATTTTGAAAGTTTAATCTAATCTAATAATTTACATTTTTCACTAGAGAAATTGTAGATATTGTAAGAAATCACTGATTTTACAGCAAAACATTTGAAACGAGAGCATTCTTGGAACTCCAGTGAATCTACTGCACTCAGGAACTATTTTTAATGTTAACTAAAAGCTGAGGAAGTAATGAATAAAAGTGGGCTAAACCTCGGGCCTTGTGCGGCTGAAGACTGGCCCTGGTCAGCCCTGCAGTGGCCTGGCTGCTGCAGGTGTGGCTTTGATCTAAGTGTCAATATTTACAGGTCGATGTAATAAAGCTTCATTCAAATCGCTGCCATCCTGTGGCCCCTGAATAATATGGCTGCTCTCAGCCAATCAGAGACAAGCCCGCACAGATCAAAGAGGAGACGAGCCAACCACCTCTGCTCCAAATAGCCGTCCAGCCATGGAGCCGCTCATCCGACTATATATTCAGAAACTCATCCTGGGAAACAAAACAGCGTAGGTCTTTAGATATCTCCTCATAGAGTCGCAGCTATTGTCAAACCTGGAGCTGTTTGACCTGATGGCGACTGGAGCTGGTGAGTGTCCCAGCAAGGCCGCTCAGTACCGGGTGGACCACCTCCTTAGTGCGGTGGAGAGTGAGCTGCAGGCCGGCAGCGAGAAGGGAGACCCCACCGAGAGGGACCTGAAAGTGTCCCTGGATGAACGGGAGCTGTGGCAGAAATTTAAAGACCTCACAAACGAGATGATAGTTACAAAGAACGGCAGGTGAGCCTCAGATAGACAGATAGATAGATGCATTTATATTCTCCTGGTATTTATGTCTTTTTTTGTTTTTTTGTCTCTAAGGCGCATGTTCCCGGTTCTGAAAGTCAACGTCTCTGGACTGGACCCAAACGCCATGTATTCCTTCTTGCTGGACTTTGTGTCGGCGGACAACCACAGGTGGAAGTACGTGAACGGGGAGTGGGTTCCGGGAGGTAAACCCGAGCCCCAGACCCCCAGCTGCGTGTACATCCACCCAGACTCTCCGAACTTCGGGGCTCACTGGATGAAGGCTCCGGTCTCCTTCAGCAAAGTCAAACTCACCAACAAGCTCAACGGCGGAGGTCAGGTAAACGTGGAGCTGAAGCAAGCTGTTGCAATTTATCGATTCAATTGATCTACCCATTTACATATAATTGATTAATTTGAGCATTTTTTTAAACCTTCCTTTTTCGTTATTTTTTTTTTTAATTAAGGAGACTTTTTTGTTTCTCTGATTCTCACAATGCATTTTTGATAATAACAATTTGATTTCTATTCTTTTCATGCTTTCAAAATGTCCAGTTATATTGACGTTTTTTCCATGCAGTGAAAACGCAAAAAAAAAAACAACAAAAAAACAAAAAAAACAAAAACAAAAAAAAAAACACGTTGTTCACACTTTTTAAAGTTTTTACTGTCATTTATTTTCTTTATCACAGAATAAATGTTGATAATTTTGACCTGCTGGGACCGGATGATCCCTCACTCCCAACAGAATTCAAATGTGAAACATTTTTGTGAAAAAAGAAGAAAAATATAGAAAAAGAAAGGGTTTGACATTTTAAAATTTGGCTTTGATAGGTTAATTTTTAAAAAATGTTCAAAATATTTGTTATGTGAGGTACATAGTGGAAATAAAAATGGAAAAGAAACTGAAAAGAAGATATAAGCATACATGATCATTTTTAGTGGGAAACATTTAAGTGTGAAACGTTCTGGGATGAAACAATTTATTTGCATTTTACTTTGCACATAAAACAAAATCTAGTTAGAATTCAATTTTTATTTCTAACCTTCCAAATTCAAATCAATACACCTGACCAATAAGGATACCGTTTAACAGCTGCACACTGTAGTGCAGTCATAGTCTTAATTAAATATATCATAATTGCATAAATGAATTTAATATTTTAAATTCATAAATATGAATTTAAAAGAGAAGGCGGCTTTTATTGATTTGCTACAAGTATTTTTCTGTTTATTTTTTAATTTGTTGGTTTAGTTTTGTTTCTTCTATTAAATCACCTGTGCTTTTTACTTTAAAAAGAGGCTTAAAACATGACTGAAATATTAATATCTTTCCACTTCTATCAAAGCCTAACAAGGTGGCAGTAAAAGCTTTTCCTTCGCAGTTTCTGCCAGGATGTTTTTATTCTACCTCTGGGTGAAGAAGCTCAGTTTGACCTTAGCATGATCAGGATTCCTAAGCTAGCTAAAGCTGAATAAAAACTTCAATTATCATACATTTTGCCACAACAACTTTTGATGCAGCTCGTAGTTTTACAAAGCCCAGCTCGCCATAAAGTTTGACACAGACACTTCTCACATCAGTCTTATTATTAACATTTGTAACTTTCACTAAGCTTGCTTGCTAGCAGGTTTGGTGTGAGCACTAATGCTGTCGCTAGACAAGTTAGAAAGCAGAAAACAATCACGTATTCTTGCTGAACTGAGCTCAGTTTGACTAAAGTGTTAACAAGACAGTTTCAGTTTAGCATTAGCTGTTGCTGTTCTGGGTACAAACTTAAGTTCTTGCTTCAACACAAAAAATTTCTAAACCACAATTACTATTTACTACTCTCAGCCTGGTAACGAGTTTAACCATAGCAGTAGCTTAGCTTAACTGTAGCATTAGCTCTTTGGCAATAGTGGGTACAAATTAAAAATGTTTGCCTCAAGACAGAAATCTTCTTATGATTTTTATATCACTCTTACATTTTTTTTACTACATTAATTTGTACACAATACAATGTATGTAAGCAGCCCAATCATCTTATGCTGGTTTGGTAGGAAATTTAAGAAATTAAACAGTTTTAATATTATATTTACAAGTTCATGTGCTAGACTTAAAGTTTACCAATTATAATATTTGTGCTTAAAATTCACTTCTTTAGTGTTCTCTCTCTTTTCCATTTTAAAATGCAAGAATAAAAGATGAAATACAAGAATAAATGATGATTTAATCAAAAGTAATTTCTGTTTGCTTTGTTCACTTTTCTTAAGATTATGTTAAATTCTTTGCACAAATACGAGCCACGTATCCACATCGTTAGGGTTGGAGGCCCACGCAGGATGATCACCAGCCACTCCTTCCCAGAGACGCAGTTCATTGCAGTAACAGCATATCAAAATGAAGAGGTTTGTGTGAATACACGTTTTGGTTTAATACCATATTTTTGAAGCAGCTTCTCGTATGTTGTTTTTTGCCTTTTTTTTTTCCGTGTTGCCCTCAAGGCCGCTGTGCCCTGGGCGGTCAGCCATATCTCATATAAGAAAAACTGTCACTGGAAGAAATCAGATTATGCTAGCAGTGTTTGCACAAAACACACTTTTATTTTCTGCTTGTAAAGAGCTTCATGTGCACTTGAATTTCAGATAACAGCTCTAAAAATAAAGTATAACCCTTTTGCCAAGGCCTTTCTAGATGCAAAGGAAAGGTAAGAATGAGACTAAACTTAAATTTTTACCTGAATATTGATGTAAAGAAAAATTATGCCAACTATTCCCTCTTTTCTGCAGAAATGATCACAAAGACATAAGGGAAGAAGCTAATGAGAATCCCCAATCTGGTTACTCTCAGTGTAATCTTTTCTTAAATTACATTTTCAGTTTTTTATATTTTATATTTTCAGTTTTTTGTAGTGCTGACTATATCTGTTCTCTTCTCTGCGGAGCCAGTGGGTAGCTGGTTTATTCACGGCACGGGAACCCTCTGTCCCCCAACCAGTCCACACAGCCAGTTTGGGAGTCCCATCGCCCTGTCGCCCTCCCATGGCTGTGAGCGTTACTCCAGCCTGAGGAGCCACCGCTCTGCGCCCTACAGCAGCCCGTACGCCCATCGGACCAACTCCCCCAGTGAGTCTCTCCTGCATCCAAACGTACTTAACAAGAAATTTTAACAAAATGTTTCTGAGACGAGGAATCATCTGCACTCCTCCTAGCTTTGTGTGTTGGAAACTGCAGAGCTGTAAAGAGTGTCTTGAGGTTAAACGTTTATTTTCTGGAGCATGAAGTTGAAACCAGTAAAACTGTGGGTTCTTTTTCTGTTGCAGCCGGATATTCAGATAACTCATCATCCTGCTTGTCGATGCTCCCCAGCCACGATAACTGGTCCAGTCTGCAGATGCCAACCCACTCCAGCATGATGCCCATGACCCACAACTCCACCTGTGCAGCCAACTCAAGGTCTGGCTTCCCATCTTTATTTCCTTATTTATACTTTGAAACATAAACCAGATAAGTCAAAGGGGAAAAGGGAAATTAATAAAAAGAAAGATATATGCAATGATAGTTACAAATGCCATAAGTGATAATATTTATGTACAAGCGGTGCAGCTTTAGTTAAAACTACAAAATAAAACATGAAGCTTAAAAATATATTGAAACTTTTTATTTATACTCCTTGAACCAACAAACTTAAATATTCTCATGATGCCATTTTATAAACACAAACGTTAATGTATATTTTGATAGAAAAACATATTTATAAAATATGTAACAATATGTTTAGATTACCCAACTACAAACATTATCCTGTTACTAATAGATATTTTACGAAGCTCAGTCACGTTTAAGTCCAGAATGCACTGCAGCCTGAAATGACCCAATTTGGATCTTTTATCATATCGTACTTTTTTTGCCGTGGCCGTTCACACTTCCAATTATATGGCACTTGTATGTGTTCTCCAGGGCGAATGGGCAAATGACCCGAAGGTGTCCCACATGCGCAGTAGAGGGCGTAATGTCAGTGTTCTCAGTGCTTTGCCAGCTGCCACAAAAAGAACTGCTCAGTCTTTGTGGAAGTAAACATGGATGCTAACGGTGAAGCATAGCTTATGATTCTGAAGTTGTTGTCCGACCGGAACCAGCATATTAACAATTTAATCCTATATTCCGTCATGGTTGAATTATTTTCATTTAAAATACCAACATTTTCTGATGTCAGATGATTTGTAAATATTAAATTATGTTTCAATCAGTTACTCAGTACTTGAGCTGTCAAATGTTTTTAGTCTTACTTAAGTAATATCTTGGATGGTTAAATTTTACTTCAGTAAAACTGTGTTGAAGTGGTGCTATTATTTTTGCGTACTCTTCCCACTTCAGCTTAAGACAACGTAATACATGGTGCAGCAATAAAAGCAGGTACAACAGCGTGACTATGAATGGCAAGTAAAAGAATTGTTTATTGTTGGACTTAAACAATAATATGAAATGTGCGATATTATTAGAGATGAAGTAGCAGCCTTTTAAATCAATATTGTTTTCCAACAACTTATTTTCATTCAAAACGTTTGTTTGTGTCAACAAAGTTGGAAATGAATGAGATAACCAAACAAATAACTAAACTATGAGAGAAAAAAAGATTTTATCAGCTGTGTTGAGATGTTTCATCTGATGCTGAAGCTTGTTTGTGTCTCCAGTCAGTACACCAGCCTGTGGTCTGTGAGTAACTCTCCGCTGACTCCAGTGTCCCAGAACGGGGGTTTAAGCAGCTGCCTCGGCTCCCAGTTTCTCCGAGGATCGTCCAGTCACTATCCCAGTCTGCCTCACTCCGCCACAGCGCCCCCCTCTGTCTCTCCTATGTATGACAGCAGCTCCGCCACGGAGGTGCAGGACGCTGTCCAGTATGAAGCTTCACCCCTCGGCCGGCTGCCCTCAGCTTGGACCCCCGTCACGCCTCCATCCCTTTGATTAGAGGGTCACTGAGGATTGACCTTCTCTTGAGTAACCTCTTGTTACTTTAAGAAGGAATAAACTTTTTTTAAACAAATTGTGTGGAGTATTTCACGGTGTTATAAGAAGAGCCAGCGGAGGCTTGAACCAGCCTCTAAAAAAAATCTCAGTTTATTACTAAAGAATAAAATGCTTTTAGTTGATCTGTTTGATCTGCTTATATTAAGCGTAACTGCACAAAATTTAGAGCAGGGAATCATAAAGCTTAAATAATATGAATTAGGAATTAAGAATGTTTATACTGTAAATCATTTTATAGCTCTGTAAATAAATGTTTTCTTTGTTTTGCTTTGTTTTTTGTTGCCTTTCGAGAAGATGTGATTTAATAATAGAACACACTTCTTTTGTTTGTTGTTTTTCTTTCTTCTCCCCTTTACATCAAAATAGATGCGTGTTTAAGATGACTAAAATGTTATTCTGCCTTTCTAATGTTTTGGATCTGTGGATCCATAATAGGAAGCATTCAGATTAAATTTCATGTAATTTGTTTGTAAATTAATTCCAACCAGTTTTACGTCCCCACAAATCAAACCTCCGGTTGCATTAATATGTACATTGGGGTGTTTATATTATTATCATTTCTAATAACAGGTTTTCAGGTACTCTATAGCTTTACATATTAACTTTACAGATGCAGTGTGTAGTTTTCATAAAGTTTTTTTTTTTTTTCTTTTAAATTTTTTTGCATATTTGTAAAAATATGACAGGACATGTAATGACAGGAACTTCATATTTTATCACTAATTTAATAAAACATGAAGCTCCTATGCCTACTGAAATTGCACACTGCTAGGTTAGAGGCAACCAATCAGAGCCAGGGGGCGGGTCTTATGCACCGCTTGGCCAATCCCCCTTTCGCTACGCTACAACGACAGCTGGTTCACCACATCTTTAGCCTGCCTTAAATGCTAATGCTAGCCAGCATGGCGACCGATGACGATGGATAAACAGTGTTTCCGACATGGTAAGTTGTTTTTCCGCCATTAGCTGACTGAGCAGCTCCTACACCAGCATCAACAGGACAAATGAATAACATTAAACTTCTCTGTTAGCTCAGAAAAACAACAACTGTCACTTTTGGTTAACAAGCTAGAAAACAAGTTCATGTTTAATGTCCGTGAAAAGTGTAAGAAGTAATTGTTTTACAGTTATCTGCTTATCAAATCATTCCCAACACAAATAACTTAAACATTTTATAAATCACACAGTACTTTATTAAGTTAAGAGGCCATGACTTCCATGGCTGCACACAATATATAACATGGGTAAGAAATGGCTGGAGATGGATTGGTTTTTTGTTTTGTTTTTTTGTTTATTTTTTCACTGCGTGCAGGAGATGATAATGGAAATAAAAAAAAAGTACTAGTGGGCAAAAGAGCATATATTTGAAACAAAATGATTGTCAACAGCATAAAACTAAAATGCATCACTTAGCAATAGACTAATAGCAGATAAGGTTTATAGTATTTTGTTCATTTAGTGGAGATCCTGCAGTAAAACAGTAAGTTGAAAAATGCTTATTTGTCATTTTCTTTACGGATTTCTTAAATAAATAGCAAATAGGCACACAAGTCTGGGAGAAATATATAAAGAAGTAAAAACAAAACAACCATCAAATGCTTAAATTCACCATGCATAAATTTCCAACAGACAGTGTGGTGACATAAATCATAATATGTGTAATTTGAATGTTTATTACCCTCTTATCTGAACAAACAAAATGCTCTACAGTCTGTCTGGCCTGAATGTAATTGCTCACTGTTGTTTCCTGCTACAGCTTTTAACCACTAGCCAGTCATTCAGAGAGCAAGAGGGTATTTTAATGACAATGTCAGGGGAAAAAAAAACAAGTCTTGATCAAAAACCTGAAAAGACATGATTGATGTTGTCACTGTTCATGTTTTTTTTTTTAAGTTTTATGAAGGGTCATAATGCAAAACTTTTAATGTTTTTTTTTTTTAAACTGCAGAATAAAATCTCACGGATTTGATTTGTCTTCACTACATCTGATGTTGGTCAAGATGTTCCACTGGAAAATTGGGGAAATCTTTCTCAAAACATGTGAGTAGAGCATTAAGTATGGCAATAATTATTGTGTTAAGAACTGTATGAATGAAAATAATTATAATCAAACAAAACAGGTTGGGCAAACAACATGTTTAGTGTCACAGATGCTTTTTAGTTAAATTTGTAGCAAAATTTATGTCTAAAGAGCAATCAGAAATAAAGTGGTATTCTGTTTTGTTTGTTTTTGTTTTTACATGACCTGAGAGCAGGAAATCATGACCCTGAACACTTTACTTACTGGAGGAAAACATTTCTGCACATCACGGGTGGTTGTTGGTGTTGAATTTGTTATCCGACTCTCAGCTTAGGACTCAGGGTCATATCTGTGTTTTTTAAATATCCTACATCATCTCACCATCTCAAGTTTATACATTCATACAAAAACTGTCACTGGAGAGAAGAAATTTAAGCTTCGATTTGGCTTAGAGTGTTTCGAAAATGTAATTTGCTTTAAGTGATGGCTATTTACTCCAGAAAAGGTTAGGGTTAACCTCAAGAATAACTGCAATTTTTTTGTACACTGAGTTTATTCTGACTGACTGTAAAAAGATACTGATAACAAAGATCCAAAAAACCCAAGCTATCCTCTTTATTTTTCCCAATTTCAACTGAGTCATAACAATTTACAGGTAGTATCTGCTCTTTATAGATTTTGATTCTGGATATCACCACACATCTACAGAGGTAAAGTGGAGTCCATACCTGATTGCTGTTTTGATATCAAAACAGCAGGTGGTCATAATGTTATGTCTGATGAGAATATGCCACCTTTAAGATTTCATTCATTTCTGTTTGTTTCTGTCCATGCTTTCCTTCTTCAGATAACATTTTGTCCCTCTGTCAACAGATAAAACTCGCTGATGTCTGCAGTGGGTTTACTGTTTGAGGAAAAGCACAAATGTGCTGCGACTGAAAGCTTGACAGAGCATGAAAAGAAGCTTTATGTCTAAAGTGCTCCAAGGCTGTCCGAGAGGCACAAGAACCCATTCAGCCCGGGGGATCAAGGTCAGCGATGGGACATTATGACATCCTCCCCCGCATTCAGGCAGTCACCAGAGAACAGAGCATAAATCCAATCACCCACATTATTCACTGGACTCTTTATAGACTCCACTCTGTTCCAGTAAATCCAGTAACATTGGTTACTATCGGTGGACATTAATAGCACCTGGTTGGACCCTCTTTTGTTAAGTTGCTGTGGCATACGTTCAACAAACTACATCAAATACTTTGGTTCATATAGACAAGCTTGCTTCACAAAAATGATGCAGAATCTGCAAAGACAAAATATTACCAAGTTCAAATATCTTAGTACACGTGAAATAAGATGAAACTAATTTACAAGAAACTTTGAAGCAAGACATAGGAGCTTATTTTAAGTAAATAATTCCTTAACAGTAATTTAAAAATTCAATGCTAAGGAACACTGATTTTGTTCCTTGGGTAGATTATTTAATTTGTACCATTGGAAAATTCTTTTTATAAGTGAAATGATCTGCCAATGGAACAAGCAGTTCTTCATCAATATTAAGAAACCATTCAGGTAAAAAATTCATTTTGCTCATAAGTTACTTGAAAATGAGTTTTCTCTCACTTCATGTGCACTAAGATATTTGCATGAGAAACTAGGTTAAAATGACTTACTTATTTTGTGTTTTTGCAGGGTTCACCACATCTCATCGGATTGAGGCATCATCTGAAGACCTGTCAATGCTTCAAATCAACTAGATTTTCCAAATGACTCTTAAGACTCCAAATTAATTACACACTCTCCATCACAAAGCACTGATATATCACTCATATATATAAGTGTTCTGTCAGGAGGAATGGGCCAAAATTCCAGCAAACCTCTATGTGAATCTGGTGGAAGCAAAATATACTAAAAAAAACCCAAAAAACTATCATCAATAACACAGGTAAAATATATCTAAAATAAAATCTCTCATTGTTTCGACACACTGTGTTTTTGTAGTGTGTGCAAATATCTGGTTTCAATGGTGGAACGAGACTAAGTGAATAACGTATGATGTTCCTGATTACTTTTTACACTCATCCTATTACCATGTTGTCTTGGTGCATTATTGAAAATGATTATTTCAGTAGGTTCTTTCTGAAATTATGGCCATTGCTTTTATAGCCAAAGGAAACATTATCATCATTAGATTGAGGAAATAACTCGACCTTTCTGTTGGAGCCAATTATGTATCTCATGTCTTTTTCCTGTATTCAAAGCGAGGAGGGAAAATAGAGAGATTCATAAAAAAAAATCTATAAAAGCTAGGAAGGCAGGGTATTTCACTAAGCCTAATAATCCCATTATGATCCCAACGAGAGAAAAAAGCTCTCAGTCAAAGCACGGCGCATTGACGCAAGCATTTCTTGACGTCAGCAGCTGCAGTGAATGAGGGATGGGAGGAGGGTAGAGTTGGGGGGGGGCAGAAAGGCGTGTTTACCTTCCGTTCAGAAAATACCAGCGTCAAATGCATGAATGCAACTGCAAGAAAGCAACGAAAAACACTCACCCTGATGTCCAAACGTGCACATTTTAGAGAACCGGTGTAGGTGCTGCAGCTTCGGATATCTAAACCAGCTGTAGTAAATGGAAAAACGATCCTGTGACCTGGGGGTGCTCATAAATAAATCAGCAAAAGAGAGAATGAAAGAGAGGCTTCAGGCGCCCATCTGTGTCCCCCTGACAGCAAATTTAACGTGTCACAGAAATAATCTGAGGAGATATGTAGACTTTTACTCTAAAAAGGAGATTTTTTCCCCCTTCAAAATAGATTAGAGAGATGAGTGGAGCGAAAGGGAAGGACAACTGACATTAGGGCAGTTTGTAAGAGCCAGACCGGTGGCGTCACTGGCTCTTTTCTGGAGTCTTGCTGCATTTATTCAAAGCTTATTCTCAAGTTGCAATGTGGCTCAAGTGAAAACAAACGTGTTCGTCACAGGACTTGCGCTCACAACACAACGCTGCCTGTTTGTTCCCTTCATGTCACTCTGACTCTCGGATCAGGCTTGTTCAGGGAGTCACAGACGAACCGGCTCTTTTCTGCTCTTTCCCCACGTTGACAAACGTTGCGTATTTACCTGCTGCTCATCTGGGAAGAGGTGAAAACTCCTCACATGGTTTGGTGTACGCTAAGAAGGAAAACTGCAGCCAGATAATCTACGTGGCCTTTTTTCTGACTGAAAAATGCCCAAGAGTTCCCGTGCGTCATTCCTGATTAGACTTGGAGTCTGACGTCGCCAGCGCAGCATTCAAGAAGAAAATGCCTCACACAAATGTTAAAGTCCAACATCTTTTTTTAATCACATCCGGAGTGACGGAAGTCTTTTTTTTCTCTCGCTCTTTTTAATAGACGCGGATCAACAAGTTGCCGTCAGTGCGTAATTTCCATCTGACCAGAGTCCAAGCATAATCCGAGAGCGACACACGTGATCCACAAAATCTCTTCGGTTGCAATTCACCCCCCCCCTTCCTTCGCCCCCCCATCTCATCTGACTAGAAGAAGACGAAGGGGGGAAAAATAAGCCGTGGACAATCCTGTGAAATCATCTTGTCCGATTATTAGTGAATAGCTGCAATCGCTGATCGGCTCCATGCCTTACCGCGTCTCCAGATGCCCGCCTGGCCGGTGCTCGGCAACTTTGCGCGCCGAAAGAGGCTCACAGCAGAGACGGAATCTGAATGAATGCGGCTGAAATTTCCTCGCATCTCTCATCTCGCTTCCCAAAGACTGTTGAATGTGTTTTATATCCCGCCGGCTGAACGTATCTCGCGCTATTAGCAGCTGTACGGTTAGATAAACGCAAGACTCGGCGGTGCATCGGTCCATCACTGGAACAGGGGAGCGGCAGATGTCGAAGAAACGGAAAAGTCCTGATGACCAGGGCATCCAGGAATCCCCCCCGGTACGGTGCAGCGAGCAGCAAGGTAAGAGAGGCGGCTGTTTAAAAGTTAAACTGTTGGGAGAGCGCATGTCTCTGAATGGTTTGCATTTCTTAACACCTGAGCGAGTAAGAGCCGCGCACTTCACCGAATATTACAGACCATCACAAAGTTACACGTAATTGTGAAGTGGAATAAAAATTATACATCATTTTCCAAAAAGTTTTTTTTGCAAATAAATCTGAAAAGTGTGGCACGCATTGATTTTCATTCCCCGTCTGGCTCTGATGCATGATAATTGTCTTCAGAAGGATGCTGTTGAACCGCCTACCGCCAGTCCATATAAAAATAAACACTTTTATCACATTTTGCTATTCAAGAGATTGTTTATTTGAACACACAATTTGTAGCATTTAATGTGCAAATTACCTGAATTTGGCAGAATTTAACACAATTCTGCAGCCAAAGGACTCGCATTAACTTCCTTGGTGTGTTTTAGATACACATCAACAGGCATTAGTGTTATACATCAGCCATTTAGGTTGTGTGGTGGTTTGAGGTGAATTCGTGACAATAAAGGGGTTAAATACATTGTTATCAAGATAATTAGTGAACAAATACCATCATGACTGGAAAGGAGCTTAGCAGATAAGTTTAAGTTTTGTAATTATTTTTTTTATTCTGAGGACCGTATCATCCCTAAGGATCAATCCATGGCACAGCGGAGTAACTGATTCACAGAGATAAATAAAAACAAGCCGTTACATGAGCAGCAGCCACACGCACCCACCAAACATGTGGGAGAAGGTTTTCAGGTCAGAAAAGACAAAAATGTTTCTTTTTGGTCTTCAAGAATGAGGGGAAAAAAGCAAACACTCTATTTCTGCCTGGACACACCATCGACATGGGGAACCATGATGCTGGCAGAATTATGCTTTGGGGTTGATTTTCTTCAATAGGAAGAGGAGAGCTTGTCAAAGCTCATGTTTAGACACATGGAGATGAATCAGGGCAAATGTTAATCTTCACAAAGGTTTAGTTCCCTTAAAGGAATAACATCCCAAATTCTTCAAGACAGGAGTTTCCACCCCGGGCTTATATTTGAACATATTCATGAATTAAGATGGTCCAGTCAAAGTCCAGACCTAAATCGAATCAAGAATCTGTGACAAATTAGAGAGTGTTTATAAACACTCTCCACCCAATCTGCCTATTTGCTGATGTATCACAAATGGGGAAAAGAAAAAAATAGTTTCCAGATGTGCAGCGACACACTAAAGAACTGTAGCTAGTTTATGGATGATTACAGAAACATGTCACGTTTTTATTTGTATTTAGTTTATTTATAACATTCTAATAAGTACACGGACATTTCTGGTTGTTGTGTGATAAATTGTAAAAAGAAGAATTGAGAAATCAAAACGGAAAAAATGGTTTTAATTAGCCAACTTAACGTTTTATGGGTTTGGATGAATAAAACCCTTAAAAAAATGTAGTCATTTGATCAATTTACAGATAACCCAACACTAATCATGTCGATTCAGTGATCCAGTGTCTCCAAAATGTCATCCAGTCCCATGCAGTCGGAGAGTGTTTATTATAGGAGCTACAGTTACGTTGAAGTGGTACCAGCATCTTTATTTCTGGAAAAATAAATTTTGATGCAGAGGATTATGTTTTTTAATCTCCTCTTAGTCGCCCGTGGGGTCACAATTGTGAGACAACAGATTTAGATTTTAGCTACGGAATAAAGCAGAAATCCTCAGTGTGTCAGCAGAGTTAAAGAGGAAGATGGAGGTTGGCTCAGTTTGCTCTTCATTCTGTTGTAGAAAAATTTGTTGAAGTGGAAAACTGGTTTTAAAGTGGAGATTGAGTTTGATTCACATTACGAACCATCTAATGGAGTTACTTTTGGACTCCTGATGAATATTTTTGGTGGTTTGATTAAAATAAAGATAACTAAACAGTCAACTTACAGGTTGTTTCAAACCAAATATGGTATTTTTTTCTTCTTTGGATAGTTTTTCTGCTGCATTTATTTTGCCTTTCCAAGAATTTGTTCCTACTTTTTATTGCAAATATCTTCATACACTTAAAATAAGACAAAACTAACAAGTAGCTTTTGAGCAAGATTCAAAAGCTTGTTTTTAGTAAACAATTCCTCAACATTGATTTTAAAAAGTACTAGTTTCTCTGACAGATTATTTCACATATCAGTAAACTTTTATAAATAATAAGTGAATGTCATAGGCACTCCACTTTGTGCTCAGTTGGTTTGAATACTGAAATGAAATTCTTTATAAGTAAAATTAGTATTAAAAATAACATGTAGCTAATTCTCATGCATAATGCATAATTATGACATAATAATTACGTTGTATAAATGAACAAAACATAATCTGTGTAAAACCACAATCAGAAAAAGCTGTAGGTTCTTTCTCCTATGGCTTTCATTGGCCACCAGATGTCACTGTTTTCTGTTAAACTGAAAACTCAAGCTGTTTCAGAGCTTCACCAGGCTTCATCTGTTGTGCTAAAGAAGGGCAGGTTGTTTTTCTGTGTCTTTCCTCTTTTTTTCAACAATCAAGTCCTGATGGAAAATTAAATCAACATTTCCTTTAAGGTTGTTAGGAAAGGGAAGCAGAAAGTACTCTAAGACTTCCTGTTGACTTGGTGAAACACAGTGGAGCATCATCGTTAGCTGCTTAATGGGTTCAAAGTGTAATCATTTTTCATTTTCAATCTGCATCTTTAGACAAATCTCAGCAGTTAGAACAGCCATATTGGTTAAGAGGTATTTCAAAATCAAGAACAATGTTACTTTAAACCCAGGGAGTTGTGCCAGCTTGTATGAAAAACAGCCTGCCTGGCTGTGGTTTTATTAGGTGATAAAGACATCAGGTTTGTTTCCCTTCACTAAATATGTCTGTGTGCTGCAGCTTTCATTGACTGTAATCACTGATGTAGCCACTGCTGATGATCCAATAAAATTATTTCATCTCAGGTACATTTATTAAGACCAACAAATGCAGAATTAAATTTGCAATATGCAACTTTTATTAAAAATATGTAATTTTTACATATTTGTCAAAACTGTCCCAACAGTATAGTATGAAGCAGTTAACCTATAAAAATTTTGAACGCCTTTACCTCCTTCCTGAGCTACTACTGCTGTCTGAGGAAATTTACCGCTTCTAGTCAAAAACAACCAATCGGAGTCAAATGGAGCATCTTAGCACTGCCAGTAATTCGGGTGTAGGTGTTGCTAAATGTGCTAATGGTGGAGAACTAACTTACTGTCCCAGGAAAATTGTTTACCAATCAGTGATGGCCAAGCTAACTGACTAACTTGATCAGTTGTGGCAGGATTGCTACCATGAAAAAGCTCTAGCAGCATAGAAGAGAGCGTGATTGACAGCACTAAGACCCTCCTACTGCTATAACGATTGTGCTTTTATAGAATTTGCTGCTCTATAAAAATCAAAAATGAAAGAACCCAGATTGGAGGCCTCAGTAAAAGTAACCCTGGACTTTCTGTAAATCAGATTTAAAAAAATCAGATTTATTGCTATGTCCATTATTGGACTGACTACAACATTTCTCTGCTACAGTGGCACAGAGAGGACAAATGAGAAGATTTTAATCAATATATCAACATGACATACATAGAACAAACATCTTTATCACCATGTAAACAAATGTGCATCTTACATAGATAAAAATATGTTTAGTGATATCAAATCTAATTGTAGAGGTTCAGCAGAATATTGTTTTTATTTGAGTTTAACAAAGAGAAACTGTGTCATCCCTGATTTCTTATTATCAATGCAGTCTGGTGAGGTCTTGAAAAAGGAACAGTCGGTAAGGCATGAAAAGATCAAAATAAATTAGAAAGTACACAGAAGCTGCTGAGGAAAAGTCAAAAGAAAAATCAGAACTTGAAACGTGCAGCTCAGAAATTAGAGCCAATGCGTCATTAATCGGTGTGTTATATTGATGTTTATTTCTATTTTACTGCTTCAAGAGCTGATTTTGTACCCAGAAAACTTTTTAAAAAATTAGACAAAACAGTAAATTAACATTAATTGTAGTTTCATAAATTAAAGGTTAATGATTAGAGGTTGAAAGTTGTAAAGTTGGCAGCCTGTTGGATCAAATTTCAATTTCAATGCAAGAATCAACTCTGCAGTACAAGCATTCATTTCTAACAAACGTAACAGAACTTTTCTTTATGATCTGTTGTTTTGTGTACGTCGTTATCAACTCAGACAGATGCCATTCTGGACTTTGCAGACATTCTGGTCAGTTTTGCCTTCGGTTTGCGGTGAAGACACGACCTGCTTCCTTGTCTCTGTGTTTTGCTGCTGGGCTCCTTGCCCAAATCAGAGTTTCCCTTGGCTTAAACAGGAGAGAGCAAAGAGCTTCCTTCTCCCACTGTGAGGGGCATCTGTGACTCCTCAGCGGGTAAACACCCATTGAACTCCTCCCACTCAAATGTTTGGCTTCATCTGTGCTTTTATGTTGATTAGGTCACTGCGGTTTACTGAAAGAAGCACAGTAATATGGCAATTTTGGATTTTAAATCAACCTTAAATGTGGCATCATGTGTGACACAACCAGTATGTTTCCCGAAATCAAAAAAACAAACTTTGTGGACAATGTAAATGCAAGTATATTCATATTTGTAAAAATGTTTCAGTCATTTTACTCAAAAAGTGAAACTAATATGTTTCATACATTAATCTTGAGCATTTATTTCTGTTTGTTGATCATGTTCATAATTACGGCGCACAGCTGCCAAAATACATTCATCTACCACATTTTTTCCTCCCACTGAACTTTTCCTCAACAGTAAAATCTACAAATTTTGAGTTTTTGATATGTTTTAATAATTAAACAATTTAATTACTAAATATAAAAGAGTTTTACTATTTGAATCAGTTGCTGAAATAAATGACGGCCTGATGCTTTCTTAATTTACTGAGAGATCCACTATATCTACATCTAAAACGAGGCCAGCTGCTGTGTTGCCATCGTTTCCTCATTCAGTAGAACATCTGAACACTCTCATGGCGATGGTTTTTGTTTGCTCAGATATCCATGCCTGGGCCAGGAGAGGAGTAGAGGCCGGAGCATTCAGATTCATATCAGGACAACAAAGTGTTTTTGTCTCTTCTCTCACTGTGCAGCGTGAACCTGTCAATTACAAGGCCACCCTTGGGTGCCGACTGCGTCCCCCGACTCTTTATGCATTAATAATCATCACAGCTGTGCAAATGACCTGCTCTCCCAGCCGAGCTTAAGGTTTTACAAATCAGAATAATTTTAAATTAATATTCTTTATTTAGTTCTGAAATTATTCAGTGTGTTAAACAGGTAGTAGATTAAAAAAATTTTTGTTTAATGTTAATTTCTGGCATAAATTGTACAGATTATTGTCTGTTTCAGTGTATTGCAGTTTTTCATGTCTATTTCAAACAATGAAACCCAAAGATTTACCTGTATAGGTGAAACAGAATGAAACAGATTTATCAGAACGTATTAATCTGAAAAGCTTTATCAGCCTTTTGATTCAGGTGTGTTGGTCTTCTAAAAGTTGCAGGATGCCATCAAAGATCGACCTGTTCTGTCACACGTGTTTTAGAAGATGTTGGTGCTTGATTTCGTACAGCTGCAGCCATGGAAGTGATTGGTACACCCAATTTCAATTGTTTGTTGCATTGAGTCAATACTTTTGGCTATGTAGTGTAGCTTTCCTAATATCTGGTCTCATATTTGTTAAGTAATGCCGGAGACAGTTGAGAAATAGTTGCCTTATATGTTGTTCCATAAATTTCAAAATGGTTCCTGTTAACAGAAAAAATGGTTATGTCTCACAGTCTCAGGTTAGAATAATCTGAGTTCAGTGCAGATCCAAGAATGAAGTTACACCTGGAAAGAGCATTTTCTTTCCTGTTTTGCTATATTTAGTGTCTTTTGCGTGATACTAAAAGCTTTTAACTTCTTCATTGCATGTCCTCCCACAGACAGACACTAGGTGGTGCTAAAGCATAAAGCTGAAGCATCTCGGAGCTGCGGCTAGCATCAAAGAAAAGCAGGACATTCATGGTTTATGTTTGTTATATTGTTTTGATTAACAGCTTTATTTCTAATCTTTGTAACAAATGTGGAAAGTCTCCCACAATGTGGCAGATTTATATGTGCTCTAATTTTAAATGAAGCTTTATTGTCTTGAGTTTTTATGAATCAATAAAAAGTTTTATTAATTTGCTGACAAAAGTGTTGACCCATAATGTTGAGTTTGTTTCTTCTCGTTTTGACTCTATTAATAAGCAAGCACAAAGTTGCAGCAATTAAAGCTGGAGCTATAAAAGTGTTGTTACAGCTTATCAAAGGAGTTCAGGTTGAGGCAGGGCAAATGACGAGGCTGGTCAGTATGTGTGTATGCGTGTGGCAGGCTTAAGATCATGAATGGACTGTGTCCATGTGTTATCAGTAAACAGGCAGACCTGGCGTCTGGCTGCTTGGCCACCTCAGCCTGTGCTGATGTGTGCTGTGCAGAGAAATCGACGGGCCTCTGCGTCAGCACCCATATTTCTCACTTATGATTCATACAGATTTTGTTTGGTTTCGGATGAGGGTTGCAGGAAACCAGCTGCTTCTCAAACCAGCAGCTGAAAAACGAATTCTTTTTTTTCTTTCCTCTATTGTTTACAATAATGTTTGAAGCCGAAATTAACTTATTATTTTACGAAAGTATTCAAAGTTCTGCATTTCAAAACAGAACTTTGACATGCAGATAGTGTCTTGACATTGCAAGACACTTCCTGCAGCATCTTGCAGAAATGATCTTGTCTTCAGCTTTGTCCCATTTGCAACCATAAAATTGCAACCACAAATTACAATATATGAATAATTTTTTTCATTAGACCTTTGAAAAGTAGTATGAAGTTAAAGGAAAATGATTATTAATTTTCAACATATTTTACAAATAAAAATCTGAAATGCGTGGCATGATTTTGTATTTAGCCCTTTTTACTTTTGGCCATGTTGAAGAAAAGTGAAGTGACGGCATGATGCTACCCGCACCATGTTGTGTGGTTTGGATGGTGTGTTCAGGGTGATGTGCTCTGTTAGACCTGGCATTTTGCATGTAACCCAAAAAGTTTAGTACTAGTTCCCTCTGAGCAGAGCACCTTATTTCCACATGTTTGTTTGCTGTGTCCCTCTGCAAACAAAAATAATTATAACGAACTTCTGAATGCTTGTTAATAAAGACCAGATTTGTACATAAGTGTAGCTGATGTATTGTCAGATTCTCCAACCTGAGCTGTGCAGCTTCTCCACAGTTCCTTCAGATAAAATGTTAGTTTTCTGGATCTACTGGATTTAATTTAGGGATCTCATTTTAAAAATAACTGAATACATCAGCACAGTACAGCACACTTTTCAGATTATTGTGACAATATAGTTTTTTAATTTAATATTTTGTTTTATATGTGATTCAGTTTGAGGGTCATTAATGTCTTACAAGAAAATGTACAGCACTTTGTGCTGTCCTATATATAACAATTTATTCAACTATATTTAACTGTTGTAAACCTATTCAGCCAACAAGATATATACAGTTTATATTTAAAGTAACATTGCAATAGTATTTTTATTTCTTTTTGCTTCAAAAAAGCACCGCTGCTACAATAACATAATAAAACTAATCATAATTGTGAATATATTATTTAAATTATTAGTTATGATTACATCATTATTATTAATTATTACTATTACTAAGAATTATTATTATATTTTACTATTATTGTTGCAGCAATAAAAGTAATAATTCTAATAATATTAACAGGAATAAGTTTGCACATGTACCTTTCACATTTTCTTTGTAAAACACAAAAATACACACCAATCATGTGCATCAGTAATGGTCCTAGCATGTGTTTAGCAGAAGGTCTGCTGCAGGCCAAGTCATGGTTAGCACGTTGGGGTGTGTGCATGTGTGTGTTTGTGTGTGTGTGTGTGTGTGTGTGTGTGTTCAACAAACAAACGGCTGCATCATATAGCACTGAAGGAGAATGGATGCCTCTTCAAAGCCAACACTAACTCAGTATTACATGTGCGCGTGGGCGTGTGTGTGTGTGTGTGTGTGTGTGTGTGTGTGTGTGTGTGTGTGTGTGTGTGTGTGTGTGTGTGTGTGTGTGTGTGAGGTAGAGAGCAGAGTAACGGTTTGATGAGGAGCGGATGAGGTCACGGCTCATGTCTCCTGCTTGCGTCATCAGCTGCACGATGTGTTTCCTGCGAGTGGAGCTGCAGCTGATTCTCTTTTGTTAACGCCACAAAAAAAAAAAAGCAAAGTGAAACACGCTATAAGACCACGTTTTGTTCAGGATCAGCAACACATTATTTTTTGGTGAAATACATTCTGAGCACATTAGAGGAAGTGCATTTGACTTCCATATTTTTCTCTTATTTATTTATTTACTTATTTATTGCAGCTTAAGATTTACACAATGAGACATTTTAGCTTGACTTCATGACATCGGCAAAGCAAATGAGCACATTTTTTTTCTTTCTTTCTTTCTCCCCTTCCCACATGGAGCTCTGACCACATGCTCATCATCATCATCTCCTCATCCTCTAGAATTACAGATGTAATAATCTGGGTCAGCACCGGTGCCAACAGAAACACAAACTGCTAATCTAAAAACCCAGAATTTACATCTGTGACGGATGTGTGGCGAGACGCACGTCAAAGACAGAAAAAAATGAAAGCAGGGTGGGGTTTTATATAGCTATGCCTCTGTCTCTTTCCTCCCTCTTTTTTCTTTTTTTTAATTGTAGAAATTACATTTTTGGTCAAATTAAATTTGATTATTTCCATTTGTGACACCTCCCCCAAAACACATTGCACAACATTAATATTATATCCACTGTTACACTGGTGTCTTTGCTGCTTTTTTGAAACATGAAACAACAGCCCTACGTTGTATTAACTGATTATAAATAAACAATGTGTTGCTTTATAAAGACTCATGTAATTCAGGGTATGTGAAGCTAATTCTCATCAATTTTCCCAGACAAACTCCGGGTAAAATCTTCCACAGAGATTTACTGGCAGGCTGATTTCAGTGCAGGAGAGCCATGCAGAACATGTGTGTAATGCGCATAAATTACATTTTACTGTGCATGCATGTGTCACAGACACTCAGGCAGACATAATTTGCGCCAGCGCTGTGATGTGGAGGACATGAGGCCCGAGCGGGTTCCTGTGAGTGGCAGTAACAGCATCTCCTTGCTCGAGTCTGCCCTATCTCTGACTTCATTGGCTACAGCTCTGACGCAAATGCACCCCCCCGCCTCTCCACCCAACACAACCACCACCGCCGCTACAACCAGCCATCACCACCACCACAGCCACCGCCACCCCTGTGCACTTTTTTCATTGAGTTTTTTTTCTTTTTTCTTTCGCACGTTTCTTTCCCTTTGATTTATGTGCTTTCTGCAGCTCCACTCTCACAGCGTTGGAAAGCTGCACCACCTGTCCAGTGTTGTGAGCGCGTTCTCTCCCAGCCGCCGTGATCAAAATCAGTTCTCCTTCTTATTTGAACCCCTTTGCTCCTGAAATAACTGCATTGTCAGCATCGCAGAACGCAAATGAGATTCCAAAAGCATTCAAACGTAGACTTTCCTGTATGTTGTCGTCCTCTTTATGGCCTCTCCCAGCTTTGCAAATCACTGAAATTTTTCTAATTTCCCTGGGAATTATGATGCAGGGCAATTCTGTGTGTGCCACAGATTCAGAAATCTAAACTTTGACTGGGCCACTCTAGCCCATGCATACGCTACAGCTCTACCTGATCATTTGTAGCGAAGGATGCATCTGGAGCTAAAAAACATCAACATATGTGGTGTTCAGCACTTTCTGCTTGTCTTAAATCAATACAGTGAAGGGTTGATCTGATGACCATTTTTTGGATTAAGCAATTCATAACTTGATAGCAAAAGATGCTTAATAGGAGATTTTGTTTTACAGAATATGATCCCATTAAATCTAGAGGAGTTCTGGGTAGAACATATCAGGTCTTAGTGCAGCGTGTATCTATTTTTGTACGGCTTTGACTTAATTTCTATCAGTGTGATGTTGTTCCAGCAATTGGCCTTTTTTTAATCTGTATACTCCAGATAATGGTGAATCAATTATTAAATTAGTTGAGTATTCATCAAAATTCTGCCATCAGATTATCTCTCCTGAGCTGTTGATCTCTGCAGCTCTTCCAGAGTTACCATGGGGTTCTTGGCTGCTTCAGAGTTTCATGGTCTCTTTATCCTGCCCATTAGTTTAGATGGGCGTTCATGTCTATATAGGTTTGAGTGGTACTGCGTTATGTTCAACTAGTTGTGCTTGATTTCATTTTTGAAATCAAATGCAGTACAAAGCATACGGAAATGTATAATTTTTAGACAATTGATTAGTATTTCATGGAATAAAATGAGTATTTCATACAGTAGGAAAAGAGTTAGGTGCAGAAACCTTGTTTCCGTCCAGATTGTTCCAGGTTTGCACAGCGTGGATATTTTTGCCCTCCATACAGACCTTCTCCAGATCTGTCAGGTTTCAGCACAGAGCTTCAAGTCCTTCCAGTGATTTTCCACTGGGATCAGGTGCGGGGACCAGCTTGGCCACTCCAGCTTCTTGAAATCCTTCTTACAGAGTAATTTCTTAGTTGACCTGGCTGTGTGTTTTGGATCCGACGGAAAGACATTTATGCCCACTATCTCACAATACCTGACCCCATCCACCCTCCAATTGACAAAGTGCAGTCACCCTGTGCCCTGTGCAGAAAAGCAGTACCTCAGTCAGCGGGAGACTGACAGTCATCTTGAGTTTCTTCCATTTTCTAATATTTGCTGCAACAGTTGTTGTCTTCTCACCAACATATTTGCCTGTTGTCCTGTTGATCACATCACCCTCTTATCATTTTGCTTCTGGTGTCCTGTAGCCCATCGCTCTGGGCTGTTCCATGGTGGAGAAGTTGGAGTCTGATTGACAGGTGTATTTTATACAGACAATAAGATCAAACAGGTGCAATTAACACAAGTGATGAGCGGAGGATAGAAAGGCTTCTAAAAGACAAACTAGCAGGTCTTTGAGAGCCAAAATTACTGCTAGTTGGTTGTGATCAAATATTTATAACATGCAACCAAATGGCAATAAATATTTAAAAGTTACACAATGTGATATTCTGTTTGTTTTTCATTATTATTCTATCTCTAATAGTTGAGGTGCACTCATGATAAAAATTACAGACCTTTTCATTCTTTCAAGTAGGGAAATTTGAACAAATTATTAGCACACTTATTGGATACACTACCATTATTTTCCCCACTGCACATTCTTATTTCAATGCATAAATTTTTTTGGTTGCAACCCAGCAAAAAATGGTAAAATGAAGGGGAATGAATACTTTTATAAGTTTCAGTGATGAATCACTATTCAAATGCAGTTGAATTCTTTAGATCTTGAATTTTCTGCTATTCCAGGTTCTATATGTTATATGTCTAACAGTCCGTAAATGAAAACAGTGTTATATGAAATATAACACTGTGCACTTTAGCTTTGCTAAGTTGTTTACACAAAGAAAGAGAGAAAGAAAGAGAAACAAAGAAAGGAAGAAAAAAAAATATTTTCCCTGCTTGAGCAGTTCTCATTTATTGGGCTATAAAATTATTAACTAAATCAAGACACAGAGTTCTGGGTTGTAAAAGGTAGTGGAAACAAAAACTGGCATTTTCCATTCCCTCTGAAGGCTCTTTAGGCTTACAGCTGAAGAAATCTACAGCGCTCAACATCTGCAGACCTGCACTACTGTGTTCATTCACTTCCACTTTGAACCAAAGCAAACCTGTTTCATCACATCCCTTGTTGTTCGTTCAGAATTTAACACACAGCAAATTCTGCTTCTTAATGTTGTTGAAAATTTTAGACAACTAACTTACATTAAAGCTACTTGCAAAGATATCCGGTAAAACCAATTAAACACATTAAGATGCTATGGTCAGTTTATATTTTGACTTTGCTATTTTATCGTAAATAATCATTTAATTGAGATAAAATCCATCCTTTTGAAACAAAAGAGCTTGCTCAGAATAATATTTATCTATGTAAATTCATTACTTTCACTCCTGTGCCTGTTGTGATGTTATCAACCCAAACACACAAATTGGAGTCAAAAGACTTTGCATAGTCTTGTGATGTTTAAATGGATTTATTATACCTTACATGACATGCTTTTTATATATTTAATACTTAACGTCTGAAAGAAAACATCCATAAATAAAAAAACATATATAATTTCACTACTTCACTGGCTTTAAATTTATCTGAACTGGACCTGTTCGTCTTCATCTGGTTTTGGTTGAAATGCCAGATAAGGCACTAAAACTGGTTTTATTGAAAATTGCAGAACCTTGCAGGTTTTCCAACATAGTGCAACCAATGTGCATTTTATGCAGGACACTACACTAACAATGTTTGACAAGTATGAATTGATTTTGAAATGGTGTTGATCCATTTGAGTTGCCAAGCTAAAGAGGCACTGAAATGCCTCCATATAACATCCCAAAAATCTGAAGCCAAGTGCAGGATTGTGTTTCATAATGTGCGAAAGACTTTATTGCAATTGAAGCATCTAAAGTGTAATAATTTGTACTCACTGTTCAGGTTTTTATTGAGACTCATAAAAAATGAAACTGGAGAATACAAAAACTCATGCTTCCTATAGGTGTACATAATGAGATAAATAACAAATCATTTCAGTTTATTTGTCTACCCTACAGCAAACCAAAGGCATGTATTTACACACTTGAAAACTGCTTTAGTTGACTCACTTTTCAAGAGAAGTGAAGCATCTGAGGTGTAAAACCCACAGAGTTGTTTGTATCAGTACAATGACATCAGAGCGCGCACTCATGCGGCTTCTCATCCTGTTTCTGCTTCTTAGTGGCGCACAGATGAACTTTGACTGATGCGCCCCTAGACCACGCCAGCCTCTTCCAGGTGTTCAATATGAACACGTTTAAAGGAAAAAGGAAAACATAATTAAATTAAATTTTTCTGGTGTTGATGAGTACAACTGCTGCTCTTCAACAATTTTACATCAAACATGTATCAAGGAATTACAACACTGACAGGCAGCATCCCGCTTTATAAGTTATAAGTAAGTTTGGATGCTTTTGTTTACTTTACTCACACCTTTCACATTTCCTGTTCAGGCTTTGTGAATAAAAACGCTGCATTCGTTCCAGGGAAAGCAGGTTATGACTTAATGTGATGCCAAGCTCAGGTTTCAAACTGATGCATTTCGGTTGGAGAAACCTTTTATGGGTTCCCTGTGTTCCTTGCTCGTATGAGCCTGCATGTCTTTTACATCTGGCAGGCATGCAGGACGCTTCAGATTACATCGGATTTAGTCAATAAATGTTTCAAGCTCTTTGAGATGCCAATACATTGCAAATTTATTAGCTAAACAGCCCAGATGCAAAAGTTAGACTAGAGGATGTGTTCCACTCTTTACCCTGTGGATTCAAGATGGGACGACACTCGAGCAAATACTCTTAGCAATGTAGTATATTTTATTGAGATGCATAATCACAAATGTGACACGTATGATGCCATTTAGTTGAAGACACTCTGATTCTATTGATTGTGGTTCTGATTGTTATTTAGTCCTATTTATCACCTACATTTTTCTTCATGTCGTTAGTTTTTCATATCTTCTGCCAGTTTTCCTAAACTTCATTTTATTTTCTGTTTTATAATAGATCTAGTTCTGATGTCTGATGTCGTGAAGCTGAGACTGTTGTAAATGTGCTACATAAACAAACTTTGACTTTGCCTTGAAAACATCCCACAAGACAAAACTTGTGAAATGGTGGACTGACAAAATTAGCAGCAACTTAGGAAATGTTACTTTACTCCAGAAAAAAGAACTTCTGAAATAATGGATTTCTCAAATCTTATTATTTCTATGAAAGCTATTTTTTTGCTGCCAGAGAAAACCAATAATAGCGGCCAATCTGAACACAAAATAAAATGTAAAATCCTAGAACATGGACGAAAGCATTTTCTTAAAAAATTTGTTATAAGTTTGTTTCTGTCAATCAGAGACTATGTGCTGTATCAGTGTGTGCAGCTGGTGTCTGTAAATGTGTGCTCCGCCATGTCAGCCCTTTGTACACCCAAACCTTCCCACCACACACACACACACACGCACGCACGCACGCACACACACACACACACATGCAGATTTGACTCTTTACCCTCAGCTGCTGACTCAGAAGTGCATCAGTTTAGACCCCCAATTTCATCTCATCAGAACGGCCAACAACAACAAAGGAGCAACAGTCCTGCTGTAATCAGGGAGCAGGAGCTCGAGTTGTCATGCTCCACCTCAGACGTTGTCATACCTATTAGGAAAATATGCATAAAAAACTGCAATTATTAAAAGTAAACACATTTCTGCTATTGTCATGTTTCATATAATTCATACTGCTGTTGCATTATTTCTGTAGATACAATTTGGTCCTGAAACAGTATTTACACATACACCGTTTTGTTCATATTAATTATATATCTATTACAAGGCAATAATATGAGAAATAAGACATTTTGGTCCACTTCTCAGTGGACTGAGCCGTTTAAGAGCTGTTCTATTCATTGTAAACCTTATGCTATGTTCACAGTGCAGAGCAGGTTCACTGAAGACATTTTGCATGACTTTAAATACATCCACGTTCTTTTAACTGTTATTACAATTGAAAGGACTCTGCGTCGCAAACAGTTGTGACAGTACATAACCATTAGAGTACCATAATGGCTAACATCAGCTGCTTCTTTGTCACTCCACTCATTGATTTGACTTTTGGAGCTAATGGCTACAAAGTGGGAAAAAGTATTTATCAATACACCAGCGGCCAGTTAATCATGTTTGGTAAAGATTACACTGGGGAGGGCAGGAAAAGGACAACCAATGTGCTGTGCTCTGAACAGCTAGCTACAACCGTCCTGACAATGAACTCTAAAAGAAGAAGACATTTTATCTTCTCTATATTACTATGTTGCAGAGCAAGATGGTTTATACAGATTTGTATGCATTTATTGAGGTTTTGAGCTATAATGTGACATTTTGCATGAGAAGAAGCCAATTTAATCCATCCCATTCTCTCATTTTGGTCTTGGTTGAGACGCTTATGTGAGGACCTTACGGTGTCAATGAGCTGATTTAACTAACAAGCTTCAAATTAATGATGGAAATACTCCAGACTGCAGTTGGCAGACAACCCTAACAAATGTGAATGAGTGAGGTGAGCTGCACTTTCTGAGTTTATCTCTAAACATTTCATCTGCTTGAACACAAGACTTATGCTTGTTCATCTGTTCTTGATTTTATAATTTCATTTAATGACAATCTAATGACCTGACTGATGAGTTTAACCATTGTTTATCTTTATAGTGTTGCCAAACATGATCATGCGTAGTTGCATAGGTCATTTTTGCTTCAAATGCAACTGCAATTTGAAGTGTAACATTTTTCACCCAAAATAATCATATGTTGTTTTCAGCTCATCCCAAGTATTTTCTTTAGGACTGAGATGTCCATGGCAGAAGACTTGTTTTCTGCCTATTGTGTTTTCTGCCTATTATGTTTTCTGCCTATTGTGTTTTCTGCGTTGTTTTTGGATCATTCCCCTTTTAAAAGAATAATTGAAAAAAACATTTTCAGTTTACTGGCAGCATTTTTGAATTCAAAGAAGTCAGATTGCACGTTGATGGGTTGGTCAGGTCTTTTCTGCTGCAAAACATCACAAAACCATGACACTTTTTTTTGCTGCTGCTATGAGGTTCCTTTCCTGGCGTGTTGAATTTGGTTGATGCTGAACATGTCATCCATTCTGGTGTCCAAAAAAATGTAGTGTTAGACTCATCTGTCCAAAATACATTATTCCAGTCTTTATACATTTGTTTACATTTGCCTTTGTGTTTTTTTTTAGAAAGAAAAGTTTTCCTTCTTCCTCTCATCCAAAGAAAGTTACAGCTTCACAGTCTGCCTTCAGCGAGTTTTTTTTTTTAATCAAAAAACATCTGGGCATGTTAGCAGTTACTTTGATTGTGTATTTTCTGTACAGTAGAAATGCTTATTTCTAATTATTTTGAGACCTCTTTTAAGTGCGAATGAATGTGAGGGCGTACTAATTTATTCCTTGCCAGTGATTGCATTGATTGTTTGTTTAAATTTAGCAAAAAATCAAAGGAGGGAAAAAAATGTTTCCTTTGGTTTTAATGAACCTTCTTGGTTTTGTTCAAATTAATAAATCCAAATATGTTTGCAAAACTCACAGGCTATTGTAGGATGTCATATTTTTTCACGGTACAGTATTTAGCTTTTAAGGTTTTCACAGAGAGCCCAAGAGAAGAGAGGTAACCACAGAAAAATAACACAAATTCATATATTATCTGTTTCAGGTATTTGATGTTGACATATAATTTATCTATAAAATATTCCTTTTTCATCATTTGCTTGGAACAAATAAAAGCCTCCACACATCAGCACAATATTGCAGGAAGTTGCCAAAACTCTCGGGCCGATTCTCCGCTGTAACCTCATTGCTCCGTCTGTGAACTGCAGACGTAAATTTGAGTCAGAGCAGCTGGGTGCGTTGTTGCTTTCTTCATTTGAAGCCAGACTTGTGATCTTTTCCAGACTTCAGAACGAACCATTTTAATACGTTTTAAAAAGAGCCTGAAATAAAAAGCATTCCTTATTGTAGCTAGAATGTGTCTCATTAAAACAAAATAAGAAAACATCTTTATTCTCTTTTTTAATCCAAAACACATGAAGCATTTTTTTAATTCATACACTTATATTATCCTCTAGATTTAATTTGTATTTATTTAAACTTCATTTTTTTTTCTCCCTCAGCCAATGCAACAAATACTATTTGGTCTCCTGCAGGCAAACTGCAACTACTGTTCACCTGTTCCCAGCTTTAAAAACATGAGAGGAATGAAAACAAAGAGATTATTGGACATCGTGTCCTAATGATGTCTCAGAAGAAGAAGAAAAAACAGAACAAGTTTCAGAATATTAAGCGACAAACAAAGATGTCATCTTCTCCCTGGGGAACAGGGACATCTGAGGGAGAAACAAACCTTTCCTCTGGGTGCGTCTACTTCGGTCTGACAGCAGTTATTCAAAACGGCAGTGATTAAGACGGCACGGGGCAGGTAAATGGTGTGCTGTGATTCGTATTTCCATTAACCTAAATTATGCACCTAGCTCACATTTGTCCTAATGGATCACAGCGCAGTGACGTCCATTGACGTCACACTTGAGATGAGCCGCATTGCAGTCGCATACAAATTTGTGCACGGCAGGCTTTGTGTAAATGTGGACCCTTCTGTGTATTTTTTTTTTTTCATCATGGCGTTCTCCTACGTACGTGTATAAGAGTAAACAGAGGCGGTTATATGCTCTTTGGCTGTTGAGCGAGTTGCAAGCCAAGCTGTGAAGATGTGCATAACTCCCTCAACCCCCCAGGGACCCTGTATTTTCATGGGCCTGCCTCTGACGTCAATGCTCCGGCTGTCCTGTGGATTGTCAGAACAGACTATTCAGTTGGGGGGGAGGGGACTGGAAGTCTCTGTGGTGTGTCTGCTGCATGTGATGCGTGTGTGAGTGTGTGTGTCTACGTAGATGTAAGTATGCTCCTGTGTGTGTGTTTTCATGTGTGCATGTGATCTGTAAATGTTTTATCTGGTGTGTGCGTATTGTGCAAAAAGCCTATATAGTGCCTAGCATCTGAAATGGGCTTAAGTGGATGAGGTCTCATGTGGGGTGTAATGGGGGGGAGGCGTGCACACACATGTCTGAAGGTCTGCAGCCTCTTTGTGTTTGCAAAAGCAGCCAAGAGGGGGGAACAGCTAAGCATGGCGGCCGACCCCTCGCCCAGCAGTCAGCTGTTGATTGGGGCAGAAGTAAAAGCACAAACAGAACCATCTCGTATTAAGAGGGATGAGATTATGGTTGATCTTTTTAGCCTATAGCGCATCATGAGCAGATGTATTCTGAATTTAGTGGAAGAAAAACCGTCTTGGAAACCGTTCCCTCTCGTTTTTTTTTTTTTTTTTATCCCCTTCCCCTAAAAACGGCTCGTCTAGCAACCAAATCCAGCGTCGGATTCATCCACGTCTGTTGAACGTTTTTCTTTGCTTTCTTCCTAATTCAAAAGAGGAACGTTTAACAGCCTGGCAGCTGTGGTCGACCAAAACACAAAGAGAAAAATTCTGGACTGATTTCAACTTTTCAACAAGCAGATCGCCTTGCAAAGTAATTCATACCCCTTGACACATTTTGTCTTGGCAAACATACATTTCAGTGTGTTTTTAGTTGGATTTTATGGGACAGAGCAATACAGAGCTCAGAGGCCTTTGCAGAACAGAACATCCACGCTGAGGTCTTTACAACATTGAATAATGAGGTGATTTCTGAAAGCAACTAGTGGTGTTGGGTTTTATTTAGGGGTGTCAGAGTGAGATTTTCCTGGATTCTGCACTTCATTGTGTTGATCTTTTGAGGTTTGATGAGACAAAATGTGAAAAAGTTAAAAGTGTGTCAGTACTTTTGCAAGACTATAATTTGCTATGATATAAAAGCAAGTACAGATATTATTCCATCCGTCGCAGAAATTGATTACATTTATTTTTTCACTTTGATGGTGTTTTGTCTAAAAACAAATAACTATTTATAAAATACCTAAAAAAAATGTAGATTTTTTTTGTTGTTAAATTACATGACAAGAGTTTTCTTAGTTTGTCTGTTAGTATTTAGTTATTTCCTTATTGTGTTTTATGAGATGTAAATTGAATCCCAATAAATGTTTTTTTTTTTTTTTTTTGAGATATTGGCTATTAATTTTAAATATAGATCTATACCTCAGCCCAAAGTGTTTTACTTGTTGAACATTTTTATTACTAATGAAATAATGGATTTAATATGATCAGGATTAACCTGCAGTTCTAACAATATCTTATCTGAACCGTTTATTTTTATTGTTTGTTGGCTGCTAAGCTGTCAACAGAGTGTCTCTGATAGCAAAAACATTATAGATAACGTAAGTCAGAAAACTTTACGTATTTAAACAATAACCTGACAATTTAGAATTTTCCTGTTGCATTTATTTCTTTTTAAATCAACTAAATATAAAGATGTTATTTTCTGCACTAATAAATTCAGTAAACTCCCTGCTATTTACTATTTATAAAACCATTTATACACTAATCTCACCTTTTATAAATGTGCTTGTCCTGGAATGTTTTGTTGATGTATTTAATATTTTGTTTAATTGCAAAGCTGCACAATGTATTACATCACCATTGTCATTGCAATATCACCATGTCTGCAATACTGTAATCTCAATATTTAATATGAGATTATATATCATTCATATTCTGCATGCCAATAATATACTAAGCTCTTTACAGGGACTTTAAGTACACTTATTGCCTACATAGAATGTAAATTTCAGTGACTTAAATGTTTAAGGTAACAGAAATAGGTTTATGTCAGTAATATTGTTGTGACCTCATGTCTTCCTTGTTCCTATATCATGGCAACACGTCAACAGCTGAGTTATCTGCAAGTCAGGCTGGTTGGAGTCTTCCCGTTATGCAATGTCTCTTCATTCATCCAAGTGGAAACGTGGTGGTTCGGATCAGTGGGGGGGTTCATCAGGGAATTGGACCCAGAATTGACACGTCTTTCAGAAACATGCATTTGAAGGCTGTGGAGAACATGTTGCAAAGCTCTTGTTTCTGAATAGTAAACTATTCAATATTGCCAACCTTTGTTAGAGATCTATAACAAAGGTCATAGATTTTTTACATTCTTTGTAATATGGATAATTTTATTTTATTGCAACAGCAGAATTTTTCACTTGTGTTGAATATAATTTACTCAGAAAAGAAAATAAACATGTTGGGTTTGTTTAACACAATCATCAGCGATACATTTATTAGCACCACTAACAATTTGTGTTTAAAAATAAAACTTTTGTAGTGTTTACTCTCAGTTTTTAGGTTAATCAGAATGTTTAGCAACTTTTAATTAGTGATCCATTTACTAAGCTATGACCATAAAGTGACATGCAATTTTCTAAGCTATATTTCATAGTTGGAAAAATAGAAGACATGTTGCAGAGCTGCATTAAGAACCTCTTTTTGTATGAAAATCTATCACTTTGCAAGTGAATTAATTCAAAAGTACTTCAAACCTATGATTCATGCAGAAGGCATGAAGTTAATTGATTCTCACTTTAATTTGTGTTAAATAGATTTTAAAAAAACAACATTTTTGTTTCTCTGAGGTAGGTTTGTGAGTTATATCTGTGTTTATTTGCACTGAGTAAAAAACCTCAAAACAAATTAAGTCCTTACTAATGTCAAACACTACCAAAAAAAATGATTAAAGAAACATTAATTCAGGATAACTATTAGTAATTCCATGCAAAGAAAAGAAAATACTTGAGAAAAAATCCCTGGGACTGCTATTATCTGCACATTGTTTTTATAAATGATACCCAAACATGTTTTGTAATTTATGCATGATCATTAGATCATAGTACTAAAAATGTTTTAATTAGTAATCTATAACCTCCTGCTTCCCTAAAGTAGGAGTTTAAGAAGAATCAACAGAAGACAGCTTCTGTTAAAAATGGGAAAAACAAGAGAACATGTTCAAAAGAGGCAGATGTTGGTTACAAAAAGAAAAAGGCTTTTATCTTCAACGTAATAGCCAGAAACTAGCATAATAGCTGTTAGAAGTGTCTGATATCTAGAGTATAAACAAATTGAAATGGGACAAAAAAAAAAAAAAAGCTGGATGAGGAGCCAAATGTATCTTGCCATCATGTACAGCAAGCAAGATGGTTCAAAAAGTCACCTACAAAGTTAGATTTTGGACAACTGTAGCATTTTAAGAACAGCAAACTGCTGTAGCAACAATTTATTTTGTTGCTTTGGGTCACAACTATAGGAGAGGTGCCAAAATTTGTGAATAAAGTTGCATTAGACTTGCAAAACAGAGCGCAAAGAAAATTCTTGTTTTCTGAATTTCATGTTTTATTTTGAAACTTTTACTCTAGCATTGTAACATCAAAAACTTTTGTTAGATTAGAGCACGTCTGGTTTTTACAGACAGGAAGAAAAGGCAACATCCCTGTTAAAAAAAATGACTTAAAGATGCTGTCTTCTTCTAAGGATTTCTTCTAATTGGGTTGAAATGGAAGAAAAAGTGTCTGAGGTTGTCAGAGAGAATCCATTATGTTGTGCATGACCTCTAAATGGGCCAGCTGCTCACAAGTGTAGGAATGTCGGTGATTGATAGTGCACTTGCTGACGTAGCCCGTCGCAGCTCCCACACCTCTCTCTCCCTTGGTGTCTCGATATGATCAGTATGTGAGGCTGCAGCCGTGAGGGAGTCTGACACGCTTTACGCCGTATCATGTTGCAGAGTCAAAGCCGTTCAGCTGCTCTGAGTGCTGATAGCATGAGCGCACATCTGCAAAGGTTGCACAGATAGGAAACTCACTTCATTTGGGGACCTGATGCTGAGCCTTTGTCTCAACAGCCCCAATGGAAAGATGTGATCCTCTGAAGCAAATTTAATTTGCATTTATACTGATAGCAGTTGATCATGTAATCTGAACCTCCAGTCTTGCAGGTCCGATGACTTTATCAATTAGCTAATCTCTTTAAAATGGGCCCTGTGGGCTTTCAGTGGATTGATGCTACCACAGGCAACAACAGGTAAACACAAATGTAACACTTTATATGACATGATGCTTCCATCTTATGAATTTTGTGATTTTAAAAAAGAAAAAAAAAGTTATTTCTCTTAGTAGGCCACAAAGCCCTTCAGTGGTGCTCAGAGGGAAGATGGATGAAACTCTAAACACCAAGATTTTTAACCTAAACGTAGTTAATTGCAAAAATATTTGCACCCTGTTAACTTTTTTTGCAATTTGGCCACAAACATAAATGGATTTCGCAACATAAAGAAGTGCAAGACGGCAAAGTAAAAGGAGAAGTGCAAGGTGTATTTTTATAACAAATAAAATCCTAAAACGTTTTGCAACATTTGTAGTTAAACCCACTGAGAGAATAAGTACCTCATTATCCGTCAGGTTGGATGGAAAATATCTGTGAACATCTACATTCAAGTATTGCTACAGATCCTAAGCTGTCCTGCTTTATCTCCATCTTCCCACAGCATGACGCTGCCTCCGCCATCCTTTGTCATGAGAATGATGGACTAAGAGTGATGCAGTGTTAACTTTGTGGCCTTTATAAAGCTAACTCAAATGTAATTAATGGAAATAAAATGTCGTAACTCATTTCGTTGATAAATCTGAGGAAGCCTCTGACTGCAGACTGTCGCTGTGTGACAGTCTCACGACTATCATAACATGCTAACAGCTCAATCTCCAGGCAGCAGAGATAATATTCCACAGTGAAAATGTTCTGGATGATAGCATCAGTTGTTGGCAATTACTGCTAATCCCCCTCATTTGCTTTTGCCGCTCCTCTTTAATCTGGCTGAATGGTTAGAAAGTTGGCAACAGAGACACTGTATTATTGCCTATGACTTGAACTTCCTCCTTTTCTGTCTGCTCCTTCATTCTGCTGTGCATCCATGAAGCCTTTTGGTCTCATTTGACCCGAGGTTGTTCCAAAACATGTTTGCTGTTTCTCCTGCTTGGCTTTTTGCAATTTCAATATGAAAGTTTGTTCTTCTTTTTGGTTTGTTCCTTTTTACAATATTCAACACAATTAGTTTGCTACAAATCTAGAGAGAAATAAACAAAATGTGCAGGTGAGGCACAAAAAACCTTAACAATCTCACCACCACTCTAGCCTAAAAATCTGAAGTCAGTAAATTTAAGAGTGAAATAGATTAATTTAACTGTACAACAACTATAAGAACAATTAAATATACAGGACTAGTTATAATACTATATTACAAAAGACTAAATCCCAAAATATAGGCAATTTTTGTCAAAACGTTTGCAATTTACAGTAAAATACCCGCAGCTGTGGTTTCCAGAATTTTACCGTATAAATACTATAAAACTCATATTTATATGGTAAAATTGAGTTCTAAACTTTCACAACAGCCAGTATTGTACTATAAATTAGATATATTTTTATTTTATTTTACTTATTTTATTGCAGTGTATCATTTAAGAGATGTTTCCCAAGTCTATCTGTACAATTATTAAGGCAGATTGCAATTGAACTGCAATTTGGATAAAACTTAATATAACGAATAAAAACTTGGCTCCACTTAGCAACACAATAATGAAAGGAAGTTTATCTACCTATCAGTCTTACGTAAATGTTTCACGCTTATTTAATAGTGACCTCTGATATTTGCGTATTTTAACTGTACTTTACACGTGGATAAGAATTTTACGAATCCAATAAAGATACAAGTGTGACCTCATGCCACTTTTATTACAGATACCTTACATCGCGTTACAGCAGGGACTTACCGTAAAGTCTTACTCAAAAGAGACACTGAAGTAAGAAGCTGGTACTTCTTACTGTTAATCTCAAAGTCCAGTTCGTCAAAGATCTTACGTCCTGCATCATCATCGTCATCATCACCTGATTTGTCGTGTGCGGTTTGGGGTGAAGTGCCTGGTGTTGTTGGGTCTGCGGTCTTTGTGCAGCCTTGCTGGCCTTTGAGGACCATAATTATGAAAAAGAAAGAAAACATCAGTAGTTATCTGTTGGAATATTTCAAAAATAAAACATGTGTATTATGTAAAATGCAAAAATATTTTCTACAATAAGTCTCTGCTCAGAAAAATATCACTGACTGCCAGAATTGATCAGGAACTATCAGAAAATGATTAGCGATTATTATAAAGTTTTTTTTTTTTTTAGGAATTATCATCAGAATAAGAAAATCTCAAACCATAAAAAACATTACCAAGCACTTCTGGTAAACTGAACTAAAAATCTTAAAAATAATCCCAAAAACTTTGGATATTTTTCTTGAACTAAACTGGGATTTTTATCCTTGAAAACACTGACAACATTTGTACATGAGAACTGATTATGAATTGTTTACAATGTGAAAAAGTGAATAAATAGTTTGTGCCAAACATCTTTTGGCTTTTTCTTTCAACATCACCATTTTTTGCTTCAGAGTTTCCCACCTGAGCTGCAGATCTTTGCAGAGTTTCATGGTTGCTCTTTTGACTTCCTGCTTCCTTGTTAGTTTAGTTGAACAGAAATATTTTGGTTGGCTTGAAGTTCTGCGGTCGTCTTCCAACTGGAAGGTGTTCAGATTTGTATATTGTTTTATTACGCCTTGTATAGAATACCAATAAAAGCCAACGAGTTTCCCGGTTGCAACGTAACAACATGTGAAAAAGGTCAAGCGGGATGAACTTTCTTTCATGGCACTGCATTTGATAATGCTTTTCAAGGAGAGTGATAAGAGTACTGGTTAATAAAACTATTGACAATGGACGTAAAATACGTTCTTTATGCTTTGATCTATTCCTTTTCATAAATGCAATTTCAACACTTCAGATGCTGTTGATTTGGGGAAAATTTGCTCCCTGGGAGTCATAAATTTTTGTTTCACACATTCTCCACATTCCACGTCTGAATTGTGTCTTTTCTCATCCACATGGAGGACGTTCATGAAGCTCCCCTACATTTTGGATATTTTTTTATGTTTCTTTTTTCATTCTAGAATTGCATTTCTAATTCCCAAGAGTCAGAAAGAGAGTCTAAATATGTTAGTGCCACTGCAGATGTATAGTGTATGAGTTTCAGGCCTGTGCTTTAAGGAGTGGATTACATTGATTTATTTTACTGAGCCAATTCCAGGCAATATTTACAATTATAATTTATGTAAATGTTCAACTGGGGAAGATGGTGAAATAAATCAATTAAACTTAATTTGAAAATGGAAGTCTCTGCAGGTGCTCCTATGGATAGACGCAAGTATTTTTGGATAAAAGAAAACAATCAAAATGATTATAAAGCTTTTTATATGTATATTTTTAATTAGATTCTTTTCACAGTTCTTGATTGTATGTAAAAGGTTTGTCTGAACGAAGGACATAAACCATTCAGGTGTCAAAAGGGAAAGGAAATATAGAGATTATTTAATTTATTACTTCATTTCTTTTACAGGTCAGAACAACCCGGGTTCGGATCAGAAACCTTGAAAGAATTCAATAAGTAGCAAAGACTTGTTTAAAATATTTGTTTATCCTTTTGTCATTTTCTTGTGTCTCTTATGCCGTTCCACTTTAAAAACAACTTTTGATTTTTTTTTCTACATCTAACACTCAAATTATTTGCTCCTATCTAACAACATTGCAAAAATCCTTACGCTATTCTCTAGGTTTGGTCTTGAATGTTTCGTCCTAAATCTAGATTGTATTTATTTCTTCTTTTTCTTTTTCTTTTTTTGGAGGGTGTGTGGAGAGTTGAGTCAAAATCCAGCTCCATTCAAATAAATTACGATTGTAGTGAGAAAATATGTTTATTTTGATCATTTAAAAGCAAAACTATAAGTTTGATTTACTACACACACATTGATTTGTTTCAAATATTATGGTTTATAAGTAGTAAAAATTGCAAATCCTTTATTTAATTATTTATTTATTTAGAACAATAATGGGAGGACTACGACAGAAATGCCAGCCTCCTTAAACATATGCCCTCTTGAATAAAATACTGTATCAATGCAGACAGGCATCTTGACAATACTCCACAGATTCTCCGTGGGGTTTTGGGTAGGTCAGGTTGCTGGTCAATCAATCACAGCAAAGCAGGTACTGGCCGTGTCGGCAGGCACCGAGTCCTGCTGAAAAATGAAATCAGCATCTCCATAAAGCTTGTCAGCAGAAGGAAGCATGATGTGCTCTAATATTTCCTGTGAGATGGATGAGCCGACTCTGGAGTTGATAAGCGCAGCTTCTTAAGTTTCAGTAATCTGATTATCTTTAAACGCATAATGTAAAAGGTACTGGATGGTTTGGCCACCAACAGCTGGATGGATGGATGGTTTGTATCAGGCACTCAAATTAGTAAACAGTAAAACTAACCGAGTTCAGTTATGGATCCTGTGACTGTGTGCTTATGATTTTATGAGATGTTTGGTTACAACATAAAATAGTTTATACATCGAACTTGACAGCAGAAGGAAGCTTCCCTGAAGTTTTCTTCTTTTTTTTTCCTTCTTCCTGTTTCCTGTTTTCATGTTATGTATTTTGTTTCATCTGGGTTTTTTTTTTTACTGCTGATGTTTTTACTTTATTAACCATACTGCAGCCTGTAGCTGCTGGCAGGAGGACAAACAGCAGAAATCAGCTGGTGTTGCACTTTATGAACAGACAGCTTCTTTTAACAGTGAACTTCTGTCTTCTTGTGTCTGTTATTGTATTCTGGACAACTGTCAAGTCAGCAGTTTTTACCAGGCTTGCATAGGCCACATCATGGCCATATCTGCTTTGTATGTTTGTTTCCCATAGGTCTCAAACCACACTCATCTTAAAAAAAAACAACAACAAAAAAAACAATAACTGTCAATTCAAAAAGTTCAACTTTTTCAATTGAATAAATGAAATACGTGATCTGAAATGACATTCTAACTAAATTAAAAGTGCCCGGCAGCTGCGCTGTAAACGTGGGGATGGTCGCCATCTCCCACTTGATCGCGGATGGGGAAACAGCAGCGCGTCCCCCGGAGAGCGCCCGGTTTGTGGCTGGCTCGGCCCCCTTTTTACGCAGCCAAATTCAGGAACAGGAACAGCGACTAGTAACGTCAAACTGCGAGTTTGGCCAGACTCCGTGAAGTGCGCAGAAACACCGGAAACAGGACCGATTGGGTTTTCAATAAGTCGCCTGTTTGGGTTACAATCAGTTTGTTTTTGCGTGTCTTTTTGCGTTTCAGTCATAATTAAAAGAGTAAATGCGGTTATATGATCAAGATAATTCAAGCCTGACTCATTTCATGCTTCATCTCGTGTTGTAAGTCTTGAATGGAGCTTTTATTTTGAAAATGGCAGCGGATCGATGTGGGTCATCCTCCACCGGTGCGCCCCCCTCGTCTCCGTGAGTTCACTCCCTTCCCTCTGTGGCTCTGCGCTGACGGCTGCGCGCTGCTCAGTCTGCCGCTGCACATCCACCGCGGAGCCACCACGCCGCTGAGGCGGACTGATCGTAGCTGAGCTCGGCCAGCGGTGCTGGGTCAAAGCGCTGCTGCTGCTGCAGGAGGAGGAGGAGGAGGAGGAGGAGGAGGAGGGAAGGGAGCGGCAGCACACTTCTCTTCTTTCCCCCTCCTGAAACCGCGCACAGCTTCCAGGATTCAGGACATCATCACCTCATCGCGTCCTGGAATAGTTTTTTTTTTGTTTTGTTTTTTTTGTTTTTGTTATTTGCCGTTTTCTGTCCACTTTTTTCTTCTTTTTTTTCTCTTTTGCTTTTTATTTTTGTGTTCATTTTATTTTATTTTTGTGCTCCAGAAGACGCACAAAGTTGCAGCTGCAGACGCGCACTTTTCTCCGAGGCTCTTCTCCTTTTCTGCGCTCATAAATCCGACATGGAAGATGGTCCGTCTTCAACAAGCTGTTTCAGAAGGTTAACGGACTGTTTCCTGGGTGCAAGTAGGTATTTTCTGACTGACAGTCACTGTCACATAACGAGGCGTGAAAGAGAAAACCAAAAGGTTCGCAGGCGAAGAAAATGAGCCGCCGTGAGTCTCAGCGCGGGGCGCAGACACACGGGGCTCAGCTGGGATGCTCGGTCCTGCAGGCAGACCGTGTTTCCCTTCAACTTTATGAATGACCGACCGAGAGCTGAACTAGACGAGTGGGGACAGGCGGGGAGGGGAACGCCAGGGAATATTTTCGGGATTTTAAGCAGCATGTAGAGCGTGGTGACGGCTCTGAGCTCGGCTTTGAAGTCGGTGTATCATGGTGGGGGACAGTCAGCAGTTCCGCAAGCAGAAAGCGAAGCCAGGTCTGCAGCAGGAGCCGGGCAGAATCCTTCTGAAAACACTTAAAGGGGCAAATTACGCAGAAATCCCCTGGGAAAATAGACCTTTTAATGCACCACTAGAAATTTGTGCTGTGTCTTAATATCAAAGTGATTATCAAGTTGTGCAAAATATAACATCCATTAGAGTAATCAGAAGCATATATGTCACCACAATATCCATATCATAAATTTAAGAAATATGATTTATTTAAATTATAACTTTTCTCTAATAACTTTGTTTTTTTTTATTCAATGTGCTAAAAACATCGTTGGGCAAGTGTCTTTAAATTTTTACAGCTTTTGAAACTAATTGGTTGTTTTATTTATCCTTATCATAAATTTGCCTATCAATAAAAATCCATTAAAAACAAACATTAAAGCGATACATATATCCTGTATCTATTCAAACACAACTTCCTAACTTGTTTAACCCCCAGCCTTCACTCTTGCATTGCGTTGCACTTTGTATCTATACATTACTACAGTGTAACATAAATATCTACTGTTCATATTGAAAATAAATCTCCACACAATCACAGTACAACGGTGTACTGTATAATCTTAACCCCAAAATGATTCCAACCCTGGCAGGCTTAGTTTTAATATTAGTAGTCTTTGAATTTGATCAGAAACATGCTGGAAATACTGCTGAGGTTTCTGAGTGGCCCAGTCAGAGTCCCGAGTTGAATCTGATTGTGAACCTGTGGAGAGAGGTAAAGATTAGGGTGATACCTCAAATTCAGAAATGATAAAAAAAAGTAAACTAAATATTAGAGGAAACACACAACAAGCTGATAAGTAATTATAAGAAGGGTCAGGCTTTACTGCTGATTATCAAGGGTATAGTTTCTGACGTGCCTCTTAATTTAAAATTCATACTCTTTTTATGTAGTTTTATTTCTTTTGAAAAGTATGCCTGCAACATTTTCAACATAACATTATTCTTGGCTAAATGAAAATACTTTTTATCTAAACTTGTCAGGTTTTTGGGGGTTTTAACAGTATTTGTTGCTGTTAATAGTCTATGTTACTCCCTTGAACTTGGGTTAGAGATTAACTGCATTTTGTTTTGTCTTACTTGTGTATTTTGGGGGCATTTAATATAGTAGCTGTCTTCGAATCAGTGTTTGTACTGATTTTAACTGGACGTACAAGTTTAGAGTGAAATTGTTCATACATTTCTTGCTCTGAATAGAGTTGGGCAGGTCAAATATTGAAAAATTTGTGTTGTGTGCAAAAGCATGCAGTTTTTAAAATTTAATTAAACAATCATCAATTGCAGCATAGTTGGATAAATAAAGGTAAAATTCGAAACTTCTACTCTCCTTGAAGAACGTCCTGCAAGTTTTTTTTCTTTTCTTTCGTATCGTCTATTTAGAATCAATCAAAGTTGTGATAGGCTGATCCAACCTCAAAGAAAGCTGGACGCCGGCATCGAGAAAAGCCTCATTACTGCCTCTCTAACTTGAAGCAAAAAAAAATAATAATTAGTGTAACAATGTGCAGTTATTTTATTTTAGTAAATTTAGTCTATTTATTATTTCTGATTAGGAATTGTTTAGGTGTAACTGCAACCACTTTTGACTAAACTAAATTTGTTCAGTTCTGAAATAATAGGATTGTTTTTCTCTTATGTAAACAAACAAACAAACATAAAGCAAATATGAAGAAATGGTTTGTGATAAGATGCTATTCAAATAGTAATAAAGTTTTTAAATCTGTTCAAGCAAGGTAAACATAATGACATCAAAATGTGCTCTTGACTGGCATTGATACCTCAGGCTTGACAAACCTTAGCTTGCTAGTAACTTTGTCTTTAGCATTAGCTCTGTCACTAAATGAGAAAAAGATGCACACACTCGAAACTAGATGTTCAGTTCAACACCAAAACTCTTTTCAGCTAAAGGTTTTATACCAGTTCTTTATTTAACTTAACTAAGCTCAGCTTGCTTGCAATTTTTACGTTCACATTAGCCAGCTTGCTAACTAGTTTAAATTTAGCATTAGCGCTTTTGTTAAGCAAGTTAAAGAGAGGATACAAACTTAAATTCTCAGTCGAATAAAAAAATCTCTTCCTCCTATAAGCCTCATTGGTTGCAAATTTGAATTTTAATCGGCTAGCTTGCAAGTTAATTTGAATTTGTTGATAAATCGGTGAAAGCTGCAGAAATTTCAACTGTTGTACCAAAATAATTAAAAATACTCAATGTTTAACAGTTTTCAGTCTTTACTAGCCATACATCTTAAGCTATTCTGTTCATCCTCCAATGGAATATGATAATTAGCTAAGTGAAGCAACATTTTCAGTATGTTTTAAACAAAATGTTTAAAATGTTGTGATAAAATGTATTTGCCGCAACATATGTCAAAATAAAACACACAATGTTTGACTTAGGCATTAAACTAACAAATTAACATCTTTAATTATATGTAAACAATTTAAATGGCTTACATTTAATGCCCTCAAAATTCATTTTACAGTGTAGTTTGCGACATGAGTTGCTGATGCAAAGGAATACAGATTGTAGTGAACTGCATTAATCCAGTCTGATACTGTCTGGCTTGCCCCCTTTAAAAAAAAAAAAAAAAAAAAGGACAGGCATGCTTTTCAAAGCTCGTTCAATCTTCCAATCTTATCAAATACGCAAAGCAGTGGTTTAGATATTAGAGTGTAATAACGTCAGTGAGATGAATGGGAGTTACGTGTATTGTGTACTTCTTTAATGAATGAGTCATTTATTAAAGGAAGTAAGCAGAAGTTCATCATCCTCTGTCCAGTTCCACATCTGCTGTAGATGTTTGTGTCGGCGTTTAGAAACAGCCTTTTGGACTTGCTTTACAGTTCCGAGTTAATCTGGGTTTAACGCTGGATTAATACGACTTGGTAAAAATATCTGCTTTACTTTTTTTTGTCTTTTTTGTGTAGGACTTTCTACAATGTAAAATAGTGGTATTTTGTAAGCTTATCCTCCTTCATTTGTCATTTATGAAATAGTATAAGCTGTTGAAATGTCTCTCAATCTCAGTCTATGGTGAAGAAGCACAATCTAAGTACTAACTGTGTTCACTTCTGATTTGCATTGAGTCAATTTTGACATATTGTAGCTGGAAGTTTCTCTTGAGGACAAAATGCAGCTATCCGTATGTGCGTGTGTGGATAGGTCGGTCAGGGCCAGCCCTAATGCAATCTGTCAGGCCTTTTTAAGTGCAGTTGGTTGTCAACGAATTGCTTAACTCAGAGAAGAAGGCTGCATTGTCAGGCAGGAAGTGCTCACGCTAGACGTTTCCTGCCGTCTCTCACACACTGAGAACTTCTCCCAGCACAAGTGACAAAATGTATATATATCTGTAAAGTGCTTGATATAGAATTTAAAAGCCTGGTTGAGGTTAGACTGCAGGAAAGCATACCAAATATGTTCTCGCTGTCATTTGACTTGAGAGTTGATTTGAACCCTATTAAGGAAATTCAAGCCAAAGAAAAATTAGCTTGTGTTTGCAGTTTGAAGTCTTTTTATACATTATGATGAGAACGGGCCAGGGCACAGGGCACAATCTGAGCAGCAAAACAGATGAGTTTTCTCCTCAAGGCGTCCATTGACCCCTTCATCAGCTCGTCATGGGTTGGTATCAGAGAGGATGGGAAAGAGGCCCCTTGCTCAGTAATTTCTGTGCAGCTTGTCCTTGTGACAAGGCTCATAAAAGAAAACGGCTCTGCAGAAGGAGCACAGATCTGTGGTTCTCATTATTGTGTCCCCACAGGCCCCACTTCAGTTCAGCATCAGACCAGATGTGGAGTGGGGAACATGACCCCAGATTACTGATGTGGTATTGGATAATGCTTGGGGACGGGGGGCCTGCTGCAGCGCTGCATCATAATAGTGTTTTTTTTTAAATCCTACCACTTTCAGCTTCTTTTTATTTCTATTCCTTCTTTTATCAGTCTCACTGAAGATGCCACCCACATCTACACAAACCCCTGTGAAAATGCAAATCATGGTAAATAATTTCCACTGATTAAGTAAAATATCATGCACAGTTAATCTTAAATAGGGCAAATCTGTTAGAAAGAACTAAAACTAACAAAAAACAACTTGTTTTCATACACGCCCTTAAACTAAAAATGTGTTGATCACGTTTTTATTTGCATTCATGTTTGATAGACGCCTGTTAGCATCCTACCTCTAGGTTTGGTCATATTTTCGCGCTCTGTGATGCAGAAGTTTTCCAGATATGTCAGATTGAGCATTTCTTAAGCAGATTAATTTGCAAATTTTCCATCAAAGACCATAGCAGAACTTCAAATTTCCTCCGCCGGAGGCAATTTTACATTAATTTTGATGAATTCTCAGATTCACTGTGATACGAAAACCTAAAACCCCTTTTCATGCTGAGCCTTTTAGCTGAAAATAAACTCAAGTTATTTCAAAATATTCATAACATGCTGTTCCTTGACAAAAGGCTCTGTTCCATTTCAAGAAAATAAACTCCAGATCATGTTACTGCCACTCCCATGTTTCACCATTGTGTTGTGAACTTTTGGAAGCTTTTTGGAAGTGAGGCAAAAAAAAAAATGGTGAAGTTTGTTTTCATTAGACCCAAGAACATATCATCAGTTTTGGGAAGCGTTAGCCTGGCCGTGATGTTATCCTTAGATGTTGCTTCTTCTTGGAGGAATATGGAGAATATGGGAGATCATTGTGATACTTAGAACCAAACAATTACTCAATGGAAGTTCCTGCAAGTTCAGTTTTGTCTTTTAATTACTTTTTAGGAAAATCCAATTTTCTCCCAAAATTTGGATTTTCACTGTATCCTGGTTACGTAATGCTGTAGAGGTTTTTTTTGTACCCTTCTCCTGGCTGATACTTTTGTGCAATGAAGTGTTCTTGTGACAATACATTTTTCTTTTTGAAAATGTCCCTTGAATCTTATTTGAATTGTACAAGATATTTTGTAAATGAACGGTGGAGAATGTTTTGAAATAATTAAACAAAGTTACTACCCAAATCTGGTACTCTAACACAGGGACTTTTGACTGCCAGTGTTTATTTTAAGGCGCTATAAGAAGAAATATTTATTGTAGGATCAGATGTTTCAGTGATGGCATTAGCATTCCTGAACCATTATTTTTAGATCTAATGTTCCATAACAGATCGATAACTTATAAGAATAAAACAGAGGATCTTTGCGATACTCTGTTTAGCCTTTCTGTTAGTTGCTTTAAATCTTAACCTCTCCTGAGCCTTAATGAATCACAGATATGTCTCAGTGGATTGTTTGCTTTTTGAAATGGCTTTCTATATCTGTGCCACATCTTTTTTTCATTTTTAAACAGGGTGCTGTTTTTTAACGTAGCTAACTTTGGATCTTTTTTACTCTCTAACAAACAAGCCTGGAAGTGCCTAGACACGGTGTATTCACTGAAAAGAAAAAGATGGGATTTTTTTGCTTCCTGCTCGGCCTTAACCCGTCACTTCCACTCAAGCAGAAAATTGTCCTATTCCAGACACCAGCTGATTTCTGGGTGCATCTCTGTTGTTCGGCTGTTGTTTAAGGGACAAGTATTATCTACTTTTCAATCAACCATTCTTTTGGTTGGTCCTTCCCTTTGTCCCTAATTACCTGAACCGTGCAGATGGAAATAATGCAAATTCAAATACTGTGGAAATCTCCGTTTCTCCAGTGTGACACGTGAGCTTGCATGTTTGTGAACAAGAATCTGCATGTCTCGAAAAATGACAGGACCTCAGTGAAACAGCATTTTTCTAATTTAACACATTCCCACTGACTCGTGTAATGGCTTGGCTTTGGAATGTGGAGAGCGTCGGGTGAATGATGATCACTCAAACATTCACGCACACATGTGCACCTGCACAGCCTCAGCGAGCGAGTGAATGAAGTGAGTGGCGGGAGGTGAGGGGCCGTAATTTTAAGCGGCTGCTCTCTGAATGTCGGTTTTGGACGCTGCGATCCAGCCCTGCCATCGATAAGATAAGAAACACATGCTCTTCCCACCTCCTGGCAAGGGAGTCCCAGGCGGACCTGCTGACGCACGCACCCAACAGCAGTCCCCCACCACCTCCCCCAGCCCTCCCCGCTCCCGCCTCAGCCTCATGTCAGGAAAGTGAAAAGTAGTGCCTTGGCAGCTTGCCCTTGACTTGCCGCCAGAAGGAGTGCGCTGCAGAAGAAGTGGTCTTTTCCCTTTTTCTTCTCATGTGCACTTTTCATCTATGTTGCAAAGGAGGAACATCTTGAACACTAAATGTCGCCGCTGTGGGGATCTTTTTCTGCTCTAGATATTGTGTGACGGGGCTCCTGAAAGCACCGTGTTCATCTCTGTTCAGCGCTGTCGCCTGGCTAAATGCTTCAGCATGGGGAGAGGGATTACTGATGTAGGAAGAGTAGAACTTGGTTTAGATGTGCAGCAAATAATCCTTTGTTTGCATGTGTCAGTTTGTTGTGTCATGAGAAAAAAAAGCAGATGAAGGGGAATTTGCAGACTCACGCAGCAAAATAAAAGCTTTTCTTAACATTTAATTTTTGACTAGATCTAGCAGAATGGTAAAAACGTGCAATTGTCTTTCTGCAGTGATGATGAACCCATTCACACTATCTAAGGGCTAACGTAGCCTTAGCAATTGATTCATTCATCTGACGTACAGATGCAACAATTAGATGTTTTTTAATGATTTCTAATTTCTCCTAATATTTTTGATACAGGCAAATGTATTTGGGATTTCACAATATAGTTCTTTAAGTGCATATTCTCTAGAGCAGAGGTTTCCAAAACTGGAACACTAACCCGAACATTTTATCATGAGGAGAATAATGAACGTTAAGGAAGAAAGTTTATACAGCTTTCTCAAGAAGGAGAAAATAGAGAAGGCTGAGACGGGTTTTATTCACACTACATGCTTCTGTTCTTGAGGAGTTTAAAAACTGTCTTCCTCCTACGTTCGGAGGAAGCGAGGCGCCCTTGGCAAGAATGTTAATTTTCATTGGCAAAGAATTTTTTTTTTTATATTTCTCATCAACAGCCTTTTTAATCCATTGAAAACTAGAAAACACTAAATAGAAATCCACCCCAAATGACTATAACAATTAAAATGTTTGATAATTGGTCAACTAATAAAAACAGGATGAAAATGTTGGAGGGAGATGTAAATTTAGTTGTGTGGAAAGGTGGGATGAATTTGTCACTCATTCTAAAGAAACTTAAGCTTGAGTCGTAGGAATAACTCAGTACTCTGTAAAAAAGTACTTAGTTTTAATTAAATGTTATTTACGACATTTAATTTCTTACAAAACTGTTTCTAAAGCCTCTTTTGTGATTTTTCAAACAATAACCTGATTATATTGCAAAAACAACTTTATACTACGTTAAGTTGTTAAAGTTTTGCTTCTTAAAGATTGTGTAAAGAAAGTAATTTTTTTTTCCATACCCAGAAACAGTTTGACACCCTTGTATAACCTTAGTCTCTGTTGTTCTCCTCCCAAAGGATAAAGCTGATTATGATGAAATTTCTTCCAGCTGTTAGCGCAACATGCTACCATGCGGCTGAGTTGTCTGGTGCCACTGGTTGGGAGAAGTCAGAACTTTTGTCAAGTCACAACGCCTCTTGTCTTTTACGCACAAACACGTGCACAGAATTGTGTGTATTTGTTATATCGTATCTATCTATCTATATACACTTCTGCCCCCAGAAGTCGCTTGTTCGCTGGGCAAGAAAAGCCGATGGTGCGACATGGCCGCCTTGATTCTGTCAGGCAGCTGTGGCTACAATCTAGTAGCTTTTCATCAACAGCTAGTGAATGTGTGCATGAATGGAAATGACTGATCTCATTGAAAAGTGTCTTTAAGTGTCCAGAAAAGTGTTACAGAAGTCTGATTTCATTTAATCTAAAAGTGACAGAAGGACATTTACTACTTGTAATAGTTTTTATGTATTTTTCCATATTCTGTAGACATTTTACAGTTATAACAGGTCAGTGATTATAAATGAGCTTTAAATCATGTAACCTGTCCCGTAGCTCAGTTTTATTAATATAATTTTCATTTATTCATCAGAATGTTTACCAATAATAATTCTACATATTGATATTATGCATAGATATATTATTATTTTATTTTTTTTTTTATTTTTAACCAATAGAACATGATGGAAGAGAGAAGGCCAGTTCAAGTGAGAGGAAAGAAAGTCAGAAAACAGGTGAGAAAGTTGTTGTCAGGTGATCTGAGTTGAGGCCACAAATTGATTGTCGCGTCAGGAGAGTTTGCAGCGTTTTTACTTCAAACGTCATCGTGAAATCCAGTGAAAAAATGTGTTGGAATTTAATTATTCACCCACTGATGTTATGTTTCGGTCTTTTTATTAGCTTGTTTTGTTTGTTTTTTTTACTTTGTATATAATTCAATAATTAATTAAAACACATTTTCTAATACTCAGAAGACAGAGAGAGTGACAATGATGGAAAAAGAGAGAAACAGCGCGTACACGATGATGCCCAATGTGAGAAATAGACAGAATAGTGACAAGTTAAAAACACACTGATCGTTGCCTGTATGCGTGCAGTTATTATTGACATCATAGGAGATTGTAAGCGTCCATTGAAACAGTGTCAAAACAAGCAACTACACAAAAGATCCTTTCTGAGGAGTTGGTATGAAATGTTTAACTGGCTAATATTCGGTTAGCCAAAATTCTGCCTTCTGCTTCTGTTATTAAATTATTCAGACTACTTTGCAAGCATCTATGCAGGCTTTAATAAAGATGCTTTAGTTCCCACTGGCTTCAGCAACTGGAAGTCAGTAAAACATTATTAGTTCATTTTTATCATCAAATTTATATCCAATTCTGTTCAAATATTTTCAAGTTAATTTTAATTATGTTTCTATTGAAAGTTTCTATGAAAAAAATGTGGGAGAGTTGAGGGCAGCAGACATATCTGATGAGTACGGCTGTGAGCCACATACGTCACAATAAAAAAACAGATAAGAAGATTTGAAGAAAACAAATAAATTATATTATACTTCCACCAAACAGATACATGGACAGAAGAACCGGGGTCACATTTCAGATCATCCCTTGTTACGTAAAAGACGCAAATACTGAGAGTAAATGAGCTTTAAAACATGTAAGCATGATATATGTCAAGCACTATATGTAACCAAATACTGCTTATGAAAAAGTTCATAAGCACAATATGGTTTTCAGACAGAAAATTGTGACTGCGTGTGATGTTATATCTTACATAATACATACTGTATATAATTCAAATTTGATCAAACAAGCAAGATATAACAATAGTTTGAAATATGCATAAATACATACTCAAAAGATGAATTTTTATAGAAGGAACAGGAGGAAGAAGGGATCAAGACTCTAAAAATGTCCTGATCTTACAGTTGATTGCAGAAAAGGTCCATGTCCCTCTCCGGTTATACATTTTTAAAAAATTGTCCTTCTTCACCTTCATTTATAAAAGTCTACTGACTATTTCAGTGCAGGTAATTGCCAAGGAGACAAATCTTCTTAGACTTGTTCCGTCCAGAGTGTAATTTCTGTACTTTCTGATTGTTTTCAGTTTTTTCAATAAGAGAAGCACCTGTCTAATATTGTCCTCATGGGATTCAGTACTGCCCTCTATGAGTGCGGCATGGTACTTCCTGCCTCATTTCGCATTTTTTTGTGGACGAACAGAAATAGTAAATATGTTTTTTACATTCATTAAATATGAAACATGCATGTGAAATCAGACATATATAATGCCGATATAAAGAAACACCAATGGTCATGTGCCAACTGCCTGTTTCATTGTGTGTGTGTGTGTGTGTGTGGGTGTGTGTGTGTGTGTGTGGGGGGGTGTGTGTGTACGCGTGTGTGTGTGTGTGTGCGTGTGCGTGCGTGTGTGTGTGGGCCAGCGCCACCAGTGGTGAGTCACAACATCTCACTGCCTCACCTCACACCTTCCCTCTATTTGAACAATTGAAGATTTTTACCATAAAGATGTTTAAATCGTTCAGAAAAAAAAACTTTTTCAAGCGGATGAATTAATTTCATTTGTTATGACACAGTGATGTGGTTCCTCATCCACCACCAGAACATTTCTGGATGCATCTCTAACCTTCATCTCCCCTCTCCAGTCCGTTAGTGTGTTGGTAATTGAGAAAAGAGTCATTTTAAAGCATTTCTGATGTTTCATTTGCGCTCATGCTTGTGTTTTGTGTTCTGTCCTCTGTGACACTTTTTGAAAAGTAGCCTTGTCATGTGCTATAAGTGCACACGTTCTGGAGCATCAGACCTCTGTGCTGCACGTGGGCTGCCTCACAGAGAGACCTGAAATGACTCTTGTGTCTTTTAGCGAAGACAACATTATGGTGGAACGACTTCTCAAACCACTAGCTGCTTTTCAGCAAACCACTCCAAACTTAAGTACAACCACAGCTGCTGCGCTGTAAATCTTTAGCATGTACATGTAATTCTTTGTGCAAATGTAATTTCATTTTTATAATCTTGGTTAGATGACATGAAGAACATCTCTTAAATATTTCACAGCTTTAGTTGGCTCTCAGGTTGTCCTAATCAATGCTTATTTTTCCGTTATGGGTGTCATAAGTTTATTAGAATATTTTAAAGTTTGGAGATTAAATTTGCCCTTAAGGTTAAAAATGTTGAAGATGTTTTTATTTTTGAAGTATTTAGAGTTAAAAGACTATACCAGCTAATCCATTTATGTCATATTTTATGAAATTAGCACAATAAAATTTCTTTCAAGCAAATAAAGAAACTTGTTACACATTTAAAAGTCATAAATGCCCACATGTTTTTCTCCTAAGTCACACCAAAAGGATTTTTCTCATATGTCCAAGTTGACATATTAACACTGCACATATGCTGTGTTGATAATGTGTGTGTTCTGAAGCAGATTATGTGCCACATGCAACTAAACCCAAACTACAAGATGCAGCATCATGCTGTAACACCCAGAGCTCACTGCACTGAGGTGATAATATGTGACGAGCGTCAGAGACACTCAAATTTTCCCTATTGTGCATGGTTAAGGCAGCAATGACTAAGATGCACACATGGTGCAAGTTACAGCTGTAACAGTGTGAGTAAAGGCAAATTGGACTGACCGACAAAGCTTGGTTGCCAAAGAAGCCTTCATATCTTTGATATCGTCTGTGAGGAAGCATTTTGATAATCTGTGGATTTAAGACGCAGATCCATTGTAAAATTAGAACTAGAAATTTATGTTGCATTAATAAAAAAATATTGCTGCGTTCACAAAGCAGGCAAGTGTGACCTAAATTTGTTTTCCCCCCTCCATATGTGTCCCATATCCGACTTTTTAATGGCATTGTGAATGCCCCGATTCTGACCAACCACCGCCCAACACTTCCATATGTGATATTAAATCCACTATGGAGCCTATAGTTTTCAAAGTGTCTGCAATTTGAACAATGGTGTTGAATTTCATCCAACTTTTACGTTACAAACGTGAAACATGCATCATAGTTCTGCACCAGAAGAAGCCAGACGCAGTAAATCGAGACGTAAACGACAGCTGAAGCAAACAGTGCAGATAGTGACACGCATCACATTACAATCCCACCTTTCCTGGTTTTAACTACACATCCACACAGACTTCTCTACAAAAACTGCAGTCACTGCTACATTAAAGGCTGTTGCTGTTAGCTGTTCTTTTTTTTTAGCTCCCTTTGTCTTGTTTGATTTTGTCACAGTACTGTCAGCTCCCACTGCTCATCAATTTAAAAATCAATCCATAGAAGGTGGCATCCATAATTAATTCTATAAATAATAATTGAGTAGTTGCAGTCACTACACTGATATCAGCTACACTGGAAGGTTTCCTTGAAGTATTTCCAGAAATTTTGCCTTCGAGTTTTATACCAAGTGTGAAATCTCTTGGCCTGAAAAACGAATTTATCTTTTTTTTTTTTTTTTAATATGTACGCAGTGTAAGAATACTGAGATGCTGCTAAAGTAGCTAAAATTGGATTTCAAGTCCAAGGTATGATTTTATTGTAAATTTCCATTCAGTTTTTCTACAAACCACTAAGTTTTCCACTTAAAATGAAAGTCTTCTAAATTGATTTCCTGAATGAAAATGCTCATAAACTTAAATTCTAAATACTTTACCATTCTGGAACATTCTTAATGTGTTTTCACTCCTGAAAGTCCACATTCACACTACAAAATGGTGCTGGCAGTACAAAAAATACCAGCTACGCTATTTACAAATGTATTTTCGTCCAACTAAGAGCAGGTTCATTAAGAACCTTGGATGTGAACAGGCAGATACCCAGACGAACTGTTATTGGTTTGGCCTTTCCTTCCAAGTCCGAGGGTGTGGTGTCAAGATAAGTGTTATGCAACAACAGCTCACTGCATGAACTCAGACCTTTATTCAGGAAGCCCAAGTCTGAGTCAGCCACAGAAACATCTGCCAACTGGGCTGCAGGCACTTCTATGCATGCTCAACACACTGATTTCTGCATGTATGATCAAACTCGCACCAAAACTTTCTTTATCTATCTTTATATTTTCTTATTCAACTTCAGTATTAAGTCTGCGGTTTTGCTGGCTGATCACATGTACTGTCTTAAACGTCACAACCAAGTTGAGCAAGTTGTAGTTGCAAGTGGGAAAAGCAATGTTTGTATGTTTGTTCATAGTTGTGCCTGACTGCAAGCTGCTGTGGGTTGAATTCTTTTCTGTTTCAGGCATTTAAACGCAAGAGGAACATGTTCACATATTGAGATTTTATAGTACTATGTTTTCATCAAGCTCATTGACAAAAACAAACATCTACTCTTCCAACTTTCATTGTTTTGTACATGTGGCAGCCATGTTGGATAGTAAGTGTAAGATGGCTTTGTGACTTTTAAGCTTTCCAAGTTGAAATTCAGACTTTTTCTGCTGTTCTTTCTGATTTTCTAATTTAGAATTGGGAAAGTCCATCTTCTAAATATAAGTCAAACACATTACATATATGGTCACCCTTTCCTGTACCCATTTTATCCTGTTCAGGTTTATTCACAAACACTTGTCTAATTGAGTGTTGGTGATCAGTGACGTGGTTTTAGAACGAAATCAGAGTTATATTTAAACAGCTACATCAAAAAAGAGTGTAAACAGCATGCAATATAATGTGTGTACGTATACAGCAAGAAGCATTAATATGAGAAGTTACAATACTGACAAAATTCATTTTCCTCACACACAACAAATTTAACAAGATGGATAAAAAGAGTAACAGTCAAATACAAAAAAAAAAAGGGCTGCAGTGATTCCCTCCGTTGAACGTAACATTCATTTAAAGATGAATGTTATGTTTGCTCTTCTTTTGCGGCCATTCCTGGTGTGATTCTTATTCAAGAATGAGAATTGCTGCCTGTGTTCCAAAACAAAATAGTTTTTATTTTTCCAAATCCACAATGCTTCAAAGCAGTGTAAGGTTTGAAGTCTCAGTCTGCTGGAGCATAAAGCATTTTTGTATCTACTGGAGTTCAGTCCAGGTCACTGGCTTCATGTAAGTCCTGACAGTGGTCACACTTGGGTCATGTGACAGAAGTTTCCTTTTTGTACCGAAAAGAGTCAGATATGAAGAAACCAAAACCTACCAAAGTTTAGCTATCTAGTGTAGCACTGAATATACAGCTGTCACATAGAAAATAATTCACCCTCAAATAGTATTTGCCACCTTTTGTGCTTCACATATCTTTATTTTTAACCACTCACTGATTATGAAAATGCCACAATGGCGATTCATTCCCTTATTAACAACTTCCTCACTGAAAAGTGTTTGGATGCGCTACGAAATCACGCTGATTGGAAAAAGACAGGATTTTTGAGTTTTTGACAGGCTTTTAACCAGTCATGACCAATTCAGATGAAAACTGGTCGATTCTTGTTGCGTACTGATCCTAGGCCCAACCCACATACACACCAAATAAACAACCATGCACGCTTGCTCACACTAATTGAGAAAGTGAATTTAGAGTCACTAATTAACATTAACAAGTGCATTATTATGGACTGTGCTGAGAAAAAGCTGTAGTGCACAGAGAAAAGCGGCTGGATTTGAACCAGAGTCCTAAAACAAAAACAACCATGCAACCACACAAACCCATTAGATGGTTCTGATGAGAAATTATAAGTGTTTGTATAGCTTTGATGTGGCATGCAGACATGAAGCAGAGCAGAGCAGAAACTGTTTAAATGTTTACTGTATTTTATTTTCCCTGACCTCCCCAAACAAAGCTGGCCAGAATCCTCAAACCTCTTTCCAAAAGTTCTCAAGCAAAAAATGGCAAACAGTAATTAAATCTAACATAAGGTCCAATTTCTAAATAGAAGTACACTTTAAAAACTTCCAATGTTCAAGACTATTTTTGCACTTATTTTAAGCTTGTTGTGATTTTGTCTCCTCATGAAGTTTATTTTTTAATTTAGCTTTTCCTTAAACTTTTAAATAGTCACAACAAAACAGCGCATCTTTTACTTAAAGAAAGTGTGCTTAATCTTATCCACTATTGTTTAACTTTTATCATAAGCATTTGAGGGAAATGACTATTATGTCTTGCTGTATACTTTGGACAGTCCAAATTATACAGACAATTTTATGCTTGTGTAAACACAAAAAGCTGAACAGATCTGGCAGAAAGTTCTTGGAATGCTTGGCTTTCAAAAAAATTTGAAAACGTGACAAAAAAATTAAAAGAACGTTTTGGATTTACAAGTTTTCCCCTTTACCTCCTTTTTTTTAACTGTTATACTTTGCTTGTTTATTCAACATCTCAGCATTTTTTCCTTAATTCAAGTCAGAAATTTATTTTTTTTTTCTGCTTATCATGATGACGCCTTTCCCTGCTGCAGCACTGCCCAAGTGGGAAGGAAAATTTTACTGAGGTCTGAGAAAATAAAAGGAAAATCCCAGCTCAAACCAGTGACCAAGTCATGGCACCTACCACAGGAGTTTCTCCTGTGATTGAGTGAGTACATGTGGTTCCCAGTGGGGTCAACCACTCAGGAACACAGCATGCGAGTCGGATCTTGCTGCACCTTTTGATTAGCCGCCACAGTTGCTGGCCAAGCACACTGACATTTACTCCTCAGCCCGTAGTGTCATTGTGGTCACATTAGCTTGAGCCGTGGCTTAGAAGACTCTGATGAATGAGGGGAAAGATGTTGGCAGAATCTAACAAGAATAAAAGTTTCTGCAAAAAAAAAAAAAACATAGGTAAAGACTGGTGTTAATACTGGTTTATTTTGGCCTATTGGATGTAAAATTCTAATTTCATTGGATGATTCCAGTTGCATAAGTAGAACAAACTTTTTCCTCTTGTAAGTTGGAAAGAGACAAATACATTGAATTAAAATAAATAAATAAATAAAAACTAAAAGTTAGTGTCCAAAGAGGCATTAGCAAGTTTCTCCAAGTTTTTTATGCGTAGCTTAGCTGCTTGTACCCCACCGGCTGTTATACATTGAAAGAAGGTTGCTCCACTTCTTTGCCCATGTTTAGGAAAAAAATAAAACAGCCATGGTGTGGAAACCGACCTTACATTTATGAGATTAACACAGTTCTTAACATCTGGTTAGCATTGGAAAACTATGAGCTAAATGTCTGTTTTTAAGCAGCTGACTGCATGTTGGCTAGCTGAGCAGCTAGCCCAACTGGCTAACGAGCTTGTCTCAGCTTTTCTCTCCCATTGTAGTGAAATGACAAAATATTTCTTTAAAGCATAAATAATGTAGTTCTGTAAAAGTGGCATTTTTACACATAATTATCCCACCATAAACTTCTTCATAAAGGCCCATCGGAAGAGCTGAACACACAAAAACCTCTTCATATATTTAAAAAAAAAAAAAAAATCAATGATTAAAACAACTAAGGAACTAAGGTGTTCTTTCCAGAACAGGTCATAGCTTTGCTATTAGGAATTACAATAATGTGATTCCAAACAGTAACCAATTTGAGCCAGGGAAACAGATCTGCTTGTACCTCAGCATATCATCTCATTAGTCTGTGTTCACATTAAAAAAGTCCCTTAGGAGTCATAAACTGAACATAAAACTATGGTCTGTGGGATTTGAGGTGTGCCAATTCTTTAATTTTGTCAGACCTTCTTGAAAACATTTCAGGATATATGGTATTTTCAACTTCAAGAGAAGGAGTTTTTATTGTCGTATCATAACTGACTGAAGGGTCAAGAAAGAAATGAGGGCTTGATGGTGTTCTGCAAAATTGCTTTTCCTTTCCATGTGGTTATGAGGCATTTGACTGTTTTTACTCGTGTACTGATAAATACTTACTTTAAATGTACAAAAGTTGTGATCATAAATTTATGTTGCAACCTTGTGAAATTTTGAAAATAGGACAGCGACACACGGCTCCCTTTCTATTTCTCTGAGTCTTTCTCTCCGTCCCCTGCAGCTACCTTCACCCCATTCTCCGTGAACTTTTTTCTGATTTATTAAGCTTAATTCTCCCGATGTGCGTCAGAGCCAGCCAGGAGTCTCGTGAGGCATTGCACACTTAAAGAGCGGTGCCTTGTGTCTGGACAGTGTCAGACTGTATCGCCCTCCTCCAACTCCTGACTCCTGTCCTACCCCCTACGCTATTCGCCTCATTCGAGTGCAGCCACAAGATCGCTAGAGCCACATACACCCTCACACACGATCAGTGCAGCTTTTGCAGATCAAAATATTTCTGAGGAAATAAATCAAATCCTTTTTGCTTGGAAAGATCCTGAACATCTTTGAATTTTATGATATTGCATCCACAAAGTTCAATAAATTTTCTCTGGATTTTATGTGAGCAGTGCAAAATTGTGCAATAGGAATGAAAAGGTTTTGATACTTTTCCCAGAGGCGACAGAAATTCTCCTTCAACTGGGCTTCACCTTAAAAACACAAACATTCAAGAAAAGAGAAAATAGACAAAGAGACAGTTAGTACTAATAAACCCGCAATCATACAAAGCAACCAAATTGAAACAGTCCTTTATTCATTGTGACAAATTGTACAGGTGGAGATATTCAGTATGTGAATTAATTCAATCAATTGCCTGTAAACCAATTCCAGAACATTTTCATTAACATGGAATGTATACATTTTCCCCAGCAGGTGTAGCTTTTTTTGTAAACGGCCGTCTGAACACACCGGCCATCTTTTCATGATGGGAAAAGAGAGGCAATTGACCATTTCTATGTCAAGGTACTTAAAGGAGTTAACCTGCTCCACTGTCTGGCCTTGGGAGATCAAAGGCTTAAGGAAACTATCTGATAATTTACCCTTACTTGTAGAACACAACTCAGTAGTTTTAGTGACATTTAGAGCTAAAGCACCATCAATTAAACAACTCTGAATAAAATTCATGCTAAGAAAATCACTTTTATAGTGTACTTTTAAAAATCTTAAGATCTATAGACTGGTTTCTATTTATCCTTTTATCTCACATGCTTCAGCATAGCGTGATATGAGCTTGCTTTCTGGTGCATCATTGCTATTACTAATTGTGGTAGCAATGATCCTACCACATTTAGATCATAGCTGTGGAGCTGGTGTTAGCATATTTGAATGGACTGAGTGAAATGGTCAAACTTTGGTTTTTCAGATGATTAAAAGCATCCCTTATTAGTTTTTTATGTGACGAATCTCTTTAGTCTGAAGAGGTCATTGCCACTGATCAGTTTCCTTTTTAAAAGTCTGATCCGATAATTAAAACTTGTTTTGTCTGAGTCCCTCGTACAGTTTTGCCCGTACCTTTACATCTGCAGTGCTTCACTTTACATGTGTGTGTTTGCTGTCAGGACACATGGCTTCCAGCTGCTTGTTCTGCTGTGAATCATAGCAAAGGTTGAGTCTGCACTGATACAGCTGATAACCAGGCTTTCCGTGAGAAAGCGTCATAACAACAATCAGGGCCGCCTGAACACACCGGTCAGTATATTTATGTTATCTAACAGCACATACAATAGGAGTACACCTGAAATTAAAACCCTTTTAGCTCTCCCATCTGACTTGTTTTTTTGTTCACTGAACAACTTTTCACTACTTTTTTCTCAAATTTGACCCTTTATTTATTATTAGCTAGAAACAATAATTTTAATTTATTTTCTTTGATTCTTTTTCTGATTATTTCTTCAGATTTTTTGGCTCCACTGTACTATTTCAAACGGTCTGAAATTTGGATTTTGACTTAAGTAACTTAGAACTTTTTGGGGGGGGTTTCTCAGCAATGTTTTTGAAAATTTTCAGAAACTCTGCAATGATTGTGTTTCATGATCCAGTTCCAGCTGTGAGACATAAGGTGCTACATTAGCCTTACTTCTCTCTACAGAGAAACTCATGGTGACTAATTTAGGGAGGAGTAGTAAGTAGTCTTGAAAATATATTAAAGGTCCAAACGTGAACGATAGAGCGATACAGTAAAAAAAGAAATGGTTTATAAAAGAAGAGGAATTTTATATATTTTTAATTTTCTGATCTATTTACATTCGTACTCACCACCAGGAACAATATTAAACAACAAAAACAGAGACATTGTCATGGTATAAAAAGGTGCTAAAGTAATTTTTAATCTGAGTAAAGTCATGTATTCTATGCCCAACAAAAAAATACAGTTAATAGTTATTTAGTTTTGAAATGTAACTCTGTAAGGTTTCATTGTAAATTCAAATAGTAAATGGATTTAACCTTGAATCAAAAAATAAACCTCGCTTGGAAAGGCATCAGAATTAATCAGTCGACTTAGCGACTGCTGCTGTGATGGTCTGTCAAGACATTCAAAGTCTTTGAAAGTGTATTTATGTGAAAGTTCATCCTTGTGCAGTTAGAAAGAGATTGCACAAGTTTTGAATTCCATGAAAAATGTACAAGAACAAAACCTTTGCTCTCTAAGAAAAGCACAAAGGCCAGACTGAAGGTTGCGTATGAGAATGTAGAAAAAGGCATTATATCTGGAATAACTTTCTTTGGACAGAAGAGTCTACAACTGGATTATTTAGACAACAGATTGAAACATATAGCAGTGGTGAAGCATGGAGATGGATGTGTCAGGCTTTGGGGATGCTTTCCTGAAGCAGAACCTTGTCAGCTCACCATCATAGGTAGAATCCATCATCTGTCATATCGGAAGGTGCTGGAGAAACATGTGAGAATATCTGTAAAAATATCTGTAAAAATATTAAATTGAACTGGACAATACCTCCCAAAAATACCAGTAAACCCACCAAAGAATGGCAGAAAATTGAGAAGTGGAATTCATGGCTTACACACACACATGCAAACACACATAGCTGGGTTTGACTTGAGGTGAACATCCCGAAACATTCAGCCCTGGGGAAATTGGCATTTGGGTTCAGTATTTTCCACTTATAAACATTCTTTCTCGCTATAAAATGTAGTACTTCAAATCGTTTGCAAATGGCCTTATAAACCCTTCCTTCATGTTGGCAGCAGCAACAGTTGCTTCCCTGAGGTTATTATTGTGTTGACACAAATTTGTGTTACAGATTGACTTTCGGTTCTAGTGAAGTTCTGACATCTCATGAACTCACAGTCTGCGTTAGTGTTTTGGCCGAGTTACAGCTGAGTAAATGACAATGAATGGACCAGGTGGTTGTTTTCATTCTCGTCTCAGTAACATGGTAAAACTTAAAGATGGAGCCATGGATCTGCTTGACTCTGCAGTCCATTTGCACGGATGAACCAAATGGTTATGGTTTCTGAGTGCGAATTCTTCTCACAGGCAAAAACCTTTCATTAAAACAACTTTATCTCATCAATGATCTGACAAATGGCTCTTTTCTGACAACAAAGTCAGTAAACAGCAGCACTTAGTGAGCTCTCTAGTACATAATTTGTTATTGAGCACATGTGAGTCATCCTTTATCATCATGCCTGTGTTTTGAGGCTTTACAGGAAACATAAGTGAGCCCATCAGAAGTTTTAGAAGAAAACTGAGGTCTGCAAAGGTTTTCTGATGACATGGTCAAAGACACTTTCTACATATTTTGTAAAGTTTCAAACACAATCTTCAGTGTGCCTTTGGCTTAAATTTTATATGACAGGCCTAAATAAGTACTGTAAAAGGCCAGGCCAGGAGAGCATTTATTAGAAGTTCAAGGAAGCTCATTCATGGAGTTGATTGGATGATGGATGGAGATAAGTATAGAGAAATTCTGAAAAAAAAAAAAAACTTGCTAGAGATTGCAAAGGATAAAAGTTTTACCTTCCAGCTATTTATTCAGCAAGACAACAATAGAACCAAGCTCTTGTAAGGAATCAAAATTATTTTTTTAATTTTCAGTTAACATTTTGTTTTTATAAAAATATGCTCTGTTTGTATCATCTCCCTACTGATTCACACTTCCAACCCTGAGGACGGCTCAGCCCACATGTGATGTGTGGTCCTGCTTTGAAACGTCAGCATTTGCAAAAAAAAGGCAATAAAGAGCAGAGGAGCAGTGGCCAAGCGTCACCCTGGCGAGTGTGAACTGACGCATGCCCAGTTCAAAACAACCCGCAGTAGACAGCGCCAGTCGGACATGAAACAATCAAAACTGCAAAGGCATGAAATGAGAGAAGGATGAAATGACCAGCAAACGCAGCAGCAGTGCTTAGTGAACTAAAATGTCGAGACGCCTTTTTCTATGTAGGAGCACTCTCGATTTTAACGCACAAGCATGGATTTAAAAAAATACAACAAATCTGTTCAACCGTCTGAAATTTAAACATGGAAGAATCTTTTACATAATGGCACCGAAAGGGAAGGAATTTATTCAATATATTTGATATCTTACTAAAATGTGGACAAATTTGTCGCTCCAGTATTTTTATTTATTTGTTGTGTTTGTGATATATTTTGTGATTTAGTTTAAATATTTTTTTCTAAATAATTGTAAGTATTGATAAAGAGTTTAGTATTTATTTAATTTGATATAATATTTCACATTTGCATGAATAATTTCTTGGATATTTTCGAGTGGAGGTGTTGAAGAAGGTGTTGGAGGGAAATATAAATGCTTTAAAATATAAATATACATTTTTTTCCAAGTGCAACAAATTTGTTGATCTTCTATACACTATGGCTTTAAGAAACAATGTTGATTCTAATATTTATTATATTAGAATAGGAAAGCCATTATTTTATGGCTTTAAAAATGTTGATTATAATTTTTTCTGAAATCAAGAAGCTGTTTAGAGGGGAAAAAAAAATCTAGGCCTATATTCAATGGAAGATCTGTCACCAATTCATTCAATTCCTCACTGGGAACTATTTTGTGAAGAAAAATGTGCAAATCTTTCAGTTTCATCTTCTTATATTTATCAGAAGATAAAACTTCTGAATTTATCAGAATGAAGAGCCTAGAACACAAATGTCAGAAACACTTTGCAAATTTCTTCTCTAAAAACGTTGCATCATTTTCCCTTCACTTCCTCGTTATGCAATACCTTGTGTTAGTTTGGCAATAGTGTTTGTGAGAAAGTGGAAAAACTACGAATACTTTTGTATTTGTTATCTGCACTTTTCATACACTTCCGTAAGTTTTCATGCAACATGCCCGGACAATCTGTTGGTCAGAAGAAAACTGGTAACAATTCACGAACTAGCAGATGTTTATGTGTTTGGTGTTTTGTTTTTTTCAGGCTTGACAGATGAAAAAGTGAAGGCCTACCTCTCGCTGCACCCGCAGATGCTGGACGAATTTGTGTTGGAGAGTGTGAGTGCTGAGACGTTGGACAGATGGCTGAAGAGGAAGACCAGCAGCAGGCCTGCAGGTACAGCCGTCCCACACACAGACCGACGCATGCAGAGACGCTGGCTGCAGCTCTCGGGATCACTGTAACATTCTGATTGGATCAGCAGATTTCACTGGGCTTCACTGACGCACAGTTGTAATTTCTGTAAAATTTTGCCTGGTTGGAGGTTTGCTCTTTTTGACTCTCAGTCAGCAGCACATGGGATCATTCAGGTAGCTTTTAGCAGACCAAAAGGTGGAGGCAGGTCCTTTTTAATATCCTGATCTTCTGCAGCTCAAACACCTCAACTTCACGTGCATCTTTTTTTTTTTTTTTAATTGTGGGAGTTTGCAACACGCAGAAGACAGGGAGAGTGAGCGGGGCCTGTCGGGTCTTTACGGGTCATTAGATGTGTTTGAGCGGGCCGAATTGAGTTTGTGCCGCGCGCTCCACACACAGCCGACTGTTTCTCAGACCGACCACATCCATCAAGGGCCCACAGGGCTGGCACTCTGCCCAGTCGAGCTGCTGACGTCAGAGGCGACCTCCAGAGACATGCAGCCTACTGAAGGAGGCCCAGAGGAGGGGCGGGGACGGCGGCGGTGGTGAGGAGGCTGTGCTGGCTCGGGGCGTGGGCCCTGCTGGAGGAGGAAACTGGCATAGGACAGATTTGTCACATTTCGGAGCTGCCTTCTACATGAGGTATTCCATGTTTGTTGCTGCCATGTAGGGAGCCTGGTGTTTAGAGTCTGGGAATGTGTTTTTAATAGTTTCCTGTATGCTGTGTGAGTGCGTGTTTGGTTTGACTGATCCCAAACGGAGACGATCATGTTAGTAACACTCGCTGCCGCCAAGTTTTATGAACGCAGTCTAAACCTGTTCAAATCACCGCTGAGCCACAAAAGATAGATTCACATGGTAAAAACTTTTATTTATAGGTTTAAGTATATGTATATGTATATATCTATCTATATATATATATATCTATCTATATATATATATATATATATATATATATATATATATATATGATATATACAACACACACATACTCTCTCAAATTACCAGAGATAAAATCCGCTCATCGTTAAAACTTTTTCAGCTATTGATTTTTATTTATTTATGGGTTAGCAATAGAATTAAGAAATTGTGATAAATTTGTAGTGAGTTAAGTTTATGGTATAATTTTTTTTCTTTATCAATCTATTGCCTAATATTTCAGTTAATTTAAGTAATTAAAAGCACGAATGTTGCTTCAAAAATAATAAGCAAGAATTTTGTTTTTTGATTTTAAATACCTGAATTTGATATTTATTCCAAGTTGGAACACTTTTAATTAAAAAAAAAAAAATCTAATCGCATCTAATTTTTAAGGCATTCAAAAATACAATTATGTTTGTGTTTCATAATTGTATTAAAATAGAAAACTGAAATACTCAGTGAATTTGAGATAAGACTGAGCTGGAAAAATAAAATAGAGCTGACAAAGTGTCAAACAAATTATAATTGTTTAATTTTGGTAGCAACAGTGAAGTTACCTTCATGTTTATTTAGGTAAATAGTGAGACAAAGCAAAAACATAAGTAAAAGTAATGTAATTGTTTTAATAAGAATGTAAGAAACAAACAGCTCACTTAGAAATGTCTGTTTTAGTTTTTCATTTTTGAGCAATAAGCCTGTATATTTTGCATGTCACAAAATGAAATCTGAACAGGAATGTTCAGTTTTAAGAATGAGTCACACCTCCAGCTTGACAAAAACAGTCTCTGAGATTTGTGTTTGCACAAAATAGGGAAGTCTTATTTTTTTGAATGGCAAATAGAGTTGGACTGCACAGAAAAAACAAATCGCAAGCGTAACACAATATGATTGCAAAAACTGTTAACATTTCCGTGTAGCTTAGAAGTAAGTTTGTCCATTCTCTATTATAAATTGTTAGAACAAGACGATGAAAAATTGATTCGGTCGCCTGCTCCAAGTCTGTGCAACATGTGCAGACATGAAGTTATTCAATAAGATGAATGCATGAAAGTTTCCATAAACAATTATTAGGGGAAAATATGGCAAACAGATAACTTGTTGATTTCATGCAGGAAATTCAGCAGCTTTGCCCATAAGTAGCATCATTAGTAGCATCTGGTGCTGTAAACCTCACCTGACTTGAACTGCGTCCGGAATTTACATCACTTTGGGAAACCATGAAAAAGTTTCAGAACATTTCTCATTCAGCAGTGAAGTGGACATTTTATCCTGCAGGTCTGTTGTTCAGAGTCAATCAATGAATGCAGCCGAACCGAACTGATGTGCAGCAGGCAAACACTAAGACAAGTACCGCCACAGGCTCACACACTGGGATTTGGAGGAAAACATTCAACATTTTGTTAAAAAGTTTAGATAAATAAAAAAGATAAATTCATAAAAATAAATGCAACTGAAAATAGTGAAGATTTTTAGTTTGTGCCATTAAATTAGTTAGTTGCATATAATTCACACCTTTGTATAACAGGTTAAGAAATGCTAGTCTTTTATTCCAGTCTTTTAAAATGTCCTATTGCCAACATGAAAGTTGAGATTTTTTATGCTCTGAGCAAGTTGTGCTAAAAGGATTTGGCTTGTCAACGAAGCTGTTCATGCCTAAAATACAATCTCAGTGCTAAACATGTTGCAGCATCACAGCTAAAGTCAACAAACACAGGCCACATTTCTAAAGAAGTTTGTTTTTTTTTAAAGAAAGTTACATGAATGATCCTGAACCATTTGAAAGCTGATCAGGCATAATAGCACTTTGATGGTTGAGTAACCTAAATAATAGATTCAAAACACAAATCACAAAGTCGTAAGTACCAGACAGATATTCACTAATATGAATTTTGGGACATATGTAATACTTCTCTAGCATTCATTCAGAGGCAAGGGAATCACCAGACAGGTGGTCACTCCATCCCACGACAACAAAAGACACACAGGACAGACAACCAGCCACACATCGTCATATCTAAATCTGTCGTGTTTTTTCTTTCAGAATTATAATATGAAAAGATATAAGAGCCTTCCTCCCACGCGTGCTTGTTGTGATCTAGTTCTCTGAATGAAGAGAACTAGATGGTGCCTTCACTGATTAGAAAAAGATGTTTTAATTTCCATGCAGCTGGTCATTAGCTAGAGATGATCAGTGTGTAAACTTTTGTTCAACAGTTTATTTCTTGCACTAAATTGCTCTTAGTTATTTTCTTGCTTTTACAATGACAAGATGTACCATTTTCGTAGTAATTAGTTTATAGATGTAATCAGTCCATAGATGAGATGTGATTTATGTATGTAGTCACATTATATGGCCAAATAAATAAAATATATGTCTGTGCTTATTATTCAGGAAGAAGAGGGAAGTTTTGTGCTAAATCAGAGTAGCAGCTCTAGGATTGCACCATCTGCTTGTCTGTGGGCTCTTCTCTACATGGCAGCAGTAATATTACTCACTGTATTTCCTCTGTTAGACTACGATGAGCAGACCGCTCGGCTCCACTCTGAAGGGTTTCTGTAGCTTTTTCTCGTTGGCCATAACCACTCACATTACAAGTTACGTCTCATTTTTGGTTCAGCCTGAAAGGTCAGACCGATGACAGAATATACGAACTGAAGACATCTCCTTTGCTTTTCCTTTGTTGTGCAGCCATGTTTAGACCAGTCCATGATGACACTGATGGGAGAAAAACAAGATGCATTCAATATCTTGTTTTATATGTTGTTGTTTTTTTAGGCCAGGCCTTTTAGTGATTGATCTGATATTTTTATGCGTGTAGCACCACCAGCAGCATAAGGAGGAGGAGGACTTGTCATCATGTGATCGTCACTGAGATAACCGCTGCTTCCTGGAAGCAATCCCTGCAGCCGGGCTTGTTCTCACTTATCATGTGACGGACAACATTGGATTACATAAATCAGTTTGTCTGAGCATGAACACACGAGTTGTGCAAGTGTTAGTGTGCATGCGTGTGTGTGGGTGAGTGTGTGAGTGTGTGTGTGTGTGCTTTAGCATTTCTCACCTTATGAGGTCCAATTTTACAACAAATACTATGTTGTGGGGACGCACTACCCAGGCTTTGGGCCGAATAAGAAGAACTGTTTTGGGGTCAGGATCAGGCTATAGAAATTAATAAAAAAGTAAATAAACGGAAGTCAATGCAAAGTCCTTGTAAAGATGGATTATTGTATGTGTGTGTCTAGAAAGGTTATGTTACTGCCTGTAATTCCAGAAAAAGCCTCCACCTTTACGCGCTTTCATGCAGCTGTCTTTATTGCAAATGTATCTTCTCCTAATAGCAAAATTTTCTCTGTTACTTTTTTTTTCTTCTGGTCATTATAGTTTTTTCATAAAAAAAATGTTTTTCCTTTATAAAACACAACTTAAGCATGTTACAAGAGCATTATAGACCACATAAGCACATTCTGCTTATGTGTCACTGGCTTTGTTTACGCTGCCTTTCGATGCATCGTGGGATAATTAATTGCTCCCAAACTCTCTGCTGCGTCCATGCAGAAACGCCGTGGTACTGGACTGCAGCCTCTAACACAGATACAAGCTCTTGGAGGAAATATAACGCCTGTTTCTGTTCAGCTTTAGTTCTGAAATTTCAGCTCATGAAGGTGGAGCTACTCAATGAAATCTGGTTGATGTTCAACAATCTCAATTTCAAAAATGTATTTTTATTGTTTTTGGATTCTGATCGTGAACTATGAAAAGCTTACGTTTGAAATTGCAATACTTTATGACAGCAGAGTCTCCAAAACATTTACAAAGTATCATTTATTTTTGTTTTCAAACTATTTTCATATTTATATAAAGCATAAATACTGGTTACTTTTATTAGAGCTTCAGTTAAACATAATTAAATTGATTTTATGTTTTGATTTTTGTTATAATTTTCTAAAGCAACAAATGGTTAACTGGCTGTTAAGGATGGGTAATGGAAAACTCTGAGGATAAGTGAATCACTGGGCTTGGGCTTTTTTTGTTTCAATACCAGAGGGAAAAAGCCTGGCTGAGCTTTTTAGCAGCTGATGCTGTTTCCTGAGTTGTATTTAGAGGCTGATCAGAAGCACACAAAGCTGGTTTTGTGTACCAGAAGCTCTCATCTCAGGGCTGTGATAAGAGACCTGGCTCACCTACAGGGCTTTCCATCAGGAGGGTGCAGCTTCAAGAGCTCAAATCACTTGCTTTCTGTGGAAATTTAGTGACCTAGTCAATTATTTTCTGCTTGTTTGCTCTAAACATCCTTTAATTATTCACCGGCTGTACAGTTGTTGCAAGATGTTTAACAGAAGACATGCAATAATGTCAATTAAACACTGTTCCAATTAATTTTGTTTGGGTTTTTTTCAGGCTTTTAGCTCAGTATCATGATTGAAAGCATTAATAATTGTGTAACAGCCACATTGGTGTCTAATGTTACATAAAACAAAGGCGTCAGCTTTGGCTATGGCAGCATAGCAACCACCAGGTCAACCACGAGGTGCTGACCGCTGAGTCACTCCTGGTTAACCGTCCTGTGGGACGCTGTGGATCTGTGGCGGCGGATCAATAAAGCTCCCATTAAGCGCTGTGCACATTAGAGCCAGCTGACTGAGAGGCTCGTTTTCCTGTGAAACATTAAAGACATGCATGGAGCTGTTCATATCCTTTGTGTGTGACTATAGGTCATGTGTTCTAACGTCGCATTATAGATCATTAACTCTGAGCTGATGCATCAGATGTGTGCTTTTATCCTTCAGCTGACATGTGACATCAGTGTGAGGTATTTGCCCTAAAAACAGATAAAGTAAATATTATTTTGTGCAACATATGGAAGCTTTCGTGGAGATTTTTTTATTTCTCTAAGAGGGCGGCAGTGTTGTGTAGAATTGAGTGTGTTGAGGTTTACATGATGTTATTCCCTCGTCTAAAACATACCTGGAGTGTTGCTTTGATTATTTAATGCATTTTTGAGAAATCCTCGAATCTCCTGCAGACTAGCTGCATCACCAATTAGCAAACATCTGGTGGGACTGCGAGTCTACTGAAATCATCATGTACTACTTCTGATGCCGATGCTCTTAACAATGGTCGTTAACGACAAAAAGAGAACAATTGTTGTGATGACATGCTGAAGGTGTAGTGTCAGAAATAGCAAGAGCTTCTTAAAGAGACAGACTTCAATTTCAAAGTGTCAAATAGTTATGCTTGCTATATAGGCTACAACATTTTAAAACAATTGAAGGTTACATAGTTATTTAATTGTGCTATAAAATGGCAGTTTTAAAGGAACTATTGAATAAGTTATTTGAATTGAACAGCTGTTTTTGTTAAATGTCAAAGGCGACCTCCAAACTGAGTGCTGTGTAATAAATTTGAAACCAGTGTGACACAACACATATAAATCTTTTAACAAAAGTAATTCCAGTTCACGAGAAGTTTCAACAGCGCCATACAGTTAGAAGAAGTGCACGTCCCACAGGTGTGGAGAGTTGCTACACAGTCCTATTTGGTGTTCACTGCCAACTCTGCTGCCAGGATATTTTCTAAGAAAGTGTCTGTGCTTTCTTTTTGTATTTACTGAAAGCAACGCCTCCATGCAAATATGGGATGGTATTAAGCGACTGTAGCATAGCTGAGTGCTTCAAATGATGACCTGCACATTCACCTGAGGCACGCTCCCTGAGGAATAGCGGCCCTGTTGGGATTAATTCACCAACATATCTGATGAAACAGAGATGTTGTTCTTGCTGAATAAGTTGAGCAAATTGTCGTTTTCTCCCATGTTCATCTAAGTGGGATAAGGTATGTAGACCTTTTGACCCACACCAAACAAAACCAACAACACACTCTGAAGCCATACTGATTTCTAGAAAAAACACTGATTGGAAAAGCATGCTGATACTGTAGCCGCTGAAAAATGGGCATGGCTGTGCATGCAAACCTTAAGGAAACTTTTGGAAGTTGTCCAAGGAGGCACCTGCTTCTGCATAACAGTTCAAATTTAAAGGCCATCGGGTTTTAATAGCTCTGAGGTTTCAAGGGACAAGAGGATTTTGTATATTACCGTTGAGAAATGTATACTGAGCAAAAACCCCTTAGCTTTTTAAATGTGATGCTCCTGAAACAAGTTTTAATTCAGAATCTACTAGAAATTCACAAGGGATTATTATCATAAATGTCAAACTACTCTGGATCTTTTAATGATGCATTTCAATATTTATTTTCCAGCATGGAATGATGTTAGACACACTAACAGAAACAAGATTTGAGTGTAAAAGTTTCAATTAACGATACATTTTCTCTAACACAGGGTGACGATATGCCCTGTGTCGTCTGATACAGGGCATATTCTCTGCATCAGAATATTTTGCTAAAACAAAAATATCCTCTGATATTTTTGTTTTAGCTCAGTTGTCTAAATTGTGCCTTTAGTTGTACAAAGAGTGAAGCTTTCAAGATGGATGACATTCATGCAAGAACAAGTACTGCTCTCGGCTGCCGTTAATAACACTTATTTATATATATATATATATATATATATATATATATATATATATATATATATATATATATATATTATTAAATAATTTCAATCTTTGTACATGTTTATTATGTACACAGCATGCATCAGTTTACTAGCACAGTTTAGTTTCTGCTGTAATGTAACAGCTTCCAGTCTCCCTCCAGTCACTAGTTTGGTCAGATTTAGTCTTCAAAGGCATCTGTGTGTGAAATATCTAGACTTCTAGAAGTCAGAAAAGGTCGTGTCTAAAAGAAACGCTCCCCTTTATAAAGGGATTTGAAGTCTTTTTCAAGTGCTGCTTTCAGTCCTCTGATTGACGTCACGCCTGGCCAGGGGTTCACTCTAAAATAAGTCTCATGGCTAAGTTAGGAAACTCATAGCATACTGGAGGAATGTTTAAAACAACAAACAATGTGGCTGGCTGTAAAAGCCCTCTTCACATCTTCATAGGGATTTGTTTCACCAACTCTGGTCAGAACTTTAGCTTGTATTTCTAAAACGTGTAAACCTTTGTGCATGGTATTTTTCAAATGAAATATGATCAAAGGGGCCTCAATAGTTGCTGGTGTGCCGTTGACCCTGATTTGATGAAGAGCCCCTGGAGCCGTATGTTTGATTTTCATCCCACGTAGCTCTCCAAGACTCCATGTCAGGAACTTTTAGGAATGGCTGATACTTTTGTTATTGTCACTGAAAGTATTTTCATCCAATTTCAACAGCTGGAAATCACAAGAATAAATTTCACTCGAAGTCAGAAAGTTTTACAGTTTGTATTTTCTCTTACTTCAGATTCCGTTCCTTCATAAGTTGTTCAGAAAGTGTTTTAGAGCTGTTTTCTGATTTTTTTCCCCCTGTAGCATATATTAAAATGTTTAAAAATTAAAAAATTGACCCCAAAACTAATTGCTTTAATAATTGTTTAAAAAATGTTAAAATGCTTGATCAGCTGATTGCGACTGTGAAACGTTCTCAGATTTTACAAAATCACGTTCACACAGTGAATTGAACTGATGAAGTCATGACAGAGACACAAGATGACAAACTTGATTTGTGCAGTTACACACTTCATGAAATATGTGACAAAATCTGGTTGGATATATTTTTTGTCGTATTGCAACCCCACACTTTTTTGTTTTGCTCAAAACGTTTCACTTCAACTACTGTTGGGAGGACCACATATGCTTTTGCTTATTTGCAGCTTGTGCTGTCAGCTCACTGCAATCTATCATTGTGCTAATTTGCAGAAAAGCACACACCCAGATTTCAAATAGTCAAAGCACATGAATGTTCAGATTTTAATTCAGGAAACAGCTTGAACTGATAGAATTTTGGTTAGGATAAACATTTATTAGGATTATTAGATGAAACTATAAGAAACTGGCAGCTATAATAAACAACTGTACATGAGATAAGACCTGAATGGCAAAGGTTAATAATTCTGTTGAAGGATGCTTCTTTGAGCTTTGAGCTGTAATGGGTTTTCCATTAAGTACAACAGTAGGAGCAATCCCTGCCTAGAAAAAAAGAGAAAACGATTTAATAGAGTAGTCAAACTAACAGCAGCTCAGAGGAACTTCTAATCAAGAGCAAATTTCTAACATCTAAAACAAAATGTTCTGGTAGTTTAAGGTGATTATTGTGTTTAGCAACACAAGTGGCTAATATTAGAGATTTAAATGCCTACATTCTGCAAAATGGTGAGAGCTGTTTTGAAGTTTTGGTTCAAACATCTTAGAAATTTGAGTTAGTCTTAGATTAAATGACAGAAATTCACTTTAGTACACCACCCTGCATGGTTATGGGCACTGCTGGCAAGAATGTGCAAAAAGGATGAAACTTTTTTAGCCATTTCTTAAAATGTCTACAAAATTTTTCCCATTTTGAAGAGTGGTTAAGAAACATGGGCCTCACAGAATTCTCAAAAGCTTTTAATAAAGTTATTATTAATTAAAAAAAAGAATATTTGTAGATTGTTTTTTGGTTGCTGCTGTTTTTTGGAAACATTGCCAATTGTTTGAAAATTTGCAGAAAATACATGTGAGAGCAACTTACAGTCAAATAACTGTTGGTATGTTTTATTTTGGTTGATTTCTACATGAATTACATCAGTTAAACATATAAGAGACAAATAAATCACATGATTAAGTAACATTGAAACACTCAGCTTATTACTATTATTTTTTTTTGTCTTTACAGATGGCACATCGACTAAAGAAGTCAGCAGGGTAAGTTTTTGTGTTACACGTAAACCTAATTTACTTATTAAATTAAGTGATTACATCCAGTGCTTGTGTTGGAGTACATTCAGAAAAAGGGCAGCTAACTTCTCTGTAGACCCCACACATGCTGGACACAAACTGTTAAACTTTTATCTTCAGGTTGGTGCTACAGAGTGCTATTTGCAAAAAACCAGACCCCACGGAGACAGTTTGTTCCCACAGGCTCCCTCTCTGATGAACACAATGAACACCTTATGGCCTGAGCAGTCAGCGACTCTGCTGTGAAACAAAATGAGCATATTCCACTTTCTCTTTTCTTCATATATAAAACAAATGGCTGTACATACTGTTCTTTTTATCCTTTATTTTATTCCTCTAAAGATTATCTATTTATACTTAATGTCTGTACGCAGTGAGCACTTCAAACCAACATCAGATTCCTTATTTGTGAACACAATCATGGTCAATAAAGCTGATTCTAATTTTGATTAATAAGCATCTCTCTGGCCTGTCAGGTGTTTGCTAACCTATCACGTTGCTGTTTGCTAATGTTTTCTAACAACCTGCTGAGACCTTTAAACAACAGACAGATTTTTATATTATTTGCTATGTTTTAGCAAATAAAACATAGGTAAAAGAGTAAAGGAGTTTAAATGCTAATGCAGACCACACTTTTCAGTTCTTATATTGTTCAACATGTCGTAGTTAATTTATTTTCAAACATACGGACCGTTCCAGTGCTTTCTTCTATTATCTACAGGATGGCACCAGTTTACTGTATGATGCTAACTATTAAGCATTTATAATGCTGAAGACTAGTGTGCATTTTTATTATAACTAATTCGCCATAAAGAAATTGGGAAACAAAAACTCTCTCCCGTGTCACACCTAAACTCGCACCTTTTCCCGGTCACATCCGGGGATCTGAGCCGTCCACCTCTGTAGAATAAACTTATGACACAGGAAAATAAATGAGGTCCCCACAACCCCGTAGTGCGTCATCCATACGTCTGCACAAACAGGATGTGGGAGGGCAGAAAGCGCCCCGTTGGGGATGCTTTCTAGTGCACCACTCTCCCTGCTGTCCTGTCCTTACCCTCTCTGCAGGCGCAGAAATAGACATCTCTTTGGCCTCGTAAAAAGGGCTGGAGGTTCGTCTTTTTGCACAGTTACGATTTTAAAGCTGACGCTCTGCAGCAGGGCTTGTTGGGACTCCAGTCAGAACTGTGGGTGTTATGACCTTCTTTAGAGCCGCTGGGGATCTCTAAGCTAAAACGCAGTAGTGAGAGGGAATGTCATCGAGTCGTGGAGGAGAATATTTTGGTCAGTGACAAAAAGATAATGTTCTTTCTCTCAGTTAAAAAAAAAAGGTATCTTCCTTTTCTGTGAAGTGTATAAATCAATATGTGCCACAAAGTGCAAGTTGTTTCCATTTTTCTAATGTTTCTTGTTCTGTCCAGCAGTACCAGGACACAAACATGCAGGGTGTGGTGTATGAACTGAACAGCTTCATGGAGCAGCGGCTGGACACTGGAGGAGACAACAAACTTCTGCTCTATGAGTTGTCCAACATAATCAAAACAGGTAAAAGCATATAAATACATACTAAACCTTATTACACAAATTTTACAACAAAATGTCACAGAGAATAGCTAGATGTTTTGCTTTTTTTCTGATGGAAAATAATCAGCGTGTTTATGACAAATTCCTGGATAAACATCTGTCAATGAACTTGGGGTCAAACACTCAGAATACCACAGGGGGATTTTTATGATTTAAAAATAACTCTGAAGAAGCCATTAAAGTCCATATTTCATATTTTTCTTAACATTTTTTCCTTTTTAGTTGTGTTCAGACTTGTAAAACATGTTGCTTCCATTTATTTCCTCCTCCAGAGTCAATAAATATTTAGCTTTAAGGAAAGAAACCAGCATTATATATGGAACATGAAGTCTGGGCATCAGTGCATAAACATGATGGCCACCCAAGATGACAATAGTGATCGGCAAGTTCCAGCTGGATAGTTAGCTAAAAAGGCAAAGATTTATACGTCGACTTGTTCAGTGAGACGGAGGAAGAGAAATGATGTCTGGGAGCAGTAGCAATGAGACCTAGCTGTCCAGAGCCCTCAAAAGAGATTTAAAGACTTTATATGACAAGTCCAATCTGCTTTTAACTTGACACAGTAACCACTTCTGACAAAAGTTCAGGTAAAAAAACAAATATTCAGGCAGCATTCGGGTAGTTTCTGCTGCAGAGATGACCTGCATTCTTACTCAAAGGCAAAATTGCAGGTCATGTCTGCATTGTGTAAAACATGATGAAATGTGCCTTTTTAAGATTAAAGTCACACTCCGTGAAGACTTCAGATAACATCTATTATGTGAGATGAACAAGAGTTTGACAGATTCACTGTTCTATTTGCTGTGCCAGATCATAACTGTAGTGTTAACTAGATGATTGAAAACCTAAAGTATGTGTGGAAAAAGACAAAAATAGCTTGGTCAGTGGCTGAGATATGTGCAGGGTAAACCACTTTATCCCCAACAGAGAGAAACATACATACAATAGTGATTAAATATTTCCGAGTGAACTAAATATGCTAGTTCACCCGAAGCAAATCACTCATTAACTTCCTGATAATCTGAGTATTGTGTGCTTCAGCCGCCTCTCTGATGTCACATTGTATGATAACATGACCTATATCTGAGTGTGAAATGGGACTGGAGAGGAGGACTGGGAATGAGATGAACTGGAAGGCAGTGAAAGCCTCGGTCAGAGTACACTTGTTGCTATGTGGGCCATTGTTAGACGATTCGATTGCAGCTGCCTCCTTGTTATGCTTTTTGTCTACGCCTGTCCTTAATCGATTGGAGAAAATGTCTGAGAATGCAAACTGCTGAACTAAGCTGCATCTAAGCACATGTATGTCTTCTCTCTGCAGCAACAAAAGCTGATAGTTTTGCACTTTATTTCTTGGGAGAATGCAACAATGTGAGTTGATTGAATTCATTCATTAAAGTTACCCTGTCTTTCTCTGTGTGTTTCTCATCACCTGTTGTTACTTTTCCTCTTTTTTTTAACAGAGTTTATGTTTATACGCTCCAAGGGGGGCCAAGGATGGCCGTCCAAGCCTCGTCCCGTCTGGCCCCATCTCATACGGGACGACCATTGCCGCTTACGTTGCCAAGACTCGCAAAACACTGCTAGTGGAGGACATCATAGGGGTACGACAGCTCTCTTTAAACCAGAATGAGGTCACACCAATCAGAATTTGACAGTATTGATAGTTTAGTCACTGAACTGTTTGCAGAACCATACAAATAGGCTTTAATGTATTTTGTCACGTTAAAAGAAAAGAGTTCAATATACTTTGCAGAGATTTTATGTCACAGACCAAAATAAAGTAGTGCAAAATTGTGAAGTGGGTCAAAATTTTAAAGTTTTGTTTTTTTCCAAATGCACCATAAGAACCATAGAGCACAGAAGTGAGCACTAAGAGTTTGAAACTTCTTCAAGATATTTAATCAGAGAAGAAACCAATAAGCTGCAGACATTATAGATCAGTTATAGGAATCTTTGAATGTGATTACCTTTACTCATGCACTCTACAAATCTGAGTGGAAAGATGTTTGTTGTTGAGAGAAAACCATCAAAGTCCCATTTACAGTTTGCAACAAACCGTGTAGTTCTGCATATCAGATGACATCAAAATTTGAACAGTTTGACAAAACCAACAATGCACATCACCCTGAAAATGCAGTCTCCACTGTGAAAGATGGTAGTGGCAGCATCATGGTGCGGGTTAATTTGCTTTAGCAGGTGCAGAGAAAGAAAAGAGTAGAAAGGCAGTTGGATGTGACAAAAAAACAGGAAAATCCTGGAAGAAAACCTGTTGGAGGCATGGTTTACATCAAATTCAGTCCCAAATCCATCTGAGAATCAATGACAAGATTTAAAAATAGTGCTTTGTTAATGTTCTTCATGCCGCCTGGCTGAGCTTTGGCTAGTTTTGCAAAGATGGAGGGGTAAATTTTTCCATTTCCAAGCTGCTGAGGGCCTGAATACAAATGCATGAATGAATTTTCTTCTTCTCCTTCAAAATGACAAAATTTGTAAAACATGTTTTACAGGTTGTGAATATTTTTGCACTATAAGCAGAAAACATGATGTCTATATTTCCTTTCAGGCTAATTTGCCTGTTTTGATTACAGAACAGAATTTGACAAACCAGGGACTTTCAGGGCCTGAACAGGAACATTTCTAAAACAGATTCCAGAGGAAAATATCAACAGAGATCTTCTGTGACGGAAAATCCTCCAGTCTAAACAAATCTCAGTAAACAAGTCAATCAAATAACCCAAACAGTTGAATGTACAATGCAAGTCACATTTTTGTGCCTGGCTTTAGGCTTTCTTATGATACGCTGTTGTAGCACACATGCAGTTTAGTTGGGTTGAAGTTTGGATGGGTCTCTCTGTATTTGCAGGACGAGCGATTTCCGGACGGCACAGGGCAGGACTCAGGGATCCATGTTCACTCTGTCCTGTGTCTCCCCGTCCTCACTGCCATTGGGGACCTCATCGCCATCCTGGAGCTGCATCGGCACTGGGGCAGGGAGCCTTTCAACCTAAGACACCAAGAGGTCAGTTTAAATCAGAACAAGGACACCTGCAACTTTTTAAATAAGGCTCAAGCAGGATGAGTTGAAATGTCCCCAAGATCCTTGTAGAAAAGAGCTGAAGCTGAGAGCAACGTAAAGACGCTGCGCTGCTTTAAATACTGACAGCTTTCACTAGACTTCTGTTGCAAATATTTATAACTTTTTGAGATAATTTCACTGCTGTATTGCGTTTCACTGAATGACAGCAGCTGTAACTTTTAATATCCAAGCTACTGCTGATAATTTTAAGATTTTGTAATAAGTAAAAATGTTTTTATGATTGAAAAATATGAGCTGTGTGCATTTTTGCAACACCATGTGCAACAATCACCTTAGAGGTATAAAAATTACAACAAAGTTTTAGTTTGTAATTAGTTAAAAAATAATTTTTAAAAAATCATATATGTTGAGATGGATACAAATCTTATACCCATGCAAGCTAGATTAACCTCCTTGTCTTTGATTTGACTTCTTGCCACTTCATCAGGTTGGTTTTATGGCTCTCACAATGAAGCAGAGTCTCATTTACACCACATCCTGATGGGAGTACCTTTTTCCACTACCTTTGCAGCTGCACAGGTTGCATGCAGTTTGTTTGTTTTTCCAAATAAATCTTCGAAACATTAAAGCTCTGTAAGCAGAAACCAGAACAGCAAGCATGTGATGCTTTTCTGTAGGATTTTAGCTGAGTATGCAGAGCTGCACTGAATTTGTGAGAGAACTAGCTTGACTGTGACTGTTTTTAAAATGTGACTGTTTTTAAAATGTCAAAATGTGTCTAGGTGCTTTGAATTTATTGATTTACTGTCTCCAGAACTTCAAAAACTAAGTTTACCTCTTTTTTTGCAGGTTGCAACAGCAAATTTAGCTTGGGCATCTGTTGCCATTCATCAAGTACAGGTAGGCATGCCTGCATACAGACCTGGTCTGAATTTGAGCTTGCTCCCTCTAACAGATGTGCTGCAGTTCTCCTCCTGAGCCTCTGGCAACAAGGTGTACCCTACCGTTTATTATGCTTTTGGATGACATTGTTTGTTCTGGTTCTGCACTGGGGAAATCCACTGTGTACTGGAACCGGGTTGTCAGTATGCCCAGTCCAATCAACAAGACCATGCGTTCAACAAATATCTCCCCTGAGACGTCATTATGTTTTATGAAAAAGATAACATAGTACCCCAGAGGAGCGGTGTCCCACTGCAGCTCTGGCCACAGTGGACCTCTGAGCCTCGGTTAGCGCCGAAGCGCTGCTTGCCGCTGGCACACTCCGTTGTTACAGACACGAGTAAACGGCCCGCGAGCCTGTTTGTAGACAGTGAGCCGCTTCGCTTACAGAACATGCTGGATGTGTTTTGATAAGAGAAAAGAAAAAGTTCTTCATACAATTGTGTGTCTCATCCTGACCTATTTTTCTTTATTAGATGTGCAGAGGCCTTGCCAAACAGACTGAGCTTAATGACTTCCTACTAGATGTGTCAAAGTAAGAGCTGCACTGAGATCTGCTTTTGTAACTCTCAATGAAAGCTGCTGAAAAGCTGTGAAGTTTGTTTTCACTCCATGATCCTAAACTTTGGAAATTCTTTCAAGTGTGGCAGCAATTTAACTGCATTCACGACAACACAAGTCCTAAATTAACATTGTGTTCATGCAGCAGGAGTAATAATTATATTTTAACAAGCTTATAGTGCACTGCAAACATATTAATACTCCTGAAACTTTTCCACATTTTTTTCACATTACAGCCACAAACTTGAACATGATGTGTATATTTGGTGGATTTTTATGTGACAGGCCAACACAAAGCCGACCATGATGGCAAAAAATAATTTCGTCTTTGCTTAAAATAAGAAAATCTGGCTGGTGTGCATTTGTTTTTTGTACTAATACATCAACCTTATGTTGGTGTGTCACATAAAATCCTAATAAAAAGCTCTGAAATTTGTGGCTACAACACCAGAAATGTGGAATAGCTTAAGGAGGATTGTAGCGTTTACAATTTTAATGTGAAAGTCAGCAGAGCTTTCTGTTTGTTAAAACATCTCAATGTGTTGTTTTCTTTTTTTCACAGAACATACTTTGATAACATTGTGGCAATAGATTCTCTACTTGAACATATTATGGTGAGTCTGACTTATGCTTTATCAGTTTTTCTTTACATCTATATTAGGAAAATTGACTTTGTAAAAATATTTATAACCAATAAAATATGATTAGTTCTTCCTCTAACGCCTCAACTGGCTAAAATTGTTGCTGGGGTGTCATCAGATTGAAACTGTAAAATGATCAACTTTGAATAACCAATTTGTTTAATTTCTGCCAACAAAGATTAAACCAGTAGTACATTAGTCACTACAGCTGAACTGATGATTCGTTGTTGGTTTAACCATCTATGAAACGACTGTGCCCCTTCTTTTGCTTTACAGATATATGCAAAAAACCTGGTGAATGCAGACAGATGTGCGCTCTTCCAGGTAGATCACAGCAACAAAGAACTGTACTCTGACCTGTTCGACATCGGGGAGGAGAAGGAAGGCAAACCTGTGTTTAGGAAAACAAAAGAAATAAGGTTTATAACTTTCTCATTCTATACTCTAACTGAAGTGGTTTTCAGATTTGTATTTTTTTGTTTTAGATATTATGTTGCAAGATTCCTGTACTTAAGTCACTAATATATTGTGGTAAAAGCAAGTGAGAAAAAAGTCACTTCATAAATATTAACATCACAACCACAAAGATCAATGTGTTTGTACGGCGATTGTGTTATTGACCAACACACTGCAAAAACATAAAATCTTACTAAGCATTACTAAGCATTTTTCTTATAAACTTTTTATAACTTTATAAGTTATAAAAAGTTCCACTTGTTCCGCCGGCATATTATTTCTCATATCACTAGTATTTTTTTCCATCAGGAATTATTGATCAATTAATTATTGATTTAAAACAACTCCTATATCTTGTTGAAAGTAACTTACATGTAAGTTTTGAGTTATTTCAAGTGTGGTCAGATATTTACACTAGAAACTAGGCCAAAAAAACTGTTTTTGCAGTGTTGCAAAAAATATTAACATCACAACCAAAAACTTGTGACTTGAAACATCACAAGTACTTTTGGGGTGATTAATGATCCAGTCAAAATTTAAATATTAAATCCACCCTTCAGGGTGCAAAAAAAATACAAATAAAAAAATATTCATTCTTTTTCCTCTACATTTATCCCGTATATTTGTGTTCCTATGTCACATAAAATCTCTGTAAAGAATATATCAATACTTCAAGGAACAGCATTCAGATAATACCTGACTTTACTATAGAATATCATCAGATTAGTTCATATATAGCTCTTTAACATTATGTTTATCCAATAAATGCTTCCTCTCTCCTTTCTCGTGTCGCTGCAGGTTTTCCATAGACAAAGGAATAGCTGGCCAAGTAGCTCGGACAGGGGAAGTCTTAAATATCCCAGATGCCTATGCAGACCCACGGTTCAACCGGTAAATCACTGTTCTCTTTATCGTCTCATTGTTTAAATATCATTAAGTTATTATTGTATTCTAACTAGTTAGAATGTGTCAGAATCATAAACAAAACCCACTTGTCTAGACCTGTAAGCAACATGAAGTTCAAGGTCAAACTGATGCCTTGTCTCTGTGCATGTTGCTCTCTGATAGAGAGGTAGACCTCAAAACTGGCTACACCACGCGGAACATCCTGTGCATGCCCATTGTGAGCAGGGGGACTGTTATCGGTGTGGTGCAGATGGTGAACAAGCTAAGCGGAAGTGCCTTCACTAAAACCGATGAAAACAACTTTAAGATGTTTGCTGTCTTTTGTGCTCTGGCCTTACACTGTGCAAATGTGAGTATCCCACACAAGCTTAAATGTTTTTGATGGAATACCTAAAAATCTCTTAAAGGGGTGGGAGATATTGACATAAAGTTTCATGGCAATATTTTGTGGTACTATTGTGATAACAATAAAAAAATATGGCAAAAAAAATAACTAGACTTCTTTTTGTAGGTAATGGTATGACTGTAAATGCATGAAACAGCAAACACAAATATTGTTCTTGAAAAATATTCCCTTTTGAAACAGGCTTCAGGATGCCACATATTTAAAAAGTGAGATTAATATCACTGAACTGCATACAGCAATTTTATTTAATCATATTTTTAAATGTACTGATTGCCCACCATTTGTTTAACAATAGTGGGGAAAATAGTAAATAGTTTCTGATAATACTGCTAGTTTTGTTTTTTCTTTAACATCATTGATTGAAATTTATTGTGACGATGATAAAAGAAAATTCTTATCGTGCTAAGAAATTTTTCACAATACATAATAAACAGTACAATAATCTGACAGTCCAGATCGGTGGTTATTGTCAGCTGACCCTCAGCGTTCTCCACTCTTCATGTTTGTTGCAGCTTATGTGCCACTGTGTAATTGTAATTTCCCTCCACATCAAGACTGCAGTTTCTATTTGTAGTGTCCATTACCTCGAAATATGAATAAAAACTGACGATTATCTCTTTCATGAATAACACTAAGCTCCCAGCTCTTGCATTGTGTGGTCTGTCTGTCAAATCGTCCGCTCACCGCGGGACCTGAGTCACTGTCAGCTCCATGCGACATGCTTACGCAGGGAACGGCGTCACAAAGTCGGTTTTAAAATTGATGCGGGATGTTAATATTTTAAGACGAGCGCTCTCTCGCATCCGTCCAGTGACAGGATTTATGTTTGGCTGTGATTTATGCCCCACGTCTCTAGGAAACGTAACTTTGGCCGGCTCCTGATTCGCGGTGATTTACGCGCGTCCCGGGCGCCTGTACCTGGCCGCTTCCACCGCTGTTTGTCTGCATGAGGGACAGGGACACAAACCAGATGTGGAGGGAGGCCGGGGAAAAAGCCCTCTTTTAGTGAAATTACAGCAGTGACGCATGAAGAGTTTCACATCATGCTCAGGGTTTCTGTGTCATTTACTGCTCTCGAGTGTTCAGCGTGTGTGTTGACATTTTAAAGAGCGATTCCCGCTCTGCGGTCTCGCCGCTGTCTCTTTGCAGATGTACCACAGGATCCGGCACTCTGAATGCATCTACAGAGTGACAATGGAAAAGCTGTCCTATCACAGCATCTGCACGTCAGAGGAGTGGAAGACCCTCAGCCAACTCAACCTTCCTGAACCCATTTACAAAGAAATTGAAACGTGAGTGAATAAAAGTATTCACACCCTTCAAACCTTAAGGAGTGTTTTCACGTTGCAACCACACTTTTTGCTGTGTTTTATTTGGAGCTTATGGGATGCAAAATCAAGTTGATAGTTATTGTGAAATGGAAGGAAAAGGATTTCAAATATTTTTACTGATAAATATTTGAAAAGGGTGGCTTGCATTAGCAGCTTTGCACATCACAAAATGGAAATATTTGCAAACAGCTCAAGTTTGGTCAGATTGAATGTGAACGGAAATGTTCAAGTCTTGCCAGATTGTTAACCATTTTATTGAGGTTTTCTTCTAGTATTGCCCTCCATTAATTTCTATCTGACCAGCTTCACTGTCAGATAGACAGGGGGTTTTCTGCTTTAAGAAAACACCCTTTTAGCAAGATGCTGCCACCACCGTATTACACGTTATAGCACGATTCCCTGCAGGTTCTCCAGAAGGCCTGTTAAGTCTTTCTTTGATTAATAGTCTTCTTTATCCAGTCGGTTTAGATCAGCACTTTTCAACCTTTATACCAATTAATCTGCCTAATTAAAACTCAATGAGAGCCACAAATGTTTTTGGAACAAAAGATAACAATTTTTAAAAATGTCTACTGTAGGAAATTTTTTTTTTTTCTAAAGGACAACAACTTTATTTCTGTTTTTATGTTTCAAAATAAAGATAAAAAGATTGATATATTCTACAGAAAATTATTTGTAGAAACAAAATGCACAAAAGGAAGCATGTAGTTTTGAACCTAAGTGCAAGAAAATGGTTTTAAAAAATATTGATGGTACTTTCAGTGTCATTCTCCAATGCAAATGTTCCATGAAGAAAAGTGCCAAAACATGCATTTTTTAGTATATCAATATTCGTTTTATTCATTTAATTTTTAATGAAAGTTATTAAGAACCATCATTGAAAGAGTCACTTGCAGTTTCAGAGTTGAATGTCGCAGAGTCCTAGTTTAGATGGACGACCAAGTAGAAAACAAAGAAATATCGTTTTAGGCTGTTCACATTTTCAGATGGCCGTTTGAACAGCTGAACTTCTGAAAGAATTGCACTATATTTTTTTCCAGAGCGTCGGAGTAAGGGGGGCTGAGGAGAACTGCATGCTACACTTTTCAGATTTTTATTACTTCTGCTTCATGCTTTTTGGCTACTGTCATCTGAATCCCCAGTAGCATACATTAAAGTTTATGGTTGAAATGTGAAAGTGTGAAAAATAAATATTTTGCAAGCCACTGGATGAAATCCTGATTCTGTGTGTAAGCCAAATGTTTGTGAACAAAATGATGAGAGTTTACATGCTGATCATGTTACGTCTTCCTCCAGGTTCCAGTTTGACATCAGTCCCTTTGAGGAGATTTGGCCGGCCGTCTTCATCTACATGGTTCACAGCTCCTGTGGAAAGTCCAGGTAATGCCACAGAAGCAGGACGTTGTTAGTCTCTAATTCTCTCTGTAAGTTTTTCTTTTTTATTTTCTACATGTGTTCAGCTTTGAGCTGGAGAAGCTCTGCAGATTCACCATGTCAGTGCGGAAAAACTACCGCCGTGTGCCCTACCACAACTGGAAGCACGCGGTCACAGTGGCACACTGCATGTTTGCCATCCTCCAGAAAACCACCGGGATCTTCACAGAGCTGGAGGTTTGTGTCACGCTTGACTTATTTAAGAAAAGCACCAATAATTAAGATTAATTCTCAATTTTAGCCGCTTTCATTTCTTGCCAATGACCCTCCTTCTTTTGCAGAAGAAGGGTTTGTTGGTAGCCTGTCTGTGTCACGATCTGGACCACCGAGGTTACAGCAACACATACCTGCAGAAGTTTGACCATCCACTGGCTGCTCTGTACTCCACCTCTACCATGGAGCAGCACCACTTCTCCCAGACTGTCTCCATCCTGCAGGTAGAGCTCCATTACGATACACTCGGTGCACCGTAAATAAGATCTCAGTTTATCATAATCAGAATTTATATGAAATTATTTTGGCTGAAACAATTAATTAAATTAACTGAGATTAATTGATTATGAAATAATTGTCAATTAATTTAGTAATTGGTTAATCACTAACTGGAGTATGCAGGCTCAAAACAGCAGTAATTAAGTCAAAACTTTACATACGTGTATGTACACTGTACATTTGCATCCAAGATGAAAACAAACCTTCTGTGTTTGCAAATATTTTCAAGCCAAAACTCATTGTAGCTTCACCTGGTTCAAATTATGTAAGAAGAAAATAGTAGCAGACCACAGTACATCGAAGTTGCTATGTTTTTTTTTTCCTTTTGAGCTTTTGTCTGTTATGGTACATGTTTGATTTCAAAATGTTGACAGCTTTTTGGAAATTTGAGTCACGAAGTGAAGGTAAGGATCCACTCTCTTCAGGGGAACATACGCAAACATAGCATTATTTTTGTAATGCTAACCATGCAAAAAGCTAATCTGAGATGTTATAAATCTAGAATTATTTTTGTCACATTGGCATAATCACATCTTGACAAAATGTCAGGGAAAAAAAGGATTTTCTGTGTCTTTTATATAAAAGTCCTTAAGAAGAAAAGACAGTCAAAGCAAGAAAAACAAGAGCTCAGAAATAAGCGTCAAAATTTTAACGAGGGCATTTCGACTTCCTGCACATCGTTACCGCGGGTGGCTCCTACTGTATCAAAGAGCAAAGGTCATTTCACGTTTGCATCTATAACCTTTGACCTTTCACTGATTTTTTTTTCATTGAATCACTTTTGAAGGGTCAAGTCAACTCTTTGACCATACCAATTATCAATTTGACATTTCTCCCAAGTTTCTCTTGTCATTGTTTTTTGGTTTTGGATCAACTGACTTGATAAAAAGGTGATTAACAGTCCGCTACGAAGATCTTCATTTTGAATGCTCAATGATCCGCTGGTTGGGTCTTAGATGAACCTGTGATTAAAACTTGTTGCAGTGTAGCTGAGCTGAACGCCTCATAAGTGGAGCTTTTGCTTTTTTATTGATCTCTTTGTTTTTCATAGCTGGAAGGGCACAATATTTTCTCCAACCTGAATTCCAGCGAGTACGAGCAGGTGCTGGAGATCATCCGGAAGGCCATCATCGCCACCGACCTCGCCCTCTACTTCAACAACCACCAGCAGCTGACGGAGCTCCTGACCACCGGCGGCTTGGACCTGAACAACCATTCGCACAGGTCAGGACGCCAATCGCAGAAGAAGTGTCCTTAAAAGCCACTTACGTTTCCTTCTGCATGGATATAACAAGGCTCTGCTCCCCTCCAGGGACCGTGTGATTGGTCTGATGATGACAGCATGTGACCTGTGTTCTGTTACCAAGCGGTGGCAAGTCACACGACTCACAGCTAACGACATCTATGCTGAGTTCTGGGCTGAGGTACAGTGGGATACTGTTTGAGCTCAAAACGTTTCAGTGTCACGATCATGCCTCCAGTTTTAACAGTCAGGCCTCTATTCTCGCTTGTAAATAGTGCTGCAACTTTGCATGTCCTACAACCCCAATCACCCAAAATAGAACTGTCAGGTGGTCAGGAGGTTTACCACAGTATGAACAAAATAAAAGGTATCTTGTTGTTTTGTTCCTCTCCAGGGAGATGAAATGAAGAAGATCGGAATTCAGCCGATCCCTATGATGGACAGAGACAAGAAGGATGAGGTTCCCCAGGGCCAAGTAAGACCAACACAGAATATGTGTGCCGTGTGCAACACCCCCCCCCCCCCCCACACACCCCCCCCACACACACACACACACACACACAGAAGAGACATGCATGCTCTGGTGGGAACTTAGTCTGTAAACATAAGACTGTGGAGAGAGGAAAGCACAAATGGCAGAGGCGGAACAGGATTAACATCCTATTTTAAGAAAATAGTTGCAGACCATATTTGAATTTGGGTTTTTGTTGGCATTAAAGGGACAATTTGAAAAATAAATAGAACTTTAAAACCTTTAAACTGAATATTTATGGACAAAACTTCCCAGACTAAAACATTTCAGAACAGTGATCGCTGTAGTCACTAATAACACAAAGGGCAGATTCTTTACAAATCTTTCTGTCGAATGGTGGCATTATGTCTACTGTCATTCACCATAATTGGCAAAAATACATTTTTGAAGAACCCCCACTCTTGGCTTGCTCAATTAATTTTGAACTGAAGTTAAATCAGAGTAATCCTGTGAACCTTTACAGGATTATTAAAGTAATCCACAAAATATTCATGCAAGTTGTTTACAGCAGTTCTAGTCAGAACATAATTTTACTCTTCACTCTATTTACACAACTTGACTGATGCATCACTCAGATATTTTGTGGTGAAATTGTATAAAGTGTTTGACCTGTCAAGGCCCTAGTTTCCCAACTCCTCTTTAAGAAATATAGGTACTGTTTTATTTTTATTTTAACTTTCTTAACACGTATACAATTGTAATTGTTCAGCTAAAACATACAACAGTGTATTAAGCTCACACTAGCAAAATAAAAATAATAAAATTGCTTCAATAAAGTCATGGTATTATGACAATAGAGTTGCAATATTCTGACTTTTATCTTCATATTATTACAACCTTATTCTCAGATAATTATGACATTATTCTTGTAATTTTATTTTTTATTTCTATTGCCGTGATACTGCATTGTAAAAACCATAAAAAAGCATGGAGGCCTATTGTTCCCCCTCATGCCTGTTGAAACATATTCAACACGTACTTATTAGAATATCAGAAGCACTTTGTTGCCATCTAGTGGTCAGAATTGTACCCATGTAAAGATTAATTTTCCTCATTTCCAAACTAAATAGGCACATTTAGATCTACTGTGTTTGCTATATTCATATTAATGATCAACTTAATTTACAGTCAAATAATTAAATCTTTCTAAGTGTTTAAAACTAAACTGAACCAGTAAGAAGTAAACATTTACAATCAAAAAATAAACATACATTTTCAGTGAAAGAGGAGTTTGTCTGTACCTCACTAAAATAAATCCACATGTATTTGTCTTTGACTTTACAGTAAAAGAAGTATTTGTTCAAATGAAACCCAAATTAATTACAGCATATCTTATTTACTTCTTTACAAGACATAAATAGCCTTGTAAGTTTTGCTCACCTGAAAAATAAGGGTTTTAATATTTCTGAGGAAAAACGATATTTGTTTAATTGATGAATCTTTTATTAAGTTTTTATGGATGCAGTTTCTCTTTTCTTCATTATAAATAGGTTCAACAATGCAGAGATGACAGAGTAACTTGTTGCTTGGCATGAAGTCATCAAACTGTTCCTGAAGCTCGTTGTGGAAAAGCAACACATAAGTTGCTTTTTTCTTTTCTCTTTTGTTTTGAAGGTGGGATTCTACAACAGTGTGGCAATTCCATGCTACACAACACTTTCAGAGCTTTTTCCTCCATCTAGTCCACTCCTAAACGCCTGCAAGTAAGTTTTTCTTTTGTTTTTTTGTGAGCTACTCTTGATGGAATGAGCTATATTTAGGAGAGAAAGAATTTCAAAAAGCAGCAGTCAAGACCTTTCATTAAACGATATTGTCTTTCTGAGAGATATTAGAGGATCCATCACATTAGATTAAAGCTGTTAAGGAGTATGAGCACTATAAAAATGCACATTTTGAGCACTCTAAGTATGCCAGCTGCTTTATCTCAACGTAATGCTTCAACTTTTTTAATACCCATAAGAAAAAACAATGTTCAGGTCATTGCTCCCACCGTGATGCACTGGCTTGTCTGCTGCAGCTCTCCTCTTCAAGTTCAATAAGCGCGTAAAGAATGTATTTACGGCTGTTATTACTGCTTTTCAAACAGGGTCGAGTTGCACGTTCGCTCGCCCTTCTGCTGCTGTTTTAAAATGTGTCCTTGATCTGTGGGGAATGCAAACAAAGTGAGCAGTGTAATGTTTAAGCCCCAGCTGTACGTCAGCACCAGGCTCTGGGTGGGCAGTGGGCCTAGACCCCACGGAGCCCTGCAGCTCATGCTGGTATCTGCCAAAGAAGTGCAGACTGCATCAGGCCGGCTGGTTGAGGAGGATGGCAGCGGATGGCCGTGATGCATCTTCCACGCATCCATCAGGATGGATTAATGGAGGGGTCGTCTTCATTACGGATCCTCCAGTTGGCATGATTAATGAGTTACAGTGGTGCTAACGGTGCTAATGCTATTTGAAGAAGTTCAGGAAAGGTTTAAGATTATTTTGCACTATGGTAGTGCATGCTTTGTTAATAGGTATTAATCTGAGTTAAATTTTGATATACTTAAAACTTTTTTACAACTTTTCAATTTACAACCTCTAGGTTTAATGTATTTGATTTTTATTTGATACACCAACTTTAAACATAGTTTGGTGAAGTGGATGGAAAAGAAGACATTTTTTAATAATTTTCTTTTTTTAAATTAAATTTATATTAAGTATTAACTTTGTGGAGCAGCTGCCAGTTTATTGGTTTATATCTTCCGCAGCTTTTCCTAGCTAGAGACTGAAATCCTTCTTAGCTAAATAACTGAAGCTCAGTCAGATTGGATGAGGGAGAGCATTCATTTTTTACTTTCACAACAAAATCCAGTTGGATTTCAGTCTGGACTTGGACTGGGCCATTGTAGCATGAATATGCATTGATATAAACCATTTTCTGGCTGTAGGTTTGTGGTTGTTTAGGGGTATCAGAGTAAAAAGGGGTAATTAGAAATGCATCCCACACTTTCCAGATGTTATTTGAATTCAAATCCAAAAATACTTTATTGATCACAAGGGGAAATTGCATCCTCTTGCAATAATATGCTAGTTTCTGTCATAAAAATCCAGATAAAATACATTGAAATGCAGTGTAATGTTTTCTAAAGCAGACTAAAATGTGTTTTCTTTGCTCTGGTCCCTTTTTGTTTCCAGGGAGAACCTAAGTCATTGGGAGCAGATAGTTCGTGGGGAGGTGGAGGATGTTGTGCCCAGCCGGCCCAGTGAATCAGGCCCTGTCAAGGTGGACAACTGACTACCAAAGGGGTCTCTGACCCAACAAAGAAACATACGAATTGAATCCTGCCACGGTCCTGGACATTTCACGAGGAGGAGTGGGGACGGGGTGGAGGAGGCAGGGAGGAACCACAGCCTGCGTCTGCAGGAGTTTGACGCGCTGAAAGCAGCTTGACTTTTGAAAAACACACAGTTACCTCATCGGGTGACGGAGGTGTCCACACTGACGGTTTCACCGATCCCAGAGACTGACAGACATCGGTCAGGGAGGGATCTCAGTCCATCACCCTGCGTCTTCTCAGCTTGGGAAATTCTATTTGATAGAACGGCCTTTGAGTCCTTTCCTGTATTTTATTTTTGGTTTTTGTTATTGTTGTAATTATTATTTTTTTGGCTTTTTCTTGTCATTTTCCTTAATTTGAACTGTTCCTGTTATGGTCTTGTATTTGAAGAGGCCTTACTCTAGACCTTCAACAGGCTAGGATATGTGAATTTTGCTTTTCAGTTCAGGCTCCTTTGAGATGGTACTGTTTGCCTTCTGTGTTGAGTTTATTGCACGCGCACTACTTCAGCAAGTTATTCCCAGAGACAGAAGGAATGTGTAGAGCAGATGTCTGGTGTAGTGACACCTTATTGAAAAGGCGGACATTAGAATGTGTTTGCTATTACTTTTTTTTTCTTTTTTAGCAAATATCCTTTGCAGTACTTGAATAAACACAGCCTGTTCTATGTGGAGATTGCAGAAATCCCCTAGAAACATGGATGAACTGTGATGTTGACGTTGGTGAACAGTCATGAGAGAGTCACATTGTTTAATGTGTGAGGTGGCCCCTGCAGCTCCTCACCCCTCAGCATTTAGGAACCAGCTGCACCAACATCCCTCTGATCACCAGGATCCAAACCCTGCTCGTTTATTTTAAGCCAGGACTGCATAATCCGTAATTTGTACTCCCTTCTCCTTAACCGCATCATAAATTACACTTGTGTTCAAACTAAAAGCAGTGTGTTAAAAAAAAAAGTGACTGACGCTCTAAATTTTTCTTATAGTTTCTTTTCCCCTCCATACAAGCAAATTCATTGGGAACATGGTGTATTTAATTTAGAATTAAAATATGCAGAAAAACTTACCAGAAATTACCTGCAAATGACCTTTTTACCTGCTAGAGAGAAGAGCCAATCCGAACAAAGCGGCTGTTAATGTCAATTCAATATTTAAGCGAGAGCAAAAGGACTGGAAACTTTGTCCCTCTGCAGACTTCAATTCTAATACAGTGCAAAAATTCAACATCATCATTAACAACTTATTTTTCTGTTCAATGATTGGCCCTTCCAAAGACAAGTAAAAATTTTTGGACAGAAAAGTAGTGCTGGTCAAAATTTTCCCGAGTTGATGTTTTTAAGTTGATACACTAATATAACATTATTATGTCATTATTCCTGAGTCACCATGATTTACAGTGTACTTAATCGCTTGAATTCATCTTCAAAAAAACCGTCCACTCTCTCCACAACCTGAAGGAACAATCTTCATTTCATTAGTCCAGAAAATGCTGCATCGTTTCTCTTTGGGTCAGTCAATGTGTTCTTTGGGAAACTGTAACCTCTCTGGCATATTACCTGAGAGAAGTTGGCCCCCTCACCTTCTTCAGATGAAGCAAAATATGTTGTCAAATGTTCGTGCAGCAAAAAGTTTTGTTTGCGTTGTTGTCATTTTTAAGATCTAAAAAAATGTTTCCAGCAATCACCCTTCCCCTCACTCCCTCCACATTAACAAAATCAAACAAAAACGACATAAATTACTTGCGCTACATTCCTGCTGGTTTCTGCAGCTAAATCTTTAGAAGCACAGATGGAGATCAAATTTGTTTTATTTTGTAAATGTGGGGATTGCGGGGGACTGGTTGACCTGAAACATTTATTAAAATCTTTAAAATGATAACAGTACACAAAAAAAAAAATTCTGCACAAACGTTTGACACCAATTTTGTTTAATTAGACGGAGGTAGGGCGGCCATCTTCACTCAGGTTAGCATACGGCATTTTGCTGAAATATTGGCCTCAGTAGCCATCTTGTAATTGTTCTCAGAGGTAACAGATGACCATTTAGATCACACTGGAGCTGATCAGTCAGCTTGCTCATGAATCATTGCTTTTTTGGCTTTTCTTTGATCCATTGGACTGGATCAAACTTTCCTCATTTTCAACTATATTTCTTGTTTTGGTTCCAATTTTAAATCATTTGAGAAAACATTTTAACCAAACTGCTCATCATTTTCTATGCGTTTCTGTTTTCCCTTCTCTTGTTGACTTTTTCATCAAACTATGTCGTTCTTAATTTTTGGAAGTTTTTGAATGAGCACAGTTTTTGACACTCATTTTATTTTGAACATGTTATCAAACACAATGCTTGTCTGTTGACGTTGTTGCTTTCCTACATCTACTACTGCGTTTTTTTGCCATATAATACAATTTCTACCAGAAACAAGGAGACATCTCATTAAGGGATTATGCACTGCTCTTATTTTGAACACAACTGTATTTCACCTCAAAAAGCACATAAACAATCATTCTATTCTTTTAAATGGACATTCAGATATAACACCAAACAATCACAAACACCATTAAAGGCTTCCTATGATTTCATCAAAGTTAGATCATGTCTCTGGGATTGTAACTCATGAGTGTTGTTTGAATTTTTTGCCACTGTGTGACACACAGGCTGTAGAAAGAAATAACACATTTTCCTAAATCAAACTAGAAGATACATTTGGACTCTTAAATAAGTTTCCAAGATCTTCCAAGTGACAAACTGTTTTGTCCTCATTCATTTTCCGACTCAAGTGTCTGCTCAACTCTTTCATGTTGTTGTTTTTTTGTTTTTGTTTGTTTGTTTGTTTGTGTGTTTGTTTTGTTGTTGTCCGACTGGTTCTGCAGCCCCCCTGAGTGTGGTGAATGTATCATTTTGATGAATGTCCTCATTGGTTGCAGATTCTGGGTGTCGCTGTGCGGGTTCGTATGCACCATCAGTTTCCTCCACGTGATCCATCTTACTGTCTTACTTTTCAGAGTTGCTTCCAGTAAGCTTCAACCAAGAGCAACAATTAGCATGCACCTTACCTGAAGTTATATATAATTATATATATGTTTATATATACTGACTTTTCATTTGCCGAAATAGGTGAGTAGTGTGTACAATCTAGGAAGAGATGTAAGCTCTGATGGTGCTAAATGGAACGGCAGTAGTGCACTTTCTTACTAGGTTTGCGTGTGTGTGTGTGTGTGTGTGTGTGTGTGTGTGTGTGTGTGTGTGGGTGTGTGTGCGTGTAGGTGTGTGTGTGAACACTTTCCTCCTTTAATCACTCTAACTCCACCAGACAACATTATAAAGTCACTGCACTGTCCCCTCCTCCTTTTCAGCACCAGTTATATCCCATTGTCTGCACTATGTTTAGCTTATGATCTTTATCATCATCCTTATTATTATTATTATTATTATTATTATTATTATTATTATTATTATATGACTATTGTTATTTTCTTAATTAGATTTAAATTTAAATTAATTTATATTTTTTATACAAAGAAGAATAATGTTTGCCTTTTTTGTTTTGTACAAAGTAAACATTAAGATAAATTAAACAGTCTAGACATGTTACTGTTACCCAGAATAACTGAGGAATGTCTCAACTGTAAATGTAAGAGCCGTAGCCCAAATGACTTTTATTAAATACGTCTTTGAAAAGAAACATCTCTCTGTTGCAGATCTTTTTTTTTACTTTATGTTCTTCTTACTGCACAGTTTATTTTATAACTGAGCAGTGAATTAAGAGAATGTGTATGAATTTACATTACTTTCATGTAGTCCAATGCTTTGTTTTATGTGATCTTTTTCAGTACAATTTAAGGCTTTTCTAATCAATAAAAGCAGCATCTGAAAATAGGAAAGCATGAGGCACAACTGCAAACTTATAAAAACAGGACTGTCTTCATATTGTATTCTATAAATCTGGTCCTTAAGACAGCGGTGAAAGGAAAGCCAAATAAAATCTTGTGTGAAGACATGTTGGGAGTTTTGCAAATATGGAAAAGAAGATACTCAGGTCATTACTGAACCTAGCAATGAAGATATCAATCCCTAGCTGAAACATATTAGCAGTTGCATTAAGTTGTAGGAATGCTTTTTGTTGGAAAGAAGTTCTGAATTAGGATTATAATTAGACTTGTATGAAGGGTTATAAGGAGGATTCTAAGAAGGATTTGGAAAGAGTGCATTAGGGTTGGATTAAGTATGAAGGAGGGTTGGAAGTATGGTTGGATGAAGGAGTAATTTAGGGTTGTAGTTAGGGTTGGAAGGAGGGTTTTAAGCAGCATCTGACTGAGAACTCTAGTCCTGGAGGTAATGTTTTCTGCACCTCTTTATGGTTATATTTTATGCCATTCCTGTTTTTTGCTTTAGACCAAATGAGCTAATTTCATTTCTTGTCTTAATGCTTTCCTGAATAACAGACAACATCAAAGAGTGATTTAAGCGAAACCTGATCAACTGCAGAATCAACAAGTTTCTTAGGTCAGCATTTTAGTTTGTCTAATAGATTTTTTTTTTTTTACATTTTGTTTCAAATTAGAAACAAAATGGTTGATTTGACTCTGTGAGGTCAAACCAACTATCAATAAATCCAAAAATACAATTCAAAATGATATGTTTATTACAGAAAGGTTTGTTATTTTTGAAGTAAATTATTCTTTTACTCAGGATTTTCCAATTCCAACCCAAAATGCATTTGATATTAACTTTACTTTTTAATGGTTTATATACACTAAATTATATTAGATGATAGAGAAATTCACAGAAAACACTGTGTGATGCATTTCACTGGAGCAGAACATGTCTCTGTCTCTTTGTGTTCAGCCTTTGCCATCTGCTTTCCTATTCTGATCACTCCAGGCACTGAGGCCTTTATTCCTTTCTCCTCTTACTCCATGTCCTTCTCCCCAATTTAAGTGACCTGTAAGACTTACACACGAAAATACACTTATTGTAAATAACCACATTTTAGAAGTATTTTAATGCATTTGGGAAATTTATAGTAATCAAATTGTTCCTGTAAAACAAGTTTACACAATTTGTCTGCTAAATATTGAATTTTAACAGTTTGAAGGAAATGTGATTTAACAGGAAAAATAAGGACGAACAGAGGACATTTGTTGAAGTTCACAGCTTCTATGTTTAGGTGATTATAGAGAACACATCTGGTATTCTGGTGGTCTAGACAGCTCCGCTACTGCTGGCCCGTGACTAAATTAATAACACTCAGACGCAGCAATTTATAAACCGGTTACACCTGGGATTTAAATTAGTGTACAATGTTGGCCTGCACATTTATTAAATCATCCAATTAACCATAATGCTGTATGTTAACACCGCTTCGTTTGGGAATGATGACTGAGTGTTTGGATGTTGTTTAACTGGGACAATGTCATTTCACCCCTAACGTCAGTTTTCAGGTGCAGTTTTATCCCGGAAGAGGGAGAAACTAATTCAATCTTTATTTATTTATTAAATTTTTTGTCTTCTTATGTTTAAATAAATTACAACTACAAAAATATCACATTAATAAATGTACTGGATGTTACCTGTCCCTTTTTATGTTATTAGATAAGTCCAAATTGCTCACACCACAATAATCAGCACACGTTTTCAGGCGTAAACGTATTAAATGACGTCTCTTAAAGCTCCCCAGTACGACGATTATCCAGACAGTGAACGCAACGCGGGAATGACGTACTTTGGTCGCCAAGGGAACCGTTGTAAATCACAGACCGCTGGCGTTGAAGTCGAAGTTTTTTGTTTCAGTCGTGATTCCTGGACGAAGGTACAACTAGAAATTTTATTGTATTTACTTAAAAACATTAATTGGGGAATAGCATAGCATTTTATAGCAAAGCAAGACACTTGCACATAATCTTTTGCTTTCAAAAAGCAAAAGATTATGTCCTGAAATTCATATATAGGTGAAAAAAACAGCGTCGTTCACGTCTATTAGGCTGGAAAGAATGTCAAAACAATTTCTAACAAGGCTTTGGGACTCCAGTGAACCACAGTGAGAGACATTATCCACATATCATGGAGAAAACTTGGAACAGTTGTGAACTTTCCCAGGAGTTTCCGGCTGAAAAAAAAAATGTTCCAAGAGTCTATGGTCGACTCATCGCAAAGGTCACATGATAACATCTAAGACAAAGCAGACACTTGCTTCAGTTCAGCTCAATGTTTATGGTCTAAATATTATAAAGAGATTAGGGAGAAAGAGCTTTTGGGTTAGATTTTTAAGGTAAAATATGATCCAAGCATAGCTTCACAACATATTAAGATTTTAAATGTTGTCTTGTCATATGATAGGCTATATATGTGTGTGTGTATATGTGTATATACACTGATCAAAAAAATAAAGGGAACTCTCAAATAACACATCCTAGATCTGAATGAATGAAATATTCTCATTGAATACTTTGTTAATGAATTTGATTTCCATTGATGATTTTTGTGTGATTTTGTTGTCAGCACATTCAACTTTGTACAGGACAAAGTATTCAATGAGAATATTTCATTCATTCAGATCTAGGATGTGTTATTTTTTATTTTTTTGTTTAAGACACCAGTGTATCTGAATTAAAACAATTCTGCAAAGAAGAGAGGCGAACAAAATTCCTTAGTGATGAAGAAAAATAATTCCCTGTCATTATGGATTTAATTATTTTTTACATGAATAAATTATATAATCATTTCAAAACTGCACATTATGTCTTTGTACTGAAATTTGTTTGATAATATGAAACAATTTGTTAGTATTTACAAGTCATCAAGAATAAATAAATAAATAAATAAACAGAAGAAATCTCCAAAAACTTTTGGCTGCAGGACATTTTTTAGATATTTATCCTTCCCTGGTTAAAACAATTAGGCTGCTTCTTATTCAATTGGATTCAGTTTCTTAAATGAAAGCTGGGAATCCATTATGATGCCTAAGTATTCGTACTCTTGTCCTGGTCTTAGTTTCAGCTGAATCTCTGCAACTGAAAATGTAAAATTCCTCACGTATAATCTGTACATCAGATGTTTTTTACTTCTGTGTCTTTACAACATGTTTACCCTCACAGCCATGTCCAACAGCTCTGAACAGAAAGATCAGCATTTGGGGAGTGACGTCCAAGGAGCGCAGCCTGCTGTTGAGGCTCCTCAGGAAGCAGATATCCCCACTGACTCCCCGGGCCAAGAAGAGAGTCTAAAGGAAGGAGAGGCACAGTCGCCGGGCTGTGTGAAGAAAAAAGAGAACACCTCCGGCGCTGCTTCTGTAGACTCTGAGGTCTTGAGGTCACAACAAGATCAGGCCAGAGATTATTCGTCACATGCAGGCACAAGAGAGGACACGGCTCCCACTGAAGCAGCTTATTCGCCTTCCGACTCTTTGTCAGAAACAGCCAAAGATGATTCTCAGAATGAATCCGACTCTTCATCTGATCAAGCAAATACGCAACTTTCTTTGAACAATTCTGACCATGAAGCTCTGGACACTGAAGCCCAGTTAGAGGTGGTGGGAGTTGTGGCCCAGCAGGACGACAGGTTGGGAGTTACAGTTAAAATGCACAAGAGGAAACTCCGAAAGGTGAAAACAGTCACCAAAAGCATGACATTAGTAAACCAGGCGTGGACACACACTTTTATTTGCTAATGCTTTGTATGTGTGCGTGGGTGTGTGCGCGCGTGTGTGTGTGTGTGTTGCTGTCTTACTTAGGGGTTGAAGAAGTTGTCAGGACTGAGTTGGACCAGCAGAGACCGCCTTGCGGTGTACAGTGACGTCTTTGATGATGTATGTGAAGGCTTGCCAGTATTTGGACGCATCCTGAGGGAAATCAAGGTTTTTCCATTTCCTCTGTACCCACTTGCACATTTTTAGCATGTGCCGTCAGATGTATTCGAGCCAAGAGAGAGTGAGTCCCCGGTGTAGCGAGCGCAAGTAGAGCAACCACCGGAACCTGGTCTTCATGCGTCAGGGAGCAGGACTTCTGAGGGCAGCCGCTCAGTCACTGCTCATTCACATGGAAACATATCATTTCATGGAAGTTTCTTTTTCCACATGACAGCATTGCACAACTCTGCATTTTAATGTTTCTGTTCAAATGGAAGCGATTGTTTCATTTACTGTCAAGGCTGACAGACGGATGACAAGAAGGCAAGAACTGGATGAAAATGTTCTCCGATCCAGCCAGGGTCAAAATACAAATATAAGCTCAGATAAAAACACAGGCACTAATATTTGGTCATAACTATCTTTCCAGATATTAGATGACTCTTCTTATCAGAATTGGTTGGTTTTCTGCTATAAAATTTAGCCTTAATGTTGATTGATTTGGTATATTCTGCCATGTTCTGCTAGAAAACTTGGAAGATAGCTTAAAAGGCAGGTATCTCAGTTACTGATCAAATATATGCAAATTTTTGAATTAGAGAAAAACGTAAAAAAAAAAAAAAAATCCTAAATTTTCTGGCATTTAACAAATTTTGGTAAATCTAACTAAGCTAAAACAAGAAAAGTTTGGACAATGAGATCAGACAATGATAAAAAAGTGTTTGCGTTTTCTTATTCAGTGTATGTAAACTTCTGGCAATTTCTTCTTGTAATTATAACAATTTTCTGCTTACAGCATATGTGGACAAATTAAGTCTGAATATTAAGTGAAATGTTTTTTTTTCTTCCAGACTGAATATGATTTATACATCAATCACTTAATGGACACCTGCTCTTCACAAGCTAGCATGGTAAATATAAATGCATATAATGTCACACTTGAAAATGTCCAAAATTACATGCTACACATGTTTTCTTTTATAAATAAATCAAAATTCATTTTTCTTGGTCAGGCACTTTCAAAAATAATGAAAAATATATTTGTATTTCTGAAGTATGGGGAACAAGAAGTTAAGATGAGGGAAAAACTGCTCAATGAAAGTGCAATACCCTGTAAAAGGATTCCTAACGTTCAAACATTTTTACATTTTACCACAAACTGCAGAATATCCAACTTGAGTTTTATGTGACCCACCAGAACAAGTTGAGTGTGCATGAATGGAAGGCTCTGTGTTTCTTTCAGTTGTCTTTTGAGTTGCTTTATTTGTTGCTGTTTATTTGTTGCTTTGCAGCCTCTGCAGCCATTTGTCAACAACATCGATGATATTAAAGTCAGTGATGAGGATGTGGAGGGTGCAGAAAAAGGGGTTTGTATTCTGGAAGAAGAGGCCAAAAGCGCTCTGAGGGAGAATAAATGGTACTGCAATGATATATTCAATAACAGGAGACCTGAAAATCATTTCTAGTATAACGCTTTCTATTCTCTTTTTTTTTTTTTTTTTTTTTCCAGCGCTCAAGATGAGCTTAAGAACTTTCCGGATGAATGCAGTAGCACAAAGAGTAAGTCTGATAACATTTGCATGTATCGTCATTGGTAAACCACCAATGATGATGCATGCAAATGCAACACATCTGCTGTATTACAGAGCCTCCTGCAAAGTATGCAGGAAGTTATTTTCAACATGCATTTTATCAAGTTCTCACATGCCCAAAATGTTCCCTTCATTTTATTGTATTGACACAAATAAAGAGAGAGTATCACTAAGAAAGCACTGCATTCATACCACCTGTGGTGGTGCATGTGTTCAAGCACAGACCCGTCATTATTCCCCTGTTTTGCATTGACGCACGTTGTCCCTTCTGTGTGTGGGCAGAGACATCCCTGTCCAGAAAAGAGGACAGCGGGATGCCCATCGACGACAGCAACATCGTCCAGCTCAGGAAACTTCAGGTTCTGAATGTGTTGGAGGAGATCCAACATCTAGAGGAGGACATCCATGTAAGGATGACAACTGCTGTTGCAACTGCAGCCATTGAACGAAGAATCAAAGCTCTACAGGTCCTAAAAGATAAAAGATCCACCATGTCCTTTTCTAAAACCTCTTGATTAGCACAACTAAGCATTTTGTGTACTTCCAGACAGAAACAATAGATCTGATTGTTTCAAATGATCGTCTGAGGACCCTTAGCAAGGCAGGGCTGCTTTTAGCATTTTACTTTTCTCTGACTATAAATTTATGTATAATTAAGACACAGCACAGTGTTTCACTCTGTGACATGTCCCTTTATTTTAAGGATCTGGAGAAAAAAATCACTTTGGTGTTGGACAGAGAGAAGCCAATAGAGGTTGTCAAACGGTATGTGGTATATTACATACATATGTCATGTTACTGGTTTGTTGCTTTTCTTTATAATCATCTTCTTCCTTGTGTTTCCCCCCAGGATGCTGTGGGAAGAAGTAGAAAGGGATCTCCAAATAAACAGCGAATAGTTTCAGTCATCAGCATCTTACAGTCAGTACATGCAGGATCCAAAATATCAGTAACAGAACGAAACAATAAACCCATCCTTTGCCTTCCACTTCACAAATACACACTTCTTGTTGCTTTTGCATCATGGGAAATTAGAATAAAATACATTAAATCTATTTTAAGATATGTCAAAAAATGTGTAAATATCCCAGGGTTGTGACTGCAGTGCTGTTTCTGCTTTTATATCAAACTTTGATCTTCTTCACATAAGTTTTAGAAATAGACATTTGGCACTTTCCATGTTATTTGAATAGCAGAAGCAGACACGTCTGTCAGTGTTATCAGCAAATTACACAATAAAAACACGAAGTTAACAAACTTGAATGCTGGCGCGTTTTTACCGATATACAATTTGCGTGGAAATGTGTGAACAACTGACAGCTGTACCTTGTGGCAGGAGTTTAATTTGCTTCACAAACACAAGAGGGCAGCAGAGGAGCGTGATAAAAGTCCAAAACTGGACAGATTTGAGGAATCGTCTAATTCTTTCAGTGGCTTTGCTCCGGTTCTGTTTATTAGTTTCTAGCTTTATTTCACTTCTGTTTGTTGTGGTTCTTTATTACTTACAATTAAAGATAAAACCAACATACTTCCCGTTTTCCCAATGGAAACTATAATTTTATGCTTGCCTCTGTTTATTTTCTGTGCTGAGTTGTCAGACTGTGACCTTTATCAAAACCAGTAAGGAGAGTTTGAGGTTTGTGATGTCTTGAGAAAGGTCACAGGGAGTGTGGGGGTGTTAAAAGAAATACAAAGAGCATTTTCCTCTAGTTTCCATGTGACTCGAATGGTAAAAATCTACTTAACACTTTGTGACTAAAAACTGCAATAAAAGTGATCAAAGATGTGTTTAAGAATGACGAAAAATGAGAGAATTGGCTGAATTTAAGTAACCTTTCTATGTGCTGATATGCTCAGACCTTTACCCCTGATATGACAGAGTGCCTTGCTGTCGACAAGAACCTAATCAAAGGTCAAAGTCTGCACTCAGGCTAACAGTCAGTGAGAACTAAGCTTTGTGATGTCCCTCACCGTCTGAGCTCTTGCTTCTTTTGAAACCTGATTGAAGACTGCTTGGACTGTAGCCAGCTGACGAACATGTTGCTCCGGACTGCGGCCCTGTTCCTCCTCTGTGCGTCCACAGGAATTTGCGCCACCTTGGGGTACTTCCAGACTGAAGCCTTGGAGGATGGGGAAGTTGCTGCTGTTGTTACTCAAGCTGCCCCTCTAGATAATGCTTTTGACGACAAAGTATTTGGAGCAGATAACTCAGGAGTAGACCTGCCTGAGGTCCAAGTCAAAGAGCCAGAAACAGACAAGGATAAGCACGATGGAGACTCTGCCGCTGTGGAAGGGTTTGCAAAGAAAGTAGTTACTCGGGATCAACCTCCACCTGAAGAGGAGGTCAATGAGATCAGGCCAGTCCAGACAAACAAAGCCTCCAATAAACTCCTGGCACAAGAAGAAGCAAGCAGCTGGAGCCTCAACTCCATCAGGGACAGTTTCCAGACGGTGCACGGATACTTCGACTCCCTAGTGGAGCTGGTTGGGGGACACAACGGTGTCTGTCAGTACCGCTGCCGATACGGTAAAGATGAATCTTGCACTTCCACTGCCGTCAGAGCTGTTGCCGATGTTTTTCCCTGAACAAAGAGTGTTTAGGAAAAGCACCACATATTTAAGTATTCCCCAAAATCTATCCTTAAGGTTTATTTTGATCATACATAGTCAAAATGATAGGCGTGGGTCCTTTCTGTTATGCAATCAGTACACAGGAGTTGCATCACATCTGGCAACAGAGATTTACAGTAGCTCTGTGATTGGGGTGTGTGTTTGATCACTAATGTTGTCTAACGAATCTCTGAGGTCTTGATGAATCATCTCTACTCAAGATCAGCTGCAGATGTTCTCAAACATATGTTGCATGACACCTGACAGAGATCTGTAACAAACGTCTGCAGCCTTCACAGAACATCTGTGTTCTTTCTTTTTCTTCCACAGGAGCACTCCCACTTCCTCGGCCCGGCTACAAGCATCAAGAACCCAACGGATGCAGCTCGTCTCTGGTGGGCTTCCAGGTGAATGCTGCTGTAGGTGGCCTGCTCATAGCACCATCAGCACCAACAATTATCCCAGTATTTTTCACCTTCAACGGCGTATTTTTGTAAAAAGGGAGAGAAAAATCTCTCATTTTGAGAGATTAGAGACACTTGTTTATTTAAATCAATATGACAGCATATTATGGCCATATGTTTGCATGTGTGCCATATGTTTGTGTGTGTATATATATATATATATATATATATATATATATATATATATATATATATATATATATATATATATATATATATATATATATATATATATATGAATACAAAAACTGAAGAGAAAAAAGCTACATGTTTTAGATTAATCTAAAACATGTTTTCTCAGAATTTTTTAGAGAAAGCATGGAATTTCTGAGTCTCAAAAGTTGAACATTTTAGACTTTTGAAGTTAAGAAATTTTCTAGAAAATGAAATAAAAATTTCTAAGTTTTTTTGGTGGAAATTTCATACACATAAGTAAACAACTTAAGAGCAGGTACAATGATCAATGATCTTGTACGATTGTTTTACATGACCACTTGGTACAGGCAGTTTCAGCTTTATGCACAGAAAACATCATGGAGAATCAATCCCCGTCAGAGTATCACCTATGACCTGGACATTGATGGCACAGCTGAACCATACAAATGGGATAATTCTCATGCTTACAGGATTAGGTGACTCTCAGAAAATCTTGCCGACTTCTGATCACTTCAATAAGTGAAATGTTACCTTATGTCAAAACTTTGTCAGAGAAAATGTTAAATGTATTCATCTTGATTATGACACAACATGGATTACCTGTTCAGTTTGTTGAACATTAAGCAGAATGAAAATGAAATTTCACCATTTTAAAAATTGATGGGCAAAAATAAATATAACAGGGTTTTCTTGACACCATTAGTCAACGAAAAACCCTTGTGTGACCTCTGGTAACCAAAACAGTGCATTGGTGAACCAAGTTGACATATCGCTCTCTTTTACACCAGCTTGACATGGGAATCCCTGCTATGACAAGGTGCTGCAACCAGCTGGATGTGTGCTACGACACTTGCGGTGTGATCAAGTACGACTGTGATGCCAAGTTTCGCTCGTGCCTCCATGACATCTGCTCTGACCTGAAGAAGAGTCTGGGGTTTGTGTCCAAAGTGCAAGGTGAGATTTTTGGTTTTGTTTATTAAAATAACCACCAGGTCATTTTAATAACCAGGAAGGAGTTAGAAAAATCATTCATGTATTTTCCTTCCATCAGCTTGTGAATCAATGGCAGATGCCCTCTACAACACAGTGTGGACTCTGGGCTGCAGGCCTTACATGAACAGCCAGAGGGCATCGTGTATTTGCGAGGGAGAAGAGAGAGATGAACTGTAACACAGAACACTGTGGTCCACTCCTCTGTATATTTCGAAGATGACAGAGTCATGGACATTTCCACATATTACAAGAAGAGAAGACACTTCTCAAGAGAGTCCTCTTAAAGGAGTAGTTCAGAATTTATGAAGTGGAGTTCAGCTGAGAGGCTATGAGCAGTTAATAGCTTTGGGCGTCTAATCTGAATTTTGCATGAATTCAGATTAAATGATGCTAACAGGTAACCTGAAAACAGCCAAGACCAAACCAGAAAAATGTATCTCATGAAACAATTTCAGTCTCCAAAGCTATTGCTATTTGATGAAACTCTTAGTAGTTCCCGTTTTTGAAAGTTGTGTTAAAGCCTCAGCGACGTGGAATGCTAACGGCTAGCTACCAGGCTGCTATTATTTTAGCTGAACAATTTAAACTAAAAATGCTTCTATCAGTGCGATGTAATGCTATTCAAACTTTCACAGGCAGCAATGAGAGTTAAGCAGGCAAGATATTAACTGCTTATAACAGAATCATGGAAAAATCTGAACTATCTCTTTAAGATTCAGAAATGAGGAAATTAAAAAGATGTAAATGGGGAATTCAGTGATTCAGAAGATTTATTAATACAGGGTCCAAACAGACATTGTCAGTCTGAAGATGGCCTTTAGCGTTTGAATTAATTGCTTATGCATATTTACCTCCTCATTGTAGGTCAAATTTGGGTTTCTATGACTCCATTACCATAAATTACTTGATGACTCCAAACAAAACACCTGATATGAAGATGAGAAGAATATTTTGGTGGGATTAATGTCCTCTCCATTGAAATTTCAAGATTATAATAGGAGTGCAAGCGGCACAATGTCTGTGCTGCCATCTAAAATTTGTCAGAGATCTACAATACCAAGTCGAATGCCTACTACAGCACATAGTTTATGCAAGTTAATTTTTACTTTCCGTCTAATTTGAGCTTAAATGACACTTCCAGAATGATGAGCCATGTGCATCATTACCGACACGTTTCTCTGCTGGCCCTCAATAATGTCTAATATACATCCAGTGCTTTGATTAAGCTCAGCAAATGAGTCAGAATGGATCAGCGGACAGGCCGTGTGTTGTTTTCCAAGTTAATGATGGTATGAAATTTAAACTAGTCTGAGTCTCAAAGCTGCAATCGATCCAGAGAAAATGTCCTTACAATGGCATCCTGATAAACATCTTCTGTGCTGTGGGCCCAGCCATCAGGTTTGTAATGGGATTGTCTATCATTATAATGTCAGTAATACAACTGTGAGACTGACGCTTGGAAGAATATGTGTATTTATGTGTGTAAGACTTTAAAGGGACAGTGCAATGGACTGTATATCTGCATCTATTTGGTGCTTTAACTACCAAATAAACTGAAAGGGTCACCTCAATTGCAACAGTAATTTATGTGCTGGCATATTTGCTGCTGGTTGTTTTAGAGACACTCGCCTAAGGCAGAATGTATATAGGTCCTGTGTTCAATGTTTGCTTTTGCTGATCGTTTCTAATCTGAATCTCCCGTCGTGCACGTCCACGGCAGCGCTGGGCGCAGCGGGTGTCTCCTGGCCCACACACCAACACCCGACAGTGGAGGAACACTTGCTGCAGAAACAGGAAGCCATATTGTTTTTGAGGCAAATGGCACCTTATACCAGTGATTCATTGCAGTCTGTTTCTACAGTACAGGGCAACTCACACATTCACCAGCTGGCTCCCAGCATGCTAGATTTACTTACTTGGCTGTCCTTGCCAATGAACTTGAAGACGGGGACATGGTAATGCTTGGAGAGCTGGTCCTTTGATGAATACTGTGTCACTGTTTCATCTGAGATGCATCTGAGTGAGAAAAACAGTGGATGTTTGGCCACAGCACCTGCTCATCCATATGTGTTTTTAAAGGCAGTTCATCAGCATCAGCTGTCCTAATTTAGAGAAACCCACAGATAGCAAATAAACAAAGAATTTGCTGAAAGAAACAGGGAAAATAACCAGAGGATCAAGTGAAAAGGAATGAGAGAGAAATTAATAAATACTGGGAGTGTGAATGTTGGAACAATGAACTAGGTTGATTGGTTACAGGTTGCAGGTGCGGGGTGGAAAGAGAGAGAGACAAAGGCATGCACAGGGGCCAAGAAAAATAAATGTAGCATTAAAGAATGACTAAACATAATAAATCTGATGATCAAACCACATTACCAGACAAAAGAATTAAACATGGTAAACTAGAATCACTAAGAAAGACTGAAGGAAGTTAAAACAGTCACAAGGACGATCTAATCAAAGAAAGACAGAAAAACAATGAAACCAGATTCTTTTTTTCTGGACTACTTTTTGTCTTGGAATGAATGGAATATTTTAGGAGTGAATCAAACCCCCAATGCAAGTCAAAACAACCCAAGATCCTAATCTAATCTGGTTAACATCTTCTGTGATTGTACATTTATGGCATGTTTTATTATCCCATTGAAGAATCCAACTACAGCCCATTTTTAACTTTTTACTAGACGCCACTAGATTTTCATAATAATTTAAGATACAGCATTTGGAAGAAAGAAAAAGCCTCCAGAATCACAGATCCTTCCTCATGTGGTACTTTCACACATATTTATTTTTCACTCCAAATCCACACAGGTGTGTTTGTTGCTGAAAAGCTCAAACTTTTTCTCAGATGACCCAAACACAGAGATGCAATTACACTCCCATTAGAGTTTAGGAATCGACAAACATTTAAATTTATGATGGTGAGACAGAAAACGCTTTGTTACTGAGACTTGTTAATTCTAAGATGCTCTTTGCTGCATTTCTCCAACTGTAAACTCAGTGTAAGAGGATGATGCTCCAAAAACACACACAACTATATATTTTTTAGGCTTTTTGCACATATGTAGGGTTCCAGTAAATTATTAGCATTTTAAGTAACCATAAATCTAATTGAATTATTCAGCTGTCCTGCTGGTGCCAGTACAGCAGCAAAAGGAGAATTCACAGTTAAACATAAAAGTCATAGGACTTTAAATTTTTCTAGTTCCAGCTTTCATGTTTTCACTCCACATTCGCCAGTCTGTGGTGGTGGGTGCCTTTCATTTGACATCGCTTTGAAGAAGTTTGGATTTTTTGTCCTGCAGCTGTCTGGTATCCAGTGAGGTCTTGGTGAAACTACAGTCGATTCTGCGACTCTTGCAAGACTAAATGTAAAATCTGATCGGAACCCAAATCAGCTGTTTTCAGCATGTTCTCCTTTAAAAACAGCTGATTTTCTATTTCCTGTTTTCACAGATTTTATTTTTTCAAATTATTTTTCTTTGTTTTTCAAACTTATTCAGATTTTAAATTAAAATCTGAATAAGTAAAATATAAAAAAATCTGAAAACTAATTTGAAGAAAATAAAATAGTGAACTGAATTAATGCAGTTTGAAATATTGCTTAAACGATATACATTACTCTCAAAATGAATTTTTTGATAAAGAAGGGTTGCAAAATTTCATTTTTGAAGAGCATTTTTTTCTTTGTTCTTTTCTTGCAGTAATATTAAAACAATTTCTGTTTCAATTTGCCTTTAAATTACTGTTTGAGGTTTGACTAATTCAAGTTGAATAACATAAATTTGGTTTCTTTGACATAATATTGTTGTGAATTAATAAATATAGAATATAATTTTTTTTTTTTTCTGTGAAGTAATTTCTTTGGAAAAAAAATCATGCACAACAAAACAATACATATGGATGAAACACGTAGTTTAAGTCTTTAACTGTTTCAGGCTAAATAAATAATAAACAGATTGAATATTCACCCATCTTTGATGAGGTAATACTTCAGGGCCTGGTCGGCTTTGGGTCCTGGAGTAGCGAAACAGCTCTCCACCAGGACCGAGAGGCCCTCCACTCTCTCCTTTGGTTCCACCCCAAAGAACAGCGAGTCGTGGAGATGGAGCTGCGGCGGGCTGCGGTAGGGCTCAGAGAACTCTGCATTCTTGAACAGCTCCAAGTTAAACCCAAAGATGCCCTGGCTGTGGCTCTCCAGCTCCAAGGCCGAGCCCTGCAGATTTGCCTGGTACCCGTCCGACACCTGGTACTCCCTGGGGAACTCACATGTCACTGGGAGCAATAACTTGCCGGTTCGGACTATTAAGTCCCTGCTGCTGCCGGGCATGCTCTTGGGCAGACCCGTCACCAGGTTGGTCCCAACTATCTTGCTTTCTGTCACCTGGGAGAAAACATTTCTTTTAGCCTTCACCTTTCACCTTTTGACCCTGTTTACTCTCAGAGTGTAAAACAAAGTAGCTGACCTTCACTACTGTGCCACAGGTTTTGAGGCTGAAGCTCAGGTTGATGTGGGTGCCATTGGAGACTCCTTGGCAGGAAGAGTTTGACAGCGAAAGCTCCAGACCTCCAACAAGGTCTTTAGGAACTGACACCGCAATCGAGCTGGGATCACACCGGACTGGCACTGGGTGAGAATGAGAGGAATCGTATTCTCTTACTGGTGAACTTACTGGGTACTTTTACATGCTGGACTGCTTTATGACATGACATGCAATACTTTACAGTATTCATAGGACTTATCGGGCCCTTTCCTCAAACTTATTAGGAACTTGTCCAGAAACAAAACAGCTTAATGTGGCTGTTGTAATATTTTCTTTAAAATGGTAAAGTTGTTAAAGAAGAGCTGTTATAAAAACAATCCCAGATTGAATGTAACTGTTATTGTCGTTGGATATGCTTTTTATTTGTTAGACCCCTGGAGATAAATAAAATCATGTGTCTACTCTTTATGTAAAACATCTACCTGCTTCACACACAGACACCCACCCTGGCATGTGCTTTTATCTTCTCCCAGCTCCAGCCCGCGGGGACAGCTGCACTGATAGGAGTTTCGCATCTGGGTGCAGACGTGGCTGCATCCTCCGTTGTTGACGTGACAACCTGCAATCTCTACAGAGGACAAGGAACAGGGAAAGGAGTGAGAATGCAAAGCTGGTTCCTGTTTCATTACCTCAGTTTGGACTCTCATATACCTCTGCAGTTGCGTCCGTCCTCATCCAGCACGCGTCCTCGTCCACACTCACAACGCCACGAACCCTTGGTGTTCACACACGCCTCGGCACAGCCGCCATTCTCTTTATCACACTCATTTACATCTGAACACAGGAGACGCAGAGCCTACAGTCAGATACTATCATCAGATGAGTCTTGTTTTAATCCACCAGGCCGCAGATGGGTGGAGTTTATCACCTCCAGGCAATACATTTTCATTTTTCATAGATGATGATCGATGGGCTTTAAAATGGAGCTTATAACGCTGAGAGGAGCCCGGTGAAGAAATAATGACGGGATGAAATAAGAGTGAAGAGTACTGTGGGAGTGCAGGAGAGAGTGGACGGAGTGAGCATGGAGAAAGTCATTTCCAGAAAGCCTGATTGGGTTTATCAGTGACTGATGAGATAATGGCAGTTTAGGTTTATGGGCTCCCACACATTGGACAGATGCATAAACCTTCTGCATGACATCAGAGGACATTACACTCATTCATCATTTTTAATAGAGACTCTGACCTTATTCAAACTTTTAAATGGATGTGTCGGAAAAGTTGTCAGTTTTTATTATGTAAACAGACTTGATTGGCACGGCTTTTAATCCCAGTTATTTACTGAGAACAACCAAGAGAATTAGAAAACGTAAATACTTTTCAAACATTGTTATTTTGGGTTACTCTTAGCAAAGTTTTAGCACTTTTAAAAATGCAGATTTTTGATTTGCATTTCTGGTAATGCATTTTAAAAATGGTTAAAAACCCTTTACTTCCCTGTCCTTTTACTATGCTAAACGAAAACAGGAACAGGATGTAAGAAAATAGAAGGTACTGTATGTGTTTCCTTGTATTATAATGCTGTCAGTTTTGATGTAAATATTATGTGAAATAAGTACATACACCATTTAATTTGAAGCTAAGGTTCTGGCATAATTCTGGCTCAACATTTGGCAAATTTTCTTATCATCATTAGTTGAGTATTAGTTGAGCTGTTTTAAATAGTTTTACCTTTGCATGACTGTCTTGGGTTATTCCAGTAGTTTCATCTCAGCTTGTTTAAGATATTCCAAAATTATAATTTATGATCTGAAGCCAATCATAATCTGGAACAGCAGTGAACCCACTTTAACTTAAACAATAAGCAGAAGTTTTGCAGGGATAAAGCATGAAAACACATCAATAATGCCTTATCATAATCCAAATTGCTAATGGACATTAGGGGTGTAAGTATATTAGCCTGCATGTTTAATCTTAGCTTGCTTGTGTTACAGAAACTCCCTGTTTCACAAAAATGTCTGTTTTTAAGAATCATAAAAGTTGTTACTTTGTTATTACTTTGTGGGTAAAAAACAGTTTTAATAAAACATCAAAAGCTCAAAATCAATATGCCATTCATTCGTATGACGAGTGCTTTTGAACATCTGACCATAACTTCAGTTCATAACGTAATACTTATACTTTTCTGTTCAGGGATGAAAGGAAAATAAAACAAACCAAAATGTCTCGGCAGCCCTTTAAAAATGAATAAAAGCAGAAGTTTCTTTTTTGCAGGAATGATGGATTAAAAAGACTCGCCAACGTTATTTAAAACCAGTTTTTATTTTCTCATTTATCTTATTCTATTTACTCTACTTTTCAAGTGAAGAGAGAAATTGCCCACTTGAGATGACCATTAAGTATAGTCAACACAGAGAAACAAGCAGCTCGTTCAAAAACATAGAGGAGGTTTGTCAAAACAAGTGGGAGCTCAACCAGAATTCAATATGATTGATTGACTTGTTATTGTTTTTCCTCAAACATTTCCTGTTCATCTGTTGTCAGTGTTCCCTGCTTTATCGCTGCCTTCTGCACAGTTTATCTCTTCCTCCCCCCTGCGCCTGTCTCACCCAAGCACGTCTGTCCGTCTGGTCCCAGGACAGTTCCCGCTGCACAGCGGCACTCAGGCTCTGGACATCCGGGACTTTTGCAGTCCACCTCATCACAGATATCATAGAAATCTGCACAAAACAGAAAAATAAGATAAGCCAAAATGAAAATGCCTCCTAAACAAACGGGGAAAAAAAAGTTATTTACATATTTGTTAAACTGTCACTCTGTTATGAAAGTATGAGACAGATCAATTGTGAAAAAATCGAACTCCTTTGCCTTATCCTACCCAGTACTCCCAGTGCTATCTACAGAACCAACCAATCAGAGCCAGGAGGAGGGTCTTAGCGCTGTCAATCATTCTTGTGTAACACTGCTCACACTCTCTCCTCTGCTCTCTGCTATGCTCCAGCTCCTTCATAGCTAATCTGCCATGAATGCTCAAGCTAGTTATTGTGGCTAATGATGACAGCAAATAAACAGTTTTCTTGTAACTGGAAGACGTTTCACTTTGAGCAGCGTATACACAAGCATGCTAAGCCCTAATTCTAGCTCTTGTGTTTAACCAGGAGTGACACATTTCTTGAAAGGGCAATAGGAGCTCAGGGAGGAGGTGGAGAAACTTCATTTTATTCAGATTATCCGTCACGTATACATGTTATATGTTTAACATGTAAAACTGTTAAACATGTTTAAAAAAACTACTTTTTCTAAAAGATACATTGTATCTGTAAGGAATCCGAACAACATCTGAGATGTTCTCTTACGGCCACAGTAAACATGGAAGCAGACAGAAGGCCTGGGCAGGCGGTAGACAAAGTATCCTCCAGGACAGGCCTTCACATCAATGCTGGCGTTCCACTGGCAGCAGTTGTCCTTGAAGCTGGCGCAGACTGGCAGCGTCACAATCCCCTCATGGAGCTGCGGGTGGGTGCCGTTGAGCCAGACGGGGGCGTGGGTGCCGCAGTGGTTCTCAGAGATACAGAAGGTAGGCATCGCGTCCCCGGCCATGCCAGTGAAGCGGTACCACTCCCCAGACATGTGGCTGTCACACAGGGGCACGCTGGACGACCGGTTGACGTGGAAGTCCGAGTTCCTCCAGGGTTCGTTCAAGCTGATGTAGGCAGAGCAGGGGTCAAGAGCTGAGAAGAGAGGGTTTGCAACATCAGAAACACACCAAGAGTGAGCAGAAACTTTGAAAGACTTAATCACAGTCTGAAATATTACTGTCTAAAGCAACATGTGCCTCAAGATAAAATATCAAAGATGAGCTTTTACACTTCCCAGAACAGGCTAGAATGTTTTGTCTGTGCTATTCAAAACATGTTCAGCCCATACAGCCGTAAAACCAGCTGACCAAATACCGAGCTTTGCTTGCTAAATAGCAAGCAGAACTCTGCTGGGGTTGCTAGGTAACAGGCTGGTGTTTTGTTGGGTTTCTAGGTGAGGAGCCATGCCTGCTGACTTGTGACGTTATATTCAGAAGGTTTTTGAAATGGCTCGTTTTCCAGACACCAAAAAAACACATTAAGTTAACGCAAAAACTGGGAGGGTGTTTATTTTTGGGGGCTGATGTTAGCAGAAACCCAAACAGAAGAACAAAAATGTGGAAAATGTGGAAGAAAAACAAAAAAATTTGAAAATGAGCAAAGTTGGCAAATTACACTGATGTTGGTATCGGATTTGAAGCTTTTTAAATTCAACTGCATCTAATTATCTGTTCTTGAAATACATTAACTGGTCAAAATCCAAACTTCTTCACTGTATCAGTGATTTGATTTGATTTAAAATACAATCATAGATTTGTGGCAGTATATTGTCACCTGTTTTGTTAGGACCACCTGTGAAAAGCACAATATGAGCGAAATCATTTCACACTAATTGCAAATTTTCAAAACACAGTTGTGATTTGTTGAAAAAAATGACAGTAAAATGAAGTTCTTGTCTCTCTCAATAGTATTTTTTAAAATCTATTTAGGGTATATCTATATGATGGATTCATTTCAGGCCTGTTTATATCTTTATATCAGGAAGGTGCATGATGCTTGTCCTTTACTGTTAATCTGAACTTTAAAGACAGCTCTGATGTTTTGCTGTCAGCATGTGGTGGATTCTCAGTCCATCCTGTAGAGATTGATACATTTATAGATAAATACATTTATCAAAATATTTTGTTTTCTGTGATGCTCCCTATTCCATGTAGTATCAAAGCTGCCATATTTGCATTCTCTGAGTTTTGGACTGTCCTTGAGGTTTCCGCATTAACATAATGCAGAGCAGCCGACCCGGTTTGAGTACAGTCAGGGCTTCTGGAGGCTCAGGCTCATTTTTCACCACCTTCCATCAGAGAGGCAGAATTTGACTCCCAGAAACTCAAAAACAGACTCATGCTGCTCACTCCTTACAGCCATTAGCTTTCACTCTTGGTTGATCCTTATGATCTTTCCCTCAGCTTGGCTCTCTAACACTTTCCAAAGGCAATTTTCCAGTGCTGTGAGTTCTGGGGGCCACAGCCATACTTTAATTCAGCTCCATTACAGTTAGATGGAGGCCGACATTTTGGAAATCAAATCTGTATTAGTGAGAAAATATGTCACTTTAATTTAGTTTAATGTAAAACTAGATTAGACTCTTAGCTATGATGTTCTCTCCATTAATTACACCCGAATCTTAATAGATTTGAATATATTTGTTCATGTACTTCAGGAAGTCACTTTAAAATGTAAAACTCATGTATTATATAGATCCATTATTGGCAGGGTGATGAGTTTCAAGAGTTTATTCTTATTAAATTAGACAATTACTGCTAGCAGTGAATAAAAACCAGAAAAACTGCATTAAGAAAATCAAAATGTTGCATAAAACAAATAAAAACACAGTTTAGATTGACATGGGGAAGGCCCATGGTTTTCATGGAAAGTGGAGTGGGAAAAAAAAATCCTTTGCACAAACAACAAGGAATGAATGTTTAATAAACTCTTTATTGGTTACTTTGTACGTAATTCATGACCATGTCTGAGTTTCACTGTTTGAATTGAAATACTGAAATAAATCACAATTTCAACATTTTATTCCCCTCTGTTCTTTTCTATTCTGTCTTATTTAAATTCATTGGCATGCACCTGTAGTCTAGAACAGGTTTTAGAGTATCTGCTTTGTCATTAGCAAACATTAAAACTCCCTCTAAACGATCTGTCCTGCTCGTTTGGATCCAACCAAGATAAACGGAAACACGGGGTCATGTGTGCCTGAGGTAAAAGCCAATGAGCTGTCAACACACAACTCTGTATTCTGAAACATCTGTCTGTTTTCAGTTGTTTAGCTGGGAAAAAAAAGTGGAAGCTATAAACAAAGTGCAGAAGAATAGTCAATAGTTTCTCTCCACTCCATGTCCTCTCAGCACAGTAATTAAGAGGCAGATGCAAAACGAAGACGACATGACAAGCATGGGTAATGCGGGCGAGAGTGAGGCTGTTAGTGAGTTTGAAGGAATGGAGAAACAGCAGGAGGTTGATCTGCTCAACATCCTCAGAGACAAGATGGAGGCAGGAAACAGGTGAGCTGGTAACACTTCACCGACAATCAGCTCACTCAATTTTATCTTAAGTATTTACAGTATTCAATAAATTAGAGCAGCTGTACATCCTGATGAGTCTTGTTTGTCAGATTTAAAGTAGCTTTTGAAAATTGATCATCTTTAAAAAGGTACGAAATATGATTTTCATTATGCCCAAACGTCATTGGTCTGACATAATAGTTTAATTTCAAATATGTTTTTATGACCTGCAAGTGGAGAAACATGATGATTAACAGAAATAAAGGCTTTCAAACATTTGTCTGTGTGTCATTAGGTGGGAATTGGGATTTTTTGCTGTAACCTGGTGCCGTCCAATATTAATAGTCTAAATAAATAAACAGTAACAGAATACACACGGCTGGCACTCTTTTCAGATTTTTATCTGCAATTTAAAAATTGAAAACAATTTATCTCTTTAACACCCAACGTATAGCAGCTCTGTGATACTTTATGTTGGTCTGTCACATAAAAAGACATGAAAGGGTTACTACGGTTACAGATACATTTTGTAATGTGTGGATTTAATTCAAATTACTTTCACTACTATGTAAAGTTTGCCAATTAATATTTTTTAGTTTCTGATAGAAAAAGTGAATTCTGTGATGTTTGTTCCTTTCAGAAGGAGTAAACATGAAAACAAACTTTTATGGGATAAACATGCAGCTTTTTCTGTCAGACAGTTCATCTCATCTTTCGCCACGGGCAATAAAAATACCCACAACATTAACAGCAAATTTTTCCTCTGGTGGAGACATACGACTGACCCAAAGCTCTCCAGCTCCAGCTGCACAGAAGCGACTGAGCGCTGACTCATGAGGACGAATGCTAATGTGAGCGTTAAATCTTCCAGATGGGGGCTGAACAACTGAGCGTGGATGAGTCTGAGTAGTGTTTATTTTTGCCTTATTTATGTATTTGTACCTTATTTTTAGTTATTAATACTATAAAGCTGAAGAAGATTGCTGTGATTTTATAGCATGTGTATTAAAACCATTTACTTCAGTTCTGGTATTCCTGGAAGAAATGTTCGTCTGTTATGTGGATGATAATCTCTGGGTTTATTTCACTCAAAAGAAAGGACTGGAAAATGTGTCATCAGAAATACTGAGATGGTTATTTTGTAAAAAAAAAAAAACCTCAATGCATAACTAGGATAAAATAATTATTTTTCCCCTTCACTGTCTGACAATAAATCGATAATTTTTCTGCTTTAAACCAGTCAAAACTAAAACTGTTTCTATTTATTAGGAAGAGAAGAGAGAGATTGTTCTACTGCTTTACATTCACAAAGTTTACTAAACAGTTTGAGAAAACCCAGACATGCAACCTTCATCATTTCAGAGCGTTTTATAGAAACACAATGAGAATGAAAAGCCATTGGGTTTTTATGTGCAAAATGTGTGAATTAAAGCCAGAACATATTGTTTCAATATCCACAGTAAAATGAGAAAGCACCGCTGCTCAGCAAAGAGCAGTGGTTTCATTACATCAAACCCTAAATAAAAAGCCAGATTACAGGGTTTTTTCTTGCGCTGAAGGATAAAGAGCTCGATCTTGGAAGCAAATCATGAGGTTTGATGAAACCAAACTGGACGTATTTGGCCTTAGTGACTGTTACAAATTGTTTAAAGGAAGTGGATTGCAAGTATGACATCAGAATCTTAACAGTGAAATAAAATGTAGGTGGCATCATGTTGTGTTGGTGTTTTGCTGCATAACTGATTGATGGACTTCAGAAAACAAGATGGCATCATGAGAAAAGAGGATTATATAGAAATATTAAAGAAATATCACAAGTTGTGAGTAAGGTTATCTTTGGTATAACCATAAATATGTCACTAAATTATGTGCAAAGTTGCTCACATTAGAGAAAAATAACGAGTTTATAAAGTGCATGTAAATGTCTGGTTTCAAATCCACATGTAGCAAATATTGATCCACTGGCCACTTTATAAAGGTTGCACATCTCAGACAATAGAAGATAAATTTACCATAAGACTAGAGAAACCATGTAATGTAGTTTTGCAGCAGAAGAAATGACTGAAACACAGCCGGTAAGATATAAACTCTTCACAGCATGTTAAACGTCTGGACAATAATTGGTGTATAAATACATGAACAATTCACTCACCTACACCTGCAAGTCCAAGAACCTCCTGCAGAAGATTGAGAATAACCAAGAGCATCATGGTGGATCGTTTTATCTGAGTTCTTCACTTAAATAAGTTTACTTCTCATGTCTGTTTTAAATAGCTGCCTCTTATCTGTGTCATATTGGAAAGCCTCTTTCCAACCTTGAACTCTTGAACTTCACTGGCCAAATCCTCAGGCGAGAGCATCCTCCCATTGTTAGTCGTCTGTCCTCCTTCCTTCGTTTACACTATTTATTTATTTGCTGTTGTGTGGGGATGATTGGAGTGATTGGTTTAGCATAATGGATTGTGCAGTGCTGTAAAAACTACACTGTAAAAGATTTGAAAGTGGTTGAATTTGAAAATGATGCAAGTAAAATTAACTCGAAACTCAAAAATTAAACTTTATCAACTTGATTCAGTAAGAGACCCTAAAGCTGATCTTGAACTGCTAGTTGTTATAACTTCCTGTTGTGATATTATGCAAGAAAACGTTCACTCACAATGTCAAGCTAAAATAGTTATTGTTTTAAATTATTAGAATTAAAATTCTTGACTCATCTGAACAAAATATCCAATAATGTGTGTCATGAAACATCACAATTAATTATTTATAAACCTTTATTTTGAACTATGTGAGGACATTGTTCTCAACCACTGAATTAAAATGGATATTTGCTTTGAAAACACACAAGAGGCACATGGACATTTCTTTGAGAAGTTAGTAAACACAACATAATGTGGCTCAAATGTTTTGTTTCTGATTTGTTAGTCTTTTATTGCTTCTTTGTCACACCTTTTTTTAAAGATGATTTATGTTATTACCAAAGATAACCAGAGCAAATAAAAGGAGGTTTCAAAAGGTGATTGCCCCTGTCTGTGGCACCAGCCACATCCAGCAGCTCCAATCAAGATCGGTTTAAGATCAGCCCACAGCATATCAATCAGATTTAAGTCCATACTTTGACTAGGCTAATTCAAAACCTTTGTTATATTCCCATTTACAGCAGGATTTGCTGCTGGCGTGTTTTGGAAAATGTTTGAGTTGAACAGAGATCCAAACATTGTCCTTTAGGAAGCAGGTTGACCAACATTGACTATCTCAAAGTTTTCCAAAATATAAAATTTTCTGTTTATGTAATGAATTAAATATACTTATTGCTCATTAGCTAACTTTGTTAACCAAATATTATGAGGATTTATCCGTCTTAATTTTGCTCCTGTGGCTCAAATGTTTATCTTCCAGTAAAACCAGGTGCTAATAAAAACCAGAGGAAATCATGGATTTCTATAAACATCAGCTGCACAATAAAAACAGAGACTCTCACTGGGACCATTAGCTCCAAAACCTGGATAAGGATTTTATTGATAATTGAATTACATTTCTCTTTTATACATATTTCATAAATGATACAGGATTTTACATTTTCTTTCATTCTTTATTTATTTTTTGTTTTGCCAACATTACAGCATCATGTCAACTGAAGCAAACAAAAACAACAGAGTAGAATAGGTCCGAATGAAATACATGATCCATTCAATCCTATGATCTGCTTCAATCTTAATCATGTCCAAATAAAAATCAATCACAAAAATCTGAAGCTCAACCCACATCAAAAAAATGTAGATATAATGATACTTTGGAGAAAACAAAAGGCGAGGATGGGTGAAAAGAAAAGATGGAGGTGTTCCCAAATGATTTTAAAGCATAAACCTGTCGTCTCTCCTTCAGCACAGAGGCTCTCAGGCCTTCGTTGTTGGGATTTTTCACTTATTGGAGAACGAGGACACACAGTCAGGACCAGGATACTGGGAATACACAAGATAAAAATGGACTGGATTTAAGCAGTTGGTTGGCTGGGACTTGGATGACGTCTGGCAGGCTGGACTTTAAAGACGCAGCACCGCCTGCTGTCCCTTTTTACAACTAGGAATCTCTACAAACGACGTTCCTTAAATTATCTTTGCACGTATTTGAATAAATCATCTTTTTTTTTTTTTTTTTTTAGATAAGTTTCCATGTAAACATACATTCATGCAACACCCTCTTTAGCATAAGTTTCCCTATATTTGATATAGTTTGTTTAGAAAAAAAATAAAGACAAACAAAAGGCAGTAAACGGTGGATGGTACAATTTGAACAAAAAACCAAAACAAAAACAGAGAAAGTGATTACGGACAGAGAAACAGCAGAGGGGAGGAACCAGACCACAAACAGCCGACTATTTCAGGATCTGCGTGTATTGTGTGTGAAAACAGATATATTCAGGAAACATCAACTCTTACTTGTACCGACAAGCAACAAAAGAATCACAGATGCAGAAACCTTACATTTTTGCACCGTTTAAACATTTTTAAATGTATTTCCACTTCCCAAACAAACCCGTCTCTGCCTTTCTTTGTCTTTGATTGATTCAGCCTACCACTGCTGTTTGTTTAACTCTAAGATCTCAATACAGATTACGTCATTTATTATCCAAAAGGCACAATTTCTCTAAGCAATAACACACACAAACACACACAATGCACCAGATAAGGCCCTATCCTGTCTTTAAATTTGCAAGGCTAATTTCGAGCCCAAAGCATGCAATTTAATATGAAAGATCTGCTGCCCAGCAGGACTCAAGCTCAGGATGGTCCTGAACTCCATGCAGGAGGATGTTGAGGGACGGCGCCTCCCCACTGCACAGGCCGAGAGACGGCAGCTCAAAGTCAGAAACAACTGGCTTTGTCTTTGGAGCAAAATGAAATGATTAAAAAAAATGGGGTTTGGACCACTAGGGGGCTCACTTTGTACTTTTGTCAAATCGCATCCAATATTCCTATGAAGAGTTACTCAAGCCATTTCTTCATGCCAAAAAAACATAATTTTTTTTTTATCACTTCACAAAGTATTTACATAAATTATAGAGATAAACGCGCATATAACAGTCAAATCTCACAGATAATGTTATATATTTTGTGAAAACTTCTAATTACACCATATTTCCCCTCGTTTAGGTTCTGATCCCTTTTTGAACCAGTTGACTTACATGGAAAAGATCAGAGTTTGACTCCCGATCATAGCAAGATAACCCTGATCAGCCATCTGCTGGTAGATATCAGTTATTGGAGTCAGACAACCAGTAGAACATGAGCAGATAAGAAACGTTCAAGAGGGCCCCGTCCAATGGCGGATGGTACCAAACGACTGAAAGTATGAAGGGATAAAATGGCGAAGGGAACAAAATGCCGAGCCGCCCTGCTGGGGCCGACAACCGGACCCTGAACAGAAAACTCTGCCGCTCTGAAAGAAGTTCATGGAGTAAACATTCGCAAAAAAGCTTTAGGCATGGGCCGGCTACTGGTACCAAGAGTTTTAAAAGTTACCATTTCAACGGTGATAAAATTGTCATATCGTTCCCTACATACTAAATCTTTTTTTTTTTGAGTAATATTTTGCTTCTCCAGGTGTTATGGAGCATGTACTAGCCCAATGCTGCACACCCCCACTCAGCTGGCTGAAACAAGACAAATTTGGCTTTTTGGAAATAGTTATGTAACCTAAAGCAGTGCCACCTGCTACTGGCTTGAGAAGATCAACTTATTAACGAGATTTAATCTGACCAATTAAACCGGTCTGAACAATTTTCCTTTAAATACTGAAAATCTGAGTATTTATTGGATCAAAACCAAGAAATCGCTTCATTTGGGTTCGTCAGCAAGGAGGAAATTTTTTTGTTGAGTAAATAAAATATTTGATAAAAGGATAGTCACATATGCTTAGATGGTGATAATCTTGAAACTCCTTATTTTTCTGTTGAATCAAAAACTAACCTTTCGATTAAAGTCAGTGTTAAGTCAAATATAATAAATAAAAATCAACATCTGCCAGGAAAAGCGTGATTGGTGCATCCCTGTCAACATGATAAACAGAACAGAGTAGCAAAAATGTGCAGTATTTTCAGAAATCAACAAGATTAGGTCATTCAATAAGTTTTTTTTTTTTTGGTTTAAAGTTCAGCCCAACACAGTAAAGTCACAGCATTTTGTCTGATGTTTTTCTGCAGCGAGGATCTCACACCGGCCCACGCCTAAAGCAAAATCAAGATATGGTTTGAATTAACAATGTGTTGCAAAACTTCATGGAGATGCTGATGGACGTCAAAAGGATGTGCGAAAAGAAGGTGCCCAATTAAGTACAAAATTGCTATAATGCTCCTACACGTTCACAAGTTTCTACTGAGGCCATACCACAGCATGCAGTCTACCCTGCCTTGTCACTGAGAGCAGGGGGGGGAGGCCATTACAGCAGCAGTGGGAGGAGAAAACTCTGACTTTATTCCGTAGCATCGGAGGATGAATTTTTTATTTTTTTTTGCATGAATCGAATTAGGTTATACTCCAACATAAGGGCAAGTTTTTTTGTTGTTTTTTTAACTTCATTGGAGATATTGCACAACACTCTGCAGCAATGGTTGGCTAAAGAGGTAAAGCACAGCATTATTCACATTGCTGAGAAATACATTTATTTTGTAATTAAAGCCATTATTCACCCTGATCTGGCTTCAGAGTTGCTTCCTCCCCCTCAGAGACCATGCACAGGAGCTCTTCTCTTGAAAATGAACGCCACATATATATTGTGCACTTGTCATGAAAATGTACAAAGCTATTAGTACAAGGTATTTCTTGAATACAGTGTAATGCTGTTGTTAGTGGAGTCTTTTTAAGGGGTACTGATGATTTTTTTTTTTTTTATGTTTGTCAGAGAGCTCCTCCCCCCACTGGAAAGCAAAGGAAAAAAAGACTAGCCTCTGGTCATTTGTTTGATTGTATACATATATACCCATATTTTTGTCATAACAAATATACTATGGCTTTCAAAATAAAAAGTGCCAAAATATTAACTTTTTTTTTTTTTTTTTTGGAATAAAAGAACACACAGTGATGTTGTTGTCGGTAGGACTCTCTGACTTGCGGATGCCAAGCCGCTTACAGGACATCAACAGGAAGAGAAAACGAGGCGTTCCTGCTTCCTGCAGAGATACAGATGCTCCTGACGAAGGGAAGCTGCCCGTCACCTGGAGGAGGCGCGGCTCAACGGAGAGGGAGGGGACGCGGTAGAGTTCGGACGCAGGGAAACTAGAGTCTCCATGATGGTGCGACTGCAGTCAGAACTTCCTGTAAACTTGTCTCTGGAGCCTGCACAGGCCGGGAGGAAGAACGCACGTGCGCGTGTGTTTACCGTCGCGTTTGGTGATCCTTCTTCAACACACACACACACACACTGACTCAACAAAGGCTTCTCCTCGCCATGTTCCCTATCTCAGAGTGCTTACAAGCAACTGAATTCACATTCATCCCTGCGGTTTACAGGCAGGTTGCCCCTCCAGAGTTTGAGGCTAATCCAATTTGCTTTGATAATCTTCACCATCTTCGTCTTCCTCTTCATCCTTCAGCTGTGAGAAGTCTTCAGTTTGAGGCATTCTCGAATTCCAACTATAGATTTTAGCCAGGAAAGAAAAAAAAAAAAAAAAGCAACCTTCCACAATAAACAAAGGGACAGGTAAAGAAGGAGGGGAGGATAGGAGGGGGTAGAGACGGGCTTATCAGACACCAGAGGGGGGGAGGAGAAGAAAGAGGGTCGATTCCAGGAGATCAGAGATGAAGGGAGTCACGCTTGCCATCAATTTTTGTCGCTGGGCAGCTGCTGAATCGGGAGCTGGAGCTGGAGCGGATCCCTGAGGCGCTTCAGGTCCAGCTCCACCTGGACAGAGAGGAGGAAGAGGAAAAATACAAAAATATATGATGATTATTAATTTAACCGGGCAAAAACATAATCTTTGAGCAACCAGTTTTCATCATCTTCATCATCATCAAGAATTTATTCTTCAAGACAGTTACAGGACTTCTTAAAAAAGATCCTTTAGTATGAAGGAAATGAAATCAGTGTTGAGATTTCGTATATTGTGTGGCACAAACAATCTGATGCTATAGCAACTGATTTAAATAAGGAGATGAAAGACCCAATAGGGTTTCCATACAGAACCTGCAAAACCAAACATGGAAAGAAACACAAAAAAGAAAAAGGAAAGCAAGAAGGGAAGTAGGTCAGGGTGGAAAGGCAAGGAAGGTGAGAAAGGAAGTACAGAGGACAGGAAGGGAAATAGAGTGCAAAGAAGAAAATAAGGCAAAAGAAAAGACATGAGAAAGGAAGGACAGAGGAAAAAACATGAAACAAACAAAAACAAAGTCACTCCTTCCTCTCAGATAGGATGGAGGAAGAGTGCCTAAAAAGTGTAAGAAAAGCCAGGAGAAAGAGGGAAGGACATGAGGGAGAAAGAAGGAAGAGAAGATCAGAAAAACAAAGGGGTCAATGAAAGAAGAAAGAAAGGAAACAATAAAGGATGAGAGGAAGGGAACACAAAGCAAAAGAAGAAGAAACATTTGGAAAAAGGAAATAATGCAGAACATGAAGATGGAAGAAAGGAAGAGCAGGAAGAAACAAAGGAAGTAAAAGGAACAAGAGACACCAAAAGAGTCTAGGAAGGAGAGCAGGAAGAAAATAAGCAAAATAGGAAAGACAACACCTGAGCAACAGAATGGGGATTAAAGTTTGGAAAAACTAAATTTTTTTCTCGACTTTAAAAGGCCTGTGAAATACAGAAATCCCATTCCAGACTTTAGCAGATATCATAGTAACTGTTGTAACTTCTCTACTTTGCACTGCAGATACAGAACCTATATTTACTCACCTTATATCTGCTTACAGTCAAAATAACACACTCGGCCTAATTTAGCGTCTGCTTGACAACAAAAACAAATCGATCACGATTTTCTGCAAAAGGCTAAATCCCTGTACCTCAGCGATGTCATCCTTCAGCTTGTTGTACTTCTCGATGTCGAAGCGTGTCCTCTTCACCCCCTTGTGGAAGAACAGCAGATACTGTCTATCTCTAGCGTCAGGATAAACATACTCCTGCAGGTTAAAGGGAGACAAAGATGGAGTATTTTGTAACAAAAACCAGTTTATCAGATGTCCTCCAGGCTCTGCTGTGCTTCCCTGGGACGGATCACACAGACTCTGTGTCCTTCGAGCTACAAATTAGAGGAAATTTATGAAAAGTGAAAACAGATTTCTATGGCAGGGGTGTCCAAACTTTTTGACTTCAAGTCAAAAGTATTTGTGTTCCAAAATTCAAATAAAATCAAGCAAATAAAGTTATTATTTACTGTTGATCCTAGAATTAAAAAAGACTTTGCACGTCTGCTGTGTTTAAAGAAAGGCATCTGGTTTCCAAAATTTTGGCGCCTCGATTGAACAAATGTATTATCAACACATTGAAAACAAAATGTTCTTTCAAAATGTTTGCTTTAATTAGCCAAGTTGAATAAATTAGATAAGATCTGATTTGATGCAACAAAGTCGACTTTTCAGAAAAAGTTTCTGGACAGACGAGATTCTACTTATTACAAAAGGTTTGTTACAAAAAGACAAATACTTTGTGTTGTATTAAGTATTTTTGACTTTAAGAAAATTATGTTGGTTATTATTTTACCCTGGGTAAAAATAAAAAGTCTGAACAACTTTGTATCATTTTTGAACTGCACAAAATCAGTGCAAAGATCACAAATTTGGAACACCCCTGATCTATTTATTTATTTTTAATTTTTTTTTTTTTTACAGATTGTTCATTAAACTGGGTGCACTGCTGTTGTCACTTTAAGATGCATTGCTTAATTCACCTTCTTAATATAATCTCCAGTCTTACCTGACGTGTAAGCACAAAGTAGGCATACATTGCCATCGCAGTGCCATAAGTGATGAAGTAGGTGACGGGCTCCATGATATCCCAGGAGTATTCCCACCAGGTCAGCCTGGCCAGGATGCCAAACTGCGTCGCCATGTACGCCATGCCACCCCATAGCACCCAGGTGGTGCGGCGCGCCGCCTTCTTGCTCAGCTCCTCTCTCACCTGCACAAACAGAGCAGCATGAAGTGCACAGCCAGACTTACAGAGAGGTCAGTCACTCAGTTTACAAGTTGGACAGGAGGCGTCAAACGAGTGATGAAACAAAAAAAAAAAAAAAAAAGTAATTCTGAGCACCACAAAAAACTGGTAAAGCTGACAGGCAAAATAGATTTAGGGATGTACTGCTGCAAGAGACTCGGAGCTTATTAAATTGCTGTCTAATTAGGCATTTTATAAACATTTTAGAGATCTACAGTTGAGTCTTGGCTAATTGCAGAAAATTGCTGTAAAATTGTAGAGCCTACAATATTTAATAAGAAATGCAGCATGGAAAGCTGATAAACTGCAGACATTAACATCTGTGCTGATGCTAAAATGGTTTCCATTGTGTGTATTAATGCATGTTCAGGTATATTTGGTGTTTTAACTATTAAAAGAAATAGTTATGAGCATTTATAATGGTTTCTGGGATTCAAGGGTCCATTTCTGCTTTCTTACTGACATTTAGGTGATAATTACAGGGCATCTGTCTCTCAGTGGAGAGCAGAATCATCTTGTACTCTATAACTTGTGGGCTTGATGGACTCATGGGAAAAGCACTTAACCACAAGTCGCGACCCGACAGGTAGCTGTGTGTGCAGCTTGATGAATGTGACAAAAGGTAAAGGACTTATAGTGGTTGCTATGACTTGAAAGTCGCTAAATAATTTCAGTTAGTGATTAATAATTTATCAGATTGTTGCATTATAGGCATTTTGTTCCACCAATTTTCTTATTTTTATTCATTTCTCTTTTTGCATATAAAGTAGGTTGTTCCATTAGTTCATGGCTTTGTGAAACGCTTAAAGAGTCAGCTTTATTTGCTTTAAATTGCTGCTTTTTTGCTGAAACTCTGGAAAAAATTAAGAGTCTACTTAAAATGATCAGTTTCTCTGATTTTACTGTTTATAGGTTTATGTTTGAGTAAAACAAACATTATTCTTTTATTCGACGAACTACTGACAACATGTCTCAGAGATTCAGAGCAAAAATTTAGTATTGGCAGAAAATGAGAAATGTTCAGATGCAGTCCTTTCAGACCTCAAATAATGCAAAAAAAAAAAAAAACAAGTTCATATTTATTTAGAAACAACAATACTGATGTTTTAACTCAGAAATCAATATTTGGCAGAACAACCATGAGCTTTTCAATGGGGTTCAGTGCAGTTGGCTCTTATTTATTTTCCAGATATGTATGTATATCAAAAATTATTTAAATTTTTGGCAGGACTGCAATAATTCAAACAATCCCATTCAGGAGTTTCAATGGAAAAATATTACATCATGCAACTGTTCTTTTGAAATGTATGTACCGGATTAAGGCTTAATTGTCATGAGATTAGCTGTTTTGTTTCGGTCACACAAATTAATTATCTCATTACGATGAATGAGGAAGTCGACAACAAGCCCAGCTTAACTCAGCTCCCTCATCTCCATAGATTAACGGCATGAAACTGACCTTTCTATAACTCGCAGCGTTTTCTGGGCTCTCTAACATTAACAGTCAAAAAGCTTTTATGAACCTTCTCTAGGGGGCGCAGCTGAGAGTTGAGGTCCTCCAGTCGTCCAATCAGCTCCCGCTCTTTGCTGAGCTGGTGCTCCTCGATGCGCAGTGTGGTGTAGAGCTGCTGCACCAGAAACTTGACGTCATTTAGCCTCTCGGCCTCCTCATGGGGCAGGATCTCTGCTCAAACAAATACATAAACACGAGTTCAGCCGTGATCCAAAGACTCAACGCGATCCTTCTCTCTCTCTTGGTTCGAACCTCTTCGTGGTGGTCGCACAATATGAATGGTGTCATTGATGACGAGCTTAAAGTCGTCCATCAGCAGGATGTCTATGCCAGTGGAGGAGGCGATCCTCGCTCCCTCTGGAAAAAAATACAAAAAGACAAAATGAGAGTGAGAGAAGTGAGAGAGAGAAACAGCTTCGGTAAGTCAGGTCTGTTGAGTCTGACTGAGAGAGTGAAATATGTAGCATTTGGATGTCTAATATGAATTTTTAATACAAATAAACAATAAATGTATCTCTTTGTTTTGAAAGAATCCAACATAAATAGGATGCTCTAGTTTACATAATCCAGTGTGTTCTTACTTTGGGTATCAACAACTTTGTTTCTATTACAATATGCACAAAACTTTGTCAATGTTAAATAAAAATCTCAATTAAGATCATACATGAAGAATTTTGTTCACATGATACATTAAAAACATGCCATCACTCTGAAATGACTTCCTGTCTTCATGGTAGTAACATCTGGTTGTTGATCATGTGACTCGTGGAATGCCCCCAAAAAAAGTTTCCACTGCAGTTTTGCAAAAATAAAGCAGTTTCAATAAGGTCAAAAAACCACCGCATCATAGCGGCAAAACTTTGGACTCCCCCCCCAAAAAAATTTTTTTTTTAATTGCCATATCTCGATTAAGCAAATTTATTTTCAATACATCAAATTGCACACTTATATGGTCAATCTAAACACAGCTACTGTTAAGGTATTAGCACATGAGGTAAATTTAAGAAGTTTGATGTGTTTTATGCAGATTGATCGCATTGCCTATTTTTCTCCTGTAAAAGGTTGCTTAGCACATTACACGGTTTGGTACTACGTTTAACAATACAGAGTTGCAAATGGGAGTGAAAAGATGAATGATGAGAGTCAGACTGGTTAGTCTGGACACATCAAGTTCAAATCCCGTCCACAGCTCCTTTGTTGCATGTCTTCCCCCCTGTTTTCTCTGCACCCTTCCTGACAGATTATTGTAAAAAATGTTCTCTAGAGGCAAAAAGTCTTCATGAAAAAAAACAAACACCATGATGGACATTTAACCCTCGACTGTGATTCATCCTACCATCTAAGATCAACCAATTTCTAGTTATCATTTATAGACTGTCTGAAACAAAATGGCTTCTTTCAAACCTTTCTGGATATGAAATCCTGGAAAGCTGTTTGGTTTGAGACAATGAAACATTTTTTCAAATATTTTAAAAATGTAAATTCTTACATTTAAGCATAGTAATTACGTACTCTTGATTAATCCCAGAGCTGTGGTGTGATTAATCTGATTAATTTCTCAACTGATTGACAGCAGTGGTTCTTACCCATGGAGTAAATGGCCACACGGTCAATGCCTCTGTCCTCCGCCTGCAGCTGCTGCAGGAAAACGCCCACGCAGTCGCTCAGAGGCTTCAGGGTGAACTGGCAGCGCTCCCGCCTGGACGGCAAACTGACCGAGATCACAGGCAGACCATTCTGATACACCACCGTCACCTCTGAGAGAGCGCAACAAGGAAGAGGGGTTAGAGAAACTCCACAAACACTCATAGGACTGATGAGAAAATTTACCAAAGAATTTACTATAAAAAATGACCCTTAGGAATCAGGCTTGATCCAAGTCCTAAAAGTTTATTTAAAAAAAACTGACTTAAAGGACAGGGCGGACACCTACAGTAAAAACATTAATTAGAGGTTAGAAAAAACAGACTTTAATTTATATATAAAACAATTAAATATAAACTGCACCCTGGAAAAACAAAAAATCTCTGTCTAGTTTCTAGTTTTGTTGCTTGAAATAAGGCAAAACTAACTTCCAAGTAACTTTTCAGCAAGGTGTAGGAGCTTGTTTTACGTCAATAATTCCTTAATACAGATTTCTTTTAAATTTCTAGTTCCGCTGACAGATTTTTTTCCACTTATAACATGGAAAAAGTGTCTTGTTATAAGTGAAAAAAATCTTCCAGTGGATCAATATTTAAGGAATTATTCACTTCAAACAAGCTCCTACATTTTGTTGATTATTCTCATTACAAATGTTTTAAGATATGCATTATAAAAACTAGACAAAACAAAATACTCAGTAAGATAATTAGATTATGGTTTGGTGATCTGCTTTTGTTAGTTGCAGGATCAAAGCGTTAACACCAAGCTGAGCAGCATTTGGCACCAGAGAGAAAAATGCCTCATCTGCCTAAAACTTAAAAAGGAAATTGCATGTCACATGTTTGCAGTAGAACTAGAAATTTACTTTTGACTCTAATAGAATCGGACTATCAATAATAGTGATTGATGTAAAAGCAATTTGTAATTTTCATGCTGATCTCAATAAATAACAAGCTCATTTAAAAGTCCATTTATCTTCGTTACTCAGTTAAACAAGCAAATCTTGAATGGAGATTTATTAAACCTCCGTAAAAGGCCTCAGTTCCTTTTCATTTTGGTAATTACGGCTGATAGCAAATAGAAACAGCAGTTGGGTAAGAAAATTTTAAGATTAGGACCAATAAACACTGAATTTCTAATCAAGAAAATAAATATTTAAAAAAGTTCACAAAGAGCTTTAGCTATGAATTTTAATGGAATTAAAGGGAAAAAATCTATTAGATTGTGTAGCAAAGTGTATTGAAAACTGAATTACTGAAATGACCTTTTTGCTAATATTTCATTTCAGCTAGATTTGGTCCTACAGAAACCTTTGGTATGTAACTTTCTAGTAAAGCTGAATCTACATAAAATAAACCACATGGAGATATTGCTGATTTGTGAAAATAAGGCCTACACTAACGAAAGCAGAGAGTTGCAGTCAACATCTTAGTTTTTATTCCCACAGAAAGGTCTATTTCTGTCTCTAGATGAGGCTCTTGTGACGATCAAAATCCCATTGAGGTACGCATCGCAGCGCCGTCGTTCCCAACAGCAAAAAACCCCAAAAGGAAGACAAAAGAGACTAACACAACAGTCCCAAAACACTATTTTCAACTTCAATTACTTTGATTCTTCGTGCTGTTAGCTTTATCTGCACATGCCGTTTTTAAACACTGCTGTAAGAACGGTTAATTCTGTCCAAACAGCTCCCCAGAAGCTCCTTCTTGCATAGTAATTATCTCTATAACACAACTCTATTGGTCCATAACCAAACTGTGGTTATAAAGAGCCAGCGCAGCTTGTACCATTATCATACTGAATGGTCTCCAACGACAGATCCATGAATCAAGGCAGAGCCCGGTGAGGAGACGGTCCAGACTGCTGCAGTGAATCAGCACTTTCTGTGCTCAGTCCCACACCGAGGTGAAGGATCATCAGCTGGCAGCTGCCTTCTGGGGGATTCTCTCTTTTGAACAGGCGCTCAAAGGAACAGACGTAGACATTTCATTTCACTTTATTGCAGGGGAATAGATGGGTTGCTCTTTGCTTGCACCCATTCCCTTTTGTCCTCCTTTATCCTTCCATCACAGATTCACCGTTTGAAGTGTGGGGGGAATCTTGTGCTTGTCTCTGCTCCAATCCCCCAGCTATTTAAGCCCTATTTAAAATCAAATCCTCCTGTTCTGCAGTGCTGCTGCCTCTTTCTTTCTTTCTGAACAACCAACAAGGTGATTCCTGAGAGCAAAATCCACATTAATAATCCACTGGCTGCTAACTCCAAATGAGCCTCTGCAGTCTGATTAATGCATAACTTTGCTTTCGTCCACTTCTCTTTTGTCTCAGAATGGGAAGGACAGGCAATTAGTTGGGAGTTTTGGCTTAAAGGGAACATCATGCTGTGGCTCAAAGGAGGGCTTACCCTGTGGAGCAGCGGAGGAACAAAACAGTCTCTGCCCAGGCCATGAGGGGGCGCTCTTCCAAACCTGCAGAGAGGAGAGAGAGAAAGAACATTTTTAACACAATAGTGTCTCATCTGACACGCTGAGTAACCAAATATTTTGCTGGACGATGTGGCCACTATTTTCCACTTTTCACTACACATGCTGTAGCTTAATTTGTTAGCTTTCATAATTAAGCTATTTAAAAATCGTTTTTGTGGCTTGAAATGAGTTTTATTTTGAAGCAGCGGAGTCAAAAATGGCTTTTTGAATGGAAAAGATTTCTGACCCTGGGATAGAGAGATAAATTGGGAGGAATGGGTGAAAGAATTAAACAGTAAATGATTAGATGGACAGAAGGAACAACCTTCAGAAAATACTTCCCCTTCTCTAGTCTGTTTTTCTATACAGAGTACATAGATATATTAGACTGACTGAATTAAATTCCATATTGCATAACTCAGTTAATATATTACTCTGACAATCCGTCTCTCTGGTTTTATTTTACAAAACAGCATCCAGTTTGTGCAAACTGGAGCCCCACCCAAGTAAGGAGGAAGATTAATGGACACGTCTGCAGCTTCATTTTCACACAAATAATGTACAAAGTCATGCATAATTAAAAAAAAATACAGCTAAGCTCCTGGCATCTCATGCAGTAACTCCAGTGGAATTAACCACTTGGAAAAAAAAAAAAAACAGAAAGCAAAGCCACTAAAATGTAGCCTTATTAACAAGTCATGAATTCTGAGTTATTGTTGCAAATTGGAGAGGCAAATGAAAATAGGAGGGGATTGTGAGAAAGTCCCTGTTGTTTTTTTGTGCACAACCTGATGTGATCTCCCTCACAAACGATGCTGCAGATGTTTTAAATTAAAAGTAGCTTGTCACAAGTTTAGGTGTAAAACGATGAGACTGTCACGACTCCTAATTTCTAAAAATTACGGCACAAAAGTGTCTCGCAATAAAATCAAAGAAGCAAAAGACCTCCGGGAAGCAAAACCTCCCTGATTAAAGTCGTGCACACATATGCTTCCCTGTCAAACGGCTCTTTCTGATTAGCACTGTTCGTTAACCTGCCATTTAAGCAAGCCAAAGCACATCTTTAAGGCAATGTTTACAAGCAGATTTCCATCTCTTCCTCACTCAGTGTGTGATACAGCGTCTGCAACAGCAGGCTGATTGTGTTTTAATATTAGATTTCCAAAAGGCATGCAGTCTCTCGTGGAGGTGAACCACAGCAGCAGACATTTAGGGCTCTCAGGGCTTCACCTTTACGACCACAAAGAGTAAAAATATCTCGGAGCAGAGCGACGTATTTGTGCGCGAGCTCTTACAGCAAACAGCAGTCGGGGAGAGATCCTGCAGTGGGATAACCGGTAAACCCAGCATCTAGCCGAAACACGCAGCCAATCCACAAACTGTTTACGCTCCCAGGCATCTTTCCTGTTTCGCTGCACGGCGGGAATTACACAGACACATCTCTGAGTCCTACGAAGCATAGAACTTTGAAGATCCAAAATGATTTCATTGCTAAAAAATGGATTTCTAAATCTTTTTTTTTTTTTTTTGTAAAATGTGATCACTGTCAGTTTGCAAGATAAAATAGCCTTTCTGCTACATTGAAACTCATTTTTCTTCAGTGTTTTTCCTCTAAATAACTTCATTCATAATTCTTTTAATGTTAATAATCTTCTTGAAGATTTATTGGCATGGAAATACGAGGGTTTTTGTCCAGTGAACATTGTTATTTTATTCTGTGTTATTTTATTTTCAGAAAATGAAAAATGGTCAAAATAACCAAAAAGACGCAGAGCTTTCAGACATCAAATAATGCAAAGAAAACAAGTACATTTTCATTTGGAAACAATACGAATGTTAATCGTTAATCCAAATGGACAAAGCCAGCACTGATGAGTCACTAAAATACAGGTGAGTTGTACATTACAAAAGATTAACTGCTGTCAAAACATCACTCATTCAACACATCAGTACTGTCCAGTTTTTATTCTCCCTTTTGAAAAGAGTAAAGAAAACCCTCCACATTCGTGAAAGCAATTGCCAGCACACCACAGCAGCTCTGTGTGTTGGTATTGTAAATGAGAATACCCATTGCCATCCCACAGCACCAAGTGGAGCCCAAACAGTGATTAGGCTGCTGATCGAATGACATGCTGAGAAATTGCTTTTGGCCAGTCTGGAATAACTGCACCATCTGCAAAGAACCGTCCAGCTCTGCTTTTCTCATTCATTAGCTTCTGTAGTTTGAAGATTTCACAGTCAAACCTCCCACGCAGCCCTGACTCGCCACAGAAACATGAAAATCGTACGCAAATGCGGCCCGGCTGGGTGTCTGAGCAGAGCGTGAGAGCGCAGCTGGCGCAGAAGCACACTTGCGTGCCCGTCCGTCTGTTCGCCGGGCTTTTTGTCAGTTGTGGTTGGGGAGCGGCTGAGCAGGACCTCACCCCTTCCCCAGACACGCAGTCACTGAAACGCAGCCTGAAATATTTAACAGTGAGGCAGCAGTCAACAGCACAGCAGCCTTGGAATCAATCTCTCACTGCCGAGCGTTCGGTGGCGAAACAAAGAAACAGCCTTCAGTGGAGGTGATGGACGGATGAGCTGGAGAAAAGAAAGAGGCGAGGAAGGACAGGAGGAGGAAAGTGTGAAGATAAATGGCGGATGGAGTAGAGAGGTGCGAGTCACGAGTGGGCTTACATTTCTAACCATGTGCTGCTCATACTGTACCCTGCAGCACATAGTCCCTCCTCTCTGAAACGTGACTCTGCTTTGTGAAATAGAAGAGAGGGGGATGAGGAACTGGAGGGAAAGAAAGAGGGAGGCTGAGGGAGAGATGGGGAGGCTGCTGATCACTGCAGCAAAGGAATCCCTTGCCTTTCAAAGGGGGGGTTACCCCTCGAATTCACCCTCCCTTCCCCGCATCCCAGACTAACTCGCACTGAATCCTGATGTTCCCTTTACTGCTCCTCCATCATATCTCATCTGCATTGCGCTTCACCCAGGCTCTCACTTACATCGGAGCGCTTTCCTCAATTTATAATAATAAATTACTGTATGAAATTGACAGCAAGTCCATCATATTGTGCTTCAGAAACAGAAAGAAGATGGTGATCAAAACGGCTCTTGTGTTAGCTAGAGAGGAATCACAGACATGACAGCGCTCTGCAGCGAGAATCAATCCCCTTTTCATACACCACCGAGTGCTATTATGCTGCAGACAGCTGGACGAACGCTGCTGACACGCAGTCTTACAGAGAGAAAGAGCTGCAGCTCTGTGTGTTTACAAGACGTCCCCTACTGTATGTGTAACCGTTTCCATTTGTCGAGTGAATTTGCAGCAACATAATCACATTCTTGTTCTCATTTCAGTTGTGATTATGCATGTGGGGATATATGCAAGATTTATTAGTTTCCTCCTCCTCCTCCGGCACGGTCGTACTCAAAACAACAAAAAACTGTTAGCAGCAGATTTGAGAAAAAATAATGAAACTGGGTTATTTATATGATGCTTTCATATGCCATAGCTTTGCACTGAAAGGACGCAAAGTCAAGTCTAGGCTTTGATTGGGCAATATTAGCACAATACAGGACACAGCAACCCAGGTGAAAAGTCTTTACACCAGGTCCATGTAACTCAGAGAATAAACTTTAAAATATTTTTGGTACTTTATAAATTACTGAATGACATGGCACCAAAATTACAAAACTCAATAATAAGAACCAGAACCAAACATGGAGAAGCAGCATTCAGCTTCTATGCAGAACAGCCGAAACACTGATTTCCTTTAAATCCAGACTAAAACCCAACCTGTTTGAGCTGCTTGTGATAAGTAGGAAGCCAAACATTGGTCACATCTTTGTTGTGTTCATGATTTTTGTGATGGAAAAACCCACTGGTTAATAATAAATAAGTCAGTTGTTCTCACACTTATCGTTGAGTATTGTTCTCTGCTTGAGTTGTATCACTTGATCGACCTTTTCTATCTTTCCACATGATAAAATAAGTAATAAAATTAAGCATAATATGCTGATATTGTATGTGGTCAGTATCGGTATTGACCAGTACTTAAAGCTGCAATATTGATATTATATTGGAAATGAAATATTTATATCAGCCCACTCCCAGACTGTATTTATGGGTTGTTATCCAGATGAAAGAGCCCATCTGTCTCGCACTGTGCTACATTTCCAGCTCTTACAGGATTTTGCACATGGGTTACAAAAATTTGGTCCAATACCAATATTCATATCAACTTCAATACTGATGTATTGAACAAAGCTGAGATAATTACAGCTCGGAAAAGATCCAATCCTGCTTCAGACCTATAAGCCTTGACACCAGGAAACTGATAAATTCTTGCAGCTGTTTGGATTTTGTATCCTTGGCAAAAAGATGATTTTATTTGGTAGCGTAGTGATTCTTAAGGTCTTTAAGGGTTGAGACTTAGGTCAGCCTGACTGTCAACAATCTCGCACTCAAGACACCAACCTTAAAGTTAGAACTTTACCTTTGGTGCAGCTTTTCCTGAGTGGGTTTGTTGGTGTCTATGCTAAGTCTACAGGTCAAGGTAAGCCAAAGCACTTGAATACTGGAGCGAAGAAGCTCTTTGAATGGGAAGTGAAGCTTTTTCAAACAGCAGACTGTAGCCACTTTGTATTGCAGTTTATTTCTTCTATCTTTAATGTTTTCAGCTGCTTTTAAGGATATCAGATGTGCAATGTTCAGGACGAACATTGCACATAATGCAGTTTTAGGGAGAATTTGAAAAAAGGCTCTTCACAGTGATGATTCAACTTGTGCCAAATAATTCAGAATCATTTTGAATAATTCAAAAGCATGTTTAAAAGATGTGCAAAAATATGAGTCAAGTCTAGTTTTTAGTTGCAGTAATAAAATATTAGAAAATTAAATTTTAAGCTGAATACAATTATTCAGCATGCTGTAAATATAGATGAAACCCTCTGTATCACATATTTGATGGTTGTTGAGAAAATATGGCAATGTCAAGATGCCCATCATTGAGGTACATGTTCAACATTGAGCTTTGAAGATTTATTTATGTTCTTGTATTCACTGTGTGCGATAAGATAAACTCATGCTGCCTTGTTTGTCACACTTTTAGTTGTTTTAAACATTTTATTTATAGCACTAGCTATGTGGGTGAATTTGGACCAGTAGATATTTTTTGAAAGCCTTTTCTGAATTATTCGGATGAACAAGCATTTACTTTTCATCCTAATGATTTAGGATGGATTATTAGGGTGTTTTTTTTGTCTCTTCCCGAGACAATAGCTTCCCTATCAACTCATGTTTAAACCATGGAGAAACAGGAATGCTAATTTAACGTCTCTAGATAGGTACTCTTATCTTGCAAAGGAAAAAACACAGAAATGCTTAATTTATGTATATAGTATAAATAGTGTGAGTTAATACTATCACTTCTTCTTCTCATTTTAATGATTTAGAAAGAAAAACCAAAAATATTTTCTGACTATATTAATGCAACATTCTCAGCAGTATTGTCCATTACTATTTGTTTTAAATAATAATTCAGCTGGGTTGATATGAGATGGTATTTTAAGTTAAAGCTAATGCTGGCTAACGAGTCAAGACAGCACTGATCTTTCATCGTTCCAGCTTTGTTTCCATGCTGGGATCCCAACACATAATGACACTGCAGTTTCAAAGCCTCTTCCCCACATCTATCCTTTTAACTCCAACTAAATAATAGGTGCCAAGCAGAGCTTGTACGTTGCATCTGGGTAAGTGCTGAACAGACACCAATATTGAGAAATAATGTTGCTGACATAACTCCCTCTTCATGGTGCCCTTGAGGCCGAATGGCAGAAACCGCCGTCTCTAAACAACACAAATTCTTTCATCTCTGTGGTAATACTGTGCCCTGAGCTGTTGCTAGGAAACACCTATGAAGAACAATTTGCATAAAAAATAAAATGTATGTCAAATATATCATCTTACATCTGAAGACAGCTGAAAGTTAGGAGAACATTCATCAGAGGAGATGATAAATCTCTTCAGAGGAGATTCATCATCTCCTCTACCACCATAGAAAGGAGTGAAAGCCAAGAAAGAACCAGCAAGGGGTGTAGTGACATCATGTTTTTAAAATACTAGGACTTTCATCTGCAAATAATCAAGTTACTCTATGAGTCTAAGCTACAAAATGTTGGCTTTGTGTATTAAGAAGACTGATTTTAGCTTGACAACCTGCACTTCTGTTAAAGTATTCTATACTGAAGTAACATTTTTTAACTTCCTTGTGTTGCTAGTTGATCAGTAAAGGATGCTCGTTGGGCTGGCTAACACCACCTGGTTACAAAGCACTGAAAAAAAATCTTCCACTGCTGTTAAATCTCTTGTGTGACAGAATTTTAAATAATAAATAGAAAATAATAATGATAAACTACATCCAAATACTTGTAAGCTTCAAAATTATTGCCAAACACTGATCTTCAATCATGAAGTAATTAGTTACACCAGAAGAATAAATGTCACAAAGTCACTCAAAATGGGAAGGAAACATTTCAGAAGAACCTGCTTTGTGACATAAACTAATAAATAAAACATGAAGAGTATCAGCGCCGTCAGCCGAGGCCCTACTGACTACACTTTGTGGACTTTTGTGCTTCATCGGGGACAACAAAGGAGGTTTATGACCTATTAAATAGAAAATGCACTGAGTCAACTGTCTTACTCGGAGCCATGGGAAACTCTTTCATTAACCCACTAAGAGGTCCAAGCTTTTGGCTTGTTGTCTTTCTGGCTTTACAATCTTTTATAGCATATTAGGAGACTGCTGACTGCAACACATTTAAACCTCTTCTGTTCTAGTTCATAATAAGTTCTATTATTATGAAAATTTGATATGAATATCTAGAGAATTGTTGTTGAGGTTCTTAGTTTGCTTTGATTATTTTTTGAGTGCTGCATGAATAAGTTATGAATTTTAATTTTGAATATTTGTGAATTTTTATGTAGTGACTCAACCAAAAAGAAACCTAAATTTTACACATTAAAGATTGCACATACTATTCAATTATAGATTAATGTAAAAATAAATCCAGTAAATTCTGAATCTCATCTTTTCCACTTTTGAAAATGGAAGAAACCAAAATCTAATTTTTCCAGGGTGCATATAAGCACAGTACAGACTGGAATGGAGATTTCATCATGAAAGATCTTAGTAGTATCTCGAGTGGAAAAAATGAATAAAAACCAATCAAATGAAAAAATATAAAGGATTATTAATAGGTGAAGTTCTCAAGATGAACATCATTACTGTGTATTTCAGGTCGATGATCCACGGCCGTATCCATCGTGGCTTCAGTTAAACACTGGCTACAACATCCAAGGCTGAATTATTTGGATCTTAAATGTAACTAAATCTTTATAGAAACAATTCTCAATGCCAAATAATCAGCTTGATTTTTGTGCCTCCAGTGATGTCATCAGCACCAGGAGAGCTGAAGGTGTTTTGTTATTCAGTATCCTTTTTAAAAATCTGTACTTTGCCAAATTGTGATGCATTTTTAAAGTATTATTGATGCAATTATTTGTAATGCTTACAACTAATAAATTTACAATTTTATTACTCTATATGGGTTCCTATTCTATTTCAAAAATACGTACTTTCTCTTTAAAACTCAAAAAGCACACCTGTGTGCACTCCGAGGCTCTCAGTTATCTGTAACCTCACACACATTTTGTCCATTTTCTCATAAATACAGAGAAATGAACACACACACACACACAGAGAGAGAGAAGGTAGCCACTCAGGATTTGCAGAAAAAAAAAAAGAACAGTAACATACACGGCGCTGCTTCTAGTGCCTCGGTGGTGATGAGCTTATGTAACAAGAGAAATCTCTGCCTTTTCTCCGGATTGTCTTGCTTGCCTTGTAAAAGCCATTAGCAGATGTAAAATGTGCAGTGTCATTCTTTGAAAGCCTCGTCGCTAAGTAATCTCCTCTCACGCGCCATGTGAGGGAAACCGTGACGGAGCACGCCGTGCACTGTGAAAGCACCCACTAATCTGTTTGCTCCACTGCAATGCAGACTTGAAAACAACTTTCCCCCAATGAAGCCGTCAGAAACCCAAACCCCATCACAGCAAGCCATAAATAATTCCTGCTTAATCTTTCACAGCGTTTCAATAAATTGCCTTTCAGGCTCGAGAACAAGCTTTGATTAATTAATTCCGAATCATGGCCTGCCTAATCCATGGGATAAGATCTCAACTGTGGATGAATCAGTTCCTCGACATACGGACCAGTTGCAGTGTAATAGCCATCCTTCCAGCACACATTTACACACTCCTCATTGGGACCAACAACATTGGAACATGATGCATTATTAATAAGCAGTGCAGGTTTTACCGCCTGTGATTAGAAGACAGGCAGCCGTGAGACACGCTGCTCTGCAGGGCGGCACCTCCAAGGACTGAATCATGCCAAGAAGCAGCATCTGCACACCCTGGATCGCCTCTGAAATAAGAGTAGCTTAAATATTGAAAACCGTGTTTTCATAAATGATGTGCACATATTTGCATATAATGCATTTATTGTGTGTGCTTGTGTGGTCAGTCTGCAGGCACAGTGAGACCTTGTTTGAAAGCCCATACACCAGATGGCACTAGCTGCTTGTTTCAGTGTTAATTTCAGTAACACAATGTTCAGCTGAGAAGCAAACCATTTTACTCCCGTTATTTCTCTGCTTCCATTTTTCTCTTTTTTTGAAGGAAAAGTGACCTCACCAGTATTAGTCGAATGCATCCAAAGGTAGTCCTGTTTTCAAATGAATGATAAACACACCAACCCTGACCTCGTCGATGAGCAATGATCTGGAAACATGAGCGTGAAAAGGTGGGGGACTATGGCTCCTTTGTTTCACAAGTATTCCACATAAATCAATACTGCTACTCGCACACTACTGAAATATTATTTCTAAGCCTGCCACAATAAGCAACAAATCAGTTAATCACATGATAAATTAAAACAGGCTTAATTTCCACTTGCATTTTTGTTTTTCCCATCATTCTCTCTCTTTACTAAAGACCAGATGAAAAAAAACTCCCATCTTGTGAATTGGCCTCAACTAGAGACTAAAAATTTTGAAGGGTAATTTTGTTAGAGACTTCAGCATGGATTTTGCTTTTTGTTTCAGTTGTTTTATTTATTTTGGACATTTAAAATGTCTCCCAGTTCTAGTGATAAATGTTTCTCAGGTATGTACACACCAGATTTAATTTCTGTTGTAAAACTTTAGATACTGCTGTGGAGGATTCGCAATGATATAGTTGTTTTTATGAAGCAGTCTGTTTGCTAGAAATGTAAGCTTATTGGATTTTGAGAGAGGTAATGGCATAATATTTCAGAATATTATGCCATTACTTGAAAATGGTCTCAAAACACAATGTGCTGCAGCTTCATGCATCTGCAGAAGCTAACAAAGGTGGAGAGTAGCTGTGTAAAAACTGCAAAGTTTCTGTCTGAGCCATCAATCAGAATTGTCAACTTGTGCCAATTACATACAAATTTCTATAGATCAGTTTCTGGCAAAGCACAAACCTGTGGGAAATGAGTGCATATCTATGTGCCTTAACTATTCATTGCGTCATATATATTTTAACAGTCACTTCTGAATAGAAATAATGCCTCTGTCACACTGTAAATTACTGATTTTGAGCATTTTATGGGGTTGGAAAAAAATATTTGCATTATGTTATGATCAGGTACAATGAACTGGTTTGAACAAAATAATTTGTATTCAGTAGGTTGACTCTACTGACGATGCTTGCATTTAAAAGATTTACAAACTTCTGTATGGTAATGAAAAATGAAAGATGAAATGAAAGATGTATGGGTATTTGTCTGTAAAAGAGGTTTTGACATTTTGCTGATCTAACCCAGATCTAATTCTGGGTTCTTGAAGCACATCACTTCACCTTGTGAGATATTTCTCAGGTTTGTTGTAAAACTTAAGATATTGCTTTGGAGGATTCACAGTGATATAGTTGTTTTTCTGAAGCAGTCTGTAGCAACTTTCATTGTTTTGTTTTCTTACATTGAACGCCTTCTTCTTCTTCTCTCTTTTTTTAATCTGTGTACAGGCAACCTTCAGCTCACACTCCTTGGAGTTGAGCTCCCACACTGAATCAAAATGAAAAATATTTCTTCTATAACTTGATCCATTAAATTAATCTCCCAGCGGAAATGCAGAATTTTATTCATCACTATTTTTTCTTTCTCACTGTTGTACCATTTTCCTGTAATCTCAAGATGTGTGACGAACCTCAACAGAAGCTCCAACTCTTCACAAAATGAAAAAGACAAGAAGCAATTCACTAAGTGAGTTTTCACAGATCATAGGTGTCAACATGTACATGGAATTTTCCACTTCAAATATCAAACTGTTAACTGTGAAATGAGGGGGAAAAAACAGCCTCTAAAACCTATAAAACTACCCGACGAGGGACTTGTCTTTTTGAGATTTCTCTCAGTGAACCAGAGAAGATTGTGCATGAAAATCCCAGCAGATCAGTCATATCTTTAACAATCATCAACCTGTCTGACACCGACAACCAGGCGACATCGAAAGTCTCCTAAAAATCACATTTCTTTCAAATTTCAGCAACTCGTTTCCTTCACATCAAGATCCTTAAATATATTGAATTGCTGCCATGTGATTGGCTGATCTGCCATTTGTGTTAACAAGTAAGGTGACAGCTATTAAAGATAAGCTGAAGACAATAGATGAATAGATAAAACCCCACAAAAAAAATAAATAAATCAAAACCAAAAAGCTTTTTAATTTTCCCTTGCATATTTTGGGCCTCTTCTGTGGATTTAGGAGAATTATCTGACACATTAACGCATCAAGCAGACAAAATTCAAGCCACAAACATAGTAGTCAAAAGGATGCTGTTCTCAAACAAAGGAGGGTTAAACTACAACAACATGTGACTTTTCCTGTCTGGAAGGAGGTGACATTCAGGGCTTTGTACAGTATCTCACAGATTGTTGTGACTTCCTCCTAAAACAGCATCTGGTATTCATGCAGCAGAGCCTGGGAATTACTCGAGAGGCATCTTCTTCCCCTCTTTCTCTGGCCCTCATTTTTTATTACAACATCTATAAAATGAAATGATTTATAAAAACTAAACCTCGCATCTAATTTCCAGCCAAGTCAGAGCCAACTCACTGGCTATCGGGCTTCATTAGTGCATCCAAAAGTCTGGAAAAAATGAACTCAGAGTCTTGCTCGCTTGGCTAAGTCAGGGAGTCGACACGTTATGCTCAGCTTCTCTGTGAGCCACACACAGCATGGGCACGTGTTGAAGCACTGGCATAATGAACGCATTAGGCTTGTAGTCGAGCAGACACTGCACAAGGAGTTGAAGGGAATTGGACAACATCTGATTCATACAGGAGGCATTCAAGCACAGATCTCTTCATGTTAACGTCGACACCAACAGCCTTCAGTTAGCCTTAAAACATAAAGGTGAGGTTAGGATAGCTCTGTGGCATATAAAAAACATGACCGTTAAATATTTCTGCATTGGCTCAATCTTCTATAATTAAATTTTAGTCCTCCCAGTTCTGCTAGGTATGAGCTTCTTATAGCTGTTTTAGAGTGTCTTGTCACTTTAAATCCAAATAGCTGCTGCAGTTTAGATTTAAAGTGCCGCCCACCGATTGAACGTGTACACTCACATGTGAAAATGGCTGCAAACAGATGCACAATTATACGACTGTACATCTTTGAAAAGCAGAATTTGAGCTTTATGCACAACCAGCAAGAATATAGCAATAGTAAGTCTGAATAGTAAGTCAACAATAAAATATTTGTCTTCTACATAATATGCCAGCTGACCGAACCTGCTGCACTTCTGCTTGGGTTGCTAAGTAACCGGCTGGGCTTGGCTGGGGTTGCTAGGTAACTGCACTGGGTGACTCAACAATCGGGGAGGTTTTTTAAATGGCACAAGCCAAAAAATGGCTGGGTGAGTTTTTTTTAAGCTCTTAAAAAAGATTTTAGAAGCAGCTCAGAACCAAATGGAATTACAAAAAACATAAAAATCGTAAATTTCGAATAACAGGTCTGCTTCAAAAATAATATTCATTTAGCAACAACAGTGTCTACTCCCCACATGCTTTCCTTTGGTTGTTAAAATGCTGAAGCAATAAATCGATGAATGCTATTGTGATATGTACTTTCGTGCTTAACACTCAAATACTGCTGACTCACCATGAATCTCTCTTAGAGAAGATTATTTTGTGTGTTCATGAAAAGAATCTAACTCTAGGATTATTTTTCAGGCTGTCGACAGAAAACGCCCAACACTCCAGGCTCCTCACAACAAACATCAAACATTCACAGGCTCTGTGCCACGGGGCCTCGAGATGAGCAGCACGCCTTCATACACACTTTGGGCAGTTTGCAGAAATAAGTCAGGTCCCTGTGAAGCTCCTGTTATTCTGCCCACCTGCAGAGCAGCCGGAGGAAAAGTCACAGCGGCCAAATTACCGTGCTGTCTGGCCACCAGATGGAAGGCGGCTCTGGGGGTGGACCAGTACTCTGGACCCAACATGACAGCCAGGACTTTGACAGCTCTGGGAGCCGCGCCGAACACAGAATTCACAAAACTGACAGCACCGAGACAGGTCAAATAATGTCCCCGAAGGAAGAGTCGGTTATCGTCATGCAGGTACAGCAAGGTTTTAAAACGTTAAGGCTTCAAAACCAAAGAAATGTTACATAATACCATTTCTATGCATTTTATTAAAAGGCTTCAGAGGCCTTTTAAAAGGCTTCATAAAATGCCAGAAAAAGTGTCAGAATGACCCTTTTCTTCCTGTTAGCCTCACAGTCAGGTGGCTGAAAAAATGTCACTACACTGTTATTGGCTGTTTGGAAGCAGTCAAATTGTTCACAGTGCAACACTAAAGCTGCCTTGTTTTCTCCTTCTAACTAATTCTTTAATTTATTTCAACTTTGAATATGAATACATACAGTTTAACTATATAACAAAATAAAGCAAACAATAAATAAATGCTTTAGATAAGATTATAACTAGTATATTTGTCAGACTTTGGCTGTAATAGGATTTTTGGTTTCTAAATAAGGTTTGTACTTTTCATAGTTTTAAATTTTTGAGGATATTTTAACCAATACCACAAGAATCTTACACCAGGCCATGTCCAATTTCATAAAGCATTAGCAGATCAGATACTGGCTAACTGAAGTTCACCCATTTGTGACATTTTGAACTAACATCAAAGTAAGCCGGACGGCCTCCTTGGTACTCAGACAAAAACAGCCTCTGTATCTTTCTGTCCTCATTCTCATCGTAATCCTCATCATCAGTATGCTGCCCACCGTCCCAACCTTCCTCCTCGATACCTTCCCATTTCAATGTGATTTCTTTCTCCATCATTCTCAAGGGTCTCCTCCACCACTTGACCCCATGCTGCTATTGTTCTTTCCCCCACTGTCCTCCATCCGTCACAGACGGATTTGGTCCAGCTTGCATGCTGGCAAATAAACTTGGACAAGGGCGCCCGATAGTCCCATCTCCTTTCCCACTAAGGACGAAGCCTTGCAGCTTTTCTTGCTTCCCAGATATAATTTGGGGCACTCTGAAAACATGGAGCTGCACCACATGACGGTAATTTGCACGGGGACTTAATTTGAGAGCTATTATCACAGTAAGTCGAGGTTTAGGAGTCTCAGTGTGATTACTGAAGAGTATCTGTAAGGGTCACCCCTGGCAGCCTCCCAAAGAAATCCCACAATGCCACCAAATTACACCCGCAAATGCTTTCTGAACCTACAGTACAGAACTTTTCAAATTTCGGCTGTTTTATTATCGACAAGGAAACAAGGAGCAAAAGAAAGGACAGTGAAGAAAGAGTAAAGTACTGATATGTGAGAAAAGAGAATAAATGAATAAAAAAAGAGGGTGGGCAAGAAGGAAGGAAACAAAGGAATTAAGAGTGGCAGTGATAAAGGAAAGAGAAGAAGGGACAAAGAAAGATAATAGGATATCTAAAACATCTCTATATTGTTATTTTGTTTTCTATACTGAAATAAAACTTGAATTTTAACTCCAGATTATTCCTGGGTGAGTCGTAGCTCTGCTGAGATCTGCTGTCGTGTTTCTGTGTATCTGCTAACATGTTTACAGGTTTATTTTCAGCATCAGCTCCAATCTTTACTACCAAGCGGCTTCGACTCATTATGCTTTAAAAAATAATTAACTGCATCCCATTTTTCATTAAAACAGAACGCGACTCCATTACGGTGATGTGCACAGATTTAATCACCGGGCCTTCTGCTTCAATATTCAGAACTTCTCATGGCAGCTCTCCTCATTTTTTTTAAATTCCCTCACCTACGGAAAATCAATTTCTCTCTGATGATCAAAGCACCGGAAATTTACATACCCAAGATCAACCCAGGTTTTGTTCATGTTTGTGTTTTTTGCTTGTTTTGTTAACAATCAATGAAAGGTTAGGCAGCACAGATCAATACCTTTCTTCAAACACATGGCGCTCTGACAGGACAGAAAATGCAAAAATACTGAGCTTCATTTAAAAGATGTCTAGTAAATCAGATCCTTCATGAGATCATTTAGCCTGAAAGCAGTTCTGAAGAAGTTTCTGTTTTTGTTTACCTTTAGCTGACAGAGTGAGTCAGCGCTACACTGACATGAAACCTTGAAATCTTTGAACTCTGGCTCTCTCAACTTTTGTCCCGTCTGCTGACAGCTGGCACCTGAAAATCTGATAACAGCAGCAAAGACTCTTCTCACTGAGCAGCGTGACTAAAAACAGGCAATTACACGAGAATGAACCGACTTCCCAATTAGGCACTGAGTTAATTAAAGCTCAGTAAGTCTGTCGGCGTGCCCCGGATTCATTTGTTGAAACTGAAAGTTTAGAAATGATAAAAGCAGAACCAAACAGATGTGAGCTGTGTTTTTTGGGGTTTATTTCTCATCATCTGATAAAACATAGGGACGTCCAAAGCAGTTTACCAAATGGCATAATACAGAAAATTAAACATTTCTTTCATTAATAAGGTCAAATTTCCAGGAGTGCAACAGAGGGTTTCCTCCTACATATAGATAGATTAATAGCTCAGTTTTGGTGATTTTAGAACCCAAACAAATAAAGCAAAATGAGATTTAATAAGAGTGTGTCGCTGTTTGGAAGATAAATTACATATTTGGCCTGTTTACGATCCACATAGATGTCGCTGCACAAGCACTCTCAGGCAGAACGCCATAAAAGGAGAAACAGTCGAGGAGACGCTCGACAAATTCAGATCCTCTGACTGAAACAAAAGTTTGATATAGATGGGAAGCTTGTTGCATCTGGGATAGCAGGTTAATGTCAGGCATTTGTTTTATGAAACGATCGGAATCGTCAAATTTTAATCTGTAGTTCTTTCTCCTGAAATACTCCATGAGGAAAGGATTTCCAGTAAAAGAAGTTAATTAGAGCTGCTGGGATGTTGACTCATTAGTTAAACATTTTGTGCTTTTACACAAGGACTAAACAATCTCCTTAACATCTGTCCTTTGCTCTCCAGTATTTAGGTCTGCTGAGGGTCTGTTTGACAGATGTTCTGGTGTAAAAAGAAGGATAACTTTCTTGAAATATTTCACCTTAACCACAAATCAGCAGCCGACCAGCAAATATTTGAAACATCACTTCAGACTAGGATTAAAAATCATAGCCAAAGTTGATTTTTTTCAAAATAATATAAACAGAAAAACTTTTTGATAATCTTTTTTTTTAACATGACGAATTCAAAATTACATTTACAATTAATGTGTTGCAATCAGTAAGCTTCAGGTATAAATTTGGCTGGATATTTCTTGGATATTAAGAAACAACAATAGTTGAAGGCTATTAAACTGAAAGATGCTGGAGTCGTAGTGTTCACGGCCAACCATTAGGGCTGGGCAGTAACAATAATCTATTATCATTATTATTAGTAGACCAACTATCAAGTATCTTTTCAGCACATTAGAGGAGCTATTTTCAAGTTAATAATTCCTTTATATTGATGAAAAATCAGTTTTCAGTAAAATAATCTGGCAGATTATTTCCATAATAATGTTTTCCATATTACAAGTTAAAATTTTTTGTTCCACTGGTAAGAGTATTTCACTTATAACTAGTCCTTTTTTGGTTAATTCGGAGTTATTGACTTAAAAGAAGCTCTTACATTATGTTAGCTTTGTCTTATTTCAAGTGTACTAAGATATTTGCACTGCACTAGAAACTAGACCAAAATATGTTTTAAGATATTGTGTTTGTGCAATGTAGAATAAATGCCTAAAAAGGGGTGTTAATGCATTTTCCCCTCCAAAGATTTCCATGTTCTTCATACTCCATCTTTGTCAGCTTCAGTATTGACCATCTACTCTTCGGAGCACCCCTCAGCTCCAACCCTCCTGAACAAAAGCAACATGGCTCAGCTCCAGCGAGGAACCAACATCTCTGTTTCTTCCTCATTGAGATTTCGCTCTCTCTTCCTCATTGAGATTTCTCTCTCGTCCTCCCGCCGCTTTGACATTTGACAACTGTCACCGTTCTTCTTCACAAGGAGCTGAGCTGCAGACGCGTCGGAAGGTTTATCCGAGAACTGCGGCGCTGCAGAGGCTGGCCCTGTATGCGTGAGGGTGAACGCGGCCGTGACCCACAGGAACCCCGCGGGAGGCTGCAGCTAAACCGACGGATGCTAAAACAGGGACAGAGGGAGGGAGAAAAGGAGAGCGTGCCAGCTTTGGCAAGGAGAAGACGAGTGTATCATACTGCAGCAATGCAGAAGAACAGAGGAAAGATATGGAGGAGAGGCTGCAATATAAAAAAAAAGACTCAACAGTGCAGAACACATATTGGCAGATAGGTTTAGAGCCACTTTATTATGCATAGAAAGCTTGCGTACAGCATATCTGCTTCCTCCAGTTAATCCTGTTATGACAATATCATCTTCAGCTGTACCAAACTGAGGCATGGGGACCTGGCAATGCAGACCCACCCTGCTGAGTCTCGCATGTCTCTTCTCTCCCTCCCTCCAGTCCTTGCCCTCTGCACAAACAGCTCCCTCAGGAGGATACACGGCACAAGGAGACACACTTGGGACAACAGAGAAGCTCACCATTAGTTGTGTTGCTTCTTCCCCTTGTGAATAAGGCCAAGACTCCACAGCAGAGACCTTTTTACTATCCAGCGATGTGTGTAATGTAGGGCTGTAACTAAGGGCGTAAGTCACTCATTAATAAGTTAATCTAAAGATATGACTGTACTTATCAATTGACAGATGATTAAATGATGAGCAGTCATTTTCCTTAAAAACCCATATTTTCTCTTTTATCAAGGGGGATTGACCATTTTTCCATAATACGAATTGGGCTAATTTTCATATAATTTTACTAAAGCACATATTTTTCTAACAACATTTTCAGCTGTATTTTACTGACTGAATAAACAGTCAGTATAATACTCAATTATTAAATTTATTCATATTTATAAAATATAACCAAACAAGAATTTCTAAGTTTGCTGAATAGAAGAGAAAAAAATGAAAAGAATAAAACACTTAATCCTCCATCAAGAGATATTCAGTTTCTGCGAACAAATTGGACGGAAACTGCTTGAGCCCGCCGAGTGTTTATATTTCTAAACAGAACCGCATATAGGGCATTTTGCATCACACACTAGAATCTGCTTGGACCGTTTCACTTTCCTGGTCAGGGACGCACTCTCCGCCATCTTTTTGCCTCTGAAAACACCTCAACTTAAGGATCACAAGTGGCGCCCTCTGCTGGATGGCGTCCAAACTACAACACTGAAATAAAGTCTAAGCATGCGTTATTAGTTCATTCACTGGAACTGATTGTAATTTAATAAAAAAAAATTACTCGACAGTTAGCTGTAAGTCAATTGATTGTTTGCATTCCTAGCTGAAAGGATTAATAGAATGTCTTGTTAAATTATTTTTCACTATTTAGCAAACTGTGTTCCTGCCAGGTGATTTTTCTGTGTTGTGAAAAGCCCCCACTTCCACCAATGAGTTGCTGATGAATACTAAGTGCTATTTACTTCCAAACATTTGACTGTCCTCTCTGCAGCGTTATTAGTGTAGCTTTACCCGTTTTTAGCTCTTGTTAAATCATTAAATCAATGTTATATCGTCTACCTCCATTGTCGCTTTTTAGTTTTTAAAAGTTGTGGAATGTTTTATTTCTCATCTATTTTTGCATTTAAAAAAAAAATCAAGCTTCATATGTGAGTGATGTTCAAGAAGTATTGTATTTTAAGTAATAAAATGCTATTTAAAAAAGGAGCTACTCAAGCAAAAATACCAGATTACGCTTATGATCCGTTAATCATCAAAATAATATATATATTACTCAATTACTAAAATAATCATTTACAACAGCCCTGATGTAATGCATATATTTACTATGTTGACCTTTCTGAGCCTATGCAAAATGTAAACAGACTGCAGAAAGGTGTCGCTCATCTTGCACCCACAACACCCTGTAAAACCCAACAATGTCCTTTTATGTTTCAAATAACCCAGTGACATGAATACATATGCAGCAGCTCAAACAAAAGCCACCGAACATCCACTCCCTGCCAATGCAGCAGGAGTGTTTATACACACCCTGCATTGACGGTCAGAGGAGATAATGCACCGATATCCACAGATCTGCAGGCACTCAAGGAACAAATATCCTGCTCTCATCATCAAATTTTAATCCCCATACAAGCTCTGCTAGTGGGCCAAGTGTGTTTCCTGGAAAAATAAATACATAAGAAAAAATACACCTCAACCTTCAGCCGATCTTTTTAACCTAATGCATCTGCTTTATTGGATTCCAGCTGGCCTTTACTCATAGCAACACAGACCAATAAGAGTTGTACTCTGAGGAAGACGAGGCAGTGAAGGACAAAGCGGTAACGGTGAGAAGGTGCAGATCTTAGAACTGTCTGTCAAGTTTGGTTAGAAGGTCTCAGGTACCAATCCTCAAGCTGAAACTCTGCAACAGTTTGGTGCCAGTCTGCAGACACACTGGAGACCTGCCTGTAAAAAAAACATCTCACTTCTGAATAAGTGAATACCTGTAAAATATAAATAAACTGAACGTTTTCCTCATTTAAAACAAAACTGAACATACGGTGAAAACTACAAGTGAATACTTAACCATTGATGTGCTTGATGTGAGATTTTCCTGAATGAACAGCAACATGTTCCACAAACAGATGAAACATCAAACATTTGCTGATGGTAACAAACTGCGTCTCTGTGGCAGAATGACACTAGTTTCAATATCCAGCTGGCTTTCCAAACTAAGACAGGCCAAAATCTTGGCTTCAGAATATATCAAGAAATTTCCCAGCTGACCTTTAAAAATGACTCAACAGGTGCAATAAATGATGAAATTTCAGAAAAAGCCTGACATTCCTGGGACTCATTACTGTCACCCATCAATAGGCCAAACACGAGCTTGATCACGGTTCAATAAAATATTGATTTTCATTTGAGTTTGTGAAATGGCAGAGAAATCAATAACCCAAACAATGAGGAATCAATTTGTGCATGTCACTTTCTTTTACCAACACACACAGAGAGGCATGGAGAGCACTAACCTGTGAAGACAGGGCAGTGGTGGTCTGGGTGAAGAGCGTGGAGTGGGCTGCTGACCGTAGGCCATGAGCTCTCCTGACAGTCTGACGGGTGAAAGTAGCAGGCAGCACCTCCTGCAGAAGGAAAGACACAAACACACACACGTCAAGTTAAAGAAAAATTTTTGGCTCAAAGAAAATGAGGCCAGCACAGACCCTTGTAGATATATTCATACTCAAACTGTCTCTCATTTTGTCACATTCCATCCACTGATTTGAATGCACAGTAATGAGATTCTATGATAGATCAACTATTATTCAGTTGTGTACAATAGTAAAGTGAAAGCAAATGGGTCATACACTTTACTCCAGCTGTACAGCTGCTGGTGTTTTCTACCAGCTTTCTGTATCTAGAAACTGAATGTTTTCCCTCCTTTCTTTCTAAATCAGCTCAGTCAGAGCAATTGAAGAGTATCTGAGAATATTAGAGATCTTGCCACAAATTTCTTCTGAATTTAGAACTAGACTTTGATTAGTTCAGCAGATGTGCAGTTCCACCAAGTTGCTGCTGCTGCCACTAGTCTAAAGGAGCAATCCTCCCTCCACCGATTCATAGTTCATTTTGTTCATTTTGATGTGTCTTTCCATCACATGTAGGCCAAGATGTTTATTTTTATGTCATTTGACACACTCCTTGATCTTCACAATGCTGTGTACTTTCTAGTGTCAGAATATCTGCAAACTAGATTTGACTAAATCATTGATTTCTGAAAGCTGTTGGCTTCTTTTAGATTTTCATTTGTAAAAAAAGAAATCTGCAAAACCGTTTTTGCGTTGTGGACTGAGATGAGGTAGTATCAGTATATGCAGTGCATGTCTGGGAGCTAAAAATAGGCTTAAATAAGACTTCAAAGTGATAACTTGGTTTTATTTGCTATTTTTATCACAGCAACTTGCAACTTCTCTTTTGTATTGATTCAGCAGCTGACTGAATGTCAAGTGAAATTTGCCGCTTATGTTTTAAACAGCGAGCGATCCAGCCTACTGCTGCGGCTCACACCTGCAAATGAAAGAGATGATCAAGTCTATACAACTCAAACTCTCGGCGCATTAATGTCTGAGAAAAAGCCAAAAGGTAAGAATATGTCTCAATGCAAACTTGAACAAAATATATGATAAACATGCTGACTGCTTCTCACTGTAGGACAGGCTGCCAGTGTGAAGTGTTCAGAGGTTGTGCTTTGGACAGATTTTCTCCTCTGGACTGAACATCCTCTAGAAGTGCCTAAAATACTTTCACCTTGAAAATATGCAGTGAGATGCTCCCGGGTTGTGAGCGCTGACAAGAGATCAGATGGAGATAGAGTGGAATTTAAACACAGAGAGCAAAGTACCTGCATCAAACCACTGAACCTTTACTATAGCTTGTTTTAGACTACATGTCTATGTAAGTCAGATTGTTGATGTCTTTAGACCCAAGCTGTTTAGTATTTTAAATGGCTGACCATTTAATGCCCTCAGCGTAGGACAACCTTGAGCATCCTCTTAACAAATGTACTAGAAAAATCTTCAGTCAGAGGCTTCTTCAGAGTCACTGTAACTAAGACCTCAACAGGAAATCTTCCCTGCCCACAGCCTTCAGCAACATCTCTGAAGAATCTTGACTTCAAACAACATTTAAATTTCCATAAATGGAATCGATAAGGAGTTTTTTTAAAATTGAATTGAGAAAAAAAAAGTTTCTGCCCAGAATGCGTGCAAAGAACAAAAATCTGTAAGAACAGATTAACTGAATTCATTTCTAGAAGGCTCAATAGAGAGAAGACATGTCTGCTCTTGCTGCGTCGAATTGACAAAGAGCTGTTTTGTATGGACTTTGACAAAACAGGAGAGAAAACAACCTTCGATCGGGACTCTGTTAAGCTGAATAAAGAATGAACAACTGCTGTAAAGTATTTGTTAAACCGTCTACGTCTGAAATTTTCTCCTTGGCCATGCATACGGCATCAATTAAAAATGACAAACTGAAATATTTCCAATCTGTCACTTGTGTTCGCGACATAAAAATTCGTCTGAATGAGTAAAGCACCATAAATCCCACATGACTGCACAGCACCCACCCTTACTGCAAAAGGTTGAAAAACACAATTTCAAGCAACATTAAAGCTGATGCAGTCATATATTAGGCCAAATAGTAGAAAATCATGTTAGCAGAAAAAAAAGAGCATTTTGACTTTGCTAATAATTTTAACAATGCTTTCAAGCTGACTCGTGCGTGTTTATTAATTCATTAAACACAAATGTTAATATTTGTTAAATTTTTTATTTAAGTGGGATCTCCTTCACTCAAGAGTTGCTTCATAACAAGTAGCAGTTTGCTAGCCATCAAAAGTCTAATTAATGCTAATGTCTATTTTACAACTTTTCCGTCGTTACACACACCATTACCTTCATATAACAACCTTCAGCTGTCTTGAAAGCCAAGGCAGAGCTGTGACTGTCTCCTTGTGTTTTTGGCAAACCAAAAAGAGTGAATTGTAAAAGTAATGATTAAACTTTTCAATATTTTGTTGCAAATTTCAACATACTTTATTTGACTTATGAGATATAAGTCAAACATACCTTACAGTTTATTTAAAAGTATTTTTTTTACAAATAAAAGTCTGAAAATTCATGTAGATGGCTACAGCTCAGGCGAGAGACAGCCATTAGCATGAATGTGGCCTTTATAGAAGAGAGGAAAGACAAAGATGTAGCTTGTTTGCCACAAGCAAAGTATGTCATATTTAAGTAAAAAAAAAAACAAAAAAAAAAACAAATGGTTTACCAAAGATTAAGGGAATAATCTTTGGTAAACCATTTGATTAAAGTCTAAACAGGGATGATTAAAGTCATCCCTGTTTAGACTTTAATCAAACTCTGGATTGTTTTTCTAGGAAGTCTGGTTTGTATGTGGAAGTGTACATTTTTTAATCGCAATGTGAGGTAGACCAAAAAAGGCAACTTGGTTCAGTTAAAGTAAACGCTGCATATGTAAATACCAAGCAAACTGGACACCGCACCAAAAGTAGGAAGCAAACTACAGTGCAGGGCATTTTGGGAAAATACAACCAAATCAAACACAAGTCAAGCAGTATCAGGAGGAGAGTTTCCCTCAATGCATCATAAGCCTGTCGGGCCACCAGGCTTCATTTGGGCCCCCACCAGGCTTAGCATTGTTAATTTATTAGTTGTTTTTTTTTTTTTTTTTATTATCATTGCCTTTTTTTAAGACTTGGGATGATGGATGGAGCCAATTATGGCCCAATTCTGACATAAAACCTGTAAAGGGCACAAAAGACACTTCTGCTATAATTACAAACTTAAATTTTTGGTTTTTCAAATAAAATTCCAGGAAAACACCTGAAGTTTTAATGCAATACTACCAACAACGGAAATAAGAAAATATTTGTAAGGGTCTACATTACAGTGAACACTTCCCTTTTATTCGTCAGGGAATGGCTTGTCCTATTAAATTCGTTAAACGGTGTAAAATCTTCACTTCTCAGGACGCAGCCAACCCAGACGTTCAGACCCACTCAAGATTAGTTTTCCTGGGGAAGAGCTGCGATCATCACCTTTGGTTTCTGCTTCCTTTCATCTCCACATTTCTACAGCTGCAAACAAGCAGAACTAATTGGAGAAAGGACGGCTGCGAACAGACCATCCATTGTTCATAATTGTGTTTGACCTCTTCTGAGCACACACACAGCAGCAAAATTATTAGGTTTCCAAGGAGACCAAATTCAACAACTGGCCACACTTGCAGTCTCAAAAAGCAAAGAGCAACGAAGCTTGAGTCATGTGTAATATCACAGGGATCCTTTCAGGGACTATGTTCGCCACATTAAGAAGTGCAATGGACCTTACTGGTGAGATAGCAAGTAGTTGGGAGGATTAATACAGTCTCTTCCTTATCTTTCACAAGCCAGGTATAAGGCAGCAAGTCATAGGTAGCATCTCTGGAGAGCTCCTTCTGATTTGTATATGGCCATGTAGAACACACATGTGAATATGTAAGGATACAACTAATATCCATGTAAAAGTATTCACATCACTTTAATTTTTCCATTTTGTTACATGTATGTTTTACTGGTGATTTTATGTGATAGAACAACACAAAAATGATGAGCAAATAAATTCTGTAAAAACCAATTTTCAGGTATTGCCCAAGATTTTTCATGGACTTTGACTAGACCATTCTAGAAGATCAATTTGGTTTGATTTAAACCAGTCCAATGTCGCTCTTGCTGTACGTTTACTTTTGTTGTCCTGATTGAAGATGTACTTCTGCTCCAATCAAGTATTTAGCCAATGTAAAGCTTTCCCGCAGTATAGTGCTGCCACCACAGTTGGATTTAAACTAAACAAAAGTGAATTTTTAATTTGGAATACACTGGAATGTATTTAAGGATAACAGTGTAAAAGGGATTGAAAACAAATGAGTAAAAGTAAAAATATATATATATATATATATATATATATATATATATATATGTAGTAAAAAATTTTATTATTTGAATTTCACCTGTGTGATAATTTTTGTCAGTCTACCTGGTAGTTGTTGTTATTTTTGTTTTTTTTATTAAAAAAAAAGAAAAACAAAACTAAAAAAACAAAAATAAAATGGCAGTAAGGTATGTGAATATTTTTGCAAGTCACTCTACAAATAAAGTAATGCAACTTAATGCCAACAACTTGGTTCTAACGGTGCAACACTTTACATGGAAATTTAAAATTAGACCAGAACATCTCTGCACCACATGCAGAGGTCTATGGGAGGTATGAGTGGGTCTATTTCTGTTACCAGATTGCCACAGACAACAGCTGCTCTCTACAGCTTCTACCTAACCAACAGACTCGAAGCATGTATGATGCAAACACACTCAACACTTTGACCTCCTGATACAAAAGGTTCCACCTGGCTAAATCCCCACTGACAGCACCTGCTTTGCAGAATAAAAACGCAAAAAATGACATAAGCGTGCAGAGAAAGGCTAATTTTCTGCTCATAATGCACCAAGTTCAATGCGGTAAAGTGGAAGGCATGCCAATTTGTTATGCGGCATGCAGAAAGCAAAGTTTCAGAGGACGAACTGCAAACTGGACATATGCTGTGAGACTAGAAAGGATAGATTTCCTCTAAAACTAAATACAGGAACATCTGCTACCTTCTTTTCAAAATGTAAAAATGAACCACTCTGTATTTTATGCTCTAAAGATAAAATTAGCTCTATATGGCTTCCTGTTGAAGACTCAGACACCACAGTGACACCTGATTTATTTACTAACCTCATAATGCAGATCCTGCAGCTCAGATTTCATTCTTTAAAATAACCCCATCATGTGTGACACATTTGTGACTCAGGCAGGGACATGCTTTATACTCCATGTCACATGCACAAATTAAGTGTCCACTTCCTGCAGAATATCGATTTCCTGACTGACTTATGGCAATGCCGTTCTCTGAGCTCAGAAACCGCTCTGCACTGATATCAGACATGTTAAATCCAAGCTCTCCCCAGTACTCAGTCACACCCAGCGTAACCCTGGTTACCTCCTGTCAGTTTGCATGTTTGAAATCTGACATGCAGTAACTTGTACAGTTGGAGTGCTTTGATAAGTTCTGGGTCCGAGAAGAAGATTCTGTCTCCTGTGCACATTCCCAAAACATGAGACTGCTGAGAATCCTGAGCTGCTTCAATAATTAGAAACATTTCCTCACCAATGTCCAGAGGATCCATGGGTCAGGCAGACTGCAATACATTAAAGCTTTTTAAGAAGCTTTAAACAATAACCATCAGATTATCAAAAAAATAATCACATACAATGTATGGTTGAAACATTAATGAAGGTTTTTAATATTTTAAATGCAACATATCTTGTAAAGTTTTGACTCAATTATTTCTATAACCGTGTTCTTCCAGCAAATAGGGATTATTAAATTATCTGACGATTATTTCAATAATCGATTCATCACAATTAATTATAATTGAGCACTTATTGATTTCCAATTATTAATCACTTAATGTTTTCCTAACAGGGTACAAATGAGGCCTACGTGGTTAAATGACAAATTTGTATTTTTTCAATCAATTAATTATCTGAATAATTGATAGAATAATCTGTTACCAATATATTTGTTAGTTGGAATCCTAATAAAATGTCTCACCCTTTTAAGAAATAAAGCTATATAATGAATAAATTCTACTTTCTATGCATCAGATTACCAGAATAAATTATGTTTTCAATAAAAACCTGATTCAATAATACACACTTGTCTCTGAGTCTTTGTGGTAAGATTGCTTTGCTCGTGTCAGGCTGTGTTTTATAGCATAGTTTACCTACAAATCAATGAGTCTTAATCAGTCTATTTTCTGCGAATAGCAGTATGAAAATGTTGGAGATTGTTAAATAAAATAATCTGTTGATCTCTGAGAAGGTAAAAGTCTGTGCCAGTCGTGGTTCCCCAGGTTGACTTGCACTGTTGAGCTGAATTGAATTGCAATGAAGGCCATTGAATCAACAGGAGTCAGACATTTGATAAGGAGGTTTTTATGACATAATCCCAGGAAGGGTCTGCAGAGGAAACCCACCACTCACTGGAGGGAGTATATGTTCCTTCCAAAGACATAGTTATATTTTTGCAGACCAGGTGGACCATCACTATTAGATCTTAATGTTGAAAGAAAGTAAATTATTTTTGACCAAAAGTTTAAATTTGGATCGCTGAATGTCTTCTAAAAAGCTAATAATCCCTCTGCAAAGAAAAGAAGTTGTATCTAAAACTAGCTGCTTGTCTACAAAAGGAAAGTTTACTTTTAGACAAGACGATTTTGTCGCAACTACAAAACTTATTCCTAAGAAGAGAAACTGAAACTTTTGCACCTCTAACAAATAAATTGATCAAATCAACGAAGATAGAAGCTCCATCAAAGTTTTCCAACAAACACAAGAGAAGAGACCCTCACTACTCATGACTCAGCATGGATCTAACAAGCTGATCTGAGATAATAGGAACAACGCAGGGCTCTGGCAGGTGTGAGAACATGAAGTGTGTTTCACACTGCGGATCATATACACCCAGTGGGTTGTAAGCTGCTGAAAGGTAACTGCAGAAATATTGATGGGAATGCTATTTGCTCTCAATTCAGAGAGTTAACTGCTAGCAGATGTGAAAGGACGGCATCCAAATGCGAGAGCGGCTGCCACAGATAGCTCAGGTATCCACGAGACTAATTAATACTGCATGTTGAGAGCATGAGATGACTGGCAAACTCTGTCGCCGCATCTCTGCGAAACTTTTTCATGACTCATCAACAGGGTGAGATTTACAGTACAAGTTAAGAGACTAATTTTTCAGATCTCCTCGGATGCCCTTATCTTCCTCTCTCAGATCTTCTCCCAGCTCGGTTTGTTCGCTATCTCTGCCTCTCCAGTAGCAGAAGGAGAAAGGCAGTAAGCCCCGGGGGAGGCCAGCCAATCTCTGATCGCTGAAAGGAAAGATGAACAGAACGAGATAGAGGAGTAGGGAAGACGCAAATGAAATTTCCGAAGCATTAAGATGACCCAGGTTACAATAGAGGTGTGTGGTTGCCAGGTGATTCCTAGCAAGTCAAAGTATTAGATTAGCAAGGAGAACCGATCAATTTGCAGGTGTTCCCCTGGATGCTTCCAGATGACGGGCAGACGTGACCAAAGCTCAAGGGGAAGGAGAAAATAGCCTGTCCAGGTAAACAGGGTGATGCGGCAGCCTCAAACTAACCACTTTGCAGACAATCATATCCTCACTGAACCTGCAAACCCCCTTTCTCCTCCTCCACCCCGTTTCAGATGTTCAAGGACACAATTATGTGTGCGCGTCCAGCACGTGTCTTGTTGTGTGAGCTCTGCTGCAGCCTCGGTGAGAGAAATTACCGGAGTCCCATTGCAGGGATCCAATCGGTAAATATCAAGCAGAAACCACTCACCAGCTGAGAAATTCAGTTACACACCTGCTGGCATGCATGACGTAAACACGCACCTATTACCTGAAATACAGCGACTGCATACAGATTTATTTTAGTAAAAGGAGACTGGAGCAAAAATACAAAACAAAAGGTGGTGGTAACAGTCTCAGCTGATTTATGGCCCCAGGTGTCACTAAAACACAGCCTATATTGCAGGAAAAACTACCAGAGTAATGCTGTCTGTATAGCATGAGAGCAGAAATGGCCTCAAAGTGTCAGAATTAACAATGCTGACCTAATCAGAGTCTGAAAGCCAGGCTAGTTTTAACCAGCATTAAAAATAGACTCTTACTGGGTTCAGTATTCTAACTTTATTCCAACTTTGAAAGCAAAAGATTGTGAACAAAGTATTTCTGGACATGACCTGAAAGGGAAATGTTATTGCATTAGCTCTTTTATTCCTAATAACAGAGAGCATTAGAATTGGTTTTCGACTTCCAGGGGTTTCATGTAAAATTCTCTCAATTTTGGATGTGATGTCATTTTGAGATCCAATCTGCAACTTCAGAAACAAATCAAATGCTTCATTAGATCTGCAAATAAGAAACCATGTTTGGTAGAGTTCAGATGTAAATTAAAAAAAAACTAAATACGGTGATCTTCCTGCTATTCAGATTATTTTGTACAGCACTGAATTTTCCGAAATATTAGAAAGAAAACGCAGCTTGGGAAGCTGAAATACCCAACAACAATGCAGCCTGATAAGCTATTGGTTGGTGTTTGCAAAGCAGCCAATCCAGGAGCAGCACTCATTTTCCAATGTCGCATAATGCTGCAGGGATGTTTCACTGAAGCTGCTGGGCATTTTGCCCTCCTACCTTTGTAATTTCAGATGCTTAGTGGACGGCTTCATTAAATGGACTAATATGTTGCATTGGACATGTCAGGTTGGTCATTTTAAGTTCCCAGATTCAAGCTCAGCCAGTTTGAGTTAAAGGCTGAGGCATAGTGCTGAGGTGAGGCTCTGAAACCAACAGTCGAGCATATCAGGTATGCTGTTGTGTTGTACAAAGACAAAAGTCAGTGAATGGCAGAGCAGCTCAAAATAATCCACTGAAAGTGTTGTTTTTGTTTTGTTTCTGGTTAAAAAAGACCCACACATTCTCCCAAGGAGTGGGCGTGTGGGAAGAAGCTCTGGCGTGAATCAGAGAGAGACTTGGTGAACAAACGTCAGAGGACCGATGGTGCAAGAAGAAGAAAAGCATCAGAGCTGCATATTTGTAGGTCTCTGTATCGATAACTAACCCTTCATTCTTAGCATCAGAGAGATCCACAAATAGCAAGAGCCACCCACTGGCACAGTTTGTAAGACTAGCAGTAGTAAATTCTAATACTGGGACAGAAAAATAACACACTTTCAAACTGTTTAATTAAAGTGCAATTATCAACACTGTTTATGCTAAGTGTGAGTCAATCCAAGTGGCATCCACAAATATTGCATGTTAAATACTAACTAAAACATGGCTTTCAACAGGCTAGTGGCGCCAAAAATTAAGTGACACACATTTTATACAGCAAGTCAAAACAGATCTCAATGGTTTTGTAAGTTTATACACAAATCTAGCCTGAATATATCTGCAAACACAATCTCTATATTGCTCATCTCCTACAGTAAACTGACCTAAAAAACAGCATCAACACGCCACAGCTTGGCTTTTACAACAATTTGAGCCTGTGTTGTAACTCTAGTCCGCTACACTGAAGCTTTCATGGCTCTATCATTCGTCTCAAGTGAAATTGAGGCTTAAATTACATAAACCTGACAGCTTCCCTGCAGGACAGGTTCCTAAGTAGGGGGATTTTATGTACCACTATATTTTTATTAATAGCAAATCTGCAAAGAGATCATCCATCTGCCTTAAATACAATCATGTTCAACAGATTTTCTGCCTATTTTCAAAACCAGGAACACAAAATGTAAAGCAACAAATATGTTCCTTCTATCCGACTGTGAAATAAATGAATGCCTTCGGTTTATGTTCACTTGCTGTGAAATTAGAAACACTTTACTTAGTTCACATGGCTGACATTTCTGTCACTACTCAGATGCACCAACAGCACAAGGAAAACAGGTTTTTCAGTAATTCTGACTGCATAAATGATTGACATTTAATAGGTATTACCAAAGTAATTTCACACAGCATACCGCCAGGTGTGATCTTTTTTGCAAGCTCAAAGTCCACCAAGGTACAAATTTACGGTTTCAAAACTGCAAGAATGTTCCTGTTGCACGGTTTCTTCTGGTACCAAAGTTATTGCTAGTGGTTGTGTGCAGAAACAGCAAATGACTGAAAGGAGACTGTTACACTTTTCATTGACTTGAAAGCTGCTATACAAAAAGACATATTTCAGATACAATTTTTTTTTTTAAATATCAGATTATTTTAGCAGCAGTAATAGTTTTTTTTTCCATTTTAAGCAAAAGCAATTAGATCATACTTTTGTTTTAATGTTTTGTGGATTTTCAAACTGTAGGAACTAAATACCACATCATTTCACCAAAGCCCTTCATCTTGCCCTTCTTCTTACTCCAGCCAATTTTAGATTTGATGTTATGAGCCCACAGGCTGTAAATTCACCCCAATGACAGTAAACTAGGGTGTTTCTATCCCTGATTGAAAAACATTAAATATTGCAAATTTTTTAAATTAAATATCACTTAACACACCTGCTTTTATTATAAGGTAGGATTTGCTATCAATTTAAAGAACATTATGGAGGGGCAAATAGTGACAATAAATCCCAAGACATAGGATAACAACTTTGATGAAAAGCAGAAAAGATGCAACCAGCAGGTTCTTTATTTTTCAATTTTTTTTCCAAGATTACTTAAATAATCAATTAACTGTTTCAGCCCTTCTCATATCATCACCCGTTTTAAACACTGGCAGTCTAATTAAGTAACTTTGAAGAATTTTAGTAAGCAGAACTAGAGGAAAGGGAGATAAATTTGTAGACAAAAAAAACAAGTGGAAGAAAAGAATTGCTTCCACTTTACAAGAAAGCCCCATTTGAGTTGGTCATTTTATAAAATTCTAATAAAAGGCTTGGGCAGAAGAGATCAGCAGCCAGGTAAAGACGTCATAATATTCGCTTGATTGTATAGCAGTAAAACATACAAAGAGTATGAAGAAAAAAACAGTCAATATGAAAGTAAATAAATCTCAGCCAGTCTGCTTGAATAAATATTGGTGAGGTAGGAGACTGCCGAGGATGAACTCCTCTGTCTGTCACGTTTATTGCCTCTGAAAAAAAAAAAAAAAAAAAGACACAAACCAAAATACATTTTGTAAAACGAGAGAACGCAGCATCAGGGAAGAGCTATGTGCCATAACAGTGAAAAGAGACAGACAGCAAATATTACACTTTATTCATATCTCCTCGTAGGATTGGTGACAGATGTAAACAGCAGTCCTTTCAAAGCAGCTTTGACAGAAAACGCAACTTTGCCCAATTACTCTCACAGCCCTAACTAAATTCAGCAGAAATAATAAATGTGATGCATTTAATAAATATAAATTTCTCAGCCTGGAGATGTTCCGATACAGCTTGCTCGATGAGATCAACACAGAAGCCGTTTTTCATTGAGTCTGAGTCATCAGGGCATTGAAGGTAACCTTCAATGCCCTGATGGAAAAAAGGACATTTTGATTGTTCTGAGAGTTTCCGTGGCAACGACAGCATGGGGACATTCAGATTAGCTCTAGGAACCTGTGCTTGTATGCTTACTGTTGTCTTCAACTTGAAAATAGGCTACTGTTTTTCATCAGAGAAATTTACTCACACATAAAATGTCAAAATACTAAAACAAAATATCAGGAAGTAAAAGTAGCACTCAGTTCATTTATAGGCTGGGAATAAAATGGAGACTGGGTTTTTGTTACATAAAGAGATGCTGCTAACCTCTGTTTCCACTCCCATGGCCTCCATCTATTCCCTCCATGCAGTTCACGTCCAAGCTGGGAAATCCCCAGGCTGCCTCAAAGGGCCCTGATATGAGTGAGCGGTGATGCTAAAAGACCATATTCACAGCTCCACTTGTCTGCATCGTCCCTGGATTAAACAAAGCAGCCAGGTAGAAGTGAGGCAGCTAGAGCCGTGTGTAGACCCATTACTGAGGCAGATTATGCCACTAAATCTTAGATACATACAGCTGATACCAAATATTAGCATATCCTTTAATATAAAAAACACAACCTCATCTTCCTCCCACAATAAATTAGACTAAGCTTTTGCTATTTGTGATTACCAAAATAAGTTAAACAGGTCAGAATAATTAAGGATTTTTAAAAACTTTATTTAAATTCAGCAGCTTTCCTTAGTATTTGGCAGGATTGAATTTTATTCATAGTGCGCATAAAAAGGCTTCCACAACAATTTGCTTTCATTTTTGCCTATTCCTCCCCCCAAAAAGAAAAACTGCCTACAAACTTTATATGGGACTGACATCAGGTCTTCATGATGGCCACTCCAAAACATTATTGTCTTTAAGTCACTTTGTTTCTAACTTATATTGTATCAGTGACCATTTGAAATCCAATTTGTTTCCAAGCCTCAACTTCCTGGCTGATGTCTTGAATGTTTCAATATTTCCAGATATTGTTGTTATTGTAGCCATGACACCATCTTTTCTCAGTAGTGCTCCACTCTCTTCTGCACCTAAAACTGCATGAGCAAAACACTGTTAGTTTTCTAAGCCATAAAACAGTTTGACACTGGGGTTTTTAATAGCTTTCTGATTCAAGATGTGACCGAATTTACACAGAAACGTCTTCACCAGAAACACAAACAGACTTAAATCCAATGGAAAAACAGTGGTATGGGCTGCAGGGAATATGAGATGGAACAAATGACCCTGGATGATCTACAGAGATTTTCCAAATATAAACCTTCAGATGCACAACAACTAATTTCATTATTACTTATTTCTAAGGCTAGATTTTTTTTTCTTTTTATTTTTTATGTGCTACTGCAATGAAACGTCAAATGATTGTAAAGCTTTTCACACACCTAAGCTCAGGTGGAAAATGGATGGTGGAAACTCAAAGGTTTTCTATTTATTTATTTCTATTACAGTGACACAATCGGTTCAGGACTCCAGGGACAAGTTATGCTCTATTACCCAAACAAGGAAACAACTGACGGAAAAGGTTTCTCCAACACTGTAATTTCACATTCCGCAAACATGTTGGGCATGTGGCCACTTTTAAATGCCTTAAAAGAATCACAGTGCATGTTTACAAAAAGGCAGAGATCTCAGTACGACCTGCTATCAATTAAATTACAGAAAGGTTGCCAGAGAGAGAAGGGAGAGGCTGCTTATGAAAATCAGATTTAAATCCATGTTTGTGCACCTCTCCACACAAAATACTTTGCATTTGTGAGCAGACTGGAACAGCACTGCATTTGTTTAACCATCTGTGCATAAACGTATGGTGTCCAAAAAGGCTGGTCAAGGTAAACCGAAACACAGAGACCTACATCAGCTCATCACATGTTTGCTGAGTGAACATGGGGATGCATGCTATAGCTGTTGTTGCAGTTAACTCATAAGAAACAAGCTAGCTGGAATTTGTCTTGTTTGGCATGCCATGACAACAGGAAGCGCATACTTAACCCACGAGTCAGAATCCCACCCTCCGCAATGCCAGGCTTATAACAACGCCCAAGACTGTCTCCATGGAAATGCATTTTCCAGAATTATTCCTCAAACCTATTTATAGAGCAGCCGACCACGAGGCAAGCCAGCTAATATGACTTACAGTACAGTGAGAGTGGAAACGTATATCGTTCCCTCTTCTCAAAGACTTCACACAAACAGCTGACTAACGATCCTCACTCTGACAGGGGTAAAGCAGCATGTTTGGAGGAACCCTGTGTGTGCATTAGTGTTCAAATTTCAGGCTGATGCAAGAATCAGAGGCTGCAAAGGCAGAACGAGGCGTGCACGCAAAAGGTAGCGATGTCGTCCCTGACCTCCTCTGACAGCGCCGTCGCTCTGTAGCTTTTTAAGCTTCGCGTGTTGAATGAAGATGAGAAAACCACAAACGGCTTCCAGTTCAGCCGATTTTCACCACAGTCTTCCTTTCAACTCTTGACGTTACAGCAACCTGCAAACAGCACTCACACCCTCAGAAGTGCCTGTTGTAAACAGAAACAAATCTCTCTATTTCAATGTGATTTTCTGTGATAAATCAAGGCTAAATTATCCCAAATTGTATGGTGGAATAAAACATGATTTTCAAATTGTAGGAATAAATATCTGAAAACTGTGGTATGCATACATACACACCTATATAAAAGTCAGTGCAACCATTTGCCTTCAGAAGTCACCAGAAAACACTTTCCTCTTACTGCACCTCCCTCAAGGTGAAAGATGGTAGTGGTAGAATCATGCTGTGGGCTGACTTCGCTGAGGAGAGCTGATGGGAAAATGGAAGCAGACCTATTTAAAGGCTGCAGAAGACTTGAGTTTTTAGAGGTTCACCATCCAGCAGGACAGGAACCTAAAACAAGCAGTCAGAGTAACAACAAAATAGTTTGATCATATTCATGTGAGAAAATGACCTAGTCAAAGTTCATGAGAATTTGTAGCTTAAAAAATTATTTTTATAGACATTTTGACTGAACTGCTTATCAAAGAAGTATATGGAAAAAGTTTGGTCCACAGATGTCTAAAGCTGGAATAAGAAAACCCTAGAAGACACATTGTAAGTGCAGTCAAAGAAAAACCTTCAAACCCAGTTGAGACTAAATTACACACAGATGTAGAATTTATTTACCAGTGAGGAGGCTTCTGAAGATCATGAGTTGCACTGAATTTTAGGGGCATCAGGATGAAAGGGGTGCCCCATTGTCATATACAATCATCAGTCAGGGAGAAGTTTTGCAGATTCGCTTGGGATATAAATGCTTAAGTGTTTAGTATTTGCTGCACACTTGTCAAATAAAATGAAAACTTTGTACTGGTCTGTCACATGAATTCCTCATAAAACTCCCCAAATAACAGCTATAACATTTGTGGTTGCAACAACATTAAAAACAGATGAAATTGGCATGAATACTTCTCAGAGGTACTATAAAAAGGAACAAGGTGTCAGCAAAGGTAATAACTGGACGTTACCCTTTGACCTCACAGCTTGGTTATCTAATTATGATCAGGCCAGCATTGCAGTAGCACACCTCGAGCAAAGCTTAAGCTTTGTACACGTTTGGTGTCTGCAATCAAAAGTCGGAGCTCGAGGGAAAAGCCCTCCCCGGTTCTGCTGACGCCAGACCTTCATTAAATGCCGAGCTTCTCATAACCGAAGAGCACCTGCACAATAAATAACAGCTACTACTACAAACAGTGCAGCGGTGACCGAGAACAACAATAGTGGGTGTCAGTTTTTATTATAAACCCACTAATTCACAATGTCTCCTAATAAGACAGCAGAATGCCACCATTTTATTCAAATAAGAGCATTTTAGCAGTGCCGCTGTATACTATTGGTATTGATTAGCTCCATTCTTGCTGTGAGTGAACACTGAAGTGTTTTTTTTCCTTCCATTGAAGGAGCAGAACAATAAAAGAAAGTTGCTTTTTCACATCAGGGCTTCAACAACAATGAATCATAGAAACTGAGATATTTACAAAAGCATTTAACTCAAGCTGGCTGAGCAGAGAGAAGATTGTGCTCTCAAAAACCAAAGTTGGGTCCACAAGATTCAATTTATTGTACATTTTCTCTAATCTATACAGGTTCCATTTTGTCTATACAAGGGAGAAAGAGCAGATACTTTTTAGCTCGACTCCAGTTGCTCATAAATAAGAACCAAAAGCCTTCAGGACAGGATTTTTATGATGTAATGACATAAAAGACAGATTGCTTTAGTCGTAAGGAAATGAAGTTTGATAGAGTCAAAAGGAGACTTTCAAACCTGAGAACACTGAACCAACTATAAAAGAAGCATCATATTGTGGGGTCATTTCAGTAGAGGGGATAATAATTAAACATTTTCAACTTATCCTTTAACAAATACATAAAAACTAATTTCAGAATGGATAAGGCTGATCAACACTACACTTCTCTTGACATCAAAAAGAAAGGTTTGTGCTTACATACCAACTATCCTAACAGAAGTGTTGCTTTCTGCCAAGAACCTGGGTTAAATATCCAGCCAGAATTATGCTAATTGCTACAAAACAGCACTGACGCTTAACCAAATGTACGTAGGGGTAAGAGCTGCACAATATATCAAATCAGTCAATATCATGTCAGTACATTATGAGGCCAGTTGGATGGAAAATGCTGATTAATTGTAATTATTATCAATGATTTCAGCAAGAGTATTCCAATTACAGATTTTCCTGACATCGTGGGTTTATCGATTTGAATATTGATCTATATTTCTAACCCTGAGTAAATCGACAATAAATTAAATCTAATGCAACTCTTGACTTTGTCTGCTGTCTTTCATGTCAGCCTGGCAAAAAGAATGGCTCAAATAAATAACTAAAAGCTCTAAATTTATGACATCCCATTTTTTATTTTCTTAATACATTTACCAATAGTGTGTTTATCTCTCTTCATGCATGCAACCCTAGTTTTCTAGCATGTTTTTTCCAATGTGCTTCCAAGCATCGATTATCCTGTGGTGATATGGTATGTTAATTAAAACTGACCAGGCTCAAGGCTCAGACTCCTGATGCAATTATAATTTAGCAGTAAAATAGTTTGTTTTCCTTTCCTATTGCAGTCCAGTTTTATAACGGAACATCAAGAATCCCACATAGAATTTATGAGACAGAGGTTACAACCCAAATTCAAACATACAAAAAAAAGTCATGTTTGTCTGGTCCATCAGGTCCAACTAATCACTTCAAAATAATACAAAAGGGACTTCAGGATTTAGTCCATCATTTGACCGAGGTGTGCACCTTTTGTTTATCTTCTCCATAGTGAATACCCCTCATGAGTTCCTGTGTCCACCATGGCACCGCTACAATATGGGTAATTACAGCACAAATAGAGCAGGCATCGAGCCCAACACAGAGCCTTGCTTCATGGGGATCATTGACTCTGTGGATGTGCTCCGAGCCCATTCTGTCTCACTTAAAATCTCACTCCTTGACCTCCGGTGGTTTAATGAGGCATTCATGAGCATCCTTCACAAAATATAAACATCTAATCCCAGCAAGAGAGCAGCCAGATGCAGAAAGGAAGAGAGAAATTTAATTTTGGAGAGCTAAGAGGAGTCAGTATAACTTCTCCAAGAAGCTCCAAGAAAATATTAGATATTCATAAAATGGAAAAGACTTTAACCCAGGTTCAGCTCAAAGTGCAAAAATGTTCCCTAGCTAAGAAAAGTGATAAACTTAGAGTAATTGTCTTTTAATGTATGCATAAAAGTGCAGCAGAAAATAAAGCACAAACAAAGCAGATTTCTGCAATAAAACATTGTCCTTGAGTACCACTATGTTCAAAAGCTGATAAATTACTTTAAGAAACACAATTTGCATATTTGCACAAACAGACTTTCCCTTCTTTCTCATCAGCAGTTTTGCTGTCCAAGGCAAAAGATGTCAAACTTGACAGCTTCAAGTGATTTTTTTTTATGTGACGGCTTTAGCTCATCCATGTCAACCACCCAGGGTAGAAATAGCACTGAAGAAGAACCGACAATCTGCAGCTTGGCACTGCGCCTTGCTGAGAAGACTCCTTAGTGACACACAATCCCATTCCAAGTAAAGGCCTCAACACAACCATATTGCCACAACGCTCTCTTTATCCTGCTTAACCATGAAACACCCTCATATCCTTGGCAAGTGAAGCATGTTTCACAACAAAGAACAACACTGAAGCAAATGCAGAGTTCCTTGAAACAGGAACTCCTCAACTATTGACTTCTCCTCAGTTATCAGAGGAAGCCGCCTAGTAAACCTCTGAAGAATCCTCGTTCTAAAGTGCAGTCTTGGCAGAAGCATTTTCAGGTTTCACCACGCTGCCTGGTAGCTGCGTAATGAGGTGTGGAGTGAAAAATGTGGATAAAACAGTCAGTTACACCACCAGTTTGTCAGCATTTCAGATATTCTAAACAAAGAATTAATCAGCAATTTGTGATATTAACAAAAAATGTGATATTCCTCTCGCTGCGATGCCCTGATGTGACAATTTTCTGCCTCAAACTTGACATCTGTCATTTTAGATCGGCAAAAATGAATATATAGTTTTAAAAAAAAACAAAAAAAGATTACGTTTTTCTTGCTACTAATTCAATGAACCAACACAGACTGGAACTGGAGGACTTCCTCCATGTTTATGTTTACCCTGGAATGTCCTGAGCTTTTAGCGCCAATTAGATTGGACTGATTATTTTCTCACTGTGGTCCATTTTAGCTAAACTGTAACCTAATGAGGCAAAATTGTGTAGTGAAGGGAAAGCAATGGATTACCCATTATTCTAAGACTTCTTCAAAGACAAGCTGCCACATGCCACTACCGAAGCATTCATTCTCCACCTATTCTGATGTCTCTTTATTGTCGTTTTTTTTCACTGCATCTGCTGAGAGCAGGTAATTGTTTTCTGAATAAAACTCTGTGCTCCTGAAATTCGAATGATCATTTCATTATTTCTGCTGACAGAGAGAAAAATGGCAGCTAGGTTGTGTTTATTAAAACGGGGTGAAGATAAGGCCAGGGGAATCCTCACAACAGAATCCCCCTCATCCTCTGAGCGATCTCCATCAAATTGCTCCATTAGTAAAATAGGACTCGTTCATGCATGGTGTTTCCAGTTCCAATTAAGAGCTGCCTCGCTGTTGACGGCCGAGCCGGTTTTATCTCTCCTGCTGCTTTTATTGAAGTGGTGATGCTCCTCTCGCTGCGATGCCCTGATGTGACAATTTTCTGCCTCAAACTTGACATCTGTCATTTTAGATCGGCAAAAATAAATATATAGTTTTATGATAATTAATGTTGAAGCTTAGATAAACGGCTCAATAGAGGAATTGATATGAGAAACAGCAGAGATAATATTTACAAAAATCTTTTATATCAGATTGCTTGGATTAAACTATAAATTTCTGTCCTTTTTATGACTTTATAATCAAAATTTTAAGTATGATCACAGTTTAATAATATACATACAATTTCTAAATCAAATTAATTAAATATCAGTACAAGGCATGGGTCAGTATTAGAATCTCTAAATAATCTTAACCTTGATTTGTAACAATATTTACCCATGAAATCTCAAACAGAAATGCACTTCATGGTCCAACCACTTTTATTTAAACAACATGCTATGATTCCTGCTGTAACTACAGTACATAAAACATAAATGATTGAGTATTAATCATTATATTTTAATACATATAGATAATCAAACGTGAATTTTAGTTTTTCAGTGAATGCTGCACAGAATGTTGAATGTTTTTTGGATGTTTCTCTTTTGTAAATAACAGCTGGTTAAATAGTCAGGCCATCTGCTGGGACAGCCAGAGTGAGGGCTTTGGTCTGTGTCTGGGCACTTATGAAAATATTTCCAAGCAGTTGAATGTCTATCTTGTAGACGAGGGGAAAGCAATGCAGCCTTGTTTCAGAAAGCTACCGAGCAATTTGTGGGGGAGAGGCAGCATTGGATCATCATTTTAAGGCTATCCATGTTTTCTGACCAGAAATATTCCCAATTTTGATCAACTGTAGGGAAAATCATTTACATGGAAAGAATGATAGAAGCCAGAATTCTTTTTTGCCAGTTTTACCTAATCTAAATGTTCAAAATGTCAAAAACAACTTTTAAATCAAAATGAGTTTCACTTAAAGTGTGATGAGTGCAAGATTTTATAATAGTGATAGGGCGTAATAAAGGAGATGGGGTTTCATCTTAGGTCTTCTTCTATTTTAAGGTAAACAGTCCTGAGCCAGTGTCCTGATATCTGGCCAACATCAATCCCTCACTGGAGCTTTCATTATTTCACATAAATTTACCCATAGAACCCAAAGAAAACCAGAAATCAATCAATATCTGACAGATAATGCCTCATTGGTCCAATTCTTATGAATGAATTAAATTATGCATTTATTAAATATTAATTTTAGTTTTAGTTAAGACAGGCATAAAAATATTTTTAATAATTCATTTAAAACAGATGAAGCAATGCTATGATCATTTATTGCTCCATTGGGAAGGCTCAGAGAACAGCTGCCTTTCACGCGACGTCAGCTGCTCATTTGGAGTCATATTTCCTAAATATTTACCCCAATAATGAGGCCAATCTCCAATCGAAAAGACATAAAAAGCGGGTGGCCGATGACCTTCAGGATGGAGCCACCAGCTCACCTGGCCTTCCAGCAGGGGTTCCAAACAGCCCGGAGAGAAGGAGGGAAACCAGGCGCTGCTTCCATCCATCATCACATTACACACACTGGCCCAGTTTAATGTCCTTTTCAGACTTGACTGGAGACACACTGGGCCACACACAGAAACATGGGAAGCAGCTAATTAGTTTGCCAAAGGCAGAAGTTCACCAGTCATTTACCACTTCAAGGGTGAAATTCCCTTCCAGAGTGCTAATGAGGACTTTGTCCATCACTGCAGTCTCATTCATTACAACATCGGTCTAACTGGACAACAGCAGAATGCAACACCATCGTCCAGTTTGCATCTGAAGGATTGTGCTGTAGTCTCCTTCGCTAAATACAGTCCAGTAACCTGAACCACCTAAGACAATTCCTCTGACTACAGGGCAAACAGCTGGTGAGCAGGAGAAAGGGTGTCATGCTGAGCAGGTGCTGTAATGTGATGTGCTGAGGGAGAGCAGGGAGAAACGAGAATGCAGAAGCTTGAAAATCTAACAGAGGACAGGTGGAGGAGAGTTTTTCCTCTCAGAGCCAATGACCAGAATTCCTTTGTTTTCTGGGATAGGAAAACCACAAAGGAATACAATTCATCTCTTTTTATGCTGGACCAGCTTTAGTATGTTAAAGAATATACAATGTAATAAATTAAAAAATATATGATAAATATTTTAGGAGATGATATATCACCAAATTAAATTTCAAGAAAAACAATTTATATAAAACTAAAATCCATTTTGGTTCAAATTTCAAATCAGATTATTCAACTTCATTCCAATATATTCTAACATTAATCTATATTCAGAATTGGCTACATATAAAGACCCACCGATTCAATATTAATAACTGTACGAGTCCCAATGTTGAAAGACATTCTAAATTGGGGTATCGGTGGCAATGTGCCCAGTCCATAACAGCAGATCTATTCAGTCTAATTCTATGCGTTGTGCTCTAAGTACAAAGCACAGAATTTAAATGAATACGTTCCTTATTGCACTTTTGTGTTGTTTTTACACAATTGACCAAGCTTCTGAAAGTACTGGTGTATTTAAGTGTCTAGTACTGGTACAGAGTTATCACATAAATTTGTAATTCAGTACATTTATGTAAAATTTATATTTAAAAAAAAAAGAGAAACAAAGAACAGATTAATTAGATCTAGTTCTGGTAATTAGTAAAAAGTAGCAATGACTACAGGTAGCAGAAACAATAGTCATTGTCTGTCCTGAAAAAAGATTTTAAAAAAAAACAAAAAAAAATAAAAAATAAAGGCAATGGGCGGGTAATACTTTCTATGATGAAGCAGAACGCACAACGTCAACGACAACAATAGGTCTGCTAACATATCAGCCCAGTATAGAAATACCTATAACAGAAGTACTAAGCCAGGGGAATAAAATAGAAGAACATACACAGAGTTAATAAAAGTAAGAGCTCTGACTGGCAATGCAGCAAGGCTAAGCACAAAGCCGTTGAGCCAGGAAATTATTCTATTGGATAGAAAAATAAAGAGAACACAAAGTTAATGACTCCAGTAGCATTGGCTCTGTCACCATAAAACTTACCTTGTGCCTTTGATGAACCTTTTTGTAATCCTGTTCACCTAAACCTAATGAATATTTTAAAAAAGCTATAAAAAGGTTGCAGGAGCCTTTCTATTGCAGGAGCCTTTGAAGGCAGGAGTTTTGTACAAGATATTAATTAATTTTTATTAATACTTTATTAGAACTTTATTAATACATTCTCATTAAAGTCTGTAAAATACCTGCAAAAGACGTCTAACAGGTAAAGCTGATGTGTTTTTGTATTTTGCACACACCCATATTGACATGTTTGCCCAGTGTCTGCATCCCATAAACCCCAGAAGGGCTCAATTACTTTCAAAAGCAGGTTTAAAATTCAGAGACAGAACTGAAGTTCTCTGCTTTCTGTGAATAAACGTTGAAACTAAATTAGAGCATTAAACCAAACATCTTATCTCTGTGGTCACACCTTAAACCGGGCATCCCTCTCACATTTCTTAACCCGTATGCAAAAACCAATACTGTCACCTTATCAGGAGCATCTAAAACACAAAGTGAAACACAAAATGACCTCATGTTACATGAAATATAGAGGCAGAACTCAGACACTGAAATCTGGTCAGATGCTTCTAGTTTAACAGGGAAAACACTGATTATTAAAGCTGAAGATGTTTGTGACTATGTAAAAGGACCAGCTGCTTCTACTGCATTCTCAGTTCAGGTTGTCATTTCCGTACTACTGCACTACTTAACATAAGAGGTTTGCTGTTGTGCTTAGAGCTTTGCTATTTAACTGTCAGCCAGTTGTTGACTGCAAACACTCTACATAAAAATGTTTTAATAAACTACAAACCAGCAGAGATGCACAGATCAGGCTCTTCCGAGCCAATACTCAGAACCCATTTTCTCTGAATTCTGACCTGTCGAACCAGATTTTGACCGGTTCTGCTTCTTTTTTTAAAAAAAAAACTTATAGAAAAAGAGAAAAGAAATGTGCTGCATCATCTGTCATAAAAGACGATGCAGTTTTCAATAGTTTTCAATATAACATTAGTTATTAAGATCAGGTCGGTTTTATTATGGGAACGATACATGCAAAACATGTTAGAAAATTACAAACATAGGTCAGTACAATAATTATTATTAATCATTTAATTATTATTCCCATCTGGGGGAAAAAATAGTCTGTAGGCCAGCAGGATTTATTAAATCAAGCAATATGTGCATAATTGGTCAATTTAGTTTTTCTAATGATGTTGATTGCAATAATTCAAACTTTTTCTCTTTCTCATCGTCTTTGGTTGATGTCATCGGTGTCTGATTTAGATTTGTTACGATATTAATACTGTAATTAATGATGATATATTTGTTATATATAAACTATAGAACTCAAAAAAGTTAAGCACCCAGAGTTAATGTGCTGCATTTACATATTTATTTGACATTTACTTCTTTGTGTGCTTTACAGTATTCGCCTCATATTTACAAAGACCACATGAGCCACAAGCACAACGTCACAGAGGAAATGATCCTGGTTAGGATCCACACAAGTTTGATCACAACCACATACTTATTTTGTAAAACTTGGAAGTGACACACTCATACTCCTCCCCTACCACCCAGAATAAATTTCTGTGCTCCATTTACAACGTCTACTGTCTCAATCTGCTCCTATTAAGCGTAATTGCACTTTTCAAAGGTTAAGTTTCAACCACCATGGCAAACGCTTTATCCTGATGTGGAAACAGTTAGCATGTAATGATCGGCAGCAAGGACACAGAATGGTTTATAGACTTGAAAGGAATATCCATTCAGCAAATGGCTCGCTTTGTAACTACTAACCTCTGACTGAAACACAACCTGATCACTCTGTAGGAAAATAATCTGGATCAGCTTTCTCACCCACTCAGAGAAATAAATTCTCTCTGTGCACACAGACACTTTCTCTGAACATCACTAAATATTACCCAAGCAGACCAAAGAAATAAGCAGGACTCTACTCTGACAGAGGCGACACGTGAAATGAGAAGTTTGTGGAAGTCTGTGTGTTTGTGTATGTTAAGCCCAGATTTAGAAGAATGAATAATAAATACAGTAGAATATATACAAAACTTCTCTATGAATTTATGACATAATTAGGTCAGGTTTTAAATATATGTCCGACAGACAAACATTAAATCCCTGCCGAACAAGACTGACAAATGGATGCACGAACAAATGGACAAACGGATCAACAAACTAAAACTAGATGGTAAAGGACAGATGGACAGATTCTTTATCCTCAAAAGAGAAGAGAAGAAGAAAAGAGAAGAAAGTTTCCCACTCTGTTTTCAAAGGAGGCCACATCATGTCCATCATCACCCTGAGCCAGAGTGACCCAAAGTGACATTCTACCACTGAAGCCACAATAAAGTGTTTATATTGCATCTACTCTATTCAGGCATACATGTGCATAACTGGTGTCAAAAATGGGGTCAGAAACCACTGAGTGCAAAGGGTGGAGTACATTAATGAAACTGTCTGGGTGGATGGCTAGCTTATCAATCATTCTGCTACCTTATCACCTTCAGCACAGTCACAAAGCTTCCCGTCACTCTCTTATCAGGCTAATCCTGCTAACTCGAGCACAGAGTCTGTGAGCACAGCGGGAATAAATTAGTTTACTCCTACTCTGATTGGATTAAGAGCAAGAAGTGAGCCCTGACCCTTTGACTCTGACGGCTAAAGGCGCCGGGCGCTCAGCTTTGATGAGCAAGTCGGCTTAAAAGGAAATAAATAAGTACCGGAAATGGCTTAATCTTTAACTTCAAATTTGGACATTAGATTGTGAGTTACTTTTAATATAATTCTGCTTTGATTAGCTCGTGCAATGGAAATAAATCTTTCACAAATCCCAGATGTCAAAATGGAAGAGTTTATATGACAGCTGAGTTAATAGAAATCCAGTCTATAAGTCTCTGGAGCCCTCTGTCTGCTCTCCGTCCCCGGGAAGCGAGGCCATCATGACTGAGACTACATTAGAATAGCAGAAGCATTCAGAAAACCATTCCTGCAAACATAGACTATGAGCTCCAGGACAACTGCATATACATCCCTCTGCAGCTTTATAAATACAGATATGGAAACAAAAATGTGTTTCTGCAGCTGGGAAGTCCCAGATGAATACAGACACTTGGTTGTCACAAATTGACAGGCCTGCATTATAGAAGCTGTGACAGCAACACTTCAGTGGACTAAAGAGCCGCTCTGTGACAGAGAAACAAAACTGTAATGTGAGAAGAGTGAAAGGAAATGAAAACTTTAAAAAGGCTGCCACACAGAGCAGTGACTAACCCAAAGGAATCAGTGAAAGTTTAAATAGGACACTAGCAGGATAAAATTATATCCCTCCTCAGACTTGGACTAAAAATCCATAATACTTTGACAACCTACTTAGTACTGAGTGAGATCACCAGCTAATAAAATTTCGGGGATTCCCAGAGCTTCTAGTGAAAATAGAACAAACTGAGGTAGTTCCTGACTGGTCCAGATACCCTGAGGTCCAAATGCAGAATGAGGCGATGAGAAAATCTCATGGGAATGCTCAGAAAAACATGTCAGGGTTTCTCACCATCACTGTATTTATACAAAAGTTTAAAGCAAAAAATGTCTAACATGATCCAGGAGGGTTTTTTTTGTTGTTTGTTTTTAAGAGGATAACTAATTATTTCTGCTGCTACTGAAATAAGACAATAATTTAATAAAAAATAATTAGGCAGTCAGACAATATTGGTGTACACCTCAGCAAACATCTACATTTAGCATGCTAAATTTGGCCAAATTTTCAAGTGAACACTAACAAATTATAAATGTTCCTCCATCTTCCTCCTTATAGAGTTTTTCTCTTGTATTCATAAAGGAACATAGGCTAAACTAAAACTAAATTGTTATTGTTTGGGTACTGTTAAATCCAGCAATTAAATTTGTCTTTCCCAAACATGCAAGGAAAATAGTCTCATATCATTCCTCCAGCCAGCTGACGGACAGTGTGCAGCAGTGCTACAGTGTTCCTTTCTGCCATAAAAACTTCTAGCATCTTACTGAAATCTAAACTTTAACAGCAGTGTGAGAGAACATTTTGGTCCTTTTGAAGTAGTATTTTTTTTAAAACCTGCACTTTGGCACCTGTGTCCGTCCCAACCCAATGGTTAGGGAATCCAGAGTCCGGGTAAACACCTTTAGATTCTTCAAACTATTTTTGAAAGCACTGTGGCTGTTTAGCAAAAGATTATAGTGGAAGTGTCAAAGTAGCATCCACGGTTAAAGCAAAATTAACATATACCCTGCAAACAGCAGTGGAAGTAATTTTTTTAGTGGCTAGAATCTTATTTTCTGATCAAATTATTTTTGTCCTTTTTTCAGGACGCATTATGGCATCTGTAATTTTCCGACACCTGAGAGAAGCATGATTTCAAAGGAAGTAAATGAACAAGAACATAAGCGAATGTAAAATGACCGTTACGACTTTATCATTCTTTTACTTCCAGATGATATCCCTGATTCACCTTTAGCCCCAGACGAGGCGGTAATAAACCTTCCCTAGTTGCAGTTAAATGGAAGTGGTCACCAAGAGAGGAACAAGCCACAGTTTTGCAAACACAATCACCTTCCTTCTCCATTGTGAGCCACGGTGAAGCTGCCTCTACGCTCACATACAAACACACACACAGAGGCCATGTCCAAGACCTGCATGAGGTTGCAGGAAAACCCAGGATCTCCCAGCTGAACGGGGAAACACCCAGGGAGGGGAGAAAGCATCCAGCAGAGTCTGACATCATCCAAGTGCAGGCTGGCCTGTTCATGTGTGTGTGTGTGTGTGTGTGTGTGTGTGTGTGTGTGTGTGTGTGTGTGTGTGTGTGTGTGTGTGTGCACAAACTTTCTCCCCATTCTACCTCTCACACTGACACACACTCACGCACAGATGTGTAGGTTTCCTCTTTGGCTGTGAACTGATATTCATTATTCTGAGTTTCTGCTGCAGTTCACACAGTTAAGGCCCCATGAAGCCAACCCAGCAACCTTCTACACACGGAGTATGGAAATGTCAAACATCTATGCAAAAGCATGGAAATATGACAGACAAATGTGGCCGCGCGTAATCACTCCAGCCACACATCGCACTGCAGATGCAAGGAAATGATCCAAAATCTTAACTCACATGCAGCCATAGTGAAAAGCTCTGGTTGTGAAGTTGAAGGACAATAAAGTGAAGCATTCAGTGTCAAAGCAGATTGTTTCAGTGAGCGGGGCAGAGCCAGCGGGGTGTCGATGAGCTCCAGCAAGTGCTCCAACCAAAAATCTGCAATGCCTCCTGTCAAAGCTCCACGTCCCGCTGAGGATTAGTAAAACCACACAACAGAGGGGTGTTGACTCATCTTCAGCCTCACCTTTTTTCCGAAAGGAGCCAAACCATGAGGACGCGAGGCAGCAGCGGAAAATCTTCAGGCTAGTTAGCATTACTTCCTTAGCAAACCCCCTCGCCAGCCAGCAGCCATCCAGCCAGCAGCGCTGCCTTCTCTCCGGTCCAGCCAGCCCGCCCGGTGCTTCCTCCCAACCCTACCCTTCCGTACAGCCCTCTCCGCTCGGAGCGCTCAGTCGTCCTGGGACTTACCGGTCTTATGTGTTGTTGGTGCCGCTGTGAAGAAGAGACAACTACGGGGAGGCTGCCGGCCGCCGTTCCGCTGCTCCGGGACAACAGGAGTACCGATCTGCACACTTTCGCAGCCATCTCTGTAGTAGTAAAAAAAAAAAAAAAAGAAACCCTCACCGGGAAGGAGACTGCTGCGGGCGGACCGAGACTCACCAAGGGGAAGAGGGAGGGTAGTAGGCGGGTTACGGGGTTGGACTATTTCTTCATACACATGCCCAGTGTCGCACCAGTAACCGATGATAAAATACTCACTGAGAGCAAGGCTTCATTTCCACGTGTCCAATAAATAAATAAATAAATAAATAAATAAATAAAAAACACTCACACAGGTACTTTATGTGTAATTCACACTCATTGACTGAAATCTTGCACCGAGAAGGGAACGATCCCGCCTTACTGCCCTGAACTTTAGAAAAACCAGGCACAGAAATGAGTAGGATGTGTAAACTAGGGAATAGGTATTAATGTGATCAAATGTCGATTAAAAGAACGAGAGAAAACAGCTCAAAAAGCTACAACACTCTTGGGAACCACAATAAAACTTTTAGAAGGAGTCAAAATAATGACCAGAAAAGTTTTAAAAAGTGCACAAAATTAATGCAATAATCACACAGTTTGCACTGAATAAAAAGTCAACACTGACAGTGTTATTTTTTGATTTCCTAAAATGTTAATTTTACAAAAAAAATAAAAAACTTTCTGATTGTGAATATAAATGGACAATACACTAAAATTACCACTGTTTGTCACAGTTACCACTCTAAAATTACCTCTGTCTGTTTTTACATTTGTGAAAGTCCAACTTCTTTCAGTCCAGAGGAAAAGATTACACAACTCACAGTCTTATTAAGTTTTTAACCAATAAATTAGGTTTAGTCATTTCTATATACTATTGCTATTCTTTACTTAATGGCCGTGCAGGGAAATTGTTGGAACCTCTGGTGTTGTCCTTCAGTGGCTTATCTTCTGTGTGTAGAACCAAAACTTTTATGTGACCGTCTGGTGTGCAGCAGGGCTCAATACTTGCACATGCCTTTTTCTATTTCTACATGCGTCCATTTGGTAACTCCTTAAAAAATTTGTCTGTGTTAAATAATTTATGTGACAGCTGGTGAGTCCAACAAACAAAGGACAGCAGAGGAACAACTTTTAACAGATTGCAACAGCGACTTTAATAGATGTCATTACTGGATATAAAGACAAACATTTTATATACAGAATATCAGAAAACCCATTTGAAATAGGATTTTATCAAAACAGGCAAATAGCAGGGGTAACAATCAAATTTTTAATTACTTGTCTGAATAAAACTCTGTTCTGCTTCCTTTTGTTCAGTGTGAAAGACATTTGTAGATGGACACTTCCCAGAAAGGCAGAATTTATCTCAAATGCATTTTTGAGAACAAGACAATAAAACAAATAATTATGACAGGGCATTCTAGAAGTGATAAGCATTGTCTAAAGTGAAGTTGAATGGTTTTAAAATGACCTATAAGGCTTTAAACATCAGTTCAACACTTCTCATATGATTTAATTTAGAAAATCCTGTTTTAAATATCTGCCTTGCAAAAGGAGAATACATTTAAAAAACCTGAATGACTGTGTGCCTTCAGTAGCCACAGCACCCATTCAGCTACATAAAAATAGCTTGTCCTTCAGTGACTCATGACTACACCGTGTTTCAAACAACAATACAACTGGATCAGATCTAAGATCTGCCACTTTCAAAGAGAAACTTGAAAATCTAGTGTTACTTTGAATATGTTTCAGGATTTCTGATTCTCTTTGAATAATCAATAGAGCAGGTCAAGCTGGAGGTGTGGTGTTTTTTTTTGTTTGTTTGTTTATTGTTTTTGTTTTTTTGTCCAGAATCACTGAACCTCTGCAAATGCTGACAATGATAAAGGTTATGGGTATGTTTGGTCAATGAATGCCAAGGAAACTCCCCTTTGAGGAATGTGCTTTTCTTAATCTTTGGCCAAGCCTGTCATAAGTTTGTCATGTGCCGCACCTGTGTTGGTCAAAGAAAAAACCTGATACCGCAATAACTCAAGTTGTGTAACTTCAAGGAACAGATTTGTGTGATAACAGAGCTACTTATTATTACTTTTCCTTAAAAAATATAACACATATAAGTAAGATATATGATCAGAAGGCCACCAGGCGTTTGGTTACCTTGATGTTGATTGTAATTTTGTTGCAATAACATAGCCCTACTTAATTTCTCCTGAACTCATCCCAGTCTCCTCTCTTCCTTTTCAGGTGCAAAACATCAGACCCATGTGGGCGACGCTATTTAAATGCTAATTTTCAGCCACGGATCATGACCTGCTCAAGGCTTTAAAGCTGCACTGATTCATAAAGTGAAAATCTCTGTGGTTTTCCAAATATTCCTAGCACACAAACACATTTTACACTGTATTTGTAACAACCTATGCATTTTAATGTTTTCCACAAATATGGTTGGATCCAGGCTTACTTTGGTTTAACACAACATGTTTGTTTTCTGAATTACATGTTCACACCCAAATAAATGGCTAAAGTGCCCAAAAGCTAATGTTAAGCTTACCACAAAAGTGAGTTGGAAATTAAAGTCAACAAATTCTATCACTTAGTATCTAATCCTTGGGCTAAACTATATGATTTTTTTTTTTTTTTTTTTAGCAATCATCCGTCCTCTCTTTCTTCCTGCTTTATCCTTGCAGACTTATTTCCAAACATCAGTAGGCGAGAGGGAGGGCAACAGCAGTCAACCTGACGGCCACATTGAGACACAAGGAAAACTTGTTGCTGCTGGTTATTTATTTTCTTCACCCATTTCATAACCCTGTAGTTTTGTGTGCTTTACCAGATTTTTGGAACAAAGCAACTTGTGTGCTTCTATGCATTAATTTCTAACTATATCTATGTAAGGTGAGTTGAATGTCGAGAAAGGCACCTACAGATAAAATGTATTACTTATTATTATTACCCACCTCAGGTACAGTTTGTTCTTACTTTGACAACAGATGGGTAAAATAATCATAGTCTGCAGTATTAAAATGTTGCAACAAATGTTGTTATAAGTGTGGTTCTTTGAATTTTTATTCCAATTAGGGGCCACAATTAGTCATGTTTCATAAAAAACAGCTGGTCCATATTGGAATTACAACTGAAATGAATAGAAATAGAGTGAAATACAAAGTCCTAATAAAAACAAATTAAAACTTAAGTGAGAATTCAGCAATTTGTGAATATTTGTACCCATAATTTCTTGAAATTCATAAATGCAAAGAGAAGTATAATGATATGCACTTTTATAAGGAAATTGTTTAGAAATTATTTGTTTTACCAGAATGAAATAGCAGCAGGAAGGTATGAAACAGCAGTGAAGTGTCAAGCTATATTAACATACATATTTCCAAATGGTGGGAGAAAGCCTGAGCAAACATCTGCACAGAGAAAACCTGCAAATTAAACACGGAAAAGGATTCAAAAGCCATAATGTGTTTTAATCTCACTGCTCCAAAGGATCCTTTATGTTTTATATAGAAAATGCTCAGATAAAAACATCTGTTATAGAGAAACAGAATTTGAAAATAAAAAAAATGAAAAATGCTATACCTAGCAAACTACCAGTTTGTCTGAAAATACCCAACTTCTTCTCAAACAGTATAAACTCAGCCTTTGGATAAATAAAAAATGGAGTGTAGTTTTCAAAACAATTTTAAATTAGATATTAAATCTGAGCTGGATTAAATACAAAAGATAAAACATGACTTCTACCTTTGCACTTTCTTTTTAAAATCTAACCCTTATCTGATCACCAGGTCAAAGTATAATAGTCCAAGATTACAACCTAGTGGCTCCAGTTCTTTAAAAGTTTACTGCTTTAATCAATCAATCAATCAATCAAATTTTATTTGTATAGCACATTTCAGCAACAAGGCATTTCAAAGTGCTTTACATCATAAATACAAAACGCAAAGTCATGCAACATAGAATAAAAAAAGTACATTGTTACATATTACATTTCAAATGCAGTTCTAAACAGGTGTATTTTTAGTTGAGATTTAAAGGAAGTCAGGGTTTCCGCTGTTTTACAGTTTTCTGGAAGTTTGTTCCAAATTTTTGGTGCATAGAAGCTGAATGCTGGTTCTGGTTCTGGGGATGCAGAGCAGACCAGAACCAGAAGACCTGAGAGGTCTGGCAGGTTGATACAACAACAGCAGATCTTTAAAGTATTGTGGTGCTAAATCGTTCAGTGATTTGTAAACTAACAACAGTATTTTAAAGTCTATTCTTTGAGCTACAGGGAGCCAGTGGAGGGACTTTAAAACTGGTATTATGTGCTCTATCTTCCTGGTTCTAGTGAGAACGCAAGCAGCAGCGTTCTGGATCAGCTACAGCTGTTTGAACCTAGTATCTTAATTAACCATTATTACAGCTCATGTCATAGTGAGATTAATTTACTTTTCAAACATTGTACAACTCTCTTGGCAATATTTTTGTTATTTCAGTTTTTCTACAACTTAAAAATAATAACATATAAGTTGTAAAATGTGCAGTTCTGAACCCTCTGTACTGACATGTCAGAGTTGCAACAAGATTGAGAAACTGTGAGAGAGAAAAAAATTGAGAACAAAATAAGATGGGCAAGGTGCTTTGCGTTCCTGCTTGTGTGTGCATGTTTCTGCACATCTTAAATAGCAAGATAGGGCCACACCTGCAGTGGAACAGAAAAGCCAATCCCTCTGGGTGTGTCATTTTGGTTCTGTCACCAGTAGTTAAAGGGTTGTGTAAACACAGTCCTAATAAGGAAGGGTGTATTGCTGTTGGACAAAGCCTTATGGACAACCCAGAAATAAGACCCAGCAATTGTCTGCAGCTCATGTTTTGCTTCTCACCTCTTCACAAAGGAAGTTTGTGGATCAAGTTACACCAGTTTTCAGCAGCCAAATATGATTAACTGGAACAAAATGTGCTGTGGCTGTAGAGAGCCGCCGCACAGAAATGTTCCTCACATAGCCCTCAGAGTAAGTCTTACACCGAACCCTGTTTCATAGGCAGCAATGATGTCTGTAATTAAAACAACTCCAAAGATGGTCAAAGACTCAGCAGGCTTGCCTTATCTTCTGCTCCGCCTTCGGACTGCAACAGCATGACATTAATCAATTTGCTTTTCTGTTTACTGTTGCGAGACAAAAAGGCAAACTACAAACCTTACTTTCGCAACTTCTTAACTATTAACCAGCATTAAAATGTGCCAAATGGGACTCGTTAAGTAGATACTTTATTATATTTTTTTATGCAAAAACAGTAAACACAAAGCACCTTGGACATGCTAGAGAAACTTAAAATAAAATGTATAAAAACATTTTGTTCTACTCAGCTTCTTCGCTCCATATCTGCAGAGTGGTGTTCCCAATTTTTATTAAAGGGGATGAAAAGTTGTGTTTTTAAGCAATCAGCCACACTAGAGAATCTTTCTCCAGAGTGTTGAAGAAGAGGATCCGACCAATCATCGGCTCTTAGATTTAAAAGGAACGGTGTAGCTTTTGTCCTGGCCATAAAAAATTTGATCACATCTCTACCCACAAGAAATTGTTGAGGGAGACATGGGAGTTTTGTTTTCCACATAGAGAAGTTTTATATATTGTGTCCCTCAAATTACTTTGTGAGTTTTGCTACGAGATTTTAGGATGCTGGACCTTGAATACCCAAAGCAAGTGGTGTGTTCACATTCTTGGTACAAAGTTAAGCTTGTTCCCAGGATGGGTTGAACTCCCTCAAGGTGCTTTGGTCATTAGTGATGGCAGTATGGAGGAGAAGATAGATTAGCCATAATCTGCAGTAATAAAAACAAGACAGTCAAAATAAATAAATAAATAAATTGTTCCTGTAGACACCTACTGTGAAAAAGTATTGCCACATGTAGAAATATAATTGCCACCTTGCTAAAGCATAAACTAAATTAATCATTTTGGGGGATTTGGTTTCACTAGCCATACCTCAGCCTGATTGTGGCTCTTGTTTAATCTAGATTTTAAATATCACCTCTCTGATTGCATTATGTAAAAGATCTAGAAAATCAACTAATTACCAAACAATCCAGAACAAACCTCACTTGCCTTAGTTGAGGTCAGTCTCTATGATTCAGCTCTGGGCAAGAGTATTGGAAAAATGTAATCCATTGTAGTTCCAAGGCTAAACACTGAAGCCAAACAACATCTTGATCCCCAATTCTTTGGACGATCTCATGAATCCTGTTTTCTGGTCTCTAACTGGAAAAATTCTGGAGCACACCAGCAAGTTTACCTCTGAATAGCTGAAAGAAATAAACAAGGTTTTGGAGCGGTCTAGTTAAAGTCTGGATTTAAATCGAATCGAGATGCAATAGCTTGATCTCAAACAGGTGAGAAAACACACTGTTTTCACTCAGAATGAATAAAAAAAAAAAGCCTAAAAAGAAGGCTGTGCCTAAATACCTCCACCGCTATTTGGAGGTATTTAGAGCTATGAATAGCTCTGAATTAGTGAAACATTTTTTGATCATTGTGGACTCAACGGTCCAAAATAAAAACTAGGAATTTGCCTCTTTAACTATTGTCTTACGAATAGGTTATGTTAATAAGTCTTGCAGAGAAGCAATGCAATTGCAGTATAGTGTTATATATTTGTGGAATGAAGAGAAGGAGCAGACAAAGGTTATTACTCAGTACAGTAATGCACTATATGTCAACATTTTTATTTTAAGTTATTTACAGCTTATTTCTGAAAACAGTAAATCCCAATCATGTAATGGGGCAATAAACAAAACTCCCTTCAAGCAGCCACACTGTCAGTATCCTCTGACATTTCTGGCCATTTGGTTTTGTAAAAGCTGTATTGATCAAGCAGTAATTACAGGAGAATGATTCATTCAAAAGGGATTCAATTGTATTCCCCCTATATATCACAAACACTGAAGATTTAACACTTGGCTCAGATTTCTCCAAGATAGAGCTTATTCATCAATCTACTGCCATTAAACCTTATGGTGCTGTGCACCCGGGCCAAGGAAGACCCCATATAAATGTTATGATCTGATACATTAGAGTAATTTAGAACTATTGCATTTGCCGACCACGCAAGAAAATCTAACAAAGTGACATTCAATTAAATTTATTGTTTTAACCTACAGGCCAAATAATTTATTGTTTGATATGCACAGTTTTTTTTTAATGGTTTTTCTAGATTATAGTACTGCATAAATGTGAAATTTCTGTTGTGATGCCAAGTGTACTATTAAAATCAGATATTTGCATACTTAAAAAAAAAAAAAGACATATAGCCTTTTTTTCTCATTCTCCAGCATTAAATGAAACCCTTTCCTGATGTAGGTCAGGGTTTTAGGCCGTGGTTTTGTGACGTCCACTTCAAAACGCTGACTTAGTTGTTCTTTGTCACTTAACTTGACATACCTTAACTAATTTTAAGGTATGTCTGAAATCATTGCTTTAATATTTCCATATAATGTTCTTTCCTCATGATATCTATTTTATTGAAGTGCATCAGTGTCACATACAGCAACAAGACACAGCATGATACTGCCACACCCATAGCTCCCAGTTAGGCTGGTGTTCTCAGGTTTGCCAACTTCTCCGTTTGCCTAATATGTTCTTAACCAAGCTGAACCTGACAAAGTCATGACATCATCATCATTTGGACTTTGTCATATTATGACACACTCTTAATTTATATAAACTTCTGAATAAAGAGAAAGCAAAATAATACTCTAGAAACATCTCCTGTATTATTAAATAGAAATATTTTTTTTAATCCCAACTGACCTAAAACAAGAAAACTTCAGTCTTTTTATACAGTGTATAATGATAAATGGTGATAAATACGACGCACAGACTGTAAGGAAGGACTGTGTTGCCATTCCCCGTGTGTTTGCTCAGCTGTGCAATTTCATAATCTTTGACTCTTTTCCATTCATAAGCTCATCATGCCTTTGTCGATATAGGGTCTCACAAATCAGAAATGTGCTTTGCACTATCAGTGCTCTCTGTCAAGTCCTTCTATCTACTGTTATCCAGGAGACAGCCTCAAGAAGCTACACAGCTATCCCTCACATTTGCATTCACTCCACTGACGTGTATCCAAGACAACACGGAGACTGCACTACTCTGGTGTAAAAAGGGAGATTCACATTTTAAGTACAGTTCAAGCTGTCAGTCAAGGCATGCTGACTGGCAGAAGTCTTCCTGTCACAGAAAGGGCCACTTCCTTTTGAATCTCACTAGTATAATTTATATTTAGCTGCTACACATACGAAGAGGTGTGCTTTTCAGAAATATTTACAGGCCTTGAACTTTTTTGGTCACATTATAACTACAAACTAATAATGCAACATAAAATTAGCGCACAACTATGAAGGGGAAGGAACAGGATACATAATGTTTTTTGAAAATAAAAATCTGAGAAGCGATGGTGGAGTTACTCTATTTACTCTGATGCCTCTAAATAAAACCAACCAACTACCGGTCCTCAGAAATTGCCTAATTAGTACACAAAGTCCAGTACTGTGTAATTTATTCTCCTTACAAATATATGTGGGCAGGGAGGCCTCAGTTGATTGTTAAACAATCAACTGTTTAACAAAAGTCTGGGTGTATTGAACACAAATACACCCAGACTTTCCTTATGTATTGCTTTTCCATCTGTGGTCTCTGGAGGGTAACAGGAGGTTAACCTTCCTTTCACTGTCCAAAGCATAACTAACTGGTCTCTGTTATAATGGCTGGTTGTTTGTCCTGTGTTGCCCAGTGATAGATTGGTGAGAACATGCTTAAAGAATATACAAACTATTCCAAAGCACCATAATGCTTTTTCTATTTTTCATGTTAAAAAGTGTTGCAATTTAAAAACATCAGATTTTTTTGCCATTAATCTCAATTTTGTGCGATACAATTTATCAGTAAGCAGCATTATTAAAAAACAACAACAAAAACAACAAAAAACAAAACACACCCATCGTATTTCCTTATTTTTGAGAGCGTTCTTCCGTCCGGGACGGGGGCTTGTTATCAGGGGAGCCCGCATGTGGAGCACCGTGGGGCGGTGTTGCAGAGATGTCCCTCCCCGCTATCTACTGCTGAACACGGAACTCAACTCGCTGCTGCATCTCTGAAAGGGGACGAGGTTTAACCCTAAGGAGAAGACTTCATCATTCCTGGACCTACTCGTGTTGTAGTCGCCTGCAATGTGAGTGACAATAATACTTTAGTAGCTATGAAACGACTTGTTAACAGAATTGTGCTGTTAGCTAGTCGGTAAAATAGCAACTAACAGCGCTAATGTATCCCTGCGTTCACTGAGAAGCTAACTAGCATTAGCTGCGAAGGATGATTGTTACCTGTCGAGACAGCCACACCTGAGCCATGACAAGGCTTATATCAAATTATAAAATTTAATTTGATTTTAGAAACGATTATGTTTTTAGTAGTACACATCAGTGAGATAAACATAAAGCTTGGGTCACCGTAGACTGCTGCTAAATGCGCTGACAGCTAAAAACAAAACACCGAGGTTTCTATTTATAAGTAGAACAACTTTGGAGCTTCATTGTTGACCACAGAATATCAAAGGTTACAATAAAATAAACTTGCATTATGTTTGTAGACATAAGAAAAGACATTCAGACACTAAGAATCTCATCCTGCTTTAACGTACAGAAAGATCCTTAAGAATAACTTTTAAAAGATTTTAAAAGGGATTTTTTCCCTCCTGTGCCTGATTGGTAATGGCATGCAGTCATAAACCATCATGTTTATGATAAAGAACCAACAATGGGCATGAAAGCATCAGAACTAGACTAATGGAAAAAGCATGACCTTGTGTGATTAATTACATTTCCATTTATGTCACTTTGCTTCTATTTGTCAGGATTGTTTTGGCAGACAAAGTAGAACCAAGACACCAGTAGTGGTCACCATGTTATGCATAAGGTAGATACCATGTTATGGATAAGGTAGATGGCTGGTTGTCTTATTGTAATTATGGAAACCACTTCAAACTGACCCTGTGGGTCAGTAAAGGAATATACACCTATCTGATCTTAACATTTCAACAAATATCACATTTTATTTCCTACAAACTTAACCATTAATAAATATCAATTTATTTTTCTTTGCAGTTGAGTATTTTGCTTAGTCTTTCAGGTAAGAAGTCATAAAAGTGTTAAATTTTTACATAAGTAGGAATTGGTTTTAGATTATTTTCCAAAAATGTTACAGGATATTTGATCAGATTATTAACCCTGATCAATCCAGAGTAGCTCACAGTGACCTCTTTATCTTGGATCTTTTTCATAGAGTTGCATCACAGCTTTTCCTGACTTAAGACTACGACACAATCAAAACAGATACAAAACAGATACAAACATACCCTGATTGTATATGACTTGATGCATGGGGTTAATCTTGTAATCTTTTCTTTTTCTTTATGAAATGTGCACCTTAAATAAGGAACTCACAGTACATATTTGACTGTATTGTCTCTTGGATGAAATTATTGTTATATTTTTGCACAAAAAAATCAAACTAAATCAAAATGAGCCAGAAGAAGCCTGATTGTCACATCTCTTAGGAGTTTGAATCATATTTTCTGCTGTATTGTTACCAGTTTTACTTATGAAGGAGATCTTCCTGTTGGATATAGTCAGCGATGACTCTTATGAGTCACTACACTGCTTCTATTATCGTCTGTTATGATGCCATTGTCTATGATGTCCATTTTTAAGCACACATTGCTCAGATTTAATGTTGTAAAAGTTGGTTTTAATAAGTTCTTGACCTGCCAATACTTCGGTAAAGTCTGAAATAGATTTAATTGGTATAACCCTATGCACCATATGGTTTCTTATGAGGAGTCGTCTTGGCTTGTTTAGCCTCTTTCAAAGCATGTTTGGCAGCGGATTGGATGAACCATCTGTCTTCCACTATCTATAGCAGGCTGGTTTTAAACAGTCAGATTAAAAAAGGGAACAATTTGACAAAGCTCCTTTTTCTGGGCATTATTTCCAGTGCTAACAATTAATGTCACAAAGCTAACCAAGCATTGTTGATCCACCCTCTGCTGCGTGTTCAGGAAGATTGTTGCTATGGTTCAGCTTGAGGAGCAGCTTTTGTTGAGCTATAGTTTGGGTTAGCTTTCTCCAAATCATTATTTGATCAATTCAAATGTCTCCGTAGGTTGGTGATGGCGAGCGTTGCCTTCAGACAAAAAGCTGTCCATGTTCTGCTTCCTGCTTCTCCATAGATTAAACCAATCTATCTATTTATGCCCAAGGCTTGGAGGAAGGAAACATCCAGCAATACAGGATGCTGAGCTTTTACCAATATGTGAGTGAATCACAAGTTTCACCTGAGGGTACAGCCATAAATGCCAGACTTCCAGAATAGAATATGTATATTTCATGATTCTTTTGGGATATGTAGGTCAAAATAAATGTTTTTGTTCTGGAGTTTCATGCACAATTTGTGAAAAATGTTACAGTTTTAACTAACCTCCTGATTCTCATTTGGATCATCCTTTTTTTTTTATTTACAAGGACTGTAACAAATAGAAGAAAATGGGATACAGGTGCTTTTTCAGTCACAATGTGATGTGTATGTAAGTTTTCTGGTACAGTTCAGCTAAAAAATGAATATCCTAGAAGCTAAGTTGAAATAAAAAGGTGTAATAATTTAGTTCAGGTTGGTAAAATTTAAACTAAATCTTCATAAAACAAAGTAACCCACATCTTGTCTCTGCAGCATCGCCGAGTCTGCCTTACAAAAGTACAAATCTCTGAGATTATGAGGGGCTCTCTTGTAGAAATCCTTTTTGAGGAGCTGCCACAGAGTTTCTGTTGATTTGAGCTCTGGACAACGGTTAGCATTCAATGTTTGTCTGCTGAAATTATTTCTGAAGTCTAAGGAAAACTGTCTGATTGTGTTGGTCTACTTCTAAAGAGTCTAAAAGAAAGTCTAAAAAGTCTACTTCTAAAGAGTCTAAAAAGTGACCTTGTGAATCCTGTGTCTTGTCTTTGAAGGCTGCAGACACATTATTAGATCAAGACAAACACTCAGGCTTTGGTTTATCTAGCTTCTGATCAGTTGTTCAGAGGAATTTGAAAACATGTCACACTGTTTTGGAGTGACATGATTCCAAGTGTTATGAACTTTAATTTTTATGCCACTTTAACAAGTTAGACAGATTCTCACTGCAGAGAGGAAAGAAGAATATTTGCAATAATGATTTTCTAAAATGGTGCACCCTTACAGCTGCCTTCATTTTGGGTATTACTGTTTCCTTCAGCCTTTATTATGGCGTGCTACAGAGAGCTACAAATAACATTCTCAATGTCTTGGTTTTATCCTGCTGAATCCAATTGTTAAAGGTACATTATCAGGTGGTTACTGTAGGCCTCAATGATGTTAACTTCTCTGTCACTCGGTTTAAAAAGTGCCCACATGGGAGCTACACATGCACCACTGCAGACCTCTGCTTAATTGTTAATCATCTTTGCGTGACAGGAGTTAAGAGACAGCAGCACCGCTGAAAATGGAGTTCTGAAGCTCAGCCGCACCGCTAGAAATTAGTTTTAGCATCGCTTTGTGTTGAAGGAAGGTTCCAGTATATTTATGCACCGATTTGAATAATGTCTCATTTTGCCTCTAGTGCTTCGTGAAGGCAGTTTCACAAAGGGAAATGTTAATTGTGCTGTATAAATATTTTTCCTGGTACAGCTTTTCAAATCTTCACATTGGGTTGGAGAAAGTCATTATTTGTACTCAAATATAATCTAAAAAGACAAATGTGTTTTTATTGGCTATTTATGTGGCAGTCAAAAAGTTCCTAAGAGTAGTAAATTATTTTTGAGAAGATAATAGCTTGAAAAAATTAAACCAAAATGAGCCATAATCTCTACAGAAGAGGTGCTTTAGTAAAATGGGTGAATGTATGATTCAGAATTAAATGCTGTGTGCAAAAATCCATAAACTCACTCCAGAGCATTTGCAAAAATGCATTTAAACATAACCAGGCTAGGACATTATTTTTAATGTTATGCAAATCAGCTTTATTTATATCGGGTTATATTATATTCAACTTCCTCATTACTGTAAACAAACAAAACAATGCTACCTTGCTCATAATTTGGCTCATTATTTCAATCCAGTTCCAGAAAAAAAGTTTTTCCCTGCTTCATAAATTAGCAATTTATTGAATGAAAAACTTTTAAGCTGTAATTTTTCTTTCTTTTCTGCATGGTCACCGGTGTTTTTTGTGGATCAAAGGCAGTTGAGTTATACTGTCTCCACTCTTTTACTGTTGGCGGCATGCAGTACACTTTCTTTTGTAAGACATAATCACGTGAAATTAGGTCATAACTTTTCCAAATTGGTCCTGCTAAAGATGGCTGACATTACATAAAGCACAGCAAAAACACCATACTTCTTCCTTTATGCTTCATTGTAGGACCTTGGGTCCATCCTTGGAACCGGAAACTATGTAGTCTGTTCAATTGAAACAGACACACTTACAATGTTCACCTTATTACAGTTCATACAGTTGAAGAAACCCTGAATAATAACAGTCGTTATATTCACAGTCGCGTCTGTGTCATCACGCTGAATAACTTCAGTATTCCCTCTCTGCAGCATGTTCCGCTTGCGGGCTCTGTCCGCAGTCTCGGTGGGACTGACCCAGCTGTCCCGCCGCTATCACAGCGGGGCGGCCAGCACGTCTGGCCGAAGGAGACTGATGCTGGTCGCCTTGGCTGGTGTAACTGGTGCATCTGCGAGTGCTGGACTTCTCTGGAACAGGTAAGCGACTTCATCGCCCACATTTGCCTTTTTTATAAGAATATAAGTGACCAGCTTTTAAGACTTTGGTCCTGCTTCTCACTAAATGATGAGTTTAAGCTTTTTTTTCTCTACCTATTAAAGGTAGTTCCTCACATTTGTGAAGTGGCTTCCCCTTCCGATGAGCTGTTTTAGTTTTTAGCACTTCTAATATAATGTAATTATTCTCTGTGTTTTATGGCTGTCCATTAGTCAGAAGACTGGTGCTTAGTTAAGGCAGAGCATTGTGGGAGGAGGGAGAGGAAGCTGGGGGGGCTAAAGCTAAAACTCTTTAGGGACAGAGCGACTGAGCTGCAGCAGCCAGGCGCAGTGATTGATGGACCCTCAGGGCATTTTAGACTGATGGGATGAGACGGTTCCAGACCTTCATCGCACACTTCATTCTCCTCGTGTCGCATTAATTTGAATTATTTAGCCTTTCTGGTGCTTTTTATTATTATTATTATTATTATTATTTATTATTTATTATTATTATTATTATTTCAACTTTCAGTTCAGTCGCATAAAAATGGTCAAGTGGGACTTTGCCTTTACCCCTGTGGAAAAACACCTTTCTGCTTCGTTGCCATAGTTCAAATTAAACTTCAAATTAAATTGTGATCTCCGCTTCATAATTGTACTTCAGTTTGTGAAGCATGGAGATAAATAGTTTTAAATAATCATGCAGGCAGCATAAAACCATTTTGGTGGTATTAAGATTTATTTCTCTTGTGTTTTTGTTTTTTTTAATCCCTAAACCCCAGAGCATATGCTGATGCAGGACCTTCTGTTCAACACTCTGAGCGAATGGCTGGAGAGGAAGCCGATTTCGTGAGGGACGCAGACTCTGAGAAATCAGTGGAGTCCAGCAGCGGAGACGAAGGAGCACAAGACGAAGAGGGGAAGAAGAAGAAACCCCGCTCAGGATTCCGTGACCGCAAGGTAATCAATAAACTATAGGCCTGCAACTGTTCAATCACTCACCAGAACAGCGTCCAATAATGAATGTTTGATATGCAAACGCTAGTGTATTTTAAGCAAATATTTAAAGTGACATACGGAGGTAATCAGTATGCATTTCCACTGTCAAAAACAACAGAAAGTTATTATCCTTGAGGATTTTATTGCTTTTAATTAGGCATCAGGTGACAACACAAAAACAGAAAGGGGACCAACAGAGACTTTCTCGCCAAATAAACATTCTTTGTTACTTATTATTATTATTGTTATTATAAAAATGAGTGAGGAGAAAGACTATGAACAATAGAACCATTTTTTAAGATGAAATATTATGCCATTTTGCTGGCATATTTGAATTATGACTGCAGATGAGAACATTGCGCAGTCACTCTTCCCTCCGCAGCAGCAGAAAACTTAGTTCAACTCTCAGGTCCAGAAAGCAATTTATGCTCTCAGCGTCCTTGAAGTGATCCAACTTATAGATTTACAATGCAGTGGAAAGTACACACACCTTAAAAATAGCTTAAAGTTTTCTAAGCTTAAGTATTTTCCTTTTACTTTTGAGAACAGTTTTTGATAATTGCTTTTTTAATTTTTTTACTTTGTGCAATAAAGTTTAGCAGTTTTATGACATTGCTTTCAACCTGCTAATTCCGCACAATGGCATTTGAAAATCTTGTAAAATTGTAATCCAAAACTGCTATACCCTTTCACACCTCTCCTCAGATTTGTGTCATGAATAGTGGGGGTTTTTTGCAATGCAAAGAAATACTTTAAATACTTTAAATCTCAGTGTATTAAACTTTAATCTACATTTTGCTAATCTGGAAGGCTTCAAATATATGAGAGAGTGGCTATTCATACTCAGTCACTCAGGCATTTAAATTTCTACAGTCCGCCTTTGATGCATTGCAGATTTAACTGGAGCAATTAAAACTGGTTTTAAATGCAGAATAAGTATTTATTTGTTTATTTTTTTTATCTATCCCCTTGAATAAAATACTCTTAAAAAGAACTCCTCAAGGTAAAACTCTTTAGCTGGTTGCTAGATACAAGTAACTGGGATTAATTATTAACAGGGAGCTTTCTGTCAATGTTCATGTTAAAAATTTGATCTTCAAATTAATGGTGAAACTCATTTTTTATTACTTAAACAAGTCATAATTCTGCTTCAGTTCAGAAGCTCCTGACGTCCTCAAGTTTTTCATTCATACTTGAGTGTCAGTGAAAAACCAAAAGATTCAACACACTGCATCAGAAGAAAAACCTCTCCTCTGCACTTGATCTGTGTCTGTGTATCTGTCTAACAAACACCCTTTTACCAAATTGAACATAATGACAGTCTGAAATACCTGAAGCTCTAAAATGTGTTGTGCTTTTCCACGGGGAGTAGCTGTTGTAAACAGCTTGCTCTGTGTCACATGAAAGGACCACTTAGCTTCTAAACTCGCAGCGCTCTGTCAGTTTTTCAGCAATGCAGCATCTGTTTCAGATACTCTGCTGAAAGTGGATGGTCAAAACAAACAGTTCATGTGACTAATGTGTGCACCATAGCTGAATAAATTAGCTGTTATCAGAATCGGCCGTCATGATGCGGTGCTGATTGTGTTTGTGGTGCTGCAATTGGTCTACAGTCTTCGTTCATTTGAAGCTGCCAGTCATAGTGACACTGAGAGCACCAACTTCCTCTTCTGATGATGTGTTGCTTCAGGAAAGAGGTTAATAAACTGCTCCATCGAGCTGACGGCTAACTTTCCTGCTTCTTCGCTCTGATTCACTGCTCACTCGCTCTTTAAACTCTTCAAAGAGATTTTTCCTCACTGTCGAATGTGGAGTAGCGTTGAGCTGTTATCGTTTTGTTGATCATTTATTGTGAAAATTTGCTAAAATAATTTGTATTCCTCATAGTCATGATAAATTTCGGTTATTGTTTGTAAGTGAAAAAACTAAACTCACAGCATAATCAGAAAATGTTATTTTTGCTATTTTCTCCACAGTTTTTACTCAAGAACATCACTAAATATCAGTAAACCTGAATATATGATTAATTGCAGCTATTATGTGCAGCTTAGTGATATAAATAGCACTTTTTAAGTAGCTGGTCTCCTAAAGAAGCCTGTTTCAAATAGGATTGTTTTTCAAGTACAGTATGAATACTGTCACAATCTTCAACCTGTACTTGTAGTTTGAAGTGACTAAATATTAGCATGTATTTTATTGGTATTTTCACCTTTTTACGTAAAAACTGTATTTTTATATATATAGAAACACTTCAATATTTATATACCTTGATTTAAACTATTTCATTATTAGCTACAACCAAATGTTTGGACTTGGTTTGTTGGAAGATGAACCTCTGTCCCAGTCTCAAGTCAAAGTCCTATCAGGTTTTCATTCAGGATTACCTTTAGTGTATCTCCCTCCATCTTTGCATCGACTGTGCTGCCGCCGCCATGTTACACATTGGGGATGGTGCAATCAAAGTCAGAGTGCACTGTTAGTTTTTCTGGCTGGCGTCCATGATGATGTGTCTTAACTAATGTTGTCTTCTAAACCCCTGAGGCCTTCACAGAACAGCTGGATTTATTACAATTAATAATAAACTGCTTAAAAATGTTTTAAGCTTTTGTTCATTTTTAACTCTTGATTGCTTGGCAGGTGATGGAATATGAGAACAGAATCAGGGCGTACTCGACTCCAGACAAGATTTTCCGCTATTTCGCCACTCTGAAGGTCATCAACGAGCACGGGGATGCCGAGGTCTACATGACCCCCCAGGACTTCATCCGGTCCATTACACCCAATGAGAAGCAGCCTGAGAGTGAGTTCCTCTGCTAATTCTCTGGAGGGTAGCATGTTTCTAACCACAGTTCAGATTTTCTGTTGTTTTTGTTTCTGGTTTCATAAGAATGTCATAAATTCAAGAGAGTTTAAATTATAAGACCAAGATTAGACTTTAATCCTCAAATACATATAGAACACACTGTATAGAAGTCCAGGTTCATTACTACTATGAACATGACTCTCTTCAGATGTAATAGCACATCTTGAGAAATAGATCCTTAGAATATGTATAGTTTTAATTCAGCCTTTAAGTTGAGTACTTTTATTCAGTCAGGGGAAATCCAATGACACTTTGCACCTGTGCTGTTAATCTTTTTACAACCTACTTTTGCTAATAGGATGGCCTTTAGTCTCCTCTTATAACAAATCACAAGGCCAGAGGGTGTACAGGGATCTTTGACCAATCCTTTATAAATTTTCTAGATAGTCTTATGTTGTGTTTACGCTGCAGGTTTTCTGTTAGGTTTATCTGCCGAAAGACCTGATAATGACCTATTATCATCTGATTTTCATTAAACAAGTCCCGGTATTTCATAGAGTTCGCATCACTAACTCTTGAAACGATTCCTGGTCCCACTTGAGGTTCTGTTGCCATAAACTCAGTCTTCATTTCATGTTGGGACAAAAGAGATTTTTTTGGACTTGCCTCCCAGATGACGGATTGGCAATAAGATGGTGTCTAATGGTTGCCATGGCGTCTTGCTGATCCCTCGATCCTTTGGAAATTTACAGATGGAGTTTACTTGAAGCACATAAAACTCATTGGGTTCTTATTTTAAACTGTGAGTTGCTATTGATAGAATCTCCCCATCAACTGGTAGCTGCAGTACAGTCTATAAAGGAAGTGAATTCCTAAGTAATATAAAACTCAAAGTTATTTCAAGTAATTCCTATAACAGCAGAATAAGTTAAAGTGCTTTCAGATTCTAAAATGCTGCCCTTCCTGAATGACAAACCCATGGAATGTTACTGTAATGTGGGTTTACTCATCTAGCCAAGTGGCAGAACACATCTTCACCCAAAAGGATTAACATCAACGTTTCTGACATAAACATGTTTCTGGCATGAAACAACTTTAGCAATGACCTTTGGAGACATTTTGCCTCCCTTACCGTCATCTACATAAGGTATGGAAAATTTAAGTTCCATTGAAGGAATTTTTATTTAATTTAAATGCTTTAAATCCCTTCATGTAAAAAGTGTGATGGTTTTATTTATGCTAAAACTTCAAAAACAAAAAAAAATCCTGCATTAAATATTGTATTTTTATCAAGCTAAACATTAAAGTAGACATTGAAAATACTTAAGTTGCATTTACTTTATTGTAACTTGGGATGTCGGCTAGATTGATACTAGTGATTTTGTACTCAACTTAAATGCTAAGTAATTAGTTGTAATGTTACTAATGCGATACAAGTAAAAACTAATTTAAAGGCTCTTTTCGTACATCTTTCCTAATAAATGTCAAAACTACTGTATCAGCATTCCTGAATACCTTCCCCTTTCCTCCTGCTCTATTTTAGCTACAGGAGCTCTTAACTCAGACTGCATGACAGCTCTTATAAAGATACCCGTTGCTATAAGGAGGGCGGGTGGGCAGGGTGGGGTTCAGGGAATCACGACACAGCAGTTGCTGTTTCAATTAGCCGGCTGAACCTGGAGCAGATTTCAGGCATTGAGCGGACACCCAGTGAGAGAGATTTGATCTTCAGCCACAGGAAGCCGAACATTAACACATGTTTCAGCGCCACACATCCTTATTATTCAATGTAAAAACTGTTGGATTTGAGTGACATTTTATGGGATGCGATTGCGTCATGCATTTTGCTGTTGAATTCACAGCATATGAGGAATGTTACCCTAGGAGATTCATTCACAGAAAAAACATCCAAGACCTCTTAATAAGGATTTAACACGGCCTGACACGTTTACACTGACCTTCCTCACCCCACCGCCTTCATCTTCTAAACGCGTTCAAGGCTGCTCCTAGCTTGGCCCCTTATTAAACTTCAGTAGTTGGATCTAATACCTTTCCTCCATGGTTTGTGGTACTGCAGCTCTCCCAGGATTAGAAAAGGCAATAGTTTACCCAGCCTCATTATAAGCAACCATCTCACTCTCGGCTTCTCTTGGCCCATAACCCAAATATGTACAAACCGTAGAGAAATGATAAAAAGGTCTGAGCTGCAGATGACAACTTCATCCTGCTTGTATTGTTTTGTTTTTCAGCAGAAAGAGATTTTTTTTCTCTTTAGCAGAAGATGAAACGTGTGAGGTTTTATTCAGTGACACATAACATAAAGTTCCTTCTAAATAAAATAACAAATTTGGAGAATTTTCCCCAAATATCATTCCTTGCAAAAGCATTAATACTTCACAAGTATTCACAAGTATTTAATACTTCCGAAATAATTGCAACTACTTTGCAGCTACTACTTGTGAAGTAGTTGCAACTACTACAAGTAGTGGTTGTACTAGTACAACCACAAATTTTTAGATATATTATTGAGATTATTTGTGATGTACAAACTTAAAGAAGCACTTAATTGTGACTTAAAAAAATAATTATCTGTGGTTTCTATAATGACTTTATCAGTAAAATCTGGAACATGAGGTGTACATGTTCAGCCTTTTTTTACTCTTTTTACCACTGAATAAATCCATTACCTTCATAAATCTCTTAATTTGTAAGTGCTATGTGTGATGTAATCCCAGTATAAATACAGCTGGTCTGTGAAAGCCCAAGAAGTTTGTTGGAGAATTTTAATGAACAAGTTCAAACATCAGTAAAGGAGTTCAAGCTAGGTTAGGTAATAAAATAATACCAAAGCTTTTAATATTTTTTACCAAGAAATGGCCATCCATCTGAAAAAGCCAAGCTGCACAGGGAGAACATAAATCAGAGAAACAGCTAAAAGGTTCTTGGTAACTTGGACAAGCAATTAATCATGCACGCCACAAATTTGGCCTTTATGGAAGATATTTTTAATTGTTGGAAAAAGATTCCTTATTGCAGTTTGCCAGAAATCATGTAGTGGAAGGTCTGCAAACTATAAAATGTTTATAGTTTCCAAATGAACATTTTTCAAATGACTATGGAAACAACCCTGAGCAGATCAAGACCATTGTGAAAAATGCTGGTGGCACCATCATGCCATGGGATGTTTCCATTTTCATGGAAAAAGATATCTGTGCATTTCTGACTACAGTTCAATGTTTTCTAGTTGAAAATTAGGATTTCAGCACTAAATCTCTTTTATTTTAAGAGGCTTCAAAATGTTTACACAATTTATTTCTATTGTTGGATATATGTCATGATAGCCCAAAATTTGAATAAAACCTGCAAATCTCCCTTATCATGTCCAGAGATACCTTCTAAGTGCTTATTTTAAATCTCATATTTGTCATTCTAACCACTATATGTAACTTTTAATCATCAAGATAGTAAAAGCTGAATGCAGAAGACTGTTTACTTTAAAGAATTGGAGCAGTGGAAATGGTTTATTAATGGCTATTATCCATCTCCATCGTGGGTCATTGATCACAGGAGGTCCAGTAATGACACTGTATCATCTCCTAGCTTCAGTCTGCTGCTATGTTTTCCTAATATCCATTTTTAGATTGTTTCTGATCATTTGCTTGTCTTTGTTTTATGTGTCATCTTCAGATCTTGGCCTTGACCAGTTCATTGTGAAACGCTATGATGGAAAGGTAAGAAGCATAAGTCTTAAATTATGAAAAAAATTATTTTTATATGATTCAATCATTACTGTTCTATTTCAAAGTACATTTTAGCTATTTAAGTTATTTGTGTCATTAAGTACCAAGCACCTTGCTAAGTATTTAGACCCTTTGAACTTTTTCCCATTGGTTTTTTGTCATGTTACATATGTGGTGGATGGAAAATGATGAGTTTTTTATTTAAAAAGTTTGAAAATTGTGTTCTACATTGGTATTCAACTCCTTTACTCTGATACCCCTAAACATTCAGCCTGAACTACAGTGATGGAAGATGGACTAAAAATGCAGAAACATGCCACAAAAATGCGCAGGTGAAATTCAAATACAAATTCTATCTCATACAATTTCTTCCACTTCATAAATATGTTAGTGTTGTAAGATTTAAGTAAGAATATATGTTTGTTTATTTACAAAAACAATGTGAAAAGTTCAATGGGGTCTGTAGCTGTCTCATCTTGCCAACAGACTGACTGAACCTCAGGCATCAAACAATCTATTTTTTTATTTATTTACTATCTTTAAGGAAGAAATCATGCTTATGAGTCATCATTTCTGTAATTACATTACAGCTTTCTTTGATTTTGAGTTGTGACCTTTTTCTTTTTTTTTTTTTTAAATGTCGTCATAGATATAAATGAGTTTTCCTCCAAGCCAGGAGCTGCCCATCCTTATTCATTTCATAATAGAGAATCATAAGTGTGAAGATTGTAGTTGCCAATCTCATTATGAAATTTATCAGCCTTCGGGCTGGAATAAATCTGCTCCTAATCTCCATAATGACAAACCCCACAAAGCCCCAAAGAGTCAGTGTCTTTGACAAGACCCATGTTTGTTTTTGATGAAACTTCAAATTACCCCTATTTAAAATGTATATCTAAAGAGCTTGTGGCATACACCAGTCAAAAAGTCAAAGTGTTAATTCTGAGGAATCCAAAAATTCAAAATTACACACTTTTCATTTACAGCCCTTATGTAAATGCTGCCTTTATCTCAAGGCCACATGTCTCTTTTATTTGCCATGCAAATTTCCAGACACATGGCTTTTACTGTGGTATCATATTTAGCTTTGGTTGACCCAGGAGAATTTGCTGCCATGACCAGAGGGACCCCGAGTATTTATTTCCCTCTGTGACCGGCTGCACCCACCCCGGTCGCTCAGAGCGACACGTGATTCCTCTGCAGCTTTATAAGCTCTTCTAACTAGTTAGAGGAAGCGATCATCTGCCAAAAAAAGTAGCAAAATAAAAAAGCTAAGAAATTAGACTCTGAGTAACCGATGGTGGAACATCAGAAGGGAGTAAATGAGATTTGAGGATAAAGGTGGAAAAAAAGAGGGTTGTAGCTCGGGGTAGAGTGGTAACAGACGCAAAAGTTGATGTCATGTGGGTAAAACAAGAGCTTTCTTATTGGGTAGCCTCTTTGTCCTTTTGGTGGTTACATTTAAAAAATGTTTTGGCCAAAAAAAATCTATCTCATATTCATTTAAAGGCTTAAATGTTAAAATATAGAAATTTAAAATGCAACCTAGTGAATATTGCTTTCATTCTTAAATACTTTGTCATAATTCATATATGCAAGCTTTAAAAGTGACTTTCAATATTTCTATTTAATTCCAGTAATTAACTTTAAAAAAGTAAACCTCATAGGTACGTCACATACTGTGTTTTATTTTGCTTGTTTATTTCTGTTGCATCTACTGAAACCCTCATGCTCGTTTCTCTGAAAATTTTAATATTACACTAAAAGTTTAATACAGAGATGTTTGCCTTCTGAAAATGATTTCCATTTACAGTATAATACCATGAATATGTAGAACGTAATATGAACAACACTTCTCTGTGTTTGGTCTCATGGAGAATTTTTATTTTGTTTGCAGGCTTTTCATTAGTTGTTAGCCATAATTATCAAAAATATGTCACTTGTTGCATAATAAATCTGTGCAATTTAAATTTGTCAATTCAATTTTCACTTTTTTATTGATTGACTGGAAGTGATTGACTTTATAGTTCATGATGAAAATTATTTAGATGCACCTGCCCCTCTCTGACCTTTTTATGGTTGAATTTACAAATGTTTTAGCCAACTATTCTCCATCTTATGGAACATTTAAAGAGGTAAATATATTCTCTCTATAAGTGCAGACTGTAAATATTGTTTACCTACTGAACATTTCGTTTTATGATCAGCCTAAAAATTAGCATCATGAGCTGGATATTTTGTCCCCATTTGTGTTTTTTTTTCTCTTTATAAATGGATTTTTATGTGATCATAAATTGTTGTGCTGCTCTCAGCTGTTAATGGGATTTTTCTGTACCACCATCATGGTGCGTCTCAGCTTTCAGCTGCCAGAAACGTTAATGTGAACACGTGTTGCTTTTGTTCACTGTTGATTACTCTCCCCTGCTCTAATAAGCCACCCTCTCTCATCCCCCCCACAATGTTTCCTCCCCTCCATATTTTCCTCTCCTCCCTTATAAAAATCGTCATCCTCGGTTCCAAATCTCTCAACCACCCCACACATTTTTCTCTGCTCCAAATCATACCGCCTACCGATTACCCCAATCTCCACTCATGAACTTCCCTCCCCTTGTCCGGTTCTCCACCTCTTCTAATTCTCCTCTGTCTCCCTCCCTCGATCCCTCCGTCCTCGTCTCCGTGTCGCTCTGTCCCTCCCTCTCTGCAGGACTTCTGGCAGGTATGGGGTGTGTGCCGGGGAGCATGTGTTGCACCTGAATGATTAACTGCACTTTGTAGTGACCACTTCTCCACTCTTACTCCTGTGTACTTTTCCTCCTCGTAGCCTGAACTTCCTCTTCTTTTGATTACTCACACTTTTGATACAACAAAGAGTGTAGCGTCTCACTTTTATTAGTTCAGGGGAACAGCTGAATAAGTGCTTTTTTTTTTAGCAAATCTCAGCTTCAGCAAGTGTAAGACTGCAGCAGACTATGGCTTCACTTTAGTTTATGGTTACTTTGGACAGGACTGCAGCTTAACAGTGCATTTATTGTTCTTCCAACCAGGAAAGACTGGGTTGCAACTTAAAATATGTATATAAGGATAATCTAGATTGTTCTAAGAGTAATGGTCAACGATATTCCTCTTTGTGTGCTCCAACATTGTGAAATGTCATAGATGACAAACTGCTACCGATAAGTTGGGCTCTGGGGATCTTTATAAGAAACTATTACTTTTATTATGTGGTATTTTTTACTCTCCACTAATTTAGTGCTGTAGATATTGGATTTCCATATAAATTCAATATAAGATGCAGCAATGAAATATTTTATTTTAAAGGGTAAAAAGAATTATTGGAGGAAAATCCTAAAAATTGCTCTCAAAGGCCTTGTGCGTTAGCATTACATATAGGGATTGTGTAGCTGCTTACATCATGTAGATGCACAACTCAGTATCCCTTCATAATTTTCTAATATAGTGCCAAAAAAGTATTTGCATAATTGTTTCTACAAATGACTCATAATCAACAAAACTTTGCTTTAGTGACAGAAAAAAAACAAAACACATTTTAATGTCAAAGTGTAAACTGATTTCTACAAAATGATTCAAATATAACACTAAATATTCACCCTGTTTAAAGTGGCTGACCTAAATCAACAGAGATCCAGTCAGTTAGTGCTACACACTCTCAATGAGTTGATCAGTATTCCTGGCAACTGAATACACAACAACAATTCACCAAATTGAAGAAAATTTAATTGAAAAGTATCAGTCAGGGGATGGATATAAAAATATTTAAGGCACTGAATATCCTTGGAGTTAAGTTAAATCCCCAAGGAATGAAGGATGTCTAAATCTGACTAGATCAGGCTTTCCTCACATCCCGACTGAACGTGCATGGAGGAGGTTAGTGAGAGCAGACACCAGGTTACCATGACGACATGACTACGCAGCAGATAACTGTTACCTGGGTTTTTACAAGTTTTATGAGAGAGAGCAATGAGAAATCACATATCAAGGCTCAACTAGAACTTGTTAAAGACATGTAGGAGAATTAACAGTCAAGTGGAAGAGAGTTCTTTGGTCTGATGAGACCAAAACGTTTTGGCCATAAAACAAGACACTGTGACTGTCAATCATCAATATAAACCCACCATCCCTACTGCGAAACATGGTGGTGGCCACATCATGCTGTGGGGATGCTTCTTTGCAGGAGCCTTGGAAGACTTGCAAAGGTAGAAGATTAAATATGAAGTCTTGGAAGACAATTTGTTTTATCTGCAGGAGAATTACATCTTCAGAAAACATTTATTATGATTGATTTGTAAAAGGTTAACACATCCAACTACTACTACTTTATTTATAAAGCGCTTTAAAACAACAGCAGTCACAAATGCCTTACAGATTAAAATCAATAAACATTCAAAATATGGAACGGATAGAACACAGTCGTTCCATAATTTGGGAGCAGCAACAGTAAAAGTGATACTTTTAGTGTTGCTAATCCCAGGGGGGAGGTGAATACTTTCTATAAGCACTACATGATCAATTATACTGAATAAGGAGAGCTTTGACCTACTGCTTTATATGCAGAATGATTGGACCTGTTTCTTGGTCTGAATACCTCTGTCAGTCTGGGTAATGAGAAGATAAGGCAAGCGCAGCAAAGGCTAGGTTGTAACCTGTTCACCATGAGAAGAATAGGTGGTGCCATACAGTGAAGTTGCTGTACTCCCCACCATGTGTGCGCCTGCATGAGGCTTTGCATTGTTCCTTGACATTGTGCTGGCGACCTTCCAGGTGCCCTTTTGTTTAGCTTGTTCCGGCAGCTGCGTGCCATACCTGCCGTGTTGAATTATTGAAAGTGAGCACTATACTTTGCCTCTTCAGGGATTATTAAATGCTGCAGCACTGCTACATAATTTACATGATAGCGGTCACTCCCCTAAAGTGTGTTTCTTCTAGGTGTATAGTTGGAACTTTATGAAGAAAGACGATACTTGCGAGCTGAGATGCAAAGAGCAGCTAAAAATGACTAATTCATAAAGTTGATGACAGATCATAGCTGTGCTGTTCCCCTGCACTCCCTCTGTCTTGCTTTGGAAACACACCTTTTCTCCTCATCCTGTCATTTCCTCTAAGAAGTATCAGCTCTACTTTCCACACGCTTTGGTGCTCCAGCTGCTCTCTCCAGCATGCACTGCTCTTTTTGCCTGTGCCTCAGAAGAAAGTAGCCGGTGGTGTCGCCTCCTTCCTGCGCATGGTGGCATCGCGACGTGGGTTTGGATCTAGGAAACTGCTTTGTTAGCAAATGTCAAGGCTGTTTTGATGTGCTTGCGAGCCTTCACAAATCCATCCTCTGGATTGTTGAGATGTCATTCCTGCATGAGTTTTTTTTTATTTATTTTTTTTATTTTGTAGAGCATGGTTCAGAGCTCCTGATACCAGGACTTGATCTGTTCATCTAAAATGTTTTCCCAGTGTTCATGCCGTGGTTTTCTGTATTTCTCTTTGTGGAGCTAAACTGTTTTCAGTGTGACCTGCTAAGATGGAGAATCCACTGCTGTCACTCTGGTGGAGTTTGGATGGGAAATGAGCCTCTTTTTACGTCAACTCAATGTCATGCTGATCTTTTCTGATTTTACAGGAAGCTTCCAGAAAACCATTTTGATCAAAACAACTTTATTTTTATTTTAAAATATGTGTACATGGGTCTGGAAAACACATTTTCCCCTTCCAGATTTGTTATGGTTTTGATCATCAAACATATTTAAAGTTACAGTAGACAAAGATAACCTCAGTAAATACAAAATGACATCTTCAGAAAATTTCCTGATTACCTCTGCAAGGCCTGATTACTGCCTGACCTGCACAATTTGAGGATTTGGGATGCCTGTAAACCTCAAATGAAAAAAACTCTGAGCACATCAACTCATCTAGAAGAGCACAATAGAACCCTAAACAATATCTTAATATGCCAGCGGAATGTATTTACCTAATTTGAAGTCGGTGTTCATGACTCAACAATAAGAAAGAAGCTTGGCTAACATGTCAGCTGTCTCGGATTGCCCAGGTTAAAACCACTTCTGACCAAAAAAAAAATCATAAAGACCAAAAAATATTCTGATAATCCCCAAGACTTTAGATGAACTATTCTATGAATTGCTGAGACAGAAGTGGCGATTGATTTGAGTGTGTTTCCCATCACATTTGGGGTAAATCTCAATTTTGGAAAGTCAAGAATAATAGTGGTAATGTGAAGGTCTGATGGATCAAATGGGAACTTGAAAACCCTCCACAATTGTTTGAAAAATGAGTCAAAATTTATCCATAGATGTAAAAAAAAAAAGTAACTCCAATTACTGCAAACACTTGATTGCTGTTATTGTTGCTAAAACTGTAATTACCTTACTTTTTCACACACAGTCATTATATTTTGAATAGTATTCTTACATTAATAAATTAAATGATCTTTTGAACAATATGGTTTGTATTTGATCGGGTTATTTGATGTTAAAATGTGTTTGATGATATGAAACAAATGCAAAAAAAAGATCAAATCTGCAAAGCTGAAGAACTTTTCATGACACTGTTTTTCCACACAGTGTTTGGTTCTCTAACCTTTTTGACTGTTTTTCTCTCTGTCAAAGCTAACTCTTTCTTTCTGCGTGTCCTATTTAAACTCATCAGACGCTGGGTTTTCTATAAAGCTGCTTGGCTCATTTTGTTTGCTCTTCTTTGTGATAAGACGGTTCACTTTCTCAAGCAAGTAAAATTTGTTGATAAGTGTTCTATATAAGGTGCCATTTTTCAAAATGTGCTCCCTGAGTAATCAAGAGTTATTAGCATAGCACCTGCTATCCATTTACCCCAGAGATTAGAGGTGGAAAGTGAATGCATTATTTATCCCACACACACACACCATTCTGTTCACTTACAAACAGTAATCTCTTTTGATCCCAATTTATTACCATGCACCAGTATGCATCAGTAAATGTTGACTTTTGGTCTCTAAGGTGGTGAAATAGGCTTCATGGTTTTCCTTTTGTGTTTTTCAGCACAACACTTTCTAGCTTTTCTCTTACACAGTCAGAGCTTTGAGCCACAGTCCAGAAATATCCAAGTCAGACAACGGTTACCGTTAGCCTTAAGCAAGTCATTCTGAATTGTGGTTTTTCCTGAAACCTGTGTACTGTATTGTACCGGATAAAGTGACAGAAACCCTTAAGCTAACACATCACAGAGTGGCACAGGGGACATACAGGTGCTGATTTTGATTTATAGCCTTTTTATTCACTAGTCATTTTGTTCTGGTACTCATGCTGTATATGTTGATCCAGTTGGACTCATTTCTGCATATACTTCAGTTTAGCAGGTTAGTTCAACTTGCATCTAAAACCACTGAGAAAACCTGAATATTCATGTCCTTCTTTCCTCCCTTCCTTCCTTGAGTTTCCTGTCTGCTCTTCTACTGAGCTGCTGCAGTGTTGGCCACAGATCTTATCTTGACAAAGCACTGCAGTCTCCACACATTGAAAGCCAAGTTTAAGCAGCCATTGGCACCCTAGCCAGATGCCCTGGTGTGCAGTAAAGGTGGAGTCTTCTAGCCTCATTTTCTAGTATGACATCAATGTGGCGAATGTCATATCAAAGTCCTAAGACTTTGATTTGACTCTCACATGAGCCTAATTTGTTTCTTTCCTTTTCCTCTTGACTCTTGGCCGGATGAGGCCTAATGTGCTGACATTCAGTGGGAAGGTTAGACCCGGCCAAACCTTTCACCCTCTGTGTGTCTATATGACAGTACATTTCACTGTCCAACCTCCAGCAGAGCTCAGAGTTCAGCCAGCAGCTCTGTCAGCACTATGTTTCTGCCTCATCTCACATGCTAGTGGGCCATCTCAGTTATTTATCTGTGTGCAGCTGGTGGACTTGGCTATAACTTAGCTGGCATGTGAAGAGATGTATGAGGCGCATCACCATCCCTGAGGATTTATTCATCCAGCAAACAATCAAAAATGACACTGTAATTTATCAGCTCTTTCAGTCATTTTAGCATCAGTGGCTTTAAAAAAAACTTTAGACCCAAGGTTAGTTTTTGGCAAAATTTTAATAATTATAGTATCATATTGAATTTTGGTGTTCTAGAGCCTTATTTTTTTCACTTTGTATTTAAGAATTGCTTTCCAAAATTTGCCATGCTACCTCTCTCCCGTTTGCTAAATATGATGACGATCAACCAAAAGGCTTTTGGAGTATTTGTTGGATATGGATCAGACCAAATAGAAATAACTGATGCATGTGAACCAGGCAGAATGAATCCAGTTTCATAGCAGCAAATTCTGAATAAAAATACCAATCTTGTAGATGAAATGAACTTCAAAGAAGTTCATTGAGCAGTTAAAGCTGAATTCTCACTATTATTTTTACTCCAGTTCCTCTATGAAAGGCTGGAAAACATCTTTACATTTACTGCTGCATAATGGTGCTTTCACATAGCTTGCCAATGATAAATATGACGCAGAGCTTCATGTGTGTTCACAGCTCTCAGTGTAAGAGAGAGAATAGACTGACTCCAGATTGGGATCTTAAAAGGAAAAGAAAAGGAAGCTCTGTGAGAGTTTACTGCTTTGTTTGGCCCTGAACTGGTCCAAGATTTCTTATTTCACCAGATAAATATGCCATTTGCTCCCTCTCTTTGATCTTTATAGCATTTGCTTTTTGTCAAGGTGAGTCAGGCTGTTCTGTGGGGCTGTTTTTGTCCTTGACTCAGGCCAGGGGGAAAGTAAGCTATTATATTTAATGTGCTCTGTGCCTCAGTTCTGATAATGATAATAATAATGAGGCCCAGTGTGTCTCTGGGTATTTGTGGCTGTATGTAGGATACCTTTCTGCAGGAGCAATGTTTGTTTGTTTGCCCTTTTGGTTTTTTGGTCCGGCATTAACACACAAACCGAGACGGATTCCTTTCAGTTCCTTTATTACAAATCCAACCTCTCTCTGCTCTTCCTGGTTTTACTCCTTTCTGAATTAAAGGAGTTATTATTTTTCTGTGTCTGTGACCTTTAGGACATCTGATATATTTCTCTTTCATTCTCCATCAGATGCAAGCACCGCTCCAATGATAACATTCTTTCTCTTACCTCCTGTTGGCCCCCACACTCCCTCCTCCTTCTCCAATATGGCTAATGTAGATGGCATTAATAATACATGCCACAGTAAAATCTGCTCTTTTATGTCCCTGCATTGCTGACTTGCCAGAGTCAGACTGGGCTTAAATTAAAAGTTAATTTTTGTTAACTGCAATTCGATTGTCTTTAGCAGCCGCTGTGCATTCTGTATCTTACGAGGAGGGAGTTGGATCTTGGGGACAAACTGTGAATGAATTATTATGCGATGAACAGGGGACCACTCAATTTTAAGCATTTATTTATGTTTTTTTCTAAAGGGCTGGAAGTGGGGACGTGGGATTTTGTTATCCAGGATTTAATCAGCACTCAGTTTGGGAAATAAAACTGATTAGTACTTCATCACTTTGATGATGAAACAAACATGCAGTGCTGAGCTACTTTTTTCACATTGATGAGCATATGTTATTATATTTAATGGGCATGTATCTGTTAAGGTGGCTAAATGGAAACAAATGAAACTTTTTGCAAAACATAAAAAAAGTTTATTTTCCTTCTGCTTCACAATTGCATTACATATTTGCATAAAATCCAAATAAAATACATTGAAATTTGTTGTTGTAATTATTGATGTGAAAATTTTAATCTTGAATGGTCACATTCAAGAATAAAACTGCTGTAATGGCTGACAACTGATTTTTAACCCTTTTGACACCTTGATAGAAAACTACCACAGTGCTGACTGCACCACTGCTTCTTTGCTTCAGTTAAATTTCCCAACAATCCTTTCCCCTCTGGAAACAACATGGAAATATAAATTTATTTCCAGTTTTACATGACAGATATGACATTTAAAAAAAAAAAAAAAAGACTAATATCCACTGACAGCTGTAACATTACTAAATGTGAAGAACTTCTTCACAAACCCGCTTATTCTAGAGAAAGCGGGTTTAGGATTTTTCTGACCCTCCCATCATACTTCTGCTCCATCCGGATAAGACATCTTTAAACGCCTAACTTTGAGTGGCCTCCACCAGCGCTCTTGTATTGGTTACATTGATGTCTGATGGTTTTCTGTGTAATTCTGTAAATGCCGCATGCGTGTTTTTGTCATCCAAGGCCCTGCTAAAAGCAGCAGAGGCCACAATGTTCTCTAACAGTTGTTTGTCCTCCCTCCTCCTCCTCTGAAATGGACCCGTTTGCAGACGGAGGTAACTCCACGAGGGCTCAGTGTGGCCCCACATTCTTCCACCCACCGCACCCTGCCGTCACTCCTCCTCTAGGCATGCTCTGTCCTTCTGTGTGGTGGAGCGTTCCACTTCTGTCTTTCAAGTCTTTCTCTGAGTGTGTGCATGTAAATAAAGGACTTTCACGCAGTGCTGTTAATACACACACAGACACACACTGACTGGTCAGCTGACAGGTCAGCTGTGTGTAGGGAGTTAAATTAACATGTTTTATGTCTGCGTCGGGTTTCAGAGATGGTTAATTAAAACTGTGTGTTTGTGCTACAGTCTCTCATGATGTTTCCCCCTGTTTTTATGTCACCTTCACACTGTGAGTAAAGCCTCTGGTGGATAATGTGTCGCCAGCCCGACCTGACCACTCACTAATTGTTTTTCGATGTCGCCCTCACCCATTTGAATGGCTTCACATGTATGCAGCAGTTGCATGACTCCTGTCATAATCCGTCTGGATGTAATTAACCCTTATGTGCATTGTGACTTTTTTTGATATGTGCGTGGGGAAAAAAATAACAATGCTTATGTGTCCATTGTGTACTGTACATGCTATCTGTTTCAACTCTGAAACTCACCGTCGCTGCAGAATATGTAAAGTTTGTGCTGTTTATAACTTTGTTCCCCCTTTTTTCTGTCCTGACCTGGATGAGCAGAAAATTGCCCAGGAGAGAGAGAAGTTTGCAGATGAGGACAGCATATTTTACTCATTAGGAGAATGTGGCCTTATCTCCTTTTCAGACTACATTTTCCTCACTACAGTGCTGTCCAGTAAGTATTTTGCTAATCTGTTCTCTTTGCCTGTGGGTGACAAGTTCAGAGAGGCTTGCAACAGTATTCACCAAATGCCATCACTCCACATTTTGCTATGTTCCAACCACAGATTTTCAGGGACTTTATTAGAATTTGTGCATAAATTAGGTAGTTAATAATTCTGTAAGAGAAAACGAGGTTCAAATTTAAGTATCTGAAAAGTGTGACACAGTTTTTCAGTCCTTTTTACTCTGATATCCCTACAAAGATGGCGTCCACCTGCCTCAAGTGATGTGACACAGCAAATGTGATAAAGAAAATTTTGTGGTCAGATGAGAAGCAAATTTACTTTTTCAGTCTGTTCATTGTTTATATGTGGGAGAAAAAAAACAACTGAACACTTCACATTGAAGCCACAATCCCTATGTGGAAGGTTATTGGTGGCAGCATTGCGCTGTGGGAATATTTTTCTTCAGCAGAAACAAGGAAGCTGTTCAGATATGATGAGAAGCTGGATGGAGCCAGATACAGGACAGTGCTGGAAGAAAACCCGACACTTTGATTCACTTTGTCTAACATATATAAAAAAAAGCCCTAGTCAAAGTCCAACCTAAATCCAGTTGAGAATCTTTGGTGATACTTGATAAATGTGCTCCATCTAAGCAAGCTGAAATGAACTTGTAGTCATTCTACACTTTTCAGATTTTAAGTTAGGGGAATTGATTACACTGGAGTTTATTTAGGGGTATCAGAGAAAAATGGTTCTTAAAACAAAAAGCATGTCACACTTCAGATTTCTATTTACAAAAAGAGTGTAAATGTTTTTTGTAAAGACCTTCTTCTTCTACTTCACAATCATGCCCTAATAAAATGTTGTTCAGCCATAAAATCCTAAATACATTCATTGATGTTTCTGGTTGCAATGGAGCAAAATGTGAAAAGGTTAAAAGGGTGTCAATACTTTTGCAAGACGCCACATCTTTTCTGCTTCTATAATGTGGCAGAAGAGACTCATTATGAAAGCTGACCTTTTCCAGTAAGATGATGTTAGTTTGGTCAGCTCTGTTTGCGTTGTATAACCTCTTCCTCTGTCAGGTTTCCTGTTCTCAGCTGAACAGTTTCTTTGAAATTAGCAGCTGAATCAAACGAAAACTGAAGTTACATGACAATGTTTCTGCTCTGAGTATTTCAGCTTGAAGGTTGTTAAATTTACATTTGCAGTTAGTTCATTCATTATAATCTGTTTATATGAAGAATGTGTCAGGCTGAGTCATTTTTAAGGAGAAATGCAAAGAACCAGACGGGTTGCAATCCATTTTATATACAAATATAAACCTATGATGGTTGCTTTTTGCAAAGATTTGTTCCATCTTAGTCATTCATATGAAATAAATCAAATCTGTCTTTTAAATATACCGACTTAGATTACATTCAGCTGTTTCATATGTGTAGGATTTCTGAGCAAAGCAGCAATTGTCTGCTCAAGGTCAGCTTATAAACCACTTTTGGGGGGTCTGCTTAGAGCTCAAATGCATCTAGAGTCCCACAGGATCCCTGTTAAGATGCTGAAATCGTTTACCTGGATGTTCATCTGGGGCTTACGCACTATAGTTCAACCCAATCAGCATCCTGGTAGCTGCAGGTTCATTTTACATGTGGGAATTGGTGACCTGAGAGCCTGTGATGCTGCAGCAACAGCAGAAATGTTAGGAAATGAAAACATTAAATGTTTAGAGGATTTGAAGGCAGTCCCCTACTGGTTTGAGCATTGAGCCAGTACATTTTCTTGAATATGTCTTCTGTCGTATAACACAATATGTCTTTAAGGAGCATTTTTCTCAGCGTTGCATGTTGCAGCAGCGCCACTGCTGGCAGACGGAGAGGTTAATTGAGCAGTTTTTGTTTGGTGCTCAGAGAATGTGTATCATCTGTATGTTTGACCTGAAGCCCATCCCCAGTGGTGTGATCACCCAAGCTGCTCCATAGTAAATATGTCATTACTTTTTGCTGCTCCTCTCTTCATTTTGTGCTGCGCTGATTTAACAGCGTATCTCTTTGTGTGTCTTCGTGTTCTGCCATGTTCAGCTCCCCAGAGGAACTTTGAGATTGCGTTCAAGATGTTTGACCTGAATGGCGATGGAGAAGTGGACCTGGAGGAGTTTGAACAGGTCAGACTATTAACAGCAGAAGAAACGGGAAATGTTTGAATACTCAGCAAAAATGGTCAAATTGAACTGTAAAACACTGACTGGAATAGAGTTGGGACTGCTCTCCAGTAAAATTACGTTAGACATACATAAATGAATAAATTAGAGGAATTATGTGCTTCTCTGTTTCAGGTAAACTGAAACAGAGAAGCAAACCTGCACTGCATCACTATTACTGTCATGACTAAACAAATACCACATGACCAACTTCCTCCCCTTGTTTCAGGAACACATAGCAACAAGATGGAAATAAATATTTGTTGTTAATATCGACTTAGTTTTATTTATCGGCCCAATATCAACATATTGAAAAATGACAATGTCAGACGGATATCAAAGTTAGTTCAGATATATCATACATTCCTAATTTTAATATCCATCCTGCTCTGAGCGTTGATTAAAGTTTTACATTAGAGGAAGAGTTGATGTCATGTTGTGTGTTTTGAACAGTACTTAGCATCTTATGCAAGCACAGTTAAGAAAGTTAACGCTACTGAAACAGTGTTGTCTGCTTCTGTTTTTTTAGACAATAGATTCTTATCACTAAAGGATTTAAGACAAAAATACACCAACTCCTACCCCCAACTGATTCCTCAGTGTGTCTGCAGTCTAATATCATGTGACAACTTTCGTGTTCAGGTCCAGAGCATCATTCGATCCCAGACCAGCATGGGCATGAGGCACCGTGACCGTTCCACCACAGGAAACACTCTGAAGACGGCTGGCTGCAGCTCTGCTCTCACCACTTATTTCTTTGGAGAGGACCTGAAGGGAAAACTCACTATTGGCAGCTTTCTGGAGTTTCAGAGGAAACTGCAACATGATGTGCTCAAACTAGAGGTAATAAAACAAGGAAATTAAAGGCATAACTTTGATGTATCAATAAAATTTGCTCTAGGGTTATCTTTTTTTTTTTTTTATCGGTACCTGTACACCAGCTCCTTGTAGACACTGACAGTGATGTATAACTGTGATATTTCTGTTGAGCACATCCAGTAAGATTTAGTCACCAAAGGTTTTTGTACCTGTTGGGAATCATACAGTTTCTCTGAAAAGTTTACACATTCAGCTGATCTAGTGCATTTTTTAACATTTGCTCACCTCCATCCCAACAAGAACTAGAAATTAAAGTTTATATATATGAAGACGGATTTCAGTTTTTAGCACCTTATCAATCCCAAGCTGGAATCTTGATCAGGAGTCTTAAAAAAACACAAAAAACACATATATATAGATATACATTTTTGCCTTCAGTCCAGTTAAATAAAACCTGCTTAGAGTCAGAAATGTTACCTGACATTTTGAATAAGGATAACTAATATTGACAATTTTGATCATATAAAGAAACGTGTGTTTTGAACAGTGTTTTGAAATAATCCCAGAACGGATTATTTTAATTTTATTAATTTTGTCTTCTGGTTCAGTTTTTACATATGTGTCATGAGGCTGAAACTGAAAGTTTGGGAATATCCAGAACTAAATCGGACTAATTTGAAAAACTGTTGCAACAAAGAGATGCCAAATATTTCCATGTTGAGATCTGGCATTCTGACAGGCTCCTATTAAAGAATAACGAACGCTGAGATTGAATCTGAGGGCTCAACAAAGGTTTTAATGTTTAAGCAGCAAAGCACCAAAGAAAACCAGTGCATTACCCTAGCAGACCTGTAGTTAGAGCAATAACAGGCAATCAGTATTGGCCATACATGCATGCTGTCAACATTTTGAGCGCCCAGGCTGATGAACAAATAGTGAGTAAAATTACAAACATGAGGCTGACGTGTTTCCAATAGATTCAGACATAGTTTTCTCAGCCCTGGTAGACTGGTTTTGTTTGGGGATTAAATTAATTGGCTGGTTTCAGTATTCAAAAGCTTTCAGTCCATGTCATGTTTTCTGTTGGTTGGCAGTTTCCCAAAACGTCAAGATAATAATAAGAGACGAGGAAGAGGAAAACAAACGAAGTGACATTTTCTGTACACAATATCATAGCGCTGAAACGATCAGTGGGATTAATCCAGATGAATCAATTATTGAAATAATGATAGTTTTAGCTTCACCTGCATATTTCTTTTCAGACAAAAAACAAAATCTTGTTATGAAAGTTGCTTTTTTTTTAAGCTCATATATCATTGGCATATTTAATTGAATCAAATTTCTTGTTTTGTTGCTGTCATTTTTGTCCTGGTAGGCCTCTCTTGTAAATGAGACAACTTATAAAGGTCACATAAAAGTATTCACTGGGAGGACTGTATTAACTGAATTATTTGTTTGTTTTTTGGATTTTCAATGCATTTCTAATACTGTAGAATAAAAGGTTAAGAGGGTAAATTAAAAATCAGTAGAATGTGACAGCGTGTCTGATTAATAATTGATAAAATAAACATCATTACTGACAATTTCTGACCTGATTGTTTTACTAAATAAAGTAAAATCACAGAAGGATTTTAGTGATAAGAAATATTAAGTCTTTTAACAGCCCTGATACGTCCCACAAGATTTAAATCATGAGTGAAAATGCTTGATTTTGCTCTAATAAAAACTAATATGCAAATAGAAGACTAAAATTTAAATTGATACAGATATGGTGAACAGAAGCCCAAAGGAGGATTTTAGTCCTGCTTTTAATAATGACCAGGTTTCTGGTCTCTTTAACTCTAAGGAAGCTTTTCTGGCTACATGAACAATAGCAGCTTAATAATGCCAGAAGTGCAGCAAATTTCCAGAGGTCATCACATCCAGAGGGAAACATGTGAGAGAGCATTTAAACTGTCAACACCATCAAATCTCGCTCGGCTCCACCGAAACCCACTGTTGTTAAGTCATCCAGTGAAACATGGTTAGCATAACGCACATTCAGCTTTAATGTCTATAAACAAGATTCAACTTGAAGCCTGACTCCAGTATTTACTGTTCCCTGTCCTCCCCCACGCTACCCTGCTCATAGTAATCTGTCAGTCCCTCTGGGGAACGCTCACTTCCTATCTGTCTGTCTCCAGTTTGAGAGGAACGACCCGGTGGACGGCAGGATCTCGGAGAGGCAGTTTGGAGGGATGCTGCTGGCGTACAGCGGCGTCCAGTCACGGAAACTCAAGCAGATGCAGAAGGGCTTGAAGAAGATGTTTAAGGATGCACAGGTGGAGCCGTCTTTTTGTTTATCTGAAGTCAGAGATAATCAGGTTTTTTTTATTGTGCATAAATGTCATAATTTCACCATATCCATGAACTGAAAACTGCCACACAACAACAACATCACCATCCACATTAAAGCATGCTTTACATAGCCATGGTTAGAAAAAATCGCTTCAAAATGAATACCTTCAAGCTTCACTCAAATAATCAACTGTCCACATTTAGACAAGACAAATTAGTTCACAGAAAAAACAATTAACAGTCAAGATAAAAAAAAAACTAAACCTGAGTGTGTGTGTTATTGTGGCCCTGGCATCAGAGAAAACCAATTATAATTTCAAACTCAAGTTTCTTCTTCAATTTTTCACCTAACAAGGTGATTCAGAAGCTTTGTCAACCAAAATTGATGATGCATGTCTCCAAATGTCTCATCTGAACTCACATGGTTTTAACAATATTTGAGAAACCTGAAAGAAATGTTTGGAATCTTCTGGTCAGCCATGTTTGTGAACGGCAAGGTAAAGAGTAAGGCATCGATAAGAAATGAGAACACTTTTTATTCCAGTCATCATTTAGCTATGATCAAAGAAAGAGCTGTCATTGCGTAGAAAAAGCCAATATTTCATCCACCTTTGAGCTTCTCTAGGATCTCAGTCTCCACAGACTCCAACTGTTTCAGACTTTGTTCAACTTCTTTAATATTTCTCTTTCAGTCGCTTTCTTTTAGTTTGATTTAAGTTGACGCTCCAAAAAGGAGGTTGTAACTTTTTTTCACCGGAGCCAACTTTCTTTCACCGCTCCCAGACACATTCTGGTACTAAAAGACAGGAAAGAATAGATGAAAATTAAAACAAATTTGTGTCTTCTGTTTTATATTTGCTTTCATACTAGCTCCTCTGTCACCTAATGAGCTCATCAGTCATCTTAGTGAAATCGTGTCTGTGTGTTTTACATCCTGAAAGGGTTACAGGGGCTACTAGAAACTAAACCTGGCAAACATCACAGTAAAGCATCGAAAAGAACATGCCAGAGAGAGGCAGGATGAAGCATGTCTGATGGAGAAGAGCAGCAAAAATCTTGGAAAAGGGAACAAAAACAAAGCAGTGTTCTGTATTTTTAGTCTGTCTGAACAAAAACTGCAAGATAAAAGCTTTTTATTTCAAAGAAAACATCCAAAACAGAATAAAATTTGCTGAAACCCTTCAGGGAGTGGCTTTGGGTCACCTTTTCAAATAGGTTTTTTTTAAGGTTGTGAGCTAAAACCTTTGAGTGTCTGCTGGAAATGTGGACATGTGAAAACAAACATCTTAAACCACAACATGAAAACTGAAACATAGCTGGGCTGTAGAGCTGGAACGAGTAATTAGATTAATCATGATGAATTGATCATTGAAATGATCGTTAACTAATTTCTTAATCATTTAACTGTCAACTGGAGTATACGAATTTAAAAAGGCAATTTGAGGAAAGAACAACATAGTTAGAACAGCAATTAAGCCAAAACTGTAAAAAAAATAAATACATTTATAGTTAAGATAAAAAATAAAAAAAAACAAACACTTTTTGTCTGTACATATGTTCTACCTAGAACTCCTCAAGTGGTACAGTCTTATCTTCACCTGGTTGAAAATCTGTAAAAAAAATTTTTTTTAAAAACTCCTGTTGATCAATTTTTGCTATCCAATTATTAATCAGTTATTCCAAAACAAATAATCAACAAATTAGCCCAAAATGTTATTGATGATAAATTAGAGGTTAATGGTATAAATATTGTTTTAGTTGCAGGCGTTTGACTAAAGGAATGCTGTTATTTCAATTTTAGGCAAAAAAAAAAGTATTTTTTTAAAAATAAATTGAATAGTTTATTTGTATCTTTTAATATTGTATATAAAAAAGTGGTTAAATAAGAAATCTGTAGAATGTGTAAATTTTTTAATCTGATTGATCGTCAGTCACTAAAATATTTATTTGCAGCCCTTTTAGGATGTAAAGCCAACCACCATGTATGGCCTCTTTCTTCTCTTTCAGGACCATTTCTGGTTCCATACTAGTTCACATTAAATGCAATGAGCCCCTCAGTGAGTTCAGTGAAGTTATACTGGGCATGATGAGACATAACCTGATGGAGAAATTCAGCCATTATCTTAGAAAAGGGCTCATAAACAGCAATCATCTGTATTATCAGTATCATAGAATATCATCGGCCTCCTTACTGGAGAATTACTTAAGTCCAAGTTGAACTATGAACCTTGAAATGAAAACTGTGCATCACCAAAATAAGCACCATTTCTACAGTGAGACATGATGGTGGCAGCATTGTGATGTGGGCTTATTTGCTATATAGCTGAAAAAAGGATTTTACTGTGAGCATCCCGGTAGAGTTACCAGACTAGAGTTTCAAAGGCAGTCACAGCATATCCAGTTTATCTTCAGGCACTGGTTTCATAATAGTTCTTTAGTGTAATGAGCCCATCAGTCAGTTTAATGAAGATATGGGAGGCATGATGAGGCACATTTGATGGAGAAGTACAGCAACAGAGAAAAAGGACCATAAACAGAATGGTCCTCCAACTCATAAAAAAGATGAATCCTTGCTTTGTCTCCCTCTAAGGAATTAAACTTCACAAAGGATCACTCGCTGTTTCTCCTCTTTCATCACTTGGCCTCTCTCATCCTGTTGTTTGGTGTTCAGATTTCCACTAACCCATAAAGTAAATATAAAATAAAGAAACCAGAAGCATGTTGCCGAAAAGTAGCTGCTTGCTTTTCTTTGCAAATGAACTCCGGATCAGCAGCTGTCTGGTGGTGATTCTGGGGGTTTGTGTTTGTATGCATGTGTGTTTAACACCTTCTGTTCTCCTGTTCGTTCGCTGCACGCTGATCATCCATGTGTGTCTAAAGCTTCTGCCCGCTTCCTCTTGTCATTTGTGTCACCCTGCAGAGCTGCTCGCGGTTACGGTTGCACATCTTATTGTGACAGTTTGTGGGAGGTTTTCTTTCTTTTTGGCCAGACTAAACTTTTTCCTTCCCTAATATTTTCTCTTTTTTTTTTTTTTCTACACAGGGAATCACTTTTGAGGAGGTGGAGAATTTCTTTACCTTTCTAAAGAACGTGAACGATGTGGACACAGCACTTAGTTTCTACCACATGGCTGGAGCTTCAATAGATAAAGGTACACCCCCCCCTGGCTTTAACTGGTCTGATTATCACTTTTACCCGCTGAGATGTTAGAACCCTGCAAACCAAATCTACTCTCAGCTTGGCCTCGTTCCCACCCTCACTCAGCTCTCTGTCATTTGTTCCTCTATCTGTCTGTTTATCTACCACTTCTCTTTAAGACTGCAGCTGTGAGCGCATTTAAATTCAGGACCTGCTCATCCACACATGACAGATGACTTCCTGTCGTATAGGCTACTGATTACAACAACATTTAATTTCTCTTTGGGATAAATGAAGCATTTTTTTAAATGAAGCTTTTATTTTGCAGCAATTAGTAGAAGAAGCCATGTCAAAGCAGCTTTTAAATGAGTAGCAGTACAGGAAAGACAGAGAGGAGGAGACTGCCCCAAAATGCACTTCTTTTGGGGCACCAACATCAGGTTTTCAGATACATCACTATTAATCATACACATTCCTCTTGGGTTCACTACTCACTTTGCTTTAACGGGAAACCTTTTTAAAATGCACTGCATCATGAACCCCAGTGAAAAAAACATAAAAACCTGTGACCTCTACCAGAAAACCAGGAATGGGTCATCAGTTGCTCTTTCCGCTGGATAATGATCCAAAACATATGCCCATATTTACATAGGTGGTTCACTGGACACGAAGCTAACCTTTCTCAGTCCTCAGATAAAAATCCTGTTAAACTCGTGGGGAGCTGAAGAGAGGAGACCAGCAGAAAGAACTGGAGAAGAATCATCTTTCTTTCTGTTTGCTCCACCGTGGAAAAACTTCAAGCAGAAGTGTTGTCCTGCTGGTATTGGGGTGCAAATATTTATGGCACCAGTGATTTTATTGAACTGGTTTTTCCCGAACGTTGGACGCTGAAAGCTTTTCCTTCATCTGTAGCAGAGTTTCTCATCGATGTGGAGGCTGAATTACTCATCACTGATTAGGTTATTTGATTTTCTGAACTTTTTATTATTAAATGCTAATAAGAACAGTTTGACATCTGCACCTGAGGATCTGCAGCTTTCTTATATGGAAACAGTTTGATGATTCATTGTCTCCTGCGTTTATTGTCAGGAGACGATGAATAAACCTCCTTATGTTTTCTGTCTGCATATCTATTCACTGATGAAAAAGCAGCAGCTGCTGCGTTAACGCGGTGAGGAGTCTGCCCCGAGGTGCCACAATTCGGACTCACATTAACTCGCCAACGTCTATCTGAACCCATCAGCCTGCTGCCAGGCATGAGTCTGCAACTTATCCTCTCCCCTCTGTTGTCCACTCTAAAACCAACTCCCTGCTCTTCCCGCCTACAGGAGCTCTCAGATCGTTTGCTGCTTTTCTATATCTTTTTTTTCTTCTCCTGTTTCTCCTTTCATCTCTCTAATCTCACTCTCAAATCCAACGACTTCACACCCTTTCACTGCTCTCTCTCTCCTATGTGGGCGTTAAGTGAGGAACTGTACAATGGCTCTCTGAAAGGTACAAAAGAAGGTCGCTAATGGGCTTCTTGGTGGGAATTGTCTCAGGTTTTTTTTTTCCACCATTTGCTTCGACTCTTTTTCTATTATGATGGACCTTTTTTTTATCATTTTATTTCACTAATTACATTGACTTGCTGAAATATTAATTTCATGTGACAGACTAACACATGACGCTACTGCATCATTGTAATGTGGAAGGAAGATTACAGTTTATTATATCTTTCCTTTTCCAGGTACAATGTCATTTTCAAAAATGATCTGCATGTTTTTATTGGGATTTTTTTAAACTGAATACTGCTGTCTCAGTATGTTTCTACCAGCTTTGAACACTTCTAGACTAAAATATTTCTTCTTTGCAGTCTTGCTAAAACTCAGTTAGATTGGATGAAAAGCCTCTTTGACCTGCAATTTGTAATCTATTCCTCCATTCTACATTTGATTTTAGGCTTTGAATAGGCCACTGAATATAATTGTTGTAAACTCTCATTTCTGAGCTTCCCTGTGATTTCTGAAGAAAAGCCTTGCCACAGCATAATGCTGCTACCTGACAGTAATAACTAGCTTAAGCAGATACAACAGAGCAAGACAATTTTTAATGCAATTAGACGATAACTCGTCATAATAATTGATAGGTTATTTGATTGCTAAAATAGTCATTTACAACAACCCTTGTGCCACCACAGGTGGACCCTATCTAATAATTAGGCAACATAAAAAAGACAATAGGTTGAAAATTATAATATTTAGAAGTATTAGAGTGAAGGGGAACTTTCATTTGTAGAAAATATTGAAAATTATGCATATCTTTTCTCCACTTTTTTTTTTCTTATCAATTCCATGATATTCCAACATAATTGAAACTGCTTTTACAGGGGACCACATGCCAGTTTCTCACCTGCTTCTAATCCCAAACACCTTTATCTCCTCACAGCCTCCATCTTTGTTTTCTCCCGATACTCCCCGTTCTCAGCCTCTCTCCTGTCTCTCTGCTGAATGGAAAAGCCTGCCTAGTATTGATCCACTGCAGTTTGACTTGTGTACACAACGCTCTCCATGTGAGCTCGCTCAGACCTTTGTTACTGTGAAATCTCTCCCCCTCTCAGTTACCATGAAGCAGGTGGCCCGCACCGTTGCCAAGGTGGAGCTGTCGGATCATGTGTGCGACGTTGTGTTTGCTCTCTTCGACTGCGACGGTAAGCACACAACAGTTTCATTATCGTGTCCCTCCACTGGAGATAATTAAACACAGCATATAGTCCCTCTAGATTTGAAGAAACTGAAGTCATGAGAGCTTTCACACCCCTTGAACTCGTCACATTTTAGTCACATTACAGCGTTAGCGGATTTTAACGGGTAGCAGCTATCCAAATCAACCCTGTGTGGAAAAGAAACTGAATTAACTCTGATTAATTTTGGTTCAATTTCACCAGCCACACCCTTTATTTCGACCAAACCTGTAGATTCAACAGTTATATCCATTTTGATATCATGGAGTAGCCCAAAAGATCTCAAAAAGCAACACCTCATACATCAGTCTGAAGAAATTAACAGATCAGAAACACAGTAATTGACATCTAACAGTCTGGAAATGGGACTCCAGCAGAAGCCTTAATACAAAGAGAAAACATCAAAAAGCAACAAAATTTCTCCAAGAATATCTCCAGCTCTGCAGGGCCTCACTTCCCTCAGTCAATTTCACTTTTATTTAACCATAAGAAAGATACTGAAGCAAAATGGCCTCCATGACACTTCCAAGGTAGAATCCAGATCTGACCCAAAAGAACCCAAAAGAACACAGTGACCCATCTCTCATTCCCAAAACTATGGAAAACATCCTCCAGAGAAAAGTGGAACTTTGTTTAGGATTTACATCCTGTTACTGCAGCTGGAATAAAAATATAACAAAACAAGAGCCAAGTACGGTGGAGGTGTGATGGTCTGCAGCTGGTCTTCTTCTTCAGATCTTTGACCGCTTGAAATAACCGATAGAACCGTGAATTCTGATCAAATGCATAAAGTTTCTAAAAAAGAGAGAGAACATCCAGCCTTTTGGGTGGTTCAGTTGGACAATGATCCAACAAAAACCAACAAATCAGGAGGGTTTTTGAGCAGCCTTAGTCTAAGTCTGGATTTAAATCCAACTGAGATGATGCAGCATGACCTCAAACTAACTGATCGTAGTGGAAACCCTTCAATATTTTTGAAACAATTTTCTCTAACCAAGGACAAAATTTCTCCTTTGTGAGATGAGGCTCATTGCCAGGCATCACAAATGCTTGATGGTAGTTTCTGTCACCAAGGGTGAATGGTGATAAATATCAGTGACAACAAAATGTTAGGAGTGAAGCGTCTCCTTACTGTGAACATTTTGATGAAAAGAAAATTGGTTTTAAAAATCTTGTTTGGCCAACCTGAGTCAGTAATTTGGTTGCCATGTCAGCTGCATGTGTTTTGGGTTTGCCTCGACCCGCTTTTTGGTCTCTGCTGGAGAATAGTTTTCCCTCAGTATAATACTCCTACTACCATGCTTCACCATAGGGCTGCAGTGTTCCTGATGTTATTTTTTACATTTATCATTTTGCAATTACTGGTATTGACTGAATAGAATGCGTTGCAGTTTGAATGTGACAAAATGTTGTGCTCTTCAAAGGGCGTGGATATTTTCCGTGTGGTATCGCCTCTAGAGTTGAGAAAATTGGAAGTCCTCTTACTTCTCCTTCCTTCATTATTTCATCATCTCCCTCCTGTCCGTCTCCCCCCTCTCCCTCCTCGTCCGCCTCCTCCAGGGAACGGGGAGCTTAGCAACAAGGAGTTCATCGCCATCATGAAGCAGCGGCTGATGCGTGGGTTGGAGAAACCCAAAGACATGGGCTTCACCCGGCTGGTGCGCGCCATGTGGAAGTGCGCCCAGGACACCGCCTGGGACTTCGCCGCTCCGAAGACGTAATGGACACCATTTCAGAGGCGTTTTGTGTGGCGAGAGACAAAGACGCTCTTGTTCAGGAGAATCGACATGAACTCAGTGAAGCTGCAGCTCTGAGGACGATCATCAGTCATTACTGCATGCTGCTGTTCTTCAAGCTATTAACCCACCGTGACTGAAACATCCTGAACGGCTCCTGCTCTTGTGCCTTTCTGAGGCATCGCATTGTACTTGTATTTTTCAGAATATTGCAAAGTTTCTGCTTATTTTTTTTTCCATATTCAAACTTTTTAATTATCTGACTTGAAAACACTAAAAGAAACTATTTTGTTTCCTTTTTGATTGCAGTTAAGAGTAAAAGGGAAGTCAGTTTTGTTTTTCCCCACGTGTGTTTGTTCAGGACTGACACCAGCCGCTCAGTTTGTTCTGCACAAAGCAAATCAAGTCACAGCTTCTCCTATCTTAATATTCCTGACCAGTTGGTTGAATAAAAAATATGCACATTTTTCTGTAAAGATAAATCTTCAAAGAAAATCCTATTAAAGATTTTTTCATAATGTAAATGCGTCGTTCTTCTTTTCAGTGTGAATTTTAGGGAAAGCTCAGTGAGGGATTAACGGCACCAATATCTGGAGTCATTCGTCACGCATAATGGAGTGTACTATAACATGTTTATGCGAAATTTTGTGTTTTGCCCACTCACGTCTGCCAACTCATACACTCAGAAGCATAAAAGCGATGGATGTGTGTGTGGAAGCAGTCAGCAGTTTTGTCTAATTGAAGTGGAAAAGGATGGGCAGTCCTCGGCCTCTGCTGCCCATTAAAAGATTGTCCTGCAGTTTCCTCACACACACGCACTGCACCACCGGCCTGAAACAAGCCGCTCTGCTCTCTCTTGCATGTTTCACCGCTGACAGGCGGAAGTGGTGCTCAGGAGTGATTGCGAGGCAGGAGATTAGGTTCAGGGGCCTCTCATCATTATTCCTCAGCTGTTTTCTTCCAGGAGTTTACGTCTGGAATCCCAATCACATTGAAATTAAAATGTTTCATTTCAAATTGTGTTCACTTCATGGGATTTATCCCCCCCCCCAAAAAAAAAAATCACTTTAGAGAAACCGAGGTGCACACAGTCACATCTGAGGAGTGAATTTCAAGAAGCCATTCATGTAAACCCTGAGCAAGGACGGTGGGTCAAGTTTCACTGCTCACTGGAGCCGCATGCTCATCGGTGCCAGCCCAGCTCATTGGTGTAATTACATCATGTTCATTCACATCAGTAAACCCTTTATGTTTTCTCAATGTACTCATTAATATTACTGTTTTTGAAATGCTAAGGGCTTTTTAATTTACAATGAGGAAAATGTGTGTCTCACTAGGCCACCTGATCTTCTCTTGAATTAATCAAAATACCACAACTGTTCTGTTACAACCACATTCTTATGAGAAAATTGAGGTTTTATACCATTTGTATTCAGGGCCCGGCCCTTTACTCCTGAGCTGCACTCCAGTTACCTTGGACCTCAGAGATTAACGGGTATCAGACAGTGAAGAAGTCAGATTTCAAAATGGCGGCACCCATGTTTGCAGTACCTCTTAGATCATCTTAAGTTTTCGTAAGCAAATACGGAATTATCTGACTTAAAAATAATGCGTTTAGAGTTGCTGGCGCTACATGTGACAAATATTTTACACGCATTATTACATGTGTCTTGTAAAATATATTTACACCACAGCAACTGTTGACGTAAGAAGCGGCCATATTGAAACACAAAGTTTTAAAGGTCGTAACTGGGGGTAGTAGAGTTTTTTTCCACTGGGAATTCAATTGATTTTTCCGGCTGAAAAGTTGGCATTTCCTTGTTCCCAGTAAAACTACCCATTATACCCATAAATATAAACCAGTGATATCAACTAGCCTACCTTCAGATTCTACCTAAATGATAGAGTCCAGATGTTTTTAATGTAAGGTTAGTGAATCCAGTTGTTTTGTGAAGGGCTCAGAGATTTGTTAGAGAACAAATGGCATCATGAAGACAAAGATTCGATATTAAAGGGTTTGAGATATTTCAGACTGGGTTTGGCCTCGAGCTTCTCAAAAACTGTCACCTGAACACAGAAATCGAACACCATGAAACTGGAGGCGCCGCTGGCAGCCAGTTTGACCACTGGTGGCCCCAGTTTGACCACTGGTGGCCCCAGTGGTCAAACCGGGCTACCATGCTATGCTGGCTTCATGATGCAGTGACAATAATGATCTTAATAGTTTCTAAAATTTATAGGAAAGCTTTAGTTTCACAGCAAAGCAGAGTTAGGTTCTTGACCAGTCATCTAGTTTGATTCCATAAACACAAAACCTATTCTCTTAAATAACTGAGAAACATTTTCTGATAAAGCATCACATTTCACAACTATTCCTGTCTGAACTTGCCAACATCTTACTTTTAACGCTGAAATTTTCCCACTTATATGCTTTGTGTGGGCGATGAGTGACAGGATCTGCCAACATAATTGTGGATTTTCCACTGTGGTGCTGTAAAACACTCAGCTGCACCCAAAATTAAACATCCTGGAGGGAGAGCCGTCAAGTGGTCCATGTTTTCATGATAGCAGAGCCCCATCATCAGAAATGACTCGTATAATGAGACAATGAAGCCGATGAGAATTAAACCTGTTTGTGTATGTGGCTTAATGTGCAATCTAGTGCTAAATTCTCATTTAAGGTTGAAGGAAAAGCAGCTAAGGTGCTAATATTCTGACTGATAGCACCTGTAAATGTCATGGAGATCCGGTCAAATTATTCGTTTTACTAAAGTGAAATGCTAAAGGAGTCCTGTCACATGTTGACAGGCTTGTTAGTGAAAGAGAAACCAGACAGTTTCGGGTTCTGGACCCAGAAACCCACTCAGAGCTTCTCATGGCATCCAGTAACAGAGTTCATGCTGTACTCTCTGTTCCACATGTAAACAGAAACACAGAAGTGCTTTGCTGCCACCTGGAGGCTCCGATGGAAACAAACCCAAACGGTTCCATTTAATGACCTGAAATGATTTTGTACTTTGTCCATGAAAACTTCTGTTTTTCTTTTAGTGTGAGACTATAGCATAGACATTTAATGTTCCCTGAAGAACTATTATACTTTTTGAAGTGTTTCACATTTTATCAGGTCACAGCCACAAATTTTTCATGAAATTTTACATCATATAGGACATCAAAATGGTGCGTAACTTCAAAATGGAAGGAACTTATACTTTGTATGAAGATATTTTGTTGCAGTAACAGCTGCAACTCTTCACCAAACATCTGGAGGCTGAGATATTTCCCAGATTTTCAAATAAATATAGGTATGGACTTTGACCACATCTTTGGTTTACATGCTTTGATAAACCATTATTGTAATCTAGTTTTATTGGTATTGTTCTGCTGGCAGGTGAACCTCCTCATTTTTTGCAACCATTAGGTTTCTGTGCAGGAAACTTCTGTTCCTGATAAAGACAATAATTCACACCACATAATGCTGCCACCACCATGTTACAATGTAACATGGTGGTGTAACCATGACAGGCTCAGTGCAAAGGCTGGTAGTGACTATGTACATTTCATGAGTAACTTTTTGAGAAATAAAGTGTTTGAGCAGATTTTAATGCAGGTAATGCATGTTTTACTCATGCATTACTTTGAAGTACTGCTACTGTTCAGAACAGTGTTTGGTTGCTCTACCAACCAGGAAAGAGGCATTATTATTTTTTTAATTGTTAAATATGAAGTAAAAACTGAAACTAAATGTCAAATTTTGATTTTGATATCTGAAAAATAAAAATTCATTTTAAAGATTTGATTCAATTTTTGACGTTTTTGTTTTGAACAATTGTTCAATTCGTTTCAGTGTGAAAAACACATTTTTAAGCATCAGAATCCCTTAAAATATTTGAATGTCAGACATTTATTTAAAGTTAGAATAATAAAAAAAAAACAGAAGCGCCAACATTACACTGAAAAAAGGGAACTCAGCTTTACTAGTAATTCATTATCACAAATGAACAACATGAAGGGTTAACGAGAATCCTCACATCAAAACAAACGGGATCAAAACAAAAGTTCCTCTAGAAAAAGCATGGAGCAGAAATTGGTGGCTCTAATAATCCCACATGGAATAAAATTTTACTATAAATACAGTATAAAACTTGAATGTTTACTGTGATTGTAAGAGGGGAAAAAAGCCCACACACTCCCTGCTCCAAATCTAACAATACCTCAGATCCATCACAAAAAAAATAACCACATACTGAGCCTGATAGGTTGGATGGCTGTCATTCGCTGAGAGATCATTGATAATTAAACCTATAGGATGAAAGTTACAGGACACGAATCGTCTGAGACAGAGAGGCAGGTTAACAAGCGTCAGCTCTGTACCATCAACTGGTGGCCTGCAGCCACCTAGTGGCCATAAGTAATATCACACCTTGAATCAGATCAAAGACCAAAGGTAGATGAGTACATTAAGTGCCAGCTGGGCTCAGTTGCTCAGGTGATGCTCATCAGACCGGCTCCAAGGGCTGATGGACCAAACAAGAGATTCCTGAGCACACAGCTGGGTTACAGCTGGATTAAGAGAGATCAATCACTGTCAAACTTGATGGAGTTGACTGAGGTGGAAATGGCTCCGCCGCGGTAGCTCCCTCTCTTCTTTTTCGTCTTTTCGTGGCGGAATGACTTTCCTTTGGTAAACTTGAGAGCCTCATTAGCTCTCTGTCCCCAATCCCCATTGGCTCCATGCTGGCAGAAGAAGCAGAAATGAAAACGTAAAAACTAGGGAAAAAAAAAAAAGACTTGAAGGGTAAAGTGAAGTGTTGAGAGAAATCTAAACTCACCTTAGCTTCAAAGGAGTTATCTGCCAGTCGGGGATCGACTTCTACATGTTCTTCGACTATTCTACGAAACGGTACATTAGAGGACTGCAACAAAGTTATTTGTTCCATCAGTTTTCTCATCAATAAAATCTGAATGCATCACCATCAGTTTCTCAGGTTTTACCTTCTTGTTGGCTTTGGGGAAAGTCTGCGGTGTGGTCGTTACTTTCTTATTTTTTGGTGTCTTTACAGATGCCTCTTCTTCCTCTTCGCTTTCTGATGACTCTTCATCACGTTTCCTCTTTCCATTTGTATCTGCATGAATCACAGGCGTCAGCATTATTCTCAAACTTGGATTTTTCTTGACACCTTGTGCTTATGCTCAATCTTTGCAGTTTGGATTGTTTTCTCCAACAGTGCTGTGCATTTATGTCCAGATCCCTTTAACTCTGATGCTGCAAAATTAAATCCTGTGCTCCAAATCCCCACAGAAAAAAATAATCAGTCTTCTGCACAGCAGACAGGTTTAAATGTTTTCAATACATTTAAAGCAAATTTAGGAGATAAAAATAAAGAAGCAAGGGGTTAGATGGTTTAGAGGTATGAATGTTTTTGTACATCTGAGTGATCAAGTGATGAGCATGATGTGATCCTGGAGACAAACATGCAGAGAACTCACTGTTGGCTGTGGGAGTGGGGGGAGCCGTGGCTGCTTTCCGCGGAGCTTCGTCTTCTGAGGAACTGTCTGAGGAGCTGCTGCTCTCCTTGGCTTTGGCTGCCGCCGTCGTCTTGCTCTTTGGTGCAGCAGCAGCAGCAGCAGCTTTAACTTGACTAGGTTTACTGTCTGCTTCCTCCTCAGAGCTGCTGTCACTGGATGAAGACTCGGCAGGCTTACCAGCTGCCTTCGCCATGGTAGCTGCAGCTTTAGGAGTTGCTGCAGCTTTAGGAGTTGCTGCAGCTTTAGGAGTTGCTGCAGCTTTAGGAGTCGCTGCCTTGCCGTTGGTGGCTGCAGGTTTAGCAGGAGAGGCCTCTTCTTCCGAGTCAGAGCTATCTGAAGACTCAGAGCTGCTCTCTTCTGCCTTTTTCGCTGCAGCAGGTTTGGTGGCCTTCCCAGTTGCTGCAGGTTTGCTGGCCTTCCCAGTTGCTGCAGGTTTGGTGGCTGGTTTCTTGGCTGCTTCATCCTCTGATGACTCTGAGCTGTCAGACTCTGAGCTGCTCTTTGTTTTAGCAGTTTTTGCTGCAGGAGTCACAGGCTTTGAGGCGGCAGGCTTTGAGGCCGGGGTTGCTGCTTTGGTCACTGCAACTTTGGGTTTAGCTGCTTCTTCGTCTTCAGAGGAAGAGTCAGAGCTGCTTTCAGAGGATGCTGCAGCTTTTCCTGCAGGTGTTGAGGCTGGGGTAGCTGCCTTGGCCGCAGGTGTTGCAGGTTTTGACGCTGGCTTCGCCTTAGCTGGCTCTTCTTCTTCGTCTGATGAGTCAGAGTCTGAGCTGCTCTCTGCTGCTGCAGATTTGGCTGCGGGAGTTGAAACTTTTGGAGCTGGTGTTGCCACTTTAGGGGTTGTTTGTTTGGTCTTCGCCGGCTCATCTTCAGAGGAGGAGTCAGAGTCGGAGCTGCTGTCTGCTGCCGCAGCAGACTTTGCAGCTGGGGCAGCGGGTTTTGGGGCAGCGGGTTTTGGGGCAGCGGGTTTTGGGGCAGCGGGTTTTGGGGCAGTAGCAGCTGCTTTAGTAGCTGGCTTAGATTTCGGGGGTTCGTCCTCTTCGTCAGAGGAATCCTCTGAGTCTGAGCTCGTCTCTGCTGCCTTGACGGGGGGCTTAGAGGCAGCAAGCTGGGCCTTCGGGATCGCGGCCTTAGTGGGCGGCTTTGCTGGAGCCTCATCTTCAGAGCTGCTTTCTGAGGAGACAAAACATTTGCATCAAAACGAGGCTGACATGAAATACTCTACTGCTGAAATGATTAATGCTTGGTAAATAATTAGGTAATCAATTAATCATTAACTCGACTATACAGACTTTAAAAAATGCAAGTTGCTGAAAAACACACTCAGAAGTAATTAAGCCCAAACTGTACAAAATATATACACACATTACAAATGTAAGATAAAAATGCCTTTTGTCTGTAAATATGTTCTATCATTAACTCTTCAAGTGGCTTCATAGTTTTAGCAGGGAAATAAATTTAGTTTAAAAGGAAATTTGTTGAACTGCCTCTTTTAATGCATTTCTAAAATTGTATAAAATAGTTAAGAGGTGAAATAAAAAGAGGAAAAAAAAAAATTAGCAGATGTGTCTATTTTAACAATCGATTATCAAACTAATCGTTAGTTGCAGCTCTGAACTGCTCCTTTTCAGCGGTCGTCACCTGAACTTGAGGTCTCGTCTTTCTTTGCTGCAGCGGTTTTTGCAGGTGGAGCTTTGGCTGCTGGTTTTTTAACCGTCTTCTGTTCCTCCTCTGAGCTGGAATCCTCTGAGGAAGAGGAGGAATCCTTTTTAGCAGGAGCGATGGGCGCAGCAGCTTTAGTAGCAGCAGCTTTAGCAGCAGCAGGTTTGGCAGCAGCAGGTTTGGCAGCAGCGGGTTTGGCAGGAGGAGTCTTTGCTGCAGGTTTCTTCACCTCGTCTTCCTCCTCATCTGAACTTGAGTCTTCCTCAGAGTCCTCTGCTTTAGCCGGGGTTGCTTTAGCCGGCGTTGCTTTAGCCGGGGTTGCTTTAGCCGGGGTTGCTTTAGCCGGCGTTGCTTTAGCCGGGGTTGCTTTAGCCGGGGTTGCTTTAGCCGGCGTTGCTTTAGCCGGGGTTGCTTTAGCCGGGGTTGCTTTAGCCGCAGGCTTCTTGGCTTCTTCTTCATCTGAGCTTGAATCTAAGAATACAAAAACACGGACAAAAATGTATTTTATCTATTGAGCTTCACATAAACCAGAGTACAAAACGTTTGGGTTCTGGGATCATTACCAGAGCTCTCTGAACTGGACTCTTGCTTCTTTGCTGGAGGTTTGGTCGCTGCAGGTTTTGTGGTGGTTTTCTTCACAGGAGCAGGTTTTACTGTAATTATTGAACCGTTTAGTCACTAGTTAAATCCTTTGATAGTCAGACTGAGAAAGCTGAGAAACTTACCAGCCACCTTCTTCTTTTTCTCCTCCTCTTCATCACTGCTGTCATCGCTGCTCTCTGAGGACTCACTGGCCTTGGCTTTGCTAGCAGCAGCTGCAGCAGGAGCCTTCAGGATGGAGGCAGGAGGAGGGACAGCGCTGTACGGTCCTGACAGGACAGAGGTGGACATTTACCATCAGGTCACAAAGGACTGCAGGAACAAACATCCTTTACATTTTTCATGTCAACATTAATATCGATTTATCACAGATATGTCTCTAGTGGTTAAGCTTCTATTATGGAAGTTGTAAAAGATCAACTGTAAAGAAGTCGATGTTGGAGTAGATGGAAAAAAAAATGGATGGATGGACAGATTGCTGTTTGTAAGTAAATAAAAGCTTATAAACAAAATCAAACCTGGTTTGGGTTTTTTGCTTGGTGGAGTTTCGTCTTCAGATGAAGAGTCTTCACTGCTGGAGTCAGCAGGAGCTGCAGCTTTGTTCACTGGAGCAGCTTTAGCTGCAGCTTTGTTCACTGGAGCAGCTTTAGCAGGAGCCTTACAGAACACACACTCAACCATTATTAAATGTTTCAATACATTTCTACAGTGATGGTTGGAGAACTTTGTTCCTGTTTACCTTTGCTGGTGGTTCATCCTCAGAGTCAGACGAGCTGTCTTCACTGCTGCTCTCCTGCTTCTTCTGAGCAGGAGCAGCTGCTTTAGCTACTGCTGCTTTAGCTACTGCTGCTTTAGCTGCTGCTGCTTTAGCTGCTGCAACGACTTCTGTGAAAAGCAAAATTACATGCAAAGTCATTTTCATTATGAGCTTTACGCTGTTTAACTCTCGCCATCTTCTGACTTACTAGCTGCAGGAGCTTTGGCAGGTTGCTCATCTTCAGAGTCCGACTCTTCGCTGCTAGAGCTGCTGTCCTTCTTCCTCGTGCTGCTACGCGCTGCAGCAGCAGGCGCAGCCTTAACCGCAGTCTGCATACGTAAAATTTAATTTTAGAAACTGATTGCAGTTGAAAATCCTGCAAAAATGTTGAGCTTCAGAATGAAAGTTTTGATTCCCACCTTTGCAGGAGTCTTCTTCTCCTCTTCAGAGTCACTTGAGTCCTCACTGCTGGAGCTTTCTGCGCCGGGCCGGGCCTTCTTGGCTGATGGTCCATTAACTGATGCTGGAGCAGCTTTCCGTTTCCTGGCCTCAGGAGACCTTATCAAGGAAAATGAATGCCAAATTAGATTATTCACCAGGAAATCTTGAATTTAAACTATCTCCTACTTCTCGAAGTTGAAACATTAGAAGAGGCAAAACCGTCAGATTTTCAACACATTAATAAAATCAGTAAAAAAAAAAATGTATTTTTAAATGATTCACTCCATTTGTAATATATACAGCTCCCACATTAGGAATTTTTGTATTGTTAAATATTTTAAAATGATCATAATGGTTCTACAATTCATTGCATACATCAACAATAACACTGCACCCTGTGGTGCTCCAACTCGAACACATTTCACTCAATACCACCAATTACAGAACGTCTTAGTGAGTTATATCCTCAGGTCCACAGTCTATACAGCAGGCTACAGATAAACTACGAGAGATTTTCAATTCAGTACATGGTCATATATTCAAAGTCCTTTTTTCTGCTAATTTTGAAACCCAGAGCTAAATCATCGGGTTTCATTGGCGATGATTTGGCGCCAATGAAACCCCCAAAATTCAGAAAAAGAATAGTAATAGTTGAGGCTTGTGGCTCTTGGAAACTCTTGCTCTAAAGACTGCGGTTCTCCATGCCATACTGTTTTTCCTTCCACGACACTTTTTCTTTTCATTAATTGGACAAGTGAGACAAACATGGCGTCAATGACAACCTGTAGGAACACTGTCAGGTCAAAATACATAATTGTATGTAATAACAAACAATTTCTGCATTAAAATGTAATTACTTGGACTTAAATTTAAGTTTACAGAGAAATATTTTTGGGATTTTTATTACAAAAGTCATCAAAATCAAACAACAGTGCTTTATTTGTTCCAGATATTTTAACTGAATTGTTATTTATCGTCACAAAGGTACATTGAAGTATGTAACTGAAAAACAGTAGCATTTTATTCAAGCATTCTTGATAGTTTATAAATCTGAAAATGAAGGGCGCACCAGCAAATTTCTACCATATTTAACAAATAGACTGCAGTAATGATATTGCCAGTATCATCTAAGATTACTTTTCTCAGTAGAGAGGAAATACTGATGAAAAAGAGTGTAAAAATGAAAAGCAACTCACTTCACCCAGAAGTTGTAGATGCTGACCAGACTTTCTTCATTTTGATCTTGTGGAATCTGGAAGAAGCAAGAAAATGCAACATGGCTTTTCCTTTCAAAGAACTGTCTCAATCACAACGACACATATCGACTCGTTTCTTTTTCACACTTTCACAAATACGTAAAATTAATGCATTTTCTCTAAAACACATTTTTCTAAAACGCATTTTCTCTACAACACAGCTGCACGTGTTAATACCACCGGGCCCCCCACGTCGCCTGTGCGTTCAGTTTATAAACTCTCAACCCTGCAAAACAACAGACGGCTCAACGTCAGATACTTACAACTTTAGTCTGCTTGAGGAACTGCTGAGCCGCCTTGGTGAACTTGTTCTCCAGCAGGAACGAATAAACGCATTTATAGAGATCACTCGGGACAGAGTTTGGCTCCGCCATCTTTACCACGCTCTTAGAACAGAGAGGAAGTGACCGAAGCGCGCAGGCGCCTCAAGATGACGTAAACAGACGACTCTCTGAGGCGATGGCTGCCTCCGTCCGAAAAAATAAAAACTTAACATTTTCAGAAAACTGTAACAGTTCTTGCCGACAGTGTGGTAATAAAATAAATCAAACAGTGTTTCACATTCAATACAATGTGTAAGATGCCTTTAATATTTTTTTCTATTTGAAGTATTTCTTAAAAGTTTTTTTTTTTCTATTTCGGACAGAGTGAGACCTCTACCGCTAGTTTATTTTCCGAACTTCAAAGAATGTCACAGAACATATTTTTTATTCCAATAGGTACATATTTTTACAGTAGGATTTTACTTTGCTATAAATTTCTATTAGTTTGATATAATATTTCAAATTCCATTTTTATTTTTATAATTAGTTGTGCTCTTTGGAGGTTATGCGCATGCGTGTTTCGGAAGTCCTTCCGAGTCCCTCGTGTCATAACATGGTCGCCTTCACTGCAAAGACACCAACTTGTTGTTAACCAGACTGAAACCTTGAACAGAGGACCACTTCACAGCAGCCATGCCTCGCTACGAGCTGGCTCTGATCCTGAAGGCGATGCAGCGGCCGGAGACGGCGGCCGCCATCCGGCGCTCGGTGGAGACCCTGATGGAGCGCGGCGCGGTGGTGAGGGACCTGGAGAGCCTGGGAGAGAGGCTGCTGCCTTACAAGATGACAAAACACAATCAGAGGCACAGCAGAGGGACTTACTTTCTGGTGGACTTTTATAGTTCTCCGGACATCCTCGACCACTTGCTCAACCACCTGCAACGTGACGTGGACGTGGTGAGATCCACGGTGATGAAGAAGGAAGAGCAGAAGCCCAAAAGCAGCTGCTGTGGCCCCTCACAATAACATCATTCACTTTTTTTTATCTCTCCAATAACGCAGGTGATGAATTGCGCATAGCAACAATGATTAATTTGAGTTGTATAGATGTTAACTATTAAAGAAAAGTGGAAAGACCCAATTTAACTCTTGTATTGGAGGTGTTGGGATTGATAAAAATAATAAAAATGATATAAAAGAATTATATCATTTTGTATTATTTTTATTTTTATCAAGATGCAAAGAGTTGTATTTTCTCAACACTACCTCAAAAAATTGTTTAGATTTTCTCTCAAATTATATATTGTTTGCACTTGATCTATTTAGGAAAAGATGCACACAATTTTCTTTTCACTTTTAAATTTTTTTCTGCTGTGAAAGTCTTTTTTAGACTTTTAGACAAAATAACTGAAAGGAAAAACCACAGAAATACCTAAAGGTCAGACGTTTGATGATATATAAAACCTAGATAATAAATAGAATCAATATTGGTATCTTTCTGTGATGCTCACCCGGTGTTCACTGGGTTTCGAATCGATACCATACTCCACCAAAAGGTAGAGTTGCACAACTCTACCTTGAATAATTCAAATTTTACTTCAGGAATATTTTGTTATCAATTATTATTTTTATTTTGTGTTTATTTCATGTTCCTTGAGTTCTTAAATTCAAATTTGGTCTGGTATAAGATGCTCAAGTTATGATGAATATCAGTAAAATAATAAATATTACAACAGTTACACTGCCCTTTTATGGTTAATGTTTAATCTATTAAACAGCAGGAATAATGTAACCTTTAACATGTATATTTTATTCATATTTGATACATAAACTGAGGTAAAAATATAGAGTGAAACCTATGTTTACTTCTCCCTGGCATTATCCAAGTTTCCATTGATAGGCTCAAATCAGTGATCGACAGGTTAAATACAAAATAATCAGATTTTTGTCCATTTTTTTTTCATTTGAATGCATCAAAACTAAAACTGCTAGTAATTTTGATCTATAATAGATCAAAAACAATATGTTCTTTGTTGTGCTTTCTTTTGAGTTGAGTCAAAGTCAAATAAAAGTAATGTTTGCTTTAATGCATAAATAGAGAATAATGTAATTTTTTGTTTTTCTTATCAACTCTATCAAGGAACTTTCAGCACATTCTTTATTTTATTTTTTTTTTATCAAATCAACATTTATAGAAGGGAGTTTGATTCTGGTTCCGGCCCTTAGAAAAATAATCTGAGTCTGTCAAAGCTGGAAAACCAGAACTCCTCTGGTTTTCCAGAGATGCACCATGCACATACCTGTCCATGGTGCATCTCATGTACAGGCGGACATGCAGACTTTTGCGGGTGATCTGTAACCGTAGAAACCGTGAACTATGTGCTTGCTTGATGATGAACAGCACACATAAGGTTGAATTAAAATACAGAATTTATGTCTAAAAGATTTGCTTTGAAATTATGTAAAGCATTTTGTAAATATGGCACACATTAAAGTCTTTTTTTATATATTCCAGGTTTAGAAACATAATTAAAATGCATTTAATATGTGATCTTAAAAAAAAAAAACAATTAGGCTGTGAGCAATGAAAAGCTCAGCCAGAGGGATTAATTGTGTCAACCTCTGTATCATGATTTACAAGATTTTTCCTTTTAAAGCTGATCAAAATATAAACATCTGTACAAGGCTAGCAGTCTTTCTAAATGTAATTTCTGCTTGCAGATGTTTTGACAAGCTTTAGTGTGGGAGTCAGAGTGAAACTGACTCACATTTGATTTAATATAAATACAGCTTCCTTGAAGATTATGCTCAAGCTTTATTCATCTTCTACCTTCAGCCTAACTTTATGGAGATATTCTTGAAATATAAGAAAGACAATGAACCTAAACATATATTTTCAGATCAAACATGCCTAAGTGAATTATGTTTAAACTGAGATTGTCAGTCATTAATATGTATTGATGCAGTTTTACCTGATTTATAAAAAGCTGATTTTTCTGTTTGAAAAACTCATGGGGACAAGATGGACTATTTTATTCAACATTTCCTGTTTCGTCTTGACTTTTATGCCTCACTAAGCAGAGATGATCTCAGCTGTGACAGATTAAGAAATGTAATGGCGAAATGCGAGAAAACCAAATCTCTCCTCATGAAACAGGAAGATGTTTTTCTTCTTAATTAAGCCACACTGGAGCACATGTTGCTGTTCTTGTTTTCGATACCACATCCCTTCATCATATTCTTTGCACAGTTTTAATTTAGATGTACTTAGCGTCTTATGCTGTTGAAAATAAGAAGTTCTTGTGCTGCCCTATAAATAAACATGTTGCTCACTTTGAATCACTTGTAGAAACGGGTTCATACAGAAATGTTTACATGTTTCTTTACCTGCTGTTACTTTATTCTGTGCTGATTATTATTCTTTAACTATATGTAATGTTTGTTTCACAGGCTTCACTGCTCATGAGGATGGACCAACATGCTGCTGACTTGCCCACAGCTGTTGGATGTGATATTATTGCATATGTAATGAAATAAATTACTATTTCCTTTTCTCTGATTGAAGTTTATTGCAGACGGTGTGGGGCATGTGATGTTTAGCCATGTGATGGCAGGTCATGTTTTCACACACTCACTGACTTGACTCTCTGTGGGTAGTTCTTTTTTGTCAATGTAAGACTCTGCTAGTAGACATCCATACCAGATGACAGTTGTTCAAGAAATTATTTTAAAAAACTGCCTCAGAATTTCCTCAAGAAAACCAGTTTTGCTATTTATGAACCACGCTTTGCTTGGGGTTTTCCAAGAAAGTTGCCAGGCAATTGTTGTGATGCTTGATGAAAGCATAACCGTGACACCCAGGTATATGTATTTACAAGATATGCCTTTGTTTTTTACTGTTGAAATTAGGTTTTTTTTATTTGGATCTCAGTAGAATGAAATAAAAAATTCTTTTTTTATAAAAAAAATAAAATTTGGCAAAGGGATTTCTCAAGTGCGTTTCTTGTGACATTTACTGCAAGTATTCTTTCCATAGTGAGTAAAACATGGATCAATTGTGACGTTTAAAGACGTAATCTAGAAGAAAGCACAAGAAATTCCCAACATTTTATTTAACAAGTTATTCCTGATGTAAAAGCTACATGAAGAAATGAGGACCAATGAATGAAAAGAAACAATACAAGTTGAAAAAAATACAAATTCTAATAAATTATATATTTATGGTATTGTAGTGTTATTAAGTTTGAAACTGTGGTCTTTATTATTCATTAAAAATATCCAGAGGTCCAAAGATAACTTCAGTTTTGTTTCTATTCAAGTGATGAAAGTTTTGGCACACCCACACATTATGCTCTAAGCATCTGTTCAGTGACTTGATGGGTTCTAAGACAAGACAATCTAATGTAGATCTGTGTATCATGTTTGGTTGTGACATATGTAATGCACCAATTCAGTTAAGAAACTTACTGGTTATTGCCTGTGATGTAAATAGCCATCCCCCACTCTTTAAGTGTTAAACTAAACAAGATGACTGTTAATATTAATTCCGGAGAAATCCAAATGAATGGGAGAAAGCCGAGACAGAGCTATAAGCCAGGTTTGAATCGAGCAAGGTAGCACAGGAAGGCAATGGTCAGGTTAGCCCTAACTTTGAGTTGCTATCAAATTGCTGCTGTCCAGTATCATTTTAGCTCACGTTTTTTATGTATTCTTTGTCTAATGTTATTTTTTGATATTCATCAGATAAATCTTATTTTGTTTCATCAATTGTTGTGTAAAAGTTTGTATGATTGTGTTGGCCACCCCAACTAATTTTTGCAAATTAATTTCCTGATATGGTCAGTTTATTGCTTGATTGATTGTCAATTATATGACTCCAGAGAAGTTGTTGAGAAGGGTGTGGAGAATTGGCTTATTTAGCCAGGATCTTTTGACCATGTCTAAGATAGATAAATGAAAATAAGCCAGTAAACAAACAAACAAACAGCGATTTTGTATGCAAATCTTATGAGTATGCAGACAGAGGTATACTGTTAAACATAGAGACTTAGACTGATTTTATTGTATTTTATATAAACTACCAACCTGTTTATAGTATGACCCAGGGGTCCCCAAGTCCAGTCCTCAAGGTCTACCATCCAGCAACTTTCAGATGCATGTCTGCTCCAAAAATGAGGGAATGTCTGAATTCCTTCACCAGCATTCATTCAGCTCTGCAATAAGTTGGTAATGAGCAGTTTATTTGATCCAGGTATGTTTGAGCAGAGATGCATCTAAAAGTTGCAGGATGGTAGCCTTTGAGGACTAGACTTGAGAACACCAAGATGCACACGTCTCCATAGTGGGGAAATTTTGTTATTTTTACAGTATTAAATTAACTTTTTATTCAGTTGAAACAAGTTGATTTCTATTATCCATCCGTTTTCTACATATATTTTATAGCATAATGGAATCTATGGGGATAGGGTCATTTAAAGAGATCAATTAAGTGTCCTGTTTGTGGACTTTAAGAGAAGCCGGAGCACCCGGAGAGAACGAACAGACAAGACAAAGACAAGATGAGATGAGAAGCCAAGACAAGACAAGAAAAGAAAACAAGAGAAAACAAGACAAGAGATGAAGAGATTAGATTAAATTGCATGATTGGGGGAAGTTTTAGAGCAGTGATCTCAAACTCTGGTCCTGAAAGGACAGTCTTCTGAAACCTTTAGATGTCTCTCTCCTTCAGCACACCAACTCTTAAACTGTTGTAACAGCAGAGTTCTGTAGAGCCTGTCTACATGCCAGTGCTCATGGTTTACATGAATTAAATGGCCGTTTTGCCATTTAATTCATGTATGAAGGTAAAGGAACACATAAAAGCTGCAGGACTCAGGTTCTTGAGGACTATAGATTGAGACCACTGCTTTAGATACTTTAGTCAATTGCAGGGAGTGTTGGAAGTTATAGGTGGCAGAGAACCACCTTTTGGCATTGGGACATGTCTTATTATACGCGCATGTTGCAGTTTGATCATGTTTTTTGGGTCTGGCTCAAAACTGGGACGAGTGTCAAGACTGGTATTAGCGACAAGACTGGGACAAGTGTCATGACTGGGACAAACGTTTAAAACCCTGCAAGAATCACCAACTTTGGGAGGTGGCTTTGGTTTTCTAAATTTGCTTTGGATGTATTTTACATCCAGCCCCCTGTCTTCAGCCTTCTGCAGTTCAGTCCTCATGTATTCCTTAATGGAGTCTGAAGGATTAATGAAACTGTGATGAAGACGCCGTTGTTCTTCTATGTCCATGTTTTTCTTATTTCTCTCTTTGGCATGCTTCTCTGCCGCCATTCGAAGGTTGAATTTGGAAAAGTCGCGGGTGGTTTGTCGTTTCTGTTGGTACTGTTGTTCTTCTTCAGCCGCATACAATTTGTCAGCCTCCCTCATTTGATAAAGCCTTTTTCTGTTCTTCTCTTTGCCGGTTTGTTTCGCCTCTAATTTCTCTCTCATTAGGTAAGTATTTGTTTCCAAGACAGATCTTTCCATTGCAGCCTTTCTCTCCTGTTCTTCCTCCTCTCGCTGTTTTTCTTTCATCCTCATTTCTTCCCTAACTTTCCTCATTCTCTGCTCCCTTGAAGCTAATCTGGAAGCTTCCTCATTTTTTATCTGTACCAGCTTGTCATACACGGTTTGTATCTTCATCTGAGTCTCTCTTAATCTGTCGGCCTTATATTTTTCTGGATTTCTAGATGTCGAGAGAAAATCCCCCCAATTCACTAGGTCCTCCTTGCGCGATATTTCCAGCTGCTCCATTTTAGAGAGTTTTGGTCTTATAACATTTTGCTGAAGGCAATTCCTTTCCCTTTCCCTCCTTTTCTCTTTGTCCTCATTTTCCTTTTGGTTTATGTAAGCATCTCGGAGCATAATTTGCCTCGTCTCCTCTTGTCCAAGTAGTCGTTTCTGTTGTGCAAATTGTTTGTTTTCACGCATCTGGCCAATGTACTCGTCAGCGTTAGCCCGTGTGGTCTGTTTCCGTTTGATAGCTTCATTTTTAATCCGTTCATCAGCAGCGTTGTTCCAAGAATTGACGTCCTCCCCACTTTCTTTTGCAAGTTTTTCTGCAGCTTTCCTCTTGTCTCGCTGATATGCCGCCAAAACTTTGTTGTATTCTTTTATCCCTTGCTTACAGAGTTCTCTGTTAAAATTCTCCACACCCTTGTCTCGTTGCATCATTTTGTATTTGCTCGCTTCAATGAGGGCACGTTGTTCTTGTTCTACGAACTTCCTTTCTTCTTCAGCCATCTCGTCAAATCCTTGCTCTTTTGCAAGTTTTTCTGCTTCTTTTTGAGATACGTGTTGAGTGCGTTCTGCTCCCAAGATCTCAAATTTTGGTTGCAAGCGATCAAAATTCTTTTGACAATTTCCACCGACAAGATCAAGTGCTCTTGACATTTGCTGGATTGTATACCAACAGTATGATGGTAGGATGACTGCATTTCTCTTCATTTTTTAGCGAATGTTTTTCACAATAATCAGAATCCCAAGGTTCTTTCCACGAAAAGCAGGTCTAAGTTAAATCCGGAAATGTCTAATTCCTATCAATCCAAGAAACTCACCTCACGCCCTGGTTCCAGTTCAGTGTGTCCACTTCACCGCGATCTGAAGAAGAACGCAGTGCAGTGAAATTCAGCACATTGAAGTGACTCAGAACTGGCATCACAGTAGTAGACTTTGTGACATCACTGTGACATATGACATCATCAGACTGTCATCTGTTCAATGACATTACAAACTTGCATTCTCCAGGCAGTAACAGTTTCAGAATTAAACGTATGGTTCTTTATTAATTCAAATTCAAAATTGTAATGTCACCAAAGGTACAGAGATACTCCAACGTGCTGCAACCCTGAGCAACTCTGTTCTAGAAATAAATATTAAATACCTGAAAGGAAATTTTAGGAATACCAGATTATAATGACTGAGTGTTCAGTGATTTTGTATTTTTATATGTTTTTGATGTAATGCTCTTTGAACTGCCATGTTGCTGAAATGTGCTATACAAATAAACTTTATGAATTGCTATATTGTTTTCATTTATTAAACAATTGGCATTTTAGGAGTGCATTTTGTGGAGACAAAAATTTTAAAAAATATAAAAAAATTAAAATAAAAGATTTTGAAAGATAGAGAAAGACAAAGATAGTTTCTTCACTACTTTCATGGTGAATGCAAGAATTCAGTTAAAAAAATTTTTTGTACAGTTTATTGTACAATGACAATAAAGCAATTCTAAATGGTGAGGAGTCAAACTTAGCAATAAAATAAGCTCATCTAAGGCAAGTAAAAAACATTCCTCTGCCCCCCTTGGCCAAAAAAGAACAAAACATCATCATCTTTGGAACAAGCAGACTGGGTGGAGGATGGCTTATAGTCGGTAGACTGTAGTTTTGACTAATAAAAAACACTATCTGTTACACGATCTGCTGTCAAGACAGGCTGCAGGTCATAGCAGCCACGACCTACCACAGCTTAGTAACAGCAGTTTCTAGCTTCTGTGATGTATGCCTCGACTTTTGAGGCGTACATCACAGCTGTGCCAGCAAGTGCTGCTATAGCTGCCATTGGCAGGTCAACCTGCAGACGTGGCAACCTGTGGCAGGTCGTGGCAGCCTGTGGCAGGTGTGGCAGCCTGTGGCAGGTGTGGCAGATAGTGGCAGGTCGGGCAGCCTCTGGCAGGTCGTGGCAGCCTCTGGCAGGTCGTGGCAGCCTGTGGCAGGTCGTGGCAGCTGTTACTGGAAGTGCCTCTATAGCTGCCAATGCTATGATTTGAGCCTACAGTCTCTCACCTGTGTAAAGTTGCCTTTGATCCATAACTGGAACATTGATAAATATATTTGATCTATATTTTCTTAATAATTATGATAGCATTTGACAAATGATGTTTATTGGTTGTTTCATCATTGGTTACAAATTATGTTTTTATGGTTGTTTTTATGGTGTAAGGGACTGTGAACTGCTATGCTAACAATTTTGATCTACAAGCTACATTTTGTATAATTTCATAATCATAATAAATAAGTTAATATTTGATTTATTTAATATTTTTTGGCACATGGGGGATTTTAAAGTTGACAATAATCTGACAGGAAACAGGAAGGAGAGAGAGGGTGAAGACATGCTGCAAATGGCTTTAGACTGAGATTTAAAGAGCGTTATAACTGCTCTTCTTCTGCAGTTGCTCAAGTCTTTTTTTGAAAAAAAAACTTTTTTGAAAAAAAAAAGCTTCTTCAAAACTTTTTTGAAAAAACTTTCAAAAAAGTTTTTTATATACCGTACTTGTTAAAACAGCCACTACAGCCTACTGACTATAAACCACTTTACGCCCCTCTTGCTTCTTCCAAAGATGTTTGTTTTTGGTCAATGCAGGACATTTATTTGTATGGCACATTTAAGCAATAATGCAGTTTAAAGTGCTTTACATAAAAAACTAAACAAAAGTCAAAAATACAAAGTAATTGAACAAGTAGTCATTGTAATTAAAACAATAATTTTAGTCTTTGTCATTCCTAAAATTTCCTTTCAGGTATTTAATATTTATTTCTAGAACTGAGCTGCTCAGGGTTGCAGCACGTTGGAGCATCTCCGTACTTTCAGTGACATTAGAATTTTTGAATTTGAATTAATAAAGAATAATGCTTTTGATTCTGAAAATGCTCCAGGATGCAGAATGCAAGTTTGTAATGTCATTGAACAGATGACAGTCTGATGATATGTTATAGTGATGTCACAAAGTTTACTTCTGTGATGCCAGTTCTGAGTCACTTCAATGTACTGAATTTCTCTGCACTCCATTCTACTTTGGATCGCGGTGAAGTGTACACACTGAACTGGAACCAGTCTGTGAGTTGAGTTTCTTGGATTTAACTTAGACCTGCTTTTTGTGTGAAGAACCTTTGGATTCTGGTTATTGTGAAAAACTTTAACTAAAGAAAATGAAGAGAAATACAGTCATCCTACCATCATACTGTTGGTATACAATTCAGCAAATGTCAAGAGCACATGATCTTGTCGGAGAAAATTGTCAAAAGAATTTTGATCGCTTGCGACCAAAATTTGAGATCTTGGAAGCAAAGCGCACTAAACATGTAGCGAAGAAAGAAGCAGAAAAACTTGCAAAAGAGCAAGGATTTGACCGGATTGCTGATGAAGAAAGGAAGTTCGTAGAACAAGAACAACGTGCCCTCATTGAAGCGAGCAAATTCAAAATGATGCAACGAGACAAAGGTGTGGAGAATTTTAACAGAGAACTCAGTAAGCAAGGGATAAAAGAATACAACAAAGTTTTGGCGGCATATCAGCGAGACAAGAGGAAAACTGCAGAAAAACTTGCAAAAGAAAGTGGGGAGGACGTCAATTCTTGGAACAACGCTGCTGATGAACGGATTAAAAACGAAGCTATCAAACGGAAACAGACCACACGGGCTAACGCTGACGAGTACATTGGCCAGATGCGTGAAAACAAACAATTTGCACAACAGAAACGACTACTTGAACAAGAGGAGACGAGGCAAATTATGCTCCGAGATGCTTACATAAACCAAAAGGAAAATGAGGACAAAGAGAAAAGGAGGGAAAGGGAAAGGAATTGCCTTCAGCAAAATCCTATAAAGCAAATAGGCTCTAAAATGGAGCAGCTGGAAAAATCTCGCAAGGAAGACCCAGTGAATTGGGGGGATTTTCTCTCGACATCTAGAAATCCAGAAAAACATAAGGCCGACAGATTAAGAGAGACTCAGGTGAAGATACAAACCGTGTATGACAAGCTGGTAGAGATAAAAAAAGAGGAAAATTCCATGTTGGCTTCAAGAGAGAATAGAATCAACAAACTCGACATACAAAGGAGGATGAAAGAAAAACAGCGAGAGGAGGAAGAACAGCAGAGAAAGGCTACAACGGAAAAATCTCTTTTGGAAACAAATACTTACCTAGCGAGAGAGAAACTAGAGGAGAAACTATCTGACAAAGAGAAGAGCAGAAAAAGGCTTTATGAAATGAGGGAGGCTGACAAGTTGTATGCGGCTGAAGAAGAAAAAAAGTACCAACAGAAACGACAAATCACCCTCGACTTTTCCAAATTCAACCTTCGAATGGCGGCAGAGAAGCATGCCAAAGAGAGAAATAAGAAAAACATGGACATGGCGGAACAGCGGAGTCTTCATCACAGTTTCACTAATCCTTCAGACCCCATTAAGGAATACATGAAGACTGAACTGCAGAAGGCTGAAGACAGGGGGCTGGATGCACAATACATCCAAAGCAAATTTAGGAAACCAAAGCCACCTCCCAAAGTTGGTGATTCTTGCAGGGTTTTAAACATTTGTCCCGGTTATGACACTTGTCCCAGTCTTGTCGCTGGTGCCAGTCTTGACACCCGTCCCAGTTTTGAGCCAGACCCAAAAAATGTCATCAAAGTGCAACATGCACGTATAGTAAGGCATGTCCCAATGTCAAAAGATGCTTCTCTGCCACTTATAACTTCCAACACTCCCTTTAATTGAGTAAAGAATCTAAAGCAGTGGTCTCAATCTCAAGAACCTGAGTCCTGCAGCTTTTAGATGTACTCCTTTTCCTACACATTTGAATTAAATGCCAAAACTGCCATTTAATTCACGTAAACCATGAGCACTGGCATGTAGTCAGGCTCTACAGAACTCTGCTGTTACATTAGTATAGGAGTTACGTGTGCTGAAGAAATCCTTCCTAAAACTTCCCCCTATTGTGCAATTTAATCTCATCCCTTGTCTTCTCATCTGTTGGCTCTCTCCGGGTGCTCCGGTTTCTCCTGAAGTTCACAAACATGACACTTAATTGATTTCTTTAAATAACCCTATCCCCATAGATTCTGTTATGCCATAAAATGTGCATAGCAAATAGGTGGGTAAGAGAAATCAACTTGTATACAAATGGATAAAAGTTAAATTAATACAGTAAAAATAAAAAAAATCTCCCCACTATCGAATAGCCACATGTGTGCATCTTGGGGTCTCCAAGTCCAGTTCTCAAAGGCTACCATCCTGCAAATTTTAGATAATTTCTGCTCAAACAAACCTGGATCAAATACACTGCTCGTTCCCAACCTAAGCCACCGACCAAACCCGGTGATTTTTGCAGGGTTTTAAGCATTTGTCATAATCATGACACTTGTCCTGGTCTTGACGCTGGTACCAGTCTTAAAACTAGTTCCAGTTTCGAGCCAGACCCGGCAAATGTCATTAAAGTGCAACATGAAAGAAATATCAGGCACGTCAAAGGGTCAAAAAATACACCTGATTCTCAGCCACCTGGGACTCAGACACCAGAGAGAAGTCACAGCAGATTGCCTTCAATTCACAAAAGTATGTGAAACAGAGGGCAAGTGTTGCATGACATTTGCAACTTTTGCAAGTGTCATGCAAAACACTTGCATTTGACAAAGTATGTTTGGGCCGGATCTGGTCTGGGTCTGGCTCTGGTCAGGGTCCAGTTTGGTCTGGTCGGCTCTGGTCTGGGAGTGGTTGGGTCGGATCTGGTCAGATCTGGGTCTGATTGGGTTATATGAAAAAAAATTTAATATATATATATATATATATATATATATATATATATATATATACTGCTCAAAAAAAATAAAGGGAACACTCAAATAACACATCCTAGATCTGAATGAATGAAATTTTCTCATTGAATACTTTGTCCTGCACAAAGTTGAATGTGTGCTGACAACAAAATCATTGTTGATTGTCAATCAGTGTTGCTTCCTAAGTGGACAGTTTGATTTCACAGAAGTTTGATGTACTTGGAGTTATATTGTGTTGTTTAAGTGTTCCCTTTATTTTTTTTGAGCAGTATCTATATTATATATATATATATATATATATATATATATATATATATATATATATATATATATATATGCGTGCATGTGTGGGTTCTCTCTGGGTACTCCGGAGAGAGTACCTGGAGTACCCGGTACTCCCACAGTCCAAAAACATTCTCCAAGGTGTGAGTGTGTGTGCGTGGTTATTTGTCCTGTCTGTCTCTGTGTTGCCCTCCGACAACCTGCCGTTCCTCTCCAGGAACGTTAGCTGGAGATAGGCCCGACCCCACTAGGGACGAGGGTGTAAAGAAGTTGGATGGATGGAAGAAAATGTAGAAAACTGCGAACCATGAGCAGAATTTTGGGCAATCCTGGTCCTCGAGGGCTGGAGTCTTGGATGTCTTCCTGGCCCAACACAGCTGAATCAAATTGCTGAATCACCTCCTAAGAGCAGCCTAGTTCTCCAGAATCCTGCTTATGACCTCATTATTGGACACAGGTGTGTTGAAGTAGAGACACATGTCGAAGTTGCAGGAGACTGGCCCTCCATGGCTGGAGGTGCTCACCCCTGAGTCAGACACTGACTAAATCATTCTACTCATATGTCTCTATAAAGGTGTCAAAATTGTATTTCAATTCATGTACAAAATAAAACCCTATATGGTTAAGAAACATGATAAAGTTATGAGTATTGTCTATTCAGTCTGTTTACTGATCAATATGCGAGAGTTCACAGCATACACGTTCCTGCAACAGGTCATGCAATTCTCTGCAGACGTGCGTTTCTAAGCCTGAGCCAGCTTATGGCAGCCACTGGCTATGAAGTACCTCTTCAGCTGCCACTGGCACGATTTGAGCTTGGCTCTGCTGGAACAGGTGGGAATTTAACCTTGATTTAAAGGAACTCAGTGTTTCATCTGTTTGGCAGTTTTCTGGAAGCTTTTCTCTCCAGATTAGTAGAACTTAACAAGGCATTCAACATCAAATAAAACATAATCAATTAAAGAGCTGTGCAATAATAGATATTTTTAGGTTCCAAAATGTTGATAAAGAGTTGATCTTTGACATCTTGCTCATCAGTTGATGACTGAGGGTCACATGTCTGAGTCAGCTGACTGTGAGCCATCATTAAAGACTGAGCTCAGATCCCGTTCTGCAGTTTCCTCCTTCAACCACCGACAAACACAAACCCACTGGAAACAGCGCAGTCATGCTGCTACTAACTCTGCTCTTCGTGTCCTCAGGTAAAATCAACGTGCAAGGCTCCATTTAGAAATTGCATTTGGAATATTTTATCACTGAATTCTGGCTCTTCTCGGGTTACAATAATGGCTCTTATTTTGTAACTGAGTGCGTTTGATGATTGGGACGCGGAAGCGTTTCATGTGTTGTTAGCTTTGGTAAACAAGTTAACTTAAAGGGCAAACACCCTGGATATCAGGGTTGTTTTAACTGTTAACACAAACGAGCTTCAACTGTTGAAAACTTTATTTTTTCAAGCTGTAAAATAAATGTTTAGTTATAAGTGAAAGCCCCTTTGAGGTTTACTTTGTCCGCTCGCTGGGCTTTCAGTTTCACAGCTAATGTTAGCATGCTAGCTAAGCTAACGGGTTTAAGCTGTTTGGTGTTTTTTTACTTTTTGTTTATGTTGTGACCTTGCTTTGACTAGAACTATAGATTAACCTTCACTTTAGACTCTGTTTTTTATTCGTGTAGTTTGTAAACGCCAGCAATTTATAGTTCGTCATTTAACTAGCATTTCTGTATTTTGAAACATTTTCAGATATATTGGTTTTTTTCCCGATGCTTTTGTTTATTTTTAATTAGCTTGTCTTAAGCTGCTGATCTATGATCGTTTCGTCAGCCGATAACTTTATGACCCTTTATCAATGACGGGGTAGAAATGGGTCACTGCAACAAATCATTTCTGATAGAAACTTTGAAACAACAAGGCCGTTAACTGCTCTTTATAGGTCTTATGGCCCTGAAGTGAATAAAATGTCTGCATTACTGTGTAAAATCTTGTCGGTGCTTAAGATTACAGAAAGACAAGCAATTTGAAAATGCTTTTTCAGGCTTGTGTATTTAGTGCTTATCTTTAGTTTAACTTGAGATTATAAATCTAAAACGCTCTATGCTCCACATTCTTTGTCTTCCAGGACATTCCTAGATTTCACCGTCACTTTAACATATCTTTTCTTCATGGGCTGCATACATTTTAGTCTAGTTGCATTGAGCCAGGCTATTTGTTAAAGTTAGTTCAATTTATTATTATTATTTTTTTTAACATTTTCTTAAGTGCCATAGATTTATAAAAGTAGTTTCTGTACCCTCATGCTTATAAAGATCTTATGGCAATCCTAAAGCATATGCTGAAAACTGGCCTCATTGAAACATTAGTTTGCCTGGGAACAGCTTGTTTTGTCTGACTCCTCATGTGACTAAAGCAGCAGATGGGAGGGGCCCTGCCCTCTCTGTAATGGATGATGTGAGATTTCTGTTGGAGCTGGTTTGAGTCTTGCACCGTTTAGTAATTATCAGACAAAACCACATTTTGTCCTGTGGTATCACGATGAGTTATCATGAACTAGTTAATTTTTTATTAAAAAGAGTAACTGGTCATGTCTAAATTTAGTGTTGAAGTAGGTTGCGACTTCATTTGATAAGGATCTGAGATATTTAAATGAGGCTCCGGTGTTTTTTTTTTTTTTTTACATGACTGTTTTCAGTTCACCAAAATCAAGAAGGGTTAGGGGGGTTTTTTGTGTGTGTATGAAAGGCATGACCTTTATTTACTGGACCAAATTACCACTTCTGCTTTATAAGTATCACTCTATTGTCTCTGGGAATGTTCCTTTTTAACAGGGACATGCATATTAACTTCTGCATTGGCATCTGTTTTGGAAACTATTCTTTTAAGGCCACAAGAATATAAACTCATCATATTAGCAATTCATACAAATAGGATTTGACATCTGTCTTATGCAAGATGATTTAAAAACTGTTTGCTAAGGTATTTGCATAAACATGAAATACCTTTTTTGAACAACATTAGGATTGAGCAGCTTGCACAACAATAGGATTAAACTCTTTTTAAGGGATTGCTGAACTTACAGGGCCCCGTTTTAATGTGTGGAACTTTACAGGAGCAATTTCTAAAGTCAAACCTCAGGAAATGTGTTTGAACCTGGCTTTGCATTTGGCTTCTACAGCAGTACAGAACCATGTTGGTTAGACGATGAGCTATGAGACTTATCTGCTGGCTACTTTAAAGTGACGTTTTCTGCTTTTTGTTCATTTTATTGAGCAATATCGCAGTTGAAAGTGCGCTAACTTCCTCTTGGAACTGTTGACTGACACCCCAGTTCTAAAGTTTTTGTTTCTAAGAAATCTTGCTTCACTATGAAAAACAGACAGAATAAATCTTCTTAACCCGTTCTCTTGTGCGTTTATTTTTAAATGATTGAATACAATGGCAGAAACTTAACTCTTTCTTTGTTTTGTAGTTGATCGTGATGATTTCTAGAAAAACGCTCGAAGACTGAAATTTGACTTAATTTATTGTTTTTTTTTTTTTTTTTCAGCTCTTGCAACACCTCTGCTGGGCACTGAGCAGTGCGCCCGCGGCCCCCCCTACTGGTGCCAGAACCTAAAGACGGCATCCCTGTGTAAAGCCTTTTCTCACTGCCAGCAGAATGTGTGGAATAAGCCACAGATGGTGAGATTGTTCTCATTTTGACTTTTCTGGCCATTTCTAAATGAGGTGTGTTTTCTAAACTATTTGTTACTTTTTCCTCCAGAAAACGGTACCATGTGACATGTGTAAAGAGATATTGATGGTGGTTGGACAATTGCTGAAAGACAATGCAACTGAGGTAAAATGAGGCAAAAATCCAGAGTCTCTTCAGTCTTTGCTGAGATTTAAAAGCATTGATGGACGTTGTTTTTATTGCAGGCCGAAATTCTTGGATATCTGGAGAAGGCGTGTCAACTCATCCCTGATCAGGGTCTGGGGGCTGAGTGCAAGGAGATAGTGGACAGCTACTACCCCATCCTCATTGGGATCGTCACTGGGGAACTGGTAAGCAGCATTGCTCTGAATATAATGCTTTTAAATGAACTGTTTCCCATTTTGTATTAAAGTTTATCAATTAAACTGGGTAAATAAAAGTCAATCTGCTCATTGACATGGAGTGGATGGGGTGGGAGGAACAGAAGCAGCTGTGTGGCCAAAGTGCACTCTGCTGAAAAGGGGCCATTGATGAGGAAGTGAATCTAAATCTGAAGGAGAACAGAGCGGTCGCTGTGCAACCACAACCCTGACAAAAAGCATTTTTACTTCTTGTCTTCTCAACTTTCACCTGCTAGAACTTGATGTGGAGCAAAATTAGCTAAATTTAAATAAAGCCACTTAACATGATTTTTCTTGTTTTGTTCTCTTTTTTTCTTTAAGGAGGATCCAGGTGTAGTGTGCAGTGCGATGGGTTTGTGTAAATCCCTCCAGATGTCCCTTGCCAGGTTTGAGCCCCAGGAGGAGCTCAAGTCCAATGAAATCCCTGAGGTGGACCTTGCTCAGCGGGTGGCACCCTTCCTGCTAAATGTTCCCGAGCTCCTGTATCCCCAGAATACAGGATATCCTGCTCCAAAGCAGGAAGCTCCAAAGGAGGTACTCTTGCAGTCACCCCTGAGCTCATCTACAGAAGCCTTGGCATTTTTTTTTATTTTTATAAATCTTGTGTTGAATATCTGTCCTTCAATAGACAGGTGATGTAGTGTGCCAGGACTGCATCAAGTTCCTCTCTGATGCTCAGGCTGAAGCGAAGGCCAACTCCTCCTTCATCAACTCCCTGATTCAGAACATTGAGCACCAGTGTGATATGTTGGGACCAGGCCTGTCTGACATGGTAAAGGCTTAAAATGCATCCATTTCACATGAATCCAAATTACCTGGAATACACACTTTGAACTGTTGTTTCTCATTGCAGTGCAGGCAGTACGTAGGACAGTACGGCCCTGCTGTTGTTCAGCAGCTGATGTCTATGGTGAGTCCTCGCGGGTTCTTAGAGTTTAAGACCCACCTCCCCATGTTGTAACATGAATCTAATGCTTAGACCTCAGTACTAATGACTGCTTTGGTTTTTTGAGGTTGCTGAGCCCATGTTTGCTCCAACAGCAGCTTCATTTGTTTTTTTAGTTTTTTTCACTGTATGATTTTAAGTTTCTTTTTATTAATTTTTGCCTGTATTCCCCATTTACTTTTATCCTCTTCATCCATGTCATTCTGTTCTTTCCCTCTTTTACCCCCTGTGTTTATTTGCTGCCCCCCAGGAACAGGTAGGTCACTCTGTGTTCAGCCTCTAGTCTTCTAACCTCTAGTTCTTCTACCTGCTCTTGGGAAGTCCATTTCTTGCACTAAACACTTGCCACTGATGCATGAGAATAGTTGTTTCACAAAGCTGAACAGTTTATCTCAGAACTACTCACTACTCAACATCACGTTAAATGACCACAGTGAAAGTTTCTTTTGCTTCCACACTCGCTTCACAGTTGTGCAATGCAGGGGCATCTCAAATGTTAGTGATGGAATTCAAAAAGTAAAACTCTTGTTTATATTTATAATGGTGATTTTGATATATACATTTTGGTCTTTATTTTTATTATTGCTCATGGTTGCTTTAAAAACCCAAAACTCGTTTCTCAAAAAAAATGACAAAAGACCAGTACTGCAGTTTATTTGGTCATGAATTGCATCAGGAACTCAGTGTGACGTTGCACTGAGTTCAGTGATCTTTTTAAGTTGTTTCTTTCATTCCTGCACATCGAACAGCCAGCTTTATTTCAGATTGAAAAGCCAATTCACAACATGTCAATTCAATCAGATTAAGAGTCAAGTATGCAATACAACTTATTTTGGTGATCAAATGATACAGACTCATGCAGTTAATAGAACTGGTTAAAGTTATTTTATTTTATTTGTTTGACAACTCAGCTCTGGGAGTCATTGACTCACTGCATTCGCTTTCATTCAGCTTCTTCTTTCATGGTTTGCCATCTGTACTGACCACCAATGTGGTCATCCCCCAACATTGTTTAAACCACAAAGTAAGCAGAACAATTTCTGTAACAAAATCCTGCTGCGTTGGTCCAATGTTTAAATTTTCAGGGAAGCTGAATTTTGGATTTTTAATTTTTTTGGGCTGAAATCCATAAAAGAAACTTGACACTGTGTGAAGCTTTCCTTTTTAAATTTGGATCGCTGATCTTGATCTCTTCAGTGAGATGCTCCTGTATATTCAAGTAGATTTGCACTTTGTGCTGAGAGATGCACTAATTTTCAGTTGGACAGTTAACACTATGGGTGTGTTTGGCACTGGTAAGATGGCTGCCTTAGGTGTTTGGATTGGTTTTGTGGTCTGTACCGTGTGCGCAGTGCATGACTGGCAGTGTTGTGTAACGACATGCTCACATTCCTAACGGCATGCCCCCAAGGCAGTGTTGCAAAAGACAGGACACTGTGTGCTAAAGTAATGGTTTACTTCTCTTCACAGCAACCAAAGGAAATCTGTGCTCTTGCTGGTTTCTGTACGGAAATGAAGAAGTCCGTTCCCATGTTGGACCTTCAGCCTGCAGTGGTCATCCCTGCTGCCAAAACCATGGTGGCTGCTAAGCTTTTCCCTGCCACCAAAGTTGAGGCTCCTGCTTCCAGGGTGGGTATTAGGAAGTGGATTTTAATATTTTTTTTTTTTAATGAAAAATCACTTTTTCTACATAATTAAACATTAATCATATTGCAGCCGATGGTTCGCGTCCGTGAGTCGCCAACTTGTGCAATCTGTGAGTTTGTGATGAAGCAGTTGGAGTCCATGCTGGAGGATCAAGCAACAGAGGTGGGAATGGATCATGAGTTCTTCTTCCTAGTATACAATTAAACGGCTGTGCTGCCTAAATCCTGCATGTGTTTGGCCCTAATGTGTCTGACTCTTGTTTATGGTTTCAGGACGAGGTTGTTCAGGCTGTGGAGAAGGTGTGCACGTTTCTGCCCTCTTCTCTGTCTGCCCAGTGCAAAGACCTGGTTGAGACGTACGGCCAGGCCATCATTGAGCTGCTGGTGCAGCAGGCCGACCCAAAGACTGTGTGCACAGTGCTGGGACTGTGCAACGGTGCCAGCCGCACATATATTGGTACATAGCCGCTTCTAAATATATGCATCGTATTTGCTTTGTTGCTATGGTGAAGTATTAGGGGCACACTAAGAAGATAAAAAAATTTGTAATGTATGACTTTATTTTTTTAGTATGACCTTTATTTGTGTGGTGGTCTGTTTAATGTAAACCATAGATAAGCAAACCTGGGATTAAGACAGTTCACCGTATGAAAATAAATATGTTCTAGTTGCCCTGGACAAGGCTCGTTTTGAGGTTGGCGGCTACTGTGAGGTGTGCAAGATGGCCGTGAGTTACATCGATGGCATTCTGGAGAAGAACGCCACAGAGCAAGAGATTGAGGAGGCTGTGAAGAAAGTATGCAGCTTCCTGCCTGACTCGTATAAGACAGAGGTCAGTGTTGGTTTTTAACCCTTTGTTCATTTGTTTTCTTTTTTTTTTTTATATACACACAAAAATATAACCTTGCATCCAGCCTGTTGTAATGCCTTGATTCTGTCTGCAGTGTGACCAGCTGATTGAACAGTATGAGCCAGTCTTCGTCCAGCTGCTGCTTCAGATGCTCGACCCGGACTTTGTGTGTACGGTAAGTAATTATTTTCTTTTGTGGAAGAGATGCACTTATAGGCAGATCTATTAAATATGCTATGGATTTTCATCAATGTTGAAATTCAGTCTGAAATCTGCATCTTATGTTACAGAAACTGGGAGCTTGCCCTGGAGCTAAACGTCATTTTCTAGAAATGTTGGCGTGCGCCCGGGGGCCTGACTACTGGTGCAAAGTCAAGGGAGCAGCTGAACTGTGCGGCGTAAGTACACAGATCTTTAACGGGATACTTTTGTGTTGACATGAACTTTTTCTGGTTAATCCATGAAACTACTTGGATTAGAAAAAAACTTTAATTTCATACAAGATCAGATGTAAACACATTTACACTGAGTGTTGATGAGATTGAACTGGAAATTAACAAAATTTGATGTAACAGAAGCAAGTTTCTATTATATATTTCACTAAAATATAAGATTAACTTAAATTTATTAATAGTAGTGGGTATAGTTATAACTGATTATTTTTGATAAACATTGACTGAAGAATCTTGACACTAAAGTGAAAATTGGTTTCATTTATGCTCAACCTGTATCCCCTGGGCAAAAATGCTACGAAACGTTGCCATAAAAACATTACGCAACTTGATAATGCGCTCAACTTTAGGCCTAATCATAATATGCATGAAATGTCTTCTTTTACCAAGCTGCCCAATTAGTAAAACAATTGAACAGATTGGTAAATTTGTAGTACAGGAGAAACTATCTTCAGCCTACAAAAACGATGCATGATTGGCTGGGAATGGTAGAACAGTAAGCTGCCGTAGTAGAGAACTAAAGTAATTTGGCTATTTTACTATCACCTAAAAGAAACTGTCTTAAATCTCACCCAAAATTAACTTCCAAAATAAACATTTCAATCAAGGATGATAAAACATCAAAGCCAGAGGAAAGCTGGCAATAGCCTCTGACTATTCTGTAGAAATGCTGTTTTGCATCTGTCAGTTTTTTTGTTTTTTTTTTTGGAAATTGCTCATTTGTCTAGCTAAATCTATTTCTGTCTTTCAGACTGTGGCTCACTGCAAACGTTACGTGTGGAAGGAGTAGAGCATGGCGACAAGCTGGAAATGGAAATTAAAAGGAAAATTACTCAAGAGCTGCTTTGCATTAATTCATGTCTAATGGCCTAAAACTGCTGTGAAGTCTGACTAAAATAACTTCATGTTTCAAATATGATAGAAATGGGATGGCTTTTTCTTTTCTCTGTAGTTTGGGAGATGAAGGGTTTAAAGGGCGGAGGAGGGGGTGAGACACAAGTGACGTGAAACTTGCTCACGTCTGGGTTTTATATTAATTTTCTGTATTGCTTGCTTGAAGTGACAGATTAAACTTATTTCACACCCACCACTATAGATTTACTGACTGCAACCTTGTGAACAAATTACTGTTGTACTGGCTTGTCATTATCTTAGCAATTATGTGTGAATCTTGAACATTTTGTAGATGTTTTTATGAGCATATGTGGAGGGAATCTTCCAATGTTTGCACTCTTATCTTTGTAAATTTGTTTCCAATGCACAGAATCTTAAATCTGCTTTGAGCAACTGAACTTCAGATTCAGTTGATGTGACTTTATCAATTAAAGTAATTTCCAAACCAAAACGGCTCTCATTGTCTCCATATCAACCTCAAGTCATCACACTTTACACATTTTTAAAAATATATTTGCAAAGTTTGTGCAGTCATGTTTAGTGGCATTTTTGCTTACCAAAGTATCTGTATAGACATGATTTCAAACATTTCAATTGTCAAGTTTCACAGAAAGTCAATGTGAAAACTGTCCTGCCACAATACTTGAAGATGGGAGTACTGTCAGGTGACTCCAGAAAATGCTAAATCAACACGTTAAACTGAAAATCTGCCAAATATACAAGTACTGATTAGGTTTAAACATTCTACCTTGCTGGAAGATAAAGGACTCCTTGTGCTTGGTTCACTAGAAGAAAAGAAGGGGATGGGTACCTTGTCCTAAGGAGAAATGTTGGTACAAAATGTGCAAAAAGCCTCTGGTAATGAGTTGACAGGTCAGTCTAGGTCAGTCAACAGCAAGATTAGCTTGCATATGCACTAGCTTCTGGAGTTGTTTCCTTATGACCACTATATTTGGAAGACATTTCAAAGCCTGAGATCACGTGGAAGAATAAGGCCTAATGGTTCTTCCAAATCCACAATAAACTGATTTAATTGATGAAATATTAGCACCATAGAAATGACAAAGATTGCTTAAAATAAAAGCAACTTTGGCCTTTTATCTTCAGCAAAACTGTACTTGTGCTACACACTGAACACTTAGTGTGTAGAACACAGAGTTACATAAACCCATCATGTAATGTAATATTTTTACATTGTTCATATTTTAGCAAAATTGTAAACAATGTTTCATTTATTCCTTATCCCAAACTTTCATATCCTGTGTATAATTTCTGCAATATGTCAAATTGCACACATAATACTTCAGTTCTTGGAATCAGCAGTAATTACTGTAGGATTGAGACAACACTGGAAATCAGATGAGGTACAGAGGAATTGATAACTGGTGGCCCAGTGAAAGTAAAGGCTGTAGTGTTTTCCTTCACTACAAAGCTTATATGGCTTTGGTTCAGATATTATGCACAAGAAGAACAGAAAATGCAGATCCAACAGCCAGCCCCAGAGTGAGGAAGAAGGACATGACCACGCCTGTGGCTTCGGCCAGCTCCCGGGGAACCACCTTTGGTCCATAGATCATCGGCAGGGTACCCAAGTATCCGTTAGAGAGACCCAGCAGGCAGTTGAAGACCACAGGGTAAACATCATGGGGGAACAGCACAGTATGGAGGTGGTCTCGTGGCTGGTAGTTACAGAACATGAGAAGTGGCACCAGCACGGTGCGGCACAGCACCAGAACCGGCAGGATCCGACTAGTGGGGCCAGGGGTCTGCACCCAGGCTGTCACCAGCCTGCCACTAAAGTCTGCAACGTTGTAAAGGAGAAAACTGGTCAGAGGTACAAAATACGTTGTTGCCCAGGGGCTGCCGCTATCCGTGTTCATAGACTGGATTCCCGATGAGACGGAAGGGAATACTGAGATTGAGATGAAGAAGACGTAAAAGACGCAGAGGCCAAGCACCCCGGCCTTCTTAATTATGGGCTGCAGCGGAGGGACTCCGCCTGCTGGACTCGGCTCGTCACTGAGCGTCCCGGGATTGATGCAGGTCGCTGCCAGCATGTAGTGCCTGACAGAAAAACATGTGTCAGCGTTTGTTGAATTTATTAAATTTTTAAGCATGTTTGCTGTAAATGTAGCAAACGAAAAGCTAGAAAGTTTTTTTTTTTCCCTAAATGAAAGTGTGAAAGGAGAATTACTATTCTCACCTTGAATATGCATACTTTGGCAAAAGCAAAAACGCGATAATGCAGAGGAGGATAAAGACGTCTGCTGTCAGGAAATAGAACAGAGTGTTAGTGGTCACATCCTCAGCCACAGCGAGGGTCAGTATCGATGCTAGAGCGGTCAGGGTGCCCCCCATCGCCTGTCCTAGAACAAAACAAAAGAAAAATAAGTTTATGTAAAAGGCAACATGTACCTTGTACAAGGTACAATGCCACATTTTAAATGTACATTAAAAAACATTTTAAATGTAATGACTTAAAGTTGAATGTGATAAGCTTTACTCCCGTGACTCAACCAGGGTGGAAGAAAATGGATGAAATGTGATACTTTGAATAAACTATGTCTATTATTTATTAAATTCACAATTCCTATAACTTTAGGAATTGTTCAATTTTAATATTTATTCAATGGTTGGCCTTAGCCATTAAATTCAATATCTGAACTGCTGTGCAGAATAATCAATAAAACCATCTTTAGATGAGCCACAGTTCAATGAATAAATGAAGCCTAAAATTGTAAGTGAAGTCTCTCAGTAATAATTAAAAATAGTAAACAAACACTCATTTATATACATTTAAATAGTAGAAATCAAGATGTAACTCTTTATTTTACAAGTATATGGCGACATCTGCTGGTCAACCTTCATCTGTGTGTGTGTGTGTGTGTGTGTGTGTATATATATATATATATCTATATATATATATAGTGAAAATGTTGAGTGAAACATGTTCTGAACTAAAACTGAGTACTTTATGGAAAATGACCATGTTTCAATTCTTAAAATTGCCACAATATTTACATTTTGAAGTATTACAGTAACAACCACCACACTTTGTCAAATTTTTTAAATGTCTGGTTTTGTGTCTACTTGTCTTGTTAATTATGACATGTGCTGCTACCTTTCTTGGCCAAGACACCTTGTGACAAAGGTCTTTGTCTCAATTGGCTTTTTATATGGCTAAATAAAGGTTTACCATAATAAATACATATATAAATATATATATGGACATAGATGTTACACAGGCAACTGAAAGCATCAGCAATCTAACCTGATATAAGGGCTTGAGAGATCCTCATTGGAAAATAGCCACTGATCCCAAACACGCTGCCACAGAAGATGTTGGAGGCTGCGCTGACCACAGCAACACTGGTAAGTGTGCCAGTGAAGAATTCGTTCCTGTATTCTGAGACGTCCACCTTCACCAGCGCCGTGGTCACCACGAACACCAGCAGCATCATGACGAGGGAGGACAGGATTCGAACCTTTGGAGACAATCTATAAGCAATCAAACAGAGGAGAGTTGCTACTGGGATAAAAACAAAAGTTAAATAAACAGCACAGTAGAGACTCTGAGGCCTCTATGCTTCATCACCATTTTACAATGCTTAGCAAAGGTATTCACACCCATCAAGCTTTTTCATATTTTGTCGCATTACAAACTTTAATGTGTCTTATGTGACAGTAGGCCAATGCAAAATTGGACATGATTGTGAAGTTGAAGGAACATCATTTCATAACTCCTGACAAATCCAGTGGACAGTCATGCAATGCTTTTGGGTTCAGCCTTCCTGAATGGATTCCCTCCATTCATCCTATTCAGCTCTGCAGAGGCTTAGCTCATTTGATTTAGGTGTGTTCAAAGCAAAGATGGATCCAAAATTTACACCAATGCAGCTTTAGAGGACCCATACCATTCAGTCATAGTTCTATCTCCATGTTTATAGTTGTTATCCTGCTGAAAGACGAACCTCTACCTTATGGTTATTTTGTGTTTCTAAGAGGTTTTCCTCCAGGATTAACCTTTATTTATCTCCACTCATCTTTAACTCCAAGCAGCTGGCTTTCATGAAGTTTGTTGACTGATCTTCTCCAATAAATCTCTGACATCCTCACATAACAGCTGAGAGATTCATCTACTTATTAATTACATGACTTCAGAAGGCAATAGGCTGCACTGGATTTGTTTAGGGGTTTCAGAGTAAGGGGGGCTAAATACAAATGCCATGGTTTCATTTCTTTCTGTAAAAAAAAAAAATAGAATTTTCTTTCAACTTCACACTTCTGTGGAAAAGTATCATGTAAATGTTTTTGGAATGGACTGTAATCTGTGTGACGTGTGTGTATAGCTTGTACTAGCCTTTTAACAAGAAAATAGTTGAGTACCAAGGACAGCACGGAAGGCACAGCTGAAGCAATGGACAGGTAACTTTCAAAGTAGTCCTGTGTAAAGAAAAAGAGAAAAAAAAACTCTTCTTTAAGAACAACAAAGCACACAATCATGTTTTCAAATAAAATATGAGGAAGGGAATGGGAGAGAACAGGAAAATAACTATTTTATTGTAGTATTTAAGTCAACTCAAACATACTATTTTTTCATCGTATATAGTGCTGACACAATGAATTGGATTAATCACAATTAATCGATTATTGAACTAGCTGTAGCCCTGGTTGTATGTAAATTTCCCTTAACATTTCAAAGGGGGTTTCTTTGAAATATGAAACAACGCTTTGTCCAATCATCCTGTCACAGGATATTCACACTGCCGTATCAGAAACTTGAAGATCTTTAGCTGTACGTCGTTGTCCCGCTACTCACAATGAAAGTGGAGTGATCGTTCTGGTCAGTGCTGTTGCTGAGCTTGTAGAGCCAGTACTGCTTCGCCGTTATGAAGAAGTTCCAGGGCAGCAGGGAGCCGATACCCATCAGAAAAAAGGTGATATACACCAGTTTGAACGAGTCCTCTGGATTGTAGCGCACAGCCAGAGGCGCTGAGGAACTCTTAGGAACAAGGGCTGCAGAGGGACTGATGTCGTCACTGTCTTCATCCTCACTCAGGCTTTGTTGGTCATATAAAGGTGGAAGATAGGATGAGTTGACACTGGGAGGCACAGGCTCTGTATGGTCCATCTTCACAGGCAGGATCCAGGGTGCTCAGAGGGTGAAGACAAGGGAGAAAAGGGCAGGCTGAGGCAGGAAAGGAGAGAGAAGAAGAAAGTATTACTCAAGCCATTCTGAAGATAATGTTACTGCAGTAAGAATGAGATTTCAACAAGAGCTGCAGAGTTCAAAATCTCTTTAAAAATCTCACTCAGAAATTTCCCTATGTTGTTTTGTATTACCTTGTATTACAAAAAGTAATACAAGGTATTTATGCCTCTTTCACTTTTCCACATTTTGTCATATTACATCCACAAATGTAAGTTATGATAGACCATCAGAAATCAGCACAACAAAAAAACAACACATAGAGCCCAACTGCCTAATGAAGTTGGCAGTTGTCCACTCTTCTGTTCCCCTGCAGTAACAGAAGAGTGGACAGGATGATAATGATCTTCAGAAAATCTACCACAGTTTGTACTCGTGAACCTGTCTTTTTTTTTGTATGTGTAAAAGTTCAAGAGCGCATAAACATTCAGATTTTAAATCATCTCAGTTTATTTATACAAGGGCCAATTAAGAATCAACTCGAATTGTAATAAAGGCTATTAGAAAAAATACTTTTAAGTGGCTCTGCATTGAAAACCATCAAGCAGAGTAATTTTATCAGCAATATCACCATCCCACTATTAGTTATCACTTCTGTTAAATCAGTATGCCACTTCTCTCCCACAAACCTGTATCAGTCTCTCTCTCTCTCTTTCTTTGGTAACTCGAGTCATGACCTGCCAATTTAATCGGAGTCAAATCCTCCATCAGACAAACATTTCTCCCATCCCGTGTTTGTCAGGCATGTGATTGTTTGACTCATTACTCCGACTTCAAACAAAAACCTTAATTTCATCACACCTCTTCAGTGTTTCTGCAAAATGCTGACAGGATGCTCCTGCAGGACCAGACTGCTGCAGAAATTCGTCAGAAAATTAATTAAAACAGGTTTTTTTCTGAAATGTGATCAAAGCTTACACTATTTTTAGACAAAAGTAAAAGCTGATCTTGCAATTTAGTGGTGAGAAAGAGGAACTAATATTCACATGATGCTGATACCATACAAACTATTAGTCAAAGATCATATAACAGCACTATATTTCCTTAAAGAAAATATATCACCGAGTACTTTCTCTTGTTTATGTTCCAGAACCCTGTTTTAATTTGCTGAATTTTACAAAGTTTCAATTGGTGTGGTGGGGTGACTGAAAAAGGTAAACATTAAAAGCTACAAACAAAGCTAGCTAACCCGAGCCTTGCTAAACGTCACCAGTAAATAAACTGTATTTCGAGACGTACCTCATCCCTGAAGAGTCCCGAGATTAAACTTGAAGGTCTTCTCTGCAAGCAAAACTTCATTTGGCAGCAAAGTTCTTTCCTGGTCAGCTGACTTACTTTGTAACCGATTTTCGAGCTGGGATTTTTTTTAACAGCTGCAATCATTAGCACAACTCCACTTCCGGTTTTAAGAGTTAGAAAACAAAAACTAAGAAATACAATACAAAAAAAATAACTTTAAAATAACAAGTTTTATTCGCAGAACTGTTTGAATGTATGGGAAAACATCATATGAAAATATTTAAATACGGACTTATTTTAATTTTTAAGTGCGTCGTAAAAGTAAAATCTGGTGCTTTTATTGTGAAAAGCACCAGCGTTTTACAATGAAAGTACAAATTTAGTTTAGTTAAATTTTGCAGCTGCATTTCAGCACTGCACTAAAAAGAGATGTTCAAATTCAGTCATTCAATTCAAAGAGTGAAACTCATATGTTATAACAAAAAGTAATATATTAAAATTATTTTGATGATTATACCTCTTCATTAGCTTTTCAGAAATTGCGACACTCTTGACTCTTGACAAGTTGGGCAGGAAAGGTAATTGCTAAAGAAGTAGGCAGCAGATTATTTGGGAAGATTGTGAATTAGTCACAAGACGGGTACTGCAACTACCCACATGGGTCACAGGCAGACATATTTTCCAGGTTTAACAGGACCCATGTAGTTGCACCTGGTGGCCCCACCTGTGTCATCAGTTGTAAAACATACTTTGATGATCCAAGTTTGTCCACACAGGGCCCACAATTACAGGTTAACTCTGAATGATTGTGCCAAATCCAGGGAACAAAAACCCAAATGGGTCGTATATATTTCTCATTTTGAACCAATTGAAACAATTCTAAAGGGCAAGTTGCTTTAGTCTAATGTAAAGTTTGGTGTGTCATTTGCTGGTCAGTCCACTGCGTTTTATCTGGTCAAAAGTCAATACTGTGGGATATCAAGAAATTATAGAAAACTTACCTCCTGCCACCTTCTACTGACAACCTTGATGATGTTAAATTTATTTCACAGTAGGACTTGGTACCAACCCACACAGTCAAAGGCAGACCTACCAATACTTTCATTGGAAAGCAATTTATCCAATATAACCCTAAAGAGATTCTATGGAGAATTTTCAAGAGTGACCTAAGTGAAAGCAGTCTCTACAAACAGATGACCCAGATTGCTTTTAAAGAAACCTGGGTTTTCACTACACTTCAGTAGAACGACTGGCTGATCTCCTTCATCCCAGGTGGCATTGATTCCTGCAAAGGACTTACTTTTCAGCGGGTTGACATTTCTCTGTCATAAATCCTTTTATTATTGTTCTGATTAAATATTCAAATTTTCTGTGAAACAGACTTTTGTGTGTTTATTAGTGTGAGACCTAGACACAGCTGTTTAACTCTGTGTTAGGATTCCACTAGACCATATGGACCAGAAGATGGCGCTGTAGGACAGTTTGTCCATTCTTTCTACTCCTATCAGAAGAAACCAGGCTGGATGTTTCAGGCACACAAGTTACAAGCGATGGCCTGCTTTGCTGCTGGAAAAGGAAATCTGTAGACTCCTTTCTTCTGGTGAAAATGATGGAAATAACAAGATCAAATCTGTCAAAATTTAAAAAGGAGAGTGTTAAAATTGTATCTTTTCTAAATTATTAATAGGGAACATCATTATATGTACCCTGAATTCCAGCTGGAAGAATTGTGAAAAATGTTGCTTATGGGTTTTGAATAAAAGCAGTCATCCTGAGGAGAAGTTTGATTTTCCATGTTTGATGAATTCTGTGTTCAGATTCTAGGTTTTAGTTATTTTAGTGATTTTTTTTTTTTTGCGGTCATTTCTTAAACCTTCTTTGTGTTTAGATATTTCTCTTTATATTTGTTTTTGTGTAATCAGCCTCCTATCGTTCTTTCTATTTGCATTATTTAATAACCGATGTTTAGTATTTACACCTCCTCAGTTCATTCATTCATAGTTGGATTCATTTGTTTGCTCATCTTGTGTTTCTAGTTTAATGCTGGGACAAAATTTCTCCACTGTAAAGTAAAAATCTCATTGCCAGAGTTTTTCACATAGGTTGAGGTTGGTTTGGATGTATTTTGTCCCCTTTAATAAATTAAATAATCATTTGTCTTTACTTATCTTTGCCTGATATTTTTTAATGATTTAAAATATAGTTTTGATACAAAGAAGAAATCTTTAAGCAGGCGAATACATTTTCACAGCAGCATACATGCAGCAGGTTTGTAACTCTGTATTTTTACTTCAAATGATAATGTTGTGTGAAGAATGAAGGCAGTGATTTAGACATTACTAAAGATCCGCTTCATTTGTACATTGTCTGTCAAGTCAGTTCCCAATTAGCAGTTCAATAATTAATACAACAGGTGCCAAGTGTTGCTAGGCTTTGAGGCCACATCCAGGTGCACAATCAGTAAAAATGGGATATTTATTTCTGACAAAATGGAATAATCCAACAATTCCTCACACAGGCTGCAGTCATAAAAGGACTGAAGTTAGAACCATTGATGTAAATGCCCAAATCATTCCTTGAAGGGCACTATTAGTGCCTCCAAGTTAATGTGAGGACCCGTCGGCCTGCCTGTTAAAAGCCTTCGAAGCTAAATGGACCTAAAGGGAATTTGTCGGCGAGGTGTGAAGCAAAGTGGTGCAGGTTGAACTCCTTCACATTTTCAGTTAAAATTGGCTGTAATTGACACAACAGATGCTATTTAGGAGTCATTTTGTCCAGTAGAACCACATGAGAAGCATTCAATGGGATTTTTCTAATGCATTATTTGACTTCAGAACAGTGAGGTATCATGGAATTAAAGAAAAAAAGGACAAAACACATATCCATGTTAATCTAAGAAATATAATTTATTGCATAAAAATTATATTTAGTTACAAGTAAGAAGGCTAGACAGGTATTTACAATTGGTACTTCACAGAGACAAAATAATGTCACTGAACCCATTTAGAGTTTCTGTAAAAATGTCTGAATATTTGAACAAAGGCAGAGTTTGTCTCCTTCAAGTGAGCCGACCAATCACGTTCAGCTTTAGCAACTCCAGCGATTATGGCCAACAATCCAGCAGACACAGAGAGGTCTGCACGCAAAAAACACTGTATAGTCATCAGCAAGGAGGTTTCTGCAACAAGAGTGGCCAAAAGTGAAACTTCCCGCGGTGCTCACTGAACCGACTACAGTCTGGTAAAGACCTGCAGGGCATGGCCTCACCATGTAAGCCATGTCTCGTCCTGAGCCCGTTGCACCACTCTGTTTTTTGTTTTTCGTCATTTATGGCATCCTCGGTGAGGTGAGTGATCCAACTCTTCCAGTCCAGATGGAGAAATCTTTGAGCAAGATTAGCATCTTTTCCCACCCTCCAGCCCCCTTCCTCAAAAAGAAGAAAACTAAATCACCATTAGACCACTTCAGGATACAAAAATCAAAAACCCTATGAATGCTGTGGTCTGTAAAAATAGAAATACTCTTGGAGGAAACAAAAGAAGTTGGAAATGCTTCACTTTTCCTTTGTACTTGCATAGCACTTACAGAGAGAAATGACAGCTCCACATGATGTATACATTTTTTTTTTGTTTGTGAACACCAATCTGCCCCCACAAATGCATTTACTCACATACGTTCACTTCATTCACACAAAACAGTTGCATGACTCACAGCTGAAGAGGAGGGATACTGGCGCTGTTTTGGTTTCTGTCTCTTTAGAACTATAAACACTTGCTTCTCCTTTCTTGGAGACACAAAACAGAAAGGCAAAAAGTAAATCTGTGGAGGATGAAATTTCATTTTCTCATCTAACAATAACTGATCGATCAATAATGATAATACAAATGGCTCGAGGAGCTTAACCACAGAGAAGCAGCTCAGGAGAAAGATCGTCAATAAGCCATCACTGTGAGATAAAAGAGGATAGAATGTCTTACAAGACATAATTAAGCTTGTGTTGCAGTAAATTAACATATATGGTCCCTTGCCGCCAAATTGATTTCAGGTAAGGCTAATTTATTCTATAATCGTCTCTTTTTCAGTCGCAGCAAAGCAAGGGTCCTATATATTATGATGCCTCGCAAAAGTATCCATCCACCTTGAACAATCTCCAATTTTGTCATGTAAAAACCATAGATATCAGTATATTGTATTGGGAATTATGTCTTACAGACATTATTCTGAAGAATAACAAAAAGGATATACGATTTTCAAAGGTTTTTATAAACTGTTTGGAGGGATGTCTCGATCAGCTCTGCACATCTACAAACTGGAATATTTGCCCACTCTTCTGTGCAAAATAGCTAAAGCCGAGTTAGGTTAAACAGAGAGCATCTGTGAAAATCTCTTTTAAAATCTTTGGATTTGGGTATGAACTTTGACTGGGCCAGTCTAACACACAAGTAAGTTTTAACTCTAAACCAGCTCTGGTGTTATGTTCAGGGTTAGTTGCTGACAGATCCATCTTCCAATCCAGTCTGACCAGTTTTCTGGTCCATCCATCCATCCATTTTCCGGTCACCCTTTTCTGGTCCACACAGCTTTCCATATTTAACCAAAATAATCTCATTGTACTCTTTTGCTACATGGTTTGTGACAAATCTTTAATAAAATTTCTCATAAGTTTCTATCAAAAATGCCTTACAGTTGTTCCTCACCCATAAAATGTGGTTTTCTGTGAACTTATTGTTCCACCTGAGGAAAATATCTGTGCAGCTCCTCCTAGGTTTACATGGGCATGTTGGCTGCCTCTCCTTGCCTGGCCTCTCAGTTAGTTAGAAAGCCGAATTTTGGTTGACTTGAACAATATGCTGGATTTTATTGAGGAGAATCAGAGTAAAGAGGGTTGAGCACAGATCCATGGAACATTTTTACAAATTTTTTTGTGTTAAAACTTTTGAAAACAATCCTTCTTGTGGCTGGAAAAATGTGGAAAAAATTTGATGGGTGTCAATACTTTTGCAAGGCACTGGAAATGTCAACATTTTGAATCGGTGCACAAAATAAAAAATATTATTGTTTTTTTTCTACCAATGACCATCTATTCACTTCGCTGTAGAATGAAAATACAATAATCAAGAGCAGCTCAGTAGCCTAAAGAAGCACAAATGGTAAAACAGGTCCTATATGATAACTCTGTCAGTAAGAATGGAAAAAAAAAGAAATTAAATCCACAAATATGGATAATAAATTAAAAAGCGTTCCCCAAAGGAAACTTTTAAGGGATGATTCAGTTTTTTTCTCGGCAGATAGGGAGCGCAGCAGAGCGATGGAGGAACGCAGGGAAACATGAAAGAGAAACACCCCTGTCAGTCAGAGCGATATGCCTAGGCTTTGAGGCATTTGTTGGGACAATAAAAAGAGTCAGTCTAGTTATCTGCCAATCCTGAAACAAACTTTGCAATTTAATCTCCCACTGTTAAGGAGAGGCAGACCCTTTTTTCCTCCCCCTTTCAGCCAGAAGCAATATGACTGAAAACCTTTAGGATCCGATTCTTATCTGTCCATAAGATGAGAATTCTTTGCCTGCCTGTTTCCGAGTCGATTAACGACCACTTTGTCCATGTGTGTATTTTGGAGAGCGCGCACGTGCGTGTGTGTGTGTACGGCTGCAGGCAGGTTGGTGCAGCCTGTCATTCACAGCCTACTCTGAATAAGAATGAAGAAAACAAAACCCTGTACTATGAGATGAGATGGTGTTGAATCATTAAATCATGCACTTCCATGCTGCTACTGAAATAATCTAATGTCAGCAGTTAACTGCGTGTATATTGACTAAATGGATTTCTGTAGCTTAATTTAAAACAATGTTATTAAATATGTAAGAATAATGTAATTTTCAGCACTTAATAACACATTACATCACAATCTTGGTAGACTTTGCAGCATTTGTTCAAGTTGGTACGCCCAGAATGGTTTTCCATCTTGCAAATCCAATATTGCTTTGGAGAGCTGAGGCTGAATCAGGCTGGCAGTTGGACGGCACACATGGGGATGGGTTATGGTTCATATGCAGCTACAATGGCTGGTCAGGACTCAGCAAAAGAGTGGGTGGTAAAACTGAAACGCTCTGCTAATGAAAGATCTGTGTCAGCGTGTGCATATTCATAGGCAAGGATTCTCATTTTCATCACTGCGGTGGAAAGAAATCCCCCGCCCCTCCCCCGAAACAAAAGTCCTAAAATGTCTTGCTTGGTCTTGTATAGCTTGGTCAATCAACAATCCCCATCTGTTGTCATGACAACCAGCACTTCACTTTTGCCCATCTCCTCCAGAGCCGTCGCCAGAGAGACCAGGTCTGCGTCACCTTGGTGACACGCTTCCCATAAGTCCAGCAGAACACCTGTGGGGCTGGGCTTTGTGGCAAAGTAGTTCAAATACCTGCGACAGAGCAGAAGACATGGTGAGAGAAGACACGAAAACTTAATTTCTAAAAACATCATAACAGTAACAATTAAAACTCCTGTTCTAACTTTAAAAAAAATAAATAAATCACAGGTTTAGAAATTTCTTTCGTCTTTGGAAATTTAGGTACAAACACAGATGTATATTTTTTAGTTGGTGAAAATTCAAATGTGACCATCTATAATATCCAGGTAAAAAATATGCTTGTCAGAATGTTTTTTTAATACAGAAATGTTACATTATGATCAACACAACCACGGAGAAGACAGCAAACATAACAGTTGTCCAAAATACAGTTAATAAAAAACTCCACAAGGAGGGCCAACACAACAAGGTCATTGAAAGAAACACAGGCTGTTCCAGGAACAGAAAATTGAGTGGAAGGAAAAACTACACAGTTTTTTTTTTTCTTCTGAACTTTGCAGGATTGCATCCTCTTATGTTGGTCATTTTTAGGGAAAACTAAATTATAATGCTTTGGTTTCTCTGGCAAAGTTTAAAGATGTTTTAAACACTCTTTTACTGGAATAATTTATTGGATATTCCCAAACAGAACTTTGCACGTGTCCTATCATAGCAGTCAGGGCTTCTTCAATAGCTAGGCAGAGCCACTGATGCAGAAAAAGGAGCCCAGAGTCTATATAGTGTGCCACAGAGGGACATAAATCTTTGCAGCTTGACATTTTTATATTGAATATCATTTTATTCGACCTGAGAGCATGTAATTTACTAAAGCAAACCTAAATAATGCCAGTTGTTCACAGATCTTTCACACATTATGCATTTAATTTCTAAACCAGACTTACAATGCAGATTTCACTCAAGACATACAGGCGCAAACACACTCATCAAATCCATCAGAGGAACAAAAATTGGCTCTATTTCTTTTAGACAGGTTGCAGCTGTTCCCCTCTCCAGTCCCAATCAGAGAAGCTGCAACCTGGATTAAAGACTTGAGGAAAATGGTTTTGAACAGAGAGCTTAATGTCCTGACAAAGGCTGTTCTCATGACAGAAAGAACAACATAAGATTTTACTGGAAATGAATGTAGTTTGTAGCCCTTTCTATGTGAAATGCTGTTTGTTTGAAAACATTTGTATTCTGAATTGAAAACACGCAAATTTTTCTTCTCAACAAGTCAAATGGGCTTTTCATTAACATTAATAACTGTGTGCTTTATTTTAGTTTGAGAATTTTATAGCTGCACAAAACATGGTTTACACAAATGTAGTTTATACACAGAGCTCTGTGAATTTGCTGCTCTGATTCTTGTGGCATTTTTGAGATGGAAAAGTCTTTACACAGATTTCTTTTCCTTCCTTTCATACTGCTGGTGAAACTTTATCTTGACAGCAAATATCCAACATGTATAAACCATCTCACCCAGACACGAACATGTGAGAAGGATCTGACCTGTCAAAGCCCAGACTGCGAGCCAGAAGTCTCCAGTCGCACCCTCGAGCGCTGGGCGCATCCAAGCTGGCGCAGATCTTCTGTCGGATGGAGTCAGGCAGGCGAAAGGCATAAGGTCCCACCTGAGAGGAAGGCAGGCAGGTGCTTCCCGACGGGAGTGGTGAGTGAGGTGGGAGAGTCTGTTTTGACAGAGGAGTTCAGATTAATCGTGGTGTAAACACGTGAGCATCACTGCAGCTGAGGGGTCTGTGTCGTAAACGTTACCTCCTGGATGTCTGTGTGCAGCTGGAATATCTGTCCCTCTCCTTCCACCTGCCGGACGCAGATCTTGCAGGCGAGCTGCGACACGGCCAGACTGGCTCGCTCCAGACTGAAGGTGCAGTGTAAAGGTCTCTGGCTGCCGCTCCAAATGTGATAGAAAGGGATCTCCTGTCGCGCAAAGACGTCTGTTTAAAACCTCCAGCACAGAATCATCCACAGAAGCATCCGGTTTCTATTCAAGGAGCATATGTTTCTGTCTGCTTGCAATTTATTTCAAGTGCACAAAGCCCATAAATTAGGACTGCTATCAGCTTTACTGTTTGTTTATTCTGAACAGATTCAGACTGTAATCTTATTTCTGCAGTATCTAGTCAGTGGAGAGGCACAATGTTTACAGCAGCGTTGAAAGAAGCCCCACAGAATATTTTCTCTGACAAGAAAAACTCTTCAAATATAATATTTGCACACAAAATTTCCAATCAGTGCTTTTTGCTTTTGTGCAATTTTTAATCACTAAAATTTAACTTTTTATTATAGACTTTTTTTTTTATTAACAAAAAAGAAACAATTTCTTCTGTACAGGAAGAATCCGTTTAGACTTACAAATAACTTTTTAGTTGAGAAATCAAATGAAAGAACTTTATTTGTCCCATGAAGAAATGATCCAAAATGAATGCAGAATGTTTTAGTGAAGCACCTGGTACTTGGCCAGAAGTTTGCTCCTCCAGTGATTGTGAGGAATGTCGTGGATGGACAGGCGGAGGTTGTGGTAGCTGTCTTTGAAGAACAGCGGCTTCGGGTCTTCTAGTAAAACTCCACCCAGACTCCTCTCCAGATCCAGGACTTCCTGCGTACAGACAGAAACCATTCACAATTAGGAAAATACTGACTTTGTCACTTTGATGCATCAAGCTTTAAAAAATGTTTCATTTAAATGTAAATGCAAAGTTTGTAGAATGTAGGAACAGGAAGTTCAAACTGCTGCAAAAATAAAACAAAAAATTACTAAATATATTTTGTAGATTTCTAGTGCAAATATAACTTTCTCACTTCTATCATGAGAAATGTTTCTTGACATAAGTGAAATAATCTGTCAGGGGAACTAATACTTTTTCCATTAATTTCAAGGAATTACTTTCTTAAAACAACCTCCCATATCTTGCAGAAAAGTCACTAAGTTATTTTTTGCCTTTCTTCAAGTGTATTGAGATATTTGCACTAACGATCAAAAATACTTGGTAGGATTTTGTTTTTGAAGCATAAAAGCTAGGCAAACTTTAATCATGTGTTTCTTTAATGAGCATTTTATAGAAAACTGACTATATTTGAATATTTACCTGCTCAGACTTCAGTTTGTTGTTTTCCTCATTTTTAGAATGACGTTTGTATTATTTTTCTACTCTGCTGGTCTGTTGTTTCTTGAGGGATTTGAAGGTTTAATATTAATGTGTTGAAATTTAATTTGGATGCATAGCTGGAGAAAGACTGACAGAGGCCATGTGCCACTATTGCCACAAGCCACTATGGAAATAAGGTATATTAGCTTTTATTATTATTCAGAGGCATGCATCAGTATTTTGACCTTTTATGACTTTTGTTTTATTGTTTGAGACTTTTAAAGTAAATTTTATATAACATATTTTGAATGTAAATTTCTACTCTTATTTAACTAGAAGGAGCTTCTCTGCATTTATGCATTATTTGCAATTGTTGGTGCAACTAATTGCACCAACAATTTTCCTTCTCTTCCTTAGCTGCCTCTTTTCTGTATGGATTCAACTGATACTATAAACTTTGTGTTCACTTTGGCTTCTCCAGTCCTTGAGGAACGATGTTCTGCATAGATATTTTCCTGACTCGACACACTGAATTGTTGGCATGCAAAATCTGTCAACTGGCAGAAGAAACGATTAAACTATTTGAAACAGGTGTTGGGCCACAGACACACCTAAAGCTTGCAGAACACCAGCCCTAAATAACTGGAGTTCCTGGGTTTGACTCTAAAACTCCAAGAACCTGGATGAGTATTTTGATCGACAGAACTTCAGCGCTTCTGTGATTAGCTGTCTTTTTTATCCTAGATGGCTTTATTGACAAGATTTTGGTGCCACTAACTATGAAAGATACCTTTGTATTTTTCTATCTTACAAAGTAATCTCTACTGAGTGCTTCTGTCTCTTTCTGACATACATACAATAGTATGTCATTGGTGGACATTAATTATTAGAATTTGCTCTGTTTTTTCCCCTCCAAACAGAAACCACTGCTTCTTAGAAGGGGTGGAAAATTATTGAAACAGTTGAAAGAAAGAAAAATGAATTAATTTTGTATAGTAATAGTAGCTGCTTTAGTGTTAGTTGTTTCTATGCCTCTGTTTAGCTCTGTCTTTTTTCTCTATGAAACGTTTTAAGGTTCTTCTGACACCTTCAACTTTTTACATTTTCTTTTACACACAAAGTACTTCTGGGGCGTTTTCAAGTTTTTTCCTGCTTTCTCATCTTTTTACATCTCAAGCCAGAAGGGGCAGATTATCATTAAGCCTGACTTTGCTAAATGTTTCTTCTTGTTAGAAGGAAGTCGTTCACTTTCAATGTGAATCAATATCAACGGCTCCATGTGACTTGATTATTAGAAATAAAAGATGAACTGAATTTGAATGTAGTGTATGTTTTATAATTTGAACCGTAAGTAACTGATGCTCACTGGACCAAACTTTATTCAAAATAATTGAATGTGTGAGTTTTGATTTTCTCTTTCTTTCTCTTTTCTAACCCGTGCTCTATGAATGATTATCTTACCTATATCCCAAAGATAACAATAAATTAATGGTTTTCTTTATGTGCATTTCAATCTCCAAGCAGTTTATTTTATTTATTGATTAAAAAATGTCATTATGTTCACGACTGTGTTTGTTTTAATCCACTTTTATCAACATATAGGTATATATATTCCATGAAGAAACATTAGCGCAACTTTAGCTTTTTTACAGACAGTCAAAACTGAACATTAATTTTAAGCGTCCCATGTGGCTTAGAAAAAAGCTTTCAGCAGATAAAAGTTACTGAAAGAGCATCTTGGCTGCAAACAGCCAGGATTGGTGAGACAGGCTTTCAGACGGCTTCAGCAGAGAGGAAAATAAAAGGTTAGAAGGATTTTCTCAAACACAGAGAAGCCGAGTTAGTGAAGCAGTACAGATGAGATCATGCAGACAGAGATTTCATCTGACGTGGAGTTCATTAGAGACACAGTGCAGGAGACAATAACACCAGAAATGTGAGCCATGAAAGCAATTAGATATTCTGAAAGTAGACCTTTACAATGGTTTTGAACTCATCACCTAATTTAAGACTTGAATGCAAACCGGCTTCAGTAATCACAGACAGGATATAGCTACAAAGCAGCTGCCATGGAGTGAAACAGCGTCTTAGTGTTTTATATGCCTATTTAAAAGCACTTTTAACAATCAAGGGAATTCAAAAAATTATAATCACACAGTTTTGAAAGGTCAGCTTATAATAGTGCCTTTGTTATTTCTTTTTCCCATTTAATCAATCATACTAATAACCCTAATGTTCTTGAGCTCACAAAGTGATGCCCAGAGGTTCTCCTTCAGAGAGCGGCACGACGCTTCCATCGATTACAGCAAGTCATCCAGGTCCTGAGGCAGCAGAGCAACTCCAGACCTTCACAGCACCACTAAAATTTTGACTTCAGGTACAATCATTTTCTTTAGATCTAACAGGATGCACACAAAAGGTTCTTTATTCCCTTTAATCTATAAAACATTTGATATTTTCTTCAAGGCAATGAGTACTAAGGTGAATGAAGCCTGCAGAGCTTTTATAGACTGTGGAGAGCAGAATGGGAATGTCGGAGCAGCACCTTGAGAGCGTGTGGCGTGTCGTGGATGCAGTAGATGCGCAGGCTGTAGTCCAGGGAGAGGCATGGTGCGCGGGGAGCGAACAGAGCCAGCTGCAGGCGCTTGCAAGCCGGCCGTGGAGGGCAGGACTGGCCCACCAGGCCATACGTTCCCAGCTGCTCCATGAGGACATGGCAGGATTCCTCCTCCAACTGCAGGTAGCAAGGAGACGACAAAGTCTCCTCCCCGACCGTCAGCACCTCCTGGAAACGAAGAGTGAAATTTGACTTAATTGTAAGCAAAGAGATCTTTGAAAGATCTAAAAACAGCTTAGGGATGACTTACCTCCCATGCTCCCTGGTGCGTTTGCGTTTTGAGCGTGAGGGTCCAGTCGGGCGTGGGCGTGTCCAGCTGAGCGCAGTGGGGAAGCGTCAGGACAACAGGCCGGTTGAGCAGCATACTTGATGGACCACAGCTCACCACGGGACTCAGCACAGTCTGGCTCCCCTCTGAGGGTAACCTGCAAACCCCCAACACATACACGTTTGCAATGAATTGCAACACTTCATTTATTAAAAGCTAATTGCCTCAACAGCTTGGAATTCGCTCAAATTTCTGACCTCAGAAAAAAGGCTCCAAAAGGACTTTTTTTTTTTCATGGCAGCAAGCCTTGCATTGGAGAAGTTACTGATTGAGGTGACAGAAAGGTCTATGCTACCCTGCGGCTGCTGAAGGAGGATGGGGAGAAAAGGAATAAAGATGAAGGACACTCACGTTGTTTTGTCCCACTTGTTAATAATGAGGTACATCTCGTAGAACTTCCCCTGAGGGATTGTGCCAGGCGGGACCAGCAGGCTCACACCTTTGGGAGAAGACGTGTCGACTTGTTTAATCTGTAATCAACATCGCCTGACATTGGCTATTCTTTCTTGGAAGGAGTTTTACCCGTGTTGGGGATGGTAAGCCGTCCGCCCAGATGCCCCAGTGTGGCGCTGGTGCTCAGCCCCGGCTCTCTGGACAGCGTGTGACTGTAAAACTCTCGCTCTCGGCCCACATTGCCCACCGACTTCAGGCTCAGGATCTCGCCATCGCCAATACCCATGTCAGCCGGGAGCTCCAGGGACGACAGAGTGGATGAGTTGTACACCTTGATTTTGAGACTGGGGAGCGGGTCCAGCAGGGGGGAGGTGGTCATGGGGATTTTGTGCGGGCTGTCGTTGATGCCTTGAGGCAGGGAGAAGAGCGGTCCACGGAAAGCACCGGCTGTCGCTGTCAGATCCGGAGGAGCCGAGGGGTGCAGAGGATTATCTGCAAACATAGGGGTAAAAATGGGGCTTTTAGGACTGGAAATGACACAGGCGGGGCTGAGAGCGCTCAAAGTGGGGCGAATAAAATGGATTAATGTTGCTAATTAATATTTGAAAGCCAGAGCAAGAGAAAAGACACTCTGATAAATGCTTAAAGTGTGAAAAATGTGATGCATTAAGAAAGGGATCGAGACTTGACTGAGAGGAGGTAATGGTACATGGGAGCTGATTCATAGCAGGATTATATATAGTAATGCGATGGTGAAATATAAGAGGTGCTTCTTATTAAAAAATAGCAAGAAAAATATAGAAAGTTACATCCATAATGTTCAAAACCAAAAAGTTCACTAAGTGCCTTTCAGAAGTATTAATTCTCCTTTAACGTCAAATATTGTCACATTAAAACAGAACATTTCAGTGAATGTCATTGGAGTTTTATTTATTTATGTTCAAGTTCAAGGAACTGAATGTTATTATGCAACACCACATTCTTTCTGATATTTCTTTTAAAACTGTAGCTCAAATGTGGTGTTTGTCACGCAGTCATAAATTTTGCAAAGAAATTGTAATTATTTTGTCAAAGAAAATCTAGTGTTTGTGTTTAAACACCCTAATGGAAATACAAGAAAACAATTTTTAAAAAAGTAGAAACAAAGTGAAGTTTTTTTTTGCTCGTAAAGTAAAATCCTTGATAAGATGCATCAAAATCAACTACCACCAGAAGCATCATTAAGAATTTAATCAATGAGCTGTTTTCCTAAATCTGCATATGTGCAAGGCTGTTAGAGGAATACTCCAAACAACCTGCATCTGTAATAACAACTGTAGTGGTTCTGCAAGACTTTAACTCAAAGGAGCAAAAAACAAAAACATACCACACTTTTCAGATTTGTATTTTTTCTTTAAGTTTTTAAATGATGCATCATTCTCCTTCCACAGAGCAATTTTTTTATTAAAAAAAAAAAACAAACAAAAAAAAGAAAAAACAAGATATATTGAAAATACAGTTGAAATGTGAAAAAATACGTGTGTGTGTGTGTGTATGAATACTTCTCCATGCCACTGTATGGATGCAATGTGTGCAAACTCACCCTGCCTGGGAGGCTTGTAGTTGCCGGGATGAAACGCTGCAGTAAGAGCAGATGAAGAATCTGTGATGTCTCCGTGGAGATGGCGACATCGGCGGCGATACGCCAGCACACCCACACCAAGAGCCATGACCACCGTCAGCAGCAAGGCTACCACCAGGCCTGTGTACACCGCTACACCCATACCAGGAGACAACGCTGCAGGGAAAAGGCAGACAGCATAAGATGAAACAACAAGGACGGAGATAAATCATGTTGTTATCTACATACTGCTAAAAAAAGCAAGTTATTTGAGTTCCTGCTGAAACTACACAATGACTCTGAAGAAAATATCAGCCTTCATGAAGTAAACAGGGCTGAAATAATTAATTGATTACTGAAGTCAATTAATTTAATGATCAGATAATCGTTAACTGGAGCATAAAATGCTAAAGACTAAAGCGTGCCATTTGCTAAGAGAACAAGCCCTCAGAGAACCAGCTACATTTTGCATTTCAGATGAAAAACCTTTTTTGTCTGTTCTACCCAGATTTCTTAAAGTGGCAACATTTTAGTTTCTCTTGATTCAAATTCTTTAAAAGGAAAATTCTAAGCACCTTTCATTATCCAATTATTAATCAAAAAAATAGTAATGTAAAGATGAAGTCAGCGGCTACAAATGAAAAATTCATAAACACTCTAACCAAGTTATAATAGAATGATATAAAGAAATAAAAGTTTCGGCTGCATTTATTTCACAGAAAAAAATAAGAGAGCCAGTTATTGCGCCACCTGTGATTTTGTTAGCAACCATTATCTATCATATAACTTTTTGCCTCTGAATTAACATACAAGAATAAAATAATGGATTGTTCAAAAAAGTGTTTCACACGTCTTTGCGAGGAGACTCAGTCAGTGTGCAGGGCAGTTTAGCAGTTGCTGAAATCGCTCCTCGTGCCCCCAGCAGACAGCAGCGATCTCTGCTCATCACTATCTCAATCTGACTGCCTCCAAACATTTTACAATACAACAGATTGCAGATGATATCAACAGTCCTCAGCGCAGGCCGGTGGCAGAATGCTCCGAGCGTAAACCACATGGGCTGAAATACCCTGAGCACCAGTCTTTGGTTTGACTTCAGCCGGCCAAACTGTTGCTGTGCGTCATTCTCAACCCGTCTCTCTACGTCCACATTTCCTGTCTGTCTTTGTCACTTTATGAACAATCCATAAAAACGCCACAGAAACCTTTAAAAAATAAATTTTGATCAAAACTAGTGCTCATTTGGAGAGTCTGTAATTTATTAAACGTAATTTATCACATTCTAATCAGAAACCATACATCGGCAATTAAAGAAAAAATTGTTGCTAAATTATTGAATAAACAGACAGGTGAGCTCAACAATAACGAAGTGTATTGTTTTTAATTTGTTATAAGGATTACTCAACCATCAGATTAGGGCAAAGTGCGATTATACACAATCAGTTTTCAGGTTTTTCAGGGACTTCATGCAACTTCTTTAAAAACATTTCTTTAGAAATGAGGACTGTGGACCCTGATATCAGCATTGGGGATGTCTCCACTGCTGCAGCATGTTTAGCAGTGAGATTGTATTTTAGACTTGAATACATGCGGTGACAGGCCAGCTCCTTTCGCCACCACTTGCTTACAACAACAGTCTTTTCCAACGACCCAACAGATCATATTTTGAAGCCAAAATGTGTCCCTAGTGGGCCACGAGTGTGCAGGGGGACTAAATTCAAATCCATGCCACACTTTTCAGATTGTTACTGGTCAAATAACTGGAAAGACCTGTTGTTGTCCTCCAGATAGACCTGTTGTTTCCAGCACATAAGTAGAAAGACCTGTTTTGTGCTGTTTTATAACATAGTTAAATCTGAATAAAATGTTCTGATGTTGACTGTAAGTGTGGCTGTGAGCAGAAACACATTTGCAAACAGCTATAGATTTTTGTACAGACAGGCTACAATGTCTCATGCATTTCTTCACAACATGCTGACTGTTAAAATGCACCCCGTGTTCAGATTAAAGAAAAGGGTTAATAGAGATCACCTCATTAATTAACAGCCTCCTTCTACCGAGAAGAGACGCATCTCATCCTAAAAATAATCACGAACAGAGGTCGGCTCTGGGAGGTTATTTGGCCTGAACTTCACCTGCACCCCGTTGAGCTCACTCAGCCTCCCCTGCTGGGTGATTGGTTTTGACTGGTCAGTGGGCTGTGCACCGCCTGCTTAGCCCAGACTCCCGAACTCTGGCAGAACCAGACGCACGTGAGCCAGTCACACCACAGCAGAGAGGAGTCAAGAAGACAAGGAGCAAAGTTGGCGGGAGAAAAAAAAAAAAGAAACTGAAAAAAAAACCAAGAAGACATAAGACAGGCTGGATGAGAGGGCTAGATGAGAAGCAATTTGGCAAAAAGGACAGGAAGGAAGAAGATAAGGTTGTGATTTGTGGAGAGGCATTGTACGTGTGTTGAGGGGGGCATAGCCAAAGACTCTTCAGCAGGAGGAGAAGAAAGCCGGAGGCAGGCGAGCTGGCAGAAGGGAGCCCCGTTGCTCACGTGGCGCGACTCAACCGAATCCGACAGCCGTCCACACTTATTACAAGAAATGGAACAATAGCGAATTAGGTGCGTTGCTGCAGCTACTCTCCCCTTAGTCCACATCGCATTAAGCCAGAGGAGTTACCATCAGTACGAATGTAAACCAAGTCACACATGAACAGAGAAATCAAATGTTTTAATGCCAGAAAATACTCTGAGCCTTGTGTGAGAGTAAAGGCGGGAAACGTGATTAAGTTAAGGTCAACTTTTCAACAGGGTCCAAGTTTTACTGACTTAGAAACTTCCAGAGGTTTCAGTGCTTTTATAGTAGTTAAAACTTAATCATACAAAAAATGGAATGTGGATGGATGAGTAAACAAATGAATGGATGAACATGGAATAAGATACAAAATAAAATCTTGAAGCAAACATTTCTCCATTCTCAATTTCCTTTTCCCATTCTTTTTTACGCCTGGAAAATTCCTGAATGAAACTTGCCTAAAAGCTTCTAGACTGTTTCAAAAAGACTAAACAAGATCAAACTTTTCTTCTGGACAGAAAGACGACACAAAACGCAGAATACGCTGACACATACGTTCAGATTCCCAACGTGTCTGAACACACATTCGCTCAAACATGTAAAGGAGATGAAGACAAACAGAGTGGAAAGAAAATTTGTGTGGAAGGTGGACTTACGATGGCTCGCATGTTCTATTGAGACCTTTTTATCTGTTAGAACGAGAGAAAAAAGAAACAAAAACAGAACATAAGGAAATGGGAACAAAAACATAAAAAGGGATGAACTAGTTATGCAAATGAAAGAAGCAATAATTTCAAGCAATAGAAAATTTAGAAATGAGGAAAACCTCATTTAGGAGCAAAAAAAGTAATGATTTAAAAATGACTTTCGTATTTGTGTGCTACAAAGTCAGAGGCACTATGGATCTCTAAGCAGACCACTCTCTATCCCCCGCAGGGTAAATTATAACCTTCAGCCCACAAAAAAAAAAAAAAAAAAACTCAACATCTGTCCCAATGGGAGCAGTAACTTCCACCGTGAATCATAACTGAACAGTCGGAAGAATATCAAACCCATCTTTCAGGATTGTGTCACTTAGCAGACCTCAAATCAAATAACGTTCCCTCTGTAGCATCATCAAAGCACCAAATGGTTTCCTGGAGTTCGTCTTTCGTCCAATAGCAATTAGAATCTAGCAGGGATGTAATGAGCGCAACGGGTGGAGATGTCTCACAGCATTGTACATTTATGACGAGGGGGAAATGTGGGACCGAGCGCCGGTGATTTGATCGTGTGAATTTCATCAGAGCAGCTTGTGACCCGCAGAATACTCATTTAAACATGCAGGGGAAATCAAGATGTCACCTGCAGCCTGCCATGTTACACATTTACAGCTCAAGAGAACAGCAGTTTGCGTGTTCGCTTTAAGTAAAAACCACCTCAGAGACCTTCTTCCTGATTCTCTCCTGAGAATGAGAACAGATCAGCTGTGGAGAAGCCTCTTTCTGTCAGGACTTGCTCGCTTGTCTGACAGATCTGAAGCAGAGAGCTGCTCTGAGTGTGCGTACCATCTCGCAAAATGAATAATGCTCACTATTTTAGGGAACTTTCTCTGTTGGGTTGGATTTATTGTTTTGTCACTTTCTTGTAAGTTTGTCTATGAATTGAATGCATCCCTCTGTCTTTTTGGTTGTGCAACTGTGAGATGAGAATGCGCTGTCGGTTGGATTCTCCCCAGCTCATCACGGGCAGCACATTGGGTGTCAGAGTGAGTCTGACTCACTCTCATATGCTCTCCTCCGCGCTAATTTTTCGACTTGGCCGTGTCATGCTCACTTCCCACTCGATCAGCTCCCTTAGCCCATACTTGCATCGGCTTTCCTTTTCACTTCCCCCTTTTTTGTTGTTGAGCTTTTTAGATCTGGAGCGGTTGTCTTCTCTTTTTATAAAGTTAAACATTTTCCTCATGAATCATCTGTATGTCTTGCTTTCATCTCTCGAAACGTTGGCGCTTTAGTGGCCTAACACCCCTGGAAAACAGCTTTTTACAAAAAGAAAGCTTTGAAATGCGCTTTGCTTTACAAAACGCTGAACTAAGAGCAAAGAAATCACTGCAGGCGAGATTTTTATAGTTATCATATGAACGGCCACCTGAAGCACCAAACATGCTCTCAGGGAATGGACACCTATGGCTCTGACTGAAATAGTCTTTTTAATACATCGGGTAAAAAAAACCACACTGAACACACCACACCTTTTCTAGAAAAATATATATTTCTGAAGGTGCATTTGCCATGAAAATCTGACCAGACATTGGTAACAACAATAAATATTAATAATATTGTTGTGTTAAGACCATTTCTAAATGGTTGCATAAAAATGCTAATTTGGTCAAAGACTGAATTTTATAAAGAAATATTTACAATAGAACTAATAATATTTCAAAAATCCAAAATAAAACAAAACAAGTGAAATATAAACAACAGAAACCGTAAGTAAAATGGATCATGATGTCTCTTTACATAAAATTGCCCTTCAAAAAATAGTAATCATCAGGATGGAAATGGTCAGGCTCATTTTAATTCCTCATGTGATTAATTGGTTAATTGTGTATTGTGACAGGTTTATATATATCCACAAATTAAATTTTGTGTAAGACATCACATCAGCTGAAATCTGTCAGAAATTAGGAAGCAATTTTGCTCCTTATTGCAAATCAATATCAGGCGTTCAGTCCCAATATACTGCCTATAAAAAGGTTTCCCATTACCAAAGTGTCACTAAAGGAACGTCTCACGATGGGCAAAACCAGTGAGCTTCTAGAAGACCTTCACAGCCTTATTACACACTGATGACATTGGTGACAGTGTAAACTACTTTCAATAGCTTAGACTCATGACCAGGAGCAGTTTGACACAAGTCAAAGAAACTATCGTCTGGTTTCAAAAAAAGAAACTAAAGCTGATTAAATATTCCATCCAAACACTTGACCCGAATCCTGGAGAAAATCTACTGGATGAGTGTTTATGTGGAAGAATGGGTCAAGATCAAACCTGACCTGCAGGCAACTAGTTCCTTCATACAGGAGGTGACTGGAAGCTGGCATTTAGAAGAGAAATGTAAATAAAGTAAATAAAGTTCAGTGAGTGTCTTTTCATGTCACTCCATTTTATTACACAAAACAGCAGCTAGAGTCTGATTTATTTGTATTTGTTGACTGGATGGGTCATTACTGAGATCTGGTTATGATTTCATGTCAATTGTACCTTCAGAACTATATTTCCTTAGAGTGAATTTTGAAGTAACATAACAGTAGAATCTCGTCTTACAGAAAATCGTCCAAAAATTCAGGTTGGTGCATTAGCACCAAGAACTTTCTATTTTGATCCATATTCATGCAAAAACCAAGAAAGTTTAAAAAGAAAAACAACTTACTTCTTGCACAAAGGCCCTCAGTGCAGTTTTTGCTCTCCATCATGCTTCCGCTACAGTGCTTCCCTCCATTTATTGGCGGTGGGGCTTGGCACTCGCGACTGCGCCAGTGGGTGCACTCTGTCCCACAGGCGGACCACTTTGCCCACTCTGTCCAGCCTCCGTCCACTGGAAGGACAACAAAGATGTGAGTCATTTTACAGCCCAGTATTTCCATTAGTCCAGGTAGAGGAGGATTAGACATGACGTTCTTCTGGCATCTAATGTAATGCCTGGAAGTGGATGAGTTTGCTGAGTTGGAGTCTACCCAGATTCTTATACATTTAAGCAGACTTTCAAATCATTTTAAACATGCAAACATAAAAAGGTGTGATTTGGTTTCACTATTATAATGATGTTTGTGGATTACAGTATTAAAAGCTCTAAAAATTTGCAGTGAAAACCTCAAAACATTGCAAATGTGCCAGTGGATTAAAATATATATATTTTATTTGCTTATCTGAATAGGAGTTGTTTATACTATCAACATGAGATAACAAAAACCTGAGCTTTATTGCCGAGACAAGTTTCAATACCCGCTATGTGAAGATATAACAATTCAGACCTTGTTTTGTAATGACAGAAAATGTATTATCTTGTTTTGTAAGAATAACATTTTTCTTGTTTCAGTGTTTTCAGATATCAAGATCACAAGCATGTTCTTGTCATGATAGCAGTTTTACTATATTATTTGAAGTTTTATTTTTCATTTGAACAGTTACATTGTGTCAGTTATCTCATTAGGTTAAAAGCAGGATTTAATGTTAATAAATGTATTTATAATATATTTGTTAGCTCATTATGCATATAAATACAATATTTTAGACTTGTTTTCTCATCATAACATTTGTGATATTATTATCCTAAGATTTTTAGTTATGATTGCAGTCTGAGTGGCTCATTGTCATGAAATAAGCCACTCATTTTCAATTCATATTTTATTAGCTTATTTAATGGAGTCAAAATTTCTTTTTTTTTTTCTTCCAATTGCTTATTTTGTTGTTGTTTTTGTAATTTGGCTTGTTTTATAAATTTAGGTCTCTCTTGTAAATTATATTTCAAAGATTTAAACAATAGAAAACTAAACATATTATTATATTACTGAAATATTAACTATAAAATCAGGTGACAAATCATTCAATAAATTAAAATTATGTTTCTCTTCTTTGAATTTGATAAAGACTGTAAATTATTTACTCATTTTAAACAGTTTTTCAAGTGAACGTTGCTTCTTCTCCACAAAACATTCCACATTTTAACTCCTTGCACAGCAGCACAAAAAACGTTTTCCAGAAGTTTTAAAGTTATAAACACCCTCGCATGATAATTGTCTTCCTTTACAGAAAATAACGTTTTAAATATTATCTGCAATATCTTTTACCTCTCAACAAAATTTGAGCTGTTTAGAATTTCACAGAATCAGCGAACTTCCATACGTCAAACTGCAAAAATAACGAATAAGTTGGGTCTTTATGCCACACTTTTTAAATGAATTCAGCTTTTCATTGAAAAGAAACTGCACAGACAACAGAATACAGAGATGAGTCTGGAAGCCCCTGCAAGTTTTTCTCAGCTGATTCAATGCTTTTAAACAGTGTGTAGGAACCATACGGTGAAGGCGCTTTGACATACAGCAAAGTAAAGATGGTCATAATGGTAAATGACTGTATTCCTTTTTCTAGCAGTTACAGTTTTGAGTAAGAAGCCTTTTCAGGCTTTAGCACACAAAAGTTTGGAAAGGTTTCTTCTTTACCTGGGCACAGTGTGGTGCAAGTTACTCTCTGCACCGGCGGGCCCTCACAGAAGATTCCTCCGTTCAGAGGGGCCGGATTGGTGCAGCTGCGTGTACGACGTTGCCAGCCACGCCCACAGCGAGCGTTACACTCGGACCATTCAGTCCAAGAAGACCAACCTCCGCTAACTGACACAGAGACACACAAACAGCAAAACCTCTCAGTTTTCCTGCTTTATGTTTATGAGGAAGAAGCCTATTACTCCAAAAGCAACATTAAAAAAAAGCCAGATTATAGTTTACAGGTGCACTCAGGGACAAAGACCTTCATTTTTAAAGACATGTCTTGTGATCTAATGATAAAGTGTTTGGTCATAAAAATCAGTAGCTGCATTTTCATTGATCATATGATTGTGTAATTTGATATTTTGAAAATATATTGGGGTAGTGGAAACATGACAATTTTGGAAAAACTCCCATTTTTCAATTGAAAGATAGGATGAGGTGGTTTTATGGCTGTACCAAAATTGGTTTATTTCGCAAAACTGCAATGGAAATACTTTTTTGCAACATAGGAGTCACATGATCAATAATTGGATGTTGCCACTGCCACAAGAAGACAACAAGAAAAAGTCCATGGCATGTTTTTAATGGCTTTTCGCTTTAACACATGTGATTTTATTTGTGTTTCTTATTTAATGAAAACAGCGCAATCGTAAAATTGTGTTTTTCAACAGCAGTTGAATATCAACAAAGTCTTGCGCACATTTATAATGGAAACGCAGCTACTGTTATATTTGGGGGAAATAGTGGGAAGCTTGTAGGCCGAAAAATACCTTTCCAACTGTAATGTATGGAGGTGGCAGCATCATTTTTTGCAGTATGAGGAACTGGTGCATTACACCAAATAGGTAGCGTTACAAAAAAATGCAAATGGTTCCTCAGAGAAGACAGTGACACTAATAATCCCGTTAAGTGACCATCAGAAAGGCCTGATCCCAGTCTGTAAAAAAACATTGTGAGTTTTAACTGAGGCAGGCGGCTGATGAACCTGACAAAATCAGGTTTATTTTTTATCAGGGCCAAAATCACAGCGAACTATTGTGAGAAAGGAAAGTCAAAACATCTGAGCCAAATCATACTGTATAAAAAGGTGATTCCACTAAATTAAGTAACTGTGTATAACTCTTTTCAGTTATTGGTCTGGTTTGATGTCACAAAGAGAGAAAGACGTTATTTTTCATAAGATGTACCTAAATATCTGATTTCAACTGTACATAAATATAGATAAAATTAAGTAAAAGTGTTTTATGTTACTGCTAAATCAAGGAACACAGGAGTGATTATGGTGACACAATTACATCAAATGCTCCTCGACTCCATGAATCAAAGTTTTGGATAAACAATCAAAAATGAGTGAGATGAGGTTTGAAATGAAAAAGACAAAACATGTGGCGCAGCTTAAGTTACCATAAACAATGAGAGTGGCTGTGCTGCTCCGTCGTCTGGCCACCACATTTCTCGCCACACATGTGTAGTTTGCCGTGTCTGAGAGTCTGGCCTGTTTGATGATCAGGTCGTGATCAATAGTGATCAGGAAATTGGAATCTTGTGATGGATCAATGACATCCTCGTTCTTCAGCCAGTCCACCTTTAAATGATGCGCAGGAAGAAGAAAATCACTTACTGATATCATTTATCAAAAGTTATTAAAAGAGACAGATATTAAGATTAAAAACTGAAATAATTAATTTAATTTCTTTAATACTTTTAGCTGAAAGTCACTAAAATAAACTGCACAAATCAGCAGGTGTTTATGCAGGAACATGACTCAGCATGCCATCCACAGAGCCGCTCAGTAAACACGATAAACCTGCAGGGTATTAAGACTCCACAACACACAGGGATGATCAAACACTTCTGAAACTTTATCATTCTGTCTGAGGATAGAAAGTCTGTTGGTTTGTGTTGATTCTCAAATCCCAGCTTTAAGCCTCTCTCTAATCAAATTGCTGCTTTCCACATACAGGTGCAAGTCAATTGCAATTGATTTTATTAGATAAACTTCATTGAAAAATTAGAACTCTAATGTTTACATTTGTGCATTTTAAAAGATTTTTCTCGGTTTGAAAAGTCAAATTTAGTTTCTTAGCGAATTACAGAAAACCAATAAAATATGATTTTAGATGAAAAGTATGTCCGCATACAGTATTTTACATGCACTTAAAATTTGGTTGAGGCTCGTTTTGCATGAATTACTGCATCAATGTGGAGTAGCATGGACGTGATGAGCCTGTGGTCTGCTGAAGAGTTAAAGAAGCTCTTGTTTCTTTGAAAGTGGCTTTCAGCTGGATTGTATTGTGAGGTCTGGTGTCTCATCTGCCTCTTGACAAAACTACATAAGCTTTCTATGGGACATTCAGGATCCATGATTAAATTACAAAAATATAAGCAAACATTAAGTAAACATTAGTTTAGCTTTCATCCAGCAATATGTGTACGTTTAATTGTCAGCAGAAGTTTGTTGGCTTGCTACTTTAGTTTTAAGGCCACGTAATTTTGTATTCTGTTTTATCTCCTATAAAATGATATAAAATTTTTCTCTCAAGTCACACTGCAGTCCCGAGTCATTGGTGTGAAAGTCCAAGTCAAATCCAGAGTGTTTTACGACTTCTTAACTCAAATCCATAACTTTGCTTTCTGATAATATTCTAATTTATTGAGCTGAACAGAAATTGTTTCCCTCTTCAGGTGTTTAATATCCCATATGAACATTTGTTGTATTATTTCACTCCAAGAACATAAAGTCTATCTGAAGTGTTGCTGAAGAAACAGCATGACCTAACATATATGCCAATATTTTTATTGCCACAATGTCAGATGGCTGCAAAAGAAAGTGTAACTATTTCCCCAAGCGATGAACAATAGCTAAGAGAACATGTAAAGGTAAAGTTGATGAGGAGAAAAACGTCTACCTCCGCAGCAGGCATGCCCTCCGGGGGCCGACACTGCAGCAACACCTCCTGCTCCAGCCGCACTTCCCTCCCGAGGGGCTCCTGCTCGAAATTCTTCCTCAGGTCTACAGGGGGCGACAAACGTACTGTGACTGACACGCAGCCTTTCTTGGCGACTGTCTGCCACACAAACTCTCTCACATGCTATGCAAAGCCTTCGTCACTGAATCGCCTTTTTCACTCCATATCCTCATAAACATGCAATGTGTCAATCAAACTGCAGCATCTATTTCCATGGGGGGACAGCGCCGGGATGCTGCAGCCAATTTATTTGCATTTATGCTTAAACTGACACATACAACAGAAAGCAGAAAATCAGGAATGTCTCCTTTCTTTCTCAGTGTTTCACACAAGGACTGACAGCCTTGATACTGACATGCAATGCGAACGTAGGCGCGGTTGCTCTTGGTGGTGCCGGCTGAGCTCCAGGCCACACACTGGCACCAGTAGTCATCCAGACCGAACAGCTCCTCCACCTGGGTCCGCGACACGGAGATGTCCACTTCCCTCACCACCAGACCTGCGCAGAGAGGGCGGAGGGAGGGAAACCACTGAAGCAAATATTTCACAGTGCATGTAAATTATGCAGTGGCTGAATGCCAGAAGCAGTTAACGTGCACATTAAATCCTAAAGGACCTAATGGATTATATAGCTGAAAATGATGTTGGTAATTAAGTTTGATGTTTATCTCTGTATAATACAAGGTGACATTACTTTGTGTGTAGCTGTGTTTACAGTTCTCTGCGTTGTGCATACCTGTGAGCTGGTCCAGGCTCTCCCTGGTGACATGGTCGTTCTGATTGACCCACTCGCTGTTACATTTGAAGTAGATCTGGGTGGCCGGCGATGCCCGGCAGCGCAACTGGACCGGACGGTTCTTCACAATGAAGGCGTCTTCGGGTTCCAGCAGGAACTCCGGCAGCGGCTCTGCTGGAGCTGACGGGAAGGAGTCGGGCAGAACCTCGGCTTCGCTGTACTCGCTGCTCTCTGAGAAAGAAAAATAAAAAAAACACACATGCCAAGTGTCATTCAGTGCCAACATCCTGATCCTGAGTTATAAGAAATAGAAAAAAATTTAATAATAATAAAAAAAAACTCAGCAAATCTGGAGGCAGTAAATGTGCAGCAGCTTATCTGGTGAATCTCAATCCTACTACAGAGTGTTAGGTGTATTTTGGGAAGCCATTTAAGGTGTTGACAGTGTGCACCATAAGTGGTGACATTTTTGCTTCCTCATATCGACACCAATCTGTTCAAGGGAGGCCTCCTGCTTTGGTCTCCCTGGAAGAGTCCGCACTTCTCGGCTGAAGAGCAGAGCCGCTGACCTTTCACATATAGGTCCCGTTGATCTCACATTATCCCTTGACATTTCCGAGGTGACACATCACTCCAGGCAGCGCTGCCAAGACTCTTCTGGCGGCAAGGACAGAGATTTTCTGACCTCTTCTGCCAGACTTTTTCACCCTAATAAAGATGGGTAGATTCCACTTATTGATGGCTGCTGGGGTTCATCATAGGAGAGGTTAATGCACAATTCTGCTCACAAGTTTAAATACACCCATCTTTCTAAGGGACATTTAAACAAATTAGAGCTGCAGCTAATAATTATTGGCACATTTGCAGAATTTTTATTGTATGCAATATTAGGCCAGATGAAGCTGAAACTTTAGAGTTCTGGGTGGAAAATACTTACAAATACGGCTTTTCATCTAACATGCAAAGTGCAGTTTCTTTTACAGTTTTGTCCTTACTGCTCTTAGTGTGTTGTTCTCTCAGCAAATGGTATGTTTTAGAGACTTTAGCCTTTTATACTCCAGTTAATGATTATTCAATTACTTAATTAGTTGGCAATTATTTCAATAATTGATAAATTATGATTCATATGAAGAATTGCTTCAGCTCTAAAATAAATACAAGTCTGTGTGTGTTAGTATGGATGAGTGAAAATTCCCAAAGCTACAAACTAGATTTTTATTTAAAATAATTTCATCCTGAAAATAGCTGCATTTTCAGTATATAAAAACAAAATCAATATGACAGATTCAAGATGGGTCTATGTTAACTTCTGCCCTGCGCTGCAAACTAGTACACTTTTTATGAGTGTCTCAAAAGTTCAGTTTATCTAGTGGCTCTTTTTACATTTATTGAATAGTTTAATGTTGTCTTTCTTAGAGCTATTATCACCACTTTCCCTTTAGCCTAATCTAGGTTATAAATTTTAAATAGCGCTGACCTTCCAGCAGAAAACTTGCTTCAGCACATGAAAATGATCTGAATTCAATAAGCATTAAGTGGAAGACTGGCGCAGACTGACAGCATCAGCTCCAGACAGGAGGTTTCCAAAAACCTACGGGCATATTCATTCCACTCAGCCCATTTTCCTCCTCTATCGTAAATACACACATGCACACACACGCAGATGGAAATGAACACAAATAATAGCTCTGCCTCTCTTACACAGCAGTCTCACAGTTCCTAAATCTCATTTGCTACACTCTGTGGATAAAGAGGTGTGTGAGCAAACAGCCGATTTAAAACCAGGCAAATTTGCAGAGCTCAGTTTTCTGAAAGCATCAAGCCCAACCTGGTCACTTTGCTAACAGAGTACAAAAGAAACTACCCAGAAAGTAAGATGCCATCTTCAGCTATTGTGTGCCACTATTCCCATGAATAGATTCTTTCTGGCTGGGCTCTGAAAGGCTGAAGGAGAAGCTCCACAAAGCTTGGAGCTCCACTGCAGGATACAAGGAAGGTCAACGGCTTCTTCAGGCTTAAACCAGGATGAACCCATCATCCTGTTTCCGTCTCTGTCTTTGAAAACTCCGGCTCACATGTACTTCTTCCTCAGCCAACTCCTGAACTTACAGTTCACTTCTTACCTGTGAAAAGACGCCTTTCATCTGCAGTCAGCTTACAGTCACTTTCTGTCAGAAAGTACAAGGATGCCGGAGAAAGACAGATTATCTCCATCAAAAACACAAATATTTTCACACTTTCTGCCATTAAGTGATGTAAAATTGGGGATTATTACAAGAGATGCACTCAGAAATTGACAGGTTGATTTTGCGCCTGATCTACCAATTAGATTTGACAATCAGTGAAGATTTTACAACGACTGACATTGCAGACACTGCATGTGTCTGCAATGCAGTCATTGCATTCACAATCACACCCAATGGCAATTTAGAAACACCATTTCACCTATAGGAGGAAAATAGAGTACCCAGACAGTAACCACACATGAGCAAGGAGAACATATTAAACTCCATATTGTGGATATTCTTCAAATTAAAAACGCTTAGCTCCACAAAGCTTCACCCTGAAGCTTCAAACTCTCATCAAAAGCGTTGCTTCTCTTTCAAGATCGTTTTGTTTGGTAAATTTCTGCTCACCGCCAATCTGTTTTCACACTGGTAGCAGCACTGAAAATGGATGGAGATAAAAATGGCTCCGGAAATCTCTTCTGGAGTCTATAGCTGCCTCATTACAGAAGAACTACCAGAAACTATAAAATCTGTAACTGACTGGAATCAGAAATACTACAGTAATTTCTAGGGTGCAAGTCACTACTTTTTTCAAATTATATAACTAGTATACAGTTTTTTGAAAGGCTGGACTGCTGTGTAATGAAGAGGACTGCACAAGATCAAGAGCAAGACAGAAGGGACACTGAGAGCGACAACAAAAGAGAAACTGATAGTGTGTGTGAGACCAGGGAGGCCTGCCGAATATTATCGGAGCACACAAAAACCATCACTGCCCCTGACCCACATGAACACAACCACATCCTCAACACGCATCGTGTGTGTGGGTGCACCACCTCCGACCCACACAAATACAGTCCACATGTACGCCACACAGAAACATCATATCTGACCCACACAAAGACAAATACTCACAATGTGACCCAGGCACACACATACTTCTAATAGGCTTGTACAGCCTATTATTTACAAATTACAGTAAAAACCAAGAAGGAAAACAAGGCCCATGTATTTGAAGTGAACTCTCTTCCTGCTGGTTCCCAGACTCACGTCCTGCACTATTCCCTTTGGCAAATATTTTGATAAGATTGAATGGTTTCAAAGTCTATTTACTTATTTTTTTTGTTTTATATATATAGATTCCTGCAGTGGAAAAGTAAATAAAACTTATCTGATTTCTAAAACTAAAAATGTTTTCCACTTTCCACTTTAGGTAGTGCAATAGCTACTCATATGCACCTTGCAAGGTATTATAAGAAACACAACAAAGTTTTACATCTGCACAACACAAGAAGAATAGAAAACATGTTAGACGTTAGATCAGTGATTATGGTTTAGACTGACAGAAAGGCACGACTGTATGTGAAAATAACTGCATGTCAGAATGAGTCAGAGCACTCAACTGTTTGCACTTCGGGTTCCCTGAAAATAATCGGAAAGCTTTAAAGCTGAAAAGTGAATGATTTTCACTCAAAGAGAGTACTCAGGCAATTACATTTCAAGAATGTTGATGATTTCAGGACAGGCTGTGCAAATAACATCTCCCTCCCCATTCCTGATTGATTTGTACACAGTCCCACAACATATGGCAGGAGAATACAAATACTGTGTATCCTTATCACTGAAAGTTGTGCAATGCAGGGCACCAGAAGAAAATCAAAATGCATTAAGGTTTAGTAATTTGCAAAATTAATAATACATTTATACCCGTTTTGCACATCTAGAAACTGAAAGGTTTTGTCTAATTTTCATGGTAGAGCTACTTCTTTGTGATTTCCCTTTGTAAGAGTGAGTATTCAGCATATCAAATAATGTTATTAAACGTAATAGTGGTAGTCTTGTTCTGTATAAGTTCGTATTCTACTCATGATTTTCTATGTTCCCCTGGCAATTTCAACAATGGTATCAGGTGGAAATGTGTCAATGCTGGACCTTCATGATTACATCTAACAGAATATATTTGCACCATGCTTTAATTTGTACTTCAGTCCATCAAAGTCAGAAGTCTAAAGCAAAAACTCTTTAGATTTATAGTGGTTGGTGATTCAAATCAACAGACAACTCCGGAGTGACAAGGTACGGGTCCGATTTTGAGCTAGCTATTTCTAACTTTTGTAAAGTCTGCTGCCTATGAGCAACCTGCTAGGTGACCTATTTCGACAGATAAATTAGCTTCACTTGATCAAGTACAAACCTTGGCTATACTGGCAAAAGAACACTTGGGAAAACAATCGCAATTGTTCTGTTCAATACTCTCGTGCCTCGTGTCCGATGTCTGTCAAGGGATCTCACGTGATTAAGTGGCATATTTGCAAAGGGTCAAAACTTTGTGTTTACAATGATATTTTTGTGGTGGGACGTCATTATGAAGGGGGGGGGGGGGGGCCTGTCCCCTGTGTCCCCCCCAGGTTTTCCGCCTATGCCCACATCAGTCAAAAAGTGGCAGTTTTCTGTTCCTACTCTGGCCAGAGTCCGCCCTGCTGAATTAAACACAATCGAAACTGCAAGTAGGTGTGAATGCAAGTGAGCACAAACAACTTGGACAGTTAACACATCTCAACCCGATGCTTAACAATGCATGTGAACTGCAATCAGCGCCTCTCGTGATCCTCCCTTCTCTCTCCCTTCACTAAGCCGTCGCCTCCACTCTTTCAGACTCTGAAATCTTTGTCAATAACCAATTGTGTTGCCCCCCCAGCCCCTCACCCTCACTCCTTTTCTCTTTGTCCGGCTTTGATCGGTCCATGTTCAAACATCGGCTGAAAACACAGCCTGTCAGTCTTCAGGCATGACGGGCAGGAGAGGAAGAGACTAGATGGGAGGAGAGGTCTGCATGTTCCCACTCTTAGCAGTATGTGTGTATTTTCTGAGCCCTGCAGGAGTGCACAGTTTAATTAAAATAAGAACACTTTTGGATAACAGAGGTAGGAGACACAAACAGAAAAACAAGTTCTGTCTCAGTCGGCCCGACGTGTCTCACTGTAACATAACAGAGCCAGGAGTTTAAAGCAGAACCTGTGATTTCGAGCCAGCATACAAACATCCATCACAGCTCAGCAGCTGGCAATTTGTGCAAAACAGAGGAGCCTTAAAGACGCGAACTCCTCGCTGTGCAGCACAGCAAGTCTTTTATTACTCTAATGACAGACAGATAGACACCAAACACTGGCTTCTCGCTATTCTTCCTCTCAGAGAACAATCATGTGAACACGCACGCACACAGCCACGCTGGAGATGACAACCCATGCTTATGTGGCACCATTCTCACTCTATTTATGCATGCTAAATTCGACCGTAGGTGAGGCGGTCCCTTCCATTGTGCGGCCTGGTCCAGCTGGGAGACGGAAGGAAACATTAGGGATGGAGACAGAGTTGCCAGATCGGACTGACAGTTTCCATCCCAAACACAACGTAAAACCCACCCAACTCCAAAAAAAGGCAAAAATCTCATCCTCTAATGAAACACAAGTTTACAGTGCTAGATACAATCATATATATGTATATACACAATCTCATATATTCTCTACTTGTGACAATTCCCAACACTTTTGGTTGTCCTTTTGTATATTCTGACCAGATAAAATTAGGACTTGACTCTTTGAACACAATGAGACTTGAATGTTTTGTTTGAAATCATGACGTTACAATACTACTACAAAGTGACACCTGATTAATCGATCACTGATCGCTGACAATGCCACATTTGACAAATTACAGACATTACAGACAATAATAATAACATTTTGTGCTTTTTGACTGATTCAAAATAATTTTCATCTGAACACGTTCTAAAAAAATCGCAAAATATTGTGAAAAGCAGCCCAAATTCTGACAACCCACCCAAAGCTGCTTTTTCCCGTGTTCAAAAGCAACCCAATTGGGTGAAAGCCGCCCAATCTGGCAGCTCTGGATGGAGATGGGAGGGAATGTGGGAAAAGGTGACAGGCTGGCAAGACGAGAGGCGCTGACCAGAGACGGGTCAAAGAGGAGAGACATACAGCGGCGGATCGCTACAGCATCTGGCAGGGCGAATGAATCATGTCTGTCCCCGTCTCCCGTCTGACTGAAACGCTCCCTGTTCTTGTCTCTTTGTCTTTCTCCACCCTTTACCTCTCATTCTCACACACACAGACACACACACACGGATGACTGTAATTTTCGTACCCCCAGTGCCTCTAGCCAGAGTGGAGACTAAAGCATCTGTACTTTATCATTACCTTTACAGAGTTAGTCATTACTGTCCCCTCCAGTGCCCTCACTATCCCAACACTGCACTCTGAAGAGGAAGAAGAGGAGGAAGAGGGGGTGGGGGGCACGCAGGAGAGAATAAAGCAGGAAGAGGAATACTTTGAAGCAGCCAAAGAACTGAGACGCACCATGAAAGACACGAGGTCAAGCTGTATTTGGCAGGATCAGAAGATTTTTTTCCTTTTTTTCTTCCTTTAAGTATCCTATGAGGTCAAAAAGAAACAAACAACAGCATCCCACCCCCCTCCTTCTGCCTGTGACTCTGGAGTGCTCTTCTTTTTGCCCTCCCTTGACACCAGTCCTCCTTCCCTCCAGCCTGCTGGATTCAAAGCTGCAAAGTCTAGTAGACTTCAAATGGTATTCTATGACCTTATCTGAAAACACACAGAGATTTGCAGTGCCTTACAAAAGTATTTGCATTGGACAAGTCGCCAGTCCATCACACAAACAAATAGAACAAACAAGGATGGATCTTCTTGTGCAGCCAGACCAGTTTGATATTAAGTTGTTTCCAGAGCACCATGAATGACTGTCCAAGTAACAATGGATCCAGAACCTCCATTGATAGCCTTGAATGTGTGTTTAGAACTGCTTTTCTCTCCAGTTTCTTCCAGGTTTTCTTTTATGATTTTCATGTCTTCATTCCCTCCTCAGTATATTATTAAGTAGAGACCTGGAGTGAATCATTTATGCAGGTGTACTGAAACGGAAACATTTAAAAAATAAGGAATAGTAGCTTGTAATGACTGGAGTCAGTCTCAGGACCTACCAGTCCTTTTCCATCTTATAGATCTCTTGACCAAACCCTAACCTTAAACACAGACTACCTTGATAAGTCGTTGCCTTCTAAACTGTTATAATGTTATTCTCTCATCAAAAACATACCTGATTTGATTCTTTCATGCAAGTTTAAGTAGTCCTTGAATCTCCTTCGGCAGCCATATGGGGTACCTAAATACTTTCACCTACACAAAGCTCCTCTTTGGAGCTGCAGCCTCCAGCTGAGCTACTGCCTCACAGAGCAGTAGCAATTAGCAAACACCTGGTGGAATTGTGAGTCTGCTGAGCCTGTCATAGGAACTTCTTCTTAGTCAAACGTTTCTAAGAATGGCTGTAAACGGCTTATTGGAGGAGCATTCCAGTTATGATGTGCTAAAGGCAGAGTCTCAGATAGAGATGGATGTTCTTAAGGGAGGAGTATTATGTGAAACTGACTTGTTGAGCTTTTTATGTTGGTATTATGTTACTCCCTCATCAAAAGTATACATAGTGTTACTGTGATGCATATTTGAGAAATCTTTTAATTTCCTGTGGCAACAATTCAGCTGTGCAAAACGGCTGTTTGGACCTACGGCCTCCTCCTCGGACAAAGCTCCTTCTCAGATTGCAGTTTACAAGTTTACAAGTTTTCACATCACAGAGGACCCCTACACCGGCGACTCCCCAACTCAGCTCCTTTAGACTAGTCAGGAAAAGTTAGAAAACACCTGGTGCAACTATGAGTCTGCTGAGTTCATTGTGTGAGCAACTTCTCAGTGCAACACAGGTAAAAATGTTGCTAAAGGCTTAATAAAGGAGCGGTGAAAGCAGTGTTTCAGAAAGATCAAGAGTTTCTTAAAGAGACAGAGGTCCAATTTCAAGATGTCTAATTACAAAGTAAAATTTATTTTAAGCCATATTTGTTATATACAGCGTTTTTATGTCATCTGAAGGTAACTCAGTCACTTGATTGTGCTATAAAATGGCACTATGTGCCTGGAAAATACATAAAACAGCCTCTTTGTCATTCTAAGCAAAGGAGACAAGTTTTCCTTTGCATAAGTGCCATTTGGAAATAAAACCATGGATGACATTGAAAAGGTTCCAGGCTTTGGGATCTTAACAGACTTTGGGTTTCACCGGGTTACAAAAGGATCATAGCAGCAGCATCAGCTGCTGATCAAACCCAGAGATTGTGGGTTGTTTGATAGAAAATGATTTAGAGTGGAGTCAAGAGTCTGCCTTCCCTGAGTTGAGTCACCCAACAGTATGATGCCGTCACTGCTATGCTTCAACACATATATTTTTGCACATTGGCTGAAAAGTCACATTTTAGTCTCACCTTCTTTCCCAAATCTCCTGCATGACATCTTGCATCTCTTCCCTAAAAGCTGCAATTATGCAATGCACAATAAATCATCCTACCTGAGCTAATGCTCTCTGAAGACCCTCCAGAGTTAGTAAGAGGGGATTCTGTTTGCCACTTCCATGAGGCAGCTGGTTGCACATTACGGTAACTGTTTATCCTAACTATTGAATAATACGCGTATCTGTAACAATGTGTTTGTTTGCCATCTAAAACTGTAATAAATATTTTGAAGTTCCAACATGACAAAATGTTTTTGCTAGGCACTATTAGGTGGAAGTGTGGCCCACAGCTACTGGAGGAAACACAAATGCCCGGATGAGACCATTAGGAACAAACAGATTTTAAAGGCAGCCATATTATAAAAACGCTTCCGGTGACAGACGCCAATTAATACAGTGATCAGCAGCCATTATGTAACATCGATTGGCTGAGCATATACATCATCCTCATCCAATCTACCTCATTACCGTCTCTCTTGCGAGGACGCCCCGGGGTGCAAGTTTCACACACCGAGTCTGGTCGAAAGAGACAGAGATGGATGAAGGGAGGCAGTCTCTCCTTGCCTGCCTTAAAGGACAATTATGCTGAATGATTGATATTCACACTGACCTCATCTTCATCAGCCTGAAAGAAACTCAGGGCTGCAGGAGAGAGGAGAAACCAGCAGGAGAAAAGATGAAGAGAGGAACACGTGAGGACGGGTGGGGGGAGGGATGAGCGTTGAGGTTTGAGAGAAGTTTTGATGGAAATAACTGTATTTTTCCGGGGGTGGACAGCTTCAGAGTGCATATGCATGTTGGCATCGGGTGACAGGAGTGAGGGTTGATTCGACATCACTTCCACCTCAACAAAGACAGGACGATCATGAGGAGTCATGCAGTTTGTGAATCAACACGATTTAAAGCAGCCCTTTTCAGGCTCAGGCGGGGGGCTGAATTGGTCATTTTTTAAATGGGGAAAGTCATTAATTCAGTCAGTGAGTGACAGAAATGCCATTACTTTTATTCCATCAAGAGGCGACAGGAGGCGGGAAGAAGAGGGTAACTTCCTGCTATGATGAACACAAATTGAACCTCTTCAGATTCTCTCAGGAAAGCTTCCACATGTTAGCCCTGAGAGCTCTGCTTCTGCACCAAGACGCTCGCTAGAGGTGGCTCCACATGGCTCTGCAGACAGCTTCTTTATACTCTGCATGAACACTCTCTAACGAAGAGATTTCTCACCTCGACAGGCACATAGTTTACTTTTCTCATCCTCAATGATTGATACTGCTTCCTATATAATTTTAAAGCAACTAAAATGTGCTTTTCACCCGGTACAAAACGAGCAGGTTATGTTTTTCAAATAAAGGCAATATTTGTGCATAAAACTGAAATATTTCAACAAATATTTAAGATATGTAAGACTTAAATATTTGGTGAAATATTAGGTTTCACCAAATATGAAGGATGCTTACCATATGCATTCTCCAAATGGTAAGCCCAATATAAATGCAAAGACAGTTTAACAATGTGGACACCCCTGTTTTACAAAATGCTGGCCTTTTCTTTTCTCTTTTAGATGTAGCTCTCTAAAATTAAAGAGGAATATCAAAGCTGATCCTGAATTGTTCCTGCACACTCAGTAATGCATGCACATGCAGGAACATTGATTCTACAATGGCCTCCCTTTAGATCTCAGCATGCAAAGCAGGAGGTGGAGAATGTGAGAGAAAAAGTAGTAAAAATAAAAGTGAATACTCTGTTCTCTCTTATTTGTGTAAGTAGAGGTTACATAAACTAAAACCTTTATATTACAGCAGAATTAACCTGATGGGGGCTCTGGAAGGGACTGTAACTAGTGTAGTTTGTTGGGAAATGCCAGACATATTTTAATATACATAAGCTAGAAAAATATGGAAATCTAAGCATCTTTATTTGGAAAATCCAATTGATATAATCTAAGCCAATGTTGTCAATTTGATTACAAAATACTCTTTTTTTTGTAATAAAATGGATCTGCAAACTATTAGAGGCTATAACCATTGCAATGGTTTGTTTTCCCAATGAAAATATTTAGAATTTTAAATTTTCTAGGTCTAAAATATTTTTCTGTGCATTTTTGGGAACAAAAGAACAGAAGAGTTGGAACATTTTTGGTTCGAAAATGGTTACATTATAAGTTTTCAAATATTTCTGATGATGTCTGCTATTTAATATGTTGTTGGATATCACTGTGTTGGAGTGACACTATTTCTCTAATCCCTCTCCCATCCCTTACTACTGTGCACTGCTGGTCAGCTGGCTTAAAGGCTCATACAGGTTTGACTATTTCCTAATTGAGAACAACCTAAAGGTCTGTTTTCAAAATTTTTGCTTAAAGTATAAATCAAAATAACACATACACAATATATAACTGTAATAATCAATGTTGTGAAAGTTTTGTAAAAATGGAAGTCAATGTTGTTTTCTGTTTTTAACAAAAGTAAAACAATTATGTTTTTTCTTTAAAAACAAGTATTTTTAGACATGGTTGTCATGTTCCTGCTAAGTAGCCAATCAGAAGAAGCTTCGACAATCAAGAGGAGAGCTTTAAATAAATAGGAAAATAGAGCCAAGAGGCAGATTGTGGCCATAAAGAAAGTTTAAAACTAATTAAAAATAAAGGAATATTTACTCACAAGTGACTCATTGTACCTTAGATAATTTAAATCTTTTGCTTTAACATTAAAGTCTGCAATCTGCTCCATAAGCACTCCCACATCCACTGCTTAATTAAACAATTTGCCAGAAACTACACCAGGTGTTGCTGTTCAATTAAAAGCTACAGTGTTACTTTTTTTTTTGGTGCATTCCTGCAAACGACTGTGAAGCTAAACATTTCCAGAGGTTGCAGTCATTGCCAGTACCCTACATTGATTATGCTCAGACAGAAAGAGGTAAGCGACCAAGGGCTGGAAAGCAGATTGGCAGAGGGGAGAAGGCCAAGCAGGTGACGGAGATGCACAGTGACAGAAATGCTTCGCTTGTCCATCCAACATGTCTGGGTGGTATGAGGAGAGAGCCTGGGGATGGGTTAACGACACACACACACACACATGCCTCCACGCAAACACGCACACGCGCACGCAACAATTGCAGAGGCTTGCAAGTCCTCATTTGCAGACCTGCTTGTAAATAGACTGTAATCCCACGCTCATAGCTGCAAGGTGTGTTGCTCCAGAAGCCTCTAATTGTACATGAAGTGTGACCTGCCCTTTTTCAAAAAGAGCTCCTCTACTCTGATTTTTTCCCACAGTGACATAATAACGCTTAATCAGCCACGTTGGAGGGGAACGCCATGTGGGATCCCACCAACACACATGTAAACATGTTATCCACCCTCATGGTTACAGAAGCCAAATAAGAGACAATTAAAGAGAGGAGTGAGTGGTATTTTTCTCTGATAACTGGGCGAATGCTGCAGCATTCTGTTTGTTTCACAAAATATGCACTGCTATAAAAAAAAATAAATCTCAGGTTACTTCAGTTTTTTTCACTTGAATATATCAGATTATCAAAAAAACTTGCAAGATTGCATGATTATACAAAAAGTAGTTTTCAAATCATTATTTCATTTATCAAAGAGAAAAAGAGTTATTCAGACCAACATTGTGAAAAATGTGAACATCTTCCTCATTAAACTATGAATTTACTATTATTAATAACATTAAACACATCCAGGCCTGGTTTCTGCCAAACCTGTAGAATAAAAAAAATAAATCTTATTTAGAAACTGCATAAAGAAGACCCAAATGTCTCAAAAAAGTAAAAATCATGTCCGATCTAAAGTAAGATTGAGTTGTTGACCAATTGACTAATCCTCAAGAGACTGTAAAAAGAGATAGAAGACTGGGTAAACGTTCAAAAATGGCAGAAGTATGGAGCCAAAACTACTGAAATATTGTTCAGAAAATGAAAGTAAAACAGCTTTCTATTGATCTTCACAACGTTAGGGAGAATATTCTATTACCTACATTTTTCTGAAGGTGTGGGTTGCACCTTCAGTTGCACAACCAGTTATTAGGTTCACGAAACAATTTACTTCTTCACATAGAGCCAAGTTCGTTTGGGTAGTTTTCTTCCTCAACAGATGAAATGATAATTTAAAAAACTGCATTTCATATTTGCTCAGATTTTATTTGTCTGATATCAAATATGATAATTGCAATAATTTGACATTGTGAAAATTATTAAATTATATTGAATAATCCAAATATTAAAGCTGAAGCAGACATGTCCCTGTTTTTAAGAAGCAAAAGAAGAAAGATGACATATTATTTTCACATCATATACCTCTATGGACTGAGGGTGTGTGTGTGTGTGTGAGAGAGAGAGAGAAACTATGGATTATTCTTACTCAGAGTAAATTCAGCAGACAGTCTCCTCCAAGTAAAATGCTGCTTTTAAGAGTGTGGGTGAATGTGACTGTGGGTGCTCTAAGACGATTTGTGCTTTTTCTCTATATAGCTGCAACTCCACTGCTGAATTTGAATAGAAAGAGAGATAGAGAAAGAAAGAGAGGCTGAAAGTGGGCACTGTCGCAACTAGGGGGCGCCACCCCCCATGGAGCTCATTAATCACTGCCCATCAAAAAGCGGCCCTGTGCTGTTTGTGTGAGCCCTGACGGCCACCTATGGCATGGGAACACGGGTGTGCAGCAGAAGTACTATCAATCACTATCAGAAGTGGAGGCTAGGAGAACAAGAAAAGAAAGGGTGAGGGTGAAGAGGGGGATGAAGAGCCGGAAGAGTGGGTGAGACAATGATGTTTTGCTATTATCCTCTCTAAATTACAGACCAATGTCATGACTATTATACAGGGAGGTCAAACTCGATGCTGCACAATGCGACTGCTTCCCTTCCGGGGTGAGTCTTTGCGTTGAGACGCCGTAGCTCCAATGCTGCAAATCCAGTCCATGGTGGCCAGTTACCATGGTGGGAGTCCACAAGGAGGCGGCACCTCAAGAGGCCTGTAGACTACACAAATGTGATGTAAACACTGCAGCTGCACTGCAGTCCATTTTGTTTAAATCTGTCCTTCCCTGTTGCTGACTGTCTATAAGCACAAACAGCGAATAGGTGAGCAGTGGAGTGGGATGAGTGTTTGGGAGCCAGGGTTGTTTAAATGACCGTAATTACATGAGAAGATGAGCTGCATTCCTTCCTGAGGGCAGGCTGATTACAGGCCTCTTCTCTTAGGGCCCCTGTAATTACACACCCTATCCTGGCTACCCTCCCCAACTCAGCGGCTCACCCTCCACCCCACGGTATTTGCATGGGTGAGGCTACAGCCCCCACCCCTCACTGCCATGTGTCCTCTGATCCACCTTTCTTTAACTTCTGCAACACTCTGCTTCCACCTCCTTTTACATCTTTCATGCCGGCCGCTTTGATTTTCTTCTAAAAATTTATTTATTTAAGATTTCTTGGAGTTAAAATGAATTGCATAATCAAAATATTAAAGCTGAAGCAGACATGTCTCTGTTGGAATAAGGTGGAGGCTAGTGCTAAATGCTAATCAGCGTAATGACCAGCTCTCGACAAGAGACAGCTCCTGCCCTAAGGCTAAGTCACGGCTCCTTCTCACCAAGTTTTAGTCTCTTTCACGCTCAAAGTACATGTGGGTGTGTTTAGATGACACCTTCAAATAAGCAGGTTCATGAATGTCGTTAATTTTAATGACGAACTGCATTTTTCAACACTATTGTAAGAGATTAGCAAATGAACGGGAAATAAACAGCTTGAAAAAACCAGTAAGTTCCCAGCAGTCGGTAAGCTGGAGGCACAGACAGCTATGCTTCACGCACAAACCCAAATCTGAAGGCAACAAAACTTTCCCATTAAAAAAAAGGACAGAATTCATGTTGGAGACGCCGTCTTTAGGCAGCTTAGCATTATGTTGTGTTCAGTCAGTAGGCGTGAACTATGATTGTGAGAGGAAGGCCTAATGCATCACAACATATGTGTTTTTTATTATACGATATGACAACCCAGCTGCCCCAGGAGACAGAGGAAGACGGCTGAATCAAACTTCCTGTACAAATCACATCAGACACCCAAGCAGGTGATAATGAAAGCGGAGGAGAGCGTTAGAGGGGGGCTTATGGAGCTGCAGAGTGGGAGAGAGATAACTAAAACATCACAGGGAGAAGACGGATGGATTAAATATGAAAAGTCTTGATCTCTTCGAGCATTATGTAGACGGAGAGCAGAAGGGAGGGAGACGGAAATAGAGCCAGTCGAGGAGAGACGCTCAGGGAAAGAAGAAGGACACGAAAATGGAAGTGATGGTGAATGTATCCCAGTGAAAGTTAGGGAATGATGGAGAGGAGGACGGAGATTAACAGTGAAGATGTGGGTGTGCATCCATGCAGGAGGGAAGGAAGGAGAGTAGTTACAAAGAAAGGAGGGTAGGAGGAGATGTAGAAACCCTCCTGAGGTGCAGATTGAGTGTAACTCTTGAATGGTGAGCATAAATACGTGAGCAGTGGGCACTGGCCACGCTTAGAGACGCCAGCTGCCATAATGTGTTGTGACAGGAGCTGATTCTTGTGACTAACTGCTTTGGCAGCGGAGCTCCTCTGTCATGCTAATGAACAGATGAGGAGATGAGCCGGATTGACAGCGGATCGACGGGCAGCGCTGGTGACCTCTTCCCACACACACACACACAAGCAGAGGGTTGGACGGCCTGCACAAACCCACGAGCAGACCTCACTGTCATAAATGTGCACTGCACACTAAACACTGACGTCTCCATTCCTGCTCATTTCCAAGCAAGTGTGACAGAGGTGACAGCCCATGGACAAACGGAGAACAAAAACAAAGCATGATCAAAGCCCACACAAACACAGCAGGGTTGGCGTCACTCTGTTGCTTCATTGCGTCCCCCTTGCATCAGAGAGCTCCCCAGATATGCAGTAGACAACAACCGAGAGGCTGCAGGATGGCCTCAGTGTTTGTGAGCGTGTGAAAAATTGGTAATAATACTGGGAAATGCCTCATATCCAAAATATTATGAAAGAGCATTACTATTCTGCAAGCAGCTGCAATAAAGAAGTTTAGAGAATGTGTTTGGGATTGGGATGAAATTATAGTGACAAATTGTCTAGTGAGTGGAATTGGACAATTTTCAGCTTTGCTGAAAAATTCAGTGTTTTTCTGATCAGTGAATGAACCATAACTGAGAATTACCAGGTGATGCTCACCTTAACACTCTTCAGAGTGGAAGTTGTCACAGAGGGTCAAAGATGTCCTTTGCTTCAGGCAGTTAATCTTCTTCATTGTACCAGAAACACCCCAGTTATTTGATTTTCCAAATTTAGATTTCTAAGACATGGTGTATGGTGGAAATACTGAAAGCTTTCCTGAAAACTCAGAGGTCAGGTGAGAATCTTTAGTCTTTTAGTTGATAACTGAGACAGTTTATTCATTTTGTTGTAAAATAGTAAAGCACCATTCATCTCTGGTAATATAAATAATACATAATCTCTCACTGAAGAAGAGCAAGAAACAAATATTTCAAACAGTTTGAATTATATATCTGAAAGAGAAATCGGAATAGGTTGAAATCACTATTAGCAGCTCAAAGCTTTTCCAAAACTGAAGATAAAAAAACAGCCTAAAATCTCCAAGGTGAAGGCATAAAATTGCTGCTTACATCAATAATAGAAGCTTTGAAGTACATTTAGGCAAAAGTCTACTTTTCAAGAAGATTAAAATAAAATGAAAACGTCTGAGATAGAAATAGATGAGGAATGGAAGCAAAGAGACAGGCAGACAAGGATGAGTAAAGATTAGGGCACTAATAGCTTGAAAATCCACGTTGGAGAAGATAGATGACGAGATGTGATGTGGCGATGGCACTGGAGGACAAATGGGGAGGCAGCAGTTAGAGGTGAGATTCAATCTCCCTACTCTGCAGAATGTCAGGGTTCTGCAGGCAAGAGAAGCGCTGTGCAGAGGCTAATGGCTGTTTTATCCTTCTCATCTTTTTCTTTCCTTCCCCTTATTCCTCGTCATCATTTGTTCAAAATAAATTTCCTCCTCCCTATGCTTAGCTCGTATTAACTGAGCTGATGAACAGAAGAAAGAGACAGGATTTTAAACCAAACTTATAACTTTAATGAACAAAATACTGTCAGTTTTTAATTTGGATTCATTAATGCCACTGGACATGGGCCAGTATGAGCTTCCCAATGAGTTACCTTTATATTTAAAGAGTAACTCATATATATATATATATATATATATATATATATATATATATGTATATATGAGTTACCTTTAAATATAAAGGTAACTCATTGAAAACTCATATATATATATATATATATATATATATATATATATATATATATATATATATATATATATATATATATATATATATATATAGATGTATTTTTCTGGCATACAATTAAAAGGATCTTAAAACAATATAAACCAAATTGTTGCAGTTCTGATAGTGCAACTGTTTCCATTTTGATGTACTTTGATTTCGGAAACATTCTGATGTTAACCTGTCTTAATGACTTTTTAAAATTCAATCATAATTTTCTGTTTTTCAGTTTAAAAAACAACAACAGCAACCAAAAAAATCCAACATCTAAACCTAGACAAAGACGAAAATGTCTCGCTCAGCAGCAAGAGGGAAATAAAAGAGGAAAGGAAAATGAAATGTCGGTGAACATCTGCAACAAAAAGCACAATTCATTTTGGCAGAGTATTACTTTTGGTCAGACCAAACTTTTCCCCATCCTTCAATCTCCATAACGCAGTATGAAACCGAGAAGACTGCGGCAAGCAGAACAAAACAGGAACATCTCGGCAACCTGTGCGCATCTCCGCTCCTCTCAACAAATCTAAATCTTGTTATGTTTCAGGTCAAAATATTGCTTCTTTTCCCCAGTGTGATGAGTCAGCAGTCAAGCATCAATCATTCATGAGCCTCCGATTCCTGTCTTATGTCAAAGTTTTTTTGCGGTTCTCCGCTGCAAGCACATGGTTGTCTCCTTGACCTGAAGGAGAGGACAGAAAGCGGCTCGGACAGGAAAAAGAGGGCATCACAAAGCCTGGAGGGGGGCCGGACCAGAATACGTCTCTGGTCTGGCAGGATTGGCGGTGATGGCCAGAGCTGATGATGATGAGAGCATGACAAAAGTCCCTTTGGCGTGAAAGAATAAAGGAAGGGGTTGCAAATGTGAGAGAAAATGTACTTGTGTCTGTGTGTATGATCTAAAAGAAGGAGAAGCAGAAGGATGGACAGAGAGACACCCGTCAGACGCCCAGGGCCAACACTGACGGATGGTGACTCTGCGTGGATAAAGTGTGTGACGCCATGACAATAATGATGAGAGACTTCACAAGCCCTCTGTCTTCTTCTTCTTCAGTCTGCCTCCCCCTCTGCTGCCCCCTACATCTACGTAACCTTGATCCATCCACTGTGTCCTTTTCATGGCCCTAGTCAAATGAATTTGACAAGGTAAGTCATTCTTCAAAATGTTGAATATTTAATAAAAGATCAGTTTGAATATACTGCCAGGTCCATGCATCAAAATATTAGAAAAGAGGCATGTTTACATCTTTGTTTGGAAGATACACATCAGCAAAGCCTCTCTAGAATAAAGCGTCCTTTAGTGTAACAAATATTGAGGGCATCACAAAGACTACTTTACATTATGACCTAATTAAAAAGTTCACTTCAAATCTGGTTCATAAAAAGCAATAATGTGCTGAATCAGCTTTACATTTTATAGCTCTGTAGGGATCTGCAAACTGACAAGAAAGACACTGAAGGTGAAATGTTTCCTGATTCGTGTTTGATGTACCGTCTAAGTCCTTTATAAGCTCTGATCAGCAAGCAGATCTGTTATGCACCTGAAGGATTGCAGCACACATTATTAATTCAAACAGTGGATGTCCACTGACATCTTTTAACTGCTATTTGATGTTGTCTATCCCTGGTCCATGTTCAGCTGAAAAAATACGTAGGAAGTTAGACTTTTTAACCCAAAATTAGACTCCACAAACATTTTTCAAGTCAGGCTTGGTTAGCTCTTTAAAGCAACCCTTTAATAAAAACTTTTCAACCATATTTGGATATGAATAGATATTTATTTGACTTTTTTTCTTAGCTTTGTGCTCAGAAAAAAGTGTTTTCTGTCTCTCAGAAGGAAATCCAGGGAGATGTTATTTTTATTTTCATCAAAAATAAAATGATTCCGTCTTATGTGCCAGTTTTTTTGCTAGGATTACACATTAACCAGAGGTGAACTGATATTATATACTAACTAATGACAAAAAACTCAAAAATCAAGCCTTTTTCTTATCTCTGAATGCACCATAATAAATACGACCAGACCACAACACTTCGGTGTGGATGGTGTTACCGAGGGCAGAAGACTCAAAGTTATCTACTTTAGTATGAGTGATGATGAAGTCAAATGTGAAATGTGAAAAGCTTTTTCAAAGCAAACATTGCAGTTAAATCAGACAGTAAGATGGCAAGAGAGAGTGAGACTTAAACAGAAACAGGAAGGCTCACCATTAATAGCTGTCTCTCATGAAACATGGTAGACTTGCAAATGTTTGGAGTCCTTTGAAACTAAGTACTGTAGGTTAGACACAGGTTTCTGTTTTTGTGATGCTTGGAATGTTAATCTGTACAAGATGCTACATGCAACTCATAAAGTAACCTTTGAAATAGTTTTGCCTTTGAAAATGAAATTACAGTGAAACCCAGCATTGTGTTGCTACCACTGCTGCAAATGTAAACAGTTAATTACCATTCAAGGCTGCAAAGCTTGAATGGGAAAATATTTTAGTGCATCTCTCATTTACACAATCCAGGATTGACAACAATAACATTGAAAAATAAAGTTTTATTCAGGTGCCACAAGGCGATTTTTCTCAATTAGTTAACTCTTTGTCAGTCGTGAAATTTCATTTAGTATTTCCAATATTTGTAGAGTTTTAGATGTGGCCCATATCGCTCACTACACAAGGCTGCCAGGCCAGAGCCACTTTCTTCTCTTTGTTAACTTTCTTCAAAAAAAAAAAAAAAAAAAAGTCAACAAAAAACAAAACAGAATCTGACAGGCTTGATTAAAAAAATGTCCTATTGCTCATTTACATATCCAGTCAGTTTGGAATACGGTATATTATGTGCTGTTTTGTGCAGAGTGTAAACACTGTAAAACAAATGCAGTCTGGTGTGGGTGCTAATGATGCTGATTTTTAGGGAGCGTAAAAGAAAGGGCTTTCAATCTAAGAAACACCATAATCTTAAATAACAGTGCTAACAAAGACCGTCAGTGACTTCATTTACAGACTGACAAAGAGTTTTTTTTTCCCCTTCTGTCTAAAGAGTTGTTTTTTTTCAAATCGACATACTGTTCAAAAGAAAAAGGTAAAAAGGCTTAGAACCAAAAAGAAAAAAGAGGAAACTAACGGCTAAAAATCTCATAATCACCCTTGCTTTGAAGTAGAAGACAAATATAGAATCAAATTCAATATTTTCATCATTTTGCATTAATCTTTTCTAATGGAACAAAGTGTGTTATTCTGTAAAACATCAATATATAGCTGAATTTTGTTATGTTTTTATAGAGTTCGACTTTAATTGCTACTCTAAGTGTGCACTCAGTCCTTTCCCATATTATCATTGCTGAATCTGGACATCAATTTGTTGCCAGGTAATATAGTTAATCGTACAATGTTAAAGCAGGTGCTTTCTTTTAAAAATTGCACAATTTTTACATGTTATGTTTTGCTCTTTCTGTCATTTTTAAGGACTGCTGGATTCAGATGCTCATAACAAGGTTTCTCTGCTTCAAAACAATAAAGATAAGGTTGAACTACAGGAACTACAGGCTGTACTTCTCCAGAGCCGCAGCTGAGGCTCAGCTCAGGCTACAGAGGTGATCAGTTTTTTTTAAAAAATTACATAAAGAAGCTTTTCTGCTAAAATACAGCTGATGTTAACATTTATCCATGATCTAGACCCAGTTCTAGTCATGATCAGTGAAGGGATGGTGGTTATCTCCAGTGGCCAAAACAGAGATTTGAACCCAGGACCTTCTTCCTGTTACATCTATGCAACATTGCGTTCAAAAATGCAGAAAGTGTAATGTATTCTGCAGACGTTTCATAAGGTTTCATGAAAAATTTCGTTCTGAACATTGAGAGACAGTCTCTGGGATTTATCTAACATAAGAAATAATCTCAACCATGCACTCCAACTGAAGCTAAGCTTACCTGGGAATTATACACCATGGAGTAATTGCTTCTGTTTATATTCAGATGTTAAAAAGAGTTTAAAGGGATTGACCTAAAAACAGTATTTGAGATATTTAGGAGTTCATGCACAGACCTTGGACCTCTGCCAGAGGTGAGCCGGGGCACATGTCCACGGTTTGTGCGGACAGCAGGGCATTATCTCTGTCCCAGATCTGAATACCCATGGCTCACTGAACCTCTCACAGACCAAAGACTGCCCAGAGTCAAGACTTGTCCATTTCCACTGGCTCCCAGCAGCGCTGTCATGTTTACACCGTGTATAGTCTGACCTGTGCACTTGTGTATGTTTTCAGTGTGGTCCTCTGATTGTACACTCGGCCTGGCCTTTTCACTCCTCTTCCCCCTCTCTCTTCCCCTTCGCCCAGCTAAAGCCAAGGCAGCAGTGCTGGTTAAGAGCTTTGTGTATCCCATTAGGATGATGAAGAGCCCTTTCATCAGTCCGCTCCCTCCGGCCCGGCGCTGACAGGAGCTTTACCTCGACAAGCCTCTCAAACACACGGCTCGACGTGAGACAGCACCCAGCGAAGAGGTCCGCAGGCGGCTCTGATAAACAATCACAGCTGCCCACACAAACAATCACACAGAAACACACACACTCACACGCACTCAGGGTCGAGAAAAAGGTTAAAACAGGAACATTTTCCTGTCGACTTTTCATCCTCAACTTTCTATTCAACTCCAACCGCTGAGGCTCATGTATGAGAAAAAGCGGCAGGATGAGGCACTAATTCACTCATTCTGACTGAACTCGGATCTATTTTTAATCACAACTGGAGGAGTAATAGCCCACCGTCCAGGCTGAGCTAAGTCCAGATGGGCAAAGTCTTTTTTCAAGAGTCCGGGTGCAGGAACAAGAAGATGGAAGGTAAGGATAGAAGAATGTGAAAAGATCCAAGAACAGAGACTCTGACAGCGATTGATGGATACAGAAGTGTAGACAGACGAGCCATAGCAGCCAAGATGACCTGGATTCTTCAGAGCAGTATTGATTACTTAGGGATGAAAAGCTGAAGAAAAATCCCTGCTTATAGACAAGATAAAGGAGCTCAAAGACGCACAAATCAAAGTATTATAGGTGTTTCGCCTTGAAGCAAAATAAGTAGCATGAAAACACTATCAAAAAACAAAAAACAGTTAATGTTACAGCAGACTAAATGAGCAATATGATCTTTAGGAAACAATATATATATATATATATATATATATATATATATATATATATATATATATATATATATATATATATATATATATATATATATATATATATATATATATATATATATATATGTAACCTATATGCAGGTTTAAAACTACAGGAATCCAGTCCTGTTCAGTGTATTCACAGGCACAACACAGAGGCCAATCTCTCCCTGCCGTAGTCTGGATTATTGAAGTTCGCCAGATTAACTCTCTATAATCGTTTCTGAGACCTTTGACCTTAAAACTGATGCTGCCCAGAGACTTGCCAATAAGGACGCACAAAAAATGAAAGGCAGGTAGTGAATAAACTCCTGGCTTGGATTCACATAAATAAGCATTTTTACTATATCTGAAATATAGCTGGAATTATGATAGAAGGATCTAAATGACTCAAGCATTTAGCATCATTTATTGGTGTTAAACAAGGCTGACTTTTTAAAAAAATGTCAGAAGAATTATTTATGACATTATAATGTTCCTGGAAAATAAATTTTGACCACAAAACAACCTAAGCTTCTTTGGAAGGCTGATGGTAGCAAATATAAATCTAGTGACTTTCTTTTTTATAGCAGGGCTCTGTGAGATAAATTTGGGAACCCAGAGTCCTTCTTGATGTTCTTCATTATTTTACCAATTTGCCTCTTTGTTTTTTTGCCAATGGATGGACTGATGTCCAGTGAATGAACATCATTCATTTTCCTTCATATTAGTTGGCTGAACCCCCAACAGTGGAGATAAGGAAGACCATAGATGTTACTGTGAGGTTTCCATTGCATATTATCGTATATTTGATGTTTGAACTACTAAAATGGGCAATTATAAGCGTTCTTCAAGGCGGTTTCAAGTATTTGTAGATTTGAGGGCAGCTAACAGGAGCCGTCTGTATAGGAAAATGCTTTTTACATGGGGGTTCACCTACTTTTATTATATTCCTTTAGTGTAACTTAATGTATTCTATAACCGAAAATCGAAAGAATCAGTTTAAATTATGATTTTCTGTTTCATGCTATTAACATTTCTTGAGCCTTTGTTATACTTCTGGCCCACAACGCAACGACATCACAGCTCCTTAATAGCCACACGGCCGCGCTGAAAATTGTCAGAGCACAACAGCTTGACCCTTATATGGCTGGGTCATTTGTGAGGCACAAAGGCAGTCAGCAGATATAAAGGTGTTTATACTTCACTCACAATTTACAATCTATTCAGCATGACTGACTTCACAAGTGAAGCTCAATTTTTCACAACAATAAGGAGAACCAGCTTTTGTTATTGTGCGACTCAGTGCAGAACAAAGTGCAGATGATGTGCAGAGGAACATCCAAGCAGATTACAGAATCCGTATGGTATATATGCATTTCTTTTAGTGCTATGAACCACATTCGACAGTAAAATGCCGTCCTGTTTAAGTAGATCCCAGAATCATATAAACACATGACAGACGGGAGTGAAATTAAACTCTGTTTGCAGCTTCCCTGCAAATATGCATGAAACAAAATTTATGCCAGACAATGTGGGTTTATCAGCCTTTACAGCATATTGAAGTCATTTCCTGAAGTTTAATATTCATGCTTTGTTTTTCTGTCACTCATCTTGGAGCAAATCAGCAAGTCAGGCGACCCGGTCTTTTATTAACTTCATCTCCCAAACTTTTCTGATCACATATGATATTTGTGCAATTTTGGATGGCCTAGAAGCATTGCTCTTATAAGGTCCACATGCATTTTGAGCTGTATGCAGATGCTTGTTGCGCAAACCTGCTGAAATCACAACACGACCTTCTGCTGGTGAGATTTTTCATCTTTCACTTATGTGTGTTGAGCTGTTGGTCTGTTTGTCTGCAAAATGCAACTGACCACATGGATCCGCCTCTGTTCATTTTCACCTCCCAAAGAGTTTGTTTTAATTTTAGCAGGAAGGAAGTCGTAAAAATTTATCAGAAGCGTGTCAAAGTTTATGAATTATAATTTTCACACTTCCGAGGATAAATACTTTGCTGAGGTTGTAGGACAGGTGTCTCTCTCTCTCTCTCTCTCTCTCTCTCTCTCTCTCTCTCTCTCCATATATATATATATATGACTCTCATGATTCATAATTCAGGGTGGCCATAGTTATATAAGTGTGGCTGCACATTCAGTTCATCACTTCACTAAAGTGAGATGAAGCTTTCCGATGGTCTTTTTAAGCCGAATTTGTGTTTCAAATCTTTTTATAGAACTACCAAATTATTTTTTTGCTCATGAAAGCCTCAACTTGACTCCTATTGTTCCTTTCAACTGTCATTGCAATTTGATCTGAAGAATAATAGTTTGGTATAATGGCTACTTTTAATTTTCGGAGTGTGACACATGAAAAAGGGAGCAGAACTTACTACTTTCCTGCACTGCTTGAAGGTTTGGAACATTTTCATGTTACCCACTTCTCTCTACATTTTGAGCTGTGCTTGATTTTTGCTCTTCTGTGCAAACTATTTATGCAGAGATTACAATCAGCAAGTAAGTAGCTTTACTCTTAATCATCAACAGTAAGTAAAACATAATTTATTTTTTTTTGCTAAATAGTAGAGATGCACAGAGAAATCAGGGATGTTTACACTTCAGTGTTAACCCTAACCCTAGGATTGGTGATCAGAAGTAATAAAATCCAGATCTTTTTCCAATTTTTTTTCACATAATGAATCTTTATTCATCATGTGAATATTAATGACACTTCGGTTTTACTATTCATTTGACACTAACAGGCAAAATTAGATTTTTTGGACATAAAATTCAACTGTATCAGCGCACAGTTCACACGTCACACCCTACATGCACTATTGTAACTCAGATATTGGGGCAATAATAATAGATCCAATAACAATGTCACACACTTCGATGGATGCACTAAACTGAAAGTGAAAGCAGTACCTACTTTCTTACTAACTTGGCTAACAGTTACCTAGCAATAACTTCGAATTGACTTGACACAACAGAAGACTACGATTTCCACACCCTTGTTCTATGTATACATGTACTTTTCAGAATAGGAACACACTGAAAGTAACACACACTCCCAAAAGTGGCCTTGATGCTCCACAAAATTCCCTCCATTTTCTCACATTTGCACCCATGTCAGTCCCCAGCATACATGTCAACAAACACAACAGTGAGACCGCTGCTTTAGCAATTTCAATATCAGTGAGTTTTTATAAAATTAAGTTATAGGATACCTTAAAAGTTGTTGGGAACCTCAATAAGGGAAGGTTGTATTTTTCTCAGAGGCATGTTGATCCTTCAGTGAAGCTGTCACAAGCTGGAGTTAGATGTCAGCAGATAACAGCAAGCTGAGCAGAAGTTGCTCTATTTAGTTGTTGTGAAGAGTCAGATTTGTCTAAACCTGCCGGATGATTTCATTCTTTTGGAAAACTCTCAGGTAAGACAAGTATCCACTGCTGCTGGAAATACTAATGGATCTAACCAAGCTAACAACACTGCTATTATTAATCTCTCTTGTCACGCTAATTATTGTAATTGATAAAACAATATGCTGCAACATGCAACAGATAAAAAAAGTCAAATCTGGTTTTAGGATTCTTTTATAGCAAAAAGAAATAAAACATTAACAGTAAATCAAAGCATTTGACGCTACTTATTTGGTTATTCACAACTATTCTTTATAAATCACTGACATTTTATTTTTTTTCATTAGTTTTCAATTTATTTATAAAGTATAAATTGGCTTAAATCAACATAAGCTATTAGAATGTGCATTTCTGGCAGCTCTCACAAATACAACCCCCTGCCAAGGTTTCTCTGTCCTGCACTTTACAGTACTCCAGTGTTGCCTATTTCTTGGTTGTTTTTTTTTTCCAATTTAGGATAAATTGTAGGATCACATTGGGAGACAAGGACACAAGGTGCTTATTGTAATGTTACCCGGAGGTGCTCAGTCAATGAGTTAGAAAGAGGGAGAAAAATAGAAGTTATTTTATTCTGTGCGCCACACCCTCCCATTCCTAATGGACCCACTGATATGCAGCTTAATTCAAACAAGGGACCTTGAGCATGTGCATGCAAAGAAGGATAAAAGAAGGAAGAAGTAGTAAAGCTTGCGTTAATTGCTCATTTGGTGACAATGGAGAGAAAGGGGATGTTGATGACTTGAAGATGGACCAGGCTTTCATCAGTATGTTCCCCTCCCAGGATCTGAGTGTGGATTGCGGCTCTTATTGTGGGCAGCAGAGAGCAAGATGATCAGATCTAGTGCACCTAAGTACATGGATGGTATTGATCTCCACACCTTGTTACACAGAACACCTCATGATGAGTCTAAGACAAAACAGTGTGATGAATCTCACACCAGCCAAAATTGCCTCTTCTGCTCAGCTAACCGTCTCTTCTTATCATCTTCAAACCCCTTAAATACACAGATAGTTTCACTTCATCATATTCCTTTTTCTTCCTTCTGTCTCTCTTTTCTTATTTGCAACACTGATTGCTTTCTGTGTCTCCACAGCCATTAAAAAGATTGGAGACTATGTAATGTATATTAATGTCTTTATACCTCCAGAAAAGTCAACCTCTAAGCTAGGATAAAAAGGTTTTGAGGCTGGGAAACAATCTGAGCGTAAGTCCTTACTTTGCTCTCAAAGCACGAAACAAGGATTTTTGGCACAAGTTAGAAATAATTATGTGACTAAGCAAAAGAAGAAGAAATCCCAAAATATATTTACAACTAATTTACATGTTAAAGACACTTATTTCACTACAGCATCCTCAATATTTACCTGCAATATGTGAAAAAGCCCTATTTTAAATTAATCATTTTATTATGTGGTAACATAATCACACATATTTGGAGATTGTTAAAAATGTCCTTATTGTGCACGGTGGAAAAAGTGCCTGAAGAAAATTTTAAAAAGCGAGTTCACATGGGATTTCTAATTTTGTGATATATAAAAACTACACAAAATTTCACATGTAAGAAGGGCATTTTCATATGATAAATTAATAAATAATAATCACAATATCACTGCGGTGTGTCCGATACCCCAGTAAAGTATTGATTGGCCAAAAAGAGGGGAGATGAACATTTTAAAATGCAATTTTAGAAAGAAAGTAAAAAATCAGATATAATGCCCTGCAAAAATAACAAAAGAATTTATATTTTATATCTTCTTCACTTGCAGCATTTCTTTTACACACAGTAATTTGTTCAAGGGTTCAACATTCAAGAATACTGAGCTTGAAAAACAGGCATAAAACGCAGAAAATACACACTAAACATGACATCTGATTTTAAACATATGAACATCTTTCTGGAAGCTTTAATACAGATGGGGCATCAGCTTTACCAGCATGAATATAATCTCACTTTAGGTAAGCAGCAGCTAAAGTTACAGATGCCTATTGACTGGCAGTTTCATTAGAAATATGTTCAAATACAAGTAGAAGGGGTGGAACTGGGTAACGCATACTCACCATCATTTTTATTAAATTGAAGATGTCTCATGTAAAAAGCAGCACTATACTAGATGTGTTTGCTTCTATTTTCTTTATCCAGTTCTCTGAGTCTCTACTATCTGGGGCAGTGGTCAGCAGTTTTAATCAATTTTCCAAACATAGGAGCACTCCAGCAGCCAGGAAATCCCAGCAGGACAGTGGGGAATGGACACAGCAATAATAATAACACAAAGTATAATCAGAATTATGGTCTAAAGAGATTAGGTCAAAGTAATCCCCAGAATAAACACAAAACGAGGGAGGATGGGAGGACGCTTGTGATCAAGTGCAGGGATAGGAGCTGCGTCTCCTCTACATTTGGTTCTTTTATTCTCGGTTATGGGGATTTGTGTGAAATCGTGTTTGATTTGAGTTTTGATGGTGTTTATTTTGAGAAACAGGAATACGTTTGGGGCTCAGACTTGCTTTTATTAAAGAACAACATAATGCTGCGCAAACAAACACTGGTTTCCTCCGTTATGCTTTACAGAACTAAGAGCATCATTTTCGAACACATTGCAAACATTTTGAAGTAAATGCTCAATTAAAAAAAAAATCTTACTAAAAGTAAAATTAGGGCAACATGATATCAAAGCTGTAGTATGTAACTTTTATAAATAATTTGTCTTTTACATATTTCCATTTTTGAGCTTTAAGTCATGTTAAAATTGTATTCCCTCATCAAAAACCTATCTGGAGTTGCTTTAGTAAGGAAGAAGATGTGAGGAAAACACACCATAAGGTGATTGAAAGCTCTAAGACCTTCCTCCTGGCTTTGATTGGTTATTTCTGACCGAGCTGTGTATTTCTGCAGATGGCAGTAGGACCACCAAGAGAAGAAAGAGGAGCTTGTCTCATACTATGGTGACAGTTTTTGTAAATATATAAATAACACGTTTTTATGAAAGTTACTTTCTGCAGGTTTAAGAAAACATGCAACACGCAAACATTTGGGCAGATTGTGAGTTTCCGAGTTACGCTCATTGCAAACTGCAGGTGGTGAGTAGTTTATATAGCAAGTGGAAAACAATTAAACTCATTATTTCTGTTTTAAGAACCTGTTTTAATTGAAAAATTGGCATCTGCTGTTTTAAGTATGAAACAACCTAATTTCAATGCTCACTGAAAACTTTTCCTGCTACAATAAAAAACTAGTCGCACCAATTATATTGCTTGCTTAGAGAGCCTGAATGCTTACTGTAGAACCTATAAGATAACATCCACAGGAGTCCAAGTAATCCAGTCCAAATATTGCTCACATTATTATTGCTATAAGTCTACATTTGTGCTATGTTGTGCAGTCATTCTACAAACAGAACATTTTGAGTGTCCATCACTTTACGAGCTGACAGGCTTCAGTTTAACTGATGCATTCAATGATCACAGAGTCTGAATGGCTGATTCAGCTGATTACTTAGTGCACTTCCAGAAAAGAAAGACTGTCAGAAAAGACATAGATTTCCAGTACCATGCAACATTCTGACCTCATATAACATTAGAAATGTTAATTCGCATCATTTCAAGTGGGTGCGGCTGATATTGTCAGCTCTTTCAACTCTTAGTCTAACCATCTGCTCTCTGTTCATCTTTAACAAAATGCTAATTCTCTTAATTCATTAATGGTCTCCCACTAGAAGCAGTTAGAAAAACACAAGATGGCAGCTCAAAGATGTAATTTTGGTTGATTTGCCATGTTTATGACAGGTCTCTGTTGCAGTCCCCTCGCTGCTGACTCCATGTGGAAGGGGTTCAGGGATCAGAGAGCCACACCTTAGGGTCACTGACCGCCTTTCTGCTGAGCAGGCTTTTGTCCAGCAGCTGCATGCTCTCAGCCTATTCAGCAGCCCCAGCTGAGAGCAACAAGAGACCAGAGCCTATTGTCTGGCGCCAGATCTGTTTGAGGAGCAGAAAAAGACTCTTCATCTCACAGAGTTCAGAGAAACAGTTAAAACTCCATAAACGCAAGCAAATTTACAAAAGGAAAAAGAAGTGTTGAGCGAAAATACAGTTCTCCTCAATACAGTGAGGCTTACCTTTATAGTCAAGTGGAAATTGGATTCTAAAATATTAAAATTTTCAGTTTTTTCTAAAGCTAAAGCATAAGGAACTAATATACCAGAGCACATAATGACCATCATCAAAACATAAACCTGACAAATACAAAACAACATCATGAAACTTTGATCCAAGAATCTGCAGGAACAGTCTGTACCTCACTTTTGCATTTGCACACAAGCCAATTACAAATGAACTAATTTTTATGTTGCAGTTATGAGCTCAGTCTTGTGGAATACGAATTAATAAATAATTTTAAGAATCAGGGGGACAGAATTGAATCTGGAAGTAAGAGTTTAACAGATTTCCAAAGCAAACAGAAGACCGGTCGAGAAGAAAACGATTTAGGAGAAAAATAAAGACAAATGACCCAAATCGATTCAATAAGTTACATCAGGGTCCTGATCATGATGTATTTTTAAATTAACCATTGCTACTTACTAAATGCAACTCCAGATCCCTTCCTTTGGTGTCGTATACTTGATATTTATGCCTTCTGCACTAATGGTGTTAGTCAGTGAGCTGTGAAACCATACATTAAGAGATCAATGTTTAAACGTCTTTCTGAGTGACTTGCAAAGCTGTGCGAACTTTTCACATTATTTTGCTGATCAATTTACTTTGGAGTTTTTCTGACAGTTTCACAGTTTTTCCACCACTTACAACAACAAAGTGACAGATCAACTTTATTGGCTTGTCTTGTCTGTGTTGTGCGACCTGGTCAATTCGCTGTTCTCTGTCCACAGACACCTGCTTCTGTTCTGGAGAAACGGTAATCATCAAGCATCAAAACATCTAATATGAACAAAAATACACCAAAAAAAAGGAAGAAGAAGGACAACCAGTTTTTTTTAAAAACTTGGTGAGACACAATAACTGCACTGACATATTTTACAAGTCATATAAAACTGTTACCTTCCTGCGCCAGAAATTTGCTTTATGGAAACATTATTAATTAGGTTTACTGAAGAGTGATGCTTAAATGATTGCATCAGATAAATTAATTAAATCACCAATGAGAAAACTGCTGCAGTCTTCTCAAAGCTAACTGCTTCTGCCTGAACACCATTTGCCAACACAGTTTTTCCTTCCAATCAACTTTCCATTAATTTCATTTGAAACAGCTTTCTGAACAGACGGCTTCTTTAGCAACGGTCTTTCATGGCTTTCCCTCCTGTGGAGAGTGTCAGCGGCCATCTGGAGGACAACTGTCAAATCAACCTAACCTACTATTGTGGAAAGCATAACATAATAAACTGATATTTTTCTGTTTTTGTATACTAAGATTTTCTGAGAAGCTGAATTTTGGGTTATATTAGTTGCCATAATCCTACAAAATGTATAGAAATCAATTGAAAAAATCAATTGAAAAAGACAAAAATATCTCTTTGTGCAGTTACTCCATATATTGCATAATTTTCACTTCTTAAATTGAAGTAGTGACAAAATGTACATTTTATTGACGTTTTAATTTATTGAAACACTTGCAGGTAACAGGCTAGAAGGAACAAAAGGGGAACGAGAGCAGACTGAAAACTGTGATTATGTAACACACTTTCATGGACAGGTCCAGCTTTGATCATTTAACACCTGATTCTGTTCTGTTACATTTTGAATTCGTTTGAGCGAGTCGTCTCAGCAAGCTCTATTTGCATTTGCCCACTGTTGCAAGCTTGCAATGAGAAGCAATAAAGGAATTATACTGCAATGACCAGTGGCGTTGCTAGAAAGTTAGCAGTTCCCAAAGTAGATTGTAAGTGTCTGATCATGCACACAAAATGGCCATATCGCACTCAGTAAAAAATGCCATCTGGAGGCATCAGCATTTCTATGAGCAGAATTAAGTCAGAGTGCGGTGACTTTCTCATTTACAGTGCCTCCAAAGAGGACCATTATTAACTTCCCAGAATGCAAATGTGCTTTTGGCCAATTAGCGGTTAAGTCACTACCATTGTAGGCCCATAAAAATCCACCCTTTCCTGATCATTCAACAACATGACTCATGGGCAAGACTAGAACAGCAGCCTCTAAATGTGTCACGATTATGACAGTGTGCCTAAAATGAATCGAGGAGCGACGCATTTCATTCCCACGGTGCTGGAGCCGAGCCATGCCTGTTAGTGTCAGGGCTTCTAATGAAATAAATGGACTTGTGATGGTACCAGGCCTCCATAAGTGGCAGGTACAGAAAACTGATCAAAGGCAGCTAAACGTCTCCTTTTAGATCTCCCCCAATCAAGAGGCATTTAAAGAGAAAAAAAAAAAAAAAGACGGGAGGGCTTCCTCTTTTTTTTTTTATGTGTATGTTTTTGGAGACAGACGCCCTCATCCAGGATGTCTCTGTGTAATTACACGCCACAGAAGACCTTCATTCCTCTCCTCTTCACAGAGAGAGATGAAAGACAAGAGAGACACAGGCATGTAATCGCTCCTCTGACTGAAAGAGGGGGAGAAGAGGTGAGGGCCACTAAGAATAGGGGGACAAAAGGATGGTGAGTGCTGGTGGGGTTTTAATAAACCTCCTCTGTCTCTTGTTTACACAGTCTCTCCTGCTGCTCCCACACACACAAACAGACTCAGAGTTTCTCTTTGACTGAGGCTTTCATTATTCTCAGAGTTGCCTCGGGACAGATGTGTAAATTGTTGTGCTAATGTTAGGCCCACAACAGAGAACTTAAAACGGCAGGAGATTTACACACTCCTCTCTGCTGCATAGCTGTCACTCAAAACAGCACAGAGAACGAATGCCACGCAAAACAGCGCCACGAACACACGAAGCAGACACATCCACGCGAGCTTATGCAGGTAATGCAGGTTCGCAAACACGTTCGAACTCCAGCGCTGACAACAGCGTAGGTGGAAGCTGACACTCACTCATAAATGTTCTATTTCCCTCCACTATTCACAGTTTCCTAAGCTGAACCCGACATAAAGACTCAATCATCTCATCACACCCACCAAAGGAGCAGAAGTGAAGTCACAATACGATGCTGTTATATTATAAAAACTGTGATTTTTTTTATTTGTTCACAATTTTTTTGTTTTTTGTTTTCAGTTGAAATGGGAATGGTTTGCTTCAGAGCATAAGGGCATGTAACACTCTGACTTGGTGTCAGATGCATTTATTTTCACCCCTGGTACTGATGTGTAAAAAGCCCTGAAAATTTATTTAATCCTTCATCCCCACATTGAAAAAAATTAATTCATCTGACTAAATTTATTCAGTGAGGAAAAGAAAATCCCAGCAAAAATTATAGTTTTTAAGATACATTCTGTTAAGTAAGGAAGAGGATGTATGATTCTGTGGGCCTGCATCTTTTTGCAGAGTCAACGTTTGAATGAATTTTAAAAGTAAAATTTGTCACCTTATCTAATAATGAAAAAGTCAGCCAGATAATCATCCAAAATTTATGGACTTATAGGATCATACTTCTCAGTGGTTATATTACTTATCAGGTTTTCTTTTTTCCACCAAAATGTCAACTTTCTCAAATTAATGATTTGAATTTAAAATCTTTTTTTAGTGCAGCAGAAGAGAAATATTAACTCGTTAAGAGTTTTTATAGCCACTTCCTTATTAATGGGATGAGTCTTGAGATTGTTTTTCTGTTTTTTGTTGTTATTGCTGCTGTTGGTTTAAAAAACCCAGATACAAAATAACCATATTGTGTAACATTTATCAATAAAATTACAATAAATTTTGTTTGTTTACAATTATAGAATATTATTCCCACTTTCTGTGAGTTATACACAAACAGAGGTGAAATAATTTAATGTAATAATGTAATACCAGAAAAGTTAATCTCGTTTTAACTGTCATAATCATTATTTCAGGAAGCCATTTTTAATAAAACCTGAGTGTGAATGCAGCATAAGAAGCTTCGTGCGGCTCATTTCGAGAGAGTGATTAGTACCATTTTTCATCCGACACGAGCCAAGTGCAAATTTCAGTTTTTTTCACAGGAGAGTTGCCATGGAGTTGTATAATTACATATCTATGTACAATCTGTTCAAACTGTTTTCTTTCTCTATGAACTAAAGCCAAGGACACATAATACACAGCAAACATTTTGCCTAGTTTTTGTGGTTCTTCCTTGTCAGCAACTCCTACAGTTCGACTAATTCAGACTTAAGCTTAAACTTCTGGAGGACATACAGAAATGTCTCGTGCTTCTATTTGTTTATACATTATTTGCTGTTACTGCTGCCAATAAGTTTGGATTCTTAGTTTGTTTTCTATACAAGGTACCCCTATTAACGTTCTCTCTTTTGTGCCAAAGCAATTAAATAATTTATTCCTGCCATTAATTTGTGTCGTTTTCTTATTTTTCTTTCTTGTTGAAAGACTCCAAGAGTCAGTGCTTTAATATATAGCTGTCTCTCTTTAGTGGATGATGCCATTAGTAGATATATAGTTACCACTAACTTTGCCAACAACCTCTGTGTTCTTGGTCTTTTTCTTTCCATAGAAAGCAAACTTGTCTCGGCGGTACTGACTTTATTTTGCTTCTTTAGCAATTGACTGTCATTAACTTTGTGCTACCGCTTTTTTGTTTTCCTTCCACATAAACGAATACTTTCCCAAGGCTTTTCTGCAACGGTGTGTCTATTGAGTGGAATATTGTTGCTAATTGCTTGATGTTACATTTTTGATTTCCCCTCCATGCTTTTGTTTCAGGCTGTGTGCTTCTTCTGGATGCATTCATTGACTGAACTTTTGTTCTCATTATCCCAGTGTGTTCACTCTGCTGCGTTTTATTTCTGTATGAAGTATTCCTGACCAGGTGCATTTCTGGTTAGCTAGTCTGTTTTCTGCACAAAACCTTTGAACAAAATATTCCTACCACAAACTTTGTCAGCTCTCTGTCATAGAAACTACTCCTTACTAATTGATTGAGTTTTTATCTTTGATTCCTGATATTATTCCTATTATCTATGAATACTCACCTGGATTTTTTACAGAGTGCTCCTGAACTAGTACTTCAGTGATTAAAAGTGTCTTTTTTCTAGACAAAGTAGTGAAATTAATACTGGCCCCATTAACTTGGTGTCTTGTTTGGTTTTTCTTACACAAAGTTTTATGTTTGCTGCATAGTTGAAGTGCATTAGAATTGTATTATTTGTATATAATCAAATCAATCAAATTAATAGTTCAATAGAATAAAAAAAAGAGAGAACTGAATGGGATTTAATATGTTTACACATGGATGGGCATATTTGTTTTATGAAGTGCCCCAGGATGAGATTTGTTGAATGTATTAGTGCTACTTAAGAACGAATTCAAGGAATAATAAAGATAAATGCTTATGCAAATGCTGTGTCAGCTCTTTTTTTGGTTACAATGGGCCCGCCAACATGTCCTGGCATCCGCCATACATGTGACATCAAGCCACTTCTAGAGATGTTTTGATTAAAAATAAATGTGATTTATGATGTAATGCTTCTGGTGTGGGCTTTTTGCTTTCGTGTTTTATCAAACAAAAATGGAACATGAAAGATGATTTTTCTCTTACATCTTTTCTTCTGCTTTGTTGCCTAATTATCATCAACACATGAGGAAGTGAAGACAGTGAGTGCTTGCCACTTTCATTTGGAACAACAAAGATTTAATGTCATCAAAAAGACAATTTTTCTTTTTGTAAAATGAATGTTTAATCAGTGTGTTTGCAACATTCTGATTTTTTTTTTTTTTTTTCCCCCGCTGATGTTCTTACTTCTGGTCACGCCTCTAGCTCTCAATTTGTCTGAGTCTGATAGCTGTGAGGCCTCAGAGGAGCTCCAAACAACCCATCTGTCCAGGAGTCTGCCAGCCCGTCTGTCTGCCTGTCTGCCTCTCCACAGGTGTGTGTCTGTCTGTCCCCACGTGATCCATGTTCTTTTAATTAAGCCACAGAAGATAAGAATGAGAGCTGGCTGTAGTGTGAAGGTTGCAGCCATAGAAAGGGAGACAATGCTTTGTGTTTAATGATCCACTGTAACTATTCATCTCCCTTAGCAGAGCGGAAGAATGCTGCAGAGACGTTCCCTGGCCTCAAGATGCTGGGTCACCCCAGAGTAAAACTTCTCTGCTGCCTGTGGCTTGATGGCATAAAGTGTGCTTCACCTGCTGCTTTTTATTTTTTATTTTTTTAGAAATAATTCTGGTTCATAAAACAGGGAAGATAGAGAAAAAAAATATTTCCGTGGAAAGAAGCAGAAAAAACTATGGAAAACTAGGGAGTTAAAATATATTTTCTGATCTGGGTAAGAAGTCAAACCATCTATCCATCCATAAATAAATAAACAAATAACTGGGGATAATTGGAGATGTTCCCATTTCCCCAGACTTCAGAAGTTGCTCCAGTTGATTTTTCCGACTGTGTCTATAATTCCTCTCTCTCACATATGGTGTTGTATTTCTACCCATATTAGGACTTTGTATTGACTTCCATTCATCTTAGTAACTGCATTTAATGACTAAACCAGACATTTTTCCTAACTCCAACAATTACTACTCTACAGCTAACCCTGATCTTAACCAAAATCTAATTCACACCTTACCTCGAAACCTATATAAAGGGATCCACTGTATCAGGACCAGGCTTTGGTTCGCATATGGCCCATTGGTCTTCAGTAGTTTATTAAATATGCCAGTAATGGTCCTAAATAGGATAGCTGAAGAATTACACACAAACACACACACCCGCGTTCTGGCTGCTGAACTAGTTGTGAGCTGAGGCTGAGTAACAGCAGCATGAGAGTCAGAATAGAGACACCCAGAGTTAATGAACCCTCACCAGTCAGCATGTCTGTCCATCTGCTTTCATAATCCCCATAAACAGTGCTGCACACGCACACACACAGACACACATGCACTCAAAGGCATGCACACACATCTATATGCACAAACAACATATTGTCATCTGAAATATCTAACGTGAAGAATGAGGTCTGCATATGTGCTCTGCGTTTGTTTGTGCATGTGTGTGCGGGGAGGGACTGGCCGTTGCAGTGGGGGGTGGTGGGCTTCGTATGTCCACCACGATGCCTGCGCCTTACTTCGGCTCACCAGCTAATCTAAGCAAAGCGGAGAGGAAAAGAGGTGAGCGTGAGGTCGTCTGCAGAGCCCATCTGGTCAGCAGCAGGTAAGAGGCTTGAAACACACACCCGCTGACACACTCAATGTGCATGTTTGCTCCGACACTTAAATCTAGCCTTAATTACATGCAGGTACATCTGCCACATTATATGAAATTTCTCGTCCCTCTGCTTTGCACAAATGGTTCCTTACTCCGCAGCGGCTGATGCATGACGCTTTGCATGGTGACCACTACAGGATTCATTCTACGCAATCTGAAGAGCGAAGAAGCAGCGTGTCGGTATGAGCAGATTGATTGAGAGAGAGTACGACCCCTTTGTGACCCAAGCAGGAAAACAGACTGATACCTGAGTAATTCAGTTTGTTTCCCATCAGTGTGAAGCGCACACACACACACACCAAACACACAAACCAAGCCAAGACATGCTTGTCAACCCTTGATTAAGACCTGAATCCAAGTGAGAAGGGAGTCTTTTTTTTCTGTGTGCTTGCTCCCAGTCAGAGCATGGAGAGAAGAAGTAAGAATTAGGTCCCAAAGCTGAAGATGGGTGGAGGAATTAAAGAGTGGATGAGGCCAGATCGCGTTCTTTCACTCTGCTCTTTGCTATGGTTCCAAGTGTGTTTGCTCAGAAATGGGGATTATTGCCGTAACTGTGGCTGTTTGTATGCATCTGCTTATACTCTGAGGATGAAGCACTATATTTTGCGTAGCAGACTTTTTCCCTAAGCAAGATCTTAAAGGATCAAAAAATGGGAAAGGGTTTAAGAGAAGCTGAAAGAAGGTAAAATGGTAGAGATGCACGGATTAGGCTTTCAAATTTGATTTCAAATTCTCTCTCAGTCCAACTTTGACCAGGGATGTAACATGTATAAGAAATAAAATGTGTCATAGGTTTTTTTGTCAGAAGAATCCAACTCATATTGAAAGAATTACGTGATCATTAATGTGTCACAGCTTATGACGCTTATCCTAATATTTTATTCAACTCAAAAAAGGGGCAGCAATATAGAGGCTTAATTTTTCTGCCATACATCATGTCAACATTTTTAAACGTTTTAAATAAGAATCCAGTAAAGGCACAAGATTTCGAGTTTTCTCCAGCTTTTTGAATGTTAGAATAACTTAATACTTCTCTTTCCCTCTTGCTTCTGCACACTGTTAGATGACTGCAAGAAGGATAAGTTTATAAGAAAGAAACATGTCTGAAAAACATCTGGTTGCACAAAGGAGAGTTATTGCAATAATCCTCAAAAGCATGGTGATGGCAGCATCATGCTGTAGAGATGCCTTCCATAACTGTTATTAAAGGAACAAGAATAAACACACTAAGAGACAAGTGAAGGGTTTATTTTTATTCGATTTTATTTGATTTGGAGCAATTAGATCATTTATAGTTGACATTTGATTGTACATGACTCTCGGGTGTTTTCACTCAAGGTAATCAGATTCCTGGAATCTCATTTAAAAATGTTAGATGCTGCATTTGTTAACTAACAACTGATTTTTTTTTAGTTGTTATGCATTTAATAATTAAAAAATGTACTCAGATGTTTTTTAACTAATTAAGCTGCAGATCATGTATCAGAGCCAATCAAAGGAAAATTGGCCAATTTGGATCACCTGCCTACTGATTAGTGCATTTCTGGGTGAAAATAGAGAGAAAGAAAGTTAAAAAAAAAAAAAAAAGCAGAAGAGTCAACAAGAGTTTAGCCACACGCTTTCCAACCTCTGATTAAGTAGCAGATCAACGCCCCGAACAGACAGGGACAATGAGCTTAAGAGACAAACATGATGCTTTGGCTCCACAACAAGCACTACATTAAATCACGGAGTAGCAGCCGTCTGACATGCAGCCAATCACACACAATCCATCAAAGCAGTGCCTCTTTCCTTCTTGCACACACCTACACTCACTAATACATAGAATAGACATCATCTGAGTTAATTTTAAACTCAAGCAAGGAAAAAAGTAAATGATCTGAAAGTCCTGCTGTTGCTTAGCTGCGCGCTACAAAAACTAAGGGCACTAAATGATTTCCTTCTTCTTTCTTTTGCCAGAGGTGTGCACATGTAGGCCCGTCTCTCCAGGGAGGTCTGTGTGTCATTCCCCTGCTTTAGACACACCAGCTGCTCAGTGTGCGCTCTGCAGCGTTATGAGACTGATCGTTCCTTGCATGAGCCCCCCCAGTGGCTCCCACATCCACTTACACACAGGAATGACAAAGCCCCCCCTAGGAGTCCCCTCCTCTGCCCTTCCTTGACAACCCAGACACCTCCCCACATTCATGAGTATCTCAAGGGCAGATGGGACCCTAATAAGCGTTACACCCAGAAAAATGGGATTTTTCACGCCGGCTTCTAAAGAGCAATTCCCAAACTCTTGCTGAAAATAATGATGATGGAGTAAAAGAGATGGACGACAGAGGTTGGCATAGATGAGGATACAAAGCTATGTATATATAGCCATTAGTGTTTCATGAAACTGAGGGAAGAAGAAATGAGTTATGACAGTGGTACATTAATATTGATTTTAAGGGTTGTAGTTTTGTGTGAGAAATTGGTAAAAGAAACAAACACTAGGGAAAATATTAATCCTTCATTTCCAAAGAAGAGTTTTCTTAAAGAAAGAGATGCAACAAGTAGCTGAAATTGATTTGGCCCGTGAAAACTCAAAACTACAAGGTTTTCCTAATAAGGGAAATCACCATGTGTAAGCAATGACAAGTTAGGCAACACTACTTTTAATAGATGGCACTGAGAGAAAAAGAGTTAAATTATTTGTCTTCAGAATCAGTAGCTATGTTTCCAATTTAATTCCAGAAAATTTGAAATGTAAAAAAAAAAAAAAAAAAAAAAAAGGGAAAGTGAATTTTTCCACTGATTTGGAACGAATCAATCGGATTTTAATTTCAGCCGAAGTTGACGGTAACTATGTTTGTAATAAACAAGATGCAGAAGTTGAAAACTAGCAGGGACCACAAAGATGGAGAATTCGTGCTGAAAGTTGGCTTGAAAAATTTCTCTTAACTTTGTGCCTTTTGTAAGGCAGAGACCCACTAGTGGATGGAAAAGTTTGCCATGTCAGAACTAATTCAGCAAATGTGTTTCCATTTTCCATTTTGTGCATTAATTCTTTTTTTGTAAAAGTCAAAAATCATCTCAATAAAGCGTAGAACCCTTTTTTTTTTTTCAAAACTAAAGTTGCTTTCATTTTGGAAATTTGCCTTTTCTATCAACCGTTTCCAACAACATACTTCAAAATGTGCATAAAACTTGATGGAAACGGGGAACTGTGGTGCAGGGGTAAAGCACAGCCCATCTAGAATTGCATTTGTATTTTGTATCTACTTTGATTGTAAACACTAAACAATGTTGACAGTTTATTGTTCATCTAGAAAATATTGCTAGTCCATTGCCTCCATTAATTGTTCTAATATCCATTGACTTCTGTTAACATGCCAATGTGAAAATGGGTTAAAGGTTTGCAAAAGAGCATTCCTGTAGCTGCTGTGATGTGGTTGAAATAGAAGTCCACTCTGTTCTTGGCCCCTTTTGGGACTAACCGTTAGCTCCAGCCTCTGGGACCAACAAATCTGAATTTATACTAAATGAAAATACCAAGAGAGTGATGTAACATATTAAGTGCACATAACCTCTTACTCGAACCTCACTTTAAAATCCTGAACTATCCATTTAAAATTGCTGTCTTTATTAGTGCAGCACATTTTCTCCACTGATGTAAATGGCAATAACAACGAAGCCTTAGATATATTTTCCTGCAGTTACACACTGACTCACACACGCACACACACACACACACACACACACACAAAAGCATTAACAGACTGTGGTCTCAGAGATGACTTCTCCCTTTGAAGACAAAAAATACCTCAACTAAGAGGATGAGGGGAATCTATATGTTCTGAAAAACCCTTTTTTAAGACGAGGACACACGCAGAGAGCTGGACCAGAGAGCAGCTAATCAGGAGCTGACACAGTCTTCAATCTCCGGTCCTCACTGCTATGGCTTTTACAATGTGTGTGTGTGTGCCGACTTAGGGGTAAAAGTGGTTGTTCTGGATCTGGCTGGATCCCCCGCAGAGAATCCAGATCCTATTGGTCACGACGCTCTGAGTGCCACTGAGATCTTTAAATGAAAATTCCAGCGCTAACTCACTTTTTCCTCCCAGCAGCCGAGCAGGTCTGCCAGTATCAGACACACAAACGGTACCTCTTAATAACGGGACATGGGTCTGCTTTGCAGGAACTGCAGTGGGTGTATGCAAGCTTGTGTGGGAGGCTGCTGTCTTCTTAACATTCGATGTCAACAAGCTTGGTTTAGCATATGAATCGTCGGGAGAATCAGACATTTTCAGCTCAAACAAGTTTAACTTGCATGCATTGTTGGGCAATAGTGACACACCTTTTGAAAACAGATAAAAAGAAGCAGCACTTCTGGTGAAGTTGTGAAGGAGTGTGTGTGTGTGTGTGTGTGTTCTCTTGCTGTCCCTCTTTACCCCACACAAAGGGGGCAGAAAAGGCCCTTTGGAGTGTCCTATTCATCTAAAGTACAATGGAACCCCACAGAGGTTTTCTTCATGCCTCCATGTCGGCTCCACCCAATCTGCCCCCACAGGGCGTGATGGAAGGGAAGGGGGTACCCCGTCCTGCTGGCAGAGCAGAAACTCAACTCCCATCTGTCACTGAAACTATCCATCCATCCAACAACTGGGATGGTGATTACTAGAATATAAACAGGTGAATCTAATTAACAACAGGGTGCAGCTGTGGGAGAACTGGAGGAAAACTGTATGAGATGAAAATATCCGGAAAAAGGAACTAACAGAGAATGAATAAAAATACAAAAATAGACCTCAGTCAATCAAAATAGAGCCTAAACAACATGTCGTTGACTTAAAACGCAAAACAGAAGTGACAAAAGTGACCAAAAGCAAACTAATGTTCCAATGACACAGAGAAAAACAGTTTCAAAACTACTTTTTGAAAATCACAAGGTGGGATACATAGTCTTTAAAAAATAACTATAAAAAATTAGAGGGTATTTATGGAAATGATCTGAAGTCGTGATTAAATAGGGCCGACTTTCTGTTTAATCACATGTAAGGGAGTTGATGAACGACCCCCCAAAAAAGGTAAGGAAAACATTATTTTAGCAAAATCTGGATTATTGCAGAGGCATTTAGGCTGAGCACTCCAGATGCTCTGTGCATTCCTCCATCATATACATGGATATGGTCATATCCTGGGCACAACACTATCACAGTTGTCTGAACCTGTGGAGTATTCAAAATGCAGGGAGTTTTGCTTATAGATTTTTGGCCAGCGAATACAGGCTTGTTTTGCTCCCAGTTTTACTCATTTTCACACATAACTCTTCTGTGAATACTATGATAATGTGAAACCGTGTTATTCTTACGGAATATTATTATACTCTGACAATCTAATACTGACTCAAACCTGGGACACATTTTAGGAGTTCCTCTAGTCTGAGATAAACAAGGCAGTTAAACCAAAATGATTAAATCGCCATAAATACTTTAAGTTACTGTCTCTGCAGAAGAAACAATGGCTTGTACTTGAAGCTATATCCCAGCCACGGCAGTATCAGCTCAAAACCTTTCTTCAACTACAACAGTAATTTCCCTTCCCACTCTTCATAGTCAGCTCCCTCTCCCATTTACCTTGTTGTTTTGCTCTCTTACAGAGCCCTTTGCTGTTTGCTGCAGATTTATAGCGTCGTCTAACATGCACCATATTGGCAAAGCATTAAACATGTCTGCTCTTAATACTGCAAGCTCTTTCCATCGATAAGAGCCTTAATAAAAACATCCTCTTGGTAGATTTGTGTGTCTCTTTTCACTTTCAACCCCCCACCTCCCTTCTCAACAATATCTTTCTTTTTAACTACTGTTTCTCCTGATGTTGCTAGCAATAACTTCGTTTCTGTGCACATTCAATGCTTTCCCTTCTTTTTTTTTTACTCCTTCCCATCTTAGTACCTCTGAGTCTGGCCTGTGCCAGAGGTTTAATGATGCTTGAATGCTACTGCTACAGAGTTTTCGTCTTCAGCCCTTTCCCCATAAAGAATATTTAAAAGCCTTGCCCTGAGATTAGTCTTTCAATGTCTTTTTCACAGACACATTTCTCTTCCTGTTCATTTTTTTTTTTTTTTTTTGCCATATTTGCGTAAAGATGGAAAACATCATCCTAAATAAAATTTTTGTTATTCAGCTCAGAGGCATCAACTCTAATAGCCCCAAGCAGCAAATGGTCCTCTTGCTCAGGCTACCCAGTTTATAAATGTGGACAAGGACTTTAAAAATCCTTCAACACCTCCTGCAGCCATCCGTGTCAGTTACTCTAAGGAGAACTCAGCGGCGGCTCCCCTCCCACCTCTTTCTCTTTTGCCATCTCAGATTTCAAGAATTTGAGCATCATAAGCACATTTTAAATATTAAAAAAGACCACTTTGCACATATGAATAATACAGCAGAGAGGGCAGGGGCTGGCCAGCCTTCCCATCCCCTGCCGCCTGACGGCCATAAAACTAATGCACTGCCTCAGGACGGAATGCGGCCCGGCTTGGTGTGCAAGCAGAACTGGCCCGCGGATCCGGCCTGGTTCGCATAGAGCTGCTTACCCAACCACCTGTCCAAACCTCTACGGATGCAACGGCCCGACAGCACTTCTGTTATGACTACATGTTTCAGAAACACTCGAATCTAATCTGACATCTCAATCTGTTGAGTGTCTTTGAAGCCAAATCTACTTAGGTGTCTGCTCAAGGTAAGCTTTGTTGTCACATTCCTTCCTTCCTGTGAATGTAAACCACACGCTCTAGCAGTCTGAAAGTTGCAGAAGTCTCCTGACCCCTCCACAGAGCAAGGGCACAAGTATTTCAGAAGCCTTTTACACGCTGGCATGTAATATTAAAGAACAAAAGTCTTCAGAGGCTTCAAGCATTGTTCGCGGGGAGGAAGATTTCAAAACTTGACACAAATGAGAAATCAAGTTGAATTTCTCTTCCAATGTCTGACATATTGTGCTTCTCGATGCTCAACACCGACTGCCCATTTAAATCACACTCTCTCCCCTGCTGTCTTACAGTCTGGACACTTCCACCTGCTTCATCCTTTACCTGTTGGGAAGAAAAGCACCAGAAATTCAGCTGCTAGTCAGAATCGTCTGATTTTCAGCCTGATTAATCCTGACTTGATCAGATACTAAGTTGCAGTGAAAACACCATGGTTCCTGAATGCAAAAGGATATTCAAAATAAAATAGTATTTTCTAAAATATATCAAGACCTGACTGCGGTTTATCGAGGCTATGAACAGAGCAAGTAAGAGCAAGACTATTGTCAGATAAAAATGTTCAAATTCTCTATGTTATTATTTTTAAATTCTGACTTTTATTTTGGCACATGTTGGATTTCTGAATCTTGGCATCCATAGAAAGTCTTAAGATTTCAGGTTATGACTCTTTATTCTCCACTCAAGTTGCAGTAGTCACTGAGATGCTAAAGACCATCTAAAATGTCAACTTCTAGATCATTTTGCCTTTTGTTTTAGAACGGTTTGGCAGATGAGAGTTCTTTAAATGCTGACCTTTTTACCTTTCTATATCAGGCTGTGGAAAAGCGAGAACAAGCTGGCTCAACTAAATACTACAAAAAAATACTAAAAACAGTGAAAGGACTGAATAAAATAAGTAATTACTGAATATTACCAAAAAATGTTATCATCTAAACTAAACAAAGCTCACGAGTTTGCCTCTGATTGGTGCTGCTCTGAATCTATTCATCTTAAAGACACCAACTATGGATAAACATCTCTTTCTTCTTTCAGTTTTCTAATTATACTGAAGCCTTGAATGGAACGGTACACACACACACACACATACACACACACACGCACACACGCGCTGCAAAAACAGTGGACATCAGGGTAGTAATTCGAGACAAGTGTTCCTGGCAACACGGTAATTAATGTATATGTCAACAGAAAAAAAAAAAGCTCTGAAGTAAAAAGCTCAGCAGATCCACAAAATGGTGAGAAACTGAGACAGGATCGTGGGGGGATGATGCAGCAGAGGAAAGGTTACCCACAATGGGAGAGAAGATAAATGCAATCCGTCCATCCCATCATGACTACCATAAATATATCTCTCGCTTCCTCTCTCCCAGACAGAAACTTTACTAGTGCACACTGTGCTATTGTCTCCTTCACACCCCTCCTACTTCTACATGTGCTCTAAGCTTGGATCAGCATGAGATTCCCATGGTATGATAAAGTATATTTACAATAATAATAAAATGAGTGACTTAATTGCTTTTATTTAGGGTAGACAACGTTATCCCTACTGTTGCTGGAGTCCTATAACATATCACCATGACGTATTACAGTTATAATACGATTACTTCCGCTTTTGTTTTAACATTCACAAATAAAAACATAAACTCTCTCAATTTGGCTATTTTTGTTGCACTCTTGCTCAAACTATCAAACTTTTGAGCTGTTGATGTCTTTACGAGGTTTAACAAGCTTATCTTTGAAGAATGTTTAACAGAGCTTGCTCTCAGCTCGCCAAGTTAAGTTTCAAAACAAATGGGCTGTAATGAAAGTAATGTGAGGTTGTCCTTTAGCTTTCACATCACCGGCCATGTTTTTTATGTATACCACGGCTGTCTTTTCAGACAGCTGACCGGCAGTGCACCGCAACAGGTAAAGAGGGGGAAGTACTACTGTAGTAACTGGCACTTTCTCCAGTTTTTTTTATGGGGATTTTATATATCTGGAAGGACATGGTGCATTTTTTATTTTATTTTTTAGCATATTTGAAATCCTAGCTTTTCTAAACCGTGGTATGCCATGGTACCAGTAATCTGGTTCTCTAATCGGAATTCCCTGCAGTCCTACAATGTTTTTTTTTTTTTTTTTTTTATCAACAATTCTCATGAAAGGATTTCAGAATGGCTAACAACTTTAATAAACCTAAGCTGCTTTTCTACCCTGCTTCAGGGAATAACAGACCCACAAGGACCTTGGGAGCAATTGGCAGCAGAGGTGGTAGTGGTGCTGCTGATGAGCCGGGATATCTTATTGGCCTTTAAAAAATGATGAACATCTTGGGAGACTGTATACATTTCTACAAAAGATTACTACGATAACAGCAAAGGAAAAAAAAAAAAGAGGATCAGATTTATTTCTCAGAGTCATCTAAGATTTTGCCCCCAAAGCACGCTGCATTGTTCTTTTTTTAACCAACTGTACGCCAAGCTTAATCTACAATCCGCTAAACCCTCTGATTTCTGCCTTGTTTTTCAATCTGGTCGGACAAAGGGAGGGGAGGATGAGTCTATACTTGGCTGCAAACAGGCTAAACCGAAATGAGATTTAAAGAGTCATTACTATGACGTTAGAGTCTCAAAGTGTTACTTTGTCATAGGAGTCACCAAACTTATCATACTGGAGGTTGTGACAAACACCAATGCATCCAATTTAAAAGGTTGCAGGTCAGACTGCTTGGGAACTCTATGAAAACCTGAAAGATTAAACTTTTGAACTGTTAACAAATGGTGCATTTATTTATTCAAACTGCAATTTTCTCAAGTTAGTTCTAACTTTAATTTCTAAAAATAGGAAAATAAGTGAAGATTTGAAACCTGCTATTTATAACCTTAATTTAAAAGATATGTTTTTCAGTTCTGTTTTCAGGTTTCATGTATTTTTTAAGTTATTGCAGCACATTAAGAACATTTTTTGCAGTCTAAAAAATATTTGAACCATTCAAGTTTTGTGTGAAACTGTATATAAAAGAAGATTTGGGGGTTTGAATATTATTGAAATATGGTTTTATGTCTGGCAAAACTCCTGCTCCAAAACCAAAATGGTTAAACCAGGGATGGACTGATCAACAGTATCAAGATTGAACATTTTTTAATCTCACAGACATGCTAACATGTTCAGCCACATTGATCCAACCATTTAAATTGATGAGATGTCAGGAAAAATGCCTGAATGCTCCCCTTCTTCTTACCCACCTGCTGTCACTTCCAGACAGCTGACTGAAAGAAGCTATCAACACTTAACAAATCTCAAATTGTTGTAAATTATTTAGCTTTCCAAAATAAAAAAAATGTTAAAGAGAAAGTAAGACAAAAGCAGCTCGGGTGTGAAAACTAAATCCAACATGATGGTGGCAGCATCATACTACGTGAATGCCACCCAACACTTTGAATAAACATCTTATTAAAACTACAGTTGGAAAGCTTTGCAAAGTATTTAAGTTAAGCAGCCAGTCATCCAAATGAAAAAAAATATTAAATTATTATTAGAATGACATTATTACAATATTTAAAATCATTTAGATACTGTGGAGACAGAAGTTGCCCTTAAGATGTAAAAAAAAACCATCTTAGATTATGAATGTTTTTCATAATCTAAACATTATGAAAATGTTTAGATTCATTTTCTGTGTATATACTGTCATGTTGTGGTATTTTTACACAAGGTTATCACCGTGTGAGAACTTCACACCAGTCCATGTCACTCATTTATAAATCCTAGTCTGTTCCTTCCTCAGTCTGAGCTATTCTGAATGCAACTTTCCAACATAATGAAAAATACATTGGAGAAGCATAAATAGTTTACAATGATAACTTCAGCATTTCATAAGCAGGCTGCCAGGAAATGTAGCAACCCCTGCTTAAAAGATGTATCTTTTATTGAGGATGAGAAAGTTTGTCAAGTGTTATTTCATTTCACATGGCTTTTTCTTTGCCTTTTCCTCAGTGGAGAGGCCAGGAAGGCATGGAGCAAAACCTTAATTACTCCCTGCGCACCGGGGGACTTTGATTTTTCCGCTCCAAGAAGAAAAGAGAGCTCTGGGCTCAGGTTTACTGTAACACTGAGACTTTGCTGTGTGGAAAAAAAAGAAAACGCTCGTCAGCAGGAGGTCCCAGAACCCCGCGCTGCTTCCCCCCTTCATAGATAACACTCTGGGGTATAGGGGTAACCTGGATGACTGATTTAAATTCTTCAAACTGATTAAAATGCTCGCTTTGAGAGCACAGCTGGATGCTGTGCGTGCGTCTCGCCATGTGAGTTGGAACTTACCCGTGCCAGACGCCACAAATCCACGGACCAGGAGAAGAAGAACCAAAGGACCGGCAATTTGGTCACGCTGCATCCGAAGAGGGCGCATCTTTTTCGGCTGCGCCTCCGCACCGAGGGGGGCTCCTGTCCTGCACGGTCGTTACCCACAGGATGAGGCTGGCTTGAACGCTCTCGAGTTCATCAACTGTACGAAAACGCGAGTTAATCTTTTTCCTTTGGTTTAAAAAGCATCCATCGCCAAAACTTTAATTCCGTTCACATTAAAAGTTTGTTTTTAGAGGCTTCACGATGTTTAAAGGCAGGATCTGTCAGGCTGACCAGGTTCCCAGCCCAAAGCGCACAAATGTACTGAGAGTCACCAAAAACTTTGACGCATCGCTGCGCTGGACGCAGAAAATAAACGAAAGCGAGTCCAGTTCTGCGCCCCCCCCAAAAAAAAAAAAAAAATGTTATGCTAAAAAAAAAATTTAATAACATAAAATGAAAACCGCAAAAGATAAAACGCTGACAGATTGCAGCAAAAAATAATAACCCAAAGACTTTACTCCCGAGTTTGTCCACCGGACCCCAGCGCGCCGCGTCTCTTCTCGTCCCGGTCAGCAAAGGTGTAAACATGAACACGGGGAGCAACGAAAAGCCTCGCAGTGCCAACCCCCGGACTACCAGTCCCCGCCTGGCCAATCACATGTCATCATCCTCCTCCTCCTCTCAGACTGAGGGCTGAACAAGTGAAGGTGCACTGTAGTAGCAGGAGAGGAGGAAGTAAGATGAGGAGAGAGAGAGAAAGAGACAGAAAGGAAGAGAAAAAGAGAGAGGGAAATAGAGAAAACATGGAGCGAGAGCGCGCAGATAGATTTAAATGCGCATATCTATCTATCTATCTATCTATCTATCTATCTATCTATCTATCTATCTATCTATCTATCTATCTATCTATCTATCTATCTATCTATCTATCTATCTATCTATCTATCTATCTATCTATCTATCTATCTAGCAGCCCACGTTTTTGACTTTGAGAGTGGGATATTTCCTGTCAATCCAAGCGTGGGTCATATTTTACTCTCAGTGGCCACAAGAGAGCACCCTCTCATAAATGAGACCATCTGCAGTGGAGACCAGAGGTGACTTGATCTCCAGCACTGCCATGCTTCTCTGTGGAAGTCGTTTCTCTATAAGGCTGCGTCTAAAAGTGGCTCCACACAGAGGACAGACAGAGGATGGAGAAGAAAAGAGCATCGTCTGTCATAGTGATGATTCTTTTTGTCCTTTGTCCTATTTTTTTAATTATTATTCTTTTGAATTTATTTTATTTAATCATGACAAACATTTCTGTTTGTTTCAACGGATATGATATATAACACCAACCAGAAGTTCTTATGGATTTCTGTTTTTTTTTTTTCTTTTTTTGTTTCTCAAATACAAATCCTAAATGTTGTCATATTTGTTTCCAGCCTCCTTTTGACCGTCGCCCCTAAATAAAATCCGGTGCAGTCTATTGGTCTCAAAAGTAATCAGATTTAGTGAATATAGTCAGAGGCAGGTAGAAACTAGTTACATATATTTGAGTAACGATTTGAAAAACAAAACTTAAAGCAGTTTGGTAAGACTTTTTTTGAAGCTGTGTGCATGAGACTGACATTATACTGTCATAAACATGACATAACATCTGTCGTGAATACGAAAAAGTCTTTGTGAATGTCATTCAGTAAATAATGACACTTTTAATGCAAAATTGACGTGTTTTAATGTGAGTTTTAATGCAACTTTGCATAAAAAGTCATTATTTAGTAAATAATGCTAAGTTGACACTTTTAATGCAACTTTTAATACATTTAAAGTCATTATTTTCCAAAATACACTTGTTCATGAAGACATCTTCATGATCATGACAGTGTAATGTCATGTTTATGCCAGTCTTATGCACTTCAAAAAACGTGCTAACATAGTTTTATTACTGCTCTTACTTGAGGAAGAAAAAACAAACATGTTTAACCCAAAATGCATGAAACACACAGACACACTCAGTTTATGTTAAAGTGAGACATCTTGTTCCTACACAAGTTTTATTGTTCTCGTGTTTTTTCTATTCTATGTTAAACAGAAACACAGTAAGCATTGTATTACTAGAAGAACTACCAGTTCTAACACACATATATACATTATCTTGTGTTAGCACTTTCTTCCAGTAGGTTTTATATTAATATCAGCTTTTCGAAAAAATATTTTTTTTGGACTACATATGTTATTTTGTAATTGTGTTACTTATTTGCATTGATTTTTTTTTCTTTTGTTCTTAAAATACCAGAATTTACACACAACTATACTTTTGTCTGCCTGAGGACATAATTTAATTTTATAACAAAATTTGATACAATGATACAAAAGTATTTCAAAGGATACTATTGTATTCTTACTTGAGTAATTTCATGAACGGCTACTTTTTACTTCTACTCAAATTATATATTTGGCTTCTCTCCACCTCTAAATAGAGTCCAGCTGTGTGTAATCTATCTCAGTATAAATCCAGCTGCTCCCTGAAGGCCTCAGCAATTTCTTGGAGAACATTAACAGCATCTGTTCAAAGCAACAAATTGTTTGTTCATTTGTAAAAAGTTTTTATTTTACCCTGAGAGACGGAGAGTGACGGAGAGATGCTTGCAATGAATGTAAGAGCAACATGATGTGTGAAATAGAGTTTGCAGGTTGTGTCTCAAACAAGTTTCACTCGCAGAGCTGCAAATTTGGTTTTTGTTTGCGTGTCTGTGCAATTCACAGTTTGTGATTATGTTTTCTTCCATCGTCTCCGGTTAGTATTTTTCTTTCATTTTTAGTTGAAAACATTAAGACTGCATATCTGCTATGTGCAGTCTGGAAATGTTACAATAAAATCTAGTTTTTGTAAAAATTTGTTTGTTTCGTAGCTCATTTTTTATCGTTTATGCTTCAGGGTTCTCCATATATGTTTCTGTTAGTTTCATCTGTTTCAAAGAAAGCTGATCTGGAGTATTTATTTATATATCAGTTCTTTGATTAAAATCAAATATATATTAATATACAGATTTCTGCTTTCAGCCACTTCTCCAACTCTGACATAAATCCATTTTCCTTGATTTTTTTTCCAACTTGCACATTTAACACAACTAGACGACATGTGACACTTCCAAGGTATTATTTAACACATTAATAAATAAACACCATTTTTCATGGTACTTGTGTCTAGTGCACACACATAAACTGCAGAGTGGAGAAGGTGAAGCAAAGTTTAACTTGCTGCATTTTTAACCTGCCATTTTGATCAAATTTCTTGAAATTTCTAGATTTAATTTACTGTAAATTCAGTTTTTAAAATAAATATTGGAGCAGAGATTGAAACGGGGTTTATTTATTTATTTATTTATTTTTATTTTTGTTTTCTGAGTTATAAACATCAAAACTCTCCTGGGTGAAGCAGAATTTGGTTCTAACCTCGATTTTGCTCTGATTTGGCGTAATAGGATGAAGGTTTGGGGAAGTTTAATGGAAAAACACCAAACCGGTCCCCACAAAAACAGCATGTGAGAAAACTAAGAACCAATTTCTGAACTCTTGTTACAGTTAGGCTTGAAATGCTCTCAAGTCTAAAGGGAAATTTATAACTTTCAGCTCATATTTCTGTCCTTAACTGACAGAAAACAGCAGATTGAAGTTTTAAGATCAGCCAAAATAACAAACGGTCTGTCTGTCAGGACTGACAATAACTAGGAGATGAACTGAACAAAAAAAGGAAGAACGTTATTTCTGATCAGACTCAATCCGTGTTTCAGAGCAGGCATGTGGTGGAGTTCCCTCCTGTTGATTTAATTTGATTCTTCTTCCTGCTGTAAAAAAAATGATCCTAGCCAACCGCCATGTTTCTTAGAAATACATAGAGCAAGAGTTGCTTGACAATACAGTGTTTTATTTTTAAGCCTCATCATCTGCCTGTGACTCATCACACTTTGGGGGAAAAGAAGCTCCTCTGTCAGTTTTATGTTTCTGAATTTTGTGACGCTTCGCCTACCTCGACCAGGTCGACCAGGATGTCAGTGGTTCTGGAGCTCTAATTAAACCAAACATTTTTAGCCCCACTTATTACAACACAATGATGAAGCTGAACTTGCTATAAGTCATAATTTTCCTCTGGTCTTTGTAAAGGCTAACTGATGATATAAGTCAAGGACATTGAATGGAGAAGTGGAGAGAAAGGCTGAGGAAGAGGAGAGGCGTAATCGAGTGGGATGGAGCTCATCTGCGGTGCACCACACGGAGGAAGACACAATAAGAAAGCTCGGGCTATTATTAAGGCATAATAGGTTACCCAGCAAGTCTGTTTGGCACCACTGACTCTCTGCTGCTTTGTGTTGCAGGCTTGACATAAAAAGGATCAAATTCCCTATCTCTGTAAAAAGTAGGAGGGGGGGCTCTAAAAATAGGAGACGTGCTCTAGAAGTTGCTGTGGAGATAATTGAATATTATTTTCAGGAATGATTAAGTTGACCTATCCGGTAGACTAATTATTTCTTGCAGGCCAGAGCAGAACTTGTTTAATAGATGTTGGTAGCAGTGAATAAGGGAAAATAAAGCAGCCAATCTCCGAGCTGTCTGCTGACCAAGAACATGGTATCCGTGGAAAAATGAATAATGCCCATCATTAGAGTTTAACTTGAGGAATGAGCGTGAATTTATCTTATTTTTTTTTCCCCTGGTAATGTCCTGAGTTTGTATGGAAGCTGGTGTCCTACTTCCTTTCCCTCAGTGGTTCCCAGGTTTGTGCACATTTACGCAGGTCAGGTTTCTGCTCTGCAATTCCCCATGCTTTTCTTTTTTTAGAAAATATTAGATTATAATAGCCTCACTTCAAAACTTTCACAGGAACTTCTGCAGTGTGTTCACATGCATTACATTTATATTCAAATGGTGTTCATTTGATCCCATGTGTTCATTTATCAATTTTGTGCACAATTTCATTAGTCAAGCTTTGATTCAATTTTTCTATTACAAGAGTTAGTCAACTAATCCAAAGTGAATTATAGTCATTGTAGCAGCAAAACTACAAAATTATGTAGCTTTATTTAATTTAATCAATATTAAAAGTTATACCTATGTCTTGTATTGAGTCAATAGATAGAGATATTTATTTAAAGCATTTCTGTTATTTTTCCCCCAGTTTATGTAGCATTAAGTTTCTGACAGAAAACAGTAGAAAAATTTATTGTGACATACATTTTTCTACAATATCAGTAAAACACACAGGCTAATATGTTCAAGCCTGTATTTCTTTTATGATGGTTTTCCATTTATAAGTGAGCAAAACAACAATAAATTTCTTAGAAATGTTATATCATACCAGTAATAAATATTTGTTGTTTGAAGGTTGTTAGGAAACAATCCTTAATGGAATGGATATACAACTTAATTGAATATTATGACTGTCAACAGCAAAATTGTTACAAAAGTCTTGCAACATGAGATGTAGGATCACCAGACGTCAAAATATAAAGTTAATTGTTTCTTGTTTCTTTGTTCACTATAAAATGTATGATGATAATAAATTGAAAAAAGGCGTTATCTTTCTTCACCTTTGACCATGATGATACATTTCAGTTAGCAGAAATCAGCTCTCATTACTTCGTGGCTGCTTTTAAGCACAATATTTCATTTTAAACAGAAAATGAATCATTTCCAAGAAGATTTAGAAATAAGTATAGGAAAAAAACCCACTAACATTTGTCAACTTATTCATAGGAATCTCTTTATATTAATATCCGCAGTGTACTTTAGAGGTTGTTTTTTTTTATGTGATTGTCCAACATAAGATAATGCAAATATAATTCAAGTTTTTGTTCATATTTTGCCTCTTTTACTTGGAAATTCCAAAATAAAACCTAAACGTCTCATTGCAGAAGTCACCTAGTTAGTCAACCTGTGGTTTAATCTCAGTTTGAATCTATGTTCAGTGAAGGCCTCACAGGTTTGTTAGAGAACATTAGAGAACAAAAATGACATTTACCATTTTAATCCACGTGGTTGAAAACAAGCTACACATCACCAAGTACATACCGTCTCTATAGTGACACATGGAGGTGGCAGTGTTAAGCTGTGGGGATGCCTTCCTTCAGCAGGAACAGGGAAGCAGGCCAGAGTTGATTGGTGGGTTGATGGAGCTGAATACATGAAAAGATTGCAAGAATTTCTGCCAGAGGCTGTAAAAAGTACTGGGTCAGAGGTTCGCTTCTTAGCAGAAACATCACTAAACACGCAGCCAGAGCCACAGTCAGATGTTTAAGATCAAAGCAAAGGTTACTGTATTATGTTTTTATGATGTTGAGCACTTTGAACTGTTTTGCTGCTGAAATGGGCTATAAGAATAAATTTGACTTCAAAGAACTAAATCCGATCGAGAATCTGTGGCATCACTTTATATGTGATCCTCACAAATACTCCTTGCTGAAATCTGATTGAGCTTAAGCTATTTTGCAAAGAAACTAGAAATAAGATTTCTGTGCTCTAGATGTGCAAAGCCGGTCAGGACAAACCTCCACGGATTTGCTGCTGTACATATAGCAAAAAGACCTCTACCTAGCAAACAGAGATATAATCAAATATATCTGTAGTTGTAAGATGACAAAATGTGAAAATGTTCAAGATGAGTGAATACTTTGGAAATGTTTTTAAACAGTTGAAGTTCATCCTTTTCTCTCACCTTACTTCAACGACATAGCTATTCACTTCAACAAGCTAAAGTATTTGAAAAATGTTTTTGATTAAAAGCTAAACATTTTTTTATTTCCAGCCATTTGTTCCTCTGTTGTTGTGTCTTATGAGTTTTTTCCGCTACAACACAGCAGACTCACAGCAGTGCTATTTCTGACTTGCAGCTGTATTGTGTTGCAAGAACTTAATTCTTTTCCTAGCTGTGTTTCTTCACTGCTCCTGTCCTGAAATCAGCAGGGGACTTGGTCCATTTGCAGCATGTGAAGAGAAGATAGTCTGTCTTCTTCTACAATGCATGTTCCTGTTGGCTGCAGACTGCAGACTGTTGTAAATAATTTTACTCAAGTATAAGCCTGACTCACAAAGAGGAGCAATAGGACCAGGATTATTTCCATTATGCTGAAAACCAGTTCAGAACAGTGCACATTAAAACAAACTACAAATAAATTAAACTTTTCAAACTGATGTACCGATAATGCTCTGCACTGTTGCAAAGGGAAAATATTGATTTTGTTTTTGAAATATAGAATCATAAATGCCAACTGATTAGACTAATCCTCACTGAGAAAAACTCACAATTCTCACTAAAAATGAGTGATTTGAAATTGTAATTTGTGCCTCCTCAATAATATTCAGTGTTTATTTTAAATTATTAAATAGCTCAAAGCCAAAACATAAGCATATGTTGTCTGACTATAGCTGTGAAGGTTGATAATGGCTGAACAGTTACTTAAAACCAAAATATATATCTAATAATTCAAAAATTCAATTTCATACATTTTCTATTTACCTAATGCAGATTGATGTTTGAAATATTATACTCTCACTTTCAGGTTCCTTCAGTTGTTTCTTTATTTCAGATCAAACAAATTATATCAGACATATTTAACTTGATTAAATCAACTGTACCCAATGTCAAATTATTATAATGGTCCTTGTTGGATCATGAATTAACTGTGATTTACTGAAATTTTCGGTTCACCTTTACCAGTTATACTCATGATAGATAACTGCCTGACATGTGCAATCAAGAAATCCTTTAAACAAAACCTGCCTCAGAGCATGACCAAGGCAAAAAGATCTTACAAAGCTGCCTCTTTTCTGCTGCCCTCACCGTCCATTAGAGATGTTTTTGGTTTCTAATCGTGCAGTCATCAAGCCACACTGTTATGCAGTTAGCTAAACCCAATGTTGCCACCATAAAAGGAGGTTAAGATTGGGACTGAAGCTTTTATTACTCTTTTTAGTTTTTGATAAATAGAGATGTTGTTAGGTCATTTTTAATCAGTGATTATTTACATGAACAGCCCTTGAGTCCATACACTATAAATAGCCAAGCGGAGAATAAGAATAAGGAGTGATTAAATTCCATGGATAAAGGTTCAAGGTAACTTTATGATAGCACAGGCTTTGGTAAATAAAAATAAGCACAACCCCAAAAACACTAGAACTTTATGATGGCTTCCTTTTGTTTAGAGTTAATGTTGAAAGACAATAATTACATGAACATTATCAAGGGCAAAAGAAACTACATTCATAGCCACTTATTAGTACTAAACCATTTCTGCACTTCAGTCATGTAAATATTCAGATTAGAACCTTTTTACATATGAACCTTGTTTATATAATATACTCATGCGTCAATATAAGCTTTCAGAGCCATGAGGTGGATTCACCACTGTGACACCTTATGAAACTTTGAAAAATTTGTTTACTAAAGCAAAACAAATGCAAAGCCCAGGGAGACTATGTTAAGGTTTGCTGGCTTGTGCAGGGCTGCGTCTGTTTGTGTGACTGTGTGCTTGCCTTTGAGAAGACTACTGAACAAATGTGTGTATGTGTCACCATCATTGTGCATTGACTTCACCTGTCCTCCAGCTCTGTAATCCCTGGGTACACCTGGGCCGTTTGGGCTTCAGGGCTTTTAGCAGATTGCATGTGTCAGACTTAGGACAATTACATTGATTGTTGCCCTAGAAACTCTGCTGTGCCTCTGCTGCAGAGGGAAGTTGGGAAAAAAACCACAAAAAAAAACTTAATAAAAAAATTTAATAACATTTAAGGTGACAGAACAATGCTGAAAATAAGAGAGCCTGTCTGCATGTTGCTTTTAATATCACATCTACCTCCGGTAGGCTGTTCAGCACATTGATTTACAAACGAAAATAGATTCATATAGTGAAAGGTCAGCTCTCCGTCTAACTTACTTTGTTTTTTTTAGTTCGAAACTTTAGATAGCTGATTTTATCGTGAGCTTAGCTAATAATGTTCGCAGAACTCCATAACATTGGAAACAGATTTAGGTAAAAGCAGTATGGAAACTTGTCTCAATCCTGTCTTATATGAACGGTTCAGGCTTGTGGTGTAATAGTGTAGGGGTATATTTTGGATACAAGGGACTCCTTAGAACCATCAAATTTATCTAATGGGTTCCCAGTCTTCCCAAATATTGTTGACAACAATTTTTATCCTTTTAAAACAATGTTGTAGTCAAGAGTGGTGGAGATGCAGGAGTAAAGCATGTGACCCGTACAAGGAGGCTTTGGTCCTCAACGTTGCTGTCAGAAGAACGCGTACCGGCCTGCTGACCTTTGCTGCATGACCTTTGCTCCTCTATCCAAACCTGCTTTCCTGTCACTCCACTATGAAATAAAGACCACTATAGCTGAAAAAAAAATCCTGATATATACAAGAGTAACTTTGTTATTGTCTCCAATATTGAATAGAATCGCTCTTAACAGCAGCATTTATATTCTGGAGACATAACGTCTGAGCTAATCTCTGATGGACGTCTTGTTGTTTGTTTCTGCATATTGGGGCAGAAGTGTGAAAAGACCCTGAAGACACATCAACTGATTCATTCCTTCAGCAGGTTAAAATTAAACATTCAGCTTGGGTGCACTGGTTGTACGTTAACTGTCTGTGTACGACACACTGGTCTACAATGAACCCAAAATTACAGTTCCTGTTAATGCCACCAAATACTGATGCACTCTTGTGAGATTCTGTAAGCGTTCACACAGAGCGAGTTGTTAGAAACGGAAACATAAAGATGTGCGCCAGCGCTGTAAATGTGTTGTGAGGGCGTGAGACTCCTGGCTGCAGAGAAGAGTAGGTGTGAATGCTAATTAAACTTAACATCTGTCAGATTCAGAGGCTCCACCAGACATCAAACCCACAGTCAAATAATCAGCTACCAGATTATTAATGTTACATCAAGCCAAATTCATTCTGTATATTGATAACAGGGGGAGGACGCTCTTCCTGAAACATACCCGTAGCTCTGTCTCAGTACGTAGGAGTTTCTTACTCACTGTGGGCCTCTGTCAAGTAACGCCTCAGTTTATTAGGTCTGATATGAACTATAAACCCAAAATTTGTTTATGTTCAGGGGCATCAGGGCATTGTTGAGTGATAATTTCACGAGGGATACATTATGTACACTTCATAATATTGTCTACTCAGCACACAGAGCGGTCCAGTCCAGACTGGTTTTTATGTGAGAGAAGGGCTTTAGGACGCTGCACATCATCGTGTCATCTCTGAGAGTACCATTACGGCTTCATTGCCAGTATGCACTTTAGTGTCTGAGTTGTGTTGCGTCTGTGTTTGCATTTGTGTGGATTAATGACCACTGGCATAAGCAGTGCCACAGACTAGAGCTTTACACAAACAACAACTGGTTTTGTGACGGCGTGGGGAACGCCTCGGGGCGGAAACACGACTTTTGCTGTCCTCTGTTTCTCGCTCTATATCCCTGTCTCTTCATCATCCGCCGCTCTTGCTCACCTGTGCCACCTCACTAATGATTGCTCAGCGGCTGCGAGTCTACCATGCATCATTTACCAAGGCTCCAGAGGCAGCAACGGGGAGCTGTAAAGGAAGTAAGGGAAGAAAGAGAAACAGAAATATTCTGTCTTAATCCAGGTATAGGAAGATGAAAACGACTGTTATCCAGAAAGAGATTCTGAGACGAAAGAGGGAGGATGTGTAGCCAAAAAGTAGACAAGTGTGTGTCACAAAAGCAGAAGAGAAGGTGAGGAAAGGCTGGAGGGGACCAAGAGACCCATTTTATTAATCACAGCCTTTATCTGGTGGGAAACACAGACAGCTCTGGATGAAAATAAAACTTTTGTCTGTGTAGCAGCGAAGAGTAAGTGCTTATATATAGAAAATATAACTACACGGTCTTGCAAAAGTGTTCACATCCTTTCTTTCCACATTTTGTCATGTTAAAACTAAAACCTTTATTGTGTTTTACAGGAATTTAGGAGATAAATCAATACATATTTTTGTTCCCCCAAGTAAAAATCTGAAAAAGTTTGTATATTTGTATATTTCCATAAATCTCAGTATAAATACACCAGTCCTGTAAATGCCTAAGAGGTTTTCTGGAGAACATTGGTGAATAAACAGCATTGTGAAGACCAGGGAGCACAGACATGATAGAGAAGAAGTAGCTGACAGGTTTAAAGCAGGATTAGGTTTTCTAACAGTATCCCACGCTCAAAGAGCTCATGCAGCATTGTTCAACTGAACACCATAGAAAGAGGATGGCACAGCTGGAAAACTCAGCAAACTGAAAGACCAGGCAGTTATTAAAGAAACAGTCAAGAGGACCACTGTAACTCTGGAGGAGCTGATAAAACCCTGAGCTCATCTGAAAAAATAAAAAAACTTAACAAGGCAGCAATTAGTTGTATGCTCTCTTTTGAAAATAAAAATAGTCATTATGTGAAGAATGGATTCCCAGTAGTCACTGGAGTTTAGAGACCACAACTGACTGTGAACAGCTGAAATATGCAAATACTTGAAACTCCTATAAAACTACTTATTACTACCTAATTTAATAGATTACACACCAAATGTACCTTAATATGCATTAATACAGGCTCTTAGCATTGCCATACAAGTTCATCTAAGTCTTCAGTCAGGTGGAAGTGAAGGTTGCAACATTGTCCAGGTATTTCAGGCTCTCAACTTAACTTTTTAAATGAATATATTGTAGAAATGGTCTACAAAAGTCTGTAAATAGGTAAATTTTCTGTGAATAATGTGGAGTTGTGTTCCAAAAAAAATGGAAGAGGTGAATGAGTGAGCATTGAACCATGAATTACCTGGTCTGAACATGAACTGGTAGACACTGTTACTAATGACAGAGGAGTTAAACTGACTTCTTGATGACTACCTCCAGGCTCTGGCGTTACGTTCCTCTGTGTCCATCAAAGAGTTAAAACGCAAAGCACAAATGGATTTTGAAGACGACTGATGTCCACCGACCAGTGGGTGGTTACTATGGAGACTGAATGTGGACTTGTAGCTTTATGTCACTGAGTTATTTCCCAACTTCTCCTGTGTGTTGCAATAAAGAGTTAAAATCTTTGTTGCAGATATCTTGAACACGGCTTGCGTTCATGGGACTGTGCAGTTAACCTGGAGGCAGAACACAAACCTGTGGAATCATGTTATAGTATTTCTAATCAAAGAGTTACACTGTGTTTCCTTTGTGTGATGCATCAAACATAGTGGTAATGGATGTCTCTCGGACTACATCCACCTTTCGGCAAATACAGCAGTTTGTTTCCATGGAGACTCAGGATGCAGGCTGACCAAGGAGTCACACTGATTTCTTAGGCAAGTTTCCCTGCTGCTTGAGCATCAAGAGATGTCAGAGATGCTGCTCCCCTCCCAGATAGTCTTTGATCTCCAACATCTAAAGGAAAATATCATTTCATATTTATCATACTGGACTACTGTAACACTATTCTTATTCTTTTTATATTTTTGATGGAAATAAAATGGACAGAAAGAACTGTTCATAAGAATATCAATGGACGTTTTAATGCAACAACTGACTTTTGCCTGGTACATTTCTGTGTCTTTAAGCTGTTACACCAAACAAACCAGAGTCGGCCTTCACAATGCAATATGTGGTGAGAAAAACAGGAAATTCCAAGTCTGCTCACAACCATCACAAGTTGTTTTTCTTCTATCAGAGACATGATGCAATGTTTAATTCACCACATATGCGTTACAGGCCCTGACAAGATCCGGTGCCATCCCACGATATGACACAACACAGCAGGATGGCATCATGAGCTTACAGCACATTTCCTGCCTTTCGCAAAAAATTATTATTACTATGTCGCTTTTCAGGGATTAAAAACGGAATAAAAAGTCAAAAACGCTCAGTGCCAGTTTTTTCACATTCTTCGTACAAGATGAACAGACTACATCATTAGGTGTCTGAGTCGACAGCCAATCAGGGTTGTAATGATGGGCCAGATTTGCCAGACAGCACAGATAACACACATGCTGACCCTGCAGTACCGCCATCCAGCGGTCATCTTATTAGGCTATAAAAAGCTCAGGTGTAGGCGTGCTCTGTTTGGCTGCTGGTGGCCTCCCCAACACACCAATTTCCGTTCATTTCTGGAGGAGGGAGCGGCGGGTAGAGGTATACAGGGAGAATGAACAATATGAAAAACAAGGATAGAAAGAAAATAAAAATCTCTCAACAAAAAACTATTGTTTGCAACTTATACAGTGCAATAGGTTGTTTGCTTCTAACTGAAAATCTGTAAAAAAAAAAATCTTGTTCTCTAAGCATCATAACAAAGATGTGATTAGTTCGTTACGAGATTATATCACATGACTCTACATTTACTTTTATATTTATATCCAAGCTGCCAGAATGTGTTTCTGTACACAGATGCAAATCCCTTATGCTCAAAGTCAAATCCATGCAAAATAGCTAATGGAGGCAGGAGACAAAAAAAAATCTCAAATCCCGATGAGTTTGTGTTGTGTGGAGGTCACAACACTGTACTCATCAAGTGGGTGTTATGAACAGTGAAAAACCTGGGTGCTCACATTTTTTTGTGACATTAGCAAGCTTTAACAAGTGATTTATGCCAATAGATTTATTTTGAATACTTCATTTGCCTAGTGGCTGTGAAATATGACTCTTGCAAAGACAAAATACAAACGGCAGGATTATTGACTCCCAAATAGAGGAGGCAAAGTGCAGAAATTGCTATGCAGTGCAATTCAGGGACTTTCATTCCAGGACTGAATTATGGTACAGAAAATAATCTACACCATTTTTCTGAACAGTTATCGAGTGCAAAAGTTTGAATTCAATTTGGAGTTCCTCAAACACAAACAGCAAAATTATGCAAAAAGACTGAAATCCATACACTGTTTAGACGAAAAAGTCACACACTAACATTTTGTTGGTCCGCCTCTAAGTTTCTGCAATGTCACAAGATTTATTTCCAACCATTACTGCATTCATTTTTCACTAAGATTTTGTATTGATGACGGAAAAGCCAGACCACCGAGCAAAGCCTTTTGCAGAACATCTCAAAGCTTCTCAGTGAGGTTGAGGTCTGAAGTCTTTGGTGATCAATCCACGTGTTAAAATGACGTGTCATGCTCCCTGAACAACTTGTTCACAGTTTTGGCCTTATAAAGTTTGGCATAATCATCTTGGAACAACGCCATGGCATCAGGGAAGAAACTATCCCATGATGGAATAATCTGGGCATTCAGTACATACAGATAGTCAGACAGCCACTTAATGTTGCTGCTTTTCTTGCTCTGATGCGCCCATCACTCTGGAAGAAGGTAGATAGCATGAAATTCTTCCACTGCGCTATAGAGTACTTCAATGTCTTTATGTTTTGTTGCAAATTGAAGCCTTTTTTTCCAGTTAGCCTCTCTGATTAATGGCTTTCTTATAGCTACACAGTTGTTCAGTCCCAATCCTTAAGTTCCCTTTGCTTTATGTGTGTAATTAATAGCTCTTACTTTCATTATTAAAAAGTCCTCAGTTCCACTGTTGTTTTCCTTTGATTTGAGGTCATTGATCACAGTCATTCAGGGATTTTTGTCCAACCACATTTCTTCCTTCCTTCTTTTTTCCTTCCAGTTTTTCCATGTGTCGGACAGTTCTCAACACAATTTTAGTAGTTTCTGTAATTTGTGCTTGATGCATGTCAATGACTTGACCTTTCTCAAACAGATGAACATATTTTCCACAACCACAGGATGCGTCTTTCCACATTTCTAAGAAATAAGAAGCTACTCATTGCATCAGCTGAGGGTTTTTAACTTGTTTCTTTGCTGTAACTATCCAATAGGAAGCTTATACGTATTTCTTTAGTGAAATCCAGGAGGTAACTTTTTTCTTTTTTGCCAGACAGTGTACATGTAGCTGTCATCAAAGTCTTGCCTTTTTCCAACTGAATAACAAACTATTTTTTTCATTCTGAAATGTTAATGTTGTTTAAACTGGTTGGTTTCCAATCAAAGACCAGTAGCTTAAGGTCAAGACAATTTTGAAGTGTTTTAATCAGAAAAAATTGTTGATGGCTACAGAAATCAAGTGAAATCACATGGTTTCCATAAAACTTGCAAAGGGATATTATTGCAAATGTTTGTGAACACATTTTTCTTGTTTTTAGGTCATTGAAGTATCTAATATCATTATTTCACTTTGAAAAAAAACAAAAAAACAAACAAGTTTTAACAGTTAATTAAAACCCCAAAATGAAATGACAGTAATAGCCGTGATTAGTGTGTAAACATTTGACTAACACTCTCTATACAGACAAACATACCTATGTACAGTATTAATATATGTAAAATAACACTCAGTGACTTCTCTCTCCAGACTAAAATAACTAAAATGGCATTTTTGCTGCAATTAAAAATAAAAAATCATCCAGCAGGCTGCATCTCTGGTTATAACCTGATATAAAATTAATGAGCATGTATCGCAGCAGCTTGTCGGGAGCAGACAGGGGTTAAAAAGGTGGGCATGCGATGCCGGAGACCCACCTGCTCCTCTCATCCTCTGCATGATTGTTAGTTTGAGAATTGCAAGGCGATGGTGTCATCCAGACAAAAACTTCATCTCTCTGATTTCTGACCTCCCGCACCGTGCAATCTCACAAAGTTCAGCGACGCACAGAAAGTAATCCAACAATGTAAAGAGCGAGCAAGGATGTGAAATTGAAACATCAGACCTGTAGTCCCTCTCATCTCATGTTTCCTGGGCTTTAAAGCAGCTCCTTCTGCTGCTAAAAGGGACAAAGGAACGATCACACAACTAACTAACAGTGTGAGCGAGCGTGCTCCTGGGCTCTCACATTCCCTTCGGAGGGCACACTGCAGCCTTTCATCTTTTTTTCTTCCCTCTGCATCTATCCTCACATCTCTCCGCTTTATGTTCTGCTTTCTGAACAGAGTTCAAACACTGGGGACCAGTTTAAATACTGAAGGTTCCCACTGCACTCCTCCAGTGAAGTAGAGCATATAGAGAAACATAAGAAGCTCTGGTTTTCACTCGAATGAAACTCCTGGTATTCTTTTTTTTTTTCTTAAAGTTTGAACCCTTCTAACTTATTGGCAGTCCTGGTTAAAATGTGCAAAAATCCATAAAATAAATTAGTCTTTTCATGTTGTAGCAAATTGTCGCACTGAGAGATTTTGAAAAAAGGCTTTTAACACTTTTGCAACCTCCAGTTGCTAATAGGACAGCACTGACACAAGCAGAGTCATGGATCCTCTTCCTTTCTTGTCCTCAGTTTTCCCAAGGGTTTTCTGTGCTGCTTAGGTTTGCAAACAAACAGCCCAAATCCAGCAGGTGTGTTTGTTGCCAGAAAACTACATTTTTCTCTCCTATGAACACAGAAACACAGTTGTAGGTAAAGTAAAAATAGAGTTTAGCTAACTGCACATGTTTGAGTTTGAGATGGTTTTCTGACATCCTTAAACATCTAAGTAACAGTAACAGCTTCTATTGGGTTCAATTACATCTATTTTAAAAGGATTACTCATAGAACCAATGCCTATACAACAAGAGCTTTTATTAAGCAAAACTTTTCCCTTCACAGAATAAATAACTAAGTTAAAGGCTGTTCTTATTTCTTTCTAAGTGTATGCCACTGAAATAATTTTTTTTTTTATTTTAAACCAATATTTTGCAAGGATTTCAATATATTTGCTCACATCTTCATCTTTATTGCAGTAAAGCATCGATATGAGTAATCTGCTACTTATTTGCTCATGCTGCAGTATTACTATTCCAACTATGCTGTCCATATCACATATCAGAAGAAAGCACTTCTTTCATTTTGAAGATTTAACTATCAAGGCTCAGAAATATTTGTTTACAGTAATATCAAAATTTATACTGAGGAAACTGAGCATTTTTCTCCTCACTTTGCAAACACTGCAAAAAATATTAGAAAATGTTTTGCTCATATTGCTGTGCTTTAAGTTTTACTAATGCAGATTTCAAGTCATAAGTTTGATGTTATTTGGTCAGTGAAAGTTAAGGTGTTTTTGACCACAGTCTGAGGAAAGCAAATCAAACAGTTCCAAACAAGCAAAGAGTTTTTTTTTAACCATTGTTGTCTTCTTCTTAGGAGCAGTTGGCAAAAAGCAGCTGGACTTTCTTGTTAATGGGTCGTTTGGCTTCAGGAAGAAAAACAATCTTCCAGCTTTGTGAGAAAGCACTCTCTGTTCTCTAAAATGGAAGATTTTAGTCTTATCTGCCTAAAATCGTTTGAACAATTTGCAGATCTCAGCTAATGGTTGTTATGGAGACTTGATGAGCCCAAGATGTCACTCCTTGCAGCAGTTCTCTGACATTGAGATTTCAAGATGTATTTTTGTTTTTATATCTTTGGAGTTGTTTTAAACATTTTAGTTGTTAGTCCTAGTGCCGATATAAGCAGATTTAGCAGATTAGTGCTATTATTTAAAAATGCCAATAAAACAATATTTCAGAAAAAACTCAGAAGAAAACCTGAAAATTTGAATCGTAAAAGGAATCTCCAACGAAAACAATGAACAAGGGCTCCATTTTGTACCCTTCCTTGATCGAGGCATAGAGTACCATATTTGTGCTACAGTAGATATTTTTTAATCCATTACTTAAAATATGAGGACCAAAAGGTATTCAATCTATTTGAAATACATGTTCCCCTTCACATTTTTAAAGAGAGGTTCATATTCTCTTTAAAAATGTGTCATGGAATATATATTTTACCTGAGAGGAAAAGTAACTAATTGCAGATGACAAATTAAAAATATACATTATAAAACATGAATAAAAACAGAACACCAGTGATTTTCGAATGGATTGTTTTTTCTACTGAATAAATGAACTCACATTAAATGTTTGGTTTTCCTCATTTTTTCAGTGTGAAAAATGAGGAAACCAAAAAAAAGAAAAACAAACAAACATTTATTTTAAAGTTTTCTATATCAGGAGGACCATGGGGTAAAGATGGAGACCACTAAATATTTATCATCATTATTTTAAGCAAAAGACAACATTAAACATATTAAAACAGCACACAGTTGTATTGTTAGATTAAATCCTGGAGTTAAGGGAAAATAACTGCATGGATAAAAAAAGACACAAGTCAAACTCAGAATATGATATTTACACACTGTGGAATACAACCTTAAAAACGCCAATGTCAAAAATCAATACAAGAAAAAAGTGAAACAAATGAAAGAGAAGACAGATACCCTTGGATCAATAGACTTCCATGTGACTAATAGGGAACTGGAGTCCTTGGACCTCCATAGCTTGTGAACTCTAGTAGTTACCTATATTTCACAGGTATGCTTCTTGTGTATATTGAGAATATGCCAATCTTTGTGGAGTTATTTCTCTTGGCTACTCACATCCTGTCTGCTGTTGGGTCTGTTTGAATCTTTTGCAGGACGCATTTTCTTTAAAGCAAACCGCCGGCTGAGAAAGGGCCTTGAAGTCTGTCAATAAAGAGGCTGACGGACAAACTGCGGTACAACAGAAAACCCCACAGGACTCCACAGACAGCAGCAAAAACAACAAGCCAGACAGTGTCACAGACAAAAGCAAAAACCCACTTTTAGCAGCAAAATGAAACCTGTTTTATCTGTCGCTTTATCTTCTGGTTCACAGTAATAGTCTTAGATCCCGTGCTTCTACAAACACAATTTTATGGATTAGGTAAGAAGAAATAATCTGCTGCTCAATCCCCATTACTATGAGGATTAATCCACTGTGATTACCTCATTGTGATTATTGTAATGGAATAAACATCAGCTGTTCTGCCAGTAGTAACTATGATGATTGGCTATGTGTTGCATCCTTGTTATACAAGGCAGTACGCGTGTGCGTGTGTGTAGAAATACACTATGAGTTGGCTTCCACCTGGCTGACAGGAACGGTCAACCGCTTGAAATGAGATTACACAATCACAAACAGCCTAATCAGGACTCATGCAATATTCATACTTGGTTTTCATAATTACTTAATTAATTCCCAGCTCTGAGCAGATATTGCCAGTGCTAATCCTCCAAGTATCCCCCAAGGCTTCCTGAGACTGTTATAGATGTTCTGTCCCAGGATGCAAAATATAAGGGAGACACCCCAAACAATTGCAAGCACAGAGCTAAATTTGCTCTCTTATGAGACTTTGCTTTGTTCTTTTCTTATTTTGCAAATATAGGTTGAAACTCGGGATTCAAGCTTTTCTGCAAAGCTCACAGCTGGAGTTGTCTGCAGGCAAAGTGTTTCCTCCCCGCTGGGAGAAACATCCAACCCACGCCTTGTGTTTCCTTCGAGAGGAAAAAAACAAAAAGACTTCTGACTGAACTGATGCATGCAAGAATAGTGGAGAGGAGGCACCTGCTCGCACACTTCTACCAGCAACATGTGTTCAGTCTGTTTTAGCAGCTTCTTTATCTTTTTTCTCCTGCAGTGGGGAAACATGATTTCTCAAGCACTGAGTCTAAACTGGAGGCAAACAAAAAAACAAAAGGGGACTCATATTCACTCCCAGATACTTAGGTGGATGCAAATATCCTGTAAATCCACGTTTTGATGTTCCTTGGCTGCTTTTAGGCTATATATTAAGAGAGGAGTAAAAGCAATGCATATAGCTGTATCAATTCAACTTAAATATTTTTTCATTTGGATATATTTAGTCTGAAATGACCAACTTTAAATCCTAAAAGATACTTATTAGCAGTGGAGCTCAATTAAAATTTCAATTGAGTTAATTGCAGGGCCTGTAATTAATTCTTCACAATTAATCGCATTTTAATCAAAAACTATGTAATGATAAAATAAACAGCATTTTCAATTCAAAAATCCCTTTGCTGCTAAATTATTGAATAAATAGACATACGAGTTCAACTAACTGTTATTAAAAATAACAGTTTTTAATCTGTTATTTGTACACACAAGTCTTTTCCGACTTTGCATCAAACTGTTTTTTTTAAGGAAAAATTTACCTTAAAATTCTCCAGAGAACCAAGAGAAGCGGCTTTATAGTCTACTGCGGTGATCACGTGTGCATCAGATTAAAGGGCATAACAAATACAAAAATTACAAAGATTCTGAATGGAACATGTTGCTGTAGTTCCATTAAAAAATGTTTAACTTGTAAGTTGTAAGTACTTAATAAAAGTAGTTTTTGCATTCTTTTAAGATATTGATTTTATTTGCAGGATTGTAATTAGAAATGTGTTTCCTTTGTCTACCATGTCGATTATGCAGCATTGAGGAACACCTGGTGACTTGGGGAAAGGAAAGATCTTTAAGGAAGACAAAAGGGAGACCGGTAACAGTAGCTTAGGACATCAGCAAGCACCCAAAGTGAAACCAGTCATGTCTCAGGTATTACGCTAAATTCAAATTCAGCCCATTTTTTTATTTGGGTCTCAACTGTTTCTAAAAACAGCCCAAGCACAAAAAAGACAAGAAAAAGTAATACCAAGCCATTTGGCAATAAGTTGATGTTTTTTGGTGTCTTGAAAATGACCCTTGTAAAAACCACTGGAATGTAAATGTCACAAATCAGGACGCACTGCCGAGCAACACAAGCAGAGCTCCAGCACATGTGGTGCAGAAACACATGAATGATTTGTTGTTGACTTATTATTCAAAAACCACTTACTGAATTATTGTTGGTTGTGCAGGAGCACTGGACTTTCAGAGTTTTGCATAACTTTTGTTTGACTTATTTTATATGTATTTATATATTTTATGGTCAGAAATGTTGTACTTAATTTTTGACTGTGTGATCATTGCTTTGCCTTTTCTACCTGGTTAAACAACATGTGCCCCTGATGGATATTTATAAAGTAATTGTCAATAAGTATTTGTGTTCCACAAGATAAGTGGGAATTTTATAGAGACACTAACATTCACATAACCAGCCATGACTTATGGTAAGAGTGATAATTTGTGCCACATTGACCCTTAAGCCTAATGAACCAGAACAAGATTCCTACTGGACTTGGAACCACTTAATCGCTGATGAATGATTATAATGAATATAAACATAATAACATTCATTTAATCACACCTCTATGTAGAAAAGGATAGTAATGGCAAATAACATCTATTAAGGGGAATTAGGTTGACCTAGTGTGAGAGAGACCATGGCCTTTTCTCCTTCGCATCTATCTGAAAAATGTTCTGTCAAATCATTTCTTAACAAATTAATTATATGTCCACTGAGAGGCAAATTAACCACAGTCTATGCAGTGTGTCAACACAGAGCTGAAGGACCGGCCACCTGCTGTGCGCTGCCTCAGTCCCCACAGCAGGACTCCACTGACCAAGGGTTTTCAGAGAGAAACAGCTAGATAAGGCAGCGTGAGACCAGAGACACGTTGAAGACACACGATCAATCAGTACTATGACTCTGGGCTAATTCTGTGTTGATAATTAGCCAGTCGGAGTAGGCTGGGTAACGGGAGCTCGCCAGACAGGTGCCCGGAGGTCCTCAGGGAGCCTGAACGGTCTCTTCCCTTCATTAACTCTTTTCGTCCTCTCCCCTTGTCTGTCTGATCCTGCGAGCAGCCGGGGCTGCTGGGTAATTCACTCTCTGGTCTCTGAGGTGACCCTGAGCCGCAGGGCTGAGGGAGATGAGGATACAAAACTTCATTTTAACCTTTCCTCCGAATCTCTTTTTCTCCATTTCTCCAGGATCTAAACGGCTTTCTGTACTTAGCTCTTTGTTGCTGAAATGGACCAGATACCATAACCTTTTTCTGTTTTTCTGCCCTCCCAGTCTTTAGACATATAGGTCAGAGCAAAAAGACTGCCGACCTTCTCTTTTGTATTTTTATCTTGCTTATTCCCTCAATGTCTCTCTGCCTGTCCAAGTGTCTTCAAAGAAATCGGGAGAAAAGGAGAAATGCATTTTCCATCCATCTCTCTATTTGCAGCATTTTATAGGGTTTTTATTGCACTTCTTAGCTGATTGCTCACATTTATTTACAACAAATGCAGTGATGAGGTACTGATGTGAATGCAGCTGGCATATAAATGCTGCACTCTGCTCCTATTTGCTCATAAGAATGTACTGCTTAGCTTTCATCTGAGCATCTTTTTCAATTTGTCTCCATGACTGCAAACTTAAATCATCCAGAGTCTGCCCCTGTTTTGTTTTGTATTATAGCAATGCTTCTTGAAATTAGGAAAAGAAGAAAAAAACACAGAGGAGTTTTAAAGATGAGTTGAAGTCAGACAACTGAGCCATCATCCAGTTTTAATAAGAGAAGTGCAGAGTTCCTTGCCTCGCAGTAATCTGCACACACACACACACTTATACGTGCTTGCACTGTAATCAGTATGATTTCACATTATGGCTTTGCACATTAAACCAGAGTTACAATGTGATTATTGCCTGTGACAAATGAAGAGGTTATATTCAAACTGTTAAACAGCTCATAGCTTTTGATCAGAGACATATATGACCAGTTAAAATGCTTCATGTGAAGTTGTGCTGCCTGTTTTTCTATAGATTCCTATATTTTCCGTCAGTGTTTCTGACTGCAACAAAGATGAAGACACATCTTGTTTTCAAACCAGACAGGATAGAAATATTAGTGACACGATGATAGAGTAAGTGCATTTTTTTTATAGACCACAAGCAGTCTCTTTATATATATTTTTTCACATTAATTTGATTAGCACCATCATGTGGTATAAACCCAAACCCTGTTGGGAAGGAAAATTAGAAACAAATTACAATGCCAGAAGAAGTTGCCTCATTTTGACATCATCTTATTCATGTATCTACATGATTTTGTTCGTGTGTAAACATCTATTCTGACAAAGACACAGGAACATAATCACCTCCACTGCCTCTCTGGAGAGTGTGCACCTATCAATACAAACTCAGGAGAAATAACACGGGGCGAGACATGCACACTCAAAGCACACGCGCAGGATATGACACACTCACAGATGACAGGTGCATCACGCCTCACTGAGTAGCTTTGGTTACTGACAGACTGTGGCAGGCGAGCAGGACTGAGCAAAGCGATGACTGTCACCTTTAATCTCCTAAAACTGCATGCATAGACGCACACACACACCTAAATACTCCCACCAAAACTGTGCACTGCATTATTTTTTCTGCTGTGCACCCCGCATGTCTGATTGCTATCCTGTCTGCTGGGAACTGGGATTACCCAAGGGGGGAGCCAGCACAGAGTCAGTGATTTAACTGATCTGCCTCTCCTCTGGGACTTTTTTTTTCTCTTCCACCAGTGCCTGCACGCCTGAAGTGCCTCTACTGTCCCATGTCATCCAGGCCAGGCCTGGGCAGGCTCCTGCAGGGAAGGCTTTAATGACTTCCTCTCTCCTTTCCTTCTTTGAGCATTTAGGTGTGGCTGCTATCTAAATGGAATTGGAGGGAGGCAACGTGAGAGATTAGCATATCAGGGGTCCAGATTAGCACCTCTGTGGTGTGTACACATACTGACAGAAGGTGGTAATGAGAAAGAAAGGACCTCCCTCCCCCATGTCGAATCTCCACCCTGGGCTTAATAGAGGGAGCTCAAATGGAACCGCAGATAAAGATGCAGCGTGTCTTTATCTCGCTTTTACAGGTAGAGGCAGTGACATGTTTTCCTCAGTTTAGATGAAGAGTTAGCAAATAAAAGATCAGAAACCAGCATGAAGATGGAAAATAGCATGAACAAATGTCACAATCTATGTGTTATGTCTTTCATTATATTAGCATTTTGATTACATCAAGGAATAAATGACTTGTTTCTAAAACTGAAAACTTGTTGGTCTGACTGGTCCAGTTGATCCATCGGCTGCTAACTGCCACCCAACAAGAGGACCAGGCTCAGTGTCACAAGATAAGATAGAAGAGTCTGACCACTGGTGCCCTGTTTCTGCCGCAGGGCGAAAAGCTGCTCACCCTGATGGATTTTTCATTTGTGGATCTTGCAGAATCAATGTTCTGTGTTGCCCTTCTCAGATTGGCTTGTAGAATTCTTTTATTATTATTATTTATTTTACTACTACTCATCTCATGTTTTAATTTCATTATGTTGTAAAATTTATCTTTCATAAAATGTCTTGTAGAAATATTTGTACCTTTTCACTCTGGTCCATTTGCTGATGGACCAAAGTGGAAACTACATGCAAAAGGATGAAAGGTTTCTTAAACTCTTTACAAACACAATCTGCCAATTTTCTCCTAAAAAAAACTCCAGAATATCTTTCTGAACATTTAACCAAATGTCTCCTAAATTCACCCTATGATTTGCGCATAAATGCAGCTGTTTTGTGAAGATCAGAGAAGTCTGTTAGAAAATCTTGATGAGAGAAAAAAAACACAATCACTGTGAAGACAATGGATAACAGCAGGCAGCTCAGAGATGAAGTTTTAGAGGCCTTAAAAGCAGGGTGAGGTTATGAAACAATACCATGAGCACTTAACATACCATGATCTGACATGGGACGTTGGGAGTTCAGTAGAATTGGAAAATGATTAGAATAGAACAGAGCACTTGGGTGAAAAATGCTATGTGTTGTCTTGGGCTCTAAGACTGAACTCAAACTGTGTGGGTCCTCTGCAGCAGGAACTATGCAGCTGTTCAGAGTTGATCAAAAGTGGATGGAGCTGGAAGCAGGGCAATCCTGGAAGCCAAAATAGGTAGTAACAACTAGTTGCATTTAGTTAAATAACGATTTGAAAAACATGTATTTGTGTGAGTAGTTTTACTGCACTGTATTTTTTGCTTTTACTTCAGTAAAACTTCATTAATACAAATATTTTCACTATTATATTTTACGTCTTAAACTACGCAAACTCACAGCACAGTTCAGCAATATCCTCCTCATCTCAGCTCTACAGACACAACAATGCTGGAGACACAGAGAAGAAAGGCGGGGCCTACAGTGACACTTTGCATTCTGATTGGTTGAAGCACACTGGAGTCTAGATATACTGATTGGTTAGGCAGGCTATCCGGCTTTCCCAATCTCTATTTTCTTAAAGAGGCAGCCTCATTTATGTGCGTTACACAAACATTTCCATCAGCGAAAAATCCAAACTGAACTTACGTAATGCCCAAAAGTTGTAAATACAGTAAAAAGTAGTTCTACAAAGAAATAACTCAACGGCGCTGAACTAAAATTTTTTTCAGATCTTTTTGTTTTTCTATAAATAATGTTTCATAAATCACATTTATTACTCTATCATGCAAAATCTTAGTAACAAAAATTAGTATTTGTAGTTTTAATGTGCCAAAATGTCAAAAAGTTTAAAGGATATGAACACGGTAGCAAGAAGCTACTCCCAGTTTTGTAGATGTTTTATCTTCTTCCTGTCCTTCTGTTCCCCTTTACGTCTTGTCATTGCATATTCTGTTTATATAAAAATGAGGCTAACATCCAATTTGTGAGCTCACTTTTTAATATATTCCACTTTTGGTTTTTCTTTTTTTTTTTTTTGCAACATCAAGGACTTTATTTATTTAGATGATTCTCTGCTGCAGGAGCTGTTTTTATCTCACCAAAGACCTGGCGGCAGCGCAGGGAATAACCAGAAACTCTCATAAAGCAAGAGAAAGTAGGTCCCCCCACTTGAAAAAAAACCTAAGTTGTGTGAACTGTTTTTTAAAGCACAGCATGGGGCAGTTACAGAGCTTTGCTTCTCCACCTGTTCTCTGTCAGACAGAGGAGTCTGGTAGCGGGTATTTTTTTCATTGCTACCCTGCAGAGCGTTGGTTCCTAAGAGACTTTCAGTTGGGTAGGATTCATGTTACGAATGTTGCACCTCACCATGACAATGGCTGCATAACTGGAAGTCTAGCTGAGCTTTGCTACTTTAAGAGCTTCGCTGCATACAATGTAAATGACTTCTCTCCTGTGCTCTCTTTCGTTCCGCTGCCCAGCAGACCATTGGAAGCAAATAATGAATCACATTTTACACCTCCTCTGTAGCAGAGTGGCAAAGTTAAAGGTAAAAACTTCACAAAACTGCCCTTGCAAAGCACACACATACACAGGCACACACGCACACAAGCTACAAGATTCTGTATCTGGTTCTCACCACACAGCTGACATCCAAGCACAAGACGGAAAATAATTGCATTCTCTCAGCACTCTCAAATACTCCCTGCAGACATTTGGGTCAGTTAATTGGAATTTCACATAGTGCCAACACACCATCAAGTAAAGGCTGGGTTTGTGCTGGCTGCTGTTCATATTGTGAAGCATTAGGAACGGAAAACCTACCACTCCTCTCTAATTGCCAGTCTCTTGATGGTTTGGGGGGAAAATGTTGGCTATGAAGACAAGATGGCTCTAAAAATTTGAATAAAACTTCAGATTTAGCAAACACTGTGATTATTGGATTAGTTGTCAATTACAATTTTGTCAGTTATTATTTATTGTTAATTGTTTACCGTATTTACAAAGAGCTTCTTGATTGGTTGGTTTTAATTGATTAAAGTGTAAACTTGTTGAGGGATCATCATTTCTTTGGAACTTCACATACTTAAAACGCATAATGTTGGAATATGTGGCAAAGTCAAAGCACAATCTCTTTTCATGTTATTATTTATTTCTGTACAGCACTGAAAAGCAAAATTGCAATTATCACAATGATGTTGGTCATTTATGTATATTCTAAAGGCTCTCATTTGAGACTCTTTCTACTTTTACATACAAACAAAGACTTGTCCAAAAAAATAACCTCATCAATGACAGAATTTACAGAGATTAGGTAAAAAATGAAAAAAACAACAACAAAAGAAAAAAATTCCAAAACTTTAAATACTTCACCGAAGTAAAAGAAAACAAAGGAATTTAAAATGTTTACCAACATTTTACAAAAAGCAGACTGATGTGTTTGAAATAGTTGTGTAACGCAGTAAATGCAAACTTTAATACATGTCATAGTTATAATAAATATTTTACATTTTTACATAAAAGGTGCTCCGAGGACATTTTTTAGATTTATTCATTGAGGAAATCACCCACAACAAACTAATCTGTTTTCAAGCTGATTCAGTTTGAAAGAAACATTTACAGGAGAATTTTTGTTTAATCTTCCCAAGGACAAACTGCTGTACTCACACAAGCTGACCACAGAATGAAGGTCATTCTTCTTTTCAGGGCTCAATAGCTACTTAGTGCACTCTGCAGTTTTCATCACAATAAAAACAAAAATCTACAACCTGTTGCCTCTAACCTCTAGACATTTGATCCCTCAGCATGTGGCAGTAAGGCATTACACCTGTTTGGAATATAAAACAAATATACTTTTATATATTATATGTTTATAATATTATAAACATTTGCCTGTTTATAATGCTATAAACAGGCACTTTCTAAAGTGTTATTTTGAGTGTCATGCATAGATGTTCTATCTATTCTTCTTGAAAGCAAGTGTGCCACCCTGCAGAGAGCTTATTTAAACAGTGACTTCACATTTACAAAAACAAAAACTGCACATTGTCTTCATTTTTAAGATGTACAAAAATGACATTTGCAAGATTACGTGTTACTGATGAGACAATGATGGTATTTGAAAAATAAAATTCACCATTTCCGTTATCGATACATAGAAAATGCAAAATATGTTGTGAAAAGTACTCATCCCCATTTTAGTTTTTATTTCTCAGACTTATTTGTTCAGACCATCAGACAAATAAAAACAAAACTGAAATATTTTCAGGATGATTTGAATGGAGGCAAACTGGGAGAAGCAATCACACCCTTGGCAGTGAAAACTGGAGAAAATGTTTATGATAATTGACAATGTGGGTTTTTCCAGCATCAACAGCTCAGTTTAGGTTAAATCCAGACAATTACTAGGCCACTCTGGAATGCCCTTTTTTTCTTTCACTCAGACGATGACTTGCTTGTGTTCTTTGGATATTTGGCCTCAAGCTTAATTTTTCTTCAAGGTTTCTTAGTTCCCTCATTTTTGATCAGCTACAGCAGGTCACCCAGGTCATGAAACAGCAAAGCAGCCCCAGGCCATCACACTACCACCATCATGTTTGATTATCAACAAGTGACATATGTAGATTTTGAAAGGTGCAGACAAAGACAAACTGAGAGTTTAATAATAATAATAATTATTATTATTATTATTATAATCAAGGAGAGACATCATCAGAGGGTTTAAAATGCAATCAGTAACAAACATACAGGCAAGAGCAACATGGTACAAAAAGGTAGAAACTGAAAGTGTTAAATGCAGAGGAGTCTGATCGTAGATGACATGCAGGTGTTGATTACTAGCAGGGTGCGGCTGGGAAGCAGAAGCAAACAGGTGCCCTGAGGGAAAATTAATAAATAGTACTGGGAGTTCAAATTTAAAGAGATGACAAAATTTGTGGAAAAAAAAATATTAAGAAAACAAATTCCAAAAAGCTTAAAGAACAGAAGTAAAGAAAAAAATACAGAAAATAAACACAAAGAAACTGAGATGCCAAGATCAATCTATCAATTAGGATTTTTTTTTCTTCTTCTGAAATAGTGTCTTTGTTTCACACAAGATGTAACAGGAAGAAACATCCAGAAGTTGATTTGTATAACATATCTTCAAGGTCAAAAACTTTTCTGTTGTTTTTGATCTGCAGTGTCTGTTTTTTAATTTAAGTACTAAAATAAATGAATGTTTTGATGATGACCTAAATGAGTGAGATCCACCTGTATGTTTTTAATACTTGAGAATTAACACCTTTTTGCAATTTCTTGTTCTTAAGCCACTGTACAATCATGTAATGCAGTTTTTCGATGTTAGCCAAGAAAAAGTGAGTGTAGTGTCACTCTGACATATGTGTTAATCAGCATAAGACTTCAAATTATAGCAGGAAGAAAGTGTTTGTGATGCATTTGTTGTCAGAAGGATAGACCTGAATAAAGACATTTTGTCACATCTTTCTTCAATCAGCACCTAATAATAGCCACAACTGTGAAGTCCCTCCATCAAATACCCGCACACACCACTTCCAGCGCCAGCCTGAAGGTAAGACGGCACACGGAGAGAGATTCAGTCCCACACTTTCACATCACAGAAGCCATCAAAGTTGTGCAAACAGCATTAGTCTTTGCTTTATCTGTATCACTACAATTCTGTCAATAGATCTTGTCTGATAAGGAATGGAAGCACATGAATATTAATCCTGTGGTGCTTTTCCTCAGTGTAATCTGTCTTCTTTATGTACTTGTTCTCCACCTGGGTGCTATTTATAATTATAGTTTTCCTTACAGTGTGGCCTTTTCTTTTCTCTCTTCATACCTGCACATCTCTGGTGAACTTTTCTTCATCCCGTATTCCCTCATCACACAGCTTACACAGTACTGCCAGATAGCACCGGTGTCCGACATCATTTCCAAGGCTCCTGACTCTATAGCCAGGGGAGGTGTTAAGGACCAGGAAGAAAGCAGTGCGGGTCTAGTTTCAGCTCTGTATTCTGCCTCCTCCACCATATATTAAATCCCACCTACTCCCTTGGATAGGAGAAGGGCCATAAAAAGCTCTGCAAGGGAGAGAGGAAAGGAGGAATCATTACATGCAATTTATAAACCATTAAGAGCCATATTAAAAAGCCTGCAATCTAATTCACCCAGCAGTGGGCTCTGGCTGAGGGGGAGAAGAGAGTTCATTTAGGGAGTATGTTTTGGCCGCTCAGAGTGTGTATGATGTTAATAGGCTCCAGGGGGTCACCTCTAGCCGAGGGAGGCTGCTTACCTCCGCATCGAAGCCCAAGTCAGCATAAGGGAGCTGAGAAGAGAGGTTGAAGGCTGACACACACACACACACACACATGCATGCGCGCACACACACAGAACGACAGAGATGGGAGGAGAGGGAATAAGAGAACTGAGGAGGTATGATATTGCTCACCCGTCCCACCTCGTCCGGTGGGTCATCTTTTTTTAAAGTAATCATTGTGTAGTTTCACAGCTATAACAGTTATGCCAGGGAAGTTAAAGCGGAAATTTGCCTGTTTAACTTCAAAGACCTTGTGGTGGGAGCAATATTATATTGTTATATAGTGAAACGGCTTTCAAGAATTTAATTTTTTAATGGAATCAATAAATTAAACTTATATTTATATATATCAAACATTTCTGGTAGAATAAGTAGAAAAGATGTAGGAGATACTGCAGAATGGGTCCGGTTTTTAACAATTTGTCTCATAATGAGGCTATAAAAGTGACACCATAGCCTGATTGTTTTAGTTATTGAACAGAAACTTAAAAAAATATTCAGACCCCTTGAGTTTTTTCCCTACATTTTGCCATGCTGCCACAAACTTCAACATATTTAGCAGCAAACTTTGTGACAGGGAAATACAAAGTATCAGTACTGTTTGCTGCAGTTTGAGCTGCAGGTGTTTAGGAACCAGATAAAGACATTTTGACCCATTTCTCATTCATTAGATTGGATATCTAATGAATATTGATGTCAGTCGTCTACAAATATTGCAACAAACTTTGACTGGACCATTCTAACACATTATTAGTTTGATCTGAGCTATTTCTTTGTAGTTCTGTCTGCATGTTTGGAGTTAAACTCTTGCCATACTCATTATCAAATCTTGATGCTGCTCTCTTGCTGGCAATTTCCAGTGATCATAGAATTTATTCTACACAGTCCATCACAGGACAGCAGAAACACACAGGACAAATAACTATGCTCACCTACTCACCTAAAAACAATTTACTGAGATCTACTACTACTAATTATAATTATTTTTAAATTGAAAAAATAACCTTTAAGCTCTGGCCAAGTAACCCTTGGTTACTGGGAAGTAACAGAGATGTAACCTTTGAATCTGAGGGTATTTTATTTGTATTTTATTGCCATTTTTATCATCACCAAATCTAATTTTATTTCTTACTTTATTCTATACCTATATGTGAGGATGCTGTAAATAAACTTTGAATTGAGTTCTGAAAAAGTAGTGTTTAAGTTCTGGAAAAGTAATCTTTAAATTCTACAACAGTGATCTTTAAATAATGAAAAGTAATTTTTAACTTTTTAAATATAGAAACCCATAAGTTTCCAGAGAAGTAACCTCCAAGTTCTGCAAAAGTACATTTTCAGTTCTGGAAAAGTAAGAAATAGATTCTCAAAATTTAACCTTCAAGCTCAAGAAAGATAATCTCTAAATCATGGAAAATTAACCTGTAATTCCAGGAGAGTCCAGGCTACAGTATTTAATGGTACCATTGTTTCTAGCAGTTTTTTTCAGATACCAACAGACTCCAATTTTTACTAAAATAGTTTCAGAGAACATCACTCTTAATACAGAGTGATGATAACTCTCTGCCTGTATTGGTTTTCATTGTTACGCGTCGATTTAAATTAGGATTTGTGTCTGAGCCACTAAACAATACAATAGATAAGATTGATTAAGAATCAACTCAAGGTCAAGAACATGAGGTCATTAAGGTACATCTGTTTTCTTCTGATGAGAGAATATTCAAAGCCCATCAGATGTTTGCTGACAGAAGACACTTGGACCCACTCGAACAAGTGGATCAGTATTCCACAAGCGTCAAGGTTCAGTAAACATCTATAATAGGAATTGTGCTGGAGAGAAACATTTTCAGCATTCTTGGTCCTGATAAGAGGAGAGTAAGTGGTTCTGTTTCTATCGCTGCAGTGTTGATACAATATACAGGGAGCACACAGACATGCTTATATTGTCTTTGCAGCGAGAAGGTCAAGAGGGTCAATAATTGTGGCGTTGAGAGCGTCTGGCCGGAGCCTGAGGCCTTCTCCCACCATATCACAACATAGTGGTCAATACGCTCCAAAATGAGCCCTCATGCAGAACACTGCACAAATCAATATTCTTAAAAAGGTTACATGTCAAACTATTAAATACACGATTGATTCAAATGCAATATGTAGTGCTTGGTTTGAGCGCAGTAGATGTATTATCTTTATTTTTACTTGTTCATGTCACATTACCATTGACTCTCATTAAGACATATGCATGCACGGGTCATTTATTTCTGTCGAAGTCTCAGTTTAAGTGGCAAGACTTGACAGAAAAATGATTATGGTTTGACATAGTTTTCTCAGTAATAACACAGAAAACAACAAATAGCAGAAATGCATCTCAGACAGAGAGAAAAAGTTAAATGTCTTTCCTCCCTAAAGCATTCACCATTTTTCACACAGCTGTCAACATTTGGAGAGGAAACTCTTCTAACTGCAATAACATCTTGCACCAAATGCACCTATCTGAAAGCCTAACATTTCTTTCTTTATCAGATGCCGACTGAATGTTAAGCAACTGCGGCGAGATCACCGGGTTCACAGCAGACCTGTCAAACCTTGTTAAAGCAGGATACTTGAAATTAAGCGCAAACAAACAAAGAATAAAACAAGAAAACTTGAGTGAGGTGTAAGTTTGATCAAGGAGCGGTGGTAAAAATGGTGTTAGAGATATTGAGTATTCAGGTAACAGTACAGCCTGAACAGCAAAGAAAAAAAAAAGATGAGACTAGTTAGGAGTAAATGTTGAGAGCTAACACCAAAACAATGCCAGCCACATTTATTGTAATTTTTCATGAGGATGTGCATAGTAAAACTCAATTTGCTGCAGAAGCACAATATTGCAGTGCAATATTCAAAAGTGCTACCATTCATTTATAAAGTGCATCTTTTTGTTAATCTTTGTTGAGCAGTAAATTGTCTATCTAAGATTAATCCGGATACGCAATGAGTCACTCTTAGTAGTCAGGAAAATACTGGAAATATTTATTTGTTAAGAGATCAGGTTGTTCCTTTATGTTCTAGAATCTCTAAAACTAGAATGGGAGGCAGATCTATTAGTTACCTGACTCATCTCTTGCTGAACCACCTCACAGTTTTCAAGAGGCAAACACCCTGTCTACTTTAATGACTCGATTCTGTTCTTTCTAGCAGTTAAACTTTCTTTAAGCTGAGCTACTGCTGACAACAACTTGTCATGGCACATTTGTCATGGCAGATGGGTTATTACTGCTTTCCTCTCATTAAAGGTGAGTTTGCCTTTCCACGGTCACCATATGCATCAGAGGTTTCTGCAGCGTCAAAAACACAGCCAAAGCAATTTTCCACTGTTGCTACATGCTCATCCAGGAGGAGTGAATGCTGTAAGTCAATGATGCCTAGGTACTTTTAATCATTTTTATAATAAAAATGAGTTTGACTGGATTGTTTTCTAACTAAGATCAAACTGGAATGTATCCAATTAACTTTGAGTCTGTCTGTATGATTGGATTGAATTGACTTCATATTTCTGTACATAAACAAGATCTTTTTTTGTTTTCCGAGGTGCCTTGAGATATTTGTTGTGAATATGTGCAATATAAATAAACTGAATTGAAATTGAAGGAGTAAATGAAATTGGAAAATGAAAAGAAAAACAATTAGATTTATTCTAAAGAGATGCTAAAGCTTGTCACTAATTGTGGCACCATTGCCCGGGTTTTTTTCTCCACTGAATAAACACGGTTCACTTAAAGCTTGGTTTTCTTTAGAGGCTTTTACTGCTTCTTTTGTAGAGGTGCCAATAAATGTAGCCGACACTGCAAATAATGAAGTTGATTGGATCAATCAAATGTACAAAAGTGCTATCAACTGAAAAATAACTTGTTTTATCCCTGTAGGCGCTGTACTGAAATGTGATGTTAATAATTAGGTTGCATCACAGAAGACATCAGAAAGATAATAACAAAGGGCAGGAAAGTGGTAAACAGTGCGAAAAAACAGGCAAGCAAAGGGATATCAAGTGGAAATAAGCGACCGGAAGTGGTTATGAATTCACGGTCAATAGAGATGCGGAGAATGAGCAGGAAAAGGAAAAAGAAATTGGGGAAAAAAGGTCAGAAGAAGGCAAAAAAACATAAGTGGGATTGAAATAAAAGGGCCTGACAGTGAAAAATGGAGGCAGTTAAAGATATCTGCCATGCGATCTGTTATTACAGAAAGGAGGAAGAAAAACAGCTTCTTTCTCTCCTTCTTTCACTCCAAAATAAAGACACTCATCAATTTAAATCAGCAGGGTTCCCAGCCCTCACCTTTTCTCTTTCAGACGCCGGGTGGTGAAGGCGTCTTCTTCCTGCCGCCTGTCCATTCATCACGTCGAGGAAGACGACACCCTCTCACGGGGCATCCTGGGTAATCTTGCATGACCGGAAACGCGGCAACAGTGAACGGGTGGCGGCGGGCCCCCTTTGTTATTTACTGCTCACTTAGCCCCTCTGCACCCCGACACACATGCAATTTATGAGGACAATTGTCGGACCCGCCGCGCTCCGCTGGAGCACTCCCTGATGGATGTACACAGAGCCAGGAAGACGGGGCGAAAGGAAGAAGCGAGGGTGGAAGGCAGAGCTGGAAGTTGTGATGCCATCTGGTTTTCATTAAACTCATCAATGAATGAGACCAGCTTTAATAGAGCGGTATGCATTGGGCTGAAATATTTTCTCTTTTTAGAGGATGTGGTTTTATATGACGCCATGAACCGAGCTACCACCTAATAAGTCTTCCCAAATGCCACCAACACACCAAATGTCACTGGAATGTCAGCAACTCCACCGTTTGTGTTTTGGGATTTTATTTTGGTGCCTTCATTTTATCAGATCTGTCCGCTCCTCTTCCCACCATCTTCCATCTTGTCTTCACACCTGCAAACCTCCGCTTCATGTTCTTTTTTTTCTGAATTGGCTGCAGGCATCTGATTCAGTAAATGCTCAGTCACAATAATCCAGTAGAATAATCGCTGATTACAATTGCATTTTCATAAAAGATAGAGATTAATGAGTTTAACCCTACTAATGTTCCATCCATTTTGTGCTGTAAATCAATAATCCCATAATAATTTTCTTCAGTGAGGGTAACAGAGCCCCTGGAGCAGCATTGCTTCTCCCCCTCTCTCTCTCTTCATGAGTTATTTGAGCTGCCCTGCTATCTCCTTTGTTCTCCATGAAGTTGCCTTTTGGGATTGCCAGGACCAAACACATGTATTTTTAGTATTTTCTACACAGTCTGGTGTGAAACAACACAAGGGATTGGTGAGACTCCAAGAAGCAGAGAATGCTCAGGGTGGGAAAAGAGGGGGATTGAGGGAGGAGGGAGAGAAAGCAAATAAGTTGAGATGAGGAGTGATGTTGCTGAGAGAGCAGGGGAGAACATGAAATGCATCAGAGGAAGACAAAAAAATGGAGGAAACAGTAGTGGTGAGGTAGGCAGTTTTACAAGGCTGTGTTTAATCAGCCTTTCCTCCCTCTGTATAACTACGCTCTGAGGTATAATTGTTCTCTCTCTTCCTCTATGCCCTTTGTTCGTTCATTTAGATTTTAAAGGAGATGAAATCAAAAAGTTTCACCTGCCTTTTGAAGAAAATATTGGGCAAAAGTTTGCCCAGATTTGTAGAGTTAAGACAAAGTCATTTTTTCTTTTTATACGCTCTGAACTTTTTCATATTTCGCCAAGTCGAAACACAAGCTTCAGCTTAATTTAGATGGATGAACATAAAGCAGTGCATAACATTCAAATTTGAAGGAAAGTAAAACAAAAAAAAAAAAAAAACGTAAAATAAAATTTTAAGCAACACTATGAGTCTTTATCAGAAACAAAGCGGTTCAACTCAGTCAGATTTGATGAAGCGAGTGTAATTTAGATCTGGACTTTGACTAGGCTAGTGCAGTATAGGAACAAACTTAGGTCAAAACCATTTCACTATACCTTAAGCTGATCTTTGATGTTGTTCTCCTACTGAAAGGTGAACCTCCTCAGTATGATTTCTTTGGCAGCTGATGATTGGTTTTGTTTAACAATTGCATATACAATACAAATGCATATTTTCTCAGATTTCTTTCCTTTCTCTTCAAAACTATGTCCTGCTTTGTGTTGGTCTGTTATATAAAATTAGAATAAAATACATTGAAGTTAGTGGTGGTGAAAATTTTCAAGATATATTTTTGTAAAGGTACTATAAGAATATTTCTACAGTTGTTTAATAATAACCAAGGCTACACATCATAATGGATCATGCCAAAAATCCACTGTGTGAAACTTGTGTGACCCAATTAGTTGTTCAGAGAAGTTGTCTTGGCAACTTAAGGTATTTTTACCTCACAGCAAACGGTAAAAAGAAAAAGAAAAAGAAAATACACATGTGGGTTGACAGCAAAACACAATAATTATTTACCTACTGCTATTATTCTTTGTTGCCTTCCTTAGAGCATTGTTAGCTTATAGCTCCTGTGGACCAGAGGAACAGCAGGGAACCATTTACTAAATGGTGACTAACATCTACCACCTGACAGTCACTAGATGAGAAAAAGCACAAGATGACTCAATGGAAAAATGTCTGAATCTTATGTTATGTACTCCAGGATTGAGCTCTTTGTGACTGCACCCACAATACAAAAAGAGGTGCCGTGGATCCAGAGCAAGACCAGAAATGAGGAGGAGAAACAAGAAGTTCAACCCATCTCTTCTATTCATCGTAATGGGAAAACACTGGCAAACATCTGGATGCTGTAGATCCTCTGGAAATTACTGTGCAAATGACAATGATTGTCCATGATGTTCTCAAATACAGAACATCATGGACAAGCCCGGTCATCCTCTTCATCAGACTGTTATAAAACAACAGTTTGTTCAGTCAAAGGTTTCTGCAGTGCTGCAGTAATAGACTGCTACAGGAGATCATCCCTGCCAACTGCCATCAGCATCTTCAACACATTTTTAAAGAAAAAATTAATTTCCCTTTGGGATAATAAAGTATTCTTTTGAATTAATTAAATTATACATGCAAATTAAAACAAATGAGATAAGGTGATTTCAAGTCAATGAAGCAAGGACTTGTGTTGTAGTTTTAGGAACCAGCAGTATGTTGTAACAACTATGGTGATGTGATGGAACCAAGAGCAACGTTTTGTTTCTTTTGAGAGTTTGTTAGGCCAAAAATTCTGTTTAGAGTGATAAAAAGAAAAATACTAGCAGCAAAAGCCGTGCTCTGTCGACCGTGGAGAAGATGGAGGTGGAACTAAGGGTTAATTTGAAATCCAGGAAGCATCAGAGTACAAGCAGTGTCACACATCCTCAGCTGACGACTTCCTCTCTCCTCGCTCTGACTCCCTCGCCCCCACGACACTCCGGGAGGGAGAGCTGGTGGAGAGAAAAAAGTTGGCAAATTCTGTGCCTCATGTTCCAACACGAAGCCCCAACACTGCACTGGCTGCCTCAGCAACAATATCTGCAACAGCATTTGGGACAGAAGGTAATAGCCCACAACATACCCTGACGCTGCATTTATTCTGATAATGGATAATGTGGGCACATTTGAATACAAGGGATCAACATTTCCTTCTGTCTTTCTCCAGATTTCTGAGTATTCTATGACTAAAAATTCAGCAGATCCTCGCTATCAGTGTATTGATCCAGCTGTGTTTCAGTCGACAGCAACTATAAGATCCTCAGGTGCTTTTTTAGTTCTGCAAACGAAGGAGAAAACAACCCCTTTGGTGGGAGGAAGACGTGAGAAAATATCTGGCTTTCACCCCCTAATAGTGTAATCATTTTACAGTGTATTGCTAAAATGTCCATACCCTGGGAACTTTTTCACATTTTTCCACGTATAGGAAGAAGCATTAGTGTTTTTATAGTTGTTTTATGTGAAAGACCAAAGTAGCAAAGTAAAATTGAATCTAATAGCAGAGTGGAAAAAAATGACTTTTAATTTGTTTCATGAATAAAATTCTGAAAAGTTTGGAATCCATTTTTATATTATTCAGGTTTAATTAACTTTAATATTGATATATGTAAAAATGAATACAGCCCTTCAGAAGTTCCCTGATTAGTAAAAGCCTTTGCCTGGATCCATTTAGGATGTAATTGTTCTCCGAATTTTATTTATGCACTAAAGTTTGTGGATGGAACTTTACAAAATGTGAAAAGTTTAAGGAGTGAAAAATCTTTTCCAGGGCAGTATTGGTTTAGCGCAGCTCACAGACCACTAGTATAGTCTTATCCTAATTATTTTCATGAACAGGAATAGTGGAGCGCCCTCATTATAAGTGTTGCCAGACTTTTAAGGCACTACAGTGCAAATCAAGTGCAGCATCTTAAAAGTGCAACATCAGTTCATCATTTCAAGATAAGATGAGGATAAGAGACTGGCAGTGAGGATGAAGAAGCCCCAGAGGCCATCTGCGTCTGTTATTAAACAACATGGACTGGCTTTAAATCCCAAATGCAGGAACAAATCCAGCAATCAAAGCACATATGGTGAATGGCCGATGCTTGAATTATCCTTCAAATGTAGGTTAATGAATTCAGGAGCAGATCGAGAGCACGGGTGTCATATTTTTAACAACCTGACAGACACACCTGTCAATCCACAGTGGGGTTCTCTGCAGCAGGGGGTGCGTTATGAGTCGGGGGTATCGATTAGCACATCAAAATCACATCCCACTGGATAACAGCCCCCACTTCATATGTGGGGACACTCATCTTATATTACCAGGCACTAATGAAACACATTCAGAGGGTTATTAAGACATGGTCATCCTTTTACAGGGAGGGTTTGAAATGTTAATCACGGCAACTGTTTGTGCTGAGCTGTGAAAACACATGTATTTGAGAAACAGCTGCCACATAGAGGACATATTATTGCTCTAAGGTGTTCTACCTTTGTGTCTCTGCCTTGTGCAAGGTTTCTGTCATGTTGTCAGACAGTCTTCTGAATGTGGAATCCAGATGGGACAATCTTAAAAATGAAATCAGTGTTTATTTTACAGAAAATAACGAAGGTGCGCACAGGACTGTGACAAAGTAGGAGGAGTAGAGGTTACGGTGAACAACTGAGTTTTGAGCTGATCTGGTGGTTGGATGAATGTGAATGGATCTTAAGGCTCCGTGGTGGAGTTCCAATGTGGAGGCATAAGCTGGATCCGTGGAGGTAGGTGGTTTGTGAGCTGATAAGGTTCATGTCTTTATCTCCATCTTGGAGAGTGGGCATGCAGGATGCTATGGAGCTGAGGACAATCCAGAGCTTGCAGAGCTTAAAGGGGCAGTATAATGTATTTTCCAGGCACATAGTGCCATTTTATAGCACAATTAAGTAACTATGTTAAGTTACAATTAAGTAACTATGTTTAGTTATTATAAAAGTGCTACATATATCAAATATGACTTAAAAGAAATTTTACTTTGTAATTTGAAATTGGGCCTCTGTCTCTTTAAAACATCCTGCTCTTTCTGAAACTCCACCTTAACAAAGTCATCACGCCACTCCTCTGTCAACCTTTTAACATTTTTAAAAGGTTGACTGAGAGGTCCTATAAGGAGGTCAGCTGATGCCCAGTTCCACCAGGTGTTTGTTTGCTAATTGTGGATGGCTAGTCTGAAGGAGCTGAGTGGAGAGCGTGGGGGAGTAAACTGCAGCTCTGAGGAGGAGATGTGTCTCAAAAGCATCCCTAGGTCCACCCAGGCGTTTTGCACAGCTGAATGGTTGCCAAGGGAGATTAAAGTATTTGTCAAACATTTATGAAAGAACCAAAGCAACACTCCATGTATAATGTTATAACATCATATCATGATTTTAATGCTACCACTTTAAGGTGATCTGAAAGGAACTGAGGCTGGAGAACAGTATTTTATGGGAACCACCAGGCAATAGTTTGGGAAACACAGAGGAGGTGATGAGGGAACAAGGAAGACAAATTGGGGTTCTCTTAAATTGGATTTTAAGAGTTTCTTTGGTTTGACTTTACCAAGTATGGCAATCATCAGGCGCCGAATGGTTACGCAGAAGCTCCTTAAAAAGCCACAACATCGAAAGGCTTAATTGGTGCCAGGTGTGGATGCTGCCTCAGGTGGCTCATGCCCTCCTGTAGATCCTTTGTTCAGGAAATACAAATTCTCACACAAATCTTAACAGTTTCATTTAACGCCTACACATTTGCAACAAGTTCTGCTGATTTAGTACTGCTCAGAACCTTATTCTCAGCATAAATGTCATGTTTATTTGAGTCTTAGTAGTTTCTTTTAAGCATAATTTATCAGAGTAAAAAGATGCAACTTACATCTTTAACAAATTTTTAAATCAATCAAGTTCAAATTCATTTTGACTTTTGTTTATTCCATTATTCACACAGACACATAAGGCACATCAACCTAAACATTAAGTTGTAATTAATGCCAGTGTCGATCCTGATCAATGTTAGATTCCTTTTCTGGTTGCAACATCAAAATGTGTCCAAGTTTTAGACATTTAGCCCTTCTCTGTTGTTCCACCCTTTTTCTTTTTTGCAATGCATCAATATCACTGTCAGTAAAACAGCCCCACGGCAGTATGCAGCCATCACCATGCCTGACAGCTGGCAAACTGGTCTTACTTTTAATAGTTTGCCTGTGTCAGTCACAATGCTTTGAAACATTTCTTGGGTCATTCAGGTCAAACAAGGAAAAACTCTCTTCATTTGGGTTGTTCTCATGGACATCTTCAAATTTCAGTGAAACTCTGGAGCGCAATCTTACTTTTTGGTCAGCAGCTGGATCATTCCTGGAAAAAACTGACCTCCATATGATTTTATTTCCATGAGAATGACTGTTTGCGAGAATTACTGTCTCACTGTCTGAAACACAGAAAGTGAGAGGAAACATTAATAAAAAAAAAAACTAAACGGGTTTAATTATTGCTAAATCAGTCAACTTGAACTTCTGGAAATGCTGCACAATTTTCAGGGAAACACTCTATAAGCAGTAATAATGGATAATGTCGCAATAACAATGTGAGTTTTGTAACTTTGGAATTTAAGAGCTCCTCGTTTTAAAAATTCAAACACTAATTATATCATATGTTAGATATGTTCAATAAAAAAAATCTATGAATCAGCAAATTTTCCACAAACAATTTAGTCACAATCCACAGAGAAATCCACTAATATTGACCTGCAAGTAGACAGGGCTCCTCCGTTCTTCAATAATTATCTGACATTAATGACATTCCATACAACTCTCCACATTCAGCATATTGTGTAAAGAGATGGGATAAATATATATTTTTTTTTTTTGTGGCATGTGGAACAGCCCCAGCCTGGACCTCAACCTCTTTGAAAATAAAGGGACTGCACATAAAAGCTGCAACTCACTAGAAGCTGGGTAAAGGTTACATAAGTTTCTACTGAAGTTCTAGGTTGTACTTCAGGCCTCCCACTAAAAAGAACAGCTAAAACTGAAAAAGTAAAAGCCACAAATTAATTATCGACTCCATTACCACCATTGATGGGTGTGTGGAATCTGAACCTTTCCAAGTCCTAAAATGGCTCACCCTTGTTGAAGTACAATGCAAATGGAACAAGTGTCTGTTTTTATGATGGTAAGAAACTGTTTTGTTTGTTTGTACCCTCTGCAGTGTGATATTACATAAGTTTGTCAAAGGAAGTAGGCTGCTAGAGGCTCCAGTGTCTCTTTGGGTAAAAGACACCAAGACAGCAGCCCTGCAACAACTCAGTTTCATGAGATGACTCCCAAGCACCATCTGTGGAATCACCATCAGAGGGAGAGAGAGAGAGAAAAGCTGCACATTGTTTTTGATGAGGCTTTAAGATGAGACGAGGTTTTAATCGCCTGTTTTATTGCTCAACAAAAGAAGACGGTATGAAGGTGATTTTTTATTTCTATTAATGAAGTTAATTAACGGGACAGGATTTGCTTCCCTCTCTCTTGTTGTTAATTAGATCTGTGTCTACACTGCAGATCTGATACAACAAAGACAGATGTCAGCCCGGAACGGGTGTTTGCATGTTTGCATGCACCGGTACAATGTGCGCAAATAATATGGGCCTTAATTATCAGCTCTACTATAATGAAGACAGCATTAATGCAAATGATCTCACCTTTCTCATTTTATACATTAGCAGCTGGTAGGCAGACTCTGTTATTCAATAGAAGTGAAATATGTGTAATCCCTAAAAATGAAAAAGACATTATCTCTCGCTGTGCTCTATGCGTCTTTGTCCAAAGCAGAACTGTTCGACCTGCTGAGTGAGCAAACCTGCTCTCTCTATCTCCTTCCCTTCATCGCACACACTCCTGCTGCTGTAAATGGGACGGCGACCAAGGGGTCTGCACTACAAGCAGCAGATTAAAGGATTACCATTAATTAGATGTCAGGGACAGAGAGGGGCTTTGCCTGTCTTGGCCATGATACAATATCTGTTAATCTGCTGCGCTCCTGGATAAAAAGAAATCAGTCTGCTAGCAGGAACAAAAAAGGGAGGCAGAAGAAGAAAAGACAGATGAGGCCGAGAAAGAATTGGAAACAAGAACAAAGAAGCTGAAGGAGTGAGAGGTGGTTTTGGAGATCGGAGGATGAATGAATGAGGCGGAAAACAGCATATTTGCTCTCGGTCCACTCAAGTATGCATTGAGCTTTTTCTTTTAAGGAGAAAACCAGTCGGGGATGATAAGACGCCATGGGGTGTAAGAGACCAAAAAGAAACAGCAATGAGTCAATAAAAGGCTGATTTGAGAAGAAACAAGAGGATAAAGGCAGAGGTGAAGATGCTGAGGGCTGGATATGCAGTGCCTTACAGAAGTAGTCACACCTCTTGATCTTTTTCCAATCTGTGTTTCTCCACAACTTCATCCTTTATCTGTCTGCAGTGATCTTTGTTTTTTGTGATGTTGCTTGTTCTCTAATGTTCTCTAACAAACCTCGAAGTGCTTCACAGAACTTTAACCAGTAAAATATGTGACTTCAGACATTTATTTCATTTAGGGATATCAGATTTAAGGAGGTTGAATAAATCTGCTTCAAGCTCCTTTTTAATTTTTATTTGAAAAAATAAATATAAAAAACTTAAACTTGATAATTGTCTACTACTTTGCGTTGGTCAATCATAGTATGATAAATTTCATGAAGTTTTGCAAGATCAGTGCTTACAACTTTGACAACTTCTAACTTCCACTGCATGATTGCATGTGTATAATTTTGCTCTAAAAGTGTGAAAAGACTTCAAACTTGCATCTAACAGATACAAGGTGCCCTTGTGCACAGATCCAACTACTGCTGGAAAGATTGGTCAGATGGATAGGGACTAAGTCATGTGATTGACAGGTGACAGGCCCAAGTTTGATAAGGTGTTAGCCTGTAATAGGAGTCCTGACCCTTACCTTTGGCGCCATTAACTCAAAGCAGACTGCTCGAGTTGACTGTCTTTGAAAAAGGAGTTTGATGCTGTGCCTGAGGCCAGGTGAGGGCAGGCTATCTGAGGTCCTGTTAAACACCCGCCTTCTGCTCGGCTGATAACACCGGCCCTGTGGCCATCCTAGTCAGAAGCCATGTTTGGACAGATCACACATATTTAGACTACAAATGGTTCATCATTGTTGCACGGTGACAGCATTGCTTGTAGGAATCTGGAAACCGAGTTTGATTCTACAAGATACGACCATATTTTTTATTTATTTTGCAGAGTTGCTGAGAAGCCTTAAGGGCAAAGGCAGGACAGTACATTTTTTGCTCCAGTGAGTAGCTGATAGTGTAAATTTGAATTGTGAGGGGGGTAATTGATGGAAAAGGTCTGGGACACCATTTACTTATAGCCAGGCGTAAGGGCATTCCCTCTATTTGAGCAGAGGGAGTGTGGGTGCCCCTGTGAGCCCCACTCGCCTGAGACTCTAATTACTTCAGGGACCTGGAGAATTCAAAGGGTTTTAGATACGGGGAAAAATAAATTTCTAATTTATTGCACCACTTGATGTTTGTCTTTGGTTTTGATGTGACTTGTGCTTTTGAAGTCAAACAGGAAATTCCAGTGGGTGAGCACATGGAAGAAGATGGGTGGTTTTGTTCTTTAGCATTCTAAGGCCATCAATGAACATACTGTTTAAGGTTTTATCTACTATGAATTTGTATAAAATGACATGAGAATCAAAAAATGAGTAAATGAAGAATATTAAATTGAGTATAAGAAGGTGACAAACCTCTTGCCGTGCACAGCAAAGATTTTGCACAAAAACAAGACTGCCTCTGTTAACCTGAGTAGAATTTTAACCAGATTTTTCTGGCTAGTGGAACAACACAGCTAACATTTATCCCCGATTAAACTGGCTGCAGAAAATGCAAGTCAGCAAATCAAATTCAAGAAGCATGCTTTTAGTTGTTTTTTTGTGTAAGTTGAGCAATGGGACTGTCCCCAGCACCAATCAGGGAGGAGGCAGCATCATCCTGTGTAGATGCTTTTCTTTCCTGGAACAGAAAAAAATAGTCAATGAGGATTAAAAGCCAAATGTTGCTACATATTCAACACTCAGTTAAGAAACCTGGTAAGATCCAGGAAAGAATGTAAGACAGCAGTGAAGACTCATCCAGAACTTGTGGAATAGTGTAAATCAAAACATATTCATGTGACAGGATGGCCTAGTCAAAGTACAGACCTTCAATCACTCAGAATAATGGTCACAAAACACTCCATGCAATCTAACTCAGCTTGAGGTATTTTGGAAGAATGGTTGAACATTTCAGTGTGTATGGCAGCTGCATCTACAACAAAAGAAAGTCCTACAAAGTATTACTGAACACTAACACATACCAGATTTTTATTTATAAAACTTGTAAAATATAAATTTTTTCTTCCACCTCACAATTATGCAAACATTGTGTTGACTTATCAAGTAAAATCTCAGTAAAGTGTACAGAAGTTTGTGGTTGTGGCTACTTCATGTCTAACTGGATTTTAATATAAACCAACAAATCACAAAATAATTAATCTTGCCCTAAATCCAATCTGAGGGTGTTGAAGTTTGTGATTGTTGCGTATCAAATGACAAAAAGCTCTGGAGGTACTAATCATGTAAATGTTACTGTCATGATAGAACTTTTACTACTGGAGGCTGAAGTCATCTCTTGGACACCCAGTTCACCTCCACATCAACGAAGACAGAAGGTCAAGGGGAAGCAAACAGACACAAAGTGCACATTTGTGATTGTTGATAAAAGTGAAACACTATTAGAGCACTGTCTTTGCTGTGTTTATCCCCGGGGACTCGGCACGTGGATAAAAATCTGCGGGTCAAACATACTGTAACCTCACTACCCCACGTAGACACTCTCTGCAGGCAAAGTCTTCATCTCACACTCCTCCGCTTCTTCCTGTCTCGCCACTGATGAGCAAAAAGTTTAAACATAAATTCCTATTATATCTTGATTGAGTCATATCTCACTCTCTTTTATGACTTTGTAGCTTTGACATTTACACAGACTTGTGAAAAATTCACATTCAGTCCAGAGTCGGGAAGGTGCTTTGCATATTTGAGTCTTGAAGACATCCGCCACAGTGGGGATAATGATTTTTTTCTCATTCCCAGTGTTTTGTATAATTAGAATTTGGTAATCAAAAACTGAAAAGTGTTAACAAATATGCATTTTTTTTTCACATTACATTTTCACCTGACTGAGAACAGTTCCCTGTGGAGGAAAGAAGATGCCATCCAAACATCTTAAATGTGACTTTATTGACGGCAGACCTTCTGGAGCATGATAATCAGAAACACATTTTGGTTGGGAGGTCAACCGACAATAATCGCCCTGCAGGTTGGTCAATTAACACTTCTCCCCCCACATGTATTTGGATTTGCAGGCACATGTTTATGTTTTACCTCCACATACTGGTTCAGAAAGGTGTTAATTTCCTTCCTTTCCATGCCGACGTCAGGCAAATTCAAATCACATACACAAAATTAGAGTATCAGAGAAAGAGATCAGTGTGCATTTCATAGTTATTCAGCCTGACACGCTTTGGAATTACGAAGCCACAAAAGCTTAATTTGTAAGGCAGCACGGTTACCAACTGAAAGCTATAAGAAAGCTTAATAGCAAAATGAGGATTTAATAAAAAATATATATATATCTTCTCAGTGATTCAGTTGTCATCTGCAGAGAGTGCTTCTCTATGCATATGCACAGATCCATGACCAATGAAATGAGAGAGAGGGAAATGGATGGTAAACTCTCCATCATCTCCATTCTTTCCAGTTTAACAAGGTGAGGTATTTTGCTCCACCGCTGAGTGGCACAGACCAGTAAAGTTGCTGTGTTTTACAGCCTCTTGGGGAAGCGTTGACAAAGATTGGGCACCACAGAGTTCTGGTGAGAACGTCCCAAAGTCACGGAGGTCAGAGAGTGGACATTTGTCCCCAGTGACATAGTCTTAGTGGTTTACAAAGACAGTTCAGAATTTCACCTTCAGTACGTAACTTTCTTGGAGTCTCCTTCATATTTTGTTGGCTCTGACTTTTTCAACCAAAATCTTTTTTCAGGGGAAGGTGTGTTTGATGCATCAAAAGTAGCAATGTTGTAAATAAATGTAAAGATTTCTTTTCCAGACTTTTGACTTTTTTTCTACTGTATTCAAACTTTTTTTTCGTCACCGGGTATAAACACTATAGGCTTTTCATGTTATGCCATCGGACCAAATAGAGCTAAACAGATTCGCACTGAGAACCTACCAGTAGTAGTCCACCTGATTGGATGCATATCAAGGTGAATAAATAAACAATTAAATTACCAATTTGCTTCTTTAAAATTTAATCAGACAACCCAAAACATACACCAAACATAAATCAATGACAGAAACAGATTAACTGTGTCAGTCAACCCACCAACCTTACAAATGTAGAAACATTTAGCAGGAAATAAGCAGGAGTCTAGAACGCACTAATATCGACATTGGTCATTTTTTAACATAGTGATATTGGTCTGATGAATAAAACCAGTTTGAGATTAAAGAACAATGTTTACTTCCAAGCTATTGCTGTTTGTCTACAGAGGGAAAGTGGTGGAGGTTGGCCTAAATATTTATATTTATATTTAGTCATGTGACAGGTGACAGTAGTGCAGCACTGAATTGTGGGAAATTTAAATGAAGCAGGGAAACAATGGTTTTTAAAGGTGTTGAAAAGACAGAGAAATATACTTAATATATACAATATCAGTTAATATCGACAACTTGTCATAACAACAATATTAATATCAGATATTGACATTGGGACAAATTTCCATATTTCCCTGATAATAACCAACCAAAACAAGTTTCTTTACATTTCCCTCAAAGTAAATCTTTGGGGGTTTTTTGCTTAAAAAAATCCCTTACTGCTCCATTAAGGCATAAGCGCTGTGCTTTCCTAGTTTAAATGAGCGCCTAGTGAGCTGGATGTCAAGCCACAGCTCCCTGAAGGCTGGCATTTGTCGTTTAAGTAAGGTGTGTGCAAGACTGTGTGCATCTATGTATAGATGGATTTGGCTTGTATGTGCGTGCCTCACCTGTGTGGGAGTGTGACAGACAGAATGAGACCTCTCGACAGAAGGTGCCGGGGAGACAATCAATACGGCTCACCAAGGTGTGCAGCTCCAGCCCTCTCCCTCGTTATGGGTCACAGGGGAGTCTGGCTGACGAACAGCCAGGGGAATATGGACACATACTCACAAACACCACCCTCTGCTGTCGTCTTTATATGTGACAAGATAATGACCTTACAACATCCCTGGAAATAACCCCCACGGATGTATTATCATTTTGTATGTTTTTATTCTCTTTCTTAACATTTAGGGTGAACAGTGGAATCAGACATCATCGCTGTTCTGGGAAGGTGAAAAAGAGAAAATTATTCCTAGACCATACCATACCTCTCTGTACGCTGTGGGGCTCCTATTATCTACAAATAAACTGAATCCCAAAGGTGCATTTGGATTAAATATAACTGTGAAAATAATGGGCATATTTTAAAAATCTGATAATGCAACATGATCCCTTTGGGGACCATTTTCTTGGACTAAGGCTGTTGGATAGTTCTGAAGAGCTGCTCACCATCCCCATCCATTTTCATGCACGCTGCCAGGAAGCTGTGCCAAAGTGCTGATATCCCTCATTAGAAGAGCCGGATCCAGGAAGGAGTCCAACTAATGCCTGCCCCACACTGCCACGGCGATGGTGCAGGGTCTCCGCACAAGATTTGAAGGTCAACAAGAAACCTGTTCGCAACAAATTTTAACGGTAAGGAGAATGAAAAAAAAGAAAAGCTGGAGTGGTGATGTTGCAGTGTTCAGATAGGGGAAGTGGGAATGTGCTCTCTCACGCTTGTTAACACTAATACGATTTGACTGCAGAAGGAAACAAGCCATGCTGATGGAGGTGATTGTGTTTGCATGTGGATCCAAGTGAAGCATGTGTGATTTCCATGCCAGCATTCAATTTAACCACACTACAGGAGGTGGAGTCACTGCAATGCAAATTCCATACAGAGAAAATGCAAAATGTTTTGTAGATCAGTGAAAAAAAAAAAGAAGAAAACTAAAAGAACTAAAAAGTGAACTGATTCTAACAAGTATTTATTATGTACGTATGCCCAAGACCATTCACATTGAGCACACCAACGACAATGTTTATGTAGCCCTCAGGGCAAAACCTGCAGGGGGCTTAACTCCACGTCTGCTGGAATAGAAGGGGGTGGTTCAGACTTTTAACTGTGGTTCTCTGAAACTATCTGAAACTATCACCAACAGTAGTTGAAACATGCTATTTCAGAGTAGGTATGTAGAAGTCTTAGAAAAACATCTTTAGATTGGGTTTTTACATCACAGCTGGTGTTAATTTCATCTGGTTCTGTGAAGCCAGAACCAAAACATCAGGTTGGTTCTGATATGTAAACTATAAGCATCCGTAAATATTATCATATCATCTTCTGCTTTATAATGACAGAAAACCAGCTTAACTATGTAAAATATATTTATCTCAGTATCACAGCAAATGGATTTTTGCAAGTATTTCATAATGCAGAAATTTTGATCTCTAATGAGTACCAGAAGCTCAGGAAAACCAGAGCAAAACACAGCAGCTGGAGTAGGATTTATTAAAAATATCTGACATAAAAATGTAAAAAATACAAAAGAACATAGGCTAATCACATATTAATATGTCTAAAGCTGGCCATATAGGAGTTGGGTAGGAGGGTCACTCTGTGGGGCAGAAGCTCGACTGAGGACTGGAGCTCCAAGGAGGAGCTATGTCAAAAAAGGCAGCAATTTGTGACAGCAAGCATTTAGACTCCACCAAATGACTGCCAGGGAGATTCAAGGATCCTCAAAGATACATAAAAGAATCACAACATTCCAGATATGTCCTTTGATGAGGAAATAAAATTATAACAAAAAAGTTCATTTTTTTATCTGTCCAACTTCTGTAAAATGTTTAAGCCTCTGTAATGTTCCGATGAATAAGAGAGAGGTTGTTATCAGGCATACATGCAAATGTCCAAATATTTTGCAATGACTTCATTTAATGACTTTTAGCTCAACCAATAACTAATTTACTTCCTGAGGTATTTATTTGCAAGTATAACTTAGCATAGCTGAAGTACTTGCAGTTCTTTTATGTCCAACCAACCCATGTAAAACCCATATTTTCATTTTACGTAATTCTAAAAATTACCTCACTTTTTGTATTTTTATGACCTGATTTCTTTGTTTTTCCGTCTTGTTGATGTGCCACAATGCGGTTTCTCTTTCAGGTCTTACTAAAAAGCCATTTTTCCCTCCTGTGGTTCCTTGTGAAATCTCAGGGATGCCATACATACAGCACAGGCCTTTTGGCACCAGATAGCGCACAAGGATTACACCCACAACTAGATTAAACAACCATTATTGCCTGCTGGGAATCCCAACAATTATCAGCCTTGTACTCTGTGGATATGGTACTGATGGGGGGGATGAGGGGTCTTGAGGCAGAGGAGGGAGTGGTGGTGGGGGGGCACGGATAATGTCTCCATCTCAAACAGTAGTCTGTCACATCGAGATAAACGCTGCCTGCCAGGCAAGAGTGTCGCAACACATAAGGAGTCTCAGATGTTCTGTTAAAAAAGCACAGTTTGAGACACGACATTGATTATTTTGTTTTTAAAACACCGCCGCTTATCTTCTTTTGTCGTTTTCTCTGCATCCTCGGCCACAATGTGGGTCACAGATGTGGCTGTTGAGCACATAGGTAAACATTTCCTTTCACCGCCCACATAAAGTCAGCCTGCTCTCTTATTTTGAATGGAATTAAACCATCTGAGGACAGTGGGAAGAGAAAAGAGGGAGATCCATAATGACAGCTTTAAAACAGCATATGCTACTTCTTTCCACCTCTGCACTCACAACTGGCTTTTATTTCACACTTTTTCCCACTTTGTCACGCCTATGTTAGATTCCCATTTGCCTATTTTTGGAAAGTCATTGAGAGACTTTGACAAAGACAGAGTAAAGACAATGTAAAAGTGTGCTTCTGGCTCTGTTGCCTTAAAGCGGAGCAGGCCATCTGACCAGCAGCAGTGGGTTGGGCCATGAGGGGCCCTTAGACCCAACCTGGGAGTGACCTGCAGTCACCGCAGCAAAGTTGCTCTACTCTCCTTCAAGCTTCAGACTACTCCGTTCATCACCAGCCCTCTTCTGTTCTCATCCCTGCAGGTGCCAGCCCTTCTGCTCAGCGAGATCCCACTGGAGCACCTTTAAAGAAATAAAACTCTATCCAGCCAGCACAATTTGTGCATGTGGATGCAGGGGCAGACATGTGAAAGAGCACCGGTGGCGAAATGGGACTTGTGCACGGCAGTGTCGGAGAGGTTCACTCCCCAGAGAGCTAATTTTATATTGTTGTCCAGATGACCTTGAGCTCAGGTACCATGGAAACATTTCTACCTTGACTGCAAGGTGTCTTGGTGGCTCTGCATTCATGTTGTGACAAAGCCCTCTAACCTCAGAACAGAGAGAAATCGCCAAAGGCAAAGGACTGGAAATAATAGCGGAGCGCCTTGGCTACCCAGGGAAGGAGCGAATTAGCAGGAAATCTTTTGAGGTGCCGCTGTTCATGCTCCACAGCTCCTCTTCAGACAGGTCACTGTATTTGAAAGCTATTGACGTTCCTGTTTGGTCGATGAAATAACAAAGTCTGGAACCAAAGTAACTCCAATCAAAGTGAGGCTAAGTGGGTGTGCACGTGTGTGTGAAAGACACAGAGACGGAGAGTAGGGGGAAACTTGTAATTGCAAGTTTAATACTCACATTAGAGGTGCTCAGAGAAAAATAAATGGAAAGATATAGGACTACTCTGGTACTTTGATTATTATTTATTGCACTGTGTTACGGTCTGCCCAGTAACAAACAAGGACAAAGGTATATATAAAAAAATAACTTCTATTTATTTTTCCAAAAAATTTTAACAAAAGTCTTGCTACAACAAATCTTAGGAAAAATGGGCCCAAAAGAAATCAGCTAAGACAAACCTAACTCAATATGACAAACCAAAAACTGACTTCACACAATGAACACACAGGGGAATTTATACACAAAGGACAAAGACAAACAATACATAAACATAAATAACCAATTCTAATCAAAACATTTTAACTGTAACGCAACTATAAAAAGCAAAACAACCTAACATCATAAATGTTTTAGCAGTTATGCCATTAGTAGAGAGAGAGGAAGAATCTTCAACAAGTCCCCTGCTTCCAGCAGCCTGATGGTTTGTTCCATTTCCTGGTTTGCCTTAAACCAATCATCTTCCCCCAGCCAGTCCTTCAAACTCAACAAAAAGCAAAATAGTTAATGATCGAAATAAACATAAGGTGTTTACTAAATGTGTGCACCCAAATTAGTAAACAACCTATTACAAAACCCACCACCAAAGAAAAAGTTAAATTATCAATGTAAAAACATTTAAATAAATACTAACACTGAGGAAAAGATGGCGGGACCTCCACACACTCAAACAACACCGACACACTGATTGTCGTTAGCTAGCAAGTTGTCTTGCTATGGGTCTCCATGGTAACCACTGTGATCCACATCTATAGGATCCTTGAAACAATGGTGAGTCTTTGCAGTAGGGGCTAGTCAACTTAAATTACCTGAAGAGTGCATCAACAGTCCATTAAAGTAACCAAGAACAACTTTCCAAGGCATAACTGGACTCAGGTCAGTGTTCATAAATCAACAGTTATTAGGCAAAAAATATCCTTCATGTTTGACTTCAAGGTCAAGACTATTGCTCACCAAAAGAAAGTCCCGACTTTGTAATAGAGGTATTACTAAAAGCAGAGGAAAAGTAACTAACAATCATTTCTGGTGCTGTCAGAAATTATATGTTTGCCATTGTAGAGTTGACGCTTCAGAAGTGTCATAAGCTGAATAATTCATCCAAAAGGATCCCTGAGCACGCACGCACACACACGAACACACACGCACTCACACACTGTTCAGTAAAAGGAAGTACCTTAGGCAGACCAAGTACCAAAAATGCTTCTGTCTTCTGATATTCACATTTTCTGAGAAAATAAATTTTGGGTTTTAATTTGTCACAAACCATTAAGCTCAAACTTAACAGAATAGACACTTGAAATACAACTCTGTGCTTAATTAATCTATTTCAGAGTTTCACTTTTTGAAATCAAGACCTTGATAATGAAGTTTACTGAGACACACCAGTGAGTGAAGCTCTGTGTCTGTGAACAACACATGCGCCAGCCATCTAAATTCACGTCAGTCTGTCCATACAGCTGTATTTGTCTGCTGTGTTTTGATGCCCAAATGAAGTCAGCTGGATTACAACAGACCCACAAACATTTACTTCAGGAATTAGACGATATTAGGCTTTGATTAGCAGAAACTGTGCCGAGGCAGGACAAGACAATATTTGTATGCAAATTCAGTCAAAACAACAGTTGCAGAAAATGCTAAACAGCAGCACGATAATGATTCTCCTCACTCGGCCCGAAGACAAATGCAAAAATCTCAAACTGAACAGGCAAATATTTGTCTGTTTGATTTGAATGCATTTTAAATGCCTGCACCTGCTGATGATACCTGCCTATGGTGGCTTAATGATGTCACGGCTCATTGTCACAGAGCCCATCTGTGGCATAACGAATAGCAGGTATATGCATCGTCCTTTGTGCTTCGTCTGACCTGCTGCCACAACTCCTGCAACGACACGCCAGCTCCGATTAGGTCACCTTTTCGCACCGGTTCAGATGTTGCTGGCATCATTTAAAACAGATTTGCTGTCGTACAATTTGCAGAAGTCATTCTGATTGAGAAGGAAGGCAAATGTTTATGTAAACAAGCCCTGATTAATCCTGTTCACTCCTCCGTCGCCCATTGAAACATTAATAGAGTTAGATTTTGTTGTTAGTCACTAATTACACAGTGTGTACTATGAACACGGGTTCCTGTGTCATTGTTTGGTGTTTACACTGAGCAAGCATTTGTTGCTGGCATTTCTTTTCTTGTGAAGCACCCTTGGAGCTACGTATTCCATATCTCAATTAAAGTGTTTTCCCCCGAGCTCCCTCGCTCTGAGCATGGCTATTATCACCATGGCTCCCAACAGCCTAATTATGCCAACTCCAAACATCAATCCCCTCCCCTCCTTCCCCATCCCGCGCCCACGCTGCTCTTTGGTGAAGCTTTGTGAGCTCACCTCAGCCTCCACGGCAGCCAATCAGAAAGTGATGCATGGAATCGCGACCAAACTCGGCCAGTTCTCTGGGCTCGGTGTCTCCATGGGAAGCATTGATGGAATACCCCTGGGCAGACTGGGTACTGCGAGGTTGCTAATAAAACTGAACCACTTGTCAGTTGCACTTTGTCTGGAAAGGAAATGTTCCTGAGAAGAGGCAGTGACGCCATGAAACCTGCACCCCTCAATGAGCAGCACATATACCTGCAACATTTCTCAGAGTGCCCTCCAGTGTCTTTTTGGTAGTGGATCAGTAACAGTGGTAACTACTTCAGAAATAATTATCACATCATTACAGCATGTGGTTAGCTCTTCTTCTTCACACCAAAAAGCTCTGAATCTGTTGCACCTGCTTGCCCTTTCATCCCAAGAAACAAATGGTTCATTTCTTACTCTGCCTTTTTACTTTCAGTTCTTGTTTTTATGCTGTATTGTGTGTCTTTGTGTTGTCTTTGTGAAGGAGTGGCTAAAATGTCCAAGATTCACTCTGCTTCTCAAACAGTGACAGCTGAACAAACATGGGAGAAGAGGAGCGCACCAAGTTCTCTGAGGATAATACCTGTTACTCCACGGAGACCTTTCTCTTTAGATGTGTGTCTAATATATTGATCTAAGCTGCAAATGTTTAAGTTAAAACCTAACATAAAGGGGAAAAAAGCCTATCCGGCTATAGTTATGTTTTAAAACATAAATATTGATTCAGTTAGTACGTGTAATCAAATCATTGTCAAAGCAACAAGAGTGAAACTGTTTAGAAAACAAATCTGCACAGCCCGCCAATGTATGACTGACAAATACATTAGCTTCAAGTGCAGATCACTTTGCAGGTATGTTCAATGTGCAGGGCATTTTCAACCACTTACTTAATGTTTAGAGTCCTATCTTTGGTAAAAGAAAAAAATAAGAACTGAAAAACATAAATGGTTGCACACAAACTGAAGGTTGCCAAAGGCTGGCAATGTTGCGCCAGGAATCCAGGCCTAGAGGTAAACACAGCTGTACAATGAGGAAGAGACCTGCAGAAGCAGTTTTCCAAAATATCTGGAGGATTTAATCGGTGATAAAAAAACATCAACTTGCACAAAGTTGTTTTATAGCCTATTGCGATTGCATCTTCAGCTGCAGAATTAATCGAGATGTTTTTAAACCCTTCTGGATTATGAAAAAGCCACTTTTTCATTGTTCAGACTCAGATTTCTGTTTTTAATGAATTCCAGGGTGGCCTGTAGATGGTGCACAGGTTTATTGTTATTACAGAGGAGAGGCATGACTGACTGCTATCAAGAAAGCACGCTGATTATGCACAAAAAGACAAAGATGAGCTTGGAAATGAAACCTGCAAAACTACCTCAAAGCCAATGATGTATATATATTTTTTTAAATGTCCCCTTGCAGATTTTTTCTGTTTTTTTTTTGTTTGTTTTTTGTTATGTTTGAATGTTTCAAATTATGAAAAAATAAGATTACAGACAAATAGAACAGAAATTATATTTATAATGCCTTTTATTGCACCCAGGGATGGTTACCACCCAACCTTTAAGTGTTTGAGCGATTCAAGAAATCGCTTAAACAGCCTGCCTGGTAGTAAAAAGATTTTAAAAAGCAACACATCATTCCCAGAACTAACATTTCCCCCAACAGATGAGAAAGCCATTTCTAAATTATGGCTCACAATGTGCAATTATTGTCTGTCTGAGACAACATTCGTAGGCATGAAAAAAAGTCTTCAGTCATCTTTAAATTAATAATGGGTGTTAGTTCGGTCTTCCCTTTTTCCAGCTTCTGCAGTCCATTCATTAGTAGACTTACATTTATGTCAGATCTGACTAACCTGAACACACTGCCCCTATAGGTCATGGAGTCTGGCTTCTTCCATTGCCAATCTGACCCAGATTTCCAACATGACATGCTTGTTAAGCTCTTAGTAATTTATTTAATTGCACAGAGTCTGATGCTTTTGAATTCCCGACACTTGGTCTACAAATGGAGAAAACATGGAACAGAGATGAACTTTCTCAGGGTTAGAAATAAAGCTCCCCCGAGAGAGCTTCGTTGGCTCATTCAGGAAGGTAAGAAGCCGTAACATCTACAGTGCTGAAGCCGTCACTCGTCTTAGTTAAGGTCAGTGTTCATAATTAACCAATAAGAAATTTAAACACATAGACATATTAGTAGTTATGTATCTCTATTGCTTGACTGAGATATTGCTCTCTTACAAGGGTGCAATGGCTCTTTAGTTGGAACAAAATGTTCACAGAACCAAAAAGGCAAAGTGAAGGTTTTATAATAATAGAAATATAAAAAATTATAAAATGCCACAAAAGAATCAGGACATGGAGCTGGCATGAGTGAATTGGAGAAGTTAATGTACAGAAAATCAATTGAAAACCAAAAAGCTTAAATACTGAGACAGTTCAGAAGGAAATAAATGAGCTAATCAGAGGCAACGAGGAACAGCTGGCAGAGTACAAGCAAGGAAACACAAGGTGAACTAACGCTCAAAAAACTACAAATCATAAGATTGCTTTAAGAGAACTAAATTCAAACGCACAAAACAACAAAAAAATGAGCTAAACACAAAGGAATTAACCTTTATGATTGACCAATCTAGCAATATATCACAAAGAGAAGTGAACTGAAATATGACAAAACCTAACAAACATATATAAATCATAAGAAAATGGTCAAAAATTCAACATTAAAAATAAAGAGATGATTTCTGTTTTCACCAATCCTCACAGGTTACAGATGGTAGTAGTTTTACTGCCAAAGGTTCTTCCACAGAGAAAGAAACACACTTTGCTTCAGTGGCTTGTAGCTTTCCATAGGCAGAATGGCAGTTCATTGAAAAAGCAACAAATATACCTGTTCTGCATTGAGAGCACAAATGAGACTTTACTATCATTAATCATAACAGCTACAGAAGACAGCCGTGAAACAAGGAGGGGGTATACACACTTTAGACAGAGTGAGCACTGGAAGACTGTGTAACTATATATAGATCATTAAAATACAAGGAACAAATAAAAAAACATTAAACAGCAGTAGGAAAACACCATTGAATACGGAAAGCTAGCTTTACAAGGGCTATAAGCTTAATTGGAAAATATGAACGATGTAAAAATCTTAAGTCACAATGCTGTTAAGTCTTCCAAAACACTTAGCGAAATGCAGGCACTTTGCGCAAACAGAGATGTTATACCTTCCTCAATTACAAGAAACAATTTTTTAATTTGTTTGCAGTTTGCATCATGTTGTGATCATTTTGGTATATGAGAACATCACTGACGAGCAGCATTAGCACCACAGGGCGTTATTGGTCGTATAAAATAGCTCCATATTCCTTCGCTGTGATGTATTCATGCAGAGCAATCATCAGAACTAATGGTCCCCAGCTGATAGCTTTCCGTGCTATTACTGTTTGGCAGCCGTGGTTAGCAGCAGACACTACGGATTAAATCACAAATTAACTATCTTTAGAATGAAAAGAAGGTGAAAAATGACTCAAAAGATGATGCTGCTTGTAACTTGTTCAGGATCCTTGTTTTACAGGAGACTTGTAAAAATGCCTGCCTTGTATAGTGGATTGTGTTCCACAAGGTACTTTATAAACAATAAACAGTTTAGTGAAATCTACTTTCTTCTTTTGTTAGAGCCCGTTTTCTGCAAATGGTGCTCTGCAAAAGTTTACGCCCATTTAACTTTTCCATATTTTATCACATTAGTCATTAACTTAGTGTTATCTGTGATGGAAATAAGACAGTGTTTTTTGTTTTTTTGCAAATAAATATTTGACCAACAAAAATTGAGTCCAATAATCTGCCTTTGGATAAATTTTGAGGAATAAAAATATTAGATTCTAAAGAATCAGTAGATTTTGATCAAGCTAAACCATGAGTGCGCTTTGCCCTGATACACAATACTTGGTGCCTAGAGAGGCTAACACGAGTAACAGTTTAGTCAAAAGTCTTTTCTGCTAAAATAAAATCTTTAATGTATGTCAGATACAGTACACATTGCATATTGATCTGATTAGCTAATGTAAGACTGTGTAGTAGACAGGCTTCAAGGTGTAGAAGTTGTATCAGTACTGCCATTATGCTGTACTTGGCTAAAAGGTGTTCATGATGGATGTATTTATTATTGATTTTCTTTTTTTCAGACAGAAAGAAAGCAAATCAATAATATACACCAGCACACACTCCTTTGTTCTTGTTGATCCTACGTAGGTTGAGCTGCTCATGCGGTCGTGCACAAGCTTTGATCCAATCAAGGCATTCTGCTTATGATTTTGAAAATCTGTGAATTTTACTACCACAAATACGATCAGGATACCTGACATCACCAGTACAGATACCCCACTGGCAATGGAGAACCATTCGTTTGCGATTGTTGGTGCGAAAACTTTCTGCCGGTCTGCAATGTAGTCTGGCGCTACATTAGCATGTGTTTACTAATGCATGCACATCAGCTTGTGTTTGTGAGACGACCACGCAGGTGGTAGCCGCGCTACTATGTCGAAACAATTGACAAGACAAATGTTAATCATGCATTTGGTCTATGTCATTAAGTAAAACTAACACCAAACATCTCCCTGAACACACCACTGACATGGTAAAACTTTTCCTTGGTGAGATGGATAAAGAATAAGTCAAAGTTCAAACCTTTGACTTTTTGAAAATCTGAGCCAAAAATGGAAAAATTTTGTTCACATATGCTCTCCAACAAGAGAAGCATTTTTAAATTGGAACAAGAGTGACTGCTGCTGGAGAGCAGTCTGCTGTTATTTAATATGCAATTACTTTAATTAGCAATTTGAAGAATTAAGGGAAAGGAAATACTGCAGATTGTAATTTTATCTGGCAGAAAGCTGCTTTCTCCAGCTTTACTGAAATGTCATGAGATTTGAGGATGAAAATTAGTCATTTTGAAATTTTACACATCGACTTATCACATTGAACAAAGGTTATGAAGACTTTGTTGACATTTTTGAAACCTGGTGCAAAAGTGGTCGTGATAAAATTCGATTTCTAACTCAGTTCTTTAAAATCTTTTGATTCTGGTGAAGAGACTCTTTGTTACACAGGTCAGTCATAAAATGCTAATTTTAAGCCAGAAGAAAAGGTTGGAGCTTATAGATATCAGAGCAAGTCACAAGTACAGAAAATTGAGCAATTTCATTCATTAAAAATATGCCAGATGTGGACTACAATCTTAGTCTTTAATTGCTAAAATAATTTTTTATTTTTATTTTTTAAAAAACCCCAAATGTGACGATGTCTTTGTACTAAATGTGATGAGGAAAGACGTGACCCAGTGAGTACAACAATTTATAGAAAAACTAAGTTCAGCAAAACAGTGAAGTGAGTAATGCTGTATTTCTTCATTATTTCTGCTTGACGGTAAACCTCCGGTGACACCTCAATGGGCTGACAGCTGTCACTGAACACTGACGTATATGGTGTCCCACGCCTTTCCACTTAGTCTCAGTAAGGTCATCTGCACACACTGTCAAGCTGTACATCAATCCTCAGGCTGCAGACAGACAGCACTGTTAAACCTTCGTCCATCTGCACCTACTGTCGATTGCTTTTACCAAAGGGCAGTGTGACTCAGTGAAGGACAGGAATGCACAGAGCAGGAAATTATAAAAATTAAAAAAAATAAGATAATTACACTACGTTAAACACAGAACATTCAAAAATGTAGCTTGGTGGAAGTAAGTTGTCAAATTAAAGTCCTCTTCAATGTCTGAGGTGAGTGTTGGATAAAAGGCAATAATATGACCAAAAATGCAATGTTCTCAGCCAGAAGAGGCACTGAAAGCTTCAAAAAAATAAATTACAAGATAAACAAAAATATTTATGTGGTGATGCAAGTATTGGTCCTTTATAAATCCAGCAACTTTTGAGTAGAAAATGAATGATAGCACATATTTCCAACCTAACCAGAGGAGCAAGGTGAGTTCACCTCAGAGTAGAGGTTAACACAAATCCAATTAAGATTGGCTTCTATCCAATGAGAAGAAAAATGAAATAGCTATATCTTTTCTAAATAACCCTCCAAGTAATGCAGTTAAATCAAAAATAGCCTTAATAGAGTAAGATATGTTTTGAAGACACAGAGAGACCTTCTATAAACTAAGCACCGAAACATAATATTACAAGGACACACATCCACTCTGAAGCAGATTTAATTCAGTGCATGCTCCAGAAACAATGATAATCTGTTATAACACTGAGGTGCTTGTGTTGTTTGTTTCATGTCTGGACAAGTCCAAGCTTCACAGCATGTGTGATAATCAAAACAGATAAAAAATATATATATATCATTTAGCTGGGCCCCAAACCAGTTAGCTGAAAATACAACTTTCACCAAACATTTTGTTACCAAAACAAAACTCTTTACTGCTTCTGCTGGTGTTTTACCCAAACTTATTAACACGATCATTTTAACACAGCGGCACCACTAGGAATAAGGTATATATGCTGGAAAACTCCCTGAGCTCTGTGCGGTAAAATAAGACACTACATTTCATCACTTTCAGGGTCTCCATTAGCATATATCTGGATGTTGTGATTTTGTCCCACCTAACTCACTCACAGAAGGCTGCAGTATTTATTTTTCTGGACTGGATAGCGGTGGATGTTTTGCCCAAACTTTTTTTCTCCAGGATTGTAACAAATTGCTCCTCCAATATGCTATTTAGAGAGCGATTATAAAAAATCTTGACAGTTCCCACAACTTGTATTTCTTCAACTTGTTTTCATAGGGCTCATTGATAGCTCGGCTTGTAAGCATCATGCAGAGTTATTCCAGTTAATGCTGCGTAATCAAAAGTTACACCAGTGTTGTCAGGAGTTTCATAAACCATTTTTGCCATGAATGTCAGAAAATGTAAAAGCTTCAGTTTTCATCAGAAGTTTTGTCAGGGACTCCAATACTGAAAATCTGATAGTAAACTGCCTGTTTCAGAATTACCATCTAAGTAAAGTATTTTGTGACAACACAGAGACACACAGGACCAACAACCATGCACACACTTTTAGCTATGTCTATTGTTCGCTCTTCTGTGACTAAAACTCCTAAAGCAAAATCTGATATATTGCGTTAATTTAAAGAAAGAAGAACTTAACACTGCATTTAGATTTATTTTTTCCACATTTACACATGAAATCTTATGCTCAGGGTTTCTACATATACACAAGAGAGGGTAAAACAGCGATATCTCTTTGGGGGGACTGTGAAATAGATTTCACAACTCATGCAGTCTAGCATGTCTTGATAAGTTTTCCTGCAAATTTTCAGTTCAGCAAATGTTTCAGTCCCTATACTCTCACTTCTAAATGAAGCACTTACCATGTTTAGGGAGTTGTGAGAATAAACACTGAAATTAGTTAGCTGAACTGACAGCAGATAAATTGTTTTGATGAATATTTTATGTGGGGCTGGCAAAAAAATGAAGAAAAAGGGTAAGCATGAAGAGAGGAAGCAGAAAAGGCAGACAGAGAAGAAAAGAAAGATTAGAGAACCATTTATTTAATCTCTATTGCTTGCAACTAACAGTAATGAGGAATTACATATGTTAATTACTCATTCACAAAAACAGACAAAAACCAAACTACATTAACAGAGCAGCAATATCTTGTAATCAACAATTAACAGCACAGCAAACCACAGTTTATCAAATAATTCACATTGCTACACAATCCACTGGTGACAAACTGTTAATGAATGAAAATAACATTTTCCTCATAATGTCTGACTAAAAACACTGGATGTTCTCACTTTAATCATTAAGGGTTCTTAATTAATTTTATTAATTTCTTTTGGTGTATGACTCAGAGATGTATTTCCTCTCCAGAATGCTCCATCTTAAAGGACTTGTTTTCGGGTAATACAGCAAACATCTGTAGAAGGCTGAGATGGATGATATGTCTGGGAACATTCATCATATGCATGTGTTTGCAAAATGTTCCTGTCCAACCAGGCTGCTGCGTCTGCTTTACTTTTACTTTTGAGACACACATAGCAGAGGAGCAACAAAATAGGAATAGCAGTTGCTGTAGTTATATTTAAAAGTCCATTTAGATTTTGAAGTCACCATTAAAATTGTGGAGTCTATTATACGTATCTCCAGGAGTGTGCAGCTGTTGAGGAGGTGAAGGGAGATTTGCAAAAGGATGATAGTTAGGAATTTCTCCCTATAGGCAGTGAGTCTCTCAAATATGAGATGGAGGATTTTTAATCTGTAGATGAGCAACCAGAGAGTTGACCAAAACTGACAGTGACATAACACAATCTCTGAACTCATTCACCAAGTGTGAAACTTGCGAGCTTCTGCTCTTTGGACCTTGCAAAATGAGTCCAGTAGACATAGTTTTTCACACACTGAGGAGACTGCATCTTTAGATGAGGATGAGGAAAATTACCATATTATTACACCGGAAAAGATGGCTTAAATTTATTTTTTGCAACAAATCTGGAATATGTTGATTCGACAGATTACTTTTTAGGGAAATAAGCGCTGCAAATGAACATTAATGTCCACAATTTTCACGCATGATTTACATCACACTCCTCTGTTCATATCATATATGAAACAGAATATTTGACCTAAATGACCCTAAATGTAACAGAATTCATATGCAATGCAATTCACAGTGCATTACAGAGGCAAAATATTACAGAGGATTTTCTTTAATTCAAATAGCATCAAGAGTTAGATATAGGTTAAAATATTTGCATACGCTACCAATAATGTATATTTTCAATACAACTCAGATAGCAAATTAAAACTTCATCCTACTTATGACTAAATAAATTCAAACATGAACTCTTTGAAAAGTATTTTATGGAATATGTAGCCACCCCACACCATGACACTTTAGGTTTGAACGCATTAACTGGACTCCTCCAAATACACAGTTCTGCTGAGATGTTTACAGTCACTCATTGACGTCTGATCAATGGCCTTTAATTGAGCTGTAAGAGTTGTTATTATGATGGATTAATCAACCAACAGGCTCTCTGAATGGAATTGGGTGAACAAGTGTGAATTTATTGTGGATTTGGTCTAGTAAAATTCAAACTATAGTGAAGTAAACTTTACTAGGCTTTTATTTTATTGTATAGTTACTTTTATGTACTCCTGTTTACTCAAGCTTACAGCAGACTTAAACTTGAGGAAGAACTGAGCCAAGATCAAAAATAAAATAAAACCTAGAGCCCAAAAACCACATCAATCTTAGCTCCTACAGAAGGTCAAATGCTGTTTATGTTGTCTCAGATTGTGGTTGACTCCTTTTTCACAGAAAATTGGGTGTTATTGATCAGAGTTATCAAAGTTAAGGCTAGAAATCATTAAAAGAGATGCTGATGTTCAGACACACGTGCTGCTGTTCTGTAGCTACATATAAAAACACATTATAGTCTTGCAGAGTAAGTCAGTGGTGTGTCATTTGTAAAAGCATCTGTATCTTCACGCAGCAAGAAGTAATCCTTCAGGCATGCCATTAGGTATAAATCAAACAGCAATATATTTCCAGAATAATGCTTCAATAGTGATAGCTTGTTCTAATAGCTCGATTTATGTCCTATTTTTCCTGCATATTCTTAAGACTGGCTTTCGAATCTCTTTTTTTTTTTGTCTGGAAGAGTTTTTTTCTTGACTGCACAGTGCTGCCCAGTTTCCTTTTTTTGCTGCTGGTACTGAGCCTTTTTAACATCTGTTGTGATTAGAAACTATACCCATGTGAGAGTGCTTTATATGCAAGAAGAGCTGACTGAGGAATTTAAAGCACAGCTAATGCCTGAAGTGGGAATTCAAATCTCTGTTAGCTTGAAGAAACATCTCAGACTTAAGGCAGAAATAAAAAAGAGGTTAGGAAAGTGTCTTCATTTGATGATGTTAAGTCCTTGGCAAAAAAACCCCTCAACATCTTTGAACACTGATGAGAACAAAGTGGGTATTTCAGGGATGTGAGATTTTTAATAAGACATTTTAACAGGATCACATGAAATGACTCTCAAAGATTTTTTTTTCAGACAGCACGAAGAAAAATGGACAGCAGGTGGTAATTGGCAAGGATAATATTCAATTTTAAAGACAAAAAAGTCATTAAAATTCACTTGCCTGGACATGAAAACTGGTTTAAAAGTGAAAAGATGTCATCATAAAGATGTTCTTATATAGTTGAAAACCAGAAGTTCACATACAAAGAATAAAGACACCTTTACTTTTCTCTTAACTGCCTCAAGTTAAATCAGTCCTAACGCCTTAATTTAAATCAGTTAAAATTGATAAAAATGTTTATATTTGCTCAATGCCATAATAATGACTGATAGAATATGTCAGAGTTTATTTATTAAAGTCTTCAAAATAAATAGTTTCTTTTATTTTTGCTGTATTTGGTAGAAATGCCTTTGAACTGTATGACCTGGGTCAAAAGTTCTAGTTTTGGTTTGCTGAAGATCTGACCCATTTATGCTCACAGAAGTGCACAGTTCTCTTCTTTTCATGCATGACTCCCAAATAACTGGCTGAGATATACAGTAGGTAGTTTCTAATGGTTGCTATGGAGACTTGGTAGTCCCAAGATGCCATGCTTTGCTTTGATGGAGTAAAAGAAATTATGATTCAAGTGAAAACAAATTTCTCCATGTCTTTATTTCTGCACACTTAAGGAATCCATAGATTTATAATATGACGAATCAGACTTCATGCATCATAATTACATAAATTTTCTGGCCAAAGATGCAGCCTAGAAAAAGTTTTGTGAATGTGAATGATGGTGGAGGATTAAAGTTATTGTTGTTTTGTCTTCCATTAATAAAAAGGGGATTCATTTGTCAATGAGAACATAATACATAATACAGTAAAGAAGCATAAGAGCAAAGCAAAGCATTTTATTTAATCTGCAAAAGCTCTTAACTGGTTTCCTCTAGAAGCGTAACTGTCTGTAACTGTCCGTCTATTTTTTTTTTTTTCAATAAAGCACAGCTAGTCCATTCAGTATAACACTCCAACTCTTTTACATATCGGACTAATGTGACTCATTAAGAGCAATAGAAACAGTTATGTCAAGAACTTGACATGAAGAGCTTTAAAATCACTGAGCATTAAAAGTGCTGCTGGTGATTAGTCCTCTGTCTGCTTCCAGGATGAGTTTATGCAACTCTGTGCCACAAAGAAGAGAGAAAAGAGTCTGAGGTGTCAGAGCGCTAACACAAAGTGAGATGATTATAAGAGGAAAGAATTAACATTGTGGCCTAACTGCAGTCTATACTGTTAAATCCACACCTCGCTATCTCACATCCTCTCCTTCTTTTCACATGCCTGCCTGTTATCATTAGCTTCAGTGTGTTTTTCTCTCACCTGTTTTCCCCAAAGGAGAAATGCAGCATGAATTTTGTGAGTTAACCCAGGTTCGACTATTGGCTAAATTGGAGCAATTATTCGGTCGCTGGTATTTAACTTTCTTAAAAAAAAAAAAAAAAAAAAATGTCCTCAATTTGTTTAAACTTTAAGTTGCCTTTTAATGTATTTTCCAAGACAAACTATTACATTAACAAGGATTGTGTGTTGTTACAGGTTTGAAGGTGAATAAATCACCTTTTTTTCTTGAATGGTTAAAACTGACAATATTTCTTATGCATCAGAGGATAATTATTAGACTCCTCAAACTGTTGTAAAGAACTTTGCAGTAGCATTCACACCCTTGAACTGCGCCAAATATTTTCTGATCACAGCTTCTAACTTCAAAGTATTTAATTGGAATTTTGTGTTACTGACTAATTCAAAAAAGTCTGGACTTGTGCTGCATTTTTTTTAAATTTATTTTTACATATTTTAACAGTAGGAATTACAAAGTATGTGTTTGTGCATTTTTATTCAGTTCTCAGAACTTTGCTGATCCCATTTTGCTGAAAGTATTTTGGAGTGTTTCTCAATGTTTGTTTTTACAGATTTTTCTTTGAAAAACAGCTCAGGTTTGGTTAGAATAAATGGAGAATATTTTATGGACTTACATTGTCAGCTCCTGCTACAGATTTTGATTAGGATTTCTGTCTGGGCTTTAACTCGGCCAATCAAATGCATAAATTCAGTTTGATTTGAACCACTGCAGTTCTGGCTGGATGCTCTGGGTTGAGTCTGAACCTCTGCCCCGGTGATAAATCTCCTCTTTGTCCTCCATATGTCTATCAACTCTGACCAGTTCTGTTTTCCTAAAGATTTCCTGCAAAGCATAATGTTGTTGCTGCTGCGTTTCACGGTGGGGAAAATGTTTTCAGGTTCACTGTTTTCCTCGTTTTACATATACGTCAAAAATGCAACGCTATCTGACCACAACAGCTCCTTCTACATGTTCACTGTTTCCTTTCTATGGTTTGAAACCGTGCTTATTATAATTTTATTTGACCAATTCTTCCACCTGAGCAGTAGATCCCAGCGGCTTATCGTGTGCCTCTTGGCTACTTTCAACACTTCACAATAGCTCTATTTTTTGTTGGTCTGTCACATAAAATCCCAATTAAATACAATGAAGATCATGGTCATTTTGCAGGGTGATAAAATTAATTGAAACTATTAAATCTGGCTATTTTGAGCTGCTGAATGCTTAGAGAGCTGGTGGAAAGCGTAAACATTTCTGCAGAACAAGGCCCAGTGCTCTCAGGTTCCTTCGGGGCCCCACACTGCCTGCTGGTTCCCAAAGGGCCTGTGAAGGAATAATCAGTCATTAACCGGTGCACGCCCAGCTTCAGCTCCAGCTCCAGAGTGGCCGTGTCCCTGCAGGATCAATAGGCCAGGGTAATTAAAGAGCTGGCCAGGCAGGGAGGGGAGCATGTTGCCAGTAAATCCACCGCAGCGACTGGATGCTTGTAGCCAGAATGACTACAACACTGACACTGAGACTGTCTCTAAGGGAGCGGGGCTAAAAAATCCAAGCAACACAAGCAGAACGGCTCATCACAAGCCAAATTATTTAAACATAATGATGCATAAAGACCAGTGCTTGATTACTTTGCCATTTTCTCATTTTTCCATTAAAACATTGAACAAATCTCATATATGATAGTAATTATTGTGATTTAGACTTCTTTGGTGCAATCCGAACACCAGTGGATTAATTGTGTCGTCCTGTGTATCCGTGTGGAGGCACAAATCTATTGAGCTGTCAGGACACATGGTGATTTAATTTCTCTAAGCTGCTTTTAGCGTGAGTAATGTTTTATTGTTGAAAAGATAGCAGCAAGGTAAGCTGCATGAGCCATGCTGCTTTTCATATCCCAAACATCACAGACAGATGCCTTTTGGGGGGGTGGGTTGAAGTTGCTCAGATGTAAAAGTCCAATAAAGGGATCAAAGAGTTTCCTCAGAAAATCCTTGAGGAAAAGCTGATGTGGATAATGTTGCTTTGCTGTTTTTTGTTTGCTGAGCGGGGTTCAGTGTACTTCCTAAATCTTTCAACGTTTGCAGGCTTCTCTGGCTCTCTTAATCTGATGCATTAGTGATCCTTACTTCATTCTAATAAGGACATGGAGGTCTTGTGTTGTTTTCATCGCTCTGAGGCTCAGACGGCAATTTAAATCTGGCCCTTTACAATAGAGAGCACTGAACAAGAAAGTGGATGAGCTGTGCAGATTCTTGGTGACAGGATGGTGTACGTTGCTTCTTTAAAATGATCTAATGGCAAATTATTCTTCCTGTCAAGACCAATAGCCAGAGATTCTGAGGGTAAAGACTGAATTACACTTCATTTACTGCTCTTTAAAAGCTGCCTGGTTATTTCTTTTATCCAAATGCATAGCTGGGACAGAAATTGAGCTATTTTTAAACAGGAAACAAATTAAACCTGGAAGATCACCTGCTTTCCACCATCTGCTCTGTATCGAGGCATACAAGTTTTTTCAAACAGCAAGCTGGTAAAACTGTGGAGTGAATCTCTGAAACGCTGTAAAGATTCCCAAAATGTCAACACCAAATGTAAGAGCAGTTATGTTGCTTTAGTCACACAGATATTTAGGGTTTTCTTGAGAAAACGAAAAACAATATGACGTTCTACTGTGACTGACAGCAGTGATGCATGGAAAAAGATTCAAACTGGGGCTAATGAGAGGGAGTCTTCAGTTTTGTTGCAGAACTCTAAGAAGTAGTGAAAAGATGAAATTAATGTTTGCAGCATTTCTACCAGCTGTCACTGTTTGATTATCAGCTGCCAGCAACCTGCATGTAATTTAACTGGGTTTCATCATTCTGTAACAAGCAGCACATCAGGAAAGAAGAGGCAGAGTCTCATCACAACAACCAACCTTCACTTTTTTATGGCATCTTTAAAGGTTGAGATTTTTCCTTCAATATAATAGTAGCAGGGGTGTTTCTTTGCCAATGCAAAAACAATTTCCACAATTTTTTAATCAATCAAAGCGTTGATTAAAAAAAACTAAACTAAACTATTTGTTATCTGAAAAAAAAAGCAATCACTCATTGCAACTTTGTTTGCTTTAGACTTTACCTCCTAGCAGCACTACTGCAGCCTTAAAGGCAGGATAAAATAAAGCTTTCCTTTTCCCAGAGTAGCTGTCAGAGCAACCATGACTGCAGGCCTCTGGTGTTAATCTGAACCCTCTCTGGGTTAACAATCAAAGAAATATACAACACACCGAAACCATCAACATTTACCCACATGTTTTCAGGATGTGTGTTCAAATGTTCCAGCACTAACCATTTATGGGAGAAAAGCAACAATTTATGTTGGTCTTGCTAAGCTCTATATAATCAAAACAAAAGCTACTCATTTCTTGTTTTTGTTCAATCATCTCATGTTGATGCAAGAATCTAGACAATTTACAGACCTTGAAACAATGGTGTTATAATTAATTTTACATCACTCTAGGGTACTGTAAAGTGTGATTTGTGTTAAGAATGTAGTTAAGTTAAAAATGTCTTTGTAAAGTCGCATACTTTTTTGATATTTTCAAGATATGTATTTAACAAATAAGGATTGTACATGTAGGCAGGATTTAAATCATCTATAGAACACATACAAAACTGAAAATATAGACTTATTTCTACATGTACTTAAAAACAATCTTTTTCACTAAACACAATTGTAAATATGTCAAAAGAAATTGACTTCCAAAAAGTAAAAACTACATTTTTACTAAATGTAGTTTAAATATTGTAAACAATTATTCTTAAATAAAAATAAAATGGAATAAATTAAAGCAAAAAATATCAATTTCCTTTGTTTAAAAAAGCTGTTAAAATTTTGTATTTCCTAAAGTGAAAATATTTTTACGTTGACATTCCCCTGAATGCATACAAGGCCACATTTGAGGAGCAGTAGACAAAGACAAACTGTAGGTAAAAAAAATAAATAAAATGCTTTAATAAATGACTTGTGAAATAAGTGCAAATATTTTGTACCTAAAATTGACAACCCTTCTATTCTTTCTGCTCATTAATAATTAGGATTGTGGTGTGTACATCACCTCTCTTTTTGTCTTTTTTATTAACATTAATAGCACAAAATATATTGGCTCTTTAACATTAACTTTATAAAAATGCAGGTTTTCTAGTGGCATAATAATGATGGTGGAAACATTTCAGTGGGGAAAAAAGCCAAAACGTGGTGCTTTTATCTGCAATGACCTCGCAAACATGTCCAGTATTGACTCCCGAGTTCCACCAAGTTGTAACTTGCTGCCCCTCAGAGACCAATGATTATTGGATTTATCGATCCCTTCCTAGTGATACAGTAAAAGTTTGAAGAGTCTCGCACAGTGGTAACAGTGGAAGAAGGGTGGAGGCTGGATTAGTAGGAAGATTTCTATAGATTTTTTTTGGGAAGTGTGACTCTGACCACTTTGAACATACCAGGATCGACAAACCGTCTCCAGACGGAGCAAAACCTCGATCTTATGGACAGGGAAGCAGCCGAAGGGCGTGTCCGTCAGGAACAAACATTCCACAACTCAACAAAAACAAGACAGGCTATTAGCTGAGATGTCCATCGATCGGTCAGTGCTGCACATAGTCAAAGAGACAAGCTGGTCCAATTCGATTTGCTTGGAGACAGTCCCAATGTAATTGTAAGTAACTGAAAACAGCAAAAAGGACAGCACAGGTCAGCTGGACACTGGAACACAGTGGTTGCAGATAAATCAAGTTTTAGGCGAGAGCATGGGGGAAAGTAAGAAAGAAGGACAGGAACACAGAATGAATCAAGTGGAGAAAGACTTGGATTCATAGGGGGTTTGATCTGAGCAGTGTCATTAACAGTCCAGGCAGAGATTTCCTCCTGGCTGGATCGCTCACTATCCACTGGGGGTTATATCCTTCCAGAAGGATGTGTGAGCAGGAGGGACATATATTAGCAGCTTACTGGCAGCTTTATTTTACCGTGTTTGGCAGAATCTCACAGGTGGCGGGTAAGCATCAGCAGCACATAATAACAAGTCTGACTCCATGAGACTGTCTTTTTCTCCCGATTTTTGACATCCAGGCTGGACTCATATTTAAAGATTTAATATTTTCTTCCAACATTTGACTCATTGAATAAAAGATATTCTAATGACCAACTGGATGAACTATGCTTTATTTTATGGTGTTTTCTTAGTTTTAAAGATTTTTGGAGAATTTTATAGAGTGGTCTTGTTTTTTTAGAAATTAAAAGAATCCTTTCATAAAACAAAGTCAATTACAGTGCCTTCCAAAAGTATTTAGACTTTTTTTAACTTCCACAGTTTTTGTCACAGCCAGAAACCTCAAGTTTAAACTAAACGAAGATCGTACATGATTTACAGGTCACAGTTTGCAAAGCAAATGTCAGAAGTTTGATTTACATATGTGTTTAGAAACCTTTTCATCTGATACCACAAAATAAAACTCATTGCAACACTTGTGACCTGAAGAGGTCACCCAATCAGTGACCAAGGCATATTGTATTTAATTTAATATCCTTGTAAATTAGGGTTTTCAAAGTAAAACACCAACATTTTCATACAATTTAGGCAAAAATAACATTTTAAGATATTCTCTTGTGTCACAATACAAACAGAGGTATTTTTATCTCCTTGAGTTAGGGCAAAACTTTGCACTTCTTCCTCCAACTGAGAGCCATGTCTACACTGTAACAAAAAAAATAAAAAGCTTTAAGGTGAATGCCCCATTAACACATCTGCTAAGTGTTAGTTGCCTGTTCTTAACTATAAATTAAAGCAACACTTATAAATTACAAGTGGTTTTTTTTTCCTAAGTAGGCACTAAATTTCTTGCTGCTTGTTTTACCCTGATTAAGACGGAAAATATAACTATGCTATAAATAATGATCTTTATAAGGAAGAAACGTTTTTGAGGTATTAATGCTTTTTACCAGGCACAGTGTGTATATCCTCTTTGTAAATACAAGATAAAAAATAGAAAATATGAAATGTTTACTAAAATTATTGATTCAAGTAGAGTTTAAAGTAGCAGTAAAAAGTAATTAATCTGACATGCACAGAGTAAAAGTTAATTACATATATAACTTCTGTGTGGCACACAAAGGACAAGAAAAGATTTAACATTAAAACTCATTTTCTAAAATTAAAGAAAAATACTTTTTATAACAAAACATAAAAACATTTTCCACACGCGAAACATTTGTTGAACATTTGAGAAGAATAATTTCAAACTTCGCTAAAGGTCGTCCCGTGAGGTTCAATTTATCCACTAACAGCATTCTGAAAAAGCTATGAAAACTCATTTAAAGTGTCATTCTTCTTTATAGTTTAATTACAGTTCCTTCTGGAGGCTACAATTATACAACTTGCTCAATTAGGCAAATGAACATATTTAAAATATTGAAGGATATTGATAGATAACTCAACTAATAAGATGGTTCAGTTTTTTAATAAAAAAAATTAGGATATAATGTTTGAAATAGATAATTAAACCTAATCATCCCATCATTATTATTATTACAGTAAAAGGTATTCTATTTTCATGTTTGAATAAGAGAGTCAACTTCTGCATATTAACCTGCGAAAGGTTAATATACAGAGTTATATCATATAATATAATATACATTAATTTTAGGAGATTAATGTGATCTCGTTTGATTACATTAATCCGGTGTATAAATGTACCTAATTGATAGATAGATAGATAGATAGATAGATAGATAGATAGATAGATAGATAGATAGATAGATAGATAGATAGATAGATAGATAGATAGATAGATAGATAGATAGATAGATAGATAGATAGATAGATAGATAGATATTGTATAAAAGTTATATACTGCAAAGACAGGTTTTCATCAGCCATATCTATTGCAGAAAGCACTGTTGTGTTCATTATTTTTAAGCTTTAACATATACTCTTCCTCAATATCAAGTTCTTATGAACGTAAGCTGGCCCACCTCCATTTGCGTTTAAAATAACACAATTTATTATTGATTTTCATTGTTTGATTTTCATTGCAAGTATTATTTCACTGGCCTTCACGTGTTGGCAGGTTTGAGACTGAATTTTTATAGCACATGAATTCTGTCTGTCAGGGTAAACAAAGCTTGCACTGCACAAAAAAAAGGCAGTTGACCTACTTTATGTTGGTGCCACAGCAGTAACCTTAAATAATGGGAGAGAGTTCATTTTACTCTAGAAGTCAGGCTACTGTTTCTGCCCTGTTCAGAGGCTGTGCTAGATTTTCAACAATGATTTTTCTCTTTTTTTTTCTGTTCAAAAGCTTTCCATTAGGAGCAAGCCCAAGTCATGGCTGCTTATTGATCTATTTTTGCATTTTTATTTTTCCAGAGAGGGAACAACAAAAATGATAATTGTAGAATCTTTGCCACATTTCACTGGAGTGCATAAACTCTGAATTTATTGGCAGCTGCTTAAGCACCTCCTGAATCCAGGCCTGTGCTGGTTACTGTTGCTAAAGCTTTAAATACTTATGATTAAAAAAATTATTCAAGTTTATTTCAGACCATTTCAACAATTTATAGTTTATTGAATGAAATACTGTATGGATCATAGGGTAATGCAGAACTGTTCTTCCCTCACCTGTTGCTGCTCACTGTTGCTACAAGATAAATTCAGCTGTTTGGAAATATTTTCTCATGTAAAGCATTTCTCTAAAGCAGCTTACTGCAAATTCTAACAGAGCAGATAGCTTCACTCATTATGCAATCTGCTTAAAATTAATTAACACTGTCCCAGTTACTTTATTACTGGAATAAGTAAACTTACTTGGAACTGCTACTAAATTAGTTAAAATGTTTGTTTAGGTCTATGTGACAAAATCATAATAATAATTGTTTCTTGGTATTAATATTGTGATTGGAAAGATGGTTACAGTCAACAACTATGACCATTAAAAAAAGCACAGTTGTCTTATTGAAGGATTATACGGCCTAGCTTTTACTTCCATAGTGTAAAGCTAAAATAATCAAATCTGATGAATAACATAAGTGGCACTCTTCAAGAGTCAGTGTAAATTGCTGTAGTGTTTTAACTGTTTCTGTTCAAAATGTTTCATTCAAATGGACAGATGGCAGCTTTTCTCCACAAAATAGATGAATTAATTAACCTTCATGAGTCACTGTGTGCAGGCGAAGAGGAGCATTTTATTACTTATAAAATGCTGCCAGTTCATATTCATTTTTGGATTTTCTGTGTGCTACAAGTTAAATAATTTATCATCGGAGCTGAGTAAGGAAGGTTAAAATTAGACTTCATTTAAAGTGATCTGAATTTGTAACTTTGATAAAAAAATATCTTGTGTGTTACATACATCCATACATTTAACATCTAAAATTTATGTGATCGAAAATGAACCACAGTGTGAACATTCCTGGTTATTCGGGACAATTAACTTATGATAAACTGGCAAAAAGTGCAAAAACCATTTAGCCTGAGAGCAAAGTTACCAAAGCCAGAAAGTTTTTCTCTGTCTGCCACACGGCTGCTGGACGGTCCCACATTCTGACCACGTTCAGGTTTTCCATGGAGGTTTAAGTGGTACAGAAGAGCTGTTGTAGTTCATTTGCCTCTTGTTGTGTAATGCTATTGATTTCTGGGTTCTTATTTACTAAACAGGGAAAATCGGGTTATGAACTCAACTGATAAGTAGCAGCATCGGATGATAAAAGATCAACACTGGACACAGAAGCAACTGATGACATTGTAGCAGATGGTGTCTTCTAGCTTCAACAAATGCATGAAACTCTATGCACAACAAATAAATAGATACAATTGCGATTATGCTAAATATATTCCTCGAGAAAACGTTCTGAGCCCAGAGGTAATGGTCCTATTGGAAATTAAGGAAATTAAAAATATGACTTGGTAATTATATGTTATTTAAAGACATTATCGGCAAAATACTTTATGATCCAAAACATTTCAGCAATGAGAAGAATCTTTTTCAAAGCACTGTACTGTTTCTAGTGTCTTTTCTTATCATAAATAAAGATTTTGTTGCTTAGTTCTGTTCTGTATTTTCATCTATTTATCTAATAGTTATTATTGTTGAACTTTGGTTAGGATGTGATGGTGTCATTATTCTTTGCATGCTTTACCATTTGGTTTAATATTTTGAAAATAAATTTTTGTTACATGAAAAGTGTTTACAATAAAAAAATCAAAGATTCTTGATTTATGATTTAAAGACTCTTCCAGAGAGTTCACAGAGTCTAAAATATCAATTAAACCTCCCAGTGCCAAACAGCCATGAAATGTCCTCATGTGTTTGGTCCATGGACTGAATGGATTGGTTCAAAAAGTGACAGAAGTAAAATAGACTTATGGTCTTCATTTTATAGATGATCCAGGAATGAATTAGGCACAAAATGTAGAACTTTATGACCTAATCCATAATAAGAAGTCACCAATTGAACAAGTTAATTACTATTTTTAATTTCAATATTATGTTGAAATGTTTGATGAATATTAAAACGTTCACCAGTGAAGGAAGCTTTCCATTGTAGCAAGCAGCATTACAACCCAAACATCTAAAAGTCATTTTGAACTTAATACACGTAATATCAGGGCCCATAAAATTTACACACCTGCAAAAAGCCATTATTCCAGCTATAATTTAAATGGGGGATTTTGTAACATGGATTAATTATAGCTGAATTTCACATAACGGTGAACCAGAATTGCTGGGTCGCAATGAAAGCGAAGTGGTCCATGAGCAGATTAAGAGAAAAATCTTTAATGTTTTATCTTCAAGACACATGCAGAGAATAGATATGGTCAGGTTGCCTCTAAATCACCAAGTCAATTACCTTCACCATATGGAACGGGCGTGATTTGGATATTAAGGATGAGTGTGAGGGGAGCGTATCAAAGGAGTCGTCTCAGCCATCCTGCGTCCCTTAAGGCTACACTTATGAACACCTGAGTGACTCTGACTCAGGGTTGTGCTGGTTGTGATAGCTTTGGCAGCAAGTTCAGATGAGATGGAGGATGGAGCACCTGGTCCGAGAACGATGGCGTCTCCAGGGATTCCAATAATTAGCTTCAGACCCATTTTGGAGAACCTCACAGTTGTGTCCTGCAGCTCAATAGGACTTTAGTTTCAGGTTTTAGAAGCAGCTTCACGTGGCGTATAATTGTTCTTATTGGTATGATTCGACAAAATTTTCTCATATAAATTTTCTGGCATTTTCTCATATACCCAAAAAAGTCTTCAATTTCCACTAACAAACAACTGGACAGAAGCCTCATTTTGTCTCTTCAGCAATATTTTAGTGACTGCCTGAGGCACAATTCATGTCATGAAGCAAGGACTATATTTCTGCCCATCTGTTTCTGTATTTATACAAACAAAAAAAAGTTATTTAAGTTTTAGACGAGGGAAATGTGTCCCTTAAAATTTTGTGCAAGTGTTTCACTTGATGCAATGTCAATATTTTGAGATTTGATTTCAGTTTTCCTTTAAGGTAAGGTGGAGGAGCTGTGAAAATGTTTGCCAGTTGCTCTTCTAAAAGCCCTGGGAATCTATTGGCATGCATGGCATTGTCAAAGAATAACGATCCAAAACAAATATTTAAATCAATGCAGAAATATTAACTAAAAACGAAGATCCAAATATACAAAACCTGTAAGGTGAGCTGAAGAAAACAGAGTATAAATGAGAGCAGAGGACGCTGTACGATGTGGAGAGATTGGGCAGAAAAAGGTGGATAAGATCCCTCCCTCATACATTTTTAAAGAGTTCAAACACTTATGTATATAAATGGAAATTGAAGCAAGTTGGGGTCTTATTATAAAATATAGTAATCATTTAAAGTATCTCCACCTTACTTATCAGGGGTCATCCATCCATCCATCCATTTTCCGTCACCCTTCTCCCTAACGGGGTCGGGAGTTGCCGGTGCCTATCTCCAGCTGCGTTCCAGGCGAGAGGCGGGGTACACCCTGGACAGGTCGCCAGTCTGTCGCAGGGCAACACAGAGAGACAAACAGGACAAACAACCATACACACACACACACACACACACACTCACACCTGGGGAGAATCTGGGAAGGCCAATTAACCTGACAGTCATGTTTTTGGACTGTGGGAGGAAGCCGGAGTACCCAGAAAGAACCCACGCATGCACAGGGAGAACATGCAAACTCCGTGCAGAAAGACCCTGGGCCGGGAATCGAACCCAGGACCTTCTTGCTGCAAGGCAACAGCGCTACCTACTGCGCCACTGTGCAGCCCTATCAGGGGTCAGGTGTAACTAATTATTTGATTTGATTCAAATACAGAGAATTGTCTGGAAAATCTCAACAAAGAATAATTAACCTGGTCACAGAAAATTGCTTTTTTAAGACATAAAACCCAACAACTATAAGAGGTAAAATTTTCTCCAGTAAAAATATGAGCAAAATTACATTAAAGGTGAATGCTGAACCAGGAGCAAAAATAAAAAGATTAAACATTTTCTCCATTGACATCTCCTGTTGAAAAGACCTTACCTGTCAAACCACGGACTGTTCTGTGAAGTTTTAGATTGTGTAGGCGTTAAATTAACATCTGCGTAATATATTTTACCCCTCATAAATGAAGACAACTGTCAAAACTGACATGTTTTCTGCTGCTGAAACAAGTGAATAGATTCCATGTTTAAATGAATCAGTAACATAAATGGTTTCTGATGTAGAAATGTCGCAAAAAACTGACCTTTAACTTTGTTTTTACATCATGATGTATTATCTTGTCAGCTGTTTTGACAAGAGTTATATAGCTTTCTGTGGTTTATTTGTCATTATGCACAGATTCACAGCATTACCGTATGTAAAACATTTTGAAACAAGCCAGTTTTATCCATAAAGAAAAACACAATGTTGGTAGTAGGTCCTGGTTGTTAATCTGTCCTGGTAATTTTGAAGAGAAAAGTCATGTTGGAAATGCGTCCTTAGTTGAATTTAAAACTATACAGCTCATGAATGTTAGGCTACACAAAAATCAGTAAGTATTCAGGTTTTAAAGTCAAATTTCTTATATTTTCAGTATTCTTTAATCAAGAAATAGATTGATTTCCTACTTCAGTCAACTACTTTTAATTAGAATTCATTTCTAAAATTTATTTCTCTATAATATGTCCAAACATATAAAAAATGCTGCATGGACTAGCAGGAGGGTGGTGTTTTGGACCAGACTGTGCAGAGTGCTTACCGCTGTTTCTTTTGATGTCCCAAACAGACAAAATAAAAGACGGTCGGCCCAATTTTCAGAGTTAAAGATTGGACCAGTCATATGTACATAAACATTCTGAATAGTTCAAGTACAAGACGATGTAAGAAACTGAAGGCGATCCAACCATACATTCATATATACATACAGACATGCATGCATGTATACGTGCATACATACATACATACATACATACATACATACATACATACATACATACATACATACATACATACATACATACATATTATATGTCAAGAATACATCCTCACTTGTTTTCGATTAACTTTCATTCCACATATTCAGACTTCCTTTATATCTCTTAAGTCATTTAATGAACTATACTAAAAATGTATTAAATTCTTTCTGTTCATTGTAACTTTTGTGCTTTTATGGTTACAGTTTTTGCTGTTGTGTGTGTTTGAGTTTGATGCCATTTGACTCTTTACGTAGTTTATTTATCATAAAAAAGATCTGGTCGTGTGAGATCCCAAAGGGTAAGTGATCACTTCCACCTTGGGAGTGTTTGTGTGTGTTTATATATATATATATATATATATATATATATATATATATATATATATATATATATATATATATATATATATATATATATATATATATATATATATATAATTGTCTTTTTTTTCCTTAGCAACTCAATATTGGCAAGCAGCTCCAAGTGATCTAAGGAGGTCCCAGACAGCAGTGGATAATCCAAGTGATCAAAGTGCCTAATGTAATATGAGTTTTTTTAAAGGTCAGCAGCAGATCTGCCATTTCTTATAAGTCTTGTGCACTCCTCAGGTTTGCCAGCTATTAAAGGTCACATCATACTATACTCTCCTGCAGACAAAAAGATGGCAAAGGGCTCTTTGTAAAGAGGATTGTTCTTTATCTAACAAGGATGACATGAGAGTGCACTTCTAATATATTACATGCTGTCATACCTAATTTACATTAAGTTCTCTGTGAGTTGTGCAAAGAGAAAGGTTTGGCTTGAGGCAGTTAAAATGTTAAAAATCATTTGAAGTCTTCTGCAATTTACTATTAAATAATGACAGTCCACAGTGTAGTTTTTAAATCTTACTTTAGTCAAAGATAATCACTTCTGCAGTTATTAGTTTCTTAAAGCACACAATAGCAAATGATGCACCTGGAAGGATATCTGCTATTAGGAACTTTTGTTGCCATTTCATTTCTGTAATCACATTGTGAAACTGATGTAATGGCTTACATTTTTTTAATGGTCTTACACTGTTTGTCCCACAAAGACCCAGTTTGTCCCAAACTGTATGAACTGAGGAACTCAGGACAAAAAAAAAACTAAAATGAGGCAAAGCTGAAATGATTTTTTAATAGGAACAGAAATTTAAGAAATGATCATAAAACTAGAATCTGGGAACAGAACTGGGAATTTGTGCTAAAATGTGATCTAGTTGTTTTTTGGGGGCATAATTTACAATGTTTTGGCATACACTACACTTACTAGTTGTAAAGTAGGTATTTGAGAGAGGAATAAAACCTTTTAAAAGCAACCTGACTGTATGTGGAAAAAGTAATTGCTCCCTAGATTGCTCTCAAAACCGGTTGTGGCATCCAGGTACTGAATCAGCAAAGCAGCCTCATAGACATAATTTTTGCCTATTCTCTTCATTGTTATTGAGTCATAAACATTGAACACCATCTGAGAGGCCTATAGAGCTTTAGATGTTGTGTGTTCTTTTCAGACTTTTTAAATGTGTCGGTGTGCTACTAAAACAGTTTTGGTTCACCACTGTTCCATTTTCTCTATTTGTGATTTGATAGTTTCAAAAGCTTATATAGCTTGGACTAAAAAATGTCAGTGACTTTGTCTTTGATCCCCCATATTTGTCCATATTTTTGACTGGGTGTGTTACTTTTTGAGCTCTGTTAGTCTAATTTATGTTGTTTGAGAGACAGTGATGTTTTTCAAATGTGAGAAGAAGCTGGAATAAACTGGCGAGAGCCAACAAATGTTTAAGGAGAACATTAAATCTCCATGTATAAAGACACCAGGAACTTATTGCTGCAAGGCAATGGTGCTGCCAAATGTTTAACTGTGCAGCCCACTGTCTGAAATATTTTTCTTTTTCTCCAATATCCACCAAAAGATCAGATCCCTTATTAGATTATAAAATTTTAAGCTGCCACCTGGTGCGTAATAAAAACAATGTCCAAAATATTCTTTGTATTTACTGCAAAACAGCTTCAGATTAATCACAACACTTTAAAATGTGACGTTTGCATTCCACTGTATGAAAGCAAAGAGAAAAATGAATCCAATTAAGACATGAAATGGATTTCATTAATCTGTTGTGGCTTGTCGCAAAGCACTGTGAAGGCTCCACTAAATGCAGCTTTCATATTCAGGACTAGATTTCCATCGTACTTTTTATTGACCTCAGTAATTCTTGTGTTGTTTTTAACTTGTTTTGATTAAGAATAAAACTATTGAAAAAAGACAAAAAACATTTATTATTTATTGTAGTGTGTTTAAATGTCGTATATTTAAAGAAACATTGGACATGAATGGATTAATCTAATTATTATTACTTCTAGATGGTAAAGTTAGTCAATAATCTTGAGGTGTGAATACGATGCCTGCAGATGGAGTACTGACAGGAACAAAGGGTGTTAGAACCATCCAATGTTCCACGTTTGGTCACTTCAGGAGGTTGTGTCATTGCTTCTCTCACCATAACTCTATGTATGACTATTGAATTTATTTTCTTGCAAAAATACCAGGCCTGAAGTCTGAAGCTGTTCTTTTCTTTTTAAAGCTTTTACTTCTCTGTTGTGTTTGGGATTGTAGGTCAAAGGACTGTGAAGCCACTTGGATGTTTCAGATCATCAAACAACTGTTTATGTCAGACAATAATTATTCGACTAAATACAAACGTGTTTACAATTAATAGATTAATTTATTAAGGAAATAAAATTCCTAACATGTCCTTATGTGAAAGAGTCCAATTTAAGGTCATGTGACAGCATTTCAATCAGATTTACATCCATACTTTGACTAGGCATCTCCAATTTCTTCATTTTACTTCGTTTTGGAACCTTTCAGCTCACAGACCCGGTCTTCTGATTGTGTACAGACACACAAAATTTTGACTGACTATAAAACCCCAGGACACAGTAACATTATGACAAAATACTAACACTGAGAAAATCAATTTGTTCACTGGATTTTGCTTTAAATTAGTTTTCTGTGTGATTTCAACATTTTTATGGTCAAAATCATTTGATCTCCTCATTACTTGTTGAGAAAAGGGCAAGGTGAGGCAGTAATGAGCTTACCTTTAATGATGTGTCATGCACACTGACTAAAGCCTTTTGAAGTGTCAAAATCAAACTAGTTTTTTGCTTTCTTACCTAAGGAATAAGATATTACAATATATCCACATAATCTGTAAAATCCTTTTGAAATAATAAAAAGATTGGTTTTTGCATATTTGCTTCATCAAATGCACTATTAAAGGAAATCGTAGAGAATAAGAGCTCACTTGCCTGGCCAGTGCATTAAGCAAGCAGTGATTAGTATATCAGTGACAGATGCAGCAAGACATTCATCATCAGTGAAAAGGAGAGGTGGCATTAATGAATAATGCTGCTCTAATCAGAAATGTATGTCGTATCACCTTAAGCATAATTATAAAAATGCTTGCTGAGAATTTTAATCGGATATCAGATAACAACTAATAAGCATCCTTTATGTTCCCCTCTGTGAACATGAGGGATGCAGATTATTCAGCATGTTTGAGAAGCCAACATGTTTCCAACATAAAGGTTCCAAAGTTAAGGTTTTGTAATAAAATTTTAAAAAATACCAATGTTTAAAATGTTTGCCGTTTCCTGATAAGACATTTATATGTAACTGTAAGCTTTTAATTAGTTTTGAAAGTTTTACAGAAGAAAAAACTCACTGTATATGACCAATCTTAATTTAAAGCATAAGAAATAGGGATTTTCAGTTTAAAATTTGCAAGCATTACAGCCAACTCAGTGCTTGCAACATAAAAGGTATTTTCTACTTGCAGTTACTTTTCAGTGAAAAGTAACATGTGGAGAAACAGAAAAGGGTCATTAAATTAGGGAAGGAGGTGGAGAAAAACCTCCTTTGTGGTCATTTCTTTTCCATTCATCATGCATTTCTTACAGATCTCCTTATGCAGTGTGGTGTGCTGCATTTGAAGGTAGGTTTTTCACCCATGTGCTCTGAGACAAAGTTCCCCATTAGCTAGACAGCTGAATGTGTGCTGATTGCCTCCCAAAAACACTCGCCACCGATCCACAGATGACATTATTCAGACACGAATCAGGAATCGGAGAGGGGTAATGTTTCCCGAAAAAACACTCAAGTGTTGATAACTGACACCTTGAGTTATGCATATTGATTAAGTCATGAAGGCATTAGCAAACTCAGTTGAACTGGAAAAAGGAGAGGTGTAGTGACTGCTGCTGCCACAGTAACTGAAAGACATTGGAAGACATTTCAATGCAAGGGGCTGGGCTGTGGTGATAGGATATGTAAATAAACCAGCAATCAGGATGCATTTGCGTCAGCCTGAGCAGCTTCAATACACCGCGGTGATGGACTGTTTGTTAAATGGGAAACAGTGCAACCAAATGCAGGTGTCATTTAGAAGCCATGCCCTTGGCAGAAAGCGTCAAGGTCCTCTGCAAAAATATTCTATTTATCAAAAAGTTAATATCTACTGCATTGGCCTTCTTCATTTCTGGACATTATCCTGAAAAAGAGTCAGGAGATGGGTACAGTATCTGACGATCTAGACTCCCTTCACTGTGGACTTCTTCACTTTCTATCACTTTCTTCACTTTCTATGGCCACAATGTTTATTGTTTTTTTATTGGGATTTGATGTGGATTGTAAAGTTGTAGGAAATCAATGTATGACTTTCAATTTTGCATGCAGTAGAAAAATCTAAGAAACTGGCTGTTTAACACTTACAGTACTTTCAATGTAGCAATTGGTGCAGAGCTTTCAGGGTGAATTTGTCCCTTTTTTTGTCCTTTCTTCTTTGCAGAATTGCCTAAAATCAGTCAGATTAGATGGAGAAATTTGGTAAACAAAGATCTTAAGTTTTGCAGTGTTTAATGCCAGATTTATGTGTGGTCTTGCTTTAATCTAAGCCAGTGGTGTCCACAGTCAGTCGAGGGCCAGAATCCTGCATGTTTTAGTTCTTTTGCTGGTCATAGTAACAATCTAGGCCTTCCAATGAGACATCATTTGATCCAGGTGTTTAAAATCTGGAAGGGAACCCTCGAGGATTAACTTTGGACACCACCAAAGCCATTCCTTTGTAGCGCCAGCTGTTCTCCTATGGGTTATGGTTCTGTTGGAAGGTGAACTGAATTGAGTCTTTTGCAGCCTCTTCCAGAAATGCCCTGTTTTTAATTTTTCCTCTCATTCACATTATTCACACAGCCTCACATTATTTTTCAGTGAGAGAATCTGTGGTTGGGGTTGTGTACTGCTTGTTTTCTGCCACACAGAGTATTTAACATACCGGCCAAAGAGTTACATTTTGACTAGAACACTTTTTATGAAGTTTGGTGTGCCTGCAAGCAGGACTTTTTATGGCTTTTTTCTTGCCCCACTTCAAGAAAACAGCGGGAATATTTAATGGATATCAGTACTTTTGCAAGGCAATGTGTGAGATGAGGATTATTGCAGCTTTTAACTCTTTGCATTTACATAAGCTGTTATGAAAGGGGTTTTTTTTGTTTTTTTTGTCCATCCTCATTTTATTTTTTTTTCATATTACTGTACACGTATATTTATATTTCTTGTGTTATATAACAAGAAATATTATATAACACAACTTATATAATATTGTCCTGTCAACTTATTGTCTCACCTGAGTTGTAAATCCTGAGGCCTCTTGGTTACTTCCCAAAATGGGAATGGGGTGGACATCCATTTGTTGGTTGGTTTGCTATGGATATGCACAGTGCATTGAATAGCAATTATTATTTCAATATTAGTGGCAACAACTGGAAAATTAAATTGATTACAAATGTTATTGAGTAATATTCTGAGTTAAATATTGAATTTTGAGTTACGAAAAGTTATTAGTAGCTTAAATTATGCATGACACAGGTGATTTATGCTTTAATTAGCAATATCAAAGTAAAGCCTGGTACAAATACATACATCTATTTTTCTTTTACTCTTTGGGGAAAGACAAAATCATTCTACTTCTACTTGTAGGTCTGTTTAACAGCAGTTTGTGTTTGTATTATGAAACAAAATATAAGAAAGTTCATGGGGTTTAAACACATTTGCCAGGCGCTGTATTAAAGGTAAAGCAGTTATGTGGTCTACAATCTATAATACTGTAGAGCACTTGTGTCGTTCACATAGAGCTACTGCAGTCCAGGTAGAACTAGATCAATATTGTGCAAAAGTCAAAGGGACAGAGTGTGTTTGCAGCAACACATTTTTTTCCTGGAAACCTGTCTGCCTTCCCAGCAACCACCTCAGCAGTGAGGAGAGAGACACCTCTTCGGATTTCCTACTGAAATTCAATGTGCCATCTTCAGTTTCCAGAAAGACGCTTTCATGGCTTTTCACTTGTGATTATGAGGTAACCACCACCACAAACAGGAGGCCGAGACCACATGAAACTAAACGCCACAGTGACTGTACATAAAAGGGCAAGACAGCCGCGAGCAAATGGGCTTCTCAAGTGGACATGTGCTAAAAAGCCTCATGGACACATACCAATCACTTCTCCACTGAGCGCTGAAGCATTTATTATTAACAGAGGAAATCATGGGGGGCTTTTAATTGGAGATGCTCTTGTGGGTGTCTCTAAGGTAAGCGGGGTGCTGTCACTGTCGATCTGCGAACTTCCTCAGCTCGGAGAAAATCGGCGGGACGTCACACTTTCATGTCTACCTCCTGTTGACTGTGAAGGATGTAATTTGAATCCGTCTTTCTCCTCTCACCACTGCCTCTGATTAGCAGCCATGACTCCCAAGCTGGAACATACTAATTCAGGAGTAGCAGTCTGGGAATCACCGCCATTAGTGGCAGGAGTGGAGAATATACGGCGTAATATGCAAATGACAGGAAGCATCATTTTGGCTGTCAATCAACATAATTAAATAATAAATTCTGTATTGCCGCTAATAATACCTTGCTGGGGGGGATGAAGATAAAATAGACAGAATACAGACTTGATAAAGCAACGTAGAATCAAAGGCAGATCAAGTGTGCACATTAGATCCTGCTTTCATTTAGGCAATCGGTGTGAAATTAGTTGAAACACTGATGGCAGTTATTGACAGGGAGGGCGGAGCTGTGAAGTCCCTCTGTACCAGCTGTCTTGTCATGTTTGCCCCCCAGGACGGTGGTGCACCTCAGCAATGACAGGTTCTACCTGAACATCATTACGCTGCACAACTCCTCCCTGTGGATGATGCATCTATTTTCATCCTCTCTCCTAAAAGATTCCTTTTTGTCAAAGGAAGCAATCAGTAGAGAGGTTTAATACATTTTCTTTGCAAAGATTGAACATCTTGTTTTGATGCAACAGACTTTGAGCATTATGGCCACTCCACAGGATGAGTGACTTCAATCTTATTTGTAAAACAGGAGCTTTTCTGTTAATCTGACAACACATTCTCAGTCTGTGCCCCTTGGCTCTGCCCTAGGCCTTTTTCTACTTTCTTTGTACACTGAGCATAAAAGGTGTTAAAAAATTTTCTCAGAAAAAATTATTCTAATGAGGCTGTTGGTAACAGTCCTGGCAACCTATCTATTCAACAAAATCAAAATAAGTCAAGTTCTTCAGGACTTTTGTATGAAGGAACACAGTGGATGAAAGATGGATGTCTGATAGATGCATTCTAGCAGCGTTTTACTTTCTTTCTCTGAAACTTTATGGCTGTGTTCGTGCCTTCCACTTCGATTCATCTTCCGATTCTTGGAATACTCCCGGTACTTTTTCCATTCATCCTTCCTTTTTGTTAGATGAATTCTGCTAGTAACTTCTGCTGAAAAATATCTCCAGACATTCTCAAGTAAAAACTTGATTCCACCGTTGGCATGGTGTTCTTGTTGAATGCATGTATCATTCAGTGATCATTTGGCCAGATTATATTCTTCCAGTGTTTTTTCAGATGTTTTCTGGCAAACTTTAAACAGGATTCAACAAAAACTTTTTTTCAACAGTGGATTAATGAGCTGTGAGTTTTCTTAATATGAGAGACTCTTAATGCCCTACTTAGTTCCAGCTCTTCCAGATCCACTCTATGAATGGCTCTAAGGATTGTGATTATTCTTTTTACTTTTCTAATACAAAATCTGGCAAGGAGCATTTGGTTTTTGCTGGTTTCTGAAACCAATGCCATCAGGTTGCAGAGCTCTCTTTTTTGGAAATATTTGCTTTTACTCCTCATAAGATGCTTCTTGCAAAATGACACCCTTTAGGATTAGATCAACTGTTATTAAGCTGCAGGGTATTGAATTGCTTACTAAATATGGTTTTCTATCACTTTTTACATTACATTGTGTTTAGTACACCTTCCCCATGTCATTCCATTTTATTACCTATATTCTGTGGACTAAGTTATTTTAATTTGTTTGTGGATTACTTAAGTTGTTGAAATATAGTGTGGAGTTTTATTTCTAATATATTTTTACTTAGAAAATTAATAAAAAGTTTTCACATGTTGTTCCTGTAATGTTTTCCTCAACCTCAATCAATAACCAGAACACAGGAGCAGTGAATGCTACATGTCGGTGATAGAAAACTGAATTGACTGCATTGTTTGATATTGTGGATCAGTTAGAATGTATGTGGTTGGATTTAATAGAATTGGCTCTTTTTTTTTTTTTTTGTAAAGTGCCTTGATATGACGTGTTGTGAATTGTTGCTATATAAATAAACAGAATTGAAATTAATTAAATATCCTCTATGGAAAAACCTGCAAATAGGCAAATTTTCCGTGAATACTGAGCTGTGAATAGAAAGGGGTACCTTGTATTGTGCTGAATTTCTCTATAATCTACCTGTACTTCAATTTTATGCAACTGCAGGGGGTTTTGAATTCCCTCTACAAAGCCTGGACGTACCTTTTCTTCTGCAGCTCTTCAGGGCTTCGGCACCTTGCCCCCTGGAGTCACATTCCTGCTGGTCGATCACACTCCTCTGACAGACATGAAGTCTACAAAGTCCCTCATGTTTGCCACATATTGACCTACATTGCTTGTCAGCCCACAAATCAACGCCATCAGTTCACGTGCTCTAAGAATGTGTGTGTGTTTTGTGTTTACACACCCTGCAGCAGCAGCAGCAGCTTCCTTCTCAGCGCTCCCCCAAGAGGATTCCAGGGCTTTACCTCATTCGCACTCATCACACCAACTTGGGAGTGGACTGACAGGTTCATTTTCCCCACTCTGCATGAAGTAGCACAGCAGCAATACCCATGAACAACCAGGCACCCAGAGTGGTTTTATAATTAGCTGCTTGTACTCTGCCACTAATGCAAGGAGAGCAAAAAAGCCCCCCGTCTGAGTGTGCGGTTGACAGACTCCATATGTGAGAGACCACCCCCTTTGAGTGTGGTGGTATATGTTGTCTCAGGCCACTGTAACACACAGGAACGAGGCGAGAGAAAGAGGTGGGTGAAATTGCAGAGATGTTTAGAGTGCAGTTACCTTCTCACCGCTCAGCAGGTTGGGATTGTGCCTCGGGTGGTGGCTGATTGCTTTGATGAGAAATTATTGTGTTTAAAGTGACTCTGAGGTACATGGACCACAGGCATGCCCTGGTCGCCTGGGTATATGGCTGGGGGCAGTTTGTAGCTGCTGGTATATATGTGCATCTCACAGTGAGTGTGAACCCAGCTGCTTTCTGCTGCTCTGGATGATGTCTCCTGTTGAAAAGTCTGGGCCCAGGCGAGGAGGTGTAAATGGAAAAGGGAGGCATGCTCCGTCTAGCACAGATATACAAAGGACCTTCCATAATACCAAAGAAAGTGAAAGATTGAGGCTACAATATAGCAATTTACCACTTCTAGCTTAGTGTCCACAGTTCTTTGTATTCATATTGATACTCCTTGAACTTTGTCACTTTTCTGTGATGCTAGGCTCAAACATCAGTGTAAATATTGGTAGACAAAAATTATACAAACTTTCCTTATAAAGAGCTTTCAAAGTGTTGAACAGTTATAAGAAGATAAAAACCATCATAAAACAACACAGATTAAATCCAAAAAGGAAACAAGAAAAGCAATGAAACTATAGGCACAGAAACTATATTTGTTTGTAATAGACTTACACAGGATATTGTACAACTACAAAGTAGAGGTAAAAGGTTGCAAAAAAAAACTTCCAAAATATATACAAATAAAAATCTCAAAAGTGTGGAGTGCATATACATTCACCCCCGTCCAAGTCAATCCCTTGAAGAACTACTTTTTTAATGCTATCACAGCTTTAAGGTTTTGTTATATTTCTAGCAGCTTTTAGAAGTAAGGCTTTGCTTGTTCATATCTGTGGAACAGCTAAAGCTTGGTCAGATTAGATGGAGAACATCTGAATTACAAGTAATGTTTGAGTTGGCTGAGCGGAGTGACTTTAGAGTTGTCCTGCTGAGAGTCTCTTGCAGTTTCTAACAGTTTTTTTCAGGTTTGCCCCATTTTTAGCTGTTTATGTCAACTCTGATCATCATCCTTGTGTCTGCAGAATAAAAAGCTTGTCACAGCATAATGCTACCTCTGCTATGTTTCACCATAAGAAATAATGTTGTTCAGTGTTATGTGGAGTGTTGGCTTTCCCAATAAGGTTGGCTTTTGCATTGAGTCTCTTCTTTAGCCAGATTTGTGGAGTGCATCAAAAGTTCAGCTCTGTACATATTTCCAAACCTGAGCCGTGACTCTGCAGTGCCTAGTAACCATGGGCCTCTTAGCTGCTTTTCTGATTGATGCTCTCCTTGCCTGACCATCAATTTAGAAGTAATGGGGTATTGTTTTATAATCTACCCATTCTTTAACAGGCATCAAGCATTTTAAATATTTATTTTTCAAAAATGTTAAAGCCCATCTATCCATTTTGTTTCTTTCAAAATTGTACACAGATTTGTTTTGCTCTACCAAATAATCCTAATAAAATACAAGAAAATAATTTGTACAGCATGCTTGTGTATAGCAAGTATGTTTGAGATGCTATGAAGGCACACAGGGCTGCAAGGGTCTCATTTCAGTCTGCACTCTTACCATTTCTCTCTTTTTTTTCCATTTCATTGGGACATATGTCATCTGTTGTTCAGCCATGCTCACACAGTAGACAGAACAGCTACCAAGTGTAGAGTTGGAAATGGAGCGATCAATTAGATTTTAACAAATGACTTTCTGTGTATTACCCAGCAGCTGTTAAATCGGTCAACCTTAGAGTGCCCCTCTCTCTGAGGGGAGGAAGGAGAGGGCTTGTCTACTCCATGCAACCTCATTGCAAACTGCAGAGAAAGTCAGCAATGGCCCCAGGCTGCTGGCTACATGTGGCATGGATGTGGACAGAGATGGAGGAGCGAAGGGTGGAGGATGGAGATGGGTCATTTGGATCCCAGGGGTCCTTGCTGGAGATTATGCTGGGCCAAGGGGCCAGGAGATGTGTTTTCTACAGATGGAGGTCCATAATTACCTGAGGCAAAGGCTGGGCCCTACATTTGTTTAGCTCCCCTCCTAAATGAGAAGATAAAATAGACCTACCCCAACCCACCACCCCTCACACACACTGCTGTAAGAAATTATAGTCTCATAAATGATGAACCCCTGAATGTTGCAGTTGAAAAGGGCATTTTAATTATATTTATCAAATCATCAATCTCAAACCAAACAATAATCAGTTCTGATTGGTATGTTTTTTTTACTTTATTACTGGGGTATAATTTCTGACTTTAGTTACTGGTAGCCTTTAATGAACAGACAAAAAATTGAGTGGAAAGAGAAACCAGGACAACCACATTAAGGTACAGTCTCTACCAGAGTCAGATAGTACTGGTTACATTTACTCAGTTACAGTAACTTTCTTTAAAAAAAAAATACTTTTTGGATTACTTGTACTCCAAAAGTATTTTTTGCTTTTACTTGAGTAATTGTATTATACAGTATCACTACTGTTCTACGTAATTTGGATATCACTCATGTACTTTTGAGGACAGTTTAGAAGAGAGAAAGAAGGAGAATTCAACAGATGGAATGCCCTCAGGGGCCGACACATTAGATGACAGAACCATCTTGGGTTTCTGCTTCAGGTTCTGTTTACTCTGTCTCTCTCTGTCAGCCTCAGATCCAACAGCTGTTCTTTCTGCCAGGGGAGATCTGTCTGGGCCTGGAAGGCTGCTGGTTCTGTGGTGGAGTCTGGACATCTCGGTGGTTCATTAAAATTAAACCAAATTTTGATAATTAGACAGTGAAGAAATTAAAACATTATTTATTTGAAAAAGGTTAACTTTATATATATATATATATATATATATATATATATATATATATATATATATATATATATATATATATATATATACACACACACACGTTTTCCTTGTGGACGACGAGGAAAATGAAGAATCTGCACTTACGTTATAATATTCCCTCATCAAAAACGTAACTGGAGTGCTGCTTTGATTCTTTCATGCATGTTTGAGAAATCCTTTAATTACTCATAGGAACCATTTTGGTGCGCAAAATGTGTTTTCTGTGCTACAAAATCAAATGTAGCTGGAAAATGCATAATTTTGTCACCTTACGACCAAAATTTTTACATTTTCTAATTTTTTGATGGTTGTGTGCTTCTCTGTTGCTCATGTTTTGATCTCTTTTTCTAAGTTCATGCCATGAATTCTCAAACCCTACAATAGGATATCACAGAATATAGTCAATGTACGCCTTTAAGGTCTAAGACATAAATTAATAAGAGGCAGACAAGAATTCATTCAGTTCAACGCGGTAAAGGTTATGACTGAAAATGAATTAAATATGAAAAACTATATCATTTGAAAGGCTTACTGACTTCTAAACTTGCAGGATTACATCTACCTTGACAAATACACGTCTAAATTAAATGCAGTTTTTTAATTCACTACAAAGGTACTTAACAAAAATAACTCAATTCAATCGAGACAAAAAGGCAGATTCAAGTTAAGTTTCATACATTCTACATGTATTGTCTACATATGTGGTTCTGTATGATAGCAGCTTCAGGTTAATACAGCATTCTGTTTCTCAGACTTTAGGAGTGTTATATGCTAAATGAAAGCTCAGTCAAATGTCATGATGACTTTCCACAGTCACATTTCAGGGTGGGAAATGTGTATAAAATGTTCCATAACACTGTTTTGGCTCAGGAGCAAAGGTCTTGTATACAAATACAGAAAAAACGTCGGCATACGTAGTTAGAAACTCACTTTGTTCTCTTTAGTCTCTCTCTGTAATTTCATTTAAAATAGTCTCTGCATCTTCAGCGAGTCAGCTTCCTAAATAATGCAGTTTTATGATAAAGTGCTGCTAATGACTTAGCTGAACATCTTTAAAGGCCACTTAAAAGCTAGCAGGCCCATAAACTTTGTGACACTCCACTATGGTCAAACCACACAATAGTCATCTGAGTGAGTAAATGCAGGGTGTAGTGCATGATTGCTCATATGCGTGTGTGTGCATGTCATCTGTATATTAGAGTTGAAGTGCAACAGAATAAAACAGACAGGTGATGTTTGAGGTGTGAGTTTGCAAGTGGCTGCACCATCTCATTTATTACTTCTGGGTTCAGTCATATATTTTCAAGCACCGAGTGGTTTTCAAATGGCTGTGTGACGAAGCAATTCAGTCTCACCTTTCATGCATAGATGGATCCAAAACAGATCGTCCCTCTGACCCCATGTGTCCTTGTTTAAGGTTAGACTTTGCAGCACAAAAGTAAAAAAAATAAAAAATCTGTACTTTGGATACCCTTTATTCTTGTTCCATTTAGAGCTGCAGTCAGTATGAAAGAAGTGCATTTCTGAAACTGCAAATTACAGCACAGCCACTGTAATCACTGAGCACAATAGAGCAGAAAGCATCCACTTATGGAAAGTACTGTATAATGGCAGAGAGGTTGTTGAAGTCTTCATTAAGTTCTGAGTGGATGGTTGCCATGCTAACCCTTATTGATGTAAAAGGTAAACAAGTAAATAAGAAAATACATTTTTTATTTACTGATACAGTAACAAGTTCATTTAAGTTTCAGTTTTGTTAAATAGTTCAAGTTTTGCTTCAGGGAGGTATCAGCAATGAAATTGTTTAACCTTCATTGTTTTTGTAAGTTCACACTTTTAAGTATCTACTTTGCGTGACTTTGGTGATATAATCAGACTGATTGTTGAAAACAACACATTTACCTCATGTAATATAGCTAAATCACCACTATGTAAGAAACAGATTTTCTTTTGTTTCTTTGCATGGAAGATATAAACTATAGTAACATTATAACATTACGAACACCGTCCTAATTAGTCTGCCCTTTGTTGTTGAAATATCCCTGACTAATGAAGCCATGAGCCCCTAAAGTTGGGTTTATAAGCCCAGTGTAAAATTTATATTACCACATTTGAATGTCCTTTATGACACCTGACAAACAGAATTTGTGTCAAAAATAACCAGTCACAGTGGTGGATCAAAATTACAACAGTTTACAAGGGAAGCATTTGGAGAAACCATCTTATTTAGAAAGAACAATTTTAACAGCTTAACTGAAGGTGTCTTTTGTCTAAATATTACAGTCCAGACGACTGGCTGAAATTGGCAGAAAAGCAGAGACTTTATAAGACTTTTTAAGATCTGATTTTGATCTTAAAAGTAAGATCAAAATCTAATGGTTGACTATTCAACAATCGCAAGATTTTGTAAAATTGTACAATTCACAATCTGCTTTAGTCCAACTGAATAGTCCTCTTGAGTATTTTGTGAATTCACATCATTGTTTGCAAATGTGTGAATGTTTCAGTGGAAAGCAATGTTTGTTCCAACATGGATCAAAATTGCTCTAGATAGAATTTGTTTTAAAAAAATTTTATATTAGTGATTTAATTTGTTTTTTGGCTTTTACGCTCCATCAGCACACAAGCATGTGCTCAATCTCTGTTTTTCTTTGTTTAGACATTTTCGTCAAATAATTAAGCGTACATATAATGATGGACCTGTTCAGATTAATTTTTCATCCTGGCATTTCCAAGCACTGAAATTAAATAGCAACCTCCTAACAGATTGGATGAAGTCAGTGAGTTGTTCTGGCCACATAACAGAGGTGTCAGCAAGCGGACATCCGCAAAGTAAACGCTGCCGCTGTGACTCATGCTGATAAAGCCAGAGGTAATTCTGTTTTTGATGAGAATTACTCTCTAAATTAATTTCCATAGCAATTCATCTTGATGCCACACCTATGGGATGCTTTCTGCTCTTTGGAGGAGGAGATAAAATGCAAACTAATTGAATTGATTCATTTATATTTTTGTAATGACCAAACTGAAATGGTTTTCTCTTTGTAATGGTTTTTTTTTTTTTTTTCATTATGAATGGCCTTATGTTGCCAGCCATATTCAACAGCCTGCAGGCTCAGAGATATTTATTAAATATCTCTTTATTATGCTTTATTCTATTGGTCCAGCTTGAGTATTGCCTCTCGTATTCAAAATGTGTTTCTTTTGCCCCTCCTCCACTCAGCTGCCAACCCCGAAGCACAACAGAGCAGCATATCTTAATTAAACCTTTATTTATCTACTTGATGGGTTCATGGGAAGGGACAGGGTTAAGTCTACAATTCACTATCTCATATTGGGGCCTGAGTAGCCTCAACCCCAGGAGAATAGTACTTTATAATCTGAACATCGGTCCCACTGGGGGTATAGTTTGCACTGGGGCTTCGTAATAATAAGGGAGAGACAGAAAGTTGTCCTGTGGAAAGACGGAATCTGTAAAAGAGCGTATTAAATAAATGTAGTTCAGGGGAGCGGATGGTTGAGGGGAAATAATAAACACGAAAGAGCAATTCACTCATAACAAAGATTTTCATATTTTACCTGGTTCATGAAATAATGCAAAAAAATGCACCACAGCACAGTCAGACTGCAAAACCGGAGAGGACAAGCAATCCTTATTACCTGGGACATTTTATTTCTGTGCTGGAGGCAGAAAGCAATTACATTAACAGCAGTGAAGAACAAATCTTATGAAGGTGAACAACAGAACATTTCTGTCGTTGAAATCATGCGCATAGCTGAGATATGAGGAATTTTCTCCTGAAACCTTTCGCATTGAAATGTATAACCAGTATCATTTTTGGCTCAGTTTATATGTTTCTGAGTGGCACACAAAGCTCATCTCATGCCTACCGCATAAACACTCTGCTCAATAGCGAACAGCTAAATTTGAACATTAATTGTCTCTTCCTTTGCAGAGGGACAATCCAAAGCAGAAGCTGGCCAAACTGAGTGTTTTAATAAAACAAATTGAAGTCACCGCTTCCAGTTATTTCTGGATACATTGAAAGAGTTATTTCAATACTCTCCAATTGTTTTGTCGATATTAATGGCAGCAGGATGGAGACAAAATTAAACACAGAAGGACTGAGTGTTTTGATGAGAAAGACAATGGTAAAATATTTCACTTTGTGTGTAGTACATCTATATGATAAAAAAAGTTACATTTTTTTGAAATGAGTAATAAGTAAGTACTGAACTTTTTATAATCTAATTTTTTAAGACGTGCTTGTATTTCCTGTTGCAAGAAAGAAGAGTAAGAATTATTGTAGATGCTTGCTCTCTTTGTTAACTGTGAGGCAATATGAGATGACAAAACACACATTACAAGGCCTTTATAGAAGACCTGGTAATTTAGAAACTATTAGCACTTGATACAAACATCCAGAATTTAGTTTGCGGGTCAATATGTAAAATTTACTTCATTTTTTTTAACCTTTTTTGAGCTTTAAATCATGTTATAATGTTTCAAAAACATATCTAAAGTGTTGATTTGATTCTTTTATGCATTCTTGAGAAATGCTTGAATTTTCCCTAGCAGAAATTCAGGAGAGCATTCCTCCTCTGTGACTCCTCCACTTAGCTTCACCATGCTAGCAGCAGCAGCAATTAGCAAACACCTGGTGGAACTTAGGTGTTGGCTGAGGTGATGCTGAGCTCATCATGTGAATTACTTCTCAGTCCAACTCTCTTAAAAACGGGTGCAAATGCCACTGAAGGCAGAACATGCTTGTGATGACATGCTGAAGACAGCATGTCATCATGCTGTCTTCATCAGATTCATTTTGAGGTAAGTTTGAAATGTATATCATTGTTATGACAACTAAAGTTTATTGCATCGAAGTGCGATTTGAATAAGGGATAAATAGGTGGCATAAGAAGTGATAGTACAAGATGTTGACCGCTCACTAGAACGTTAGTTATTTGTTTTGTCCATTTCTGCCAAGTCAGTTAACATAACAATTACATCTGGTTATGAACATAACCAGATGTAATTGTTATGGCTTAATGTACATTTTCACTTTTCATAGTTCTGTGATATATGTGTTCATTTTAAAAGAGAAGCATGCACAGCAGCGATGTGATAATTTAGCTTCTGATCAGCTGTTCAGATGAAGTTAACAGATTGTGCTATGAAATAACTGAATCACAGCAAAGTCCAGATTGTTCACTGTCGGGTTTTACCTGTGTTAATTAACTGCTGCGCCTAATTGCACCTTCACAGCATCTGAACCAAAAGATCAAGCAAAAAGGCTTTTGATCTTACAGTCTGATCAAAAGACATCTCTGATATCTTTTGCTCTCAGTCTGATTACAGTTCAGCTCTAATATTATAAAATATTATGAGTAAAGTGTATAAATCTGGTCTTGTTACAACACACTGCCCTGTCGGGGAAAGCTTTTTTCTGCTTCCTGAAAAAGCAGGAAAAAGCTTTTCTCTCATCTGCACGATTAACTCCCTGCACCATAAAGTTTACCTCCACTAACTTGGCTTACGAAGAGTAACCCACAAAAGCCCAAATGATCTTTTGCTGTAATCCCATTACCAAACACCCAAAGATCTTAGTTGCCCATCAGTACTGAGCTGGTTGTCATATTCTGTGTTTGATTAGTGTGGTGTGGGCTACTTAGCTTTTTGTGTGTGCCGTGCTTATGCCTTGTTTCCCTGGTGATATCTTCTTCATCTGCAACTCATTATCTCTACATACTGTGGAACAGGTTCCTGCTCTACACTTGATCATATCCAGACTGATGCTACTCACCTGTAGCTACAAATCTCATATCACCTACCATAATTCTGTTATTAAGTTTTCTGTTTGTTTAGACCTTATTGTCAAACTAATGTCAGACCTCTCCTTGGCTTTAAGTGTTTTGGGCTAAATTTCTACCACAAATAATTTGTAACTTTCTGTTTGACAAACCTGAGTTCAAAAATTGTTCTTAGCATGTACAAATTTTCTGTAGGCAGTATGTGTTGGTTAATAGTTATGGTACTGACAGATACATTCTGAGTGGTTTGGTCTTCATAGAATTTAAAGCTAAAAAGACCTTGATCACGTTCACAGTAGGCTGACAGTCCTGTACAAAAATTATTGGATTGTAATCTGGCTTGGCTGTGTTGGTTGCTAGGAGACAAAAGTGAGCTGCAGTTTCAATGTTTTAATGTACCAATGTTGTTTACATAGGACTCAATCTTTAGATCTACCAAGGCACAGTGTCTTCAAAGACTACTTAGCTTGCATTTATTGAACTGAATGGCATGCTCAGTGACTCTCAGCTGTCTGAACAGAAAACACCATTGACAAGGTCATGATGGTTGTTTCTCCTCCAACACAAGGCTAAAATTGATGTTAGTAGGAGTAACTTCCAATGTATAACAAACTTGATAGCAGTGGTAGCTATCAGTGGGATAGGATGATGGAGGACATGACAAGGAAAAGCGTTTTTTGCTTTTGACATCATTATGGCAACTAAACTACATCACCATATTTAAGGACACAGTGCTGCATCTCTGACCGGCTGGTCTGAAAACAAACGTCACCCTTTACTTTGCAAATGTCTTCATCAATTCCCCAAAAAGCCATCTACAAATGTGTGTTGATGACTCTGCCATAGCTGGCCTCATCACAAATGAAGATAACTCTGATTATAGGCAGGGGTTTGGTGGGTTTGGAGCCACCTTCTAATCAACAAGATGAAAAACAAAAAGCTAGTAATGGATTACTGCAGGTGCACACCCATAACATTGGGAGTGGACATTGAGATAGTATATTCTTGTAAGTGCTTAGATGTTTGTCTGAACCATGAACTGGACTGGACTCACAACACCGATGCTCTTTACAGGAAAGGTCAGACCAGATCACCTGCTGAGGAGGCTGAGATCTATTTGAGCTCCTGAAGTTGTGTTTTTTAGCTCTGTGTGGTTCCAGCCACGTTCTATAATCTTGTCTATTGAACAGCAGCAAAGGAGTGTTCCTGCTCTGTTGTCAAGATTGAATAATTGCTATGGTACCTGTAAAAGCCAAAAACAAACACCAGTCTCTTATTTATGGATGCACATGGTGAAAGTGTACTTGCAGCTGTAAATAATCCATCTTGTTATTCAGGGTGTCATGTATGGCTAGTGGCCTTCTCCAACATGCTGGTGTGAGGATGCTTCAGGAAGAAAGGCTCTGCAGACACGGCTTCTGTTTAGGGCTGAAACGATTAACTGGGATATTCACAAAAAATTGATTATTGAAATAACTGTCAACTAATTTAGTTGGCGAAAAATCAATAACTTTACTTTCATTATTTGAAAGGGCACCCTCATAGCAGATATTAAGCCAACGCTGCACAAACATTTTATACATTAAGATAAAAAAAATCCTTTGGTCTGTAACTATGTTCTAACCAGAACTCCTCAAGTGGAAAAGCTTCAATTTATTCGAATTCCATGAAGAAAAAAATCATATTAAACATATTTTCCTATTCAATTATTTATTGGTTAGTCCAAAAATAGTCAACAGATTAGCCCTCCACTGAACTGATGTTCAGGCAAGCAGAAAGGGCTGAGCTTTTCCCTTGTTTATGTTAGGATGTGTAGTTAAAGTTCTGGTACTATCACTACAAGGGAACCAATCTTAGCAAGAAACAAAAGCTGCATCAAGGCTTTCGTGTCAATATTTCTTTTCTTCCCAGTCTTTGTTTCCAAGCACACTATACTCCATGAGTCTGAACTCTGTCAGCTTCGGCTTTCAGAGTTCAAACTTCCACGGCAATTCGAACAAACTATGACACTCTTTCAAATTCAGAGGCCTCTGAGCTCGAACAGTTCCGGGTCTTATGTTGGTACCTGACTGCAGAGTCAATAAATGTATGTATTGATTTTCCCAGTACTGACCAGAGGAAATGTGACATGGTTTACTTTTCATTACTGAAACACTCCATGTGCTTCTGCTACTACGCTTGAGAAGTTGTAAGATACACAATGAAAAGGGAGCAAAAGCAGTAAGAAAAGCATATGAGGCAACATGGAGGTGTCCACTAATATAAACTGACACATTTTAAGCAATTTGCTCATTTTAAGTACAAAATTAAGTGCATTCCGTGAAATAATATTAGACAAAGCAAGACACAAGTTACTGGAGTAAGTTGACTTCCAGAACAAGCCAACCCTGAGGGTTATAACGTAAAGCCTTTGTGTACTGAGAATTGTTTCTGAGCAGTCCAGCACTCGACATTCCTCCTTTGTCTCACACCCCGCCCAACTATTTACCCCAACTGCCTCCTGCAGAGAACAGCTTAGGTCATTACAGTCTGCTGTCAAAACCTGTGACCGCTCGGCGTCGGAGCCGCCAGGATTAGGGGCTGTGAAAACATGAACAAGGGGGGGAAAGCGGTGAAGGCTGACAGGGGGAGCAAGGCCTTAAATATTTTCTCTCCCTCTTCTTTTTTCCATGACCACGTGCTGATTCTTGCAGCTACTTTGTGCACTAATACGAAGCTATGTTGAGTCATGTTGAAAACATGGAGAGGAAGAAAGCCCATAATTTTAACACTCAGTTAATCAGACTTGAAAAGGTGTTGCTCCTCCAAGGCACATAAGAATGAATAATGTTCTTAGAAATAGCTCTAAGAACATACTTTGTACTTCATTGCCTCAATTGGGAGAATTTGCAAAAAAATTAAAGTGAATCAAACTGTCTACTTTTGAAAAAGATGGTATGTGTTAATATTTGCCTTCAGTAATTATAAACAAGAACAAATTGCAACAGCCACTTTCAGAGGCTAAAAGCCCAAAGATAGCATTCTTGCATCAGACCAGCATGTTCTTTCTCTTGCCTTATTCTATATCTCGAAGAGAGAATATTTGACTTTAACTCAACCATTTACTTCTGCATAAACACCATCAGGAGTTAGGTGTAGGGTAAAATATCACCCTACACCTCGCTTGGATTCTCTCTTGCTTTCGCTTTTAAGCCTACCCAGTAAACAGTGCTGCTGAAATCCAGACTCCATCATCTCCCAATATCAATTTGAAATCAGTGAGAAATTACCTGTCTGGACCTGATTTCCTGTGGAGTGGTTACCCAGAACTCACTTTGTGATCAAACACATTTGGAGTTGTTGTGCATCCGGCCGTCGCTGTGCTGACTGCTGTGAGCAGTCTGGTCTGCTGGCTGTCAGACAAAGTGATCTGGGAGGCAGCTTGGAGCTGAGTGCTGTGCCTGATTTCAGAGATATGTGACAATGCATCAGAAATGGCATTATCTGCCTGTTGTGCTCCACAACGTTTGCCTTTCTAAATGTCTACTTGTCTGTTACTGAGCACAGCTGTCCTTCATTCTGTCTATCTGCCTCCAAGCTATAAAGAATATCTCAAAAGGAGATATATCAAACGTTATTACAAGCTGTTTTTATTTTCAGAGGTCTGTGACATCCTTTGGGTAAATTACAACAGGATTTGATCGTCAAGACTCTCTCTTTTTACCATTTCATAGGTGTTTTCTTCACAGAAGTTCTCCCTAAATCAAGGGGTGACTCCATGACTGTTCATTTCAGTGAGAATGGTTTATGCTACTCATAAACCATTCTTGCTGTATATATAAAGACATTGTCCTGTGCAGCTTCAAAGTTTCTGCAGATACATTATGTGCGTTATAAAGAACATATCAGTGGCACATCTTCTGACAAGGCTTTAAACAAAAGAAGTATGCCAGTGAACAACATCAAATGTCAAAGAATGCCACCATCAAAAGTTTGTTGTTCTTAATACCAAGTCATTTAAAAAAGGTAATTTGCGAATACCAAATCTAATACCAAGGCTATGAAAAGCTCAGCAATTACGCTGTTAAACGAGGTGAATAAAATTTCATTAGTAGCTGTGACGTGAACTACATCAGTATTGTGAATGCATACCAAATAACAGGCTCATCAATAAAGTTCTGGATCCTGCAGTGTGTTATATCCATCTTTCCTGACAGTAACAAATATTTATGTCACTGGAAAACTTTCCACACATCAGGCTCATAAAGTTGTTCCACTAGAGTTTGGGAAGCCGCCATAATAATCAAACACTATTAAGTTTTGTTTCTGAAGATTCAACACTTAATATAGTCCCCACTAAACATGTTTGTATCGTGATTCAATGTGATTGCAGTTGTATGCTCACAAAACATACAAAATTGGTTGTTCCACTGCTTCATCAACTTCTACTTTTAAATCCTAATGTTGCTCTAATTTTATAAAAACTACTGATTAGTGTGGCAACTGCATTTACCACATCTTCCCTTCAAAGGCACCATGTCACATGACACATGGACAACGAGATGCAACAGCACACACAGTCTCTGTTCCCCTGGAAACATCACTGTAAAGTGTGAAAACCTCAAACATTGTTACAGAAAATGCACATTTGTGCAATCAAATCATGCTTAACCAATAACACATGTTTTTCAGCCGTGGGTGTGGAAAAAGACCGTGACTGTAAAAAACTGTTGCTCAATATAATTCTGCAAGTTTCGCTTAGAGCTGAAATTCATACAAATGACATTATCACATGCACACAAAAATCAAGAATTTGGAGTTAAGTTTACTCTTGGACTTGGATACTGATCATTTAAATGAGGATCTTTGAGAATGCTATGTGTCTTTTCCAGTGAGCGAGAGGTGGAGATGTCATCCAAGTCAGGTAGCTGTTGGTTTTTGAATTTTTGTGCAATCTTTCTGATTCTTTGTGTTGCCTTTTTATCTACTGTAAAGCTGCTGCGGTCCCACATCAGCACGCAGTACATGTAGTTCTAGAGATTTTTCACAAGTCAAATCTCTAAGACTGAAAAGAATCTTCTTTCATCAGCTCATTCAATTGAGCCCTGAAAAGCATAATGAAATGTTGCAAGTCTGATTTGAAATGCAAATTAAAGCTGGAATTTACCTTATTATTAACAAAACTCTGCCTCTTATAAGCTCTAAAGATGTATTTTACAGAGCATTATGGGAGTCTATGGTGAAGAGGTCTTGTTAAAGATTTTCCAAAATGATTTGATCATAGATGTTCATTTGTATTTCCCCTGTCACCCGGTATTGGTTGCCCTTGTGCCCTTGTTCCCCTAGAGGTCACCAGGAGGCCCCAGTGTTTCTGGACTTGGTCCTTCCCCTCACTCCTATCCTGAATACCACCCCTGATTATCTCAGAGTTCTGCTGGATCGACCCTCATACCCTCTTTTAAAGGACTGCATTACTTCCACCTCCCTAAACTTGTCCAAACCAATTAGGTTTCCTATTATTCCCTGAACTAATTTCACCGAAACCCCTCCTCGGAGCCCTCTCTCAAAATCCGCGACCCTCTGCTTCCCCTGGATCGAAACTCCCAACACGACCTGTTCAACCCCTAAACTCCCACCAGCCTCATCCTGGTGGCTGCTGGGGGCTTTTTATTTGTTAGAAAGCCAAAGAAAAACTGCTGCAAAATTTAGATATTATTTTAATTTACAAGCAAGTAAAAGAAGGCTTTCTATAGATGAATCAGTGGTGAATTTGCTCATCATACACTCTTTAACATGAAATCTGTCTGGGTCACACACTTCTAAATAAAACTTGGATAACAGAGCAGCACAGTCGGCCTGATGAAGTTTCGGTTGTCGACTCAAGCAGCACTTTCATCATGATATCCTGCACAGCCCATCCCTCTCCCGTCAATTAGCGCCTCAATAGTGACAACACAGAGGATCTTCATTAGTGAAGAATGCTCAATTATATCAGTTGATATTCCTTTCCAAAACTAATTATCCCAGTTGCATGGTACGGCTGACTGAGCCTGCCCTCACCCCGGGGCGCAGCAGTTACTGATGTGATTTGGATTTGGCTCCAAGGTCTGCTTCCTTCTCTTCTCTTTTGTTGCCGCTGCACCATATAATAAAGTTGCATAAAACAATGGACTGTCTTATTAAATTGTTCATAATAACTCAACATGTTCCTGCATTATCTTCTCTCTGCTGGAGCTTTCGCCTTCAGATGCAGATTTAGTTTCAGATGGAATTAGAAGATGGGGTAATACTACAGAGAGGCTTGTCTCTGTATAATCCCGCTTCTTTGTTCGTCCTGTGGGGGATAACAAAAATAGACACCCTGCACCACGACTCTATCAGATATACAAACATGGTGCGCACATATCTTCTCATGAGAAATCACTTAGAAGAAGGTAAAATGGCTGAGGGAAAATGGATAAACTGGATGTTTCATTGGTTCAAAGCTTGTTTATTTTCAACTTATTGGCCAGTAGATAAAATGCAGTAACAACAATCCATCTTAACACTAGATTAACGTGTTATTGAAAGTTCGACAACTGTTGCGTACATCTTATTCATCGACCTTTTGTCTTCCATTTATATGCATCCAGGTCATAAAACTTACAGGCCAAGGAGGCAAAATCACACATCCCTCACCAGATTGGACTTTCAATGCAGAGGAGCAGCAGCTTTGCTTTGAGCATCCTTTGAATAACAGAGCACCTTATTCCATCTCTAAATAGGAGACCACCGCCCTGGAGCAGTGGTCTCACATTACATGCCTCGAGGACCAGAGTCCTGCAACTTTTAGATGTGTCCCTTATTCTACATATTTTAGTTAAATGGCAAAACTGCCTCTAGCATGGGGTCAAGCTCTACAGAGCTCTGCTTAAAGTTGCAGGACATCAACCCTTAAAGAAGTTTATATTAACCGCTTTTATCTGCGACTCCTTATGATGCAGAGGACCTACAGATCTGCTGTAATCTTCCGTGGTTGATGGTTGGATGTTTAAAATTATTTCACCAAAACTTACATCACCAAGAGATGTAAAATTGACCTTTTTTGAGTATCTTTACTCAAAAAAAGTTTCTTGAATTTGCTATAAAATGGCGCTACTTAGAAAATGCATAATACAAACCCTTTTTGAATTTAGGAAGAAATTATACATTTGCAAAAAAGTGAATAGAAACCTTTTGTGAAGCTTATAAAATGCACGCCACTGACATCTTGTCAGTGTTTAAAGAAAAGCCATTGATCCTCTGCAAATTGCTGAAATGAGTTTTATTCCTAGGGTGGTCCTCATCCATCAGATGTAGAGATGGATGTGGAGGTTCATCCTCTGGGCAGAGCTTGAAAAAAAAATCTGATTGTCGTTTGGGCATCTGACCAGGTAACTACCTTCCGTTGGAGGTTTTCAGGGCATTATACAAAAAGCTGGAATTAGTTTCTCAGTATATGATCGCCAGGGTCAGCCATGCAAATAGTATGAGGAGTAGAGCAGCTACTCCTCTGCATCGACAAGAGGGAAGCTATATATTCCTTTTGACAAAGGCACGCCTTGGGATCACTGAAAATGAGCTGCAGAGTGTCGCTGGAAAGATGTACGGTTTTACTTCTTGACCTGTTGGCACTGATGCCTGATCTCACATAAAAGGCAGAAAAAAGTTGAAGGGATGGTATACAGTTTTACTTTACTTCCATTTTTCTTACATTATTTAAAAATCACCATCAGATTAGTGCGTATATAAATGTCTAAGCCTGCTGTACACTGCATCATGCCAATTTCTTTTCTTTCCTTACTGAACTCCTTGTTGTCTTGTTATAAGGGTCCAGACTCACAGAAGGTGGGCCATTTAGTCATTTCAAAGTAGCTGTGACTGACGAACACGCTCATTGCACTTAATTCTTCTCTTTCTCCAGCCTCTGTCTGCAGCTGAGCCCTCCACTCCCTCTTTCTCTGTGTCTTTCCTCTTTCCTGTTTCAAAACCAGAAAAACCTTGCGGTCTTGTGTCCAGAATCCGGAGGTAGATCATTTTAATTCTGCTTCACAGATCTTTTTCAAAAAAGAAAAAAACAGACCTGGAGACCCCAAAACCGGTGACCGCTTGGTGAACCTGGGCCGACCAGCCAGGACCCAGGCACTTGTAAACACAGACGTCGTCTAACATGCACCCTCCCACTTCCACCTCTGAATGCTTTTGTTCTCTTCCCACATTAGCACAAGCGCTTTATGTTTACCAGTTCATGTTCTCTGATTTTGTGATGCAATCAGTCCCAGCATGTCCCAAGTCAGTGATCTGTCCATTCAGGTTCATTTTGTGTTTGTTTTTTTATTATTATTGTTTATTTTGTATTGCTTAGTAAGTTCTGTGGCGGAGTGCATCAAAAATTTAGCGCTCCCATGAAGGCCTGACTGAAAACCGTTCTTTCTTCAGAGACAGGACTGTCCTAGATTAACAGGTCGGCTCTTGTGGGCAGGACCTGGATTCCACTGGTGGTTCATAAGTTCATTTCATTGTTTGGAAAGACACCCTCAAAAATGTTGAAAAAATCCAGCTTGTAATTCAGTGCAGAAAAAGTTTAATGTAAACTTATTATTTGTGACAAAATTACTAGTTGGAAAATTATTAATACTCCAAATAATTCCTTTAAAATAATTTTAATAAAAGACCTTTTTGAATTTTTATCTTTTTCTTTCATAAGTGGATCAGAGGCTGTAGGCCCTTTTTTTTCTGAGACATAAATATAAAGAGATACTGAGGCCCATATCTTTTGCCCACCCAATCCTATTATACTTTATAGCAACTGAAAAACCAGCCCCTTACGATTCACTTCGTTTATGGAAGGTCGAGATGAGGATTCTGTTGAACCTTTAAATTTTACCCAATCACTAAAGTTCGCCCGTGATGTTTGTGATGCGCCAATTTGATGCTATGAAGCTTACCGGACACTGCCTGCCCATCCTCCATTACGAAGAGAGAAGTGTCAGCCTGAATGAGATAGCTCTTAATGCTAATTCAATATTTAGAAGCATGGACAACACAGACTTCATTTACGTCCTCCGTTGGCTACAGGCTACAACTACAGGCAACTAAAATGACAATTTTACAATTGTAAGACAGCTGCCATCCCAGTGCAGTGGAGAAAATCAACGTTTACAACTTCTCCGTCTGTTTACTGATTGACTCGTTTGAAATTCCACTAAAGAAATCCAGCTCAATGGGAAAAATCCCAGATGGAGCATGGAAGGGAGATGAGAATCAAGCAGAATTGTTTAGCAAGGTAATGGCTTGGCTAAGCTGTCTTTGGTCATTCACAAATTAAGGCAATAAAGTCCCTCATTTCCAAGACGATCAAGAAACCAACGTTGGCTGCTCGGCCTGGAACTTACCAGGGTTGATATGGGGCATTGCATTTAAAATAGGAAACCAAAGATTCCTAAAGCCTAAAACAACAAGCTTAAATCAAAGGCAACCAGACTCGCTCAGTTTTTCCTGAAGATGGTTCAAGACCTCTTTAGCCATTAGCTGCGTTAAAATCACTGACAAAATATGTTTAAGATAACCCAAAATATGCTTTTGTCTTCATTTCACAAAAAATAAACTCCTGATATTGTTACTTTTCTGAATCTCACATAACTTTTTCCCTTTGCTCATAAATAATTAATGATAGTAATGAATAACAATAACATTAGAAATACTCCCTAAATTAAGACATTCAGGTGTGATTTTGTCGCTGGCAGTGGCAGCTTTTCAGACTGTTTCGCATTTTAATTTCACACCCCCATGAAGCCGCAGATTTTATTATTATTAATTCATTTATTAAATCATTAGGTTCAGAAGGGCCCCTGTTATGTCTTTCCTGAACTGTTTTATTGTCTTGGGTGATGACCTCATGGTGTATTCATGCACACCTTGTAAACTACATTATCCTGTTGACCCTCAGGAGGTTTATAAAATACCTTTTAAAATATTGGAAATGTAAACCAACATCTTATTTAACATTTCACAAAATGTCGATTTGTTGTTGTTTATTTATCTGTTCTGAAGTAATGGCTCTGTGTAAATGAGGTAATGGTTGAAATTTAATCATAGAATTTTTGAATTTTGTAGCTAATTTGTAAATAATTTGTAGGGCAGACTTTACATTTGGTCAGGTTTGATCAGTAAATAACAAAACAAAACAGTTAACCACCTGAAAATATTCCAGTGTGTTATTTATGCAGTGATAAGATTTCACTGCATAAGTAACTTTGACATGTTATCCAGTGAATGACTTGACTTGAATGCAACAGTTTGTGAAGAAACGCATCTCAAATGAAACCTCCCACTTTTAGTCAACATACTCCATCCCTGTTGCTTTTTAGAAAGGAAACAAACTCTTTTAGCCTCTGACAGTAAAGTGAAAAAGGGTCATTTTGGCATCTGCAGTAAGATGACAATGCTACAATCGTATGAAATGTTTTGAAACCTGTTCTTTTGACAAATGGGTGCCGTACAAAGCATTCACAGCAGGAGTGCCAGTAATTGTGCTGCCAGTCAAATTGGCCTTTTCTGCAACAGTCACTCCAGGTAGGCTTAGTTTAAGACAATGAATCTATGTGGAAAAGTACCTCATGTCGACTGTTAAGTATCGTTTAGAATCTGTAATGCTTCTTCTTTGCCAAAGATGAATCATCATTCAATTTTTCAACAGAATGACAATAGAGAGAAAGGTCAACCAATAACTAAATACTCTAGAAAAAATGTGAGGAGTAAGGAGAAAAGATGTGCCCTTCAGTCAGAATATCCACCTTGAAATTTTAAGAAACAATGTGTTGAAAATTATAAAAGATGTTCGTAAAATCAAAAGCAGGGAAGTGGGACTTCATACGATGGAAGATGGCTATTCCAGAGAAACATCAATCTTTTTAGGTCGAATGAGAACATTTTCACAAGTGTATATTCTTTCTACTGGAAAAAAAATGCACACCAACCCACACACTAAGACAACAATCTGTCAGATATGTCAGTGTGAGAGACATTCAGTGACATTCTAGCAGAAAAGCTGTTTGGTTTACTTTAGAAAGCCACTGTACTGCAGGCAGGACTTTTCCACAGCTTTGCTACTTTGCGCATCGCCTCCCTTAAAGGGCAGCCAGCTCATCTTTTTTGATGACTGACAGTGGGATTTGCAGCGATAATGTCTTCAGGTGCCAGAGGATTGGGATTAAACATACTTCAATTTTAAACACGGTAAAGTTGCCATGACAATGACCTTCAGTTTTTAGCTCAGATGGCGGACATGTGGCAAGCCGACGACTGGCTTGATATTGCCCAGAGACGGCTCCAATCCAGCAGAGGGCTTTTGCCATGATTGCGCTTTCCAATCCTATGTTGAATCTGAAACTCTGTCCTCACAAATGTGCGTGTGTGTGTGTGTGTGTGTGTGAGGAGAGAAGATGGTGTTTCTGCAATGGCCATGCAGTGTAGAAAAAGGGCAGTCTCACTTCAAAGTGAGTCATGAGAAGAACTAAGGGAAATTTAGACACCTGCACATAATCTGTGACCCACTGACCTGCCGTCAGAACTTAAATGTAATAGCAACTGCATCTCTTTTCAAGAGTCTTTCCAAATAAACTTGATGAGGTCTGACGAGGGGCCTGTTTGCGGACATGAAGACCCTGAAGCCTGGACCGAACGGGCTTCATAAACTCACGGTTTGAGGTCAGTGTCTATCCCTCTGCAGGGCAATGCCTTCACACTCTCACACTTGCCTGTCAAAGGAGAGAGCAGCAGGACATCACGAGAGGAAGCACAGCAAAAGGAAAAGCAAAGAGTTGTGGCAATACAGAAGAAGCAGAGAGAAAGCAGTTGCAGTTTTTTTAAATAACGTCCAAAGCCCAGCAGACAGCAATAAAACTGTACAATGATTATCACTATTGACTAAAGCTAATCTCTGCTGAGCCCACGAGGCGTGGTCGGTCGATATGAATTGCAAGAGTTTTGTAAATTTGATGGCATGTGGTGGCTGGATGTTCAAGTGTGACTAGACTGCCCCACAGTGGAGGCTGGGATAATTACAACAGCAGACATGCAGGAAGTGATACGGCATAAATAATTCCAACACAGTCTGGAAAAGTGCGAAATTTAACTAAAGTATTTCACAAATTTTAGTAGCTATGGCACAAGTATTTCCTCTATGGGAAAATATTTTTATTGTGAGACTTAATTATCTGTCCCATTCCATAAAGGTGATCCATCCATCCATCCATCCATCCATCCATCCATCCATCCATCCATCCATCCATCCATCCATCCATCCATCCATCCAATATGTAGTAATTTCACTTCAGTTTTATTGCTATCACAGCAAATACCATAAGTCATTGTGATCAAATTTTTAATCCATATCACCTCTATGCAGTTGAAATTCAAACTCGCATCAAAACTGCTGGTTTTGCAATAGGATCCTGGAAGAAAGCACCCATACCACAAAAACAAAGACTGAACAAGCTCTAAAATAAACTTGAGTCCTCAAATAGTCCATCAAAATTTTGTCAGAACCTTGTTCATGGCTACAAATTTGGTTTTTGTTTTTGTTTCTCCAATTTTCTCAGGGACTTTCAACCAAATATTAAGTGTAGTGTATTTATGTATTCAAGCCTGTTTCTGGTATAAAACAAATCCACAATAGGTTTAAAATTCATATTCTAAATTTCTGTTTTAAAAAAATTACTGAAATTGTTTGTTGTGTTATGACCACTATGAAAATGAATAAACTTAATCATTAAATGTCTAAAGTTAGACATACGTAAACCTTCAATACAGAGAGGACATGGGGGTCTTTATATCTTCACACAATAATTCACTAGCTATTGTATTTAAAAAATCCACAGCAATAAATGCACATATTGACAAGAATGAACACTCTATTCATATTACATTCACATTTTCATTATTTCAGATTAACAGCTCTAAATATACATAAAGATACACAAAAAGTGACATACTTTAATGTAATGCACATCAAAACATGAATTCCTTCAGACAGAAATGCTGCCACCTCTTTGTCCGTGAGGTGTGTCCAGATTCTGTTCATAATGTCAGTCAATCCCCAAGTAACTTCAAAATACAGCAAATTTATCTCAGAGTAACACATCTGGCCACAGGCGCGTAAAAGGATTATGCTAGGGAACAGTGTGTGAGAGGCTTTTTCTCACTTCAAGCATGCATGAATGTGAGCTTTGTTATTTTGTTTATTTGATTGGACTTTGTAAAAACCTTAAAACGGGGTCCTTTCTGAGTTGGATGAAGACATCTCTAGAATGTGTCCCTTGTTTATGAAGGACATTTTAGAGTAATAAAAATATAGTTTTGTAACAACTGATGTTGACAGGAGCTAAAATCTGAAGCTGATCTATTGTAATTTTCCTGGGAAATTTGTGATGTTGTGTTGGGAGTTATACCCACATCTGGCTATATAGTTCAGGGTTATGTATGATTTTATGATTTCAATGCTTTGAAATCATAAAAAAACAGTAAATAGATTTTTTTATGTACATTAATATAACTAAAATCAATACAGTTGTTGCCTTTCACCTTAACTAAAAGCAATTTGATCCATTTTCTTACAAGTTTTGAAAGAAAATGTGCAAATACCATGACAAGTGGTATTTTTACTCAAGATTAGCAAACTGGTCCAAGCCAATCTGCTATCAAACATGCAGCCAGTTGACTGATTTCTTTATATGGTTCATTAGTATTACTTCTCTGGTCAGAATGCAGCATTTTCTTAATGTCTTGCATTCCAATAAGAACATTAACCAAAGTTAAGTGGAGTAGTGGTCAGTAGGATGACAGCAAGTGTGAAAACCAGCAGTCTTTTTGGCATTTTGTTGGCATGTGAATGCTGAATGGATTCTCGTTGGCATGATCAGGTTGTCTGTGTGTCCTGTGAAAAAACAGTCATTGCAAAAGTAGCAGAAGAGACAGCAGCCAAAAGTTGAATCCTGGCAGCGGAGAGGCGAAGCTTTTAATGTTGCAGTCGTCACTGTAGCAGCAGTGAACTCTGACCCCTGGCACTCTGTATCCCTGGCTGCTGGCCTGACTGCAGAAAGACTTGTAGGAACACGACTTCATCACGCCGCCTTATGAGACAGAAATATATATGAGAGATTCATCCATTTAGCAGCTGTCTCACAGAAGCCAATAAGTTCACCGGAAGTGAAAGTAGCTGTTGCAAAAAAGTAATGCGTTGCTACTGACAACCAAATCAAAACAAAATTCTGCAGGCATCTGGGATAATGGATATTTTAAAATCACTGCAGGTTTGATAAGAAACTGTTGCGACCGCAGGCAACAGGATTTGACATTTCACACACATTTAATTGTCCCCCTTAAATATCTTGAGCTTGGACTCTTACAGACAACTAAAACAACTGTATTTGAGTAACCTACAATTAATTTATGATTAGTTTTAACTTTAAATAGAATTAATCAATTACTTCAAAGTCTTTTTTCTAAATAAAAAAATGTGTAAACTAAAAAGTTTATGCTGAAGTACCACATGGTATCCTAATTAAGGGTATTTGTCAAGTAGAGGCAAAAAGCTTCATTCTCTGCAAAACCTCAGACTCCCTGCAGGTTGGGACGTTTCTTCAGACAACAGCCGGTTGGATTTCAGCAAACACTGTCACACACAGTCTTGTGCACACAGGCGGAACAAACACAAAAACGTAGTGTAGATGCTGTCTGAATAACAGGAGGTGGAAACTAAATGAGCAAAAGGAGATGTAGCCACCTTCAAGAAACAGCACTTACTGTCATGGCCCACCACCACCGCACAGGCGTCAGAGTAGCTGGGACAGGATTTGGATCCTTGTCGGTTGCAGTCATCGTTATCAGAGCCCATGCAGGTGTAGCACTTCAAAGCCTCACCTCGATGAGACAGAGACAAGGTCAAAACAAGATGCTGTGCATGTCTGAAGGTTCTGTTTCAAAGGTTATTGGCCACTAATACTTTACTTGAAGAAGGAAACGCTCTTGGTGTAAGCAAAATCTAGATGGACCCAGAGGCTCAAAATGGTACCAAAACCAAATAATTTAAAAATATTTTCGATCCATTTATGTGAAGGCTACTTGTTGGAAAGGTTTTGTATTGGATGGTTTCATACACAGAAGCCAATGTTTGTTTTCACAGGAAATGAAAGTGGGAGTAAATGTAACATGTTCCAGTCTAAAAAAACGTCTGGAGAAGTGAGATGTGAAATATTTTGTCATTGTAATTGATATAAAAGTAAAGTAGCTTAAAATCTGAAATATTTTAACAGTATTTTATTGATTTTATGTTATTTTTTCTTTATATTGCCTTGATTTCTTTCAGACCAAAAGCAGTTCTAGTGGTGCTGCAAGTATGAGATACATTTATTTATATTTAATTTGCCTTGCAAAAGTGGATTTGGGATTATGTGATGATGCTTCTCGGGTTTATAAAAACTGTTGGCAAAACTGCTATAATAATTTTGAGAATGGAATTGTTTCAAGATGAGAGAGATATTTACTGTGAGTAAAATACTAACTGCTAATTGCCTTTAAACAGAACCATACTTCAAAACCCTGCTTGTCCTTTAAATGGGACATATGCAAAATTCACATTTTGCATGTTTTTGTATTTCCACTTGGATCTAAACTGCTTCTGAACGGACCAAGTGCTTAAGAAAGACCTCCCAGCTGGAGTTTGGCGGTTACTTTATGTTTGTTTGGTGTCTGGAAATGGACCCATTTCAAAACTTCTGACTTCTGAAATGTAAAGTCAAATTAGCAGGCACTACCAATCATGTGACCCCATCGAAGCCCAGCCCATTACATAGCAAGTTGCTATGTAACGAGCACATGCAGCACATACAGCTGGTGTGTGCTGTTTTTACCGCTGTATGTGCTGTACAGTGGCTGCTGGAAAAGACAAATGATTTGTTGTTGATTTACTATGTAGTAAGTCAACAACATTCTTGTTGCCGCATCCTTATTGGTTGTGTCAGAGGCTCTACTTATGCTTTTCAAATATGTTTGGTTATGAAATTGCACATCTGTCTGTTTCAGTAAATGTGGAATTGGGTGGGTGTGGCCAGCAGCAGCTTATTTGGATTTAAAGTGACAACAGACCTTAAAGTAGCTCATTACAAAGGAGCTTAAAATAGGCCAAACTGAGCACATTAAAATCTCATTATCTAAGAATTATTTTGTGCAAAAAATTAAATGAACATGTTTTGTCCTAACCCATTTAAGGGAGCATATTGAGTCACTTTTAAATTACTGTTGCTATTTTATTAAACAGCTGAGCAGATGTAATTTTTGTCCTGCATTTTGTCCTCAACAATCTACCAAGATGAAATTGGTACTGATGATTTTAAAGAGAACATTTGCAAGTATCCAACCCAATGCTCTTTTTCCAACAGTTAATGCGGTATCCAGGGCATGGCCTAGAAACCTTAAAGCTGCAGAAGAAGAGAGTTAGCTCCAGTAATGCAGGTGTAAAGTATGACCAAATCAGGTTCCCAGACAGACCCCAACTCTTGATATCTCTATTCACACAGGATGTACTTGATGAGCATGCACATGCAAGCTGTGTAAATTTCCAATGTGTGATAGTCTTGCGCTGATGCAGTGAGACTAAAGTGAGGAGACAGCGTTAATTAATCCCTTCCCTCGTCTCGCACAAATCTTCCCAAATCTACCAGAAAGTTACAGCAGTTCTGTCCACATGTTTAAAAATACTTATTTTTCTAAACTTCTAATGCCTAGGGAACCAGTTTCGGCACATAAAGCACTTAAATGCCTTTCTGTGCCCTGATTTCTTGTCCTAAGGAAGAAGTGGCTATTGGAAAATGAATTGACCTATGAAATGCTATAGATTTAAACGGTTCCTTTTAAAACCCCCCATCCCCGTCTCCTTTATTCCAGACATGCAGTCTCAAATGCTGCTTCCTAAGAGGATCAGAGCCGAAAGGCACTAAAAGCTTCAAACATTCTTCACAGCAGCACATCTCTTGTATTTCGCCATCAAAGTTGCTTCCTTTCCCCTCAGATGTGTCTCTCTGACACAGACGCAGGTTTGTCCCTGTACAGATATAGTTCAGAGACAGTAGACCTACAAATCAAACCAGAAGGTTGACTCTGTCACTATAAAGGTAGGCTCTGTTAAAGAAGAAAATCACAACTTAAAAAGTATCACTAAAACACTGACAGGAAACAAAGATTTCATCATTAAAATTGTCCTTGTTGCTGGTTTTCTTTGCTGCTTATCGGTGCTCATCTGTGTTTTGGGTTGGCATTAAATATCCCCCACTGAGTGTTGCTGACCCCAATCTATCCCCACTGCACAGCCGCTTTCCACACATGCTAAACGTATTAGTCTTCAGGCCTGTTAAGAGATTAGCTGCTTTTGACTGCATGTTGGTTACAGGAGATGAGGATGAAATGCGGCAAAGCAAACAATTATTAGAATCCCAATAGAAATCAACTTCCAATAACAGTAATGACAGGAAATACCGTTTTATGTTTTAATGTTGAATATATTTTTTAAGCAGTTAAAAGATGCCTTTTTCTTGAAAATATATGTATATATTTTTGCTTTGTCTTATCCAGCCTTTACTTTTTAAATGTCAGAATGTAAAGGAAGTCGTCCACCTAACAGCAAAGACCAACGTACAGAGAAACAGGTAGCTAAAGAAGTACCTGAATGGAAAAAGTCAAATAACAGGTGGAGAAATGTTTTTAGGTTCCTTTTTTAGACAAATACAAAAAACAATTTGTAAAAAAAAAATGAGTGGAATATTAAGAATAAAATAGTTCTTACTGTAAGTTGGCAGCAGGAACATAGAAAGCAGCAATAATAGACAGCAGTGGACGATCGTCATGGTGCTGCCGCTTGTCGCTCCTCCTGATACCACAATAAAAAGCAGGTTGTTTGCTCTCTAAGCCCTCTGAGCTTTATCTTGGTATTTAAACGAGCTAATATCTGCTCCTGCCTCAGCAGCAGATGAACAGCTCGCACTGAGCGGTGCTAAAGTTTGTTTACCACCAAAATGATACTAACAATGAATGCATAGTTTGGAAAACATTATTTATATTTCTATTACATAGTAGTAATAATGCAATTCAATTATTACTTATATAACCCTTTAAAAACAAGGTTGTGCTGCACAAGTAAAAGGACAAGGCAGTCCACACAGATTCATTCTGAGTGTTTTTTTCTGCTAAACTATCACAGGTCACAATTCTCACTATTGTTACTATTTGTAGTTCACGCTTAACCCTGCAAGTCCCAAAGCTGTCATCTCCCATGGCGATTCCAGAACAAATTTACCAAGGTGTGCTTTTTTTATATGCATTTTTATGGAACTTAAAGAAGAATGGAGCAAAAGCTAAGAAAACAGAGCAATATTTAATTGGTTAATATATCAAGATTCTGCAAGTTGCAGACTGATCAAACAGATCGAAACTCTGATCCCATCTCAATGCGGCTGAATATGTAACATCTTAATCAAGCAAAACTATGAAGATAACAATAAAATGTAAACTTCAGTGAAGCAGAAAGTCACAAAATACTATTTAAAAATAACTAGATATTCTGATCTATTTTAAAAAGTAAAAGAATAATAAAATGTATAATTTATTTGAACGGGTTTGTTATGGGGACCAACAGAATACATGTCTTCAAATTAAAGGATGGATTTTTGTTACATTTTTAATGTATGCTGCTCAAAAAAGATGATTATTTTTATTTAGTTATTTTTATACATATTATTCAGAGGCCCAAACAGTAGTCCATTGATGCATCAATGTGTGTTTGTCTTCCTCAAGAACACATAAGGTGAAATCAAATAAAATCTTATACGTTTTTGTAAAAGCCCAGCATAACATAGAGCAATTAAGTGATGAGCTAAAGATGAAGACCAGAGTGAACCTTCAGCTGTATTGCCATCTTTTATTGCACTTTTTAAGCTGATGCTGTATAGTATCTGTGAAGAGAAATTATTCCTCAGTGAAAAATGACGGATGTCGTCCTCCAAAAATTAAATCGCTCCTGCTCACAACTGAATACAGTGACGATTAGTTTGCTTTATATCAAAATAAATTCCCAAATAAAATAATATCAAATATTGAAATGTTTACATGAGGGCACCAGGGTGTGGATGGAAATTAAACCAGGGTGGATAGTAACTACATTAAAATGCAGACAACTCTTGTTTTATACTTGGATTTTCCACAATACAATATGTACAAACAATAACATTACAAGGTTTTCTTTCTGTCTTACATGCAACACTATCTCGACGGTTGGTGTCTAAGGGTTTCAAGACTGTACAAATAAATCTAAACATTTCGCGGCTAAATTTTTTCAAAATCTACCTTAACCTTGCATCAAGAGGAGAAACTAACAGGAGCGGGTAAACAGTCTTCTCCCTCAGTGGCTGTCATGGCAACATCATAAACACATAACTCAACCCACAAGTAATCCTTGGACTTTTTCATCACCGTACACACACAGTCACACACGCAACACTCATCACTGATATGATAGATTTTCTAAAACTTTAAACCAGACCCCTGATACAGTACGGTACACTGACACATCAAAAAATGTACAGAGTAATAAGAGGAGGTCATTTTGGTGGAGACTCAGTAGGAAGCAAAACCCCAAGACCTCTTTGGCCTTAAAACGTCCATTGTTTCTTGCAACAGTGATCCACTTTGTGTTCATAAAGTATTAGCTTGTGGCAGGGCTGCTAACTCTTCCCCATTTTGGCGATCAGCTCGTCACAGATCTTTGTCAGCTCCTCAATCTCCTTGTTCTGTAGAAAATTGTAAAAGCATTAAGTTACCTGAACTGTGTATACACAGAGTCTTTCTCTTCATATCGGTTGAACTTTTCTGAGAACTTGGAAGGAGTACGGCACAAATGTAGACATATTATGGTATGGCTGTTAACCTAAACTGCTTAGAGATTGATTATTTGACAAGAAGAAATCAGCAGAGGTAAAATGTTAAATCTAGGTAGGTGCAGGGAGAGGATAAATATCAAACATGGAAGAAGATGCTCCGGTCATTAAAAATGCCAACGAATGGCGCAAAATCATCAAGACATTTCACCCTGACAAGATCCTCATAGTGAGGATCTTGTGAGGATCTTGTCAGATCCTCACTATGAAACTATTTTTTCAGCAGGAACGGGAAAGCATTTGAGAGTAAAACTGCTAACAATCTATGAAAGACATGAGGTAGAGGTAGACATGAGGACTGAGGTAGAGATTCACCTTTCAACAGGAAAATTACCCAAACTATTGAGCCATAATGTAATAATTTGGATACATTGTTCTTCTATAATAGCCTAGTTAAAGTTTAAACCAAAATCCAATTGGGAAAATAATATCCAAAGATGCGCTCCACTATTGTGACTGAGAATGGCCAAAAGTTTCTGTAATCTGCAAATGCAGCAAAAGATGTTCTTGAAAGTATTGAGCAGCAACTGTGCATCACACATTTCAGATGGTATTATTATGCAAAATGCTCAAATCATGTCTTTATTTAAATCTCAATATAAACATAAACCTCCAATAAAGTACATTGAGGAGGTTGTAAAAGGTACCTTTTACAAGGTACTGTATCTTTTCAAGGTTAGTGTGGTTCTCATCGCTGACCTTTTGCTCCAAAGTGCGCTCCAGAGAATCCACCTTCATCTGCTCTTTCCTCAGGCTGGCTTGGTGGGCAGCCTGCTCTTGCTTGGCCTTGGATCGAACCTGTGCGATCTCTGCATTGGCTCTGGAGATGAACGGTGAAAAGAAAACAATAAAGTTACCCTGCAGTACTTGTACAGGGATAAATACCATTCCGAAGAAGTCAGGAAAGATTGTAATGCATTTCAAAACCAGAAGAAATGTAACGAACCTATTGTAAAAAGTGAATTTGGGAGCTTGCATTGGTTGGACGTTGAGAGCTTTTTGTGGTTTAGTCTTTTGTGGGATGAAAATCTCATTATAATTTGAATTTGTTTATACTCACTTGTCTAGTTTCTCCTCAGCGTGGATCTTCAGAGCTTGATACCGCTGCTCCTCCTTACGGACTCTGGACAGATACTCCTGGGCGCATTTTTTCAGTACTTCTTCATTCTAAAGTAAGAGAGATTTATTAAATGTCTTGCCCTTAAACTACAGTATCCTTCACACTTACCTCTCCATATCTAAAAAGCCTTCAAATGAAATAATCTTTCATTGTAGCGGGATAACTTTACCCTGAAATTGCTTTTTAAATTCAATAATTAATTTAGGTACATTAAAAAGTGGAGGAAGAATTTTTTTCACATCATCACTCACACAAATCTGTTAAAATAAATGCAACTGAGGCATACTTTCTGTGTCTAGTAATGGAAGAAAAATCTCACAGTGACATCTTGGGGTCAGTAAGTCTCTATAACAAACCCAGAGTTTGCCAAAACACTGCTCAGAATTTGATTGAAACCGACTGCTTTGGTCAGATCAGCCGTCTTAAATGCGTGTCATAAAATACTCCCCTATTATTACCTATCAAACAGCCCACAAAGGCTGTCGTCTTCTAGGCACGGTGATCCTTTTTAAATGCGTTTTGTTCAGAGGTGCTGATGCTTCTAATAAAACTGTCCACGGATGGAGTCCAATAATCTGTTCTGTCTCAGTGCACCTGAGCGTCGCATGGATGATTTGACCAGACGACCCGAGGTGCTGCTGATGTATGTCCCCTTTTCCTGCACCACTCAGCCCAGGTGGGTTTTGTGTAAAAACACTGTTTGGATGTGCACAAAGTGAACTTGTGCCTCCTCTTAAGTAAAGGTGGAGGATTTGTGAAGCTACAGGTCTGCTTCTCTTTGGGAGTTCAGGGAAACCTTTTAGTGTACGGTCACATGAACACATTTTCAATTTATTTCAGGACATTTTCAATAAAAGTCTGGTGACCTCTAACAGGAAATGGGTCGTCACTGTGTCTTTCAGTCAGATATTGTTCCAAAACAGGTGACTGAAACATCACAGAAGTGGTTCACTCAAGAGAAAAATCATCCTTCTTCATCCTCATACCTAAATCTTACAGAAAACCTCTGAATGGAGCAGAACAGAAGACAGGAAACCTCACACTATTTGTGCTACAACTACGGGACAAATTTTAGGAAACTCATTTTGACTTAGAAGTTTTAAGTAACCTTGCGGAAGCCCTCCAACACATCTTTCATCTTCTCATAACGACGGAAGAGGTCAGCCAGGGACTTCTCCACAGAGTTGAGGTCAGCCAAGGCCTGGTCCTTCTCTATGATCAACTGCTGGATGGTGTGGTGGGACAGAGACTTCTCCTTTTGATCATCCTCTAATGAACACACACACAGATTTCCTAAATCATCAGTATATCCACTAGAGATCTTAGAGATGTGGAAGGTACAAACATCTTCCCACAGCATACATAAAAATATACACCATTTTTACAATGGAACAAAGTGGAATCGTGAGTTAGAGTGATTTTTCTGCTTCAGAAAATCCTTGTTTTTTTATTGCATGCAAACAAATGTCACAATGAGGAAACCACAAAGGAGAGCAGTGTTTTATAAAGTTTGGTAGCTTGGTTTGTTTAGAGTGACACTTGCTTGTCTTTTAAGTAACTTACAGTAGATGATCTACTTGTGTAAGTAGGTAAAGCTGCTTGAGTGGCTTTAGCACACCTTTAGTCAAGTGTCGATGCATCTTTAAGATCTTTTTATTGTTTTTATGTCACTCAGATTGATATAGTATTATTTTTAAAACAAACGACTTGACAGATTCTTTCCTTTATATCTATAAAAAAAGTCTTAGTCTTTATGTGAAATGCAACAGAACGGACAAACAAAAGCCACTAGATGAGATGAAGAAAAGGAGCACACCTGGTCCCCCCTGTGACGGACGGATGAAGAGACGCGAGCTGACACAAACAAGCAAAGTACGGCTCCGTGTTACTCACCTGGCATGCCTGTCAGGGTTATCAAATAGTAAGGGGCAATGATGGGAGCAGAACAGAAAAGAAGGGAGTGTGTTAAGTCAAACCGGGAGGGTTAAGACATGTGAGAGAGCCGAGCGTTTGACATGAACAGAAACAGATTCTGGCCTTTTAGTGGACGTGATCTGGCAAGAGCAAGACATTAACTTAAGACTGCAGCACAAGCCAAATATTCAAGAACATCTGAGGGTGGCAAAAAAGGATGTAGGTGAGGGCAGGGAAAATGTAAAGTGAGCAAAGTAGTGACAAGGTGCCGTCAATGGATACTTGTGATGGTTTCCACCACCACCGGTGTCAGAATCTCTGCCGCAGCACAAAATTAACAAAGCTAAACTAGAGATGAACCAGTAAGTTAGATCATGACCGGTTGATAGGAAGTTAAATAAATCAAGCAGCAACACCTGGATGTGGAAGTTGCTGCTAAGAAAAGAAGGCTGATACTATGAATAAATTATGGCCTTCTACAGCATATTTTGAATATTTTATATGTTTATTAAATAGTTCTGAAAGAGAGATTGCAAATTATTCAAACTGGTATTAGCAGGTAAACTTTTTCTAAAAACTGGAAAACTCTGATACATTTCTGATTTGAAATCAGAGGTGGTGGGGTAAAAAATATAAACTTCAGTAAGATACCAAAGAGCAAATTAAAGTCAGAATTTGATGAAAAACATTTTCTGATGCATCTTAAATTGTGCACTTACAGTCAACGACTACATAAGTGAGGAAGTGAAAAACTCACCTATCATCTGTGCAATAGTCTTCTCATACTCTGCAACAATCCTCCTACAGATAAAAAAATGATTGCAAATTTATTGTCAGCACAATATCAGAAATATGACAAAATTATGTAAATGCCATTTCACTCGTTTTCTAGGTCTGTGAGTGCCGTTGCACACTTAATGTTGGTCATAACGTCTTTTTAATTTTGAGTTTATTGAATTAAAAGTAAATAATAATAATTTGATTTGATTTATTTATTTCAAACAGGTTTTTAAAAAACAAAACAAAAAGATACAAGCAATCAGCAGGACAGAGAAAACATGTGCATACATAACCAAGAATAAAATAATTTCTTTGCCACTACTTTTCTGTTTGAAAAAGAGTGGGAAGAAATTCACACTTATCTAATCCCATCCTGCATCTCAATTTAATGTAGTACATTACTTACTCAGTAATTATCAAAACATTAAAACCATGTAATAAAGCAAAACATAACACAGCAATTTGTAGAAACGAGACATGTTCAAATGTCCAAAATGACATCAACATGAAGCTTGAGGATCCTGAATCAAACAAATTGGAGTACAATATTAGAAAGTGTTGGTCCAGTCCAATCATTTTAAAATTATCATCACTGCAGTCCCGATAAAACTAATTCCTGACTGTCACTCAAAGCTATCCAGCAAGTCATGCAGCCACATTTTAAGTTGTCAATTTAAAAGGACAAAACAGCCAATTTTCATGTGTACAAATGTATAGTAGCCCTAAAAAATCTGAAAATAACTTCTAAGAAAATAAAAATCTACCCAATGTATCCATTTTTCTTTCACATTCGTTTGCTTATTCTTGGGCTCTTTCTTGTTGTTATTTGTTTTTGCTTATCTAATTGCTTATTTCATAGATCAATACCTCTGTTTGCTAGTCTGTAATGTTTGGTTTGTATGAACTAATTTGTGAACAAAACAGAAAAAAAAAACTTTATAGTAGGCCATGAACTTCTCTATCTGTTGTAGATCTGTGCCTGTTCATGTCCTTTTCACTAAAAAAGCACCTAAATTCTTACTAAAAGTAAGATAAGTAGGTTAACCTGTGATGTGTAATAAATTTCTTCACGTTTGCATTGTTTCTTTAGAAATAACTGGACCATTTTGACTGTTCCAGTAAAACAGGTTGTACGGGGTAAGAGGATTGATTAGCCTTGCCTCCCTCTTAGTCTCTTAGCTCCTCCTTATCCAGAGCACAATCAGTTAAAGGAGGTAAGCTCTGTCTTATCCTTGCTAAATGACCCAGCTGAACTCACACTCACCACCTGCTTATGTCCAGTTTCCTGTCTGAACTTAAAGCTATTTGCTGACTGTTGATTATGGGTGAGTATAGAGCTGTAGTTAGCAGGTTTGGTGGAAGAATATATATAGTAATTAATTATTTAGTCATCTTTTCTATCTAAAACATCTTAAAGCACATCAGTCTGATGTGTGCTCAGTGCAGACTGGCATACTCTAACTGGTTTTCCATTCTGGACCCAAAGGTGTCTTTGTTTCAGATAAACCAAGTATGAAGTGCAAAAGAAGACAATGCAATACAAAGACATTTGCTGGACATCTAAAAGTGATAGACTTGACAACAACTCAATGTTTCTTTTTACCTCATCTCCACCACTTCCTGTCGACTGTCCTCATACTTCCTCTGCCACTCCAGAACTTCTTTCTCCTTTGACACGATCTATAAAATAGGGGCAAACACTTTTAAGTAAAGTTCTAGATGTTGAAATGAAATGACTTTTACCACTCAAAGAATAAGGAGAAATAGAAAGGAACCTCTTCTCGTGCGATGTCCAACGACTGGTCGAGATCTCTTGGCAGATGTGGACTCTCGCCTTCGATGTAGCTGCTGCTGGTGGTCTTAGCATAGAGCGAGCTCTTGGGTATGGAGCTCTCCACAGAAGACAACATGTCCCGGTGCTGCTTCCACGAAGCAAAAGACAGCAGGGAAAAGAACGGAAACATGGCGAGTTACAAACCGGAAACCAGATCAGACGCAGGGACTCGAACACGAGCCCAACAGGTTCTCTGAACCACGAACTCAAGGCAGCATGGAACCACAGAAATCTGTTCCACGCAGCAAAACTCTGCTGGCGAATGCTGCAAAGCTGGTGATGTTTCTCAGGACTCTGTCGGCCACTACATGATTGGATGAAACAGCCTTCATCGCTACAGTAATTACTGCGTAATTGGCTGATGCTGGCCCCGGCTGAGTGATCGTGAGCACCTGCTGCTTGCAGAAGCTTGAATGTGAGTTGGTCTGAGCAAGACAAGAAGGAAGGAGCACAGCAGCAGATAGTAAAATAGAGATGGACGATAAGGGAGTTGGACTGGGCAGCAGGGGCATTCCTGTTAGTGTTTGGTTGTAAAGATTAACTGCTCTGACTCCACAGTTTTTACAAAAAACTTGAAAAGTTTCCAAGATATGCATGTGTCCGTAAAGCTAAGGCAACATTTATATCTCGACTTCTTGAATACAAGACTTTTTCTGGTATCACTATTTCACCTCTAAAATTTGGCCTGGAATAAAAGGATTTAGTCATCATCGTAAGAGCTGGATTAAAGGAGGATTTAATGAAATGGTGGGGGCTCAAAGAAAACAACAAGAAGGAATTGAATGTTGTGTCTGGCTCACAAACTAATCTGATTACTCTCGTATAAAACGAACGCCTAAATTAAGGTAAATAGTAGAAACGTGAGGACATGTAATGGCATGGCTTCTAGGTATTTTGATTCAAAGCTCTATTTTGGTTTGGTTACTAAATTTTAATTTCATCATATTAACTGAAAATATTGTATTCACAAATAAACTTTACTAGAGGCAAGTGAATCATTTTAATGTGGTCTTAAAAATGGGCTCAAAGCTGAGAATGCAGGGTATAACGTTTCTGAATGGAGCATAAACATGGAAATAACCCAAACCTACATGAAAAACCGGCGAGACTATAGATATAAAAGTAAGCAAAATATGTACTTAGCACATTGGATCAGATCTTTTCCTTTCAGACTTAGTACTGATAGTCCATCGTTGGCATATCTCTAACTAACAACAACTCTCTTTGGTGCTGAAATTACTTGAGGGAGAACCACAAAATTGAATACTTTTCACTAGAGAGTAGAAAAAATGATCAATTGCTGATCTTTTAGAAATCTGGAGTTAATTCGGCATCAGTAGCTGGTCTGAAACTCTCTGATCAGTGCATCTCCATATAAAATGCTGTCTAGATGTAGCACATCTATGATCTACTGAGGCTCAAGTCTGCAGTGCAGTCTGGGTGTATTTGGACTAGATTTTAGTTACAGCTCTTTAGTTCAAAACCAAGAGGGCAAAGTCCTAATTCTGAACTATGGAGGAAAAACAGCTTAAATTTACTGTGCTAATTTATTTTCTAAATATTCAAATCAAGGGAAATATGTCTTAAGAAGATAATTTAACTAAAAATATGTATAACAGTGGTCACATCATTTAATCCAGTGTGTTGTTGTGTAACTGGGCCAGTGAAACAGAGAAAAATATGTTCTTGCCCAAATACTTGGACTGCACTCTAGCTGGGTAAGAATAGATCACAGGGTGTCTTGTTAGTCTTACTTTAAGTAAAGGTGAACCGTTGATATTCCACCGCCGTGTGCTGGGTTTCTTGAGTCGAGACTGAAACGTGTGAAGCAACAACATGAGACTTGGAGGGACAAGATTGGGATCCAGAAGTCCTACTCTGACTCTTTCAAGGATTTTTTCCCTTACTGACTTCCTAACTCAGCTGCAGCTTTAGTTCCAACTAAATATATTCCTAGCACATGTTTTTATGTTGAGAATAGCTTCAATAAGAGACATTTGTCACGTTACAATCGCAAATGTCAATATATTTCATTAGGATTTCATGTGATGAGCGCATAATTGTAAACTGGTAGGAAAAATTATACATGGCTTTCAAAGTTTTTGAAATGTGTATTCAGAGAAATACATTTTATTTACAGCTTCACTGAAGGGAATAACTATCAGATGGCTGAAAAAGATCATGCAACATACAAGATATTGAACCAAATAGTGTAGGACTTTGAAGCAAATTAGGCTCTGAGGATACTAGATCCCTTTGCTTCATTATTGATGCTGAGGCTTAAGCAGCGGTTAAATCTGCAGAATGTGCCAATTTCTTTTATCCGATTAACTGATTCATCAACAAAATAATCGATACAATAACTGATTACTGAAATAATTATTGCTTTGATTTCAATAAGCAAAAACTTTGAAAACCATAAAGAATTTTTCAATCTACTTGTTAGTTACACTCTTGTGTTGGTCACATAAAATCCCAATAGAATAAATTAAACTTTGCAGTTGTAAAACAACAAAATGTAATAAACTTCAAAGGTTTTGAAGATTTTTGCATTACTGTGCTGTTATATTCTGTGTTGCGTTTGTGTTGTTAGTTTGGGGGAAAATTAAAAAAAACTCAAATGTGACTGGAGATTTGAAACAGAGGATGATCAAATAAACCAGGAAGAGTTGCAGCCGTGTCACTGTGCAGCTGCAGTTTTTAGGTCATCGTATTACATCCCCAGTCACATTCATGCTGATGTAAGCCTCTCATGAACAGGCAACAGGCAGAAAATAACGCAAGGGGCTAGGAAGGCACTGGACTGTGCATTAACCTGGAGGAGTTTGTTGCCAGTCTGAATGGGAGCCGGACGCGTTAGCGGTATCGTGTGGAGAGGGGGGCACCGGGGTTGTGGATACTGCAGCACAGCCGCCATGCCGAAGGGGCCGATTGGCAAGCCGAGACACACCCATGCAAACACCACAGTCTACAATGACCCACTTCAGCTACACCTGCTTTTCCCTAATCAGTCATTCAAGATACCTATTTTCTGCAGCAAACACGCTCACCCACACACACTGAATACAGCAGGTGCAGGCTGACTCAGCGCAGTACCTGGGGGGTTACAGTGGAGAGGGAGGGGCACTGAGAGATGCTTTGAGCTACTTGCAGAGCCTCTAGCCTCAGGGCTGCAAGCACCAGCTCCTCCTTGGCCGCACACAGGGGAGGGCCAAATATCAGAGGGGGAGGGATTGGCGGGGTAAGGAAGGAGGGTTGAAGAGAGCAAAGGGAAACATACAAAGACTTGAATTGAGAGCACACATTTGCTGCCGTCTGCATTTTACCAATCATTAATCTACTTCACCCAGCAAGCCAAAAACTGCAAGTACAGGGAGGAGGAAACATAAAAAGATGAAAGGGATGAAGTACGTTGACACAATGGGAACGATGTGGAAACAAAAACACACACAGTCACATTTCCTCTCCAGAGCCAGGACCTTCGAGGTTCGTCGAGGTGGGGCAACACACCTGTAGTTTTTGGGCGAATGCGGTTGGGTTGGTCTCAGCCAGGTCAGGCTCCAGGTACTGCAGGGGGTCCTCACACTCTGACAGCCTGTCTAACAACAGGGGCATGGCCTGGGCTGGAGCAGGAGCCACCACGGGGCCCTGGCCAGAGGGCTACAGGGGCACCAGGAGGAGTGGGCAGAGGGTTGGGGGGTAAGGTAGGGGGAGGGGGACGGGACAGCAAAGCAAGCGCTGAGTGTTTGAGTGGCAGCTTATTTCCTGAACCAAAGCTGGGAAAAAGTGTGTGAAGGGGCTGATTTTTGGAGAATCACTATGACTCGAGTCCTGGGATAAAGTCTCTGGATTAAGGTATCTAATCAATTTTGATTAGACGACAACATGGAGTAAGGTGCAACTAAATAAAAACATGACATACAGGTGCATCTCAATAAAATGGAATATAAATTAGAAGATTCTATTTTACTATTGCAGCTTACACCTAATGAAAACTACAAAATAAAAACAGTAAAGTAAGCAACAAAAGCAAATTTCTAAAGAGCCAGGCTGTCAATGGAGTGCTGAATCTAAGTATTTTAATAGAAAGTTTAGTCAAAGGGCAAAATGACAGAAACAGGCACAAGCCACAACGATAACCATTAGCCCTGTGAGATCCAATCAAAAACAGAAATGCTAATCTACTAAAAAGTATGTCCATGTTCATACAGCACATACTCGACACCCAAAAGAGTCCAATCCAGATTACATAAAATCTCCTTTAATCTGAACAGAGGAGAATTGAGCAGCAGTCCAAGTAAGTCACATATGGATACCTTACGTTCAGAAGTACAGTACATCCAGGACTTTTTACTTCCACTTAACTTTTTTAATAAAAATATTTGACAGCACTCTGAACATAAAGCTTTTAAAAAATTGTGGTTTCTCTCTTTGTGGAGGGTTTCAAAGTAAACTTTTCCATCAAAGTTACTGAAATAAATTCCTCTTTTATTACAGAATCTACTGAGATGCATCTGTAATTCCCATACATGATGATGAGTACACAGATAAATGAAAGTCAGTTTATTCTGACTTTCATTCTGGCAATGTGATCAATGCCAGCTGTTTACCAAGAACCCCGGTCTCACCTGCTCGTCCCTCTCTATGCTCTGTGTCCGGCTGAGGACCTCACTCTCTCTCTTCCTGCCCTTATCTCCAGCAGAACCATCGGGTCCGGGCCGCGGACTCAACACCGGCGTCTTCATGCCTGCAGATATCTGGGCTTCCATTTCCTCAAAACTCCTGTGCAGAAGAACAACAATCTGAGGTCTGAGTAAAAGTGTCAGGGAGCGTACGAGACGTCTATGTAAAATAAACAGCAGCAGAAGAGATAATTAATATTTTATGTTACCAAATAAAATGCATTAAGTACCCAGCCCAGTCTGTTGATCTATGCACTAAAAATATTAGTGAAAAAAACTGTGGAAAAAAAATTAACACTATTATGGCGTTACTGATTTAAAGTTGGTTGGTTGAACTTTCTTTTTAATAAATGTAGAGGTAGTGTTGGTAAATGATGACTGAGTTTGGTATTTCCTGGTAAAGACGTTTAAAATACCTTAAAATGAAAGTATCTTTTATCAAAGCAGCATTCTTTCAAACAAAACAAAAAAAAAATCAGATCACTCTAAGCTTTGGGGGAGAAAAAACTTATAACACCTACAAAATAAAGAAAACCGCAGTATTAAACCATGCTGAGTTATACTTTACTTTTCGAAAGAATGTTTTTCCCACTGAAATAACTTAAATTTACAGCAAAGACGTCTGTGTTTTTGTGACATGATACCTACTGCAATAAGATACATTTATTTCAATGCTTTTTTAGACATATTTTCACCAACTGTGCCAAAAAGTGATGAGGACATTCAATAGTCAATCAATAAAAATATTACAGTTTTCAAATGCATACAAAGATTATGATAGTATGAAAATTTAAATCACAGACATGGATTGCAGAACACATGGAATATAGAATAGAACAGAATTCAACTTTATTGTCATTGCACTGTCACATGTACAAGCAACGCTAAATTATGCAATGCTAAAGTAACATATCTAGCAATGCTGTAGTATGTGAATATGTAACGTAACGTATATTTTACCCAGTGCAGGGGGAGCTGGGCTCAGATCCATGTCCACAAGTAGCTTTGGTTAAGTTGTCAGACACTGAGTCCAAGTTCAAGTACAGAGATGGCTTTTTGATAGACAGTGGCTGCAAAAGACAATTAACAAAGAATGCTGAAAACTTAAATAATTCATCATCATTAGAGATTCACAGAGACATTAACTGGTGAGTGAAATCTAACAGTTTTCAGTTGGATCCGGACCGGTTTATCAAATTAATTTAAAAATATATTTTTTTTTCTAATGAACATATCATACCTAAGAGTTACCACACTATGGTAGCAACAACAATCTGTTGTGAGAATGTTGTGGCTTAATGAAGAATCAAAGTTAGCTGTCTTCAATATCAGTCAGGTGTGAAAAAAAATTACCTCAGTACAGACTGGAGTCCAGCAACGATGCTGGTTTTTGTTTGTTTTTTTTGAGTAGGGATGCACACTATCAGGAAAATATTGCAAAAATGTGGTGACACTACTGATTATCTGCACATTTCTACTTTTTATTCCTACAACATTTTCCTGACTGATATAAAGAGTATGAATGCATGACACTTAAAATTTAGCAAGTTACTAAATATAGTGTCCAAGCAGTCCATTACCACTGGGATATTGCACAGACTGACAATGCGTTGACAAATGTGATTCTGTGTACAGTGCAGCACTATTTTTTGCACTTCTATCTGCTTTTTGTAGAATGGAAAAGAAGTTTGGAAAAGTTGAGAACCTCACAAGAGACAAGAATTAAGGTCTGCTGGAAATACACATGAGGCCGCTAACTATGCTAACCACTATTATGAGATGTTGAAGACCAATAGAAAAACTCTGTCAATATGTCAAACGAATACTTACTGGGGAGGAAGAGCCGATCTTCTCCATGTACTCAATTTCATAGTCCTGGACTGAAGCAGACAATGAAACAAAACCAAGAGTTAGAACCAGAATATGAGGTGGAAAACCAGAGTGACTCGTGTTTAGGTCTGTCTGATGGTGATCAGAGGCTGAACCAGCACTGTCTGCTCTCTGTTTCATCTACGACCCAGATGGGTTGAGCCAGACAGCCTCTGGGAGGAGGTGGGTCTTTTGGTGGTCAGAGGGCAGTAGAGAACTGGGCCAGCCCTTTTATTTATTTATTTATTTATTTTTTTACTACTAGAAGAAAAGTCAATACACTACTGCTCTATGAATGGATAACAAAGTAACTGGCTCCTTTACATGGGCATCTATCCAAACAAAGCTTTGAATTTCACTGAATAGCTGTACGAGTGTGGTACACTTTGATGTTGCATGAACACAGGTGCCTGAGGAAGACAAAAAAAAAAAAATCAGACAGTAATGCCAAACCTGGATTCTCCTGAGGGAGACTGTTCTCATTCACGAAAGTCGTAACGTCGCAAGGCTGAGGGAAGTCTTGGTGGTCAGTGTTTAAATCTTGGTCCACCTCGTGGTGGACCGCCCACTTATGACCGGTGGAGGAGGCCAGCTTCTCCTCATCTGTGGCGTGATCATCCTGTTGATGAAGGGACGAAGATTCATCTGCAGATGTGGGATCCTGCAAGAAAATGGCAAAGAGAGAAACTCTACAATCAGCTGCAACTTTAAAAGTGAGAAAGAACCCCAAAGAGAGTAAATTAAACACACCTGCAATGCGTCAGACAACGGGGATTTCTTTGGTGACCTCTTCACTCTGAAAGTATTACTGAGGGAAAAAAAGACAACAAAACATAAATCATTAAAATCCAGGGTAATCCAGAGCCTTTGAAAAACACAATGTTAGATTTGGCATCTATGGTCTTAAAACTTAATATTGTTCACTGGTGAAATTCCAATTACTCTGGATATAAAGCGTCTTTCTTCACATGAAAGGATGACAACATTACTTTCTGAGAACCAACTGAATTCACTGTGTCAGAATTACAGCTCAGACAAGATGAATAATTAATATGAATTCTAATTTTAAATATTACAAAAACCTCTGCAGAGAAACAAAACATTTTATATACCCGAGTAGATGGTTGCACAAAAGTTAATGTGTATTAGCTGTTAAAGGTAAGTTTATATAAATTAAGCCTCCCATAGCAATAACTAAAAATGGACACAAGGGGGAGCTCAAGCACCGTTAATGCTCCTAGAAAAGATCCAGATCCAGTTCTTTCACAATAAAATGATGCTAGATTTTCCCCCATCTGTTTGGTTGAAGGACTAAAATATTTATCATTTGAGAGAATTGTAACTCTTAAGGTTTTGTTTGTGAAATAGTGATTAAAAGGAAGAGGGCTTTGTATGAAAAGAAAAAAAATGTCTTCTTGGTTATGCAGCAAAGTTTGAGGAGGGATTTTTTTCTTGAACATAAAAAACCATGTTTCACATTAAGTGCTGTCTTTCAGATAAAAGGATGCCTGATCAGCATTTTTACAGGAAAAAGCAATCAAGAGTCTTTCTGCCTTGCTTAAACTCTTGTTATGCTCTAGTTAGACTCATTTCTGGGGATATCTTCATCTCTGGTCTCCCTTCACTGCATTCACTGTCCTGGAAGTGAATTAAATATCACCTCCAGGACACTTCAGAGAACGTAAGATCACTCAAGGTTTCAGAGATTGTGATATTATTTGTTTTGCCAATTTACTCTATCTAAATATATAAGGACTTAATTGACTGCCAAAATAGTATTATTGGAACCCAATGCGAATATAAGCTTGTTGTTACCTTCTAGAATGAAAACGTAACACCTTTTTAAAATTTTTCAGAGTGAGATTATTCTACCAGAGTAAATTATTAAAGTATTAAACTTTTTTTTCACATATCTTCACCAGGAGTGCTAAAAATATTTGTTCCTGCCTTTATAAATAAAGCTTATTTCTGACACAGAGTTATAGAGAGAATTAAAAAGGTAACTAAAAACATGTGTCCTCATATTTGACTTTAAAGTTCAAATGCATTAGTTAGATAGTAGGTCCAAAGAATGATGATGTATCTGTTAATAGGATGGGGAACAACATGCTGCTTTTCAAGATGGGGTTTAGGGTCAGAAAGGGAGGATGGCTGTGTTGTCCCTCTACTTACAACAGACAACAAAGAGAGGACACACCCCTGGACTTCCTGTGATACATGAGAATACACAAACACAGGTGACAGAGAGACAGACAGAGGACACTGGCATAACAGACACAAACTAGGAGTGTGGACTCTTCCATCAACCTTTCAGAGGACCATGTGAACTTACGATTTTAAGGGAGTTTTCTTCTTCTTAGCCGGTTTGTTTTGGTTCTGGTCCTCCAGTTCCCCAATGTTGTCATTGTCGTTTTCGTTATCATAGTCATTGGATGAAGTTTCGAAAGAGGCAGGCACCCTGGGAGGTGAGGCGGCCATTTTGTTGGAGGATTTAAAAGGGTTGGTAGACTCATCAATGTTGTTTGGGTCAAAGCTGTATGATGGCCTGGATAAGGTGGGGGAGTTGGACATACTTTTCTTTGAAGAAAATGGATTGAAGTTTGGGTCATCCCACTTGTCGGGTTCAATGTTGTACGACACTTTAGGAATGGGGATTTCATCAGATCCGTTGTAGGCTGCAGGAGGGTTGTTGTCCAGCTGCTCCATCTGTTGTGGAGCCACTTTTTTCAGCCCCAGCTTTGGTTTTCTGGACAGCATCTTGCCAGGAGGCTTCTTGCCCAATTTCTTAGGTGGAGGAGAAGCCTGCTGTGGCACCTCGCAGCTTTCCTCAGAGTAGTCAAACTCCAGCCTTACTGGCTGACGCTTAGGTAGAATGGGTTGCTCCTCGGGATTGGTGGAAAGCTCTTCCAGAGGGGCGGTGGCAGTATGTTGATGTGGTTCTGCGGCAGGGACAGGGGGGCTCAGAGGAGGACTAGATGCAGGGCCATACACAGGACCCTTACGACCCACAACAGGAGAATTGGCGATTTTGCTACCTCCAGTGCTGAAGGGGTTAATGTTCTCAAAGTTTTCTGGATCCCATTTGTATGAGACACTGGGTGGGATTGGAGAGTTGTCTTTGTCTGCTATGCTCTCTGCAAGAGGGGCTTCCTCCTGGCACAAAGGTAAAGCAGGGACCCCTTTGCTCTCCTCTTGGCAGATTTGATTGGTTTCCTCTAGGAGAGGAGGCGGAGTTTCAACACGGCTCTTCCTGGTTTTTCTGAGCGTGCCTCCAGGACTGGGAGTTGCAGAGCCAACCTCCGAATCCTCCTGAGTCAGGAGAGGGCTAGCCGTCCGAGGCTTCGCCCGCTTTGTGGTTTCAGGGGTGCTGCTAGAGGAGGCTGGCTTTGAGCTGTCAGGGTTGGAGTTTTGTCTGAGGAAGGGCTTCTTCTTCACCGATGCCGGGCTGACTTTCTTAGGTCTCCGGAGCTTCCCCGGGGTGTTCTCGGTGCCAACGCTGAAGGACTCGGAGTGCTGACGGAAAGCTCCAGAGGCTGATCCTTCCAGCAAACTGGAGCTATCGAGCTCCGCCCCCTGGAGGCTGAGAGAGCGAGTCAGAGTGTGACCGGTCGGCTCAACAGCAGAAAAGTCGAAGTTATACGTCCCGCTTGCAGCAATGGGTTTGTTCTCATCAAAAGCAATGGATGGGGACCGACAAGGTGCATCGGTTGCAGTGATGTCTATACTGAGATCACCTTCAGAGCCGTTAACACCTGCAAAACATTAAAATAAGATTAATCTTCATCAAAAATATCACCCTGCTATACAGGAAAATGACTTCAAGTAACATCCACACTGAGAAACAGGGATCATTTTATGAAATCTTCTTAGTTATGTGGAAAAGATGGTTGTTTGAGTAAGAAAGCATGGTTGGTCAACCTACCTTAAAAAAGTATTTACATTTTGCCACATTTCAACTACAGACTTGAGACTCATTATTAAATAGTGTTCATTTCAGTTTAACCTCAGTATAAACGCAGCTGTTCTATGAAGGTTTCAGAAGTTTGTTAGAGAACAAACAGCATCAGTGATCTTTATTAAAAAAAATTTTATTTTTTTTTTAGTTTAATTGTCTGTAAACAGACCAGAAGGTTTCATGGGATTTTTAACCCATACTGTTTGGAAGTGCAGTTCAGCTTCCCACCACTAGAAGATGCAACGATCTTTTCAATAACAACAGTTGAAGCAGGTGCGCTTCTATCGCTGCATCTCCTACTGTACCTTTGTCATCAGATTCCAGCAGCTCTCTTTGGGGTTCAGCAGGAGAAACAGCTTTCACTGGAGTTGTAGATTCAGGAGTTTCAAACGCACCATCAGAGTCTGAGCTCCTAAAACAAAACATAAGGTACACCTGACATCAACAAGGCTGCAAAATATTTAGAGACCATATCAAAAAGATTAAGTTAGAGTTTCACAAAATGCCCGTTTATTTTCCAGGTAATCATTGAATGAATGAATAAATAAATGAATAAATAATTTATTTAAAAACAAAAACAGAGAGAACCTAAATGTTACTCAAAAGATTGAGCAGATGTGCTGGCATCAGGTCATTAGCTGCCTTTATGTGAGCACTAATATTTTAAAATTGATTGTGAACTGTACAAGAACACAGTGTGCAAGTATATTCTAATAAATTATCATATCAATGAAAAATAATTAATTTCAGTAATGCAATTATTTAAAAAAAAGAAACTTAAGGCCCACTGATTTGTAAATTTATGTATTAAATTTGTGTAAATTTGTGTATTAGGGTTTACAGCTAATTAAAAACTAGAATGTAGTTTTTCAACACAGATTATTACATAAAGCTAATAAAACATAAATAGACATTTATGCTATGAAATCACAGAGATGACTGCTGGAAATTAATTCAAGATCTATATCAGCCAATCAGTCCTTCCTTAGAATGGTGGACATCCTAAAGAAATGGCATGACTTAAAAGACATGTACAATTGACTGAATGGTAACTACTGAGCAAATAAAGTGAAAATAAAAATGAACAAAGTACTGGACCTTGGGGGACTCCTCAGTGTAAAAAGCTTTAATAAAATGCAACTTTTATGTAAAACCTGTCCTTCAATTAAAAGGAAAACTCCTTCAGACATGTTCAACTTAATGGAGTTATGTTAACGCTACGTTACGCAGCACCAAATGCTGGACTGAGGTCGTGAAGACAAGCATAAAACAATTTCCAATGCTGGAAAACAAAAAGGTTGTCATAACTTTAATCAGTCAAATGCTACAATGGACAATGTTATGCAGATGCTTAATCAGAATTTTCAAAAGATAAATATTAGAGGTTTTTTTATATTTAAACAGAAAAAAGAGCACCTGAGAAATAGTCCAATAAATGTGGTTTATGAATTACATCAATTATAGTAAGGGTTTCTGTTTTCATATAATGCTGGACTTTATTGGCAGAAATGAAAATGAAAATGGAAGTGGAGCTCATAAATTAACAACACCACTACGCATCAGTTCAGAGCATCATTTCATGGCATGCAGCCCGAGCCCATCTCACCTCTGTCTGGCTGCCTCCCCGGCAGCCTTTAATAAATTATCATGACGAGAACCCCACGAGAGACGCTGCAGGAGCCCCAGAGTCGGATCAGAACCCGGGCTGTTCCCGTCTCCTGCCCCTCCCAGAAGCGTATCCCAGCCCCATCGGGCCCACTGCAGAGGAGACAGAGCCTGCCACGTACTCACTGCCATGGCTACCAACAGTCTGCACTGCGATGCTACCGGCAACCAGGTGCAGCAACACTTCTTCCTCCAAAGATGATGCTCCAAGATCTTCGTTCCCCTTTTGCTGCCTGATGTTCAGATTTACCTGCTTTAGGTCAGCTTACTCTGCTTCTCTCTTTGTCATCAGCCACCATCAGTCTGTCCCCTCACCACACAAGTAGTGGATGCAGAATGAAAAAGATCTTCTCTCTCTCTGCCTCTCTCTCTCCCTCGCCCACTCTCTCTCTGCGCCCCTCTATTTTTGATCAATGGAAAACACAGTCTAGTGTTTATAAAATTTTCATTCAGATATTTAAGTATTAGACACCAAGAATCATGGGTTAAATTCTGAAACTGTTCCGATGATGATTTCATCAAATTAATGACAGCTCATTGATCAAAAAGAACAAAGGAGCCAATAAAGACAACAAAACACCATCAACATAACAACACAAAGCACCATAACTAGGTGCTTCTCTGACACCTCATCATGGAAGCATGTCATCGTTACAGAGCAGGGGGAAAAAAGATGTAGAAGAACCTCAGAGCAATAATCATAAGTTAGCTTTTGTTTCAGACCCTGCTGAGCAGTACATGAAGGCTGAAGAGAAGGACAATACATCAAAAACTAATTAAGGAAATGTAAGCCAGCTCACTCTGTGAATGTACATCTTTCAGCATTTTGGACTGTTTTTCCAGTTATGACATGCATCAGACATATATCAAAAAACTGCAACAGGAAGAAATAATCATTCATGTCCAATTGCCCAAAACAAAATGGTCGTAATGCAGTCTGCTCTGTTTTAGTACCTTTTCACATATAGCTAATACATTACACAAATTACTATTATAGTTATTGCTATAATTGTCATTATTGTAATAATGATTTTTTTTCCCTTATTACTATTATTTTAGCAGTTTTTTTACATAATTTAACTTAGCAGTTACTAAATATTATAACTAAATCTGTTAAGCTATGCATAAGCTTTTGTCACTCCTTGCATTGTAGTTTTAGCAGTAAATACTTCAAAGGTTATGGTGAGTTATTAGTGAAGAAATCAGAGCTAAGTTTAGCAGATAACATTGATATGACGGCAAACAGTGTGTTTCTATGGTAACCAGAGAAGTGGATGCTATTCTAACCATATTCCTCAAAAAGGAAAAGAAACATTGGATGCACAAAATTCCACACTGTTAAGTCAGGTAAATTTTAGGGAAGGTAATTAAATTGGCAACCATAAATTTCTGCCTTCTGTGCAAACAGATTTTACACAGAAGACATATGGCTCAATAGTCTGGGTGAGGGGGTGAATATAAACAAAGAGAGCAGCTTTTCATAGCCCTCTCTGATAGGCTGAGGAGCCTGCCTGGAGACAGGACTCTTTGCGGAGCCAGGCAGAAACACACAGACTGTCAAACAGCCAGACATGTCTGCTGCCGGCAACACCGTCTGATGCCGTCTGCCTAAACAGCTTCTAGTGCCTAAGGAAAGCCTGTGGGTAAAACAGGTAGCAATAAAACCAAATAAAACACTGAATTAGTCTTTAAATGTGATTAAAAGATGAAAGAAGATGGAAGCAGACTGACTGATAAATAGAGGGGGGCTTGGAGGGGCGGTATATTACGGGGTATTTAAGGAACAATACTAATAGGGGATCACGGCGTTAGAGGGAGGTAAAATACGGTAGTTTCTCTGAAAAAACGGGATATTTGACAGGTATGAGCTTCCCTTCAACTTCATCTTTTACTTTGTAGTTCAATATTTCTGTCTTAGCTTGCTAATTTAACGCTGGAGTTTTCAATGGTTGGGATGTATTGTTAGAACTTTATTAAAAACAGAAGTGTGATGAAAGATCAGGGACAAAATTGTATAGTTGACATGCTGAAAACCAACCAGCAGAGGGAGCCCCGGTGTTTTATGACAAGAAATGAATGAATATTCAGAAACTGTACTGCACACTAGCAAGAAGTCTGAACAGTGTCTCTATGTAGGTTTAGAACATGCTTCGCTATCCATAAATTTTCATGTTTTTTAAAGTGGTTTATGTTGTCAGCTGGCACAAAACAGTGCGAAATTGAATAAACATTTAATAAAAGACCTATAAATATTTTAAATAAAAATCTGAAACATGTGGCTTGCATTTGTATTCATCCCCTCTGAGTCTATCTTGCTTGACTGTACTGGAGCTCCAAGTGCTTTGGGGTTTGCAGCTAGCAGCTTTGCAAAATCCCTGCAGACTGAAATGGTTGAAATAAAAATGCAAAATACCTTTAGCTCAGTCAGGATGTCTGGGCTGTTCTAAAACACAGATGTGCTTTAATTGTAACTATTTTTATTGCAGCTCTAAGTTTATAGCAGAATCACATTTGGAGTCTCACATATTTTTTAGCCTCTGATTGGTTTTGTTTCGGGCTGAATTTAGTACCATCCATCTTCCTATAAACTGTTTTTTTCTAAACACTTGGATTTGCACTGGGTTTTTTTACTTGTTGGTTTTTTTATTTATTTATTTAGTTTGTGTCAAAGATTGATATTTGATTAAAAATATGATCCACAAAGATAATTTAATTCCAAAGCTGCGAGTTTGAATTTTTTATAGCATCCTCCAAATAATTTTAAAAAAATTATATTTTTAAAGATTAAATTCAAATTAGCATAAATTGATATCTACAGGAAGAAGCCTTACAGAAACTGCAAGACCATCAAATATTTTTTCGTCTTTCTAAAGGAAAAATAAAGGATTCATCTTCCTGTTTTCTTCATTTCACTTCACCGTTGAGCACCAGAGTGTCTGAGATGTGGAGCACTGATCCACTCCTGAGTTATCCTCCAACCCCCCCACACAGCGTGTTCTATTTCCACACCGTCACCGACGTCAGCTCCCAGCGAGGCAGTAGCGTCCTCCTTCTTCCAGAACAAAAACATCACCCCACCAGTCTCCCTGTGCCACCTGACTCACTGTATTCTGCTTCCCAGGGACTCCTCTGTAAGCACTGTTATGGTTTTTCTGTAGCTACTATGCAGTATTGGCAACTGAAGAACGTGCATGTGCATCCACACGTGTTTAGATGATCTTATTTACGTCACAAAATCAAGTCAGACTAGCCTTTAAATACTTGTTTTTTTAATAGCTAAGACTGTTTATTACTGGAGGAAACACAATACAAAAAACAAAAGTAATGTTTTCTCCAATGTCTTAATCTAGAAAATTGCATCACCTGGCAGCTATAGTGAACATCTATGCAGCATAAAAAAACACTCTTAACCCATGAATGAATTAAAAAAACATCCAAGTGACACAATTTTGAGTTTTTGACCCTTCCAATCAGACCAATATACACAAATGCCAATAATTCCAAACTTACATGTGCTCTTGAGATAGAGAGCGCATCTGTCCTTGCTCCATGGACTCGTTGGCTCCCATCCTTGACTATCTCTGCCCACCCTGGTCCCCACCCCTGCCTGCTCCTGCTGCCCAGCCACCAACCACATCCACCTGCTACCTCTAAAGCTCCCTCTCCTTGTAGGCTTGTAGAGCAGGCAGCCTGTGTCAGAGGAGGCGAGCGCACCGTGCTGCAGTGCAGAGGATGAGAGCGGGCTCCTTGCATTAGGGAGCGAAACAGTGGCGGACGATTTAAGAGGCTCTTCGCTTCATGTACAACATCCTCGGTCCTCTGCTCCTCAACTTATGGGAAGCATTCCTCCCTCTCATCTGGTGCAAATGCAAACAAAATGATGAAGCACCCAGAGGAGGAAAAAAAAACTCGATAAAGCCTAAAAATAGATAAAAAGCATAAAATATATTCCAGCTTTTTTGTCGTTCTGGATGTGACTCAAGAGCGTCTTCTCTGCTCAGCTCCAGAAATCGCTGAGCTGTGTTGCTGCTCTCACAGCCTCCTCCCCCTTTTTTCCTTCATTCCCCCCAAACACCAGACTCCTGCGCCTTTAAAAAGACAAGCAGCTCTTCACCCCCCCTCATCTGCTAATGCGACTATGCAGGGGAGCCAAACAATGGATGGACCCTGAAACTGACGTGATAAAGTGTCTCTTTCTCCTTCGCTCTGAGTTTCTCTTTTCCACCATCCCAGACGTCTGAGTTAACATACCCCACTAAATGGCTATCATGGTGCCAGATATTCACTCTATAAGCCTACGACCTGTATAGAAAAAAAAACTACTTGTCGTTCCCTCTTTTTCACACAATGGAAGGATCCAACACAGTCTAGCCAACCAGGGAGATGCCTGAAGTAAACAATAGAGTGCATGAAACCAGAGTCTCAGAGTCTTTTCTTTCTATTTGTCTGTAATGTTAGCAGCAGTTCTTCACAAGAAAAAAAACTTTAAAATACAACTGCATAATGTACTATGCAGACGTATGCAAAATCTGAAGTTACAGATGTAAGTTTCCTACTTTTAGTTTGATTCACCACTTATTAAAAAAATTGAAACCTGGTAAAAATGTGCAAAAAACCTCGCAATAAATTAATCTTTTATTGTGGTCAGCTAATGTCACTTTTAAAATTTAAGAAAAATCTAACTTTCCGTTTGAATACATTTGTACAGCGAGTAATTTAAATCTACAATAGTAAAATATTGTCAATGAAATAACTAGTTAAATCTTTTGTACCTCATTCTGCAAATAGTTTTCTCCTATTTTACAATCACGCATATAAAGAAGTTTTGTTTAAACCTAGCAATTTGTCTCATATCATTATGCTGCTGAAAGACTCAATCCAACAGATTTAACTGAAAATCTGTTGGATTTTGGTAGTTTTCTTCAACGCTGGAGTTTTTTTTTTTTGTTTTGTTTTGTTTGTTTGTTTTTGGATTAAACTGGGTCTTCATTCAGCTTGTGGCTATTGGTTAAAATAAACTTTAGTTCCTGTCCTCCCTAAAGGGACTTTCAAAGAGTAACACAGTAACATTTTTTCACATTTTTTAGGGTGAGATAATGCTGCTGTCAATAAAGTTAATTCAAATGCATTGTACACATCATAATCAGGGATTTTAACAAATATTTTCATCTCAGAATTTGTCTGTCTCTTTGTTGAAGCCCTGATATTCTCTCACTAACCAAAGCGATCAAGAAGTGGCTTCTTAAGTCATCTCTATGACAGATGCAGAGAATGTGTCCTGTGGGCTTTGGATAGGGGGCAGGATCAGTTTCATCAAATTCCCAACTGATTTTAGCTACAATGAGGAAAAAGAGGCTAAGCAACTTGAGAAGAATAAATCTATTGTGCCCCCATGGGAAAGTAAGGAAATACTGGCTCTCTGGGATAACTTGAGCTGGCAGATGCTCCAACTTTCTGTACAGAAGTCTCAGGTGTAAAACCTGTGTCTGTCAGGGCAAAAGTAATTGTTCAATTTCCTCAGCACAACCTGGAACATCAAATTCATTCATTACTTGATGAATAAACTTGTAAAGCGTACTGAGAAGGTTTTATTCTTAAACTGGCTTGATGGTTGATGATTTCCAATTCAAAGAAACCCATTCAAGCATAGCCAAGTTCAAAAGTCAAAGCATAGACCCAGCTAAAAGAAAAATCATTGATTATCTTTTCCCTTTAGACCGCCCACCCCCACAGAAGCTCAAAGATGTATCTAGGACACAGAAGTCTGTCCAATATCTGTTCCAGTAGGTTCAGTATTGAGTGAAAAGGCTGTTCTTTTACGGTCAAGCTTTGCCCCTCAATTTCAGATGCAGAGCAGAAAGAAATAAAGAATTCAGCCAACTCATGCACAGGAAAAAACGGCTGTGACAGAGTTTCCTGAAAGATTTATAACTGGGCTATGAAAGATTCAACTCAATATCCATTTTTATATCCCGTTTCAGCCTCCAGTGCAATACATAAAACTCCATAAAGAACATTTTATCCTTTAGGGCAACTGGAAGTAAATGGTTGGTTGCCGTGGTAACCTTCATCCTCCACTTATGGAATGTTCCTTCAGCATCTACCTCACATCTCTCATTCCTTACACTGTTTTCAAAGATCCGGGTGATTTCTTGTTTATGGGCTTTTTTAGATCATTTTCATTTCTGAATTCTAAATAAATTTCAAGCTTAGTTTCAAAGTTGATTTGCAAGCCACTTTAGGCTGCCAACAAACCAGACACTTTGGTATGAGCACTGCACCCTACGACTTTAGCATCTTTTGGCTTTATGAACCAGCCAGACTGTATGCAACACTGTTCTGATGTTGTCATCTTAACAGAAAAATTTCTCTCCACCTGAGACTGCGTAAACATTCTGGTCTCAGGCCTTTTTGAAATGCCTTGACCACCAAAGCTCTTGGGGGAAAGGTTAGCCAGCTCATATTAATCTGCACAGATGTTTTGATGGAGTGACAATGACTCAGGCGGTAGAAGTTCATCACCTTGTTACCGGTTCAAACTCGCAGCCTTGCTTCTATCAGCCTTTTCTCCGTCAGCATGTGAATAACTGAAAATTCTAATGTTCATGTTGACTTCAGGGTCAGAGGACTCCGAAGTGCTTTGGAGTCCTCTGACTTGATAAAGCAGAATACAAATACACTCCGTTTACCATTGGATGCCCAATGAAACTGGCAAAATTAGTCAACTGTTAAAGCTGAACTGAAGTGATGTCACTTTATGCATAAAGCAACTGATCAGACTATTTTTACTGTGTGTGCCAATAAGAAATATAAACGTGGCTTGTGAAGAGAACCAGGGCAGAACTGAGTGAAACGTAAATGAATGTCAGTTAACAGTCTGGGCGAAAAAACGTTAAAAAATCTCTCATCTTGCATATTGTTTACCAATGTCAGGTGATTTAATCTATTCTTGTGCCTCTTGTGATGTCATTGACAGCTTTTTCTTAAGTAATTTACAGCTAAAAACTTTTTTATTTGGTGAAATGCTGTAGTGGAAATTCATACAGCATTTGGAAATAAGAAATCCACTTTAGTACTGTGGGGTTTTTTTATTTTATTTTCAGCATCATTTTAAAAACACATCACTAAATTGTTTTTTTAAATATTAGCCATAGGAAAGAAACATCCCGCTGTTTTGCTGTAGCGGAAGATAATGAAAAATAACAGTCACAAGCAAAATAAATAGAAGGTTTTCTGTGTCAAGTATTTCAATTTGAAAAACATATCTTAAATGACCTTCAGTTTGACCTTTCTCCTCAAAATATAGAAGGCACTAGAACATGTAATCGTCACAACTGCTGAAAATTAAGGGGTGGGAATAGTTTGAGAAGAAACCAGACAAAATAAAAGTCGCAGAAAGATATGATAATCTCTTATCAATTAAGAACATTAGAGTAAAGAAATAATTTTTCAACCTAAAAGAAAAACTTCAGGCTTGGTCAAAAATAAAAATCTGCGGAGTCAAATATTAAATCTTTTCAAAGCTTCAGAGCACTCAAACAGGTCACTCAGAGACTATAAATAATATAACATTATGTCTCACTGGGGTTTTTTATCCTTCTGCTCCTCACTAAGCATGGCTTGTTTTCATAAAGCTAAATATTCAGACAGATGTTTCAAATAAATATGTACCTGGCTCGGACTCCTTGAGTCTCTCTTTTGGTAAAATGAAGGTCAAAAAAACTTTGGCATATTAGAAGCTTCTTTTCTAAATCATAGAGATCTGTGTATCATAAAATGCATCAGCACTGATTTGTCCCCGTGTTCAGTCATGCATACATGTGAGTACTTCTGCATTCCTCTACACAGTTTTTGGGGGAAAAAACACCCTCTGGTGGTTGCAAAAATCATTGCACCAAAGAAGTGGCTGAGTCATTCCTTCCAAATAAACTTTATGCAATAAAATACAAAGCCAAGAGGGGCTGCAGAAGAAGGGTGTGGGTTAAACAATGAGAACTATTCACACTTTATATATTGTGGCTACAATTTAGCAAGAGTTTCGTAAGAAATACATGACTGTGTTCCAGATATTAAAAAAAACGCAAAGGAGCTTTGACGATCTATGGTTGCACATATAAAAGCATTTTCAGCATCATTTTAAAAAAAAAAAAACACGCCACTAAGTAGTTATAAAAAAATACATATAAGTATCAGTTGCTATGTTAAATTTTAAAAATCCAGTTAGATTTCACTTTGTGGTCAGCGTACATAGCAGTGTCATGCTGTCATTTTATAAGCGGTATAACAAGCCCAGTTGCTGACAGGGCATATAGATTTATATGAAAACCTGATGCTGCTTTATGACAGGCAAATGCTTGAACAGAACAAAAACATTGCCTTCCTAAAGTCTTATTAAAAAAAGCTAAAAAATTGTAATGTGCATTTTCACTCAGTACACCAGATAAAATACACTTCAGGTTGTGGCTGCAATGCATCAAAATGAATAAAAATATTTGAAGTGTAGGACTAATTTTACAAAGAATTATAACTTTTGTACTAAAATAAACTCAGACATTTAAAAATAGGGCTGATTGTTCTGTTGATTTACGACAGAACAAAGTTGCATTTTGAAATATCTACTGTGAAATATGTGCTTACTTCGTAAACTACTGGATAGATATGTTTTTAAGTATTTCTTCCTCGTCCTACTTTAAGAGCTTATTCTAAGATAAAATACCCATTCAGCTGCATACTTATCATGTAAGAATAAAATGAGCTTCACATCTGAAATGTGTTTTGTTTCTATGAGTTATGCAAAGAAGCCTTGTTGGATGAGAATTTCAAAAGGCCCCTTGTTAAAGAATTGCTAGATCAGGATCTACAAGTTGAGTAAGTATCCCAGATGTCAATTTAATGGTATCATTTGACCAGAACTTTGATGCTGAAATTTAAGGGTTTTTGGCTTCAGTGTCGACACAGGACAAATTCCAAGGTCCAAATTAAGTTGCATTGCATTTGTCAAGGCTGAATTTCAAAGTTAAATGATAAAATTACTTAAACGTGGAGATGTTTAGAGGCAATGGTGTGTACCGTACCATACCTTAACAGAACCCGGCAGGGTGCAGGCACAGGGTAAAGGTCCTCACAGGGTTCAGCAGGAAGTGTACAGGAGTCTACAGAGGCAGCAGGAGGAGGGCAGGGGGATGCAGGTGGGGTTGGTGGAAGTGTCTCCAGAGATGTGAGAGGGGTGACCGCTGAGGTTTTGTGGAGGTGAGGAGGGATGGCAGGCAGGTGAATAGTGGTGTGATCATTGGGGGTAGGAGTGGGAGAAGTGGGGACGGGTGGGCCACTCTCTGCCTGCTCAGCGAGCGAGAGCCTGCAGAGGGAGGGAAGGCAAAACATCAACATGCAGACCAAAAAACAAACTACATCCTTTGTCATGTTCCTGTTCAAATGACGTATGAAGCAGACTAAAAACAGATGGCGACAGTATGTCTTTCTATTTGAAACTCAATCTTCAGCTTGTCTCATTATTTGCTCAGACATGACAGTGTACTGATTCAGAGACTTAGCCTTTTTAACCTGATGTTGCAGGCTCTGTCATCAATGGCCCCCTGGTGGGGTGGATTTAGACCCTGATCTGTTTTGGCCTTATCACAAGTGGTAGGCGCTCTAATCTGACAGGCATTGCCTTGGACACCCATGCAGCTGTTCTGAACTTGGGGAATGCCTCCTCTTTGGCTTCAGAAATAGCCCTGCAGCCTCTTCTGACAACTAGAACGTCAAAATACCTTGATTATCAAAAGCACAAATTTAACCAAATGTAAGCAGACATGTTCTTTTTAGATGTTCCTACCAAGACATGATATACTTTCAATAGGAAATCTTCCTTTATTTTCAGGTTTTACAAATTAAAGCACATTAAAAATGCAAGAAATAAAAATGTAGACATACAACCTGCAATGGGAAGCTGACAAAAAAGCCTAAATTCTTGTCTCTGTCTTATCTTTGTGGAGGACAAAGCTATTGCTGCAGTTAATTTTTCATACCATCTTTGTTTTGCTGTTCAATTTACGGTAGCCCTGACTCAGTGCTTCTGTGCTCAGCTGTGTCTTATAAACCCACTAACAGAGCTTTTGCTGCCGTTAGCTATGTGCACTTCCTTTATTTTTCTTCCCAATGGCAAGTACTCCTATTCCACAGGTAGTTTTTTATATTAGCTCTTTTCTTTAAAGTTGGAGTACTCTAGTAGTTTTTTCTGCTATTTGTTTTTCTAAACACATTGCTGTGCTGGCATTAACTCCCCCTTGTTTTGCTTTACAATAGAAGTAGCCCAGTGCTTTCTGCATTTAGCTGTGTTGCTTTCCTAAAAGTAGCTACTGATTGAACTGTTGCCTCTTTAAGCTTTATATTATGTTGTTCTTTGCTGTAAAAAGTAAAGCAAGCCCTTTGATTTTAGGCTATTCTCTTCTTAAAAGGAGCTGCTAAGGCATTTAATTTAAAGCATTCTGCCAGATTTGTTTAATTTGTATTTATTGTTTGTTTCCGCAATGGAAAATAGTCCTGACCGACTGCTTCTGTGTTTCTTACAAAATGGGCTTTACTTTACATTACATTGATATTTTTCTTTACTCCTGACTCAGCGAGTCTGTATTTCGCTATCCTGAAAGGAGTTATTGATGAAGCAATTGGGTTGAATAACTTTGACTACTATTATTGTTTTTCTTTGCCATAGAAAGTACTTCTGTGCACAAAAGTTTCTTTCCACTGTCGCCACATGCTGGCTCAGGCTGTGGCTGGAAATTCAATCAACTGAAGTCATGAACTCCCTTTTACCAACTGGCATTTTATGATCAGCAGAATTAGTTTTTATGTAATTAAATTTGAATCTAACTAAAGAGCTAGATTGTGTCTGAATGAACTGCTTTCTCTAAATTTGGAACTTAATAGAATCCTCTGAATAAACTGAGTTAGTACTTGGGAATTCACAAGTATGACGCTGAAAAGTTATGGAATAAGCTCTGATTAGATTTAATTTTATGTAAGTTCAGTATCAGCTGACACACTCAATGTAACAGCTGATGATTTCTAATTTAGCAGTGCCCACAGATATGATGAGCACATAGTAGCAGCAGGATAAATATAACAAATTAGAGCATATGAGCTGTTTCAAGTGGGACAAATCCAATCTTGTGGCATTTTCCCTGCAAGCTGCCCGATACATTCTTACTGCCATTAATTCATCTGGGAGCTGGACAACACAGTCTTAAACTTAACGTTAAATTTAAGAAAATATTCTAAGGGCCTTTTTAATGAATAATTATACAATCTTATCGTTCATTAATGAATGTTAATAAACATATTTGACTGTGCTTTGGAAGGATTTCTAGACTTTTTGGTTGCTAGCACCAAAGTAATCTACTGGAAACATCTGGGTTTGAGCATCCAGGTGCTTTATGCCAGACTTTTAAATGAAACCAGCTGCAGTTTACCAGAAGAAAAAAAGAGTTTTTAAATTGCTGTAAAGATTGGACCATATCAGTCTTTCTGCAGCCAACAGCTAGCTCGTAATGTTTACATAGAAACGCCTAAAGAAAACATCTATTGTTTGGCAAATTTGTACTTTATCCTACTTTCTACTGCCATAATATTTTAAATAATAATAATTTATTCAGTCATGCAAAGGAAATAAATCTACAATCACCAGGACAACCAGTCTATTTACATTCATGAGTGGGTTTCAACACACCCAACTTCTCTTGGATGGATTCAACACTTTACTGATTCTGTTCAAAACCTCCAGACTGGAGGTGTTCAGTCATTCTGCTCTCCAAAGAGTTATGCTCGTGTATTATATTTGATGTATCAGATAAAAAAAACAAAACAACTAATTTCAATTTCTTCTCTTCGGTCTTAGGTAGAAACAGACCTAGAGTTTTTAAACTCATAAGGAGGTATTTGATTAGTCTGAGTCATGTAATTAACTGCACAGTTAAAGAGGGGCAATTTCTAACTTCCTAAAAATGCTAGTAATTACTCCCAGTTTCTAAATCTGCTGAAGGCACTTATTAGTGATTTTAAACCTATCAAAATTCTTCCAGCAGAATCCAAATTTAGTATTTTGTATTTTTTTCTAGAAAATATCAAAGCAAATAGTGGTGATACAGTCTGGGGCATTTTTCTTTCACACAGATTAAAACTTAGCAGGTGGTTATTAATGCTGGTGTACCTCAAAGCGCTGCAATGGATCCTCTGATTTTTACTCTATATATTAATGCAAAGTTTTTGCCTATTGCTCAGATGTATGCATATGAAACTTTTGTTTATTTACAAGCATAAATTAGTTGGCAGAAAAGTGGTCTGCTGTGATGGTTAAGATGTCTAACTTATGTAATTTATACCTGCTTGTTGATGTTGAGAAATCCTTTTTTGAGGTTTGCAAAGATCCAGATTCAGATGTTACAGGGGAAGGAAAACATTTCATGGAGCGAGCACCACACCATTCTGCAGTCAGCCTCCTCCAAAGAGAAGTTGCAATTTCAGACGTTTTTAACCATTTGACAGTGTTTGTGGTTATTTAATCAACTGTAAAAAATTTACATATTTTCTCACCACATCGGACATTTTAAATTGATTCTGAATAGTAGTAAATGAGAATCATAATTTTTATGTGAATCAATTTTTTGCACACTCCTACTATCTATGCTGTTAAATAGATAGTAGTGCTAAATAGCTCCCCCACAGCAACATCGCGCTGCAGGGGGAGTTTTTTTCAAGAAAACCCATTAGGGGCTGGAATAGACTTGAGTATCAACTTGCCCCAGGTTGATGATACTAAACATCTGTTAGTCTGGTCTAGTCAAAGTCTAGACCTAAATCCAGTTGATATGCTGTGCCAACTGCTCTCAGTCAAATCTGACAGTGAAGAGGAGGAATAAACTTCAGCCCCTTGATGTGTAAAGCTCGAGAAGACCAATCCCAAAGATTTGCAGCTGTAATTGCAATGAATGGTGAAGCACACCACACTTTTCAGATTTTTGTTTGCACAAAATTGGTGATTGTACTGTGATGAAATGTTCAAGGGGTGTAATTCTAAACCTGAAGAGCCACAGCTAGTTTTAGAAGTTACGCTCCAGTCAACTGTTGTATGTGGTAATGCAACTTTTCATAAATAACAATTTTCAAAAGTACTTCGGGTTCAAACCGAAAGGAGCTCTTTAAATTTCCTTAGTAGCCTCCAAAAATACACTACAAATACAGCAGTTGATCACTCCAGACACAATTCCAGAGAAAACATTCAGGATCAAGTTAAACAGCTTTCCAGTTTCTGTAAATTACAGGTAAACTCTCATCCAGTCGTCAGAGGCGGAAGTATAACATGCTCATACTTGTCGACTTTCTTAAATGGGAGGCAGCAAACTCTATGCTCAACTTCACTCAACAAAATCCTTCCATACTGTCATTTCTCTGTCTGTCCCGCCCCTCTGCCCATCTGCTGGGGTCAACAGTGGCACAGAGTAATTAGCACAAGTTACCTCCAGACCATCTGCTGCGTCCACCTGGAAGGATTTAAGCACCAACACACTTGTTCTAAATCAAAAACAACCAAAAACAAAACAGCAGAGGCTCTCTGTCAAACTCACCCAGAATTCCCAGATTTCAGCTGTGGAAAGGATCCATCACATAAAATATAACTTTAAGATTGAACTTTTACTCAGTTTCTTCTTTACTCCACAAACAGGAGAACCTGCGACTACTTCTCCTCCTCCTCTCTGTCTGTGACTCCGTCGCTCACTCTCACACACGCTCAAGTGTTTCTCTGAAGCCTGGCTTTTGTTCCTGCCTGTGCGCTCTGTGAAAATGACTTCAGTGGGACTGTGTCCTGCCCAAATTCCTCCCACTGCAGGCTTCAGCTCACAAAGCCGCACAGACTGAGCAGAACTGACAGCTACGTTAGCCTTCAGGGGCGGAGGAAAATACAACATATGCCCAACCTCACACACACATCATTGGCTGGGCAGTCATATTTTTGTCTGCCGCATGTTTGCATGTGTAACCTTATCTATCGCTGACATATGGGAGTGTATATCACGTTATTCTTTCTCTGAGAGAAGTTGTGGGTCTATGATGGGACAAATGCCGAGACTGACAGGCAGCAAGTGCTGCTCCGGCATGTAATCGCTCTTCGGCATGCAACAGGCGGCGCATAGGAAGCATGAATGAGAAGGTAGTTGGTAGGAAAAAAGAGTGAATAACACAAAATCAATAGAAAGGTTCCTTCATGTTTACACTGATTTGTTTTACTTGTATTCACAATCTGTTAAGTGTCTAGTATTTGCTCTTATAACAGAATTTTTAGATATATTTTAGCGTGAAAGACCAACTAAAAGCAGCGCATTGTTGTGAAGTGAAAGAAAAATTATATATTATACATCGCCATTCAGTAACCTCTCCCAACCCCTCCAATCCCAAGGCATTTTGTAGAAGCACCTTTGAGTTTATCCGTTTTGTGGAGAAATGAACATTTTTGACCATTCTTCTCTCTAAAATAGCTCAAAATCAGATATGTTTTATGAAATGGGTCAATAAGTGTTCATTTTTGACTTTTCCCACAAATTCTTCATTTAGATTTAGGTCCAGAGTTTGAGTTAGTGATATTGGCCCATTTGTAGCTCCACCCATCTTCCTAATTACTCTGACCAGCATCTTGAATGATGAATTCCCGGCTTGTCTTGCATCAATGTGAACTTAATTTGCTATTAAATGACTTCTAATGTAACTGAATGTGCTGGGTTTTAATTATGGATGTCAGGGTAAAGGGGTTGATTACATGGGTACTTTGCTTTTAAACTTATTTATAAACACTGTCAACTTCTGCTTCACTGTTCTGCACTACAATCCCAATAAAATACATTGAAGTCTGTGGATGAAACGCTAAAGTGCTGAATCTTTTCAACAAAAAAGCAGCAAACAATTAACTTGGTGAACTAAGAGCTGATAAAATGATTTAAAAAGTGAAACCAGATGAGTCACATAGAAGCTGAACTAAAACCAACAGTGACCTCAGAAGCAGAACAGACTGGCAAGGCTCCTGTTAATTGGTTTGATCAGACACGGTGAAACCGCTGCAGACAGAAGAACCCAACCAGACACCCTCCGAGGCTCTGAGCCAAACAAATTCATTTTAAACACATAAAAGGCAAGAAAGAAAAGAGGGTGAAATTGAACAACCCTGTGAGATGTACTAATTTGCAAGACAAAATATAAGTTATGGATTGTGTCTAAAAGTTATGTTATTCATTCTGAGAAAAAACTGATGGCCTTTAAAATTCATGTGGTTTTATTCACCTAAATATATTGAAAGGTATGTTTCTATGCTCCAGATCCTGACTACGTCCTAGAGGAGCAGTCTGTTGATTGGTGCCTATAGGAAAACATCATGGATCAGGTTACTGGACAACAAATCACATCTTGTTTATCTGATAAATTATATTTTTAAATATTAGACTTACAAAAACAATTAAGCTACGGACAGATAGCTTAATTTTTAATATCAGCTTACCCGCTATTCTGTAGCTCGGTGGAGGGATGTTCAACTGTTTCTGGCACCTCAGTTTTCTCAACAGGGACTCTGAATGGCTCCTCAGGTGGAACCTCGATGGGTTTTTCTTCTGTCTCTTCTAAAAGCTGCTGCTGCTGTTGTACAGTCTCTGCTCTTTGCTTGTTTGGTTGTAAATCTTCTAGATTTGGTGTTTCTCTGACGTCTATCTCATTTCTGGCTGGCACTAGAATCTCTTCTGTCTCTTGAGCAGGTTTTAGGATTTCAGTGTGCTCTGTTGCTTCTAAAACAAACTTCCTGTCGAACAACGTTTGAGATGATTCTTGTTCCAAAGGTTTTGTTGTTTTGGAAGATTCTTCTGGGAGCTCAGCCTTCGATGTCAGATCTGCCAAATATTTTATTGGTTCAGGAAGATCCACCTTCTCTAAAGGTTTAGGAAGATCATTTGGCCTCTTCACAGCACCCAAACGTGAGCTTTGAGCTGCGTTTTTCTCTGCTTCCTCTGGTGGTAGGATCACCTCGTCTGAAATCAGTGCAGAAGGAATCTCCTCAGTGGGCGTTACAAACTCAACCTGAGGAGACTCCAGAGATGGGAGTGGTCTGGGAAAAGAAGAGTAGAAGGGGGAAAAAAAGAGTTAATTGAGCTGTTGCTTGGCAGCAAAAGTCCAAACAAATGAAAAGTTTGCGTGGGTTTGTGAAGGTTGTATATGTTGATGGTGTGCTTTGTGTGAGAAGAGGCTCGTTGTCTCCCTGGAGATGTCACAGCTGATGTCATCCTTTTGTACATAATGGGCTGCTTTACTTTCATTAGAGTTCAACCAGCAGTCAGATGACTCAAATCAAACACAAAGTGCAGCTCTGTGTTTACATCCTCATTCATATTCATTGTCACAATGCTCTCCTCAATAGCGCTCCAAACAAGGCCTGTACAGGGTGTTACTGTGACTTAAAAACAGAAATTATCAAAACAAAAAATGTCTGCCTGAATTCAAAGACAGTAAAGGATCTGTTTTGTTGTGATGCTCCGTGATGATATTATTAGTAATAGCTTCCTGGGGTTGAGGTTTTAAACAACTTTAACCATTTAATAAGGTATTTATTAAATGGCTCCTCTTGGTTGAGCTGTTATTGTTGTAATGCAGTTTTGCCCCTGCAATTACCATTAATTACCATTCCATCAGTCAAGATTGGATTTAGGTTGCATCTTTTATTTGTCTTTCAGTCTGTTTTGGCCACAGTCAAAACTAAAATCTGAATAAATCTAATAACTCTGGTCTTGCTTGAGTTGGTTAAAATATTGTTTGTCAGTGATAATCATATTTGTGAGGGTTTTTCCTGCTTCTTCACTTAGCAAAAACGTCTTTCATTTGTAAAAACTTCCTTCCTTTGAATTTTCATTCAATAGGCTTAACAATTGTAAATATTTTTTACTTTAAATTTCAGTCAGATCAAATGTAGAACAAATTAGTTTGAGGTTTCTGTGTTGTTGTTTTTCTGCAGACAATGTGAATATAATGCAAACTTCAGTATGATGTCGTCTTTCAGACATGTTCTATACAGATGAACCTGCAGCTGAAGTCTAGTATCCTAATGATGCGTCTTTAGCCTTCCACATCTCTACATACTTACTGAGAAATACTATCTGTCATCTACAGATAGGGGAACCAAAACTATGAATACTTTTGACAGAATGTGACCACAATAAATCCAAATCAAACTACCAATATGATTCCCTTAGCACAATTGTAAAAACTGTATGAACATGCTGTTGTGTTTACCTCAAGGCATCTTGTATATTCACTTGTTCGCTCTGAGAGAGGGACGCAGCATCTTTTAGGGCTTGAATCCAGTTTGTTTCTGGTTCCTGGGATCCTTGTTCTGGATCAGGACTCTCTGGAACTTTTTGGTCAACAAGAGAGCAGTAGGCAGGAGTCTTTTCAAGAGATTTTGCATCATGCCAAGAAGCAGTGGCAGGGGGCTTTTCCTCAGCACTATCCTGGGGTTCTGAAAATGCCACCTGATCATGGCGTTTCTCTGACTCATTAGGAGACGGGATGGTGGTCGAAGTAACAACAGATGGGATGATGATGGCATCAGTACTTGTTTTATCTATCACACTAGAGTCTATTTCCGTTTCCTTAGCACAGCTAACGCCCCCTTCTGAGGGACAAGCAGGGGTTTCTGTGCTGCTCTGTGATATGTCATTGTTAAAGAGACTGGACTCTGATTCTGTTCCACTTTCTTTATCATTGAAATTTAACATCACTTGTTTTCCTGCATTTTCCTCACTCTCAGCTGTTTGCACTCCCCTCTGTGCCCTCTCCTCTACCAAACCTGCCTCGTCTTCTTTTGGGATTTCTTCATCATTAGAGCTTTTTATGGCTGCTTGAACTACTTGGCTGCTGTCAGTGTCAGAGGTTTTATTGCAGCTTTGCAGCTCTGCATCCTTAATGTCACCCCGTTGGCTTTCTTTAGCTGAGGCAGCACTGAGGTCCTCTCCCCTAGTCTCTGCTTCCCCAACATTTTGCTGTGTGCTAAACCCCTTCGGATAAACTTCATTAGCTTGGTTTGCACTTGAAATATGAGTGTCTTGACTGTCTGTGCTGACTTTTGATGAAATTGAGTGTTGGCTAGCTGAAGTCGAAGCAAACTCAACAGATGCAACACTGTTTTTTAACATTTCACAAGTTCTGTGCTGGTGCATGTTAGTTGTTTGTTCTGGCTTTGTGTTTCTGTTTGACTCATCTAGCTCTAAGCCAGGGTCTTTATTCACATCTAAGCTCTGCTCAATCTCACCTACTTGAGAGCAAACAGTTACTAACCTTGAGTCAACTGATGCTTTCCCATCTGCACCATTTTCACTTCCATTTAAATCTACAGAAAAGCTAGATGGCACCTCTTCTTTCACTCCAAATCTAAACAACTCCTCCTTCTTGACTGATTCAAACAAATTCTGATCAGAGGACTCTCCCTTCTCTGGACCTGCACGTAGAGTCCAATTGCAAATCTGTTCTTTGTTGTCAGCTGTTCCACCTGACATCTCCTCTGTGGAATGTGTGGGTCCCAGACGCTGCTCCCTTTGCTCTGGTTCTTCAGCCAAACTGTTTAGATTTTGCAAGTCCTGCGATTGGCCAAAAGCTGGGCTCAGATCTGGTGCAGCATCGGTGTCAGAGCTACATTCCAGCACTGCTGTCACAATTTGGCTCAAACACTGGTCATAAACAGTCTGAGTTTCAGTGCTGGACTCCAACTCAGGAGGTAAAAATCTTTCAGATGTTCTGACGGAAGTTGAGGAGGTTTTACTTCCACATTTAGACGGAAAGCTCTTATTGCTTTCTTCTTTGTTTGCTGTTTCTGTTGGTGGTGATTCAGTCTCCATATTGTGTTTATGTTGTGGCTGCAGAACTGCTGCTCCCATAAAAACAGCCTCTTTATCTGGTCCATTATACTGCTGCTGCAATGTGGGGTCTGTCTTTCCTGTCTGCTGCATTTTGTTATCTGTTGCTTCCTCTTGAATATCCATGGTGATGTCTTCTTTTAGTTTCTTTTTTTTCTCCATACTATCATTTTCAGTGTTAACATATGTCTCATTAGTAGGGTAGTTGACACAGGCTAGGTCATCTATGTTAGATGTTTCAATAATAGTAGAATCTGGCTTATCGAGACATGTTGACATTATATTACCAGATTTTTCCTGTGACAGTACATCATCCGCAGCTGAAGACTGATCTGCAACAGTCAAATTTTCCACTTGTGAACAAGAATTATTCAAATTCTTGGTGTGAGATATCAGAAGTTTATCATCAAAATGCTCTGTACAATCTCTATCCTGACAGGTTTCAGCTGTTCTCAAACTGGCACGACTGTGATTCAGATTCTCTACGAAAGGCATCTGACTCATTTCACCACCTTGATTGCATGCCATCTCTCTGGAGACACTGGTGCAGTCCTGGTCAGCACTGCAGCTACCTATGTTTTCTGGAAAAGAGACATCGCAGTCGGTAATAAACTCCAAGTGACTCATCATTGGTCCAGGAGGCTGTAATGCAATGGGTGAGTTGCTAACAGAGTCAGTCTCTTCCTTTGTCAAACCAGTAAAACCACCCATGAGTACCTCAGTAGTCTCCATGACATCAGTAAAGACTGGTCCAGTTTGAGGGGTCTCATCTAAACAGGAAGGCTGAGAGGTGGGCTCTAGAGGTTTTGATTCATAGCATGTTGAGGGTTCAGCTTCAGATGCATTACGCTGGTTAACTTCCTTTTCTTCGTGGGTCACAGTAGCATCATGTTTTGAAGATAAATCTTCCTGCAGGCATTTAGTCTCACCTGAATTTCGAGTCTCACTGTCAATGTCATGTTCTTCCTTACGCATCTCCCCAGTGGAAGAGAAAAGTTGTTTTGAGCATCCCTCGGCTTTGACCATTCCCTGTAAGTGTACAGCATTTTTTTCATGGTGATCATGATCTAAGGCAATTGTGTTAGTGTCGCCTTCACCCAAAATGGCCGTTCGTTTTTCTTGAACCTCGTTTGAGCCATGAATTTCTTCTTCAGTCTTTATCAAACCTGTACTTGTGGAGTTTTCTGGTATTTCAAAGCTGAGGTGATTAAGGAAAGTATAACTGGCTTCTGTCACAGGATGGTGCAATGTCTCATGAACAGTCATCGGAGGCAAAGAAGCACAGTCCAAACCTAGAACTGACATGTTGGTAAGAGTCTCAGAGGAGCTGAGCTTAAAATTAACATCATCAGCAAAGTGAACTCTGTTACCTCCGCTGCTGGTGCACAGACGGACACCTCTTCCAGTCATGTTGGGACTATCACTCTCACTGTGGGTAATGGCTGTACTTTCAGCTGTTTTCTCTTCAATGCTACGAGGTCCAGCCTGTTGATCCGATCTTGCTTGTTGCTCACTTCGCTGTGATGTATTCAAAGCCTGAGGTGAGGTAAAAGGCTGGAAGACGTGGTTGCAGTTCCTTTCCGTGATGATTGATATCTGACAAGGTTGTTCCAAAGACAGTGCTTCCTCTGAAACCAGTTCTTGTATTGGTTCAGTCTTTATCTCAGCGTCTGTATTGCTGGACTTCTGCTGCTGCTCAGAATAAAAGGGAAGAGGTAAAACTGTCACGTCATGCTGCTTGTGATAGAAACACTCCTCTTCAGAGCCTTCAGGAATGGTAGCGATCGGCTCACCCCGGCACAGTGACTTCAACTGTGACTCGGCAACATCACTGGGCGGACTCGCTCCCGTCTTGACTGATGACACCCCTCCAGCAGAGCCTTTCAGCTGGCTCGGTAAATTGTGCTCTCCAGCAAGCCCTCCTTTTTCTCCTACCTCCCCTCCTCTTCCTTCCCCTCCCTCTTCCGATCTTTCTAAATGTGCACCACTGTGATCCTGGAAATCAGGACCAAAGGTATTCATACAGCCTTCGGAGAATAGCAGCTCCTTTTCAGCATCCGTCTCTTCAGCTGGTGAGATCTCTGTGTCTGTGCTGTGAATGCACGCCTGTCTCGGTCCCTTAATTTCAGCCTCAGCCAAGTTGTGTGGCATTTTGTTGCTGCAGCTTTCTTCACATTCAGTCTCCCCCTCTTTGGCCAAGAATGGAAGCGTGCAATTTCCTTGTGAGCAAATGAATGAGACGAGGTGGGGGCTCTCCTGGAGTTTGTCTCTTTTTACATCCGCAGAGGCAGGACAGTCTGCTCTTCCATCCAGTTTGCCTTCTCCTGCTCCTTCCTCACTCTCTACAACTGCTACAGTAGACACCGTCTCCTGTAGATCACGGCTCACACTTTCTCCCTCTCCCTCGCTTTCTATCACTTCTGACAGTGTGGGTGTTGTCAGTGGCAACGTATTAACCACTATTACAGCATTTCCAAGGCTGCTCTCCACACAAACGTCTCCCACACAAGTTCTGCTGTTGGAGAGTACGCTCTGATCCTCTGCTGTGGGGGCTATCGTTACTTTAGTTTCTGTAGTAACTATCGCCTCCTGTCTCTGTGCATTCAATCCCTCTTCACTAGAATCACCTTGTCTATTAGCTGCAGTTTGGAGATTTGTTGCTGGTGTACTGTGGATGCCATTTTCTCCATCAGTTACATGTTGCTCATACTCTGAGCTCTGATCATTAACGCTCAAATACATGTTGTTATGATTCTCTGACTGATGGCTCCCCTGTGAAAAGGACTGCATGGAGTCAGGTGAACAGGCTGAGGCAGTAAGATGATCCAGACTGCTTTGAGGGGAAGACTTTTGCATTCCCACAGGACTCAGCTGTTGCTTGTAATCAGTCTCTTCCCCAGAAGTCAGAAGCTTGTGGGGAAGCTCCGACAGAGATGTAGCATTTTCTGCTAAATCTGTCTGAGTGCCAACATATGATAGTGACGGAGCCCGTTTTTCAGTTTCGGACTGCCAAAGCTCTGTCTTTGCTTCATGGTCACTCTCTGCACTCTTTTCCATCTTCTTCTTTTTCTTGTGTTTCTTTTTCTTTGCTTCTTTGTTCTGTCCAACTTGTTTATCAGATTTTGGTCTTGACCGTTTCTTGTCTGTTTCTTCTTTTGATCCTGATTCTGTTACATCTAAACCATTTGACTCGTCTGTACAAACATTGATATCAAACTCATCATTTGTGTTTTCTTTCCATAAGTTTGCAGCCTCTGCTATTCCTCTTGGGCTTTCTTCTTTACTCTTTGTATCAAAATCATTTGAGTTGTTCATCTCAGTAGTGACACTGAGACCAACATGTTCATTTAAAATCTTTAAGTCTCTCTTTTCTTTTGGAGATTCCTTATTTGTATTTGATTTCTCCTCTTGTTCATTCACCTCCATTTTTGACTGAAGCTCTGAACATTTCTCCACATTCTGATTTGCTTCTACTTTATTTCCCATCTCTGATTTCCTAGAGGTATTCTCCTTTCCTAGAATGTAATCCCTAAAACTAAACACAACTGTATCCATCTGACTGCGTGCTGCCTCACTGTTTCCATGTGTACTCTCGTTTCCACGGGCCCCGTTGCTATGTCCTGGCTGCACTGCAACTGGAAGTGGCGAGAACGATTTGCTGGACTCATTAACTGTCCCCTCATTGGTTGCCTTCCCTACTACATTCTGAGTCATTTCAGACTCTTTAGAAGAGAGCAGGCCCAGCGACGCCATTTGTTCTTCGCATTCTTGGAAGGCCATTTGGAGTTCCTGATCCAAGAAGTTGGTTGGGGAAGGTGTCAGGGGTCCCGGCTGAGGTGAAGAATGGACATCTGGGATTACTGGCTGGGTGCCATCTGGCCTGAGATGAGGGCAAGGTGACACGGTTAGGACGAGACAGACAGACAGCTGCTCATTCCACGATGCCGTCGAGCATTGCTATTGGCAGAGCAGAAACCCATGCTCAGCAAACTCAACACCCAGTTGCACTTCAAGATGCTTGGGATGGCCCTTCCTAAGCAAGAACTGAATATCAGCTGTTCCTAATATTATGGGAGTTAAAGAACATGCACATCCTTTTATAAATAGACCAGAGCACAAACTACTTCTAATTAACTTCATGATATCAGTTCTCACTGAGCCTTAGTGTCTTCCTATTTAATTCAATCCAAAGATTGGACCTCCCTATCACATGATATTTATGAATTATTTCATTTTATGTTGGTTATGTTAGTGAAAATGTAGGTTTTATACTCGGCAACAACTGTTGCTGGTGGGAAACTCCATAGTCTAAATTACACAAATATGGCCTATTTATAAGCATTAAAAAAATTAGAAAAATCATGACATGCATAATTCTTTATAACAAATAATGGTTACAAGAGTGTTCAAAAATATTTTAGAAACATAAAAATTCAATGCCACATCCTGCAGATGCCAAGTGACCTTTGACCTCATTTGATAATTTCATCAATTAGGCAAAATCAGGTGAAACTGTTCATATGAACAAATCTGCATCTGAGAGGACATTGCCCCTTCAGGCGTGGCGTCATCTTGTAGTGGTCATTCAGTACAAAAGGCCACACTATGTGGAAAGGATTGGCTTTTGGGGGGTAGAGAGGGGAGGTTTCAACTGTGGGAATGAAAGTGATGTAGGAGACATCATTTTCAGGTTCCTTCAGGCCTAGAAAATCTAAAACATCTTATAGCTTAAGCTGGAACAGCAAGACATATAGAATAAACAGCAAAGCTATGGATACATAGCACAGTGCTATCTATGTATTGTGCTAGCCGCAACAATTGTTGCCACATTTACATTCACTCTTCTTATGATTAAAAGATGACTGAATGGATACAATTTTCTTTATATGTCAGTAGAAGACACTTGAAAGAACACATGCACAAAATATTTTATTTATATATTTTTATTAAAGTATTTCACTGACATATTTGTGACACATTTCACACTAGAGTGACCTTACACACTAGATACATGAAATTAATATTGCTTAGAGTAGACAATCTATTATTTGATTTAAAAACTTGAATTAGCTGCTAAAAGTCAAAGCAATTCTTTTACTGCTTCCAGAAGTTAGAAAAAATGTCTGGCAGCAATTGCTATAGGTGGGATTGCACAGGTTAAAGATGTGCAACATTAATGGCTTCATCAAACTGTTAATTCAAATACATTCAGGAATTCACACTGAAACTGTGACATTTTTGTTCACATTCACCCTGGATTCATGCAGACATGCTTGTGGCAGAAAGTTGCAGTGAAATTTAAATTTCTTGTTTTTGTCATCAGAGATCTATATGGACTACTAGACAGTCACTAACAAAAACAAAAAAAGATGTAATCTTTCTAAGATCAGCATATGCGTCAGAATCATAACACTTTTCGGTGTGAACGCTATATTATGGGTGAGGTGTTAAACAGGAAGTCAGCGGAAGCAAAAAAGTATAACAGGCTTGTAAGGAAATTCTATTTTCAACAACATGTTAAGATGTGTCTTCACTTCATTATGGCTGCTACTTAAACACACTGTGATACATTAGGCAAAGTTTCAACATGTGTGAGAGTAGTTGATCTACACTTAAAAACCTGTTAAATAAATTGGGATTTGTAATGGTAAGAGTACAAAATGTGAAAAGGTGTGTCAATACTTTAGAAAGAAGCTCATATCACTAGCTAAAATGGCTTTAAAGAAACACTTGAATGAACAAGGGTGGGTACATTCAAATTACGGTATTATTTATTAGTCTTATTTCAAATTATTGTTGGATTATATGCAGTGTCCTGAGTTTTGCTCATCTCACTTTTTAATAAGCCATCCAAAAAGGAAGACGGTAAAACTAAACCGATGAGTCAGTCGGAGGAGAAATAAGCAGAGATGTAGCCAAGAGGCCCATGATAGCTATAAGGGAGCAGCAGAGATCCATAGCTCAGGTGAGAAAGATCTTTATTAGTTGTGCACTCCACTAATGAGAAATGTCCAGTTTAAAGTCTGCCACAAGCCAAATGAGACACAGCAAACATGTGGGGAAAAAAAGGTATCAGATGAGAACAAAAGGAAACTGTTTAAGACTTAAGACTTAATTCCAGGCAGAACTTTACATCAGAAGTAGCGTATCAAACTTGAAAGAAAACTGCTAGAAAACTGTAAATTAGTCCCTTCTTGTCAAAACTCCAAAACTACATGTTTCTCATTTTAGGAGACTTTTCAACCAGACAGATGAAATACCTGAGTCCCTGCTTAGCCTTTAATTAGAAGTACAGGAAATACCAGGTTGTGTCATAGTTATTTGCCCTAATTCTTCTTATTCTGTTTGGGTCTCATCATGTTTATCATTTCATTTTTTTCAACTCTATACCAAAACCAACTGACAATAAAACAGCTTTGAAAACAAAGCTATATGTCTTTGAAAACAAATTTCTCTCATGCCAGTCCACAGAAACCAAATCAGTTGTTTGTGTTTAGTCTGCAGTAAAGTTTAGGGGGAGGAAAAATCATTATTATTCCCTTCATCCGCCAGCTGTGATTGCACTCCTTGTATTCTTGTAAACACAAAATCTCTTCCAGCATGCTGCTCACTAACCAACCTGCCATTCAAACCTGTATCTAATTCTCTTGGCACTTTGCACTAAAGGGCAGAGCAGTAAATAAACTCCAGTGTTTCCAGCTGGCAGGCATCAAAATGATTCCTGCCGCTGCCTGAAAAATGGAACAAACCAAATGTCTCAAACAGCAATGCATCTTCAGACTAATAAGTCTGCAGTGAGTAGGCAAAAAAAAGCTGGATCACTGTCTGCCTTACTCTTTTTGGAGTTTGAGCTGTTAAATTATTAAGTCAAACATTGTCTATACTGCAGCAGGATGTGAGATTTTCAGTAAACATTTAAGTTTTGACGCAGATTATAAAAACGTGTTCACAGATAAGCCACTTTATCATGAGGAAATTAATCACCACAAATTAAAATAAAACCTGCCTCAACCGGCAGCATCACAGCAGTGACATCATCGCAATCAAGCATGAGTTAGAAACATTAGATTAAGCCCAAGCGCCCTGATTTATAATGCTATGATCTCATTTACAGCTGACCACAGTCCCACGGCAGAGATGCATGCCAAATCATGTGCTACCTTCGGTCTAAAACCTGCAGTGGTCCACTGACATCGATGTGATGCTGCAGGCCCACCAGCAGGGGGTTCACCTGCTCACATTTTCTCCCATCAGAGCTAGAATGGGCTCTGCTGACAGGTCCATAAAGCAAACATGGAGACATGCATACATCAAAACTGAGTTAACTTTCACCTCTAGATAACTTGCACATATGATATTGTTTGTAGCCAGCGCATCATTAGACAAAGTTATTTTATTTTCCAACAATAACATTTTGCCAATTACTTGGCCCACCTTGGCGTCAGTTGTTTAAATATTTTAATGAAATACTTCTTTATGAACGGAACATATTTTATAAGATTAACTTTTCTATAGTAATTGATATAATCACAGGGTTATTTGCAGTATATTTTGTCACCTCAGCAAGGGACTGGAGCCTCTTGTGAGGATTGGTTCAAACTTCACCTGGTTGTTAAATATAATTATATAAACAAGCACGAGGAGAAATTTGTATATTTTTAAGAAAAGTAAAATCCAGCCTCTGTTCTGTTTTCATAAATGGAGTAAATGTTTCTAGAAGGTCAAACAAGAATCTGTTCACCTTTGTTTAAACCTTATTGTCGTTTGTATGTTTCTCATCTTATAGATTTTCCAACGTCAAAAAGAAATCCTTCATGTCACTTTTCAAGTCTTTGATGCTCGTTTGAAACCCGAGCTGTCTCACTGTAAGGTTATTACTGTATTCACACAAAATACAGTGTGAATACAGTATTCAGACTGTATGGCCTAGTCAAAGTCTGGACTTAGATCTGACTGAAATGCTGTGGCACGACCTCCTTCTTGAGAATGTTACAGTAAGGCTAAATTAAGACATTTGTTCCTCCACAGTGATGTAAAAGACTCACTGCTCGTTATCACAAATGTTTAATTGTCAATTGTACCCAGCAGAGGTATTACTGCAAGTTATTGTGTTTTATTTAGGAACAGGGTGGCTTGAATAGCTTTTTTTCCTTAATAAATATAATATTCATTAAATGCTGCACACAATAACTTTCTTATCTTGAAGCAAAGCTACTTGCTTCCCACAAGCAAAACCAATCAAAGGGAGATCGTGTGTTTATTTGTTTTTGAACAAAAAGAAAGTTTTTGTATGTAAGTTAAAGTTTAGTGTGATTTATTTATTAGCCTGAGAGATAAAAACATGTAATTTTCTCTGAGGTGAAAAACAGCAGTACGCAAGGACATGTTTCTACGTACCCCAGTGAAGACTCCCAGATGTTCAACTCGCTGCTGAAATCCAAACTGGGCAGCAAATCATGAGGAAACTCAAGCTCCTCCTGGTCCTCCTGGTCTGCAGATCCTCTGCCCTCCTCCACTCCAGTGGTGACTGGGACCTCTGGGAGCACTGGTTGGTAGGTGGAGGCTTCGGTCAGCAGCGCCTGGTTGTCCCGTCCACTCAGACTTTCTGCTTCAGTCTGTGAGACAGTGGAGACATCATGTTGGTGCGCTGCAACCTGCAGCACATGCGCAACTTACTGCAGCATGTAGTTAAACGAGCATGAGCATGAGGAACATTTTATAAAGAGGAAACACCCAGAGATTAATGTTCAGACACAACATGTGATCAAATAGCTCCACCCATGTGTTAAACTATTAAGCAAACAGCTGGTACATCAAAGTGACAGCAGGTTTTCTGGAACCTCTCCAATCACTACACACATATTAGATCTGCTTTTCTTATGTTGATGCAGGTATATACCAGCCTAATAGTCGTCAACCGATTCTTGCCTTGTGTGTTGCTGTCAGCTGGTCTGATAACAAGCTAGCAGAACGTTAACTGATCTCAGTGACTGATTCTTATCTGCTGTGTTCAGTCTGGCTTTGTTATCAAACTGACTATACTTATTTGCATGAAATTTTATCTTTGCCTATGCACACAAAAACAACGAAAATAAGATGGATGGTATTCATATCAATCATGGCTCCCAACACCATCTCCAGCTTCAAAGCCAAAACTCCAACCTCACTGTCTAGACTTTATATATGCAGCTTCATTCATGCTTTGCCGCTCTTGGGCTTTGATATTAGAACCATTAAATGCATAAAATAAAGTAGGTGATAATTACAGCCTGCAGCTGTCCTTCTAAAACACACATCATAGGGACTTTGTAAGACTTCAAAAATAATTTATCAAGCAGACAAGTCTGTTCACAGATGACAGAACCAGTCTTTCCAGATGGTGTAAAGCTCAACACACACTGGCTATAACCATTACACAGAAAATTGTTTGTCCTTTTGTTTCAGGAACTTAAAACTCCACCAGTCAAACTTTGAAAAAATCTTGAATTTTGTCAGGATTTCTGTCAGTCTGACTGTGAAACAGTCCGATCAAAGACACACATAAACACACACACAACACTTGGCAGTATCATCATATTGCAGCAACGTCGCCCTCATAGCATCCAAACACTCAACGGTCACAATTCAGTGGAATTTCTGTTGTTTGAGCTGCTCAGTTAATGGCGCCTGGAAAGTTTTTTTTTTCATTTCATGGATCTTGCTTTGTTTTTCTTTAGACTGTGGCATGCAGGTGCAGGAGCATAATAAAGTGTGCTTGTGTAGGCACATACAGAAATGTGCAGAACTGAAATAACACATCAGTGCATGACCTGTTTCTTATGTTTTAGTGTTATTTCTTTAATCCATGCTGCCCGGCAAAAGCCTGAAACTTTTCCACATTTTGTGATGCTAAAACCTTTAACTTCAATGTGTTTTAGTGGAGTTTCATATGATTGACAAACACAAAGCAGCGCATAACTGTGTAGTGGAAGGAAAAATGCATTTTTTTTTTTAAATATATTTCTTACATGTTCACCTTCTCATGTTTGAAAAGTATTTTAATCTCAGCCAGGCTGGAAGGACAAACATTAACATTAGTGTCTTTGCACACAGATTCCAGGGTTACTCTCAGTAAGTCTCCCAGGGGGGTAACTCTCCCAGGGGGGTAAGTAAACTTGCCAGCTCCTTAAAGTCTTACATATAAACAATTTTAAATATTTTCATTTATGTATGCTGAAACTATTGAGTCAAATTTAGCAGCATTGATCATCTCAATCAACAAATGTTACATTTATATATCTCTGGTCTGTGTTAAAATATTAGCATTTATTGGGCCCCTGAAGCCCTGGGGGTCTTATGGTGCTGCTGACTTAATTTGGATTAAACAAATGGACAAATAATTAATATTGATTTCAATTGTGTTTTTGGATTTGTTGTTTCTAAGACTAGTTGTGGGTTTAAATATTGTTTCACTGGCGATGTCTCCCGTAACATAATTACCCAGTAATATTTTTTACTTTTCCTGTCTACTTGACATCTTTAATACAAAAACACAGTGGATTACCTCGGCAGCCCGACCACCGGGGGCTCAGCAGGTTTTCTGGGGGAAACCCTGCATTCTAAATAAGAATTAGGTCTTGACTTTGACTAGGCCATACTAACATAGATGTATGTTAATCAAACAATTGTGGCTACATGTCTAGAGCCGTCCAACTAGAAGATACAATACTTCTGGAGCCTTTAGCAAATTTTATTTCTGGAATGAGCATGGATTTAGCTCTAACCATCCTCCATTCAACTTTGACCAGCTTCCCTGTCTCTACTAAAGAAACAAATCCCCACAGCATGATGCAACCTGTGCCAAGTTTCACCATAGGAATTACATTACAAATATATGAGCTCTGCCATCTTGAGACTTATAAAGGAAATTGGCTGCACTTGATTTCATTTTGAGGTGTTTTTTAAAAAAGGAAGTGAACATAAATTTTGATTGTAGTTCATGTACAATTTCGCTTCATGAACTTGTTTCTACTTTACATAAAGTAAAGTAGAAACATTACTTTATGTTTCTAGTATCCACTAGAAACATAAAGTAATGGGGAAATGTCTGATTGAAATACGAGTTTGTGATTGTAATGAGAGAAAAAAATGTGAAAAGTTCAACTGGTATGAACACGTTGGGTATAAACAGCTGTAGAAAAGCATGTGAAACATACAGAAAAGTTTGGCTGCATTACAAACGGCTGTCTGCACACTCCAGTGGTTTACTAACTGAACACAGATGCTGAAACAGATTAACACTTACAGTTGTGTGAGATTCAGAAGCCTCACCTTTGACAATGTAACAGAGATCTGACTACGCTCAACACATTCAGAACAAGAGCAAATATTCAAGATTTCTCATGCACTCATGGAAATATTTGCAAAAAAACGTCAAGAAAACTGCCATGTAAATCTGTCTTCACGTGTTTTAGTTTAGTCTCTGCAGTGGTTCTTTAAAAAGAAGACAAAAACACAAAAGAGAATAAAAGGAATTGAATGAAAAAGTGAACAGGGCTGTCATTTTGAATGCCTGTGATCTCTCACTGCTGGTTCTATTTTCTGTATCGTTGTTGCATAATCAGATTAATAAAAGACATTCTTCTGCACCTGCACGTAATGCAATGATAAGCCTGTATGAAAAGAATGCCTCCCCCTGATACTCTTCAAAAAGTTTACAGCCAACAATGATTCACCTGCTGACTGGTCCTTTAAAGGTCACCAGAGGGGTCAGTGAGGTGGAAAACCACAGTCCTTATTTCTGTTGGTTTCAACACCACGCAGGGGGGGAGTTGCTGACACTAATTAACCCACAAGAACAAAACAAAAACCAGGCTGAAGTCGCCTGGAAATCTTCGCCATGCGGTACGTCACGTTAATCCAGCATGTCATGTGCTTAAAAAACTTTAATGACCCCCACATGACTCCTGTTAAGAGGGGAAAGAGAGGAGTTTCCTCCTGTTATGAAAGTGAAGTGCTGCACTTACCCAGCAGTGCGCCTCGCTGTGCTGAAGGTGACTCCACAGTGCAGCTCCTCTGCTATCCCTGTGTCATGCTCACATTGTGGGCAGCCTCTGCAGGACTGTGTGTTTTGATGGGAGGAAGACAGCGGCACTGAAACATGCTGCAACACATGCTGCTGACGTCCCCTCTTCTCTCCTGCACTGACTCAGCTAAGTTCCTCCTCCTCCTCCTGCTGCTCAGCTGCTGCCGCTCCCCTGCTAAATTTCCATAAGCCGCCTCTGTTCCTTGCAGAGTGTGTGTGAAGAGTAGAAACACTACACTATCCCGCATTGACAAACACAGAGCCCCTCGCTGCTGAGACAGTAACTGGCTCCAGTGGGCTGGTCACAGGGCAGTGCTACGTGTTCTCCTCCCCCATCTACTGTAAACTCTTCCCCTCGGCTTCCTCTCTTCTCTTTTTGTTCCCTCCTCCCAGCTACAATCCCGCTTCCCTTCCTCCCGTCTTTCCAGAACTAATCCTGCCCCAGGCTTCCTTCTTTCATTCTCATCATAGCGTATCTCCCCTGCCTTTGCAGGTGAACGCTAAGAATCAGGCCAAAGGCTGAGCATGCAGTGAAACCTTTAAAGGGCACCAGAATGTACTCCACTCAATCCGTGGTAAACAACCAAAAAGACGAGTTATTCAAGCATGTTGATGTTTGATTTGTAAGAAACTTCTCAAAAGTGAAACAAAGAAAAGATAACTGAGAGGAACAAGTGGTGATGGCTACTTCTAGTGAACTCAGCTCAGTTTCTAGTTTAGAAGCCAGTGTGATTTCTAATTGATATCCTCAGTAACCAGACTGGCTACTATTCGCAATGTAAGATAATAAAAGGTCAGTTTTCACTACCAAGATATACTTAAGTAATATCATTAAAAGTGCTACAATTAGAATAACATAATGATGACTTCCAAACTTGTTGCTGTGCACTGCCAGTCAGCAGCTCAAAGATAGTCATTGAATGTTTTCTACACTTAATTGAAATGCAAAGTCAGCGTTTTCAAAATATTTTTGGCTGTAAAAAACAAACACTTCAATAGAGAAGTGCTACCTGTGACATTTATCAAAGTAGCACCATATTAAAACGAGAGCCAACAAGATGATTAGCTACATCTTTTAGATTATATTGCAACTTTGACCTAAAAATTTGTCTATCAGAAAACTGTTATCTTTCATTAAAGTTATCATACCACAAGTATCTTAAGAATCAGAAAGAAACAAAGAAACAAACAAAAGAAAGTAACTCTCAAAATTGTGGCACAATTACCATTGATGGTATTGGGCTGCTCTTAGTTGTATACATAAAAGGTTTTGGCAAATATTTAAAGGGTAAGTACGATAAAAACCTCTATTGTTAAAATTTGAACATGAGAAAACACATCGAGCCCAAATGGGCTGCTGTTAAAGTTTCAAGTTTTAAACTAGCAGGACTTGATATTTTATGAGACAAACTTTAAATGTTCAAGTTAAATGTAATTTTTAGAATTTTCTTTTTTTTTTTTTAAACTAATCATTTGTGACATTACTGTATGGGACAAATAATGTGAGGAGCTATTTGTCTCATGTTGTATTGTTACAATATAGAGAATATGTTTAAAAATATATATTTTTTATAAAAGTTACAGACTGCAGTTTTAAGTGAACAGAATGAAGTGTTTCAGAACTGGGGAAAGAGTCTTCTTTTTTTTAGAAATAAAAATATAATCACCCCAATTTACACAAGCTGGAAAGTAAAATTCCTGCTGTACTAAGCAATGACACACCAGTATGAAATTTATTACTTCACCTTTAATTTTTCTGTGAAACTGATAATCAGTATTATCACCACAAACAGCTTTCCTGTGCACAGCTGAGTAAACTGAGAGCTTGCATGTAGTCTTGTTGATTTACTGACCATATAGGGTTTGGAGGACTGTTATTTGTTTATATTTCGTTCAGGTCTCTACAGGTTACAGTAAGGGACATAATAAAATATGAATTAGACATCATATACAATAATAATAATTAAAAAAAAAAAGATCTAAGTAATTAATAACAGAACATCTGTTACGCCAAATCACCTGTTTCCAAGAATATGCATAAATTCAGAGTTTACACAACAACACAGTCAGTTTTCTCTCTGTAGACCAAACCGGCAAAGCACTGTAGCATAATTAGTGGTGTTCACAGCAATAAGCACTCTAAGCATTTTACCTCTAAGAACTGATGCTAAATGCTTTCAAAATGACAGGCATTCAAAGATATTGTGTACCTGCAGGGTTTCAGTTTGGTTCTCTCTGGGTGGAAACAGAACCACGTTTTCTGGAGCGCCCTCTTCTGGCTGTAACGGGGAACAAGACGGTTCACCAAAAGGGGGGGAAAGCAGCTCAAATGTGCAACCAAGAGAAGCTGGAGTTATGACGTTTCTTTCATGGTTTAACATTTGTTTTATTTCCAGGGCAATTGGTTGTTGTTAGAAAGTTGGAGAATTGCTGGTTTACATTTTCCCAGGGTTTCTTCAAGTTTCGGTAAATTAAATGTCAGAATTTTTAAGACCCTAATTTAAGTTTAAGACATAGACAAATTATGAAACAAATGCTATTACTCAATAATCAGTTATCAACTTCACTTCATCAGAAAAACAGGAGTTGAAACCAAATCTTGTCCTCTCTGTGTGGGTTCTGGACCTTAATTATAAGCTGTTCATGAGACAAATGGTTATTTTAATCGTGTTACATTAATCCAAAATTCTCCACCTAAAGTCTTCCAGTCATGTGCAAATTATTGTTTTGCAATGGATCTTCTTTCTAAGTACAAAACTGTGGCATCAGAATGCAAGTAGGCACATTTCAGTGGCATAATTAATCAAACTGTAGGAAATTTTATCAGCCTGTTCAGAAATATAGCATAATTTTAATACTAATTTTTATTAGAAAAGCTTCTGTTACAGACATCCAAAAGTTAGAGATCACAGAAATTAAGTTAGCTTTTTTACTTCTCTGTACTCAAAATATTTTGATAAATGTAAAGCAGCACAGCAGGGGAGCAAGTAGCAATCTTGCCCTTACCAATGCCTCAGTAGTGCTGCTCTCGTTCCCCATGGCTCAGCCAGGTGCAGGGCCACAACTGCCCAGACCAACGGCCTCTCACATCAGCTGGCTGAAAGACACTATGAACAGAGAGACCATCAGCGTGCGACCGTTCTGGTGCTCAGTACAGAGACAGAATAAAACTGGGGATCTGTGGGCCACTCAACATTTAGAGATTTATGTTCTTGCAGGATTAAGGGCCCTTAGGTATGAGCTTGAACAGGCACAGGGTGAGAAGGAATGGAGAATTTGAGTGCAGATTGATGCCAAGACCTGCCTGCAGGGCCAAAGTTCAAGTGGTGGGATTTAAAAAAGTAGGAAAATAGCATCATAATTGATAGATGAGATTTTCTTTTTATTTTCTTTTGGTTTGTTATTTTATTTGTATTTCCTTTTAATTCCTGTAAAGCATTTTGTATTGCCTTGTTGCTGAAAATGTGCTATATAAATAAAATTACCTTTACCTTCAGAAATATTGTTTCTGGAGTAGTAAAAATAAAAAAATATTCCTAAAATCAGAGCATCTGCAGCAACGATCAAAACTTAAAGATTTTGACAAAGTCCTGGCATAAATCTATATGAATATACTGCAGCCAGTCATAAGCTGGAAGACATTAGATTACCTTATCTTCTGCCCACAGTGACGCCAGTTTCACATCACCATGGACTGAGAGATTACCAACGAGGAAAGAATCGCCTTCTCTACAATCTATATCTTCAAACTTGACAAAAATAAGTAGTTTCCCTCATTAACCAGCCAAATATCTTCTGGAGTTTATAGTTTAAAAAGGAAAAGACTGAACTATTTGACCACAATGACAAAAAATGCATTTTCGGAGGAGTCAAGGTTAGGACTGTGAAACTTAAGAACTCTATCAACCTATTGGCAGCATCATGCCAAGAGCCTGTTTTGCTTACAGTGGTTGTGAAGTGTTGTGCAAAGTGGATGGGATAATCAGGAGGGAGGACTAGCTTTAAGATGAAATCAACAAACAAAGTGCCGGATGCTTCTGGGAATAAAGATCCCAGAAGCATCAAAATTGGTTTTGTAAAGAACCAATCAGACCAACGTTAAGCTTCTTAAGCGGCTCCCAGATCAACGTTACTGAAAATTTGTGAACAATGCCTAAAAACTGGCGTTGAATATACTGCAGCCAGCCAAAATATTGAGAATTAATTTGACCATTTAGATAAAGTTAGATTTGTGTATTCCAAAGATAGTTGATCTCTACAAAGTATTTACAAAGCAACTTTCAACCAAAATCTATGCACAGCTCCAAGCATATATTGTCTGCAGCACACTGACACAGTGACTGCTAGATAAAATAATCCCTACAGGGTAAATAACAGATTGACTCTCAGCAGTGTTGCTAGAGTTGTCTGGGTGGAGATGCAACTCTATTCCAAGATGGCCAGTATAACGCACAATTTAGATCCTTGTAAGTCAGACTTTGTCACCAGACACCGAGTGATATTACATAGCAGCATTTTTAGCTGTGGTAAATTTACTAACATTTCCTTTTTATTTGCATTTCTTGTATGGCTGCAGGGACTGAATGCCAGCTCAGTGTTCAGTCAGAAAGCACTGACCTGAATGTGCAAGACTTTATAAATAGAGTTGTCTCGTATTTACTGCTTTATTCCAGCCGAATGCGCAGGTTGTCATGCATGCTCTCCAGCTGGGTCTGTGACCTCTCTCCACAAATCGTTTTTCTCCAACAATTATTCTTTGGTCTGCATCCTCACATCCTGATTCTCACCTGTTCAACGGTAGCAGCTCATCTGCTCTGCCTGCTATTTGTGTGAATGGGGTGTAATTTCAGCCCCCCTCTTTACACCAATGTGCGTGCACTTTAGCTGGCGGCGGTATTTCAAGGCGTTTTGGCAGCACACAGGGGAAATCATATGATTCAACCGCTGCCAGGTCATTTCTCACCTCATCACTGTCATATAACATGAGTCCTGAAAGGTTTGGAAGGAGGAGCATGTGTATGAGTTTACCATTTCCTGCCCTGTTTCTGACCTCCTCTCACAATAACAGAGTGAGATTTCTATTTATTTTTCTACAAAAACATAATTTTATGCTGTAATAATTCTGAAAGTATATTTTAGTCAGTTGTGTAAACAAGTGGATTAAATTAATGCTCCGTCTTTTATAAATAGCTGTGGGAAAAGCAATAAAAATCCATGCATATATTAAAGTGAAGTAGCAACAAAAATTTGCACCATTTATCACCTTTTGGTTCCATTTTCCTTTAAAAATGCTATTACAAAATAAAAATTGCCCAGAAGAAGCTTACAAACTACTCACCATTGCAAACAATAGGGCAGTTTCCAAACCTCAGGTTTGACCCTCCACTGTGTGTTTACTGTCAAACTAATGTTTCTGTCCTGCCTCCTGAGGAACCCCGGTTTCTCTGCTGCTATTTTAGCCCTGGACGCAGGGCAGGAGCAGACGTGGGGACAAGTTTATGGGGAGGGGAGGGAGCGGTGGGAGGAGACCAAACTGGAGCTGGAGTAGCCATGTCTGCTGAGGGAGGTTGTAGGTGGATGGATTGCAAACAAACAGGAACATTAGCAGCAGGATAAGTGTAAGGCCTCTTCACTCTCATTTATACCCCTTCAACTTTTCAATAATACAACCACTGTGAAGTTTGAATGAAAGAAAAATCATCCAAACTTCTCTTTTTTTTTGTTCAAGTGATTTGTTTTGTTTTCTTCCACACTCCAAAGATATGCATGTTAGGTTAATTAGTCTCTCTAAGCTCCTTATTGGTATGAGCGTATGATTGTTTTCCCTGTAATTAAATGCCAACCTGGCCAGGAAGTATCCTGCTTCTTGCCCAGTGACAACAGGAGACAAACAGTAAAGATGGATCTTTTATTTTACCTTTTATTTCACAATTATCCACTTTTTCTTTTGTTCTGCAACATAAATTCCCAAATAAAACACACTGACATTTACGCCAGGATTCAAGAGTTGAAAACATGACCGCAAGGCAGAAAACAAGCTGCAAGGAATTTCAGCGCTCATGCCACCTGTAGCCACACTTCACATTTACACTGAGTTGTACGGACACACGTGCACAAGTACAAAACCTTCTGAGATAAACTCAGAGAGCAGCACCATCAGATAAAAACCTCATCTCCACTCTGACAGCAGAGGGTTGGAAGCAGATCTGGTTCCTCTATTATCTGCCATCTTTAAAGGCCACTTTGAGCAGACCACACATCATCCCTATAAATAGCATGAATCTGACCAGCTGTTTCCCACAAACAGCCTCCATACTTGTCATTTGTTTGTCTTCTAGGTGCCTTCTGCTACCCGGGGTTGCTTGCTCAACTGAGTTGACAAATAATGTCACTCTGCCTCCAATTTTCCTCTGCAACTCACATCATCCTTTCACTTTTATCCACTGCAGCTCATTTTTCCAGCAGCTTTCATCCATTCTCAAGCACAAGAACACACTTTGCCTCTTCCTGAATGAAACGCCTCCATTCAACAAGGCGCCTCCCCTCAGTTTACCTGCTTGTGTGAGATTCCGATGCAGCTCCCCATCCTGTATTCCATGTCCTCCTCTGGTGAAGTGACCCTGGCGCTACACGGCTGGCAGAGCACCTTCCTGCAGAACTGCATCGTTATCAGTCAGCCTCAGCATCACCAGAGCATCACTGCAGAAGCTTGCTCGTACACGCCTCCATGTCGGTCTGTATGAGAGTCTGCATCACTGCCTGTGATGCCCGTGGTCTTCCCGTGACATATATTCTCCAATCACTGTTACATAACGCTCCCTCCAATCAAGTGAACATGTCAGAAGCAGGGGTAAAAAAGAAACAAAACAGGAGACGCTCTCTGCAGCCTGAGATCCAGCTGAGCTTTAAATCACAGCTCGGTAGAGCGGACCAAGGCTCTGCTTCAGAGGGAAAAAAATCTGTGAGGGGAGAGAGAGGAAGGGATGGGAGGGAGTGTGAAAAGTGCCTGTCTCTTTAAAAGATCGAAGACAATGAAAGGATGCTTCTGCTGCTGCTGCTGGAGTCAGGATGTATCCACTGTTTGAAATGAAATAAAATCTGATGGCTCAAGACGAGGGCTTTGGCAAATAATGACTATGCTTGACAAAAACAATTTTTAATTAACAAAAACATGCAACAGGGACACTGCTTACATATTTTCTCATGAAGCACAAGAGTGTAAACAAAGTGCGAGTACTGCATAGAGGCTTAAGATGGTTAGAATAATGTGGTTAAGATGAAAATACAAGAAAAAAGCTTTAAAAAATTAAAGAGGTCTGTCAGATGTATTCAAAACTAATGTCACACTGAATCTTTCATTAAATAACATTAAAGATTAAACTAATCTGTTACTCTTTAATTAAATGGCTTAATAGTTACAAGAAGGACTATTTCAGACTGTCTCATATTATCAAAGCAATTAAACACATAATGTGAATCATGTTTAATTTCTGACGTGTCACAAAAAACATCTGCGAAATCCTGAAGAGATTTATTTTCCTATATGAATAAAAATAAACAACGCACACAAAACCATACAGACAAAAAAACAGTAAAAAGATTATCTGGTCCCATGAAACTCAAAAAAAGGTGTTTGGGATCAAACGGGTGTAAAAAGAAGCTGCTATTTAAAACTAGCGAGGCAGGAGGAAGCGCCGTCGTCACTCGCTCTGCGTCTCTGGAGGCTGAATTATTGTCTCTTTGATTTCAAAAACATCTATTAGCTCCTGAAACAAGGACAAAAACAACAGAAGATACATTAGGAATAATTAAACTACCGTACAAAGGTATCCACATCCATAAACTATTTCGACATTATATCACAGCACATAAAAAAATCTATAAGAGTGGCACGCATTAGTATTCAGTCATCCAGAGTTATACCAGTCAAAACTTGCAGCTATCATTTTTTTTGTGTCTAAAATGTCGCTATGAGGATGGTGTGTTCAGGGTGATATATAGTGTTAGTTTTATGTGGGCTGCCAAATCTCACTTTCTCCTCATCTGACCAAAGCATCTTCTTCCACGTGTTTGCCATTTCCCTACAGGCATCATCACAGACTGACATCAGGATTTGTTAACAGCTTTTTATCAATAATGGCTTTGCTATCCCTTCCAAAAACAGCAGATATTCTCTTGTTCGGCCACATCTAGGTATATCTGCTGTTGCTACTTTCTTCCTGATCTGCCTGCTGTGTTTCTTGGTCTTTATGATGCTGTTTGCTCATCTACCTTCATATTCACAGAACACCTGGTTTTAAACTGAATTTCATTTGTTGATAATATACCTTCTAAAGGCAATTGGTGGCACTGGAATTTATTTTTTGGGGGTCTGAAAGTAAATAGGGCTTAAAATTATTTGTGAAATTTTTTTATACCTCATAATTATTAGTACTTGGTGTTGATCTGTCACAGAATAATAAAATACATTACATCTCGTGGCTATGACAAAACAAAATGAGTTTTTCCAGAAACTGTAGCTGAACATTTTATAGTATAGAGAAGTTAAAAGCTGCTCACTCTCCATATTTTTGGGCTGATGGAAACAATGCACTGTTTGCGGCTGAATGAACCTGCAGCCTCCACCTCTCCTTCTTCTACTGGTTCTGAAAGATTAAAAATATAACAGGGTCAAAAAAATGATTTGATTCTGTGAGATTTTTCTTGTTATTCGGCAATGAAACTGCTAAAAAAAAATTTAAAAAAACGTTCTTCAGGCACTCACCTATACAAGGCAACTTGTCACTATCTAACTTAAGCCTGGCCAAACCATCCTGATAAAAACAGAAACAACAATGTTATACCTACTCTGAGTCACTAGAGGGCAACAAAGCTCAGTTAAAAGAAACGGTACATTTCTCACCCGTATGAGAAAAGACGTGTGGAAAATGTTCTCCACTGTCCGTGAAAACGAGTTGGGGTCGATGACAAATTCATAATATGATATTGGTGTTGCTGTATTGAAGCAAACACACAGTAATTATGAAAATAATTCAAGACGCTGAAGTGTTTCAGACAGGAAACAAACATAAAGTATTAAATTATAGAACAGCTCTGAATACAAGTGTGAACAGACTTGAGATGAACGGAAATCTGATTGACCAGACCACAGTCTGAGGTGATCCGATACCCAAAGATCCAACACTGAGATATCACATAGATTGATGAAATCTCCTGCTCAATACTTTGCTCCTTAAATTTGGTCTTAAAATATGTCAAAAAATTTAAAGAAACAGAAATGCTTTGGAAGATATTAGCTTGACAACTTATCACTTCCCCCCCCAAAAAATTTCTTCATAGAAAAGAAAAGGAAAACTTGGAGGTGGGCATTAGTGATGCGACTGCAGAGGGTCTCTTCCACTCTGACATCTGTACATTCCCATAGCAAATATCAGTAAAGATGATTTCTAACTTACGGTCATCTTGATAGTAACTCTTCAGATATCCCAGGATTCTTTCAACCTCTTTCTCTGTAGCTTCTTGATGAGATTCTTCCATTTTCTTTAGCTAAAATGCAACATGCAACATGTTATTGGTCGAGACTCAATGTCAATCATTTTGTAATTTAGAATAAGCTCTAAATTATACAATAAAAGTAAATATTTGAAGCCAGAGTAAAACATAAGATATTCTAAAATAGAAAAGATTAAATGACTTTTAAAGCTCATTAGCAGACTGGTAAACATATTTATGAAAGAAAATTTAATTGCAGAGAAACAATCCTCATAATTCAAACTGTTTGCCAATATCAGCTCAGTTGTTTGTATCAAACTGCAGTCATGATGGTGCAGCTTGGCGCTACCTGCGTTGGCATTATCCTCTTGGCTTCTTTGCTTGGCGCTTTCCTTTGCCGCTCTATTCTCTGCTTCGGAGGCGGTGGCTCCGTGTAGAAGGACCCCATCCTGTTGAGAAAATTCATATAAAGTCAGTATTATTAGATTCTATTCTAAGTAATAATGTTTACAAATTAAAGAGAAAAATTACAAATAAAAAAAACTATTGAGATCAGACATTTTAAGAACTCAAGTGTTTGATCCTTTTTTAAAGCGCTAACTCATTCTCATGTTAGTAGATGTGACTGAAGACAGTCATGAAATATTTTTCCTGAAAAAGATTTTTCTGTTTTAATAAATTCATACAGAAACATCTGAATATATTTAACCCAGGTTTGTGGCACCTTTGGTTAAAAATGTAATGTATCTTTTTAACAAAGTTGGAAATTGGTAATCATAAATGAGAATTAACTAAATATGTCATTTTCTGGCTGTATTTTGTGGAAGTGAACACTTAAAGCTGAGGTTTTGGGGGGTTTTTTGCGCCAGCCATTTGCTTCATATTTTTAAAAATCATTTGCCCATTTTTTCTATTCATTCTGGGACTCAAACCATCTGACATGTGAAGCTGAAATCACTTCACATGTGCACATGTGCACAAGAATCATTTATAGCTAAACTTTGTTGTCTTGCAGGAAGATTCACACATGCATTGTAAAAAAAACATCTGATACAATCTCATAGAAAACTTCAATTTACAAGTTACCTGAATGCAATATTAATTCAAGACATTTTTATTGTCATCTTTTAAGACAAAAAAAATAGAGAATGAACCATTGAAAGACACACTAATGTTCTTCCAAACCTGATTTTCTACTCTTTTAACCTACACGGAAAATGAAAATAATAGGAGTACTATTACTGCTTCAAGCATCACCTTCAGGAAATCACTCCTATCTAACGGAATCATCCCAGATACCAGATATGGAAATGAATACATTTTCGTGAAAGCTCTGATCTACAATGACTAATATGAGCATTATTAAAATCAGAGGTGAATTCAGGAGTTTGACGTACTTCATGTTCACAGACTTTATGGAGTTTTTATATTCACTCCTGATTTCCTAATGTAAGAACTGTAAGCCAAACCCGAGGGTTTTTAAATCTGTGTTAGTGCATTACTCTCTCTGGGACTCACATGTAGTGGAAAGAAGGCGACGTCCTGAAACAGCACTCGGCTTTCTTGGCCAGCCGATGCCAGGCGTCTTTGGGGAGGTAGCCGTCGCCGGCACAACCGTTCGGCGTCTCATCGTCCTCGTCCTCCAGACGGTTAAGACCCATGAAGGACAACTGTTGGAGTTGTATGACATCAGTTCAATTCAATGAACAACAAAAAATGTACTCCAAAGACAAAACACTGAGACGATTTCAGAAGCTGTTAATTCATAGGTTCCTCACTCTTATTTCATTTGTCTTCCACAGTTACGTTGTGGTCCCACTTTCTGTCATCGTTAGCATCTTAGTCACCAAAGTTTTCAGTTCATTCAGAAAGTGTGCAGTGCTTCCATTTTTCCACATTTTGTTTTATTACACACTTATTCTACATTGTATTAAATTAAAAGTTTTTCTCAGCATTCTACAAACACATATAATGACAATGTGGAAAAAGTTTTGAAATTTTTGCAAATTTATTGAAAGTAGAAAAGCAAGATGTCATATTAACGTAAGTATTCACAGTCTCTGACAAGAAGCTCAAAGTTGATCTGTTTCCACTGATCATACTTGACATGTTTCTGTAGCTTAAAAGGAGAAACATGCCAAGGATGACTTTTTGCTATGAGCTCCATAGCAAAAAGTTGTGAATACTTTAGTAAATATGACTTATTGGCATCAGAGTAGTGAGAACTCAATCTAATTGCAAAAAAATAAATATTGCATTCAAGCAGCCCTTTGAGCTTGATATTGATAGCTATTCAGTTTATTCTGCAGCTCTCCCACATCCCAGTACACTGTTATATAAACACACTCACCAGATGTTCAGCGAAAGCAGTGGGATCAAAAGCACTCCCCTCAGAAAACAGCTGGCTGGCTTTCTCTTTTCCCAAGTCTGTGGCCACAACGAGAAGCTGAGCGTCGAGCGCCGCCTCTCTTGCCTGTCGAACTGTCAGAGAGCAAAGACACATCAGACCAACTAATCCATAAGGACAGATGTATGCTGGACAAATTTGTTTTCTTTTCCTGTTTCTGCTCATAACGGAGATAGAGTTGGTTGACGAAGCTTTGGGGAAAACAACCATATTTATGTGAAGATGAGGGATTTTTTTAAAATTAACTAAATAGTCTCCCAGACACCAATTTCAAAATACCAAAAAAAAAACATTCTTCTAATCCTCAAAATCAAACAATAATTTTAATCACAGCATTTACAGTAAGTTTTCTGAAAAAAAAAACAAAAAACAAAAAAAAAACAATAATAAACTTAACCCCTGTAACAAAGCAGAATCATTACAAGTCAATTACAATATATTTACTCTAACCACTGGAGAAAGCAGAACTTTAATTTGAGAGACCAGTTTCATGGTAATATATAAAACATAAAAAATACTGCAAAAATTTTTTATGTCTTTGTTATTTTGAAGAACCACTTTTCACATATTTATATTTAAACTACATAAATTACCCCAGAATTTCAGCATTTGAAAACACGACTACTGTCTTAATTTTCAATCTTCACATTACGCTGGTTACATTAAAAATTATTTAAGTACTTTTGTCTTTTGACATTCAACTCTTTGATGCAGAAATGACATTGCCACCAAGTTGCAGCTCCTAATCAGAAATACCTCGTTATCTCTCACATACCATCTTTGAAAAGTTTATTAGCCTCTTCTAAGACTTCTGTGAGCTTGTTGTTGGAAGGACTCAGCATGTCTTCTCTGTTTTCTGTAACAAAAAGAAAAATCTGTGAGCGCATTAAAGCTTTGTTAAATTGTTAAGACTGCCTCTCAGTAACAACTCACGTTGAACGGAGTTGATGAGGTCCCTGTATTTGCTTCGGATTTCTCTCCTGAGGCCCAGATCGTTGTCATCATCATCGTCTTGCACACCACCGGAGCTCGAGTCGTGATCCTCTCCATCACCCGGGTGTTGATCGGTTCTCCTCCGGCTGGACGAGCCGTTCTGCCGGACAGCGTCCTCATCCCCGCCCGCTCTGGCCTTTCTCATCTTTAGTCTGCTGCAGAACGGGCTCTGCGAAAGGGCAACCACACGAAGACGAAAGCAAAAAGTGTGGAAAAAGTTATCAAAAGTTACAATCAGCAAGTTTGGAGACAGGCTATGATTATAGTAACGATAGGGTCGTAGATGTTCAGAGTTTAACTATAAACATAGCATAGCAAAGCATACAATATTTAAGAAAGAAGTTAAGACAAAATCATTTACCTTTGAGAATTAATAAACCCACAAGGCCAGCGGGGAATAAAACGCTCTCGATTCGTGCTAAATGAAAGCTAACGATAGCTATCGGTTAACTGCTGATGCTTTCGGGTAACGTTAGCCGTTAACTTGATTTTAGCGGTTTTGTTTAACTACGGCAATGCAAACAGAATGAAGTACAAAAAAACACAAACACGAGCAAAAATTCTAAAAATCTGTTAAAAGAATGTCATCGCAACTATTTTAAAAACAGGCATAAACTACTCAAACTACATACAGAGTTCTGGCGTGCAAACACAGGAAGTTGACGTGAAGCGTCATGCACAACCTTTCAGAATAAAAGCAAAAGGAAAACGCCGATTTTGTTGGACTAAAAAGATAAATAAGAGCAGTGCAGGCCGGGGTACCCAAACACTAGACCTCCAAGTCTGGTGCATTGTTGTGTTTAACATTGTGATGCCTGAAAGGGCCACGTTAATCTGTTCAAAAAACGGCATTTATTGGAGATCGCCATAGTAATGGCCAGCCATTATGAGCATGCTGAAATCTAAAGTGTGAAACAAGTCCTCTGCTAATTTCTACCAACCAATTTTAGGTCCTCTATCACCAGATCCATATCGTTCTTGGTCTTCCTCTAGGCCTCCTGCCCAGGCGTTCTATACTAAAATGGACTGAAATGCCACTCAGCAAGTAAGAAGTAATTATTCCATACAAAGGAACAAGGACCTTCATTTTTTATACCCATGTCCTGTGGTTCAGTATTATTAAAGCTAGCGAGACAAAAGGGTGAAGCCAGCCAGTTTTTCAGCATCATTATAAAAGTTATGTATTGCAGGCAGCAGAAACATGTTTTGTCTGTTTTGTTGCAGAAAGGAATGGTGCACTAAAAATTTCTCTAGTATTTGGCAGATTGCCATTTAAGTTTGATGACCTGGGTAAAATGTTTTGAGAATTCTTCAGTAAAGTTCTCCAAAGAGCTAAAATGCTGGCCCATTCATCCTGGGCTACCTGTTGAAAAGGCCACACTCACATTTTCAAGCGGCTTCCATCCGGTCACTCTAGGGCAAAAGTCTGAATGTTTGCATTGTTTTTCTGTTTAGTTTTTTAAAAATTGAAACAGTTGTTGCCTATCCAGCTCAATTGCCATGGTTACAGTCACTATATGGTGATAAAGGAGGACCAGATGGAACAGACAGCTGGTGTTTATTTAAATTTTGCTGAACCGTTGTCATGGTAACCAAACATTTCCCTTGCCAGATTGCAATCAGTTTTTTTTCTTCTTTTTTTGCCAGATAATGGAAACTAACTATCTGACATTAGATTATGATTTTACATATGAAGTGTTTATATGCAGATTTGTCGAGTTACATAATTTAAAAACACATTTCCTGGGATATGGACTGAGATTAATTCCCACTTTGTTGTGTCAAAAAGTTGATAATCTATGTTAGAACTCTAAATGTCCTAGGACATTTAATCAACATTGTAGCTCCTCCTGGGTGTTATCAAAAGAATAAATCCATCCCACACAGTGAGACATCAGGTGATCAGATAATCCCCTGATCACCTGAGGATCACCAGCTCCATATGCTGGACAGACGCACAGCTCAGCCGCCTTCCTGAGCAGAAGAGACTTTCGACCAGGTTAAACTTTTACAATGGAGGAACTAGTTCAACGGAGGTCTAGTTCACCTGCTCTCTGTCTGGATGTGAACCACTCTGAACCGCCTGGAGCTGGTAAGAGCAGCTGCGTCATAACAAGTCCCCACTTGCTGGAGTCCACGACTCAGCCAGGTATTAAACCGGTTCAGCTGCTAATTAGATCTCTGAACGAGCTGATTGCAGGGCAGCAGGCCGCGCCTTATGAAGCCATGAAGACTCTGCATGAATCCTACGAGAAGGAACGATCAAAGCTTTTCCCTATGCCTGGAAAGCAGAAAAGGATTATTCAAGCCGAAAGGAGCAGGTGCCCAAGAAGTAATCCAGTCTCGAGCTCTGAAGTTGGACAGAAGGTGAAGAATCACTTAGGAGAGCCAGTTGTCTATGCAGACCTTTGCTTCAAAGAAAAATCCGGTTCCTCTGTTTCTGCAAAGACAGACGCAGAGAGGAGCACCATCAGCTGCTTCAATCTGGGAGATCTGAGACACTCCCCATCTGCTGAGAGGAAACTGCAGAAGATCACCTCAGAAATCAAGAGGAAGACATGCATCACCGTGACAGAAAGGGATCGCAAGATAGCAGCTCTGATGCTGGTCAAACATCAGGAGGAGCAGGAGCGCCTGAAGCTCTGTCAGCAGGAGGAACAGGAAAGGCAGGAGGCCCACAGGAAGGAGAAGGCCAGGCAGGCCCAAGCAGAAAAAGAACGAAGGAGGAGGCTTAAGCAGAGTATGAAACACTGGCACAAGGAGCTGGAAGCCCGCAGGAGGCTGAGGCTGCAGGTGGAGCAGGAGAAAGCAGCACAGCTCCAGCAGGAGATGCTGCTCCAGGAGAACCGATGGAGAAAGCTGAAGGAAGTGGTTGAGGTACAACGCAGAGAGAAGCTGGAGGCTGTTCTGAAGGAGACAGAGGAGCGTAAAAAATACCAGGAGAGGTTGCTTAGGGAGAAGATGGAGCTGGAGAAAAGGGAGCTTGAAAAGGAGAAGGGGAAAAGGAAGGCCTGGAGGACCAGAGAGCTGCAGGAGAAGAGGGAGCGGAAACGGCTGCAGGAGGAGAATCACAGAGAGATGCTGCGTCACGTCCTGCTGAAGAGGCAAGCGGAGCAGAAGATGGAGGAAGATGAAGTTCAGAAGAGGAACTTGCTGGAGAAGAAGCTGCAGCGTTCCTCCGAGAAACGAGCCCGATCTGTGGAGGCACAGCACAGGCGGCTGCGAGAGCGAGCGCCCGGCAGGACGTCCAGATCCAAAGAGCACAGCTGAGGGCCAAGCTCCAGACTGTCCAGGAGCCACACACAAGCCGGCCAGCGAGCGTCGCATGGAGAGAGCCGCCCAGAACGCCTCGGCGCTGCGCAGGAGCCGCACTCAGCAGAGACAAGAACAGAACAGAGACAGACAGGTCTGCCACAAGCAGCTGAGTGAGAAGATCCAGAGAGAGGAGGAGGCCAGCAGGAGGCGCAGAGAGAGCTATGTCTGCATGAAGGAGGGGAAGAGGGAGAGGCTGCAAAAACTGAGGGAGCAGATTCTGGAGGAGGCACACAGGCTGGTGCAGGCCTCCTTTCATTTGAGGGACGGGGTCAGGCAGCAGACACACAGCCGGACCTTCCACCAGATGGCCCTGGAGGCTCAGCTGGCTGCCTCCATGAGCAGAATCAAATTCTAAAGCACCTCAGTTTTTTCCTTTGATATTTAATTATTTCCTTACAGCACATTTAAGTTTGCATGTAGATTTACTGTAGCAGGACAATGTCTTAAGTGCTGCATCATTATAAAGTGGAAGAAATTGCTTCCAAAACATTTGTTAAAGAAAAACATCCAAATTGTGGGATGTACATGTTGCTAAGCCCTTTACTCTGCTACACATCTAAGTGCCTTAAAATTATAAACACTTCATCTTTACTGAATTTATTCTCAGTATAGAACACTTTGTTTGAACTGCAGAAACGACAGAACATCAAACCTGAGATCAGGCAACGAGGGCATTTTACAAATCACAACTTTTTCCATGAAGGGTTTTAGGCTCTTATCTTATCTCTTATAAGGTGAGATGGTTTCTGAAAATATACTAGCTTTTTGTGACAAAGCAAATATTTCAAATTCTTCTGGATTTAAAATCCTTCGTCCTCAGAATAAAAAAAGAAAATATCCTTTTGTATTAGACTAGAGGTCTAAAAGCTTTACGATTTCGAAGAGTCTTTTCTGCCCTTGAAACTAGAGAGGAGATCCAACTTCCAGCAGAACTACAGTAAACATAAAGTCAGAAAGGTTCAGATCAAAGTACTGAATATGTTACAATGGCCCAGTCAAAGTCCAGACCTAAACCCAACTTTAACACTCAACTTACAGCTTGAACTCTTTTCAACAAACATTTGTTTTTTCTAGTTTACAGCTGGTAGAGACAGATATACAAAAACAGATACTGCTTTTATTAGTAAAAACAAAACAAACTGAACTGCTTTTCACCTCAAAATTACATGCTACTTTGTGCTAGTAAGTGGAATCAAAATACACTGAAGTTTGTGTCTGTAACTAGTGACAACAGAAAAGGGTCAAGTAGCATGGCAAACCTTTTTACAAGTCCTGCAAGTTCATAGTTCACCAGCTTGAGGGTATTTCTACTAGTTTGGATTAAAACAATGTAATTCAGGGCCACTAGAGGGTAGAATAAGACAGAGTTATAAAGCATTCAGAAAAGTGTGTCTTGTTTCACAACACCATAAACTCTGTCTATAAACTCATTTTGGGCCACAGGGGCCTAGGAACCCAGAGACACTTTCTGAGGAATTACAAGAAATAACTCACATGGGGAAATCTCTATTCATCATAATCACAGAAGAAGTTCCTGCTTGTTTTCATATTTACCTTCAGGAACTGTGTGAAGGTTGTTTTATTGACTCCATTTTGAAAAGGCCAAGGCAAGCATGACTCCAGGCTTACACAAACCCTTTCCAATCACTCAGCCAACGGATGTGTCACAGTAACTGTTAGCAGAGATGAGTTCTTCCACCATTAGAAAGTTAAAGTGTTTTTTTTTCTTTTACAGATACAGAGTGCATGAATACTGACAGGAAGGCCATTAAGCAATGCTCACAGTGCAAATATAAAGAAATAAAAGTTAATGTTTCACCACTTGTCGTTATGCGTGCTTTACTGAATAACCTGACATATCTTAGTGTTACAGTCTCTCACTGCAGGCTTTCATTTGAGGTTAAAACAGGAGAACTTCAGCTAAGCTACATGGTAATCATGTTCCTTCAAGGAAATGGAAACTATTTGTAGTCACATTAGCAAACCAAACCATCATTGTTGTAAAGGTTTATAACAATGTTTTATTACTTTCGGGGTAGTATAAGGATATGTTCAATACATTTTAACGAATAACAGAATGTGAGTAAATTTCACATAAATTTTTTTTAATGTATTTTTATTTCAAATTTTTCTTAACGCATTTTAATTCCGATGCAGCTATATTTGTTAGAATCCTCAGTAAAAAGGCAACATATGGCATAAAAAAAAACTTGAATTGAGAATATGTATCGAGTGGAGGAAAAACACATGTTAAGATAAAGTTAATTATTGTTTTTAATGAAATCACAAAGAGGCAGTTATTTGTAACCCTAACAATTGAAACTAATTGTTTTTAATTTACAGTTTATTTTTTATTTACATTTCTAAGATTTTTGGATTACAGTTTTGATTGATGTGTCTCCAGCACACATTGTGTAAGTTGACCAAATCTATAGCAAAAGAACCAAAATGGTTTAGGTAAATTAGTAAAGCACTGCATCAAAATATATAAAAACCTACCTAAAATTAACATTTTTATTACTTCATATTTAAAAACATCGTTTTGTTCCATCTGTTGTTTTGATTGGATATTAAGAGCTACTGTGGAGGGTTAAGGAGCCACAGTGGGCTCCTGAGCTGCAGGTTCCAGATCCCTGCTCTATAACATCTTCTCTGGTCTGCATGCCAGAAAAACATATTTTCTATCCTACCAACACAATAAAAAAAGGAGTAAAGCCAGAGGCACTTGGACTTTCAATGAAAATATGTGCTTTGGTCATATGAGACAAAGGCAAAGCTTTCAAGTAATAAACACTACATAAAAACATGTAGAAAAGTATGAAAGCTCACAGTGGAGGATATGTCATCTTGTGAGCATTTTCTCTTCCAAAGACCCAGGGAATCCTCTGAAGAATGGAAAATAGAAACTCATTTGAATTTGAACATTTTACCTGAACATTTTAGATAAAATCAACCTGTCTTTATGACCATCTTCGCTGAAGAGAGCAGAACCCATGACTAAGAACTCTGGATGATTTAGATCAGGGGTCAGCAACCTTTATAACCTTAGTATACTTTTTTTTTTTTTTCTTTTCTTCAGCTAAACAAAGTTTGTTTAAAGCTACAAAAGAAACATAACACTAAAACAAAATAGCTTATATTTTTAAGATATCTACCACAGAGAAATTCAAATTAAGACAAATTGTGCACAGAGGAAAAACCCTTCTCTGTAGGATCAGACTTTGTAAAATGTTATTGGAGACAAAGAACCATCTTATTGGTAAAATGAGGTTGAACAATGGAGTAACAACAGAATTTCATCACCAGCGATTTTGCTGAACAGGTGTACTCCAATAAGAGATTAGATTTTTATAAACTTCTCAGTGTTAAATTTATGGTGTCGTAGTTTATTTTAACGATTATTGCACATTTTAAGTAGAGACAGCTTTCGGGAGTCAAACTTTTAAAATACATTCTTAAAAATAAATCAAACATCCATTGATGAAAACAATAAGTTATGAAATAATATGGCTCTAAAAATAGTTTTTCATGTAGTTCAGGTGTCACATTTGGCATTTCGACTAAAAAAAAAAAAAAGACAATGAGTTTGTTTCTGAGGAATCACGAGGAGGAACGTTTCTCTCTGATTCTCCAACTTGCACTTTTTCCTGTCAAACTCATAATAATAAAAACAAAACTAGTACAAACTGTGCAAACTAGGTCACATACTGTGCCCATAACAGTATCAAATTATTATCTTGTTCTTCTTGTAAATCTATCCCCTGGCCACGGTTTCGTTTTTAAAAAATTATACAGCTTTGTAACAAATAACAAATGTCCCTCTTTTTGTTTACTTGCACTGGAAACTCAGCTGAAGGATAGCGGCATATAAAATATCCAAGTCCTTTCAAAACCTGAAAAGCTTTGTTGATCCAACAACAATGGCAGTACTGAAGGGTTTAGGTTAGTATGATCAGAATCACACCCAGGAGGAACAACCTAACGCCGAGATACGTGGACGGGTTTTCATTCATTTTGTCTTCACTGCAAAAATACTTCATCTTACCAAGTATTTTTGATCTAGTTTCTACTGGAAACATCTTAGTAAATTTGAAATAAGACAAAAGTAACTTAAGTAACTTTTAAGCACAATAAATGAACTTATTTTAAGTCAATAATTCCTTCATACTGATGGAAAGTGAATATAACTAGACATTTTAATGTTTTGTTCGACGGGCCGTACTTTTCCATCGATATTAAGAAATTACTGACTTAAAACCACCTCCCGTGTCTTGCTCTAAAGTTACTTATACATTAGTTCTGTCTTATTTCAAGTGTAAAAAGATATTAGATACTATTAGATAGATATTGGATAGAAACTAGACCAAAAAATACTTGGTAAGATTTTGTTTTGGAAATGTTATTCTGCATCCTTCGCAGTAAACTTTCCGTCAGTCATCGTGCAAGCTGAGGGCCAATATGACTGGGAGCCCCACACCAAGGATGAGGGTGAGGCTCTCCAGCAGCCCCAGATATCTCGCCTTGTGGGTTTCTGTTCCTGTTTCCTCCTGCAGGTTAGAGAGAGGTTCTGCTGCGCTGCTACTGCTGATCTCAGGGAGAACATGGACCGTGGCGACATAAAGGAAAGTCCCTGCTGAGAACAGCATTCCCACTCCTGTTGCACTCAGCTGGTTATGAGAGGAACTTCCAGTCTGTCAACAAACACACAGACACGCACAAGCATGTAACATGTCAGAACCAGACTGACTGGGTTACCAATGTGAAGGACGTGTGCTCTCTCACCGCCTGCAGTATGAAGTAAGTGCTGATAGCGACTATGGGCGCTGCTGCTGAGAAGGCCAGTAAATGTCCCTGGATGTCTTTCTTCTCAAGGCCTGCATGCATCAGGAAGGAAACCAAACCAAAAGCAGCAGGAGCCTGTGAGCCAAGAAAAAAACAACAAACAAACAAACAAAAAAAAACACAGATGCCATCAGTTCTGTCATATCTTGTTAAATATGTCTACATCTTCATATTCTCTCACCTTGTGTAGAATGACTGCGAAAAAAACAATCACTTGTACGGTGGCTTGACCTGTGGCAACGGCAGCGCCCAGAGCAAATCCATCAGCTGGAAGCAAGAAGAGTTATTATTGTTATTTTAAATCACAGACAATATTTAAGGAAGTGGTTTATGTGATTTCATAATGTGCACCAATGTGGGTTTAAGTGATATCTCAGCTCAGCAGATGTTTGTTTAAGCAATTTGAAATCAAAGCCTTTGAGCCATGCTAAATAAGACTTAGATCTCACAGAGTGCAAGACTCCCATGATAAGTCACATGAAGGAAAGAATAACTGGGTTTTGTTGGAAATTTTTCATGCTTTTGTCCCGGATATGCTTTTGCAGTATTAGCAAACACAAACCAGCAGATAAAGTGGTTTGCAAAACATGTTGTCAGAGTAAAACCACAAAGTACAATTTGTTTTACTCGGATTTTAAGTCATGGTCCAATACAGAGAGGTGTGGATGACTTTCAGTTTTGTCTTGATAGGCTCTAAATGGTTTCATGTTCTGTTTTCAAATGACGGATTGAATTGTGTTATTGCTGTCATGTGTTTCTTGGCCTTCAATATGCTGTAGGTTTATTAATATTCTCTGAAAAATACATTATACCTTCATAGAGTAGCTGGATTTATACAGTGACTAAATTACACACAAATGGACTGGAGGCATCTGGTTATACTGAATTTATTTAGGGGAGCAGATTTTTCTTTTTTCATCCACCTCATAAATATGCCCTATATTGTTTTGCTCTATCTGTCACACAACTTCCCAATAAAATATACTGAAGTTTTTATTTTGCAAAATCAAAAAAAAAAAACAACAAAAAACTTAAAGAAATATGAATACTTATGCAAGTGAATGTCCAGAGAATATCTGATTAACATACCTGCAGCATGGATAACCAGGCCCAGAGTGGCTGTGATGTGTTTATTATTCAACAAATGTGTTGATTGACCTGAAACCAAACGTGTTTAAATGATCAGCATACGAATGGAAAACTTGATATAAAATGAAGCTTAAAGTGAAAGTTATCTAAACTTGCCATGCGTGGAAATGTATCCTCCAATCTGATCAACAACAAACATGAAGGTAAACCCGAACGTCAAAGCCACGCTGATATAAAAGCGAGGTGGGGCGCTTCCCTTTGTGTAAGGCACAGCTTTTGCACTAGCATTCGGGCCAGATGGAGCATCAGAGGAGGACTCTGCACAGAGAAGATGAAGACGAGAGGAAGGGACAACAAAGCAGGCGAGAACATGTTCAGACAGGTGAGCCTGCTTTCAGCTATGATTTAAATGGTTCACGATGAAACACTCATGCAAATTTGATGGGAGCAGATGGACTGAATCACACCACTTCTGTTGTCAAGACAACTAGGGACAGAGAAGGTGGAGTGGTGCAATTCAGCCTTTTTAAATTTCAAGCAGTGAGCTCACCTCTCCACGAATCCTCCAGTAAGCCCACACCCTCTGGGATGGTGATGGCCAGCGCTGTGCCGCACAGAAGACCCGCCCCCAGGATGGACACAAACTGCAGGCTTTTCTGTCAAGAGTAAAAATCAAAATTCAAACACATCTAGTTGTTTCCAATCAAAAATCTAATGTAGTATATTGAGACATCAGGTCATGTGAGGCGGTTTGAGTTAGCCATCGCTAATATCCACAAATATTTGAGACCCATCTAAAACACTAATAACAGCCCAATCTATCAGTCCATTTTCAGGTCACACTTCTCCCTAAAGGGGTCGGGAGGTGCTGGTTCCGGGCGAGAGGCGGGGTACACCCTGGACAGGTCGCCAGTCTGTCGCAGGGCAACACAAAGACAAACAACCATACACACACACACACACACACACACACACACCTAAAGGAGAATCTGGAAAGACCAATTAACCTAACAGTCATGTTTTTGGACTGTGGGAGGAAGCCGGAGTACCCGGAGAGAACCCACACACGCACAGGGAGAACATGCAAACTCCGTGCAGAAAGACCCCGGGCCGGGAATCGAACCCAGGACCTTCTTGCTGCAAGGCAACAGCGCTACCCACTGTGCCACTGTGCCACTGTGCAGCCCCAGCCCAATCTAAAAATAAAAGCTAATAACTACAGTTTTTTATTTCAGCTTTAGGAGTGCAGCCAATCAGCACCATGGACGATGAATGGCTCATTGCACGTGTCAGCCAATAATGTGTGAAATATTTCTGCATTCCAAGCTGCACATTCTTTTGAATATTTTATGAAGAATCTGCAAATCGGTGGGGTTTTCTGCAAATAACTTGGAGTCACATTCCACAAAATATCTGCAAATGGTGAATCTGCAAATACGAAATAAATTTGGTCGCATTAAGCAGCTAAACCCTGAACATCGGTGCAAGAACAAAATAACCCTACATATTCAACTTGGAAACAATTTAGCAATGTGTTGCTTTGGTGGCTGATGGGTACCTTAGTCACTTCCTGCTTAGGGCTCCACTCAATCTCTGACCGACCCTGGAAGAGCATCATCGCTATGAACTGAACTATATTAGAGGACTTATTTAAACCAGCCGTGATCAATCTGCCTGCTGACTTTGTTCAACGGAAGTTAAAGACATACCTGAGAGAGTCGGAACAACAGTGGGATGAATCCTAGTAGGAAGGTCCCCACAAACATCGCTACAGAAATACAAGTAATAGTCAGTCCCTCCTCCATGGCGACGGAATTTTCCTACAAGTTCTAACTCCGTTAGCCGAGTCTCATTTCATGTCAGCAGATCAGATTGTTCTGAAAACTGAAAGTCTGCGCTCATTGTTTCACAGCAACTTCATTTGTTTACTTCAGGAAATAGAAACGGCGCTGCGGGTTTCCACGTCGCACCTCAGTCTCTCTGTCCCTCCTCCAGGAGAACCTCCTTCACCGCCACAGCCAGCCTCCACGGACCGTCCCATAGAACCAAAGACCAAAAGCCCGTGGTTGCTCATCTCCCACCTCTAAAGGGCTGAGGTCCAACCGCACCTCACTCGGGTTCACTATGCGCGATGGTACGCGGTATTACGGTATCCTAGTTTAGACGCTTTCAAAATAAAAGCTTACTTCCGGTAAGTCTTTGTCACACTAACACCAAAAATATTAATTTATCATAACCCTGGCAGATTAAGATAAAAAAAAAAAAAATAATAAAAAATTATTAAAGGAATTTTTTTTCTGATAGGAAAAAAGGAAACTCCTTAAGATATAATAAAATTATACAAAAAGGGTATCAATTTTGAAAAGAAAGTAATTTTATTAACATTCAATGCAATTCAAAAATACTTCATTAACTCCAGTGACAAATTAAATGTTGTAATTCAGGCAAATTTCTTCAAAACTTTTGTAGATGTCAATGGCTGTGAAAAGGCAGGGTCACAGCCAGGGTCAGCGTGTCCTAGCTTCAATAAAACCAATAAAAGCTGACATCAGTAACCATTTAGGACAACATTGTTTTGTTCTTTTCAAAGCTGTTTGTTCACTGATAACAGAAAGAGATACAGTAACTTTTTCTGTAGAAAACAAAAGTTCAAAGGAAAGTCACAGAAAAATTTACTAAATTACAAAGTTAGAAAGCATTTTCAATTGCCAAAATTTTTTTAAAGTAACATCAGGCCAGCATCTCAATTGTGCCAGCTTGGTGAGCCAGACTGCTCTCAAAGTTAAGCTTCATTCAGTTTGCCATGTATTTTCTCAGCTTTCAAAAACTGGGTTTTGAAAGGTTTCATGACACATAAAATGTATCTTAAATATTGTTTACTTATACCTAAACAAGCCCAGATATCAAAAAGTGCTACTGAAATTTATTTGGGTTAAAAGTAAAACTTGAAATTACTTACTTCCACAGCATGTTTTACAAATGAATAGGAAACTCATTTGGATGAGACGCATTAGAAGTGGCACTATAGCAGTTCTCTAAGCCTGGACTTAGAGACTGCAAATTTAGTCAAATTCAGGCTTTATTCACCATAAACCTCTGTTCCTATACATTACACCAAGTGAAAGATGAACTGAGACTAACAGCCACAGTTGATTAGATGCAGATTTATTGATGAGACATCTCCAATGCATACAACAAATATCTGCATGGGGCAATGGAGACAATAGAGTTAAAGGCTGAAATCTGCCGTTACTTTAACATGTAACATTAATCTACATAACAGACATTCAAACATATTTAATGTGCACACACATTTTGCCAGTTTTTTCTAAATATATAGTGGAGACATTATTATGATGATCTGTTGATGAAAACAATATATTTCTTTCCAGTTATTCCAGTGATTTAAACAGAACTAAATGAGTACAAATGATCAGCTTTAAGAATCCAATGAAATGCGAAGACAAACAACTAGACATAGATGAGTGGCTACAGTATAAAATGTTCAATTCCTGATTAGCAGGGAAACAGTTCTTTCAGAGAGTCATTAGTAACATTTTATTTATCGAACAAAGACTACATTCGGCGCTAAAAAAACATCTTCCTCACAGTGTGACAGTGTTTGTTATTCTGACTGGACACATTCAGAGATTTGCAGTTATCTCACATGTATAGAAGAGGTATAAAGCAAGTCACTTTATCATGACAAGAGAAGCAGCAGATAAATACAGTAGTGTCAGGTCAACAGTCTTACTCGAACAGTGATGCGTCAACGAACGGTGCCATCAAACCAATTGGCTGCCATTTTGGCAGATACCACGTGCTACTCTTTGTCAGTCATATCAGTGAGAAAAAGATTAGTGCATTATATCCAACAGTGATTAATTAGTGGTTGTTTTTTTGTTGTTGTTGCATTATCTACCAATGGTTTCCTTGAAGATTAATGGGGCATGTCATAGTGTGTTTAAAAAAAATTTAATTAAAAGTCAAAATTCAAAAGATCCTGAGAAACTGCATGGGCACTAGATTTTAAATGATTTGTTATGACATGTTGGCATTTGGTTAGTCAATGAGAAGATACTTCAGAGAAGCAGCTTATGAATATGTTAAATTAATCTGGATGATAAGTATGAGGTTTCTCTACATCTTATTTATGGACATGTATTGAAATTTGCCCAAACCCACAAACTAGTGCACCCAGTTAGCTTTGTTTAAACACTTTTGCGGAATTTGCTTGTTGCTAAGCCACATCGCCTGCTTCACTCCAATGATGTGTTGGATAAACATCTGACTGCTACTGTATGTCACAAAGGGTGTAAATAAAAAGCTTGTGAAGAGGGATAGGGTGAGAAATTAATTTAACCAAATCATAAAACTTTAAGCAGCCATCTAAATTCGATGCCTCTTCTCTAACCTCTACTTCAAGCTGTAAACATTAACGAGAAGATTTAAACAAAAACGATGCATAAAGAACTAGTCATAGTGTCATCTGAAAAGGCCTCCTCTGAGCAACAGATTCTCAGCCTCCAGTTTCTGCTGCGGCAGCTGTGCAAGAAACCCAGCCCTATTCTGGCATAGTTGGGTGGGCAACATCAGGAGCAGCAGTCCCTACAAAGGCTCAGAGGCTGAGCATTGTGCCAGTGTAGTGTGCTAGGATGAATTAAATACTGTATTCCACAGTTTAAAGTAGCATCAAGCTGGACAGAATTTAAAAATATCATGCTTACAATAAATACCAGGTCAAAAAAAGGCTACTTCACAAATCCAGAATTACACAGATATAGTGTCAAAGCCTCCAGGAGTGTTAGTAGCATTTTTTTTTTTTATCTTTAAAGGCTCCTATAGAATAGGAAGAGCCATTTTGAATCTGTCGCTAAAGCTCCAATTAGGCCGACATTAGTACGCTTCTAATTCATGGGAAGCATCTAAAGTTGATAGACACACAGATGAAGCTTTACGAGAAGAGAAAAAAAACAACACAAAAAAACTAAACAGTTGCTCCATCCTTTGAATTTGCATGTGATAATGCAGTACCTCAGAGAAACCTGAGCTCCCTGTTTCTAACTTTCAAGTACAATAAAGTTAAGAAATACAGAGAACTTCTCTCCCTTCACAAAAAAAGGCAAAAACTCTTCATTTGTGCATCAGCATCTTCTTCCATTGGTTGATATGCAGTGTTTGGGTAGAACCTCGTCTTTTCCACTCTTGCCTCGTCAAAGTAGATTCTCACTCGATGTTCTTTTAGGAGACCTGATGAAGAAGACATCCTTGAGAAACAACCACTGAATCCTTAGTAGATGGTGTGCTTATGTTAGTCAGGGGAAGGTCCCTTGATGGAGGCTGAGATGCTTTGGTGAACTGCTGGTTCACTTCCATGTTAACGTCACACATTTAGTGCACTCATCAAGTTTTGTTTGACATTAGTCTTCGTGTCCCAGACTGCCTCACTGCCGCACCTCGTTCTCAATGAGGCTGGCCTCCCCGGACTGGAAGTCGCCGGTCAGGTTATTTCCAGCCTGAATCATTTCCTCATCTTGCGAGGACCCCTGTCCATCGTCCTCTCCGTTGCCTGATCCGGCCTCCTCCGACGAGGGATCTTGAAGTACTTGACATATGTATGTTTGCTGTGGGAAAACACAACACAAAAGTGTTAATTACTTAATACTTAAACACCTCTCAAAAGCAAACAAACAAAAGAATTGTACTTTTTATTTGCCACTTTGAGACCAACTGCAAACTTGATCCCAGCATTCAACAGTCTATGAGAAAACTTGCTACATGACCCATCAGAAAAAATGAATCTGATGTGTTTCATAAATTACATTTGTTTCAATTTGTTATGTAATTTCTCATCGTCTTCTTTATTGAACCTTCTTAGGTTTTACTGCCAAAGTGTAAGTATTGAAATAATTTACATCACAAATTGTAGGTTATAGTTTCAACCTACAACTTTACCTTCTTTGAAAACCTATTTGTTAGAGATTAAAGGAACAAGAATGAGTTTCTACCGTTGTCTTGCCACCAGATGAAGGGCTTGCTGAACGTCCGTTCTCCACTCCATCCACTTGTGAGTCGGTCTGAGGCAGAAAAAAAGACATTTACCAAAAGTAGCAGGTGCGTGCATAATCATAAGAAGTATAAAAACATAAAATAACCTTGTAGTTGTGAGCACTTAAGTATTTAAAATGCCCAAAGCAGACGTGAGAAAGGCAAATGATGATTGTGATGATCAGAACCACAAAAGTAAACATGGATGTTGAAGCAGTAAACCCTGAATAGAAGAGACATTTAATGGGTTTTGACTCATTTATAGGTTTGAAAAAGTGTGAGATAGGGCACCATAAAATATCTGCCCACAATTATGTGACCAGTAGAGGGAGCTGTCCTCTTACCAGAGCGAACCGTGGAAAAGAACAGAAGCCAAAAGAGGCAGAGGATAGGAGCTGCCACCACCTGGTTAACAGCTCCATAATGGATCTTCTTGTCCAGTTTTGTTGGCAGATAGGCATAGTACATGTTGTACCTATCTGCTAGGTGTTTCAGTAGCATGTACATCAGGCCTACACGGGAAGAAAGACAAGGAAATCAGCAGAACTAATCCAATTAGTCCTGTAGATAAGCCTCTGAACATAGAACAGATCCCCTGCATGTGGCCTGGCCTCTGCATGCCTAACCTGCAGCCACTTGATCAGTGTGCTCCGTCGATGTGAAAACAAGACGGAGCAAGCAGTGCACAGAGTTTAAACAGTACGACTCACCAAACGGGACGATGATCGGGCAGGTGATGCTGTAGGTCATAACCACAGTGAAGACACACATCATCCAGGCATAAGCTGCCCCAAACTGGAACTCATAAGCTTGTTGCTAAAAAAAAACAACACAAAAAATAATACTAATTTTTCTTACTTTTCTTTCCATACATATAACTTTTTGTAAAAAAAAAAAAAAAAGAATTATGTAAAAACTCATTTTCAGTGAGTCTTGTTTAGATTTGTATGCTGAAGACTGACCTTCTTGACGTTCCTCCTCTCGGCTGCGGAGCGGGCCAAAGACAGGCGGATCATGTACATCAGTAAACCAGGGATCCTCAACAGGTCGTTAGCATTACCAATGAATGCAGAAGCAATGACGTAGTTTACAAAGAAGGCTCCATTGTCAGGGAGGAACACACACCTATAAAAATCCCAAGAGAAAAAGAATGTACATTTTTGAAAGAAAATTATGCAAAGCCTACAAATAATGATGAAGGATTATTGACGTTCGGATCAAACACTTTTTCAAGTTAGAAATGAAACAAAAAGAACTCCTGATGCTGGAATTCTGACTTTAAAAGTCTCAAAGAAGTCAAAATTTCAACACCCAAAATGGCCGATCGGCATTTATACACCAGAGTGAGAACTTCAGGCCAAAATCATCAATCAGTATCCTGACTGACTGTCTCTCCTTTGACCAGTGACGCTCTTAATGCTGTGCAAGCTTTAGTTCTCTTATCGTCATGTATGTAGTCATTGTAGATATTAAAAGTGTTAACTTTGCTTAATCTGGTAAATAATGACACTTTTAAAGTAAAGTTAAACTTTTACTTGCATTAAAAGCCCATAAAAATGTTCAACTTTGCATTAAAAGTGTCATTATTTACCAAATGGCACATCATGAACATCATGTCAGTCTAATGCATATCCTTTCAAATAGTTTTACCATTTTTGCCTTTAGTCATGCAGAATTTTATTTATATTTTTTCCAAACTTACTTACAGTTGGATACACTCAACTGAGAATATCCAAAAATAGTTTTTAGGAAATATGTGCAATTAAAACATTTGAGTTATTTTAGCAGAACTTTACTCCTCTGTAGCAAATTTATCTTAACCCTTTGTTGTAAAGTTGGCATCACAACAATCCAGCTGACTTTCTGCATCTGACTAAGCTTGGGTATCATGAAGACTTACAAGCAAGTTTTTACATCCAAGGAAAATTAAAATCAGCATAAAAAAAAATCCAAGCCCACCATACTTACTCAAACCTCACTGTAGCTTCATCCAAGAAACTTTTGTCAAAAAGCCAGCGGAAGAAAACATCCAAACTGCAAAAATGAACGAAAGACATTAGCTCAAAAATATAAAAAAAGGTTCACAAAATTATTTTCTTATATTATGTAATCATTTACAAGATTACATTACAAAGCAAAAAATAAAACATGTAACACCTGCTGAGTCCAAGGGAGGGCAGCAAAAGGACCATAAAGATCAAGAAAGTGTAGCATTTGTGCATTGTGGTTCTGTTCTCTCCTGACCTGTAAAACAACATAAACCATTCACACACATTAAAACATGATGCTCCTAAAATTCAAATACATAAGAAAACAGAAGAATTGAAAGTAGTGAATAATAAACATACCTGGTCCAGTGGGCTTCGAAGAAAGCAGAGTAGTAGACAATGGTGGGAAGCAAAGCAGAGAAAGACCACAGCAGGAGGGTGGGGAAGAACTGGGTTACGATGGGGTTCTGGGATCAGGAAGACATGAGTGAGGCATTAGTATTTAAATCTATTTGACTGACATTTACCTGTTGGGTTTAAGCCAGACCAAATATAAAAAAACAAAACAAACAAAAAAACATGGATCCAGTTTAAAACTCTAAGATAACCTGGAGGCCAAATGTTATGTAAAAAGGACCTTTTTTCTGTATATGTGATTAAATATATGGTAAATGATGTCTGAAAATAAACTAAGGTAAAAAAAAAAAAAAAAAAGTTCCTCACTGCTAAAAAATGCTTAATTTTTATTTTAGATAGTGGAAACTTTAAAAGTGACTCAAAACATTCAGATCAAACATTGACATAAATGCAGTAAATAATTGAAGGTATTCATCTTCTTTCTATAGTTATTAATCATTAAAACATTATTCACATTCTCATGAGAGGGGTTGTGTGACATGAGATAATTACTACATTTGTAATTTTCTGTATGTATAAAATCTTATCTGCCATGTTTTACAGTACAGAGTAAAACATGCAAATGTTAGAGGTCACTACAATACCCTCAGTTAAATAGATACAAATCTGAGCATTCGAGTAAAATTGTCTTGAGACACTCCCATGCCTGAAAGTGCTTGAAAATTATAACAGTGTTTCTATAATATTTTCATTTACAAATTGTGTACTTTTTTAAAACAAAAAAAGTTGTATGGTTGGATTATCTTATTCTTTTTTTTTATCTAAACCTCTGAAACAAGGCAGAGCTGTGACAGGATTTGGATTCAGCATTTCACCCTTTCTGCCAAGTGGACAAACTAAAATCAGCTACAGTGTATAAAACTCATTTATTAAATGTATTTTTTCAGACTTGGGGAAGGAAGAAATCAAATTAAACTACTTTTTCAAAATAAGAGACCCCCACGTATCAGCTTTGGATACTTACATTTAAGTACTCCACTGGTTTGGTGACGTTAAACTTGTCCATGGTGGTGATGATGATGGCTGGGGTGGTCAGAAAGAACAAGAGAAGGAAGAGGACGCAGTTGATGATGAAGCAGCGGGCCCACCATTTCAACCCTCCCACTGACAGATGCTCCCTGTGGGAAAGGGGGTTACACAGCGGTGAGACAGACACGGTGTGATAACCTGCAGAGACGGACACAGCTGGCCAGAAAACTAATACGCTAGTATAAAAAAAACAACATTATGAAGAGTTTTCCCTCAAAAGGTTCTAATGCGGCATTTAGATTAATATTGTTTTCCTTCTGTGACAAAGTGTTTCTTCTCACCAGTAGACGTTTTGTGGATCAGGGGCATAAGTGACGGTCCAGTTGGAGGTGTGCAGCCTGGCGCTGAACTGAGAACTCTTGGGTTCACGACGGCAGTAGCAGCCTTGGCACTTGCAAGCATTAAAGTCCTTTAAAATTCTGACAGACAAAGATCCAAAGATTGAAAACAAACCAAAGTAAAAAAACAAAACAAAACACATTGCAGCAAAAACGAATTTCAGAAATTCAGAAGTAAATTGACAAGCATGTCTTCACTTATCTAAATTAACTTACTTGCTAGTTGTGGCCTCATTTTGAAAAGTGACGAAGGCCATTCCTAAAGGCTTCTTGTTAACTTTCTCTCTCTCTTTCCGGTATTCATCCCTTAATTGCGCCTCAAGCTTGGTATAATAACTCACAGCTTCTTCCTTTAGGAAGAAAACACAAGATTAAAATACATGATAGTTTTAGTCATTCAATTCAGAAAAGAACATTTTATAATCAAAAACATTTTTTATACATCGGGAAATGCTTATAACTGTTAAATTTGATGGTAATAGAGTACGTATAATAATTTTATAAAATCAATTCCTCAAAGCAACTTAGAGAGTTACATAAAACCCATACCAATTTGTTTTTTATACAGAAATTTTGTGGCTACTGACGTGGCAGTGACAGTAATGATTAAACAGATTTTTACTCAAGTATTCGGTGGACATGACCTAATTCCTCCAAAAACCTTCTTCAAAATATTTATTAAATTTTTTTTTTTACATGTGATCTGATTGGATATTATATAAATCAGCACACACGTGTTACTCCCAAGATCATACAAAAAAAAAGACATCTTGGAGCCATGGTCCAAATGGCACAGGACAGCCATTTTGTCTATTGTACTGAAGTAGCATGTGAGAGAACTCATCTGTCAGCTTTTAGCAACTTACTACAAAATAACTCAGAACAAACACTTAGTATAGTCTGAAGACATTGCTAGGCAGCTACCAGTGGGTTTTTGTGGCTCAAAGGCACGTGGGCGTGGCCACGTCTCAAAATCCAACTGTGCAACATAAAAAACGAAGAGTCAAGTAACTTCCATGTGTCATCGCAGACCAGCTGACAGAAAGTGAGATGTTTCGTTGGTGGGTGCTTCTTCCCTCAAACGCTGACTGACAAGGTGTCTGATCACACAGAAAAAGGGGAACCTGAATGCTACAGTGAAGTGTGACAAGCAGTCAGTTCCAATACCGTTTCCATGCGGTTTGCTAAATCACACATGCATAATTAGATTTACCCCAAAATGGATATGAATGAGCTTCGTCAGCCAAAAAACAGCTCGGTTAGATTACATTCTCTGTTGCATTTTTGATTAAAACATGTTTTATTCTTCATTAAGCAAAGTCACTCACAGCGAGTATCCAGAAATTTTACTCAAGTAAGAGCAGCAATACTTCACAATACTATTACCAATGTAAAAGTGAAAAGCACATTGAAGTAAAACTATGGCTAAATGTAATTTTTTTCAAACAGGTTACTGTATTTTCCGGACTATAAGTCGCTCCGGAGAATAAGTCGCACCAGCCATAAAATGAATAAAGAAGAAAATTACATATATAAGTCGTATTTTTGAGGGGAATTTATTTGATAAAATCCAACACCAAGAACAGACATGTCATCTTGAAAGGCAATAAAAATAGAATAGAGGCAACAAAAGGCTGAATAATTGTACGGTATGTAACGTTACATGACAAACAACGAACTGAGAATGTGCCTGGTATGTTAGCATAACATATCAATAGTTATTCAGATAACTATAGCATAAATAATATGCTAACAAGTTTACCAAACCATCCGTGTCTCCAAATCACTAAACGCAATGAAATCTTCGTCCTCGATGTCGCTTGTAAACAACTCTGCTAACGATAGAATATCACAAGCCTAGAGCGCCCTCTTGCGGTTTAGTGTGAAAATAACATGTGATGTGATTATAATGATGTGTTAATTTTCACACACTCCGGCGTATAAGTCGCACCCCCGGCCAAAATATGAAAAAACTGCGACTTATAGTCCGGAAAATACGGTAGTCAAGAAAATGTAATTGAGTAAATGTTACTAGTAACTGCTACTTACCTCTGCATAGAATCAAGCTTAAAGCCCAGAGGTGCACTCTGAACATCTAACTAAAACGTTACACGTCATCCCTTTGCACTCAGCTTTGTCAAAACTGGCAGCAAATGAAACTGAATGCAGCTTTGTTTTCAATAGACATCACCGCTAACTGGGTCAAACCTGCATCCTTAAGCACTAAGTCAGATGGTCAAACAAGCATAGCTTTAAGCAAATTACAGACCTTGCTAATAAATCTTTTAAAAATAGGTATTTTTAAGTGTATCACGTGGGATTCATTGGCTGTTCCTACATTTCTGCCTAATATCAGACCAACCTGTTCCTTTCCCTGTCTGTCCTGATTCTTTCTCTTCCTTCTCTCTTCTTTCTCTCCATCCTCACAGCTGAATGAAATGAATTTTGTGTCAAGTATGTTCTTTGAAAAATAGAACACATATAAAACATTACATTTTAATTTAAAATTATATAATTTGTCCATCCAGGTGGATGCATCACCACAGCACTGCAGTGTTATATTGAGTTTAATGTTAAGACATTTAAACTCAAGTGTATCATTGCCACATTCTACAATGTTTTATAATTCACCATCTAGTTGAACAAATGATTACTGTCTTTACAACAAAATGATATTTTCCCTACTGTAATCTCTTACATTATAAATTCAGCACACAGTTGCAGGACAACCATAAGCTGTCATTTTACCGGTAACTCAAACTAACCTGAACATTCACAAGCCTTGTCTTGATAGATTGACATAACTTACCTACTGTCTTTTAACCACTTTGAAAAACTTTTTTCATCTCTAAAACGTCTTTATCCTTCGCTCTATTCCCTACTATATCAATCACATCATTTACACATGCATAAAGCTGTTAAAATACAGAAAACCCAGACTAGAAATAATTCTTACACATTGTTTTGGGCACCCTCTATAATGCAGCACACCTATGAATTGCATACCCACTTTTTTTTTTGCTCAAAGCCAATACTGAAGAGTAAGTAAATATGTATGTTGGAACAGTGCAAAGCAATAAAGTCTGATAACTGACCTCTTAGAATACATATGAGAAGTTTCACTGCATTACAAAAAATGCAAGTTTTTCACCTGTTCGCAGCCTTTAATGATGCAACAGCAAAGGTGTCCACAAGGCTTGGGGTTAATCATAGTTTTCTCATGCTCCTTTTCTTGCAGGTCAAGAAAGAATTTCTTGCTACGCTCCACCTTCTTCCTGAATACATAAATAGAAAAAATAGCCATGTCAGACAGAAGAGGGTCTATTTATGTCAGGAAATGAATGAGACTATTCTCAAATGCAATTTAAAAAAAACATTTGAGGGCAAACAGACACATCCTTTATCCAGTACCTTTCAGAGCTGAGATACAGCAGCTTCGATACATCGTAACAGATACGAGCGTCCAGGACAGTGCAGTTTTCATATGCAAGCCTAACAGAACAGGCAATGAGGAAGAAACAAACAATAAAATCTGTTAATTCATTTACCAGATATTTTTATTCATCTAAAGGCATTTGAATTTACATGATCAGTTTTGTAGGACAGGAACAACAACAACCTCCTCAGACCAACTTGACACATGACTTGCCTAATTCTACTCATCTGATTTCGATTAGGGACAATTACACATATAGGCCTGGCATTGTCCGCTCCCAGACATTGGGACGAGGACAACACAGCTGTTTAACAGGGGAAGGCATGGCTATCATACATCTTAACCTGACAACTGCTGTGTTGCTTCCACATTGATATAGTAACTTTATGTGAACATGAGCAGGGCTTAATATGAATTATGGCTCTTAAGTCATAATTCATCCATTTTTTTTATGTTGTAACCACAAACCTCAATGTATTTACTGGGATATGATGCGAGGGATATGCAAAAAAATCCACAAAAAATTACAAAAAAACAAACATTTTGATAAAATTGATTGACACAAAGTCCAAACAAAGTACAGTAAAGTTTAAACTTCTGGTGAGACAAAATTAGAAAGCAAACATATACATATACACACACACACACAAAAAAATCCCTACTTACTCAAAGTGTTGCTTTATCTCCCTCTCTTCTGCATATTGTGAGATGCCATTAATAAATAAAGTGCGTTTCACCTTCCCGGAAGAGGAAAACATAAAAGCAATTACAAACAACATGCAACTGCTTGATGGCATCTCACAATGGCGCTCCAAAATTAAGAATCCATACCAAATCGTCCTCTTTGTAGCGCATCTTTGACGTGTGCCGCCTCATGCTGTACACTGTTAGCAGCAGGTAGAGAAATGCAAAGCTAGTGTGTAGCCATAGTAGTTTGTTCCTGTAGAAACAAAGATAAAAAGAAATCAAACATTAGCTAAATAAAGAGTTCAAATAAATCCACAAAATACAGTTTATATATATGTATGAAAATAAGTATATATATACACACACACACACACACACACACACAAAGGAACAGTTTATGAAAGACTCACTCTGTATCTAGATTTCCTATAGTGGTTCGTGGAAAACTATAGGCAGTGTCATCTGTTGGAGGAAAGAAAGAAGATCAAGTACAAGTTAAACGTTATTTATTCCTCCTTAAACTTTCAGCATTTACTATTTGTATTTTCCTCACAGGCATGGCTCACTAGCAGCTGAAATAGGATTAAAAGCTGATTCATCATCAGTTAAGTCATTTTATGCCCTTTTAAATTAATGAACGACAGTAGAAATCTATAATTGATAGCAATGTGGAACTAAAAACATAAAGTAGGAGGAAAAGCAGCAGCACATAACTGCTGTCACAAGAAAAATCACAAGAGAAAAAATAGGATGTGGAATGCTTACAGTCTTAAAGTTAATAGCTGCAAAATGTCATTCTGGTGTCACATATTTAATTATGTACAGTGTGCGTTTACAGGACTGTGGGAAATACATGTTGCCTCTTATACAAAACCAACAAAAAAAAAAAAAAAAACATTAAAAACAAGAAAGAGGAGTTATAGGACTCTGCCATACTGAAAAAAGTTTTTGTAAGAGTAAACTTCAATTAGCTCACCTAAAAGGTTCCCCGAGAAGTTAACAGGCAAGATTATGCCCACAGAGAGCACACCCACGACTACAAGCAGGCCAATGATGTGCCGCTGGAAAGACAAGTAGTGAACTGCATCTTCACCACACTTGTCCCTTATTTCCTCTTCCCTTTAGAGAGAAAAGACAAACAGCCGCAGCTGCATAAGAGTAATTCAGATCTGAAAAATATGTTTATTGTCACAGGTTGCAGTGGCTTTACTGTAAAAAGGAATGAAGAGGTGGACTCACTTGATGCGGAAGACGGCTGTTAGCCAGGAGCAAAAGCCCTAAAACAGGACAGTTGAACCAGTTTTTACAGGAAAAAACATTATCTTCTGCTTGAAAGATCAGTTCAGGTGCAACTCAATAAAACAGAATATCACTGAAAAGTGTGTAAAAATACACACACACACATATATATATATATGTGTATATAAACACACACTAATAAATTCATGACTCCCAGAAGGGTTAATATTAAGCAACTTTGGTTACTATGGCTTGCAGCTTTTTGAAAACTCAAACAAATTGTTTCTCTGAAAATTTAAATACCATAAAAGACCAATTAAAATGACTTCTTAGCTCAGAAATGCTGGCCCATGCGCTACACAGTGGATGTACACAGAGCTCCTTTTCAATGAATATGTGCATCAATGCAGTGTGGGATGGAATGACCAGGCTGGTTCTGCTGAGCTGTAAAGGAAGCCCAAGTCATTTCACTAGGAGCCTTCGACTTTTTTTGCATGGCTGGTTTTGAAGCCTCTTACCTTCCTTTTGACAATACTTAATATCGTCATTGTGGGGTTTAGGCACAACACAATCATATAGTGATCATTGAAGGTATTGGTACTTTTATTAATACTTATTAATACTGGCACCGCATCTGGTGGGAAATTAATTCACTGACTATGGAAATGTCTTAATGCTGCTGTTCTCACTGTTGGCTTAGCAAAAATAACCAGAAATGACGATTTGAAATATAATCATTCTGTGTAATAAACTGACATGAATTTTATTTTATGAAAATATTCCATATTTCATTGAGATGCACCCATATTTCATCCTGTAATAACTAGTAAGGTTTCTTACTATATCTCTCGGGTCCATGTCCATTGAGCTTGATACGGACGTGAGGCGTGCATAGCGTTCATTTGATTCTGGCAGAGGGGAAGTCACGCTGCAAGCAGAAACACACAAGATTTGCATGCTGCTTGGTAGAAATGGACAAAGGTGATATATGTCACACCAACTATGTTTCAGTGCTTGATGTCATAGAATGGAGAGGTAAAGTACAGCATTGAAAAGACGATAAAACTGATCAGAAATATTTCCCCTGAAACCAAGAAAGGAGATTTTACCAGAGGGAGCCCTGAGAGGAACCTCTGTAGTCACATTTCATGCTAACATGCTTTGTTATTGTTGTTAATTATAAAGACTTACGAGCACTGTAGAATGAAGGTTTAATGATAATAGTCAGAGAAGGACATAACGAGAGATAAACTTTAGTGATGCACCAGGAATTCAGCTATGACCAGAATTAGGTCATTTTCAGATTTAACCAGCTTCAACCTGACAATAAAACTGAAAAAAATCCTATTGTTACTTAACCGTATTAAGTGTTTGGAGGGCAACCTGTCAACACTCTTCAGTGTGAGTGATTTAACTGAGTAAGGAAGACTCAAAACAAGCCATTTACAGTGTAGTTAAAATACCTATATGTGAATGTACTTATTTTGTATTTGAACTATGTTGCTTTCAACTTGAATTGGTAATGTTGGTTGTCTTCCAAACAAATTTCATCGTTTCAAGCTTGCATGATCAGACAAGTGTGTTGTTATTTCCTGAATGCATTGTAATTCGTCATAAATTAACATACAGTAAATGGAGACACTGGTCTCCCACACCTGCGCTATGACAACACATCTACTCCTCATATAAATGGCCACTTAGTTCTTACAGCACTAAGTTCAGAAAAAAATACAGCTTTTTTACAACCTCATTTTTTCTAGTGTTTTTAATACATTTATAGAGTGCAGAATTGAATCAAATTGGCATGCAAACATATTAGAAGCTTCTCTAATAGGTTTGTTGAGTTATTCCTCCAGAGCCATCAGCACCCTTTAATATAAATCAATATGATCTTATTTAATATTTCTAAATTTGATAGCACTCCCTCTGGGAGGTAAAAGAAACAGTACAATATAAATCCAGATGGAAAGGTTGAAGAACACCATGACTCTGTTGGAAGTAGATCAATCCTATGTTCAAGTATGAGATCATTGAAGGCTCTAACAATTCTAAGGAAAAGGAATGAGGAAAGAGCCTAAGGCCTCCTCTCCCACATTCCTGTGAAGAGAAATAACACATCTGAGCTCTGCTAGCCTAAATACTGAACAACCACCACATACAGGACCGGGCCCATCTATCTACAGCTGCACATCAGGGAAGTATTACCTCTCCCCGTCAATGTCCAGTCTGTGTGGCTCATGCGGCACGCTAACACAGAAGAACTTCAAGCTTCATAAAAGGAGGTCAATACACAGATTAGCACGCACAGATCTGATTAGGACAGTGACAGAACAGGGACACCCGACACCAGCATCACAAGAATGACATGGAGAAAGAGCTGCCAGCAGATTGGTACTGAGAAATGGATCAAAGAGGAAGAAAAATAATGAAATCATCAGAACAAAAAAAAACCCACTGCAGCCTGAGCAGAAGGGATAAGAGTGGCGAGTTAGGTCAGAAAAAGAGATGAAAACAACAGAGAGGAAAAGGGCAGTAAACAGCTCTGTGATGCGGCAAGATGAACATACTATTCCCGCTCATCCAGCCGGCTATACCGTTGATCCACCTCTTTTTTTCTGATAAAAAAAAACATACAAAACAAAGCAAGAAGCATTAAGCTCGTATAAAACCACTGGGAACAAAAAAGAAGTGGGGATAATCAATTAAGAGAAAAATCCAGTGGCCATGTTGCACCACACATATACCAGTGAAGGCTCTGCTCAACCTGGTACAAATTATTTTATCTTACAAAGTTAATCATGTTATTTGATAATGCAAATGTCCACCACAGTTTTGATCGTTTCCACCATGTATTTGGAGGCTGTGTGAATCTACATCTCCATATCCTGTCGGTTATACAAGCCTCCCATGCTGCCCCCTCTTCACATCCTCCCTTCATGCTACAGGCCCATTCTCTGCTCATACGCAGCTGGAAAAACAGTGTGACTGTGACGCAACACAATCACAGCTGGGGAATGTGGGTAATGGAGCACTGGGTCAAGGACTCTGTCCAAGGTCCATCTGACTCTCTGTCTTTTTCCCCCCATTGTGAGGTAGTGGAACACCTCAGCGCTTTGGGCAATTCATAACCTGGAAGTTATCCAACTATTTTCATCTCTTAAGTCTAAAATGAAATATGGGTTAAATTCCTAAATGTTAACAATAAAAACTGCTCTGCATTTAAACCTGTATGTATGAGCTTCGAAGATCTAAAAATGTGTGGCAGAGCTCACTTGTTGGCACTAAAATATAAACTGCTGACACCCTTTTCTGACTCCCCCTTATTATGCCTGTTTCTGTTGGAAAAACAGAAGGGCGGCCAAACCGAGCCACGTACAGGTTCAGCTTGTTGTTGAAGAACACCTTCACATAAAAAAAAAATACTGACGTCCATATAAATTTATGCTACTTTGAAACAAGAGTGACAAAAATTCAAATTAAACAAAATTAAACATCAAAGATAATCTGAGTAAATACAAAAAGTAATTTTAAATAATGATTTGATTTTTTAAAAGGACAAAGAGCCAACTAAAAAAAAATAAATAAATCTATCTTTCCTCATGAAGAAAGGATGTTAAAACTTTTATTAGCTTATTCACATCAGCCACACCTTGGCTTGTTTTCAGCTCGCATTTACTCATAAGCATTTGATTTGATACCTATTGCATCAGTCACAACCACCATAATTATTGCTTAACATGTAGAATCAAGAAATCACTTAAATTCTCAATCCTGTCTGGATACATGAAATGGGTAAAAGACCTCAAAAAACAACAAACTATTGCTGAATTTAAAGAAATACACGCAAAGACTAAAAATCAAAGTCGTCTTTGACATCTATCAGTTTCATTTCTAAGGGAATTTCACAGCTACAGTTTGTTTACTTTGAAACAAATCAGTTGATGAGTGGCTAGGCTACCAAATATTTAAAGCACTGCAGGAGTTATAGGCTTCTTGAAGGACCAGCGATGATGATTCAGAAAGAGAGAGGGGGTGGAGGGAATTGCTACCATGGGGAAGATCCGAAGGGAAAATCCATTGTGCCATGTTCAGTTTGTTGGGAAATAAACAACACTGCAAACAGTGCTGAAACTTGAAGAAATTCCAACAATTATGCAGATTTAATCTAGAAAAATCCCTTCTTTAGAGATTTAAATAAGAGGTCTCAAATAGGAGAACTATTGGTACATTCAATAATCGTTTTTCAAAAGAAACACTTTTAAGTTAATCGGTTTTCAGAAACTTTTTAGTGTTTTGGGGTTTTCTGCAAAGCAACCACTGTTTCTATGGTAAGTAGTTTGGGAATGACAACAAAAAACCTTTTATATCATACCATCACAAATGTAGTCATGCAGCATTTACTGAACTCTATGGAGTCTACCTGGAACTACACACTCTGGTCTGACATAACTAAAGTTGAGCTTTTCAGCAGATGCTGAATCACTACCATCCCTTCTATTAAGCACAGTGGAGGATATGTGAGTTACTTCTCTAAAAAGCCCAAATGTTAAATGTGAACTTAATTCACAATTAATCTTCCAATTTTGGAAACACTGGGACATAAAGTAAAAAATACAAAAAAAAAACAAAAAAAAACAAAAAAACTGCTGCCCTCCTCTGTACTACTGAAAGTAAGTCAACACACCTGAAACCCCTTCAGGTGTGTTTCCAAATGAATTTCATGTTGATATCAGCCAAGTGATTTATTACAGTTCAGTTCAAGCCACAAAATGTAATGTTGCATTCATTTCTGTATGCAACACAATCAGGGGAGCATCAGCTTTTTTTAATGTGAAAATTCCACAGTATAAATTCTATTCTAAACATAAAATGTTTAGAAAGTGTTAAAGAAGTTGTATTCTGTTTGTGATGTAATCCAGGTTTCTTTAACAAACCTTTATTGAGGTAAAATGCTTATGTTATTACAGTAACCCATAACAGTACCATGCAGCAGCAGTAAATTTTTTGCATGGATTAGATCAACAAAACAAAAAAAACATGGATATCACAACAGCTTCAAGCAAAAGGAACTACAATGCAGGTAAATTAATAAAAATTAAAAGAAAAAAAAACTACCGGTATTTCATTTCCTTTTAAAAACTTGAAAACCCCACCAGAAAATGCATCTGCTTTTTATCCAGGTGTTATGAATACTCCAACGGGTAGTGAGCATATTTCTACATTTCCCATTGTTTAGAACAAGTTATTCCAGGAACCTTGGCAAGCGTTTCATTACCTATCAGCGTCAGTCACCAGGGCGAGGCGCCCATAGTCCCATGCTCGCTTCCTCAAGAAAGAAAACACGAACAGCAGCAGCTACAGGGACACAACAAACAGTGCTTGTTAGCACCTTCACTGCCTTCATTTACACTACAGAAACCAACAACATGAAAGTTACACAACAGCTTCACAAAGCTCAACATTTCAAAACACTTTCCTGGAAGTATCTTGTTTTAATAAGGAAAGGTTAAAGTACCTGTAAGTCACTGCTAGGCTTCTAGCCCAAATGTTTTTGGGCTCCTCAAATGAATGACATAAATACTCACCAAAAAGCACATAAAGTCAAGGGCAAGGACAGTAGGGACACCCCCAAACGGTAATCCTTGGAGCACGGTGCTGCGAATTCGGCCCGAGTAGCAGAATTCTTTGGAGCCGTTGGTCGTGGAGCTGTTCTTATTGTTCCACTGAGGCCCCAACGTGGAGCCCATTGTGATCTTCATCAATCTCTTATTCAATTACTGCAGCATGCTGACACCTTGCGAAGGAGAAACACATTTTTACAACTTCACAAACTGACTTCATGTTGCAATAAACATATATTCTTCCCATTTTTGCATCAAGATTAGTTAGAAATGGAAAAGACAAATCAGAATATATTAGATCACACATTAGAAATGATTTCCTATTCAGATCTTTATGTCATCAGTATTAAGGTGCACTAATTTAAAAAGTTACCGTTTCTCAACTGCAAAGAAATTTTAACAACAACACTGCTTTGGTTTGAAGTGCTTTTAATGAGATCTGAGAGAAAGACCAGAAGTGACCAAATTTTTTCTCCACATGCGTGACAGTTTTTACCCAACACTGACATACTGTGACCATCGCATGTGAATCCATGCTTAGCTGTCATCAGTCACATGTTTAGCTATTGTTATGCTTGTTGTTTGACCACAAGCACCATATAAGCAAAACTTCTAAAATTATTTTACAGAAATACATTTTTTGTTCCTGAATTGTGCTTGACATACAACAATGTACAATTGGGAAGAAAAACAAAAGATTATATTCACAGCCTAGTTCTTAAATTACTAAAATGATGTGGGCTCTCCCCATAAAAAATAAACAGTATGTTTCCAGTCCCTGTAATTTGTTCAGATTTGTAAGCAGATGGAACCTGTTGGAACAAGCCTGCTATGGGTTGGCCTTATATCCCATTTCTGTCAGGTTCTTTCCTTTCAATGACACATCCCTTGTCAATAAAGGACTAGTTTCAGCAGAGTATTTGGACACCTACACAGTCCGAGTAGTTTATTTTAAATTGGACAAAACATTTTTAAGAACATTAACATGTAAAGAAAAGAGACCATAACTAGGTAACTAATTTCCAGCACTTGTCTTATAGGTTGACTTGTGTCAAATATAAAATTATTTTAAAAAACCCTAATAAAATGTATATTTTTAAAATGTATTACAATATAAATAGGTTCATAATGATATCCTGGACAGACTAGCGAGAGAATAAGAAGATTATGTCTGAAATGCAACCGACAACAAAGCTAGAGTCTAAATGATTAGCATTTCTGTTTTAGAAATCCTCAGTTTCAGTCTAGCAGTAAAACAGAAGTAGCATGTCCCCTGAGTAGGCACACAGCATAAATAATGCACAATGCACTTCAAAACACTGTAATGGATCTAGGCTTACTTGAGACTTTCTAACACGAACCTCCATGTTCAGAAATTCAACACAATTGGCAATTTAAAGTTAAGAGCAAATTTTCCTTTTAATTACTAAAACGGTGTATTTCCATTTCAGAATCTTATGGAAAATACTTAACTGGTTTAATGGTATAAAGTCAAAGGCCTTGAATTGAAAAACCTTCAAAGATATTGTCCGAAGGCTTCAGGAAGTAATTGTTTTCTAACCGTTTCACAGTCGCACAGCTCGACTTGTGCCTTTCTGCCCACTACTATCAACCGAATCCACAATGCTGCTCATCTGCCCTAACACTAACTCATTTATCTTCTCCCTGGAATGCTGTGATATCACTAGAGAGTCACAGCCAGAGTCGAACAATAAACTGATAGAGACTACAGGGTTCAAATGGACCGGTTTCAACCCAGGCAGCACACAACATGCCCCCGCTGTGTCTTCACCCACACTGATGCCCGTCATGGGCGCTTTGCAGATTAAAAACCTGCAACATGGTGAAGCACTTGAAAAAGATAAAAAGATGTTTTCAGAAACAAATTAAAAAGAGATTTCATTTCGCAGAGATTTCATTTTGCTTCAATGTTAAAATAAACAGCCACTGCAAGCACACAACCAAGTTTATTTTAGAGAAATGGTTCATTGAAGATAATATATATTTACAAATTACACATAAATTCAGCAGTTCCATGTTCTAGTTAAACATCTCTGTTCATATAAAGGTCTGACGCAGAAGTTTAACGATAAGTAGAGCAGAAAGAGGCACTGGAGTTAAAAGACATGCTGAGTAGCACATGATGGGTCACAACACGAGTTTGGGAGGTTATGTCCTGTCATAGAGGCTGGACTTGCAGTTTCATTTCCTTCAAGAACTTTTTTATATTTGCATCTTTAGGTTACTAATGTGTACCAAGCTCCTCTTACCCCAAACCACAAAAGCAGAACATTTGAAAGAAATGCTTAACATTATGCAATCAAATGGTCTGATATAAATATCATCTGTCGACGTGAGTTCACCTTAACCAACTTCTTGCATTACTTTCTGGTGTTTTTCTCAGTTCTTGGAAAGTCACCAAGAGATTTTTATCTATAGTGTTTTCCATTAGTGAGCGAGTCTCTGTTTGATAATGTCATAAGCAAACTATTTTACCAAGCCTTGTTTTATGCTTTGAAACCACCAACAATCCAAACACCATCACACTGACTTTCTAGTGGAAATGTATTTATAGGACTATAAACCAAGAGGAATGAGGATGACTACCGGAAAGACACTTGAGAGAAACTTAAACGAGTAGCTGTTCAGGTTTTTTCTTCAACCAGCATGTCAATTTATATTGTAGCACATAAAATACCAATTAAAACACTTGTCCAATGATAAAATATGTGTAATTTCTTTAAACTACTTTGCATTTCTGAAGCGAAATTAATGTCATGACACTGCAAATATTTATGAACAAAGAAGATACATGTGGCCAACAAATGTTTGGCCTTTTTTTGTCTACTATTTTTCAGCTTTTTTCATCTGCTTTGGTACTAAACTTTAGGATGTGAAATCATGAAGAAAATAAATGCACACTCTATTAGATAGTCATCTAGCTTGTGTAAACCAAACATGCACACCATAAAAGTAATGTATTCTGTGCAGTTGACATGGTTTAGTCATAATTGCAAACATTATTAGATAGAATGATAAACTCTAATTAAAATCTCCAAGACTATAATGCTAATATTAGCCTGGTTGGTAAATCACTGTCAGCTTCCTGAGATTCAAGCAACAAACCCTCTGTTTTTAGATGTTACATCACAATGTCAAAGCGTTACGCACGATTATACCCCAGAGAGATTAACTACAAACATGGAAAAAGTTGAATAAAGTTAAGGAAAACTTTAAACATTGGTGGTAGATTTAATTAATACTTCTTATAGTAGGTATTAATGAAATAATACTTAATATTAACATTATTGGTAGATTTAACTACATGGTGAACACACTAAGTTTCATGTCATGCTGCAAGCGAATTAAAGCTGAATAAAGTGACAAACCAATTCAATTAGCCAGTAGATTTCCCATGATTTAGTATAATACAGCCATCATCAGGTGAAATAGAAACAGTGTTTTGTGCTCTTTAGTAATCGCTTAAGACGGAGTGTTCATTGATTCACTTTGTTTTGAGTTTAGCAAAAATAACTAAAAAATGTATCAGTACATGACATACCATAATGAATCATACATGAAAATCTTCTAATGCTTTCATTTTATATTCACTACAAAAACATCTATCAAATAACCCATGAAAGCTTGTCCTTTTTTTTCTTCTCTACCTTTATAGTTGGTGTATCTTATGTTCAACAAAAATTAGAGACTTAAGAAATGAGCAGAAAAGAGCTAAATCAGAAATAGCTGCTCAAACATTAAAGAACAAGCACGTGCTCAATCAACAGCTAACATTGTGACTGATACTTCATGATCTTGGGAAAAAAAATTAGCTGCTATGGCCAAATTTTGAAACTGATGCTCCTTGAACAAATAATGAAATAATTAATTAATTGAATAAGCAATCCAAATTATTTTGGTTAGTACTAAAAGCACAATTATTTAACCTAACCATCAACAGAGTTTAAAAAGTAAAAAATCAGTTGTAACAATGTAAAAAAAATTAGCCAGAATGAATGTTCACTACCTATTTCAGAAAAAAAATAATTTTTTTCACTGCTCTTGTAAATTCTAATTTTCTGAGAAGCTGAATTGTGGATTTTCATTAGCTTGCATGCTCAAAGTATAGAGAAAGAAAACAGTTGAAATATGTCACTCTGTAAGCAGTGAATCAACTAATTTTAACTGGTAGTCTTTTGCATTTTAATGCACAACTGGTTAAAAAAAAAAAGGGGGGGGGGTAATCAAAACAGAATTTACTTGTAAAATTTAGGATATATTTTTCTATTTTACACTTCTACTCAAATTCTATTTATTTAATATTATCTTTGGTGCTTTCCCTACCGGGGGACAAATGTACGATTCAATCCAGTTCATCAGGTAATCCATTATAAAAGACTGATGGTTCTGGAAAATTTTAAACAAATACGGACACTGTTTATAGAGAGCGCCACTACTCATGTATTCAGACAGCGCATATGTGTCTCTTTATAGGCTCTCCGTATGTCGAGGATAACTCGGAGATTAATTATCTCAGTCAATCTTCAACTAGTCATCCGTTCATGATGAAACCCAGGTCAGTAAATTCATCAGAGGCTAACTGACCACTTGCAAGATAGCTGAAAAACGACAATAGTATCCGAAGGCATGTCAAAACGTCGCCCTTTTTTTCCCCCTACTGCTGCTGAGACAGACCACAATTCTTGTTTAGGTTGTTGCGTTCATGCATGACAATCTCTGAACTCTTTTTAACTTTTTTTTTTTTTAATCCTTCGATCGTTACCGCGAGTTAGCCTTTAAATCACTATTAAAATTTAATTAGCAACATATCCGATTGCGTTAGGCATGCAATCCGGATGTATTACTGAAATATCCTTAATAATAACAACACAAGTATCTAATTTGTAGGTACATTACATGCATTTACATAAGGATGTGTGTGTTTACACCGTAAAACACAATTTGAGCAGATAAAAAGGAACAATTTGTTCAGATATGTTAGCCTGACGCTAATGGTAAAGAGATGCCTTTACCTCTTTATTGTTCTGACAGCACCCAATAAGTTACTTAACAGACAGAGCTCAACAAATTGTCTCTACCAGAGCATACATCCTAAAAATTTAAGTGGTCACTGATTTATATAACAAAAACAACTTACTTTATGATAATGCGTAGCAGCGGGAAAAACTGCCCACTGTTTCCAAGTAGAAGCTAGCGACTTAGCTCTTCGAGAACAGGTTAAGACTATAGGGCAACTCTTGGATAATATAAGTCCAGCGAGTGTCAGTGACAAAAACTGAAGCAAACTAAACAAAATTATTAAGTGAAACTATATTTCTAGCTGTTAGTACACATAAACACTGCTCCGCCACCGCGGCTGAGTCGGTCTGTATGCCGGTGAGACAAAAGTCGCTAACTAGAACCAGTCTAACACCAAGTTTAGAGATAGCCCCTAAGACATGTGAGATGTAGATCGCGCATGCGTCTTAAACCTCTTCATTTCTCCGTGGGGCTGGATGGGTAACATCTAGTTTATTGTATTTCTACACACACACTGTTGCGCATGTCTGTGATATACAAACAGCAACAGACACTTCTGGCTATTTTTCCCCATCTTCTTCTGGCCTTTTTCCGCGCACAATCTGGCAACATTTATGAGTAGGAAACTACTCCAAATTCACATTAGGGTAAGCGCTATTTTTTGTACTTTTTAGCATTTTGTTAACTCGCTAGCTACATTTATTAGTCGCTTCCAGATGACGTACGCTTGACATTGGAATGGAGAAAACAAGGGTTACCTTATGTTGTTAAATGTACGCTGTTACACCCAATCTGATGTATGTGTCAATCTAATTCTATTGTTTTTGTCACAATTATTATCAAACCGAGAAACATTTGGCATATTTAAGTCTTATTACCTTCCCACGTGACGTTTGATACCGCTAACATTAGCGTATTAGCTGCTAACCGTTTGCATATTTTCCACAGGCCACAGAAGATTAGCTGCAATCATGACTTTCCCCCGGCTTTTACGACAACTTCCTGTGCTGCTCACTCAGACGTCAACAATCCTCCAAAGAAATTTTAGGTAAGAATATCTTTTTAGGGAAAAAATGTTTTATGTACGTGGTTTTTGAAAGGTGCAGTAAGCATGTTGTTAGCATATTTTAGGATCTTTGGTCTTGGTATTCTTTTTCGAAAAGTACTCTTTAGGTGAAATTTACAGTGCCTTCCAATGCTAATGGAACATCTTGAACTCTTTTACATGTTGCTACAAAATGCTTAGCATGTAGCGACCACTGTGTTGCAAAGCATTGATTGATGTCCTTTTTGATTTGATTTGTTTTGGTGACACACATTTTCAGGCTTTCTCACAGCAACTTCTTTTATCTGACACTTTCATCAGAGAAAGGTTGTGAAGAGAAAGCACATAGTTCCTGTGGCCTTTGTGGCTACTGGCTACTACTCTCATTACAAAGCTTTTAGTTACTCTTTCCATTTTCTGATAATGTTCTCAACAGTGTTCATAGAGATTTTCATTGGTAAATATTATAGAACATAACTCTGCTTTAAACTTCTCCTCACTCTATAAAAGCTGTGCGTTTTGGTCTTTATGAAGCTATTTGTTCTCTAAAATAACGTCAAGGCCTTTACAGAACAGATGTATGTGTGCTGAGATTGTTTATGCCAATCTTTTCAGATTAATTTTATTTGTAAATAATTTTGGAGATGTTTTTTTTTTCAGGTTCATCATTATGCACTGCTTGGTTTTAGTCTATTACTTAAAATCCCAAGTATGTTGATGTAATTTTAGCTTGCAAAAGTTTAAGCTGCTTAAGGAAGGTACTGTGCAGCAATATTTTGCTGTTGGCTTTTTTTCCATTTTCAAATCATAACTGAAAATGAGTGGGATCCATTACAATAATTAGTATGAAGTACTTTTTAAAGGTTGCTTAGTTTAGAATTACTGGCTTAATTTTTATCTTTCCAGTGTCTCAATTGCTGCGGCTGCAGTTCAGAAAATGTCGAGAGTGCGTGTGGTAGACAACAGCTCTCTCGGAAATACGCCATATCACCGCCCACCAAGAGTGATCCATGTCTACACTAAGAACGGCATTGGGAAAGTCGGCGACAAAGTGTTGCTCGCCATTAAAGGGCAGAAGAAGAAAGCGCTCATCGTTGGACACAAAATGCCCGGAGCCTGCATGACTCCACGCTTTGATTCGAACAATGTTGTTCTGATTGAGGACAATGGCAACCCTACCGGAACAAGGATTAAGGTCCCTATACCAACAAGCCTCCGTAAAATGGAAGGCGATTACTCTAAAGTTCTGGCAATTGCAAACACATTTGTCTAATTTCATCATGTCAAATATATATGAACATTTAGCTCTTGAGTTTTCAATAAAATGAAAAATGGTCAATTTGCAGTTTTCTGCATAGTATTTTCGTGTTATTTTACATATTTGACATTTTACCGAGGCCTCGTGTTTACAGCAAATGTGACCTTTTCCTACATCATGAGATCATCTGCTGCAGTTTAGATTTTAATACCGTTTTGGGGTAAATATTTATTGAAGGCACAACATACATTCACAAAACATGACAAAATGGCACAAAATTGCTGTTCTGGCAACCCTTACATAAAAGTTATGTCAGTTTAATGTCACATACAATAAATGTGATTAATGTGAGACGACATCAGTGATGGATTCCTTCAGCTAAAATTTCAGTGCAAAACAACTAGTTTCTTCAACTTAAATACTGAACTATCTTAACATAAAAGTGAAAAGTTGGCATTAACTAGGACTCTACTGCCACCTGGAGGTGGGAGCTAGGAGCTATAGATGAAATTCTGAGGTGATTATTTTTGATAAATACAAATATTGACTGGAAAAAAAATCAAATACAGCAACAGCTTTTAGTAAGCATAAAATGACAAAATTAGGACATAACTTGATGGTAATAAAATTAAAATAAACTTAGTAAATAAAAATGTAAAATTATGATGCAGATTCCAGCTGGTGTATCATGCAAAGGCACATGCTATTTCCAGTACTGGAGATAACTGATTTACATGACCATTTTTTTTGTTTTCGTTGTGGTATTGCATATCTTCAGAAATATTTCTAGGACACATGTGCCTTTAGTGCACCTGCACTTTCTTTTTAAGCTCCTATGTTAGGTTGTGTTTGCACTGCGGTGGGGTGTTTTGCAGCCTGAGGGGTCCTCAGAGCAGCAGGCACTATATTTTTGCAGCTTCTCCTGAAACTGCAGGGCTCCTCATCCACACATGGTCAGATAAAGCCACTGAAAAAAGAATCAGAAACAAAAGTTAGACACAACTAAAGTTTTAAATACTTTTTTTTTTTTTATAACATCACTCACCTCTGTGAGATTCATCTCAGCAACTCCTGAGCCCTCCTTGTCTAGCTGCTGGAAAGATCCTGTTAAATTGAAAGGTTTTGGAAAGGTTAAGTTGCTTTGCAGCACTAGCTGTACTACACGTTTTAACCACACAAGTAAGTAAGTAGTCTGAAGGGTTTTTAATATTGAGATTAATCAATTGAGCAAAACTGAGATGTTTCAAGTTCGGATATATTTAGTGCAGAATTACTCACTGAACATGGCTTCAAGCTTGACCAAGCAGCAGATGAAGTTATCAAAATCAATCAGTTCATTCTCTGCATACCGCGCCACCAGAATCTGGTGCAACCGATTATTCAGTTTAAAGCCTGCACAGAGACATAGTACAGGTTTAAAATATAAAATCATTATGTTTCTTGAAAGTATTAATGTCAACAAGAAAGCTGTGGACAGTAGACCTGCTGCTTCCACAGCGAGTCGCATCTCATATGAGCTCATGGCTCCTGACTTGTCAAGATCAAACTCTCTGAAAGTGACCTGGAAAATAAAGAGGCAAAATGTGAATAAAAACAGAGGGATTAAGAGTACACCAAAATTTCTCTCATTTTTACCAGCCACTTTCGGATTTTGTTCCACAGGATCTGAAATTCTACCAGTCCCAGGCGAGCACTGCCATCTTTCTGGCAAAGTATGTGTTAAGGCAGCAAATGATACATTGAGGCAATTATTATGCTGACAAATGCACGCATTTTCCAAAAATACAACCAGCAGAACTGGAGTTAACTAGTTTATTTTTGTGCAATAGATCATAAGGATACATCCATCAGATTGACCATGGTTCTGCATGATTCTATGCTGAAGCCATCAGTCTTTAGATCTTTGTCTGAAACAGCAAAATTGGGATTTTTACAGAAAAACCAGTTTGTAAACAGTCTGAAAACTGGTGCACAAGCTATACACACACTGATAAGACACCACAGGAACATTAAAATTATTGCGAGGTTAAACAGAAAACTCACGTCGGGAGACCACTCTGTTGAGAATTGTCCTGAGCTCACGAATAGAGATTTCCATGTCCTGTAAAACCACAAAGAAAGAAAAAAATAGCAGTACCAGAGCTGTGTCCTTTTTTTAACTGCATTAAAATCCTGCTTTTTGCTTAATAAGGTTCTGCACCTGAGAACAATGCAAATACTACAATGATCAACACCATTCTGTTGAATTTCAGGTTACCTCTCCTGCTAGTTGGGCAAACATGGACTTAAACGAATCATCAATATCATCTTCTGTTATTTCCTCCTGCAAGACAAAAAGTAAACATAACAATCAGAGATTCAAACAATTAGTTCCAAAAAGAAAAGGTTTGAGCCATTCATCCTTGATGCACACCTCATCTCCAAAATCAGCAGATATTTCATCATCCAGTTCCCTGCAACAAAAAAATAAATCTGAGATTTCCCTTCCCACATTCTGCTAATGATGAAAATGAAAAAAAAAAAGATGCAAAAGACACACTCTGTCTCTGATTGCTTTTCGGTGAAAACCCTGAGGACAAAGTCGGCCTCTTTGCCAGGTTCGAAGGTGGAGGGCACGATGAGGTACTCCCCGGGCGGCAGCCGCAGCCGAGTGCTCACCTCACGAAGGTTGATGAAGGTCTCAGATCGAGCGCACGATGAATTACTCAAGAAGAAATTTTTCTTCAAGTGAACATTCTGGCAGCCTCTGTACTGAGGATAGCAGGAGACAAATGACTTAACATGGATTTTCATATTTCCATGTCAAATAATTTAAAACAATGCACTGATTATTGCTAGGTGTGTTTAAAAGATGTGAGATGCTTCAGTGACTAGTTTGGTTGCAGTTTAAGGAGCTCATGTGAATATATGCAAAATGTGTTTCTGTTGTGGCGCTTCATGTAAAAATCGCTAAATGAGTAACAAGTTAGAAGGTTCTCAATAAGGGATCCTGTACCTACCTCCTCTGGAATCTGTAAAAGGAACAGAAGGGAAGATTGTTAATGGGTGGCATGAGGCAGCAGACATTTTTAATAAACTGCAGGAGCAGAACAGAGGGCATCCATGCAGTCCATCATGGTTCTCACCTCATAAATAGCAAAGCCAATGGTGTGCATGTCCTGGCCCTGGCGTCGGTATCTGCGCCGGTCCTTCTGCATGAGGGCTACAAGGAAACTGCACGCCACCTCATCATCCTCTGGGTCATCATCCTCCTCCAGCAGCGTGATCTTGTACTGAGGATTTATCCAAAATGTGTCTACAGAAATGGAGCATTTATGTCAAGCCAGTCTTGTGAAAAATTACACATATTATAGAGTGTTTACACATAGCCACTTTTATATATTTATAAAAAAAATTCTTATGGAAGTCTGGGCTTTGAACAGTAAGCATCTCTTATTATTTTTAATTTTAAGTGTTACTGAAACAGCACAATGCCGACATTGGCCTGTGATTTTCAGACTGTGGTTTACAGCAACTATTTTTATTGCATCTGGAACTACTTAACTTGGCCCCATTTTAAACTCTACAACTCTTGGACTAAGCAGACTCTTTAAAGAAAAGCTTTGTTAATTTTGTGTATTTTGTATAAAGTTTCCTCCAGAATTAGAAACTGTTTTTTTAATATTAAAGAAAGTGTTTGTTATTAATTTACTAAGACTTTTAGACGCAGTCTAGGAACTACAGGTTCTGTTCAACCTGAATAAAAGCAGAGGCAAATTTATTTGTATTTTAGAACCAAATACAAGACAATCAAAAGTGATTTAATTTCACATCAAAGAAAAACACTAAAAACAGAACAAAAACCCTAAAGCGGTGCTTAAAAAGAGGTCAACATGACAAACACATAACAGCATTAATAGGAACAGCTCCTAATTACAAATTTGAAACAGATTAATTGCCTTAGATAAACTCAATACTGTCTTCACTAATTGGGCAAGCAGTTCATTATTGGGACTTTTTATCAAAAGCTTCAGTGAACTAAATGTTTTGTTGGTCCTGATTTAAAAGAACCAACAGTTTCTCTGGATATGTCAGGTTTTCAGAGAGTTTGTTCCAGAGTTCAGGAGCAAAACTAAATGCTGCCACATCTTGTTTGATTTTATTTTTGTGAAATCGTTGCATTTATTAAGAACCAGTAAATATTTGTCCTTTTGAAAATTGAAGACTGAAGAAAAAGTCTGGGAAAATTTGGTCATACTTGAGGATCAGGAAAATGACACCAGATACCACACTATGCCACACTTTCTTCATGACTGTGAAGGAACCCTGATGTTATTATTCTGCTACATGTTTTTGGATTTTTGCTGTTGACTCACTGGGATGGTTCCTGCAGCCCCCGGCGGTGCTGCCTCTCCTCCATGTGCCGTAAAACTTCATGGTGTTCCAGTGACTGAGGCTGTCCTCACTCAGGACGTCTGGAGTCAAGTTGCAGATTTCTAGTCGGGAAAACTGCCTCAAAAAATCACTGAAGGACATCCTGAATGAAGAAATAAAATAAAAATAAAAAATAACAGAAACATTGTTACACTGTGCAAATAATTTTGATAAAAGTTAGATTAGATTAGTTTGAATCACATTAAGAAATCATCATGCTAAAAAAATAAATTAATAAAAAAAAATCACCAGTGCCACACTTCTTCGCCTTGTCTTGTTGCAACTATGCAAACCTTTTTTTGACAATAGAGAAACAACATTTTTTCCTGTGACATTTCACAAGTTTGTATCATACAGAGAGGAATGTTTGGCTACTCAAGTGTGTTGGAGCAGGGATGTATCTAAAACTTGCAGGGCTTTGGGTTCCCAGCACTGGATTTAGGTACTCTGGAGCTAAGCCATTATTCAATTAGCAATTTTCTTGTTGAGTCCTGGAGATTTCACTCAAATGCTCTGATATTTTAAAGAGGTCATGATAACATGCAGTCCAGCAAGGTTATCTAGGGCTCACAACATTGTAGATTCTCCACTATACTCAACACTTCTCCTCTCAATATGTGTTAAATTAATAGGATTTTATTTTTCTGACTTTTTCAGTGTCAGATAATGTAGTTGCAATGCAACATGAAATCACTTTTAAGGCGTTTTATAAACCTTTTGGAGAGAAGACACTGGAGGGTGTTGTATGAAACCAAGCACTGTGCCAAATAGAAATGTATATTATTCCTTTTAACTTCTTGTTGTATGTGAAGATGTAAATCTTACCAAAACTCTCCGTCTTCCATGCTAAGATGCAGGTCTTCCCTTTCAGATGGGTCAATTTCATCCCATTCGCTGGAACTATGAATGACAGACATGACATGAGAAACAACCCTCCAAAGCTAAATGTTCACAAAATTGAAAGGTACATCTCAATAAATCTGAACACCACTGACTTAACTGGTTTCAGAAGTTTAATTCTAAATTTGAAACTCATAATTACATTTACTCCAAAGAGTGGTTATTTCAGGTTTTACAACTGTCAAACTTAGATGATTATGACTTACTGCTCATAAAAACTTGAAATTTAGTTTCTCAGAAAAATATGATATTGTATTACAATTAAGAAAAATCTGTAGAAGTGTGTGATTTTATGGCTTATTATGCTAAAATAACAGATGTTCATGAGACAATCAGCGATGTCCTCTACAAGGACGATAAGTTACAAATGATAATTGTTAATCAAGATGGGTATTCACAGGGTGCAGTCTAAAATATGTGAATAGAAAGTTCAGCAGAAGGAAAACACACATCTTGAAATATGCCCTGTATGTTTAATGAATCTACATGATATTTCACTTTTTGAATTTAAGTACAGAAACAAATTCACATCTTAAGATGTACCTGTAAGTTTGAACACACTCACTTGTCACTCCAGGCTCCAGTCCACTCCACCTGGCCCCAGGGGTTACGTATTCGGATAAGGCGCACCATGTTCCCAGCGTATTCAACCTGTCACACAGTAAAGTGGTGAGGAAAAGTCAAACCACAACTTTAATGCTTTGTGTTGACTGAGCTGCAGAGAGACAGACCTCCTTCAATGCAGTGACAGAGTAGGCATGGCCCTTCACAAGCTTCTTGAAGGTCACAGCCTCCATGTCGAAGGCACTGGTTATCTGTGAGTATGTGAGCAGAAATATATAATGTAGAATTAAATTGCCGTTCTAGATGAATAGGTTCAAATAGCACTTACGTCAATAGAGCAGCCCAGCAGGGAGCCCCTCTCCAGGGCTTTACTGATTATCCTGTAGAGATCTTTGGGTGCCTTGCGTAGCTCATACATCTCAGACACCCCGCCTGTGAAATCCTCAAAGCCCTCTGTGGTGCTTCCTCCAGAGAGAGCCTCATAGGAGCCATTTAGCCTGATAGTAAGTAGAAAAACCCTTCAGACTAATTGCTTTTATTAGCAACTCTTCAGAATATCCCTCTGAACAAACTAATGCAAGCCATTTTTAAAACCTACTTGGCATAAGCTTTCTCTAGGAGTGCACTCCAAAATTCATTGCCCTCAGCTGAATGGACAAACATGAGCTCTCCATCTTTGACAGGCAATCGATCGTCAATTACAACATCTACCCACTCGCCGAACTGCCAGAACTGCAATGCAAAGCAGTGCATTAAAAAAGAGATCTATCCATTGAGTTCGTGTGAATAAGAAAAAAAAAGGGGGGAGGGGTGAAAAATTGTAAGTGAAGAACCTGGAAGTGGAAGATTCCAGCATAGTCGTCTTGGAAGGACTGGCCGTGTGGAACAACTCGATGAAGGAGCCTCTCATTCAGGGTCAGGGAGGCAATGGCTGCCAAGAGCCAGCAGTCGCCTGGAGGGGAAAATCAGAGGCCAGAACCTCACATCAGAATCTGTTCTTTTAATTTATTTTCACAACAAATTCATAACTCACCAAGAGCACCCTGACAGATGTCTGTTCTGGTGGCTCCGCCCACAATGAACTGGGGGTCACCTGTCAGTTCCTACAAAGATAACAGAAATGAGTCAGGACAATCAAAATCTTTAAAGAAAGAGTTTCTTCCTGGCTGCCATCCTCCCATGAGGTTTAACTCTAAACATCGAGGAGCTGTAAACAAATGTCAGACAGGGCAGAGGTCTGAGATGCCAACAGCTGCAGAGTTCTGCAAACGCCTGTCCCGACAAGTCTGATTCTGTCCAGGTTTGCAACATGTAAAGTGAGACATGATATGCCTGCTTACATGCAACAGTCAAAATCAAATTCCGCAGGCCTGATTTGGCCGGTCATAACTATTTATGTGGCCCTCGACACACAGAGCTTCATAAATAGAAATTCAAGATAATAGTGGCGTGCTTAAATATTTTTTCACCAGTCAAATCGAATCAGTTTTTATTTGTACAGTGTCAAATTACATGAGTGTGTAAAGATGTTCAATATTATTTAATTTTAAGAGGTAGTCATTGAATATAGAGAAAGCTGTAATGTTTTAACAGTTTAATGTATAGTTTTATTAATGCATCCAGCCACAAATGGCCCTTAAGAAACTTTTATGATCTTCATATGGCCCAAAATGAAAAGGATTTTGACACCCCTGGATTATATTATAGATCATATTATTGGCTAATTTTCTTTTCCTGCTCATTAGAACCCAGTTGTAAAAACTGAAATAGTACTTTATTTTCACTCACTGTTATCATACGCCAATACCACCGAGTAGGAAAGCATAAAGTTTTTCTTGATACTTTCTTACCGTGGGTCTCATCCACTCCACATCTCTGGTTTTAGATGAATAGGGTGCAAGCTCTTTGAAGCCCAGAGATGGGGGCTCAGCAGGGAAGCAGGGATCCTCAAACAGGCAGCCTGCCTCCACGCACTCCTGCTTCAGAGCCTCGTAGTCCTGGCTGGCAAAGTGCACAGCCTGCTCATTGGAACCCATGCCCTCTGATCGGAGCCTGTTAGCGTATATGCTTGCAGATATCCCACCAACCGGATACATACTGGATGCAGGACAGAAATATGGAGCGCATAGGCGGGTGCAATTTATAAATAGAAGCAAGTTAAACAGTGACACGCTCTTGTCTGAATGTTACAACACTTCATCCAGTGGTATGAGTCTGGTTAGAAAAACAAAATACAAATATCTGCTTAACAAGGTTTCTGAACAAAGCTATAGCGCTTAGATTTTTTACTTCTCCACATTTACTTAGTGATTAAAGCATGGGTCTGCAACTTCAGTCAGCGAGTGTCACAGTCCTGCAGCTTTTGGATGCATCCCTGCTCCAACACTCATCAATCAAAAGGCTGAAATACCTCTTTAGCATATCAGGAAGTTTTGCAAATGCCTGATCATGAACCATTTGTTTGAGTCACTGTCCTGCAACTTTTGCATTCAAAGGACAATCAAGGACTGAAGTTTCAAAACCGCTGGACTATAGCTTTGAGTCACACACACACAAAAATAAAACTTCCAAAGCTGGAGATTTCACAATAGTACTCCTGCACAAATTCATGCGCCGACTCTTTTTTTCTATCAAATTTGAAAGTGCTCTGTTACCTATGAATAAAATCCAGTAGAACTAAGCCTTCTGAAGTCACAAAATTGGTACAGTTTCACATGAGTGTAATTTAATCACAGTAAACATATACAACTTAAACACACCAAAGCCGAAAATAAAAATACCAAAAAACGTGTATATACGATACCTTTTCTTTATGGGCAGGCTGAAAGGAACTATGGAAGGAAATGGAGAGAAATGGTTGTGCATTTATTTAGAGCTGGAATTTAATCAAATGACCAAAAATATTCACTGTTTTAACTTGAAAGATGTTCTTTCACACTCACATTTCCCCAACAAGTTTCAAAAGTCAAACATAATCAATACAAAGATTTGGCTGTGTTGCTTTCTGGATCTGTGCTAAGGGAAAACTTGAACAATAGCGTAGCTCTGCTCTACCGGAAATGAATCCTAATGAGCAGCTTCTGTGCAAAATATACCTGTTGGGAGGTTCTTTACACAAGTATTCACATCAAATTATTGACAAAGGGTGAATTTTATTGAGATTTTAAGTAATAAACCAACAAAAAAAATAGTATATAATGTTTAAATGAAAGAGGATCAGGAAACAGCAGTCATATGGAAGATGTAGCACTGGTCAGATAAGACAAAAACTAGACTTTTGGGGTCTTTGGCAGTAAGCTAATGCTGCACATCAGCCTGAAAACAACATTCCTGTCATAAAACACAATGCTGCCAGCATCATGCTGTGGGGATGGTTTCTTTCAGAGTTGACAGGGAAAAGGAGCTAAACACAGAAAAAAAGTAGAGGCTCCAAAACGTTTGAGATTGTATTAAAATATGCGTAACACTTTTTGGACACCGTGTTTTATTTTACTTCCACTTCATAATGATTCACTGCTACATAAAATCTAAGTACAACACATCAAGTTTTATGACTGTACCAAAGGTGAAAATGTTCAGGTGATATGAATAATTCAGCAAGGCCCATGAAGTGAAAAAATGATAGAAGTAGAGGATGTGTCAGGAGCCAAAAGAGGCCATGCTGGGGATTTAAAAAAAAACAAAACAAAAAAAAAAAAAACAGGGACAATGTTAAAGGAGGCCAGTCCCCAAACTGAGGCCCCTCGTGCCTGTGGAGACTCTGTCCCTCTGTAAAAATCACACCATAGAGCTGAATGGTTTTTCTTCAATAATGAGAGAACGAGGAAAATCCCGGCAGTGACAATGCTGACGGTATCACACACAGGACTTTAACCCTAAACAATTCAAAAACAACATTACCACCTCTCCGTCAGATGACTGCAGGCGCCAAACAAATACTGCATATACAATATGTTAAACACTTTGTGAAATCCTGAGTGGATTCTTTCTTTCAGCTGCTGTAAAAAGTCATAGTAAGTGAGGCCTGCTGCTTGAACCAGAACTGTTTTGCAGCACCTGTTCAGCAGGAACATGCAGGCCTGTCTGTAAGCGGCCTGCATGTTACACAAAACATTCTCACAATTACACATGAAAGCTGCTCTGATTTTAGAGCTAAAATCAGGAGCTGAACTGATTCTTTTCGCCTCGCTGCGCAGCTGACACTTCCTTGTCTATTATTACCAGAGCGACAAGGTGCAGTAGATTAAATAGGGCTCTCCGCACCACAATAAACCCATCGGGCACCGTTAAGCGCACACTGAGTAAATAAAGTGGTTCACTAAACGACGCGATCAACTCACCACCGGTTAGGAAGGCTGCTTCAGGCTCCCACAATACGAAACAGAAAGCGGTTATTGTGCTGATTTGTGAATCAGTGACAGGGAGACAGTCTGAATGGTTCACCCCCCTCTCAGTCTGCGCTCACTGCAGATCAGACCAGCCCACCTCTAGAGGAGGGCGCACTGCAAGCCGCCAGTACCGCACCGTGGCCGCCAGAGGGCGCCAAAGACCAAAAACATGCTCTCTGACTTGAACGAAATTACAAATCAGGAGAATTTTAAAAAGTTTGCTTGGTGGCAAAATTATTTTCTTATTCACAAACTGTTGGAAAACTATAAATGTACCAGGTTTTGATAGTGAATCCACTGTACTGAAGATCACAGAGTGGCCTGATTTTTGCTTACTCAGGCCTATTTCTCTGTGTAATGGAGGCTTACATAAGACTGCCTGGTCAGAATAACCTGTCCATTCTTTCAACATGGAAAGATATGCTTATGCACTGCATAAGCAGGTACGCACCATCAAAATGCAACTTTGATTGATTATCTCAACTATATATCAATTAGAAAAACATTTTGAAAGAAACTTTTCTGAACATTTTTATTTTAAAATTCAGACTTAATTTTATATCCCTTTTCTCTTTTTCAAAATTACACAGGCTGAGTCAAAGTTTTACGGGGAATATATGTGGAAATTAATTTTCAGTTCTCGTCACAGATCCTCTATCAACTCCATGTCAGGTGACATGGAGGACAACACCTGAATAACAATACCTTACAATACCTTGTCCGTGGCCTCTACATGCCAACATTTTGTAACAGCCTCTGTTACAGCCTTCCAGCCCTGTTCTGCCCTACATAAGCAGTGCCTTGCAAAAGCAATCTCACCCCTTGAAATTTTCCATATTTTCACACATTGCATCTACAAATTTCATTTTGTTGGGATTTTATGTAGCATCAATTTTTTAAAATGAAATGAAAGTGATGCATGGTTTTCTAAATGTTCTACAAATAAAATCTGGAAGGTGTGACATTGATTTGTATTGAGCTCCTCTAAACATTTTGCAGATGCAAGTTTTTAGAGGGCTGTTGCTGCTTTTCTAGTTGACAAATTTTCTGCAATTGAATACAAACTTTCAGAAAAACTGTTAACCTTGAGTTAAGTGTATTACTATAAACAAAGCAGCATTCAGCTCTTTACTGCAGACTGAATCAGGTTTTTATCACTTGAGATATAATGTGTGATAAATGGCAGCAAATTTTAAAAAATTTCAAGTTCATCAGGTTGTTTTGTCATGAGATAAATAAAACTTCTACATCTGATGTTGTTTAAACTGTTGAGACTTGTTGTGAGAGTAAACAGGAAACATGCTAGCAAGAATAGCAGACATTTATGTTATGAATCTGCTGTTCGTAAAATAACCAAGCCTGCCTTTTTTAAGTTTTATTATTTTTGCCATTTTTTCTATCCTTTATTATAGGTGATTGGTTTCTTTTATTGTCCTGTTTGCTTTGGACTGGCAGCTAACCTGCCCTCAGATCAGACCTGGTGTTCATCTTTGTTTCTGTTGCTTCAACAGGTTCTCTGTCAGGTTCCTTTGTTCATTTTTTGCATCTTTGCTGCAGCTTCTGTATTGTTTCTCCTTAGCTTGATCATCTTTTTGTTGCTGAGGGCTTTTTGATTTATGAAGAATCACCTTTTGATTTGAATTTGTGCACAGCTGACACAAGTTTTCTTTTAGGTTCCCCCCTTTCAGCCCCTCTTGTGGTTGCAGCTCACCCAAACCTCTTTTATGACTTCAAAGACTGAATCAATTTCCCCAGACTTATTTGCTCTAAGCCAAACAGGTCACACAGATGCTAAATGATGCCTTTGAGTTTAAACCTATAGGAGGACTTTGAAGAGAAACAAAAGGTTGACTTTGATCTACCTGGAAAGTGATCGATTTCATAAGGTGAATTCATTTTGAGATTTCTCCTTCCACAAATAATTGACTTCCTATTAACTGATTTATTGTCTGTCTTTGGGAACTTTTAGTCATTTAATCACGTATTTGCTTGTTATTGATACCAGACAAATTGCCCCGGCTTCTACCTTATCTGTCTTGAATCACGGTGGGTTTGGCAGTTGTTCCAACACAGAGCAGGGAGAGAGTGGTGTGCATCCCCAGACAGGGTGCCAGCTTTTTTCAAAACACTGATAAACAATTTATATCTAAAACTGTTATCATCGGGGTAGCAGTCATTCCTATTTTCTGAGGAAATATGGTCATCTTTGTTGATGACGATGGACATCTGTGAATAATTATTAAGAATTTTTAATTATAATACCATATATGCATTACTTTACAAAATTATTTTCATATTTTGTCATAACATACAAACTTTCTTGTATGTTATGGTGTAGAACGCAAATCCAATATAGCTCAGATCAGTTTAATTCCTGATTAAACTTAGTTAAAAATAACATTTGTTTAGGGCTTGTCCTGTTTTTCGGTTTGAAAAAGTAAGCACAGAATGAGGATGTAACGCTAGAACTCCTGACTGGGTGTGTCGGTACGTGCCTCAGGTTATGAAACACGACATCTTAAATTTAACCTATTTAAACTGTTGCTTCAGTATGTTGAGGGATCTTTTCCTCAACTCCCACCCGTATTTACAGCACGCAATCTGTTTCTACAACCAAATGCATTCTGAAAACGTACTTTTATGTATCATTTGTGTTAAGTTTGATAGCGTGTTAACCTTGTCAAATCACAGAGATGTTTTTACAAACATTTCCAGTGTCTAATATCTACATTTAGTCCTGAAAATGAAATGACAAAAGGTGGTATTGAACACACAAAACAAGGTGTGTCCTTGTTTTGTTTCGATTGTGGTCACAAAGACCTCATCGTGGATTTGCTTACGCCTGCCGCTGTCTGCACCATCTGTCTCACCTGTCCACAAGCAGCTCCTCCCTGTTTGTTATCCGACTCCATCTTCCCATCACTATCGGCAGCTATAAAGGACTCCAGCACAAAAACACTTCTGGGAAGCGTCCCTTCATAGAAGAGCATCTCACAAGGCAAACAAGCCCTCTTATTAAATAAGGAAATCCTGCAAGTGAGCGCTCAGAAAGGGTGAAGATGACCTCCACAGCAGATCGACTGGCCCACCAGCAGCAGAGGGCGGATGGCATCGGCACCAACCAGAAGGCAGTGAAGTTTTGCGATCAGGATTATGAGGCCTTGCGGCAGCAGTGTCTGAGCAGGGGACGCCTGTTTGAGGATGACAGCTTCGGTGCCACGAGCAAGTCCCTAGGCTACAACGAGCTGGGGCCGTACTCATCCAAGACGAGAGGCATTGTTTGGAAGAGGCCAACAGTAAGGAGCAACTTAAAACAATAAGTCTATTGCACAAATATAATTTATTTTTTTCACATTTTTCTATCTGTCATATAGGAGCTGTGTTCAAACCCAAAGTTCATTGACGATGGCGCCACAAGGACGGATATTTGTCAGGGAGCGTTAGGTGAGTTTTGTACTTCCATTTTTAATGTGTCAACAATCCGTCTGCATTAATAATACCTCCCCCAACTGCTGCCATTAAATTTGCATTTTAAAAACCAGTTCTGATCCATTTCCAGTATGTGGTGACACACAATGAGTTTTCTTTTCCCTTTAACCCTTTAACTCGGAAGGCTTCAGAAACCTTCATGTTATACTCTATAAGGTCAGACCTACCAGACATCTCAGCACTTCTGACAATTGTACATTTAGTCTCATATCCTGAAACTCACTGGTGTAAATTTTATTCACAGGCATGTGAAGTTAGATGTGCTTTCATTATTTGATAACAAATAAATGTTCAAATGTCTCTCTTATTTGCACACATCCTATACTGATGTACTTAAACTTACTAAGACTGATTCTAAGTTTTTATTTGGTGAAGATCAGGTCAGTTTGAAAATAGTAGTTTTTACCTGATTATATTTATTTATTTGTATTGTATTTATTTTTATTTTTATTTTATTTATTTTTCATGTTTTCAAAATGTAAATAAATGCACAGCAGATAACAAGTGTCTATTTCAATCTCTGTGCATTTCAGTTCACAGTTATTTGCCCTAATGTTTCAGGGGATTGCTGGCTTCTGGCTGCCATTGCTTCTCTTACTCTGGACCAGCGGATCCTAGGACGGGTGGTGCCCACTGGACAGAGCTTCACTGAGGATTATGCTGGGATATTTCACTTTCAGGTCAGGAAAACTTAATACTGACATTTACCCAACAGGGTATTTTTGATACATAATTTAAAATAATAATTATTATTATTATTATTCAGAAAATTCACCTGCTTTCAATTTAAACCTTGAAAGGTTTATATTGAAATATTTCAAGGATTCCTCAACTATTCTTCTCATTATTTTTAAATGAGATCAGATTTATATTTTTGTGTGTGTTTTTATCGTTTCTTTCAGTTTTGGCAGTATGGCGAGTGGGTGGATGTCGTCATAGATGATCGTTTACCCACCAGAGATGGGAAGCTTCTGTTTGTTCACTCAGCAGAAGGCTCAGAGTTCTGGAGTGCTCTCCTGGAGAAAGCTTACGCAAAGTATAAATCACTCACAAGTGTACGTTTGTTTATTTTAGTGGAGTGTAAAACTGAGGAGCTAAATTTGTTCCTCTCTTGCAGGGTGAACGGCTGCTATGAAGCTCTGTCTGGAGGAAACACCATCGAGGGCTTTGAGGATTTCACGGGAGGGATTGCTGAGATTTACACCTTAAGCAAAGCTCCACCGAAGCTCTTCCAAATAATTCAGAAAGCCCTGAGTCTGGGTTCACTCCTGGGCTGCTCTATCGATGCAAGTCTCATTTTCATATTTAACTGCACTTCAGTTTGGAAAACGGACAGAAACTCATTCATGGAGGCACCTGATTAAAGTGTTTATCTCTGATGGGTTTTTATAGATTACCAGCGCCTATGAGTCAGAAGCGGTAACCGCTCTGAAGCTTGTGAAAGGACATGCATACTCTGTTACTGGTGCCGAAGAGGTAATTATTTTAGCTTCTTGTTTTGCTTCATGCCCAAATATACTGCACACTCTTGTTCTTCCAGGTCAGCCACCAAGGCAGGGAGGTTCAACTGGTCCGTGTCAGAAACCCATGGGGAGAGGTGGAATGGACAGGTCCTTGGAGTGATGGGTAAATAAAAAAGAAGAAGGAATACACAGAACTGGTTCTTTTTTCATGTTAGTCTGGTATGAAAAAGCGTTTCTGATTTCCTATGGTCTTTTGCATGTTTGTCACATTTCAGGGTTTCAGAACATCAAACCAATTTAAGTATTAGTTAAAGACAGCACAAGCCAAGACAAAAAACAAGTTTAAAATTAAGTTTTTATTATTAAGGGAGAAAAAAAGCCAATCAAGACTTTGTTCACACAGGACCATGTAGGTTTGGATTTTTTTCTGCATTAATGATAAGAACGAAATTTTGAAAACTGTGTTTTATGTTTATTTGTGTTGCCTTTGACTAATATTTAAATCGGATGTTCTGAAACATGCAAAATATATCAAATTAGGAAGGGGGCAAACACATTTTCACACCATTTTGCTTTTAAATTGTTCTAAATAAGCAAAACATTCACTGCTTGTTGACACTGTTATTTTTGTAAAATAGATCCGGTGAGTGGACGGACGTCAGTGAGGCTGACAAATCAAAGTTGAACCACGTGGCAGAAGATGGAGAGTTCTGGTATGTTTCTGAACTGCATTTCGTGGGACGTTATGTGATAGATGACACCACACATACGTTTCTATATGGGCTTGTAGACTCTACAAATTAAACCTTCAGGATAATAGTTGTGTGCTTAAATATTTTATCAGTCAAGTTACAGCAGTTTTGTCTGAATTTGGCTTAAGGGGTTTAAATATCTTTGCAACACGCTGTGGAACAATGGAGCTTTTGATTTCAGGATGTCCTACTCAGACTTCATCAAGCACTTCTCCAAGCTGGAGATCTGCAACTTGACCCCAGATACGCTGGAAAGCGATGATGTTGGCCACTGGAACAGCTACCAGTTCGAAGGGATGTGGCGGGCGGGATCGACCGCTGGGGGCTGCAGAAACCATGAAGGTTGGACAGAAACCTGGAAAAATTCCTGCATTTCAGAGCTCAAAGCTCTGTGTTACTTCCCTCTGAAGGACATTTCTCCTCCTCGATCTGTTCCAGCCACGTTCTCCTCCAACCCTCAGTTCATCGTGCGTCTGGAGGATGTGGACGATGACCCTCTGGATGGGGAGGACGGATGCACCTTCCTAGTGGGTTTGATGCAAAAGGATGGACGGCAGAAGAGGAGGCTTAATTGCGAACTGGAGGCCATCGGTTTTGCCATTTATAAGGTCTCATAAAGTCATTTGACACCCGATTTAAAGACATTAAACTTTATCAAAGTGATTTTTCTAAAACATTTGTCATTTTGTTTTGCAGGTTCCAGATCAGGTTTGTGTTTACTTAAGTTTTCAACTCTCTCTCTCCTTCATTTCAGCCTCAAACTTGTATATAAAAAACTACTAAAGAAAAACAAAAAAATTCTCCTCTAAGTACAAAGGCCGCAGCAACGTTCGCCTCGGCCCAGACGTGTTGCTGCGTCAGAGAGCCGTGGCGATGAGCAGCACCTTCATCAACAGCCGTGAAGTGTGCGAACGCTTCAGACTTCCCCCTGGAGAATATGCCATCATTCCCTCAACCTTTCACCCTCATAAGAATGGGAAATTTCTTCTCAGGGTGTTCTCAGAGAAAGAGGCCAATACCAGGTATCTGTGATTACTTTGCATGTGTTGCTGTTTTTCCAGTTCATCGATAACAGGAATAATTCTAGATTTATATTTCAGTCGACTGGACAAGAAGATCAGTGCTAAAATCGAAGAGGTAAACTTGTAGCTTCTTTTATCTTCAACAGAGTGTTTGCTGAGCTTTCAAAATGCTGGTGTTTTCATTTGTTTTCATCACTCTTTCATAGGAGGAGGTGTCTGAAAGTGACATTGATCCGCACTTCAAGAAAGTCTTTAAGGAAGTTGCTGGCAATGTAGGTCCAGAAGCAGACATGTTCCCTTTAAATTAGGGTTTCAATATTTTTCTTTTCAAACTCCATTATGGAAAACTAATAAGTCATAATTTGCCCTTTTGTTGTTGAACAGGACATGGAGGTATCTGCCTTTGAGTTAGTTAAAATTCTGAACAACATTGTCTCTCACCGTAAGTATGCCGAGAAGTTAAATATAAAGTGTCTCGCATATGTTACAGAATTCCTCCTGAAAGTGTGTAAAAACTTTAAAGTGAATTATTTTTTCACTGCAGTGAAATAACTGCACACTGAAAATCTTGCAACAAACTCGGTCTCATCTGAATAAACATCGTTGTCCAAGCTAAAGTTCTTTTAAGCTGCAGATGTTTGTGTTTCTGATAGGACCTAAACAATGGCACAGTATCTCATGGTTGGCATGAAAACTTTTCAACCACACGATCCCACTCTTTGTGGCACTTCTCTGAAAGTGATCTTTAGAGATGTTTCCAGGAAATATAAATATTTGTCTTTATGCAGCTTTATGCCAGAGACTAGAAATAGAATAAATGCACTGATTAAGATTTGTTTTTTTGACATTTGTCAATGTGTGGTAATGCAGCTGTGATAAAAGATTAATTAATTTTAAAGTTTGATACACATCTATAACAGCGGTGACAATTATTGCTTCTTTTAGGGATTTGTGAACTGCAGTGAGCAACTCATTGGTGTCTTTCTTCTCCAGGCTCTGACATCAAGACAGACGGATTCAGCCTCGAGACGGCGCGTCTCATAGTCAGTCTGCTGGATGTATCCTCAATTAAAGATGGCACTCAAAGCAGTAATTCTGTAACAATGTAAAACTCCTGATGTTAACATGAACTGATAGACCTTTAAAGTCTTAACATTGTCAGAAAGATGAAAGTGCCAAGTTGGGGCTGAAGGAATTCCATGTTCTCTGGAACAAACTTCAGAAATACCAGGTATGACGTGATCTTCTCCTCTCATAAGGCATTTCTAATCATTTTTTACAGCTTTACCCGGGGTTCAAGCTTGCTGTTCAAAACATCCATGTTTGAAACTGAGAAATATGTAATATTGTGTAAGAGGAAGGGTGAGTATGAACATATCAGAACATTGCCAAAGGTTGATAATATTGTGTTTGAACTGCTGAACATGGGCGTCAGTGCATAACACAACCATCACCTACAGTAAGTCAGTGGCAGAAACAGCAAAGTTTCCATTTGAGTTAATGAAGTGAAAACATATAATGATTTATCCAGTAAGAAAAATGTAGTCCTAATAGACAGGCACTCTATGCAAGCATTTAAAAGCTCAATGTCATGAGCTAAGTCTGTTAGCCACCACTGTGAAAAGAAATGCTTGTGAATAGCTATAATCTACACTCTTACCTGTTTATGTATGGCATGTTTTTTCAAGGTGGTGCCATTACATACACAACATCATCATCTATATGGTAGAGCTTTTGTTTCAGAAAAATGTAATTTAAATGACTTTGTGTTTTGTGACTCAGTGATACAGCAGATACACCACAGGCAATTTCCTACCTGCTTCCTGTCAAGTTAATAATAAATTAAGGTCTTTAAATAAATAAGTAAATAAACTGTCTATTTGGTCTGAAACCATAGAATGTAAATTGTAATTTGTTGTGATTTTTGCATTTTCTGGCTTTCCAATGTGTTTTTAAATGCCCTACGAATAAATGTCAACCACGCTGTAAAACCTGGCCTTGTGACCAAGCTGTTAATTTGTTGATGTAGGAAATCTTCAAGAGCCACGACACAGACAACTCAGGTACGATGAGCTCCCTCGAAATGAGAGCCGCTGCTTCCAAAGCAGGTAACAGACATGTTAACAAATGTTCACTGTGAAAGCTTGAGATAAAAAAAACAAAACAAAAACAAAAACAAAAAAAAGCTGAAATAAACTGCTGAATGATTGTTTTTAAGATTCTGTTTTCTCACTGAATTGCTCTCAAGCCTGTTTCACCAACATAGCTTTGCAAACACATGATTGTGCTTCTTTTTCTGTTTTGTGTCTGATGAAGCACTGCAGGAACAAATAGCAAACTCAGATGTTAGTGTGTGTGTATATGCAAGAGACATGCAAGGGCAGTTACAGCAGAACTGGAAAAGCCAGTTCAGCAGCTCCCGCCCAGCACTTAGATTTTGTTTCATGCATGTAAACTTTGGCGCAACAATAAAAGGTGCTGGTGCCTGATACCTTTCGACCGGCAGATTGAGGACTCGCACCCTTTATCTTTAAGAGTGAGCCATATCAGCTACACAATAACACACAGCTCATCTTTCATTTTGCAGGTTTCCATGTGAACAGCGCTGTGCTGCAGGCCATCGTCAATCGCTATGCGGATGCTCAGTTTGCCATCGACTTTGACAGCTTTGTGAGCTGTCTCATTAAACTGGAAATGCTCTTCAGTGAGTGACACCAGAGCAAATAAGGAAATTTCACAGCAATGTTCTTGCAATTGAGCCAACAGAGAGTATCTGTTTGTCCGCCTCTCCCACAGAAATGTTTAAGTCCCTGGAGAGAGAAGGGAAGATTGAGCTGAACATACAACAGGTGGGAGACATAATAAAATGTTTTTACATGATGGCTATTTAAGAGATTTTTGAGTTGTTGTTTTTTTCTGTTTCCTCTTGCAGTGGATGTGCCTGGCAATCTACTAGGATACGCACAAGAAATATTCAAGTACAAGGAAGAGAAGAAAAAGAAGATTTTGAAAAGAAAGTGAATTTAACTGATCCATTTTTTTCCCACTAAATAAAGAAAAAATGAAAATGACTCTTGAAGTTTGATTTTGAACAATATTACCTATTTTCTGTCTCTGTCTGAAGTGAGAATTATGGTGACTGAACTGTCTGCAAACATGCAAACCAGAAAGGGCGGTCTGGCATGAACAATAAGGGGTGTGGAAACATTTGATCTGCACATATCACACAAAGCCTGTTTAACTGAACACACAGTAACATACAAGGGAGAGGCAGCCAGCCGCAGGTAACCGAAAACTGTTCAAAACCCCGTCAAGATGTCAGGCATTGCAGCCAAACTTCAGCATTTCAGAGAGAAATCCAAGGGAATTGGAAACAACTCTCACGCACTGAAATACCTGAACCAAGACTTTGAGGAGCTGAGGAGAAGCTGTCTGGAGAGAGGGCAGCTGTTTCAGGATGACCTCTTCGAAGCTCTGCCTTCATCCTTAGGCTTCAATGAACTCGGACCAAACTCCTACGAAGTGCGGGGAGTCACCTGGACAAGACCCACTGTGAGTCTTATTTAATGGAGGTTAAATAACAGCGTCTATCATGACGCTGTAGACATGATAGAGATTGTTTAGAGCATAAATCGAGGATGAAAGAAGTGATTTTTGCAGGTAGGGATGATTATTCTGGAATAATCTGGTTGTTAGAAGCAAAAATGTTTTTCATTAAAACCTATTTTAATCATTTTAGGTGCCTCTTTTTATCAGGCCAGAAAGGGTTTAAACATTCCATGCTTAATGCCTGTTTCAAAGGGGAAGACATTATGTGATGCGATACCTCCAGCCTCCAGTTTTTATGTAAATAACAAGGTTTCAGAAAACATTGTTTGCATTAACCTCAGTGTTTTGAGACAGTGGCAAGTGGTCTTGGTCTCTGTTGGAGTGGTCATCTCCTGACAGCCTCAGGGATAAAATAATCTGGGTTTACCTTAAATGGCAGCGTGTATACCCTTTAACAGAGCTCCACTTCGAAAATTCTGAACTGTCACTTTAAAAACATCTTAAAAGGGTCGGATAGGAAGGGTAAACAAGGATGAACCAAGGTATGACTTGTCTTATTGATCCTTTTTTGCAGGAGTTGTGCCGAAATCCAAAATTCATCTCTGAAGATGCTACAAGGACTGATATTTGTCAGGGAGCTCTTGGTGAGGAGCCCAAACACACACAAAAAAACAGTTTTTAAAAGAACATGACCGACACATGGCAATTCTCTTTGAAAGTAATCACATTCAAAAGTTATTCACCAGAAAATAAGACTATCAAAATTTTACATGCAACATATTTCTAAAATGAGCTCCTCAGATGTGTTTTCATGCTTATCTAACGTTTCAACAGAAACACATTCACCCTGACACAGACTGTCTGTAAATAGTGATGCTGTTTAACCTGACATCACAACTTGATAGTCGCCTGGTTCTTTTCTGTGTGCAAGAAAAACACCTAAAGAAAAATCTCTTTTACATATTTGTGTACTGACATCAGCTATCAATGATCACAGCATCCCCAACTTGTCTACTGACATCAGCTATCACTCAGTCTACCAGAAGTTTTCAACAAACTGATGTTACTGAGCTCCACTGAAAGACGAGGCTGAGATTTTACTTTTTTTGAGCAACCAATCTCCACAGAAACCATCTGAAAACATGTGGATGGTAGATTAGCTTTTAGGAGTGCAGTTATTCTTCTTAATTTAATTTGATTAACTTATTTTATAACTTATATATTATTAGTAATTTGAACAAATTAAATGCGCAGTTTCACATTACTGTTTCACTTCATCCTGTAATATGTTTTCTACCTGTATTTTCTGTTTTTTTGTAATTTTGCGTACAAGTTATATCTCAATGAAAAGAACATAAGGCCCACCAGCACAGATTTGTTTGATGGAAATGATAAACATGATCACTAAGTTTTTTGGAAATATGTCACAGTGAATTATTCTGTGTGCTTCATGAAGCCTTCACTGGTGATTTTCTTTCCCAGGTGACTGCTGGCTCCTGGCAGCTATTGCCTCCCTTACTCTCAACAAGCAGGTTTTGTCCCGTGTTGTGCCCCATGACCAAAGCTTTACTGAAAACTATGCTGGAATTTTCCACTTCCAGGTACAACACTATCTCAGTTAGAGTCTCGATTGGGTTTAAGAGACAAAACGTTAGATTTGACTGGTGGGATCATCTCTTCTTGCTCTCAGTTCTGGCAGTTTGGTGACTGGATCGATGTGGTTGTTGATGATCGCTTGCCCACCAGAGATGGGAAACTCCTGTTTGTTCACTCGGCGGAGGGCTCTGAGTTTTGGAGCGCCTTGCTGGAGAAAGCCTACGCTAAGTATGGATTAATCTGAACATTTAACTGTTGGAGCTTTTTATAGGTCTAGTCCTTATCTAAGCTATTTTGCTTTTAGAGTAAATGGATGCTACGAGGCTCTCTCTGGAGGAAGCACCATTGAGGGCTTTGAGGACTTCACTGGGGGCATCGCAGAGCGACATGAACTGGCGAAACCAGATCCACGTCTCTTCAAAATAATCCAAAAGGCCTTGAAAAGAGGCTCCCTTTTGGGATGCTCCATTGATGTTCGTCTGTGTTCTTCTATCAGTACAATGTTTGCTATCTTTGAGGTATTTTTTTCACATGATCTTTTTTGTTGCAGATCACTAGTGCAGCTGATTCTGAGGCGATCACGCATCGCAAGTTGGTGAAGGGGCACGCTTACTCTGTCACAGGAGCCGACCAGGTGGGACTCCAGGAGTTATTTGGTCAAGACTTATCCTCCTACTGGAAGCAGAGTTGTTTGATTTTATGATCTGCATTAGGTGGAGTATCAAGGAGACATGGTGCAGCTGATCAGGATCAGAAACCCCTGGGGTCAAGTGGAGTGGACAGGAGCATGGAGTGACAAGTACGAGTCTGCATGTTGTCTGAGAAGTTTGCTAATTGGAGTATTCTGGTCTGCATAAACATCCGGTGTGCAAGGATGCTTCACAACTTTACTGATCTTCTGAATCTTGCATGAGGAAAATAAATATTCATATTTGATTTTTTTCTCCACAGTCTGTAGAATAACACAAAAACCTTTTATCAAAGAATGTAATTTTTGAAAAATTGGAATGTTTGTATTAAGCAAATTTATTTTCAGAATTCCAATTTGCACAATTTCATACAAACACAGCTAATGACATTGTTTCCCATTTGTTGCTGAGCTTACTTCGTGTTGTCAGACAGGTTCCATTAAAGCAATGTCTCTATTCTGCAGGCTGAGGAGTTGTCAGGTCTGGATGCGGCTAGTGAAATGGACCCAAAGAAATCAAATTAATCACCATTGATTCACATTTGAACAAAAGAATGCATTATATAATCATATCTAGTGGATTCCACTTCAGGTTTTCCTTATCTAACATTAAAAAAGGACTGTACACCAAATTTGCTGCTTTTGAAGGATAACTAGAATAGGAGACAAGCGTGCAGCAAATTTAGAATTGACTACAAGCTTAAAACATACAGTATTCTGCAAGATGATGCTGCAGTCCAATGGAAGAACATGTAGGGTGAGGACAAACACTGCCTATGTGAAATCTCTATATACAACCCAAACACAAATTGTCAACTTTTTTTTGTTACATTTCTTAAACTGCTTCTTCTAAATCTCTTCCTTTCTCCTTTTATTCCCAAGCTGCCCAGATATGACACATGCTTGTGTCATGGTTACAACACACAGACAAACACACCCATTGGAAAGGCTGGAAAATCTTGAACAGCCATTTCAATGTGGTTTGTCGTTGCTATGTAGGTATGGAGCCATCCCCACCACTTAGCTCAAGTGTCACTCTTTATGTTTCTTTGTTCCAGCTCTTATGAATGGAGATCTGTGAGCAGTGAGGATCGGGAGCGACTGACCAACCGAGCTGAGGATGGAGAATTCTGGTAACTCTACAAAATGTTTTTTTTTTTTTTTTCTTTTCATGGAGGAAACCATTTTCACTTTTCTTTTCTGTGTTTTTTCACCTTTGCTTCCACAGGATGTCCTTTTCTGACTTCCTTCGTGAGTATTCCCGGCTTGAGATCTGCAACCTTACCCCTGACACTCTGACAGATGACGAATTCCAGAAATGGACAGAGACAGAGTTTGAGGAGACATGGAGGAGAGGTGTGTCAGCTGGCGGCTGCAGGAACTATCCAGGTAGGCCCAGTTTGACAGCTCCACATTGATTGGTACCTCTTGTAACAGTGTGTGCGCTAATTACTCCGACTGCTGCAGTCTTGAACTCAGTTGGTGAATGTAGTTTTAAAATTGATAAAAATATGACAAATTCTATTCTTATGAAATTGCCAACAGAGCAGCAGCAGCTTGTTTCTAATCTTAAACTATATAGTATGTTCAGTCACCCTAATTTTAGGGCTACAAACAGCTGTGGTATGAGTTATTTTATTAAAATAAATATGTCTTAATATGCTTTTTAGCCACTGGATAAATTTAATTAAATATGTAATTAAATTAAAATGTTGGATTTTTTTTTAGACCAATTTTATTCTACTACAATATATATTTTCTTTAATTACAAGTAAAGAATAAAATATACATTTATTCTGAGATGTTTTGCTCATCTTTCCCAGTAGAACAAATAAGTATGGAAATGCTGTGTTTGTTTTATACCAAAATGTCAAACATGTCCTTCAGTTGTTCCACGAACACTTGCTCCCCGTTTTAGACACCTTCTGGACAAATCCTCAGTTTGTGATAAAGCTGGACGAGGTGGACGACGACCCCGATGACGGTGAGGAGGAGGGATGTACGGTCATCGTGGGCCTGATGCAGAAAAACAAGCGCCTTAGGAGGAAAATGGGAGAAGACATGGAGACTATTGGATTTGCAATTTATGATGTGAGGGGATAAAGTAAAAATGAAATCAATATTTGAGAAAGTGTAGAATTATAACCTTGGATTTTCTTTCCCTTTTTTTTATAGCTTCCCGAGGAGGTACATCATCCAGAGAGGCTACTGGCTGCACTGGGATACTTAAAATACTTTTATGTCTGAAAGGATGTAAACAGTCAAATGAAATTGTGTTCAGGGCTGTTTTTTTTCTTTTAGATATCTTGATTAAAGGACCAAAACAGACAAATATGTAAAAAAAGTAAAACAACTCAAAGTTGTCATAAACATTCCATCTGACGATTAGAAAAACAAGAAAAATGTTAGGTCTCCTGGAGACCTAACAAGCCAGGATCCATGTACAAATTACCGGTTGTGACAAAAACATTAGTTTGAAAGATTAAAATTCATAGCATTCATACACACATAAATACTGGTCCAATTCAGACCAGCCTTTTTACTCTGACAGCCACAGCAGTATGTAAACATGTTACTTCCAGTAAAATGTGACACCAGAAAATGCTGCTTCATATTGGCAGATCATGTGGGCTTACTTACAAAAGCACTGTCCGGTTCTTTTTGCAGTACTCTGGCAAGACACAGGTTCACCTGAAGAAAAATTTCTTCCTGTACAACCGTTCAGCAGCACGCTCCGAGACCTTCATCAACCTGAGGGAGCTGTGCAACCGCTTCTGTCTTCCCCCTGGAGAGTATCTCATTGTTCCCTCCACCTTTGAGCCCAACAAAAACGGGGACTTCTATGTGCGGGTGTTCTCTGAGAAACAAGCAAATGTCCAGTATGCTGCAAGTGCTACCAACATATATAGTCATACGAACTATAATTTAGTTTCTGCACTATTGCTCTAATCTTTTGCTCTTTTCAGAGAGATTGATAATCCGGTAGAAAGCCATGTGGAGCAGGTATTGTTTTCAATTTGCATTTGCGGTGTGATGTTCATTTAATTTTGACAGCAAATGAAAACTTGCCTTTATTATACTTAGATTGATATCGATGAAGACGACATCAGCGACAGATTCAAGAGGCTATTTGGACAGCTTGCAGGAGAGGTGAGCACGCTAAACAGTTTTTTACAGTCTCATACTCCCAAATATTTGCTTTCGAAATTAAAATAATAGTGTTTGTCTCATCGCTCAGGATGTGGAAATTTCTGCATTCGAGCTGCAAAGAATCCTCAACAGAGTGGTGACGAGGAGTAAGAGATTCCTGCTTCCTTAATCCACTTGATTTGACATTGATGATCTTTAGATTCAGGCACAATTCACATTTTCTTTACGCATATTTTTCAGGAGACGACATCAAAACCAGTGGGTTTGGTCTTGCAACTTGCCGCAATATGATTAACCTGCTGGATGTATCCTTTCTAAACAAGATCTCTGAAATGATCATTTTCCACAAATTCACAGTTTATCAGAGGACGCTTGGGAAAAATGTGAATTTGTCTTTGAAATAATGAAAGCATAAGCAGAACTGGCCTCTGTAACAAGAAAACAGTCCCCAAAAATACCAGTAAATTCACAAAATGCTGAGAATTGAGGAGTGGGAGATCATTGAGAAGTTTTTAATCTTGTGATTGTGCTTAACAATCATGTAAAAGAAAGATGGATCTGGTAAGCTGGGCCTGGTAGAGTTTAAGATCCTGTGGACAAAGATTGAGAAATTTCTGGTTTGTTATTTATTTTTACCTTCATAACACATCTACAATATTAGTAAGCTGCTGATAGCAGACAATAACTTTTTGCTTTTGCACTCAGGATCTGTTCAGATCAAGAGATGCAGATCAGAGTGGGTGCATGAGCTCCTCCGAGATGCGGGTGGCCGTCGAGGAGGCGGGTGAGAAACATGTTTACCAAGTTATATTTCTACTTGTGAAATTTAAGTAAGAGAAAAACAGTTGTGTGATTGGTCTGTTTCTACAGGTTTCTCTCTGAACAACTCTCTCCATCAGATCATTGTGGCTCGCTACAGTGAAACGAACCTCTCCATTGACTTTGACAACTTTGTGGGCTGCCTGATTCGCCTGGAGACACTTTTCAGTGAGTTTTGTTCCCCTTATGGAGGTTTTGTTTCACTTCCTGTCTGGAAGCTAACATAAAAGTTATAATCGTTACTTCACATCTCTACAGACACTTTTGACGGCCTGGACAAAGATGGTTCCGGAACCATCGAGCTGAATTTTATGGAGGTAAGAGCCAGGATGTGCGTTCAATAAAAAGAAATGGCTGGCTCGATGGAAAAGCTGAAAGACTAACTTGCTTTTGCTTTCATCCACAGTGGCTGAATGTGACGATGTTGTAACAGAGCTGCAAGCAAACAGAAGATCCAAGATGTTTTGTAGATCTGCATTAACAAAGTTGCTGAGAGTCATCAACTCTAAACTTTTGTTTGTTTTTCGTTAACTGCAGGAGGAGGTTTGCTTATAAGTTAGTCACTTGGGATTAGTTTTGAGGGAACAATTATTGTTAATGCTTGCCAACACATTAAAAAAGGACAATCAGTAAATATCATGTACTTCTTTGGAAGCAGAGGGATCTGCCTGGGCTGAAAAATATGGCACCTTTCACTTTTTTCTCTTCTTTTCTGAGTTTTTATGAAATAACATAAATATGGTTCAACATGTCATAAAACATAATGTAGTTACTGGCTTTCTTTCACGTTAAGAGTTGGATGAGAAAAATCAATATTTTCCTCTGGTGAGTGTGGTAAATATGAAGACTGTGTCTATAGTGCATCAGCTCAGCTCTCTTGGGGACCAAGGTTTTCTGTGTTTATATTATTCAAAATCTGAACTATAACTGGCTGGTGTTTTTCTGTGCAATAAATTTTAGAAATAACCCAAATAAAATAATTTGTCAGCTTTAAACTTTGATTTTTTGTAGCCTGAGTAAAGAAAATATCGTAATGCTGGTTTTAGTGCACAAAAAAGATGCCATGCCAATAGAGAGTTCAGATACTTTGAATTTGAGCTCTGAGAATACCTAATAAATCTAAATCCAATTTATTTATATAGCACATTTAAAAACAACAAGTCCATCCAGAGTGCTGTACAGAAATCTCTCTATATGTCAAATTGAAATAGAAAAGAGATGCACTTCTTAAACAGAATTAAAAACAGGAAGCAAATGTGCCTGCTTAACATTCAAAGGCAATGTATACCAAAGTTTGGGAGCCAGAACAGAAAAATAAATGCTATGTTTTTTTAAAAATAGACCCTAAAGGGAATGATTTGCAAAGGATACCCCATACAATAATGGAGTTAATGGAAACCCCAAAGCCTCCTGTGCTAATGAGGCAAAAGAATAACTGGAGTCAGATGATTCTTCAGAACCGTTTCACCACAGACCGCTACAGGAGATCCCTCCTGCTCACATCATTAACCACATTTAAATTACTCATTGAAGAAACTTATGTAATGAGAATTATTGTAATATCTTATTTCTCCACTAGGCTGACAAAGGTGTCATTGAATTAAATGTACATGACATTATAGCAGCCTCACTAAGTCTTAAATATGTGGTAGTCCTATTTCATTTTGAGGTTTGGTGAGAAACATCTTAGTACCAGTGAATACGACTATTTTCTTCAAGTATAAAACACAAAAATTAAGGAGTTGAATTTCTCCTGCACGTCGGTTTACAATGCTACAATGCTAGTCATTCGCATTGCAGTGCTACTTAGAAAATTGTCAACCAACAATAAAACAGATGTTAGAACCATTTCTCTTAAACTGCTACAAGTTTGAGAGATTTGAACTGGATTGTTCCTCTTTCAGTACTATGATACGCCAGCAGATGTCCCAGTTCTCACAGAGTTGTGAAGTCATTGCTCTTATGTCACTGCCTCTGCTGGGGCCAAGCTCCCAGAGTGCTTGCAGCAGCATGAAGGCTTCAGCTCACAGAGAGCTATGCAGCAGTCATTTCCTGCCCTGCTCCGCTCTGGCTTGCATTTCCCCTTTTGGTGCTTCTAATGTTGCTGCCGTCTGCAATTTAAGTCCAGTCTGACCACATTTCCACAAAATCTTTTCTCTTATCATTCTTTTCCTAAACAAATGATCAAGTGGTTGACATGTATAAATTGTGTTTTGCTACTCTCATACTTTAATGATGACATTGCTAGTGGGTAAGCTGGGACGTAGTGCTTACAGTAAAATCGTTGCTTTTTGTCCGGATGTGAGGCGGGACTGCTACTCTGAAAACCATAAATCCACCCTTAGGGGAAGTAACGCCGCTCTGATGATGAGGCAGAGGATCTGTATTTAGTTTCTGCTCAGAAAGAGGCGGGAGCTCCACCAAAGCTGTTGGTCTGAATAAAAAGAAATGAACTCAGTTTACTCTGAGCAAAGATAAGGAGCATTTTTCTTCCAGTGCTCCTTCTAATTAAGGGTTTTGCTGGTCAAGAAAATGACAACTATAGCCTGCTAGTTATAACCTGTATCTCTTTTTATAGTCATTTTCAGAAAAACATTGGAATAAAACAAAGAAGTGTAAAAACAAAACTGAACTTTAGAGTACACTAATGAGGATACTGCTCCATTAGTAGATTGTTAAGACTGATAACATTTTTCCCCTCTTCTCAAATTCGACCCATGAAGTTCACCTCTCCTCCTCAGGGGATCAAAACACAACAGAAGAGGAATGTTTTGTTCTCAGTATTGATTTAAACTTGACAAAAAACAAACAAACAGTGAGGTGTTTCCATTGTGGAAACCATTTCTGTTGCTGCAGCTCTGCAGGATCACCTGCTACTTTGTTTCTCTGTTGTGTGGTTCTCTTTTATTGCTCATGAAGTGTCTGACCTGGGGTTAACTATACATTATGTTTATTTGATCAAGGATGGCTACAACTGGTATCTTTGATTCATTATGATATTTTTAATGTTATGATGTTCAATCGTCTCCCATCAAAGGACTGAGTCACCTCCTCACGCATCCAAGACCTCGAGAGTCCATCTCATGACCTGACGATATGATTTAGGTGTGTTGACAAAGACAAATCTAAAAGTTGCAGGACAATATTTTGTGGTACTATTGTGAAAACAATCAAAGTAACAATAAGGTATCTGTATAACCGTGATTTTATGGTGCAGAAATCATAGTGCCGCAAAGAGCTTCTTTGTTTTTTACAAATGGGAAAAAATATTCCCATTTGTAATATATTTCTTTAGAACACCGTTCACATAAAGAAGTGTAATTTGTATCTAAACTGCACACAGTAACTGCATCTAATCATATATTAAAAAGTATTGGTGCACTCATTAAACAAACAGTGGAAAAAACTGTAAAACTAAAATTTCTGACAATACGGATAGCTTTGGAGGATTTAGAACAACATTAATTAAAATTTATTGTGACAACAATAAATTAAAATTCTTATTAGGATAAGAAATTCATCATGATAAATGATAACACAATAAATGCCCATCAGTTTATTGTATTTTTACCCAGGCTGGCCTTATCCAGTGACATTATTAAAATTTTCACCTATTTCAGTAAATCATTTTCCAAAGTGAAACAAGTCACAGATTAACTACAAACAAAAGTTACTACAGGGAATAAAAAAGACAGATTACATCAAGTAATTTGTATTTTTTAATAATAGGTTATTTTTAATCTGATAAAAAAAATTTAAAAAAAAAGCCTCGTCAGAACTCATACGTTATTGAATATGATGGTATTTTATAAGAAAAATAAAAACATGTTTGAGGTGAGCTATTTCATAGAACATAATAGTAGTATTCATAACCTAGAGCTGCAGAAGCTGATGGTAAAACCTGCATGATATCAGAATAGGACTCCATATCAGTTAGTGAGGCCTGTACAGTGGCACAGGGAGAACTGGCACGTTCTCCCTGTGCACGTGTGGGTTCTCTCCTGGTATTGTTAGGTTAATTGGTCTCTCTAAATTCTCCCTCGGTGTAAGCGTGTGTGTCCATGGTTGTTGTCTATGTTGCTGCAACAGATTGGCCTCATTGCAGGATACTCACATTGGCACCACTTTGTGTCTCTATGTTGTAAAAGCTTATAAAATTATCTTATTTGGATTAAATAGCTGTAATGCATTACATCAGATACTTTCAGTAGGATAAAATGTATATAACGTTGTTTCTTTCAGCTGCCACAGTGGGAGGGATCTTTGTTATTTGCAGAGATTTATGGTCTGTTGAAGCTGAACCGTTCATGTTCTTGTTTATCCCACTCATCACTGGCATGTGCTGCCCCAGTTTCAACAGGTAGCTTCTTAAATTCCTTAACCATCTAAGGAATTTAGGTGGTTACCTTAAAAGGAGATCTAGCTGCTCTCAGCAGTAGATGGGTTAAACTAAGCATGGACAGGTTTGCTTTCCCTATAAGGCTATGAGTTCCTAAATGTCAACACCTGGAGTTTTACTTGAAAAATCTAAGTCAGTTTATGGATTTGCACCAACAAATCAAATTAATCAAATTATAACGGGGACTTAAACATTTGTATTTTGTAATGCAATCCAAGCAATGGTAAAAAAAAAAAAAAAAAACTGTGATTCAGGGTTTGCACGAGATATAATTAAAAGCCGAGGTTGCAGCTTTAACTGTATCACACCTGCACGGAAATGGGTGGGTCGGTTGTTGGAGGTGTGCTCACTTAGTGCAGCTCCTCCTCTATGAGTCAACCTGCTGCTCTTCCTTCTTATAACCCGCTCAGCAGTCTGACAGCAGCTGCCATTTTTTCTCTGCTGCCTCTTTCCTTCACACATCACAAGCACAATGGTGAGTGAGTGAACAATCACACTTCCTGTGAGATTGTGGTGGATTTTAGATTTAATGTGATCTTGAATAAGTGTTCAGTTTTATTTGTTTGTGTCATAGGAAATGCATGCATTGTGTCTTTTTTGTTTTAGTCACTTCCTTATTTTACAATATGTGGAACATGTGAGTTTGTAGAAATGCAGTTTTTAAATCATTTAAAGTTAAAGGGGGTTTAGTCTGGAACTTCTCAGGTGTGAACTATTTAAGGGGGTGAAAATGGTCCTGCTGGTGAAAAGGGTTTGTACAAGGTGTGGTTTGCCTCCAAAATGGAGGGAGCGCTGAACCTGTTTGAAACTTGTCGAGGGTCGCTCAGGGCAGGGTTTCTTGTGCTAACTTGTTCCACAATGACTGGAATGCAATTGAACCGAGGCCTAAGACCGGCTGGGAAGCAGCACTTTGATCCAAAGAAGGGAGAAGTTAATGGAGCGTTTGTGAACTTCACTGCCTCAACTGGACTGACATTTTTTGCACTCAGTTTTGAAGTTGTGAAGAGCTTCCTGTTTCTTCATCTGTGTTCTGCTTTTCTTCTCAGCACCAGAGTACAAGTAAAGAGTATTTACTGAAGCGCCAATCCAGGCCCAAATTTGACAGAAGGGTCTGGATTGTGGCAATTTCTAATGAATCAGTAAATTTTTATAGCACAAAAACTTATTAATCTCAGCACAGTCCTCCGAAAAGCATTTTCCCCCCCTTTTTTCGGAAATACCTGTTTCAACCCTAATATGTGAATTCTTTTTTTCTCAGGCATCTGGAGTCCAAGTCGACGACCAAGTGAAGGACATCATCAGTGACATGAAAGTGGTGAAGAGCGACGCGGATGCAAACGAGCGCATCAGACTCGTGGTCTTGGAAATCAAAGAGGGTTTTATCAAAGTGGAGAACATCTTCAGAGAAAAAGATTTGAGTGGGGAGGACGACATCTTCAAGTTCTTCTTGAATCAGCTGGACAAGGACAAGTGTCGCTACCTGCTGTACGACTGCCACTTTGAGACCAAGGAGTCGAGCAGGAAAGAGGAGCTGGTCTTTGTGATGTGGTACTTACAGATATTTCTTTCAGGCAAAATAAATCATTTTTAAGTAGTTGAAAATGTGGGGCTACTGTGTTTATAAAAATTGAACAGGATTGGCAAGCTGGCTGACTATTTCTTTGTTCCAGGGCTCCTGAAACTGCACCCATCAAGTCCAAAATGCAATACGCTAGCTCAAAAGACTCGCTTAAGAAGGTCTTGACAGGTAGGTTGTTTTTTTTTCATTCTTAAGAATTTAGGTAGTGTTGTAAAAGTTCCATGTTTTGACAGTGAGTGACTTAATCTTTCACATTGATTTGAGGAAATTTATTTTAAATTTATGTGTATATATATCTTCTCAGGCATCAAACACGAGCTGCAAATGAACGACCTCTCAGATTACGGCACCAGGGACCAATTTGCAGCAAAGATCAGCAAAAACGTTATCAAAGTTGAAGGCCATGATGTCAAATAAAATCAAATCCTGTTTCTGAAAAGCCAAATCTGATTACAACAGTTTCTAATCTTTTGATTCAGTTTGTTTAATCTGGTCTCTTAAATAAAATAAAATGGGGGCGGGATGAAGATATCATATCCCTGTTCGTCTAAAGTTCTGTACATATGGTTAAATTCTCGCATGTTCATGTACAATTGATCTGGGCACATATGCTGTAAAATACCTTTAGGTTTACAAACTCAATATGACCAGGCTTATAGTTTGACCCACTTCTGCATTTTTTATAGACTATTACACCATGGCCACTAGGAAATACTGTACATCTTTGTATCTAAAAGTTACAAGAAAATCAGTCAATTCATTATCAAATAAAATAAGTGAAACAACTTTGTGCATCTGCTTTTTAAGTTTAAGTAATTTGTCTGGTGGGCAAATTTGCACATTGAGGTTCAGTGTCTTTCGTTTTATACCTCCAGAAAGCTGGATGACCTGCAGAAAAAGTAAAGCATGTTAATTGACTTTAGCAAACTGCTAACCCAAGAACAAGTAATTCTGAGATTTGACCTAATTTTAATGCAATATAGGTGGAGAATAAGGCAACTAAAAGCTTTGTGCTCAACAGCTAACTTCCCAAAAGTCATTGCATCTTTAAGGAAATGAGATTTCCTGCTTCAGACCACGAAGGGCTGAGCAAACTAAAAATGCACAGTGACTGATGTGTAGCAGTGTCTCAGTGACGTCACTTCTCAGATTCGAACCAAATAAGGAATAGTTTGGCAGGAACTCATCTTCGATTCAAAATGGACCTGCTATTTGCTTTTAACTCTGCCTCTGTATGAAACCATGCACCACAACGGCTTTCTGTTGCAAGTTTAAACAATGCTGGGTTTTAGTTTCACTTCTACAAAGAGTCTTTTACAAGCAGATATGGATCAAGCCTGAAACCAAAGCACACAATGTTCATTGTGCAAAATGTTTCCTGGTGTAACTCAAGCAAAAAGAGGCTGAAACTATTTTAACGTTGTGCTATATTTATGACCAAATTTGACATGTAGCAAGAACGTTGCAGTGTTGTAATACTTCCTGACAACAGACCTGTGACAGTTGATTTTTTTTTCCCTTTTTTTGAACCTTGGCAGGATGTGTGACTGTTAATGGGAGTGTTTGTTGCATGAATGCCACACAGTGCAAATTCTTCAAGGCCCCATCAGAAACCACACACAATTCCAGTACAGTTCTTCAGGCATTAAAGCAACCTTTTTTTTTTTTTTTTTTAACATCTATAAATGTATTTTGAAATTTCACTTTTATTCAAAGATTGCACAAAAAGAACTTGTATTTAGTTGATTTATAATGGTTATAGTATAGTATCGAAATTTGGCCCATTACATTGGGGCAAATTTATATAGCAATATATGATGTTATGGCCAATACCTGATATTTATCAATATTATATTTATAATACCCTTTCAAAACCTTGACAAAAACAACCATCCTGTTCTTTTCTTCTTCAGCTAAACTCCCCACAATCCTGTTCTGCATCACTGTTACTGTCACATGACCAAACAAATGTCTAACTTATTCAGACTTTCCCCTGTTACCATAACAAACAAACGGTAATAGGTTGGAAATAAAGATCAGTTGATATCAGCCCAAGTTTATTTCTCAGACCGATACAAACATGGATAATATTAGCCATTGTTGATGTTAGTCCTGATATATTGCAAAATCTTTCAGGAATTGTGATTCCATACAATAATGCCATATCACAAATCGTACTACCATCATCAAAAGCTGCTTAATTTAGCAAGGTTTTTCGGGATGCAATGCAGAAGAATCAATTTTGCTGGTTTTTCACCCCCCAAAAATGCACATTTCATATAAATGTATCACCATATAAGGGGAAATGAGCTTTTAAAAAAAGCAGTTGTCAAGACAGTAAAGTGGGCTGTGAGAGGGGAAAGACATGCAGCAAAGGTCACCTAGCCAGGATTTGAACCTGCATTGAACCTGTATACACTGGCCTTAGTCCCGTATATGCAAATAATTTTATTTGCATACAAATAATTTTATTTCAGCGGTATGAAATTTATCATCCCTTTAGCCTGGATGTCCTCATTGTTTGAAGCAATAACTGTAAATGATTTATTCCTAGTGCCTTTTTCCTCCTTAATATAGACAGAATATAGACAGGGGAATGTGTTATTAGTTTCATAGTCCTAAGGCTGATGGAAATGGTTTATGTTTTTAACCACTGAGAAAAACAGTGAGGAGTTGTCTCATGAGGATTTTTTAAAGTATTATGTATTTATTACGGTAGTTTATTTATTGTTCATGTTCAACCATAGCACCACCCATTTGTTATTGTCAAGTTTTGCGTTTTTAACCCCATTGGGTGAAGCAGGGGAATTTAGTCCCATTCCCTCTAGCTCAATAGTAATGTGTTGTTTTTATTGTGACTTGCTACAATTAAATGGCCATTGGGGCAGGAATAAAGTAAGATGGAAGCTATCCATCCATAACCAAGAAGTACTGGAACAACAAAAATTGGGTCTACATTTGTTAAATATTGTCAGAAAAGTTTGCTATATAAATTTCAAGCTATCAAATGATAGGGAAGAATGAGTATGTATACCATCACCAACATCCTCCATGGCAGCGTGAACAACAAACGCAGAGTGAACCTGAACGTTCAGAGTTCTGAACTCTAGCATGGTATTTTAACGTTTATTGGAAGAAAAATATGTGGTAGAAAGTGTTTCACACTGAGACAGGGAGAACCGCAGCCATGATTGTGAAATAAAGTTCTTCCAAGAGTTTCGACTGTGGCTGAATTCAGTGCTTCAAGATGTAGAACAGCTGGCATCCAGCTGGTTCACTGATTTGGGTGGAACTGGGCTTGACTGGTCAGCAAAATTTTATTGACCTGAACTCCACAGAGTGTCTGTGGAGGACAGTAGAGAGGAAGATGAGAATCAATGTTCAACACAACCTGAAGGCCTGTTTTAAAGCAACGTGGGCCAACACCTCTGGAGATCCACAGTCGGGTTGCCTCCATGCCACACCACACTTATACAGCATTTTATGCAAAAGGACCCTCAACCAAGTACATACTCTAAATGTAAAAATACTTTTTAATATAAGTTGTTTTTCTATTAAAAATGCTTTTTCTATAAAAAATGGAATATCTGGATTCTCTAAAAAAAAATAAAAAAAAAACAATTACCATGAACAATATATCATTTTGAGCACACTGGTTTCAAAGTTTGGAATTAATTACTGAAATTTTGTCTGTGATTTGACATTCACATGTATAAAAAATATTGAGAAAAGGGGAAATTTTGTTATTTTTACAATTTGAAAACTTTTATAGAATCTGTAAAAAAAAATTTTTTAATCATCTCAAGTTAAGGCTATGTACATAACCAACTTTTTTCCTGCATTATTTAGGGTTCCAGCTTTGCATTTCTGACATTTTTGTGCAATTCTTTTAGTTCGGCATTACTTTTGCCCAAAACTGTCTCACTGTTCTGAGGCTGTTGAATTTTTCTATTGGTTACAGATGTACGTCTTGATACAACTTTGTTACTTCCGGTATGAAAACTCAGCTCTCGCTCTCTCTCTCTCCACTCTTTCATGCCTCTTCACAGACATGCAACCGGTAGTGCTCAACTGTAGTTTATTCATTCATACAAATCTGATGTGTTTGTCAGCCAGCTGCAGAGGAAAGCAGGCTCTACAATGAACCATAAAGTGTTCCCATCATTCAACCACATAGAAAAGACATACAAAGTAATTGCACAGATTGAAGCACGTCTGACGTGCATTCACGTTCCCTTTTTAACACTGAACTATGGGGGAAATGTTTGGACTATAAGGCAAAGGGATAAATAACTTCTGACATAGTCAGAATCGTAGATGGAATGTGGGCTTCAGTAAAGACTGCAGCAGGATACTCTCCTCTAATCTTACTTTGAAATATTCATTACACAAAAATATTTGATCCCTAAAAGTTGCAACGAAATGCATACAACTACAGTACAAGAAAGAATAAATTTGGAATGCATAACTAGGTAATTATAAGGCATATTTGGCGGTTTATTGTAGCGTTCCTGGTGAGCTTCAACTCAGACGGATGTTCCTTCCTTCAGTTCCACAAATTCACCCTAAAAAAAATATAAATATATATGAAAAAGTGACAAAATATGGAAAAGTTTAAAGCCAATCTGTGTATTATAGCAGTATGAGGCGCACCTTAACCTTCAGGTGTTCCTGTAGTGTTCTCACGGTCTCCCTCTCTTTGGTCAGCTGCTCCTGAGTGGCTTTAAGAAGCTGCTGGAGCTTAGTGGCTGCTTGGCCCAGGTCTTTGGACAGCTTCTTCTCCTTCTCAAGGCGCTCCTGTTCAAATAATAATAAATTATAGCAAACATAACTATGAATGGTGTAAAATCTGTAAAATGTTTCAAAGATTTGAGGAGAACAAACTAAACTGCTCAAGCGTAGTCAGGTAAGGTTGTCAAATGTAATTAAGATTATTAACCATGTTAAATTGTCACCAACTGTAGAGAGGGTCTCGTTTTACATGATGCTTAGATGCAGGTGTTTAACTCTGACAAGCACATAATTGTACTGGTCTCACAGTCGAGTACATAGCTTTTTTTTTTTTACACCAGTTAAAGTGTTTTTTCACAACAAGCTATAAGGAACTTCATAGAAAGCAACATTAACTGGTCGTTTTTGAACACCTATAATCTGAAAAATGGGGTAGATTTGCTTTTACATTTCTACCTAACCTGACAGGACAGGAGGTCATTAATCTGTAAAGCAGCAAAGAGGAACATGGTAAATCTGGAGGAACTGCAGAAGTCCGCAACTCGAATAGAAAAAGATGCCACTGACAAAACGACTTAGTCATGTGCAGCGCTACATAAATCTAACTTGCACCCAACAGGATGCAAGTTGGGTAACCATGTTAGCATTAACAATGGTAACATTGTTAATATATGGTAACCATGGTGCCGTTTCTTTGGTCTGTTTATGATAATTTGTTTTTCTTTAAAGTTGTTTGTTACTGTGTGACCTGCTGTGTGTTTGCGAATTGTTCATGTTACGAGGGGGGAAAGTTATATGCTGTCATTGACAAATGTGTACAGTATGTATAGCGTACGATAAACATCTTTAAAAAAACAAAACATAAAAAAAGAACTTTTCGTTTTCTCTTGTATGAGAGGTGGAACATCTGAGAAATAGAAGAAATTACTGTCTATTTAAAGACTCAAGACAACGAAGCTGGTGAGAGTTAATGGAAACATTGATTGAGATCGTAAACACAGCACAACTTTAGATCAATATACTCTCACTTGTATACTGGGGCTGACTGATTTTTGTGGCTTCTTTTGAATACTAAATAAAGGAAAGTGTTTATCACAGCAGAATGAAAAGGTGCTGTACTGAGCTAAAAGGTACATCCGGGTATCCTAACACACCTTGAGCTGAGCTACGTCTTCTGTGTCAGAATGCGGCGTGTCTTTTAAAAGATCCAGCTGGGCCTGGAGTTCCCCCACAGTCTTCTGGGCCTGGAAGTTAAAGAGGCATCTCAGTGTGACTCACTTCAGCTTCACAAGAACACACGACCAGCGAGAGCACTGGTAACTTCTTTGCTACCTGCTCGAATTCCTCCAACAGCTGCTGCCTCTGAGTCTCCTCTCCGCGCAGCTTCTCCGTCGTCTGACTCAACTCATTCTGAACCTGGCAGCACACACACCATCAAAACACTGTAAATACACACTTTTCCAGATACGCATGTGTCAAACCAGCACACTGAAGCTGGTCCAAGTTAGTTTCTTGTCGAAGCTGGTGAAAAAGGTATGTTTTAGCTGAAATGTTCAAGTAGAGAACTTATGTTCTACTCTGTTAATGGAGAAGAAAATTAGTTAAAACAGGATGGAGGGGAGCATGCTAACAGAGGAAGAGCAGCAGTGAGGGTTAAGTGTACTTAGCCAACGCAAACATTGATTAGCATACAGAGCCGCTGTCAGAGGAGTACTGGACAGACTGGAAATGAAGCAAGCCCTGAATCTAAACTCATCCGTTTGTGTTTACACATGGTGGCTTTATGATTTAGGATCTAAGCTAAAAAAACCTGATGGCAAATAAGAAGGTTCTTTATTTCAGATTAGACCCTGCTCCTATGGGATGAGTTCTGGGCTGCTGTTCCAGTCGCTGTCCGGTACTTTCTGACAGGAAGTGGAGGGTGCCCTGTGATCCTCGCACCCTGACCTGACTGGGTTCAGCCTCAGCTGGGCCGTTCTGCTCTCCCTGAGTCCGCTTCGTGATCTCGCCCAGCTGTGCTCTGACCTGAAACAGGAAGCCGCCGCCAGTCACTCGTTATGCAATCGCCGTGGGTGAATCCCTTGATGTCACTGGCACCTTACAGAGCAGGTTGCGAGCATAAAGGAGGGATTTCCACTAATTCCTCACGCCTCCCCTCTCAATGCAGCCGCTCAAGTATTTGGATTTGTACATATTTGTCTTTGAAGGCCAAAAAAAAAAAGAAAAAAAAAGAAAAAAGGAAGGAGCATCATTAATAAAAACTCACCTGTTGGAGCTCCTCCTTGTGTGCCCGGACATCCTTGTGGGCCAAGTCCAACTGGTTCTGGCAATCTGACAGCTGCAGCTTCAGCTGAGCATAGAGGGGACAAAATAAAAGATATGAAACAGATGCAATTGATTTAGGTTCAGCATCTTCACTCATATTCCTAAATAAGATCCAGGGCAAAAAAAATTGCCTTGAACATTAGTGATCAGCCAGCATCAGAGTATAAAACAATATGGTAAGTTTTGATCCTCTGATAAGAGGTCTACTCACTTCAGCTAAAAGAAATAAAATAAATAAATTAATTAAGAGCATGGAGGAGGAAAGGCGCTCTGGTCACATGAGGAAAAAAACTGAACCTTTCAATCAAAAAGATATCTTAAAAATTCAATTTCAAACTTCCATAGTTTGAAATTGGAAAAAAAAAACTGAGTACAAAACATTGAACATTCAAATGTTGTAAGTCATGATTCACCACAACAGTGTTTGGCTTCTTTCACAGCTTTTTAGGGCTGGAGCTCATTTAGACTCATCACATCTGGAATGGTTTCTTACACTAAGATTTTTTTAAAAAAGGTCAGTTTATGACAACTTTATGTAGCTTAAAAAAAAAGAAAAAGGGAAATCCAAGGATTTATAATCACAAATTCAACCCTGATGAAAAGGGGGTCAAAGTTGAAGGCGTAACACATGGAGATTTAATAAAAATACAGCTTGTATTTATTGTGTATTTATATGAAAGATTGGTTTCTGCTTGTGTACCTGCTCCACTTCCTCTGAGGTCATTAGGTTGTCTGATTGCTTTTCAAGCTGAGCTTCCAGGAGCATCAGTTGTTCCTTCAACTGAACACACACACAAAGCAGAACATTTAATATTTTTACTCACAAACTTCCTAAAAATGTGATTTACAGTAAGAAAAACTAACCTGTTCTACACTTTGGTTTTCTGCTTCCAGCTTGCTGACTTTCTGCAAAGCCTGTCGGAGTCACAAAGGGAAGAGCGACGTCTCAGACAGATTCAGACCGAGTATGACCAAAGGTCAAGCTTCCACATACCTCCTTCAGCTGTTCTTCTGAGTTTGCCATCTTTGACTTCCAAACCAGCTCCTCCTCTTCCACGCTTTTCTGCAGATGTTTCAGCATTCCTTCCTGTATCATAATTACACAAGCAGTATTTATTTAATACAAAAAGCTCATGACTGTTCCATGTCATGCTGATTTCATCCACTTACGGTTTCAGCCAGGACCGTCCTGTACTGGTCACATTCAGCCTGAAGGGAACTGTAGTTCTCCTCTGATTCCTTCAGTTTCTCCAGCAACTCCTGTAACAACAAAAACATCCAAAGCTACTTCTGGAAACATTGTCATTAACTTTATGTTCGTTTGTGAAAAAAAAAAAAGGAAATGCTTACTGCCGATGCTGTGCTTGAATGAGACTCATTACTCTGCTGGCTAAGGGCCTCCTGAGCTTTCTGTGTAAATGCTTTTAACCAGTTGGGCTAAAAGAGAAGGAAAACAGAAAGATCATCACTGTGAATTGGATCGCTGTAACAGTTTTGGCTAGAGATCTCTGTTACTTACCTGCTCCGTCTCCACTGGTATCTGTGGGAAGAGCATCTGAAGAGCTTCTTTGGCTTCGTTCTGAAGAGCTGCTAGTTGAGTAACACCATTCTGCAGCAGAGGACGATCCAATCAGTTGGCTCATCAACATCAAGTCATACAGTCATTCATGTTAAAAATAAATAAATAAATGAAAGCTTACAGCATCTGTGGCAGCATTTCCTTCTCTCAACTCCTCTTGCAGTGATGCAACAAGGGAATCCTTCTCAGACAGACTGACAAAAAAAACAGCATAGTTCCTCAGTTCTGTTGAACCCAAATTAAAGCACAGATACAACAGTTCTCTATGAATTTATGACAGATGTTCCTACCCTGGTCAGGCAATAAAAAAAGAAGAATAAATACACCAACAAAAGCAACTTTTGATCACAACATAAAAGGATTAAACTCTGGAGATATACATTTTCCATATTCATATACATCCCGACATATTTCAATTATATAGTATATTGTTTTCCCACAGCACGAAAATCGGAGACCAAATGGAAGTCATGAGTGCATTTATTTAAGAAAAAAAAAAAGTAATGGCAACGATAAAAGCAATAAGCAACAATACGTAGTACAGAAGATATTTAAGATATTGAGACTGGCTAAACTTAAATAACTTAATAGATCAAGCCCTGATCTATGAAGGTTTACAGGACCATAAAAACATAAAGTAGTAAATTGTCAGGTTTTGTTTGTAAAAATTTTTCTGTGGACGTTTCGTCTAGTCGGAGGCTAGACTATGAGCAGAGTGAAGGAACCCTGGAATCTTCATATAATCTTCACAAGTATTACCAAATCACCTTTTAACACCTTGAACAAAAAAGAGTGAAGTAAAATCCAGGTGCGGTATGTTACCTGTTCTGTAGTTGTGCAAGCTTTGCTGAACTGTCCGCCTAAAAAACAAAACGACAATTTTTGTTCAGTAACACCGTGTCGGCCATAGAATAATTTATATTTAACACAGAGAAACTTACTTTTGCTTTTTTAACTTGCACCATCTCTTCTTTGAGGTTTTTGAGTTCTTCCTGAAGTGAGCTGACAAGGCTGGCATCCTCACTAAACAGATTAGCATCAGTTAATTTGAGCCTAACCTGCAGGGATCTCTGTCCCTATGTTATCAGGGATAATCAAAGAAAAATGCAATACCTCTTATTTTTTTGCTCAAGTTCAGTAATAGTGTTCTCCTATTGGATGAGATTCTCATTGTTAGCATCAGGAAAAACAGTGGGTCCACTGGACAGTGGATTTAGTACCAATTGATTGTAACACTCACTGCAGCTTCCTGCTTTTTCTGCAGCTGCTTCAGTTCTTCATGAAGTGAAGTTAACTGGCTGTCCTTTTCTTGAAGGCTATAAAAAAATTAAATAAACAAAACCAAAAAATAAAATAAAATAAAATAAAAAATCTTCCCTTTCACGTATCATACTTGCAAAACACAAAAGACGATCCACTTACCTGAGCTTTAGCTGTTCCAGTTCTGCTGGCTTCACCTGCTGATATTGTGATAAAAATCACTCAGCATTTTGTCCAAGCAAAAGTCAAATTGAAAGATCAAAACAAAAATGCCCTACCTGCTTTCCATCCTCATCCTGTTTGCTCTGACTAGCCTCCAGCAGTGAGTTGATGGAGGCCACCTGCTGTGTGAGCTGGCTCTTCTCCGCCTGCGTCTCCCCGAGCTGGGCAGTGAGGGTCTCCAGCTGAGCAGAACGCTCCTTGACCTCTGCCTCCAACCTCTCTATGCGCACTTGGTACTCTGCAAGGACAAAATGCGACTTACTCCACGGCGTAGCATGAAAAAGATCATGAACACGACCCTGCCATGCCTTTCTCTGACCTGACACTGCACCGCTGTCCTGCTGGCTCTGCTCCAGAGTGGCCTGCAGGCTGCTGTTTCTGCTCTGCGTCGTCCTGAGCTCCTCGCTCACCTCCTCCAGTCGCTTCTGCAACGCCTGCTCACTTTCCGCACGGCTCGCCTGGGGGATTTTGGTTAAAATGTGTCAGGCAGCAGGGGGCAGCAAAGGCTTACTGAATAATTGATTAAGATATGAACTTAGGAAAAAGTGAATTAAATTTTTCCCAAAAAAATAAATAAACATAAAAAAAGCCATACCCTAAGTATTAGAATCAGTTTAGCAGGGAGGAGTTAACATTTAAACACTTTTGCACAACCGTCTTGCAGACAGTGCACTGAATGTTAAGGAATTTAGAGATGATTCAGACAAAGGGCTCCCGCCTTTTAGAGGGCTGCTGCAAAAACGTAAAACAGCTGTGACAGAGTGTAGGTTAATGATTAAACTACAGGGCATGTCAGCTGTGCTGAGTAAGTCGCTACAAATAACCAGTATTAGAGGAAGAGCTGTAGCATGTGAGCCACTGACAGTACAGACAAGTTGCAAATGAACTGAGATGTACTTCCTTTCCGTAAGCCATGGGGTTTGACTTGAAACCAGGAAGTGAACAAATATAAAACCAGTTTCAAAGTCTACATGGGCAATTTATTTACTTTGATACCTGAGATATTTGGAAGCTGTAAATAATTGAGTTCTGATTATTTTTCCTGAGATAGAATTTCATGGTTGAGGAATTATGATCCCAAGAAAACTATAACGTTTAAAAAGAAGTGCTAAATAACATTTTTGGTTTTGTAAAAGCATGCAATAAAGACGGGTGTCCAAAGTGCAATGCGGGGGCCATTTGCATCCTTTTGAATTATTTTCGACTAAAGTGGTCAAATTTTTGCTGATTAGAGCAGACAGACACATTTTTAAATACGTTTAAGTGTAATAAAAAAACAAACAAACAAAAACCCCGTCAAAATAGACACTTCATATAAAATGTTTAATACAATGCACATTTTTTTGTGTTACTTTTGCTTTTCTTGTAAGCGTAAGGAGGATCCCAAACTGGACACACCCAATTATTAAAGTTGGCTTAATAAAGCAAGCAGTTTTGTTGTGACTCATATCCTGTTCGTCCTGCTGAGAATAACTTAAGAGTTCTAGAACAAGGAAAAAATGTGTTCGAAACTTTCAGGACATCAAGTGCCTTTCTTTGATGTAATACTTTGTTTTATTAAGCTATGGTTAGTCATTTATTGTTGAGCAGGTGAAACTTTTAAATTGTGTATGGAAACCACAAAGAGCCTAGTCATGTTTTCTGTCAGGCTTAAAGGGTTAAGCTCTTTTTAAACACCTACAAATCCCTTTATCACCAGTCACATTTATTTGAGATGTTTTTAATCTTAAGAGTCCTCCAGAATCCTCAAGTATGAGGATGGGTTTAGAAATAGAAAAGTTAGAATAAAACATACAGGAGGCTTTTGCAGTTCTTTCCTGGGACAGCTGACAGTGTTGGCGAGTTTAAAAGTGAACAAAATATGCCTATTTGTTAAATTTAGTATCTTTCCTGATATTTTTATTGCATGTCATTTTCTTTGTTTACTTTAAGCTTTTATTTTGATCTCAATTTTAATTGTGAAACTATCTTTGATTAACTATATCAGCTTTTTGTATCCCATTTCCATTAAAACTATAAAACGTTGAAGTTTTAATCATACTGATTTGTGTTTTATCTTATTTCTTATTGCCATCATATCTTAAATTATTTCCATCCATTTCTTAGTACTATCAGGGGTTTTGTTGTTTGCTTGTATTCATGCAAATTTAAAAGATATATTTATTAAATTTGATTGATAAAAATCCTTTTAATATTTGGTAAAACAAGTATTGGGCCATTTAAGCGTAGTTTTTAAATGGTTTTTTATGTTTTAAATGGTTTTTTGTCATATGACCTTATGTAAAGCATAAAGTCATATGAAAGGCCCTTACAGAAATATTTAATAAAAGCTTACCAGATTTAGAATCTTTACAGTGCTTTTCTTGAAGGTGAGTTATTACACAGCTACACCGATTCCTAATCCCTGCTGTAACTCATTCCCTGAACATGAGAAGGTCAGAGAATAGGTAGGAAAAAGCCAACTTTTTTTTTCTTCACTTCATAACCAAGTGGCTACTGAAACACAATACTGGGTTTAATAGAAAACAAGAATAAATCTGCTTCCACATGGAAACCCGAGTACGTCTCCTGTACGTGACAATAAAAAAGTGCTGTTCCCACAGGCCGGGCCAACCTGCAGCAGTGAGAGCTGCTTTTCTGCGGCAGAGAGCTTGGACTCCAGCCCTTTCCTGACGTGCTCATCAGCAAGGAGACTTTCCGTCTTCTCTCCTAGCTCTTTGGTTAGCTTTGCACATTCCTGACGCAGCTTGGCCAGCTCTGCATTTTGCCTGAACGGAGAACGACGGGGGGAAAAAAAAGAAAAAGAAAAAAAAAAAAAGGAGCGAGATTAAGCGAAGAAAAGTTTAGAAACCAAGTAATTCAAACACAAAACATCAGTTATACCACATATAAGGTCTATACTTAAATGTAGTTACAAACTCACTTGCTCTCAGCTTGACTAGTTGCCTGGTTTAAAGCATCACGGAGAATTGAATTTTCCTGCTGCAGACGAGCAAGTTGGGCATTAGGACCTTTTTCCAGCTGGTCCTGCAGGCTCAGGATCTGCAGTTTAAAGGGGGGTTTTTTTATATCAGTGACACTGCAGAAAGACTGGCAAATAAAAGCATCTTTACTTATACCACAATATATTTATAAGGATCCAAGATCAAGATCTTACCAAATGAATAGTGATATTAATTGAACTAACCTTTGCATTGAGCCTCTGGGTCTGGGCTACATGGTCCTGGTAACTGGCCTGCATGCGCGCTTGCAGAGCGATCATTTCTTGCTCCCTCTTACTCAGCTGAGAGCTGAGTCGCGTCTCCACGCTGGCCACCTTGGATTTCTCAGACGACAGCTCCTGATGAACGCAAACTACAGTCAGACCCGTTCACTTCATGTTTCTTCAGGGTGAAGAAATGTGAAAATAACACTAATTTCACTTTTTAATCTTTAAGTGAGACTTTGGTCTGGTAATATTATTAAACACATAGTTTACAAAACAAATCTGATTCAGTGTGAAACAGTGAAGGAATATTTAGATTTTCAATTCAAATTATAGTAAAGCTGAGTACTAACAAACCCCCACCTTCCTCTGGAAAGATTCTAACTTTAATACAGGAGCTTTATAAAGATTTGTTCCAATAAGAAATCTGGTTTTAATCAGCAATTTATCCTGTGTGTTTTACTCCAACGCCACCTTCAGGACAAAAAAAACAACTAAATTTAGAGTATGCACGAGACTCTGATAACCTTCAGTAAAAACATCACTGCAACACCACATTAAAGCAGAAGTGTTTACTATCGACCGACTGCTTTTATTTAACCCTTCTGACTGCCTTGACTTTTTTTTGTTTAATTTTTACACAACACTGTGTTGATTGAAGTAAAACATGGTCAGATTGCGTGTTTCAGGGTCATTTTAAATTCTCATTATTTTTCTCTTTCCTTTCAGCATGTTTGAGCCATTGACTCCTTCAAAATCCATTTTCTGGATACAGAAAACTACAATCCGACTTGTTTTCCGTATTTCTGAGAGGAAAAACCTTCCAACATGTCATGTTTCATAGTTATCCAAGAAGGAGAAGAAATTTCAGAATTGTAATTCTGCGATTTCATCTTTGACTTCACAACTTTACAAAATGGCTAAAAAATGATCAGATTCAGTGCTACAGACTCTTGGGTACGACAGGACTTATTTTTTAAGATGGGATTGTTTATGGTTTATTTTCTTAGAGTCTCAGGGAAATGTGAAGTGTCTTAATGTTTGCCAGCAGGTAGGGGAGGGACAACACCGTATGGAGAAATCTCTGGTTTCCTAAAACCTTCTCTAATATCTCATTAATAGGGCTTTTATATCACAGCAGAGATTGACATACATTTTAAGTTTGGTTTATTTTGTGCCTGGGTTCACCTCGACACTAGCCTATGAGCAAATCTGAACAGCAAAACCTGATTTGAAGGATCCCAGCACAGAAAATGTGTCGTGATGAGCATTTCAGTTTTGAACCTTGGTCAGTTCTCGAAGACGATTCTTAGCTGCAGAAGCGTCCTCCTGCTCTGCCGCCAGCTGTTTCTCTCTCTCCTCCAGCTGCTTCTTCAGCATGGCGACCGGATCTCCCTTCTGAGTGGCCTAAAAATCACAGTACACAGAAAATAGTACATACCTCTCTTTATGTTGTGGTTCTTTTTTCGCCCCCAATCACCAACTGCAGATTTTCATACCGTGTGCCAGGTATCCTGGATGATGCCGACTTTCTCAGAGAGAATCTCGATAAGCCTGTGAGCCTCCCCTTCACTGAACACCATACTGTTGATGGTGGAAACCAGAGATTTATAGGGCAGGTAGAGCGGAGCATCAGCACAGTCGACCACCGCCGCCGCTACAGCTGCTGGAGAAAAATAAACATGATAGCAGCAAATTGAGAGATAAGAACAAACGGTTTTATTATTTTTGGAAAGCTCCGGGCTTTCCTGAAGGTCACTACATATGAGGAAAAAGGACAAGGTTGAGACTTGTCCCTTGAGTCTGTAGTACTGGGAAGTTTCAGATGGTAAAACGCTGGGTCACTGTGGCACCAGGCGGAGACCAGCTGCAGGGAAAGAAGAAGGTCAGCCCCTCCTCTCTGCTCATTGTCAGAGGCACTGAAAAGCTTTGTAAGCTAACCAAACAGGGCCAACAGTGTTTGGACAAGCTGCTGTGCTCGACGCCCCTCAGAGCGGCGTGCCAGTTGTTACCCACCGCTGCCCCTTGGTACTGTGGGTACACAGCTGGAAGCTCATCAGTACTGACAGGTTGTTTCTGTCTTGCACTAGACTGCACAATTATGTAACCCAACTATGCAGGCATGCCTTCGCTCTCAATTCAGCAGCATAAAACACATAATCACCAGTGTTGTGGCTAATGTAGTTCCTGGCCCCACGACCGCTTCCTGCACTTCAGAGGAGACGACTAATTTCTGCAATGGAATCTCTAAAAGCAATAGCAGCTCTGAGCTTTTAGTAAAAGATCAGTGACCATTTTCCTTTTAGTTATTCATATATATTACCAAACTAAATACAAATATATAGTGGCGCATTTAAAAATGGAAATACAGCCATACTGACGCCACTAAATCAGGCTTCCTACATGTTTTGCTATCTCCGATTCCAAACTTTTCCAGACTCAAATTTTCCCAATCCTTCCAGCAAATAAAAAAAAATGCAAAAGTTGTCTGTTTTTGTGGCAGATAATTATTTGAATGTAAAAACTGTAACTGCTGAAAGAAGTAAGGTGGAAAATCTAACAAACAGACATAGACGGGTACAAGAATTAGACAGATGAAAGCAATAGACAAAAGGACAAATGGACTGACAAAACAAAGAACAGATGACATAATGGATGTCTTTAGAAAATATGAAAAGAAATAAACATTTCCATAATTTCTTTTTCTTTCCGTGATTATCCAGATTTGGAGAAATATTTAATCAAATGCTACATTTTTCACAGACTGTGTAGGAACTCTAAAATGTTTAAAATACGACCAAACCTAAATATACAACATGGCTTCTGAAGCAGAATGAAGTAAATTTGTCTTGATTATATTTGCTTACCAGGCTCAGACTTCTTCTTGGAAGCCTTCTTTTTGGGTTCTTGTGCTTTAGCCGGAGCAGGAGCCTGCTGAGACCCCACTGGAGGCACAGCCATTACTGGGACATCTTTGGTGACCACCTCCAGCACTGGGGCGGCCTTGGATGGAGCTGCTGCCAACTTGGTTGGGGCGGTAGCGGACTTGCTTTGTGCCGGGGCAGACTTGTTTGGTGTAGGGGTTGAAGATTTAGCATGAGCATTGGTGGATTTAGCCGACCCAGGGGCAGGAGCAGAGGCAGGTTTGGTTGACGGAGGAGCTGAAGCAGATGGAGGAGTGGATTTTGAAGATCCAGAAGCAGACTTGGTTGAAGGTGGTGCAGAGGATAAGGCGGCTGCTTTGCTCTGCACAGCAGGGGGAGGTTGGGTTGCAGGAGAGGCTGCTGAGGCCTTTACTGGCACTGCAGCAGACACCATCGGGGCTTGCTGAGTTGAGGCTGGCTCAACCTTCGCCACCTTCTTCTTCTTTTTGTCCTTAGGCGAGGACACAGGCGACGGCTCAGCAGCAGTTTGGGGTTGTGTCTCCGCAGCCACTGGGGCTGACGATGGTTTAACTTCGAGGACTGGAGCAGGCTGTGGGGCAGGAACATCAGATACAGCTGGAGCAGCAGCAGGCTCAACGGCTGCTTCGGCTTCAGAGTCAGCAGCTTCTTCAGCTTTCTCCTGTTCCGGGATTTTTCCATTTGGCTTTTCCTCCTTTTTCTTCCCACGGCTCTTCTTCTCGGCTACTTTGTCCTTTTTCTTTTTCTCCGAGCGAACTGACTGTATTTTACCCAACTCTTTGCGTTGTTTAGCAAGGGCCTCCTCATAAGAGGTTTCCTTCATGGAGAAGGTGGAAACAAGGGCAATCCCTACGGCAGAGATCACCATGAAACCACCAAATACCATAATCCCAAGAGTCTGGGGGTCGTAGATATCCATCTTTTGCTTTCAGTAAATCTAAAAGGAGAAATAGGAACCTATGAACATAAGTAACAATCAAACATACCATTTACAGCAATTACATAAGCCAGTAATTAGGGTTGTATGGTATTGCATGTCAGGCAACCCAGCAGTAAACATAAAAAGAAATGCTCTAACAAAGTCTTTTCGTTTAACAACTTCAAAGTATCACTAATATTCCTAATATGTTTGAGAGAGAGCTGCAGTGTGACCAGACTGTGCAGCTGAAATCGTACCTAAAAAAATACACACTTCTACTGGGGTAAAGCAGCTGCTTAAATAACAGAACTACTCTTAATGCTGTTTGACCAAAAAACAGCATCAATAAGCATCGCAAGAAGGAAAAAAACAGAAAAACAAACTAAGAAGGAGTCTGCATTACCCAACAGCTATTTAGCCAATACAATCTTTTTCTTGGGTGGTGGTGGAGAGACATATTTTGTTTTGCTGTTTTTTTGTAATTTTTTGCTTACACTTCTTCTAAATTTTTCATCTACATGCATGTTTAAAATTTTTTAAAAAAATCCTCTAAAATATATAGCAAAGATTCATTAGAAGTCCATTTTTGTTGGCATGAATGTAAACGTTATCACATTTATTTTTTTTATGCTAATGTCAACAATGTAGACTGTTTTATGAAATTTTCTTAAATATTTAATTAAACCAACAAAAAATTCTGCAAAGATAGAACATGATCTGTTCTATCTTTAATTTCAAATTAAATAATTAAAGTAATGTAATAAGTATTTTTAGTAGCAAACACTATAATTTGATGCCTTAATAATTATTAATGAGTATCCACACAAAGCCATATGTTTTCCTCAAACGTTGGCTGCTGGTTCGCATTTATTTCCTGTCCTGTTACCACAAAAAAAAGCCTGGAAGGCTTTCAACCTACAACCCCAGTCACAAACCAAAATGCTGAGCCTGCAGAGCAGGAAAACCTGCCTTAGATACACTAAAGCACCTTCTTTACTTTATCCCAGCACCAGTCTTGGCTTTATTTGTGTCTATGCATATATTAAAATCCAGGAAATTAAAAAAAATAAAATAGATAAAAAAATGCATTGCACAAAGGGAAAAAAAATATAAAGACCGTTTTCTGTGAAAACAAATTTATATACACCTTTTTAAAAAGGTAAGAGTTTAGCAATGTTAGTGCACTCAGAGTATAGAGCCCCAGTTCATTGCAGGGAATAGAGAACGCTGAAAGGAGAATGTGCTGCTTCCTGATCTGCGGTGTCACACGTCAGTGCATCTCCACTCAGACTGAGCAGAAGAGGAGGACTTCAAGAAAACCCAACCAAGGATGATTTCAGCCTCAACAGGAGACTCAACCTACTGATGTGTTACAGGCTACGTGTACTTTCCAACTCCAAACTCCCTGCCTTGCATTCGTGTGCAAAGGATTCCCTCTGTGGGAATTAAAATAAGTCTTCATCCGCTATTTATTTCTCTCTCAGGCGCACTGTTAGCAATATCTGAGCATAACGCGTCAGTTTTTATTACACAATAAAAGCTGTGTTTCCACGAAGTTTTTGACTAGATCATTTAACACATTTAAAGGGATCTGAAGAAAGGGGGGAGTAGAGGCTCTTAAGAAATATTACATGCACAAAATCCAATATAACAATGACATGGTGCAAATGATCGCAAGACATAAAGCTTTAAAACGTTACTTAACAGCTAGCTGTAGCGCTATCAGTATAAATCAATGGATTTCGCTAATGTCCAGCATACCAACTGTTGGTCTACGCAAGAAAACGCTACAAAGCCCACAATAAAACCTGAAAATAAATCAAGAGCCAAAAGTCTAAAAAATCCCTCTTAAGTTTTACCCGCAGGCTTTCAGTCCAGGTAGTTATTTAACAGTTCAGCTCGAAGATAGCTGTCCAAGCTAGCTAAGCCTGACTCAATGAATAAAATTTTCCAAGAATCCCATACTTACTGCGCTGCTGCTCCTGGTAAAGATACAGCTGCTTGCTTCAAAAAGGTACTGGTTGAGGGCAAAAAAACAGGCTCTGGGTTGGAGATGATGTGACTTCTGTGGAAAGCTACCTCTATAATACAGCTAACTTGAATCTTATTCTTTTTTTCTTCTAACGGCGCTCCCCCCCTCACTCCGCTGGATCCGTGGTCTGCTGTGAAGTCGTGGCACTTCGAGCTGGCTAGACGCGCTGGCCCCGTGCCCCTTACAGCTACCATAAATCTAGAAGGACTCTGATTGGCTGAGAAGGAGCTCAGACCGGAAGAGGTTCCTGCTGGGACTTGTAGTCCTTCACTGTCAAGTCAAACAAAAGCGGTTTGTTTTTGAATGGAGAACTTCCACAATCACGTCAACACGGTGATTAATACTTAGACTTTGAAAAGTCTAACAAATACTTTAAGTTCATTGTAGCAGTATTTTTAGAAACAGAATTCCCTACAAAGGAAAGATTAAAGGGTTTGACAGACTGCAGAACGGGTTTTTCTTTCTGTAGTCTTAAGGATGTCAACGTGAGAAACCTAAAATTTCTAGTTGCAATCTGACAAATTATGTCTTCAAAGTATCAAAGGGTTGGCTATAAATTAAAATGCATAATTAGAATAATTAGTAGGATGGAATAAAAATAATTAAAATTATATAAAACCATCTTTGAAGAAAGAATAAATTATATTTTTCACTGAAGGCTCACATCAGGTTTTTCAGTCAGTAATGGCTAATCTGTCTGTCTGACTGTGTGTCCGTCCATCCATCCAATATGGCAAAATTACTCATGAAATTCTGAATATGATTAAATTAGTCTAAAATACATGTTAAAATATAATATTTGTAAGAAAACTAAGAGCTGATCCTAATACATACAACTACCGGACAGCAACAGAAAAAGGGGACAACCCTATAGGAACCACCAACTGTCAAGAAAAGCATAGCAGAACTTAAAACACCAGGAAATGGCTGGAGAAACAACTTACTGACTGAACGAAATAAGTTCAAAGAATAAACAAATTGACAAACTTCACATCTATAGTGTTGTTAAAACAACTTGTTTCACATATATGTGTCCGTTAGAAGAAACAAAATTAAATTTCAGAAATAGTATTAAATAAAGCAGCTATGAAAGGCCTGTTGATGTTATCAGTATTTACCATCCTTGTGGTGGAACTGTGGCCCACTTTTCATTAGGATGAATATTTTTGGCAGATTTTCTCCAATGATAATCTCCAGGATTTATGAATATTTCAGTTCATATTGAGTTTTTCAAACACATTCACACAACTATTCAGTGAAAGCATGATTTATAATCAATCCTTTCTTTAGGGGGTTTAAAGTTTGAGTTGCGCATACTTCTACATTATACACAGTTACGCTGTAGAGACCTATAAAAAGGTCTCTACATCCAGTGCTAAAGTTTTAAGATGGAAAAGGTAAGTTTCTGTGTGGAGTGAGAAGTGGTCCTTTAACTTAAGGCTAATTAATGCCTTGTGTAATCACAATTAAAAATCTATGAGGAAATTATTCCAAATTGAAGAAAAATAGTATACAATTTGTTTCAGCTAATAAATTAAAGGCATCTATGATGAAGATGCAGCCTTCAGAGAGATATGCTGCCACCCAGATAGCGCCTTATTCAGCAAAATCCTGGGCTATGTTGGAGAGAAAATGCCAAATCACATTCTGCACGTTCCATAGCAGCGAGACTCCACTGCAAAAGAGTCTGCATACTGAACATACCTGTCGGTACAATTTACAATACTGTGGAAAACAGATTTCTTGTCTTTATTTTCTTTTTTTTCTTTCTTTTTTTATCACAGCTACACATTTCAGCTCAGTAAAACACAATGTTAATATTAGACAATATACCCAGAATAAACTCTTTTCAGTCTGTGCAGATTTGTTTATTAAAATATATATTTCACACACTGAAGCAGGTAAATGAATCACCTTTTGGAACCATTACTATTTATTACTTACATAAACTTCAATAAAGTTCTGTGATCAGGTCACTTGAGACAAAAACTAAGCTTCTTCTGGTCATATAAAATGCTATTTGTGGCATCAAATATAATCACTGTAAAATGCAGTTGTAGCAACATTATGGTTAGAGGAGGTTTTCTTTCAATTGGGACAAATAATTGATGGGTAAAATCAGACCTTACAAAACTCGGTTAAACATTCACTTTCCAACAGAACAACACAAACCATATCCATTGGTTAGGATGGCATAGTCAAAGTAGATCAAAAGTCTGTTGAGAATTAGTGGCAGGGCTTATTTTTGTTTACCTATGCTTTAAACCTAATGTAACTGAGTTTGAGGTGATTTGCAATAAGGAAGCTGTAATTGCAACAAAATTGTCTCTGCAAAGTATTGACCCAGGTAGCCTTAATTCCTGCCCACTCCACACTTTTCTGGATTTCCATTTATGACAATGTGTTTAAGCCATGTATTTTACTCCACCACTTCACAATTATATATAGCTTCGTGTGCTTAATAAAATACATTAATGTTTTTGTTTGTAATGTAAGAAAATGGAAAAAAAAAATGGTGGCAAACACTTTGTCACAAAGGAAGCAATATCCTTTACTCTGACTTGACAGAAACTAGACACTAAAAAGTCAGTAAATCTGTATCTGGATGAAACATCTGGTTCTGTTTCAGTAAGGAAGCACAGATGAATCATTTAGATCAGCAAGGCCTGCAGGTGCACCATTTCTTTAATAAAGCCCCTTCAGGGGACACAGTTTCTATTTGAGGAGGTTTTTATGCATAGTTTCTGCAAGTCCTGCTTCAGTACTTCAGCCTGTGCCTCATGTAGAACAGTGGGACATCAGGAGAGAACTTTATTGCCTCTATCAAGAGCATGATGATGGTAGAGGTCACTTAACCATGAAGCAGACCAGAGTAGTAACAAGCTTTGGCTGCTTTTCATTCAACAACATGAAATAACTGACTGAGACTGAGAAAGTCTTTGTCTTTTTAGATTTTGCTGCTTTTGTCATAATTCTTCACAACAAAAAAGCAACACAAAATAAACATGAAAAGACCAAATATAGAACATTCTAGAACTAAAGCTGCAGTGATATGAAGCAATAGCTAAAAATAAAGGCCTTTGTTTCATGGGGTAAAAACAGGCTGCTCGTTTAATGTCTGCGCCTCATTACTCCTGATGTTACAAAAGCAGGCATTGCTCTTTGGATTCGGCGTGGTAATGTCTCTTTAATGTTGCACTTTTAAATACTGTTTGCTCTGACCACAGCTGGCAAACTAATCTGTTTGCACAGATAATTTGTCTTCAGCTCATTGGCTAGTCTCTGGTGCTATCCAATCAGTGAATAGACCAAACCGTAGAAGTCATTGTGACTGCAGGACTTGGGTCATCACTATTGACAAATCCATCAAGGACATATATTCTGCTTGTGCGGGAGTCACAACTTTGAAAGTCTCACATATAACCTTTTGCCACCATAGCCCTGGAATGTCAGCCCTGATTAGATAAGTCAGTATAACCTAAAACATTAGGTTTTGATTATGGTAAGAACAATATTGCTATATGCTGCTATGATTTAAATTAGATTAGTTAATACTGTTTCATACAGTACACAAAAATGTTTTAGCCTATCCTGGGTCGCAGTTGTTCATGAATGAGGACATGCAAGTGTGTGCAGTTTGCACATCATTCCCATGAGATCCTTGGCATTTCCTTAAAGTTTACCTAACACACCACAGTGTCCCATTCCGAGATTCACAGTGGTCAATGGATTTAACACAAGCATGCACACAGCTGTGTTTAAAGGACCCATATGGTTAAACTTAGTGGGAGCAGGATACACTGCAGTATAAATATATACTGCCCCCTGGTGGAGTTTGTAACCACATTTAGCGTTGTATAAATTAGAATGTCACCAAAGCGTTCAATTATTTCAGGGATTGTAAAAATGTTATAGCTTCACATATAAATAGATTTTAATCCCAGAAAACTAATGAAAAATGTATATTTAATATAGGAATGTTATGCAATTGCCATGTTATGTTCCACACATCAAAGGGCATACTGTTGACCTGACACCAAAACCATCCAGAGGGTAAGCCACAAAAGGTCGTTGCTAAGGAAGCTGGCTGTTAACCAAGCACACTAATGTAAAGTTAAGCGAAAGAAAAGTGCGGTAGACTAAACCATTCTCAAACTGTACTGCACAGGGTGTTTAACGGGTATTAGACACCAGATCTATAACTATTGAACAACTTGGGCATTTATTACAGCTCAGCAGTCACAGGCTGATTGCCTCCATGCCATGCTGCACTGATGCAGTAATTAATGCAAAGCAGACAAAGTATTCAGTGTATATACTGTACAGCACATTAATACACTTTTTAGTAAATCAGCATTTCCATATTACAAATCCGGTAATGATCTTCAGAAATTTTATTTTTCAGAAAACTGAATTTGAAGTCATAATCACACAAAACTAGGAAAAAAAAAGAAAAAAAAGAAATGAATATAGCGCATCTTTTGAGAATCACTTTTAAAATTATTGACTGAAATGTTTTATTATGATGAACCTTTGGAGTCCACATGGGACGCGCAGAAAAACTGACTCAACGTCAAAAAGATTATACTTCTGATAAATTTATTCAATGCCTTTACAAATCCATAAAATGCTATTGTTTGTAAGAAAAGGTATTATGAAAAAGAATGTGAACAGTTGTAATCTTTTAGAAATACATTCCATTTCTTTAAAAAACTATAATGCATTGTAACACTCCAATGAGTAGGAGATGATTGTATAGGGCATTTTTCCATCATAAGTGCATTTTCTTCAATTTACAATAAACAAACTGTTTACAGGAGGTTCTACATATACCTGGTTAATTTTGTAAGACTAATAATAATAATCAAATGAAAGAGGGAAAGTAAAGACAGACACGTTGCACTGTCAAAACTAAAGAAGTAACTTGCAAAAAATGGTTGGGTGAATAACATTTGGCAGTGAGGGTGAAGTGAATGTCCTCAAACATGCTACAAACTGCTTATTGTCGATTTTTCTTCCAGTTTCTTTTATGCTGCTCTTCAAAATTTTGTGAAAACATCCTCTATAAATGTTGAACATGAGGCAACTTCCCTAAGAAACAAGGACCAAGTGCGAATCTAGTTTTGAGCATAGAAAGATTAATATTTTTATTCATTTTTTTCCCCCCAAATTCAGTCATAATTTTCTTAGCTGTAAATCAGTGTATGATTTTGAATACAACCATAATCTGGGCACTCTTTTCACTTATGTAAGAGTTCCATTGGAGAACAAAACAAAAATCCTCATGAAGCACATAAACGATGAAAAACAAAACTGGTGTAAGTTTGATTTTAAAGTAATCTAAAAGCAAAAATGAAGGTGAACGTTAGATGGTAAACTGAGTTCAAGGAGAGGAAAAAAAAAGGCAAAAAAAAAAAAAACAGTATGTGCATAAATACACATACGATATCACATCCATTAAAGGTGCATATTTATGGAAGGCCTTCATGAATACCTCCATGCCATGCCTAATTCTCAGGAGACATTCACATTGAGCTATAGCTCCACATTAAATAAGACAGATGGACCAAAGGGCAGAAGACTGGGACTCTGTAAACATGAGGACATTGTGCTTAGAGGATACAGGTGTATCTTGCGGGGCTTTAAAGTCGCATCAGATCCAGGTTGGAGCAGACATGGTGTTTGCAGACATGTCGATGCATCATCCCTGGGATGCCAGGATTCCATTTGTAAAGATTGGTCACTTAGTGATGCTGGAACATTAATGCTTGAAGACATGTCAGTTCTTGAGGAGATCAACACATCCTTGCAAAAGAGCCACATTGTTCTGCAGAAACAGAAGAAATTATATGGTTGATCTAAAATAAATGGGTTTTTAAAAATTTTTTTATAAACTTTCCAATCATGAATATTTTTAATGTTCAATCTGACAGTGTGTATCGTGTTTATAAGTAGGACACAATAATAAGAACTATTCAATGGCTATTCATGGTCCAAGCAAGAGGTTTCAACTACAGCTAGAGAAATGCAGAGGAAAAAAAAGGACACCGCTTACCTTGGCATGTTTTATCTCAAGCTCAGCCATTTCTATGAGGTTTTTCCTGAAGGCCACAACTCGTCTGCCCTTGAAGCTCGTGAGTTCTGAAATAGATTGTTGTAGAAAAAACCGTTTGCCCAGTGTCAAATATTTCAGAGTTAAAGAAACAACCACAGAACAAGTCTATGTCCTTGATTAGAGTTGCATCTAATCAAGGATGCAGACTTGAAAATGTTGCAGGGACAAAAGAAGCAGGCTTATGTACATGATAAATCTTCTTCACACTCCACAGTTACTTGTGCAGTACCACAGGGTACAGTGCCTGGGCCAACAATTGCTTTAAAATTTTTTGCTGCTTTGCTAATGATTTCAGCTTTTAGTTCTTACTCTTCAGACAGACTTTTGTTCTGTTAAGCTGCGACACCTGTTTTCCTCTAAATGATGCGATTGACTTTATCTTTCGCACTCTGACTAACTGTGTGTACTCTGTTTCATCCTATTGCCTTTAAAACTGGTGCTACAGAAATAAAGTGAACTGAATTGCCTCTGAAACACATTAATACACAAACCTTTCTTGGCAGATTCTGACAGCTTGTCAAATTTCTGCAGGCACTGTCGCTGGTGTTCCTCTGCCTGGGGAATGTCCTTGCTCTTCAGTCTGGCTTTATCCAAAGCCTTGTTTGAGTTCTCGTAGTCAACCAACGCTCGGGCTCGCCGGTACAGAAGGTCCTTAAAAATTTCAAACATTGCACAAGATAAAAAAGGAAATACAAAGAGGATTTAATTAAACACAATTCCAATTAATCTCATTTTAGCTCTTCAGTGTAAAACAGCACTGTGTCTGATGTTTTCAGCTTGGGTTATTTTCTTATGACCTAACCCTATTTTAAACTTCTACACATCTTCATTCCTGACTTGTGTGGTTGCACTTTATTTTTATTTAGGGGAATCAGAATGAAGGCTGGCTGAATATATGCCATGTTGTTCATAGTTTTATTAGAGAAGATAAATGAATACCTGCATCTTTTTCCTTCAAAACAATTGTAAACTACTTCATATTACTTTGCCAATGCATTGAACTATGTGAATAAAAGCTAAGTAAATGTGTAATGGAGTAAAATGAAATGAAGCATTGAGGATGGAACATCTTACCTTGGCCGCCTGGATGTCCCTCATGTAGTATCTCAGCAGCTCTGTGAGTTTCAGCTCTTGGTCTGATGCTACTCTTCCCTCCACTTTCTGCAGACGCATAAAAAAGGCCAAGTTCAGCTTCCATAAATCTGTAGGCAAATTATAGGGATTCAGATTGTTGTTTGACACAGTTATACTTACTCTTAGTCTCTCAAACAGGTCTGACAGCTTCTCCAGGTTTCTGAAGCAAACAAAGAAAAAAGTCTGAGCAGTAGCACTAAAAACTTACTTTACTATGTGCAAAATAAGCCTATGCATAACTGTCATGGATGTATTAATCTCACTTCTTATTTGGTGTACTGTCTTCAGCACAGAGGCTGTTCAAAGTGGCAGAAATGTGAATGTAATCATCTGCAATATCTGCAAAAGCATAAATCAAAATGAAAATTATGCAAACACACTCAAAGCAGTTTTTTTTTTTTGGCGATGTTAAAATGATCAATACTTTTGTGTGAACGCGTCATTTTCTCCGCTTTGGCAGTGGAATCTTTTATTTTGCTGTAGTAGTCAAGCAAAAATGTTTTCTCCTGCTCAAAAAAGTCATCTACTTCCTGTTCGGGAAACAGAAACATAAAATGTTATTTGAGGAAGTCACTTTAACACAGCAACTGCCATATAAAAACTAAGCAGTTAATCTTTCATGAACTCCACCTTTATTCCTGAGATGAGGACCTCATCTGCAGACTTCACCATGTTTTTGAAGAAGCCTCCAAACATCTCCTTGGCATTCTTTCTCCTCACACTGAGCTAAAATAAAAGAATTCAGAAAGCGTTAGAAATGAGTGTATATTTGACGAACTTATGTGTATAATAAAGTCTTCAGAAAATTAAATTAGATAACATTTTGGTGTCCATAACTGAGTTATCTTGGCATAGTCATATTTAACAGTAGTCAATGTTTTATTATCTTGCTGCACTCTTCATTACAGCACATAAAGTGACCGAGTTTGGCCAGAAAACACAGATAAGTCTAACTGCTGATCGCAGCAGGATGCGCGCCATGTGTCACACGTTTCTGGTAAACTCTTCCTTTCTTCCCAACCGACGATTCGGAAAAGGAAGTCAGCAATATGAGAAACTCACATCCTGGTCATACTCTAAGAAAATCTGGAAGTTTCTGTCCTTGCTTAAAACAGGGTGAGAAGACAATCTCTGCAGGAAGACTTCGTGAACTTGAACCGTTTTCTTGAAGACAGCCAGGTATTCACTGGAAAACAACATGAAATTATAGAATTTAAAAATATATATATTTGTGTATTTTAACAGCATTTCATAAAATAATAATATTAAACTCACGCCTCCAATTCCTGCTTCATTTTGGTATATTCCTCTTTAGTCATAGTGGCTTCACCTTCCCCCAGTTTGTGCATCTTATCTCTTGGACTCTCAAAATCCGGCTTGGGGGGAACTGGCGGGATCTAGAAATGTTGAAGTAAGGCATAAGATTGCTTAAGGATTCTAACCAAATCAAAAGCACACTAATAACATGAACGCTTCATAATATACATGCTAAGTATGCGCCTCATCTGTGGTACATGCAGCCACCAAAGACAAAGTTTTATGCAATAACTTCAGTCCCTATTAGTCCAACTTACAATCAGACCAGCGTAGTCCTCGGTTTCAACCAGAGCATCATGCAGCCAGATGAAATCTTCATGCTGCCTGGGAACAGAGAAGTCTGGCTTCTGGAAGGAACTCAGTGTAGTCTGAGAAAAGGGATAATGTCCTTTGTTAGAAATATTCTTGATAAATTAATTTAATACAATTAGATTAGAAATGAAAAGTGCAGCATTTTCATGTTGGGGATTTTTTTTTTTCTTTACCTTCGTATGGACTGTGAACTTGACTTTATCCCTTTCACACAGAGCATCAGGAATGTCAATGAGAAGCGAGGTGTCATTGTTCAAGTCTACAGACACAGAGCGAAGCTAAGGAAGAAAATAAAATAACTTGTTAACAAAGATATCCATTTATATTCGTTACACAAAGTGATATTTTCCTGGAGTCTTTCTGTTAATCTTGATGATCATGGATTACACTTAAAGTCAAAATGAATTTAACTTAAGATTTAACTGGGACTTCTTTTTGCAAGTCTGGCCTAAAAATCAAATCAGCCTCTCCATTAACTTTGTCAAAAGAGAGGAGCACAGACACTTCAAAATGTCCTCCCACAAGGCTGCAGTTAATTTGTATTTTGCAAAACACAGGAGGGAAACACCACCAGCAGACACAGCTTCACCACGAACTGTATAAACTTTCTCTGGACATCAAACAATTAGAATTTCTCTTCTTAGTATTTCCATTAGGTTCTGGGCCGAGAGGGCTTTGGACAACAATTTTTTTCCTTAGCTCAGGTACAATATTCCAGAAGTTTCTCTGGTTCAAGAGTTGCTTAACACAAGCGGCTTTCCAGTTCAAACTATTGCCATAAATATGTCTGTGTGTTGCTCTCAAAGCAACAACTCTGGCTGAAGTCTGATCCCAGCTTTGTTTCACAATCCTTTTAAGTTTAGGTTATCTCCATTGTGTTCTTCCACACTTTTTCATTCCATCCAGCTACTTTAGCAATCACCTTTTGTGGCTTACCATCATTGTGGAAGGTGTCGACAACTGTCAGCTGTACAAGTGCAAAGTCTTCCAAATGATTATGGAGCTCACAAAAAAACACTTCAACATCAACATTTTATTTTTCTTTTTACTCTACTTTTCTAAATAACTTTTCTACTTTTCTGAGTAGAAAAGTAGAACATGGCCAAGAGTTTATTAGTTGTGAGCCATAGTAAGTAAAATTAGAAGTAATAAAAGCTTCACCTATATTTCCTTTCATATAATGGACTTTCACTTTCAGTAACCAATTTTAATTCTAATTTATCAAGATGCATCTGAAAATGTGTCGGCAAAATCTTTGTAAAGCATCTCTTCGAATCCCCAGCCTGCTGATTTTTGTAGCCCAACAACGCACAAACTGTTCACAGAATGCTCTGTTTGCTGACACTTGTTTTGCACACCAAAAGCTAATTCTCACCATCACCATCCAGTATTGTTGGGTAAGACAAATACAAAACCACACTGCAAAGTGAAATACAAATTAATCTACTGGCTCCAAAAATGAAAAACAGTGCAAGAGACTTGTGACCCCTATTCACGGAGTATATCAGAATGCTAAGAAAAGTAAACATGCAACAAAGGGGGAAAAACAACATGATTAGCAAATATACTAAAGCAAATATCTGCATCTATTTCAGAGAACTGATATAATTTATACATAGATATGTTCCATTACTGTGAGAGTTTATTTTATGAAGAAGATATAGACCCCACACTTGTTGATTCACTACCTCAACTCTGAGAAACCACTGGTTAGCCAACCACCACCACCACAGGATGTGCATCAAAATGTAACACTTCCAAGTACTTCATCCCTAAAGTAAGCAGCAAGCATGGAGGAACTTGCTTTAGCTTAAAAGCAAGGCCCACACCCATTTTGTGCAAATCCAGCTGAATCAAGCCAGTTCTTTTGTAAGTGGAAAAACATGCTACTTATTATCAACTTTCATTATTTGACAAAAATGTTTTAGTTGGATACAAAGTATAACTTTCGCTGCAGCTCGCAGAATCATTCTTTGATTCTCAAGGAAGAAAGTGTAAAACCCTCATGCTATATTAGACTTCACTACTAACACAAGTTAAATAATAGGCAAGAATTTTAGGATTATACATATTATGAAATATTTAATCATACAAAGAGTAATTTTTTTTGACTTGGGGGGGGTTTAAAAAGGTAGCCTGGTATTTTTGCTACTTTACCGCTAATCGGTCAAACAACAGGGAAAAACAATAAAAACAGTGGCTAAAGTTTTCAGTACTGACATTTTCATTCATTGAGGAATCAAATGCAATCTACTATTGTAACTTACAGACATACTAATGACATTTCACTCATTGATTAGGCTATCAATATAGCGTTGGCGAGTTTTAGCCAGAGGCTAACACCGCCAGTCAATAACTTTGCTGCAAAAAAAGCAACCGTTAACATCAGCTAACCGTCTCAAATTACATATGAGTAAGCAGCTACCGTACCTTTTCTTTGTCACTTTCGTCTATGGATGTCATGATAGTGTTCAAATTAACGAAAAAGAGGAAAAAAAGAAGGTCAAACTAAATCAAACTCGATGCAGGAAGCCGTCTTCTAGGTGGCTGCGTTAGCTTCCTAACAAACTGTCAAACAATTTTTCCGCCCCCTTCCTGGTGATGAAAGCTCAAAAATCCCGCCTTGATTCAACCTGATTGGCTAGAAATCTGAAACGCTAACGCTGCTATTGGATGAATATTTAATCAATCAGGTCACATGCTCGCTTCACGAAAACTTTTTTTCAATTATTCTATTTAACAGTGTTTCAACTTTTGGGAACAATAAAAATGAAAAGCAGTGATATTTGAAAAATATAAGTACCAAAAAGTCAAGGAGATAATGTAATAGTGCTACATAAATACAGAGGTACGTGAACGTTGCCACCATAGTGTGACTGGGGAATCAATTTTACACTTGCAAACAGTTCGGAGGCGGGGGTTGAAGTTTAATCGCTGTAACTCAGTAATGTAAGGCATTAGTAGCATACTTCCATTGGGAATAATTCTATTTCCAATGAAATTATAATTAAATAAATAAATATCCATGATATGTTCCTTTAAATAATAATAATAATAATAATAATAATAATAATAATAATAATAATAATAATAATAATAATAATAATTTTAAATAATGTACACAGCTTCGGCAAAAAAAGTCCCAAAAAGGTCTAAAGTTACACGGTGCAGCTCACTTCAGCCGTGATATATATTTAATTTCTGAAATCATAAATAAAACACCGAAGAGATGTTCATTATGATAGTCCTTAATTGTAGAAAGCTACTACACAGAATTTTAATTTCTTTAAGTCAACAACATATAATTTCCCTTTGGGATCAGTAAAGTATTTTAATGGAATTTAATTTCTGCTCAAATGAGTGGTTTGGTGTATTTTCAGAAGTTAGACAAAATGCTCATTTTAACGTAATCGTTCTGTCGGCTTATAATTTTTATTTTTTTTAATTATCATAATTACTCATTTATACTCAACATTAATCAACCAGAAATGTCAGTGTTTATTCTTTCGGAGAACGTAGTTTCCGAGCATTTGTTACCAAAATAAAATGGCACTCACAAATTAGCGCTTTACGTATTGTTTCGATAAGGCGATTGGCGCCCACTCTTTTAATCGTCTTCAGGGATGTATTTCAATGTTACACCGACCCACATAGGTAATGTAGTTTTTCCTGTATCAAACTACAACCAGAAAGCAGCAATATAAACTTCACTTCCCATCTACAAGTTGTTGTGCCACTAAAAAGGCGCCCCGGCTAGAAACACAATTGTTTACTTGCCCGAATTTTAGCCGGGACATGTTGGGGCAAGAACCCAAGTTATATAAGTGCTAAACTTTGATTTAAAACGCGAAACTACCCGAGACTTGTACTGTTTTGCTTCTAATAGCATCGTTTTCTGAGTGTGTAGTATTGAAATCGCAAGAATGTTCGTTTTGAATCGTGTTTTGTTCGCTGGTAGCATCATCGTCCCTGAGAGCACCTCCCTCACAGTGTGCCACTTCTCTACAGTTCACCGGCTGACATGCCCCAAGAGGAACAGTCCCTACAGCTCTGTGGACAGTGAGCGCTACTCTTTTCTAGTGAAATCCGTCATGTCCTCCACTGTCAGCTCTCAGACGCCGGAGACCCTCCAGGCGGAAGATGACCATGTTTATGGACCAGTTGTCAAAGCTCAAACGCCTCCACGAACTGAGCCGAGGCTCCCCAAAACTCTTCATCCTTTCTTAAATTCAGAAAGGACTCTAGAAACGGAGGAGCCAGAGGCGGGACCTCCAGCCCGGATTTTGTTAAATCGGGGTAAGAGTAGGCCGTTTATCCCGAGTGTGACTCGCATTCTTCAGCAGACACTTTCTACAGAGCAGATCTTCTACCTGGAGAGATGGAAGAGGAGGATGATCGCTGAGCTGGGAGAGGAGGGCTTCAAAGAATATAGTCAAAGTAAGATTCTTAAAGTTATTGTAAACTGTTTTTCCCACACCCAAATGTACACTTAAATACATCTCCACAGCATGCCGCAGCCACTACCATGTCTCAACTGTGGCAGTCAGGAAGTGTGTTCAGGATGGTGTAAAATCATGGACAATGGAACTATCAATTGTTCTATTGTCAGTGGAATTGACAATGTTCCACTGTCATAAAATATTTTTTATACATAAGAACAATTTATTATTCTTTTGTCTCATTTTGAAATCTGCTGAAATTCACAGTGAAGTTTATTGTTTTATATTTGTAACCGAACATAATGTGTTTAAAAATGTCCCGTCACATAACTGGGGTTTGAAGTCCTTTTGAATGAGACATAATACATAAATTTTATTGACATGTTCTGGGAGGCATAAATCAACATAGTGCTGCACTGGAGTCTTGCATTTAAGGCAACGCTACCATAATGTTATTGGTGACAAACTACAAGCAGTATAAATGCAAAGCAGTTAAATGCATCCTGGTTACTCAGGATACTGTGAAATCGTTGCACATTATACCTTGCAATCAAAGCTGATGTGTTTTTTGCCCAGATGTATTTAAACAAGGGAAGCGTTTCCATTCTGTTCTGGAGGACATTCTGACCTCTGCCGACACATGGAGGAACAAGAATCTCTCAGAGACGCCACAGTGTCCTCCTGAAACGCAAGGATACATCCAGAGCATCTCTCACGTACTGGAGGACATCGGTGCAGTGAGGGCCATTGAAAGCTCTGTGCAGCATGGCTCCCTGAATTACTTGGGAATTGTGGACTGCGTCGCGCGCTACAGGTAAAACTCCTCTGGACTTCAGTTTTTCTTACCGCCTTCGTGTCTCTCACAGTCCACTTCTCTCCACAGGGGTGTGCTGTGTGTCATAGACTGGAAAACCTCTGAAAAACCTAAACCATTCTTGAGCAACACATATGATAACCCTGTTCAAGTTGCAGCTTATGCTGGGGCTCTGAACAATGATGGCAACTACAAATACCAGGTGATCTACCTTAATAAATGACGCGTCTTATATTTACTCGTATTGTAGTAACAGAATGTAGTTAAATTCCTTTTATCTTCTCTGAATTTCTCGTCCTCACAACACTGTCTCATGTCTTCTCACTGCAGGTTGAAAATGGCCTCATAGTCGTTGCTTACAAAGATGGCTCCCCTGCTCACGCTCACCAGATAAACTCAGAGCTGATGTCAGAGTACTGGAAAACTTGGTTGCTCCGCCTAGAAGACTACCAACAACACAGGTAAAGAAAAAATATGAGTCTCTTTTCATTATTAATTTGTTATTTTAAACCTCTAATGCTGTCTTTACACACCAGGAGTGGCAATAAGTGTAGCACTTTATTTCCTAATGTTTTTGTAAAGAATTATTTGTAAATATCATTTTGCAGTATAACTGTTGTTAACAGACTAGTACATAATTGATATAAAGCTAACCAAACAACTTCAAGCATCACTAGTCATTATACTGATCCTTTAAAGCAGAGGAATGAAAAAACATTGCTTAAATAGAGATTTTAGCTCTTCTGCTGTTTTGGTTTGAATCTAGAGTATTGTTTAAAAAAAAAAAGTATGACTTTCTTATTATTATTTATAGTTTACTTCTTAGCAATTATCTGGGTGTAACCAGGCAGATGATTGTTTTTTTTAAATGGCACCACATCCAAACACACACAAAAAAGCATTTTTTTTTTTTTTTTTTTTTTTTGTTGTCTCAAACAGCTATTTATTTGTCAATAATCAAGCGATATTTCCCATAATCTCACATTTTCTAATGTTTAATTTTCAGGTCAAATGCTTCATCAAGTATGTCTCCTGGAAAGTGACATCTGCAGAAAAATGCAGAGCTTTTTCTGAAAAGCACTGAAAAGCTCCAGCTTAACAACTGAAACCTGAATTAGAAATGGCAACTAACAAGTTAGGAATGTTTTTTTTGTTTTTTTAATATTTATTACTGATTCTGCTGTTATTTTGAATGAAAGTCAAACAACTTTAAAACACATTATATTTGTAAATTTATGAAATGCATTTTTTCTATAATCTTAGCTTTTGTCATTCAAGCATTTAAATCATTGAATCGTTGAATCCATACCATGTTTCTCTGTATGAGGGATCCTCAGAGAATCCCATGCCTTTAAAGAGTTGGTAAGAGGCTCGGTTCTCTTCCTCTATGAAACAGAACACTGGGTAGCCCTGACCACAGAATCTTTTAGCCATGCTGCTAATCAAGACTTTAGCGTAGCCTTTCCCTCTGTGTTCTGGCAAAGTATACAACATTCCTAGGGCGCAGCACGCGTAGGTCAAAATCCAGGAAACAGGGTTTCCTTCAGGACCCAGAACGCAGCAGGATGGGAAGTTTGTAACCATGTTGCGGATCATCCTGGCAGCGCCTTCATTATTTCCAAACTTCCACGTCCGATTCACCAAGTCAAGGTGGGATTCATCCAGGGAGCTGAGGCAGATCCCAGAGCTGATGCACAGAAGAACAAACTGACATTTCAGAGCAGATTTCTATTCTTGTAATGAGATGCTATGTCATGAATAATTTGCCAGAACTTTAGCTTTTTTTAATTGATTCTGTGAGTCAATTAACAGATTCGGGGAATCTGTTAATTGATTACTATACCTGTCTATAGTAGGAAGCTTGGATGCATCTTTCAATATCATCATGTGACAAAGTGACAGTTGGTTACTGGGAACATTCCTTTCTGCTGCAACTGCTTTGACTATCTCCATGTGGGGAAGACTGGTTCCTTTAACACAAACAATCATAGCTCACATGAGTAAAACTTGGTTTGCATTTTTATTTCTTTGCTTTACTGATAAAATTCAAATAAAATCTTATTCTGCCTGCAGTGCATTGTAAAGGTTATTTCAGTTTGTCACCTTACAACCACAAATTAAAACGTGTTTCATTGGGATTTGTCTGTGATAGACCTAAACAAAGGAGTGAATAATTGTGAAGTGGAAAGAAAATGATGCAAAGTTCTTAACCATTTTACAAACAGAAATCTGAAAATGTATGCATTTTGTTCAGTTTATTTTAGTCTGATGCTCCTAAATAAAATTACCTTCAGAAGTCACTTAATTAGTAAACAGAACCCACATGTATCTTAATTTAATCTCAGTATAAACTGAGCTTTTCTGTGAAAGTCTTAGAGGTTATTAGAGACATCATGAGGATCAGACAGATCAGGAACAAACCTGGGAAACACTTTAACCATATCATAATACCTGTTAAGGTAATGATAGATTATCAAAAAAAGTGAAGCGTATGGCACAACCGCCATGACATGTCCTATTTGCAGCTTGACACAAACCATGTAACAACATTGTTAACACTGAAGAATGCTGCAGTCAAATGTTTACTTTTTAGAATATCTGCAAAACAGATTGCACACCACACTAAAAATCGCACAATTTCCATGGGTCGATAGTTCAGTGTCTAGATGTGCAAAGCTGATAGAAGCAGACCTAAATAAAACTTGCAGCTGTACTTAGTACACATGGTGTATGTGCATATATATCTCCACAATTAAGAACCTTTTTCTGGTGGTTTTTCATATATACAGGTCATATATATGCGTGTCTGTATGTATGTATGTATCGGTACAGGAGCAACCTTCCTGCATGATGGCGGAAAGGAGGTCCATAGAGTCTGGAAAAACTACAAATTTCACTCAGTGAACATATAAAGAAGGATCTGGTTCTGTTTCACAAAGGAAGCACTTTTGTGTTGGTTCCACCAGCAAAACCTTTCTGTAATAAAGGCCTTTGAGTACAAGTGGAGCATTCTAGCATAAATATGAAAAGGCTTATTGAAACCTAACAGATAAGAAAACAATATGCTCTTATATATTGTAATCTTTCTAGTAGTTATACAATACAGTGAGTTTGCAACATATATTTTCCTCTGAATTATGCACAGGGAACTTTGAACACAATTCAAACCAAAGTAACGTTTTAACTTGAACTCGGGGGTAATAAAAACAAATTCAGTCTATCATTACTGTGTTGATTCAGTGTAATTTAATAAAAAGAACAAAAGAAACATGTTATTACCAAGACAAAGGTACCTGCTCCAGTCAATTACAGAAGAGTTCCTTATTGTTTCGGTGAGAATAGCTTCATCATTTGCAAAAATGCTTGTGTCTTTGAACAGATCCGTTTTCTGGAAAGACAAAAGGAATGCAGAATTTAAAAAACCAACATACACAAAGTCTGCATGCATGTAATTCTTCCATAACAGTAATTACCTCTTTATACTGGGGTTTGCAGATAATTACGCTGAACTGTGGCCATCTGTCCACTAAAACGATGTAAGGATCTGATTTCACTCTGTTTCTGAGGACCAAGAAACCGTAAGTCTGGAAAATAAAACAGTTTTAAGTCTGGAAGTCTAGTGAAGTTTGTGAAGAGCGGCAGAAAAGCGGTTAAGTTGTGAAATGCAGTCGCTAAATGGCTCCACATGCAGACCATAATTCATGCAGCAAACACACCTTTAGTGACTGAGGAAGCTGGCTTTGCAGTTCAGTCTCTGCAACTTTCAGCTGGTCTTCAGTCAGCTCCATGATGTTAAACTACTTGGGGAAAACGCAACATCAGCGTCTCAAGGTCCAGTGGCGAGGGGCGGGGCTATCGAACTTTCTTTTTCCCTTCGCACTTTCGAGAAAAGTGACTTCTTGATCAAATAAACGCTCCAAGTCCTGGAGTAGAGTCAAGTTCTTGTTGGAAGAATAATAATGTCATTATTATTATCATTATTATTATTATTATTATTATTATTATTATTATTATTATTATTATTATTATTATGCTTTTGGAAATGTTCACATAGAAACATGTTATTACCAATTCTACTATTATTGGTAATAATATTAAAATTAAATTAATAACTGCATTATTATAATTTTTCTTTTGCATATGTCATGTTTTCACATTATCCCAATCTCAAACATTTGATCATAGAATGCCTTAAATTGACAGATAGGACATTGAAGACATTTTTAAATCCTGTGAAATCTTTATTTTTGAAAATTAGTCAAATAAAATTTAAAAAAAGAAAAAAGAAAAAAAATCAAAACAAATCCTGGAGTAGAATCAAGTTCTTGTTGGCTTACTGAAGATTGCACAGGAATAAACAAGATGATTGACTGGAGACTATTGAAAAGCATGTCATGGTTTGCATTCATACATGTGGTGCTTTTAAGTATAAAAATGCATTATAGCTACATTGAAAGTGCCACTGATGGTTATGAATCATGTTTGAATCTAAATTATTATTTAATTTGATGCAAATGCAAATCCATCTTTTAATGCATAATTGAATAACACACTTCAGGTTTAATCACATTTTGACAAAAATTAAAAGCTGCTGCTTCAGAGTCATTTCCAAGGTTAGAAGTTAAATTCAAACCATGCTGCTCTGTAGGAAGTGTCCTCAACGAAGCCCATGTTTTGGAAGAGTTTGTAGGACACCATGTTGTCTTCCTCTATGAAACAATAAACCGGGTAGCCATCTGCATGGAGCTTTTTGGCCATGGTGCTGATTAAAACTTTGGCATAACCTTTTCCTCTGTGCTCAGGAAGCGTGTACAACATTCCCAAAGCGCAGTATTCATACAACAGGATCCAGGCCACAGGCACACCATGAGAGTCCAATATGCAGCAAGTTGGAAAGTTTCTAATTATGTTTTCAAAGTGCCTGTAACCCTTCTCATCCCCACCAAACTTCCAGGTTTTATTCACCATGTCAATGTGGGAGAGGCTGAGAGATGAAATCCTTGATTCGAGTTGACTGGGGAAAAAAGAGAAAACAAAATTAAAGTTTTCATCCATCCATCCATTTTCCGTCACCCTTCTCCCTAACGGGGTCGGGAGTTGCTGGTGCCTATCTCCAGCTGCGTTCCGGGCGAGAGGCGGGGTACACCCTGGACAGGTCACCAGTCTGTCGCAGGGCAACACAAAGACAAACAACCACACACACTCACACCTAGGGAGAATTTGGGAAGGCCAATTAACCTGACAGTCATGTTTTTGGACTGTGGGAGGAAGCCGGAGAACCCGGAGAGAACCCACGCATGCACAGGGAGAACATACAAACTCCGTGCAGAAAGACCCCGGGCCGGGAATCAAACCCAGGACCTTCTTGCTGCAAGGCAACAGCGCTACCCACTGCGCCACTGTGCAGCCCAAAATTAAAGTTTTTCTATTTTATAATATTGAGTTGTGATGAACTGGCGACCTGTCCAGGGTGTAGCCTTCATCTCGCCTGAAATGTTCACTAGAGATAGGCACCAGCATCCCTCCCGACCCCACAAGGGACAAGGGTGTAAGAAAATGGATGGATTATATTGAGCTAATTGTGTTTTGAAGCATACCTGTCAACATCTGGTGCACGTAGATGGCTGATGTCTGGAAGATACATAAGATGCACCAATGTGTAGGTCCTGTTGTTCACTTTTTTTTCTGAAGACACTTCTTTGAGTGTGGGAGCATGGGAAATATCAAATCCTAAGGGGGAAAAAATCTCTAAATGTCCTCTTCTTATATTATGTCTGGTATATTGACAGCTCATCAAGCTATATACTGCACCCTGCAGGATTTTATCAGAAATGAGAACAGCTGTTGGTTTTCAGCATAACTGACCTCCAATTAGGAAATAACTGCTCCAGTCAACTTCTTCGCTCAGCAGTTTCCTTAAAACTTCCTCATCTGTGCTGAAGAAGGACACCTTCTTCATGAAGTCCTTGGATCGCTTATTCTATATTAATAACCAAAAGTGTAACATTCCAATAACAGTAAATCATGTAAAATATTTAGATATGTTATAAATATGATACAGAAGGAAATGTGTACATTGAATGACCATGTATCTATGATTATATGATATTTAGTGTTTTAATAAATTATACTTAAATAATAAAATGCACAAATGAATAAAATTGGAATTATGAGTTATGTTTGTATTTTTTTTAAATAATATTGATAATCCTGTTTTGTAGGATGTGGATTAATTCTATGTCAACCCAAACTATCAACATCAGTGGGCGCTACTATTAGTGATATAAAGAAAGTGATTGGTCTGCAGTTACACTGATTTGCAGATCAGCCAATCAAATATTAGAAGTACCCTTCCTCTTGTGAGGAAGGGTACTTCAATTACCCTTCAATTATTTGGAATCTGATTATTCCAAATGATTTCCAGATGTATTATTTTGTGTATTTAATAAATTGACACATTTATGCAAATATCAATAAAACATTTTAAATCAAAATTATGATTAAAAAATAGAATTGTACAAATAATTATAGATTATATTTAGTTTTAGCTTTAAATATTTATATAATAATAATAATAATAATAATAGTAGTAGTAGGCAAATAGTAATAACAAATAATTTTATTTACATTATTCAGTGTATCAGTATTTGGTCCACGATAATAATGTTAATGTACAGTTGTGAAAATCAGTGACAGCACTTTTTTACAGAGTTTCCACATTCCCGCTGGCCGTGAACTCACCTTAGGATCCGGACGCAAAAGGATCACTTTAAACTGTGGCCACGAATCAACAACAACCTCCACAGTGCTCGGCTTGTTCCTGTTACAAGTGTAGAGGAAACCGTAAACCTGAAAACAACCAAAACAGCGGTGATATATTCTTTTTATTTTTTAAGCAGAAAAGTGCTTAAAAAGTAAAGGCTACCTTATAACTCCTCGGGAAATGTTTTAGCAAAACTCCCTCAGCGATCTGAAGCTCGTCTTTACTTAGCACCTTCATGTCTGCTTTACGTGCGGCTTGTTTCTCCAGTTTCTATGGCGTGTCTCAGGTTGAAAACCCAGGATAAACTCGACACTTCAGCTTTTTGTATAAATAAATGATTAACGACCGGTTCATGGTTTTTCAAGTTGTGGAGTATAAACAACTTCCTGTTTTAAGCTTTTGAAAATAAAAGCCTTGATTTTTTTTTCTTGTTTAGTGTTAGCCTGGTATGACATGCCTTCCTTCTTGCCACTTGCTCATAAAGGCCTGATTTGTAGAGTGAATGAGTCATGCCACATGAACATTCCATCTTGAAGCCGGAGTGTTCAGCACTTTCTAGCAGTAGAAAATAGTGAGATCAACTATTTGCTATGAACAATACGAGTCCAATCACAAGGTACTGCACTCCGTTAGAAGTTTTCAAACACAAAAGGAAAATGTTCAGGAATAGGAATTTAACAGAATGGTCAATAAGATGCAAACTGTCAGAAGTGAAGACTTGCAACATTGTATCACAAGTCAGCCATATTGGGTATAAAACTCCTGACTGTTAGTAAACTCTAATTTTACCAAGCAGAATTCCAACTTGAAAGGAATTGTTGTGCTTTTTCCTGTTGGTAACACTGAAAACGCACCATAAGTAGTGTCAGGAGGGCGTATTTTTGAGTTTCGGATTTGCCCATATCTTTAATTATTCAATAACTTTATTGTTGACCTAACCAGAGCGTGTCTTAGGTCAACAACCTAACCAATCACTTTTTCTTCCACTTCTCTATCACATTGTCCAATTTGATGGTCTACCACACGACATCCAAATAAACACATTGGAATTTATGATTGTAATGTTACCAAATGTAAAAAAAATATCTCCAAGAAGTCTGATGAATACTTTTGTAAGACTGCGTACTGAATTGTTTACTCCCTAGGCAGTTTCACAATCATTTACACCACAAAAAACACCTTATGTATTTGATTGTTTGGAATAACTGCACAGCAACCCAAATGACTCACAGGATGAACAGCTGGGTCAGAGCATCATGCGACCTTAATCATGCTATTAGTGAGATTGTTCTAAGCAAATAACTCCTAGTACATGATGAGAACTGAAGAAATATTTTGGTTAAGAGGTCATATGTCCTGAAAAACCAAGAGTTCCAGGTGTCTTTATACTTCACATCTACACAATAAATGGTTCTCTTTATAAAATTGTAATCTTACAAAGAAAGCCTTTTTATTAAAAACATAGGTATAAATCTAATTCACTAAAGCTTAAGCTTGTGAAGAATTATAATCTCAGCAGTTGGGAAAACAAACAAAAACGGTTCTGCTGTCCTTTTACAACATATTCAGCTTAGCTCTGGCAGCTCAATACCACATTAATAAAAAAAAGAAAAGGTAGCTCAGACTGTGGCATATAATATTTGTCAGCAACACAGATATTGCTGAGAGAAGCATGTGGGCTACAGCAACAGAAAACTACAATAGACAATATCAGATTGGACAAATATGGCGTAAACATCACAGAAATAAAACTTTATCCTTTCTTCTCCCAGTGGTGTAACCTTGTGACAGGTTTATTTTTGGCATTCTTTGGGTCCCGTAGTACCAACTGGGCTTTGTTTGGCTCTCCTGATTATGATTGCTTCATTGCATTCTTATACCTACTTTGTGTGGCCTACTTTGAATGACCAAATCACAAATCACCTCAACCATGTTTATTGAACATGAAAATGACCTCACAGAACTCCAATACCATCCACATTTACCTGATGTCCTTGCAGGTGTCATAACGTGGATGTGCAGGTGACACATTTACAAAAAATAAATCTAAAGTTAAAACTAAAGCAATCCAATCGCCTCCTACTAGTTGTACAAATTTGTAAGTAATGGGAGACCATATTTTCCATTCTTGATAATTAACAGCCCTTAATTATCCCTTTTGCATTGACGTTTCCATTTAACATGCAGAAAATCTGACAGATTCCTTAATAATAAACTAATTTGTGAAGCAACAGAGGAAGATGTATTTGCATGGAGACTTTCAAAAACAATCCAAGAGGAAGTTTATTTCAAAACAATTTGATGATGTTTCCCATGCTGCATTACTGTCCAACATAATGTTTACAGTGCAAACAGAGAATACATTTATAATAATTCCATTTACACATTTATAAAAGTTCCAAAGCAACTTTATTTTAAAACTGTGTAGAGTTTACAAGTTAAATAAACAATTTAATGCTGTATTTATTTATTTTTTTCCACTGTTGGAACTAGTATGTTTCCTAAAGACAGAATTTCAATTAGGTGAGAGACAGAAATTAATATAGAAAAGATTTCCTGTGATGGCCATGTTAATTAATCTAAAAGAAAGATGTTACATGTAGTTTGTTCGACAAGTAATGCTGAGAAGTTTACTTTCTAGCATTTCTGTTCCGTCATCCTGATGTCATTGAGCCATGGGCGGCTCCACACAGTGAATTTGCACTGGTAAGACTGAAAAGAACAAAGCCCAGAATTAGAATGTGTAATACAGTCATTTTAGCTTTGTATACTTCCCAATGCAGATGAAGGGCGTGGCCTTGCAGGTTCATCAGCAACATTTACCTGAGCATCAGCTGGCAGGTTTTTGACGTTGCACACTTGATTAACAGTGTTCTTTCTGCAGGAGGTCTTTACCATCTTCACAGTCAAGATGTACTTCAAGCCTGCGACCACCTTTAAAGAGAAGTAAATCATAAAGTCGGCAGACAAAAAAAAAGCAAGGCCATACCTCTCAGATGCTTTATTCTCTGTTTTATAGACCCGATTTTCAGGCAGTTAAGGGATTGTTTACGTGTGCTATGTTATTGGTATCCTGTGATAATCGTCTTATCTAAAATAAATAAATACAAACATTTCAAAGTATTAAAGGGCAACATACCTGAACCTGAGCCTTGACCACTTCAGCTGCTTGACGGAGGAACATGTCGTTGTTTCCTCTGTTGTGTTCGGCAACAGCGAAGCTCAGCGCATTTTGGACACCGTCATTGTGGATGTCTATATCTGTCGCGCCACCAACCAAAGACCCCTCCACAGCGAAAAGAGCTGAAAGTAACACAAAAACAATCTTCCACATCATTGTAATGCGTGCTGTGCGACCTAAGGGAAGTAGGAAAACACTGGCGGAAAGACTTTACTGTTATATAAACAAGACCCGCCCTGTACGTAAATAATAGGCAGAGCACGCAGCCAATCAACAGTCTCTCTGCGACACAAATCCCGCCTCCCTATGACATTCTGGTTATGACATTGTTTTGATTTGGCATTTTCCGCTTCCGCTTTCGCCGCACTAAAATGTATTAAACCATATTTTACCCGAGTCGATTTAATCTGTATTACTACTACTACTACTACTACTACTACTACTACTACTACTACTACTAATAATAATAACTAGAAAATTCCTGAAGAAATTTCACTGGGGCCTGCTAAAGTGTGCTCGTTGGTTGGAACCCAGCCATCTGATGCTAAAAATTAGCATCAATGCTAAGCTTAGCTAACAATTACAACATGGCATGTGGAGAAATCCAATGTGTTACAGTGGTTGGGTTAGATCACGTATATAACGCCCAAAACATTCTGCTATGTCTGTAGTTCCAACATTCTGTATTAACTCAGAATTCCACCATCATTGTAGTTTTGAAGGGGAGCTGAGCTCTCAGCCAACTGTCGTGTGTGTGTGAGAGACAGAGAGGTGTGGAAGACCTGAATTCAATCTTTGTGAGACACCCAGTCAGTTTTTCAGAAAAATGCTGATTATTAATTTATTAATAATTATTAATTATATTTATATTATAAATACAATAATGCTATGTATTATTATATTATTATATTTAAGTATTACTATGTTATAAATATAAATATATTATTTAATAATATAAGTATTATTATATTTATAATTAAAATTCTAAATATAATAATACTTATGAGTGTGTCCATGATACCTTTGTTTGAGTTTTCTTCCCTGTAGCAGTTTTAATATATATATTTGCAATACTGCACATCATGGAAGCAAAACATTACATCTAAACAACTTATAGATTTAATGTTATTATTATCTCTGCTTCTCAATTACTTTCTATTCAAAAAACATGTTGATCAAATTGATCAAATTTACTTTAAACATAAATATACCACTAACGTGAATTATTGAGTTTGAATTGTTTTCACTCTGTAATGTCAGAGTGAAAACTCGGCCACAAGAGGTCGCAAAATGATCAAGATAGTCGCAAAATTGCCTAGAAGAAAGTCGTAAGCCCCGCTAACATATTCTAATGGTTCTGGTGAAACCTTTCAGCTTTTCCTACTTATAAAACACAAAAACTACTGGCTAAATTGTGGTTGAATATTTCACAGCTCTCTCTGATTGCTTGTTTAAAATGGCTAACTTTTAAGCATATTCCACAAATTTATAATAGTTGAGCTTTAGTTGAACTTCACTTGTCTGGCTGTTCTATCTATAGTGCACTGTGCAGGTTTGAACATAAAACCAGTTTTAGGAGAACATTTCAGGCAAACTTGAATATGTTCTTTTTGGAGGATTCGCTCTCAGTCCATTGCAATGTAGCTTTAATGTGGAAAGAAGGATTCAAAGATTCCTTGAAAGTGTCTGTTTTTGTTACATTTTCTAGTTCATGACAACAGAATAAAATAGCGGGCCACTAAATAACAAAAATTTAATTTCTCACTTTATTGCTGGTTTAATCATTTCAAACTTGTAATTATTAAATTGCACATTTAATAACAAGAACATTTCACAGACAAACTTTGCCCTTTAGAGGCTGAAAAGCATTTTATTTTCTGGCCTCACTACTAATCTTCTGGAATGTCCATCTATGAAAAGACTGACATGGTGACTTGGAATTTTCTGAATTTTCTTGTAAGAAAGAATTCCCTGTCCACTTAAAACACTGCATATATGAGTTAGAAAAGAGCTTTAAAAGACACAGTTAACAGTAATGCCTCCATCCTTTGCTGTGGACTAACACACAGTGTTATAACTCCACATGGAGTTGTTTACTTTTGAGGTGATCACATGGTCAGGTAATCACATGCACCTTACGCTCTCTTTCCTTTGCTGGACGATTCCTGCACACTTTTTGATGCAATATTTATGTAACTGTTATTATTTACGAACATGTTTCCCATAAGAGGTTTATCAAATTTAGTTAATTTTTTTTTTTTTCCTCCGAAGAGGTTTTGCGGCGCTAGTGGCTCGTATTTTTTACAGTAGATTGACAGGAAAGAGGGCGAGGAGAGGGGGGAAGACATGCGGCAAAGGTCGCCGGGACCGGGAGTCGATCCCGCGACGTCCGCGTCGAGGACTGAGGCCTCCAAACATGGGGCGTGCTTAACCCCTGCTATGTATGCTGGATTGCAGAAAAATGATAAAATAATTCCACAGACCTCTATAATGAATTTATGGTGACTGCTTTCATTTCAAGTTCTCTCTTGCAAAAAAACGAAAACCAAACAAAACGTTTCTAAAGGTGTGTGACTCAGGGTGCGCTTCATTATTATGCAACCTGGATTTGCCTGCCTTGTGGCATTAATAGTAAAATACTTTTTGACACAGAACTGCACGATGGAATTATCTTTTGAGGTTTCTACCTCAAGCGTTCTTTCACTTAAAACTGCTGTTGCTCTTGGAATATCAGCTGTAATAAATCAGAAACCGAAGCATCTTGGTTCAGTTTCTGAGCCAAAATGCCATATAGGTATGACCAAATTTGTCTTACCTTGGCTGATCAATGTTTAAAGTAATTTTTTCTGTTGATTTGAAGTAATATTAAGTATTCAAAGTAGCATATCCAGAATATCAAATTAAATAGATGATTTAAAATGGAGATCAGCATTAGGGTGATGGCAGGGAGGCATTCCACCCTGTAAGACCGGGAACTTACTACAAAACACTAAATTGTTAAAATACAAGTGGAGACATGCAAAATGCCAGTCAGCAGTTATTAAATACTGTAATGCCAATAGAGATGTTTCATGTGCAAATAACTGCTCATATGTCTTCATTTAAAATAAAAATGTATATAAAACAGTGGAGAAAAATAAGACAGCAGGAAGTGTTTCTATAATGTATTGACTTAAAAATGCACAGCACACTTTCCAGATTTTAATTTCTTACGAATCTGAAAATTATTTATTTTATTTCCGCTTCTACACCATTTTGTTTTGATCAATCATCAAAAATCATTGTAAAATACCCCAAGCTTTGTAACAGGAAAAGAAGGGAGGAAAAAATGTAAAGGTATTAATTCTTGTTCCAGTTGCTGTCCATGGGTTTATCACATGTGTTCTGGTGTCAGAGAAGTTTATTTCAAAGTCAAAGATCAATCTGAGCAGTGGCTACTTATCTCTGTTTTACTTTTTCCTCTGGCAAGTTGTCATTTAATTGATTTTTGTAAAATTCTGGTAATTTCCAAAAGGTGTGGACAGCTCAATTAAAGAAATACTACCGTGAGCACAAAGGTAACGTCAGTCATGGAAAATATGCAACAACCTAGTAAAACAGAATATTTTAAATCTTAAAATTCTCTGACATTGTAAAAGCAAAGTGAAGGAAAAAAAAAATCTCATTACACGAGTTAAAATAACAGAACAATATACAATTAACCACAATACTCTTATTTGATGTAGGCATCGTAATCACAGTGTTCTGATTGGCAAACCTGTCAATCTAGTTCAATTTTGAACTTCATCTGTTTTTAATTCATATCTAACCTCATCAGGCAGGTATTCCTAAAATAATAAATCATACTGAAAAAAGTTTGGCTGTCATTTCCTATTAATCAGGAGGTGCACAATTTTGTAATTTTAACCTAAAATACTCACTCTCTTTAAGACTGCCGTTGCATTTATTCAATTAAATTAAACTGTCTTTTTTATTCAAATAAAGCTATTTCATTTTATCTTGCTGTTTATTTTCCGGGTGTACATTGGAAAGATCTATGTTGTTCAGTGGAGGAAGTGGAAAATTCTAGTATATTGAAGAAGTCAATCTTTATGATCACCTCCAGTTGGTGTGTGCAAAATAAAGTACAACCAGAGCCTAACGCTATTCTAAATAATTTTGTATTTAGTTTCTTTTGTAAATATTTTACAAGAGAGTAAGATAAAATGAAAGAAAATATTGCTTATTAACTGTGTGCAATTGTTGTGATTCACTCCATCTCATAATCACCCATTCACTTTAACAGGAGCACATTATTCCTGTTTTGACTTTCCTCCACCGGCTGCTTGTGTATTTAATGTTCCCTTTAAAGTTCTTTTGTTTAATTTTGCAGTTCTAAACAGCCTTATCATCATTTTCCCCCCGAGCTTCTTCTCTGTTACACTCTGTTACAGCCAGTTTCTCCCAGTCCTAACCAGTCCAAAGCAGAAGCGTAGGACACAAGGCCTCATTGTCCTTCACCCCGGCTGAGACTTTACTCAAGTGTTGTTAATTCTGATTTTATTTGTTTACTTCTTTACAAGGATGAAGTTTTCTTTATGATGATGAAGTTTTACATATTTGAAAAATATGTGAAATGAATTAGAATCTACTGCAGTACCTTCTCAGGAACCTTGTTGGACATACAATTATATTTCTTCCTGTTAAATAACCAAAGGACTTCTCACTTCAAACATTGCTGTCATTGGTTTGCTGGTGACCTCCTGAGGAGTCAATATTGATTTTTGGTTAGTGCAAATGAAACAAAGGTCTAAAGTGTTTCATTATCCTCAAATATTTGTGTGATTCAATCCCTATCAGAACTTGATGACACACTTACAGAAAAATGTAATGAATAATCAGAAATATATGGACAGTGAATTAAAAAGTACACGAGTGCATTTGATCACCTGATTATGCAAGCACAATAACAGTAACATGGTCTACATATGTTGTATGTTAATGGTTAATGACATGCCGTGTTCTGAGACATTAACTTGGAGAAATGGCTTTTATTCAATCTGTTCCGATCTTACCCTACAGGCTATCTAACTTTTTCTTGCCCTTCTTATTCTACATCTACTCAACTACTTTTAACAGTTTTTGATTTGACAACCCCTGCTTATTTTTAAAATGGCACTCTGCTCAAACACAACCAATGGTGAGGTACGATGGTGGCGGGCTAAATGGAGTCAGACTATCCTGAGAAGACTCTAGTGCAAAAAGGCCCTAAAAGGAGGCGAAACGGAGAGGAGGATGTGTAGGATTAATTTTACTTCACAAGTTATGTTTTGACAATTTGGAAATAGAATTTTATTAAGGGAGATCAGAGTACAGAGGGGGAGAATTATCCATTTTGTTCTACAACATAAAATACTGATGATCAATTAAAGTTAGCCACAAAATGTGAAACTGGCCAGCAATATGAAAACTATTGGAAGACACTGCAACCAATTTGAGAAATTTTACATTCTTACATTAACTAAACTTGTTCAGTGCTGCATTAGTAACCCACTCATTATTGGTGAACTGCCTAAAACCTCAGAACAAGAAGTAAACCTTTGGTGCTTTCAGCCTGCTCTTTTAAAAAAGCTGTACGACCATTTGTACATTAACAGAAGAATGACTCATCCAATCAACAATCAATTAGCTGTTTAGCCGGGGGGCTGGAGTTTATCTCCAGCAGTCAACGGTCCATTTCTGAGACAAGTAAACATGCACACACTCACAGGACTAACAGACGGTCTGGACTTTGCAGTCGATTAACATTCTTAACTTAATGTCTTAATGTATAACTTAACTTAATGTCTCTGTTTTTGTTGCCTTTATGGATGTTCACCTCTCTCACCTTTCTGGTTGAGGACGGCAAAAAACACAGAAACATTGTTCTAGGAGTACTTTCAATGTTAAGCTAAAAGTAAATAGGTACTACCTTCTTTAGTAGAACGAATTGTAAAATTTGTAGGATGAAAGTAAATAAACCAAATTTGAAACACCAAGCCAAGAAAAAGAAAAAAAAGGGAACACAAAGTTAATGACAGTAATAATGGGAGCTGGTTCGACAAGTTAGGAGCTTGATAACTAAACAATTTGCCTCCCATTTTACTTTTAGTAAGTCTAAGAAGTGAACTACTCATAACCCTGCACTGTGAGAGCAAAGTGTAGGAACAATTAGATTTCTGATGTATGATGAAGTTTGATTGTAAAGGGTTTCATGAGAATGAGAATTTAAATTCTAAATATTCCCCCTTTTAAATCAGTTGGAAAAAGCTGGGTTTTGGAAAAAACAATATATTTTAACTGCATTTTTGGACTTCCTGTCAACAAAGAAATGGAATCATCCATTTATGAAACAACAAATGCATAAAATGTTTTTCTGGATGTTTAAAATATTAGAAAATTAAGTGTAATGTTTCAAATAAATATCAGAAACTACAATTTAACATCTCCTGATCGTGTTATATGAAATGCTTTCGAACTCTCACCAAAAAAACTATTTGGGTTACATGTACAAGGCTGGGAGTTGTTTTTTACAGCTGCATCAGAACCAGACTGTCTCTTGTTTTGAATTCCTTATCCTTAGTATACAACTCATGTGTTGTCTCTGCCTGGCAGAGCTTTTCACCCAGAAATGCTTCATTATTGATTGACCTACAAGCCCTCTGTATTGTGCACAATATATAAATAAACCTGATTGAGTGATTTCACCTGACAGTGCTTGGTGAAATAGTTTTTTCCACAACAGAAACACAAACATATTCAGGGAAGTTTAAAAGTTACTTTATTTGTGTCCTAATGAATACTTTCACAATGAGACTTTTATTTTTCTTTGCAGAAAAATACAATTAAGTTTGAAAGTAGAAAGAGGGTGTGAAGACAGTATCACTGCGTAGATCTTCAAAAGAAAAATGCTTTTTATTGTGAAGCAAGTTCAATACCAGGTTGAATATCACCGCATTCCTCTTTGGTCAGCTGGGTATCATTAAGCCATGGGCGACTCCACACATTGAATTTGCACTGGTAAGGCTGAAAGAGAAAACCCACAAAATATGTCAGTAAAACTGAGAATAGATGCTCATTTATCCAGGCAAACTTTACTTATCAGTAGTTTAAAGGAGTGCCTACAATTCAACATTAGACAGTGTTAGTATAACAGAGTTGATATGTGTGAGATTCTTTTTCTTAAATACTAAAGTCAAGTTTTTATTATCTAGTGTATTTACCTTAGCGAATCCAGGCATTTTGTGAACAGCACAGTTATCTGCTGGTGCCTCCTTCTCACAATTGGTTCTCCCCATAATCACTGTCATTACGTAGTTGGTCCCAGCTACCACCTTTAGCCAAGACAAAGAAAATCCAGCTTATTGTGACACAATGAAAAAATTCTTATCAGAAGTGAAACATCAAAGACAGATAAAAAAACAATGTTAACATATTTTTTATATTTGTTATTCACAAAAACATTATTAACTAGTTAAAATTAAATGTTTTAATATGTGACATCTGGCCCCGAACTGTGTCAAGTATCTACATTTGATGCTAACAGCAGGTCTTGAGTGAATAGTGAACATTTAAATCTGTATAACTGTACCGACCTGACGCTCAGCGGAGACCACCTTGAGGACCTGGTAGAGGACCGTGTCATTGGTCCCATTGTTGTGTTGGACAACAGCAAACTGCAATGCTCTCTGGAACCCCTCATCGTTATCGGCATTTTCTATCTTCTTTAAGCCTCCAGTCATCATCTGACAAAAGCCAAAGGCCAAAAGAGCGGCAAAAAAAGGAACAACAACCTTCTGCATCATTATTCCGTAGGAGAAACTGCCTAAAGGCTCTGAACAAGAAGTTTGGATGTTTTCTGCCTGCTCTTTGAAAGCAGAAGTGATGGGACTATTTATATTTTAACAGTGGAGTCATCCAATCGATAATCTATCAGCTGTCAAGCATTAAGGCCAGAGCTTATCTCCACTGGTCAAAAGTCCCTAAGGACAAACAAACAGTCTGGACTTTGCAGTCATCTAACATGTTTTTGAGAACTGGAAGTACCCAGAGACAAGTCTCTATTGTCCTGTGTATACCTGCTATCACTGTTGCTATTATGTTTACGCTGTCTCTATTTTAGTTCCCTTTATTCAAGTTACATTAGGCCTGGCAATACTGTTGTTGCTTTGATCCAGTTTTATTTCTTCAACAAGGCAAGTCTTGTTCAACAAGGTAGTCTTGAAGGCAGTATTCATCAGAACTACAGGCTTCACAAGACTTATAACAGGGTCCAGGTTTAAATTTATAGTAGGGCAAATACCCTTATTTGATCAGCCAAGTGAAGCTATATGGACTCATTTAAATCAAAGAATATTCATTGATAGAAAATCTCAAACACAAGGACTTCAATTAAAAGGAAATTTAGTAGAAGCATGCCACCTAATGACTTACAGATGTAATTGCAGTGAAAGATCATTCCATAAAGAATAACTATGGGGCCTGAAATCATGCCACAATTATTATCATTAATATATTGAACACCATGCAGTTTTACTTTAAACTTATGATTAAGGCAGTATTGCCCAAGAGACATCTGTTCACTCAGAAAATGCAAACTCTGTGCAGAAAGATCCCAGACCAGGATTTGAATGCAGAACTTTCTTGTTGCAAGGCAACAGTGCTCCAACAAGCATCCAGACTTCAAAAAATCAGATACCACACCTAGCTGGACCAATTACCACAACTTGCTTCACACAGTATAATAATGAATCTTCAACCAAAAATATGTTCTATATCTTGCTCACCTCACAGAGGGAGACAAACAAAAATGATTATTAATCACAAGGACAGATTCTGATAAGTCAAATTTACTTTATTTTTTTAATTTGTATTTTTTTTTTAACCAAGTCATTACACAATTATCAACTTTATGTTGCATTACATCATTCGTAGTTGTGAAAACAGTGGACTTCATCACACAGAGGATGAAAAGATGTTTACACTGTTAAAAGTAGCGTATCTTTCATGGTGAGTTAGGCTGAGGTTCCAAGCACTTCTTTTCGGTGACCTGAATGTTATTGAGCCATGGGCAGCTCCACACTTTGAATGTGCACTGGTAAATCTGAAAAAGAAAGACCAGAACACAATTATAGTAGCATACCGTTATATAATAATTTATGCAAATAAACATGAGATGCAAAGAGTACTATTTTTTAACATGATATCATGTTAAAAAATATATCATATTTTTTAATATGATATTGTAAAAAATATTGTATTTGTTATGTCTGAGAGGAAAATGGGAATATAATTAACATTTTCACCCATAAATTTTACAACATCTATTTAATAATGAAATATAATTACCCGAGCCTCAGCTGGGTCCACGTAGACAGTACATCCGGTGCTTGGTTCGCCTTTCTGGCAGTTTGTCCGTCCCAATTTCACAACGATCTTGTAGTTAGCTCCTGCGACCACCTATTATGGAGAAGAAGAGGGATCATATTGATCCAGTTTATTAAAAACATATCATATATGGTTGCAGTCATACAGCACACATACATAATGTACTTGAAAAGCTAAATATTAAAGCGACAATTCATTTTACCAAGAAATTGCCAGTTCTAAATTTCTATTTCCATTTAATTCTAGCATGATGTAAACCATTGTGCACTTGTTATTGTCAGAAAAGTTTTCACATGGAGTTTAAAGACAAGAGGTCATCAAAATGCTTAAATCTAAAGTTAAATTTGGTGCCTATCTTCAGCGGACGTTTCAAGAGGAGCGGGGTAAATCCTGAGCAGGTAGCCAGGGCAACACAGAGACAGACGGGACAAACAATCAACCATGCACTCACACCTGGGGAGAATTTAGAGGGACCAATTTACCTGACAGTTAGGTGAGAACGTGCAAAGTCCATGCAGAAAGACAGCCACTGTGCAGTCCCACAAAATTAAAAAAAAACCAAAAACAAAACAAACAAACAAAAAAATACTCACCTGAACCTGTGCGGAGACGATTTCAACCACCATGTGGAGAGATGTATCACCTGTGTTGTCTTTGTTGCGTTGGGCGACGGCGTAATTCAGCGCATTCACGAAATCCTCTTCGTGGGTGCTGACGTCTTGCCATCCCCCAGGCATGCCGCACAGCCCAACGGCGAAAATAGTCGCAAAAATTGGAACGACAGACTTCCACATCTTTCTGCTTTAAGGTGAAACTGCTTACTCGGAGGGAGAAAAGACCAATTTGGACGATGTTTGATTGTGTAAAGCGGTCTGCTCTATATAAAGCAAAAATGACGATGTCGCTCACAGATTAGTGGAGGAGTGACGCACCTCGCTATCAATAAACAATCTCTGAAGGACCAAACCTGCCTTGTGTTTTGTCCTCTCCTTCCTGGAGCTCGAGATCTAACCGCGTTTGGATGAACGGATAGTCTCCCAAGGTTTGTTTTGGCTGTCTGACGTTAGAACCGAAAACACCATCTCATCAGGAGGGGGACAAAGGCAATAAACAAGGTTTGTCAAAGCACACGCGGAGGTCTAAACTTTTAAAGCTGTTGCCCTGGAAATTAAACTTTTTCGACCTTTATCCCACTAGCGTAAAGCAGGCCGAGCAAGTGTTCACATTTTAAGCTGCACAATGCAGAGACTGCAACTTTTGAAGTGAGCGCTCTAAACTCACAAATTGACCCAAGTATAAGTTACTTTTACCTGCATTTCAGCCATTTTTCTCTCAAACTTTGCAGGGACACGTTCTTTGGGCTGGATGTTTCACAGCAGCAGCTTCTTATTGGGTGTGCTGTGGCAGCAGCTGGAATCCTGACCTATGCAATGAAGAGAAGCAGCAAAGTGAGAAGTATCCCTGTTGGTGAGGGATGGTGGGGAGCAGGAGAAAAACCACTCTTGGAGGATCAAAAAATATACCCCTTTACAGTGGAAACGTCAGATGAAGAGATTGAGGTAGTTTGGCTCACACCAACTTTTAGTAACACTTTCCTTCCTCAATTCTTCCACAAAATCAGAGTAAATGTGGAGATAAACTGAGAAAGTTCATGGGTGAGAACACTTTTACAAGGCATTGTTTTATGTACAATGCTCAGTTAGGATTTTGTTTCCCAGGATCTGCATGACCGCATTGACAAAACCCGCTTCACTGACCCTTTAGAGGACATTGGCTTCCAGTATGGCTTCAATTCCACTTATCTGAAGAAGGTGGTTTCTTATTGGAGAAATACGTTTGACTGGAAAAAGCAAGTGGCAACGCTGAACAAGTATCCGCATTTCAAAACCAAAATAGAAGGTACGCACCGCTGCATAATGAACAGCAGCTGGCTTAACTTTCTATCCTGTAAAATGTGTTTTATGTCTTTTGTTGCGGTGCAGGACTGGATGTGCACTTCATCCATGTGCGCCCACTACAGACGGGGGACCAGAAGGCTCTGCCGCTCATGCTTGTTCACGGCTGGCCTGGCTCCTTCTATGAGTTCTACAAGATTCTTCCACTTCTCACACAGAACCACGACGGATTTGTGTTTGAGGTTGTAATCCCCTCCATACCGGGCTACGGCTTCTCAGAAGCCCCTCATAAGAAAGGTAGATCATTTTAGGAAAAGCAAGTTTTCTTTGTGTTCCACCATTCATACACAGGCCAATTCAACCACTTTAGAAAAAGCATAAAGAAATATATCACAAATACAATCTGTGCAAATGGTAATATGGGACAAATAAATAGTGATGTAGCGATAAGATACTAAAGTGGAATTTAACTGAAAAGTCCTGCTTTAATATTACCAGTAGCTTCTGCATATTTCAGATTTTAAGGGAGTTTGTTCCAGTGCAGAGGATCATAGAAACTACATTTAGGATCTCTTTAGCTCTGATCCCTTGAGTTTGCTGGTTTCTGGTAAGATAAGGGCTTTCAGCATTCATGACGAGCAACTCAGGAATGAGTTGAATGAAGTGGGACTTTTCTCCTTACTACTTCAGAAGTAAGGAGATATGTTGTACTGGTGTTTGTCTGGTATCTGGTACCAGTGTTTTATGACGAGCTGCAAAGCCAATTCGAATAATATAGTCTAATAAAAATAAAGCATGCCCCAGTTTCTCAGTGGCCTATTTTATCTAGACTGCCAAACTACATTTGGTTAGTACTGCCAACCATAGTATGGTTGGACTCTTAGAGATAGAGTGAGGATCTCCATCATTTCTGAATTTCTGAAGTTTACCTCTGGATCTGTGAAGTGAAGATGGATGTAAGGAAGTATTTACTGTCTGCAATATGTTAGGTGTGACACAACTAAAATCCTTTATAAAAACTTGTGGGACAACATTAAGATTGTGAATTCCAGGTCATGAGTAGTTTCTATCAGATATATAATTCATGCTATTTCGGCCTTCCCAAGTTTCAATTGCAGAAAATTAAGATTCTGTTTAAGAGTAAAATTACTGGGTAAGAAGTATTTTTCCTTTCCTGTATTTACTAATTTGACTTTGTCTTTTTATATGAAATGGCACTGAGTGTAACATTTGTTGTGGAAAAAAACTATTTCACCAAGCATTGTCAGGTGAAATCACTCAATCAGGTTTATTCTTATATTGTGCACAATACAGAGAGCTTGTAGGTCAATCAATAATGAAGCAGATCTGGGTGAAAAGCTGTGCCAGGCAGAGACAACACATGAGTTGTATACCAAGGATAAGGAATTCAAAACAAGACACTGTGTTTCTGATGCAGCTGTAGAAAACAAATTCCAACCTTCTACATGTAACCCAAATAGTTCTTTTGGTGAGAGTTCACAAACACTTCATATAACATGATCAGCAGATGTTAAATTGTAGTAATTTTCCACCACACATTAAATTGTGTAATCTACATATTCCTTCTCTTCTGATAGTCATGTCCTGAATCGAAGGGGATTCCTGCAAACTGAGCTTCAGCCATTTCTTAGGACAGAGGATATTTGTAAGGCCTTGGTGTATTTTTGTATGTCATATGTAGTGGTTGAAACTGAGGTGCTGGGGTTTTCGGTTTAGCTGTTGGATATCCGGGTACTCGAGAAGGTGGAAATGGTGATGTTTGGGGAAGCAATCCTATTTGTTTTGTATCTAACTTTATTTTTGGTATGAATTGTTTCTTGTTTTTGGATTCTACCTTTGTTTTGGTGTTGTAGCTAGCCTTCTCTTCCTTCATATGGTTTATTTGCCGTCTTTTGATTCTTCTGGTCTTATGTACTCGACAGAAGTTTTTCTCTTTAGTTTTTAATAAATTAAAGAAGAAACGTTGTTTGAGCAACTGTTAACAGATTTTGTTCCAATATTCCCTTATATTTAGTTCCATCCATCTGCCATCAACTTGAATAACTTGCCTGTCTCCTCTAATCACAGCATAACGCTTTTGTTCTCACAGCCTTTGTGCATGTTTTGAAAAAAAAAAACTAACAAAAAAAAACCTTATAGGTCTAAGATGAAAAAATGTGGAAACCTTAAAACATTGAATAATTTTGTGTTGTACTTGTGAAAGGATTTAACAGTCTGGCTGCTGCCCGGATTTTCCTCACACTAATGGAGCGCCTGGGCTTCTCCCAGTTCTACCTACAAGGAGGAGACTGGGGCTCGCTCATCACCACTAACATGGCTCAGATGAGGCCCGAGTAAGTGAAAAACAGTCTATCTGAAAAAGGACATCATAATTTTTGTGAAATTTTCACAACAGACATTGTATAATTTGGCTGTGAAATGAAGCTTGTCCGGTGCACATACGATTTTTCCAGGACATTGGGACAATAGGTGTGATTATCTTGAGGTCACACTAACTTATATTTGTTTTTTCTGTTCCAGCTGTGTTAAAGGGCTCCACCTAAACTGCTGCATGTCAAATAGGGGTTTCAAAGTGTTGCTCTCCATAATCATCGGGCCTTACCTTCCCTTCCTGGTCGGCTTTAGCCAGGAAGACGTTCGCAGGTTGTTCCCCTTCTTTCAGAAGAATGTGTGGGACATACTGGAGGAATCTGGCTACCTCCACATTCAGGCAACTAAACCTGACACAGCTGGTGAGAACGTACAAAAATATCTAGCTTAATACTATAAAAACAGGTTAAGGCTCCTGGAGAGTGCAGCCTGCTGTTTAAATAGTTTTTTCCATTACCTCTTATTACAATCGGATGCTTGTGCAGGATGTGGACTGAATGACTCGCCTGTAGCCTTGGCGGCCTACATTCTGGAAAAGTTCTCCACCTGGACTCACAAGAAGAACAAAGATCTGGAGGACGGTGGGCTGGAGAGGTAAAACAGCGAAATGTGTTTTGTTTTGATGGCACTCCTTCCTTGACTCCATTTTCCTTCAAGTTTACTAAAAAAATTACTGACATTCCCAACTACTGTAATAAAATTATGGACCGCTGATAACTAAACATGTAATGAGTTGGGTTTTACTAAAGCTAATTCTTCAACAAATTAGCTTTTCTTGATATTGTAGCAAAGGGTAATTGATTCTATTTTGCAACTTAAACCAACTTCAATTAGGACAGTTTCAAAATCTTAAGACAATCACACCTGGGATTTATTTGCTGATTTTATTAAAATTTCTGTGCATTTGCAATGTCTGGCAACAATATTCATACCCCACAAACGTTTGCCATGTTAGAATCATAAATTCAAACAGTTTTTATAATAGACCAACACAAAGATATAGTAAGTATTATCAAGCAGGCTGGTTATACATGTATTTTTAGTATCTAGCTAATCAGACTTTATGTGTTTTGAACAGAAAATTCAGCCTGGAAGATCTTTTGACAAACGTCATGATCTACTGGACCACAGGCTCAATCATCTCCTCCATGCGGTTCTACAAAGAGAACTTTAGCAGCAACATTAATAAAAGGATTGATGCCAGGTACGAGTTTTTTTTTTTTTCACCATTATCCAAATGTGACCAGAATTTTCTCTACTAAGTGTAATAATCACGTTTTAGGACGGGGATATTTGTGCCCACTGGAGTGGCTGCTTTCCCCCAGGAGATCATGCACTGCCCCAAATCCTGGGCACAGATCCGGTACCAGAACATCGTCTCCTACACCTTCATGCCTCGAGGTGGACACTTCCCCGCCTTCGAGGAGCCCCGGCTCCTGGCCAACGACGTCATCCAGTTTGCCAAAGCAGTTGAAAATCTCAACCACTGAATGTATTCTGACTAAAACAGTTGTATGGTTTTTATTACAATCAACATAGTAAGCTCCACAAATACAGAAAAGATTTTTTTCTGCCATGCAACATTTTGCTGTTATAATTAAAATTGCTAATGGTTCACTACATGTAAACATGTTTGCACGTTCAGATTTCTGTCAGAATGTAAAGAAAGCAATAGACCTTTCAAGTTATGTTCAGTAAAAGTATATTGCACTAATGAATTGAGTGTGTCATTGTGCTTAATGTGTATGAAAGAAAATGCTTTATAAATATAAATAATTCAGATGTTCTCAACTGCAATAATGTCTCTTGATGAAATATTAACTGAATTAAAAACTTTAAAAAGATCCCTCAACACATTTGAGAAAATCAAAACATTTAAATTTATATGTTCTAAAACACACAGCTTTAAAATATGCAAAATTTTAAATTTGGCAAATGAACTGGATCAGTTGGTGAAGCCCTTAATAGCCGTAGGTGCCTGAAACCACACATAATCCTCCCAGTCTGCCCCCTCGGCTCCATGCCCCTCCGTAGACAGAGTAATAATTTTATTTTTCACTCGAGTCGGGACTTTAAACTGTAGTTTAGGTCGGAACCAACCGACGCCACACTCCCTGTGAGCCAGCGCCAGGACTGTGGTGGGCATCAGGCGAACAGGATTGTTGTCGGACAACAGGTCGGCAACGAAGAGAGTGCGGAAGAGCTGCCTCAAGCAGGAGGAGGCTCTGAGAGACTGATCCCCGGCAGCCAGGGCCAGGGCCTCCATGTTGACCTCATACATTTCTTTAGGTAGAATGAGTGAGCCGCCCATCAACAGTAAAACTCTGGGTACTCTACTCAAAGAAAACAGCACCTCCAGCTGCTGCAGAAGTTCCTCCAGCTCCTGAAGAGTCTGGTGACATTTGCGCAGATCCAGATCTGCAGAATGCAATGACCTTCGAGTCACTGCGGCTTTTTCCTGGAAAGCAAAATGACTTTCTTTAAAATCAATACTTTGAAAGGAAAACGGCTACAAGACAGCTTCCTTCAAACCTGCTTTGACGTTTGCAGCTTTTTCTGGGAGTAAACCAGCTGGTCATACGTCATGGGCAGCTGCTGTCTCTGATAGAGGATGCACTTCAGGATCTCGCTGACGAAACGGTAGCAGCCGTCCTGGGTCACGGCCCCGGGGAAGACCACATCTACGCAGCCTTCTTCCTGAGCTTTTCTCACCACCTCAGCATCTCGTTCCTCAGTGTTTGTGTCCTTTCTGACATCTGGACCAGAAGTCTCTTCTGTTTCCGTTTTGTCTGAACAGAACCAGAACATCATCCTTACAGTGAAATAAGGAAGTTATTTTTTGTAACTTCACATTTTAAGTGGCTCTGCCTCAAAATATTAAGGAGTTTCTGTGAGTTCCTGTTATACATATCACAGGACAAAGGTCCTTTAGTGGTCACCACTCTTCAAAATGGGAAAGACAATGGAGAATGACATTCCAATAGTCCTACTGTATGTGATGATAATTTAAGCTCATAAAATGGCTCCAAAGAAACCTCAACCTGCCTAGAATATATTCAGCCTTAAAAAATATACAATAAAGTTGGGTTCCAAGGACAATAAAGGGAATTTAACAGGGTATTTATATTACTGGCCTGAAGAATTTGCATGCAAATTAAATATCACAATGCCAGCCTGTGATATTGCAAAGAAATTATACTGCAATTCAACATATTGTGCAGCTTCACTATAAAAATACTGTACAAGAAGCAGTGTAGAAACCCTAGAAGAAGGGATGTGAAGAAAAAAATATTTTAGAATTGTTTGATCAACCAATTGACATAAAATAATTTCTGTTTCTTTACATGAACAAATAGGCCTGCAGTGCTTAGCACTATTTAGTTATTTACTTCCCTAAGTACTGAATCACCCTGTACATAACTGGCAACTAAAGAAACTTCTAAAATTAACAGAATTCAAAATAGACTTGAAGTTTAAAGACGTACCTTGAATCATATCTGAAAGCTCAGAAGAGTTTTCCTTTTCTTCTGCATTGGGAACACTGTGCTCTTCCAGAGGCACACCTTTAACATCAGTGCCATTATTTGACTCTAAACTTAGTTTGTTCGGGTCTGGTCGGCGTTCTTCGACTACTTCCGACGAGAGTCGGTATGAATTTGAATCGTCGGACACACTCTGGAAGCTAAGTCGTCTACATGTCGTACTGGGCTCCTCGGCGGTCGTGCTGTTCCTCTCTGAGGCAATGGAGAGTCTCCGCTTTGTTCTGCCGTCTTCGCTGTGGACAGTGGTCGAACCTTCTGTATCATCTGAGTTTGATATTGGTTGTAAAGTGTCACACTGCTCTGCCATTGTTTTTGAACGTCCGCGCCTGGTTCGTTCTTACCGCTCGGAATCATGGGAAATCCATTGAATGTTGCGTTCACGTTAAGCGGAAACATGGGGTAAATAACTTTCCTCGCAATAATGCAATTTTTTTTTAGATATTTTAAAATAGTTCACATATTTTATGGAAAGTCTTAGGTATGCTAATAGCACCTTCATTAAATCTACATTATGTTTTTATTAATTTAATTTATTCATTAATTTAATTTAACTGAATAATGAATGTAATATATTCTGAAACATTTTGAAATAATGTAATTTTACAGAAAAAAAAAAACATACAGATGAGCAAATTCTAATGTTTTATAGTCTAAAATAAAAATTTTATGAAAAAGAACATTGCACCAAAATAAATTCAGGCAGGAGAAACACTTTTCTAAGTCTAACATCAAACTTTTGAACATAATACTTGCTAATAGTGGGCTACGTTTGTTAGAACAGTACAAAGTATTGCCAAGTGACAAGATATTGTTTACTGTACTGTACATCTGCTTGACCTCGAAATGGCACAAGAACCTCAGCAGGTTGAAATAACGTTAAAACAACAAAGCTTGTGTAAAAGCAAGAAGTCTCACTTAAACATAAATTTTCAGCGCGTCTCTGGTGCATTTTTTGGGTAAACGCCTGTTTTTTTTCAATCAGTAGAGTTACTGATTTTGTCGGACAACAGGTCGGCAAGTACTGAAGTAAGCGTAGCAATACTTCATAAAAGTAAGGTGTAGTAAAACTTCTAAAAAGTGTAAACGTTTTCTCTAGGAAAAAAAATGGGACGTGCTTTGCCACCCTCTAGTGGCTAATTTCTAGATCACATGGGGGAATAAAGAGCCCAGGTGTGAATAATGAGGAAAGACAAACGTTTTATCAAAGAAGAAAGGAGGAAGAGGCATTTGTTTGGTTGATAATTTCTTCGGCGATGAGAGTCGCGGTCCGAGTCCGTCCTTTGAGTAAAAGGTGGGTCCAATGGAATTTCTTCTTCTTTTATTTTTATCTTAACGTTTTAAAATTGAACGTCACATCACTCTAATTTACTTTCGACAGAGAAAAGCTGCTATCTTCGAAGGTGATAATTCACATGGGAGGGAACACAACATCTATTCATAAGGTACGTCATTAAAAAATGAGCGAGGTTTAGAATGGGTTTAATTAAGTTATCACCTAAAGTGGACTATTCACTTTGCATTCCAGCCTTTAGCTGGTCGAGGGGAGAAACTGAAGGACAGAGGGAAAATGTTTTCATACGACTACTCCTTTGACTCAATTGATGCAGGCAGTCCCACGTTTTCATCACAGGAAAAGGTGAATTTTATTTAGAAGTTTCTTATTTTGCGTTGTACACATGTGAAATAACCTTTTTTAAAAAATAAAAAAAATAAACTTTTTATCTCTCAGATTTTCAAGGACTTGGGCTCAGACGTTTTGAAAGCAGCATTTGACGGCCACAATGCTTGTGTGTTTGCATATGGCCAAACGGGCTCAGGAAAATCTTACACCATGATGGGAAATAAAGTAAGAATAATTTCTACATTTGGTTTCAGCAAAAGATGTCTTGCTGCTGAATACAACGCCTTCTAAAAATTTCTAGATCCTTTTTTTTTTTTTAACTCTCATTGTGTCACAATGTCACAACATTTTTTTGATATTGGAAGTTTGTGTTGGATTGACACCAGTTAATGTGAACCAGAAGGAAACTATGCATAGTTTCAGTCTCAATTCTTTAAATATGTATGTATTTTTTACTCATTTATATTGAGAGTAAAAACATAAAGGTGGCCACTTTTCTTTGCAATTACTGTTGCAAATTGATCAGTTTCTGTCTCTGCCATCTTTGCGTATCTTGTCATTTTTGTAAGTTATTCATAAATTGGCTTTAGCGTCGTCAGAAAAAGCAGCCTCAAACTTGTTTTCCTGCAGGATTTCTCCTTATTTGACTGCATTCATCTGTCAATCTACTCAAGCCATCTTCCTTTTTCCTACAGCATGATGTTGCCACCACCATGTTTCACAAACAGATAGTGTTGAAACTTGTTTTTTTCTTAAATAAAAAATCAAAATTATTTAGTTGGTGACTGATGGTAGTCATCAGTTGTTCCACCACAACTGTGCAGCTTGTTCAGAGTTACTAATAAAAGCTTTGCTGCTTAATGCTCTTTGTTCAGCTTTTCAGTTTTGGTAAGTGGCCATCTCTTGGTAGATTTCTAGTTGTCCCATTTTTTTTTTATTTTTCTTTTCTGTGGCGGCTTGATTAGTGTTTTATACTGAGTCGTTTAAGGTGGAGTAATTGTTTTATAACCTGTCCCTAATTTGTCCACAATGTTATCCTTGAGCTGTTAGTCATTGTCATGATGCGGTTTGTTCCCCAAAATGGTTTAACCAACGTCTGAAGTGTTCACAGAACAGTAATTCTTATACAGGGATCAAATTAAAAACAAGGGACCTTTATTAACTAATTGGATAACTTTTGAAAGTAATACGTTGCCCTGGATTTTGTTTGGAGAATTTGCAATGAAGAAGCTTAAAGGCTAATGCATTACAAATATTTTAAACTTATTTGTAAAAGATGAAAAGTGTGTACAAGTATCCATCCACCCCAGAACTATGGACTACTTTGTGTTGATCTAAAGTCCCTCATTTGATTTCAGTCATATTTATAGGGCCAATTCACAACATGTTTAAAGGCACTTTATAAAGAAAAAGTACTCTGAAGAGTTAAAAGCACTGTTGGCTGAAAGATAATTGTCATCTGTTCATTCAGATATCACAGCTGGTTGTGTTGGCACAGACTTCCAATAAAAAATGTGAATTAATTTAGCTCTAGTTTATGGCTACAATTCTTAGTCACACAGGAGGCTGAAAAATGCATTTTTAAATACACCAACGAAAGCAGCTGGGTTTGCATGCATTGACCTGCCTGCGAAACTGACAGTCTGTAGCCTCATTATACTGACTTCTCACTTTGCATTAATCAGAAAATGTGATGTGTAGTAAAACCTCAATTCCTTTCACCACAATGAGAGTCTTGCATTATGATGGAGATTCTACTCCGCTGCCGACCGGACTCATGCAAGGTCATCAGTAGAGTTGCTGTCAACGTCAGATAATTATATATGGCTCTTAATGCCTACTGTCTGTTACTTTGTAATTAAAAACAAGAGGGCAAGCAGCTCGGACTGAAATTGCTTTTATGCATCAATGACTCAATATCAGATGCGGTGATTGTGTTGTTCAGCAGTCTTTGCATGTGCTGAGTTTTGGTTGCAGCAAAGTGTAAACACTTTGTCATAGGATTAAAATGTAGCTAATTTTAATGTGAGATTAAAATTGGTGTTTTGATTCTGTCAACATTTTCTCAATTAAAGGTGGATAAAGGTTTAATCCCACGCATCTGTGAGGAATTGTTCCTGGAGATATCAAACAGAAGCAAGAGCGACAGCATGTCATTTCAAATGGAGGTCAGGTAAGAAACTATACAGTTGCAGTTCTTGTTAAATGCAGCAAGTCTTCAGACATCTCAACATCCACAAGTTATGAACATCATTTATTTTGTCTTTAATTAAAGTTTTTCCTTGTATGACGTAATCATGCACCATGCAACTTCAGTGCTTTTTTTTGAGTGCAAGTCCAGTCCTTGAGAGCTGCTATCCTTCAATTTTTGGATGCATCACTCTTTCAACAAACCTGAATCAAACGAATTGGTAATAACCAGGGCCTTGCAACATTAGCTAACATGTCAAGGAGTTAATTTAGCCTTTAGATTCAGGTGTTGCCTAAATATACATTAATACATACTGTGAAAACTGTCTTGGGACTATTACAAAAGCTAATATCCACAGTCTCATATCTACAGTCAATTAGCAGTAAGGAGAAAAAGTGGAGGTTGTTGATTAGCTTCTCTGCAAACACAGGCTAATAGCAACATTGGAAGCTAAAATACCTTGACGTTATAGCTTTATGAAATATTTTTAAAGCACTTTTTAAAAATATTTTATATGCTCATTGGAGAAATCTGAATGAGCAATTTTTTTGTGAGTAATTTGGAGTAACGTTCCACAAAACAATCTGTGAATTGGTAAATCCTCAAAGATTGATTTGCAGGAACGGGGTCCATTGTAGTCTGATGGGGTCGTCACTTTGCAGGAAAATGGTGATTATTTTGACTGAAATTTGCAATACAATTTTGTACACTTCTGTCAGTCTGTCCCAGGGCAGCTGTAGCTACAATATAGCCACATTCAAATCCTTCAGCATTTGAATGTAGCGTAAAACGCTTTGGTGTCCTCTGGACTTGATAAAGTGCTAAACAAGTACAGGCTACTTTTCTATTGATGAGTTAACCCACATTTTTATGCCTCTTTCCTGTATAATTGTACAGACAATTATACAGTGTCTGTAGAAGACTCTTTGAGCTTCAGTATTTTTGCTCCTAAAATTTTAATCAGATATGGCCACAAAGAGCAGTTTGTTCTGTAAAGGTTAAATTGGGTGATAAATTATTTGACTTCAACCCACTTCAAAACTATCTAGTTTACCATAAAGCAAGTTCTGTGGCAGAAAACAAATTTAATGGGCTTTTGGCAATGAAAACAGCCAAATATTTAGCTGGAATTATCCCACAAGTCTTATGATGGTTACAAAAGAGCAGGAAGTGACTAACTTTTAACCAAATATGATATATGCTTGTTGACCTTGTGTGTAATGGAGAAAATCCTTAGTAAATTGAAGTAAATCTTATTTAAAAAAATAAATTGATGTACAACTTCACTGCAAAAAAAAAATAAAAAAAAATGAACCTGACCTTTTAAACTTCTTACCAGAACAGTTTACAAACTTGAATTGATTTGCAACCTGATCTTGGAACAAAATTTATTAAAATCCTTCAATATTTTGTGTGTAGGGAAAAGACGACTCAATTGTTCCTCATCTTGAAGGAAGCAGAAAATTGATAACTAGGCAATTTTACTGAGTAATGACAGAACTTGATAAGAGCCCAGAAAATATTATATGATCATGATTTATTGGATAAGGTCTGTTATATGAATGAACTGATTAAAACTGGATGTAAAGGAGGGGAAATGAATAACGGCTTCTTGGCAATTAACATTCCAAGAATGTTTGGAAGGAGGACTCTCCAGGGGTCTGCGTGTTGAGAATCCATTTAGACTGAAATGATTGCAGTGGACTCAAATACAAACGGTCTAATTTTATGTTTAATTCATCCTGTGCTGCGTTGGAGGGTGGTTAAATATTTAGCCTGTGAAAAGATGCAAAATCAGCAAAGAGAGGGTGATAATTTTACACTTTAACTTGAGTGTAGCTTGAGCTAATCACTTCTTTTCCTGGTTTGTAAATAGATGTAAACTCATCTGGTGGGATATTTTTGTGCTGATCATTGAGTCATTCTGTTGAACACAAAGTACATCAGAGTACATTCCTTTGTCATGGGAAGTAAAATGAGAGGAATTCATGACCTGATCTTAACTCAGCTGAAAAATCTGCTGGACCTTGTGAAAAGTTAATTCCATCAATGGTAGGGTAGGCCACTGTGTACCTGGGAATAGGCATAGTAAAAAGCATGACTTGTACCTATTAATCTGAAATACAGAAAACTGGTTGAGATAACATGTTGCATAAAAATACTCTATTTTACGGCTGTTAACGCAAGCAATTAATCTGAAAATTTGAATGCGTTAATATTACATTATTCAGCTATGTATTCTGACATATAAGCCTCTTCTCTGAGGAGGGTTATCTAGTACACAACTGTGTGATACAGGCTCAACATGGAGAGTGATGAACACAGTGAAATATGAGACTTCCACAACAAAAAACAGTCCCAAAATTGTATCAGAGGAGAACTGGAAAATAAAATGTCACTTGGCCTGTGAACAAGTTTACTTGTATGGGAAGGAGGATACATTTGTCGTGGTTGCCTTGAGTACATGGAGACTGCATTACCTGCTTTCTGCTGCAAAAAACAAAACAAAAAAATCTGATAAATGCTGTGACTTGTCCATGTGGGCAGCTGGAGATCTTTCTTAAAGAAATCTTAGTTGTCTTTGCCACAAAAACACACATTTATGCTTATTCATGCCTAAATTTGACTCTTCAGGAAAACTGGTCATATATAATTGATGGTCCAACAGTCCCTAATTTTTCAAATTTTTTGTGAATTTTTTTTTTAATCCTCACCAGTTATCTGGAGATTTACAATGAGCGTGTACAGGACCTCCTAAAGAGGCCGCCATGCTCAGAAGATGGGGTCTTGAAAGTGAGAGAACACCCTACGAATGGACCTTATGTTGAGAGTAATGCACAATTTGAATTGTTAATCTGAGTCTTATATGAAGTGTTTCAAATGTCATTCAGAATTTTCATCTCTCTAATGCCTGTGTAGATCTATCAAAACATATGGTGCTCAGTCAGAGTAATGTGGAGAGCCTCATCACGCTTGGGAATGCCACCCGCACCATCGCAAGAACCGGAATGAATGACTTCAGCAGTCGTTCACACACAATCTTCACCATCATCGTTACCCAGGTGTGACATGTGAGCAAGCAACTCAGAAAGCAAGCTGAGTTGCTTGCTTTCTGTGGTTTCTAGAAACATTTATTTGAAAACTGTTTTGAAAGTCCTACTTCAACCTAGATCACTGCTTATTAAACACTTATTACATCTTTTTATTTTTTTTCTAAAATCTAAAGCAATATTTTTGTTTAGGTTAAAGTGTATGCAATGCTGTATGAAATGCTCTTTGACCCTCATTTTGCAGGGATGGTTTGATGGTGAGTTGCCCCATGAGAGGCACAGTAAGATCCAACTGGTGGACCTGGCTGGCAGTGAGAGAGCTGATGGCACGCAGGCCGCAGGCACCAGGTTGAAGGAAAGTGCAAACATCAACAAATCTCTGGTCACCTTGAGCAGTGTGATCTCAGCTCTTGGTAAATTCAGCTTGACTAATAAATTGGTTTTATCTCATGCTGGTTAGCAATATATTATTGTTAGTTCATTCTGAACAAAGTTAAGTATTTTAGCACTTTTATTACAACTACAAAGCATGAAATAATGTATGAAATTCTTTGCTGTTCTATTATTTTATAATGTAACCCTCTGAACTTCTCTATAACTTTCTCCTGCCTGGCCTTCCTGGAACTGAATTTTTACTGACATAAGATTACTTGCAGATGATTTGATGATGACTCTGCAATTGAGTTTATGGGTGTGGGAATGAAGAGGGGTGGAAAAAAATGCAAGAATTATCATGTTTACCAGTATGTGCTACATGGTGTTTGCCACACAATCATCTGCAAAAAACATTGAAGTTTGTGGTTTTAGCATGATCAATTGTATGTAGATGGGCTTTAGGGTTATGCAATGATGCAAGCAATTTATTTTTATTGGAAAGGATAAAAAGCAGAACAAAACTTTGACCAAACTGGTCAACAGAAAAATTAATTGCCAAGACCTTTTGGTTCCTAAATTTGATCTCTAGAGCCAAAAGATTAAACTTTCCTTTGGGTCATTGTATAATTTATTTTTTCTTCAATTTGACCCGTAGCTGACCTTGCAGTGAGTGGACAGTCTGCAAGAAAGAAGCAGATCTTCATTCCTTACAGAGACTCTGTGTTGACATGGCTACTAAAAGACAGTCTTGGTGGAAACACCAGAACTACACTTATAGCAAGTATGTGTTATGAAGAAATTTCCACTGTATTTATTTGCATTCTATTTTTTTTATCTTATTGTATGTATGAATGTAGTGAAGTAGTCTTTGTTCACCGCCTTTAATTTGTCTGACTAATCGTCATTCTTGCATGGTCACCTCTCTTGGCAGCCATTTCTCCTGCTGATGTGAACTACAAGGAGACCCTAACCACTCTGCGCTTTGCCAGCCGGGCTAAAAACATAAACACCCCAACAGTGAATGAAGACGGCAGCACCAAGGTGGTCAGAGAGCTGCAGGTTGAGGTCACCAGGCTTCGAACACTTCTAGCTGAAGCCTCTCAGGTTCTGCAATTTGTCAGGAATACAAAATGCCATCCAAAATAGCAACAGTGTGCTGATTTTTATTTTTTATTTATTTTTCTCCAACAATGCAGGTTATTGATGTCGATTGGGCTACTTCTGTAAAGCAAAGGGGGAAGTTGCAATACAATGAAAAAAAGGTGAGTCAAACAGAGACACACTCAAGATTTCTTTTTAGATATCATACAGAATATTTTTGCTTTTTCCATCAGGTCAAAACATTTGCCAAACAGTGGAACACTAAGTGCAGGGGTGCTCGGAGCATTCTGGAGGTACAACGATTACTTGCTTTCTGTTTATATGTGTGTATATATATATATATGTGTGTGTGTGTGTACATATATATGTGCAATTTTGACCTTACATTGATTACATTTGGATGGACTTCTGAACAGAGAAAGGGGGTCTCTTTAAGTCAAAAATAACAAGATGTCAAAGAAAAGGTATTCAAAAATAAGATTAGGGTAAAATTTTCCAAAATAAAGAACACGTTACATTTTTTTAAAAAAAATTGAAACAAACCGTACACAAAATATTACTTGTGTAAGCATCTCTATTTATATGCATGAATGTTTTTAGACTTCTGCATTCTAGAACCATCCTCGGACCTACAGGAGACTGCTGGTACAATGGTGAAACTCGTAACAGCAGCAAACATATTTATCCATAAATCAAGATAAAGCATATAATTGTATCTTAATTATGTCAAAACTAACTAGATTAATAAAATGACTAATTGGAACTTAACAAAAAGCCAAAACATTTTGAAAACGAGGATGAATGTTTTTGAAATTTGTCCCACCAAGTTAAAGATTTGTATTTTGGTTCTGGAAAAGGCTCCACTCTGGTTCCCTCAGGTGTTCGGGAAGGATCTAAAATACATAAATGATCCCCTTTCTGCTTTAATATTGATGCTTGTAGTAACCAACTCCTGCCAGCTGGTGTCACTGTGAACCTTATGAATAACTTCCTTATAGAGGGGTCAGCTGAGCATTCAGTCTGATTTTTCTAACCATCTGGATTTAAACGGCATCCAAAAGCCAACTTTTTGAGTCAGTTGTTGGAGCTGGTGTGTTTGGGAAGTTTGTATGGAGATTTTTAAGCAAACTGCATGTCTTCTCTTGAGGCAGGGACAGAATGGTATCATCCTGAAACCATCCAATGTTTCAACATAGCCACTGCTGCGAGCGCCGAGTTTACACTGAACATCCCCTTTGTTCAGCTAAATTTGTGCCCAACTCTTGAACTAATGCCAAATGTCACTTTTTGGAGCTTGCTGTATTCAGCCGTGTCGTGTCTTGCATTATTTATCAAACAGAAGTGTTCCAGTAACTCTGAAAAATGTAGAAGGACCTTTCAATCATACATGCTTCATTTAAAATTCTTTATCAAATTTGAAACTATTGTGAAAGTCCTGAAGCTAAAGTTGAAATTGTCTTTGAAAAGTGTTCAGCAACAGATTTTAGGGTCCTGCTACTTTTTAGGATTAGGTTTGGGGAGCTGGGGGGGATATTTTGTGTGCCAAGGTCTGCACGTGGATATAGGATAATTAGCAGGTGACTTTTAGTAGCTTGACAGCCCTGGACTCATTAGCTGCTGTCATTGCACCTAATTAAGAGATCTTGAATATTGACACATGGCACTTTGGTCGCTGATTGTCTTGCATATAAATTAAAGCGCTGTAAATGTGTCTGTGTAATCTTGTGGTTTCTTTTTGCTCAGAGGGAAGGCTGGTCCATTTCCACTCAGAGCTTGACAGATATGTTGTATTTGAATCTATCCATTCATGTATCTGCATCTTTTATTATACATGATTCAATTTAACATCCAGGCGAAAATGCCACTGTGCTGATGACGGGTGGGCCCACTGATGTTGCAGGATCTCTAAGTGTTTAATGAATGACTTTATGGATTTGACATTTGTCTTCAGGTGGATTTGCATTCTGCCAAGGAGGAAAAAATAAATGGCATAGCTGATGTAAAATGCTTCTACTGAGATGCATATAAGCTTAAAACGTGCTATTGAAATGACTACTTTTAAGTGTTACATTAACGTTGGCTGATATTTTTTACGTTATGTTAGCTGTGAGTAAAAGTACCACTGTTTCATGGCATTCCTTGGGAAGCAGGTCTGGATGTGACTTAATAAACATGTAGTGTTTGTCGCACCTTACTGGGACTTTTATTTGAATTGTTTTGGTCTGAGAATTGGATCAAGTTTTTCAATGAAAAGATGGAACGAAGCTCAACTCTTTCCATTCCATTGTCCTGTGAACATACAAGTGAAGGGGATCCAGGTATGGTGCAGTAGAGGTTGGTTGTGTGGTCCGCTTTCACAATGTAAACAGAAAATGGCTTACCTAACAGTTGCAACCCATACCACTCAGTGGAAACGAGGTGCAAATCCTGCTAAAAATTTACGGGGGGTGCTGAAGAGAAGAGGATAAGTGAGAACCAGGACTCTGGACACTCTAGAGAGATTGTGTTTTTTTTAAAAAAAAACCTCTTTACAAGGTTAGTACACAAAGTAGTATCCTCTTAGCTAAAATGGGCTGTACTGTGATTAAAAAAATGTTTGAGGATTTTTACCTGGAGCTCTTGTCTAAATTCAAAGATGGCCTTTGATATGCCTTAAAATATTCCACTCTACCTTGCATGTTATCTTATGCAAAGATTATGTTCTCCATATGACATGTGCATCCTAGTTTCTAGCTATTTTGTTTAATTCAGGTGATTCTTTTGGCAGAAGCAAAATGAAAATTTCTGAGCACTTGCACAAGAAAAGTTGACCGAGTGTTATAAACTGGGGTTTGGATTCTATATTCAAAGGAGATTTGGAATGCAAAGTTATGCAGTGCCAGCTTCCAAAGATTGGTTACAGGGCATGTGGCAAAGAGAAAGTAATTAATATGAGAGATTTCAGAGCAGCCTCTTACAAGTCTGAGGCAGTAACAGATTGGGAAAATAAAAAAGGAACAGGATAAAGTGAAATCATGTTCCACTGCAGGCTTATATATTTGTAATATAGAGATGCACATTCCTACACTAAGGCAGTTTTATGTTATGTGGAGTTGCATCCAGTTCTCCAAGCGATACTTTCAGGTCCCCTTGCGACGCAGTGTGGGAGGATTCTCCAGTTCTGTGAGATAAATGAACCAAAACCTTTCTTTGATCCTGATGTTTGTTGCATTTTCAAAACATGCTATAATCAGCACAACTTAAACTCTGCATGCTCTAAGCCTTGCTCTGGTTTGTCAGTTTGAACCACATAGTAAGCAAATTTACATCATGGTCTATATAGTATTTTATAACCTTTGCATTTTCTCACATTTTATAAAGACTAGTGTTTCCTCCTTTTGGGAGGTTAGTCTAGCCAAAAATTGAATCAGCTGTTTTAAGTGGATCAAAGAGAATTGATTACCTATAAAATATATCAAGCACTTGAAACATCATTTTGCTGAACCTCAAAGTTCAACAAAACTTCACATTTCAGTCATTCTTTAAATTATTGAACAGTTTTATTATGGAAACTATCGTTAGAATTTAATTTGATACTATTCATTTGTACTGACAACTATAACATTATACACAGAACTCTAATATTGAGAAAATTAAGGATTTGAAAAATGATCGGACAGGGGTAATGTACATGTGCAGCTCTTCTGCCCTCAACTTGTCCAGCTTAAGTTGAAGATCATAATGTTGCATCAGGTCATAAATTGGAAGATGCAGAAATATTTAACTTGCTAAAATAAATCTTTTGATTAGGCATTTTGTGGTTTTACAGCCTGTCAAAATTCCCATATGTAGCTCAAAAGGAACATGCAAAGGTTTGCTTTATATCTTAATTTAAATATATAAATCTATATCTTTTAAAATATAGATTTAAAGATATAACTTATACAATCTGCACACTGCTTGGCTTGTAGATTGTATAAAACTGAGGTGCAATCTCCAGCTGCTAAAATCTCAGTGCTTTGTAAAAAGGCAGTTTGCTAGACTGAATTTACAAGCACAAAATGATTTGTGCCCATAATGTTGGCTGTGCAGCAGAAAGATTTGGGCAACCAAAATAATCCCAGAAATGCACTCCTAGACTTTAGTCCAAGTTTAATTGCATTCTGGTGGCTGAAATGAATTTTCAGGCTAATTTGACAGTTTATTTTACTATCAAATGGGTTTCTGGTTAAAATTCTGCTCTTGCATGTAACAAACTAATGAAAAGGAGCATGAAAAAGGAATGTCTGTTAACAAGGTGACAGTTCTTTAACAGAAGTATATAATCAGTCACTCCAAGCAAAAGGCCGAGTCACTTTGAAAGCCGGTCACGTAATTGCTCTCCCCTTTATGTAGAAGCTGGTTTAACTTCTTTAAAGACAAGCAATCTGGGATATTAATGCAATTCGTTTAGGAAAATTAACCTTTTAATGTGACACAGCAATTTAAGCATGAAAGTGTTTCAGTTGTTCTGAATTCTGTATTATTCTGTTCTCTTGGCAGATTGTCCTACTTGACAAAGTTGATAGTCAGGAGATTTAGCCAGCTTAGTGCAATGCTGTTTTGAAATGCATGCTGCAGCTCCAAAAGGTTAAAAAAGAAATTAATTAAAATTCTAGCCAACTACAAAATGATGGCTTTTAATGGAAGCCTAAGCACTTCCTGAGCTTGGCTGCTGGTCTGGGCCACATTTAATTACAGTATGCTCACCAGCTGCTTCAGTCTGAAAGCAAACATTTTTTTTTTCCTATGTTTTTGATAACACTGCATTTGCTAGATTGAATAAACTTTTATAACATTTGGGAATAAATACAAGCAGATCTCATCTGTTGCTAGGGTCTAAAGGAAAGTGACATACTGCATTAAACTGCCAGGCTGCTCCTCACCTCTAATGAAGTCAGTGAAAAATCCCTTTTAATTAAGTACAGGGGGCTCTGGTCGATGCCTCTCCCTCTTCATTAGAAAAAAGGATTTCTCCCATCTCGCAACTGCCAATGAATGAGGTGCTAGTGCTGCACATGTCTCTCTCTGTACAGTCCAATCTATACAACAGAGCAGGCGGAAGGGTTAAAAGCAAGGGTGATCAGTTCATGCAAAGTATATTTTCTGTATTCATCATGAGATTTTTCTGCTAGGCCTCGTTGAAGTGCCTTTTTAAAATCCATATTGATGCAATCAGCATCAATATGGATTTTAACAGAAGGCTTAACGGAGGGATACTTCTGGTAGCAGCACATTGCAAGACTTTCGATTATTGAACAGCAGCAGCACATGCTTTGTGTAAAGGTTATCAGTGCCTAAATACTTGGTTGGATATTTCTCTTATGGTTAATTCCAAATTAACAATCATAAAAATGTTTCAGTGTGGAGCAATTTTGGTCTTTTGATTTTTACAAATGTATTTAAACTTGATTTGAAAATGAATACTGCCTTTTCTCAACCATATGCTTTATGACTCATGCCATCAGATTTCCACAGCAACCATTGCTAGAGGGAGTGAAATGGTCTCAGAAGCAGATCAGACATTATAAGTATGGCTTTCCAGTTTTTTACAAAAGACTTTCAGGGATTAAATCAGTCTATGCTATCACTTCTGTCTGGTGAGGGAAAGTAACACTATCAAATACAAATTTAGAAGGGATTTCAAGCAAATGTGGGTTTATTTTAAGTAATTTTCAATTTGCCTTGCTATAAAATTGATCAAAACTTTCAAATATATGTCTACTCACTTTTAAATCCATGTGAAGTCTCAAGTTTTGTTTAAACTAATGCACTCTTGTACCAAATCAGACTCCAGAATGCACAGTAGACTCAAATGACAGTTTTATCTGGAAAAGCTAATATAATTACAACTTTTAATAAATATGACTAATAGTTATACTTGTAACTTTCTGCATTTTTTTATAGCAAAGGCATTCATAAAAAAAATCCATTTTCTTTTGATTTATTTATTTACTCTTGTAAATAATTTGAAACAGTCTCCTGTTGTGTATATTTTTGTACAATTACAAATGTTGTTGAACTAATATTGCATGTGGGGTCCCTCAAGACTCTATTGTTGGAGTACTTTAAATTCTGCCTTCACTCTATCTTTAACTCTAGTATTGCAGCATCTCTTACCATGCCCAAATTGATTACTTAACATCTATGTGGCACTGTGAAAGGAAGCCTAGATTACCAGTGAGTCGGCCTTTCCTAAAGCCTAATGAGGAAATTAAGCTACATTGACAATCCAGTAATCAACCTTTCCTATAATTAGACTTGTTTTGGATATTTTCATTGTAGTTTGAGCTTTAGTGAAGAGCTCAAAGTCTTCAGAATTGGAAAGCTTCTTTGCCATTACTTTAATCTCTACCTTTTGTACTGATTTTTTAAAATTTTTTTTATTTATATTTTTAATGCCAGTAAAACCATTTGAAACACTGGGTGATGGATGCTACACAGGTAAACATGCCTGACTTGGCATTGAAATTGAATGTAGGATCATTTAAAATATATTTGGCTTGCCATCTCACTTACTAGAACATAAATTCTTTTCACTTTGACCTTCAATATGATGCTCTTCACTGCATAAATAATGAATCTAAAGTTTGCTGTAGTTTGCATGTTATTAAAATACCATAGTTTTAAAAGTGAGTCGGCTTCAATATACCAATAAAAGCAATGGTGCATGGTGTGTGAGAACAGTCAGTGGAAATGCGTCGGTCTCACTCACTGAACACAAAATACAGTTTGACTTTCGCCACCATAATCTGAATGATTTATGTTGTCTCTTTTGCCGTTGGCCTCTCTGCTGCTTCATGGTGACACATGGCTGGAACCATGATATTCTTTGTGGCCTTCAGGCATCCAAGAGCAGTCATAAAAAAATCTGTTTTCTGCTAGCTGCCTTTAAATGTCTGTCAGCATTTTTATTGTGCATCATTCAGCTAAAGGCTACTAAATGAATTTGTTTTTCTTTGGGTGTGTTCCCACAGGAAGAAGGTGTTTCTCTGAAAAAGGAGGGGAGTAGGGTCATCTTGGACTGCCAGTTTCCTCATCTGATAGGCCTCAAGGAAGACTGCCTCACAACAGGAATCCTCTTGTATTATTTGAAAGTAAACGGATTAACTTGTACTCTCAAATTGTTGCATTATTATTTTTTTATATCAACTGAGTTCAGGCTTGTAGCTTATGATGGTCATAATTTTTGTGTTAGTGGATAAATATGTAAATAACCATAAAACAAACTGTATATTGGATAGACAAGTAAGAAGTCAAATCTTCCTGATAAGTGACTTTATGCACAACATAACACATTGGTCACCCAGGAAAAAAAACAGCAGTAGCATCTTTCTGTTTGAGGCATGACTCCATAGGCTTTTGTTAGAAAAGTTTCAGAATTACTGTATTTGAAAGAACCAAAATGGATTTGTTCTGCTTTTTAAGGATATTAAGTTTTATGGCGCTAAAAACAATATGCACCCTTTCTTCTATGTGTATTTAGAAACTTAGGCTTTCATTTTTTTTGCCCCCTTCACTATAGGAGGGAAAAACCTGGATTCAAAATGAAGCCTCATGTCATGAAACTGGTGAGGGAAGGTCCCTACACTTAAATCTTCATATCGCATCTTCTGCTGCTGGGTTATCAAAGCTTTCTAAACTGTCTTCTAGTGCTTTCGGGACCTGAACTCCCCCGTGAACATTGTCTGCTTGAGAACTGTGGTGGGATTGTAACTCTCTTCCCTCAGGATGGCACATTGTGTTCAGTTAACGGCTCTGCGGTTACACATCCCTGCCAGCTGAGTCAGGGTAAGCATTTCAGCTAAATCAAATTTTCCTCCTGATATTCTTGCATAAATAAGGGGAAGGGATGGTGCAAGACATGACTATAATAATGATTTCTCTCCTAGATTTACAATTATTTGGCTTGTTGGAGTCAATAACCCTTTTATCCATTTTGAGTGAGGTGAAATGACATCACTGGATCTCATCTGCAAATGAAATCCACTTTGTTGCTGGCTTCCCCATGGAAACGCACTTAAGGCATGAGTGGATTGTGAACGCTGCTCTTCACAGGGCAGATGCCATTTCTCTTACTAAACATTTTTAAGGGCGAGGGGCCCTGGACAAAGCTCTAGACAAAGCTTGAAGCCCTCGATTTAATTGGCAGATGGAGTTGATAGGGGCAACAGGTTTTGAAGTGGGCCGGAGCATTAACCTTTCAAAGGATAGAAGAGAGTCTAGTTGAAACTTTGGCCCCCTGAGCGGCCCCTGTTTGTTGAGGCTGGGAGCTTGAAGTACTTTCTGACTCCTCATCCATATTGCTTTGGTTTTCAAGAGAGAAAAGCTGCACACAGAACCAGCCAGAGTGCAGCCTGTCTATAGTAGTTGTTGTTTTTGTAAGGTTTTCAATTTATCCAGTATTCCTGTCAAAAACGGCTGCATCTGAAGCTTATTTTTCTTTTTTTTGCACAAATGACAGTAATTTTCAGTCCTCGCAAGTAGAATCTATCACAGGTTGTTCTCTGGTGCTTTGTCACTCGTCAGAAGTCATTAGTAGTTGCAGGATTAGTATTTGCTGTGGAGGAGGAAGAGAAAAGACCTGGAGAAAATCTGTGGATACGGTTGTATGAATTCAGGTCTGATATATAAACCCATACATCACCGAAATTCTTTAGCTTTACAAGACTTGGAAGCTTCCTTGGACCATTTCCTCTGACAACTGATCCTCCTGGTCAAGGCCGCTGTCAATCACATTGGAGGGATTATGTTCCTCATGAGAGCTGATTCATTTTCTCCAGCAGTGAATTCACTCCAGGAAAAACTCAACAAATGTCAAGTGAGTTCTCAAAGTTTGGTGTGTCGACAATAAGTTACTGTATCAGACATGGAAAGCTTCCCCTGGGCCAGATCCCTGCTGTTTCTATGCATTATAGACACTAAAGATGGAACTCATTTTCTCCAATTTAGGAAAATCATATTTGCAATGCTTATTTCAGCATTTAGAGCTGCATTTATAATGAATTACAAGGTTTAAGATTGTAAGTCTGCGCTGTGAGGGATTCCTGCTGATTTTCAACCATCGTTTCTTCTGACTTTTCACGCTTTACTTATTTGGTTCCCTTTAGGTGCAATTATACAGCTAGGAGGAGGACCCATACTGCGGTTTAACCACCCAGCTAAAGCTTCACAACTGAAAGCGAAACGGCAGGTACAGTCAGTACCCAAAAGAAACATTGCTGCGTCATCTGCATTGTCTAATCTTAATTTCCACAAAGCAAGTCAGCATCCTGTGCTGTATTGCCATGACTAACAGCTGAAAGCCTGCAACCTGCAGTGAATATTGTTGACACTGTAAACTCTGTATCCATCAGTATACCTTTGTCATCTTATTTCCTTGTGATGATTTGTTTTAATCATTACTGTTTAATGTTGCAATTGCAAAATCATACTGTGGTACAACTGATTTTGCATGTTATTAAAAAGCAGATGTTTTCTATGAAAGCACCCAGGTGCAGAAGACTCAAAAGCTGTTTTCGCTTCTCCAATCTTTCAATTGTTTATGTAGAGGTGTTGTAGGATTGAATTGGTGCAGCAGAATTAAATGGCATAATATAATTTCCTCACCTGCAGCTCCTTATCTAATACAGAACAGTACATTTTTAAGAAACCTTGAAAGTATTTCCCAGTGTTCATAGTTTGACTTTGTAAGAAAGGAAAAAGTAGCTTGAAATGAATCACTAGAAAGCATGGGTCGATATGAGTTTTGCAGAGTATAATGACCTAGAGTAAAAAGGCAAGTTTCACTGTATTGATGCAATAATTTTAAAGCAGAGGCATATAGCATAATATGACTGCTGTCATACAAAACAGTAATTATATTCCTACTGCTCCTAAATGACTGACACAAGATATTGAATTTATGCATTTTTATGTGTATTAAGTCAGTCTGTACACTGCAGCAGTTTTCAGGTGCTGAAAGCTCTAGTATGTAACTAAAAACAATAAATTAAAACTTGCTCTGTCATAATGATGAGACATGATTTGAAGAAAAAACTTTTGCTCCTCTGCTACACTACCAGCTGTAGCGTAGCAGAGCGAGGGAAAGGGAATGAGCAGTGAGTACACAGGCGTGATTGTGCTCGTAGGATCTTTATTTTGCTTCTCCTGGTTCCGGTCTATTGTCGGTGTTCAACATTTGCTCTAAATGGGAGATTTGCAAGAGTTCAGTAATTACTCTTTAAGATTATCTTAAACTTTCATATTTTAGTAGTATTTTTTATAACCAAAGGTTTTTATGATTCTTCTGTGAAACTGTCAGGAATACTGATATACAGTATATACCAAAAGCAAGGCATTGTATAATTTAAATCCACCATAGGCAGTTGTCAGTCATTTCAAACTCTGAGACAGGTTTTTATTCTAGTTGTTTCTCCCTCTTATCTGCAGAGCGGGCTGCTGTCTTCCTCTTCCCGGTCTTTGACTGACTTGTCCAAATCTGCTGAGAATCTATCTGAAGTGAAGCTCCAAAACTCTGGGTAAAACATGCAGTATACTGGCATCTTGTAAAACCCTCCTCACTCTTTCCTCCTCAGTCTGCACAATACCTACTCACATAGCACCATTCATCAGGTATGTGGATCAAATCAAAGCCATAAATCAAGGCGGTATTATTGTGAGTGGAGGGAACATGCAAAAAGTATTTGTTCAGCGCTTTGTGCTGAGTGGGAATCAACGAAGTTCCAATCTTTTTTTTTTTTTTTTTTTTTAAAGTGAACAGCCAAATGTGACATTTCCATAATCACCTCTTCATTCAAATCTGACAAGGTCCCAAGATATAGTATTTATACTTTTGATTATTATAAAATCTTGCTCGTAGTTGGCAGGACCTTCAGTAAAATAGTTGACAAACAACTGACCTACCAAAATGCCTTAGAGATGGTCCTTACTTCACCATTAATAAAGTATTTAACAATTTCACTCTGAACTTTGTGTAGAATAGTTTAATGGGCTACTGGTGAGACTCGTCATATAAACTGTTCTGTAAAGGAGTGGTACTTAAAAAAAACAAAACAAAAAAAAACCTACTTGGTAAGAGCTGAAACAAATCCTCTGTCTGACTATCTGGAGAGGACTTTAGATGGTCAGAACAGTCTGACCTGAGCCAGTTTTTTTTTTTTTAACATAAGCTGCTAACTCTCTAGGATTGCTTGGTAAGGGTGGGATTGATTGATTCATTGGCAGAAACCCAAAATCGGATCATAGATTGGCATGGTTTTCATTGGTGGGCATGCTACCTAGCCTGTTCATTCGTGGCAAGCTCCATTGCAGAGAAGGAGAAGGCTGAGGGAATTTTCAAGTTGTATAAAAACATTGTTTATAAAAGTTTCAAACTGTAGCTTTGAAGGTGAAATGACTTCTTTCAAGAGTCATTGTTTATAGCTGAGGCCACAAGTTTTAAGACATCTTAAAACTTTACTTTAAATGCGTATCAGAAAGCTGCATAGTAAATTAAAGTGCAATATTGTTTGTAAAACCAGAAGCATACTTATTTACAGTTTAGACCTTAATATTTCAAGACTAATGCAAATCATCCTGCATTTGCATTGATTTGGATGCTGGATATTGGTTCATCCTTTTTCTCCAGGTGTCCCAAATCGTCTAGTGGTGTCTTCAGAAAAATTCTCAGGCCGGTCCAATTCTTGTACTTTCTGCAGAAAGTAATTTTGTTTTCTAAGACAGAAGTGGTTTTCTGTCCTCCTTTACAGCAGACATGCATTCTAAGACCTCTGTCCTACAACTACTTAAGAAATATCTTGTATACCATCTTCAAATAAGCTCTGCAGTAGTGGCAACCCATTTGTTCATTTCCTTTGGAGTTGTTATTGAAGTTGTAAATGTGAAATTGTAGATTTGGTTATGCTTTGAAAGAAGTTGACTTTCTTGGATTTTCTTTGTGGTAACTATAGTTGACTGAAGAAAGCTTTCAAGGACTGGTTCCTTTAAAAGCAGTCATTCTGTTTGCAGATTTTCATGAACTTTCATTATAATTGCATTAAATGTGTTAACTTCGCATTTTGCCTGACTCTTAATAGCATCTTAGACCCAGAATAAATCAACAAACTTCATTTCTCTAGTTTTATGGTTGCAACAATGACATTCAGCACTTTAAATCTTTTGATCACCTTGGATTGTGGTTAATGTTTAAGGTTGGTTGTTCTCACCGCTCCTGTTTAAGTTCTTGCTAATAAAATAATTAATCAAAAATAAAATGACAGATAAAACGCAGTAAAAATGTGACCCAAACCTTTTTAATGTGATTAATTTATCACACCATGGCAGTTGTGAAATAGTGTGTCAAAGTTCAAATACCTGGAGATGCAAATTTGAATTTGGCATATTTTTTTGCTGTAAAATGTCATCTTTGTACATAATTAGTTCTTAGTTCTAAAAATATCAGAATAATTGAGCGTCGAGACTGTCTCTTGAGCTTTCGCAAAAACTGTCAAAAGCTCATTTTATCAGTTTGAGTTGACTGTTATTTCTACACACTATACCAGACACAAGTCTGAGGCATTCTGTGACATCTTTATGCCCTGCCACGGCCTTGGCATTGTGTGACAGTTCATTGATCTGTCACTGTCTCAGTGTTCGCTGAATTAGTGTCCACAATCCAATTCTCCTGTCAGTGATTCACCACTGCCTGAGGTAGCAAGCAATTTGAGACACCTCCCCTTGTCTCTCTTGATCTGCTAGCCCTGATGTTTTACAGCACGTGGGGAAGTTTGACGTGTAATTTCCTTCACACTGCAGCAACCCTCCAAAAAAGTTAACCTTCTGCTGGTGTGATTAATATAGCTTTCACTGTGACACCTGCAGCTCTCTGAGATCTACTGCTCTTTGATTTAGATGTGAAATGGTTAATTTACACATGGTTACTTCAAGGCTGTTGCAGTGCGATCCAAAAGTATTCATACCTCTTGAACTGCTTTTATCATGTCAATGTAATTTACTTGGTTTTTATACATTGGATCGACACAATGTACTGCATGTTATTGAAGTGAGGTGGGACGAGAAATCTCAATCCATTTCTGTTCATATTGAAGAGTCATTACTTTATTGAACCACCTTTCTGTGCTTTTACAGCTGCAAAAATCTACCTGCATTGCAGTTCTAGTGACTGAAATCTCCTCATTTTATTTCAGGATGTCAGAGGAAAGGTAGCTGAAAACAGTTTTTTGTTTTTTTTCTACATTAAATTGTAATGTGTTGAACCTGTTCTTCCTCCAATTTCAAATTTTGCTGAACTTTGCATTAGTCTCCAATTCCAATATGTTAGTGGTAATGTCTGGAGAAAAATTTCATTGGGTGTTAATACTTAAGTCATTTTATTTATATTGATGAAGGAAGTCAACCCATTTGAAGCAGATTGAGGATCTTTAACAGCTCAGCATCAGCACTTTTGGCTCAGCTTTTCAATTCGAAAAATATGATGTAATCTTAAAGACAGGAGTATTCCAGTGGTGGTGTCAATTCGTACTGAGCATCCAACACTCAATTTTAAACTATTGCACTTATTTACTTTTCCTTCTCTAGCCTCCAACATCTATTTAGGCTCTCTCGACGACCCGCGAGCTCAAATATATATTCTATTCTTGTTCCACTTCTTGCCTCACTTGGCATAAACTCCCTTGCAGCAAGGGCAGAATTGATCTCAATAATCTTGGAAATGACCCTCAGCAGTAAGAGCAAATTTAAATTCAAACGCCGGCTGTGGATGTGTTGCACTCTGGGAGCGACACGAGATATCAATGAACTGACCCACAGATGTTCAAGGAAAGTGCTCCTTTGCAACAAAAGCAGCCTGACGAGTATTGACCACATCACTTGAATTCCTGATATCTCTGAGTTGAAAGTTATTAAGAAGGTAACTGTTAAAGTCCTACCTGCTGTGAACCAAAAGTGATGTTTCACTTTAAGTGAATATCCAGACATGGTTTACTTTGGTAAGCAGAAATTCAGCACAGATTTACACACCTTTTTATGCTTTTAGGGGTGACGGATATAATCAAAACCTCAAGTATTTGGTCAAAAATCTTAAAGACCTTAAGCAGCTCTACAAAAAATTAATTCATATAATTTAATTCTTTTTGTCAGTTTATAGCAAAATTCTGTTTAGTAAAGTAGTGGTTTTCCTTTTGTAATGAATTGGTGAAATTGCCAGACATGTATTGACATCCTGTTGGTTTATACCCAATAATGGACCAAATGTTGCAAATGACCCAAATTTAAATTGTCTACATACTTGGAAGAAGTTAAATTTGTTGCGCAAAAATCGATTTAAATTGAAGTTATACCAATGGGTTGCTTGGTAGGAGGATGCAAAAATCTTCGTCCAGTATAAGGGTAAAACAGAAGAGTCTTTGTTCTAGAAGAAACAGGTTATCAGATTTATGCAGAAATCTTATAGTAGAATAATAGACTCTTGGAGGTTTCACAATGTTCAGAAATGTTTACAACTGGAGTTTTAAACTCTAGAGTCTGCAATTTTTTGATCTGATGGACACACCTGAATCAAAGGACAGATTGTGTATGAAGAGGTTATTCAGAGTCCTGCTGATGTGATTCAGGTTTGGCTTGTAGTATTGACATTAAAGCTTTACGTTCACCTTGACAGATGGCAAAGTACAAAAATGTGTCAATTTCCTGCAATATTTGAACTAATGTGAAGCCAAACTTTAGAAAAAAATTTTTTATGCCAAAAAAGTTGGAAATGACCTCTTGCCGTGCACAAAATTGAGGGATTGGCCCATCCCTCAACTTGTAGGTTTCAGGGAAACAGCCATTTGTAGTGTCTGATAGTGGACGCTACAAATGCTGCTTTTTACAAGATACATGTACAAAGATGCATCTTTAAGACTGATCCTGGTGCCAAGAGTGACTTAAAAGGCTAGGTAGGGATGTGTAACAGTGCCCATTTCCAGTCTTGCATTCTTTCTGGATTGTGTGCACTGATCAGTATTTTATTTTTGTATTCAGATAAATATCTCAAATGAAATGCCTTGTGCTGATTAGCCTTCTAAGTGAGAACAAATGAAAAACCTTTGGATAACTCAAACTATAGCTTGTCCTTTTTAAATACAGCTGGCATTACTGTCAGGGTGACTAGAAGAAATTTTGTAGCATAGCTGAAAGTTCATTCTACATATTCTGTTCTTGTATGTCTCTGCTGTGACTTTTTGAGATGTAGGTTTTTAAATGGTGTGCTTGGCCTTCACCTTTTTCGGGTTGGCTGTAAGCTCATCTTCCTGAATCAACTATTATGGAAATTTATAAAATGAGACAGAGGCATACACTACAGATATATTAACTTTTTCAACCCCACTGAATTTTGAAAGGGAGCTTCTGACTAAAAGAGAACCCCCCCCCCCCCCACAGTTTAGCAATGTCTGCCTAACCAGATGCAACTGTAGCATCCAGATAAAAGTGAAGCCAGCTGGGGAAAATGTTCTGTGATGCTCAGGGAATGAGTAGTTATTGGACTGTTGGACCTGAAGGACAACACTGCAAACCTTTGCCTCAGAATTTGGACATTTAAAAAAAACTAAACAAATCGCTTTTTGCTGTGAGATGACAAGCATCGACGCGCACAGGACATCCTCCGAGCTGATCCTTAGGATTTGCAAAAATCCTTTAATCGTTACTAGAACGTGAACTGTGTCCCTCTTGTTGATGCTGCCAATGCTTCACTTCTGCTTCCACACTTTGGCAATCTGCTGATACATACACAAAGCCCTGCTAAAGCTGTGGTTTACTGTCAAAAATCATTCTGGGCTATATACTTGGTTCCTGGTCCCTCTCTCTGGAGTTCTACGCATTGTATGTAAATCCTCAAATCATCATGCACAGATTCTATTTAATTTCATAGCTAGTAGAGTGTCTCTAATCTCATCCAGCCATTTGGGGTGTTTGCTTTTCAAATCTAATGAATATTTCTTTTGTTTGTGTGGTGGTGATGAGGGTTATTGGTGCTTTCTTTTGCCAACTGTTCTGGGTCTGTGCTGTCAACACTACTTTAAATAATTAAATTTGCTCTTAAACAGCATCACAACATAAGAATAGGACTTCAGAAATGCAATGCTCTCATCTTATCAGAATACAGTTTTTAGTCCTGTGAAAGAATGTAACATATTTTTCTCATTTGTATCTTGACTGCAGTCAGATGGATGTGCTGGGTCTCGAAAGCAAGTCCAAAGTCCTGAAAATTAGTCCTGGATCTACTCCGACAGAGAGCCAAATTACAGTATGTAATTTTTTTTCTTGCACTTTAAACAAACTGCACTCAAGGTAAAGTTAATTTAAGGAATGGGCTTATCAAAGTATAGCAAAGTTTTAACTCATGCTTTCAAAACTAGTAAATTAACCTGAAAATCCACCCTTTTTGTATATTTAAGTGAAGATGTTTTTTTTTTTAGGGACTTATCATGAGGTAAGTAGTGACTTGTGGGCTGGTCACCAGTTTCAAGTTACGAAAAGTCACAGTTTAAAACCACAAAAATTTGCACAGATTCATAATTGCTAGTTCTGCAAGTTTAGGCAAGTCCCCAAAGCACAAAAAAAAAAGCCCTTTGTGCAAAATGTCCTCACGGACAGTGGCAGAGGAAGTAAAAGATCAAACACAGAGCACCATCCATCACTATTTGCTCAATTTAAGATGAAGTTCTTGAAATTGACAAACTGGACCTAGCATCTGGCAAATATCAATGTTGCTGTGACATTGTGCTCAGCACAACTTGTCTGCATGGGTGTTTTTGAGTTTTGTGTATTTAAGTCAAATTCAAAATGGCTCCATATTTTTACTCCAGCAGCTTTTGAGCTGAGTGCGTTTTCTATACACTTGTTCATATTTGATCGAGTGATCTGTTTGTGTGCATACAATTTTATCTTTCGCAATAAAAACCCCATGATAAATTACATCAATAGACTGTCACACAGTGTTGTAACTTAATTTTGTCATGTCCCCTTATGCTCAATGGGGTGAAAATTGGATCTTTCTATAATTTTTTTTTTTAAATATTGCAACTTTTTGTGATTTCTTTTAAATGAGGAACTGGCTTTTTTTTAGAAGGCTAATTTGGACCAAGGATAATGATTTGAATTCACAACCTTCAGCAATAGTCCTTGGACTAGACTGCTGATGAATTAATTTCAGTCACTAGATATTTAGATGGTTAAATCAGCTTAGCCAGCCGAATAAGTTTTGTGTACTTGTGTTGATCTATATAAATTTCCTACTGATCTGTGTATTGTTGTATAAATGCGTGCGCGTTTGTGTGAGAGTGGGCAAATGTGACTCTAGTGTAAACCACTTTGAATGGTCAAAATGACTGGAAAAGTGCTATACAAGTTCAGTCCATTTATAAAGAGCAGATTAGCAAAATTGTACTGATCAACTGAGATCATAGAAGCTACAACAAAACTTTATAATAGGTAGAAAAAAAAATAAACAGAAAATTTGATTTCAGTTAAATATGAGTAAAAGTAAACAGTTTACTCATTTATTGTATTTTGAGAAACTTGTACTGCCAGTGCCTAGTTATTAGAGGTATAAGAATTGGCTCTAAAAGTGAATCTCCATTACTGGTGTTTCAGTTTCATTTGTCTTGGCAAAACTGAGTTTCAAAGGTTTGCCCATCTCCATCGAGGCCCAATGCAGATTTATGAGCCATGAAGCACTTTCTCCCATTGCTTGTTATGCACATATTCAGACTCGTCTACATGTTCCTGTAGGGCTTTAAAGAAAATTATGGTTTGTGAAAGCACAGTGCAGTGAGTGCACACAAGTGTTTCTGTTTTTATAAATGCACTGTGTAATTCCTCACTTCATTTCCCCTCATTTTGTCTTTGTGCATCCAAATGTAATTGAATGCATAAATAAAAGTTAGCTTCCAAAGTGAACTGAATTAAACTGATTCCTTCTCAGCAGGGCCAGAAATTTGTAATCATTTACATAAATCAAGGTTTTTGTTTTTGGTATCTGAGTTTAATTTCCGTTTAATTTCTCTTCTCTCCCCTCACTACATAAACTAGGCCAATCCTGAAAGAGACCCCGTCCCTCGAACAGTTTTCCAGTCGGGCAGAGATGCACTTCAGGGTCAAGGAAGCATCTGGGATGGCCAGGAGCAGGAGAGGGACTTGTGTCATAAATCAGGGCCAGGGCTTGTGTCTGAGAGCCCACAGAGGACGTCTCGGAGTGGAGCTGGTGTTGCAAGTTGTGAGACGGAGGAAGTTTCATCAGGGGATGGCAGCCTCCAACAGACATGTGTCCTGGGCCCCAGTGATGGATGTGGCATGAAGCCAGAAGGGAATGCTAATGAGATCCAAGGTGTCGACGCAGACTGCTATAAGGGGAGACCCAGCTCTGGTGGGAACTCATTAGGCAGCATGTCCCACCTGCAGAGTAGTGGAGGAAGTAGCTCCTTTTTGGTCCTCCCACAGACCAGCTCTTATTCTCAGTTCAACAGAAAACCACTTAGTAGGCAGGTGGCCTGCTGTCCACTCAAAGATGCTGCTTTCCAGAACCAGCACAGTTGTGGTGAGATGGATGAAACTGGAAGTTTGAAGGCGATCAAAGGACTTGCAGAAAATCCAGTTAGAAAAGTAGGGCTGGGCTCTTTGTTTAGCAAAGTGTCCTGTATTGTCCATGATGCACACAGTCTACTTTGGAGGTCTCCTGCACTTTTGCACCAGCTGACAACTGCAAAATTACAACCTATTGGTGCCTCCTTGTCAAGCCATGTTCTGTCTATAGTGAAGGGCAGCCATATCTTCATGGTCGGAGGGAGCTTTGCTTTTTCACTTATCAGGAAGAGTCCCATTTCCTCTGTTGTGAAAACTCTGCCCCTCATACACCACATCCAAATGAATACATCTCATCCCCTTCAGCCCAAAGAGACAGCTCTTATGATTCAAGACTTCAATAATTCCAACACCACACAACTCTCAACCCTCACACTAAGACAAAGCGTGACAGAAGAATTGGTAGGTGATGTGCTGGAAGTGTCTGAGGATTTCTGCAAGATGGATTTGCAGTCACCAGAAAAGCAAGATGGGAATAATTTTCAAATAAAACAAGATGAAGTTATTTCAGAGCCTTTGATGGCAAAAAAAAGAAGCCCTCTGTCTTACAGCAATGGTTGCAAGATGGATGTTATCCAAGCAACTGAAGATGTAGATCAGGCAGAAACCGTTGTTTGCATTCAGACATTGATAAAATTTCCTAATCCGCTTCTGAAGCTACAGACTCTGCCACCGGAAGATCTGATGGGTGTTGTACAGTCTGTCTCTTGTTCAGTGCCTTCCTCCCAGAGGATCATAGCACTTCATTGGTTGAACGTAGCCAAATGTAGCCAACCTGATCCACAGCCTGGCCTCTTGATTGTTACAAAAACAGATCTCTACACACTGACTGCCAACTCTGGGGCCCTGGTCTTGTTCCATCACCTCCCTTTGTTGCAGCTGAGGGATGTGCTGATAGGCTTTGCTGGCCAAAGTCTACGTTTAATAGGCACTACAAAGGAAAGCATCCTGGGTGTTTATACCCACAACCAGAAGCAAACCAAAGAGCTGTGCTGGAACATAGTAAGTGCTGTCTGTTCTGGGGACAGCAGGGACCATCAGTACCAATTGCTGCATGATAACTTGATGGATTTGGCCCTAGATGGTAAGGTCTATATACCCGACATGCAGCTGGATTCTGGTTTAAGGCTTTACTGTCGATTTCAGAAAAGTCTCATTGATCTGCTTCATCTTATTCATTGTAATATCAATCAAGCGACAGTCGCTCTTGGAGAGTTGAAGCTATTGATGTACACCAGTGTAGCTGTGCACCTGAGTTGCCATGTTCATAGTGAACAAATTGCCCAGTTCTTTCTCACAGATACCCATTTTGGTCTGGTAAGAGAGGATGTTGTATTTCCAAAAGCAATATTTTCTCAGTTTGATGTCTTAGCTCTTTGTCGTTGCTCAGATGTGAGTTGTGTACTGATGCACGATGAAGAGAGCAGCGGATCTGTCATGGTGGATGTAATCGTTGCCAAAGTAAGGGCCAAAGGCCACCCTGAAAGCATGACGAAGCCAGATACCCTGTCTGAACATCCTTTCAATTCATCTCCGCACACAGAAGTGTGGAAATTAACTTTCAGTTGCTCCACAGAGGCCACCTGCCTGATTAATCACTTGTCAAATGTCTGATCAAGGACTAAACAGTCTGAAATGAACAGCCCAGCTTGGAAATCTCTCACTGGGAACAGTGGCAAAAGTGCATTTTAACCAGGCACTATAAAGGGTGAATTCTCTATTAAATGACGTTACTTTAATTTTTGTCACATTGTCACATGCTTTTTTCACTCTGAATTTCAACTTTAAAACACCTGAAATTCTTTGTTATAATCTTCACTGCTCTATTTGGTGTAGTTGTACTTTAGATAATTAAGGTTTCATATTTTAATATTGAGAATTAAACATGTAACAGGTAATGGGTATATATATATTTATTTATTTTTACTAAAATGAAATGATTGTTCTGATACTGAATTGTTTAAATTAAAGTTTTGAATATTTGAAATAAAAGTTAAACCCATTTCTGCTCTTTTTTGTTTACTTTTGTATCAGAAATAAGCTCTTAGTTCAGCTTTTAATTTGGAAAATTGAGTTTTTCTCAGATGTCTCCCCATCTACTTGATCAGGTTTTGCCTCTTCATCTGGCATATTATTAGAAGGTAATCAAAGGTTTTTTGTTTTCAAGCTTCCTTTTCAGTCCCCTATTACAAATCTGTAATCTACTCCTGATACAGAACCCGTCTGTTGAACCCGTCTGTATCTGTTGATACAGTAGACTCTTATATTTTGTCTCATTATAAAGTTATGTCAGATGTGCACAAACACCCATTTAATAGTTATATTAACTTTAACATTTTAAGTTAATATAAAACATTTATTAAATGTTTGTATTAACATGTAAACATAACATTTTATATTAACTGTATTTTAGGAAATCATGCTTTGAACACACATTTGTAGTAATCAAGCTCCTGGTATAATTTTGACTTGACATTTCAGACTTTAATCAGAAATGAATTTTTGTTCCGACATCTGCCTTATTGACTTAATTTGCAGAGGAAGTACTATTTTGGCATCAGCAAAAAAGCACATCAATCTGAATTTCTTAGAATGTCTACTTGTCAGTGACAACACCCAGGTGCTTGTAACATGCAGTAGACCCAGTTTATTCTGCTCCTTTCCTTGACTCTCTGACCCCCTTAAACATTGTAAATTGCAGGAGCAATGCAGTGCAATCAGTCCTCTTGTCTGCTGCTCAAGCATGAAGGATGCAGATCTGGCCTTGAATCAGAAAAAAAAAAAAAAATCACATTGCTGCAATACAATCTGAGAAGGGATGAAAAATAAAATGTGAAATAGTTTCCCAATTTCCCTTGGATATCATGTAAGCATTCTTGCTATCTGTGTGTGAAAACCAAGAAGATGAGCAACTTTTATAAATTGTATGATTAGGGGAAAAAAAATTTATGGATGATATTTGGAGTGTGTGATGTCTGATGTGCCTGCATGGCGTCGGCTCAGTTCTAGTTAGTTCACCACATCAGTTATTTTGAGATTTTAATGATTCTTTTTATTCAACAGAAGTACTTATACAACTGCTTGTAATAATGGATGTAAAAGCAAGTATTATATTTAATGCATTTGCTCATTTGCTGTTGATCTAAAATGTTCAGTTGTTAGTTTTAAGGTGGTTAAATTCAGAAACTTGATTCATGTGTTCCTAAAATAGAAGGGAGCCTTTGTTGGACACAGTTTTGTTAAAGGAAGTTCTTGCTCCAGATAACGAAGCATCACCACTGTCTGATCTTTAATCTTTAAATCATTACTGTGTGACCTCCCACTGAGCTTCCAGTTCTAATGCACTTTGTCATTGACAGCACATAACTGAATAATTTGTTTACCTCCGGCTTCAGAAGCATCTGACCGTGAGCTGGTCACATGTGCCGTTGCTTAACTGCTGATGGGGTAAATCTTTAAACTAACTGCGATCATTCTGCCGCTTTGTGGTACAGCTTCAATTAATTGTTCACTTATGTTTTCTTGATGTTCTGAAATTAGGCCGAGAGCTTTCTTTGGTGGATAAATTGGTCCAGAGTTTGGTTGTAATCTCTTTGAAAGTTGATTTCTTATTGATAAATTAAACCCTTTTTTCCTGTAGTTTAACTTGCTTCAAGAAACATCTGAGTGGTTTCAAATTGAACAATGAACATTACAAATCTTCCAGAAATGCTGGAGAACTATGAAAATATGCAAGCGCATTACATTCAAATGGCAGTCGCATTTTAATAAATATAGTATGAATATTTTCTTGTAAAAGAGCACATTTAGTTGTCACTCCAAAGGATCGTTGTTCCTGGAGTTTTCTGTATAACGATCTCATCAGTCATATTGAACTAGACATAGAAGGCAATTGTTTGCAGTCTCTGTTTGTGGCTTTGGGCATGTTGCTGTTTGGCAATGCACGAAAACATACAAGCAGTTGAAATCAGAACTAAAAAGAGCATCACGCCAAAAATTTTAAGCACGCTGGATAAATCAAAGATCAAATGCAATGTAAAATATTTTTTAGTGTTAAATGTTTTAAGTTCTACAAATTGTTTCACAGTGTGCTTGCTACAAATGTATTTCTAATACAGTATAGCAGAATTATCATAAACCTTTATATTTAAAAGTAAGGTATTTAAATCATTTGTTTTGTTCCCTTTCTCTGAACACTGGAGAAGCCTATTTGGACATCTCCTGCTTGGAAGATGGGGAACTGTTTCCTTTTATCCATCCTTTGGGCTCTTTGGGGAAATCTAATGGCTGATAGGATTTTTGTGGCACACTGTTGCGGAATATCAGGCTGCATTCACAAAGCAGGTCTTGATGCCCAATCCAATATTTTTATTTATTTTTTGTCTCGCAATCTCAATCTAACTTTGCGAGTGGTTTACAACAGAAACCAGAATGAGGAAGAACTCTTCAATGGCTCTATTTAAAGGTCATGGTACACACTGAAACACTGCTGTGCTGATTAACTATTTGTTTCTTGGAGAAAATGGATGTTATTTTCCCACTCACTGCAAAAAATAAACTAATCATTTGAATATGACCTTATAACACTTTTCAGATTGATTATACACAATCAAAAGCTTTTTAAAGTTATTGCTGGTGTCTTTCCACCCTAACATTGATTGTGCTGACATGCTTCAGGCCTGAAGATCAGAGGCAATCATCACCCAGCTTTTTGCTGCTTAGCATCAGGTGTGTGGTTTTCCCTTTATCTCTATAAAAGATGATGGCTCTGTATCTATTGTTCATGTTACCTTTGAGGTTTGTTTTCAATCATTTTAAAACTTCGTAAATACGTCTATGTCCTGATATATGAGAATGTGCTTGAATGTGAAAGCACATTGGATTCCTAGGACTGCATACATTTTTTGTTTTTCTTTTATCTTGCAGGATGAACCCATAGCATTTATGAGTCGAGCATCAAAGACAGTCTTGCAAGGCCTAGGGTTAAGTGGATATTTTAGCTCTTACATGTCAAATACAATGTCTGTAAATGTATAGCTTTATAATTGTGGGTTTTCTCTGCTTCACATTTTTACTACAATAAAGTTTTCAATTCCAGCTTAGTAAAGCTCTTTCATTTCTACTAATAAACTGGCATTGTCAGTTTATCAGCTCATCTTACCTTTAAAGAAACTACTAGCAGCATACTTTTATATTTTTCTTTTGTTTTTCAACATGTTGCTGTGCGATTTTGACAAAAGGGTTTTGCTTTTGTTTGGCTGTTTTGCACTTATCTGCATAACGCTAGAAGCCAGCAGCGCCATGGATTAATAATTGTTTATTATGCCACGTAACTTTTCATAGGAAGAGATTATCTGCTCAAAACAATTAATTAGTAACTCACAGGCATGACTAAACATATGAAGCATCTTTTTTTTTTTTTTTTTTTTTTTTACACGTACTCTGCATATGAAGTGCTTCGTCTTGAATTGGATGCACCTATGCAATCAAATAAACTTTCATTTTGCTTTCTTGTATATAATTTTGTCTTTCAGAATAGCAAAATAGAAGATTAAAAGCTGAGGATTAAAGGAGTTTTTATTACAATGCATGATGTTATGAACACAGGTGCAACTCAGGATCTTGACTAAAACTTAGTTTCTCAACTCTGTCTACTGTTTGCTTTCATACATGTTCGATGCAACATCTTTTAAGTTTAATCTGTTCTTCCACAACATCAGATTAAACATTACATCTGTACTTGTTTCTGCCACTTTGATGAGTAAACTTGTCTCTTGTTTCATTTCCTGTCTATAGGTTTTAAATGCAAATTTAGCTTCATTGTCTTCTAGCAGAAGTTATGATTATGCTAACCTTCAACAATTCTAACAATGTTTTCATGCTTCTGTTTGTTCCTCCAACTGCTTTGATGTTGGAAGTAATTTACAAGTCTCCATTCTTCTGTTCCTGAGTTGAAAATGCAAGCTTAAGCAAATTTATGTGCACCCTGGTACAGATGTATAAAAAAAAACACAAAAATGTTTGTCGGAGCAAAATTTTGCACTAAAAATTAAACCCAACCTTTAATTTGAGAACCTTTTTATTTAGTAAGGTGGGCGTATTAGTGACACAATTTTCTGTAATTTGTAAAAAAAATTCTTGTAACTGTCAGAAGAAAGGACAGAGGAATTTGCATCAATATCCGAAGGATTATTTTTATTTTATTTTTCATTTTGTTTCTCCAACTGAATATATATTTTTTTTCTGTTTCTCAGTGAGATATCATGTTACTGCAATTAAAATAAAAATATAAAAATACATCTATCAGGGGTGCCCAGTCTGACCTCTTGGTGGCAATATTGAAAGTTTTTTGGATTTTTTTTTTCTTCCACAGAGGTCATAACCCCTTGATTAGTAAGACAATCCCCAGAATTTGCCAGCCTGCTAAATCTTTCTGAAAATCTTTTTCAGTCAGCTGCTACTTTAATTAGTTTTTCCAGTAATTCTACAGGCAATTCTATCCAAAACTACTTTTTGGTGTTCTAAAGCTGAGCTCCAATGGTATTATTAGTTGGTGTTTCTTAATCAGCCTGAATTACAAACCAAGGAAACGGATACCTAAAAACCCCATCTTCTTTTAGCCTCATCGTTCTTTGAGGGCATCCATAATTTTAGTTGCAGCTGCCTCCGATGGGCTTTATGAGGAGCCTGTAGCTGCTGATTGTTTGAAGAGTCTGAGCATTATAGACTCAAAGCACCTTGCCTTCCCTAATGAAGTCTGTGAACAGGCCAAAGCTCTGTAAGCTAATTAAGGAGAAAGACCTTGCTAAACTTGCTTCTGAACTTCTCAAGTTTTTGGTTATTTAAATGCATTTCTTTTAAACAGCCATGGAAATGTTTGATTGTCATCCTCTACTTTTTCACTGAAACTAACATTGACCAGCTTGGGTAGGAGAAAATCACACATTATATAGGATGTTATGTGACAGACCAACACCACCATTGGTTATTGTGAAGCTGAAAGAGGATTATGGTTTAAATTTTTTTATTAAATGGAAGCCGCACAAACTGAGTGCAACTTTCTTTCTAAGGAAATGGGTACAACAATTAGATAGCATATGATTTTCACAATTGTACCCCATCTTTTACTTTTGACAAAAGACTGCGAGCTATTTCTTTCTCAATTTTTGTTTTGGTTGTGTTTACCCAGAATGCCTTGTGCTGAAATCCACTTCCTGCTTTTGGAGCAGTCGCCGGTCCTCTTGGCATTCAAGAGGACAACTTCTGATGTTGAAGTGCATCAGAGTTCACTTCAACCGAATCGAGACAGAGGTTTTTAGGTGTACCAAAGTTCGCTTTTCTGGTCCGCAGTGCAGCTTGATTGGGCTTTCAGACCTTCCCAAATTCCCCAGTTTGATTAAAGCTGGGCTGATGTGAACGCATGCTCGAAAGATATGGTTTATTCACCAGTGTTCTCTAACAAACCTGAGGCCTTCAAAAACACTGCAGTGAATAATCCTGCATGGCTGTAGTGTCAGCATCTGTCAGTATATTCAGGGTTAACAAAGATTGAGCATTTTATTCAAAGAAGTGCTTTTTTTTTTTTTTTTTTTTTTTGACTTGTTAAATAAAATAAAGCCACATCATTACTCCCCTGTTAATGCTTTCAAAGCCACTTTTGAAGTTCAATTCCGACTGAGTGGAGGTCATTAAGTTGTCCAATATGAGGACCCCTACGTGTTTAAATTCATTTTGCTCAATAGCAGGACAACATAATTAACATCATCCACATACTCTGGTCTAATGAGAGCTAACGTTTGCCAGCAATGGCAGGTGTTATCCAGGCCTGTGATGGAATGTGTTTTGGGGGGGCGACTCTCAGAGCGGACAGCCACAATGGCAGTCTGAATGTCACTGGTTTCTTCTTTACTTGTGTGTGAGTTTCTGTCTGCAGGCCAGAAAAAAAAAAAAAAGAGATCTCTTTGCCCCCCCACAGGAGGAAGAGATTGTTGGTGTCCATTTTAAATTGGACTCCATTGTCACCCTGCTCAATTCTGAACCTCACATGAGCTCCATTAGCATTTGCAGGAACTGCGAGACATTTACCACCATGGATTGTGACAGATTTCACAAGCTCAGTTTTAGTGTTGCCTTGGGGGGCGGTAGGGTTGGCAGTACTCACCATCTGTTGATTGTGACTATACCCAACACTTTCATAAGTAGCTGGCTTTCTGCAGTAACCAAAAGTCCATTCACAGAGCTGGTGTATGCAAAAGATTAATTTGCAAGTTAAATACACTGGTCATTGAGAAACAGAGATGCCTTGGTGAGGAGTTGGCAATGTTGTGACTTTTCTTCATAAAGTGAAGTTTTTATTGGCAAAGTGTGTTTAATTTTGGGCAATGTATTAAGTTTTTACCCATTGTATAGTTCTGTTTGGAATTTTGTCTCCAATCATTGTTACTGAACTAACAAACTTTGGGTTTTTTGTGATGATGGTTTTAGCCTGCATTCAAGTACATTAAGTACATTCAACATGTAGATTTTTATTAGGTGGGTGCAAAAGTTTTGCATTTTGACTTTTCTCTAATCAACACAGGATAGAAATTGTACATGAACCTAAATATACACATAGCCTTAATACTTAAATAAATGTCTCTTAATCAGTTTCAGTTTCACCACTTAAATTTTTTTTTTTTTTTTTTTTTTATAGAGACATCAACAAGCTTCTCATATATTTTAAAAGGCAGAACTGTTTGTCACATATTTGACATTTTGGCTTAGTCCATACAGTCGTTGCAGTCATTTTTAAGTTTTATCAATCTATGCTTTAATTTGAGGTAAAGTTGAAGAACTTGAAGATGTTGATCTGTCTTTGTTGCTCTGCACACGAATCCTCAACATTATTCTTCTATCGCTGCACTTAAGCATTAGTACAGTGTTCTGATGGTTAAGCCTGTCACAGTAAGCAATACATCAATTAATTGCATGATAAATTAAAACAAGCTCCATAATTTCCATTTGCATGCTTGCTTGTTTTTCTCCTGTCTCTTGTTTTATCGCGATGGATGACAAAAGCCTTCATGCCTTGTATCGGTTTTGTCAGACGCCTGCCCTTCTCGTTTCCTTAGCTGAAGGAGTGAATACTGCCGTCAGATACTTGAACTCTTGTGTCAGGTACTTGGCAGGCACACAGAATCCTACAATATAACATGAGAGTCCTGCTAGGAGTAGCAAATCAGATACTGAGTGTTTCTCTGGCATTGGATTGAATGTTTTCATGTTCAGTTGCACTTTTTGTTTATGAAGTCCAAATTGGCAGTTTTGCCTGTTTTCCCAGTCTGAGACCAACAATCATTTTTGGAGGGTGGTTTTGTTTAAGAGACTTTATATTCAATCTTATTCATTGTTTTGGTTGTGCATAGGTTTTTATTTTAATTTCATTTGTTTTTGGTTGTTTTAATTCTTTGGGATATTTGAGGTCTTCCAGTGCCAGTGTCAAGTATTCATTGTAAATCACAGTTTTATTGGTCTTTGAGAGGATGTACTTGCATTATTACGCCATTATCATTATGTTAGTTGAAAATGGTTTCAAAATGACTATCACAATTGTTTCTGAAACAATTTATCATGAAGCATAAATTAATATGACAGGCTAGCGTATGGTTGTCTTTGTTTCTTCTGAACATCCCTGTTTCAGAGCAGAGGTTTGGGTCCTAATTGGTGCACTCTGTCCATGTTGAACCAGCCTCACTGTGGACAAAACACATTTCTGAAGGGCCAGGAAACCAACAGAACAACTTGGCTAAACAAATAATCAATTTCTCTCCAACTTGCTAAGAGACCAAATAATCTTTAATGATGAGATTAATTCTTGATTTTTGCACATTACGGCATCATATTTTTAAACACAATTTCATATATTAAACCTATTTTTGTGTAATTATTGGCCTGAATTTTAGTGTTTTGATTGTATGTGAGCAGGTTCTGTTTCATTTTAATCCTGTGAATTGGATAAAATCCACAACAACTTGCGATTCATATTTTTAAAAATTCCTGAAGTTGTATGTTGCACAGTCCTTCCACAGTAGGTGAAAAATACAAGTATTCATTAAACTACTTCAGTGCAACTGAACTATTATTTTAAGATAAATACACATACTAAAGATGGCAATTAAGAGAATAGTAAAAGACACAAATTGAGATTATTTAAGACATGCATTTTGACTTGGTGAATATTAACTTTTCTATTGCTCAAGATGTCTAGTTTGTTGCTAAAAAAAAACTGACAGCAGCAGATTTTCAGTGACACTCTGCTAATTATGTTTCTGCTTAATTTTCCTTTGGCCTATTTTTATGTAGCTCCTTTAATTATGAAATTAAATTAGAAATGTGGCAACTACCACCTTGACAAAACAGGTCTTTTTATTCAAGCTGGTGGCATTGAAGGCTGAGTGTTAAAATATTTCTTATTATGCTTGGATGAAAAGGGAAGTGCTACGGAGCCCTTCACACACGAGAGTGATCATGATCTGTTAAATTTAATACATAAAAGTGCTGGAATTTTTAATATTTTTCATTAGGGCTAGACAGAAAAGCTTTTCTCTTACTCCCCCAAAGAATGTAATGGAGTCGAGACTTCTTTTTCTGTGAGAAACGTGCTTTGATTCAGTTATCTAAATGAACATGTCCTTGGCAGCTTGGCATAAACCAACTGAGAGATTAGTGAGTGATAAGTATGCTTGACAGTCCGGAAGCATTGCTGTTTTCATATGCGCCTCATGTTGATATCTTCCATTTAGGAAGATGGCACATGACTCTTTGAGCAGCAGCTGGGTTTCAGCGTCTCGCTTCATTATGAATCAAATGATTATGCCGTTGCTGTGTTAATGCTGATTCAGTCGGGACTGAAGTCACTGGAGCGCTGTTGAGTTAGATCAGTAAATTGTCCAGAAGAATACTCCGTATTGTCCCTTCTTTTTACTTTCATCCGAAGCCTCATATTTTCCAGTTCACATCTGATGGCATAAAATGTGAAGACGCGGCTGCACTGTGTGTGCAGTCAGGTGAACATGCAGCAGATGCACAGACTTTAATGGCTTCTAATCGTTTATCACTTAGAGGATGGGTTATTTGAGCCCCATATCGGTTTTATAGTTTCCAAATAATCGCTGATGAATATGATGGCATCTGAAAACAAGCTATGTAGAACATGGCATGAGTGAACAATCACAACGGTTGGATGTCATCAAAGGAGAAACATGGTGTCTCACATTAGCTGGATTGTTGGTTTAAATTTCAAGTGGCGTTTTGGTTTACTCTTTTTCTGTCAGACCAAAATTCAATTCAGAATCCATGGAAAGAATGAAACAAAAAAATAGCTGTTCAGACACTCTTCATGCAGCCTTATTGGGCACAACAATCCATTTTATAAAGGGCTGGGTACAAATACATGCCACACTTTTTCAAAACATTTTATAGGTTGTATTTGTTGTTTTCATCTGTCACATAAAATCCTAATGAAATACAATGTTTGTGGTTGTAATCTCACAAAACATGAATAAGTCTAAGAGATATGAAGATTACACTTTAAATTAGTAACCTATATATTTGTTTTGACGATAGTTTAGGAATGATGCAATGCATAATAATGAACATTACCATGTAAATGAATGAGATTGTAGCCAAGTGGCTAATTTTCTGTCTGGTCCCTCATGATTAGTTAATAATTGTACGATCATTAACTAAAGACTTACAAATGGCTTGAATGCACTGTGCTTCAGCTTCCTGCTTTGGCGGGATAAAAACAAAGCATTACTGATCTGTGGGGAAGAAAAGAGGGTCATCAAATAATCAGTCAGCGAATGGCAACAGCATTGATAAATCACTGCTCATAAAGGCCTGTAATTGAAACAAATGATAACGGCACATGTTAACAATGGAGATGAGTAAGCTACTTACAGTGCCAAGAGAAATGGGGTGGGGGGTAATGAATCACAAAAGCTGATCCTCTGCTTTTCATGCAGCACGTTCCCTCCAGTGACGAACAGGTGAAATATTAGAAATTCTGTACCCAAAATATCTCCAGTTATAATTGACAGTAATGGTATTGATCATTCACCCTATCAGAGCTGTGCTGATTTGATTCAGCATTGTCATTCATTGAAGCTTCAGACCATCACCTTACACTGCAACAAATTATCGCTATCTGAAACAATCATTTGCACTCGGTGTAGCTGGCACCAGCAGATGAGGTGCTATGGCGATGATGAGCGCTATCACCACAGCTTTCTCCTCTGGGGCTTGACAAACATGATATTTACGACGAGTCCCACTCCCTGACAAACCGGACAAGGCTGTTTTCCAAACCTGCCGCATTTTAGTTTTATGGGAAGTGGGGAGAGCGGGTGACAGAAGGAGTCGATCCAGAGTGCTGATGCTGGCAATGTGAGTCTCCTTCCCCACACCTACTATTTCTGGGCTCCCAGCTTCCAACACGGTGCCATTAATCAAGCTCCAGAAGTTAAGTGTTACTGGAGGCATTGCTGTGTTATAAATTGCATGGGAAATGCATAATTAGTTAGCAACAAATCTATTTTACAGTCATGCTGTAGTCAGTTGGGGATGCATTTCGCTCCAAATGTTTTTCTGCAGGGATAATGATCACTCCTTTGGATCAGAAGTATTGTTGGCTCACCTGATGCAATTCAAATTTAAGGATCCTTAGGAGAACAACAATGGTTTTCTACCCAGGCAGACATCCTTTGCAGATCTATATTTTGTGTAAAACAGGAGACATGTTTGCACCTAGCGAATCTCTCTTGGTAGGACGCAGTAGAGATGCAATTTTCTTGCTCTCTGCAGTGTCACAATGCCAGATTTAACTGACATACAGTTGGGGAAATTGCTTTTTGTTGCCTAAGATACACAAGCAATTTTTCCCAATAAGTTCCTGATTTCTTTGACAACTTGACAAGGTATGTCCACTTCTGCAAAGTTTTCATATTTCACAGGATCATTAAGATCTGTGTTCCACTTTTCATATATGCTCTGAGATGTCTGTTTGGCTTAAAGTGAAAAGAAGAAAACGGAAAAGCATTCGCTCATTATTCCCTGCCGTCTCGAGCCCCTCACTGGAACCTTAACCCAGCCGCTGACGGTTTTCATGTAATTGGCGCGGGTGTTGCTCCTGCTGCCATTTTTGTGTTTTTGATACAGCACGGCCATCTGAACAGAAGGAATAGGGTGCAAAGTGTCCCGCACTGCAGGCGGCAAATTACTTCTTAGAACTCCACTAACACCCCAGCGCAGCGCGGAGCTGCCGTAAAGGCAAAACAATTTGTCCAACATGAATAGGTTCCCTGGAGACTGTCTTAAGTGTTAAATGACCTGAGTGAACTCGATACTAATCCACGGCTGGGAAGATATTCAGGCACAGACGGCTAACACTTATACCCTCTGTGCAGCCGTTTGAAGACTGTTTATGCAAATTCAAGGTGATCTGATTTTTCTCGTGGTTTAGTTTACTGTCTCTTTCAGCCCCCCGGAGACTCCCTGCAGTCACTTCTATTCCTCTTCCTCCTCTCCTAACCAAACCTGTCAGTGGGAGTGGGCATGAATATAATATGATAAAGCTTCTTCATACTTAATTAAGCAGCTTGAGTCATGGTTTGAAAATTTTGGAAGATTTATTTGACAATATAAGGATATGGAAACCCATTTGTGCCTCTCTGATGGAAATACAAGAATGAGTAACACCAAAATAATTAAATCAACATTTTGATAAATATCTTCTACCTATGACTTGGATATCTTATAAATTTTTGTAGTTATAAGGTAAAAATCTCTATTCTTTAAAGAATAGTAAAATATAAAGATGATTAAGTATCAGATATCTGAGTCAAATGAGATGACTTTATACAAACCAGTATTTTATTTTTATTTTTATTTTTTTTTCAGATTTCATAACAGGAAGCTTCTCCTCTTGTGCCCTCTGGCCACCACTGTCTCCTTCCTGCAATATTGTTGCAAATGAAACAACTTTGGCATAAAATCCATTTAATTATAACTTTTCATGTATCAATTGAGAACTAAGAAAATATTGATCTGCTTAATTTACTGTTTGATAGGAATATTTTTCATGGTATAAGCTAATTTAAAGTACATAATTAGGTTGACGTTTCATATTTCACATCAGGACAAAAATGTCTCATTCAGTTTTTAGATACATAGTTTATGTGAGTAAACCAGAGGAATGCATAGTAGATTGAATCAATAAAACTGAAAGATCTGCATTATCAGTTCTATTTATTTTAATAGCAAATGTCTCAAAGCACTTTACAGTCAAAGCAACATACATTATCCTCAGATTGTTTTGAAAACAAAACAATCTGAATGCTCATTGCAATAAAACATAACATGTAACAGCCCCGTAAGTATAGATTCAACAAATTTGAACAAAACCACTATGAAATTACACACAAATTAGGAAACTATGTTTTTGTGTTGTTAAATCCGTACTAGAGTTTAGAATGAGACAAGAAAAACATATTTATTTATTTGGCACAGAAGAAATGGACTCTCCAGAACCAAAAACAAATTGGTCTAAATTTAAAGGCTGCAGAGTTCAATACATTATGTTCTCTGTCATAAAATATTTCTGGCAATTTTATGCACAAAGAAAGCAAACTTGAAGTGACACCTCTCTAAAAATGACTCAAATGGTTGAGTTTTTTGTCAATCTTTCAGCTTCTTGGATTTCTATAGGATTTGTTATTACAGTAGGGGGCAGCAGTGAGCTATACTGTAGATCAGGTTTGACTTGCTTCCTTTCCTATTCTTTTTCCTCTCCTCTTGTAAACAGGATTGTGCTCTGCCCTCCAGACATCTGGTAGGTTGTAAAGGGAACAAATAAATAAAAATAAAGGGTTATGAATGACGCTCCGAGAATTTATGTTTGCCGCAATTGCATAAATGTATTATGTTTCAATGATATAATCCTTATTGGTACATGGCCTGTTTGTGTCAGCGCTTACATTTAAGTGTGCGTCCTGTTTTTGTGGTTATGTCTTTGTAAAATGAACACAGGGATGTGAGTAGAGATGGAGTGAAGTTAGACAGGAACCATAGCTTGACAAGCAGTCGCTTTACAATACAGAGAACAGATCATTAATTAATGTTGCCGACAGTGTGAAGTGAATCGATTCACCCCCTGAGCACGACACGCACTAGCACCCCTGAATAACAGGGCTGTAGGGGTAGAGGAGTGGTATGGGTAGAGTGGGGGTAGCATGGGGAATCCACACTCCCCTTGTCAGCTCACCTTCGTTTTAATCACTTCTGATTGTTTCCAATGGCACGCACGCAGTAAATATCCAGTGGGAACACTGCAGCTCATTCAACCCCCTCGGTTCTCCTAGTCGAGCCCCCTTTCTGTCTTTCATGTTCTGGCCCAGTCATTCACTCCCTTACTGAGTGCTTTGATTTAAGCAGTTGTTTCCAAAGTGTTTTGTCATGCTTCTGTTTTGTGTTCTCACTGAGCCCAAGTTATCAGTGCACACGGTGGAGTGCCTTTGCTGCTGTCAAGGGGTGACAGCTGGCTCCCCCACCCCAGACACAAAGAGGCTGCGACGACTGGTGTGTGACCAGAATCTTGCCCGCCTACCCAACCTCCCATCCCCAGAGCCCGGCCTGCCCTGATACTTTGCTTGTGGCCCTCTCTCTCTTTAGAAGCCGCATCACATATGGGTCTGGCCAGCCATGGAAACCTGCTCAGGCCAATTAGAGGCAGCCGCCAGCTGGGCTTCTCCTCCGCACTGCCACCCCTCCACTATGGCCCTGCCTCGTCCCCTCTCTGGTCCTCTCCAATGGCTTCATGCTCAGGCTTCCCAAAATCAGAGCTTCGGTCATGCTCTTAATCACTCTAAGCTGATGGGAACCCTGTCCTCAGCACGTGGGTGGAAGCAATGATTTGTGACACATCTCTTCTCTGTGGACCCCAAAAGCACTCACTTCCATGCCATTCCATGGACACAAAGTAAGTCGGGCAGATGCACACAGCAGCAAGAGGTCTGCCGTCTCCCCTGCCAGATGCTGTGTTTTTGTCTCTAGCCACACCAGCTGCTTTGAATCAAAGATTTGGAGAAAATAAAGCAGTGTGCTGTTTAGTTTGTATCTCAGTGGCTGGACTCTTGTGAGAACAGCTCTGCTGGACTCTGACACAAGCTTCCTGTCACTTATTATACATAGTAAATAATTACTCTGTAAAATCACTATAAAATATGGAGATTTACTCTGTAAATCAAGATGGGGTTTTTTTTGCATTTATAATCACTTGCTTGAAATTACGTCTCATGGGATTATCTTTTTGGGAGAAAAACAATTTTAATACATGGTGACAGCCTAAAGTCATTTTGAGTCTTCCAGCAGAACATAATTAGTGATTTCAAGTTATTTTCTCATGCTAATAGCTTTCAGTTAACTCCTGTTGCCTCACCTGCAGCTCTGAGAGAGACATGACAGGTTTCATATTACATAAAAAACAAAGCTGCTTTCTGACAAATGAAATGACAAACCTTGCTAACATGTTTGACAATATGGGCCATTATCACTCGCACAAGAAACAATTGTCACAAAAACAAAATCTGTTCTGGATTGTAGCAATGTTCTCATCAAAACATCTCTTGTAGAATAATAGCAACATTGTTGGTGGATGGAAATAGTTTTTTGTTTATTTTTCACAAATATGTGTCCAGCCCATCTGCTTTAATAATACCTGCTGCACCTGGAGCTGCAAACCTTGTGGGGTATATTTCTATCAGCTTTACATTTCTCAAGACTAAAAGTTTCCCTTTTCTTTTTTGCAACAATAGCTTTAGCCCAGTCGAGTCAGAGGAGAGCATCAATGTTTACATTTTGCCACAGGTTATCTTTTTGATTTCTTTCTTTCTTTCTTCTTCTCGCATCAATATTTTATAACCTATACCAACACATTTTAGGTCTGGCTGTATGTTCAATGTTCATGTCCTGCTGGATTGTGAACTACTGCCCCATTCTCAAGTTTTTCCTGATTGCCCTGTATTTCTCCCTCTGCTTTCCTGTCCTGGCAGCTTAGGTGAACAGCATGGTGAATCCGGTTGCCTTGAAGTGTCAGAGGTGGATTTGATAGGCCAAACACTCATAAAGAGTTACAAGGAAAGAACACAAGGAGTTGGGGGCTGGGGGGATATCCATGACAAAACAAAAAAATAAAATAGGATTACTACATAATGCAAGAAATATTAAAGGTAGAAAAAAAAAAAACATTAAAATTGCAGCAGAGAGATTATTTCTTCCCCAAAATCAAGTTGGAAATATTGAAGATTTCTGCTTTACGCTTCTTGTGTGTGCATTTAACTTGCTGTTAGTATCTGCCTTTGTGCATTTGTGGTGTTTCTCCATTTGCAAATGTACACAGAAGCAGAAGAAGTGTGGAGAGGCTGGATTTACGCTGCTGCCACCACCAAGCTATTCTGGGGATGATATGTTGGAGGCAATGTAGATTGTTGGTTTTCCACCACACTGTTATTTATGTTAGTCAAAACGTTAACCTCTGATCTTTTCTGACCAGAAAGCCTTCTTTCATATGGTGGATTATCTACACTGCTAGTGGCAAATTGCAAACGGAGCATTTTCTCTGCAGTCACTGTTTCTCTAAGGTTGGATTTGTTAATTCCTGACAAATTGCTCTCCTGTGGACAGATTCTCCCATCTGAGCTGTGGATTATTGTAACTCCTAATTGGTTTTCATGGGTCTCTTGGTTGATTTTCTAATGATGTCTTAAGACTTAGCTGTCAGTTAGATGGATTGCCATGACTTGGTAGGATTGAGCACGTGGGATATCTTATTGTCAGACAATACATTCATGTGAGTTGTTCAAATCTTAGAATGTAATTTTATAACTCAACTCTGATAGTTGATCAATTAAGTTTAACTGTTACTCTGAGATGCCTACAGAACAGCTGTATTTACACTAAGATTAAATTGTAAACACATGATCTCTATAGGCAACTTAAAGAAAATAGTTATAATTGACTTCATTTAGGGGCATCTGAATAATGGCCCTGGCTTTAAAGGGAAACTACATTGTATTTTATTTGTAAATATATATATATATATATATATATATATATATATATATATATATATATATATATATATATATATATATATATATATATTTAATTTCTTAATTTATTATTTATTTGTTTTGGTCTCTCACTTAAAAACCCAAGAAAATGCTAGATTTTAAGAATCTTGTCAAAATCTAAAACTTGTTCTATATACAATATAAGTTTTTATGTAGCTTCTTGCTGTAAAACTGTGCTGTATTTGTTAACTCAGGCTGATTTCACCAAACTGTCTCTGCTGTTTCTCTGCTGTCTTGCCTCATGTTTCACTTTTGGTCATCAATCACAGATCTTGGTCTGATTGCTCATGAAGTGGCCCATTCTGAGGTGTGACAGGAGCCTATTTTGCACTGCAGGCATTGATGGCTATGTGTCAGAGCTTGTGACAGGATGCTCTCTGCCCTGTCTCTTGAGGGTTTTGGTTTGAGGGGCCACCAGTCCCCTTTTTGTCCTCCTTTTTGTAGATGCTCCTCGACACGGCTTGTTTTAGGCAGAGGCGAAGGCGGTAATTGATTTCTCTCTCATCTCTGATGCTGCCCCGGGCTCTTGGGCGCCGGCTGCATCTCTCCTCCAAGAAACAGATGAATAAAAAGACGGAGCGTGAAGTTTATAGCCAGCAGCCTCGGCGCTGACAGATGGTCAAACCTCACGTTATCAGGGCCTGATAGAAGTCCGGAACGTGGTGGTTAGCTTTTGAATTGGCTTCTGAAAGGATCGGTCATATATATTAGAGCGGGGTGTATTGAGCCGTGAAGAGCTGGAGAGATGGGAGATATAGAGGAGCGCAGATGCTGAAAGTTTGAGGGACCTGAGCTTATATCTGACAGGCTGAATTAATAGATTGTTGAGCTGCTAGATGCACAATGGAGTAAATGACTTCTACCCTAGAATCAGGTTCATCTCAGAAAATTAGAAAATTGTCAAAAAAAATTACTCAGATTTATTAGAATGTCACATAAAGGTGTTTTCTTCCTGTTAACTTTAATTCTTTACTTCATAACCTAGCATTCAAACATTAACATACATGGAAGAAATGAAAAATCTGTGAAACTGGATGTGCTCTAAAATTTCTTGGTATGCAGGTGCACTGACTTTGAACTTGATAACACAGTAGACACACATTACCAGAATACATCTTCACTGTCTGTGGAAATTTTACAACTGATCACCATGTTGGATTCTGTGCCTCTCCACTCTTCCTCTGAAATCTTGGACCTGATTCATAACTGAAATGTAAAGTTGACTTTTATCTGTAAAGAGGACATTGGTCTACTTTTTCCTTCCAACCAACTTTCCATTTCCATGCTTGGAGACAGTGCTCTGTGACCAACCAGTTTCTTTAGCCAAATTTTTTTTTTTTTACTTGTCTGCCATGTGAAGGTTGTTTATTTAACTGCAAGTACCAGTCAACTAAATAATCAAAAATAATGTGTGAATCAATGAAGTAACAAATCCACATGGTTTGAGAAGCAGCAGTGTATTCCTTTGGAAGAGCTGAGCAGGAAAAAATTGTCAGCATGTTTGGAATTCATCAAGGCAAATCTTCTAAAAGATTAATTTCTCCCAAGATGTATGTGAATATGCCACATTAATGAATGTTGACTGCCATTTAATAAGAGGACGTTCAAGAAACGCTCTCCAGAGTCTCTATTATCAAAGGAATCAGTGGAGCATTCATCATAATTGTGACCTTGTGTCTTCTTGTCAGCTAGACTGACTTAATCAATTGCAAAAGTTGTCAGCAGTGACAAGAGGTGTTTAGCTCTGTGACAAGAGAGATGGGTGGCGTGGACTGTCTGCAGACACTCCGGCTTCCCTCCATTAATGTCAACGCCTGATTCATTCCAGGCAGCTCCTTCTTGCGGACATCCTCCACAACTTTGTTGCCCAAATTTGTTTAATCCACCGCTTCTTTATTTTTATTTCTCTCCACACACAGAAATAAATCAGCCAATTAACAGTGAATGAGAAAATCTCCCTGCATGCTGCAGTGTGAGGTGTTTGTGGGTCGGATCTTGCAGAGAAACCGTGACTTTGTGTGACAGGAGAAGCCTAAAAAGTGACTGGTTGTCATGTTAATCAGCTTGTTGAACCTTTAGCACCTTTGTAGCAGGCTGGGCAATTTGAAAATGATGCTAAATGAATCATATTTATTAATGAAGTTCATAACTCGGGATTGGGAGAATAAATCAACACCACAGTTTAGCACTCTAGATTGTTTTCCCCTACTGACAAAGAGAATAAGTAGCTTTTCAGTGCAAGACGAACATAAGCTTTTAAAGGGACAACACATAGGAGTGATGTGAGTTAAAAAGCAAGTCGATGCAAACAAATCTCACTTTGTTTTCCTTCCCCACCACCTACCCTGCAGCACCTTTGAGAGATGCCGAGAATGCCTGTCTGCAACCATCCGCACTTCAGTGCTGAATGATTGGTGGCAAAATGGCACATTTAAATTGCATGCTGTGCTCAAGTGATTTTTCTGCCTACCTTGATGCCTATTTTGTTATGGAAATTCAGGATACATTAACATAACCAGCAGGAGTTCGGAACAGAAAATAATGAATCCTGGTGGGAAGGAACAGTGGTATCCAGCCTTAGCTGTGAATCAATAAATACACATACAGTGCGCGCTAGAGCATGGGTCACACTATCTATGCATATTGCAGTTTCTTATTGTTACTTTTCTTGAGGAATGAATGTGAAGTCAATAGTATAATACAGAGGAGCCTTTCAGAAATAAAAGGGAACCTAAACAACTCTAGACCGAATATTTTTTTCTGTCACAAACAAGTTGTGGAATAATTATCTTCAATAGATACATTTACTGATAAAAAACCCCTTAATTCAAATTTCTTAATTGATTTGAACATATTACAAAGGAATAGGGTTATGCTGAGGCTAAAACCAATCTTACAGGGACAAGAAATGAAAATTATTATTCTGTTACACAATAATCATTTGTGTAATAGAAATGTGTGGTAAAGAAAAAGTATACCCTGCAATTTATATGGTTAAAACATTTTTTACTTTACTAATCTAGTTAATTCATAAAGCAATTTGCAACAAATAAAATAGTACTGTAAAAGTTGAAAAGGATCAATTATTAATTACTTTAGACACAACTTTTGAAAATCACATTGGGATTTAAGTTTTTTCACTTGAAAATGGTTGAAATTTTATCCCATTCAAAAAATATATTTTTCAATGTATTTTTTTTTTAATTAAAAATGTTAATATTTACTGTGAAAACTTGATATGATCCAGTTGTAAGTTCAGTCCAAATCAGTAAATTCACTACAAATATCACATTAAACATAGTTGATCTTATAATGCCCAGTGATAAAAAGGTTTCTATGTAAAATGTCCCAACTGACTGTATGAAGTCATGAATTGCAATCAATCATCCTTGCCAAGCATGTGGTGACAGTGGAAAAGAATGACTAACTTTTAACTGGAGAGCCCTTTGTCAGAATGAGCAGCCATTTGCCACGGCCAGCTAAGGGTTGAGAGAACAGAAAAAACACAACAGTTCTTGAACCATTTGTACTTTCAGTGGGAACAAATGTCAAAGAATATACATAGTTAGCATCACAAACAGCTCTGGTGCAACACAGCTAAACGCTAATGCAGTGGTACAGAAATTGTTTCTATGGTACCAAAATATCTGACCGTACATGGAGGAAACGGCAACAATATCTTAGTGGCTTTGTGCAGAAAGAGACATGGCTGAATGGAGACACTGTGTGCAGCTACATTTTTACATTAGTGCTTAATTGATTTCTAATCTAAATGTAATCAGTGTGAATACTGCACCCACATCTTAACCTTTTGAGAAGTTTGTTCAGAAATGGAGATAAGCAACATCCAAATGCTTTTTATTGTTGTTTGGCTAAACTCCATTCACTTGCCTTTGAGTATGCACTGGAGTGACTTACTTTCTACAACCTGTTGCTACAGCAACAATTCTCTGAAGCACTAAAGAACTCTAAAGACTCAAACAGGGCTGACAGGCAAGATACTGAAATGCAAAAGCAATCAAGCTCATCAGATCCCTGAAAGTTACGAGAATAAGCAGGTAAATAATTCATGACAGCATTGTCAGCATCAACACCAGCTTAGTTATCCAAAAGATTTTATACGATATGAAAGAATTTGTGTTGAATTTTTAAAAAGTCATAGCAGGTTTGTTTTTTGTGTGTTGGTTTCTCTCTTTTTGGACATAGTGACTTGCACCAGAAGCCAAGGAGTTGTTTAGAGTAATCACACAAGCAGAAGCTACTGCCAGGATTCATTTGAATGGCTTTCAAGACAGTGACTCATTTTAGCTAATTAGTGTTGTAAGTTGGCCTCTCTGCAGCAAAGAAATCTTCTGTTGCACACAATTACTGAATGGCAATGCTAATTTCTGTCTTTTAGGCAAACAGTTCCAGTCTCACTGATGAAAACTGTGCATGACGAATTATGCAGTGAATGCGTTCTGCGAAATTCAGTCTGATGATTAACTTTAATTGACGCGGTCAATAAAGTATGTGACCATAACAAAGCAAGTAAACTGCCATGTAAAACACCTGAACAATAGATATAAAATGTGTTCTTAGATAGTTTAGAGAAAATCCATTTTTTTGTTTTGATGATTTAGTAGAAACCAGAACAAGAAAGCAGAAATGTATGCTTTTCACTCATCAGGATGTGGCTGCATAAAAACGGTAATCAGGCTCTTTTACGGCATGTTCAGTGACTTGTGTTCACTGAAAAACACTAAAGAGGGAGAGGTGTTAAATATTAAATAAAATTATACATTCACTGTCGGTGTGTGATCACAAGTAAAGCACTTATTTAATGTTCTGGTGGATGTCGATTGATTGGTGCTGCTGTGATAGAAGCAGCGTGTAGTTGAAATATTAATATTTCCTCAACTCTTTTCAACATTTTCTCATGTTACAACCACATACTCATTTGGGAGTTTTATGGCTAAAAACAAAGTACAGCATAACTATGAATTGGAAATGAGACATGGCTTTTAACAAGATTTCTACGATAAAAAGTGTTAAATGAATTCAGATTCAGCTTTCTTTCTAATTTATTTACCCATAAATTAAATGCAGTACAAGTATTTGTCTTTTGTAGAGCATCAACTTATTAAATTGAATCAACTTGTTTATTTTAACCTCGGAATAAAAACACCACGTCAGTGGAGGTGAAAAAAGCTTATGGTAACTCTGTAATATAGCATATCTGTGTGTTGTTATGGCCTAGTCAAAGTCCACATAACAAATTTAATGGTATGTCTGTGACAAGGCTTCAAGTTTGAGTTTTTAGCAAAAAGAAATTGTTAAACATTTCAGTCTTGAAATGTGCAAAGCAGGGAGAGAATTGGCCCAAAATACTTCCAGCTGTAATTGCAGCAAAATGGACTGAATATAAATGCACGCCACATTTTACAAGTCTTTATAAAAAAAAAATCTCATTATTGAACCCTTTTCCTTCCTCTTAAATGTAAATGCTTTTTGTGCTGATTTACATTCAATAAAAAAAAAATCCCCACAAAACTTTGTGGTTATGATGTCAAAATGTGGAAAATTTCTAATGGTAAAAATACTTTTACAAGGCACTGTGCAGAGATGCATATATTACAGTGTAAAGATCACAGATTAATAGTCTGGAGTTCTCTGTATGGAATATGAAGGTTTGTTTAAATGTAGTGTATAGCAAGCAAATATCCTGCCATGTTCCAACACAGGCACTTCAAAATTAAACACATTTTCAGCATGTACAGAAGAGACATGCAAAGGGAGACATTAAAGATGCTTTTCTTCTTTCAATAATTAATGAACTTTTCTCAAGTAACAGCTTACCTAAATTGCTAGCATCTCCTTCACCATTATATAAACGCTTTGAGAGAGGGAGCCAGAAATAACCGCAGCAAATGGCAATGGGAAGATGTGCTTTCCAGTGTTTGAGATGCAACACACAATCAAGCCTCATTCAGCAGATGATAGAGATTCAGTTAAAGCTACAAACGGCACAATACGAATGAAAAGATTCAGAGCTCGCACATTAAGTAAAGAGAGATGCTAAATACAACCAGGTGGAAACATGTTTTAGACAAGTTAGTTGGCATGCAAATCACTGTTTTAAGTTGGATCATTTTTGTGAATTCACTATTGGAGCACCGTGTTCTGCTTCCCCAATTATTTTGTGCTAATTCAAATAAAAAGCCAGCAGTTTAGAGATTATTCATGGTCCCTGAATCTCAAAATACTTTTCTAATGCCCCTTAATGGAACAGATAAAGTAATTTCTATTCGTGAATAATTTTGTAACTGTTTTCCACAATTTTAAGTGAAAGTAATACAACTTAAGTTAATTTTAAAAACAAGAGATTTGAATGCACACGTTGAAACAGCCTTTCTTTTTAATCCACAAAGGCCACAAAGGGTCAGAATTGCATACATGGACTGATCATGTTCTTGTAAACTGATTGATTTCCAGTCTCAACCCTCTTGAAACCTCATATAGTTTCAAGAGGGTTAAGTTTGGTTGCAGAAGCATAATGCTAACCAGTCTTCTCCATTCAAAAACACAGCTTAGGTGTGTGTTTGGCGTCATTCTCTAATTGGAACAACTGCTTGAGTTTTCGAAATTGTTAACAGATGAAAGGAAATTGGTTTGGATTTTTCAACAACAATGGAGACACCAAGTCTCGAGTTTGTCATAAACTGCCAGTTGCTACTTTCCACATAGAAAGTATAAACATGCTGTGGGGCTGTTTTGCTGCTACTGGGTTTCGCACAATAGTTTGTTAGGGTTCTGGACTGAAATCAGGGCTTTGTGATGGCCACACCAAAATATTAACTTTGTTGTCTTTAAGCCACTTTGATTGTATCCGTAGGGTTTTTGGAAGATCAATCTGTGCCTGAGCTTTAATGTCTTAGCTGATGTCTTCAGATGCAGCTTCAGTATTTCCACATAATGGTACTTTCTTCATGATGCCATCTCTTTTTTATGAAGTGGACCAGTTCCCCCTGGAGCAAAACAGCCCCACAACCAGATGCTACCACCCAGACATGATGGGTGCATGCTGCTTTTTGGTCTTATACTTGGAATATGTGGTCTTGGTTTTGGTCTCAGGAGGACGGACCTTGACACCATGCATGATATAACAAATCCTTATTACTCTTTTACTATTTTCTTTTTTTAAATATACCTTACAATTATTAAATTCAGTTTAGAGATTGTGTGTCAATGTGTGGTTCCATTAAACAACTGAAGTATTTGTTTATTATGATAACTAGTAGAAGCAGTTTTGGTCGAGTGATTAATTGTCTTTCCATTCATTTTTGCTCGTGGTAATCGAAGTAAAGATAAGGTCCTGAAATATTAGTCGAAATCTAAGCATTTGATCTTGGCCTTTGAGGGTGCGTGCTTGCTTTTGGTCTCAGAAGAACCGGCCTGGTTCTACCTCCATACTTAGGAGTCAGGATGGTGATCTTTGACTTTGATTATTATGATCAAACAGTTTCATCGGATCACAAGACATGTCCCCAGAAATGAAGGTCTTTGTCTCACTGTGGATAATGACTGTCTTACCAGCTTCAGAAGCATCTTTACAAAATCTTTGTCTTTTGTTCTGGGGTTTGCCTGCACATTTTGGACCAAAATACGTTTTGGGACACAGAGCCTGCACCCTTCCTGGATGGTAAAGAGCTGGACATTCCCATCATGTCTATACATGCATATAATTGTTTGATGAATGCAGCACCTTCAATCATTGGTAAATTGTTCCCAAGAATGAACCAGACTAGCACAGCTCCACAATCCTCTTCCATATGACTTGGACGTATAACATCGTCCAAGTCATACATCTATAAACATACATCTATAATTAACTGTTATCTATTAGAGGATTCCAAAACCATGACATCTTCTGGGTTTCTCTGCATGGAAACAGCTGGTTTGGAAGATATTGATAAATAAATCTGTGATATAATACATATTTTGCAAATCATTGTGATGTCCACACTGCCCCAGCTTTTAGGGCCTGAAAATCCACTCTACAAATCTACAAATTTTCCAGTGTACATCATTAAAGAGCGATTGACCCCTAGCTTCCCCACTAATTTTCCAAGCTCATCTCTGCTCAGTTTTTGGAGTTAAATGCATTCCGATTACATGGCTGGAGTGAAAGCAGCAGGGCTCCACCAGACACCCTGCTCCTCTCTGTGTGCAAGCCGTTCATCTTTAAATGCATTGCTGACTCATTTCCTGAATCCCAGGAAGCCCAAGATCCAGGTGACATTTAGCTTTAATGAGAAAGAACATTGGCATTACCAAACTACTCACAAAGTTACAGCTAAATAAGTCTAATGCATTTATTAATGTCCAAATTAATTACGGAACGTTTTAGAGCCGTTGCTTTTCATTTTCTTTCATTAGGCTTCCTGGGTGTTTTTTTTCTCCTGTTGAAAGTGACAGGCACAGAAACATTTTAATGACTTCTGAAGTAAATTTGTTAACAAGGGCAGAAGCATTCTTCATGCCTCCCCTAATTGCACTCTGTCAGAGCTCCTAAAAGAAATGTTATCGCTTAAATCTTGTTTCGATTTACCTCTTCCTGAAAGGACATTTTGCACACACAGAAATTGCATGCATTTGTTGTCTAAATAGAAGGTTGTTTCCCTGCATAAGAGCTTTAACCTATTGGATAATGAGAACAGTCTGAAACTAATGGTGCCAAATTAACTAAAGTTTATCACCAGATGACATTAAATGCAAGACTTTATATGGCTCGTGGTAGCTTTCTAGCAGCAGTTTAGACTGTATAGCAGCTAAAAAATGTTTATTGCTACATTTCTGTAGCACACAAATTAGTTTCATAACTTAGTGAAACTTAATATTTTACCCCTAAGCAAGCAATGTTTTGTTTTGAAAAGAGAAGCCAAATGAATTCAGGTGTGAATAGCACTCCAGCGAATCATCATCATGTCATTACACCGATTTTCATTTTCATCTGAATCTGATGCCTTTTTTTTTTGTGAACCAAAAACATGGGGCTTAACAAAACTATTCACACCCTCTTGAACTTTCTCGCATTATGACAAATTTCTATGTATTTTATTGCAGTTTTTTTGTTGTGTTTAAACAAAACAGGGCATAATGTTGAAATAGAAGAATACCTACATTTTTGGAGCTAGTTTGTATTCACTCTGAAATACATTATGCTCAGTTAGAATGAATGGAGTAGTTCTAATATCTAGTAAAGATACATTTTCATGACACATTAGCTTTAGGTCTGAGTCAATCTAAACATGGATTTGCTTTGTGGCTTTGTACTATGAGTCTCATTCATTTGTGGAGAGTACAAGGATTATTTTTTTCTGCTGACAAATTCTACAAATTGAGCTGTGAATCTCTGCAGCTCCTCAAGAGTCACCACGAGGATCTGTTTTTCTTCTTATTATTATTAGCCGGGTGTAGGTTTTCAGTTGTCTTCTTCAATTTTGAGTTGTGGAGTTGGAGCTGCACAGTAGCGCAGTTGGTGGCACTGTTGCCTTGCAGCAAGAAAGTCCTGTGATCGATTTCCGGCCCAGGGTCTTTCTGCATGGAGTTTGGATGTTCTCCCTGTGCATGTGTGGATTCTCTCCAGGTACTCCGGCTTCCTCCCACAGTCCAAAACCAGAACTGTCAGTTTAATTGGTCTCTCTAAATTCTTCCTAGGTGTGAGTGTGCGTGCATGGTTGTTTGTGCTGTGTGTCTCTGTGATGCCCTACCCCATGTCTTGCCCGGGACGTTAGCAGGAGATAGGCACCAGCACCTCCCGACCCCAGTAGGGACAAGGGTGTAAGAAGATGGATGGAGTTGTGGATTTAGCAATGTTGCATCATATATCCCTAGCTTTTATTTTACAATGCAACTTTATTTACATGTCACTGTATTGCTGTATTGCTGATCCATTTGGTGTGTTGCTTGGTGTTTGCTGTCAGTATACTGAGATGAAATTGGTCTCTATTCCCTAATTATGTGACTGTTTAGTGTAGCTATTACGTAAAAGTGCATTATAAAGTAAGAAGAAAAAAATATTTTTAAATATTCTAAAAATATATAATTTTCCTCCACTCCATGATTTCCACTCCACTTTTCAATTGTAACATGACAAAATGTGAAAGAATCTGAATACTTTTGAAGTGAACACTGAGTAATAGATATTTTAACTGGTGCTTTTTATACCTAACTTTACTAAACCTCGACTGTAACTACAGTAAGAAATGTTTCCTTCTCACTTGACTCAACTTAATTGGAGCAAAAACGGAGAACAACACTTATAATTGGTCAATTTAGTTTTTTGTTTTTTTTTTTTTGTATGATCATCACACAAACTTTCTTTTTCAGCCAGATTGTGAACATCATTTCCATACATGTCTGGTGCTGGCAAAGTTTTATCGACACATTCTTAGTTGTTCAAAGCGAACCCGAAAAGATGCAAGTCAATTTTCTTTCAACATTTCAGTGGCCCTAGGAGGCTTTGAAAAAAATAGGCATCCATAATGAATGCTGTCAATTTTTATCCCAATTAGAGTGTTTATCTCGACTTAGTGCACCTATACTGATGCCTTCTCTTGAGGGGGCGATGAATTTCCATGAAGGGCAAACACTGTACTTCAAAAAAAAAAAAAAAAAAAAAAAAGGCTTATTTGGGGTTGGGATTTAAAGCTTTAGCTGGAATTACTTTTCTCCAATTTGTGCTGTGTTAACAGCCAGAGCAGGTTGCTGTACAGAGGTGGGAGACAGTGGGTGGGGTTAGCAGTGAATAAGTAGAGGAAAAAGTTAAATGATGGGAAGAGAACAAGGTAATGTGTGTTTATGTAAGAAGAGCCGTCACTAAGCTTTCATTTAGAAGAAGGAAATAAATAGAGCACATCACATCAACTCGCTGCTGCTTGACAAGTCTTGTCAGATACTGACAAAAACATATCTCAGATGTCAATCACCGCTTCTTGCCACGTATAAATACCCCAACACATATTTATGGTTCACTTTAATGTGAGGACAGACACAACGCCTGTGATGTGCTGCTTTTAAGGATGTGAGTCAACAATTTGAGCCTCGCAACGCTGATATAAACCAGAAAATCCAACGGCATCAGATGTAAACTGGGACATGGGGCTGTTTTTGTATAGAAGAAGAAGTTTGTTATTTTAGCATTGAAATCTTTTGCATGCAAAGGAGTTGGTTTTTAACACCAAGCTTGTTTCCTCCTGACACTACCTACTGCTCAGGTTAAGGGAAATTGCTGCACTGACATGCAACATTTAAATGAACTCATTAAAATTTAAACAGTCACCAGTCCAGGGACAATCACTGCAGACCGCTGCTTGGTAGGCGACAAGCTAATACAATGCAAACAGCTGGTACAGGGGAGTAAAACTTGTTTTTATTTGACTTTTCACATAGACAAAAAGCCTTGTTACTGATGCTTGTTTTTCCCAGTTGTAGCACAAAAAGAATGAAACAAAGGAAGGCTTTCAGCAAGACACAATGAGCACATGTTTGATTTTAATTCTGCATCCAGCTTAAGTGTCAGACAGTGGTGAGTAGTTAGTAGTTGCTCAGAACAACGGTAGACTGGTGTTTAAAAAAGTGAGAAAAGCTTAAAATTCCCTTAAAAACTTATATCGACATACCTGGTGCAGCATTGATTGCACTGCAAATTCAAGATCAAAATACGAAGATGTACAAAATTTAACTCTTTAGAAAGTGAAGTTTTTTTTTTTCTGTAAAAACTCGTACGGTGTAAAATGAAAGATGCTCGAAGATTTAGCTTCCCTGTGAATCACTGTGACATGTCTTTGCTCATCTGTGTAGCTTGGAGTTGTCTAAATCTCGCATCTGCTAACAGGTATTCACACCTAGTTTGATCTGAATACAATTCATTCCTCTCCATTTCTTAGTTTTCTTAGAAAAAGACAGTTTGTCATTCTGCAGGTTTTCTCTTACGTTATAGTCTGGGCATTGGGCCAGCAACTCCAGCTGCCTTACTGGTGTGTTTAGCATTTTGTCCTGTTCAAATGCCTTTTTAAAGAACAATTCATTTTTGGCACAAAGGGAGTATGACCTTTTCATGTCTGATGATGTATTCCAACAGAGCCATGATACCTGCTATGCGATAATTAGTTAGTCCCAACAGTGAAGCATGAGAAACATTCTCATCCAACATGCTTCAGTATGCTGTGGGTTGGAGTCAGTGCTCGGGGGTCATTGCAGTTTCTTGATCCCTCCTCCAAAAAAACCTCTTCTTTCATCCATAAAATATTGCTTCATTTTCCTTCAGGCTAGTCGATATGTCCTTTGGCAAATTGCAACCTGGGAATTTGCAGGGGCGGCTGGGCTTCACAGAGGCATTATCTTTCTGTTACAGTACTAAGAGGAAACAGTAGACCTTTTTAGTTTCCATTTAAAAACCATTTGAGATCAATTCAGCTGAGCAGCCTGTCATTTTCTGCACTTCTTTATACATTTGAAACCAGATATGTTCACACTATAAGAAAGACACCTTTTTTTAACTTCATTCTCTCACATTTAATAATATTAAACCTTTTTCAGTTTGGTTGGTTAGAATTACCAAAAATGTTTCCATTATAAATGCAAGAGTGATTTCTTTTTTTACTTTCTTCAAAATTCAGAAGTGAGTGTATTCTGAGACTGCCATATCTATACACAATTTGGTAAAGCCCACATGATGATGATTGCTTTGTAATCTGAAACATATCTCATTATGTGAGTTATTTAGAGGCACACATGGATGTATTTTAAAACATCTTGCAGTGTGGCGATGGCAAAGGGACAGGTGATCCATGTCAAAAGTTTGAGTTTCAGCCCTTGGCCCTTTGACCTTTGCCACATCTCATCCTTCAATCCTATTTTCTGTCAGACGACTCTCGAATAAATGCCAATAGAACCAAAAAGAAATTAAGAAAAAATAAATACAAAATTCTAATCATGTTTCTTCTGTTGCATCACGGAAAAATCTAGAGATATTCAGTTTAAATGACATTGTGATCTACAATGAGTAGAGGAAAAGCCAGAAACATGGAGGGTGGTGTGTACCAGAAAAGACAAGAATCAAGATTAGTTGCAGAAAGACAGAAGAGGTGTGTAAATGAAAAGGGCACAGGTGGAATGGGGACGTAGAAAAAACTCAGAGGCAGAACTAGAAGTTAAAAACTCAAGATGCTGATGTTCTCTTTGAAAGAGACAAGGATGGATAGAGTCAGGAATGAGTACATCAAATGGATAACTCATGAGATGTTTTGGAGAAGGTCACAGAAGCCAGATTTAGATGGTTTGGACAAGTTCAGGGGAGAAGCAATGATTATATGTGTAGATATAGGATGCTGAGGTCAGAAGGCAGAAAGCAAAACCAAAAAGGAGATTTATGGCTGTGGTAAAAGAGGACATGATAGTTAGTGAGGGTAGAGGATGGAGATAGATAATACGCTATGGTAAACCTTGGAGGGAAAAGCAGACAGAGGTGGACTTCCATATTTATGGATAATCTGTGGTTTAAAGTTCCAGATGCATGAAGGTGCTACACATTTATTCAAAAAAGGGGAACGACTCTATGTCCCACAAATGGATGAGTTTTGGTGCAAAGTGTACCCATCAACTCCAGAATGAAAGCGAAAAAACCTTGTAAAAATGCTCAGTAAAGCTGTGAAGACTATTATTTACGTTGAAATGAGTCCTGTACCAAAATAGGTTGAACGAGGAGGAATAAAGAATGACTCCAAAGGCTACATAGAAAGCCAGATTAGATTTTGCCAAACCACTCAAGGGCAAACAACATATTTTTTGGAGAGCCTTCCTGTGGTCTGATGAAACCAAAATTTAAGTGTGCCATTAGGGCTTTTGCTACTTTTAAAGAAAAGATAGAGAAGCTCATAAGCCTGCTACCAGTGTTGGCAGCATAATTTAGTGGGGGAGATTTGCTGCAGACAAACTGGCAGCAAATCTACAAAATAGATGGTGTGATGAGGAAAGAACATTAGGTAATACTGAAGCAACATCTGAATACGTCAGTCAGGAAGTTAACGCTTGGTCACAAATGGATCTTCTAAATGGGAAATGACCTAAAGCGTGCAGCCAAATTAGTTACAGAGTGACCTGAGAATAAAAGAGTGAGTGTCTTGGACTGGCCGCCACAACGTAAGAATTTCTAGCTAGAAATAAAAAGGTCTGTAAAATACAGCCTTTACTTGTGTATTTTGCATTAGCTATACATTAGTGATGAGTCCAGCAACACCAATGTATACTTTTCAAAATACTTCCATCCTTACCAAGAATTTCCTGGTAATGGCAAAACTAAAATGACAAAGCTGACACAGGGCTTTCAATTTAAACTTTATTTGTTGTTTCTGTTATAGTTTAGCAAAGCAAACATCAAAGTATGAAGGCATCATCATTTCATTTCATAGAACTGTAATTCATCTGTTCTTTAGCATGGCACCACCAAAAATAATTTGCTAACAATTAAAAGAAAGTAAAACCATTTTAAATTCAACCCAATAAAACAAGAAATGTTTAACAACAGGTAATAGCCATTGTGATGTAATTAAAAATACAAATCATCTGCAAGCAAAACAAAAGCATAAAATCATACTTGGCCCACCTCCTAAAGTCTGACACCATTATTTTTTGTCTGATATGAAATAAGGCAGATTCCTTCCGTACAATTATAAACAATCTGGAAAGAAGACAAGCAAAAGTGAAGAGGGCTAGTTCTTTTTTATGACATTGAAATTCAAAGCAATTTTCTGGCATGCACTGGAAAAGGCAAAGAAGACAGGGGGAGGAATAAAAGAGCTAATCAATTTGTTAAGAGACGGCTGCATCCTGGTTTGTGTGATCTGGGATGTTAACACAAGACTTGCCAGGGAATGGCACGTTGCCTTGCAGTTATTGGCTAATTTGACTTGGCGTTGCACCAATGGTGCAATCTAAAAGCCCCATTAATGTAGAACATTAAACTGTATATTACCAAGTTGGAGTTGTAGGAACAAAAAGGTTGCTGTTAAGCCTCATCCAGTCAGGAGTGTCAACATGTAGGAGCTGTGGCTGCTGTCCTCTGACAGCTTGACCGCGCTCTCACAGTGCCTTTTAGCAAATAAACATTTGAACCTGGTTCATATCTTTGCACCTGCTGGCAAAATGATGGATGACTAACACACAGTGAGGTATGGCTCTTCTTTTCTGGTTGATATGTTCAAGTCCAATAGCAAGGTTTTGTAACATACATACATTTACATACAGTACATACATACTTCAGGGAAGAATTAAAAGGTGGAAAGCTAATTAAAGTTGGGGTTGTGAGCATCATGTGAAGTTTCTGGTTGTCCTGGGCCAGTGTCAGAGCCCATTCTGACAGGGGCCCGTCTGACACCAGTGCGGTTGGCCTTTGCACAGTTTGCTGGCTGTCAGATGAGGTTGATTGTTCTCCTCTCAGTAGGTCATTCTTTGTTCTCAGCAGAGTCTGGACAGAAAATTAAAATGGCATATGGAAATACTGTCAAATACCGAGCTCAAGTTTTGATTTCCATTCCTAAAAGTTAACATTTTAAAAAGTATATTTTTTAAAATTACACTTTTTTTGCAATTGATATAGGTGATATAGATGAAAGCTTAAAACTATTTTGTGAAGTAGGCCTTAGATTTCATGTTCCCAATATGCCAAAAATATGTTTATTTGTGGTTCACTTTGTCTTTAGGTCATTACTTTTTTGTTGCTATACAAACTTGTTGGCAATTTCATCTTATGTGCTTGATATAAAAACTCTCATCACACTACTTCAGATCCCCGAGAACAGTTATTTCAAAATGAGTATTCTTGACACATATCCTAGTCTTGCCCCCTTTTTGCTGCCACTCAGAATTTTATACTGCAAGATCACTAAAATATATACAAAATTAGTGTAAATATCACTCTTACCGATTGATATTTAGCAGCCTAACCTGTTATGATGCTAAAATAAACAGGGGGAAAAGGTCAATTGTGCTTTCATACATTTACCTTTTGCCATAAAAATGCTTTGTCAGAATATTAAATGTTCACTTTCATGATGAATTAAACACTCAGCTTTCTAAAGTTTGCAATGTTTTTTTTTTTTTTTAAATGGTCAAATACCAGAATAGGAAAACATCAGAGTGGCTGCAAAAACTGGCATATGTGCCAAGGGCTAACCCTAATCTTTTTTTGAAATAACTTATGACATGTTCATAGTTTTATATTGACTTCTGCAGTAATTCATATACAGTTTCCACTATACCAAATGATGCATCTTAGGATGTATTTGGTGTTTGACCTATTAAATGTGAAGATAGAAGCATTTTTAGCTATTTGTTAGGAATAGGTAAACAATAGTCAAACATTTGTCGGGATATTCCCGTCCTCTTCCACTGTGGGCCTTTGGTTTTGACTGCATTGGAGTACTGAATTAAAACATACATATCAAAGTATAGCCGAGTCAACATGGCTCAGATCAACGGCACTAAAATATTCAGCATCAAAACCCAAAATTTAGGCAAAATTCAATCTGAAATTGAGAGGCTGTTCCATTTCTTTATCTTATTAAGCCTTAGTGAAGCTGAAATAATCCATTACCTGGACTCAGAAAAGAGGACAGCCTGTTGTAATTCTCCTAAGTTCTACTCTTGCTGATTAAAAAGAACAGTATATGCTGACCAGATTCATAATAAAGCATCCCACCGTGATCCTGTCGCTTGTTAGACAACAACCTTTTTCTTCCATGATGCTTTGTCTGGCATTGTTAAAGCTATTCCTTTCCACATCGCCCGGCGTGTCTCTGCCAACTTATTTCATATGCTGCTACTCTGTCCTATTTATTCAACCCCAACAATCTGTTCATAGCAGACACTTGTGTTTCTTTTGTTCCTCTACCTGGAAACTCCTCTTTGCAATACCCAAGTCCCTATTTCTGGCTTAACAAACACTGCTGAATGGAAAAGAAAAAAAACAAAAAAACATTTCCAGCTATAGAAATGTAAATGTGTCAATATACAAATACTATGCAATTGGACCAAAACTTTGATAGAAATCTGAGAATAACAGTAGCATAGTACCCTTATCAAACATGATTTATTGGCATGATTACTACCACTGCGGTCACTGCATGTTAAAATAATATACATTTTACAGTTGATTTATTAAACGTCCGATGGTTGGGTTTTCGGGTAATTTATCACACTCAATCTCCAAAGACGTGCCGACACTTGTGTGTCGAGATATCAGGGTTAACACTGCAGATCTGAAATGGGTTGAGTGGAGTTACAAATGCATTTGGCCCTGGAGGAGCACATACAAATGGCCTGCACTCCCCTACAGAGACGGGAAGATGGAGACAGACGGGGAGGAAAACTGATGCAGGGGGGATGAACCCAGGCAACAATTTCCTGCACATAGCTCTGGATTCTCTGAATAAACTGAATTTTAATTCAGTGGCTGTGGCCACTAATAGGAAACCTCTTAAAAATAGAAATGTGCATGAGCCTGTGAGAGGTTGTTAATGCTTCCTCTGTGCCCTTACCTTTGGGCTTTGGATCTTCAGGTTTTATTGAAGAAGGTACTTCTGAGCTCTCAACAGGTTTTATATCCTCTAAGAGAACAGAAAATTGGGGAAAAGGATTATAAGCAAAGAAAACCTGCAACATACCTCAACAGCATATGCTCGCCAAAGCTTCAGTCAACCTGAGCAGATTTATAGTTCTCATGCATCTGTCTAACGTTCAAGATTAAAGGTAGTGTTCCTCCTTCGCAAAACTATATTCTTTATCACAAAAATGGTTTCAGCATCTTCCACATATACTGAATGCTAATATGTACCGTCATGTGGTATGAATTAGTAAATAGAAAGGGAAGTTGGAAGAAGAAAATGAGTGGCTGTCGGCAGAAGACTTTAGATAAGACAAATCAATGATCCCGCTTAGCTTTTTCACTTTTACCAAAACCTTAAATGTATTTTATCTGGATTTTATGTGACAGACCAACAGAAAGTAAGACATAGTTGTGAAAAGGAAGAAAATGATAAATAGTTATACATATTATTACAAATGAAACCTGGAAAATGTGACATCCATTTTAATTGAACCAATTTACTCTGATGCTGGTAAATGAATTCAGGTGCAACCAAGTTAGCTTTCGAAGTCACCTTATTAGACACTAAGCCCGTCTCTTTTCTAGAAATAGCTATTGGCTGAGCTTTTCTAAAGAAACCCTAAAGAAAATTAGTTTCTAGCTCATCTGCTGTTTCTCTTCTAGATGAACGAGTCACTGTTCTGCCTTTAAATTTCCACTTTTCTTTAACATAGAAATAGCAAAATAGTTCAGAATTGAAGGAAACTGTGAGTAGTATTTTCCAAGTCTTGCCTCAGACTTAATTGCCGTTGAATTACAGTTTTGATATAAAGCTTTTTTTTTTTTTTTTTTGCATACTCATGCTGTTTAATGTCATTGTCATACAGGAAGGTGAACCTCAATCACTTTCTCGTTCCTCCTTAGAAAAAGCACCTCACAGCAAATTTGAGGTTATTGGGGATAGAGTATTCAGGAAGATGAGTTGAACATGCTATTTAGGGTAGTGTAAATCAGACTAAATACAGATGCAGGCCAAACTTTTCAAATTGGAATTTGTGAATGATTTTGAACACTGCGTATTCTTTTTCTTCCTCCTCTTCTTTTGTGTTGAGCTGATTACAAAAAGTGTTTAGTATCTCTACTCACCGCCATTGCTGGTGCCGGCGTTGGGTTCAGAGGAATCTGTAATGCAAAGCAGATTTTGATGTAGACATTGCCTTTACTCAGGTATTAACGTTAATCATTGTCTGAAATCATTCTGCTTGCAAGCTGATGTTCTAATTTATTTTTAGTCCAAGGACTTTACCGCAGCTTCACACTTCTGACCTGATGCTTTCTCTTGTCCCTGAAAATTCACTGCCTTCCTAAAGAGTTATACTTCACAAAAAAGAACAAAACAAACACACATTGGGAGAAAGACTCATGCAAAATTAATTACAGGCTGCCATCCCTGTAAGGCAGCAAGAGACCCTCCTCCCCTTCCCCTACAAACATCCTTTCCCCCTCTTCTCTATCCTACTTGTTACCTTTGTAGTCACAAAACTCCTTTATCGCCGCTCCCTGAGCAAACCTCCGCATTTCCTTCTTTGGAACAACAATCATCCCAACAAAGCACGCCACAAAAATAACCTGCTCTCCCCAGGCAGGCTTGTGATAATGTAAACAAATACATCTGCTTAAATACAATAAAAGAATGTACAGGATCCAAAGCATGTGATTGTTCTGTATGTCTGCAGTCAAGATCATTTACCAAGTTTGTAAAAAATGGAGTTTATTGGTGATCATTACAGGTTTGGATTTAAATACCATGTCACCTTTAAAAAAAAAAAGCACATGTAGGCAACATTAGTCTTTGTTTCTGTGGCTGTTCTGAAGACTTTCATAAAAAGAAGAAGAAAAAAAAACACTCTTTTTTTTTGTATTTAATCTGTTGCAATATTTCAGCATAAACTTTTCCTTTTGTAGACACCAGAGGGACAGAAGTACTGCTGAGAAGCAGGAAGGATGAAGCAACAACAGTGTGAGCCGTTTTTGTAGCTTTTTGCCTTTTAATCTGAGACATTGAACTGCCCACAAGGCAAAATATCATCCTCAAACAAAAAGTAAAAAGGAATCTATTCAATGTTTACATGTTTGTTCTTTGACTTTAGACTATGCATAAATGTGCATGCTTAGTTTTCTTTTTCACTGAGCCACTTTTCCTCCAAAAATTCTTCTTGATCTTTGGTTTAGACTTTTAACAACTAAAAATACTGTGAATATCATACATAACCCAGGATCCCTAAATAAAATCTTGAGTGACCAATTAATAAGTCACCTAAATAATAAATTGCCTTCAGAGATGCAGAACTTTTGCATAAGTCAACAACATAAAAATCAAAGAAGTTATTAAATCTACAACCATGAAACCCGTGATCATTCTGGAGAAGCTTTAAAGTCGCAGCCCAGCAGGGAGAATCTGTTGATGGGACTGAAGTTACTTATGCAAGACACAAATCTGTCCATTATAGGGAGGAAGAAAACCACTGACACAAAAACTCAACATATGGACAAAGGCACTTAAAATGTTTGGCTAAATTTGTAAAACATAATATTTGACTGACTTATTTATGCCAGCTTTTAGACAAAAGGTTTACACACAAAGGACAGAATACATTTTTGACTATTAAAATCGAAAATTGTAAATCTTTTTTGAAAATCAAGGATATCATTTTGTACTTCACAATTAATCATTTGCAAATAATTAAAACTCAAAATGTGGTGTCAGAAATTTCAAAAATTGCAAAAAGGTTACATATTGGACACTTATGATGTTACATCAATCGACGGTAATTAACTCAATACATTAAGTTTACTCAGCCTCTAATTGATCTCTTACTCTGGGTCAGAAGGACACAATCATGGGGCCAACTGTTGATTGGACAGATGTCCAGAAGACAGTCATTGACACGCTTTATAAAAAAGGTAAGACAAAGTCATTGCTAAAGAAGCTGGTTGCTTGGAGTGCTGTATCTAAGCGTTTTTGCAAGAAGTTGAAAGGAAGAAAAAAAATGTGGGAGGATTATCATGCAAAAATATATTCAACATGGGCTCCAGGTGTCTTACCTGGGCTGAGGAGACAAAGAACTGGGCTGTTGCTCAAGGGTGTAATTCTCTCTTTTCACATGAAAGTAATGCTTACGTCTCATTTGGAAATCAAAGTCTAAGACTCCAGAGGACCGGTATTATGTGCATAGAAATGATCAAAATGTATTTTTTTATTTATCTTACATAATATTCTAATTCTCTAACACACCAAATGGGTTGGGTTTTCATCATCTTCAAACCATAATCATCAAAATTAAGGTAAGGAGGTTTGACATATTTCTGTCTTTCTGTGTAATAGATTTACTTAATGAGTTCCATAAAATATCTCTTTTTTTTATTATATTCCGATAAATAGCTTCATCTTTAAAGAAAATTAGAAGTGGGATGTGTGAAGTTGCTTGATGTAAGAACAAAGCCTGCAACACACAAGCAGGCAACTCAAGGAAGGAGCTCACTAAAGCACTCGCTTCTTTCCACTCACTTCTAACATCTTGCCTCCAAGGTAATAACAGTACAGTCTTGGTGCTAAGGTAGCATCCTGCTCCTCTAATATCCGACAGTAATCAAAACAGAACAAAAAACAAAAAAAAAGCTTCACAGTTTCAGCTGATTGTGGCTCCAGCCTCCCACTGCCTGCCTGAAGCTTGGAACATAGTTCTGTCTCACTCTCTAATTTGGCTGCTGTGTGCTGAGAGTGGAGAGGCTATCATTTAGAAAAAGATCTGGGAGTGCTGTGGCAAACACATAAACAAGATGGGGGGAGAAAGAAAAAACTGGTCTCTCTCAAGATTATGGTGAAGGAGAGACACAGTGCTGAGAGGGCAAGGGAAGATGAGAAAAACAGCACACTGAAGTAAGTTCGTCTGTAGGAAGCCGAGGAGACATTACATCAATGTTTCTTAAAACTTGGACATTCTGTTTCTGCTTCATAGCTGGTGAAACAAAATGTTTACAAGATTATTTGAGCTGATTCCATATATCTGAAGGTGTCACTCTGATGGGGAGTTCAAAACTTAGACCGAATAAACATTCTTACCTCTAGTAATGTTAACATTTGATCATGTTTCTTCCACAAACTAGTGTATTTCTGGTCAACCATACTGATTTTCCTATAGACTCATTTAGTCTGCTTTGATCGACATTCCTACTGTGACTCAACTGAGAAAACTTCAGCATTAAACCTTCTTTTTGTGTGTATGCATCGCCATAAACGATCCATGCTGACAGCCTATCTGTATAAATATGCCCCCAGTAATTCAAGTAAATGTAGTTTGTCTTAGTGAATTATTTTGAAAATACAGATGCTGTGCTGATACATTTTCCTGTTGGAATGTTATAATACTTGTCGACTGACTCTGTATTTGCTCCAGCGTCCTGCAAAAAATAGGACTTGTAGGTTATAATTTTGATGAATGACGTTGCAGAGGTGCTGTGCACGACGCCACCATGCACAGCCTTGCAGAGGCAATGTACGCTCTCTGACCACAATGGGTATGCATTTTTTACAATGACATATATTTGATCCAAATTTATCCATGTGACAAGATGGAGGATACTTGATAATCTGACACTTCAAGGCTGTTGGGGACATTCAAAAACACTTGGGAAGGAAAAGGTGGTTCAGATTTATTCACCCGGGGCATGCCACGCGCTTCAGATTCTATTTCAAAAAATATTAAAAACAATGTGTCTTATCCCTTCCACTTCACAACTTTCTGTTGGTTTAATACTGAAGTGTCAAACTGCAGTCCTTGAAGTCTAGAGTCCTGCAACGTCTGGATGCATCTCTGCATTAAGAGACTTGAATCAACTAAGTGGGTCATTAGCGGGGCTTCATGCTGAAGAGGTAATTCAGCCAGTTGGTTCAGGTATGTTGGACACATCGATTCTTGAGGACGGAAGCTGTACACACCTGGTCAAACACATAAAATCCTGATAGATCACATTGGAGTTAATACAAATAAAACAGAAAGATTCAGAGATATGGTATTAAGATTTATTTAATCCACTGTAGGTCACAGAGTTGAAAACAAAAAGTCTTGAATGATTGCAAAACCTTTATCTTTAGCACTTCATATCGGTTCCAGCCTTCAGGAAGAGAGGAAATGTGCATGTGCTCACATTTCCACACAGAAGAGGGAGACAGGAAGGAAGAGAATTGGGCATAAGTCACCCTCATCTGCAGACAAGCAGAAAATTACATCCCCTAACCTCCATTCATTTATTAGACAAGGGGTAGTTAGAGTTTTGTTGGTCAGCGTTAGTATTCCGCACAACAACAATGAGTTACAGTAGAAAATGTCTTTAGATCTAGCATAAATAGACAGAGGCAAGTAAAAGTTTTGTATGAAAAACAGATATTTGAGTAGTGGCCACCTTTGTTTGACAAGATCTCTGTTTATTTCTCATCATAGTCAAATCTCATCTGTCATACCACCGCTAGCAGATTGGAAGCCGACTTTGCTTAATGTTTCAGATGGGACCCTTTAGGCAAAAAAGTATGTTCTCTTTGTCCTACAAGCACAGGGAACCTCAATGACATTTATTCAACTATCCTTCTTATAACAGTAAAAGAATAGGGTTGGGAAAGAAAAAAAAATCAATGGAGGTGTGGGGACATCTGTACTTTGCAGAATCAGTTCCCCAGGAGAATTTTTTTCCTTCATTTGATCCCAGAGCCATGGCTTTGACATGCTGTGCGAACCGGTCTGGAAGATTTGATCTCCAGAAGATTACACAGATGTCCAGCTGTTTGCAGTCAAACAATGAACATGACCTATCACAGTCTCAGCTCAGGAAGAAGTTAAAAACTATTCACTGCTTACTTCTTACACTGAGCAATGGATATTATCTGATAGATCCATTTACAGTTTAAATCCCCTTCAATGAATACAAAGTATTTCTATCTCACCAGAGTAAGCTCTGTTTTGTGGGTATTATTAGGCATCTGGAGGGCATTATGAGAAATAAAGAAAGAAACCATCTGTCGAAGCTTCATTTCCACAAAATGAAGATAAGTTTTTCAGAAAGAAGGATTGTTAAATACTGAACTCCTCCATGTTTTCATAGTTTTCATAACAGTTTTCATAGTTTTAAAACTGTTATTAAAGTACAGATGCAAAGGTTCACTTGCATTTTTTGCAGACACTGCTCAAATATTGAGTATAGAACCAGTAAACACTACTGAATATAAATATGATGGAGGATTGACAGATGTGTGATACGTTTTTATGATTACTTCACACATATTCTGACCTGGTGAATATTAAAATTCAATTCCACAGTTTTGCTCATTTATTTGAGACTGTACAAATCTAGTAAACAAACTGAATTAAATGAGAGTAAGAATAAGTTCAGCTCGTAAACCGGGCGGTCTTGGAGCCTCTGGTCTGCTCTGTATTGAACCATGTGTGTTAAAGAAGTATCAAAGCATATCTCATTGAACTTTACATGGACTAACAGCTTTGGGCCTGGCAAGCCTACTACAAAAATAATCAAAGACATCCCTAGTGAAGCAAAACAGCAGACCTCAACAAGTGCCCAACCAAAAGAACTAATGAGCTGGTAAATGTGGAAAGCAGCCTATTTTCATATGTTAATGTTAAATTTGTAGTGCAGGCTTGTGGAAAGAGCTTAACTGCATGAGCTGATTCTCCCAAAACAGGATGGGAGGGGTGGAAAATAGGATATTTGTGAGAAAGGGAGGTGTGTCAGTATTGGATAGCTGGAGTTTTCTCTTCTTTGAGGTAGAACACTGTCTGACAATCTAAGCCAATTAAAGAGCACTGAGCTGTGACCTGCGGGCCGAGGAGATGAAAACAAGCCTGTTCAATAAACACTGTGACTGGCCCCTCTCCACTGTTATCCTCCTGAAAAAGCCAAGAGTCTTCATTAATATTCCGGCTTTCTTCTCCTTAAGAAAAGGCCAAGGGGTTGTAGACACTAAGTAGCATTGTGCACCCCTGTGGGTTTGGGTAACCTTGCAGTGGTGGTGGTTGTGGTGGGGTGGCTCCAAGTTAGGTCAGGGTCCTCTAAACACGCTGAAAAGACCCAAGCTTATTACACAACCCTGAGCCATGCTTGACAAGATGAGAAAACAAAAAAGCACTTTGAATAAGGAAAAAGAGAACAGGACACCATCTGCTTTGGGGTTAAGCTCCCACTCAGAGGAAAGCAAAGATGATTAGAGGGCAGCAAGCGATGGAAGGAAGGAAAATATGCTGCAGCTGACAATAAATGCAAAAGAAAATTAGAAGAAAACTACCAAAGGCATGGCTAACACACTGACTGCCCTGCGTAAAAAAACAAAACAAAAAAAAATCTATAAAAATGCTCTAGTTGGCAGTGTCTGTCAATTCCTGTTTTTTTTCTATCTTTATTATTCCCTACTTCATCCGAAGTAGCGTGAGACAGCCACCACAGTGTGTAAGGAGACAACTGAAGAGATTAAAACAGGAGTCGGAGCACCGAGATACCAGGAGATGAAAGGAATAAGTGAAGAGCTGATTAAGTGAAGGAGTGAACGAAGAAGACAACACAAAAATAGACATGGAAGGGAATAATGCAAAAGAGGCCTCCCTGTGTGTGACCTACATACCTGCTAAACCTGCTGTCAGTGGTGGCCTGCTCTGCTCTCATCACTCACTGAAATACTTTACATAATCTTTAGACTCCCCCCACGCTGCTAGAGGGTCCGCTGCAGGCGGCTGCCCGCTGCTGTTTTCAATACCTTTTGTGGTTTCTTACATGAAGGCAGAAACTGTCTTGCTGGGGAGCAGTGAATCTGGCACTACACGACGTGGCTAACCACTGTGATAGATTAAAATGGGACGCACCACTGCTGGGGGACCATGACAAGCAGCATGTTTGCTGGTTTTAGGTGTTGTGTCTATTTTGTTCTTTAAAGACACCTCAAGGTGTCTACATAAGTTCATAGATTGGACTGGTCAATATAATCAAAAAGCAAGTCTACACTGCAGAGAAAACAAAAACCCAGGAAAAGCATCTGTCTGTCAGTGAAAGGTCAGCAAGAGAACGGCCTGACGAATCGACCCGACTGAAGCACTGAGTGCACATGTCTCTAGAGGAGTTTGAAAGAGAGCTTTCTTTGGATAATTAAGACATCTCATGGAAATTATTTTAAAACAGTTTCTAAATCCGTTTTTAACAATATGAATTTGATGACCAACCACAATTTTCTAATATATATCACACAGAATGTAACACCATAAGCTCATGACACGATGGGGATTGGTTTTTTGCAGGCTAATTTTATGTAAAAACAAGCTACTTCGCTCCTTTCACATTTTTATCCATCTTTAACATGAGATATGTCCTGCATAATTCACCTGAAACTACAAAAAAGTGGAAAATACATTGAAAAATGGCAAAACCAGGCTACATAAACTAATGCTTTGTTGAAGTGCATATAAGTAAGCTCAATCAAATCAAAAGTTTGCAGAGAGGTTACAAAGGATCTTTTTTTTTTTTCTTTTACAGGATATCGTTGTATACAAGGATAAAACAAAATCAACATATGGCATAATGAACACAGGTATTAATAACTGAAGAGAAAAATATTTCAGTGTCTGAAAGAAACTGTAATTCATTACCAAAACTAATTAGTTTCAATGCTAAAACAGCTGCTGTTGCCAGATGCAACAGTGAAATGTCATTGTTATTGAGATGGATATTATAAATTTCATTACTTCCAGTAGCAAGATAGAGTTCTCCCTACAGGTAGAAAGACATTATCATTGGTTGACTATTGCAGGAAATTGCTCCTTCTAGAGTGTGAGGACTTAAGAAGCAAGGTATTTGCAAATAAGCATGGGATGTACAATTAGTTTCAGTGACTTACATAACCAAATCATTCCAATGGCTAAAACTGATCATAGACCTGCAGGTAAGATCCTGGAAAAGGCTTCAGAAACAGCATCTTACAGCAGGTATATATAGAACACTGTAACGTTATGACAGTGATGCTTAAGAGCAATTTACAGACCATTAAGGCTACTTTGTCTGCCACAGTGAAGCAGTAAACCTTCCAGTAGACTTTAGCTAACAATATCTGTTTAAATATTAGCTTCACAGCAATAGCCTGCCCAATGTTAGTATCGAGTTTGAAATGTTAGTATTTTGACAACCCTAGTTTACACACCAACTTATCACACTACATTGTGGACATTTAGAGGAAACTGGGGAAATACAATAAATTTAGAGGAAGCCAAACAGATATCACGCATCACTCGAATAAATGTTTTATTCATTTGGGTTTGGTTTGTTAGGATGTCCGTGAACCTTGTTAAAATCTATCCTGGTGGTGTAACTTCTCTGGTCAGAAATTTTAATTATCTTTGGGGGATATTTCTGGTACCAAGGTAATGTTTAGGCCTAAAGTTTATATTAGACTCTATAAAATAACCAAAAATAAATATATTGCTCTAATAAGGATATCTGTACAGGCGTGTATCTGTGTAAGATATTCCAGACCTTTCAAAAGCCCATTTGTTACTAGCTGACAAATTCTGCCTGTGCATAGAATTGATTCATTTGTAAATCAAACAGTGGGTAGAGACAGTGGAAGAGAGCTGATCAAAAGAGGAGCTTCAAAGCAGAACAGAAAACTGTGTCCCTTGCAGCCTGTTAGATGCAGCTCCGTCTCTTTGAAGCCGGATTCTGGGCCAAAGGTGACCGGCGTAATGGACGGCAAATGCATTGTTGGTATAGTCTTAGCAGTAAAGAGGACCAGAGTCCAGTGTTTCTCATCAAAAGAGCCACATTACAATATGGGCATGGAGAGTGCCGTCTGTAATAATACATGAATTGCATAGCAAACAAACAAATTAAGTAACAAACAAAAAAGCCTAAATTTTAGCCTAACATCACTGTCAGTTACTGCTGCCAGTTACTGAATAGTCACCATAGCAACAAAAAGCCTCCCGCATGCATATTTATGACCAATTTTTTGAAATACTGCAAGTGGCATTGGTGCTTGGAGTTTTCCTTTGCAATTTGTACAATAGTATTCAGTACACTCATTAATTCAATACAACAACCTTGTCCTCTTCCAGTGCAGCTATATGATAGTAACATATTTGCTCTAAAGCTGAAGTTACAAACGGCACAATTTGAAATATAATTTTTTTCATTGAAAATAGATTTTTTAAATTATTAGTTAACATTTGCATCAGTGATTATATCATGTATGCATGTAGATTTATTTTAAGCATTTCTTCATGTTGATGTCATTGTTTACCAAACAGAATCTGTGGTATTTAGGCCAGGCGAGTTTGCTGATGCTTGCCATAGACTTTAAACCAGTTATTGGTGCTTTAAGCAGTGTGGACAAGTTTTTAGTTCTGCTAAAAAATCCAATCAGCATCCCCATAAAACCTGTCAGCAGAGGGAAGGATGAATTATTGTAAAATTTCCTGACAGATGGCTGTGCTGACTGTAGTCTTGATAAAACACTGGGCTGACAGCAGAAATGACGTCTCTCCTAATCATTGCCAACTATGGAAACTTCACCTTGAAAAACTTGTTTTTTGTGCCTCTTAAGAGGACTTTGGACCACTGAGAACAGTCAAGTCCTTTTCATATCTGTAGCCAAGGTAAGGAAGTGACAGTTGCAGCCTGCCACACCCTGAACATGTCTGACTCTTGAATGGGTCTTGCTTTACAAACTCATCAAGGCTGCAGTTATAGTTTTCATCTGTATTACTTTCAGTCTCACTTTTTCCATGTCTTCTGACTGCAAGGTATTATTTATGACTGCAGAATTTGAAATTTATAAAACTCTTTTAGATGAAGAAGCACCATCTACTTTATGTACTGCCACAAAAACAACTATGAATAATGTGCATCATTTTATTCATCATGGACCCAACTGGAGACAGGATCAGTTTGGTTCGCCTTGATCTGAAATTACCAACATAGCTTAAAAGAAGCCACTAAATGGAGTTTAAGACAGAGGGGAAAGGCCAAAGGCAATTCAGCGATTAAAGCTTCTTAATAGGGATAATGATAAGACTGTGGGTATCCACTCATGGCACTCAGGCACAGAGCTTCAGCTAAGCAGTGACTGCTACCGCTACCATTACTTAACTCTCAGTGTCTGTTTAAAAAGCAAAGGCCAACGTCCTTTTAGCCAGTGGCAGCCGGCTCCCTCAAGAGTCACGTAGTGTTAAAGTATGAAGTTTTATGCCAAAAGTTAATTGTGTGCTGACAAGGCGCCACAGGAAAGTGTTAATTTCCCCTCAGAACCGGATTTACATCGCCAACACCCCGTTGTTCAGAAAGTGCTCAGACAAAAGGCCACAAAACAACCAATTAAGTAAATGCTGAAATCCTTTTTTCTTCTGCAGATGAGGAAACATAAACGCTTAGTGCATTTCAGCATCAAATTCTGGGCCAACCATACCAATGAGTTCTAAAGGATTAATTATTCACGCTGGTGAAAAAGGAGGAGGAAAGAAACTCCAACTGGATGTATTACTTAGAAATTTCACTTTGTTCCTGATGCTTTCGCAGCAAAGAGGAAACACAAAGTGTCATTATGTCATCATAGTTTGTTCAAACTGCCTGTGGCAATCCTGCTGAGGAAGAGCTAACTGTGCTCTCACACTTAAACTGGTCCTCTGGGGATGTCGAATACCTAAAATCAATGATACGATATAAGAAAAAAAGAATGGAACCAATTCCCAGGAACGTTATTAAAAGGAGATTCTCACACCTCTACTGAAATGTACTTCTGTTTGTGGATCTTTGAGGGTAAAGAGATTTGTGAGCCCGTGGGAGTGCCCCCTGTAGCACTAGTGGGGGCAGTTGGACTTTCTGCTTCCATCTTCTCTTACAGTGTTGAATAAAACAGATGTTAGGGACCTGCTCAGAGCATTGAGTTCGTCTGAGTATTTCAGCACCTGACACAACCATCTGGTTTGCAGAGAATGTTTCAAAAAAAGAGAAAAATCCAGTTGATAACTGTATGAACAATAGAGGTCTTGTTGATGCAGAAAAAAATAGACAGGCAGCTTGGCAAAAGTAGCTCAAATACCCACTTGTTACAACCAAGGCATGCAGAATGTCATCTTTAAGCACACACCAGCCTTGAAGAAGATGGGCAGCAGCAGCAGAATATCAAACAGGGTGACAATCTCATCAGCTAAGAACTGAGAACTGGGGCTACGTTTCACACAGCCTCAGCCAATCTGGACAAAAACGGTTTGGAAAAAAAAAACATTTACTGGTCTGACGAGTCTTTACTTCAGATGCAAGATTCAGATCGAGTTAAGAATTCAGTATAAACAACATGGAAATGGGGTATAAAAATCTGTTTATACCACAGATTTTTAGAGAAGGAGGGAAATGGGAATATATACTATGTAGAGAGAGAAAAAACTAATGGGACATTAATACTGCATGTGCAACAGTGATTACCAGAACAAGGGCAAAGTGTATTTAATGTACAGCTCTGAAAAAAATAAAGAACCCACTGCACTGAACCTCTTTGAAAACCTCACAGTTATTCCATCAAATGTTAATTTCTGAACTCTTTCTGAGTTAAAACATTAGTTCCTAACTAAATGTGAACTTCTTTTCTTTGAGGTTTGAAAGCATCGCTTTTGTTATCTTACCATTTATTTATTTTCTACAAATAAATACTAAATTTTTGTTTGGAATTTTGGAGACGTGTTATCAGTGGTAATAGAATAAAAGAACAATATTAATTTTACTCAAACATATATCTATGAAAAATAAAATCAGAGATATAGATCATTTTACGAGGTCTCTGAATGTTTTCCTGAGCTGTATATGTAGTTCAACATGAAGATGACAAATATGAATAAATAAGAACTCTAAACATAGTGATAGTAAAGTTACTTTTATAAAAAGTCTTGTCATGTTTGTCCAATGTCTGGTATTCCTGTAATGTTGCCATTCAAGTGTAGTGATGTTTTGACGCCAGTGACAAGGACAGAAAAAAATCTATATTGTTCACAAGGTGACTTTGGATTGTTTGTTTTGATGGTGGATATTGAAAATCTGACAGCAATTCTATCATTTAATAAATAGAGCCGCTTTTGTATAGTGTAGTTTTTGTCTTTATGTGCTGTTCTAATAATTTCAAGCCTGGCTTGCACCTGACCACCATTCTACAACAAATGTTCTCTCGGCAGCATTAAAGGATCTGCTTTTATCTCGCAGAGAACCTGCTCCCGGGAGCAGCTTGATCAAAGGTAGGAGGAACAGGGAGTGCTCTGATCTCCAAGATAAGAGGACAAATTTTGAAAAAAATAAAATCTTTGCAACATCCCTGCTGTTTTTTGTCAGATTTACTATAGGTTGTCTTGCTACATAATAACTGACCAGCAGTCTAATAAACCATCGACAAGCAATCATGAAGATGTAAATGTTTTGCATTTGAAACCTCCATCAAAGGTTTTCTTTTTTTTTTTTTTGTGGTTAAGGACCACGAGGTATACAGATATAATTATACAGAATCAAATTTGTGTGCAGCCATCGAGTCTTACCTTTGAAACCAAGACAAATGCTATCGATTCTCCCAAGAGAATCTCACTGTATGAAGAAAAAAACAATATCTGCTCACTACTCAGATTTATTTATTCCTAGCTTTAGGCGGTCTCATTTTAATTTATGGGTGTTGCACTGAGCTCGGTGAAGCGGCTGCCCACTCTTGCAAACCACCAGAATGAGGCAAACACAATAACAGTGTAGCTCCCATTTTCATTTTAAAGTGTGCCATGAATATTCATACATATAGGCTGTCTGGATTCTGATTCAATTTAGGGAGCCTTTTATAATATCCCAACTATCAAGCATAGAATCTCACAGCATTTGCAAAGCAATATTTTATTCACATGGTGCAAATAATTCAGAACGCAGCATGACTCAAACTATCAAATGTCCCCTCCTCCTCCTCTTCACATAACTTTATTTGTCAGTCATTCTAGCTAAAATAAAAAAACAACTGGAATTTATTTAATATAAATAATTTGCAATCTTGTTTTTGCCACATGCAGAATTAAAACACTGGCTTGACTAAATGCTTGGAATTAACTGCATATTTATTTGATGAAAAACCTGATAAGTAAACAACAGATGGCATTGGTTTGGTAATAAGCGCTGATGAAACATCAGCAAATGACCTAAGCGCAATCCTACACTTTTTATTTCTTAATGTGAGGGAGTGTGTGGAGAATGAGCAGATTATTACATTAACACATTATACTGATGATAGCGGTGAAAATGAATAAAACATAAATGTGTCTTATTTAGCTTTGTGTTATTTAGCGTGACTGAGCTGGGGCTGAGATATTCAGCTGTGATACACACTAAGCTGCGTGAAAAAAGCAGAGTGTCAGCAGACAGTGCTGACAATGGTGGATAGAAATGTGCAAAATCAAAAAGTGAGGAAGGTACTTCAAAACCCTGTAGAAGTTACAACCACCAAGCTACTTTGGGTTGGATTTTAGGTGAAAAACCAACACGAAGTGATAGATAAATTCACTGTATTTTAGTCAACCCTCTTTACATCTCTTGATTAAATCGAAAGTGACCAAAACAGAATGTGACTTAATCTCCGTGGCTGTCCACCAAAGCTCACACGTCATGCAAGGACACGTCTATTTATTTAAATATTGTGCTATTTTAACATTACATAAAATAGCACAATTTTAAAATCTGTGACCATTACTAATTATAAAGAATGCAATGGTCTCTGGATGCATTTTTGGCAAAAGAAATCTGATAATCTGGAGATGAAAAAAAACATACATCCTTTTTAAATGTGCTTGTCAACTAGGCCATAAAAATTATCTGATAATCAATAGCTTTTAAATCTAGGGATACAGAACTTTAATTGACTAATAAAAGACAATCTCTCAACAAAAAACTTCTGAAACAACTTCACTGGTTTCACAGGAATTAAGTTTGAAATTAGCTCCAATAATCTGCTAATCAAAGAACTTAATTAAAGGGATGATAAGCAAGAGTGTTGACCTTGTTAAAAGGTTCATGTTTGGGCAGTTAGCTGCTCTACAGCATTCAGGTTTGTTTCAGCACACAGCCAGAAAAGGTTGATATTAATGAGTTCAGAGAACCATGTTGCTCTCTATCAGCCTAAGAAAGATTATTTCACAGAGAAGAAAAATGCTTGTTTTATTTTTCTCAACATTTGCTGAATTTCCCAAAACTGAAGGTGTAACTTGAGGTCAAACTGAGCAATCCTCCAGAAAAATTACAAAAACAACCCTTACATCCACATCTATCTCTATAGGGCTCTATTCCCAAGTTATGTTTTAAAGGTTTATGACTACAATTAGGGGAAGGTTTGAATAGTTTGTTTGGAAACACTGCCTGGAGGAAGCATCTTGTTTCTACTTACTTGTAAGTATAAAATAAACAGGATAAAGAGACAGGAAACTCACTTGTCAAGATGAGGTAATAATGAAGTCTATAAAATGCCACAATGTGCCCACATAGCCTGTCAGACATAACAAAAGACATTTAAGAAATGTAATCGCCTCATAGCTCCATGTGACATGAGTCAGATTTTCACACACTAGTGATTACATACCCCTTCTTCATGCTTTGTCAAACCACAACTTTATATATTTTTGAGTTGGCTGAATATAAATGAATCCTCAATACAAAGTTTAACATCTGCTGTTAAACTGCATATTTTCTTATCGGATCTGTTGCGTTTTCAACCAACTCTGCTTCTAAAGTCAATTTGGTCTTGGCCCACCTCAGAGTTTGAGTCTTTGGGACCAACTAATCTGGATATATGCTACATGTACACATCAAGAGAGTTATATAAAGCAGGTAAGATGTTAACTGCTTACACCTTTTTACAGAACCTCATAAAAAATCTTGAGCTGCCCCTTTTAAGGAAATAGTTTAGGATGGAGGGGGAATGTTGTGAGGGTTTTCTGAACATCTACACCCAGTCGTTCGCCCATTATCCTTCATCCAGAAACATTTTGTTGGCACAAACGTATAACTAATTAATATTAAGTCCTTAATGATTATCATTCATAAAGTGAATGATCTGAGTAACGTCACGATCTGTTTGATTTACTATTAATTCCTCCCATCACTGTGAGGCATTTTATTACTGCTTTCAGTGAGACAGATTTAACTTCCACAGTCATGTGTAGGCAGCCTGATTACAGTTATTATTTTTAATAAAAGGTATTGGCTCTGGGATCAGTTGGTCTTGTCTTGTGAATAGCTGGTTGCGGGCGGCTAAGCTGTTCTCCATCGGGCTGCATGAGATTTAATATCTGAAACAGTTTAGGCAGAAGTCTGGCCGAGGCCCCCACTTTTCTATACAAAATGCAATCTGCCTCCAATCAGAACTGACACTACTGTTTACTGCCTGACAGTCCTGCCAAACAGTACACAGCCCATGGTATGCAAGACAGTGACAGATAGTGGCAGGCTCAGCTAAGACAGTCAACAGGCTGGAGTGGAGCTTTTCAGGGAAGGAAAGTCTGCAGTGTGGGTCGGATAAATTCTGCTGGCTTTTCACAGAGGATGGAGAAGGCTATCTCATCTCCATCAGGAGCACTCGCTCTCTCCACAAATTAATTGAATGTCAGTCAAAGGGAAAGTGAAACGGAGGTGAGAAAGTGACTCAAACCTTTGTGTTAGAGCAAAAATGGAAGATGGGCAGCCGGGGTTTAAAATTCAAACCTTTAATGCTCAGGAGAAATCACTAAAGAAGTGAGAAATCACCAAAAATTGGAGGCAAATAAAGATGGATGTGTGGTCAGAAACATAAACGTCCACTAAAAAGAGATGCTCATATACCAAAAGCAGACTTTCAAGTGTCTGGATAAATAAACACCAGCTGCAAAAAAACCTTGCCAGAGGAGAGATTCATTAAAAGCCCCTTTCTGATCCAAATTATATGCTGTTTTTTTTTTTAAATCTTTCTCAATAATTTCACCTTTCTACTTTGTTGGATCCAGTCCTGAATAAAATCATTGGTAATATTCCACAGTAATGGAATAAAATTACTACCTGAGACAACTTTAATGCTCACCGTTTGAGTTTGTGGCAAAGACAAGTAACCTCTATCAAATTTTGCTACACCCACAACACTTTTCAGGGGACTTGTTGTCAGAAGACATTAAATATGATTCAGCTTTAAAAAAAAACACTAAAATATTAGCCCAGGTTACACTTCATGCTGCTGTGCTGCATTAACATTGTGAACTCAAAACCAATAATATTCATGGACATAAAATAAAGTAGGCAGCGTTTCCCCATACAAGTATCTTCATTAATTAAAATATTTATTCTTTAATAGCAGTAAAAAACAAACAAACAAAAAAAAAACATATAAAGGAAAATGTCACAAAGTGAAAAATTATTTGCCACCTTCTATATTTTTTTGTATTTTCTTACATTTATGATTTTCAATGACATTTCATAATCTGCCTGAGTAAATGTAAAACTGTCTCCCAATGATCACTTATTATGGAAGAAAAGTTTTCCAAACAACCTGACCCTTTGTGTCACATAGAAAAAAAATTATATGCAACATTATTCTACTTAACCAAGAAATGAACATATTTGAAGTTCTTTCACACATCTTTAGAGATCAGTGTGAAATGCACTATTTCATAGTTTAGATTATAAGTGCAATTTGTTGATTTGCTGCTTCCAGCATCTCCACCATGGCTGTTTCCTGAAACGTGTTTTGCCACCTCGGGCTCCCAGGAGTGTTTTGGGGTGGTGAAACAGATCCAGACAGATTTGAAAGAAAAAATAGAGCAACTTAAAAATGAAAAAAAAAAACAAAAAACCCACCAACCATTGATATTTGAAAACAATGGTTGGCTTAGAAAAGAAAATCACCTAAATAAAGACTTATTTAAACTATCAATTAGTTAAAGAAAGATCATCTCAATTGAAAAAAAAGGACCTTACCTTCTACTTCCATGTTGGTATCTGGTGGGTCGTTATCTTTCTCTGGGACAGGTTGTTTTTGATCTGATTGGACCAAAGGAAATATGTTGTTTAATTTGTGACAAGCCTTCACAGGACAGTTTAACCATCTGTTTGAGTTAGTAGAGAAAATAAATTAAAGGAAATGGTCAGTGGTACCAAAGCTTCTGTTAGAAATATACCTTTGTTATCCTCCTTTTCTTTGCTGGTGTCCTGCTCTTTATCGTCATCTTCCTTGGTGTCAGTTACCATTTTGCTTACTTCTTCACTCTTTTCATGTTCATCGTCATTCTGTTGTTGGTCTGACTCCATTTTGATTGAATTATCTTCCTCATCTTCAAATAATTAGAAAACAAATGATAGGAAGAGAATGAATGATTAACTGGGGCATTTGAGTTTTTAATATGTGGCAGAAACAAAATCTCATACTCGATTATTGCTGATAGAAATCTCTGAAACATTTATAGAGTAACACTTTGGTGTCTCTTTTTGCTGAAATGGAGTTTGATAGATGACAGGAAAAGACTGTCAGACTAAAAAAAAAAATAAAAATTTGGAGAAATATTGGATGCTGAATTAGATATTTCAAAAGTTAACATTCTTACATTTTTTACTGTAATATAGGTGGTAGTGTAAAAAACAAGATCCAAATGTTAAAATGTGGAGAAAAAGCAAAAGCTATGTATGTCTATACACACAATACATGCACATACCAAACTTTTTCAGATTTTTATTAGTTCGTAATAATGTAACACTGACTTTTGCTCTATCCCATAAAATAAAACCCCCCCACAAAAAACTGGGTTGCAAAGAGACAAAAAAGTTGAACAAGTTCATGGGTACAGCAGCTATTACCTTTGTATTGCACTGTACTGTATGGAGCAATTTCTGTTAAATTATCCTGCTGGTCTTTTTTGCTCTTAACTCCCCGTTTGTGTCTCATGAGAAGGTAATTACACATCCTAGATATTGGGTAGCATCCCAGGGCAGCATTTGCTAGAACTTGCTCATAGAATGCCTCCAAAATTCATGCAGAGAGAGGCTCTATCTGTCAAATCACTGTCAATGGCATGGGATTTGAATAAAACAAAAACAGAAGAGAGATGAGGCGCTGCTCGCTGCCAGTATGCAAATGCCGAATCTTAATTATATACCAGCAGCACAGAGGATAGTCGAAAAAGAGAAACGGTTCTGGCTCAAAGTTAATGGCTGCCAATGTGCCAAAAGAAAATGTACAGAAACATTTATATACCGTCTACCCGCACAGCTCAATAAATAACATCTGGGCTCCACATTGATGTATTTGGAGATTTGCATTATAATCACACTGCTCTATTTTAAACAAAATATCCATGCAATACCTTTACACTTTAAGCTTAAAAGAAAAACCAAAGCTGAATTTCAGCTTCCGAGAGATACGAAGCAGTTCAACATGCCACTTTGGGATGTGATGGTTAGTGAGGTGGAAATCTACACTTAAGATGATCACATCTAATCAAAGCCAGTGTTTGTCCTGGAGATTGGACTCCAAACTAAACCATACCTTGGGGTTGACTCGGCATGTCTTCATCTTCGGGTTCTGAAAAACAGAGAAGGAATTCAAATAAGGGGGAAACATTCAGGTTCAGTACTGAAGCAGAGAGTCGAAATGATTCGACTTTCCATATCACCTCAAAAAGCCTGTTTTATTCCAACTCTTTGTACAGCTTTGTCTTTGTACTGCAGTATGAGAGCAATGGAACCACAAAGACATGCATAAATTAAGAGACAAAAAAAAGAAAAGAGAAAGAATGTCACTTCTAAAGCTATACATAATTGAGTGATTTCTTTGTTCCAACCAAGTGTGATAAGAGAAGTTTTTTCTTGTGTGTCGAAAAGGCTGAGCAGAAATGAATAAAAAATATATTTTTTTGATGAGAAATGGCATCAAGAAGCATTGGTGAAGCAGAGAGATTGAGAACATGTTTTAATGGTGCGTGGAGCTGCATACCATTGTTCTTCTCCTCTTCGTCATGAGCTTCCTCTTTACCTAGAAAGGAAGGGGAAGGAGCTGTCATACAAACAAGCATGAATGTGAAAAATGCCAGCTATTCATATCAGGAAAACAAAGCAACGAGTCACACTAATCATCAGTGTTCATCTTCTCTTTGCAAAGGACTCATTTCAGTAGAGCTGACATCACGTTTTGCAAAGTGCTTCACAAAGAAAGTTTGTTCTATCAGTCCAGGGGATTTTCTTTATACTTTAAGGTGAACTACACCTGCAGGGTGGGGTAGAAAAATTCTGGAAATTGTTAAATCTGGAAGATTTTTCTGGGAATTTATCGTCCTAAATCAGAATTTAAAGCGTTGAGGGTTGGCCCTTACCATGGATTTTAAATGAAGTTTTGGGATGTATCTTTTAGCATAACCTTGATTAAAAGAACTAGATTTCAAGTAGTGCCAAGTGCAAAGAGGTTGCTTAATCAGAAGCTCCAAGAGGCCAATGACATGTTAAGATGAGCTCAGGTGAGAAAATCTTTTGACAAGACACTTAGTTTTTACATCTAGAAGTCTGGTCTTTATGGGAAATGGGCAACAGAAAAAATACTTTCAGAGGACAAATTAAATTTGTGAAAAAAGTTGGTCTCGTCAGATGACACTAAACCACACCACCTGTGAAATTTGATGATGGCAGCATCATGCTGTAGGGATGCTCTTGTTTGGTGTAAACAATAACAAGAATTTGGCTAGTGTTAAATGAAAAGTAATTTTGAAAGAGGCAGCAAGACTTAAAGTTAGGGGCAGAAGTTCATTTTCAAGCAGATCAACAACTCTAAACACACAACCAGAGCCTAGTAAAAGTCCAGTCAGATATGCTCTGTATCCAATTTGACTGAGCTTGAGATATTTTGTAAATCAAAAAAAGGAAAAAGCCTTCTTCATCTAGATGTAGATAGAGACATAAACCAAGAGTACAAACTTGAAATTACCCCAAATGTTGGTTTCCACAAAGCACTAACTCAGGAGAGCTGAATAATTACACATGACACACTTATTTCTTTATGTTTGAGAGTAAAACTGTTTTAACTCATCCACCATGTCCTGTCCATTTCCCAGTCATGCACTACTTTGTGTTGATCATATATAGTTTAAATAAAATGCATTGAAGCCTGGTTTTAATGTGACAAAATGTGAAAAAACTGAAGGGATATGAAGACTTTGGCATGGTACTGCATCCTAACAGTATAGAGCAGATATAGTAATGATGATGATGATGATGATGATGATGACAGGTCTCCACCCTTGGAAAAATAAAATAAAGCTGTATAGTTAATGGATCTTGTTACACATTTTATGACTCGCCATATACCACTTGATTCGGATTTAGTTGCGTAGTTTACATGCACATCATCACCACTCTTAAAGTCAGCAGACACATCCCCATCTCCCTATGTTAAACAGCTTCTAATAATATGCCAGCATAAAAGGCAAAATATGCATATATATATTTTATAAGACATTAATCTGCCATCATATCCATCGCTCTCATCCTCTGTGTCCCTCTTTGCTTTCTCTTGCACTTTCCCATTTATGTACACACATAAACCAATGACATTTGGGACAAATTGAGTAAATGAAAGCCATGACACCAATAAGAGAACATGCTTCACAATGGCTATTGTGCAGCTTCTATAATTGCTTTTTTAACAAGCTGCAGCAAGAGGCCATTTTTTCATATCTATGCAATTTTGCAATGCACTCAGAACAATAAAAAATGCCAACCTCTATTAAATGGGGGAAAAGGCCAGTCCTACCACTGCCACATGTTTGTCCCAAGTACCTCTGTCCATCACGCAGAATGCCGGTGACACACAGATGGCAGCGCTTTGTATTAATCATGACTGGCATTTTGAGAAGAAACCACAGACATGGGGGCTGAAAAGAGTACTTCACCAGAAAACACTGCGTCAGAATAATACTTCCAAAGCCTCGAAAACATCCTAAACCTTTGCTCTGTAAAAAAAAGGTGTTTTTTTTTTTTTACCTTCTAAAGTGATCTTTATTAACCATATCTCAAATATGACAAAAGTACTAAAAGTAATTTTCTCCATGTTATTTGATCATTTGTGTTTGGCTTATTGAATGGAACAGTATTCTATTTGGGACAGAGGATGTAAAGGGACAGATTGTGGATACACACACCCACACACACACACACACACACACACACACACACACACACACACACACACACACACACGCATACAACTCCTAACAGAGGAGATTCTCTGCTGGGTTGATGTGATTTATAATGGCTCCAAGTTGGGATCAATTAGACTCCTGTCTCTCCTCACAAAATGAAACCCTAGACCTGCACACGAAGAACGATGCCAACCCGAACGCCCCAAACAGCAGGTGGCAGCATTGTCACAGCTTTCCTTACCAGCGCGCACCATATGACTCTGTCACAGCTGCGATTCAGTTTCTGACATACTTCACAGAGAAGGCTTCAGCACAACATTTTCAGTGTCAATACGTCCATGCAACCCGCTGCGAGAAATGCAGGAACAAAAAAGCAATTTCAGCCACTCTGCTGCTCTTTTGTATACAAAACAAGAAGGCTGGAGTGTATTTCTGAGAAAAAAAAAAGGAAACAAATCTTACTCACTCTGAATGATTTATTTATGTTAACATAAAAGCCAACAGGATTACAAGTATGTTAATAATTTAGGTCCTAACATGCAACATACCTCGTGTGTCCTACTTGCGTGACCACTGAGTAAACCGAAAGTGATGATGATACTTTCAAGGAAGTCAAAGTGGTGTTTATATTCAGCAAATAACAATAAATATTAAATTCCCATAAACACACACAGTGGCAAGGCAAGGCAACTTTATTTATATAGCACCTTTGAGCCTAAGACAATTCAAAGTGCTTGTACAAGAAAAATAAGGACTACATACTGTTAGAAAAAAAAGTATTTCCCCTTACAGTCTTCTTCTGCATTGCTTATTTATCTCACGTTTCAGAGGAAAAGAACCAAACAGCACATAAAAACAATCAAATGATAATTTTATTAATAAAGGTAAAAAAGGAATTGCCTCACAAACCTGGTAATTTGTTGTGGTAACATTACTAGGAAGAAAAGTTTGCAATAATCAGCAATGAACCTTTTACATCGCTGTGAAGGAATTATTTCCGAGTTTTCTTTGAAGAATTGCTTTGTTTCAGTCAAACTGGACTGGTTTGGTGTGTGGTCGCTGATTTTCTAAAGCCCTCCAGCCCTCTGGAGGTGGAGTTGCTGGTGGGCTTTAGATAATTGCTCTGCTGCATAACAAAAGTGTGCTTCAGTTTAAGGTGGTGAGCTGATGGGTCCAAAGCACATTTTTCTGAAATGTTGGTGATCATGAACATGTTTTGCGGCAAATATGCGACGAGCTTTGTGTTGTTTTTGGTGAGCAGTGGTTTTTGCCTAAGAACTCTCCACGTTCTTTTACTTTTTCCAAAATATTTAATATTTTCAGTTGGCTCTGCAATACTTTAGATGCTGTTCTATATTCTTTCATTACGTCCTGGATGATTTGTTTATGTGCTTTTGATCTAAATATGTTAGCCTGGCAAAGGTTCACCTCTGTTCCATGTTTTCTCTACTGGCAGACAATGGCTTTCACTTATCAACAAAAGTCTTAGAAATTATTTTTGAATCCTGTCCATGCAATTTGATACATTTTTAGGAACACAGAGTAACGCATTAATTTTTTTCTAAATTTTCACCCACTTGATGCTGACAAAGAAGTTTAATTTAAGAGTTTTTTAATTTTAGGTGGGTTTGCAGGGCTTTTTATTTATTTCAAATTACATTTTGTATTTACCCAAGGACAAAACATCTTTTGGAAATCTCTTATCCTACTGCATGTTGTTAAGACAAATACTTTTTAGATGATTTAAAAAAAATCATTAGTGTACTTGGATTGCCTTTTCTAGCTTCGATAAATGCAATAATTTAAAAACAGCCTTTTTTCAATGTTTTTTATTGTAATTTAATTTATTTTTTTGCATGTACAGTGGACCAAAATGTCTTTTGCCGATAATACCTCTCTATTAAGCAGATCAAAAGATCTTTTGGAAATCTTTTAGCCTGCTTCATGTGGTTAGACAGGTATTATTTAAGTTTTTCTTAATTTTAGTTTAGCAGTAAAATTAGCAGTAAAATTTCCTGAGTGTGTTTATCTTTACAAAATTGCAGTAAAGCTGTACTTTAACAATAGTCCTTAATCAAATTAATTATGAGAAAAATGCATTTTATATGTCCCTGTACAACATTAAAATATATTTTATTATCTGACAGAATAATAAAAACAGTAAGAGGCTAATACTTTCTCACAGCACTTTGCACATACTCATCAAATAGGCTAAGTTCCACCTCATAGCCTTGTCTGTTGTTTCTTTGATTAAATCCACTGAAGCAAAAGACAAAAAGGAGAGAGACCTTAAAAAATTCATGAGACATGTAAAGGGGGGACAAAAAAGCTCTGGGATGACCCACTGCGATCATTCTGAGACCTTCAGCATGTGAAATCTGTGTGTGCAAGCAAAGTGCAAGTTCGTTTGTGAGCCACGTTTGACAGGCAGCCACAGTGTAAAAGATGGCATCCCATAGAGAGGCTGGCTGTCAGTCCACACAGTGTTATTAATCTACATATCTGTCCACACCCGCACAGAGACGCGCCATCTTTCACCATCAACCCCATCGCTCCCCCTCAGGTTATTCTCAGTATGCATCCAATGCCAGGCATTGATTTCTGGCTCAGTTTTCAGATTTTACTGTGGCTTGCCCTGTGACATCAACTAATCTCACTAATTCCAACCTGATATCAGATAATAGACACTGTGAGGTGTTCTCAAAGAGCTTATATTTCACCTTAGACCTCTGTGCCAGCACTTGGCTCAGCGGGTGGCCCACCCTTTTCTTCCCCCCACTTTTATTTATGTAACTTGCAGCGTGTTCATGCTGTGCATCTATTTCATGTGGATTATCACAGCACAGCTCGTCCCCACGCACACTGTTGATCTGTGACACTATTTCTCAAATTCCTCCGATTGCCTGAGGTTTCATTTATTAGCTACTTACACTCATCACTCATCAGCCACTCATTAACATAAATCTCATGATTATGCCCTTAAAATGAATTAAATGATTTCCTTAATATGTTGACATGATCACGACCCGACCGCAGATCATCAGAAGATAATGGAAAGAAGGATAATATTCTTCTTTCTTCTATATAATATAAAATAATATAATATAATATAATATAATATAATATAATATAATATAATATAATATAATATAATATAATATAATATAATATAATATAATATAATATAAAATTCAACTTAGTTCACATTCTCTAAATAAAATCTAATACAAAGCCAGTAAAATCCAGGTTCAAAAAATGGAATTAACACACAGTATAAAGTTAAAGGCCAAATTAAGTTATTAATATAAATGAACCATCTCTCAAAACAATCTAAAATTTTGAAATTAGCCTAATGTTTGAAACAAAAGATTATGTTTCATTAAAGAAATATGTCATGTTAAATTGTTTTTCATGAGCTTCTCAATAATAAATAGAAAAATATTCAACTTTTCTTCTAATGGCTTAACAACTTTTTGCATGCAGCCACTTAATTTGGTGATCTATCTTTTGTGATGAGCTCCAAGACTTTTCGGTTGGAAGGCCTCATTGTCATCACCCTAATCTTTATCTCCCTCCACAGATGTTCTATCAGATTCAAGGAACTGTGACTGGACAGCTGTAGGTGAATTTTAGAATATCCTGGGTTTTTATTATTACTATTTTCTTCCTTTGGTCCACAGGGGCCCAGAAGGCTTTTGCTTGTAAAGTGAAAAAGTAATTACTTGTACGTGTTGTGTATGAAATAGAAGAAAAAGGGAAGCCCTATAATAATGCAGTCTGCCAACAGTGAATTCTTCTTAGAGGAACAATGAAGAAAGCCTCTGTACCTTTATGGGGGGCCCAGTAAAAAGTAAGAGTTTACCCCCTGAGGAGCATGATGGATGTGATGGATCCACTAAGATATCCTGACAGGCACCAGTTTTGCTGCAGTGCAAAATTAATTTCAAAATAAAAACTAATAAAAAAACCAAAATAAAATCCCCCCCAGACCGATGACACCTCGTCAGAACCCAAGTACAGACAGGAGACAGTAAAATACAGCTATGTGTTTTCAAAGGAGGAAGCTCCTTCTCTGTTGTTCTAAAGCATCTTAGGGTGCTCGTCTCACACAGCTGACAGTGTGCTTTTCCAGCTCACTGTTCCTCTGCTCTGTGGTATCTTGACATCTGAGCGTTTGCTATGATTAATCCCTCCTATGTGCTACATTGAACCACACCTAACCTTTACAGTGCAGGCAGAACAAAATCATTTCATTCCTTTCCTCTGAGAGAGGTTGTCTCAAGGACTGACTGTTCCCAAGCTGGGAAGCTGCGTCAAGGCCCTTTGTGAATGGATTAGTTACCATTAAGCTGGGGGGCCCGATAAATTAGGATTTCTAAAGATTATTACAAAATACTTATGCCCTTCTAATGCTGGTGATTGAATTTTTAGAATCATCCTGAATTACGTTTGTGGATTAGAGAGGAGGTATCTTGCAGAGGAAAAGGACTTATTACGCTTTGTTTTACAGCATAAATTGTATTGTCGCCCTTCAAGTAACTGCCATGTCCAGAGGATCGCATGGAACATATTCTCCAAAGAAAACAAGCATGACTGTTATCTTCAAAAACTTCCCACAACCTTAAGGCTTCAAGACAAATGGATAGTGTACGATTTTAATTGCCTACCAACGCCCTCCAGTGTAAGAATCTCATTATCTTTGGTCCATCGTATTGGAGAAGCCTATAATTGTTTCAACATTACACATCCAAAGGGGCTGAAGCTGCAGAATAGCCAGATAATGGCTTCTTAAACAGGTTTGCCCAAAAGAAAACATTCCTTTAAAAAAGAACCAAGCTTCATCCTCTATTCATTTCCCCAAAGAGGAGCGCTAGGCATCAGAGAGCAAGAGATTACCCAGCAAAAACACATTCCATTAGTTTAGACATGGTGGAAAATTTTTCTGTAAACACATATCAGTGTAAGAGGCTCCCACTACTACTAACGCTGCTTGGCATGCTCAACATTGAAATAATTGGAGTAGAAAACAAACAGATACAGGCAGACATATAGATTTAGTAACATGCTCACCCTTTTCACCATCCTCAGCCTCTTCCTTGGTTGTAGATTTTGTTGATGGAGGTGTGCTGTCTGTAAATAAACAATGAGAGTTGGTGCTTCACTGATGCGGTAATGATGTGTCTCTATCCACAAAAAGCAACAAAATGCAACTCTTTTGTCAGGTCTTGTTGATATAAACTGTCAAGTGGGTTGGCATGAGTAAATAAAACGTATCCTACAACCCCTATATCTGAAATGCTCAAATAAACATGTTTCTTAGCTCAACCCAAAGCCTTTTGCTATATTGTTTTGTGTTCTCTGTAGACTCCATCATTCAAAATGTTACCTCTATAAGCTGTTTGAGATGTATCTGCAAAGTGGAATAAAAGTATCAAAGGTAAAACCCGTCTTTGTTATCGAGCTGGAAAAGTTGAGTATGGAAATCTTTAGAAGGTCGTCCAAAATCAATTCCGTCTTAATTTCTACGGGAATGTCAGAATAAATACCCTGCAAATGCAGTTTTGTTTGTAAGAAGACAAGCAAGTGACTAGTTTTCAGTTTCAAACTGGCAGAATGATGCAAAATAGACTTTGTTGTGTGTTATGTCATGTTATTCTCTCATCAAAACCATACCAGGAGTGTTGCTCTGATTTATTCATGCATTTTGGAGAAAGCCTTGAATCTCCAATATGCCCATAGCTCCTCCTAAGAAATGGCTCCCCAGCTGAGACTACATCTCGAAGAGTAATGCAACCCAGCACTTTGCCCCACATGACATGTTAAAGGAGTATCAGAAAGAGTAGGAGCTTCTTAAAGAGACAGCAGCTCAATTTAAAGTAATATTCTTTTAACTTCTGTTTGAGATATACAGTATTTTACAGTATTACAAACGAAGGTGACAGTTACTTACTTGGACTATAAAATTGCATTATATACTTAGAAAATACATAAAATTGCCCTTTTAACAAGTGAGACGACTATTTGTAGAATGGTTATACATTTACTCAAGCAGGTTATGAAATCTGAATAAAGTAAATATAAAACAAAAAAAATCTGCAACGTGGCAAATACTTCTACACTGTATGTTAAAGGGGATATTTTATAACAACTGAAGGTAACATAGTTATTTGACTGTGCAATAAAATGGGACTAGGGGCCTGGCAACTACATAATACCACCCATTAAATGACACACAGTCTAATCAAAGTCCAAATGTAATACAATGCCATCTAATTCATCCTGTAATGCCAACTGACCAAGTTATATGCATAAGGAAGTTCAACCAACTGCACAATTGATTTGGTTAATCTCTCACAATGAGCAAGAATATAAGAGTTTATTGCAAAGCCATTAATTTAATACATTATAGTTAGCACATCAATCATGTACTACTTTGAATAATTTGTAAATCAATTCATGAGGGTTCAATTTAGGTTTAGGAGAAAAAAAAATTGACGTCCTAAAAGAACACTCTGTCTTGGCTGCCTAAGTTCGGCATGCCTCTGAGGAGACCATGCAGCTCTCTTCTGTGGCTTTGTTACCTGCCTGAAAAAAACAACATAAAAAGGAAATCTCCAGAGGGAGAGGAGGGAAGAATGTGAGGCTTTGAGACCATCTCCAGACCACTGTGTGAGCCAAAAGCACCATCCCACGTTAGCATAAAAATCATTTGACGCTTTGAGTTGGTTCCAAGCTGACTGATTCAAACTCTGGCTGATGGAGTGGAATAAAAGGCCAGTTCTTGGCACCCACAAAGAGGGAAATCAAACAAGGCCAAACTGGACGAGGACAGGAATGGTATGATAATACAAGAGAGCTAGGAATTATCAGGAATTGTTTCAGCTGGTGTTTTATGGTCTGATGGTATGTTATTGTAGAGTATGTAGTGTAAAACAGCTGGTGAGGAGCTCTATAGAAATAATGTAGACTGTCTGGGCTAAAAATCTCAAATGCATTTGGTTTGAGCCAAATCTTTATGATGCAGCCATTACGTCCGCACAGTTTCACTTTGAAATATCACATTTTACAGTGCACGTATAAAATAGCTCTTTTATGTTTCCCCAAAATGGAGTCCCTTTGAAAACACAGATGCGTGTAATTGGCAAATCATGGGAGTGACTTTGGGAGGAAAAACATTTTGACAGCACCCAGAGCTCTACATTTACTGTAATGTGGCCACTTTCTCCAACAGACAGTAAAACTAATGGTGCTCTCTGCTTAGTTGGGTTCACATGTGCTATGAGTTTTTTTTAAAAGCATCAGCAGCAGAAAAATTTGGATCTTCTCTTTTATAAGGGAAAACGTCATCAGGTGCAATGTTCCCTTGAGAACAAACTGCTGCAGGCAGAAAACTGCTTTTCACAGAAAAAAATCTCTTCAGCAGTGACAACAAAGCTAAACTATGCTGCATCTTTTGTTTAACAACACACACAATTCCATGAGGTAGTTTGTTTATGCCGCTGCTTATTCAGGACATCAGTGCATGGATGAATGTCAATAGTTTATCCCGATAAGCAACATCTGGGAGTTTTGGGCTGCGTGCCACATGATGCGGTGGAGATAAAAGCATCATACGCTGACAGTCATGTTTGTGCTATCATCTGGCTTATGCTGTGGAGGGATGCCAATCTGTAGTCTCTTTGTCACCGCTCTAGGTGGTCTAAAGGCATTGTGGCCGTAAGCCGGATGAACAGAATGTTGTCGGGGAATTAGCTCTTGTAGTGTAACACACCTGACATGAAGTATTTTTATACTAAGATGAGTTAGGCCAGGGATTCGGCTTGTCAGCAGATGCATAAACATTCAATTTCGTCTGCCGCATAAAACCCAGCAAATCACTGTCACAAGCCAAAGCTTCGGCGCTCACTCACCCTCTGTCTGCTTTAATGGAGGTGTTAAGGTGAAAAGGCAACCATGAAATATTCTGTCACTCACCTCCCTTCAGCTGCTCCTCCGTAACCTCGATGTCATTGTCTGGAAGAGGAGGGAAATGTGTGTGTTAAAGGAGGCAGTTTTATAAAGTACAATACAACCTGTCATCATAAATTGATTACACTGTTAGAACACAGTATTTCAACACTGTGTGTCTACTTCCTGTCTTCCAAACAATAAGCCTATAACGCTCACCTTCAGTTGATTGTTGCAAATATTAGTTGACATTTAGTTCAAATGCAAACTAAACATAAGTTTTGACACCACTTGATTTTAAATCATGTATAAAAGCTTAAGTTTAATCCATCCATTTTCTTACGCCATTATCCCATTGGGTCGGGACGGGTGCTGGTGCCTACCTCCAGCAGCCAACAAGCAAGAGACGGGGTACACCATGAAGAGGTTGCCAGTCCATCACAGGGCAACACAGAGAAAGAGAGGACAAACCTATCCACACACTATATTTATTTCTATTTTTATTTTATAATATTGAAGGTAGATATTTGTGGCTTTTGAAGAACCAGTCTTTAAGTTGTCTTTCAAATGAGATGAGAACAGTAAAACTCCTACTGTTTATTCACCCAGTAATAACCCATCTCCATTTCCCATCAGTTTCTTATTATGACAAAGTACTGAGTATGTGGGTATGTTGTTTAAGAGGGTCATATTCTACATAGATTTGTTTTCAATTAAGTTCATTCTGCAAGACTTGACATGAGTGACATAAAACCTTATATGTACTGAAATTACAAGAACCGCAGACTGGTCTTGACAATTGTACCTTTTAAAAAATAATTTTTCCCTTTGATTCCTTCCAGTTCTGCTGTGAGAGAAACTTTAAGGTGAGTTAAAGGTGTCTCTGGATGGATAGGTTGAGGTGCACTGCATGAGACGATAAACAGGCTTTGGGATCTGCTTCTGGAGGAACTGCTGAGTGAGAGTTGTAGGTCCTGGCTCTTTTCTCAAAAGCATTCCTACACTCAGATCTTATGCAGCACAGCATGCCTCAACGTGTGTTGTGTCATGCCACAACAGTTGACGTGCTTGTTTTTCTGAAGTACAGTTCATATGAGTGAAGTATGCACAATTTGTGATTATATATGTATATACGGCTTGGTTTGACTCTGGAAAATGATTGCACTGTGGTGTAACAAGCAAAAGAGTGTGTTTGCTTTGATGAAAGGCTGTTGTCATCTGTTCTGTAGAAGTGCAACCATCAGAGCTCCCTGCGGATTCTGCGGCAGGCTTTTCTTTTGTATAACACTGAATAAAAGGGTACAGTGCATTAATCTAACCCTGCTCGGGGAAACAAAGAAAGGCCCACTGATACAGTAACAACAGTGCAAGAATGGAAACAGAAGCTACGGCAACTACTGCCAAATATTATAGCGCGGTTTCACCAGACAAACACTGGTCCAGGCAGGAAATGTGTGCGCCTTGGTCATGAATAACTGTATGTGACACATTTGCTTTTGTCCCCGTTTTCTTCCTGTTTCTCCATCAATCATTCCACCACAGTTACTTTTAGAGCCATGTACAAAAATGTTGAGACTGACAGAAATAAAATTGCATCAGTGTTGGCAAATCTTTTTATGGTAAACTAAAACTGAATATTAAAAATCATTTTCAAGGCGTTTTGATTGAGAAATGCCACCCAGTGATTATAAGTTGATTAAAGTGTCATGATATGTAAAGGTTTATTAGAAACACACTCAACAGAAATAGTGTGGCACAAAGCTGCAAAATTTTTATCTTCAAAAAAATAACCTCTCATGACATATATAAGATGGATATTTAAAGGTGTAAGTGAAATGTAAGTAGGGTCAAACAAAATGGCAATATCTAGATAGAAAGTGTGGGCATGAATTGATGGAAAGAACTGGTCAGTCTTTTATTCGTCACTATTGCAGTTTCCCTGCGTAATGCTGCGATTATGGTTGCAGGGTCTGTACATTTTTCTCTTTTAATGAGATACTTTATAATGCTATTAAGTCAATAGAGACAATTTAGCAGAAGTAATTATAAAAGAAATCTGGTCTCACTGCAAGAACTACCAGACTGCCAAATATTTTCCAAAGCTGATTTGACAGGACACAAAAACAAGAATGTTGTTGGTATAAAGTGACCAAATGTTGAAAAATCAAAGGGACTTAAGTCGTTGTGATTATAAAAATTTTCGAAGGCAAAATTTAGTACAATTGCCAGCAAAGTTCATACTTCATACCTTTCTATTTTAAGAGTTTCCCTTAGAATTTTCCTTTGAAAGGCTTTTCCCATTCACTCTTCCACAGAAAGAAAAAGAAATGCAAGCACAGATTTAAAACTTATTCTAAGATACTGGAAAGAATTAATATTCTATAAAAAATTTTAAACCTTAATGATAAGGTTTAAAATTTATCATTAAGGTTTATATATATATATATATATATATATATATATATATATATATATATATATATATATATATATATATATATATATATATATATATATATATATATATATATAACTCTATTATATTAAACATCAAATAAATCTTGCCTTAAAAAGTATTTACTATAAAAGAAGATTTTCTTTGGTAATGTTTCAACTCAGATTGAACACGTTTAAAAGCAGCAATTCAAACTGTTTAATGTTAAAACTGTAACTGTACTAAAGCCAGGCCTAGTGAGTAAGTAACCATGTCAACACAACAGTGAAATGTTGATAAGCAAATATGCAGGGCTTATTCACTACATGTCTGATTTATGCACAAACATGACCATTTTTCACTGATACCGAGCTGAAGCTGAATCCTCATGCTGCCTAAACTGAGCCTGTGCTTTCTCACAATCACATCACTAATACACCATGGTTTCCTCATTTCCCAAACCTGAGGAACAGCTTTGTGGAACCGACACAGACTTCATTTTCACCCCTCACAGGGTTCCCTTAGCCTTTCATACCCTCCCTCAACAAATTATATGTGCGTGATAAAAGCGTGCGCATGCCACAGCTTTACTTCTTCCAAAGGAGTAGGAGAGCCGTGATATTTTTTAGGTGAGTGTGTGTGTGTAGAAATGCTAAGGATATAGAGTGTATTAAGAACCATGTAAATAAATGTCAATTGGGAAGTCGGTGAAACAGTTGGAGAGAATGCAGCAGTCTCTGCAGATCTGTGGGCTGTGTTAATATTGTCAGCACCGTGGCTGATTGAGGAGAAGAGGAGATGGAGCCCAGCTTGTGGGCAGCCACCCGGATCATATTAGGAGAGGAGTGTACCCAGAATCAATTTCTACATGCTTTTTACTCTCTACAACCACTGCTGCCTGGCTGCTTTCATTCTCACAAATAACACGAGCCGAGACAAGCATGTGGTCAGACACGACAATCAGAATCAGAGCATAATCACATGATTAAATAAATTAACTGAAGAGTGTGTGTGTGCAGCAAAGTCCATGTGTACACACACCTCTTAGGCTTTTTTTTTTTTTTTGATTTTGTGAAATCACAACCAAAAACAAAATCAGTGATTTTATGTGACAGAAAAAAACAAAGTAGTAAATATTAACGAAGTGTAACACAAAGAGAATACAGTAGCAAACATGACAGCTGAAACACCTTCTCAGTGTAGTTTGATTGAGCTTTTTCCATTTTGTGTCAATGAACCAGCCTATTTTTTAACATGAAAGACTGTGGAGCCATATCTTAAAAGACAGTGGAAATTGCAATGATGGATGGTTCTGCATGAGCAAGGAATTCAAGTCTAGGCCACACTATTCAGAGGTTTGTTTGCTAAAAAAACTTTTAGAAGCATATCTCATTTTCCTTTGATGTCACAATGTTGTCTTTTTATGTTTGTCAAATAAAATGCCAAAAAAATACAGTCAGGTATCATAACAAACTGGGGGATTATTTTCAAGGTAAATCCAGTCAAGGTTTTATTTTCTTTGTTTAAAAAACCGTAGTAACTGTTGTGGTTGTGATTACATTTCTTCAAGCAGGACAAACACTGGTGGTTCTTTTAACAAGGCAAGAATAGGTAGCGTAATTATCAGATCCTCATATCAATGCTTACAAACCACGAAACTGAGCTAGGAAAAGGATAATGATTGGTCCAATGCAGGTAAAAGATAGCAGTGTTGTGCACAAGCCTTTTTGTCTATTTGCGTAAATCAGTCTTTGTGTGCTTGAGAGGTTTCACGACTGCATGAGGTGCTCCTTGAGCTGGTGATACATAAAAGACCTTTGTCTGCCTGTATCAGTACTCATTAAATGAGCCTGCTTGAACACAAATAACATACCAGTGCAAAGCAGAATGCGCGGTCATTTGTAAGCATGTCAAAAGCACAAAATTCAATACTCTACATGGTTTAACTACCTGTTTCCAGTGTGCGCCGTGGCTGGTATGCACGATTATTATTGTCAGCAGAGGCTATTTTTCAGTTTCTTCCTTCTGCAGACAAGTAACCATATTTTGGCTCCCTCTCACTGACAGCTTGTGGAGATTCACATTGTAATAAAGCAATTTCCTGTATGCAAATGTCCTGTTTACACATTCTTGCTCCAGTCATTGTCACTTGACAGATTGCTTGAATACGAGGAGAGCAGCTATACAATGAAAAACGGGAGTAGCGAGACTTCAAAATAAAAATCTATTCTGTCTGGTCTTAGCTCAAGCATTCCTGAAACTGATGAGATGGGGGGAGATCTGGACTTCTAACATGACCCCCAACCCCTACAAACACATACAAATACTAAAAAGAGCACAAAGGGGAACCAATCATACAACTCTGCAGCAGCTTGCTGATAGAAGAGGCAATGGAGAAGCCCCTTATTGATGCAATAGGAATGAATGATAGAAAGTGGGAGAATAAGGCAATGGGCAAGTGAATGAGGAGAGGCGTAAGTGAGCGCAAGTAAGGAGAGGAAGAGGGAAAAAAAAACGGGCTGGTCGATATAGCGGAAGGTTATTGAAAGCGAGTGTGCTGCAGGAGACAGACTGATCTTAAGCCTCAGTGTGTGGCATCAGTGCTGCAGCAGGATCCACACCACTGTCTTCCCCTGGCAGTGAGGATGATGAGATGTTCTGAAAGTGTTCGAGCACACCTGCAGAGCTAATTCACAGCCTCTGATTCACTACTGCCATTCTGCACAGGCTAAATGCAAGTCTTTTCACACTACGGGGTTATGCATTAGTGACATGTTGCAATCATACCAATCAGCATTTCTTTCTTTACAGCAAACCTTTCCACAACCTCTGAAATACATTTTGCTGGATCAGCCATATGAATTCACTCCACTTCCATCAGGATATAGTCGACATTCACTAGATTCTTAATTTCATGTCCCTGTTCTTCCTGACTGAATATGTTGAAAGAGCTTTAGTTTTTAGTGAGGATGTGATAAATGCTTTGATCTTGCTCATGAGCTGAAAGATTAGAACAGGTGTAGGTGAGAGTGGAGTAAAAATGTCTGGCTCACCGCCGACATTGATCCAGAGTGGAAAAGTCACACTCACTTATTCTCTCCTGCCCACACATGTTAGCAGAGCAGACATGAGCGTGGCCCTGAACCCAGGGGTCAAAGAGCAGATGACTGCTGAGGAATGTCATGGTATCTGCTGCAGATATTAATTAAATCTCTGACTCCTGCTTTCAAAATTTTCAAGCTATACAAAATCTTCTTTTCCTGTAATCTGACGCCCCAAAATAAGACCAAGTACAACCAGTTGCTCTCAGGAGTCAATTCTACTCACAAATTAGATGACTTCTGAAGGCAATTGATTGCAATTGATAATTGACAGTCTAGTACGGCTCAATTGGAAACCCAAATTGACAGATGAAAACAACTGTCCTGTGAAGTTTACTAGAGAACAAACAGCATCATTAAGAACAAGGAACACACCATGCAGCTCAAAGCCAAAGTTACAGAACGGCAGCAAAGCTACCAAGACCTGGACATCAACATAAACAGACATTTAAATCAGGAAAAACTGGTGTACTGATTCTGGAGGAGCTACAGAGATCCTCAGCTCATGTGGGAGAATCTGTAAACCATTTAAGTATTAGCTGTGCACTCCATGAATCTCATTGTTAGTGTGGCAAAAAGAACAACATTGCTAAAATATAACTCTGACAATATATTATGAAGGCAAAACATAAGAAATATTGATCCAATGTGACTAAAATAACTTTTAGCCTAAAAGCAAAACATCAAAGTATAAACATGTGCCAGCATGACCAAGTGAAAGTCCAGATTCAATTCCAGTCAAGAATCTAGAAAAACTCGACCCATTCTGACTGACCTTGTGCAATTTTGCAAACAACAAGTGAAAATGTTATCTTCTAGATGAACTAAGCTTGCGTTGAAAGCTGGCCTCACAAAGTTGTGGCACAGGGGGCTAACCAGAAATTCATCCTAATTATTCTTTACTCAAAAAAGAAAAAAAGGTTTGAAACCAGTTCTTTACTTCGCCTTCATAGTTGTGCACTGCACTCAAAAATACAATGAAATTTTAGGTTGTAATGTGACAAAGTGCCAGAAAGTTTAAGCAGCATTAATACTTCCACAGGGCATAGTAATTGCTCTTTTCAATGGCTTTACCAGTCTATAAATAAATATCTTTGGATTTCTCTTTGTGCCACACACACTTGGCGCCTGTCATTTTATTTTAGCGCTGCTCCCCGTTACAGAGCGATGGGGAACGTTTATCCCCTGACTACACTTTTAAATGGCGAGAGAGATAACTGGAGAACAACAGCTCCAGATTCTCATCTCAAAACACTAATATGATGAGACGGGTGCTGGGTGCAGGAGGGCAGGCAGGCATAATTAAGGTCTCTCCTCAGAATGTAATCTTTCAGGCAGGAGCCTGGGGGGGGGGGGGGATGACAGGAGAGCAGGGAGAACAAAACACTCTCCATCTGGGAACAGCCAGATGAAGGCCTGAGAGCTGGTATTCCGCTGGGGAGGTGAAGAGGGAAAAGTGAGGTAAATGGGAGGTAATGCTAGGCTGGTGAAGCCAGCCAGCCTCTTTCAGCTTCCCAGCTATTCAGCTCAGTCCTCTGTGGAGCCCCCATCAGAGCTGGTGACTGCTCCCTGTCCCCGTAAAAAGATGATGGCATGAAAAGGGGAGAGTGAATCGAGAGAGGGGCAGAAAAGAGAGTGGGAGTAGGAGATAATGGATGTTTGTTTATTCCACACGTAGAACTGTGGAGCAGTAACCAGGGATGATATGTTGCTATGTATACGTATCCGTGAATGTTTTCAGCTCTTGCTGGAGAAATCCAAGTCATTATTACACTGAAATGAAACTGTCATTTACATCCCACTAAGATATTTAAAACTGTAGAACAGATCAGTTTGCAGATAAACTGAAAAAGACGTCAACTATTCTAATCGTATTAAAGCAATGCGTGGTGAACTTGGCATTTGATTTGACAACTTTCCGCACAGATTTTCTCGGCATTTCATGCTTTCACATTTAAAGATGTCACTCAAGTCTGACAGGTCTTTAAATCATTTTCTCCAGGGAATAAACAACATAGATTATAAATTCTCTTTATTGCCACAGTCACTAATAGTGATAGATATCCCATACTTTCTAAATGCTGCCATGGTAACAAGTAATCATTTCCTTAATTTGTTTTTCTCAAAGACAAGAAACAGGTGAAAAGAGCAAAACAAAGCAAAATGCTGTCCTTGGGAAGTAAACATCCATACCTTGAAAGATGATGGCCATTTTCTTCTTGTAAATGGTAAAATCAGTCTCGAGGAAGACACAAAAAATGACTCGTGTGATCTGCAAAGAATAAGAACAGGAAGACGAATGTGTGATTACTGAAAACAGACTAAAACATATTTTTCTTGTTAATTATACATACAGCAGAAGACTGTATAAATCCAGACAAGATAAAAACATGCAGTCTTTAAGAGCATAATGAAAACATCTCTCATGAGACACCGAAACAGTTTACTATTACGTAATAAATCTGAATCGGAGTCTTTAATTAATAAAGATTATAAAGCCATAATTTAAATGCTGAAAATTAAAATACATTTGACAGACTATCGTTCCATGCTTTTCTTTTTTTTTTTTATAAAATGCAGATTATGAAAGCTGTGTAAAATGAAGACTGATTAATTTGTCAAAAAAGTACGGCCTTTGAACAAATAAGTCAAGCTAAATAACAATACTGCGACTTTCAAATTTTCTATCTGGGTCTGGGTTTTTAGAATGCACCATAAGAAACATCTGTTAATGTTTTATCCATTTCCAAACCAGCTTTTTGACGTGCTTATGGAATCATTGTTCTGTTAAAACACATAAATGCCTCTGAGTTTTAGACATTTCGATGTTGATTTGAAAAAAACATTGAACCCTCCTTTTTTTATTTCTTGACTTTGTGCAATGCACCAGAAAAACTAACCTCCCCAGCATGATGTCAACACCACCATGCTTGAAACTGAGTACAGTATTCTTACCTTATCTACAAACAGTTGTCTCCTAACTGGAATCAAATAGCTCAATCTTTATTTCTTTTTCTCCAAAACAGATTTTGCCCATTCATTTGGGCAGCTTAAAGGTTACATTGAAAGTGGGTTTTCACAATTCACCTGTAGCATCTAGGAGCCTAAAAAATGACCTTAATTGTTTCTTTAAATATGTGCATCTCATAATATGTTACTGAAGACACAATTTGCAGAAACTTGGCTTCATCACACACCAGTACTGTGGGGGCATTAGAAAAAAGGGTTTTGTTTGCTCACTAAAGAGATAAAACAAAAGTCCAGCACTTCTAAACTGCTTACTAAAGATATTTTACATGTAGATTTTATATTAGGCAAAGACTTTATAATTACAAATTAAACTATAATAACATCGAGCAATTGTACTTGGTTAGTGATTTTAAATTTGATTACCATTTCTTTTTCTACCCCTTGGGAAATAAAAACTCTTAAGCTAAATTGAAAAAGTTGAATTGTTTTAATCAGAGGCCTCATCTGCATGGGCATACGGAATAAAATCAAACACGTAAATCAAATTTAAAAAAGTAACAAATTTAGCAAGAAACTGCTAATTTGCAGTTTGTAAAAAATGAATTAATAAAATGCTAAAACAGTATAAAGATTTCCAGGAGCCAGGGACCCCCATCACACACACGCACACAGTGACAATGGGGCTAAAAGCAGACACACAGGCAGCTCTTTAGACTGCAGAGAAAGAGGTCACCTCTTTCACTTTCACCTGTCTCCGCTGCATGTGCAGGCATCAGTCAGACAGAAGCATTAAACACCAGGCAGCTCATCATTACTTGACTGAATAATGGTGATTTTACACAACAGCCACAATATCTGCACGCCATCGTCCTCCACACAGTGCAATGATATTTCAAGGAAAAAAAAAAAAAACATAACTAAAAGCCTCATTCCCTACACTGCTTGACACCTGGGGCCACATCAAAGAGGCCCCTGACTGGTGCTTATATACATATACAGCATACCCATTAACAGGTCATGATGGGGATTTTGAATAAATGTTAGAAATTGTATTCAGGACATTTTTCTTTTTGCTGGTTGTCTTGATGGGGGTTTGCTTGCCATCTGTAGATATATTCTCCACATCTTTCAACCCTAATAGGAAATAAAAGAAAGCTTCAAGCCTTTTTATAAAGGCTTGGACTCACTGACGAAAAGAAAAAAAACCAAAAAACTATAATACACCGAGACAGGGCACACCACTGGGTGCGAGGACGCCAAACAACAGCAGCTCCCTGGGAATTTCTATCATAGTTATATGGCACTCTGTTCGAAAAGCGGCCACCAACTGTGATATGGGATGAAGCAAGGCTTGATGTTTTGCATCAGACAGAAAGATCAGTGTGTGAGGATATGCGTACACACACTATGATGTCAGTTATCTTTACGCTATGGTGTTTTTAAAGCTGTTAATACTCTGAGCTGAGTGATCTTGCTCATCCATGTCATGTATATTTTCCCAGGTTCCTGTATTCTCCATGTCCCTGAAGCAGCATGTTAAATTGCATTGTATTCAGCACAAGACTCAGGCAAGTTCTTTTATTCCATCGATCAGGAACACATCGAGTGGACTTTGACATACATCAACCAGACCAAAACACACAAAAAAAGAGAGCAGAAATGTGGGCGTAGAAAACTGACATTCTGTTTGTATCCAAACAAATACTGTTGGCTGAGAATTCTTAGGAGTCCAAAGTGAATCAGGCAGAACAGAGAGGTGATTCTATCTGTTTTTCTCAAAGTATACACTGTGCCAGCATGAGCTTACCTTTTCCACTGGTGTGCAAAAAAGTGTTGTGTAGTCAAATAAAAAAGTCTAAAAGACATATAAGGGACATTTTTGATTTTAGACATTTTGAAATGCTCAATTCACATTGTATTGATTCACCCTGGCACTCTATTCATGTTGTATTCCTGAGGTGTTTTAATAATGGGTTGCAAAAGTAAAAAGAAAAATAGTGGAGAAATATAACACACTTTTAACTTAATCTTCGATCACATTATAATCGTAGACCTCGATGCATTTTACATGGATTTTATGTAATGGACAATAATAAAGCAGCATGTAGTTGTCAAGTCTATTGAAGTTGATGAGAACAATTTTCAAAAGTGTAGGAAATTGCTATTGCAACCTGCCAAAAGATATGTAGTGGAATCAGCAAACATGAGGAAGAAATTGCTTTGTTCAGAGAAGATCAAAATTGAACATTTTGGTTGACATGAAAAACATGATTAATCCCACCAGTTTCACAGCATCTCCCTGTCTGGACAGGATAGCTGGTAGAAGTTGATGGAGGTACTGTGAATCCAGAAGTTCCAAAAAACTTGAGACTGAGAGAGAAGTTTGTCTTTCAGGAGGAATGTGTAGGATCCACAGCATACATTCAGAGCTACGACAGACTGACTTGAATAAAAACATATTCCTGTGTTAGAGTAGCCCAGTCAAATTATGTCTATAGAGTGGAGAAAGTGCACACAACCACCTTTATCTCTGGTCTTTGACTTTAGAGCAGAGGTCCGATATTTAGTCTGGAGCTGCAAAGTGTGTGCATGTTGACTGCGCACCCTGCAGTTTCCAAGGTTGAACAAGTTAATGGAAGACTAATTAGAAAGCTGGGATCACTGCATGCCAAACTATTCAGTCATTAGTCATTCCTGATTGGAGGGATTTTGTCAAAGGGGAAGCACAAATGATTGGATCCCTTGGTGTCACAAAAGCAGAGATGGTTGAATTGACAAAAATGTGCTCTGTTCTATTCAGTGTAAAAATAGGTCTGACCAGTCATTTTATGAGAAAGTGCTGAAAATTCATCCAAATCAGAAAAAATAAAGCAAGTAATAGATATTGCATGTTCTCTGTTTTGCAGAAGGTTGTGTTTTTATTCAAAAAAATGTTTAATTTCCTTGTCATTGTGCACAAGGCCAATGTAATAACATACACAAAAAGTCACACATACCAACAAAACCAAAGAAAAGATTGAAAACATTTAAACTAATAATTTCACACTGCTGTCCCAGTTATTAAGGTCACAATCAACAATATAGTTCAGAAACATTTTACTTGCACCTTTTACCATTAGGTATGCAAATTTGTTTTTCAGACATTAGTGTTGCTGCTCTGTTGAAAGATTTTTAATAACAGGGAGTTAAAGATCTGATCTGTATTGTTTCATCTACTATAATTAATTTAAAACATACGACTCATGCTTCAGCTGCAAACATATGACAAAATGAGGCTAATTAAGATGATAACGACATTGGTTCAACCTGTGCATCTCAATTAATTTGCAAGTAGATGACATAAAATAAGTGATAAGTTTGTGTTAATAATCAGCAACAACTACACACATGTGCCAATACTCCTTTCTCTTGTTTCATTTAAAAATATGCATACATTTAGGGATTTGTGTGTTTGTGGCTCATCATTCTTGCGCATGGCTCACCAGGTGCTGTACACTCCTGCTGGCTGGCTAACAGATGAGCTGTCATTGCTGGCCACCCATGCCCATAATTACAATGGGGACACTCAAAGAAGAACCCAATGCACAAGCTTTGCACATGCATTTGTTTTCTTTTTCTTTTTTTCTTCTATTTTCATGTCCTTCTTGACTCTGTCACAAACAATAATAGGAACACGTTGGACTAGTATGGCTGTTCCAGCTGGAACCCAAACCCACGGGAGATCCCTATCTGTGCTGCGCTGCCTTGTTACTGAGGCACAGCTGATGCAGGAACCTATACAGCATGACTGCATCCAGATGGACAGCAGCATCAGGATACTGATATAAAATTGCATGCTGTTACTGGCTAAAAGCGTTTGTGCTCTTGTTTTATTCACTTGCATTCTCTACTCTGGGGAGTGATCACCACAGAAAATATATGGCAGCCCAGTACATTGGATCTGCTTTAGAGGCTGGGCAAATATAAAATATGCTTATTATGTAAAAATATATATTTTTTTCTAACTAATTATGTATCTATAACAAACGTGATTGCTATGACGGACATTGCGCATTGAAGAGCAAATTCCAAGATACATGCATGGTGCAACCTCACTGCCTTGGAAGGGAACACAAAGTCAGGTCTGTAAAATAAATTGGCTTCATGGGGGAAATTTTTCTTCACTGACACACTTTAATAAGGAAGGTGCAAATATTTTACTGTTTATTGTTAAGAAGGAGGAAATGAATAACCTCTGTGATAAGAAATAATAAACAACCCCAAAGTCTTGCATTGTGATTGTTACTTTTACCATTTGCACTACTTGTTTTGCGATTATCATCGGTGAACAGCAATATATTATAAATAATAATGCATAATAATAATGATGGACTGGTGACCGGTCCAAGTTGTACCTCTTTCCCATTCATTGCTGGAGATGGGCACCAGGCCCCTGCAAAAATAAACATATTAGATAATGGATGGATGGATATTTTAAAATATAACCACACACAGATATTATGTGCTGATTAAAAGTACAACTGAATACTGGATATCATGGTATCCAGTAGAGGTATAATAGCACATCAAAAATCATGATTCGGTACATATATTGGTTTTAAAGTCATGGTTTAATATGTTTTTTTTATGCATCAATATTTAAAGGTGTTTAAATAAGGTTATGTCCATGTTGGGCTCCTATTTAGAAAATCCCTTGTCATCAACAAAGACTGATGAGAACCTGCATCTTAAACAGTTTAGGAGTTTAGGCTTACTGGATGCTACAAGCAGCCATTTGTTTGTGTCCATGTTTTTATTGCATACTAAACTGGAAATTCAGTGCAGCAATATAGCAAACAGAAGAAGTTAAACAGCTGCAAAAAACTATTTATAGCTCTGCTTTGTGAATATAGCATATTTTATTACTTAAGATGGATTAGACGATTCTGGGAAATTTGTCTGGAGCTGGAGATATTTTCTCATAAAACGCAGCCTCCTAGCTGCATCTTCAAGGCTATTACCAGTGAGGACTCATCGTTGTTGTCAGAAGCACTAGATTGGATAGAGGGTTCATTGTGTGGCAGGTGGACCGAATCCAGGCTTTATTACTGATGTAATTACACACAGCTGCGGCCCTTTAACCGGTCTACAGGCACAGAACTTGTAGCTTGGAAAATAAAAACTCAGCTTGGGTGTGGTAGACAAAGTCAAAGCTGTGAAAACACTCCACCACACTGATATCCTCAGATCATTTATGACCATAAGAGCACAGCTTCTTGGTTTGCGATCTGCTGCTTCAAATATACTTGTCACAGTGACATCCCCCGTGTCCTCTGCTTTTACCAAAAGTAGAGATTAGGCCAGCAGCAGAGCTGACAGCAGCAGCAGCAGCCAGGAACTGGCACCTAGTACTGAGGTGAACCTGTGAGCAGCCGCTTCATTTGACTTTGATTGACCTCTCTGTTGAGAGAGCTGCAGTTCCACCTGCAGCAAGCTGGAGAATTATCATTTCAAAGAAGTGCCCAGAAAAGGTTATCCCTTTGAACAAAACGCCTCCATACATACATCAAAGGACAAGCTTGACACTGCTCTTTGCGAAGGCTTGGTTACGACCAAAAGCCCGAGGGAAAGAGCTGAGCTAAAGTTCTTACCTCTCAGAGCCAAAAACCAGCCAGCTTTAGAGGCACTCCCTTTTGCGATAGGAGCAAGAGTATAGTCAATGGATGCAGTTTAATTTTGCAAAACAAATTATGGTAAATGCTTATGAGCACAATTCTGCATGAGTGGTTGGCATTTTGTGACAAAATAAAAGTGATAAAACTGGTGAGCCGCCTGGTAATTTCATCATAGTGTGAAAAAAAGACGTTTCGTCAGAAAAATGCTGTACTGCTCGATATAGAAAAATCCATAAGATAATGTATCAGCAATTTGTATGTTAATTCAACAGATCCTGCATGAGCTTCAAATATACTACACATTAGAACTGAACAAATAGATCTAACTGTATTATTTGGGTTTTGCTTCCTACATGGGACTGGAAAATTGGAGTGCAGCATGCTTGAGGCATCTAATGTTTTAGCTCACATTTTCAAAAATTGTTCTCTCAAACTGAAAGAGACAGCCTTTGACTTTTACAGGCTTTGAGCAATTCCTGCCAACTCCCTCTGCAAGCAACAGAAATGCTTTGTTATTGGCATTGAAAAGAAAAAGACAGGTTTTCAGAGGAAAAATCTCACAATTTCTAACATGCAGTTGTTCTTATCTATAATGACCTTTATTTATTATTTGTCATAAAAAAGTAGGTCAGTTTTGACATTTTGAAATAGGTTTTTCAGAATAAAAAAAAAATACAAAAGATATTTGCTTAAACAAATTAATCCAACAAAAAGCTACATTTACACACACAGAAAAGGACAATATATTCCTCCAATGTTCAATAACTTTTAGAGTTACTAGGAGAAATTGCTGGTAATTAACCAGGTCAGAATTACACTCATCCAGTGAATGCACCACACACATTCCTATAAGACATTGTGAATAATGACATATTCTCTGCTTATCTATCACGATTCAGGCTTTCATTTTAATAATATAGTAATTAGGGCCAAATCCCGTCATTGCAAAATGCTTTGTGACTTTTGTAGCAAGTTATTTTAGTTGTATTTTATATACATCTCTGTGCATATAAAAGGTGTTAACTGTTCTGGTACATTTTCAGTGAAATTGATTGAATCATTACAATTACAGAGCTGCTGCATATTCCCAAAGCAAACAGTCCAAATGAAAGAAAGTAAGTGTGGTTGTTGTTTTCTATTCATAAAGGTGGAACAACTGCAGAGAAATTCAGAGGTGACACCGACAGTAGCTCCTGTACATGTGATCCCTGCAAACACCAGTAATGATCAGACTTCTGGACAGCCACTGATCGAAAATATATTCAATGGTTGAAGTGTTTGGTTAAACTGTTCACATGTAAATGCTATTAAAGGGGTTTACCTTAATGTTTGGCTTAAAAATAGAAATACTAAGCTCTTGTTTTGCATTCTGTCAGAGAAATGTATCAGATCTTTTCTGTGAGAGATGCTGTAGGCAGAAACTCAACAACTCCTCCTTAAATAATTTAGTTATTGGATACCTGTGGAGCAACAACAAAAAAATCTGTCTTCCAAAACAGAGAGAAATCAACTTTCTTTTCAGAGAAATGCAAAGCTTTGTTTACAGAAAGATATCTTAATTTGTTTGCATGATCAGAAATGAGTTTTGCATAGAATAAACATGTTGAACATAGTAGGTTATTTGATCTGGAAATCTGAATTTAAATATCTGCAGATACAGATAGTTTACAACACGACAAGTCTTCCCTTTCACTCTCTGGCCTTCTTCCTGTCCATTTATTGCTGAATAAAGGCCATTCGTACCACAAAAACCTTAATCCAACAATTTCCAATCATATGGCAGAATGCACTGCTAGATCTTATGTACATTCCCTTCACAACGTTTTTTGCTTGCTATTCTCTCCATCATTTTTCTCATATATTTTCAGCACCTAAAAAGTTACTTCAAGGAAGTAGCTGGCTTTTGACATATATACCTTGCTCCAAGTTCCCTTGATGACCACAAAAAAGTTGGTGTTACATGACCAGGTGAAGGGCTGGCACTTCATATTGATGTGTCTGACTTTGTGTCAACTCATCTGCTAGGAAGGTTATCTTCGTCAGCTGTCAAGTTCATAAAAGTCTTCCTTTTTTTTCCAGTTTCTATGAATGTTCAGTCCCCAAGAGATGGTCAGTAGGAGTCAACCTTGACCTCCCTGTTGGAGTCTTTGCTTCTATAGACTTCCTGAAGACTGCCTGGCACATATTGATGAGGTCAGAATACAAACCTAGTTTCTTATAAGGTATGGTTGTTCCATATAAGGCTATCAATGGTTAAGAGGTCAATTAAGCACATGTGTGACCTGTTTCCTCCCATACATTACTATCTGTGTTTTTTCAGCTCAACATCCACTGAACAACATCAAGGTCACAGCCAATCAAATGCTGAGAAGAGCATATTGTCACCTAGAGTTGGCTTTCACCCTCTGGACAGACACAATTTTAAATTGATTAAAACAATAAAAGGAGCAAAATCCGCGCTTGAACCCTCAGCAAGATAAAAACAATGATTGATAGCTTTTTAAAAATGCTAACTCCTGTGAGATGACAATACCATATCAAGTGAAGTTGCAGGAAAATGAAGAACAAAAATTCATTCATTTTAGAACATGTCTCAGAGTAGCTTTTTGGCATGGCCAGCTTCTCCTTTTTAGCAGCTTGTTTGCTCACTGCTAGATCTGGCTGGTTCAGAGGCGGTGTTCTTGGAGAAAATATGTACAGTGGTCCAGCCAGGTTCTCTCCACTTTGTGTATTATACAAAAGCTGGCAGATGAATGGAAATTCAATCACATCTCCTGGTGGGGAAAATTCTCTGAACTGCATCTGAGCTCTGTTGTGACTGCCATGAACAGCACAAAGACTACACTGACCAGGGAGAAATACAAAGGAGGCACTGCTGATCTTCAGTTTGTCGAACAAACATATCCATATTTCTACAGGAGTGTAGATGGGCTTCTCCAGCACACATTCTGTCTTGCTGCATTCTTATTAACAGTTCTCCCAGGCCTTGTAACCCAGTCGGATGCTAATGTAGATGGGTGAGACGGTGTGTGGGCTGCATTCTCCTATGCTGCAAAGAAATGCTAATAATTTTGCCTCTCTGTGGCTTTTTCCACATGTGGTGTTTCTTCACCCCCTAATGTAGATTTTAATGTCACAAGGTCAGGAAGAACACTCATTTGAAAGTACTTTACTTCCTATGCACTTTCTTCTAGCCAAAGCTATTACTTGGGTTATAACTTTTATAACAAGGCACATTTATGATGCCAACACAACGTTCAGTAGAATCTGATTTTCAATGAGAAGTATTTGCTGCACAGATAAAATATAAAACATCACAATGTATTAGCAAACTCCTGTATGTACAGTATGTCAGAAGGACTTCAGTTACATTTCAGCGACCTAAAGGGTAAAACATAAATGGAAACTGTGATAAAACTTCATCAAACCGAAAAATGTATACTGTGAAAAGGTTATTCTTTTACTTTAAAATGCCAGGACAGTCATTGAGAGGCTCTGGCAGATTTACACAGTGCTGAGTGGAACATGGGACGAATGTAACTGATCCTGAAAGCAATACCATATGGCGGTGTGGGCGACATCAAAAAGAAAAGCAGGTCTGATGGCTGAGGTGCCGTTTGATTCAACTTACAAAGTGGAATTAAGATCCAATCTGGGTTTCGTCAAATGTAAGAGGAAAATTTACAAGCTCTGCTTCAGTAGGAGTTTGGAGGCAGTGAACACATTAATAAATACTGGGAAGAAAATAACTTTTATATGAAGAGAAATCAAATTAAGATCTCCACACTTTTTATACAAAACAAATAATCAGATCATGTAAAACACAGAAAAATATTAACATCTGTTAAAATCCAGTAATCACCACTGCCTTGAAAAGCAAGTAGCAGCAAAATAAATAGAAAAACAACTTATACTTGTAAAACCGTTTTTACAATCTATCATTAAGTATTAGTGTGTTTAGTGCAGTTTGCATTGCATTTTGGTGTAAACGTTTGAAAAAGTTGACACCACTCCATTGCTATTGTGAATCTCAACCAAGACAATTTTTATTCAAAACATCCATAATATCTATTGCTGTAGTTCTTTCAGAGTGGGCTTTGTTTGGTCATGTTTTCTCAGAATTTATGAAGTGAGGTAACAAGGAAATATAGAACGGTCCAGGAAAAGAAGAAGCTCTTTGCTGTGTTTTTCTCCCAGACTTTGGTAAATGGAGCTGAAGCACTCTTCCTCATTTACTGTAAGTGCTCTCACTGTGTGTCTAGTACCAAGGAGGAGGACAGAGTGCACTGATTATGACAAAGGACTGAATCTAATCAATAAAATGCTAGTTGCAGGGGACCAAAGTGCCACACTTGTAGTGACTTTATTTGCTTTATCTACGCTTTACCTTTGATCTTATTGGAAATGCAGGAGTTCCCACTCACACTTGTTTCCCACTCATGAAAAAAAAAAAAAAAAAAACATGAAAATGTTTGGTTTTGGTTATTCAGGTCAAAATCCTAACTTACATTGAATCATAAATGTGAATTTGGTTGATATCCATTAAATGGTTCTAAACAAGGTTAAGTCACAAAAATTCTATGAAGGACCAAAATGTATTTAAAAACAAAGTACTGGCAATTTTTTTGTCAGCAATGTTTCTGGCAACTGATTTCTGTTGTCATATAAATTAAATGTACGCTGCTCTTTCATCAAAGTTGGGAAGCAATTTAACTTGCTTTGATTTTAGAGAGGGTCTGTTATTTTGCATTTGATTTACTGGAAACAAATGAAAATTTAAAAGCTTTGTCAAATTCTAATTACAATAAAAAAAATTACTTGACGTACCATTTCTAATTTTAAAAGTAATAATAAATACAACAAGCATTATACTTAAAAAAGGCAAATTTGTTGTGCCCTAAAAAGCGTGTAGCCACATGAGGCACAAACATCGACCAATTATTTTGACAGTTAACATGAGCAGTGCACTCAAGCTCCACTTGCAAAACGACATCATAGATATTCACTGTGGTTCATTGCTCGGCTCATTCGTGCTAATTCTGATCGCGTTTCAAGTTATTAACTCAGCGTAGCATCTACTTTCATGATTTCCTGGAGTAACCCATCAATTCAGAAGTTCAGCTAAACCTAAAGGGCACAAAAGGCAGGAACCCACGCCCTTTGAAAAATTTAAAACATAGCCGCACTGTTCATGATTAGCTTTGATTGGTCCAGCCCATCACCAAACATTTGACAAGTAGAGCTTTTAATCAGACGAGATTTGCAGCTCCTGTGCTCTGTCTAGTGATATGTTGGTTAATTTCTTTGGTGCTCATATTATATGCCCCAAAAACAGGGCATTTTATTGTGAAACGATCTTCCAGATTAGAATCTGAGAGTGAAATTTACATATTGGACGTAATATTTTAGTTTTGTCCAAATTAGCAATACCTTAAAATGTGAACATTTTTACTAAATAATAAAGCCAAACTAATTTCTGCTGCTCAATAGTAAAATAATAATAATAATAATAATTTGATAATTTTTTTTTCTGATTGAGGAAACATTAACATCTTTAAGTGGCCCATCATAATACTAACTTGAATCATAGAATGTATGGATGAAGCTAATGACTTGAAGCTCTCAACGAAAGATAAAGAGTTCAAATACGTATAACTAGAAATATCCTCAGAGCTGGTCAGAAATCATAAGAAGGGTTTGATTGTTGTAATGCCAATAAACATGTTTCCATTGATCTATTGAGAAGTGTATAAATAATTTAATGTAATTTTATACAAAAAGTAAATAAGTAAAATATAATTTTTTCAACAATAATAAGTCTTATATTGTTTTATTACATTTTAAGAAATGCCTGTCTTATTTTCCATGAGAAAAAGACTTCTTGGTTGAATAAAAACAAATGTAAATGCAAATCTGCCAGTAGTGTAAGATCCGAGCATGCTTTTGTTGATTACAGTGTATGACACAAATGTACAATTGTGTTTACTTTGAACAAAATCCAGAACTACGAAAGCCTCCCAAAACTAATCTCTGAATGAATATGGAAAGATTGCAGTCATAGTACTGCAGTAGGAAAAGGGTAGATTCCGGGTTTTCTCTGGTCTGCTCGATCTGTATGGTTTCTCTCAGAGTAATACATCTGCATTAGTGTCAGTTTCTTTATGCATGTTTGCTTGCTGAGCTGCACCTCAGGGCAGAGCGGCAGATTGCTTATCCACACGTTGGTATAAGCATTTGGTCCCAGTGATAAAAAACTCAGTTCACATCGTCATTTACGTTTCTTTATGTGTATTTCTTGTCTGTGCAGAAAATATAATTAACAATATGCAATAAGAATACAATCCCATAAAACAAGAAATATAGTAGGATACATAACGTTAAAATTTTGCCTCATTAAATGTATTTGTAATGGGGCTGTTGACATAAAATTCACCCGAGATGATAGTAACAACTCAAGTTATCTGCATATGGAAAGAAATGACTAAATTAATTAGTATAAAATTAACTGAAAATTAAATATAGTGGGATGTAAGTCTTCATGAATTTGATCCGGATTGAGAAATGCCTTTGCAATGACAACTTCTTCTGTGTCGAGTAACTTGTTTAATGGATTACATATTTCTAATTTTGACCGGTTGTACTATAAAAACTTCAGGTCTCAAAGTTTCTGGGGCCTCTTCAATAAACTCTGTTCTTCAATTCTTTCTATAGATTTCCAATTGGAATCCAATTATTTTCTCTGAAAAACTAATTGAAAGTTTTCTCAGCTATGTTTTGGGATCATTTTCCTGCAAAACCCGTGATGTTTCCATCTGGATTTTGAGATGACAAGCAGTGTCATTTCTGCTCTAAACATGATGTGTACAATGACATCCTAAAGCTAAATTTTGGTCTTAAATATCTATACTCTTGCCTCCCATTGACATGAGCAAATACTGAACAAGTTTTAATATGTTACTTTCTTCAGCAGTGGAGTCTTGTGCAGCAAACACATATATAGACCACTGTGAGTGAGTAAATTATTTTTACTAACATCTGATTTTAATTCCACATCATTTGTGCTTTTAGAAACATTATTTGTTAAGAAATATGTTGACGTGATTGATGCTTATTTCCCAACTGCATGTCAATTAATTATCCATGATACCAAGACGCCCTGCGACAGACTGGCGACCTGTCCAGGGTGTACCCCGCCTCTCGCCCGGAACGCAGCTGGAGATAGGCACCAGCAACTCCCGACCCCGTAAGGGAGAAGGGTGACGGAAAATGGATGGATGGATGGATGATACCAAGACATGAATTTATGACACAGTTTCTTCTGTTTGATCAGCAAGTTTCTTAAAGTCAGGGGTTATGAAAATAGGTAAGCTCCACTTTTTGAAACAGCAATCCAAAGCAAAAACAGCTTTCAGTAGACTCTTGGGCAATACAGAAACTGCTACAGCGGGCCTAATTGGTGTAGCTAGAAAAAGAACGACAAAGCTTTGAATTTGAATAAAACTGTTGCAGTTGGCAGCTGATGAAATGAAAAACAACACAACTTAAATCCAGCTAATTGCAGGACGATGTGGGAGGGATGAATGTGGTTAATAAACAATAAGACATTACCTATCATTTATAGATTAAAAATGATTTTTGTTGCATTGAAATTTTTACAGCAATATGGCCTTGAAACATAATTTGCAACACAAAGTATTCTGTTGGAGAGCTGGATTAAAGATGATACTGATAAGCAGCCATATTTTCTAAAAAGAGCTAAAGGACACCAGTCTCTGTCACTGAGGATGAACGATCATACAGCACCACTAAACAGACGAGTGATTTCCAGCTTCCCACCTTGCCTCCAGCTTATAAAAAGTATCCTGAGGAAGTCCACAATCAATGAAATGTCTGTTTTGGTCTAGTTGTCATTTGGAAAATCAATGACCTCCCCAATTCCAGCTAACTGTTTTCCAATCTGTCTCTTCTAATCATCCTTGAACTGGTGCAAAAAAAAAAAAATCTTGTTGCCTCTCAGCCCAACTCTGCTGTGGCTACCCAATCCAGAAAGTTGTTGTTTGTTTTGTACAGTAATTGAGCAACTGTGGGCTGTTATTAATTAATTATGCTAATCACTTTCCATATGCACTCAGGAATAAACAAACAAGGATAAGCAGGAGAAGAAAGGCTATAATCTATGAGCAAACTTACCAAGTGACTAATACAGGGGATAATCAAGAGCATTTCCTCCAACTGTTAATACTTTAATAAACCAGGACATTTAGAGCTTTCAAAGTAATCCGCAGTCTAGGTCCTAATTAATGTTCCTGATAAATACAGTCCGCTACAGAAGTGTCAAGGGACTAATTAGATCATTGAAAGAAGAGTCACTAAACATGCACTGATATCACATGGGACCATGAAGCTAAAAGAAGGGGCACCCACTCTCTCATGTGGCAGAGACCAAACTGGTTCAGCACTGAGGAAATCTCTTCATCAAGAGGAATCCACAGGGTGATGTAATTACTCAAGACCCAGAGAAATGAAGGCAAACAGCAACAAGGGTTTTGAGGGTGTGAAAATGTCAATGCGGTGTGTTTACACAGCTCTCAGTAAAAAATTTTTTCAAGCCTTCCCTTTGAATTTATATGACTGATGTACAAACCGATGGATGCTGGATAGATGGATGTAGATGTTGAAGAACTGGTAGATTGATATATGTCTGGAATTTAGGAAAACATTGTTTTATACTTCTCCAGATCTGGAAAGCATTCCAATTCCAGGTTTTACATAGAGCCACATTGCATTTCTCACCAGGTCCACTTTATCACATGACTTACATCAGCACAAGGGAAGGACAAAAAAATCTTGAGATACATAATTTAATGGAATTGCCATTGATGTTATGATGAAAATTGTTTGCAACCACTGCAAAAAGGAAAAAATAATAATCCTTTAAGGCCTTTACATATACCCTACAGCAATCTCTTGGAGAGCAATATGAAGGAATAAAGCCCGTATTGACCCTGCGACCTCTGGAAGTGCACTCTATATTACCATTCTGCATGCCTGTGCTTTGACCTTTTCAAATCCCTCTTTAAAGGTTGCGTGTTCTTGTGTCTGTGGGCTGCGCAGGCTCTGTCGGGGGAAGCTGACTGAGCGAGGGCTCCTCGCCCCTCCAGAGACTGACCTACAAAGCTATTGTATTAAAAGAGTCATATTTATCACTGCTCTCCACACCACAACAGTTCTTTCTACCTGCAGCATGACGAACAAAAAACCTTCCCTGAACTCAAGAGCCCCTCCGCTCAGCGCCCTGAAAAGAACGTTAGGCATGACTGGTTTAAAGGATCTGAGAACGAGGACTATCGCTTGGCTGCACTGGAAAGTGAAAATGGTATTTAGAGGCTTCTGAAAGTTTAATCAGGCTGTGTTAGATCTGTGCTTCAATGGATAAAATACATATGCGCTAATGTACTGTAGCACGCAAAAACATCCAGAGTCCTTACACTTTGTCCCATTTTATGATATCAAAACCACAAAATGAAATGAATTAACTGAGGTTATTTTTGGCAAACTGACACAATGTAGAACATAATTATAAAAGTAGACAGAAATTGATACATGGTATTATAAACACAAATCTAGATGGGATGATTTTCTATACACACCTAGTTCCCTTTACTCTGATGCCCTTAAATAAAATACATTGCAACTAATTGTTTGCAGAAGTCAAACAGAGCTAATAGTTCACCTGTAAACTAAACAAAGCTGTTCTGTGAAGACCTCAGAGACTTTGAAGAGAACATTAAATAGCAATTGCTATCATGAAAAGCAAGGAATGCAGCAGACAGATCAGGGATGGAGTTGTGCAGAAGCTTAAAGAAGGGTGGAGTTACAAAACAATATCACAAGCTTTAAATATCTCACAGAGCTATATTCAAACCAGCATCTGAACACAGAAAAGGTATGGCACAGCAGTGCACCAAGACCTGCCCTAAGCTAACAATAACTAAGATTGGTAAAGAGAGATGTAACCATAGAGGCCCAGGGTCCCTGTTGATATCAGACATGATTCAGCAGAAGCAAGTCTGTTAGAGGCTGCAGAAGACTTTACATTGGAGAACAAAACATTCTTTCTCAATATCTATTAGCAGCTCTGCCACTGCCAGTCAAAAGATTCTAGAAAATACACTCATGTTTGTGGTTTTTGTAATAATTTAAAAATTTGAGGTGTAGAAATACTTCGAAGATGCTCTGTAATGCCCTGTACATTTTCACAATAAAAGCATCCTAACTTTCTTTTCTTTGCTCCAGGAATTACACAACATGGAGTGTTGGATTCTTTAACCAAGATTCATTTCTTGGTTAAAGACTCTTCAGATTCTTTAACCAGAAAGAATCCAACGATTATTTAGCCAAAAAATCTCAAGAATTAAAACATGACTTACTCCAACTCTTAAATAAGGATCCAAAACTACATGTCTTGAAATAAAAATCAGCCAAAAGTACTAAAAGTAAAGTTTTTCAGCTCCAGACAGGAACTATTAAAACTACACCAGGACAATGACCTTTCAGGTTCCGGATTTCATCTTGCGAGTCACTTAAAGCTGAGAAGAAGACAGATGATGTGGGACTTCGGGAAAGAATGAAAAACTAGTTGCATCTCTGCCATCAGCCCCCATTATCCTCCTGTGGCTCAGTGGGCGTCATCTGTATTCCTCCATCAGTTCCCCCAAAATAGAAACTGCTTCATTCACATGAGCACATCAAACAAACAAAGAAATATATATATTCTCTTTTTCAAGTGACCACAGAGGAGGCTATATTATAGTAGGCAGCCGCTCTGATTTAGCAACCAAACAAAACAATTAGCAGGAAACAGTCTGTAATCAAAAGTCAAGAGGCACAAGGCAAACAGAGCCACCGGTTCCCTGTACGTCCCCCAATAATCTAATTAAGATACTTACTGGAACTGTGGCACACTAATGAGAGGGCTATGACTCATTTGCAATATGAAAACTCCCTCGCTTTATCTTTGTATGCTGAGACAATAGAATTATTTCCACAAATGTATGTTTAGTCTCAAATCCCCTTTTTTTGTTGCTCCTGAAATCATTTTGTCTTGCATACTAAATTCCCTGGGCTTATCTCTCTGTTGATCTGAATGCTAATTTCTGCAACAAAGAGAAAACCTGAAAACATTTTGATCATTAGAAACCAAGGTTTATTGAAATATAAACTTAACAAGGACACCATCATAATAATGGAATTGATTCTATTCTGTACGATCAAACTGAAAACCTGTAGGAGACGTGCAGAGGGGAGTTGTAAAGGTGCATGAACTCTTAAAGTAATATTTTGGTGATATATCCTCTGATTTATTTTCAGTATTTATTATGAAGTTAACATCTCCCAGCAATGAAATGAAACACAGGTTGTTTCTGATAGAGCAATGTATTTAAGCTGATGGCAGAAGGACAAGAAGGGAGGCAGAGGAGCTTGATATTTTTTTTTACAGATTATCTCTCATGTTATATTATCAAAGCATAATAACAGTTTCAATACTTACAATTTTTTTTGTAAAAGTTACATATTAGAATATTAATTGTACCATAATTAAAATAAACAAATACATACATAAAAAAACAAAAACAAAGACATTTTCCAATCCTAAAAAGTTTTTTAAATGTATCAATCTGAATGGTAATTTTAAAAACCAAAACACTAAGATGAAACTGAATAGAAAATAAAGTGTTCTTGGAAAGCAAACTAAACAAAAGGCATCAAATAGACTTTAGTTCTGGCCATGCTTACTTCTAATCCTCAGATTTATAAATAACTGAGTAACACTGGTGAGCTGTGATATTTCTCTCTCCACGGGGTTGTATAACTGTTCCTCTGTTCTGACAAGCAGCGTATCAGTGACCTACGCTCTTTGGTACCTAAACATTCAGGGACTCATGCTGACAATAGTGCAGTCACTGCTGTGTCTCGTGTGCATCCTGTCTGCACATGAATAAAATCTTTTATTCATGCATTGTATGCTCAGTTTGTCTTGGCCAATGTCCAAAGGTGTAATGTGGGAAGAGAGGTTTGTGTTTGTTGGACGAGGCACTATTTAAGAAATCGAGGCAGACAGGAGGTTGTAAGAGCTTCTAATACGTCATGCTTTGTGGTGCCTGCAGGTCACCAGGGTCAACAGACAGCTTTGCTGTTGTAGTCTGGGCTGTGCGAACATAAAGAGACCAGGTTCCTCTTATCATCAAGACATTGAAAAAGTAGTTGAGAAAAGATCAGAGCAGCATGAGGGAAGTGCAGACCCAAGAGAAATACCTCTCCGGCTTTCACTTTTCCAGATAAGACACAGAACCTGACAGGTCTTTCATTCCTGACACGTGCTTGTTTAATCTGACACAACTTTGATGTGTTTTTCCATTGTTAATATCACAGATTTTTTTTCTATTTTTCTAATTACAATATTGAAGACCTTCTGTTTTGTGCTGCAAGTCACTGAAATTCAATATGTAAAGATGTTGAAATAAGAAAGATTTGAGAGGCAAATTTGTTTTGTATCAGATGTATGAAGTTACATTCACACTGACTCATTTATTCCTTCTGTTCCCAGCAGACTGAGAAGCAGTGATGTGATTCTTTGGGCAGGTAATGTTGAAAATGAAAGAAGCATTAAATTCAATTGTTTCAGAAGTTCTTGGCTGCAAAAAAGAGGAAAAATGAGGGGTGACACAAGAAAAGAAAGTCAGTTAGACATTTTTATACAGAGCAATGAATTCTCCCTTCCTATGCAGACTTATCCTTGTGCACTACTTGCAGTGTCCCCTTTCCTGATATCAAATGATGTGGGATACAAAAGGTCGGTTTCCAGTTGAGAGCAGAGACAGCACCACTTACAGCAAACAATTACGGTAGGCGTTTGTGCTGTGTCTGAGTTGTACATACATCTGTTTGTTGTGAATAGCAAGCTGAAATTTAAAAAACAAAGAATTATACTAACCTCCATTAAATAGCAAGAAAACTTATAAATCTTGAAAACATGAAAGTATTTTAAAGCATATAAAGAAACAATAAAATACACTTTCCTGACAAAAAGAGAGACTTTCAAGTTCACGGTGTTAAAACTGAAATTCATTACTACATATAGGATGATGTGTCATCTGGAACTTACAAAGAACACATGTAAACAGAAAAAATGGATTGTCGTCTTGATAAAAAGATCGTTCTACAAGGAAATGTCAAATGGGCAAGTAATGCAGACAAAGGATTTGTTGCAGAGAAATTATGAATTGAGCATTCTAACTTTCCTTAAAAGACCAAATGAGATAGTAATGACCAAAAACACAGTGTCCATCCAATTCCCTGGATGGACTGGAAAGTGCCAGTTTATTGAACCTCCACGTTAGTACTGACAAACAATATTTTTTCCACTTATTCTTGGCATATAAATCTTTGCTTCTATTAATAATATTACTGACGTCCATCCATTGGGTTCTGCTTGGTGTTCTGTTCTTAATATTGTCAGTCTTCTGTAATTTCATCTTTGACCTTGCACTTGTTTTTTTTGTGTGTTTTTTTAAGCAAATTTGGATTTTAGAGTTGAAAATGAATAAAGACACACAGACCTAAATAGCCTAAAAATAACTGCATATGCTGTTTATGATACATGCCACAAAAATACTTCTGAGGCTGCATTTATTATCACCACTGAGGTTCGATAATATATTAGTCCTTAAGGCCTTGAGCATTCATTACTATTACATAAAATTTAGCCTGCTAGCCTTAAGAAAAAACATTTATACAAAAGTAACTGTGGAAAATGCCAGAATCCCTCTGGACAAAACTTTAAATCAGTAGGAAAACCTCTCTGTCAGCAGACTCCAATTAATTTTGACATTCTGTATATAGCAACTTGAAGCAGTCAATGAATGTGTGTGTTTATGAATATGTATTCTTTTATGGTGCCAATTATGCACTGGATAAACATCCATGATATGCTTTTCACAAGCTTAAGTGTAGTCACGCTATTACTAATTAGCTGATTTATACGAGAGACTCAGATTAGGAGCAAAAAGCTGTGAACGTCCCATTGGTCCAAGGCTAGGGCCCATATGCAAGACTGAATGTGTAGTAGGAATAATAAATCTTCTCACATGTTTTACACTTCAGAGTCGTTCAGGTTTACCGTTTAGTGGATTGGGCTGCCGAGAGTCCCGGGAGTGAAGAGGGAGGAGAGAAAAAAATAAAAAAAAGGCAAACATCTGTTACACATTTGGTGAGCCGATGGTTGATGTGCTTTAGACAGTATCATTAAAACGCTGAAGGTTATGGCTTGTTATAAGAAGGTCCAGCTATCCAGGTGTCAGGAAACATTTACTGAATTTCTGAAAGCTTTGTGAGAGGAAAGATTTTGAAGTTTAACTAAAAAAAAAGCAAGACAGACATGAAAACCCTCACTACCTAAAACTACAGGAACGCTTCCAGAATGAGGATTAAGGTTCAACTTCCATCTGTGTGACTGACAGATGATTACTTAGCACACAATTATAATCCGTTAAAAGCTAATAAAAGCTCCATCGTGCTGTTTCAGCATAAGGCGAACCAGGCTGTGGTGCATGGTGGTTAGTTTCCACTGATTGGCTGTTTTGGCTGATGAGAGACAGACATTATATCTTCAGCACACGTTCCCCAAAAGTGTCTCAAGCTTAAAGGGCCACGGGTCAGAGCCAGGATCACATCAATCACACGTCCACTGCAAAGTCTTCGTAAGCTAATCTGGTAACTAATTGGGTGGTGTGGAATGTGCTGCAGTCTTAAATCAGTTTATAAGCCTCATAGACGTTACATTGGTTTTAACTGCTCTGTTGAGGCGAGAGCAAGTCCCGTATGTCTGCCTCAATGATTTACTGCATTAAGGAATGAGATCAAGAGGGTACTTCTGTTTGAAGTTTCTCAACAATCTGAGAAAAAATAAATTTACTAATAGTATAAAATTCCAACCACATCCACATAGTGCAACTAAAACTGTCAGTGGCAATGTGAATTTGGGCATGTGCTTCTCCAGGACAAGGTAACACCGCTTTCATCTGCTTGGACACCAGCGCATCAGGGAACTCATTAGGAAGCCTGCCTCACAAACTAAAAACTCAGCAAATTTCCAGTTCTGCCAGAAAAGGCTATGGGTTATTTCACCTCTCTGCCAATTTGCGCCTTCGTATTACACCAGCATGTTGCCAATTCAAACATTTCGTACAAGGCAGGAAAATAATTTTGCACCAGTGTACATAACTGCATAGGTTAATTTCTCTTAAAATCTGTTTGATGAATTAAAAACAATAGTAATGTTAAAAAGATCTTTTCATTTTATGAAGATTTCTATGTCATTATTTGGAAGTCTGATTCTTGTTTGGGCCAATCATATTGGATTTTAATCCAGTCAATCCAAAACAACAAAATTACATCATATTGGTAGGCTACAAATGTTTCACAGTTCAAAGAAGGTATGAAACATCACCAAAACGGATACACATGTATCCATAGACTTGTATCAGACAGCTAATTTTCCCACGTATTTAATGGTTTAGCATCTAAATTAAAACAAACTATGTTTGAGTTATGAATAATTTTGGAAATTCATGAAGCTTAATATTTACCATATTAAAAACTTAATCTGTCAGCTCCTAGAACAGGTGCGGCCCATAGTTTACATATTGGCTTTTTGTAATTCCTGATGAGACCACACCCCCAGATTACAAGTCTAGGTCAAGTTGTTATGCAAAGTAAAATCTCTGAAGTTTTGCTTTTCAAACTTAGATGCAATTCAAGTCTGAGTCTGAAAGTCAAATCATCTTTGAACTAAAATCATCAAACATCTGTATGAGACCTGAACCTAAATTAGCATCTATGCCCAACAAATGTGAGTTCGCTGCTATCCAAGATGCCCCACCTTATATTTTATTCAGAAAGAATACCTAATTTACAATGTCTCTTTTTTCTGACTAAGACGTGTGAATCTAAATCCTTTAGCATACAAATATAGAGGCTGCATTGGGAACAAAACCACGTAACACCTCCACAACCATGAATAATACTGAGAAGTAAACGGAAATGAGACATCTTATCACTATTCTCCAGTGAGAGAGGAACGGAGAAAGAGCTACAAAGAGCTAGAGGTTCAAGATGCATTAGGAATGTGCCAAATACAAATTTGTTTTATTATCAGTTTTTTTTTGTTTTTTTTGTTTGAAGCTATATAAACCTATCACAAATGTTGTGCTGTTATCTTTACTTTTTGGATGTACATACGAGCCTAGAGGGAGAAAATATTTATTCACTTTCTAGCGGTGGATAATGGGCTGTATGCTTGAACCAATGAGTGTTCAGGAAGAGTACAAAAGCTCACACTGGAGATGAATCAGGGCTGATGATAACATGACCTGGATCCTGTGAACCAACTTCAGTCTCGGCTTTGCAGCCTGTCACTTTTTAACATAAACCAGTAACTCTGAAGATTAAGGGGAATATTCTGAATCTGCTCTGGGTCTGCAGCAGAAAGGTTGTCCTTCAGATCGCTCCTGTATGACACAAATCACAAACCGGTTCTATGAGGTTTGGCCGCAAGCGCCGTCTTTAGAAGTAGATTGTGGGGGAAACTTGATGTAAATGTGTGCAGCTGGAAGCTCATGTGGTTTTATTCATTTGGTCTAACTCACAAAATCTGTGCTAGGTGGTAATGTATGGATTTCTTTCAAAATGCTTCTTCTTATATTCTCTAAAACCTCAGCCAATGCTCTAAATATTCAAACAAGAGCTTTTAAATGGATTCTCAAAAACTAAAGAGGCTGAGGAAGTGCAAAAATGATTTCCAGCCGTTCCAGCAAAAAGTTGCTACTCTCCCATTGTGGAGATGAATTGCATATTACTATCATGCTTTGAATGATTTATTTGAACCATTATTTTTAGTAGAATGACTGCACAACATAAATGCTAAATGGATTGAATTTATATAGTGCTTTTCCAGTCACACAAACTGCTCAAAGTGGGTTCACATTCATCCATTTGGACTCACAAACATGTACACATTTAAATACCAATCGTAGATTGGTGGGCAATTTGAGGGTTAAGTGCCTGTGCAAGGGGCACATTGATGTGTAACAGGAGGAATCAGGAATCAAACCTACAACCTCCCGATTGCCACAATCCAGGTGTAGGTAGGGGAAAGTCATTAAAGACGCAAAGTAGAAGAAGATATTGATAAATATATGAAAACCTTCGACCGAAACGTGTTAATTTCCTAAATGCTTTGACATCCACCAAGTATGCATGAATATTTACTATACAATCAAAATTTTAGAACATTTATTTTACTTTTGGTAACTAAAATCTTAAAAATAACTGTGCCATTTATTTATTTATATTTATTAAATTACAGATTCTCTTGACATTCTGAAATTTTGTTGTAAACTAAAAAATGAAATGGCATGGACATCCATGTCCTAAGCGTCTTATACACTCATATCAGATGATTTTTTTTCTGCCTAAATGCATTACTTTATAAATGCTCTTATATTTTTGTTACATGGCTGCAGTGCAACTATTAAAGACTCAATCAAAATGCAGAAATATCAGGCCACAGATTAACTGAAACAGTTAGAATCCACAGGTTAAATCTATAATTTTTAAATTCTCAAATCAATGTGTGTCTGAACATTAATTATGCATGGGGCAGCCATGAACTCTTTTACAGTACTTTGACTCTTCAAAATGCCCAATTTCCATCAGATTCTAGTCTGGGATAGCGTTTATAGAGAAGTACTCTAATGAGTGAGACACACTTACGACCAGACTATTCCTTCCACTTTATGCTTTTGAAATTACATTAACCTTTTTAGACACAATTTTCAGAGGATTCTGAAGGCGGCTAAGTATTGCATCACTAATTGACTGCTTAGTGGAGGAAATGTGGTGGAAAATGACAAGATTATTAGATACAGAGTGAGAATGTAATGGAGTGCCAATGCAAGGGTTCACAGATAACACCTTCAAAAATGCCAACAAAAAGCAGTAAAGCTGCAGTGAAAAGCCAGCTGCACGGTGGAAGGAAATAAACTTTGCCAGCAAATGTTCACAGCCACTCAGACGAGGGCAAACTTACACCCACACAAGAAATCCACGTTTTGCAAGAAAATGTGACCAGAGATGATTATCTCTGAGACTGAGCTCAAGCTGTCTTGATTGCTTCTACCTTAAACATGTTTAATTCAATAAAAGTGTGATGTTATTTTAGAAAGCTGGCAGCTTAAAAACAGTATAGTTTTTCATCCATCTCCCCCCGCCCCCATTGCGTTGTTCTGTTTAACCTCCCTCCAGACTCTTACAGCAACACATGCATGTTTCATTCAGTGTTCAGTAGGTGGCTTGGTTTCACCCTCCTAACTCTTACCACATGTAAACTCACTGGATCCATCCAGAACACCAGATAAAGCCTCTGGAAATGCTCTGCCAGTCCTTATCTCCCTTGTTAAATTTCTCAAATTAATATTAAATAGAGGACCAATCCACAAAGAATTACTGGCATGCCATATGACAGACTTGACACACCACATGCTTATAACTTTAAAGCAAAATCTAAATCAATTTAGATTGGGCACTGATAAAGATTGAGCTTGTGGTACGGGGGAGGTGCCTTATATTCAGAGGGCATATTAAAGGAATGCAGAAGATAATTTTCATCTTCTAACACAAAGGAGGCCATCAAAGACTAAAGCTCCATGTGACTCTCTTCAGAAAGAAGAAATGAAAACATTGAATGTGAATTGTTTATCATTATTTTAATTGTTTGTGCGATGGGGTCTGCCTACAATATATCGTCACACATATACGAAATGTTCAAAATCAGAAAATGTTTTATACATGCCATTCTTTAGCTAGCTGGATATGTCCATTAATGTTCCTCTTCATTAGGCAAGCCATCAGTTCCCTCTCAGCTTGCTAACAATCTCCAGAGGTTTCTTTTCCTTCTCAAAACTAACTGGTGTTTGAAGTTCACCACTTCAAACTCTTTCGAAAAAAAAGTTTCAAAAGGAAAAAGAATGACTCCATTGCCTGGTCCACTATCATGGCTCAGTGTGAGAATTTTTTCATTTTTTTTGCACCAAATACTCAAGTTGCCAAGGCCTGAGACATTCCACAACAAAAATGTTTGACTGGTCTAAACCAGTCAGACCATGATTAATTGGCAATTCTTACAGCTCTATCAACGTTGTTGCTCATCATTTTTGTCTATCTTATCTATCTTTTGAAACTGGACATTTCTGAAAAATTCAGCTGGATCAGGTCCTCTATCATTAGCATTATTGTGTGGAACAAAGACGCTGGGATGCTGGTTATGAAGTTTTCTATTTTTAAGATCCCATTTAACAGATTTGTTGATTATGAATTAGACATGATATATTGTCTATTAAAGCTGAAAACAATTTTAAATTACTTGGCATATTCCCTTCCGAACAGCACAGCGCCCCAAATAGGACTTAACTGGTGTATGCACACTTCTGACATTCACTGTATTTTGACAGCCAACTCAAGTTGAAAATATGCACTAAATTCAGCCACATTTTAGCTCAAACAAAAGCGGTGCAGTCATCCCAATTTGTATCCAATAAGACAGCCATGAATGACTGCAATTTCAACTGTTTACATCTCTGGCCTTATTGCCTTACTTGGCACTTTGCAGAAAAACAGGGAGCAACCATTGCTGAATAGTACGATCCCTGCTGCAAGCGGAGATTGCTTTGAGCATAGAAAGACGAGCTAATTCTGAAATGGGCCATGAAATACTGTAGATTATCGCTGGTCACAGAGAGGAGTTAATCAGCTCGCCAAATGAATGATGAGGGGAGGTGAGGAGAGGACTCCCCCTCGCTTTCCCCATTATCTGATGACGTGCAGAGAGGCTACCTAGTGTGAGCACACAGACTTCAAGCCTGGGCAGTGGGCTGCGGCTCGTGCTGGGCGCCCCGCGCGTATCAGATAATTGGTAGAGCACCCCCACATGACGCTCTGTGCCAAGGGGACGACATGCAGAGAAAAACACACAACTTCAGCAGATGGTTTGCCTGATGAACGAACAGCATGGGAATAGAGACTGAGCAGCAGAAAGGATTGAGAGCTTACCCACAATATAGGAAAAGCAGTAGTCAGGGAGGAAATGTGTTTGAGTGTGTCTGTAAACATCCTGAGTGGCATACAATACAAGAAAAGTGGAAAGATCTAAGTCTGACTGACAGCTGATCCGTTCATTATCACACAACATTGGTTTCTATCAGTCTTCCCTAACAATCCCAGGTGTCAGGAAATCAAACGACAGTTGAGCAGCCATGCGGAGAAAAGAAAAACAAATGTCACTGTAATGACAAGACGCCATATATCGGGCTTTTGATGACAATATAAACAAGCAAACTGAGCAAAAGAATCTGTTGTGATGGCAACAATGGCAAAAAAGATATCATTACAGCACCTCAGTCGCTTTATTTCACAGTATGGGTCAGGAAAAACAAAGTAACAGAGCTGAATCAATGTGACAGGGTTAATGACTGTTTCTCTCTTCTAAACTCTGGCTGTGGAGCAGCTGGGCCTCGGGGAGCTCAGGTGACAGTTACACTTTCTGTCATACCCAGCCAGTCACACACCATTTCTTCACCTCACTTCAGCACTGCAACGCCACAACGCCTCTTCCCCTGATACCAGCACTCAGCTGCTGCAGCTCAACTCTCCACCTGAAGACCTCACAGGAACTCGGGATGCTTAATTTGAAATAGGTGACTGTTAACACCCTTGTTACTTCATTTACGGAGAAATAATCAGGCCAAGGTAAACTAGCACTCAGTTTTGGGTTTGTTTATTATTAATTACATGTGAGATGAGTAAGCCCAGATGCCCAGTAGGATCCTTCACAAACACAGGAGCAATTATAACTTTTAATTCTTTCGTGTGTTGTAAAAATGAGTTTCTGCAGTTCTTTCTTGTTCAAAAGCTCAATACAAATGAAACAACGAAGGTCCAAATGCTTTTGAAACATAGTGGTTAAACATTAGCCACAATCAATGCTAAAATAAGGACTACAGGACTATTTTGCAGTTTCTTAACAAGTGAGTGATGTTATAAAAAGCAAAATCTAAAATCTTTAAACAACTCAAGGTTTAATGGGATTATTCTGCACTGACCAGAGGTCGAGATTCCTGAAATCTCTGACTTATTTGAGGAAAATTCTTGCAAAAAGCATTTCTAAAATACTATAAAGAAAATTAAGCTTGGAGAGCTGAAATACTTAGGCACAATTTTGCTCAACACACTATTAACATGCATTTTCCCTTTTTAATGGCTTGAAATCAATACATTAAGTATCTCAAAATGTTTAAATACTAAGTCAAATTTCATTATTTTCCATTATGAGGGAAATGCTTTAGCATTTCCCACTAATGTTTCAAATTACTAATTCAAAGAGAGTCAGTTCTATCAAAGAATAAATTGTATTTCCCCCAATATTCTCTGTGCATTAATAAAGTTTGTAAGTTTGCTTCGGGCCCATGTTTACCTGTTCTTATTCAATATTCACATAGAACATTATTTTCTAATGTTTGCCCAAAGGTTTAATAGGGACATGTCAAAACTAAAACAGCCAACTGCCTCTTCATCAACCAGTTATTCATTTATATGTGTATAATTACAGAAAATAAATTGGAATAGCCCCTGAATAAAATTTAAGCTTCAAAGATTACACACAATTTAATGTCTATATTACAGTCAATTTTGCCTCTAGTATAACATTATGACATACCAAAATACAATTATTAAGCTCTAAATTAGATGTCTTTTGCATTACAATTACATTGAATTTGATGATCTCTTTATGAAACTGTATTAGTGTTTTGTAGAAGCATAACTGCAAACACATTAAAACATTAAAGTGTGCAGTAAGTGGGTTAATGTGTGAGTAAACCCCATGGGAGAGTGTTTGACCACACTTTGGAAAAGTTGCTGATTTACTGCAAAAGGCCATCTGTGCCATTTTTTCTGACCTTCATGGGGATGTGACTGTGACAGCGAGAAATTCCCTCTGGCTAAGCTGTCTTACACATCTGTTTGTGCTTCTCTGTTCTGTATTATGCTCATGTCTTTCTCCATATATGACACACAAAGGATTGTGATATTATGAACCAAAGAAAACAAACAAACAAAAAAACAACAACAAAGCAAAACAAAACAAACAAACAAAAAAAACATTTCAAATGCTATTTATTTTCTTTAACTCCATGTAGGTTACTGTTGAACTGTAATAGTTGGGTACACAGACACATCCTCCGTTCAGCCTTGGTTCTCCCAGCTCAGGGGCCGGTACCTGATTATTGGCTGTTGATAATATGGCCCAACATCCACTGCTGTCAGGATTAATTCAGGTCACTCCTCTTTCTTTAATGTGTATATCAGACTTGCAGGGCAGTTTCACACAGTCATTTCAGTTAGTGACCTACCAATTTCCAACACTGATGACAAGGAGTCGATTTCTAATGTGAAATGGAAGCACATTTCACATTAGAAAAAGCGTTATCTTTTTCTTCTTTTATTATCTGGAAATAGTCAGCCCAACCTTCTCTGAAGCATATTGTGGCCCTTTTTCCGCTAGCACCTAGTTAACACATCTCGACTTCACTCTACGAGGTTATAAAGATTTTCCACTTATATCATTTGCAAAGTACCTTGTCCTTTTTCAGTATCGACTTTTAACTTTTAAGCCCAAGTTATATTGGGCTTAAAATACAATGTCATAACTGTGTCAGTCACTTATTAGATGTGAATGGAGTTACTGGTTGTGTCACAACATCAAATCCCTTGCAAAACCCATACTTAGAATTTGTGCAAACTCACAACAATCCAGTCACTTTAAGTTCAGTTCTTAAATCAAGTGACTGAACTTAATGTAAAATGGCAACACGGAAAATAATACTGTGGTCGAAGGATGAGGTGGACATTGTGGTGGTTCTTGCATTGTGTTGTGTTTGTGTTGCATATACTCATTGCAATACTTTTCAGACTTTGGGGCTGCTCTGATATGATTACCTCACTCACATAAAGTCAAGGTGAAGGTATTAGTGATTCTAACTGGTTAATTCAGACCCACATCAGGCCCGGTTCTTAAAATTTCTGGAGTCATTATTTCAACCTACAGCCAGAAAGACACTGAAAAGATTTCCTCAGGGATCACATGAAGCCTTTGAGGTTGCTGGAAAACAATCAGAGCACCCATGAATACATCCTGTCTTTGAAAATGGCAAACAATACTGCATTTGTTCATTTCACATGTTTGTTTTGTTTTTTAACCAAATGTTCCTTTCCTTTTTTATAATGGGAGAACAACTACCACCACAAACTGACTGACCTAAAAATGCAACTGAATGGGACACGTTTCTTTCTTTCTCTTTGGCAACTGTCTGATGCCTCTTCACAGTGAGAGTGACCTCCTGATTTACTCCTCTGTGCCCTGGTTGGAGCACTTTGTCAATACGGCCTCCACCACTCAGGAATACATCGACAACCAAGGACTGTCCGCAGGCCAGACTGGTCACCCTGAACGATACCCAAACAAATAACCTTTCCTGCTGCCACCAATTTACAACTATCTGACAAGACTTCCTGCCACAGGATGACAACAACACAGCGCAACGGGAAAAATAACCCCTATTCTGTTCACTCTTATATTTCTGTTCTGTGACTGTTTTACTTGATCGAGAAGTCATCTGGGTTTCTTTTTAAAACTATAATTTTTTAATGTGACATGTAATACTTTTGTTATTTCAGAGGATTTAAAGATAAGACACTCTTGCAGATGTGTCCAAGCTGACCCATTTTCTACCACATGCTCCACAGATTTTGTTCTGCCGGAGGAGCTCGTTTCTCCTTTCTCATTCCCTGCAGAAGGTGAGGGCAGGACCCAGCTACTAGAATGAGTCGTCCAGGAGTGGCTTCCAGCTGGGCCGCTGCTGCTGAAGAGGTAGTCATCATCACCATGTTGCTGTGGGCACAGCAGCAGCACCAGTTCTGTTTCTTGACTGCTGTAGTAAAAACCTTGTCTGTACTTGTTCTAAGGCGAGAAATGCTATAAATGGCTAATTGCAATCATGGAAATAAGCCAGTGTGGAATTGGTTTATTTCTGAATACAATATTGAAACTTCAGAGGCTTAGACTCTATATTATTTAGTTATTTTATATAGTGACCTGCTGCATACATTTACTAGTATAGAGTGTTGCTATTTAAAGTTAAAGTTTAAGCATTTTTTTTGCACAATTTAAACAACCCTGAAAATTTTTATCTTGGTCAAGTACTTTAATAGCATAAAACCACTAAACATCAAGTGTATCTGAGTCCAAAATATAAAATATACACACAAAACGCAGAATCTCAACAGAACAAGGGTGAGGCCGAGCCGACACACTGACATTCAGAGCGTTCCACCTTTTCTTTTTTTTTTACAATAAACACAAGCGTTTGTGTTTTAACAGTGAGCAAACTCCAGCAAATAATGACAGTAACCATGTTAATAGGTAAGCCTGATAGATTTCCTATTAACATTTCACAGCTAAGGAAGGTCAAAGGATTACAGGAGCAAGCAAGTGACAATGACAATATTTTCCAACTCCAATTACGTCTTTCAGTTTCATTTTAAGCTGTTATGTAAGCTCCATACATTAGTCTCTTCCTTTGAGAACAACTGATAAAAAAGGAGAAACTTGTCTAATTTAAAGATCTCCCTTCTCCGTTTCAGTACCATACATAATTGGTAAAGATGTTTCCCCTACATTGCTGTTTTTTCCAGAAATTGAGGTTTCCTGTTCATCTGGGTGGAAAGGTAGAAAACAAGTGTATCCTGCCAGTAACAGCATGATTCATGTCTTTTTTCCATCAGAATGTTGTTGGGGGCAGTGAACGTAGTCTGTCACTTGTCATTCTGCTGCACTGTATTGCTGTGATTAAGAAGTTCATGTGGCTCAGATACTGTTTTCAGGCTGACTGAACAGACTCTCCAGCTCACGGAGCAATGTACCGGCTGACGGAGCGGTCCAGCTCCCCAGGTACTAGAGCGGACGTTTCATTAACACCCTCCTCCAGAGCGCACGAGTGGTAAACAGGAAAACAACAGTAGTGCAGAATTAAACACTTTGGTCAAATCACGCTAAGCAGAAGGCAAACCCTGGGAATATAATGCTATCCACAGTAAAACGCTTTTGCTGTGACCAAGGCAGGAGACTATATTTCAAATCACATTTGTCACTCTTGACATTCAACTTTGTCGCTGATTTATATATGCATACAGCTTTTGCTGTATTTTCTGTTTTCAATGATTTGTTCTTTGAAGTTCGGGGGAAATGGCTGCAGTGTGGAAGAAAATCATTTGCAACGTGTCTATAGGCATGCCGTGTGCACATTTAAAGAGAACTCAGTTAAACGGCTGCATAATTTGATGAAATTGTGCACAAGAAATGTTGCGTGATGCATCCTCCATTTTAAACTGTGTTTCACACTTTATGTAAACATGGTTTAGAATACAGTTCACTGTAAGGTAGTCTTCATTCCTCTGGGGCAGCAGATGCTGTTTCCATGAAAATTTGAAGAAAAAAACATATTTTTGTGCACTGCTGCACACAGGGTAGTCTGTTTTACAGCCACTTTCTATACACATACAAAATTGCAGGTTCAAATATTTATATACAAATCAACATAAAATCTGCCTAGCAGTTCCATAGCAGGTTGCAGATAAACCACACATCTCACTTCTGAACTCTGGCCAGATTTGACCACTCTTCTTATCTGAAGTAGAAGAGCTCATTTAATTTCCTGGCACAGAGGAACCTTTAGCTGCTAAATTATCATAAGGGTTGAGGTCAGAGACATCTCAAATAACAGTCTTCTCCATTCCAAAACCACTTTTAACATACGTTTGGAATAAATGCCCTGCTGAAATGCCAAATTGTTTCCACATTTCATCTACTCTACTCAAGTGATTACTCACAAATAAAAGGAAGTGTGTTAGGATGTTCAAGTCAACCTGACAACTGGTGATAAACATAATAGTACTGTAACGCCTCTTCAACTACACACAATGGAGCAAGTCTTATATCAGCATGGACTGAGAGGGTTGTAGCCAAAATAGAAAAACATGCTTCATAACAGACACCTTCAAGTACAAATAAATTTGCAGCTTATTCATATGAATATGTGAGATGGCATTGAAAAAAAAGGTTAAGCAAGAAAGACTACAGACTAGATCACAATGACAACAATAATGCTTTGAAAAGTGCAGTTGAGACTTTGAAGCACAAAACTAGGATAAACTGCTGGGCACACAGCCTCAAATGACCAGTTGGGAAATTGAATCCTGGGTACAATAGTGTGTTCAGGAAAATTATCCCAAACCCACATGGAAACAGGTATTGGAACAGTTAAAACCAGCTAAAATTAAGCTTCTTGTACCTCCCTCAACCTTACAAAAATTGCATGAGCTGTGTTTAGGCTGGTCTGTAACAAGAGGCTACAATCTTATATCTGACCACTGCTCAAAATTAGTGGGTAAGTTGTATTTTTGAATGTCAATTAGGCATATAACGGGTATGTGTACCTGAGCTGAGACCTCCTCTCAAAAAAGGACACTAAAAATGTCTCCATTTTTATCCTATTTAACCTGCAATACTGTTACTAAAAGATTGATTTCTTACTGCAGTATGACCATCTGTACAACCATTCCAAAAACTGAGTGGTTAGTGTGTTGCACTGAAAATTTTATTGTTCTTGGCTTATACAGTTTCATTTTACTTGTGGTGAGGGTATAGAAAAGCTGTACTTTTTTCCTCTTAAGTCAATAACAGTTCGGATGTAAGGCTGATTTGAAAGAAGCACAGAGGTTAGCAGAGGTGAGAAGGTTTTGGACTGATGGGAGTAATAAGACATTTCTGCCAAGTAGTTTGACTTGTGAGAAAATTGAGCAGTCTTTATAGCTCCAGGTTGATTTCTAAAGTTGTATTCACACTAATAAAATATCTTCCAGGTGGATTTTCCCTTCTTACTAATGCTTTTACAGTTAGTAAGAGGCAACAGTAAAGGAAAAGACAAGAGCAGGCCTGTAGGCTTCGCTGTCAGGTTAGCCATCCTCTCTTTATCTTGGTCTCACCTGTGCCTTGGACAGTTCAATCCATCCAGCTACTCCTGGCTTTCCACACTGACATTCGATTAGTGGCCCAATTACAAAAGGCATTGCTTTAAGGCCACTTTTCTTTCTAACTGTGTCAGGGGGAGAGACTGAGACATGCACCACGGAAATTCAAGACCAGAAAGGAGGTAGTAAATAAAGACACCAGTTCAAGGTTGATAAAGTATTTGTCACACAGTAGATTTATAGAGATCCACAGATAGATGTTCAGATTGAAAATAAATTTGAGGATTTTGAAAATCTTTCTTTCATCTTCTAGTCTCAGAAAATTAAGCACTTAAGTACAAGCAAATATCATGCAATGAAATTGTTCTATACATTCAAATAGTCATAAACAAAGCACAGTTGGGATAAAATTTGAACCAAAATGTAAAATCTCATATCCTTTTCAGGGCATTGTGCTTTCATATACATCTTAATTTAACACAAATGAAAATCCAGCAACATCTAACAAAAGTAACCTAACAAGCTCAAAAATGGCACCAGACAATTCACTCCAACATGAAACAAATCTGAACTGATGGAGTCTTTAATGGCACAATTAGTAGCTGTGGGTTAGTTTAGCTAATGTTGAGAATAAGTAATTCTGTGTTTTCCGCTATCATTTTTAGCTATTTGCATGCTTGTATATATATACACGCACACACATAGAGCATACGCGTGCAAAGCTAAGGTTAAAAAAAATGACATGCTGGGGAACGCCCTCTGACTTCAAGGTAAAGAACCTTATAAGTCAAAGGTATAGTCTTGTCTCTGTACCAATTTAGTGAAAGTATGACATAAAAGTTGCATGTACTACTGTCAAGAGGAACAGTTCTGAAAATACTCTTAATACTTCACAATTGTTTTTTCTAAATAAGGCCATAGCTACCATATCTTTAATGCATCTGAGGTTGAGTCTTGTTTCTTTTAAGCATGCAGCAGTGGCAGCAGTATATATTACAATTGGATGAAGCTCAAATGTTGAAATAAAACAAACACTTGTCACTTGTGTTTGTGTTTGTTCTTTGCTTGGTTTGCTTACATTTAGAATTGTAATAATGAAATTATATGCATAACTCATATGCAATATTTTTTTAAGTTACAAAAATGTATTTGTTTTAAAAAAAGTTGGAAATTAACATTTTTAGGATATTAAAATGTACATAGCAAGTTCTCAAAAATAAAAAAAATTGTGTTTTAAAGAATCTTTGTTCATCGTACAACCAAGTCTTGAAAACATTAAGATGGCCAATTAATTTGAATTTTAGTGAAAATCTGAACCCCTAATTTGCCAGCTGAAATGGGGAGCCATATTTTTGGAGGGCTCATGCCACCCTGTGATGTGAGAATACTGTGGGCAGGTGGTCATATCGTCCTGATCAAAAACCAACACTTGTGAAGCTGTAATGATGGGATAAAGGAACCATTTAAAAAAAAATTTCAAATATGTACATTTTCAGCTGCTACTTGATTTCTTGTATTTGTTGAAGTTCAGACTTGGAGAAGAAGGAACATAACAGATGGTGATATCACATATTTTAATAGAATATAGATACTGCCACTTAAAACAAAATGAGATGAGAGCATCTTTATGAGGACATTTCTATTTGAGTAAACATATTTTCTCTAATAGCTGTTGGTTTTTGTAAAGTGGGCTTAATGTTTAAGTTGGCTTAATTTTTGTGTTTTAACAGTTCAGTTACTGAGGGCACAGTGGCAATAAACAACTCTTAAAGGCACTAATTGGTTTCCGGTTGTAATTATGACTATCAATTGTGAGGCACTTTGGCTCTGGTTTTAATTTAGCCATGCTGAGTGGGAACGCACCATGGGAGAAAAAGGAGGAATGAAAGATCACTCTTACATGTTTGCACAGATACCCACACACTTCAGCTTCTCAACAAATTTGCAGGGATGTAATTTGGCATATGCTCCTGCTATGACCAGGCATGTGAACAGGTGGAGAAGAAGATGGTGTGAATGGCTCAACATGAAGCATGGAAGCGGGAGCACCTTCTGTCACAGTCTTCGGAGTAACTTGAGTCTGATCATCATCGTGGCCGCTGCTGATTTCAAGGGTCATGCTAATAGCTAGCTGGGATTGGTTAATCACACAGCTTTCACTAACAGATTGAGCTCCATCACTGCTTTGTCCTTGAACACTGCTGAGCCCTGAGAGCTGGTAATGTCACACTAATGGAGTAATTTAAAGAGAAAAGAATGATCCATTTCCTCTTAAGTTTAATTTTTCTTTCCTTTTACGGAAGTAATTGTAAAGTTCATTTAAACTATTCACTGCAATTAGCGTACATTTTCAAGCTGTGACCTTCGCTATATTTTGAAGCCAGAGTGGGAGTCAGCTCCTCTCTGAGGCAATGTTCTCAACCAATAAAAGGAGGCCTGCTCCTCCAGGTCAGGGGTCAGTTTTACAGCAAGAGAAGTTCGACTATCTTGGTGTCTTAATCACAGTTGATGATAGCACAGGGCAGGAAATGGATAGAAAAACTGCGTAGTTTTTTAATGGTGTAAAAAAGAGAAAAGCTTATTATTTTCAAGATTAATGATCCCTTACAGACATGAGATCTGGATGATGACTAAATAATAAAATCCTGCATATAAGTTGTTGAAATCAACGTATTACTTAGGTGGGTTAAAATGTGAGAAGATGGAGACCAGACTATTATAAACTCCACAATCATTGACTATAAGTACCCAAGTGCAACCAGGTCATGCTGACAATGACACTATGGATTGGACTAAGTAAATATGACTCAAAGTTGGCTGTTTTTAATATTTGCAGTCCATCCAGCAAGCTAAAGAGAAAAAAATAATATATGAATGTAATGAGAGCATTTCTAATAGAGTACAGGCCATATGATCTATTTTGTTCTTTTAAGCTTTATGTCACAGTCAGGAACACACTGAATTTGGAAATGTTGGCATGTTTTTGGAAATCTCAGTTAAAGTATATTGTCTTATGAAGACAGACCACTATTGGTAACCATGCTAACCACTGATGTCGAATGCTGAAGACGGTTTCAAATGTATAATAGTATGTTTTACAATTACTGCTCTCTTATGCACCAATTACAAATAATTAAGCTCCATGAGGACAAATGATTGAATTATTGCTGTTTATATCGTTCTTAAAACTGAAGTCCTTAAAGAGAAATTGCAATCTGCTTAAGCTGGCAACTCTAAACTTTAGAGGTGCATGGAGATCAGAAATCACACACAAAACTCCATTCAGTAACTAGGTGGGTGAAATCATAAAATGATTAAATCAAGTGGAAAACCCACAACCTGTGCTTAAGCCCGGGTTCACCCATAAACACTCTTCAGTGACACAACGAAGCCTTTATAAGAAGCAGGGGAACTGATCTTTGTCAGCAATACCCCCTTTTAATTGTCTACCAGAGCAAATTAAGCCTTTCTGGAGGATCTACCAGGGGAGCCCCTTATGCCTTCTGGGATAGCATGGTGGGTTCTCATGGAGTGACAAGAGCTAACACACAGTTTTGCATCCTGCTCTGAATAATGGAAATTGTGTCACCCCTCACACGGCTCCACATAACAAGACTCGGGTGGCTTCATACAGCATCATCTGTAACTATATCAAATCCCAGTGTGATGTAAATTAAAACAGTATATGAGATTATTTTCACTATAGGGTACCACCTCCACTGAATTATGTATCAAGAGATTAAAGTGAATAGAAAAAGCTCCAAGCTACTTAATAAAAGGCTCCTATAAATTTTCTACGTCAAAATGACATTTACAGATTATCAAACTTTTGGGATGATCAGTCCTTTTGGTTCATCTTTAAAGGACTAAAATTCCTATGAATATTAAATATTCAGTTTAGTTATGATGGAAGATGCTGTTGCATTGTGATAGTTTCATGACTGTGCTATATGACTGTCTTGACCTTCCAACAGGGTAATATCCAGTATACAGAGCAACAATATTCCAGTAGCATGTGTTGGATGAATATATTTAAAGATGGTGGATGCACCTTTAAGAGGATCGGACAGGTTGTTCTTTCCAAATCTTTTTCACCAACCTGCAAAGTAGCTAAATTCCATAATTTCCCAGACCATGTAGAAAAACTCTGAGTAGGAAACCATAAAACACACACCTGACTGTAGACCCCAGTTTAAAAGAAAAAAAGAAACAAAACACACACACATATAAAAAACACACATATATCATTTTTATGCTTATCCCAGAATCCCAGCCGCAGATCCAGAACAATTTTTCTGGTCTTGGTCACTTGTGAGGTCTGACCCCTCAGGCCTCATTCATCACAGCTGCTTCTGTCCAGAGAGACATCTTTTTTATTTTTCCTGCAGACTCTGCCCATGGGAAGCTGAGGCATAGACGGACCCACCAGTCAGGGCACCAGTGGCAAACAGACGGCAAGCGATACAATCACAGTGACTCTTCTTGACAGAACAACTCTGCCGACCACATACTGCACATGTGGCTGCAGTCAGAGGAAGAAAGAGCCCCGCTGGCGGGTCAGTCACACACAATAACCACATAACACCAATGTTATTCCCATTGGAGACAAAGATTGGTTTAGGTGAAGTAAATATTAAACATAATTCCACATAGATACCTTTAAAACAACAGCTTGCTATAACTTTTTGTGCACTGTCAGATGTGTTCTGAAATATAAAATTTTATTGAGTGTGAGCCCTGCTTGTTCCCAGCCCCATACAGATCAGCTCTGGGCAATGGGTAAACATAACAAGATGATGTATTGTGTTGGACAGCATTTCTAGCTTCTCTCCATCTTCCTTTGGGACAAATGTGAAGCCTCAGCCTCACCGCTGTGACTCACCCAAGGCCATTTTTACACCTCGACACCTTGGCCTGATGAGACAAACCGTGCATGATAATTACGTGTGACTCAACAAGCTTCGGGCACGCCGCTAAGTAAGCGCGCTCCTTCCGCTTGAATGTTGGTGCATCAATGTTAATGTGTCTGTCATTACTCAATTCCCATTTAGCAGGTCACTCAGATCTTTGACCCCAGAAATAGGCATAGCAATGACAAACTGGGTGACTGTGGTATTAACAAAGTATGAAAATAGGCGGTGTTTGAATGTAATTATTAGTCTAATGCATTAGATGTGATCACACTGGCTCCTCTGTGATGAGGAAATCATCTCCCGTAAGACTCTGCACTGATAATTACAATGACATTAACCTCTGCCTTTTTAATTCAAGCCCTCATAACAATTCATCTCAGGTCATAGACCTCTTGAAACATTTCTTCACCCCAGGATTCTGCGGTTGTGAATGCATGGACAGAAATCAACTTGCAGCAGACTTTATAATCCAAAAATGAAGCATGCTGGTTTCGTTCCCTGCATGAAGATGATTTTCTTGTTATGCTGTCAACTACGGATGAATGCTTATGATTGTGCACAAGAAAAGATTTTAGAGTGAGAGCAGGTTTCAAACTGGCACAGTAATTAGTCTACCTCAACGGCAGGGAAAATAATTAAGCCATTCAAGTCTCACATTTAATGACCATCTTTTCGGCGCTCATGTTGTGTTATTTAGATGCTTCTAATGATGTGTGTATTGAAGTTTGCAACGTGCATAACACAGTCACGCACATACACAAACACACTCGAACACACCGCCTCCCGCACTTTCCTTTTCCTTCTTGTCGCACAATCTGAAATGAGCTGCAATAACAGCTACCAAAAATGAAGATGGGTACGACAGACAGCGAACACGTGATAAGGCAGACCGACAAGTAAAGCAAACAAACAAACATACGCGGAGGCTGATCGGGATCATGCCGGGGACACCATGTGTACCGGGAAGGTTAAAAGACTTAACATTACAAATCCGAAATCTTTTCTTTGAATAATTCAAGATACAAGACTTTCCTTTTCAAACGTTAGTTTAATTTAAAAGTCTAAAGTAAGAAATGTATTACTTCTTTGCTCATTAGACATTCAGAATTTCTTTCAAATTCTGTTAAGCAATGCCTGAAAGGTCTCTATCAGTAGCATTGCTGCACTCTATCATCGGAATATTTGAAGGCATACACACAATTTGGCACATGGGGGCTGAAAATGAGGCTGTCGCTTCAAATGGTGTCAATGACTGCAACTAAAAAGACATATGATTTCATGTGAGAAAATACACTGTAATGAGCTGCCATTTGAAAGCTAGGTTGTTATATTCTGGTGTAATAGAGGAATATTTGTTGGAAAGATGTGAATCTTGAAATTTGTCATTTTGCAATTTACCGGTGAGCTCAGAGCGGAGGAATGATCTCCAATAAAAAATAATCTAAGGTTTTTATCAGACTTTCAAATTGTGAAGATATACATGTAAAGGACTCCATCTGCATGTGAGGCTCCAACCACCTTGCACTCTCTATTGGTTATATGCTTTTGCAGAAGGAACATGAAAGAGATATGCAGAAGCACAAGGAAAAAGTTTTATGTTCCAAGGGCATAAGGTTATTTAACATGGTTGTTGTTGTTGAACATTATAACTAATTCCACAAGATTTTCTGAATATTGTCTCCTTTCTGAACTACATGCAGGGAAATTTCCATTTTATATCTTTCTAGGACAATAAAGTGTCTTCTCTTATCTTTTGAGCAGGGAGTTATGTGGGTTCAGGTAGATATGCAGTGTTACTTTCCAGCCTCATATCTGAAGTATTAGCAGATTCCAGCTATTAGCAAGTGATTCTTGCTAATAGGATCACTTGCTCCATATGGGGCCTTTTGTTGTTTTACTTTCTTATGACTGTTGCTGATTTCAGCAAAAGACTCTGGAACTAAGTATTTGCGGGTACTTAAAAACCGCAAATACCAAAGCTTCACTGGAGTAATTGGAAACTTCTTACCTGGGGGGACGCATTTTCCTAAATTTAAGGGAAACTAGCAGATATATGACAAACCAATGCGGAGGAGATTGGGACACAGAATTGTTTTGCACATGAAGTAATTAGTTGCCAACCATACTTGTCTACTACAATAGTTTTGTTCCCTCATAAGTGCATTACTACACTTCCAGATAATTTACTTGAGGACTGGTGACAGCAAAAACATCTTGTTTTCTTACACTGATATGATTATAAAAACCAAAATTAAATTTAGTTGTAAAAGCTAGTGTTTGTTTTTTGACAAAAAAATTAAACCAATAATTTTCTTTCAGATTATCCGTACTGAAGTTGGACAGAGTTCTATTTATTTTCACTGCCACACACAAGAGACTAATCCAGATAAAGGCTGATAAACATGAAATCCCCTCAAAACACCAACAAATTCAAAATCAACCATTCAAGACAATTTATGCCAGTATAAAACCTGGCAGCAAAACATGACATTAACCACTATTATTTAAATTAAGTCTTAGTCAGACATAATTGCTTTATCTCGATTCAATAAGTTTAATCGGTATTCAGCGTGTGGGTGGGCATGTGTATATTTTTTATTTTTGAGGTAGAAGTAAAGACGCCTCCTTCCATAGCGATACTCAACATGACTATAACTAAATATCCCCTTTGACTCGCTCTGATTTGCATCTAGATAGCTTTAATTATGAATAAAAGTCAAGTTTCTCAATTGGATGGTATGGTGGAGAATCGATTGGGAAGCATGCATAATGACTAAGGGCATATCACCACTTTCCATCAGCTTGAAAACCATATCAGGGGCACATCAAATAACCATTACACTGCCCTACAGGTCATACACACAACAGTTTTTAATAATTTCATTCCGCATTCTTTTTTCAAGTATGCAGCTAAGATCTCTCAAAGTCCTATTTCACTGTATTTATTGTGTTGACTTTCTCCTGAAAAAACTGGATGTGGATCTCTTTCTTTAAATATCTGTATCCTCCTCCCACATTTGAGAACTTCTTAGAAATGCACTAAAAACCTGGAAATATATGATTCTACAAAACTCTAAAAATGCAGACAGCGTGTCGTGACATGATATCAGCGAGAGTATACTCTATGTTGGGACAAAATGACAGATGAAATAAAACTGGCTGTATGTAGCTGTAGAGAGCTTGCTGATAAAACCTGAGTTTCTTACTGATCCTGAATCTCAAATGGAGTTATCAAAACATAAAAAAAGAGTAGCAATAGTAATCAAAATCCATATTTTAGCAATGCCTCTTTTTCTAAATATTTAGTGTTTACTTACATAAAACTATAATTAGTTAATAGTCCCTTTCGTGTAGATTTACTGCCAGTGAATCTTATTAAAAAGTTGAGAGCAACATTATCTGTTGAAAAACTGACTTTTATGTAGACTACCTATTGTACATGCAGGTACGCAAGCATCCAATTATTAAAATAGCTTCTGAGGGTTCACGAGGGGAGAACAGTTGCTTTGTGTTGACACCTGGACTCTCTTATTTTTCCCTGCCTGCCCTGAATAAACCAAACATTATTTCTGAATATTACCTCTTTAATTACTGACCTTAAAGCAGAAGTTAGAAGCCGTGCGTCCTTGCCTTTTGCTGGTAGCTTCCAGCAAAGCCTTTTGATGTTTGCTATTTAATAATAATCAAAGCATAGTGTGAATTGTGCTGAATGCCTGTAAGAAGCATAACGAACAATAAAGAATGTTTTCCACATGGCCATCTGTCGGGCTTAATGAATGAAACAAAGGTTTTATTCAACGTTGTGCAAGCATCAGGCTGTGATGTGCAGGTATGCAAAGTGGCACATGGCCTAACAGTAAAGATACAACCATAAACTTTATTGGCTTTCATTGTGATCTTATGTGTTTCACCAACATAAAGTGGCACATAAGTGTAAAGTGGAAAATAAAAACCATACATGGGTTTTGATTTTTAAAAAATAAACATCTAAAATGTTTACATTCAGCTTTCTTGAGTCAGTATATTGTAGAACCAAAATATCTCCCCAAATCTGGAAGTTCTTTAAGAAGATTTAGCTTCATAGTAAAATTTCTTCTAAAACAACCCAAACTTAGTCAGATCATGCGGAGAACACACCCACTGAATATACAACATTTGTGCCACAGATTCTTATCATTATTTAGGTCTGAACCATCCTTCACCATTCTAACGTACAAATAAGATTTGATCTTAACTAATGCACAGCAGGTCTGATGTTCTGACAGATATCTCTCCTCCTCAATCTTAAATCTTTTGTAGCCACTAATGGCTGCAGGTTTTTGGTCCCTGCATGCTCACATGATGTGAACACCACTAAAGTTATATTGAGAGTAATATAACTTAAGTTAAAGCTGTGCATGGATAGTTTTATTTTGGACTCATGTCACCAGAGCACCAGAGAATCCTTTTTGTGTGTATCATATCAACAACAACTAATAATAATAATAATAATAATAATAATAATGATAATAATAATAATGATGATAATAAACATTAAAGTTTGCAGCTACCAAGTGAAAATAATTCAAGTGGTATCAATAGTTTGGAAATGGACTATGTTTTCAATTAAGGTAATAAAAACCTGCCAGATTTTCTGTTTCATCTGATGTTTTAGCATTGGCAAACGCTGCATCCTTTTTTCTCCACACAAAAAACTGACAACCTCAGGAAATACACCAACTAGACAAACATCTTGACACTGACAAAGTCTCTGAGGCCATTTTTCTTACAGACAGAGAATGCATAGTTTCCAGAGCACAGTATATATTTTTCTGTCAGGGCTGCAGACTTTTTGACCTCCCAAAAGCAACACCAGGTCTTACAATATTTTTCAGCCTCGATCGGGGGCTGCAGGCTCCGTAGAGTGGCTTGATTGTGGTTAGATTGTTTCCAGCCCACTTCAGGAGCGTATGGTGTGCCTGCCATTCCTGATGGAGTGAATCAGGACGTAGTGGTTTATTAAAAATCGCCAAGACTGCCGGCACTGGGAAGAATGATTAGTGAGATAAGCGGGGGATATGAGCTTAATGGAACAAGAGGTGTCTCACCAAGATTAAAAGCCTTTTTCCACATCACTGGCGTTTTTCCCTCCAATTCACAAAATCACTTAATTGAAACTCTTTTAATTTTCTTTTTAATTTTCTCCACAAAACCCCGCCTGGAATTGCAACCCTAGATGAATAATAGACTGAGGTATAGCTCAGAGACTGAATTTATTACTATTTAAGTCTGTCAATGTGTCATCCTGGACTTCTTATGTGAAATGATTATGAGTGGATTATGAAACTGTTTTTACTTTGCCTTAAATATTAAACTTTAATATAGATTTCATTCAATACTTAGTGTTTTTATGACACTAATCATTCATGGTGTTCAAAGACTGGTAAACAAAGAAATACATCATTATAGATCAAAATTTGAGGCAATTTTTTTCACTATGAAAATAAAAGCAGATGAGCAACAAAAAATGGATTTCCACTGCAGGTATTTTTCACAAACTAAAGATTTCAGAAAAAAGCATAGAAGAAAACAGATTTGTTATTTTTCCTCAGTTACTGAAAAAAGGACAAGAATCAGCTGACTTTAGTAAATACTATAACAGAAAAACTATTTTTGACAGCTTGACACATTTTGTGAAGAGTTAGAATTGCATTGAAGTTGCAAGAAGTTCAATCTTACAGCGTTTGACTTTAGCCTTCAGACTATGATTGATATTGCTGAAGTTTGCAAAGCTGAAGCAGACAATGATAATCTTTGTCATTTTAAGAAGAATCTTTTTTTTTAATTGTCCCATGCAATTTGTTTCCATACTATGATAAAATGAGCAAATGCTGCAGTCCGATACAAGGTGTGAAATTATTCAAGTTCTAATTTCAAATGCAGCATAAAATCATCCATGATTTGGTCTCTGCAGTACGCTTAATTAATTCTTTTCAGAAGCTGGTGTTTTTTAGTTGTTGTTTTTAATTGTATCACATTATGGGGTAAGTGTTAGGTGAAAGGAACAAACTATTGGCCATTCAGTCACATTTGACTGAATGGCCAATAATATATAAAAATGGAGTTACTGACAAATAGAAAAATTCAATTTCACCTTAGATGGATATCACACACAGAAAGTTGTTGACATCACAAGTTAAGATTAATCAGACTATTTACTTGTAGGAAAACACTATGGTACTTGCTAAGTTGTACTTGCTATTTAACACATAGTGTGGTTGGAAAAATCACAGAAGACCTGCAAATATAAAAACATAAAACAAAACAATTTAGCTAGGATGCAAGCTAGTACATTTAAAATAAAACATATCTTTTATACTTAAATGCTGCCATTTCAGTCACTAGGTCTTCATAAACTGCTTCTATTATTTACTGTTGACATATTTTACTGTTTGGCTGCAACTTTTTAAAAAAGCCAGTTTACACTTTTGAGAATGCAGTCTGAACAAACCCATGTGGAAAAGAAATGTGCATCATATGCCAAAATACCTCATGGGATGTCAATGGATGCATTTGGACACAATCTTACTCATGGTAGAGTACAGTTTTATCTACATTATATGATGAGAAAACTACCCACAGAATCTTGCACAGGTGAAAAACTGAAGTAATTTGATTGATTTTAAATATAATTTTGGCTAACAGCTTTAAATCTGACTGCAAAAGAGAACGAGAAGTTCACAGAGCAACACATTACTTCAGAGAAGTTACAAATTCATAATACAAGCAAAAATCCCAACATGAAAACTGTCAATAATGTGCAAAGAGACAAGTTTCATAGCAATAGAGACAGGGAAATGAGAGGCAGGCTGCTGCCATTCAAAACTGTGTATAGGGGCCTTGCAGTGTGATACCCTGTCAAAAGCTGTGCAGTCTCTGTGGTTTGTAGCCCAGGCCTTCAGAGAAACTGCATAGAGGATGAGAGGTATAAATAAGTCTCTTCTGTCAGTGGAAACCACAAAGCTGTCAACTGAAGCAAGTTCAGACCTACAATACAGTGCTCAGCATGCAAAAACAGTGTTTGGACCGATTTAGAGTTGCCTGCTCCTGCAAGAACAAATCAATAAAGGCTATGTAAAATAATACAGCAATATCCTGCTGAGATGCGTTTAAATAGGATCTTGTGAACAAACACATTTATGTGACATGAACAGGCAAAGATGATGGGTAAATCAGGTACAGATAGATTTACTCATTTTCAGATTTTGTTTGGTTTTGTACACAAAACAATTTAAATGAATCATCCAAGAGGCAAGTTGAATAGGTTGAATAATAATAAAGGAGCAGGTTGGATAAAAATATTTTAAAAAAAAAATAATAGGAACAAAAGTTTTTGCCTCTGCATGTCAGGAGATGAGATGTATTTTCACAAATTAAAAATTTAATGCAGCAGCTTTGAGTTTCTGTTATTTGTGGGTGTTTCTGTCTAAAGTTCAATGTTGAGCAAGATAAAATTATGAAACTGGCTAGACTATTACATGAAATTTCTTTAATAAACTCCTAGATTACTTTCACTTTACTTTGGCTCATTCTCCATCTGTATGATGAAACATCGCTCAATCAACTTGGTTGAAGTTGAGCATAATATCTCCAAACTTACTTAGCTGCTTCTCTCCGAGTGAAATCAAAACCAGCAGGCCCAAACCATTACACTGCTTCTGCCATATTTAGAAGTTGATGTTTTGGCTCACGCTCTCCAACTTTTTGTCTTGCATTATTGAAAAATGGTTAATTCAGCTTCAATGTAGCTTTGAGTGCACTCTGTCATGGCAACAGTTTGGGAGTAAAGCTGAGTTTAAAAAGGTAGATGTGAGTTTTTATTTTACAAAAACTATTTGCTTTTTTTATGGGCATCAATTTACTCTGAAAAAAAAAGAGTATCAGATAGCTAAACTTTCATCAATAACTGACGTCCCATATTGATGCGTCTTGTATCCCAAGGTGAGTGCAGGACATGCAGTCTGCTATGTAGAGCTGCAACATTTATGCTAAAGTGAAATGGCACAGAATGAACTACTGGACTTCAGCTGTGGATGGTTTTATCAAAAGTGTTGACACTCCTCAACCAAATAGGTCTATAAAGGATTGATGCAGCATTGGCCCTTACCCAGATGCCTCCGGTGTGTTGTTTTTTTTTTTTTTTTAATTAAATAGGAAACGGTGGGGGTGCATTTTTGAAGTACTCTGTGTTCATCTATTTCTTTATGTGTGGCTATCTTTTTCAGTGCACTGTTTTACTACTCAATATGCGTTAAACTGTATATTTTCAGTTGTTGTCGGTTTAAAGCAAACTCTTCCAAATATCCCATGTGGGGATCAACTTCAGACTTTTAATATCAGTAATTGAAATGGAAAAGATTAGGTTAATGTCTATAAATGTCTGTGAACTAACTGTCATTTTCCAATTACTTTTGTGCCCTTTAAAAAGGGGCTGGTACATTTTAAATAAGTTCTAATCCCTAAACGCTCCTTTCATTTTAAATAGGGATAGAAATATACCTAATTTATATATTTATGTTTAGGCAAATCTGAAAAAGTAATATCTTCTTTGTGCCCAAGAATATATGAAACTACCGATCCAAACATATTCCTCTGCTTCTTCTGTTCACCAAACACACTCTCCCTTTGCAGCATTTTCCGACAAGGGCACATCTAAAACCTTGGTGATGATGATTTGACAGAATGAATGTGGTTATGGTCCAACTCCTGGCTGCATGATGAAGAATGAGGAGATGAATGGGGTCCCATCAGGTCATGTTGACAGAACTCATGGCAAAAGAAAAAAAGCTCGAAGCCTTTCACAGTTCTCTCTCAATCAGTATTTCAGATGGGAATGGAAGGTGCCCACACTGAATGTACCCCATGTTTTGATTGTAATGTCATTCAGATTGACCAGACATCACCAGAGATAATGTGGGCAATTATTATTTGTTTTTTTCAGTTTTAAACCTGGCTTGTGTAAAATGTTTGGAGCCAGCGCTACATAAATTGAGCGTTGTGAAAACATCCGACAGCATTAGATGCAAAGAGGATGTGTCAGAGTCGGAGAGAGGCAAGTTCAGCTACTTTGTTCTGAAGGTCATGGCACGGTCTGTCTGTCTTCATTACATTCAGTCCTGTTTTATGATAAACAGACAGTATCTTAGACTAGGATGGCGCGACTGTGAATGTGAGAGCCTCGCTGACGGCGTATTTAATATGTTTTGCTTTGAACTGCAGCAAGGAGCGTATTCAGAAGGACTGCCTGGAGCAAAACTAAGCCAAGTCTCATAAGTGATTTCATCAGTTTACATCAAGGTGCCATTATACAAGGATGCAAACAAACAGCAGCAGGTATTGACAGGAATCCAGTGAGTGGCACTAATAGAGACATTCAAATAGCAGCTTTTGCAAGCGTGAGTTGTCTGGAATTAACAGGATTTTTCAGCTAAGTGCTAATGGCTTCAACTTAAGTAAATAGTATAAGGGAACAGCTAATCTGAATCAGTCAATTTGTACATTTTCCTGTAACACATGAGATATATATGTCCAAAAAGAAATAATTCTGACATTCTGTTTGTCTCCCATTTGATACATACAACCACATCAAACACATTTTTGACATTTATGAAATGCAGGGCTGACTTATTTTGTACTGAAAAAACCTTTTATGAGGAATGTGGCATATTGGATTCTGGAGAATGAAAAATATTTACGAGCATCATTAAAACTTTCCTTCTTTGTGGTTTTACCTATAATAATTTCTGCAGTCAGTGGTGTTTTATTCTGATAAAAAGAAAAGCAGAGCCTTCTCTAGAAAGTTTTTTGTACAGTGTACCCAGAAAAAAAAATAAAAAATAAAAAACAAAAACAGAATCCTTGTCTTCTTTAGGATGTTTTTGAATAAACAAAGTACCTTTAAATTGATATTTTCAGCTTATTTGATGTGTTAAAACTTAACTTTTGTTGCAGTGAAGGTTAAGCGAAACAGCAGAGAAACAGCCTTATTGTTTGTTTTATCTGACAGTATAAAGCCACACAAACTTAATGCAACATCTCAAAACAAAAAAAAAAACAGTTTGGGCTTTTGAAACAGGAAAGGTGACTGCAAGAAAAAAATACTGTTAAAATTGTATCAATGAAGAATGAAGCTGTGAGTCACAACACTGGGATGAAAGAATGAGCATTAATGAAGGGAACAGATATTTCTGTATTAACCTGCATTTTGTCTTTCGTAGTTTAGTTTTTATTTTTTTTATTTACGCCTTGGACATTGCTGCACATGAAAACCATACACAGGTTTGAAACTGTACATAAAGATAAGTCTCATAGGAATATTATTAGCAGATATTTTTTATAAAGTGTTATATGTTTGCACCTGAATTCAGATACCCACCTACTCTATAAAATATTTTTCAGACTAAAATTATGTCTATTTGATGAATTTCAGAACAATGAGAAATGTATTTTTTAGTTTCTTTAAATTAAGAAATGTAATAAGTTCTACTCAAACTTATTGCACACCTTCATAAAATACATTCACTATTTTGGCATTAAGCAAATATAAATGAGCTAACCAACAAAAACAGGAAAAGTGTAGTCTGATTTATTGTCACTAAGAAAAAATGTTTTGTTTTTAGAAATAATATGGTTCAGTCATCTTGTTGATGCGCACAGATTAACTTTGTGGCTTTTCAAACACAAAGTATCTTTTTTTTGTTTTTAGATGAGCAACAACTTTGATTCTAAGTTTTTAAATTTCCAAACACAGTCTGCAGAACAATACTAGAAAATCTTACATAAAAAAAGAAAAAAGAGACTTTTAATCTCAATTAGACATACTTCAGTATAAAGGCTACACACATCATTTTGAACATCCTCCTAATTCTATTTATTGTCTTAGTATAAAATTAAGGTTCATCCTCTTTTTTTAATAGCCAGGATGAAGTTAGAAGAACTGGCAATTGTTATCCTCTGATTGGAGGTTCAGCTCTTAAAGTTTAAAAGTGATGTAAAGGTTGATGTTTTGTGGGGAAATTTGCAAAATTCTTAAAAAAATAAACACAAATATTTCAGTTTGTTAAGAATTTATTTGAATAATTACTACTTAGTAATAACTAAGAACCAAACGACAGCAAAACCCTATTTATATAAAATAACTAATAGAAACTATGCTATTAGACTCTCAGGTGAAAGACTATGGATGATACCATACAAAAAAAAAAATGTTTTACTAGGGTTGCAGTTTCCTATAAGAACTTAAAGTCATTTTGATGCAGTTCAAGAAGAAATGTAGATGTTTCGTAAAAGTAGTCAAGACTCCAAACAAAAATTCTTGGTTTTGTACTTGAAGTAATATATCTCCTGCCTCAAAGTGCTTAAAACTCTCAGACAGGTGATAACATCATCAGGCTCCCATTGGAGGATGGTTATCTGCAGCATAACTTCATTCTTGAGAAAGTCATGTCTACTAAGTTTGACGTTTGCCCTCTTCAGATGAAAAAGCAGAATTACTCCACATCAAAGACAGTAAATCTAGTCGGATTTGCCAGAATACTTTGGTTTCGTATTCTTCAGATTAGATTTGATATCCATCAAAGCTTTTATGAAAAACTGTATCTGTAGTCTTCACATTACAGAGGGAGAAGCTTTTTATCGCCTAACTGTGAGCAAATCTAATTCAATGGCTTGTTAAAAGGGTACATTTTCATTTTGGAAGTCAGGAGAGACTGTTAGTGATAAAAATAAGTGCAAATTCAACCGTTTTTAGAGTTAAAATATATACAGATATTAGGCAAAAGATTTAAATGGTTTATAAATAAAGCAAAATGAAAAAAAATTGAGGCCACATTTAAAGCATGCAAATATTTGTTTTGAATAGGCATCATATGCAAGCCACAGACTTTCCCAAGCAGCCCAAATTCACGTTTTAATGCACTGGACTGTATTCGAGCACAAACAGTCTCCTGCTTAGTCAAAAGAAAGTCATAAAACCAGAAGACAAGTATAAACTCATAGCAGTATTGCTGTAGCTATGCTGGCTGAGCAGGGACAGACTCTGGTGTACTGTCGGCATTCAGCACATAAATAGTAATTCTGTGCTTCAGGCAAGGAGAACACAGAAATGTACAGGGGACCACTCTGGTCTGCGACAGCTTCTTAACAGATTCAGCTGAATGAAAAATAGCAAAAACAGAGAATACGGAGTGAAAGGAAATCCATGGGAACATCGCCTAATCGTCTTGATAAGTCAGGGATAAGCTGCTGCCAAATATCCAATGAGAAAGAATAAAACCTAAAATTTTAGTCAAGTATTAATGAGACAAGTAACAGGAACAAGAATAGGCATTTAAACCAGGCTTAAAGGAGAAATTACTAAGTGATTGACATTCAATATGATTTGAAAAATCTAATCAATCTTTGTTGTAATTAATTTTGAACAGGATTTCTATTCATTATTATTTAATATCTGATGTGAAACTAAAGAGCCATATGCTGCTAATGGATGAAAGTTTGATCTATAACTTTTACAGCAGATCTGTTTTGCACTTTTTTTAGCTAGAGTTTCAGTACAATAATTACACTCACCATATGTCAGCGACAACCTGGACATGTCATGCCGGAAAATAAAACAATCAGAATGTTTTACCCACATCATGATCTATATTTGATCTACATTTTTACATTTAGGTCAAACCCAGCACTACAAATTAAAGCAGCTAAGCTAAATAACATTTCAGCGGAAAATGGAGGAGCAATATCAAAGATTGACCTAAGAGAGCGTAATAGAAAAAGACTTGTTCCGTCACACCCTCTCATGGTGATAGAATGCCACATGCTCCTTTCTGACAGTGTGATATTGGCTTGGCACAAGCTTGATGAATGTATCAGCCATAAGTCAGACAAACCACTCTGTTTCCTGGAGCAGCACCTTCTCTGGTGTTTATGCCAAGGTAGAGACAGGTGCTGTGCAGTGGCAGTGGGACCACTGCCTGAAACAGGTCTGGGAAAAGCTGGGATGTCCAATTCCAATTTTAATCATTACTTCAAATGAAATGTTATTACTCCTTCAAGTAAGACCGAAGGTTGTTTGGAGAACAGCATTTTGCAACAGCTCTTCAAGGTATTTACAAAGACCTTTTAGTGCAGGCTTAACTTAGAGAAGAAAGGGGAGAGGTCCACTGGGGCGATGAAAGATGCTTGGGCAACTGGTATGCCTACAGGTGATGAGTGAACCCGGACCACCTGGCTCCCTGCCAAGGTCAAGCAATTAATGCAGCCGTCCTTTGATAATTTTAGACAGTCTCAGGAATACAGCAGATAGGGTCCAGTTCAGGAATGCTGCACATGGCAAACATGAGACAGCTCCGATGAAGGTTCACAGTCGGGTCGCATTGTTAACACGCACAGCTGTTTAGACATCAGAAGAAAATAAACTGCTTTTCTTAATTATTTCTACATTTGCATACTAATGTGGCATAAACACAATAGGTTGTCTTTAGGCCTCGTCACCCCTGACCAAAGGTTCACATAGTTCACCTCCTCTTCATAGCAAATTTGAAGATACTTCCAAAAGTTTTGTATATAATGCACCAAAATGAATTGGATTGTGAGAATGAGGTTGGTATTGGTTTTGCTGTCTTAATTTAATGTAAAAATGCAAAAACAACCAAAGGAAGCTTACATGTCATTATTCTTTTACATGTAAGTCCAATGCTGTTTGATATATTGATATGTTGATTGGTGGACAGAGAGATGGGTGGAAAGACAAGTGGATAAATTGAATTATAGATGCTAGAATGAAAGGACTAATGGATGGACAAATAAATGAATGGATTAACAGATTAAAGTTGGACCAAGAGACATATAGGGTAAATGGCGTATGAACAAATAGATAAAAAGAGACAAATGGACAGATAAACAGATGGATCAAAGAATCATCAGGAAGTACAAACATTTTTCCATACCTATCTAAACCTAGTGAACACTTGAACATTCTGTAGTTTCTGTAACTTTTAAAAAACAGCGGAGGAATCCTGAAATGCCAACTCTGCTTCCAGCTTTTGAACACCTCCTCCTCAATCACTCTCCTCCCTCACTCTCTACACAGCAGCTGAGCGCAGTGACCAGATTCATCTGTGGATCCCCGCTGAGTTACAGCATGCATCATTCCACTGTCCAAGCTGGCGCTTGTCAATCACAGTTGTGAGCACCAGAGAAGTAAAAACCAATTGAAAATCCTTTCAATAATGTAATGAGGAATGCTCAAGGAGGTTTGAACATTTTGGCACACCATAAACAAACCCGGTAAGGATGCACCTGGATTCAATTTTCAGCAACTCTCACTCCTGTATAGAATATTAAAGCAAAACCTGCAGGATTCACATGTAAATAGTCTTTATATGATTACTCCTAAATGTATTTAAATATTTTTCCAGATTCAAATAAATTTAGTGTACTTGACGGAGACTTTTGTAGCATGACATATTATGCAAACATTACGCCCTCTTTTATACCTCTTAATTGAAAGAACCCTCACTTTCAAATACAACCTTGGGGCAAAAAAGTGCTGTGATCAAGTAATTTATGCTAGAAATAAAACATTGACTTTCAAATGCACCATCGCCTGAAGCCAGGCTTTGAGGCTGATTTGATCTCCCTTTGAGATTGTGAGAGATATGGCCCATTCCCCCTAATCACATGCCAGAGAACATGCAATCATACAGCAACAGCTAAAGTAATCACAGTGGTGGTCTCCACCCTCTTCCCCGTATTGAGCAACAGTCCTACAAAATCAGTAGTGCTGGTAAGACATGGATATGTGCTCCTCATACAAAATCAGTATGTACACGGAGAATATGTTTGTTTGTGCTGTAGTGAGTAATAATCAACATTCATCGGTCAAAGAATAGAGACCACATGCTGTTATGGATATTTTAACAAGAAATCTGATGATATTTAAAGCTCATTCTGTGCTGAGCAAACACACAGCTGCTAGTTGGAATAAGACTTCAACCAGATTGTTGGAAATCTTAACTTACAAAACTAATCATCATCCAGTAAAAAAAAAAGAAAATATTAATTTTCTCAATATTCTATACAGTGGGATAAAGGTTATTCATCATCCTTAAAGATTTCCACATGTTGTCATGTTACAACAAATTTCTACTTATTTTAGACCTTACAACTTTAGGAAGTGAAGCAATTCATTTAAACGTCTTGACACATTGAGGTTTCAATCTATAGTTTTATCCTTCTTGGTAAAACAATTTAGTCCAATTGACAGAGTATCTGTGACCATCAGTTTTAAAGTCCTACCACAAACTATATCTTCATCTGGACTTTGATTAGGCTACTCTAAGACACAAATATGGCTTGATCTAAACCACTCTGTTGGAGTGACAGCTGTTTGAGCAGAAACGTGAGCATCTGCCTTCGGCCCAAGTTTTTTGCAGCCTCCAACAGGTTGACTTCCAGGACTGTCCTGTATTTAGAACCATTCAAATCCCTTTTAAGTCTGACCATCTTTCCTGTCTCATCCTATTTAATTTATTAATGAGAAGATAAAAACCAAAAGAATTCACTACAAAATTATCTTGCATTTTTTAAAATGGAAAAGGACGGTATTATTTCCATTTGCCTATTTTTGGCCTGCAGTGCAAAATGTTTGTACATCAGTGTACTAAGTAGTTGTAAATTGTCTTTCAAGGTATTTGATTGTCGTGCTTTAAAAAAAATTGTACAATGTAAAGAATGGAAACTTTTCCAGACTTTGAGAAGACTAAAAATACATTATTTACTTTAACAGTGTAAGAACACTGAAGAAAAAGCCGTTTTAAAAAGTTAGCATTTAGTCTGTTTAGATGTAAAATTTCAGTTTTACATGTAAAAACACAAGGCCATTCAAAGTTAATTTTAGACAGTTTTATTATTGACAAGTTCATTGTGCATTAGCTCCAGTAGTCTCAATAACAAGGTAATTACAGTAGCAATGCTAAGCAAGGTTACTTCTGCACGACGGAGTTTATGATTCAATATCAAGGGAAGGTTAGAGATAATAAAACTGACATGAGCTGTGATAAAACACCAGTCGCTCTTTTTGTTTATCCCACCTGAACCCTAGACATATAGAGCACTTACAACCACTTACGCAAATTTTTTTTTTTTTTTTACCACAAACACCCAGTGAAGGTCTCCATGCTTCAATCTGGAGCACAGTAGTGTAAAATTGTGTTCAATTGGAGTGAATGAGCTCGCTGGAGTTTGATGAGTCTCCTGTCCTCTTCTGAACCAATAGCTCAGCCCACTTCTGCTTTATCACGGTGTGCCAGCTTACCGCTATCTGTGCCACACTAAATCAATTAGCATGTCATTAAGATAGCTTGTTCCAGCACAATAAGCATGGAGGGGGACTGCGGTATCTGCAGGAACAGAGCGAGCTGAACTTTGAGAATATCTCAGCTTCCATGTGTCAGTGTACGGTGGGCTTTGTTTTTTTTGTTGTTGTTTTTTTTTAGCAAAGTGGACGTGTACACAAGCACCTGGATATCAGGAAAACAATTCAAACAACTAATAACAGCTCTTTGTTACAAATATTTAATCCAACTGTGTGTTATTCTATAAGGTGTTTGGTACCCAATTAAAGTTAACATGTTTTATCAGAGCAGATTTCCAATTACCTTTAGAATTCTCAAATTTAAGTTTCATTTATCCTTTTTTTTTTCCTCTGGCTGATGATAAAACTAAAATTCAATATTAATCTCCTTGCAAAAGGAACCCTCAAAGTCACCTTACATGAGAGAAACAGGTGATTATTCTGCAATTACCAGGAGTAAAGCAACACTTTGCTCTTTGGGTATAGATTAAGAAGATAGGCTTAATCCCCACTGGTGCAGAGAAGATTTCTCTCTGAAGGCGAGAGCTCAATCAGACCAGTCAGATAAACACCAAATATACTGAAGCGTTTGCTGCTCATGATAAACTTTTCATTATCTTTGACAGCAAGAGCGCTTAATCAAAGCTGTGTCTCCCTCCTCAGATAAACTACAGAGTGAAAAGTTATACACTTAAGACCAACTTTCTCCTGTGTCAGTTAAGAAATTTGATGTGATCTTAAATCTTGACACTTCAGCTGGCAATATTTAAATGAACTAACCTGAGGTCAGGGAAATCAAAGAACACATCATAATATCCAGACAGAGCCCGATAAAACCCTCAGATCATAAAAGGCACATTCCATTGCTTTTGGCCAAATGGCTACCATAAATGTATCAGAGTGCAGGTTATACATTAGCACTGATGTCAGAGCAGTAATTCTTTGAGAGGAGAATAACAAAAACTAATCAGGTATTCCTATTTTCCTTTTAAGGCATTTTAACACCCACATGAGCATGCAGATCCTCTGAGGCCAAACTCTTCATGCACACGAGCCAAAACAGTTCCTATTGGCTTGTGTACATGCCACGGGACGATCCAGGACCTTTGAGTCATGGTCCTGGATCTTGAACTGGTCGCATTTCCTTGATTCCTTCAATCAAAGCAATCAATTCAAATGGACTTCAAAAGGCTAATGCTAGCTTTTAACACAGGGCAGATCAACATTAGTCCCTCTCTTGACTAGAGATCAGTTCATTTGTCTCTTGTGATATCTTTGAGGATAGGAAGAGAACTGTATTAAAGTTTTACAGCAATATGAATAACTAAAATGTCCATGCCAAACATCTATGTAGCACACTTTTGATAAATTGTAAACTCATGAAATAAGTGGAATATGTCTTAGAGTTGGAAACTAGGGCTGGGTAATTGTAAAAAATGACATTACAACAATACCTGATGCCAATCAGGTACTGGCATTAATACTTGATTGATGCCAATACCTGTATTGGTTGTAAAGCAACCAATATAGGAGCGCCTTTTAGGAGAATAGGATGAAACAAAAAAACAAAACATTCAACTTGAGAAGAGTAATCCACTGGTGAATCAAGACACCAGTGGACATAAAACCTATAGAATAGTGAGTCTAATGACAAATCCAAATGACAATAGATATTGGCTTTAAATATCATTTGTATTTTATCTCATAGTGAAATACAAATATGGTGGCTTAGATGTAAAACAAGAAATTGGTTATAGTAAACTGTAAACTTAGAAAGTTTAAACTTTTACAAGTTGTGTCTTAAGTGTCTTAACGTAATAAATTACAATTTATAATCAAAGCCTAAAGCTGAAAGGACTGTGAAAGGACCAAAACATTTATTGTGCTATAGCATTTGAAAAGGGAAAAAAAACAAAAAAAAAAAAAACAAAACAAAACAGAAAAAACACATTTAGGCTAAAACTACACAGAATTCTGTTTAAATTGCAATTCATTCCAATGGTTTTGATTTGATATTTATTGGAACTGCTAAGGTTATGTTATTTATTTATTAACAACTCCAACCATTCTGTAAATAAATTGAACAGCACTGATTTATTGGAAATCTGATTAACAAAATGATTGAATTTGTTTGAATTTTCTGTTTGAGAACTGAATTCATCACAATGTAAACTACAATAGAAACAAAAACATTTACATTTATGTATTCTGAAGGTAAACTGGTGTAAACAGCACCTGCAGAAAGAAAACACGCATCTTCTTCTGATGAATGACAACACCGCAGTGTTATACAGCCATCTGTTACAATGATATACATCCACACACATCTATGCAAACCATTATATAATGCCAACAACTCTGTTCATTCCTAATAGCCACGTGACATTTGTCACAGAGTCCCCAGACTGGGTTTATGAGTGAATTTATTATTAGATTTCTTAAGTGACAGATGCTGCTAAGGTAAACAGATTATTGACAGAACAGAAATTGGGACGTAAACACCTGTTTTGGGAGCATCACTGGCAAAGGAGAGTGCTTAATAATAAAGCCCAAGCCAGTGCCATGTTGAAAGGTGAAATCTCTACACATCAATTCTGTCCCGAGAAGCTCAGCGCAGCAGAGCTTATTACAGACTCTCAATCTGTCTCAAGTGCTCAGACTGTCTCAGTAATACGGGCCTGCCGGCTCCTTGAGATGCTTCATTAAAAACCTTGGCTGTCCAGAGCACATCCATGGCAGCCAAATAAAGTGTCAGACCACATTTTTCATCTGCAGATTAAACCTATGTAAGCCCAAATTAAAGCAAATTAGATCTGAAAATGAGAAATAAACCAAAGCCAAATGACTGGAGAAGCATGCAGGCTGTGAACAGGAGGAACCACTTGTATGCCATCTGTAGAGCTGATTGTGCTGGTTTGAGGTTTACTCACTATTTTTTTCCCAGGAGTCTTATAAAATGTCTGATGTGCAAACCTTCCTAGATAAATATACAGTTTGTAGATCATTTTTATTCCATTTCTAAGTATTAATTCAACAATTCATAATAGATTTATAGTAGCTGTTTTGATTACAGTAACAAACTGTGATGGTTGGATGGATGGATGAATTTGATGGGCTATTTAGGCAATTAAAAGGTAAATACAATTATAAATCCAAAATACTGTATTTTCTTTTTCTACAAATAATGGGTCCTGGATCACATGAACTTCACAATTTTCCATAATTTTCAAGACTGAAGGGAAACTCCTCAGAAGCTTACATCTTGTATATGGCACAATATTTTTTTCTTGGGAATGTTACACAGAAGCTGAGGCCAACCTCCCTTTCATCTTTTCTGAAATCTCTCTGGACCAAAGGATCTGATATTCCTGACCATGATGAGGATGATTGTTCTATTACTGTGGACGTTTTTGTCAAGCTAACTGTGAATTTCAAATGATCAATGTGGTCCATTGTGTACTGGTGAATGCATCATGCTGCAGAAAGCTGGCCTGGAAGATAAACTTTGCAACTCCGTCACACTCCACCGCTTCCTCCCATTCTATCGTTCCGTCTGGTCTCACACATAATATAATCCTGAACCGCAGACCACTTTTGTGGACATTTCAATTACATGCCGGTTGCATGACTACAGCATGCCAAAATCAAATGTATCAATTCTGGATAACACAGCTGCAGATGCTGACATATACAAGCCAGTCCATGATGTTGGAGAGAATGAGTCTGTGGAGAGGTTTGCTGAGGGAGCCTGTGGTCAGTGCTCTGTTACCCCCAGCATGTTAGATCCTCAGCCAGCCCATTGTGCTGAAATTCAGTCACAATAGCACAGTATCTTCCCAGAGCAGGCTCCTTATCATGGCGCTGAAATGACTCGTCTCTCTGGACGCCCACATCACAGACGCTTTGGGTCTGAGCGCACAAAGCTTGAGGTGAGCGAGCACAGCAATCTCATGCTTTTGTTCAGTGCATGACAAAGATGCTCACAAACTTTTTTTTTGACATAATCTTAAAAAACTGCATGCAATTTATTCCCTAAGTCACTGTGACAATACTTAGCATAAAAAAACATCTCACTGCCTGGTGATTGACTTTGAAGAAAGAAAAGTAACTGAGAATGAATAAAATAGCAAAAATAACTTTAACAGAACAATATATTCAAGGATTTTATTCTGAATGCTAGTATTGATTGATTGCTCTATGTAGTAACAGATGTCATCTCATAATTTTTCATGACATGATGCCTGAAATAGAATTGCGTCAGTTATCAATCACACTGACTCTAGTTGTGTCAATCGACAAAATGCTGCTGTGATAAATTGTATTTCTAAACATATCTGTAGTTGTCATCTTGATATTTGGATGCAGCTCGCTTGCACAGCTACCAATGATGTCATTTTTTTGCAATTTGATTGTTTATCAATCTGAATTTAGCTTAAATTCAGACTTTTCATTCCAAGGGAAAAGAAACATAACTACTGCAAATACTTAAACCACCAAACTGTGTTTTCTCTAGATCACCTCTAAATCCATTCCAAGCATCCCAAAGTCTTAAGAACATGAGGAAGATCTGATCTTGATAGTTATGCTAAAAACGTTGTCTGAAAGCTTGTCAAATTATAATAGAGTACTTATTTCAAGCTGCAAATTAATAAATTAAATAACTTCTGAGTTAATTAATGTTTAGATAAACATTTAATTGACAATGATTGTGTTGAACCTTGATTTTTAGTTTTCAGTGAATGTGAATTTTTATTCTTTAAGTAGGAAATTATCAAGACAACCACTTACTCATTTACTGCCTCCAGGCTTTATCTAGTTAATCCTTCCCTGTCATATAACTGTATTAACCCCCAAAAAGGAGGAATTAATTATAGTCCACCACTTACTGATCTGGCCAGTGAGAAAAAAATGACTCACCCTGGCTACCAATTGTGCTGTCCTAACCTCAGCCAAAGTTAGACTTTTTTGTAAAATTTATGTATCAGCACCATGCCTTCATCCATTTTTGAGTGAAGGTCCTGAAAGTCTTTGTTCATTTTTCCTGTTTCCACTGTGAATGCTCTTTCAACTATGCCGAGACAGTTTTTTTAATGTGCACTATTTGATCTAAGTGGGGATCCAAAAATCCAACAGGCACCTGTGCCAGCCAGACCACCATTGCTGGAACCCACCATTGCAAGAGTAACGCTTTAACTGTCCCAAACAGATTCCCAATCAGCCAATCAAAGAGACTGAGAGAGGTCTGCCTATCTGATACTTATAGATACTTATTGATCCGGATCAAGTAAGGTGCTTAATTCTGCCTAATATTGCTGTTGTCCTGTGCAATAAAAGATGACTGATCACACATTCACTAGATTTCCTTTTACTTAAATGTTAAGTTTTAAAACTGGAATTCCAACATTTACATAACTGCAACTCAAAAATCACAACAATGTTTTACCATTAAACTTTATGTCATATAACTTTTAATTTGCAGTAATCAGGAGATGTGAAACTAAAAGTGAACTTGTTAGGTTTATTCTTCAAATAAGCTCCAAAAGAATAACAAGGACACAAAGGCTTGTCTGCAGCAAGGGGAGAAGCCTGTCAGACTTAGCTACGTCAGATGAGCTAACTCCAACAGGCCAACTCCAACAGGGTCTTGCAACCCTGCAGTATTTATTCAAGCATAGCATAAGCATATGAAAAAAAAAATGCTAATGTTTTTTTAAGGTTTTTCTGAATGTGGTTTGCTGTTGAACCAGATTCAACAGCAAAAACAAGGACAGGAAAATGCATTTCATATATGGTAACACTTTAAGAAAGTTGTGTTTGACATTTACATAGGATGTCACCTATGATTTCTGACAGCTGCGAAAGCGTCTGCACATTATCCGGAAACGTCTTTAACAGGAAATCACATTTTGCAGACGTATAAAAACAGTAGATATTTCAGTAAATAAGTGGTAAAAAGTATTAATTCGCTATCAGAACTGATGGTTTGACCTGTTTTCTGATGAGTTCAGGTAATATTTATCTGACTGCTTAGGGGCACTCATGGAGCATTAAAATGATAGACAGTTGATTCTTAAAAACAGAAAAAAACATACTCAGAAGTTACATCCTCAGTCCTGAAGGGTAGAAAACTGAACTCCACACCCCTGAGCTCAACGTACGTGCAATATTTAAAGTAGGAAAATATCAAAAGTGGCACACATTTTTTCAAAAACATAAAATACTTTATGTTCCACCCTCACACTCAGTCCTAAATTGCAGGTTTTTAAAATGCCAATTTACACGGCAAGATAAGAAACAGTTTGATAGCAGATTTGACTTATACTCAGATAAAAGTATTTTGAGCAATCAAAACACTATTATTTAATTAGCTGAATAGTAATTGATGATACTAAACTTGATTAATAATTTTATTCTTTTGTCCATACTTCCATTTTATTAGAATAAAGTGATTATATGTGCTTGAACTTTATGCAAATTCTAGATTCTAAGAAGTTTCCTTTTATTTGAAAAAAGTCTTCCTCAATGAAAAGGCATGTTATTTAATCTTCAGACTAATTTTTACACATTATGGGAGTGATTTTACTTTATGAAGACTAATATAAATACATTTAGTTCAAATTTACTACAAGGAATAATTTTCTTTTTAACATTCCTTAGGGGAAAAAGGCCTGGGATGCACCAGGAATTGTAAAGCATTGTGCAATAATGCATGAAGGGGAAATGGGAGCAATGACTCCTGATGTAACTCATGTTGCTCTGTGATTTGATTCAGTGTAGGAAAAATATTGCTGCACTTCTGGGTAAAGTACATCACTTTATTCTCTCTGATCTTGTTAAAAGCTTAGTTGGTCTACTTAGAGTTAAGTATTCACCATGTGTAACCAGACAGTTTTAACAAACCGTGTTTGGGCAGGCCTCTGCAGACCCTGCTCACCACTTGAATTGTAAAATGTTTTGCTTGACTTGCCCAAAGCAGAGATACACATAAGTCAAAGCAATACAATATTGTGTCCTTTGATCAAGTGGCAATCTTAGATGTGGAACAACACAGCCACAAACGTCAGCTTCCCACATTACCTTTTTATTTACAGCCAGCAATAAGCTGTATGAAACACACTTGATGCCAGAGAGCTGATGGATTCCACAACTGCATGTTACAGGAATCATCTGGCAGAGAACAAGTGCGGCAAACAGCTCATCAACTGCAAAGTAATCTACCAACTCTGTATCATTTGGCTGCCTGTTCACAGCATTCATAACCCCAGCTGAGGGATGCTGCAGCACATCAAATTGTAAGCTTTATAAAACACCTCAATCTGCTGTGACAGATAGATATAAACAGTTCTTCAGTAAATAGAGATGACCCCCGAAGGTTACCATCACTCACTCACACAGACTGATAAATGTTCCATAAAGACTCAAAGTGCCTCATGACAACTCGACAAAGCTCTGGCATCATAAAACAAAAATGTATGATTGCTGTTCAACCTGTTAAACTCCATTTGACAGTCGCAATACATACTGATGAAAAAGTCTCAAACTCCTAGCAGTTTGTATAGCATTTATTTCCAGCTTTAGATTGGTTTCTCTTGAAGTGTAACCCTGTAAATTAGTGCTAAACATGTTGCTAGATAATAAAATATAAAAGTGTTGGCACTGTGGTAAATGCAATGTTAACAGCATAGCATTTTCTCTTGATAATCAGATCTACTCTGACATCACGGCCAAGACACTATGATAACAGCACAATTTATTTTCTGGCAAACACAATTATACTATGGCTGAACTGTTTAAGAAGCAAAGTTTTAAATGCATAGATAGAGATAATGCCACACACTGTATTTAAAGTTGTTACATTTTCACATTTTGTTAAGTCACATCCACAAAGCTCAATGCATTCAATTGGATCCTGCATAGAACATTAGTAGGAAATGAAAGAACATTATACATTATTTTTTTAGCAATAAAAATCTTACAACTGGAGCACACACCTTTGTATTCAATGCCCCCAGAGATACTAGTAAATAAGTACATTTTTATGTATATAGCACAGGATAAAAGGCAAAAAACCTTCACAAGTTAAAATATAAATGGCACACAGACAAAGAATGTGACGAAATAAAAACATGAAACAAAAAATCTGCAGTCTAGTACTTGCTAAAAAAAAAATCTTTGCTAAATAAAAGTTTCTTTAGCTGCTTTTTCAAAGAATGGAGCAAATCAATGCAGCGCAAAGAAGGTGGCAATGCGTTCCCCAACTTGGGAGCCACAGCTTTAAACAAAAAACCTGTCACCTGTGACTAACTGATCTAAGGTTTCGGGATGTGTTATGGAGTACTTATAAGGTCAGAAATGTAAGCTGGGGCTACACTGTGCAAGTCTCTTTCTTGTTTTGTTTAAAAGCCTTGGAGCAGAGTTCTGTGCTCACTAATCACTGTTCACTACTTTTTTTAAGCAGGTAAAAAGACTGTTATGGTGCTTCACTTGAGAAGAGATAAATGCATGAATAATCACCTCCATCTCAGTTTTTGACGTGAAGTATCATGGTTCGGAGATATTCCTTAACTGAAAGTAGCTGTTTTTGATATTTAAAAAAAAAAGAATCTCAGAGTTAGAGTTGAAAATCACACCAAGGTTTCCGAAGCTTGGCAAGAAAGTCAAAGCCCACATACACCCAGGTGCGGCTTGATATCAGAACTGTGACTGTCAGGAGCAATGATCATAGTTTCTGTTTTATCCCAGTTTAATCTCGGGAACATACCAGATATGTCAGGGATAAAGTTATAAAAAAGTTTAAAGAGGTGTAAGGTAATAAAACCATATCCCAAAATTTCACAGAAAAATGTTTAATCTGTGATCTGATAATGTTCTATTAGCCCAGTAATTTACAAATTTAACTTCACTGTGTCTAACAGATAAAATTTCAATAAAATACATTGAAGTTCATAGTTTTGCCGTGACATGTGAAAACGTACATGGGGTTTAAATCCTGTTGCAAAGCCCTGTAAAAAAGATTATTGCTGCTGATGAGTTATGTAATTCTGAGTTTAATAGCACTCCCCAGCAAAGACCAATTCAACAGTCAACAGACCATTTAAGCCTGATTAGTCTCAGACTGGCTTTTAATTTGATATGCATGCAGACCTCAAATTGCGAGGTGGGTAAGATGTCTGTCATATACACAGATGCATAGCAAATGAGGTTGTGTGATTCAGTTGTGGACCAATCATTTATATTAAAAAAATAAGGAAAGTGAAATAGGAAAAGGGCAATGGCTTCTTCTAAGCTGGAATTTACTTTTTCCCTGCAATGTGTCATACCTTATCAGGGTTTTTTTCGATCCATTCCTTTACTGTGCCCAGAGCGATGTCCGCTGCAGGCTCGTTGGGATAGCCTAAGGAGAAAAAAACAGTGTAAAAAGCGGTTGTATTGAGCATGCAGATGTCAAACGGGAGGCAAAAAAATCAGACAGGCAAGCAAACAAAGAAAACTGATATTTCCACAGGTAGGAGCAGAATTCCTCCGGAATCAAATCAATGAAAAGCAACCTGCTCGTATCAGTGAGATGAGACCAACTGTCTGATCAACTGCTGTTGACGAGTGCTGCCAGATGCAGGGTGATGTGAAAACACAGACAGACGATATTACAGGGTCTTCAAAGTGTGGATACAAGCTGCACACACACAATCACACCCTCACTCATTACCACCTCAAGCAGAACTGATTAATGTTTTATCTTTATGGGGAAATTACACTTTGATGTGTGATCATGCACACCATTCCTTTGTTTTATCAGCTTGCCAACATGAACCTGGAGTCTAGGCACAATGCAGCAAACCATCATATTAACAGTTGTGTCAGCAGAGGAACTGTAACAGTTTGTTAACACTCTAAAGAAAAACTGTTCCTTGATTATTTTCTAATTAGACCAGGAAAAGGAAGACTGCAGGATACTATTCTGTAGATCACTTACTGCCAGTGTAGATAACTTCACAGGACCTAACTCCAACAGCGAGATATTGACTTAAAAATCCTCTGGGGCTGCTTTCCTACCGTGGTAGAGTAAATATGCCAGAACCAAAAGAGCTGACAAATTGCTACCATGAAGTTCCTCAGTTGTCCTGATTTTAAAGTAATTGCAGACTATCTGGTTGAATAAAAACAAAATATGTAAATCACTTTTACAAAAACCTTAATGCTTCCTACAGAAAAATTAATAACTTTTGAATTACTATTCTTCTCCGGTCTGTGGAAGGTTTTTCTGGTTACATATGTTTAGCTGTCTCTCTTTCATGGAATGAGTCATCCAGCTTTGTGCTCTTAGTTTTTTCCATAGTAAGTTCTGCTGGTCCAGTGATTCTGTGTATAACTGTGTGTTTTCTGGACACACCCATTGAACCATTAGTCTGTTTTTTTTCTTTTCATAGAAGGTACTCCTCGTGAAAAGCTTTAGCTACCAATAAATATGTGTACCATGTTTGTTTTACTTTCTATTCTCCCAGTGGACTTTGCTTTTAGGTGGGTGTCTTACAGATGTAGCCATTGACATTGGTGCAATGAACAATGAGTACTCATTTTTACTTCCTTGGAAAGTACCCTAATGCCAGATTTGTTGGTGCCAATAGATACATAGTCTTTCCCATAAAAAGTGCTCTTGGACCATTTATTTAGAGTCTGTTTCCTTTTCTCTTAGCTCCAAGTCATTCTTGACAGCTGGCCACTCTGGAGGTTTCTCACAGCAGGATAATAAATTCTTGCATAGTTAAATTGATAGAATCTGCTGAATTTTCTTAATTTGTTTTCTTAATTAAATAACATAATTTGACAGAACTGCATGTGAACCTCACTGAATTTCTGACTAAACTGTTAAACTTACCCATATATGAATTGGAACTGAATACCTTATAAAGTGTTTTGAGAAGCTATATAACTAAGCTGAGTTTAATATTATACTTTTGCATTCAGTGACTTCAACTTCACCAGCCTCTCATTATGATCCCACATGTGTCAGATTATTGATAGACATCAGAGATGGGGATAAAGAGAACACTTAAACTACTAAAGTATAATAAAGAATTATACAATACTTGAAGAAAAATGTGATAAGACAGTGATTAATAATCATCTTGCAAAGGGAAAGATGGAGAGAAAATAATGATCAGACAACACCCAATTTTTTATTCCATTTTGTAAGGACTTAACTCTGTGTAGTGCATGGTCTGAAGAAAATTGCTTGACATCAAGTTAAATCAAAAAGTTAAATTTACGTTTTCCGCAAGGGATTTTAACTGAACTCCTAAAATATGGAAAAAGGTATTACTTTTGGTCTGACTATTTTGTCATCAATACAGGATTGTAAATTCATGACTTTCAATACATATTTTAAGTTTTGACTGTATTCCATAAGGTAGTCAGTGGCTGTCCTGCAAGTATCCTGTTGGCATCACATTTCGCCATGTGACGCCAACAAACAAGCATGGCATGTTTCTTCAGTTGCTGTGACCCAGTACAGGATTTAAGGCTCGGTTTAAAACCCTCGACCCCATAAAGAACTACAGGTTGTAGCAGACAGTCTAACAACAAAGGTTAACACCTCAATTTCAACCAGCATCAACTGATCCAATGGCTTGGTCACAGTTATACCCTGTTAGTTAGCACGTGGGTCATATTTTCAAAAGTAGACCTTTCTATAATTATTTTGTTCAGTCATTGACATCAGTGTGTGACCCATGAAGCAGCTTTACAAGAACAACATCAACCTGTCTTTTCATACAGATGTAAAGGAAACTGAAAGGACGTAAAGACTTAACCTGAACATTTATTGATTTTTTTTTTTGTTTATCTGTGACTTCTCTTGTCAAAGCCGCTCAGTAACTACTTCAAAATTCTCATAATCGCCTTCTTAAATAGTCAATAAACAACATATGCAGATTCATGCTCTAGATCTTCACCTATGCGACTGCAGTTGATGCTTCTCCCGTGTTCTCTGTTTTTCTCCTCAGCTTGACAGGAGTGGCCGAGTTACACTGATGAGAGTAGAGGGAGCTGAGATACTGCCAAGCCCTCGCCAAGTTCCCGCTCAAACTCAGGGTGAGGCAAGATGTGAGCTGCATACCAGCCAGCAGTGACTGCCAGCATGCTCCTACAGCTCTGTTCTGCAGCATCTGCAGACAGTGGAAAGTCTGTTCACGGCTCCTGTTCTTTAACAGGAACCCCCAAGAGCCATGCGCTCAGAAGCTAATCCAGAATGCCAAAATCTTCTAGTCACCTGACTTCTCTTACATCTCAAGCACACTTAACCTTTTTAGATGTTTCTTTTTTTTTTCCTGCTGATGCTTCCTTTTAAGAAGCTGTTCCCACACCTGTGCAGGTGTACCGACACCCAACTTGCACATCAAGTAACATAGGCAAACAGATGTGCAGCAGACAGGAAAGCTGAGGAAAGTAGTTTCGGGGAGATGGGGCCAGCTGTTCAGTTAGCACAGACACAAGAAGTGTCTGAAGCACATAAACAAATGAACAAAAAAATGTAAATTAAGAATTAAGTATCTACCTCTGTCCCCTGAGTCTGAACACGGGCTAGTAAACTTCTTGCTAAACGGAGACTAAAATATAATAATAGTTCCTCCATGTCACCATAAATGAGCTAAAGGTACAGAGAACATTCAATCCATTCAGAGCAGTTTCTACAAATTCTCTATTGATTTGACAACTACACCTATTAATCATATCAGAGCTAGATGGAAAATGGGTTGAAAGAAGTGAACCAGAGGCCTAATTTAAAAAAAACAAACAAACAAACAAAAAAAAACTATTAAACTAGTACATTCACACTTCCAAAGATCAGACAAGACATGATAAAATGAGATCTGGCAGGAAAAGAAGTATCAGGTGAGCTGCAGGTGGCCTGGCAGAGGAACTCAAAGTTACAAAGTTAACAGTACCAATATGAGTGGATCAGCAGCTTTCTCTCATCATGCTACTTTAAACTTTCCTCTCCTCTCCTCTCTCTTTGCCTCTCTGTCTCTTTCAGCTTGGCCAAGTGTATTTAAACTGAGAGGAACGGATACAATAAAGTACTTTAAAACTCAACCTCTAGCACCACTCCTGGGCTTCCGAGTCCAGGCACCACCGGCAGCACTGCTGACACAATCCACTTTCTGAAAGATGTGCAGCACAGGATTGAGTGAGCCGAGTCCTTTATATGCTGAAGTGCACACAAAATGCACAAATTCTGTGTTGCTCTTACATCTCTTGCCCTCAACTGCCTCCTTTCTAGGGTTTCCTGTGTGCAGCGTTTAGGAGAAGCCAATATGTCAGGTGGTGAGGTGCTAGCATTAGCCACACTGATGGTGGGCCCTCCAGGGTCTCTGCTCGATTTGGCTCGCCTCTCTACTATGCTGGGAATATGGCTGGCTCAGAGAGATTTGTCTTAGTGAGGTGCACTGATGGGAAATGTGCAGTGCAGCGCCCCTGATGAGGGCTCAGGTGGTGCAGTGTTATTTCAGCTGAAGGCTTCTCTACTTTATCACTGAGCAGAGAGCAGCATCCGGAGAAAAGGGATCCAATGGCACGTGCCATGTTTTATGAAGGCACTTTGTGAGAATATTTGCATAAGAGACTGAAAAAAGCTAAAACAGATGTAAATACTAAATTAAATTCATGGTATTTGATATCATACAGGTAGAAGACAGCCTCTCCCAATGCTCCATTAGTTTCTTTTAGCTAGTTTTGGAATATATTTAAATGCTAATTAAATACATTTAAGTAGTGTGATTCAATGTTGTTGAATAAGGCAGATAATTTTGTCTTACTCCTGTTAAAGAGATACAATTTTAATTAAAAGTAGTTTTTTCAAAACAAAAAAGAAACATCTCTGTCCAATCTTCTATGTTTAAACATGCTCATTAAATCTTCCTTCCTGCCTTTAGCAACTTAGAAAATATAAATAAATATATAAAACAAGAAACAGTGTTTAAAGCGCTAAAAGATTTTTTGTCTTCATATTGAGTGAATTGATGGTGTCACACACAAAAAGCATTGCATGTATATCTTCAGTAGGATGCATGATATGACCTCAAGACAATTGTAGGACAAATCTCTCTTTTGAAAATCCAGGTCCTGACAGAAAGGCAGAATGAGCCATTTAAGGTGCAATACAATACAACGCAGGATAAGTGATGATAGTTTGAATGAGAGGAAGAAGTCAGTAAGTGAAGGCAGCACTTTTGCGGGCTGCTCTAGTTGAGGGAAGCAGAGCTGCGTGTTCATGTGGAAAGCACGCTGGGAAGTAGGGTTGTCACCCCGTCAGGGCCCAGAGGAGAGGTGAGGTGACCCGGGGTGGAGGACGGAGTAGCGCCCCAGGACTCCATACGCCGAAGCGTGGGTGTCAAACTGCCCGGAGCAGCTCTTACACCAGCAGTGTAACACGACAGCGGGGCTGTGACCGACTTTGAAGCCCACAGAAGGTTACAGAGACAAAGAGAGATGGGAGGCTGCTGCATGAGGAAGAGAGGCAGAAAAAGAAGTGGAAAGATGGAAAGGTAGCCTCCGTGGCAAAACAGTTTATGACCTTCCTTGGAAATATTCCATAAAGGTGAAGGCTGAAATGTCCTAAATGCTAAAACTGAACTTCCCTAATTAACTTTTTAAAAACATTCTCAACTTTGTGATCTGCAGAAGTTAAGCACAAACTACTCTTTGCAGAAGCCTGCATTTATTGACCTGAGATTACGCAGTACTTTTACATTTGGCTTCTCATCCATGACAATGTTGGAGCAAAGCAAGTGTTTAGCACAATGCAAGCTGTGTGACTCTATTAAATGGGCTACAAAGTTCCGGTTACCACTCTGCTGCCCACAGATACCACATATTGCTCTGACGCACCTTGAAATTCCCAAACCCAGCTGGACTAAGCTCCGTGTAGTAAATCCTAGGCTTTAAGAGAGAGGGTACATTTTCCCAAGCCATCTCTGGCTAGCAAGCAGCAAGCCATCAACGTTAAGAGATAAGGTGCCATGAATAGCTGCCACCCTACTAATCCTAGACAAGGATGAAGAAAGCCAGAGCATGATGCTGGCGAAAGGAAAAAAAAAATCTTTGCTGTGAAACATCTTTGATCTGGACAGAGGAGCACTGTGGACATACCAGTAGAGCTTGGGTGGATTACAACCACATTTCTCCCACAGGCACCAGCCAGTGCTGAAACTCCTTTGTCAACAATCTTCAGATCCGTCACGGAGACAGATGCACCAAAGGTGGAAGGTTAGCCATAAACAGGGAAATATTTGTCCAAAGTAGAGTGGCAGCTCTGCTGCGCTGAGCACCTCTGATTATTTTGATAGGGTTATAAATGCGTGCTTGAGAGGGTATCTGTCAGGCAAACAGTACACGTAATCTTCATGTCCTTGCGTTCACATCCTACCCGTCAATCCTCAGCTCCATGCAAACATTAATCTGAACAGACGTCTCCTGCAGTGTAAGAGTCATTACAAGGCTGCTTGAAAATGCTCTTTCAGTGTCTGATGTGATTCTTGCAAGGCTAAGGTTTCTACAGTAGGTTTATCTAACTTTCTGTAATAAACTCTACCTCAGAAAATATACTGACACAAATTAAAGCAGTAATAGAGCTGGACTGTAAGTTTTTGTTAGCTTTATTCTTATTTTTCTTTAAAAGACATAAAGGAAGAGAAAATATTGCTATAGATTGTCCCTGAATGTTTAACAGAAAGATATGCTTTGATTTCCAATAACTTGAAATGTTGAAAATATCAGTTTCAAGTGGAAAAGTCAGAGGTTTCTCTTCTTTCTCAACTTCAAAATCCAACATGGCTGATATTTAGGAAAATACTGTAAGTGTCATAATAAACCATTCATTATGTTTAGAAATCCTCATTGCTTTTACTTTCTGAAAACAGGTACAAGTTAAACGGCACAAACTTTGTATGGAAATGTCTTGCTTTATATTTTCAAAGTCATAGAAAATGCAAGTAAAAAATGTTTCTCAATGAGTGTTGTAGCAACACAGTCAACTTAAATTTGAAATTAAGCTTATTTATTTAATATTTAGTCGGACAGCCTAATTGATATGGTTAAGTTAAGTTAGCTTCGGATTCACCTTGCAGGTAATAATTCTCCAATTTTCTACTGAGCATTACAAAACAACTTGGAAAAAACATGTTTCTATGCCAGTGATTCCTTTCAATGCTTAGTGTGGAGAGCAATGAGCGAACAAACTATGATAAAGTCACACGAGCAGCTCAGTAATGAAATTTGTACCAAAACTGAATTTAATTTTAACCGGTGCTACACTGAACTATTAAAGCGCAGTTGAAATGTGCTCCCATGTTCTCAATATAATTACAAAGTACAGAATTGAACAATTCGTTGCAATCATGATGAAGCAATTAACTTTATTTCTGTTGTCTGAGGGGAGTGCTGTTATTACTTCAGTGGTTTTTAAAAACAAAAGAAAATAGTTCATTTTGTTTTGTTCTTTTTACTTTTTTGGTATAGAATGATATAGAAGGAAATGAAATCAACATAAATTGTTAACTAGAAATGATCTTGGCAAATTTTTTCCAGTCTTGCTGAGGTTATGTTGATAGCGTCAAGAATGTTTTCTTTTTCCATTTTGGAAACCACTGGTCTATCCTGGATTCGAAAATAGAACTTTATACAAGTGGATTTGACTGTGCTTCTAGTTTATGTGAAAAAACAATGGGGTAAAGGAAAAAAATAGTCATGAGAATGTGTTAGACGAAGGACAGAAAAGAACGAGACACTAAAAGAGAAAGTGACCTCTCTAAGTCGAGGTAGTTGGACCCTTGGCTCTTTTGCAGGGAGACATTGAAAGGTGTCTTCTCCTTGGAAGGAATAATCCATTTAAACCCGACTTGCACACCTGTGATTGATGTCCAAACAGAAGCAGCACTTAATAACCTCTATCATGCTGGGTGACCTCGTGGCCCACGGTGGGCACCAGTTTGTTTATGGGTGGTACCTCCGACACACTATCTGTGCAGAAATTCTGTTGTGGCTAATGGGCCGGACTGAGGGATTGGACTGTCAGCGCAGTGTGAGCCCTCATTTTTCTTTCCGAGCGTCTGAGGTACAACCTGCGCTCCCTTACTACAACCCAACCTCCCTGTACTGCCGTCATCTGTCAGTGGAGATGGAGTTCTTTGGAAGATGGAGGCGTGTTGGAGAGTGTCAATTAGCATTAGCTTTTCTGACAAATCTGTTTTTCCTCATCACACAAAGGCCTTGGATAACTTGTTCCTAATTTCTCTCTGTCACAACAAGGGGGGAAATGAATTTGCCTTCCAGCTGCAATCCAAGTCTAGAAGTAGGACAGCAGGGTTGCTAACTTTGGAAGTTGAAATAAGGAATGAAGAAACATCCAATCCATAATGTTTAATATTAACAACAACCAAGCAGTGATTTCAACAATGTTTATGAAGCAAGCCGTAATTATAGCAAGCAGACTTAAACTGAACAGACGTAAATTTAGCTGGACTGTGTTTTTAAAAATGAGAGAAATTACTGTCATTTCAAGGGGATTAATGCAATATTTATAAATGTTAATTTAGAAAAATTACACAAGTATACTGTGACTCAAAAATAAGAATCCTCCTCTTGCATTTGGATGGCTGTGGGTTTGATTTCATCTCCATCCAGCTACATGTCAATGTGTCCCCAGGGTAAGGCAATTAAACCCAAATTACCTAGTGATCTACATGTTAGTGTATGAATGCGTGCACATTTATGAGTGCAATTGGGTCAATGTGACTCTATTGCAAAGCAGTTTGATGGTGAATATAATCACAAACATGATGTATGTAAATAACTTAAGCCCAATTACTATGTATGGCTAATATACAGATTTTTCCCAATGGGTTTTCAAAGGCCAAACTGCTGTGTGAAAAAGAGGACAGGGTGAATTTGCCTCAAGACAGAAGTGACATTGAGAGCAACAATGAAAGAGAAACTGAGAAAGTGTGTAGCGAATTCTGAAGGTGTTCAATTCCAACATTAAAAAAGACGACATTAGTGGTTTTAAAGCCTAGAAGAAGCTTAGCGATCAGTTACTTTTCCTGGTACCAGAGTTCTTGTTCACAGAATATTTTACATCTCTAACTGCTTTTGTAAACAGTTCTTCACCTCTGACTCTCTCAGCTTAAGAAATGGTCAGGTTTCTGGGCACAACGGTTGTGTGGTCAGCCAAAGGATATTGTGCCAGACAACAAAATCTGGAAAGAGTAGTCCATCCTTAATTGATTCAGTCATGTAGGTTTTGATCATCAGAGATCCCACGGTTCAGTTAATATGTATTATTTTATATCTCCATTCTCCTTAATAAAGTCTTTCTTTTATCTCTTCTTATGAGACCCCCACATAATAATATCATAATGAGAAATTAATGTGATCTGGCAAAAATTAACTGTTATAAGTGAAAAGTCCAGTCAGAGGTGCGCATTTCCAAAGACTGGCTGTTGGTGACAATATGTGGCTTATGATTACAGGCAGTCAACCATTTTGGATAAGCTATTTTTCTTCAAACAGCTTTGAACTTACTCTTAAATACACAACACAAATCTTCATCAATTTAATATAGAGGGTTTCTTCTAAGTTTCAAACAATGGATGATTGCAAATTTCAGTGGATTCTTGGCAAACCTAATCACTTGTTACTTGATTTACAGCTAAAGATGTGCATACCACAGAGGCAGATAAAAACAGAACACAGGAGGAAAGACATAAGGAAGATGTGACTCACACTCCAAAATGCTTTTGTTTATGTTGCTGAAATGGTAGCTGACCTTGAAGGTTATCTAAAATGTACAGAAAATGTCAAACCTCCTGACAAGAGAGCAAGGCCTCTCTCAGAGCACAGCAGCACTCTGGGGGCACAGCGAGGAGTGAGAGAACAACATCACAGAGGCTGCAAAGCCGTATGCTCAAGTTACTTTCAAAGTCCCTCCTCTATTTGCCCTCTGCTGTGTGAGGATCTTTAGTCTTAATCAGCTGTATTGTTCTGTGAAGATGCAGTTATGGGAAGCGCTAAGCTGTTTATTTATTGAACAGGCTGTTTAATTCCTCCCCACTACTGCATGCTTGGCTCTGCAGACACTATTCTTTGATGTTAGGGCGCTCCTGGTGGAGTGCTACGACAGGCTCCCACTGGTGAAGCAGCACATAGTACAACAATAAACAGCAATAAGTTGTGGAATAGTCAGCAGCAGCAGGATACACAGCAAACTACAGCTCTCTTTGTCGTGCATGCTCTAGGATAGCCTTTGTGTTCCCATAACAGAATGTGTGTAAGCAACTCTTTGATACTTCATAACATCCATCATTGGATAAAAGTAACGAGGATCTGTTGTACAATGTATGGAATCTGTCACTAACACCAAAGTTGTATAACAAAAACAGAACAAAAATATGAGAAGCAACTAGAAACATAAAGTGATTATATCCTTAGGTGTTCAGTAATAACATTTTCAGATGTGCTCATAAATAAAAACTAAAAAAAGGTATGTTGTGCAGTGCGACAAAAAGAAATTACACATAAAAAAAGCAAACACTGAAGAAAGTATTAACTCTGAAGATAATATAGGTATAAACATCTGGTAATTCAGAAGTATGTTTTACAACACACACTGGTCTATACTAAGAAGAAAATTTAGCACTGCATGTGGATGCATGGACATTTTGTAGCCATTAACATTCAGGGAAGTTTCAGCCGGTTTAATGAGCACTGCCAAAGTCTGTCAGGCTGTGTAATCAGTGCTCCTCTGCGTTTAGTAATTTCGTGTCCCTCGGTGACAGCTGCTGGTTAGTTATAGTGCCGATTTAATAAAGAAGGAAAGGTGATGGCTTTGGTTGGAAATTGCATCTTTTTTAATGACTATTAGGAGAAAATAAACAGATGTAGTCTGTCTGTGGACCCAGGCCCCTTTACTAGACCTTTGTGAGTGATTCCAGTTTTGTACATGTAGCTGCTTTATAACGCATGTGTCTATCTGGGTATGTAAGTATTGCTTTATTATTTTACAACATAGATAATTCCATGGTTAAATGTTCCTGTTTATTAATTAATATTATTAATTAGAATTTGTCCTTTAAATTAAAGGGAGTGCATTGTTTGAAAGTACAAATAGCATTAGTCATTTTTATTGCACCACTACTCCCTGTAAAGATATCTAAAGTATCATTATGTCACAAAAAAATCACTAGAAAAATATGCTCTAAATTAATATTTCATAAGCTTACAGAAAGGGGAGATCTATGACCATTGCTTTTAGCACAGTCTCTCTTCTGGACATATAATTTGGATCACCATCTTGTTAAATTGACCCAGAAATGACCCACTTCCTGATTTGTCTCAACAGTCATCCTTTCTTCAGTGTTTATTTAAAATCTCCTAATATTTCAATATTAATGATACCTCACACTTTACTATGATTCCCTCTGGTTTTTAAAAAAAGAAAAAGCACCATAAATCTATCAGCATGTTAAGTTATGCGTTTTCCACATGTTTATTCTTGTCTTCACTCCTCACCCACAAATAGTGTTTGTGGCTAAAAGGTTCAATTTAAGTTTTGTCTGGCCAAAGGACACAGTTTCAACTGAAAATCTATATAGGTTTGAGCAAAATCACCATGCTTATTTTTTCTGATGCTAGGCAAAAAAAAAAAAAAAGGCATCATGGCATACCTCCCAAACAACTAAATGGCATGTAAATTTTACACAATAACTGTCATGGAGACTTTCAGCAATTCTCAAAGTGAGTTTAGTTCATTTGTTTGTTTGTTGTTGTTTTTTTTTTTTCTTCCTTTTTGCTATTTTCCTCTGAGGAAACTTGTGTTAATGTCCAGCCTTGTTGCCAGTGGCTCAAAGAAATTGGACTGTGTCATGTCCCTTTTATACCCCAGAGAAACAGAGAAATTCATTAATTCCTAATTGGAAATTCTAGCAAACTTTGATCAGCTTAATAAATAAAGTATGAGGAATGTTTCAGTAGCATCTATTTTAAAAAGACAGAGGAATCAATAATTGCGCCGACTGTGATTTCAATAATTATTTGGATTTTAACGTCACATTATGCTACAGTAGTAAAAGATGCCTTGCTCAATTAAACTAAGCGCTGGTGAAATATGAGCGTGTTCCAGCTGGAAGAAAATGTATTTATTTGTTGTTAGCACTACAGTGTTTTTAACAAAGAGTTCAAAATTAAAGCATCATAAGTCCAATTATTTAAAAAAAAATTGGACTTATGGTACATTAATTTTTCAGTTTGTTTTTTTTAACTCATTGTTATGCTCAGAAATGTTGTTCTGGACTGACTAACATCTTGTTTTTTTTCATTTCAAAATTGTGCTCAATTTTACAGAAGTTGTCACTGTCTACTTGAACTACAATAGAGCTGACTTATTGTCAGTTACTGACAAGGAAGATTAGCATGTTAATTAATCCATAAACATTTGGCTCCTGCTGATATTATTGAAGCTGTATGCTAATCCAATGCAAATAATAAACTGCATGATGACAAGGAAAAAAACAATCGTCTCCACAGGGGAAATTAAAATTTCACTAAACAGCAGCAACTAATTTTCTTGTATCCAACTTTGTTAAGACAAAGAACTCATAATTCAGTTTATCCCAACAGCTGTAAAGTTTTCTTCTGTGACTTTTTGCAAGTGACTTTGCTTAAGTGCAATGAGCACACCTACTCTTTTCCAGGGTTGCCTTCCAGCAAATTTGCTTTGGCCCCTTCAGAGGACAAAAGCCATGTGTCTTTATTTTGTCAACTATTTTTTTTTACTCTACTTTTCTTTTCATATGACAAAAAAATAGTTTTGGTTTAAAATGATCGCCATAATTCATATAGAAACAATACTGTTAGCAAAGTTATGTGAGAAAAATATATGCAGAACATGCAAAGGAAATAAATCATTATGAGGAACATTTAACGCTTACCATAGATGCCTGTGGAAATGCATGGGAAGGCCTGTGCAAAAAAAACAAAAAAAAGAACAAAGCAGTAATTAATATGCAACCAAAGAACAATCACATTTCAGTTTCTAACAGGATTGTGAAGACGATGCCATGATTATGTTTATCTTTAATTCCAAACACAACTGTATGATTTCTGTAGCATCATTGACTGGAGCAGAGACATAATGAACTATGTACATGTCCATTATACATGTGCATTAAACTGCAGGCATTATGGGACACACAACATTTACCTTTGAATACAGACTGTTTACCTCTGTTTGCCTTCACCTGTTTGTTCCCAGGAGAAGCAATTTACAGAACAGCATTACAGAAAATGCTAATGTACAACTACAATGTGAATACTGATGCAGCTCCCATTTACAATGCACACACAGTCATACAAGATAAAGTTGCTGTTTTTAAACAACAGGCTTCTAAAGTCTCCAATATACATAGTTCAAATATATATTGAAGAAAAGTCAGGATCACAGTGTGTTGTCTGGTAAAATTTCATTTGGGAAAGAGGCTATTAATAGTCAGTATAACACCAGTAGTTAGCTTATTTTGCCAAAGGGGAACAGTGAAACCCACTCATGTAAATTTATAGGTACAGTAGAGCATGTTACCTAATAACACACAAATATCAAACTAAGGCCTGATTCTGTCTGTTGCCTACAGCTTAAATTTATACATAAATTTATGACATTTCTTTATTTAGACTGAGTAAACAAGATAGCAAACCTGAGAGTTTTAACTGCCAACTGATCCAAGTATTTTTTCGGTGCCTAACATAAACCCCAGTTACATCTGGATCAACAACAGAACATTCCACTACTCAAAAGCAGAAACACATATTCACAAAAATGGATGGAACAGTCTGATACTTGGGTTCCAATGTCTTAAAGTTATCTCTATCAGAATCTGATTAAATGTAACTCCCATTTCCTGTTAATGATGCCTGTGATTTTATGCCAGTAACATAAAATCAAGTAGCAAGTAGCACAGCAAGTAGCTGTGCTTTGAAAAAAAAAAAAAGTTTTTACAAATGGCCTATTTGTGAGCTTGGCTTGCATATCTGTATTATAGGTCATGCATATTAATAAAAGTAGTTCTTCCAAATCAACTAATTGTTTTTACCAATTAAAATGACAATCACAGAGCATTTGGTGCCTCAGATAGTAAAGTTGGCAAAGGCTACGATCCTCGAAGCGGTTGTCCTGGGTTCGATTCCCTGTCTCAGGCCATTTACTTCCCTTTTTCCCTCAACCCTGTTTTTTGTCAATTTACTTTTCAGTAAAGACCAGTAAAGCATAAGTATCTGTAAAAGTTTAAATAAAAACTTGTTCACTGTAAAGAAAGAAAATTTTGGTTAGATTGTTAGATAGAACTGCTTTTGACAGCAAAACATAAAGTTCATATGCTAGTTTTGGCTTTCTTCTGGAAATATAAACCATTGCCAGAAGGGGCAATGTTTTAAATTGAGTCGAGTCAGACATACAAACATACATGTTAAAACCAATTAAATCTCACATATTAGGTGACTTTTTATCAGAACTTCACAGTAGCTTTCTTAACCTAGTTAAACCCATGTGGATCAGCATATTTTTGTCAGATAAAAGCCACAGTTGGAAAAAGAAAACCCAAGAGTTTAAAAAAAAGCAGATAATGTGGCTTCTGCAACATCAGTGGTGAGTGAATTAAGTGGGACACAATCATAATAATAATGTAGACTATGTAATATTAATGAAATCTAGTGTTATTTTACTGCCCTTTATAGCTAATGAGTTTCCAAGCATATATATAGCCTTGATATTTTTCACTTACTAGACCGGGACTCCGATTTAGCAAATGTCTAATCTTAAGTGACTATTTACAAAACAAAAGAGACATCCACAAAAAACAGGAAAACATGCTAAACTATGACTATTTTTATAAACTAAAGAGCAAAAACACAACAAATATTTATGGATGTCTTTTCCAAAGAGATTATAAAAAGTAACCACCTAGTAATAGTTCATGCTTTGTTGCATTTTGCAGCGAACATATTATTCAAGCATGGCTTTATAGCTTAAAATAGTTTCATTATTCTTTACTTCTGTAAGCTAATATATTATGATGCATAGGCCTTGCTGTGTGTGTTTCTTTTTCACATTCATCTTTTTAAGTACATTAATAAACACTATTTTTTTCAAATATCCTATTTTGTCCTCAAAACAAGCTGAATACATGCTTCAGTTCTTGCATTCATCAGAAGGTGTGGCAAGAGTATTAATATAATAAGAAGACAAATATAAAAATAAATAAAAGATAAACGGTCCACTAGAAGCTCAAGCAACTGAATGAATACAAAACAGCTCAGAGCTGTATCAAAGAGTAACCCCATATGTCAATTTCTTCCACTGCCAAAAGTGAGCCAGCAGTTTGTTTTTCCACACTCACCCTGTCAAGTTTTATTTAGAAATATGTTGCTGCTGGCAGCTATGTCAAGATCACCTCATTTCAGAGAGAAAAACAATTAATAGATCTGAAGAGAGGGAGAATAGAAACAGGGTTCCTTGTGTGCTTTTTGAAATAATCATACAATCATATTAAGACGGCACACACAACCCTTACTTTGAAATACAATACCCTGTTTGTCCTTGATTTAAGTGATGAAGAATGAGTCTCTGCTTGCTTTCTTATTTACCAGTTTTCAGCCTCAGTCTGTCAGGGAAATTTTTTCTTCTTTGGGCTGATTTAAATCTTTTACCAAAGCTTTGACCTTTCCTGATGACTGTCTGGGTCTGACACAAACCACAGATGATGAAGCACGGAAGAGCGAGGTTGTTTCTACTCCAATGCTAAATTCTGCCTGTGGCAAAGAGGGAGGCAGGATAAAAGACCAAAAAGGAAAAATAAGCAAAAACATTTATAAATTAAATAATTGAAAAAATTTAACTTTTAAGTTGCTGATAAGTTGAAGAAAGCAAATAATGCTTGATTATGATTTCTCTTCACCTGGAATAATCAAATTAAAACAAGCGGGACGATAAATACTTCAATCAGTTAAAATGAGTGACATTTTCTAATTCCTTCAGGAAGCCTTTCCTGCCAAAACTGTCACCTTAATTCAGTTGAAAAGCCACAATGTCACTTTAACTTGAATGTCTACTCTGACATCAGCTAATTCTTGGCATATCAAAGACTGAGGTAATGACAAACCACCAGCATAATCAATTAAAATCTATTTTATTACTCTGCTGGCTAATCCATTAAAAACTATTGATTTTACTGGTGTAAAGAAGCATCAGGTAATCACTTAATGGGATGCTGTCAAGATCTGATACATGTACTTGTTTTGCTTAAGGCCTGGTTTTTGATAGAAGTGAAGAGAACTAGAGAAATGTACAAAAAGTTTTGAGGACCAAAGATTTTCATATATATACTTATACAGCACATATAAACTAATCTCCAGCTTGAAATTACTTTTACTTTGAAACATGTAGTAGGAGTCAAAGGTATTTGAGAAAGCAAATATCTCTCATTCTCATAAACCCAGCCTATGTACCACAATCTTAAAAATAAAATATCTATCTCTGTAAAATCAAACCGCTTCATGTTGTGCAACCAGAGTCTGGAGAAATGTTTAACAATCTACAGATATTATGTATAATAAAAACTGTTGGATGTTTTAGGTTCCTTACACAAAAAAAAACATGCACTACTCTGCACCCAGAGGACCCTGTAAAATGCAGAGAAGCACACATCTCCAAATTGCACATAGATTGAATGTTGTTGACAGGCTGTCAAGATAAACCAAGGTAGATACACAATAAGGGGCATATAATTCAATCTTGCAATAGCCACAGTGGGCCTCGTAAAAAGAACTTCAGGCTTCAGATCCTAATCATGATCAGCTAAAATAAACAAAACAACACTTTTGGATTTAGTGTCCATGCTATCTTCTATTTTTGCTATAATTGAGTCTACTGATTAAAATCACTATTACAGATTGCATGCTCAACAGCGTGCATCATTTTGTGAAAAATACCTCTTTTACCTGCATATTCTCATGCAAATAGTGAATTGATTAAACTCATGCTGTTTATTCTTCAACAAAAAGACTGGGATAGAAAGTTTATGTGAAGCAAACTGCTATTTGGATTAGGTAAAACCAGACACTGACATTTTTTACACAGAAGTAGGATGACTGCAATAACAAAAACCTATGTACCAATTACTAAGACCAGAAGAGACAAGACTGCCTTTACAACAGGAAAGGAGTTGTGCAGATTTGCTGCAAAACAGTAATGTTTGAACAATCTTGAAGGCTTTGTAAGCAATGTGGGCAACTGCTAGATGTTAATATTTAAAACTTTCACTAACTTTTGCCAAATTTTGCCAAAAAGTGCTTCAATTCTCTATACATGACCAAGTATTTAAAATTTAAGACTAAGCTTAAAAAAATGTTGATGAAAAATGTCTGAAAAGAGATGGATTTTCTGCCACTAGAGACAAATAAGTAAGTCATATCGATTTCTATAAAAGAACCAAAGTCAGAAACTCCATTCAACAGAAAAATCTATATTAAAACTCATAAAACTAAACTTTTTTTATTTTGCATCAATCCTGTACAACCACTTTATGCAACTTTGCATTCACACTTTGCTTATACTATAAGAGGGCTGGAGTTAATTAGGACAGTCAGTGGCATATATGGAATCATGACCTGCGATTCCTGGTTTAAATTATTATTTCTATTTCTGGCTGCTCATTAGAAGTGACTCAGCATGTCCTCCTGCATTCGTACCATAAGGCTTTGCCTGACACATCGGCTTGTTGCTGATTTTCTTTGCTTACAGTGTATCCAGAAATTGGTCACCAGGGAAATTATTTTCCTGCCGAGACTCCTCCCTAATCTATCACGTCACTTTTAAGTGGAGCATCTTTCCTCTAAGCATCTCAACACAAAGTCAGAATGCATCACAACACAAGATAGTTTCTGGATATCCTTAGGGAAACCACAGTGCTGAGAAAAAATATTTGCTTCCTTTGAGATTTTGTTTGTCATACTTAAATGTTTCAGATCATGAAACAAAAGTTCATATCAGGCATAGATACAATTGTAAAATTATAATTAACACATCAATGCACTGATCTAAAGAAATTCATGCTCTATCTGGGAAGTGTCTGAAAGTTATTTCTAAGGCTCTGAGAGACCAGTGACCCATAGCAGGAGGCATGTTCTACAAATGGAGAAAACTTTGCAAACAAAATTACTTTAGAAGTAATTTGTAATTTTTAACCTGTATTTTTCCAGGTTACAAAATTAAGATCAATATTCATAATTCAAAAACAGTTCAGAACTTTTTTTTACCAAAAAAAAAAAAAAAAGGACCATCCATATTGGCCACAAAAACAGATTAACCCACTTTTGGGAATGCATATTTGGTGGACTTACAAGACAAAAGATGATTATTTTAAAAAGTGTACATCTGTCAAAATGAACAGCACTTCAGAAAAGGATCAGAAATGTTACGGTGCTGGAAGTGTGTTGATCTGTTGGCTGCTATGCTCTGTCTGGACCTGGACAACTTAACATGAGTTAAAAGCCTAATAGACAATCTGAAATACTTAACAGTGAAAAAAAAACTGCAAAAACGGAACCAATTGACAAATGTATGATGTGTTTTTATTCATTTCTATTATTTAAAAATTTGAAGAAAGCACCCTTTTTAAGTAATGATTTATTAATTGGTGTGACTAACTCATTGAAGACACTGCTCAATAAAGTCACCATTATTTCACTGTGAGATCTGATTCCCTGCAGTTTCCAGTCATTTGTTAAGCAGCAGGAAGTGACACAGTAAGGCTCAACCTGTAGTAAAATGCAGAAGAGTTCCACTGTAGGTTCTTCACTTTCCCATGCTGCTTGCACAGAAGAGTAGCCGTAAGCACATAGGTTAAAGGGAGAGAAAGACACGCCAAGTGACTACAGGATTCTGCCAGGGGAGCGCTCGGTCTCGGCTGGCTGAGTAAATAGCACTGGACCCGGGGTACTGCCCCTGTAGGCTGAGGCCTTGTAGCCTGTTTGCAGATGGAATCTATGCTTATAAATCACAGCAGCATGGGGAGACCCAGCGCAAATATGACCACAAGGCTGTTATTATTCACAAGTGTTACCACAGCATGGAATTACATCAGGGTAGAAAATGAATCCAAGACAATCTTCTTTGTTGACTGCTGTAAGTCTTAAGCCTGCTTCCTCTGCTGTAATCAGATACATGCTGCTGCTGCAAAATGCACATCACAGTTACAGATCAGGGTGTTTAAGTAGCACACATTAACACTCTTTTATTCAGCATAATACCTCGGCCTATATTCCAACACGCGTGCTGATTGTTTGAGTGTCATTATGCTAAATGGAGGATGGAGAAACGCAGGGGATAGGAAACCTGGCACCTAATGGCCCGAGACCCACCAACCGTTTTTATACCTGCTTTGATTAAATGAAACTATTATCCCAATGATATCTGTCCATAAGGACTCAGCACAGTTGACTGTGCAGAAAGCAACATGCTGTCCAGGATACTCAGCATACAACAGTTTATTCAATTTAAGCTGTAAGTAGAAGAATCATTTTTGTTTTAAACCACAACTGGTTTTCCCCTTCTTCTTAGCAATTACATGTGAAAAAAGCACCAACAAGTGTTTTCAGTGTCATCTAATGAAAATGTAACATGAAAAAAATCCAGCTAGAAAGAAACTGCTGCCAGAGCTAATGACAGTGTTTTTGTTGAAATAGACATGCATCTTATTTCACCACATTGGTGTGAATTTTTGTCATCACAGAAAAAAACAAAACAAAACTGTGAAACATCAAAGGAAAATACACAACATAAAAATATGAACACTCTCAGTTTGATCCATAAATGCAGTGTTCACTTGCCTGATTTATTTCAGCTGAACATGTATGGTTTTAACTATACAAAAAAAATGTGTGAAAAAAAAAAAGTATTTGACCCTTCCAGATTTATACTGATTTTTCCCCCCTTTTTTGCCCATTACAGCATTAATTGAATACATTTTTTTAAATTGTTCACTTTCACAAGAAATATGCTGTCTGACAACATAAAGTAGGCTAAGAGTCATCATAAGGAACTCAGAAACATATCAGAAAAAAGTTATGATACCCCGTAAAACAAGAAAAAGAAAAGGATTATAAACACAGTTTAGAAAATGTATTTTATTGGTGAAGTAATTCAGAAAAGCTCAAGATTGAATTAGCACAGTAATTCAATCTTGAATTACTATAAAAAGGTTATTCAAGGGAATAACGTTTTTCTAAACACTTCCGTTTTCTTCGACATGCAATATAACAGCAGATTCCACTTGCCCACAATTTGTTCCATTCTATCTGCAACACACTAACAGCTCTAGTCTTTGAGAATGCCACAATATTCAATCTGGCTGTGATTTACATATATATAAAGGCAACAACGTTTGCTCAGTAGAGCTATTTCAGAAGCAGAGCTTCCTTTGGGTGTAATTTGAGAAGTGGAAAGCCTCAAACTCTGGTTTTGAGATATTAAGGGCCCACAAATAGCTTAATCACTGAGAGTCTAAAAACAACTAGGTTATAGCTGGATAGAATTACTGTCTTCGGTGATAATGAAAATCAGGGTTTTCCATGATTGCTGTCATCACACTCAGTTCCACAGCTCTGAGTCCATCTGCACATCCAATGGATGCTGTGTTGCAGGGGAAGAAAGACAGGTCACTACATGTTGGTGAGCCAAAAAGTGACAGCAATGAGATGAATGGGCTGAAAGAAGGTGTAAAGGCTGCAAGTTTGCGGATGGTGCAGGACAGTGGAGCCGATACAGGCAGATAGCAAAGTGATGGCTGCTGGAGTCGCTGGTCCATGACCACCTATATGCTTGATCAACCACAGTTCACCCAGAAGGCCAAGGGTGTAGAGAGCAGCCAGAAGACTTTTTTAAAATACGATTTGTTCAAGCTTTGACAACAAAAGGAAAGTTTAGAAATTTAACACGGATAATATTAGAATAGAAACTAAGACAGAGAGTGTGTATTCCCACTCATATCTTTTTAAAGTACATATAATTCTTTTCAAGTTTAGCAATCTATGTTATTTCTAAGTTCACCTGATGACACTAACATTATCAAATTAAAGACATAAAATCAGAGGGAACAAAACTGTTCAGGTCAAATTAATATTTTACAACTGACCACCAGGCAGAAACCAAACAAGACTGACAAAATGCTGAAGAGAATGCCAGCTTAGCTCCACTCTACACCTAATCAATACACCTAGAGTCAAACAGGCTAAAAAAAACACTATTCATCAAATGTCTTTCAGTTATTTGAATGCACCACTTAGATTCATTTGGATGGCTGTGGCTGCTGATCTAAAATACTCACTGGTGTAACTTCAGATTGACAGAGTGGCTCACAGACTGGTGGCTTTTTTTGTCTCATCAAACGTCACTGTTATGAAATACCCTGAATTCAAAAATAGAGAATGAAATCTTTATTTGCTGAAGGGAGCCCAACACAGAGGCTTTTGTTCGAGACAAAGAAGATTTCACCTGTTTTACCCTCAATGCTCCAGTCAAAGCTTTCCTTTGGTGCATCTGTTTTATATAATTTGCAGCATTTAATCTTGATGTTTATTTAGACACTAAAACATATCAATACCCACATCATTATTCCAGTGAGATTACATTTTCTGTGATAAAATTGATATGAACAGTAGGGAACACAGCATTGTAATCAACTAGTCTGATCAGTGAACACACTCACTTAAGATCTTTTGGAAATATTTTGAAAATCTTATTTTACATGGAACACATAGCTAGATTAACTGACCAAGTTAATCTACAAATACTGATTAAAAAAATAAAAAAACACCATTTATTTTAATGTCAGCTTTGAAAATCATTTTGTATTTTTAATAAAGTAGAATAAGCACGGCAGTGTAACACTAATGAACAAAGTGCATAAGATATTATGTAATTTAGATGGGATTTATATGTACACAAATATTTGCTACATAATCTTAACAATTTTATTTTATTAGTAGATTTCTGGCGATGCAGAAAAAAACTATAAATGGACAACTATAAATGTTGGTCATTGTAGCTCTTCCTTACAAATTATTGATTAATTCCACTACAACAATTGTTATTACAAGTAGTTCAGACAGTTCAGAGCTTTAAGAAATCAGTGCTTGGAAACTGAACTATGATTGGTGCATCTTTATAATACACTCTCACCATTATTTTTACTTTTTTGCCTTTTACTTGAACACATTGGATTATCATGTCCTGGATGATTGAGAATCAACATGAGTACATCTGATATATTACATTATGTTATATTATATTGTATTGTATTACATTCTATTATCAATATGGTACAAAAGGTCACAGGACCTATAATCTTTTTTAATGCTGACTTTTGACATCTATTTCATCTCTCCAGCTTTGAAATGTGGTGCTTGATTAAAATCCTTTACCTCAACATAATTGTGATGATCCTATAAAGACCTTACTATTGTATTCATTACAAGAGCTGTGACATTATAAACTGTATTCTTATTGGAGCATAACAATGAAGCAAATAGTACATGCAGGAGACGGGTAATCCTGAGGATAATGTTTGATTTGAATATCTGAACATTAACATAAAGCAGCAGACGACATCATTCAATACGCCTCAGGACCTGTAAGCCTGTGATTATTCCAGCAAGTGCTTAAAAAGTATATCAGCATGTCTGCATGTTGTGTTGCAGAAGAAATCATAAACATGTTGGAAGCCTAAATTACAGGTGGTCATAAAGGATACAAAGAAGAAAATTGGCAGATTCTGTCAATGCAGAATAATCCAAGAAGACACATGTTTATGTGTCCAAGAATGAAGAGGCATTTGAAAGGCTGGAGGTAAAGACACCAACTATGCTGTATGTATCTGTATGGAAGACTAGACATGAACAGATGAATTTTAAAATACCTATATTCAATGTTTTCAATGGAGAAAACACAGCTGGAGAATTAAATGAGCAATAGCTCCGTAATTCAGTCCCTGATGTTCACAAATAAAAAAGATTATTCCCGAGTGGTTGATCTAAAGTGAAGTAAAGCAACCATTAAGGAGCATTAATTTCCATTTAAAAATCAACTTCAAGACCACATTTAATCAGTGAACCAAAAAAAAGGAACATTTCTGGTCTTTCAATGTGAAAGCTATCCTATGGTACCCTTCCAACATAAGGCCACTAATTAAACTTTTCTTTTCCTTTTCAAAGCGTCCTTCAACATTTCAAAAGCACCATATCAAAGGGGCTTCAAAGTCAAAACCCCACTGAATTTTGAGTTGACAGAGCAGCATACATATGAAGACAAGTGACTTGCTACACACACACCCCCCCCCCTCCTCTTTGAGCAGAACCAGTGTAAGACTAAAATCCTCACTGCTGCATTATGCATACTAATGTCTGCAGGAGCAAAAACAACTTGGCTTTTCTGGGGTTGTCTTAGTAAAAAAAAAAAGACTTACCAACATTTCCAAACTGACAAAAAGAGAATTAAACTCAGTAACTGTCAGTGTTTCCAACTGAAAACATTATAAACTTCTCATTTTCTGTTTGCATTTATTTATTTATTTGACTGGAAGTCAAATAAATACATGGTGTATTTTGGACTTAGCATTTTTATTTATTTATTTTTTTTTTTAAACTTTATTTGTACAAAGTCAGTTTGGGCCGCTGAAGGGGTAAAAAGCATCTGTTCATTCCAGATAGTTCTATGAAGGCTCACATAATGCCTCATTGTAGCATTCCATCACCAGTAACAGGTAGGTGTGTCATGGGTGTAGTTTATTAGATGTTTAATATACTTGTTGACCTTATTTTGAAGCTGAGTATAATAATACTCAACTTCTAGACAAAAACTGTCTAGAAGTTGTCTGCAAAGCCACTACACCCTATATTTTATTACATTTATTTATTTCAAACAAAGAAAACAACAAAACATCAGGACAAGAGAAGACATGGACAAAACAAGTTACCTCTGCTTTTCTATTTGAAAAGAAGTACAAAGAACTAGTGAACACTTATTTTAGTTCTACCCTTTATGTCAATATTATTAAATATATCACTTTTTGACTCAAAAATATATAATTAAAACATGTTGTGGTATTCATATGCCTGTTCAATTTTGCCCAAAAGCCATATGCCTGTTCTGTGCTGAACTACCAACAAATAAATTATATTACACAAAAACATACATGATTACAAAATGTCTTTCCTAACAGGTAACTCCAAACAAAGTAGCACTATTAGCAATAATCTTCAGTTACTAAGTTTATTGTAACTGAAGTAACATTGTGAAAAAGTTACAGAATGGGTTTATTCAGAGAAATGTTGGTTATCGAGTGGGAGGAGGGTGAAAAGGTGATGTAGGAGCCACTGTTCATGTAAGAATTGCCACTGTGAAGAAATAACGGACTGCAGCTTCTGGATTAATCTATTAATAAAGGGTCTGTCGCAACAAATAAGTTAGATTGATTCTATCTCTACAGTTAAATTAAATAAGTCCTGTAAGCATCATCAACTTATACAATAACGCTCCCTGAATACAGTCGTAAACTATGATTAATTCTGTTTTGTTCAGCAAAAAATGTTGCCATGTCTAGGATTGATCCTCTTTTTCTGCAGCTCATAAAACAAGTTTGTACTAAAAACATCTTTGGGAATTTTATCTTGTTATAAACTAAAAATTACAACATAGTAGCTGGTTTTCACATCGAACAAAACACAGATAAATGATCTGCTGAGAACCATAACAGATGTTTTAGAAAAGACACAAATGAACTCTTCAAAGCACAAATACAGCATAAAAACTCAATATTTGTTTTGGAATTTGGCTCTCTGCAGTGAACCATTAAAAGCAGAGTAAATACAAAATGATCCGTAAATCATGAGGGCATGATTTCCAATTTAGAAGAGTAAAAGCCTATTTCTTAACTAGCATAAGAAAAGAAATATAGCATACCACTGGGTGCGTCTGTTTCTTCTGATATCTTTATTGGCCCCGTGCTTCAGGAATAATTATTCCAAGACTTGAAGGTAGGGATGTTGTTGTCAACAGGGAATTTAATGGACTTAATGAACTCTTTTTGTTAACAGAAGCTCAGGATGCTCAATGATTGCCTTCATCGCCCTCTGTAGTTTACCCCGTTTGCACAATTCCACTGGTGCAAAGCTTTCTTTTCTTTTTTTTTTTAATTTGATGCAATGTTTTTAGAAGGAATAAAAGAGAGGAAGCAGAATGTTTATGAGGCAAAGTAGACTGGAGTGAGACAAATAAGCAGGGAAGGGAGAAAATGGAGCAAGGCGGACTGATAACTGGAACCCTGGATACCTGAAAGGGCTGTTTTTTAACTTCTGTTCAGAGGGTAGAGATTTCCCTCTGCTGCCATGGTTTATGCTTGGCTAAGCTAAACACGTGACTGATCTATCTCTGTGCTGAATGTGCAGAGATGAAATTGATATTGATCCCCCTATGCAGTGCTCAATAAATCAACAACTAACCCAGAAAGAAATTCAAAGTTTCCTTTAAAACATAGATACACACATAATTATAATCACAGATCTCAGAAATATGCAGCGCTTTGATTTAAAATCTTTATTAATAGTATTCAGTAGGATTCTTCTCAATTGTCAGTGAAATGTTTATTTTTGTGTTTTTACCCCATCTGCTGGTTTGTAGCAAATAAATTTCAGGTTCGCATGAGCAGTCACAGAAACCACAATATGAGTGTTATAAAAACCTATTTGTTAGTGTAGTCTGCGAGTTTGAGCAGTCCACCTTAAATCTCCCCACAACCTAAACCCATAAATCTAAGTGTGCCCTGAGGTAAGAGCAACCTTCGCTAATTAACAGTAGCAGGACGAGAGGTTAAGGCCTGTGTCGTATTAGCGTGAGAAAACACTATTTTTCAATTTACAGTCCATATTCTTAAGTAATGAAGTTTGCTGTGATGTGTGTACAAATACGAAAGCATTCAGTCCATTGAGCATTAAAAAATATAAGAATCCAGAAATGGTTTACCTCGGCAGTGGGACCATAACACAGTACAAAACACGATGAGTGAACAGCCTGTACAGAACTGACACCGGAGATACGATGTTTGCCTCGGGGAATGTCTATAAAACAAGATCACGGATCCAAACCAAAGCTCATTTCTAGCACATGGCACAGAATTGGTTTTCGTTGAATATCTTTCAGTCCTTAAAAGGACTTTTAACAAAGGACACCTTAAGCTCTTAGGAGGTCAGCCTTCCCTCTGTGCAGACCTATGAGCCATTTCTCCCTTACTTTGAACTGAGCTCTGAAGATGGTGCAGTAGGGAAAGACTCGGGAGTGGACGGATTAGGGACAGGAGGGACCAGGAGAGCGGCGGCTCGGCTTGTATTCATTTTATCTCCATTTTGGCCAGGAAGGCAAACTGCATTCAAACCACTGACCTTTCTGAGGTGTTGAGTTTTTTTTTTTTTTTTTAAGGTTAGAAATCCTACAAAACAGAGATTTATCTTTATTAAAAGTTCTTCATGAGGGGAGAAAATAAAGTACCTTCTGTTTAATGTACATTAATATTCTATAAGATATGAACATTTAGACTTCAACTTTGAAAGCCTTCCACCACTCTGATGATTTAGTCACTTTCTTATAAAATCTCTTATAGGACATATTTTCAAGAGGAGACATTATGTAAATTTGACTTTCTTTGAGCTTAATTGTGTTATAATGTTATTCACTAAAAGACATACATGGAATGTTGCTTTCTCTCATTCATGCATGTTTGAAAAACTCCTTGCATGTCCCATGGCAGCCATTTGAGAGTGCTTTAACACCTGCTCTTTCAATGCTCTGCCTATTTACTCAAAGATCTGCCTTAGAGCTTCAGTTCCCAGCCCCGCTCTCCCCAAATACATAATGCCATCTCTACAGATACAAGAACAATGCTGTCCATCTGTTCATCTTGCCATAAATGTTTGTGTATTTGACAAAAACATATTTTCCATGTGTCTAAAAAAGAACAAACAAAAAAATTAGCTGAGTGAGGACTCCAGCAACATTTATAGAACTAAGAAACAAAACAATGTGTTTCAGCTTGTGGCACAACTATGTCAAACCCTGTTGAACATGTTGACTTTAATGTTTGGCACTGCTTTGGGAAAATACAAAGTGTTAAACATTTTATGATGGCCCTGATTAAGCCTACAACTATATTTGTTGGTCCCTGAACTATAACAATGTAAGATTGTATATTAGTTTAATCATGTCATAAGCAGCAGTTACTAGTTTACTCACACTTAGTGCACTAACTGGAGCACTAATGATATTCATACCTGCAGTAAAAATAAAGGTGGTCTTGTGTTTAAGTTTCCATTTGACAAGGTTTGTGAAAGGTGGCAAGAGAGCATCTTTGTTTAATGTTTTTCTTCTAATGAGCCTTCAGCACCCCGCTTTGCTCAAGATGTGTGAAGCAAGACACAGATTCAGACCCATCTGCTGAAGGAAATATTATTTTTCTCCTTCCAAATTCAAAATAAGACTTCAAATCAGTGTTAGGATCTTAGGAGAATCACACAACACATTATTGCACTTCTAAAATAACTATTAAAAACACCTTTTGGAATATCCAATGAATAATTAAGCGTTTTGACAGAAGGTCAGCAAATCAAGTGAAGGTAAAACTGAAGAATAATTTAAGAATTGTACAATTTTTTATTGAAAGTCACTCTTAAAGACTTCTTTTAAGCAATTTTGTAACAGCCATCAGTACCAAGTGATGCTGTGTGAAAGGGTCGCTGCTGCCATTAGGGCCTCTTTTCTAAATTAAAAGGCTTATTTGATCAGTAAAACCCAAATCACAATTTACAAACGTAATAATATAAATTAAACAGACTTTTACTTTTAAGAACATTTTAAAATAATTTAAGGGAGGAATGCTTTTATTGCGTACATAATAAAGGCACTACTTTGGGAGATAGTAGTTAGGGCTCTTCCAGTTCTCAAAACCTCTTTAGATCATCCAGTGATGGTAAACTGAGGAGGCCTTTAAGATAACTTATCTTTTGTGTCCACGTTTTCATTCATCTGTAAGTGTACATGCAGCAAATCCTTCCACAGTCATCTAAGCATTGTTGAGGGTTCCTTAGAGCCTGAAGACATCCCATAATAAATGTGCAGTGTCACATGGAGAGCTACTTTTATTTATAGCAGGTATTCGGATAATAGAGATAAGCAGATGGGAGACTCCTGGAGGCTTGCTGTCATGAAGACTCACCTGTAAACTAGTAAAGATTTACCACCAAAGCAGTTCTAGTGTTTAACCAGAGCATGTGATAGGCCAGATATTTATCATTTTGATAAAGGAACAGGTTTGTGTCTCTCAATTTTTTGATGTTTTTACCCCTCCTTTAAGAGACCAGTCCATATTTGTGGACTACAAGAAAAATGTCTTAGTAATTATTTTGGTTGCTCATTTTTCTAATTAAATACTTTTAAATCCCCAAAGAACATTTATTTCATTCAGTACAAGCAATTATGCTTATGTTTTACTTACTTCAATATCAGCTGTGTGTCACCAATGTGACACACACCCTGATACCAGGGTGTTTATGTAAATTACATTGGCACTATTACATCCTGGGTAACAGAAATCCCCAGAACTGACCCTGGACTCTCAAAGGTTAAATGCAGATAAAATGTTAGATTACTTCATTAATTAATGATGAACCAGAGAAAATGTACAAACATGCACATATATTTAACTTGGTGAGGATCTGTTATGGCGATGCATTTGACAGTGGTCATCATTAAAGTGCCTAATAGACCATGTAGGACGTGACAGACAGGCTGGGCAGAGGGGAGGATCCTGGGAGAGCGTGACCTTCATGTAGAGACAGCACTGTCACACCAGGTTCAGGAAGGTAGCCAGCATAGCCTGAGCCAGACAATGCATTGCTACAGCCAACTAAGCAGATCAACAAACCCCCAACTGCGGACTAAATGCATATATATGCCCCTGCATGAGATAAAATACTTAGATTTTCTTAATTTTTCTGGGTAGTTACCAGAGATTATTTCCAAACAAATATCAAGAATCACACAGGTTTCTATTTTACACAGTTACCACTGTTAATGACGTAAAACAATGTAATGTAAAACAATGTAAAACAAATCTATTGAACAGCAGAAAGGTACAGGGGCAGTCATCTACTCAATGACAATGAGTCTACAGAATATTTGTTAAAATATAAGTGCAACTTAAAAACAAGGGTAAAAACTCAGAAAGGCCACAGGTGCATTTTGAAATGAGAAAGAATGAGGGTGAACTAAAACTCCCCAAACATCCAGGAGGAAAGAGAAGGGAGCTGCCACTCAAGGTCATGGTGAATTGCTGCGCTGCTCTGCAGATTGATTGGAATTATGGGGAGCAGCTGGCTGAAAGGAAACCGGAAGGTGACTGAAGAAATCACCAGGTGGCTCCCATGAATTTATGACACCATCCACCCGGCCTCTATTTTCAGTGATCCATACAAACCAAAAGCAGTTTTTGAAGTGGTGCTGACACATCTGGACTGATTCCCATGTCAGGTAATGTACAACTGTGTACAATGTGGTCAGTGAACAGATTAATAGTGGTGGTTTGAAAGAACTTTCTGGATAACTTTTCACAAATGGCCAGAGGATAATGCAGCTAATTACAGTTTTCTAAATGTGGAGTTCGTCATGAATATTGATAAAGAATTAATTAGTTGCTAAAACTGGAAAACCATTTTCTCTGCGCCAAATACATCACATGTTTTCATAGCAAAATTGCTCTGTACAACTACATGAGAAAATGTAGGAAATAGAAAATGTGTAGATTAATATACAACCTCCCATCCCCCTACTTCACAAGTCTTGATTTTGGGCCAGGGAATTGGCAAGCTAGATTTTTCTGTAAAATCAATTAAGGACAAATCAGATAGATTTCCAGTTTTCCTTTATTTAATTTTGCTGTAAATAATTGAATGTAATTGGAAAAAAATCCACAAAAAAAAACTAATTTTGGGATTCTATGTAGTTACACTGACACCACACCGGGCAACAGTCAAGTAACCTGCCTTTAGTATCAAGGTACGCCAACATTTGAAAAAGTAAGGATTTTAAAACTGCTAACATTTTTCATCATATTGCTACATTGGCTTTCAAATGACTCATCATCAGGAGAATCTTCAGGGCGATAGGGCAAGCTCAATGTGGCGTTTGTGAATGCCACATGGAATTAAGTGGAGAACTTCAAGTGGTAATATAAATGGATTTATACAAGTTTGTGTTCTGAAGTCTAATGTGTGCCTCCAGCCGCAACATCCGACATGGTTTTAAGATCTTAAAAAGCAAACTCTGACCCAAGCAAGCTCAACACCCCAATGCATTTCTCTTTATCAGGTTTCTATTCTTTAGGGAAAAAAGCTGACAGATGAGTTAGTAAAAACTCTGCATCTAAATGCGTTAAAACTGGTCTTGGAACAAATTATGATAGTTGTTCCCTGTGCTGTTTTTGTTTTTAGTATGTCTTATTTATCTTTGAGTTTTTCAGTGGCATGTCATACTTTAGCTGTTTTTTATTATAAATTCTTATATCTTTGAAAAAAAAAAGCACATCTGGCTTGTAGCTTTAAATATCAGAGAGAAAACACAGGAACCAGAGTATTGAACCTTTAGTATCTGCTGCTCAATAATTTAAGCACCAAACATCTATACACCACCTAAATGGTATTTAGAGTGGATCACAATATTGCTTAGGTAAGAGGGCATGATCCAAGCTATCATCATTATGCTTGGCAAGGCTCTATGTCAAACTTAAAGACTTCCTTATCAGTAAGGCCGCACTGAGTCTTGCAGCACCGTGCTCAGGTGGGAAAGCCAATAATTTGTCAAGGTGCAATTCTGAAGTCATGGCAGTTTTGATTAAGCCAAGTCACTTGCTGCGTATACGTTTTCCACACAATAATGTATTTTCATTGACTTGCTGAGAGGGACACAGATGTAGTGGACTCATTCGTCTGATTTCTTAATGACTTTGCTTTGCTGAGTCCAGATAAAAGCAGAGCTTCCTGTCAGGGATATTATCAGTAGAATTGCTTTCTCAATATCTCGGTTGATTGCTGTGCTCTGCATTCAATGCTATCCATATTAAAAAAGTGAACTCTTTCGCTAAAACTGTGCTGCAAACATACATATTTTCAGTACAAACAAGCCATTCAAAGGTTTTTATGAGCCCAATTTCTAAAACAGACCAACTTGGTAATAAATCAATCTTTTTAATGTATTCTGAAAAAAAAAATCTAAATAATTTCATTTTTCTTCTCCACATTCACAAGATCAGGTTTCTTTACCCTCATAAAAGCAGCTCCCATGCCCAATGACAGAGAGCTTAAAATCTTATTCCATGCATTTTGTCATGCAGGGGTTTACGGATGTGACATTAGATATAAAGATGAGTGAGATTTGGAGGTTATCTGGAATTACAAGCTGCACACAAGAAGTCAAAGCATGAAACAGGATTCACTGCTCTGTGTTCTCTCCGGCAGGCATCTCATTCAGGATACAGTGTGACGATTAAACCTCCGTGCGCTCCAGATGAATCTATACGTGAAATGAAAACGATTAACATTGGAACACGAACTGCACATTTGCATTAAAATCTTTTTTTCTGGTTCTGACAGTTGCAATATCATAAATTAAAAGGCAAGTCTCACATTTATGGTGTTAAGGTTACTAGTAGACAATGAAAGAAATGCTTAATCTTCCAAATTACCCTGCGGAATGATTGCTTCATTCGGCCTACTTCATAATGATTTAGTGCTAACATGTCGTATAATTTTTAATTAACTTGGAGGGGTATGAATGTAGAACGTGGGGGTGTTACTTAGGGACTGGCTGCAATTTTAAAATCATGAGTCTCACACAGAGTTGTTGCACGCTTTATCTACAAGAAATTAAATCAAAAGTAAATGGACATCAAGTACTGAAGTGAATACAGCCGAATCATCTGGTTCATGAGAATTGTAGCACTGAAGCAAATCTTAAGTCCTGAACCAAACAAAAGGCCATGCCTCTTCTTTTCCATCCCAACACAATTTAAACCTGAAGTAATCTTAAAATGTTTACTTACAGGGCATATTTAAGGAATTTGACAACTTTCCCTTCCAGTTCTCATCAGCCTTGAAGCTCAAATTCTATTTATTTCTGTGACCAAATTGAGAAATTATTGAAAGGAGCATAAGAACAAAAAAAGCACAAGGCAGCTATGAATATTATGTCTCGAGCGCTAAAGTATTAATTAATGGTTCGCTATATCTTTACAGGGTCAAACTGAATGCGACATTGTCTTTACTCTGTTGAAAATATTTTAAAATATTTAAAATAAATACAATCATTTTATATCTTGCTATAAAAAACATGTAACCATCTCCTTCACAAACTCCTTCCCACCTGATGTCATTATGATAGGGTGCGTTCAATGTGCAGGTTAACGCTAAGTCAATGTCAAAGAGCAACAAGAGGCATAGAAAATGATAAACACAGAAAAACTATTAAGAGTCAGCCACATCAAATTATTGAACTTTGGCTTTGCTTCAGTGTGCCTTTGTTTTTACAAAAGCTTATTCAGAAGGAGAATTACTTTCCTCTCCAAATTGGTCTCAGTTTGGTTCTTAAACCCAAACAGGGGAAACTTTTTCAGGGTTGTCAATAATTAAGCACACATCCATAAAACATATTTCATTTAAAAAGGAGCTTTTTGTCAACAGGTAAAGGATGTAACTAGGTAAAAGGTGCTGCAACAGAAGAAAGTCATTGTCCATATATAGTAAAGCCTTCCTTCAGAAGATTGTTTTAAAATTCTTTATCTGCTTTGAAAACCAACAGAAATGGTGCATTTGGTCTATTTATGGACAACACTTTCAAGATTTGGAGGGGGTTTGCCTCTGAAATATGATAATATATGCCCTTCAAGCTGTCCATCCACACAAACACAAGCAAAACAAACAAAATAAAAATCTGCTAACAGCTTTTTGTCAATCGCTAGTGTCATTTGAATACAACGCAGCAGAAGCACAACCCAACATCGCTCTCTTATAATCCTGTGCAAGGTGCTGCTTTGCCTCTTGAATTGCTGAATAGGATGAAATTGAGCCAGTTTAACATTGCTAGTCAATCAGCTCAGGCCAGACACAGCGCATCAGCCCTTGTTAGCAGTGACCTTGGAAGATAATAATGGCACTAAAGCAGATATATGTGCTGGGTAATGACACAGTGATTAGCAAAATATGCAGAAGATCATAAACACTGACATGTCTCTCTGCAGTATCTGTACAATCCTTCATTTCTGCTTCCAAGAAACCCCCCTGTTTTTTTGATAACGAAATGACAAAAGAGACAAAAAAGTAATGACAGGTTTGTTCTTGGTTGGCATGAGATCTTCATTGTATGATAACTTTGAGAGAAAATAGGACAGTTTCACATTGCCTAAGTATTTACAACAAGATGTAAAATGAAATGCCTAATATGTTTTTGCTTTTCTTCAAACAAAAATCCCTATTTCTGGGACAGGGGAATATATAGCAGAAATATATATATATATATATATATATATATATATATATATATATATATATATTTCTGCTATATATGAGAGAGAAAAAAATGCCTCTGAATTTAGTAGAAAGTCCCTAATCCAAACAATATTGAGCTAGGTCATCTAGTAGTTAGCCTCCTTTCAGTTACTTATACTGTTTATATAGCCAAAGGCATGACAAATCTTTTGTGATTTAAACACAAATGTTTAAAACCGTGGTGTACCACTGTAACCTGTATTACCTAGTTCTTAGGTTACGTAAATGTTTCCACATCAGTTAGCCACATCGTGTACACTAAACCTTAATTTTCAAATTTGCAATAAAGAGAATTCAACAACATTAAAGATAAACATTTGGGATGCTTTAGTTATGTGTACTTCAATAGTTACTCCACACAATGGTATTGCTGGCAAACAAGTTTTACAGACAACATAAAATCATGCCAATGCAGTATTTTCTGTTGGGAGATGTTGGATTTGCAGAAAAACGGCGCTGCATTTTTCTGAACAAATGTAGGATTTTATGATCTCTCTTTGGGCTGTTCTTTAAAGTTAAAGGTTCAAAATCATCAGGTTCAAATTACTTTATTGAAATTTAATTATAATAGGTGTAATTAAATTACAACAAAGTAATCTAGTTACACCCTTTATAAAAATAAATACAGGCAAATGGTCTCACATGACAACCAAAGAGTGCCAATAATTCTGGAGTCAGACAGCAGATGAATGGACTTGTGGTCATTTCCAGTGGACATCTCTCACTTTTATGTGGATTGGTCTGGAAAACAATTTCTGTTGCTGCATGGTACTGCTCTATGCTGTCTGAGGCATATGAGAGAGTAAATACATCCTTTATACAGAAAATTTGTCATTATTGATTTTGTTTTTGATTCACATTCCTTGAGAGGAAGTGAAAATTTGTAAATCACTTGAGTCACTCAAAATGCATTTTACATATTTAAAAGCATTTGAACATTTTCTCCCACTACAGTCATGACAGTAAAGTGATCTTCCAGGTTTTCCAGCTTGTGTGTTTCAGTATCCCTCAGAAAGATAGATTCCAAACTTAACTCCCAAATTACTCTATTATAAGTGGCTTTGTGCCAAATTCTGCTAAAGTGATTGTAAGGGGAAACCTAATGTAGTTTCAATTACACTGGTTCTCTCTTGAATAAGTACATTTTATCTCACTGAATTATGTTTATATATTAAGTCTAATTCTGTGATGTAAAAGCTTCAGATGACCATCTGGAGATCCATCTTGATTTGCGATGTTATCTTATTTCTTCCCTTGAAACCATCTCATGTTTAGTGAGAAAAGATACCCCCCATTGTGACAAACCTCAATAGGTAGGCCTTGTACTCAAACCAATCCCAGCTGTAAGGCCTTGGACGATTATTGAAGGATAATTGGGTGCAAGCTTGTTGAAATGGAATCCTGTGATAGAGCAGGAAATTCCAGTTTCATGGACATAAGCCTGGCACACATCCATGAAAGGTTCAACACCTGGTTTCATAAAAGTCACAAAGGAAAAAATGAGCACATGAGAGAGCTTTGAGGCTAATAAAAAAAAAAAATGTGACCCTGGGTTTCATATGTCTACGCGATTCTGCCAGTAAACTTCACGCATAAAAAGACATTTCTCAACATGTTTCTTAGAAATTATTCTCAGTGTTTCAAGTAAAATAAGGACTTGATATTTTCTGATGCAATCACATGTTTTTATGTTGCATCTGCTACAGGTGCCTATAAGTATTGAAAAAGACGAGTGATTACTAGCAGAACATGTTAGTGTAATAATATAGCTAACACAACATGGGAACGACTGTGAGTTCACATGAAGGTAAATCCAGACAGATGCTACTACAGAAGCTGGCTTTTCATAGAGTGCTACAGCCAAACATATGAATTAAATGTTTAGTGGAAAGAAAAAGTCTAACACAAAATACTGAATAAAAAATAAAAATTGGTGTGACCAAAATCTTAAAAATAATTTTTCAGCAAAGGCAATTTCGAAAGTTTAGGAGAGATGCAAAAGTCATTGACTCTGACTGGCATGAGTACTTTTGGAGAAGTCACATTTTCTTAAGGATCTTATTTTATTCAAATAAAAGTTTTGAATGTGTTTTGCACATCCCCAATAACTTTTCAGAACAATGCATGCCCATGAAATGACTTGAGTTGTTGAAGGGTATTTATTTTAGTTTTCTATATTGATTGTCACTGGTGTAATACTCAGTGTGGCCATGAAAATGACAAAGTAATCTGAAGCAACATGGGCGTTACCATAGGAATGCAGCTGCATCCCTAATGAGGCAACCAAGAGTGAGATGACTGTCTAGCTGACACAACTACACACATGTTCACACAAACGAACAGCACTGTCGCTGCCGGCTGGACGGATCATGTATGGTAATTAACTGTAATGATGTAAACAAGAATTCATTCCACTACCGATGAACAGCTACCTTGTACGTTAGCAGTAGGACAGGAGAGATTTGCAGATTTAAAGTACCAGAGGAAAGAGCACCTATCAGGTAATGAGAGCTGCATCATTTGCATATACAAGGATGTATTTTCTATCCTCCTGCTACATTCAGTTTCTTTGATCAAAGCAGAGGCATTTATCAGGTGGGGGAGGAAATATCAGAAGACACTGAGTGTTTCCGACTCAGGGACAACTCATAATAGATGGAGCCATGCCAGAGAAAAAGAAGCAGGCTTTCTGACAAGATTGCGTCATTTAATGAATTAGTTTAACATCTGAGACTTCAAAGCTAACCAGAGATCACCATGTACATATAGTTTGCTCTTTAGTTTCTCCTCTGTCAGACACAATAAGAATCATCCGCAACTTGTTAAGGTCACAACCAGATAAGTTAGGACTCCACTTTCAAAATCTCCTCTAGGTTATTTTCTGCCAAACAGTTTTAAGGTCTAAGTAAAGGGTTTTAAGAACAGTGAGCTCCCGTATGGAGCAGTTAAGCATACTATAGTTATTCCTTTTGCTTTTCTTGACCATGTCAAAGGCTGTGGTTTTCAACCAGATGATTGTGAAAATGGCTAGGTTACTTATGAGGGCGACATTTACCAAAATAATCAAGGGTTTCAAACAGTTCAAGCACTAGATTGATGTTCAAATTTACCCAAGTTTGCTGTAAAAAAGAATTGAGCAAAGAACGAGTACAGTACCAGCAGTACTTGACAGTTAAAAACTGGTCAAAAACCATGCTTTTATAACATGCATATTAAAAAGCAAAAATAATAATCACTAGAACCCTAAACCATCTGCAGCAGATTTTCTTCTATGTACTAGTAGTTTAGCTAAGTGTGAAGGATAAATCAAACCTATACATATATTTTACTTTAGTAGATAATTTTATTTTTCAGTACTGCAGAAAGAAAACCAAGATGAAATACAAAGTGAGTGTCTCTCTCTGGATCTTCCACACATATAAATATAAGAGTTGTGAAATCACTGTAATATCTACAAACTGCTCTTTTCCAGTTCCAGCGCAAAAATAAGATCATTGTTATGAGAGACATTTTTGCTTAGTGCATAAAGAAACAAAAATCTGAGTATAAAAATACAATTTTTTATACCTTTTAAAACCTTCTCAAAAATAATGGGTGCTAACAGGTGTTACAAATGTTTGTTTCAGCAAAATTTATTTTATTTACTTGTGCCAACTGATGATTTTTTTTTTTTTTTTTATAAAAGTCACTCCAAAATCCCCAATCTCTTTCTTGCAACTCAATACTAGTTGTTCTTTTTATTTTGGTCTTTTCAGTATCTACACTGTTCCAAAATCCAGAGGTTAAATTAATCCTGGGGTTTAGGGTTAGGGTTGCACAGCCAAAATTTCTGCAATTCAAAAACACAAACGAAACTGGACACAAATGCTACAAGATTAGTGAAAATGGTTTCTGTGGTCTGCAAAAACCTATTGTTTCAGCATCATGTGTCACCAACTGTTATCCCTGTGCTTCCTGTTTCTTTGAGCATATCTATAAGTGGAACCAGAGTTGAAAATGTGACACCTTTACATTTCTGCTGTGGAGAACAGTAAAAATAGACCAAAATGCCTTTTCTTTTTCTACATTTTCTACATTCTTCAGGTTGGTTCAATTAATGTATGCTTACACTGATGTTTTTTTGTCTCATGGCGCCTGGCAGGAACAACATCTGTTTAATCAACAACTTCCTATGACAGTCCCTCCGTTGGGTGCAAGCTGTCGTATCTATTCTCAGATGGTACCGCAGAGGGATATGATCCTCATAGATATGCAAAAGAATCTTCACAGCCAGGTAGAGCAGCTGAGAAAAATATGATGTGAAACTACCTTGAGAGCTGAGAGACTTTTCTACTGCTTGACTGTGCTTTAGCACTTAAATTATTTGAAGAGCATTTATTATCGACGGTAAATTTTAACATAAAATGGAAGTTCTGATATTCTTCCTCAGAATAACTGAAAGGCCTTTCAAATGATTGTGAGGGGCTTGTTCTGCTAACAATCAAGACAGTTGCATGTTCACATCAACCCAGATAGGAGATGATTTCTCTCAGGTCCCATCAACATTGATTACCCCTCTCAAGTTGTACAAAAATGTCATATTTTACATATTCTACAGTTTCATCTCACATAATGTTCTGCATCTCTCCTAGAATTAAGACAATGTTGAGGGAAACTGATGTGGGAGGGATGTTACCTTTACCCACACCTGAAGCGTCTTATCATGCTGCGGCTGCTTCTTTTTGAATTAGGTCACCGAGGTAATTGGGGTTCCAGTGGTCATTAATTCAAAGCTAGATGGCAGACCACCACTACCACTACGAGTATAATTGGGTCTAATTTGCCCAGTGTTGCCAATGATTTGGATCAGACAAACAGAAATGACTAATTTAAATGGCTGTGTGACCTTTTCAAAAGCTTCAGTCTAATTAACCTTTGTTGATGCATGCAGGAATGTTAAAGTAGGCTACAAAACAAATGACAACTCACTGAAAAGGGCCTGTATAAACTTGTTTATACTGTACAATGGTTTACATGTTTTTCTTTCACTCTGTTTGACCTATGTCATGTTTAATTATATGATTGACTAATATTTTTCTAACAAAACAGCACAATTTGCATTAAAAAAGGAGCAATGGCTTGAAACTCTATATAACTCAAAATCTTCACTAATAAACATTTAGACCTGAAAATTTGGCTTTGGGAAAATCCGATTTTTTGATATGTCTGGTGTCTGCAAAATAAGTCCAATAATTGGCCCTGAAACCCAGGGCTTGAAAACTGGTGCGAGGTGTTTACATTGACATATCAGTTTTATCAAACATGATATCACTGCTGACGTCTTTCTGCTTTGACATTGTGCTAAGCGGCTCCTGTATGCTCCAGACCCACAAACCAAAAACCAACTTGTTTTCATGGAGGTGTTCACACCAATCCTCGTGATGGTGTGATAACCTTTAATATTAGTTAAATCTTAGTCTTAGTAAAAGATAACCTTTAATATTAAGCATCTGGATGCATTTTCATATTAAGTCAAAAGAAAGACTTTCCACAAAAGGCTCCAATTTGTGATCATTTTTGATTAATAACAGAGAATCTCATAAATCTGTCTTTTACATACTTCATTATTTTGATTATATATTCATATAAATCAGTTAAAGGAATGAAAAATTCAATTAACACAAACAATCTGATGTTAATGCACAGCAGTAAGCAATTGCATTATGCGAAAAAAATAGTACTTATGCTGCATTCAGTGCAGTGGATCAGGCTTCAGTTTAGTCCCAATTCAGTTGAGTGCTTAAACAGAAACACACAAGACAATCTTGTGTACATAGAGTTGTGCAGGCCTTATTTTGTACACTCAGCAGCAGGCATGCACCTGGCTTAGGCTACAACCAATCGGCTTTACTTCAAAAATGTTCTTAATGGCACCACAAAGTTTGACACCTCTTACCAACAGCTCTTAACAGTTATAAACCTATTAAAGCAAATTAAGAGTTTTGAACTGTAGGCAAACAACTTCCTAATAACTTGATGATCAGAAGTCAATAAAAATACAATTTGGGGTATTATTGTTGTTTAACTGTGTAGTCAGTCAGTTTTTTCCAAAAGGGTAAAATTCACTCTCCAGTTTATTTTTGAAAGATTTAGCCAATCTAGGTTTTTTTAAAATAAAATACAGAATAGTCTTGTAATACAAGCATTTTCACATTTTTACAGCACTAAGAAACTTCAAGTTTGTCATTAGTGTACTCCCAACAGCCTTTCTTGACTTAATTTTAAATTTTTAAATTGATTGGTTGGGTTTTATTTCTAAAATGTTTCATCTGTTTTAAATGCAAACCCTCAGTGTTGCTTGCATTCTTGGCAGAAAATCTAATATATCTGAAGGGTTAATAAAACATATCTAGAAATTAGAATCACTGCATTGCAACTTTTAATGTTTACTGTGGACAGAGTGAAGATGGATGCATTTCAGCTATAAGCCAACAGCAGTATGCAAAAGTTGGAAACACATCAATCTTCTTCTTGTCCAGAATAAATCAGACCAATGCTGATGCACGGAGTATTGGTTCTTAATATTTTTGATTCCCATCCACTACTGTGCAATTCAACTAATATTCTAAAATGTTTTACAAACTTTTCATATCTTTTAAACTTTTTTACTTTTAGTTACATTGAAAAAGCTAATTTCAATGTATTTTACTAAGATTTTATATGGCAGCCTAATGCAAAGTATAGTAAACATCTTTTGAAAAGTCTGCCTTGTAATCAGCCCCATTTACTCAGAATACAATCTAATGCAACCAAAAGTTACCTAATTAATAAACTGTCCACCTGTGCCCTGTATAGATCACCAGAGTTTTTTTTTGTTTTTTTTTAGGGAACATTAATAGACCAAGGAAAGCCTCTGACAGGTCAGTAAAAAGGTTGTGTACAAGTTTAAACCAGTGTTAGATTAGAAAACAACATTCCCGTTTTTAAGTCATCATCTGAATAATGAAAGAGTATAGGGCAACTGTCCTAACAAGGCAAGATTGTCAATCTAAATAGACAGTCTAGACAGTGAGAACACTCATCAAAGAGTCAAGAGGTCAATGATACATCGACACCTCGGGTAGAAGAATGTCTTGACAAAATATTTGATGTGTAATCCACAAAACTTCCCTTTAGGGGCAAGAAGCCCATAATATGTCCTGTTTCCAGTTGGAATCCAAAATAGTCCATTAACAAATACACAAATTGTTATTTTATAACCCAAATATCAAATATATTGGCAAGTTGAGGAAGGAAAGACAGACAAGCAGGAAAAACTGTGGTCAAATATTCTAAGCAGATGAAAATAATGCTGAGCAGAAATAAGAAAATCCCCAAAATAATCAAAATTAAACAAAAAACTAAGCTGTATAAGGATGTAAAAAGTGGCTACATTGTGCAAGCAGACCAGCAGTAATCCTCTCATTGTCCTATCCCAGTTAATGGCATGGTTTACTTTGCAATGACAACAACTCAAGTTTGTGCAATATCAAATATCCCTTCTGCCAGTCATTGCGAAATAGGACCAGAAGCTGTTTGCATTTTCAAATAATAATATGCCACAAAAGAGGGAACAAAACAGGTAGAGGAGAGATGTGTGCATGATCTGTTCAGAGGAGACATAAATGATGACTAATTAATCATCTGGGGAGCTTGCAAGCCAAAGGGAAATGGATGAGGGACTAAATCACTGGAGTTTGATATGACAGCATTTGGAAACATAATAAAATGAAAGAGTCTCCAATGGACCCACTGTACAACAGTAAAAAAAAAAAGATTTTCTAAGCAAGAATCGATCCACATAAATAAGAAGAAAACAAGAAAAGTCAGGGTATAGAGTTCCTGAGAATCCTTTTAAAAAGCTGAAAAAAGGTAAATGACAAGGTTATATCCAATAACACCTTGAAATCACCTTGCTTCACTCCTTTCATACTGCTTTTTTTTTTTTGGTTCCTTTCATGTCAAACATGATTCAGTCTGGGCTATCAGCTATCATCTCCAAGCAGAATGTGCATCCTGATTTGTGTCACTGAGTGATATTGTTTTTTGGGGAATGCATTCTGGGAACACCGTTGAGCAGGATGAATGAAAGCTAATGCTTCTAGCAGCCTTGGAATGAGCCCACAGAGAAGGGTGGTTAATCCCATCATTCTACACCATTCATGTGCAATCCACTTGGCTTTCAGCTTTTTTTCCCCTCAACAGGCAATTTGTGGCTTCCCTGCTGGATCGCTCCAAAGCCACTGTGTTATGACTACAAAACACTTCCAAGGCCGCCTGGGAGTCAGACAGGAGGCCACTAAATACAGTCTGCGACCCTGTCATGGCCCGTGCTGGCAGCTGCCAACCCTGCTGCCTGCTGCCAAGAAGAGCTTAATGACAAATACTTTCAGAAAACATCCCATTGTCAAAGTCATGATTGGATTAAGTTAACTGCTTGTGTCTTATTTTCACAATCTCAGTAAAGCTGGAATAATAATGAAACATGATGATTTGGAGAAACTTTGAGAATGCTGTTTTTCTTAGCAGCAATGCAAAAGGAACATTGGATATGATCTGTAGAGTGAAACATCCAACAGTCTAACACTGAATAACTTCCAGATGGTGGCATCCCTTTTTTCATAGCTTGTCTTTTTTCTGTGACAGATGCCAAAGTTCCAGGAAAAAATCTGAGCAGCCTTCCACAACTAACCAAGGCAGAAGACCCATGTTTACAGTTCCATCTGTCTTGGTATTACTGAATCTCGGTGCTGCATTAGGCACAGCTGATCACAACATACTGACTGGTAGACTGGATAAGTGGGTGGGATCATCTGGTACTGTGCTAAATTGGTTTAGATTTTACTTGGCAGATCAAAACTATGTTGTGTCAGTTGCCAACCATAAACTTAAGGGAATAAAGGTGGGGTTCCACAAGGTTGTGTTCTTGGGCCACTTTTCTTGAAGACTAAAGTCCTCTACCAACATAAGGCGCAGACATACTTCATCCAAAGCTGAACAGTCAGTGCACAGTGACATGGTTGAGGACTATTTGTTTCAGTTGCATATGGTCTTAGATAATTTTTCTTTTACTTAAAGCTTACATTTAGCAACCGCTTTTATTGAAATATAGTTGTTTTTGTCATTAGCCATGTTCCTTTATTTTCTCGGTAAGCACGTCTAGCTACATATCAATAACGCTTCACAAATAAACTTGCCTTGCTTTCACCTATTACAAGTTTGCATCACTTCTAGGCCATTTGGAGGAGGAAGACATTCCCTTTGCCACAGGTAAAGATTTGTCGGTTTAGCTGAAAAGTAAGTATATCTAAGAGGTCGGATTGTACCATTACACCCAAAGCAAACACAGAAAATCATTGTTTTCTGCTGCCTGTCATGTATAAATTCATACTCAATTTTCCTATTACAAAGAACTCTTAGCAAACAGACCATAATATCCAGTATGCTGTATCCATCTCAGCAATCATTATTAGCCTTGTTAAATACGTCTGGGCTCAAGCAAATATTGACAACCTACTACAGCCTCTTCATGCTTATTGACTGCCAAAGTAGCATGATTATCTCCATTCACACATTCATATCTGCTACAAAAAAACAACAAAAATCCATATTTCTCACTAGATGTTGTATTTGGATCTGTTGAGGAGACCAAAAATAAAGTGTAGCATGATATGCACTGAGCAGTGGAGGAGGCTGTTTAACAATGTGCTGCTCACAATCTCAGAGCTGCAACTGTACTCCCAATGCTGCACAGCTTCACATGAGTCCTCTCTTATGATGCTGCAGAACCCACCCAGCAAATATGACTGTGGAGATTGTGGTCAGTCAAGAGCTCAGGGAGTGGTACCGTCCTGCTGCACTTTCAACCATAAACACAAACACTAAAGTAAAAGAATGTTCCAGGAATAAAGGAAATGAGTAAAGAACACTGAAATTACACAAGCTACAATAATACTTATCCCTGTAAGACACAGAGAAGACATGAACGCACACATGCACTAATGCATGGCCACAGGTCAAAAAATAAGCTTAAGCCAAATGATCTGGAAAACCAACCGCAAAAGACCACAGACCTTTACATGCAAACTACTTTTGAACAGTTTTTCTTTTTATATGACATCTCATAAGAGAAGTTATGCACAAGAAGAAAATGCAGAGTGAATTCAAAAGTGAAATCAGATGCAGCCTCACACGGAAATGTGGATGTGGGTGATTGATTAAATTTTATATGTAAAATATATAAGAGATCCACAATGACCCTGATTATTAGTATATCTATTCAAGGAGCTCAGTTGTCCCATTTCATACTTAGCAATACTAAAACTAGACTAATATTGTTGTTGCAATAAGATTATTATTACTACAACACATTAAACTAACCTGTCTCACGACGGTCTAATTCCAGCTCACATTCCCTATTAATGGGTGAACAATCCAACACTTGGTGAATTCTGCTTCACAATGATAGGAAGAGCCGACATTGAAGGATCAAAAAGCAACAGTTTTATGAATGCTTGGCATGCCATTAAAAAGAGATAACCACACCACAATCCTGCTGACACCAACCAGTGACTTGCATTGTGTCATAAAAAAGAATGTGCTGCTTCTCAAATTCAAAAATAACCTGACTGAATTCAAAAAGCAGTTCACAAATTATATCATCATTTATAACGAAGAAAAAAACTTTTCAAACCAAACTGGCACCATATTAAAGAGTAATTTTGGAGAAGCTCATTTTACCTGCAATGTTTTATGATCTGAAACATTCCAACATCAGAAGCAAAACAAAATATATCAGTAAGAAGGAAAACACTTTTTCAAATCTCTGTAGAAAATTACTGTGATACAGAAGACGCTGAATAGAAGAAATGAGAAGCGTTTTGAAATCAAACAACCACAGTTTAAGAGTAAAAATGGTAAGACAGAGCAAGTTTACAGTCTGGATCATCTCATACAGCACACAGCATCGCTGCCAGCGTTAAACAGCAGGCATATTGGCTCAGCCTCATTGTAATTTTTCACATGGAGTCAATCCCCAGGAAGTCCTAGACCCACATAGCATGAACTTGCCTTGGAGCCAAGGAACTGTGAGTCTAAATAAAATCTTTACATCTTTCTTTCCATTCTAGAAAAAAATGGCACAGTGAATCATATGTATAAAAACCTGCACATGTTTAAGACATTGTAAATATACTTAAATAATTTAAGACAATCAAATCCTTATCAAGTAACTAAAACTGAAGAAATCTAGAGCAGAAAAAATAGAAATAAACGAAAGAGCTACATTGGAATGAGATCAATAATCTCCTCAAATGTGAGATGCAGTCACATGCTACTTTTCTCACAGTTTTAAATTACTTTGCAACCAAAACAAGGAAACAAGTGACAGAATGTTTGGTAACCATTCAAATTTTAAGAAAACAGTAGAAGCTCCAAACTCTCACACTGCATCTTCAATCTTCTCAAATAAACATCTTTCACAGCAGTTTCTTGGCAACAATATTTTTACATTTAGTCAAACTAGAAACACAAATATATGATAGATACATAAAATCCCTATAAATTCTCTTAGACAGAATGCATGATGTCTGTCACCATCCTTTTTCCAAGTCTGACTACATATTTTTAATTGTACTTATCGTATTTTCCAGACTATAAGTCGCTCCGGAGAATAAGTCGCACCAGCCATAAAATGCATAATAAAGAAGAAAAATACATATATAAGTTGCACTGGAGAATAAGTCTCACTTTTGAAGGAAATTTATTTGATAAAATCCAACACCAAGAACAGACATGTCATCTTGAAAGGCAATGATAATAGAATAGAGGCAACAACAGGCTGAATAATTGTACGTTATGTAATGTTACATGACAAACAACGAACTGAGAACGTGCCTGGTATGTTAGGATAACATATCAATAGTTATTCAGATAACTATAGCATAAATAACATGCTAATAAGTTTACCAAACCATCCGTGTCTCCAAATCACTAAATGTAATGAAATCTTCAACCTAGGTGTCGCTTGTAAACAACTCTACTAACTCCGAATGTAGAATAGCATAGCGCGCCCTCTTGTGGTTTAGTGTGAAAATAACATGTGATATGATATAATGATGTGTTAATTTCCACACATAAGTCGCTCTGGAGTATAAGTCACACCCCTGGCCAAACTATGAAAAAAACTGTGACTTATAGTCTGGAAAATACGGTAGTATCCAATTTTGTCCATTCTAACACATGAAAGTGATTTAGAGCACTGAATTTATGGCTGAAGGTTTAGGATTGTTATTGAAACCAAAGGTATTGCTTTACATATATGCCAGAAAGTTCCTTTTTGGTCCCATCAGATTGATTCCCTGGTTACTCCTCTTTCTGTCAGTTTGCCTCATGTGCACAGCACTCCCTGCAAAGCTAAACTATAAGGTTACAGCAGCTCATAAATTAAAAGGAGCATTAATATTACAACCTTAGTCAATACTAATACAGGTTTGCAGCTTTGTCATTCTTTTCTATTTTAGGATAATGTATTGAACAGCAAATGGTGAAATAGATAAATCTTGGTATATTTCTTAATAAACTAACTGTGATTTAAACTATCTTATCTCTAATGAACCTGCTATGATTGTCGTTTTGATGCTAATAAAACAAGACTCCCAATCAATCTTAAAGGCTTTCACAGAACATCTATATGTATAGCGAGATAAAATCATACATAGGTAAGCTCAATTTCTACTTTGAAAATATATGAAGAGAGTAGAGAGTTAGCAAATTTGTCTTCTTTTCAGGACAAGTTTGCCTTTTTCATCCACAGGTATAACAAATTTTAAAATACATTGAGGTTTCTGGCTGTAACCTGTATAAATTCAAAAAGGTTTAAGCCAATGTGTTAAAAAGTGCATTCAGCATTCGAACCTGTGCATTCTGCCTGTGTGCACAAGAACAAAAGTGAAACTTGCTGCCCTTGTTAATTCAAGTGCATTTGTCCTATTTCATGCCAAAATGTCTGCTTTACTAGGAGTCTTTGATCCCACTGTGACTAACGCAGCACGACATAAAAGGGTAGAAATTAGCTTTTTTTTTCTTTGAATGCTAATTTATTAATTCTAAGAATAATGTTAAAAGTTCATTCAAACACTTAAGTTCTTTAAGGTGAAGAAAAAACATTTTCAGTCAAGAGATTTGGTGTTATTCTTAACAAGATCTTCACACATCTGACAACAATAAAGTTTTGCTTCCTGAAGCGAAACTGAACTCTAAAGATTAACTAACAATCACTAAATCTTAATGCTTAAATTTACTTGTGATAGGGTTTGTCTCGACTCCTATTACTATTTAAAGCCCTGAAATCCTCATTAAAAAGCCAGACATTCAAGATTTCAAATGAACCCTCACTCGCAATTTTATTCACCCCATTGTCCTACTTAGTAGGGTGCCCATCTTGCGAAGTGCAGCTTATTTCTATCAAACTGAGATACTTTTGGATTAGTTGATAGGAGCTTAGGGCTGATCAACTAACAGAATATTGACTATAGCGAGCTTCTTAACAGGAAGCTGCACAATTGTTAGCTAAGAATAAGTAGAAGGCTTTAGGATGCCTACCCAGCGAAGATCACAGATACTAATGTAGAAGCTAAATGTTGGCCACGCAATCACTTGAAGTAAGAACAAACTACTTTTTCTCTTTTTTGACCAAGAGTCTCAACTGTTGTTGAAGAATAACACAGTAGTACATAAATGGACAGTGCCCCAGACAATCTAAGGATCAGTCTTATTCTACAAGGACAGTCGATCACAGAATATCACTGTTTTCACTGAAGCTCGGTTCAGTACATTTCAACTTTATAAATACAAGACAGAATCCCGGCTGCTCCCAGTGAAACAGGATTACTGTTTCTTGTATATGGATTATTGTATAAATAAATTAAGAGATGGGCCCACAGTAACTAATGCTTTGGAATGTGCAAGAAACAAGAAGAGCACTGGGTCGATTATGGATTGAAGCACACAAGTTGTTTTGATATTGTTGTGAGGAAGCATGGTGGACTGGACCCAGTGCTTCACTGTAGGAGGTCTTGTTCGCTTTTAAATCTCAGAACGTATACAAATAAAATAACTTTTTGTTAGTTTTTACCTGGTGTTTGTTGTGGTTCTTGCCCAGATATATTTTTCAAAATCAATACATTTTTAGGACATTAAAAACTAGAAACTCTGATGCTGCCTCTTCAGTCTTCTCAAATATGCCTGTTGCACAATGACTTGCAAGTACAGTTTTATATATCACAGACACAAACATATTTTGTTGGGATTCAGAATGATAGATCAACACAAAATGGTGCATAGTTGTGAAGTGAACGGATCTGTTTGAAATCTTTTACATATAGAAATTTGACTTGTGGGGCTTGCAATTATTTATCTCTCTTTAATCTGATTATTTGCAGTCAATTGTCTTCAAAATTTAACTATGGAGTAAGCAGGATCCACCTGTGTGTAAATGAATCTCTCAATGAATGCCATTGTTCTGTGAAGGCTTCGGAAATTCCTTAGAGAACAAAATTGAACAAAAAGCAGAAGACCAAGACGCAAGATTTGAACATGTCAATGAATACTCTTCAATCAAATAGAAGAAGTACATAACAAATTGACATATTTTAAAGGGTGGAAATTGTGCAACATTTTTTAGCTTTATATCATGTTATAATGTTATACCCTCAGCAAAAACATACGAGGGGTGCTAATGTGATTCATTCATGCATTTAAAGAAAAATATCCTAGATCTCCCATGGCAGCCATTTGAGGGTGTCTAGGTGCTTGCTCATTCAATACGCCGCCTGTTTAACCAAAGCACCGCATTAGCGCTACAGTATCCAACCGAGCTCTTGACCCACAGAGCTCTACCAGACTAGAGGAAGCAACAATTATCTAACAGCTGGTAGGACTGAACATTTGCTGAGCTCTTCACAGAAAAAAAAACAATGTTCCTAAGAACAACTATAAACGGCATTATGGAGTGCTGTGATGATCTACTGAAGGAGAAGTGTCAGAAACTGAATTAACTTCTTAAAGAAACAAAGGGCAATTTCAAGGCATCAGATACAGCTATGATGCAAATTCAAATTTCTTTTATGTTAATTTTTATATATAAACAATTTTCATAACAACTGAAAATAGCATAGTTTCTTGATTGTACTATAGAATGGCACTATGTGTCTGGAAAATGCAACCCCCTGACCTCCATTTCCTCTTTTAGTCACAGTTGGTCATCTAAACCAGCCACCTCAACATTACAGATTCAATGCAGAATAGTGGACTGATATTACCAATGACATCTTCAGGATGTGGAATGCATATATATTTATAAAAATGACAATACTTACAACATATTCAAAATCAGAAGACAAACTCGCTACTAAACAGCATATACAGTATGCCAGACATTTGGTTTCACAGCCTGTTTAATTGCCACCAAGAGGAGTTTGTACAGGATTCCGTGTCACTAACAATAAGTCATCAGCTGAGCAGGGGTTTGTCACAATCATTTTTAATGAGACTGGCAGTCATCTATGTCTCTCTGTAGGTGAGTGCCTCCACTGATTGGCCTCTGATGAGGCTGCAGGGCAGTAGGTCGGCAACAAAAATGTGATTTCTGGCTCTTTGGTGTGATACTGATCGGTCTAATGTCTAAAACACTGCATCACCAAGTTCAGATTGAAACAGAGATTAAGGTTTAAGAAGGTATAGAAGGAATATTAATAAGATGAAAAAAAACTTTTTTGTCCATAGAAATGGAAATTTTACTTGCATAAAGTAGATGCCTCTCATAAAAACACCACATATAATACTTTTAATAAATTGAAAGATTCCCCAAATCGAGTAAGTCATATTTACAACTACCTGCTTGAGAACGTTTGCGATTCTAATACAGGACTTAAAAAGGTATGGGAATCAGAATTAAACAAAAAGTTCACAGAGGAGCAGTGGGGCATAATAGTCAAACAGATCATGAAGCCCATGAGAGATGCGCGCTCCAAATTGATACAATTCAAAATTCTGAATCGCTTATATTGGACACCTGTTAAATTATTTAGAGCTAAGATAAGTAACTCAGATATTTGCTGGCGATGTAAACAAAGTCGGGAAATTTACTACACATGTTCCTCATGTGCCCGAACCTAACTACTTACTGGCAGGAGGTTATGGATAAAATTAACAGCACCCTAAAGTCAAAGTTAATCCTGACACCGACATTGGGACTTCTTAATTTCCTAGACTACAAAGCTCAAATTGAAAGGAGAAAATTGCAATGGTTAAAAATAGCCCTCACCACGGCAAGGCGAATTATATTAAGACATTGGAAAGGCCAAAATACCCCTACCTATACAGAATGGTATGCGGCACTCGTAGAGACTGCCTCTTACGAAAGACTCATCCACAAAATAAATGACCAATTTGAGGTATATCAGAATATGTGGGAACCGTTCTTAAAACCAGAGAGGAAAGGCCCAAATAGTATTGGTTCAAAATAAAGACACTGTGTGTGTGAACCCTTTATTTATATTTAAGTTTATTTTTATTTATTTAATGTCTTGTGTGTTTTCCTTCTGTTGGCTGAGAGGGGGGGAACAGGGGAAGATTGGGAGGGGTTCAGGGGAGAAAATGTTAAAACCAAGTCCTATTATGTATAAATAACCAATGCTATATACTTTAAAGTACTGATATTGTTAATGTTGTCTTTATTGTAAATTTCACTGTTGAAGGACTCAATAAACATTGAAAAAAAAAACAAAAAAAAACACCACATATTACACAACATCATAAAAATGTTAGGTGGTCTGCCCCAATGTTATCCTCATTTTCCCATAGTTTCCCATAATTCAATGCTGATTTTAAGTGTGTGTGTTTAGAAGAAAATAAGTTTAAAACGTTGAAAGATTGCAAGAATTATGCCCTCTTAATCACATTCTTTTTGTTGCACATTATTAACCATTTAAAAAAAATTAATCTAACACCGTTTGAAAATTTAACAAGCGGAAAAGTTTTAAAAGTCGCTTCTCAAACAAAGAGAAAAACAAACAACTATTTACAGTTGAAAGACAGATAGGCTTAAACAAAGGCTTATGATTTATTTGAACATCTTCCAAATGCCATGCCAAAGTTTTCTACATGAAAAGCTTTCATTTGACAACATATTACCATTCTGCTTTGTTTTCTTTTCCTTTTGTTTAAGCAAAGAAGATTAAGCCAATTTTCAGAACTACATCTAAAATGAAAAGCGCTAAATCCTTCTGCTGCTGTACTTTTTCCAAATTTAAATGCTACTTTTTCATCCTTTTTAAACTTTGAAGAATTTAAACATATTGTTTCTCTTACTAGATTGAAAATCAAAAATATTGTACTCACCACAGTCCTCAAGTCATACTCCTTCACCAAATCCAGGGAGTTTTTATAGCAGGAGGTAAGATCTGTTATCTCTTTTTCACCAACATGACCTCTAGCCACTGGACCTACAGTGTGGATCACATCTGTTGGAGGAAGAGCAAATATTTAGCCAACACCAATCATAAAAGAAAAGTTGGAAGTATTTTGTGTGACAGTAGAATTTACAACCAAAGCCATTCTTTCAACAAACCATAACTCGTACTGGATATGATCTGACTGAGTTTGAGCCATTTTGGGAAGAAGAATAGGCAAAAGATTTCATCCTTTAAATGTGCAAAATAGTAGAGACATCCCCGAAAGACTTCCAGTTGTAATCAAGTTTGTGTTGTCTGTTATTTAAAATTCCAATAAAATACACTGTGATTTGTGATTATAAAAATGGATATTAAGTGTTTTTGCAAACTGCTACATATCAGCTGAACAGCTGAACTTCAGGTTTAAGAATCTATAAGATCATCAAAATAAATTATAAGATAATAAAGTTTGTCCTCGCAATGAGACAATCACTCATGTGGACAATTTAAGCAACTCTGCTTCAAAAGAATGCATTAATTGAGATGCTTTGATAGGAAATCAATTACATATTCTTTCATGCCATCTTCTCAATTATTGATGTCTCCACATACTCTTTTCCCCCCACAAAGTAATATCTTCACCTGTCAGTCACTAGCTATATTACTGGCTTGGCCGGTTTGAGGAATGCAGCTTCTTAATTGATTCATAGGAGTGATGACAGGAAAATATGACAGTCGAAACGGTGACTTAACAGAAATGTAACCTTCTGCATTCTGCCTTGCAATGTTGGCATTGTCAGTGTCATACAGGTCGGCTCAATGTCAATGAAAAAACAGTATATTCTGCAACAAGCGTAATTCACAATAGAATGTTACCCCACCAAAATTACAACACAACTCAAACTCTCATTTGGCACCCATATGTTGCAGTATGGTCTCTATAAACTGTTCAGTGAGCGGTGGCTGTTTCTTATGCCCAACGTTTTTGGGTCTGAAAAGACGAAACCTGCAGAAGGCACTCAAAGTCAACAATTTGTAGTCAGTATTTGATTGTGAACCATAATTTATGTGTCTGTATTATCCATCTAAGTCAAAAGGGGATTTTGTTTCCAAATATAAAACAGGATCTAACTTAACTACCTGGTAAATCTCACCACATGTTGATTTAAATATAGATCAACTCTAGCATATACATTTGCATTTTAATGCATCAAGCTGTTCTGTTTTTGCTACTGCAATATTTAATGCAACAGAATTTAGATCTGGTTCAGGTGAGGTTATTCATGGCAAGCCCTACCATCTTACATGTCTTACATGTCATACATTAACTTACCCATTTATATTTGATATAAAACACAAACTGTTTTCACTGCCAATGTAAGCAAATGTAAAGTGGCTCTCACCATTTTGAATAAGAACAAAGACTACACATTATATTCAGCTCTTTTTTTTTATTTCTAGGGGCCATGAGAACAAAATGTAGGGACTGTTGTGTTGCTTTCAGGGTAAGATTTTGTTTCAGCAACAGGTAAAACAACAAGAAGGGCTTGAGGCATTCCAAGATGAGTAATACAGGAAGGGAGCCGTCTGTTTGATTTTCTTTTTTTTTTTTTTTTTCCACAATAGCAGGTGGAAAACTGGCACAACATTGTTATAATGGGACAAGTGGTAAGCTGTTTTTCCTGCATATTTCATGTACTTCTACACCACAAAAAAGGCAATATGCCAATTAGAGAGTGGACAAGTGCCAAAAAACAGAGTACCAGTGAATTCATAAAAATTTAAACACCTCACCAGGCTGGAAAACTCCTTTTGGTTGTTTTTTAAAGCAATTTTATGTTAAATAAATATTTATACAGCCTTGTATCAAGGGAGGGATTCCGAAGAAGGGACAGCCAGTCAACTAGTACTGTGAAAGGTTCTTCAGGATCTATGTAAAAATCCAGAAGGAATTACATTCCAACCTGTAGGGAAAACTTGATAAAAATAAATATTTGCCATTCACAGAAATAAAAAAAAAACAAAACAAACAAAAACAAGACTATCTCATATCTTTAATGGTCAATGCTCTATTGAAAAAATATTAAATACAATATTGATGAGCACCTAAATTTGATGACAATTTCCTTGGTAGACCTCCTAAATCAAAACCACATTTTGTCAAAAAAGTCAAAGGATATTGGATGTATTTGTTATTAAACACATCCAATGTCTGATTCACATGACAGCGTCATGTCACAGTGTTGGTATTGTGTAGTACTGGTTATCACTGTTATGAAACATGCATATTAGGTTAATTTATGATTTTAAACTGGCTGTAGGAGTGGGTGTGCGACTGCATCTCTTGTGTGTCCATGTTATAAACTGGTGGTCTGTTCAGGGTTACCCCTGCCTTTAGCTCAGGGACAGCTGGGATAGGCCCCAACCTCCCTCATGTCCCTGAACATCCAGCTTACCTGGAAAATAAATGAATATAATTACCCAACTTCCTCGTATTTATTCCCACCACCAAGGAGCCCCGCACAGCATTTAAAAAAGATACAATTTCAGCTTCATAATTTTTTAAAATTTTGCTTTGCTTCAATAATTGTTTTGTCAACTATTTTCTTTTGATGTTTGGCAGCTTTACCTTTGCTTGTAAAAGATAAGCTTTTGGAATAGGCATGTAGAAAGACATACTTCAAGGGTTACTGAGTATAAATTGAGTCCAAAGTTCACTGTACTGCAAGCCTGGACAATCATTCTTGAGGAGACTTCATCATAAAAGAACAAAGTATGTATTTATTTTATTACAACATGCCTTTCCCTTTTCATTAAAAGCTAAAAAGTTCTCATCTATTATCAATTATGTTGGTAGTAACTTTGGAGTGTATGTGTGGCTTTGATGTGCTTCAATAGTGGAAGTCCATGTGTTTAGGATCAAAGATCAAAGCTGTGTCAGAACTGTGTTTGTTACTTCTCCATTGAAATCATAATGTTTTGTTTTGGGGTTCGTATCTAAGAATCATAGGACTGAGTCTATCATCATCAGTGTAGATGACATTGCATAAAAAATTTAAAATGTTACCATTTAAATAATATTATTGATTCATTGCAGTGACATATGAGTTGTAGTCATGTTAATTCTGTAGCAGTGGCACTCAAGGTTGTCTGGTGATTGAAATGAAAGGCAGATATTTATTCACATGACATTGGTATTGTTTGTGCTTCAGTTTGGTTTTAGTTATCTCAAGAACATTGCAGAAAAAGAAAAACTACTAAGCAGGAGGCATTATAAAAAACATAAATAAATAAAAAATGTTACATAAAATATGGTGTTATGATAGAGACCTGAACTAAAGTATTTCAATAGATGATTGATTATGCCTTAGCTGATGGCTGATATTTCTATATTTCTGATGGTCATGTAAAAGACAATTCAGTCTTTTAAATAGCATATTAGGAATTAGAAAGGTGAAGATCTAATTTGTTCAGTTTGCCTGTACAGTACACCTGTAAACTTACACATTTTCTTTATTATGATGTCAAAACAGAACCCCAAGAACTGCTCAACCAAATTTGAGCATGACAAAATATGACATAAGGTTAAACTAATTCAGCATTCAGGTTCTAAATGTCAAAAGCTCCAGTTCATGTTAAGTGTTTGCTGGCATTTAGCATCTGAACTGTGAAGGGGATTATGAATATCAAATGTGGAATACTACTCCATTCTTAACCGTAAAAGGCTAGGACAAGAAGGAGGATATATATATATATATATATATATATATATATATATATATATATATATATATATATATATATATATATATATATATATATATAATTTTTTTCAAAATGATAGAGACATCCCCAGTGGAAAGTGATTTTCTACTTGGACAGGACAGACTGGACACTGAATGACCCCTTAATATACCAACTGCCGAGCACATGAGAACATCTTAGACAAGCCTACTAAAATATTCCTCCGCTCCTCCCAGAGCGGAGGAATAACTACCAAGGGGACATGCTCACTTCAAAGACGCCACTTTCTTCGCAGCTAAAAAATCTTTTGAAATATCTAGACTTCATTTAGAAGTGAAGCAGTGTGCTATTTCAGGGACTGAATGAACACTTCAGAGTCTTATCAATCTTTCATTTTTACTTGCCGTTTCTGACTTTGAGTCTGTTACCATTTCTCATCATAACAATCCTAAAGAGCTCCAAAAGCTGCACTTTTCTCTCACCACCAATATTATCCTACAATGCTATTTTTGACACAACTGATAACATACCGGACATTATTTTATATTTGCAAGTCTTAAAAAGATTGGCAAAGAACATACTTTAACTGCCTCTGAACACCTAAATCTAAATGAATTGTGAACTAAATTAGCACTTTATTTGTTAGAATCTTGAAAAGTAAAAGGGTTTTCTAGTTTATGCTATATTGCTTTTGATCAAACTGAGTAAAACACCAATGACAAAGTGATATTGAAAAATAATGGGAAGGGAATGTTTCAAGAAAGTTGAATCTGTGGAAAACAAGAAGCATTTTGTGATGTGAAACAATGTGACTTTTTTTAAATCTAAAAGATACTTCATGTTCCTCTGCAACCTTTTGTCGTCTTTATGACTGAAAGAAATTACAATAGTGTAATGCTTCAGAGCAAAGTGGACCAAAAAGATCAATAAATAGGGCAACACACGCTGCAGTTTGTCATTCATATTGATGTTTTTTAAGTTCCTTTCTCTAAAAACATCAAACCAAAACAAACGTTTGCCATTATTTTATTGAGTAACGCAAAAAAAAAAAAAAAAAAAAATTAAAATGCATGTATCCACAGACATAAGACTGTGGTAATGGCTCCCCACATTGGTTACAATTCAAAATTATGTTACCAGCTTATCGACCTCATCATGGATATCAATGTTTCAGTGAAACTTCGAAGAGTTTGGATGTTACATCTGAACAGTGCTGTGTAATATGAATGGAGTATCATGATTCGAAACAACTGTCAAAGGTTGCAAATCCTTCACAGTAAAAGTGAACTTTCTGGGAAAAAAAAGTGCAATACCTAGTAAGGGTAACCACATTTGAAAAAATAAGATGTATTTTCATATGACTGTTTATCAAGGCCCTCTCAGCATGAGCACAGCTGTCCCCCGTGTCGGTCGCAGAGGATTACCAAATGAAGTGTATACACCCACTCGGACATGGACCCAGTGTTGTCATGGTGATGGGAGTGCACAGTGATCCCCCTGACAGCCACTAAAGCATCTGTATAAAACCAGGGTTTTTTTTTTTTCTTTGTTTTTTTTTTAGAGATCTGGAATTATCTGCTGCATACTGAGCAGGTACAGTTGTTAGTGCATTAATATTCCCTTTTTAAAAATGGATTAAGGGTTTCTTAGTGATTATTCATACTCGTTGCTTTCAAAGTGCTTTTCCATTGTGAGTGTTACTGATGTGCTTTCACACTAAAATGGGCTGAAGTGTAAAGAGCAAAGGGGGGTGCAGGTACAAAAGGATGATGACAGACCATCACACTCTCATGCAATATGACAGGAATGCTTTTTTCTCAGTGACCAATGATTACTTTATATACTGAAAAAGAACAAAAATTGTTTTCACTGACCTGTTTCAGATCTTGCTGTTTGTTGCATAACTACTATTTTAACATGAAAGATTACACTGACAATATAAAGGTGTCATTCTTTCTGCTATGAGAGTGGATGACTCTTCTCCACAATAGAAACGTAAAAAAATTTCATGGCAATGAAATGAACTAAAATTTAATTTTCCAATCAGAGATTTAAAACTAGACAGGAATATAGGCTATATATATAGATGTCTATATATCTATATATATAGATATATAGACATCTATATACATCCATGTATATATATAGAGAGTGTGAACACATTCAAAGGGAAGTGAGGTGGAGTACAATACAGACTGCACAGCATTCAAATGTCAAGAAGCTCTCTGAGTGAAAGAAAAGACCACTTAATGTGAAAGCCATCTCTCAGCCTGCAGGTTTTTATTTTTACAGCTTTTAAAAAAGTGAGAAGTGTAAGTGTGTGTGTGTGCGGATGGATGCGTGTGTGTATGCGCGTACACGTTGACCACATGCTGAAGGACACCAGGGTTGCACTGATTGTTTTGCTGTACACATGCTGTAAGAACGGCCTGTGTAGCGTCTGCAGGGACGATGGAAAGCAGAGCGAAGACAAAGGCAGAAAGTCACCAAGCAGCACTGCCGGCTGTTTCAACTGCTCTGGGCTTACCGTAACATTTCCCAGAGCACGAATGAGCTGCCAGGTGACACTGCTCCTAACAGCTTGCTGCATGATCATTTTCCACCTTTTCAAAGCATTTACTAAATGTTTGCAATGACACAAAATCTTGGTATTTTTTTTTTTTTTTTTTTTATAAAAAGCAACAAAACAAAAAAGGAAGCACTTAAATGAGAAATTTTCGAGAATGTCTGAATTCTGATCTACATTAAATTAAATTTCTTGAATAGTATCAATAGTTTTACCAGTTTTTTTCTCTCTTTTTTTTTTCTTTTTTTTTTTTTAGAAATTTGTGCTAATCATCATCCTGACCATGTTTTGAACAACTTAGTTGGATTGATTTACAGGGGACTGATGAAAATATAAGCCAGTCAGAGCTAGAGTAAGATAAACATGTTACAGGAGAGTTTGTAGCAAACATAACAGGCTCATATCCAATATACACTGAAAAATAAGCTGTTATAGAAGTAAGAGGATGAGATGCAGGATTCATCATCAGTGGTTACAAATCAACAGCAATGTATTCTGGCTGATGTTCTCTGTGATCCACCGTGGGTTGAGAGATGTGAAGCACTTTCCTATTTATCAGTTGGAATACCTATTTTAAAATGAACACGATATTGGAAAGATTTTTGAAGCTTTAGGGCATGTTGACATGACATTGTCATGTAGTTCCTGCAGATTTGTCCACTTGACATCCATGATATAAATCTCCCATTCCAACATCTCTCAAAGGTGCTCAGTGGGACAAAAATATGGTGAATTCATTTGATTACATTGTATTTGTCATGTTTAAGAAACCAGTTGATGTAGTTTCTTAATGACATGTTGCATTATCCTGCTGGAAGTTACAGAAGATGAATAAAGGGACAAATATGGTCAAAAAAAAAATATTTGGGCAATGTGTGGCATTCAAATAGTGGTACTTGCGGCCTTGCATTTGGTCGAGAAAATATCCCTGAGATCATACCCCATCATCACTAGCTTGACACATTGATACAGAATAAGACAGAGCCATGCTATAATGCTGTTTACACACCAAGTTTTGACACTAAGCAAATATCATATTCCCTTTTCTGATTGTTTCTTAGAGCAAAATAATGCGGTCATGAAGCTCAAATAATTTTAAACTGATTTCTTCAACGTGACAATAGTGTTCTCCAATGGCCTTGAGTGTCACCAGACTTCAATCCAATGGAGTAGTTTCATGATGGGGAGGAACAGGAGATTCACATTGTGGATGTGCAGCTGACAAATGTGCAGGAACTGAAATGCTTTTATGCAAATATAGAACAAAATCTCTAAGGAATAGGTCTTGAAGGTTTCTTGGCACTAGTGACCTTTATTTGCAGTATATTGGACAGGAAATGGACTGAGAGACAAGGAGAGAAGATCTGTAGCGAAGGCAGTCGTCTGAACCACAAATGACTGCATTGATGACTAATAGCATCCGTATATTGAGCGGCCGCTCTACCTCTAAATCATGTACCGACCCAATCTTTGAGGAAAGTTTGACTTACTGCAATTCCAAAAGCAGAAGTTCAATCTGATACATGTATTGTGTAGCTACTAAAATATGCCTGTGAGTGTATATCAAAATAATCCTAAAAACGTTTTTCAAACCACAATTTGAGATGTGATTTCCTACCACTGGTGCACTCAGAAAGTGGTGGTTGTGACCCTACAAGGTCTCAAAGAAATGCTGTGGCAGGCATCTTATTTTTCAGCAAGGAAACTGTAGCAATGGAGGTCAAATACCACAATAGCTTTGCCATTAAATCAGAAAAAGAAAATCTCTGAAACTGTTTGTAGTGTGTCTGCTGGAATTACATGGCAACCCACAGTATCAAGTCAAAGCTCAGAACTGAGTTGCAGTGTGCTACTGTTTCTTAAAAACATACATCCCCTTTCATTTTGTAGGCAAAATACAAAGAAAGACTCTACCATCTACAAAAGATGGCAATCAATTGGTAAAGTTTAAGTATGCTTACTAGATTTCCTTCAACAGAAAGAAAACAAGACAATAGGAAAGAGAAGTATAGTAATATTTGTGCCCTAGTAACAGAATGTCTGTTTTTAAATCTCCATTTCTATGATGTAAAATCAGAGCAGCGTTTCATCTTTGCCAGTGAAACATTAGACTGTGGTGATACTACCTGACTTCGGCTGCATCAAATATTTTTTTCTGATTAAGGGACTAAACAGCCGCAGCAATACATCATAATTCTACGAGGTTATGTGCAAGCTCCTTGAGCTGGTGAGCTGGGCTTCATGAATCTTTAAATGTCAGAAAGATTTACAAGTACGCAAAAATATATACACAGTTGTGGTGGCGCAGCTGCAGGGAAGACCAAAAGTGATGTGGCCTTCACAGATGTTATAGCCCATCATTTCAATTAGGACATGTGTGCCCAATGTGGATCTGATGAAGAGAAAGACACAGCATGGAAACACATTAAGCATGCTTTCATTGCAGCAACATGTGCCACACACTCTCCAAATTATCCTAATGATAGTAATTACAAAGGCACATTCAAATCTGTGTTTGGTTAAGTAAGGGTTACGGAATGTGTACAAATATTCTCCTGTGGAACTGCCTCTTTTTTCTATCACCAGTTGGTAATTTTCCATTACAAGACCAAAGATTTTGATTAACTTAGTAATCTAAATACTTTCCCACATATCTTGATAAATAATCAGTATTTGTTCTCTGCACGAATCTAAACCAGCATAAATTAGTTTGATGTACAATTATGGATACATGTCAATGAATTAAAATGTCAATAAAAGGTTAATTACTTTCTGTAAGTACATTTTAAAAGCTAATGTCACTATATACATTCATTATACACAAAAAATATATTTAAATTTAATTTCAGGTCATTTTATAGTTATGGCTTAAAGCTTGTTTTGATAATTAAAATAATGCCTATGACAGATTACACGATAATATTTTTTTAAATATAAAGATGACTTAGGCAAACATGGGAAATTCTGCTAACTTGAGAGTTGACCATCAGCCTGTCATTGCACTGCCCACAGGAAGGACAAGGAACAAAATGTCACTGCTAAAAAACCTGGATAACAACCAACGGCTATATATACTCTCATGAAAAGTTGAGTGGAAGGAAAAAGAATGGTGGTAAAAGGTGCACAAGCAGCAGGCATAGTCTCAGCCTAGAGAGGATTGTGAAAGAAAGCACACAAAGTTGTTTAGGGAAATTGACATGGAATGAATGTGATCTGAGTTCATGTTCAACCCCCAGTATTTGTTATATGTAAGCCTTGATTATAAAAATTCAGTTTCAAAGCATGGATGATATAATACACTGTAAAAACCTAAATTGAAGTTAACTTTCTGAAATTTGTTTCAGCTGTAACTGAAGTATTAATTATTGTATTAGTTACTACAAAGTATTCTGACATTTTGCTGATGATCTTTGTAATAATCACTATGAAAAATAATTTTAAACAGCAAAGCTCTATTTCTTAAAAAAAGTGAAACAAGAAAATGGAGAACAGATGTGAAAATAATTAAAAGTTGGAAACATGTGCCATGAAACGGGATTCTATTTCAGCAGTTTAACGCATTGACAGGTTTACTCCAACAGTAAACACAATATTCAAATAGGCTGAAAGTTATAAAAACGCTCAATCAATTTTCATTATCCAATATTTATGCTCCTTTCAACTTTTGCAGGATTCCTGCTTTAGTTTGCAGTTTTTATAACATGGGGAATTTTTATAAACAGCCTGAAGCGAATAACTGTTTTTGTTAATCAGAGCTTCTGACCTAAAGCTTTTTTTCAAATGGATGACAAACTCGACAATCTTGGGAAATGTAGACTCAAAGTATGGCCCTAAAGCACTGAGGAGGACTTTTTCTTTCTTTAGTTCACTCTTATTTTTGAAGTTCAAAGTGGTATGATGCCACAAGGCCTTTGAAAATCCTGTTACCACATATTAAAAAAAGGCAAGTGGTTACTAACGTCTTGACATTCACAAGGCTTCAATAAGAAAAACTGCAGGCGGCTGCAACTGCTCATGCTTAAAGAGCTCTGCACTCCCTGGGGCTGGACGGAGGCTTGTCGCTACGAGAATGGGACACAGTTATTTAAATGAAAAAGGTTCTGAAAGGTTCTTGTGTTTTATTAGTGTGAAGAAAAATATATTTCATATGAGTCCACACAGAAAAGGGAGGAGGAAGACAAATAGCATTTGCTACTATCATAAATAACATTTTGTCCACTGGTTTCCAGTATTCTATAAGGAAACAAACAATTAGACCTCTAGGTTAGGGAAGAAATGTTTCGTCATTAAGGCCAACTTTTTTTTCCTGTTCTCAGTTTCAAACAATTGAAAGCTTCGTCAAACCAATAACTTGTTTATAAACTCTTTTCACATCCAGGTTGTAACTCATTTCTCACGTATTCGTAGTGTCTCTAGTTTACTTACAAGACTAATCTCAACAAACTATCTCCCTCAACACCGAACCAGTTTGCTGAATAACGTGGACTTTTTCTTCCACATTACCAGAGAACACCATTTAATGCTTAGAAACTATCTCCTTTTGACTACACACACAGAGAAAGACGCTACTGTTAGCTTCATTTTTTTTAATTTCACAGCATGCAGTCTGCTATTTTCCAGGAAACATCAAAAGCTTTTGAACCAATAAAACTCTAAAGCTCAAACTGCAGTCCTAAAGGGATGGAGTCCTGCAACTTTTAGATCTATCCCTTGTCCTACATACTTGAATTAAATGATGAAACTGCCTCACTAGCATGCAGTCAAGTTTTACGGAGCTTTGCTGATGGGCTAAGATGTGTCCTGAAGCAGAGATACATCTAAACGTTTCTATGTGTGCATCACCTGTGAGAAATTTGTGTTTACTTCTGATATGATCCAGTTCTCAAGAACACAGCATTTTAATTAGGGACATCAGACAAAAGGGGACTTCCTGCTGCTTGCTCGAATCATGGATTCCCACTGCATGATGCTCCAACCACCATGTTTCCTCATAGGCATGGTGTGTGTTCAGTGACATGTTTTTTGCATGTGGATCAAAATATGAATATATACTGATAGTAAATTACATACCTAATTAGGTTCATTCTTAAGACAGCTGGTTGCATTGGTATATATTTAAGAGTATCTGAGTAAAGAGGGCCCAATATGCATTAATGCCACATTTTTTTAGGGTTTAGTAAGTTGGTCAACACAATTAAAGGCCAAGCATTATTTACCTTCCACTTTACAATTATTAGTTACCTTTTGTTTGTCTTGCACACAAATTCCCCAACATATAATTTCATTTGAAGTTTAAAAAAAGTTAGAGACATGAATCTGTTTGCTAGGCATTGTGTCAAAACAATTTCTGCCATAGCTCCATCTGAAGAAACAGTGGCAATTTTCAAGCTCCTCCTCTCTCTCAACCCTCCTTATCCTTCCTTCCTAACACCCACAGAGACAGTTTCAGGGCCCCATGTGGAAGAAGCAGAACCGAGACCAAACTCCTCTGGGGAGTAGCTACCTAGCAGTGGTACACCTGCCACATAATATTTCAAAGGGTACAGAACACATACACACTGTAGTGAATGTTTTCTAGTGCAACACCACTGAAACCTACAAGAAACATGATCTTATGGGAATACATTACTCATATAAAACATGGCCATATAGTACGGTACAGATCAAACATGGTGGAAGACTTTTGAGGTTACCACACAGCAAGTAAGCACACACACCAGGAGATTGAAAAGATTGTGTGGCAGAATTTTATCAAAGACTGAATCTCTTGCAATAATATATGAGAAAAACAAATGTCTTAACCAGTCGAAAGTACTAACTCCAAATTCTTTATATTAGGTGTTTTATATAATAAATGGCTCAGTTCACTGGACATTTAAAGTTGTTGGATGCCTGCTGAGAAAAGGAATTTTCTCTTCGAAACTTAGAAAATGAGGCAAAATATATCACACTGACTTCAGAGTAAAATTAGATTAGAATATTTTCAACATTTTCTTTTAAATAAGTAAAAATAACATTCTTTTTCATACTGAGAAGAACCTTGACATCTTTCATCAAAGTTTAATTTCTGTGTCACAGTAACAATGCTGCTCTGAAAAAATGTTGTATTAGATCTTGCAATCAATCAAGCAAATCATATTTTATTTGTATAACACATTTCAGAAGCAAAGCATTTCAAAGTGCTTTACATCTTAACAAACATAAAGTTATCAAGTGGGGGATTGCCTTTGCATCCACAAAAGGCTTACTGGTTACACTCTACTGTGTTATATGGAACAAAATACCTATTGGTATTTTAATTTCCACTCACGCTCACAATCATGCAGTTTACAACGGTGTTAACAGCATTTCAACTTGCTTCTGGCATGAGGCTCCATACACTCTGTACACTTCTTTCACGGAATTTCGAGCAGGGACTCCGTCGTCCCTCATGGATTTTTGTGCAATTCTATGGTACCTGTTAGAGTCTAGAATTTACAGGGTTTCTGTTACGTGCAATGACCCACAGTTTACAACGGTGTTAACAGCCTGTCAACAGTATTGGCATTATTACGTCTAATTACCGTGTTATTAAATATATGGGTATTTGTTTTTTGGATAATTAGGAAGTTGATGAATTTTATTTTGGCCAGACAGTGTGATAAACACTGTATCCAGCTCACCTTTTTGAGAACTTTGAACTCAACGATGCTGTTTTATGATTGACTACAAATTTCTTCCATGATTTAAACTCAGCAAGTTAAACTGAAAGATCATGTCCTAAATATATAAATACTATTTTGATTTTGGAAACAAACAATTTTAACATGGGTGCACTGGACTTTGAGTCATGAGCTACTTCATAAGCTAGTTCTGACTCAACAGGTACAACTCTGATAAAAAAAAAAAAGAAAAAAAGGGAAACAGTCGGTTCCTACCTTGCTTTTCAATTTGAAAAAAACAAAACAAAAGTTATTTAAAAAAATCTAATTATGTTTAGGGGATGTAAACTTTGTGAGAAAGGTCCTTTGCTCATTCGTCTTTGTATTGTAATATGTGAATATTGGAGATGATTAGTGATGGCCTTCCCACGGACTTGGTGTGCAGCACTTTAAATTACCTTTGCTGTTTGTTTTTCAAAATCTTTTTCCTTTATTGTTTTATAATGCTGTCTTTTTTTCACATTTTCCAGAATCACTCTTTTGGCCTGGTAATAGAATGAAATACACTCAGATGCCAAATTTAGCGAAGGTTTATGTCTAGAAAATGCAAGGTCATGCATAGCATCGGTTGACTTCCCACCTGCTTTACTGCAGCCTGGTTGCTGTGTGTATTTATCAAAGATGCAGCCATTTCTGCACTGAAGGCTGGGCCATGCTGTGCATATGCTCACTTTGTTACCCCCTGACATAAATGCCTCACCAGGGAAAAGCTTTTATTAAAGCACATACTGTATAAATTCTTTCCTTTTAGTAACAGGGGGGAAAGCTGAAATGCATCTATTTATGGAGTCTTTCTAAGCATTGCACTAAACTTAGAATTTGACCTTCTAACTGCATGAAACATGCATTAACAATAATTATAAGACAACTTGTAAAAAGAGTATTTAATTGCTATTTGCATAACTGTATGCAGAATAAAATGTAAAATCAATAACTCATATCATAAAAAATAAAAATGACTGAGTGGGAAGCTTTGATGCAAAAAAAGAAGCAAGTAGCTGGTTTCTTTGTTTTCAGCTCTTTCACAAACGCACTGAATCCCTGAACTTTTCAAGACATTCTCTGGAGGATAAAGAAAGCAAACAAAAGATAACAGACTGTGGCTCCAACTACTAACATGTCTGGATTAATGCTCCTAATGCAGGGTGCACTTTAGGGTGAGCTTTGATGAGACAGGCAGTCCAGTGATGTTTCCATGTGATTAACAAACACAGGGGGGCCTAGTAGCGCATACACATATATACACTTCAAGGACTGTGAGATTAAGGATGGACAATGATGGACCTGAGTCTGTTACTCTTCCCAACCTCAGCTCCTATAATTTATAGCAGCCCTGCACAACAGCCTCTTGTTCTTTGGAGCATTTTGGCAATGAGAGACACATGGTGCATGAACATTTGTCTTACTTTGAAACGACACCTGGGATTAATAAAATAATTTGGACTACTATACAAGATTGGCACGAGCATTGTCTGTATGTGTGGTCTTTGTAGAGCTGAAGGCCCAGTTATTACAGGGTATTAACAAAACTAAATAGTACATATTCAATGGTAGGAATTTCTTCAGTGGAAATTGCTGAATGTTAACACTGTTATACTTTGAATTATATGAAAAATGTATTATTACAAGCTGAATGTATAAAATTAAAAGTGGAACCAGCAGAATTTTTTAGCTTTCCAGCACCAAAAAGTTGTCATAGACATTATCATTATTAATTTTATAGTAATATTTTCCCTTCTCCCAGTCACATATTAACTCTCTCAACAACACAGATAAGCTGTCTTTTCAATGCTTGAGGCAATTTGTCAAAATACTTTCCTTCACTACAAAAAACCTATGTGTTTTGTTCCAGATTTGTCTTATAAATTTCTGACTTCACAATGTCAGAGAATACCATACATTAATGCATTTAATTATAGATTGTTTTCTCATAATTATGCAACATTGACCTAGAAATGTCTACGTCTATTACTTGAAATTCACTCCTCTGTGGTCATATTATTGTTTTTTTTTTTTATCTACAATGTTCCTAATACTTTGTAGTTGCCTTCTGAATACAGTAGATTGGAAAAAAGTTGTTCTTTTTCATCTGAATATGTTGCAGTTATTAAACTTGATCATCTTTTCAGTCTTACTTAATAAACATAAACTGGCACCTAAATTACATGTGTACATTAGATTTGGATGGTAGACAGAAGATGGAGACTGATTTTATTTATTTTTCTTTTACTTCCAAGTTTCACAAGGTGAGCTGAGTAATCAGTCATCAGTTTGACTCTGCTATAAAAATCATTTAGCCTAAAGCCTCCGAGCACACAAGAAGATTTCATTCTGCCAGATCTAGCAGATGCCAATACTAAGTAGTGCCCTTTAAAATATGCCTTCCCATCTGATTTCTGTTTTAAACAAACACATTTAGAAATGGGAAACAAACATTGGGTACACATAAAATCACTAATTACTTTGGGGTCATATGGTTGTCTTAGCATAAGAGGATATTTATTTTGATTTATGTCACCCATATTCTTTCCTTCCAACAAGTAATTAATAGTGCTCAAAAAGGACATGTCTTAGATATTTTATCTTTTAAGACTAGACTATTTTCTACAAAGGTAAGATTTGGCTGTCAGACCATGCTTTGAAGGAAAAAAAAATTCTTTAATCCAGGCTGAAGCACCCAAACACGGACACAGATTGGCCAGATACTGCATTTTCAAAGCAAATCAGTTCTGGATATAAAATGAAATGCTGAAGAGCAAGTTGAAACCATTTTATATAGCAGTGCAGCTGCTCAGGCAGAACCAAAAATGGTTCTTCACAGCTGACTGAAGAGAAAGGGAATCTAACGACGGATAGAAACTCAAGGTTGCTGTCAGTGTGCCTCTACACTTCAGGATAAATGATAGAAATAGATGAGTTTACACTCCGCAGCCCCTCGGCTGACAAATATATAACTCAGTGAGGTTAGGTAAAGAAGATGCAAAATGTGAGATGTAAGATTACATTTATAACTTCACTCTATACTAAAGCAGACAGTTAAAATTGTTTTGGGGGATTTCAGATGCATGTCCCAGAGAACTTGTTACTGAAATATCTGCCTGTCTTTGATTCACACTTACGTCTTGCAAGACCAACTGCATTTTTCACCCACTGTTTTCAAACAGCGTGCCACATTTCTCTTTGCAAGCAGAAAAGATGCATTCTTTATGTCATCAGTGTTAAAAATTGACTCTTGGTGCCACTGACAGGTAACATTGGCTCAGTTTAAAAAGGTAGATACTACAAAGTTTGCCCTGAAGCACTGCCACTTGTGATACAATCTATGTAAGACCAATAATTAGGCTTTAGGTGGTATATGTTCTTTGATAACCTTGAGTAAAAATATCATAGTTTTAAAATTAAACAAAAAAAAATCATGAACTAATTAGTTTTACTTAAACAAGAAGATAAACAATTAGTCCTAGTCAAGTAAATTTAAAATCTAATTGGGTTATTTTTAATGTTTTGATTAATGTCTAAAGCAGTCTTTGCCCCTGCCACATTTTTCCAAATTTGCCACAGCAGGCCACTCCCATCTTTGGTCCCCAGCAGACTAATGGCAGAGGTGGGTAGAGTACTACAAAAATTGCAGTCAAGTAAAAATAACACTACTTCAACAAACTCAACATGGCAGAAAACAGCATTCCAACAATAAGGTTTGCTTACAAATCAGATATTTCACTTTAACATGAGTTGTAGGTGTGGTTAGTATTTACTCGTGAGTGGTAGATGATCCAGAAAACTGACTCAAGTGTAGCAATATTTAATAATACTACACAAGAAAAACTCAAAAGGTATGATGCAGTAAAACTACTCCTACAGATATTTGTACCCAAAATGTTACTTAAGTAAATGTAGCTTGTTTCTATTCACATCTGCCAAAAGGCATGGAACAAAGGAACTGGTACTACACAAAGCAGCTGGGGAAGAAGCATTTATCATACATTTCATTGCTAGTGCTTATTTGTGCAACACCACTGTTAATGTCGAGTAAAAATATGCATGTAATTGTATATGAATTACAACTATACGGTGAAAACAATGCCACTACAAGTGTTGTCAAATGAATAGTAGCTAAGTAAATCATAATCTAGACACACAATTTTGAATTAGATTCATATTTAAAGTAGATTTGTAACCAACACTTGACAATCATTAATTCCGAGCTGTATATTGCTCCATTAGTGTGCATGCATATTCATGCACACTGTATACTTGTCTAAACATAATTTGCATTTTTGTACATCATCTGATAAAATGCAGGAATGAGGAGCTACGCCTCGGTGAGGGTCTAATCTCACAGCCTGTTGACAAAAAACTGTTCCTTTGAGAAAACTGATCAAAGATTCCTCTTTACTGCCTTTGACATAATGTATAATCAGCGAGCTCTGCGGAGGGTGTCTGTGGGAGTTGGTGTTTGTGCATCTTTTAAAAGACTGGAGGCAGGGGCCTTCTCCCATGTTGAGACTTGGTTGAAATTTTTTGTGTTAATACAGCAAAAAACCAGTGACAGCATGCTTAATTATTTTTGGCTGCAGCAGGTCCTTCCAAAGCGTAGTGGTGCACAGCGGTGTCTGCCTCACAGGGGGCAGACGCCTGCCGCCATCTGGGGGTGTCTTTACCTTGGTCTTGTTAGCATAAACTTAACTACAGATTTGCAAATTTACCTCGGAGACATCTTTAAAATAAACACTGATCTCCAGTTCTGTCGAATTCACTCCTCTAATTGCAAATCTCACAAATAAACAGGTTGCATACAATTTTCACCTTGCAGTGAAGAAGAAAATGGAAAAAGGAACCTCAGTGGACATGAAAATGAAATATGGGAGTGTGAAATGGGGGTAAAAGCAACTGCTGTTTTATTATTATTTTTTTTTTTTAACCAACTTCTCAGGTTGGGTGTGACATTGCTGAGCAAGACTACAGGAAGGGCACAATGTCTCCCTGATGACTTGCTCTCCACACAACAGGAAAACAAAAAAATATATCTCCCAACACTTCTAACAACTCTAAAAATATTTTTATGAAAACTGGTTTCCTACAGCGCCCTCCAAAAGTATTCTATCACACTGCAAACACCAACCTTTATGTATTTAATTGAGAAGTGGAAGAAAAGTGATGCAAGTCTTTAAAACTTTTTAAACATAAAAATCTTTTTAAAAATAAAATTTCTGCCAGCCCTGCTTTACAAAATATTTCAAATTCAGTAATCTATGGACATAAATATTCAAGATTTGGCAACGGCCTTTGAGTCAATGACTCAGAGTTGAGTTAAGGTCTGAACATTAACTAGACCATTCAAAAGACAGATTGATTCATACCGAAACTTTATTGTACACAGATGGATTCTATTTACTCATAATTTGAGGACAACTGGTTGAATTGGATTTTACTTCATTATTCATTTTTTAATATTTTGTATAACTACAAAAAAGTTCAAGAACAAAAACGTTTGCATGATACCATAAATTTAAACTTGCTAGCAGTTGTGGTCCCAAAAGAAATTAAGGGGAAATGGAAGGTTGCTTCAAGTTTCTTCTCCATATAGAAAGTAACCTCTTTCCTCTTCTGCTACCCTCCCACTGAGCTAAAAGGAGAAGCAGGTTGTCAGGCACCCACCACTGACCTGGGAAATAAATCCTTTAACAGGTGGCCAGCATAGAGGGGAAGGGCTAAATCAGCAGCACACCTTCCTGCTGCTGCTGGCGAGTCTGGCTGCTTTATGTGCTTTAATTACGCAGCCCTCCAAAACCACCACCCCATCCTCTCCTTCCACGCAACCACCCCTGCCCTTCATTCACCCTCCATTTCGGCGAAGCAAATGTAAACAAGCACGATGAAGTACAAGCAATGTGCTTGACTTACATACTCTAAGTCAGGGATGTTTTAGTCAAATAAACTAAACGTGGGGCCTGTAAGGCTCTCACTTTAGTACAAGCAGAAGAATGTTGCTCTGCCATACATTCTTGTACGCCACCATTCATTGATCCATTTCATGTGATGTTAGTGAATTTTGGCCTTTTACTCCATTAGTCTCTGTAGCTAAGCAACTGAGTGTTACAGTGAAAAAGCAGCGCTTCCGGCGGTTGCTAGGGAACTGCTGGCGAGTGTTACCACTTGTTAACGGCACTTCGATAGATCAGCCTCTAATGGTTCAGGTCTGATGGAGCTTTGCCTAAAAGGAGATGAGAGATCGGCGAGTAGGCAGCATCCTCCATCTAACTGGCTGCAGCGTATGTCACAGCTGACATGTCCCTAGAGTGCTTCACATCAGCACGCATAACAACCAGTTGAAAATAATGTCAGGGTTTTTCCCTCAATAGAAAACCTTTTGCATAAAAGTGGAGACTGAATAATTGAGAGGTGTAAAAGGGGGAGGGGTTCTGGACAAGCGGGGTGTAGGGTGCCTCGGTTGGGGAGGAGGGAAGTATGCCTGCCAGCCAAATCCATTAGCCAGGCCCTGCTTGGCCGAGGCGGGCGGCTGATGGGAAGGCTCTGTTATCGGACACTAAAGGACACTAGGGCCGGCCATCACCACGCCTGCCCTCTCTACTCTTTGCCGCAGGGAGAGGGAGACAGAGAGGGGAGAGGAAATGAGGGAAATTGACAGAGACAAAAAGAAACCGAGAGAGACCAGTGAAGTTCAATAACAGAAAGAATGAGGAGGCGTTGCCCTACTACAGCTTTATAATTGGCCTGCAAGGACGGTCAAATGAGAGGCTACTTATCGCACATAGCAGTTGTACAGGAATACCAGCCCATCTCTATAGCCAGAACTCATTTAAAAGTGTATTAGGACAAATGCATTGGAAAAAGCAGACAACCCCTCTATTTAAGCTATGATTGAAAAAAAAAAAAAAAAAAAAACGTGTTAGGGGGTTTATTGCCATAAAAAAAATCTGATGCCTTAGGTTCTTTTGGGAGCATAATTGGCACTCAAAATATCTCCAGTGGATCCTCCACCCACAGTAGGTTCCATAAAGAACTTTTTAAGATAGTAGAATCTCTAATAATACAAAGGTTCAAGCTCATTATTTTATGATGTGTGTAAATTGTTCTAAAAAGCAGTTCAAATATGATTAAATGCCATGTGTGGTGGGATGGGAAGCACAGCTGGGTTTTTGTTTTAATCTGCTAATGCTACGGGTATCCTGTCTTCTTGAAGTTGTGGGAGAGGCTTTTGCTTTAATCATAAAATGTTCAACTGTATGGAAGTAAAACTCGGAGCAGCAAAAACAAGATGGAGTACAGATGAACTGGTTTATGGTGCCACACCATACCGTGATTTTGGTTTCAAAACTGCTAAGATTTTACAAAAAACTCATTAAAGTTTGTTTAATAAGACTCTGGGAAATAGTTCTAGAGGAACCAAAACTTTTTTTATGGTTGCATGCATCAAAATATCGGAGCATGGTGGGAAAAGGGTAAAACAACAGTAGTTTCCTGGCCAAAACAGGAGACTTGACAGGTATCCAATGTTTTTTGAGGCAAGAGTTTGCCTGTGTGCCTTAAAATGCTGCATCTCCATCCAATTTTTCCAACACATCCAGCATTTAAATGTGTGTAGTTTGCACTTAATGTCTTTGTATGAATATGCAATGGAGGGACCGTCATAAATTGGGATGTAAAAGTCTACAGTAAAGTCCGTGCAAACATACAAGCAAGCATGCAGTCATATGCAGATTAGACATAACTTACTTTTTGGTTTAACACAAACTGGCAGGGTTCATTGTGTGTGCACATGCGGTGTCTCTGCCTCAGTTATGATATCTGTCCCAGCTGGCAATTTTCAGTATCAAACATTTTCCCGGTTCAGATATTCAAACAAAGCAATTTCCGGATTAAAGTGCACCGGGACGGAGTCACGTGATGACATAATGACATCGTCAAAACGCATTAATTGAGTATTTTCTATTAAATTATGTTGGATTCACTCCTTCCATTCTGCTAGAGGGCTCTATAGTTGCTTTGCATTAGTACATGAGTTGATGTGAAGGAGAAGAAAACTGACGGCGGACCACGATTATGGTCAGAAAATAAATAATGTGCTACTAAGTGAAGATAAAAGCACATTGCGTTGAGCTTAGGTTGCTGTTAGCTGAAACTAACAAGCTGAATCTGCTATAAATCATATCTTACTGGTGTTCATGAGTGTTGTCCAACCTGGTGAGTTATATTAATGCTGTAAGCTGTGGGGAGATAAGTTTTTGTTATCTGTTCTAAGCATGCGCTTGGTGAATTTGCTAGAGATAATTAGCCAAATGCTACTTGTTGTTTGCTGCACTGTGATATTTAAATATCGATGTTTATTATATTATGAAGTGCTCTAAGAGTAAACTTTGCCTTATAACCTGGTAGTCAAGTCAAGCCTAGCTCCTAAATATATGTTTAAGTTTGTGTTTATTGAATATTGCAATACTAAGTACTGATGTTTTGTTTGTACTTTATTTACAGTTTAACCAGCATGTCCGTGTAAAAGTACTCAGTAATAAAATCAACCACAACAACAACAACGGCTATCTTATGTTTTTTGTAACAAATTGAATATTGTACATTTGGTCACATGTTTATATTTTCAGTGTTTGTTTCATTTCATTTATTTACTTTGATATGGGTTTACTTGAGTTAAAAGTAACTGTTTACTTTTTAGTTTGTTTGTTTGTTTGTTTCATTTGTCTTCTTGTGGGTGCAGCCTGTGACTATAAAAGAGGGTTCTGCGCTGCAGGGAGTCAAGTTTAGACTCCCAATAGCTCACACCGATGGACTTTTGAGCTGCAATGAAGGTAGTGCTGTTTATTTGTTTGTTTGTTTCTTTTTCATATTTTTTTGATTGATTTTTAACCTGCCTGGTTGTCTGTTGTAAATATGCTGCACAACTTCTTCAAGTTTTTATACTTGAAGACGAGCACAATAGACACCATCTGAAGTGAACTACAGCATTGGCCTATAATTTTTTTTTTTATCTAAGTCATAACAGAAGCCCCACCACAGAATATAAAACACAGAGTTGTAATGATAATATCACATTTATGCTTCGCAGTCTGTTGAATCATGGAAAAGGGAACAAAGAGCGGGAGACAGAAAATGGTTCTACCCTGAGATGAGAAACACGTCCAGTTTGACAGCATGGCTAAAAAGTCAGTCTTAAGACATAATTTTGTGTTTCGACCTTTTTAATGCTATGAATTTGTTTATATATCTGTACTGGTGTTTTCTGCTACAACAGAAAATGTTTTAGGAAAGTCAAAAGAAAGAAATAACAGAAGCTAGTCGTACACTGATCATAGTATTGGAATACAGGGGATGAATCCTCCGGCTGCAGGACCCAAGGAAGGAGACAAAAAATGAAAGATGGAGAAAAACAAAACTATAAAACATAAGTAAAGACATGAGTTTAGTTTCCCTACCCTCCAAGGGAAGCTGACATGCCAAGGTGTCAAAATCAATATTTTTCAACATTTCTATTAATTTCTCCAAGATAACAGAGCACAGAAGGGGACCGTAAACACTGAAACCCAAAAGTTTCAGCTTTTCAACACATTTGTTCTAAGATTGTACATCATTTGGGGCTAGTGAAGACTGCCTGAAATTGTGCAGCACAGTGGCAGCACAATTTCATTGCTGGTAACATTGCTGTTACAGCAATGTTAACAATGTTGCCTTGCAGGTAACAGCAATGTTACCTGCAAGGCAATGTTACCTTGCAGCAAGAAGGTTCTGTTACCAGCTCTGCCAGGAGGAATGGGGTAAAATTCTTGCCAACCATTGTGTGATGTGTGAAGAGGGATATCAACATATTTGACCTTGGCTTTTTTTTTTTTTTTTGCAATTAAAAGCCAATATTACCTAATTAGTGTTCCTTACTTCACTAATACTAATACTGAATTTAAAGAAGTTAAACAAAAAACAGACCAAAAACAGGATATGTACTGATTTAACATTAAAAAAGCAAAGGGACAGTTACAACAATAGATGAATAAATATATTGTAACTTTCCACTCCTTGTAAGATCTCTTAATAGCACAACAGGTTAAATTATATTCTACACCTAATGTTCAGAAATAGTGTTTAAGTGTTAATGGATGTTATTCAGTGGCGGCAAATTGCTAACTGTGGGTACTCCCATAGTCTTATAATGCCCTGTGTGCTTCAATAACAGGAGAACATTTAACAGCCCAGCATGAGTATATCCAACAGAAAACACAAGGCATATTATTAATGCTGTTTTACCAATTACTATACTGTACATAAGACCACATGCTAAAACTCTAACCACACTAAAATTGCAATTAAACTGCCCCTGAGTCAATAGACCTACAATAATTCCCTCTGATTGCAGCATTTTAAACCTTTTCACGATTTATCATCATTCCACAGTCCCAGAATATTGTCTAGAAAATCTCAGTCCATATTAAAATAGACATTCTGCAAGAACAAATAGCAGCTATCACACACTAGTGACACTGCATCACAATGAGCTTGTTATAGTGCTACAGGAAGTGCATCCCTAGCAGGCTCCGAGCCTCATTTGCATGTTTTCATATTTAATTCTGGACAGCAGAGACAGGTTTTGATGTGCCCTAATGTGGCGCCTGACATTCTCTGAGACCTGTAATTATTTCCCTGACCTGCCCAACAATCATCTTTCCTCTGCTTAATTGGTAACATAAACAAATCTTGAAGTAGTCCCAGATCTCTGGGAGTATTTTTCATGCATAGCTGCAACGGAAAAGACTAGAGAACTGTTGAATTCCCCCGTGACTTATCACAACTCGTTCCAGTGCTGCTTCATGATGTGCTAAATTACAGTTCCTCTCAAACAGCATGTTTGAAAAACTGACTGATAATTGTTGCACGATGGGAAGCTTTTTCCATTGAGAAGCTTAAAGTTTTTAGCAAGAAAAAACTGTTAAGCTGAAAATGAATAATTAATATAACTCAAACCTGTATTATCAAGCCTATTCACCTATTGAAGTCATTGTTGCTGACTGCATGTTCAATATTTTAAAAGACTTGAGGATGAGGTGAATGTTCTATTCCCTGGATATAGCCGCATGCTCCGTTCAGATATCTGCACTGTGTCACTTTTATTGCAGCTTTCTTGTTGGTGTGTGCTTCATGTTTGGTGTGTTGTCACTGTGACTGAATATTTAATGAAGCAATGGCAAGCTCTCCACTGCTGTTCATCCGGGCACAGAGTCAGCGGAAAAGCTTTCTCTCTCTGGTTTGGCCATCTGTTGGAATCAATAAGGGGGCTAGAAACCCCCAGCCACCATTCAGGGCTCAGGCAAGCTGATGATTAAAGGTAACCCCTTCTATGTTCCTGCAAGTCCTGCTCACCACCAAGCAAGGTTAAATGGCAGGTGTTGAAAGAAGAATATTATACCCTGCACAGTAATGCTAATCCCTCAATTAAATTACAGCTTCCAAGCAGACAGGCTGTTCTTCATGCTGCAACTCCAAAAGTAAAGCTCTGCGACATGTTTGAGCACTACAGTCCGCAACTCATGCTGAGGCTTTGGATGGATTTATGGAGGAAATGATACTGTGCAGAAAGACAACAGTACACAATCTGTCTGTGCAGTGTAACTAGACATTAAAAGCTTTGTGATGTGTTTGTTTAGGATGGCAGACGCATTATGAAACTCTCAAACAACTGGAACGCACAAAAATCCTCTTTGTCCTGTTTGCCTTCCTCTGATGTTTACAGTATGTGGCTGACATGAGAGCACAATAATGTCTCACTGAGGCAGATGGAGAAACGAGTGGATTGGTGTCTTTCTTCTCCGAGCCGGAGGGGTGCTCATCTAATGGGGAAAAATAGTGTTGTTTAATTGTAGTTTATTTCAGACCTTGATTGCTTTTATTGAGTTCCATTATTCTTGTTAATGAGCCCATAATGTGAACGCTGATGATTTGGGGGCAAGCCTCTCCCCTCACAATGTGAGATCTGAGCATTTTCTTTGGCCACTAAATCCTTGGCTGCATTTTGTTCCAGTGCAAACATCTGTTTGCTGCTCTCTGCATCTCTCTCATTGACCTAGCAATCAGTCAGGAGTGAAACTTTATCTCCAGCGGCTAATGTTTCTTACCTGCAAACAGCTCCAGATGTGCAGTGCCTTGCAAAAATATTTTTACCCCCAAACTTTTTCACATTTTTCAGTGTTATAGCCATAAGCATGGATATGATTTGTTGGGATTTTACTTAATGAATGAATACAAAATAGGAAATAATAGTAAACTGGAAGAAAAATTATACATGGAAGCACCTTGCTATAAGGGCAGATATTGTGGGTTTTGTCTCTGTAAACCTAAAACATCTAAAAACAGATTTGGTTTTTCATCTTTCTTTGTAAAACAGCTTTAGCTCTGTGTCTGAAAATGTCAATATTCCAGTCTTATCACTGATTCATAACTGGCTTATGTCTGGACTATTACTAGCCCATTCTAAAATGGGTATGTCTTGGTCCTTTTCATTGAATTGTAGTTCTGATTGAATGTTTAGGATTGTTCTTGAGAGGAAAAGTGAAACTCTGCAAAGGTTTTGCAGAAAGCATTTTTCCTCTGGTATTATTCTGTTTAGTTCTATTTGTCTTCCAGATGAATTTCCTCCAAATGTTTGCCATGTCTACAGCACTGTAAACAGGAATTTCTATGGATTTCCTTCAACAGAATCTTATCTTCATCGTTATGTCATAAAGGTTACATTTCTAAAGTGAAGAACTAGTAGTCAAAGTCAACAGTTTCTTGCACCTGAGTTGTGAATCTCTGCAACTCCACCAGAGTTATCGTGAGCCTCTTGGTTGCTTGTCTGAAAAATGTTTTCTTTGACCGGCCTGTCATTTTGGGTGAACTGACAGGTCTAGTAACAGTCATGTGTTGGTTGGTTTGCAGTCATGCCATATCCTTTCCATCTTTAGCTGACAGGCCGACCAGAGCTCTGTGCGGTGTTCAAAGCTTAGAATATTGTTTCATAACCAACACCATAAACTTCTCTACAATGTCAATCCAGAGCTTTTCTAATAAACTTTGAGACCTAGTCTGGATTAAATTACACACAGGTGAGCTCCATTTCCTAATTAGACAACTGCTGAAGATGTTTTGTTGCCCTATAATATGTTTAAGCAGATCAAAGGAAGTTCTCAGATTTGCATTTTTAAAATATTTTGAAAGCTATACGTCATTGTCCTCCCTCCATCCATTTATTTGCCACTTTGTGCAGGTGTATCAAATAAAATCCCAATAAAATGCATGGAAGAATGTGGCTGTAAAGTAATAAAATGTGGAGAATGTTTTGCAAGGCACCATTATAGAAACAAAGCAGTAAAAAATCTGCCTCCAACCAAGGTAAGCCAAAAACAATAATGGCCAAAAACCCATCAGGAAACTGAAAAAAAAAAAAAAAAAAAATCTATTTTGTGAGAGAAGAACATTTTGTCTGCCAATGTGATATTGGCCTAGCAGAATGGCATTAAATAGGGTTATAAAGTGACAAGTGTGCTAAAATGCCATTGGCATTTGGAACAGGGAAAAAGCATTAGCATTGCACAAAGAGTGCATTATGAGTGAATAATGCACTGTGCTACCAGTTTGGACATGCAGCAAAGTGAATGTCAAAACTCATTCAAACACACATTCTTCAGGACATAGTGCTGCATATCATGCTTAAACGAGGATACAAGGAATCCTATCTCCTGCTCATTCCTTCATTATGAGAAGCACAGCAACAGCACCAGAGGAGGGAATCACAGATATAGATGATAGCAGACAGTCAACATGACGGCGAGGTGCTCATCATTGGTCAAAGGAACTTTAGAGCTGAGAATACAGACCATCATGTGAGATTTTCGCAATCATGGAGTAACAATGGAGGACGACATACTTTAAGTCTGCAAATAAAATTAGCAACACATTGCGCTATGATGATGTAACTCCAAGTATTCCCGAGGCGTTCGCTCATCTGATTAATGCAAAGAGAATAACAAAGAGGATAACAACTGTCATCAAGTCTTTGAAAGGATAACAACTCCTCACATTTCTCCCCATGTATGTAGCTCTGCTCTGATAAGAGTGACACTTTCTGTTCTGGGAGAATGATCTATTGTTTCCTGCTCTGCATTACTCCATGCCCAGCATGGCGCCTGATTAAACAGAGCAATGCAGGGGATCATATGATTTGGGAGATATTAGAAAAATTGGAAACTGATAACGACTCCCAAATGTAATGACAGCCTTTTTGGGGAAGTTATTTCATACTTATGAGAGCACAGTTTGCTCCAGTCCTATTCTCTGAATAAGCCATTAAACAGTCTCAAGGCTGTCAGAACTGTGAAGTTTAAATCTCTAAAATTATTATGATTAACTTGTCCTACAAAAACTCTAAGAGTCCATGTTTTCCAGCTGAAGGAGAAAAACTTGAAGACAGAAATCAACTGCTAACCAACTAAAAAGAACTGCTAAATTATTTTAGATTCTGTCACTTTTGCACAAAGCAAATCTTTTGCCAGCTTTTCCATCAGCTATAACTCCTGTCATGACTGAACAATAACACACCAACACTTGCACACAGCCTGCAAAAAAGGAGGCCTCTCTCTTTGTTGCTGAGTGCTCTGTAACTTCTGAGAAAATGTAATAGCTGATATAATCTCCCACCGCCTCAGTCACAAGAAATAATAGGGTCCTCTCCATTAAAGTCCACATCCACAGTATTTCTTGTTAATGCGTGTTTAAGAAACACATTAGGTAATGCACAAAATCTTGCAGCTCTGAATTTGCTGCCACATAATATTCGCTCTTTTTCCCCTGTGAACTAGACTCTATTCTCTTTTGCAGAGGGTTTATCAGCGATGACATGCTGTGTTCTTGTGTTGACAGAACAGGAGGTTGCTGCACTTCATGAGGCCAACAGAGTACGACCATGCCCCGGCTGTTTCTAAGCCCAGAGGTGGAAAAAAACTTTCCTTTCTTCCCTCTTTGCTGCTCTGTGTCTCTCAACAGTACATCTTTAATGAGTTGGCATCTTTGCTTTGAGTTTTATAGCAACCCCTCTGCACTCATCACCTATTGTGCCATACCCTCACACTCACTATTTCTTTTTAATCTTTTTCTTCTCCATCCAATGCTCTTCCTGCTGGCATTCACAAACCTCCAGAAGGGATAGAGGAACAGCTCCTTCATTTCCTACCATGAAACATTTTCTGCACATTTCTTGAGCTGACATTCACTGTGCCTTATTCAAACTCAACATTTGGAGTATGGCAGCAGAAAAAAAATCACATCTTTTCAGGGGAGGATATAATGAAGGGAATAAAAGCTCAAGAAATCTGTCGATAATCAGAAAAAGTGCTATATCTTGCAATTCCATTTAAGTACAATAGTTTTACAACAGTTGTAATCAGGACCAACATCATTTTTGGCACCATTAAAAAAATTTAATTATTTTTTTGTCCGTTAGAACTGCAAAGCAGATGGAGAAAAAAAGCGCGATTAAAAAGCCCATCTTTCCTGGACGATTGAGTTTTTCCATTCGGCTCCTTTCTGTCAAAGGCAGTACTCCATAAAACGGGACAAATGAGATTTCATGAATAGATGAATGGCTTCTTCACGCATGTTCAATATAAATCTATTATTAATGAGTTAATTTATCAGTAGGATGGGATAAAGCCTCATAACACAGATCACAATGATTAAATTTTTTTTCTTTCTGACATGGAGAGACTTCAGGGACGGCTGGCTAACTGCCACCTCCCAAGTGTTAGAGTGTTCAGCAACTTCAGCGTCAAAAAAAGAAAAAAATGCATGTGAAGTTTGGGACATGTGGGGATAAATCAGGCCATGCGGATTTTGGTCGGGCATTTTTTATTTTCGAGTCAATAAAAAATGACTCAAAGTCTTTTTTTTAATTGACTTTTCGAGTGAGATCCTCATTGTTTAGGGAAATGGTGCAGGAACAGTGATATCACAGTGAACAATGAACATGACATCACTCATGACAGTGATGTCATAGTCAAGGACTTTGACATCACTGTCAAAGTCATTGAGTTCCAAGGGAAGATTACTTTCCATTATTATACGTTTGCTGACGTTAAACGATTGACGTGAAACGATTGCACAGAGAACAAGAAGAAAATGATCCGTCCAACACAAGAATTGTGGGCCCAGGCCAGGTCAGATCAATCAACTGACAAGGATCCCCGATCCCATAGGAAACACCAAGAGGTCAACCGAACAGACAATTTGATGTCCAAGGAAAAAATTCAACGTTATGAAAAAGATTTACGGGCACTACAAGAGCACGTATGTCAGCTGCAGAAGGACAAGAAACTGCTGGAGGTTAAAAATTTTAAACTTTCTAACAAAAATAAAGAGCTCGTGACCAAAATTCAGGAAATATTAAGTCGACATCAGGATCTAGAAGGTCAGGTAAAAAGCATGGAACGATGTGATTTAGAGAGATCGCAGTCTCTAATGATTGAAACTGCACGGAGGCGCGACCTGTCTGAGCAAGTGCTAACACTAAAGATGTACAAAGAACGAGCGGTGGATGCAGAAAAACGTGTGAAAGAGCTTACGGACGACAGCCATAGACTGAAAAAACAACTAGACATGACTCTGCAAAAAACAACCACATTTAAAAATGAAACAGAGGCCTTTAAAGCCGAGCTTAAAAAGCAGATCGATCTTGTGAGAAGTAGAGAACACACGATTAGCACTCTTAAGATCGCATTGGATGTAAAGCAAAAGCAAATTGATGCTCAGAAGGAGGAGCTTAAGAGGCAGCGCAGGCTTGCGCAAGAGACAGAACTGGAGGCGAAAAGAAATCGCCAGAATGAAGAAACATCGATGAAGCGACTGAAGCACAAAGATGAGGAAAATTTGAGCCTCCGGAAGGAAGCCACGTCACTAAACAAGGCTGTGTTTGAGTTTGAGAGGAAGTTGGCAAAAAAAGACTTGAGAATCCACATCCTCGAGGAGAAATATCAAAAGAATATGGTTGAAATTGCCTTCCTGCAGAAAACTAACCAAACATTGGAAACTTCTACAGCGAATCTTGATAGAGAGATTGTTGAAACCCAGATACTCCTCCTAAAGTCCCAGAAAGAGAATCAGTTTCTTAAGAATCGAATGGAGAAGGTCAAGATGAAGCTGTCTGATTCGATGCAAAGCGGCAAGGAAAATCGGATCAAATTTGATAAAGACCTCCTGCGTATAAGAGAGGATTACATGAAACTGAAGAGGCAGAGAGAAGACGCTCTGACAAGAAACAGAAGAGCCACAGAAGCTCTATACCGTCATGAACGAAAAATTGGAATACAGACTGATTTAATTCGCGAACAGGAATGTAGGATTACAGAGCTATGCAAGGAAGTTCTGAGACTCCATGAGAATGCGCAGAAATTTAAAATGGTTAAAGAAACTTACTCTAAGGTGGAGAAGCTAGGGCTTGATGACGAGACAGGATATCTTATAATTCTCCCAGAAGTCGACAGAAAAAAGGACAAACTCAGAATGTATCGCTTTGAGAACCACAGATTGTCCAAACAACTGGGAGAGAAAGACATAGAAATTAGGGATCTCAAGCTTGAGCAGAAAAAATTGCAGCATGACGTGCAAAATCTCAGGAGTCAGATAGACCGACTGCCGGAAAATGCATTTCATAAAGTGCAGGAGAGTCAGACCAAAATTAAAGAACTCAAAAGACAGGTAAAAGTCCAAGAAGCAGAGATAAGTGCATGTGTATCAAAAATAAGAATCCAAGAAATGAACGACAAAAAGTTGAGAAATAAGCTTGCAGATATCTCATTTTCAAAGAAAGATATACTTCCGCCGATTCCGTCAAACAATATCAAACTGAAATCTGAGGACACAGACATAAAGACTGTGATGAAACCCCGAAACATTGGTTATCTACCGCCTCTTCAAATCAGTTCATATGGAAAGGCAATAAAGTAAGAGGATGTGGTTGTTTATGTTTGATGGAATGATAGCGTCTGAGAAGGATGTAGACAGAGCCTCGGCATTTGGGGGAGGGTCCTGCAGCTGATGGGTACCAGCGGACGAAGCAGCATGCGGCTCGAGTGATTGCTGAGGCAAAAACTCGGGCATGGGGGGAGTTTGGTGAGGCCATGGACAAAGACTTACGCATGGCTTCAAGGCAATTCTGGTCCACCAGGCTCAGCTTCTTCAATGTGGAAGCTGAGCCTGGGGACTCTGGGTGGGGCTCTCCAATCGCTGAGGAGGTTAAAAAAACTCCTCGGTGGGCGGGCCTTAGGGATGGATGAGATTCACACGGAGTTCGCCCAATCAATCTACATGTGTTTTGTAGGCGTTCGACAAGGACGAAAACCTCTTGTGGGGGGTTCTCCGGGAGTATGGGGTACAGGCCCTTTGATACGGGCTGTCAGGTCCCTGTATGACTGGTGTCAGAGTCTGGTCCAAATTGCAGACAATAAGTTGGGCTCGTTTCCAGTGAGAGTTGGACTGTGCCGGGGTTACCCTTTGTCACCGATTCTGTTCATTACTTTCGTGGACAGAATTCCTAGGGACAACCAAGGTGGTGAGTGGATCCGTTTTGGTGGCCTTAAATCGCATCTCTGCTTTTTGCAGATGATGTGGTCCTACTGGCTTCGCTGGAGCGGGGAGTGTCCTGCCCTAAGTGGAGGAGTTCAAGTATCTTGAGATCTTGTTACCGAATGGGGGTAGAAGGGAACGGCAGATCGACAGGCGGATTGGAGCGTTGTGGTGTACAGAAAACTGAGCTAAAAGGTGAAGCTCTTGATGTACGGGTCGATCTACGTTCCTACCCTCAACTATAGTCTTGAGCTTTGGGTCATGACTGAAAGAACAAGATCACCTATTTGAATTAAAACAAGTGTAGAAAACGATGAGCATGACAGTGCCGAACAGTTTAATGCAATGTTGCATCAAAAGTCAATTAAAATAGGTAATTGCAATAAAAGTGGCATTATTTACTGAACGACACTTCATGACAACATTCATAAACATTCATGAAAACTCCTTCACGTTCACAACAGATGTGTCATAATTATGTTCGTCAAATAAAGTGCTACCCAGTTAACATAAACTGAAAGACACATTTTGTATTTTATATTTGACATTTGACTGAGCTGCTGCATGAGGCTGAGTGTGCCTCACACACACTCTGAATCAGTGTGTCTATGAACAGACGCGCTGATTTTGAGTCAGTATGTTGAAGCTGTTGAAGAAAAACTGATTTTTTATATTAAAATTATTTTTAAAATATTGAAATATAAAAATGTAAAAGTCGGTATAGTGTGTCTCATGGAATAGCATGAACACTCATGACAGTGATGTCATAGTCAAGGACTTTGACATCACTGTCAAAGTCATTGAGTTCCAAGGGAAGATTACTTTCCATTATTATACGTTTGCTGACGTTAAACGATTGACGTGAAACGATTGCACAGAGAACAAGAAGAAAATGATCCGTCCAACACAAGAATTGTGGGCCCAGGCCAGGTCAGATCGATCAACTGACAAGGATCCCCGATCCCATAGGAAACACCAAGAGGTCTTCAGGGACGGCTGGCTAACTGCCACCTCCCAAGTGTTAGAGTGTTCAGCAACTTCAGCGTCAAAAAAAGAAAAAATGCATGTGAAGCAATTTAGGAGACATGCTGACATGTTGGCTGTGAACCTCGTGCTGTAATTAGCAACCTCCTGCTTCGATTCCCCCCATGTAGCAGAGACACCCAAAACCTGCTGCATTTCTATCCAGCCTGTCAGCTGAGAGACGCATGGTAAAGTCTGTCTTATCAAGGCCACAGGGCATCAAAAAATGCAAGTCCATCTTAATAACTTAGAATATCATTTCAATAATTACATTTGTAATAAATTTAATTATATGCTTTAAATGTTTATGTTCATTAATACAGATATGCAACTTTACATCAGACATGACAGTTGTGCAGCAGTAAGTCACTGAAGTCCTTCGTAAGTAAGGTAAGGCACAACATGTCAATAGCATTTGACATTATATAATTTGACAACATAATATATGAAAGAAAGGTTAAGAGGAAAGCAAAATTATGGTAAAGAAGGTGCAGGAGCCAATTAGGGAGAGCCGATTTGTGAATAAAAGTCGCTTTGAGAGTTTCAGGGTGTTTCACGACCAGTGACACAAATATAAATCCAGGACATGGAATGCAAATCTTACATTCTTTGTCTTAAGTACGTTGAAGCATCTTACCTGGACTAAGGAGAAAAGAAACTAGGATGATGCCCGGTGGTTCACAAACCCTTTTCCAGATTTAAGTAGATTTTACATTTCTCTTTGAAGTTAAGGTACAAGTGTTTGGAAAAAGAGTGGATTCCCAGTACCTGGTTTAATTGCCGAGGCATCACAGAATTTCGGTAAGTTTGCCTGACCCAAACTGAATCTGTAGTTGCTGTCAGTGGAACGACGAGACACTCCAGACCCCAAAATATAGTGGAGTTCAATAGCTCAATTAAAACAGGCTGGGCTGCCTTGAGAGACCCTGAGGTCATTTTTACTGGTCTTACGCAATATTCAAATTTTCTGTGAAAATTGATTCATTTTGATTAGATTCAAGCTGTAATAAAAATAAAATAATAAAATAAATAATAATAATTTTCCTGCACTGTTGTGATGACTAGCTGAAATAAATTAACTTTCCAATTAGCTAATTTTTTAAGCTCTACTTGTTTGTCTGGCCCAAGAGAAATATCTAGCTATGTATCATATCAGCACTAAAGGTAGCCAAATCTATTTCAAACACCGGTCATGAATTATCCAAGACTGAGCATCTGACCAAGAGCATTTTAAAGGACACACTTCCTCAGTAGCCTTGAGAACTTACTTTCATTCTTTATTTCACAAGTTATTCAATATTTCTTTTATTTACCCAGAAAAACTGTGTGAAATATATTCCATTTGCAAAATTTTAAACTGAAGTATGTGCCAGGGGCTAATAAAGACCTGTCAGCTGAAATGAAGAGAGGAGATAAACAGCCAGGATGGTGGAAGGATGAATTGTGGTGAGATTTATCAGCAGCTGTTCATATGCGAATGGTGCAGGAGGCCAGAGCGCTCCAACATGCTGCGGCTGTCTGAGACACCTTGGACAGTGATTTATGGGTCGGTGGTCAATGTGTTAATGGACTGGGCTTATGGAACATATCCATCCCAGCTATGGAGCCCCTTACATGGGGTGGAAAGGCTCTTTGGGAGCTGTATAGTACTGCATAACACATCAGTGCTTTAGATGTGAACAGTATAAACACATGGCCTAATGTCAAGCCTCTGGTAATGAATTAATTGATGGGGATTGGAATGTAATTCACAAACATCATGATGAATTACATCTGTACTCTAAGAGCTTATTTTTTTCTACTGTCACCAAAAACCAGCAACACACATAGTTCAAAGAATAATATATCAATAAAACAACAATACAATATTTAACAGTGGGTAAGTGTTATTAACATACTACAAAATAAGTCTAATGAAAGAGGAAAAGATGTAAAAAAAATCACACCTTCTTTAAATTTAATTTAAAGATCTAGAAGGAAAGCCAGGCTTGAAAATTTACACTTCATATCCTGCCTGCCCAACAAATATTTTGCAAAAATAATAATAAAACTCTGCAAAACAGAGCAGTATGCATAAGAACTATGCGGTATGATAAACTAGAAAGGTTATGATCTGTGGTTAATAAAACACCTGCCTGTGGATGTGATTATAGAGGACAAAAAGGTCTGTCAGGTCTGCTTGTGGACAAGTAAAAATATGTTTACATATTCATGTTAATTCTGTGATTTGAGCTGCAGAAAGTTCAACTTCACTTAAAGTTTTTCTTAAATTTGTTATAATAAATGCACATGATAGATCACCAACAAGGTGAAAAATATGCATAATTCAAACACAAATGCTATTCATGAAAGTCAGTGATTATAATTTCGTATGTCATAGCAATCATCACATTTGCTTTAATCAACAATTTTGTCTATTCTCACAACATATAAGAAAGTAAAAATTTTGTTCTTAATCTCAACTCTAAAAGGAACGCATTAGAGTAAACAAAACATAAACAAAGGAGAACTTAATTGCAAATAATTTCTCCCTAATAAGTACAACACAATGTGTTACTCCAAGGGGAGACTAAAACCTTTATGCCGTCAGCTGAACAAGCAAATATCAAATTACTCTGGAAAATAAACAAGAACATTTTCAAATGCATTAAATTCCCCTGAGTAGTTTACTTGCAACCTTCTTGATTCAACTGCCAGCCTCCCTCAAATATGAATAATTATTATGTTTTATTAAGGCATAGAGCAGGTATGAGCCAGACTGAAAAATGTTTCAGCATCAGCAGAAGCCTCATATCTGTGACAGAATATTTGTCTTAATTAAACACAAATAAATCATCAGCCTAATAAATCATTTTTACAAAGTTATAAGTTAGTTGTATTATTTTGGTGCTATGGTTTTTGCTTTGCATCAGTTGGCAGACTAGTAACGACTAGTGGGAAAGAAGCAAGGAAGAGCAATCAGTCACTGAATGGCAGACTAAAGTAGAAATTGGTAAATATGGGAAAATGCTGAGAAAAACAAGCCAAAGCATCTTCTCTCTAAGTCAGGAGAGGGATACATTCTGATGCTGTTAAGTCAGAGCTGCAAATATAGTGTGTCTGTATAATTATTTTTTTGTAAAATAAAACTAGAGGATTGTGTTAGGTGATGAAGAGGGTCACAGTTTATACTTTGAAGGTGTTTTTAGAGGCACTCTCATAGACCAACATTAATTTCAAATCCATTTGGCAATTTGATGGTTGTCCTTCACTGCAGCTTTTTACCACCTTCTTTCACAAACACTGGCGTTCTGATCAGACTGGCCATAAAAGAAATAAAAAAATGTCCCCGATTTTATAAAATATATAAATAAATAGAGAAGAAAATCACTTGTACTATATTTTGGAGCTAACATTCATCACTGTCAGCAGGTATACACAGCTTATATGCCCCTAACACGTCCCATTTCCTCACCAGCAGCCATCTCGCCTATTGATAGGACAGCATATCTGGTAATTTATAGAAGAGCCTGACAGTTTTTCTTTTTTTTTGCTATTTACTAATGTAAATGGCCTAAGGATGAACTCTGTCTTCACCACAGCCTGACTGTGACAAATATTCTGTCCATACCTCGTAGACTTATATGTCCGCTGAGATAATTAGTTGAAGGTTGTATTGATCTTCAGGCAATACACAATGAATTAGTTTCATTTTACAGTAGTTTGTAAAAGCATTTATATCAAATAAACTTTTGTGAATTTTGTCTTGTTAAAACCCAATATTTAGATATGACCTATTGAGTTTTTTATGTAACAGACCAGGACAAAGTCGGGCATGATAGTGAAGTGAATGGAAAACCTAAATGATTTTTAAACAGTTTTTGAACTGTGCCACTCATGGTGGCAGCATGTTGGAGTAGCTATGTTAGTTCTGATTTTTTCTTTTTGTAGATTTTTGTTCATACCTTTGAGGATTTGCAGGTTTGAACCAATGTTCCCTTTGGTTTTAGATGTTGGGCAGCCAGAAGGATGTTGAACAGTTGTTATGATATGTAATTGTGACAACGAGGGACTGTTTTTAGAATGGAAAGCAGGTGATTAGCATCTCAGAAGCTCCAAAAATACCTGAGCCATGGCCGAAATACCATGTATACACATGAGACCTCTATTTGATCTTCCATCCATGTGATCTTTCATTGATCATAAAGGGTAAGGTTCATATTCCCAACTACAACAACTGTCCATCTGGTTTTCTATGTGTAGGTGAGACATAGATTTAAAGATTAACAGCAAAAGCAAATGAGGCAGATTAGCAGTGATCTCTAGTTGTACAAGGCAGAACCCTTAAGATCTGCATGTATAATTGCAACAAAAGCTGGTTTTTCAAAGTAATGACATAGGGCACTGAATATAAGTGTACACAAGAGGCTTAGAACTTCCACATCGACAACAAATATCTAAAAACTTTATTATATGTTCTCTAATGTTTTTGGTCATCACAAATGAAAAAGCAGTGTTCCTGGACCGTAGGTGAAAAGTTGCCGCCTTTTATCCCCCACCCTCTCTCCTTTACTGCACTTTTAAAAGTCACTAAAAATATAATGCACTCCCAGATTGGTTTAAGATTCCATAAAGTGGAAATTATGTTGTATATGTGGGACAAATACTTCATCTACCACCTGAGATTAATTCTTCAAGAAACAACAAAGCAAAAGAAAACAAAGCCATCCCATCAGCCCTGGTTAAACCAGAAACCCGCACAGAGAGAGGTCTTTTAATTTGTTTACAGTACAGTTCCCTGAAAGCTATCATATCTGCTGTTCTCCTGCCGAGCTACAATACAAATGAATTACTTAGTATTAAGTGTAGCAAACAGCGGTGCCTCTTTGGCTTGAATTGGAAAGAAATACCACTGCTGAGATCCATTTTCAGCTACATAGGAGGGGAACTAAAGAGTCCCGCTCCCTCTTTAATACTCTCTCAATTTATTCTCCGACTGTTCACTGTGGCCTGCCCACTTGTTTCTGAAGCTGATAATCAGCTCAGGCAAATTAGCTTATCTACATTTAGCATTCAAGAAAATGGAGGAGTCAAGTAAACAAAATTATTCCCTGTAATCCTTTATTTGTTTGTGTTATGTGACAAAGACGGAAAGATATAACTCTTCTGTGCTTATAATGCAGCAAACAGGCAGAGGGCTCCACAGGCATTTTCATAACACAGGGGATTTTTAAATTGCATGACTGACATTCGTTTATCTGTATGTGGAAGGAACCGTGTCCTCGGGGCAGGAAAGCCCTGTATGGTTTCAAGTGATCAGTGAGCACTGCCTGTTTATTCTAGCTGTACTTCCACATCAGTACATCTCCACGTCAGTCAAAGGTCTGAAGCCATAAGGGGGAAAACTCAGCACTCTGCTGGGCCTTTGCAGGCAAATTACATGGCAGATACCTGGCTGCACCTCGGCCAGTAAAAACCCTTTTTTATTGACCCGTACAGTTGGAGCACCGACCACTATTTAAATTTTCTTCAGTTTAACTGGCATGCTGTGAATAGATGCCACAGGCGCATACACTATAATGAATCATTGAAACCTTCAGCATCTGCTTTCAGCCTGAGACAGAAAACAGTTCGAGCCACCAGCTTGATAATGTGCGAGAGGCAAACGTCATGCTGTATTTAGATTTTTAAAGATCATCTGTTACTTTTTGTCATCCGTCCCACAGGGAGTTATATGCCTTCGGACAAAGCTTTCTTACAAGAAACACTAAATGTGTCACATCGGATTCAAGATGAACAAACGTATAACAAAGAATCCAGCAGTGCTGGGTAGTCAGCAGACGCTGATGCCGCCTCCGCAGGGCAAATAACAATCCCACACTAAAATGGACAAAAGCTGTCACAACTCATAGAACGCTTTCATGACAACTAACAGCAGTCTGACCGGGTCTGTAAAAACAAAAATAAAAAAATAAAAAAAAATAAAAAAATGCCGACAGATGTAGAAGTAGGGGATGTAAATGTTTACTATTCCTTTCACTTAGTCTTTGCGCTACAGTTTGGAAAAGTCAAAATTATGTTTATTAAATGCCTCACATATCTGCCATATTAAACTGTTGTCTTATCAAATCCATTTATGTGCGTTTTAAATTAAGTTGATGAATACCATTCATGTAATTTGACCAATAACGGGCAACCAACTCAAATGGCACTTTTGATATGGCTAATTCAAAAGTGCATCATTATTCAGTTTTTACCTGGCTAACCTTTAATGATCAACTACAAACTATAGGTATAAATATTAGCAATGTATGTACGTCTTATATATACAGAATTTTACCACAACTGGAGGTAACAGTTACTTAATTATCCTATAAAACTGCGCTATATGCTTGGGAAATACAAACTAACAACACTTTATGCTTATTTTGCAAACATAAGGTAAATGTATAAATACAGTGGAGTACATGAATGTTTTATTATCCATGTACTAATTATTACACACCCACACCCCCTAATTTTTATTTATTTTATAAGGCAAGGTTAAAATCAGCCTTTAACCTCTTGTGCTAGATAGCATAGTTTGAGGGAGGGATTATTGCAGTAAAATCTGGCAGCCGTATTGACATTATACGGTTAAGCTACTAGAAACATACTCATCTTGTTACGAAGTTTAAGAACAAAGCCTTAACTGTGATAAATTGATAAACCAATTCCTCCACCAGTAGAAAAGGTTACATCAGTGTTTTGACCTATACACTGACTCAGAATGGATTACGACCTGTGCAGTAAATCAAAAACATTATTCTGGATAATAGTTTGACCAAAAGGGGATCAAAGAAAGGTCACATTTTTACAAATGCCCATGATATTTCTATAAAAAAAATAAATAATAATAATAATAATAAAAAAATCTTGTTATATCCACACAATGCTGGTCACAATTTGTAAACCAGCATTGTTGTTCACAGATATAGCAGTACTCCTTTGGCTATAAAGGAGTACTGCAAAGGAATTCAGAAATCATGACCAAAAATGTGTTGTATAACGTTTCAAAGCTTACAGACAGATTTTAGTCAAAGTTGAAGCTGTCTCAACTGTCTGCTTTTTGCTATGTCTAAAAAGAAAATAGATTTTGGATCATTATGCATAATTTTGCCATGATTTTAATGAGATTAGGCAACATGAATCAATTTGCAAAAAACACTTTCTTTCCCATATTCAAAGCAACTTGGATTCTGAATGTTAAATATCTTTTACAGGCCGTGTTTTTCAAGATCAAAAAGGAAGGCAACTACCTCTAAGTCAGGGGTTATGCTGCGTTCCAGTTGTTCTCGAAACTAGGAAATTCTGACTTCCCAGCAGAAAAAAAAAAATAGACTGGAAGACCCTTCTGTTGAACAACATCAACTACTCCCAGGTAGGATTTAAAAGGCAGACTTTGTATTTCAATATGGCTGCTTCTCACATCAAGAGTAGTGAGATGCAACCCTAAGTTGAAAAGTATTGTTTGCTTATGGAAAGTTAAGCTTGAAATGATATTTGTAAGAGCTATTGCAAATAATGTTTATGGTTTTCGTCACTTTGAAATTCTGACTTCTTCACTGGAGTTTTGTCACCTCAGCCTTGGCGTCAAACACGAGCTTTGAGTTTTCACTTCCTAGTTAACTGGAATACAGCACCAGGCTCTATCTAAACAGGTGGAATTCAAGTGACTTGCTTTCAAATGTATTGAAATGAGTCAGGTGGGCCTGTTTGGACATTCAATCAGTATGCACTCTGGTTAACTTCCTTTGAAGGCTTTCAAAGCATGTTTTACTGTTTTAATATTTAGTTTATTTACATTTATTCAAAAATGTACTCTTCCTGGATCAAGTGTTAGAAGTTGTATAAAATGTTATATTTATCTGTTCACAAATTGTTATAGTCTAACTGAATTCATTTGCCCCACTGTTTCTTTTTTATGTACTTAGACTAATAATTTGCAGTGAGTTGTTTTTATCTGCCCATTGAATGTTTCAGAACTCATTAACATTTCAGAGTTTCCATTAATGCCAATATTAAAAATATGAGGTTCTTCTTCCTCATACTAGTGCATGAGGTCAAACATACTTAGTTGAAAAAACAGCAAGACGCACTGAAACACTCCAGACATGAGCAGAAAGCTCCTCACTAGCCTTCACCTTATCCATCACCATAGATAGCTTTGGAATAAAGTGAAGATAAATTGCAACTCTGCTCAATATTTCATTTATTACCATTTTTTTAAGTACCCCTGTCTGCCTGGAAACCGCAAACAGGCGTTCGAATGTGGTTTAAGAGGACATAAGAGAAGAATGATGAAGATAATTATGACACTAGCTGTACTTTTAAAGTCAGACTGATTTATTTTTACTGTCTTATTATAACCTCTTCACATACAGAATCTTGAAATTAGTGTAATCGGAATTAGGTGGGTAACTTGATACAGGTATTGTGAAACATATGCAGCCATCCGGTCACATCTGGTCTACATTTTGGTCACTAAAACATATAGTTTCCAAAACAAGGTGTGGGTGCAGGGAGACGATATTACCATTGGACATTAAACTGATCTCAATTAAGTCAGAATAATGCACCCAGACAGCAGCTAAAATGTAATAGTATTTGATTATTTTGCGATCAAAATTTAGGACAAAATAAAAATCAAAACAGAAATGTTGCATTTTTATTTGATCTAGTTAATGTTTTGTCTCTTGTGGTATCTACCTGTTTTCATTTTGAATGAAGGTTTATTCAACCAATTTTGTCCACAAAAGAATGTAGTGAATTTGAAGTCGCTAGATTCCAAAGACATTACCAGGATAACTGAGAATATGTGACGATAGCCTTTAAAACACATTTTAAGATGCTGTCAGATTGAATATCATTTATGCTTTTCACTTCTTTCACTTTCACTTTTCTACAGTCAGTTGTCACAAAGCACAACCAAACCCCAGAAGGCCCCCAGTGCAGTCAGATGAAGTACAAAGCAATCACATCTGCTGATTAAAGCTCTAATGCATTCTGTTGCATGGGGCGCAGGCCTACATCATTAATGAAGAGTAGATATTATATCCTGTTTACAGAAAGAGGAGAGGCAGCTCATATTAAGCATTTGTGGCCCTCTTGCACTTCTCCGCCCACACACTGATAGGGCAGTGTGTCCCTTGCTCACCACTGACCTGCAGACTTTTGCTAACAGCAGGCTGTGAAAGGGGACTGGAAGCAAGTCAAAGAACTAAGGTTGTAATCCCAGAGGCTAAAACATGACATTTATAGCTGAATATTTAAAAATATATATCACATATATGTGCATAAATCTATACAGTACCTTGCATATGTACTCATACTTGTTCTCTGCAGAAATCTACTGCTTAGGTGAAAAATATTAGTTGAGCACTCCGCAAATCTGTTGTTCATGGAAGGATGGCAAAAGGAATGTAGTTTTTAAAAAGTTTGAGGTTTCTCATGAACAAAAGTCCTCAACCACTGGGCCCTGAAATGGTACTACGGAGTGGATCTAATAGAATCAAACCAGAAAGCAAATAATGAATCTAGATACACAATAACATCTAGGAAGGCAAGAGTGGTCCAGGGGGAGCAAAAGGTTGAGAACCTCTGACATAGGAAACACAGCAAACATGTGGAAGATGGAAATCAAGTAACATTTGGGTGAAGACTGTGCATCTTCCTGAGCAAAACATCCCCATAGTGACAGAGTGGTGGCAGTATAATTCCATGCATGCACTTTTTTTCAATAAAAGCTCAAAAGCTGGTCAGGGTAAGAAGAAACATGAATTGAGTTTAATACAAAGCAATTTAGGAAGGTTTAGACTGAGGTAACAACACAACAAAACAAGATGAAGTTAAAGGGGCATTCTTGCTTTTCAATGAGTATTGTGTACTGTGATCCATCTGTGTTGAGTTGAATCTTTTGGCAGATGATCCTTGGAGTGGATGAGGGAGAAGTAGTACCAAATCAGTTAATTTAAAAAGTTGTATTTTTTCCTCTTGGGCATCTGGTACCTATTTTAAGATTAAATTGTGGTTGGAATGTGAAGCATCATTCACTGAACTTATCTGGCCAGACAAAAATCACCTCTGCAATAAATACTGAAATGTTTCAATCATCAGTTTCCCTCTATAATATATTACTTCTGGTGCCTCCTTGTGGCTTTTTTTAATCATGAAAAATGTCTGCATGATTCTATGCTGCTGTTAAGAATTACTTGTACAGACAAATTAAAGGTAATGCATTTTAAAGTAATGCAGCTGCAGAAAAAATGCTGTGCAGATTTTTTTTTTCTTTTTTTGCCCCCGCTTTCTTTCTCTCCCCTTTGTGCTCCGGTGACGTTTTATAATTAAATTGTCATAGCATAGACTGCTCTTGGGCTCGCTGCTGTTTTATATGCAGATGACTCAAATGATTTGTCAGTGTTTACTTGACTTTGTATAGATGTGACAGTGTTGTGGCTCAGGAGCTAAGAGAGGCTTAGGGGAAGTGCAAATCTGAGAAAAATAAACAGTGTTTGCTTGAGAGCGCTCCTGATGAATAATTAGTCTTTCTGTGTTCTTGGAGGATAATCCAATTAGAGCCTTCAATAATGATTAACTCGCTGTATATTAATTAGTTACCAAGACAATGGCGCTCAGTTGGTAAAACTTCACCAGTGGGACTAACAGCATCTTTCTATAGCAGAAAGTCTTGAAGAAGCTCTGTCATTCACCAATTTTCCTTCCCAAATTCGGTCCTTTTCATGGTCATCGGTGGATGTCAACTCCATCAGACACAAGGGAAAGGAGACTACACCCTGGGATGGCTCCTTCAAAGCGCATTGATGGAATTAGACATCCATGCACACAACTTAAAATCACCAGTTACTCTAAAATTACTCTAGAGTGAATGTTTTTGGTCTCATAAAAATAGCGGGTCGGCCCGCATGCATGTGGTGAACATTAAAAGGCCTGCAAGCTGAGATCCCACTATGCATTTCTCTTTATTTACTGTAAATTCTAAATAAATATCCTTCACATCTCTCTCCATAGTTCCAGTCATGTCTATGGAGAAATATTTTGTTTCCCCAGGGAAATATCAAAGATGTAAATACTGTGGGAAAGACCTCTCCTCTGTGCTTTGGCATCTCCCTCTCCAAAGCTCTGAATTCTGTTTCCATTCCCACATTTAACTGCGGCTGATCGTACTCACTGTAAAAGTCCTGTAAAGTGGTCTGGCTTTCGTACAAACATTTTTTGCTAAAGCCCAGCCAGATTTGTTCTGTGGCTCCGTCGAGTGGGCCAAAACCAACAGATGGGTAGAGCAGAGGAAACGTTACTGCAGTGTTTGTCCCAAGCAGCACACTGAGCGGGTGCCCCTCCTCAGAGACTCAACACTTGGCTCCACAGCCACTGGGCTGATGCCAGGAGAGGCCGGGATCATAGAACAGTGAGGGACTAAAGAACAAACAGTTGGGGAAAATAGATGAAAGCATGCCTTTGCAACACTAGAAGTCCTGCTTGTAATTCTTCTAAGTTCAACGCATTGTGAAAATATGTTTACACCATAAGATACTCCACTTTTTCTCAACATAGAACCACAAACTTCATAAAATTACAAACAAAATAGTGTATTTTTTGAAGTGTAAAACTCTGAAAAGTGTGGTGTGCATTTGTATCCAGTAAATATTTTGAAAAACCATTACAGCTGCAATATTTTTTCCCAATTCTTCTTTGTAAAATAGCTAAGATACATGCTAAGGAGGTAGTTCAGATATTGAAATAAACTGTTAAAGCAAGGACATCCATAAAATCTAAGACACTGGTCTTTGAAGTAGCTCTACCTGAGTGTTTGTGGTCCTTTTCCCAGTGGAAAGTTAATCTCTTTGCCAGTTACAATTTTTGTTTATTTCCAACAAGTTTTCTTCCTTCTCCTCATTAACACTGACTAGCATCCATTTCTCTGTTGAAGAGCAACCCCACAGCATCATGCTGGTGGTGTTCAAAAATGTTCTCATCTTAACCGAGCTCCTTTTTCTTCAACCACACCAGCAGATATGAAATAAATTTTACGGTAATTAAGAATTAATTTAAAACTGTGTGTTAGGTTGTTGGTGTTTATTTCTATATTGAATTCTCCAAAAATGTTGTGATCCTGCATTTTATATCTATTCTGTTTTGACTCACAACAACACACTAGACCAGAGCAATGGATCCCTTTAAGCTCTGGCCAAGGGCAGGTTTCATTTCCCCTGGATCTTGCTGTTACTCTTTGAAATGAATTAGCACAACGTGATCAGAGTCCACAGTGGACCACTGAGGCATCTTTTCTCCAGAGTGTGGTCCTACAGCCACAGGAAAGGTAAATACTGTAGCCTGTGATAAAGTACACTCTGTGCACACATTGCAAATGGATTTAGCCCCTTATGCTACAAACTATTCTCCCAGGTCAGCATGGAGAAAATTCATCCCTGCAGACATACGAGTCAAAGCTGAAACACATCCATGGCGCTGAGAATGTTTCACACTTTCAAAGAACACTATGTTTAAAAGTCCTACAATAATTATTTTAAAATATATACTCCTGTTATTTGCACAACAGATGAAGATGAGGAAACAGATGCCAATGTCTTTACCACCAATTAACACAGACTTCCTTTTTTAGGGTCTTTGTCAAGCAATATGGTAGCTATTAACAGCTAGTGATGGTGTATATCAAACTGAAAACACAACAAACAAAAAAAACATCCTAACCTCATGTATATCAGTTAATATGACAGAATATTGCTTTTTTGTTCTTACCCATGGAAATTACTTCATTAGCACCTTGATATCAATAGTGTTGTTTTTTCCTTTAAACATCACATTTTTAGACAATACTTTTGATTTCTGGGAAACATGTGGCCCGCTTTTAATTTCAAACAGTCTCTACAAATGTGTAAAACAGAAGTATGTTAGCTATATAAATTGGAAGGACAATGCAGTACTGTCAAATTTGGGCTTTTGTGTTTTTGGAATTAATGTGTGATGATGACTGATAAAGGGTGTCCAAAAATCATCAATGAAACTTTAAAAGGTGAGTTTTAGATTTTTGCAACAAGACAGCGTATGTACCATTGGAACCTTGCTGCTGACCAAATGCAGTGGCAAGAACTGCATTTGGTCAGCAGCTACACTGACCAAAATCAGTCTAGCTGCATTTGGTCAGCAGCAAGATTCAAAATTACAGCTGTGAGGTTTGCTGAGCTCCACTGCGCTGTCACATTGAAGTGTCAATAGTTAAGCTTCAATGTTTAGTGGTGAACATTAAACACTGAAGGCTGAGAGCTGAGGACAGATGAGGACTTTGGCTGCTGCAGGCCACTCACCCAAACTGTTGATGTGTAGACATTTAAGAGTTGCATTTTCTTTGTTGAAAATATTGTACAAGATGGTTGTTTGAGGCCTTGTATTTTTTTTCTCTCTCTCCATCTCCTTTGGCTTTTTCATTCACCTATAAATCATTTTTACTGCCAGAACTTCTCACTGAATGTTTTTGTTGTTGTTTTTGGAACAGTTTGAGAGTAAAACACTGGAAATATTGTACACTTGAAATGTTTTCTAAAGGTCAGCTGTTTCAGATGTGCTTATTGCAAGTACTGCCATCATTCTACAATTCATGAGAGATGGGGATATGACCTCTTGATAGGTATGGATGCATTATCTATTTCAGTCTTTGGTTGAAATGATTCATTTTTAAGTTAAGGAATTATTATACACTTCAGTTTTAGCGTAAAAGATAAGGGTCACAAATAAATATATATTTAAAATTTGCTCTAATCCATAATAGTGGATCATAATAAATATACAGGCTCAAATACATATATACTAATAATTCACTATGCTCCCAAGAAAGACACATCTGAACCTCATGCCATCAAGGAGCTTCTACAATACTTCTGAATGGATGTTTGACGTCGCTTCTTGGAAGCGTATGAATATTTGGGGTGGCCTTCTCATGAACCTTCATAGTGAAAACTAAAATATGCAGGATACTGGCCCATGAGGACCGACTTTGGACAGCCCTGCTTTAGAGGCTAGAAAGACTTGAGACTATGTGGAGGTTGATCATTCAGCCGGAAAATTACCCTTCGCATACAGCCAGAGGTACCGTAAGATGATTTGGATCAAAACATGACTTTGTGCTAAAATAGATTTTGAGAAGCTGAATTCAACTGCATTTTATACTTTTCAGATTTTAAATGTGTAAGAAATGTTCCACTTCATACATGTACAAACATGTTGGTATATCAGAAAAGAGCTCTGAACTAACCCTAACTTATTGGGCTGATCTGGTTATTTGAAAAGACAGCTGCTAGTCAGTGTTCAAGTTGCTAAAGATGTATATGACAACCAGAATCAAAATATGTTTTTAATATTGGTCTTCTTTTAGTTACACAAATTTGAAGTCAAATGCAAAAGTACTGAGAAGCAAATCAGACTGAAAAGAGGAATTATGTTACAGTCTTAGCACAACTCTGAGTACTGCAGCTTTTTGTTGTGCAAAGGATATTACAAACTCTGCAGTAACTATTAGATAAGAAAGTGTTTGTGCTTGTCAGAAAAAAGTCTCAATTTTAGGAAAGGAATACAAGTATTCAGCCTTTCTCTGGCCTCACCAGCAGCTTAGGAATCTTCAAATATATGCAAGAACCAAGACATTTTACTCCCTGAATGGTTAAATTATTGAGAGCTACTTGCCACAGAAAAACTTCTTTCTTTCCTCACCTTCAGACTCAAATGTGTGCATCCACCCAGCTGAATATAAACCAATATTGCATGTACTGGTAAGTTTTGAGGAAAGCTGCATTCAACTAGGTGCAATTCTATCAGGTACCAAATTCAAAAATCAAAGCACAAAGCAAAGCCTGACAAAAACCCTATTTTTTGTTCTTCACGGGCAGATGAGAGGCTTTGTGATGAAAAGTGAATTTGCGCCAATTATAAGGAAAGTGGATTTGCACTTGTTCAACAAAGATAATGGATGGTTAAAAAAAAACAAAAACAAAAAAAAAAAAACAGGGGAAATCACTCCCTTATCTTTTCCCAACCTTTGTTTTTATGGTTTGAGTCTGACTTCAAAGCGGCGTAGAGCTGAAAGTCACCCTGTTGTGTGGGTGGGAAGCTTTTACCTTCTTTGTTGTTAAGTCTGCAGTACACTGAGCACCTGTTAGAACAGGACAGAAATACAAATCTGGCAGCAGTTTGGGTTGCAGCATGTAATTTAACAAACTGACAGCTGCACAGATTACTGTAAGTATGAATGCACACTGCAGCGTCACATGGCTGACTTGAGATGATATGGATAGAGGCATGCATGACAAGTATAATGTTCTGTATATGTCAGAATATGACTGTTACCGTCATGGATCTTGTTTTTGCTTCAGCCAGACATGCACTGGTTTCCATAAAACTGAAGTCAGCGAGAGGACAAAAGTGGTTTACAAAACAATCTACAATTGGAGAAATCTGACTTGATAATCTCTGACATATAAGCATTGTTTATTTAAACAGGGGGAAAATTTGAGCTACATGCTTTCAGTAGGAGAGCTTGGGTTTTAAATTAGCTTTGAAGACCGCTGTAGAGAATATTTCTTTATTTTGTGTATATTGTTTTTTTCTCACTTCTTGAGTGTCAAAAAGAGTGTTGACAGCTCTCATGGAACAACTGTTCATAATAAATGCCTGCATCCTTTTCACATGGAGTACAGTTTATTTCATCCATCAACATTCAATGCTGAAATTGTATTCACCTCAAACAGGGCCTTCATCTCCAATGTGGACAAAGAAATTTGACTTAAGGGTCTTTGTTCTTATGGTAATGCTTACTTGGTGCACTGCCAGTGAGATAATGGTATTGACTGCTACGTTTTACTTTTGAGTCAATGTAGAAATCTGACTTTGTGCTTAGTTAGCAAAGTTTAAGCCGTAGTATTAGCCCATTAACCAGTTTATGATACATTTTATATGATTTGGGGGTTTTATTAAATAGTCAATTCTTAGAACCTTCTAAGAATTTTAGAGGGTTCTTTCTGACCATTTTGAAAGCTAAAGTAAAGTGGCATTAATATTGAGTAAAAACAAACAACTTTTCTGTTTCTATTACTAATAGACTGAGTTGGATTCACCTCTAAAAATAGAGAAAATTATAAATCAGCTGACCCGCTCAGATATTTAGTCTGCTTGCAAAGTAAAATCATCATGATGATATGTGTTTTAATTTTAAAATAGCAAACATTCTGCACAGTGTAATATAAAAAACCTGATCATGAATGTCCAGCGTGATCTTATCTGAAGGCACAACAAGTCACCAAACACAAGTATGCACAGGACGTGTTTAAAAATTTCATGGAAAAGGGCGGCTAACTTCTCTGCAGATCCCACACATCCTGGACACAAACTATTTATAATTTTACCTTTACGATGGTGCTACAGAGTGTCCATAATGATCCCATGCATATTGCTCTTTTGTAACAACACTTCATATTTACATATATATAAGAAAGAAAAAATCCATTCTATTTTACCTTTTTTTATACATTTAAAAGTCTTAATAGTGAACATAGCAGCTTATCAAGTAAACACAAACAAGTCAATTACTTGTTTGTGTGTACTTGGAGAATAAAGCAGATTCTGATGACCAACATAAAAAATTATCTAGAATTTTACATAAACTTTATTGATGACATGTGACTGTGCAAACAAGTCCAACTAATCAAATATGACTTATTTGCCATCTTTCTTCTGTAATCAACCCCATTTATAGACAAGTGTGGCTGTTTTACATCACTGTCAAACCGCAGTTCTTTGCTTATTGATTGACCTGTCTAATTTGATAAAAAACAAATGGAAAAGAAAACCGGGGGAACCCACAAAAAGAAAACAGCACCAAAAGTAATGTAATATTGGCTTATCCAAAGCAATTCTAGTGTGTAGCAAAGGGTGACCACTTTATCTCTATTGAGTCTGTCAGTATGTTAATGAAAGTTGTGGGGTAGACAGGGAGACTGTTGGCTGACACCTGACAGGACAACAGAATCCCTTGGGGTCTCTCATATCTCCACCAGGACATGTGGTGGTGGACATGTGGTGGCAGACTCAGAGGAGGCGGTGGGGAGGGTTGTTTGGGCTCCAGCCGATGCCAAAAAGATCACAGCCACCTGCTCCAGGAGTGAGTATCCTACTGACAGAACTCCTGCAGCCAAAATAGACTCTTAACTCGGCATCTGAAGCAAACTATGGGCGATGTCATCACCATCAGCCGTCTTATATTTTTCTTAAAGAAAAACACATCAAAAGTGCATCTTGTATGTGCCTCGTAGGGAGCATAGAGCCCTTTGATGAAGCACACCTCCATTAGGCAAACTCTAACTGGAGACTAGCACTGAAACTGACCTTTGGAAAACAGTCTGCACGCTTCCTCATGATTAAAGAAACAGAAAGGGAAATGCAAAACAAAGCCATCTGTAGAGCTGGAATGAGCGACTTAGTGAACAAGATGGAAATGCACATTTATACTCAGTGAATGCCTTCTTAAACTAGATTTCATTACTTTTTTCTGCATTCTAATAAGAGTAAATATATATGCAGAAAACTTTGCAGCAGTATAAATGCAAACTGTTTCCAGGGAGACATATTCTTTGAGTGAATTTATGTATATTTTTTTTAACTTTGAATGAGTAAATCAATTCTTCTCTCAAACTCTCTTCAAAAGTGAATCTCTGACATTGAACTGACAATATAGGAAGCCTCAGGACCATTCAGTAATATGAAGACAAAACTGCAAGTTTATACTACAAGAGCTCAATTAGTTCGCAGAGGATTTTCAGAGCACTTACAAGAAATGAAAGCTTTTGATCTTTTGGTGTAAACTAAAAACTATAGAGCGGCACCATGTCTCCACTGCTTTGAGAAATATTTGTATTTGCTAAATAAAGATGTGCAGCATAGAAAGAAAAAAATAGAGTAATATTTCTCACCTATTCCATGTCATATATCAAGTTCATATCCTTAATGGATTTGGGAATTATGAAGAAGGATTTTATTTCAGCAATTTATTGCCTGACATGTCATCAGCAGTTACTATCACCAGACAGTGATGTAGTTAGAAGTAGTTTTAAAAAATTCCAGCATTAAGAAAAAAAAAACAACTAATCCCCTTTGCAAATGTGGGCACACTCGTACGACATGAGAGCAGCCATGATTTGATGCAGTTTCTGGGTGAAGTCTAGAAGCATCTATTTTTAAATCTGATCTCACGATGAAAGATTTAGTTGCGCTTTTTTTTGCAGTTTTTTCTAATATGGAGCTGTATTATTTTTCTCTCTCCTTTTTGTGAATAGTTAGAGCTAAACTTTGGTAAAATTTTTTCAAACATTCCTGTTTCTTGAGTATATCAACGTAAGTGAAGCTGAAGTTGTGGATATGTATACACTAAGATTAATAAAAAAAAACAAACCTTTTTGCTCCATTGTTTCACAGCTTCTTGAAATAGGAGCAAAGATTTAAATCAGTTAATTAAATTATTTTTCTTCCAGCCAAACTGCACTTTAAGGAAGGCAGAATAAAAGCCTAAGCTGTCTGATAAGACAAGTTAGTGATATCTCTATATTTTGTAAGGCAACTATACTTCAGAGTCACATTACTAATAGAGACATCTAGTATCCTTAATCATTAATTACTGCTTAAGTAATTAATGGGTATTTCTACTTTCTTTACAAGACTATCTTCCTCCTCTTTGCTGTTAAGACTATAAGTAATGTTTTTGTTTTTCTTTTAATGTTGCATATCAACCAGAGAGTAAATTGTAAGTCCTGTCAGATAATGTACTCCGTTTACAGGTATTACTACTGTATAATCAGACGTCTTGACAAGCAGCTCATTTCTCCACATCTCATTACCAGCAGGTGATTTGTCTCTCAGTTGTCTGAGATTGACAGCTTGGCAGCGATGGCAGCAGTGACACACTTCAGAGTGAGTCAGACATCATTGAAATGTCTTCACTGACAATCAAATGGAGCTAGCTCCCTCAGAATTTGTTTTCTTGTGTTTCTCAATCAATAAAGCAGAAAAAACTGAAACTTGCAACACAATTTTAGGTACACAATTATATAGTAATACCTGATATGGATGTGTGTGTGTGTGACACTTACTTAAACTGGAAAATATCCATTTGTAATAGCTGGGAATAGTGAGAATAGTTAAAACTGCTCACTGTTCACCCCAATAAGATCTGATCCCCTGAAATAAAGAGTAACCCTCTGGTCATACATGATCCAATAAACATAGACTACTTATTTTCTTACAAATGTGGAGCTGTATCAACAATCTTCTTTTTTTAAAGACAGATACAAATCTAATATATAATCTCAGTTATCCCTCCGGCAGCTCCTTGTGCCTGAGGCTGTTTATAGAATGCTCTGGGTTAAGAGAACTCAAACAACACAAACACACACGTAGTCCTTCAGCACTTGTCAACACAAAAAAGAATTTATACATGGTTGGCAGAAAGAATTTGCCTTGGTTTACGCCTGTTGAGCTACCACACAGTCTGCTCATAAACATTCATTCGTTAGACTTGCTCTAAATAGGGGCCATGTGTTCGCTTGTGCAAGTTGTCAAACTACCTTTTAAACAGAACGGGAACTTCAATTAAGTGTCCAATACCACTTAATGAAGTGCTGATTGTGAAAAGAGAACAGTGTCCAGAAACATAATGAAGTCATTAATGCTAATTTATACGAAGTCTAACATTTGAGCCCTTTGTTTATTTGTGAGAAGCCAGAAAACATCCTATGGGTTCATTATGATCTGCAGCTCTTCCGCTTGCTGTGTGTTGGACATGGGGGGGTCAAGACAGGCATGCAATCAGCCAAGTGCCTCATCTAGCGTATGCAGAGCCCTTCCTGTTTTATGCTAATGTCATCTTGGCTGGCAGAAATTAGAAAGTAGTGATGCAGGATAATTACCAGGGCACACCAGAGACAGGTGGTGGCCTAACTGTGGTGATTTAGCATTTGAATTTCTCTTTCTCATTAGATCTGTTCTTCTCTCTACTCTGAAAGCAAACTTTGTGGAGTGAGGCACTCAATGTCTGGAGAGGACTTGTAAAAGTACCCAAGTCTAGTTAATGGAAATACATACAATCCAGTATGTATTTCCATACATACTGAATTTCTTACATTTAACCAGAAATGTAAGAAAGCAGGACATTACTTGTGTTTGTCAGATTAAAATAAATTTAGCACCACTGAAATTGTTACACTTCATCAAAACACTTAATAAAGAAAATTAACCACTGTTATCAAGGATTAGGTTTAGTAATAAAAGAACCTTCAAAATTTTATTAAGCAATTCTACTACTACTACTACTGAGATACCTAGAATGCAATGTATTATATATAGAATGCAGAGTATTTTATACATATGTAGGCAGTCATATATATAGTTTTCAAGTGAGTCAATTAGCAAAATGTAAAAAAATTTCAACAATTTTTACTCTTGGTGAGAGAACATATTCTCTTAAAGAAAACTCTTTGAAGACATTTCAATTCAGGATAATATACACATGTTCATTTATTGAATTAAAAAGCCACACAGTTATGCCCTCTTTTTACTTGACATAGTAACAGAGGGGCTGTTGAAGGTAAACAGTTTAGTCAGAGCTACCCTTGCGCAGGACATTGAAATTTCACCCAGTTCTTACATGTTTTTCATTTTCCCATTCATTCAAGACCTATTTGGGAAAGTACTACTCTTAAAGTGCTCTCCTAAGAGGTTAATTTTGCACAACTCAAGTTGCATCAGGTTGATGTTACACGACTTCATGATTCATGACCTCTTCTGTGGCTTAGTCGAACTACTAATTGTCTGCTTATCACTGGAACAACTAGGGAACAATGAATGACCACCACAACAAAGCAGAACCCCTCCAAGTGGATTGAAGCTAAAGGTTCACTAATGATTCACTATTATCTTCTTGACATACACCATTGAGTTATACCTGTTCAGTTCAATAGGAAGTGTTTGGAGTGGGTCATAATGGGCTGTCACGGGCAGAGTCCGCTTTGGTTCCTGCCTTGAAACAAATGGATTTCACACTGCACACCTGCAGGGAGTTGGTAAAAGGTGTGAATGGGCTCTGAATAACAGCCACAGGACACGACTCAACATTCTACACCGCAAGCCAATTAGATATGAAGCTGCAGGTGAGCTCACGCTCTCTCCCTTGCACCAAAAAAGCAGAAATGACACCATGAGGCAGTCCAGTTTTTAGGCCATATTCAAAATAGTACCTCTGTACCATCGTTAATTGGATGAATACCCCAGGAAAAAAAGCATGGCATTCAGGTTCTAATAACTGACAGAAAAGTGTGAGTGGACGAATGGAGCTGAAGTGAAAAGTGGCACCGGAGGATAATTTTCTTGCCGACTACTAGCAGTGTCCCATTTGTTTCTGCTGTCAAACAACTTGTTTTGTGTGGACATAGTCCCCAGAGAAAAAGAAAAGCTTTCAAAGAGAGTTACTCATGCTTCTATGACTGTCATCCAAATCTGGTCTGTGACTGAGTGACAAAATATTACTCCGGGTAGTTTGGAAAGTTAATCAAAGTGACTAACACTATATGTATATCACTTTATATATATATATATAAATCCATAAATTCATCCAAACATCAAATGCAAATCAAAGTAGATGTTTGTGTAATATGAGATAATAAGGATTAAGAACAGAAAGATACTGCTTAGATACTCCCAAGTAGTCTATCTGTATTTAAGGCATTTGCATTGTTTCAATGGTATGAAAGCAGAAAATAATAATAAAGGAAACATATTTCTTTTAAAAAGATGTGACATGGTAAAACACTGAACATTCAACCAAGATGTACCATGCAGCTAGCTACTAATCTAACATGTACTCGGAGTCCAAAGGGAAACCAAAATAATTTATGAAACTTTGTACTGCAAAATCTTCACTGCATGAAAACTCTGTTATTGATGTTCTAGATGTACAGGTGGAGAGACATACCAGAGATGTTCCAATTTAATACAGGTTTCTAGCATCATGACAAAAAAAACAACATTAAAACCACATTCACACTCTGCCTAAGAGATGCTGCAGCTTGTGAATTCAAATTGTACTCTTAATGCAAATGTAAAATATTACAAATCAATATCTATCTCTATTTTCTGGAGCATTTAATTCATCATGTAAAATTTGTCTAGTTAAAAATAGGAATGAGATATAATGTTGACAATATTAAAACAATAATGTCTAAAATGATATTACTAGAAATAGGCCAAAACTAGGTCATATCAAATGTATCCCTCACTCAGTTCCTTCAGACAAGCGGCAGCAGCAATTAGCAAGCACCTGGTAGTACAGTGCATCTGCTGAGGTCATCATATGAGCTACTTATCAATGAAACGCTGGTAAAAACATTTTTAAAAGCTTGATAGAGTAATGTTATGATGACATACTAACGGCAGAATCAGAAAGAGCAGGGGCTTCTTAAAGATACGGAGGCCCAATTTCAAGGCATTCAGCTTCAGTTATGTTTGATTTTCAAAACAACTGAAGGTAACAGAGTTACTTGATTGTGTTTTAGCATGACAGTATGTGCCTGTAGTAGACATAACACTGGTCCTAAAAACAAAAACATAAGGGAAAAATAAATATTTCAGTGACAGTCTCCAGACAAAGAACCTAAAGAATAAGGCACAATACAAATGGTTTCTCTGTAAACTCTCTTGTTGACATAGCTCTGATTCGTCTATTGAGCTTCTTGTATATTTGAAGGATTTGTGGGTCGCTGTAGCCTGGCTTAACAATAGAATCTTATTTACTAGGATCAGACTGCCAGAAATAAAGTCTGATGTAGTAAAGACAGACCTTCCAAGCTTAGTACTGTACTATAGTTTAATTTGTTATGCTTCAAAAATGAGAAAATGATGGAGCTTCAATGGAGATAATAATTAAGGCTGTGGGTTTAGCTCCAAAATAATGTAATCACCATTCTCTAGTCTAATTTTTGAAAGAGAATGTGTCATTAGTGAGAGTATGGTCGCCATGTTGACCTGCATACTTTTCCTGAGGCTCCGTAGACAGACTTCAGAGACAACTGGGTTGACACTCGAGGGCCTTTCCACTGTCACTGTGCAGCAATTGGTACATAGCAATCTGTATGAGTGTCTAAAAAGTAACGCTGGTATCTATAGACCTCGCTGCCTGTTTCCCCTTTGGGCCGCAGATTCCTGACTGGACTGCTTTGTGGCAAACTCAAATCCGAGGGACAGCTTGGGTTTAGCCTCAGGAAACAGAAAACAGGTCAGAGTAAGATAAAAAACACAGTTTTATACCTGAGCCAGGGCTGAAGAGTCACAGCACTGCAAACTTTCAAACAGACCCAAGAATGAAGCTCTACTCAGTCACCCTGCTGCATACAGCACATGCAGGAGTAGAAGCAGAACAGAATAACAAGCACATAAAGCAGGGATTGTGGCACCAGATGAGTCTTATTGTGGAGTATGTGCCTGACAAAAACATTCACACTATTTTAACCGTTCAAAACACAAAATTGAAAATGTTTACGATAACCTAACACAAAGCAGCACAGACATATAAAGAGGGGGAAAAACTTGTACAACGCTTCAGAAATAATTCTAGATAACAATCTCAATACATTTGAAATAAAAATGTATTCAGATGTCCTGATTTGATTGTTTGTCGCATGTCCAAGTATTTTGGGGCATCTGTCAACCAGCTTTTTACATCCAGTGACAGAAGTTTTTGTTTAATATATCAAACTTAAAAATATGAAACAGACCATTTTACATTGTGTGCATAGGTCATTTTTTTCTCTACAACACTAAAATACATACTGATAAAACTGACAGCTTCAAACAACCCAGCCCTCGTTTTGATGAAGTCTTTGGCTCAAGAAGAATAAAGCATATTTACCTTCAATCATGTCTACATCTAGATAACATCCTGATGTGAACAGCTGATAATAAACTTCATTGTATAAAACAAAACAAAAACAAAACAAAAAAAACATGATGGAAAATGTTTCAGCAGCAATGATATCTGTTCTTCAAAAACAACAGTGTTACTCTCCTTTCAACAGATAATAACTACTTATGTTCGTTTTCCTTACAATATCCCTACAAACGATAACATCGAAAGTGAAGCGCAACTCAATTGTACTCAATTTCCTCATAATTACCATTTAAGCTCACTGACTTATACGTAAAATAAAGGAGTAGGGGATTCAAGTCTCAGCAGGACATTCAGCTGCAGTGAAATGGTTACTGAAGAGCAGGACTCAAAAAAAAAAACCCACAGGGGGGACATATCCAGATTATTCTTGTGAAAACTAACTGTCTACAGACGGTAGATGACATTGTGCTTGATTTGATTTAACTCAGCCAAGTCCAAATATGCTCTGTGGTGTTGAGTTTGGAAGGACCTCTGGCAATATACTCAAGGTCTGCTGTGCTTTCATTAACATGTGACTGAGGCCTCAGAATGTGATTTTCCTTATGGAATCCAATGGTCAATAAAACAAAATGAATGACTTCAGGTCAGCATCCCAATACTCATTACAGAGGCCACCAAGATGGATTTGACATTTTCAATACGCTGAGTGATTCCAGAAAAAGACCTCATTGGCTGAAGTCAGGACACTTTGCTGAAACAAAATATTAATTTTTCTAATAGCAAAGTGTTTATATGTGAGCAAATGCAGGGGGGGGACACACATGCTCACACTTGCTGAGGCTGAGTTTGGCAGGCAGTCTAATAAAAAATAAAAATGTAATTCAAATCGAAAAGTAAAACTTGTGTAGATTAATTACAGGGTAATATTGTAACCTTTATCACCGATTTTGATGAATAGTGATTTTTTTTATCATTTATTCAAATCGTGGCATTTTTAATAGAAAGTAGAATATTAGAGATGGACAGTAAATATGTATTTTATACAGAAATGTTATAGCCCTACACAAAGATGGTAATGATCATTGGGTCTGTTGTAGTCAAAAGGTAGGCACTGACACAATCCAAAATGATAAGTAATAAAAAAAAAAAAAGCCTTTATTAAAACATCTGGATGGTCACAGTATGCTATTGCCAAGCTTATTAAAAGAAAGTTGAGTGGAAGAAAAAAGTGTGGTAGAAGAAAGAGCATGAGCATTAGGGAAAGTGGTATTGAGGAAGGTATAAGTAACCCCTACTTAAGAGGTTTTTTTGAGAATCACAAGATGTGCACTGTGTCATTACTTTTTTTTTTTTTTTTCCTGACAAGAGGAGAAAAAGTCAATAGGCTGTTGCTTACATTTTTAGAATAAATCAAATTTAGCATTTTTTTTTTCTGGAAACTAAGGTCCTACAGCACAGAGGAAGAATGCAAAACCATGTCAGCCACTGGTGTTGATTTACCTCAATTTCTCAAGTCCAAACTCAGCAAAGATGCCAACCTGGAAATTTTAGAGGCCTTCACGACCACCTCTGCTGACAAGCTTCATGGACATATTGATTTTATTTCTTAACAGGACTTGGCATCTTCTCCCTCTAGCAAAAGTACCAACACCTGGTTTATTGACCTTGGCATCACTGAGTATGCACTATCTTGACCTAAACTCCAATTAAAGAGAGAATTAAAAGGTATCACCAAGAGGGATCGAAAAACACCACACTGAACAAGGGAGAAGGCAGCTATCAAAACACCATAACAAACCACAGACTCTTGTCCTCCATACCAGACTGAATTGGTGCAGTAGTCCATGTGAAATAAGCACCAACCAGAATTGGTTACATATACTGTAGAATACAGTTATATACGAAAAGTCATTCTATTGTTATTATGAAATGAAATGTCTATAAATAGAACAGTATCTCAGGTTTCCATTGCTGTGAGCCATAATGAACAGAAATAAACACTTCAATTGCATCCCTCTGTACAAGTCAATATCGAGTCAAGAAGATCAGAAGAAATGTTTCCCTCAAAATAAAAGTGTCTATTTAAAAGACAGAAATAAAATGCGACACTTTTCAAAAGCAGGGATTTTATGGCGATTTTCTGTATGAATAAATGTATGTATGTATCAATCTTTTCCATTAACCCAGATCCATAAACTAACAGAGCATAGAATTACACTATCAGTGGACCCTTCTTTCTTTGACAACACTCAATCAGCCCTTCCCCATCCCTTCCTTTCACTTAAGAGCATTTTCAGCTGTCTCGAAGGACCTCTGCAACTGTTACACGACTTTAGTTGTGGTTCAAAGATGCTCTTTGTTGTCCATAATGATGTTTCTTTGATGCACAGGGAGTTGGTCTCCATCAGTCACACATATGCTGTTTGTAATGACGTCTTTGCAATGCTTGGTTGGTGCTGAGTGCTGTGGTCAGCAGGATCCCACAGGGTTAGCAACAGGAGGTCGATCACTTCCTGTTCCTGCTGAACTGAACCAGGGGTAAGTGGGATGTACAAATTAGCGGCTGAATAGGAAGCAAGACTAAAGAAGAGCAAAGCAGACAAAAGGTTATTCTTCATCTCTATTGTTTGACAGGATACAGGAAAAAGACTGAAACCAGTGTTAACTGTGAATTTTTAACTTTGAAATCTATTTTTTCACTCTCCGTCTTGCCGTTCTGACATATGTTCTATTCAGCGTGAAACCTGAATGGAGCATTGATAAAAAAGCTACCATGTGGAGGAGGAACATATGTGGACCAAAAGCAGAGGAGAGAAGTGCAGTAGGAGGTATGGCAGAGACTGTGTGTGACCAAATGAAGTGACTCACAGGTGATTGATACAAGGAAGAAGAGAATGATAAACTCAGAAGGAACTGCTGGGAAAGACGCCCTCTGTCATCAGTTACACTAGATCAGTTTGGTCCATGCCAATGCAGCAACAAAGAGCAATCTGTGGAACTATATCACCATCGGTCCACTACATTGTACTGAACCGCTATCTGTTCCAGCAGGTTCAATTGTGCCATATATCACCACTTTCTAGGCCCATCACAAACTGGGATCTGTACCAGGGTTAAATGGGGAGCAAGGAAAGATTGCCTCTGGCAAACACAACAAAATGACTGGTTCAGCTGCATTCACTAGAGCATTTCTGCAGTGAATTTGTGGTACAAAAAGGACACATCTGCTTTAAAATCTTTTTTTTTTTTAATTGTTATATTTTTGTTGTGATAATTATTTATTTATTATTAAGAATTGTGGTAACAACAATCTGACTTTTTACCAATTTGAGTAAACTGGACTTTGCTTCATGGGGTAAACCACTTCATGCTAAAAATAACAGATTTTAGCTAAATAAGTTTCAACAGAAATTATTTTTATGAATACTTTATTCTTCTAACTGATTGCAGTTTCTAGGAAGTAATAACCCACAAGCGGTTGCACGACCTATAAACACCAAGTTAACCAAAAGTTACGGTACGATAATTTTGTCACATATGATTTTTTTCCCCTTTGAATAAATGTACAAATTAAAGGTTAGATTTTCCTACTTGTTTAGTTCTAAACTGTATTACTTTTACTTTTAAGTCTATTAACACATCTTCACTAGGGCTGCCAATTTGACCCTGACAGTATTTTCTGTAAAGCACAAATTAAATAATTGAAATGTATAAATTAGAAAAACATGTGCAAGAAAAAATATATATTTCTCATAAGAGCTATATTTATTTTTTTAACAGTTTTGTCACAACTTCCACATTCACAGAGTCAAAGTAGCACAACACTGCCTCGAGCACAAGTTAGAAGCAAATCCTTGGAGGAGTTGAGACGGTTAATATTCATTACACTTTAGATTATTTTTTATATCATTATACCTTGGTGAGCTGACAACACAAGAAATTGTACATTTGGAGAAAAAAAGCAAAGGAAGAGCACATTTGCTCTCGGTTCATGGCCTGGTTTGAACTCTTCACCTCATGTTTACATGGTACGCATCTCAAACTGTACATTCCAGCTCCATAATATTTGACAGATGGAATTAATCATCATCTCTAAAAACAAACATATTGCAGCCAAGCCCCACAGAGAAAACGCAACCAAACTGCATGCAAACTACTGCCAAATGTGGAATCATATCAGCTGTCAACACAAGGAAATACAGAGCCCTGCTGAAGAACTCAGACTCCTGCAACTTTTGCATTTTTGTTATGTTATAATATATTATCATTTTATGATGTGATGCATTAACAAAAAGTTGCTCATATTTTTTACAGATAAAATACAATGTGTTCCATGCATTTGTATCATTCCCTCACCCCTTTATCATTCTTCCCCTAAAATTAAATCTAGTGCAATTATTTTCTTTCATAAGTCCTCCAACTAGTAAATGCATTCCACCTTTGTGTCATATACGCAAACATCTGCAGATGTCTATCTGAAGCTTTCAAAGTCCAATGGTTTGGTGTTGTGTTCATTCTATACAGTAAGTGTGGCAAATGCTAAGTCTACTAAGACCATAAATTACCTGTTAAATATACAGGTTTTTTCATTAGAAATTTCATAAATTTAATAGTTGCTTATGTAAATAGAATATTTGAATATGTCAAAAACATTTCTATGCAGCTAACTGTACAGATAGCCTTTGATTCAGTACATCTCTACTCCTCTTCAATTAAGTTCTCAGCTAAAGACCTAAAAGGTATAAAGTAAAGCTTCCCTATACCTTAAATATAATTGATTCACACAGCAAATTTTCAAGTGTTGCAGATGTATTTAAACATAGATTTACTTTAAAAAAAATCACTAGTTCACAGGAAGGTCCCTCTAACAGCTGGACACCGAAATAAAAGAGCATTTTCTTTTTCTGCCTTGATAGTTTTTGTTTGCAGGGATAAACAAACCCAACTGGAGGTTAAAATAAGTGCATCTTTCAGCTGATGCAACAGAGATGTAAGTATGTTTGCTTTGATGACCAAGCAAAATTCATACTAAAAAGGTATTTATTCAATTTGTGAGTGAACAGAAAACATGTACAAAAGCCGGTTTCTTTATTTGATGAAAGAAAAGCATACATTTAGTCACTATTGGATTCTCTGGATAAATGTTTCAACCAACAAAGCAAAACTTATATTTATAGATGGGGTTTGCACAGCATTCATTGCTTCACCAAGGGCATGTGTCTTTAAAAAATGGGAGATGTGTATATCCAGGTTTCAAAGCTCCATGTGCCTGTGTTGGGTGTTATCTCATAAGACAGACAAATGCTGTTAACCCTGCCAAGCCTATGAATTAACTGTCCACTATATTTCTTTTTAGACGTTTAATAGCAGCAATAACACAGTATTATTTCAAAGTTTAAAGCACGTCAGTAAGACAAAAAAAGATTTCTGGCACTGAAAGCACAGGACTATACGTTCAATCAAGTAAGTGTTGAAATGTATTTTTTGCTCTACTGCATTTTTAGAGCCATCTTTGTCTTTTATTTCATGTGCAAAGCCAGAGTCCTTCATATCATCTTCTGACATGTCGATCTTACCAGGACAGCTCAGATGAATGAATCACATGATTTGCTATTGATCCATGCCTCTCACTGGAAAACAACTTAATGAACATTCATCAAGGAGTCACACAATCCATCAGCGTGATACAGCAAGATAAGTGTCCTCTTGGATTGACAAGAGGCAAAATAGAAGACTGGTGGACATCTGAGTTTAGTCGGGGAAGGATCAATAGATTTATTGATTTCACTGTCTGATAAGGAATGCGGGAATAATGATCCTGTTGAGGCTTGAGCTGGGACGGCCTGGATCTCAGGAGACAGGCAGAATAAAAGAAGAGTGCAAGTTCAGGGCGGGGCAAGAAAAAGACAATTCATGTCCCTTTTTTATTTATTAGGCAGTCATTAGATGTTTGGAGAGTCATTTCCATGCAGGAGTACCTGACTGAGCCTTCTTGAATTAAATTAGAGCTAAAATTGAAACCGGATCAATACAAATTATGTCAGACAAGAGGAAAATAGAAAGCATAATGGATGTAAAAGTTTCCTTCTTTGATTGTCATTCACAATTAAATGTCATGTAAATACATTCCTAATTTTTGGAGCACTAACAATGACAAAGTGGTAGGGGATACATGATATGGATTTCAGTTATGCATAGTATGTGGATTCAACATCTTACCAACACAAAAACTAAGACTGATACAAAAAATAATAATAATATATTTTTTTTCCTCCTAAAACTAATTTGACTGTTCAAAGTGTGGTAACCATCCTGTAATATACATGTCAGTGCATATAAGGTTATATCTAGTTAATTAGTCAAGCATCCTGCTCTTCATTCAGGCATGCCACTCTCAATTTGTCACGTGTAGTTTCAAATCGGCATTTAGTCTCCACCCCATAGATGTCTTGTTTTTAGTAACCATACATTTTTCCAAACAACTACAGATAAAAAATGTTGTGGCATTATTTTAGCTAACTGACAAGCAGTTCACAGAACAAACAGGAGAGGGGCAGTAAAGGGACTTGGTTCAATGGTTCATCTTTGCATGTAAAACTGTTAAGCTTATCTGCTTAGAACCTAAACATCCAGGACATATTTTAAGATCTTCTTTGAACAAGACCAATAAGAAGAAAAGCCCGATGCATTTGCTGAAATTATATAAATCTGTTAAATTGCTTTAATTCATAGATTTGACCAGAAAATATTTTCTGTTATGGATTTATGACTACTAAGTTAACTCAGTTTAGTAAGCTTTGAACACATACCATCATAATCCTTTTTTGAACAGTATGATAAATGAAGTTTTTTTAATTCATTTAAAAAATCAAGGATAACCTAAACTGATAGACAACCTTTGAAACCACACAAATGCAAATTTCCTAAGAAAAATAGAAAAATGAGGAATTAAGTAAGCATCTTCAACTCACTATTTCAGAGCATTTGGCTCTGCTGAGCTCCAACCCCTAAAGGCCAGGAGAGTTATCCTCTGTTCCCTCTAAAGCACACTTTGTCCCAGTTTCCCCACCAGATGGGCACACTTTTTAACTACTGAGCCGTCTTTGCTTTGATTACCATGGGTGGAGCAATAGTGTGCACAAAAGGCTTGCTGCATCGTTTTCATTTTTAAAAAACCAAAAATATTTTTTTAAGGATGAAATAAATTTGCATACTAATCATAGCTGCAACAATTTTTTTTTTTTTATATCTTTACTGGAATGCATTGAGATAATCCTAATAGATCTCCTATGAAGAGAAGGTGCAGTGAACTTGATCTGCTCATTCTGGAATGCTTTTGAAGATTTAATTCAGGTTTATTCAGTGACTGTCAAATGAAAATAGACATAAAACTTTGCCGACATTATCAGCGTGTGCCTCTATGCTATGCCAAGCACATTTCCAGAGAATCTATATCTCATCTGCTGTGATATGCCCTTTGTACGACTGTGCCTGAGTTTGCTCAAAGGTCATGCTGGAAAGCAGAGGCTACATGAGGAAGTCATCAATGGAGATCAATACAGTGTGACGCCTGTGGGTGAAATGGTTGTCATATTCAAAAAGCACTTGACAGCAACCAGTTCAGACATAAATATACTACAAAACTCCATAATAGATAGAAAAGCTCCTTTTGTTCTTTTAATTGTGTTTGTCTGTGCCTGCTAAAATGGAATCCTCTTGCAAACAAAATTATTTTCACTCAGCAAAGCAGAAATATTTTAAATGATTTAGAAATTACATTTAATCCAGAATGAAGATAAACATTATTTTAGTTACCTATATATAAAAAAAAAAAGACCAAAACACATTTTAATTAAAATTATTCATGGAATTGAGACTTCAAGATGGTAAGCATTGTTGCAGAGCCAACATGAAAGTTCTCATCACTTCTCAATTATCAAGGGATTTTACGTTACACCAAATCCTTTCTGTTTTTTGATTTTTCTGCTCACTTCCTTAAAGTGAACAAACTAACTGACAAAATTGTTAGAAACACTTGAAAGGAGGAAACTACAGTAAAGCTGCACACACAGCAACTCCGTGTGGAGTGAACGCAGGGGGGCCCAGATATCTAAGCTCACCAGTGAACACCGGCATCTACCCGCTAAACCGTCAACATCTACTCTGGTATAGATCAAAGATGCGTGCACTCACAAATTCTTATCAACACACAAAAGCACTGCGCTGCACTGCACTGTGAAGAACTAAGCTGTAAAGGGGATTGCTGCTTTTCAGAAGCAAGTGTTTTGGAGTGAGTAGGGGGAGAAAAAAAAAATCCAAATAATTTTTGATATAAACATGTGGCTGTTTGAGATATCTGGACTTGAGAAAGTGTTGCCTTTATGCTTTCTTCTCTCCTCTCACAATGGTGAAAGGATACTATCCTTCTTTCTCCAAATGGCAACTCTGAGCACTTTCAACAAATGACTGTAAATACCCTGTTTTATTTTTACATAACTTCCCATAAACCAACATGCATCCTCTTAACTAAAGTAATTAATGCTTAAACAACAATGTATTATTAAAAACCACAACATTAAAAACATGCAGTGAAGCTTTTTCCATATTTTAAAGTGAATAAGAATGTGGAGATGTGTTTTGGTTAAATCACAAACTTATTCTAAAATAGATTGAGTTTTTTTCCTCAAAGCTCTAAACTCAAAGTACATCACAATTACAAGGGAAAAGTACATTTTTCAGAATACTGTCAATATTTAAAATTCTTAAATGCTGTAAATAAAATGTTACATGAAGCATGTTCTTTTTTTTTTTTACAACAAATTAATTTTGTTATTTTGCCACCGCTGCCTTATACTATGGGTTTCTGTGAACAACCGGCCTACAGTCACACTGACAAACGTCAACAAAGTGTCACTGACTGAATGCATTGTGTTACGATCTCTCACCCATAATATAATTAATAAAAAACATCTAAATGGTCAGGTAAATTACTTGAGGCTTTTTTCTGCTAAGGGGAGACTGCTTCTACTGTTAACTATGGCTGTTTCCTCCCTGTGAAAAGCTGCTGTGTGTAAAACAGTCGCAGCACAAGGAACATGTCCACAGGCACCCTATGTCAGCCGGCTGACCTACTTTATTCTCTGTAAGGTCCCGCAGCTCCCTCCAGAACCCCTTTACAACAAAGACACCATTTTGTCTTCATTAGAAGCTTAAAATGTCACTGCATTCAGCTAGCTTACAAATGACACTAGCGTTGTTTACAAATGTGTGTACTGCCTTAATTCCAAATCAGTTAAAGAAATAAACAAATGAGGAGTGATAGAGCCAGGTTTGTTTAATTGGGATTGCTGCCGCTGAACGGAGACGAAACAGCGAGCAGAGCCACCTACAGATGTAGCGGAATAGTCACCGACATTGAGAGAGTAAACCCAGTGAGAAGTTCCCACTGGCACTCTGTGGCCCTCAGTTGGTCGACATCCCTATTAACACTCACACCATGCAGCTGCAGTTTTAAATCATTCATACGGCTCAAATTAAATACAATTACAAACCATGATCAATGATGTTTAATTAGTGCTAATAACTGACCATCTGTCTGGTGGCGAAATGCAAGAAGCCAGCAGCACGACGTCTCTGAGAAGAACTTGAAGTTTTAAACAGTGATTTAAATTGTTCGCTTTATTCAAAAGTCACCACAAACAGCCATAGTTTTACCTCAGGAGTTTTGGGACAATAAGTGTAATAAATATACATAATAGTCTTTTGAGTAAACCTCTTAGTGCAGAGCTTAGGAGAATTATTTATATCTCTAGAACTTCTGCACATTTTAACCATGAACCTACAGTCTGCATGTCTCCACCAAAATTGCAGATATAGAGACAGGAAGTCTCTATATAGGAAGTTGTTTGTGCAACTTCACCACCATATTTTAAGGTGAAGTTGGGATTTTTGGGTTCCTTGTCTGATTAATCCTGACCTTGTCTACTCTGTCAGAATAGATGGATAAATATTACTTGGAATGATTTGTTTTGCCATTCTACCTATTTTTTCAGATAATACAATGATTAGAAGATTTATTCCCAAACCGTACTTAATGACTGATCGATCAGCTGTTTATTTTGGTCTTTATGATGCTGTTTAGTCACTCTCCTCAGAGGCCTTCACAGAAAAACTGCTTTTATGTTGACATTAAATGATCAACAGGTGAACTTAGTTTATGATATAAATGTTGAAAGTTGTAGAGGAATGAATATTAGCCAGACATTAAATGTTCTCATTGAACTCTGACCTCTTACTAGGGCAGTTGTCATTTTATGACATCCCTTTTTCTGCTTTTGCACTTTTGTCAAAATACTAGTTGTGTGTAAAATATTAATAAACTTCACTTAGCTACTTATTTGGAGACATTATTTTGCACTGCCTGTATAATTGTTGGTACTGATTAGAGTAATATAGTTTTAATATAAGCAAACAAACTGAGTTTGAAACGACTGCAACATACAACAACTCAGTTCAATATTTTAATTAATTTTCAAGCAACTTTCTAGAGTATTGAAATGTACCTTTATAATTGAACCAGTTCTTGCTTCGAGGGACTCCAACTCTGCATTTTTATCTTAGCCGGTACTATTTCAGACAAACACATACACAATGTTCTTTAAGGAACTGGCAGCAGCTACATTTGAGACCAAGAGCTTTAAAATCCACTTCAGGAGGTAGAAAAGGGGGCCATGGAAATACAGGTTCAACTCTTATGGGAGATTTATTTTATCACTTCTTTCCATCTAACTAACCCCAGTTCAAGTCTCTTGTGAGCCAGTTGTAAGACCAATGCATCTGTGAGGATGTTTTCCTCCCTGTTTTACATTCACTTGCTGCTTGGCTGCAGTAAGTCAATAAAATAGTCTTAGAAATACTAATTCTTTAAAAAAATAAGTAATTCACCCAATCATTTTCACCTCAACATGCACCAACACCAGATTGCAGAATGTATGCTGACTGGTACCCACTTTAATATCCCAGCTGGTAAATCTTCAATCATTATAAAACAATAAAACACAGACATGCTGCCTGCCTCTTGCATCCAAGATAACTTGCTCCACCTATTCAGTTGCTTCTTATACTACTCAGTGCGGTAGCTACTGATTAATACAATCTAAACATTTTAATTTGCACTCTATGGAGAGAAACAAGATTATAAATCAGACTGTAAATGAACACCAACATCTCTTTCTGCTTCTGCCTTCATCAAGGCTGCACACCAGGTGACAGACTGCTCAGCTAAGTTTGCCGCTCTGTGCTGTAATTACCTTGTCTAAACAGAACAGCTACAACCATCACACCCTTCTGCACAAAACGCTTTGGACCAGTTCATGAGGCCAGGATTTGCGGGAGCCATTATGATGTTGTTTACTTCCAACTTTTGTCTCAGAGTGGCTCATAGTCATTCTCTTTACATTTTCTGCTTTCATTTTGAAACATTCAAGTGGAAGACAGCGGCTCTGGTAGCGCAGCAACAGCAGGAGGTTGAAGCAGCAGGGGACGTGCCAGAGGGTACATTGCTGAGACACGTCTTAACGACTAAGGCCAGATTGGGCTCGGTGGGGAGAAAGGAGATGGCTGCTCTTTGAAAGCCTGCACAGTGTCTGGAGATGTGGTCCTCACGGCCGTGGAGCTTGTTATCCTCAGAAAATACACAGCTCTGATGGGGTTCTGTGTCTTTTTCTAAACCCATGCACACTTCTGCCTGAATAGACTTCCCACCCTCCAAGTTCATTTAATCTAGGAAGTATGCATTAATCAATTCTACATTTCCAGCTCATTCACAATTTAACAGCCTTTTATCTTGTTGTTCTTTTAGAGACACTATATTCATTTTACACAAAAGTTGAATTGATAAAAGCTTTAATTCAGAAGAAATTGTGTCTTTCAAAAGGCTTTTAGCTTTTGTTACGTTAAAACCAAATTAATAATTTTCATTTTATGTGATGGACCAACACACAATTGTGTGTAAGCATGCTGGAAGTATATAATGGAATTAGTTACATCATTGCATATTCAATTGTTAGAGTAGTCTAGTGAAACTCCAGAACTGAATTGCGAATAAGTGACAAAAATTGCTGTTCACATTAACTATTCATCCCATCTGACCAAGGTTAAGATATTTTGTAGAGAACAGCAGGCAATGATTGCAATATATGAATGTGCAGAGCTGGCAGACATGTTTCCCTGAAGACTGGAGTAGGCAGGGTTGACAAAAAATGGAGCAAAAACTTTCTAGATTTTTATTTGCAAAATTGTTAACAATCACTGTGCATTACTTTCATTCCACTTCACAATTATGCACTACTTTATGTTGGTCCATCCTAATGAAATCCACTGAAGGCATAATGTGAAGCAGGGTATGAATACTTTATGTGGTCCTGTACACGTATGTATCAGCAACTCTTAGTACAGAGTCATTTCTTTTAACTTCAAAATTAATATCACTCTAAAAATAAAGCCAACCAATGTTTCACTAAAAAGCTACTGTTCATTTAACTTTTGCAGTTTAAGCTTCTTTCCAGAGGGATTTGGGGAAAAAATAATTCAATTTTAATGAATCATAGATGACATTTGTAGGAACTGTGAATTCAAAGTCACTTATTTTGCCAAGGTATTCAAGCTTGAAACACAAGTGCATTCAAATAAGCCAGGAAAATGGTTTTCTGATGATGATGATGCTGATGAGGATAATAAATTCTCAAATGAATATGCAGACCCTGACATTTAGCAGCAGTGCACACTTTTCCAAAATTATCTTGTGCTTACATATTGAGGACACAGTTTTTTGTGTTTCATTCTTCTTACACAAAAGCTTGATAATGAGTGATAGCGACGGTCATATGATAATTCTGACCCGCCACAAGCAATTGTGTCTGTCAGCGTCAGCAATTTTGACAATTCTTCCATAGACAATTGTCTTCCTGTCCATCAAACAAATGACTGCACTAAAAGTGGGGAATCTAGGACACCTCGAGGAAGCCCGCAGCACAAATCATCTCATGCCTTTGCCACGTTCATGTTGAAATATAGCTTAAGAGACAAATGTACATACCTGGAGGTCCCATTGATATGACAAAGAAAATCACACATCACTGAGGTGATATTTTTAGACCCCTGCTCCTCTGCTGGGCCAAACACAGAGGGAATTCTGAGTGATTGCCCCTCTAAATAATGCAAAGTGTGTTTCTCTCTGCACCCAAGAGGCCTGCGATGCGAAATGACTTTGATGACAGGAAGAACTGATGTGATGCTTTGCCACAAAAGTCTTTCCATGTTTCTGTTGCCACCATGCATATTAGTGGTCTCTGAGTGCTTGAGGCCTGTACTTTACATCTAGCTAGAACAGATAAAAGCAAAATATTAAATATACAACTGGAATTCAAAGTAACTAATAGTGAGCTCTTCCGCATCATATTACACACTTTATTCCAAAAAAATGTTACAAGCAACAATAAAATTAATACAGAGACAAAGATCACAGAAGGGTTTTGTCAAGTTCGTTATTTATTGACAGGATTTCAGTTATTTTCAATATTTGATATTGTGAGACCTTTATAAAGATCTGTTTGATTTACTCCAAAACCAACACAAATCATGGAAAATGACTTAAGTTCCTAATTTAATCAAGAGGAAGCTCAGAGTAACAGACATAAAGTGGTAAACTGCAGTAGTCAGATAAATTTAAGATTAAGACATAAAAGAAGCGGTGAACTTCATGTGTAACATTTTAGAAAGATACTGAGAGTAATTCAGCAAATAACAATATTCACCAAAAAGCTGCCACACTTTGTAAGGTCACCAAAGTTAACAATATTTGTGGGTGAGGTGACAAAAGGAAGTTAATAAGTAAATTATAAATAAAATACTTTCCACAACAGAGTCCTGATGTTTACAGGTACATGGAAATAATATGGACTAGAAGGGATCTGATCAGGGCTTACTATATGGAGATTTGTGATTTATACTAGGTTAAAATGTGTGCTTTCAATATAGCCACGAAGGTTATGTGAAATCAGAAGCTGAATTTCGATGAGCAAGAATGAGAATGAGTAGTAGACTACATTTAGCAGCAATAAGAAGAACCTTAATTTGTCTTTAGAGGATGTGAGTCATGGCAGCAGATTTGAAGGATGAAGAGGATACCTGAGATAAATAGTTAGGAATGAGAAAAAATGTAGGCATGCTTCCAAAGAAGTAGGCAGGAGACCACTTATCTTACTCAATAATGTAATTAGATTCAATATGATTCTATCTACCTTTTAGCCTTTTTTGCATGTGAATCCTTACACTTAAGTTAGCTAACTTGAAAGCTCTCTGCACTACACAGATACTAAAAAATGGTTTGCTTTGCATTGCAATTCCAGACTTAGAATTACAACAAATGGGAAAAATAAATTGTCGCCATGTTTCTCAAGATGGCAAAATGACATACAGATGTAAACAGTATTTTTTTTTAAAAACTGAAATATTAATAAATTATTTTTTTAAAATATTTTGCAGAAATCCAGGTCTAACAGCAAAAAAATTTAATCTAATACAGAGGACAATTTAAAACACCATTATCATTATTCTTGGTATTAAAGTGAAGGCCAAATGCACAAATAAGCCTAAGTTAAGGCACTGAAAAAGCTTTACACATACTTTTAGAAGACTGGATCAGAATTTGCAACATTGCTGGAAAGAAAACAAAATAAAACATCTGTTTACTATGGATGGTTCTAATTTTTAAATGTGTCCTGAAGGATTCATGATTTAAGGGATGTGGCAAAACGTGTTTGGTGGGGGGGCTTACACAGTTTTATATTTAAAAAGAAAAATTCAGCCTGCATGTGTTTTATGATCATATGATCATGCATTTGAATTTTGTTAGTCATCATTGGAGAATTGAATAGTTTTCATTATGTACATGAGATTTTAATTTAAAATACAATACAAATGGCATTATAATTGAAATATATTATTATTATTATTATTATTATTATTATTATTATTATTATTATTATACACATGTTCAATTGGACAACAAGCAGTTTTTAACACCTTGTGGATGGACCAGTAGACCACACTACATTTTGCTGATTGGTGTTTTATTTTACTGCAGAGCGAAGTTGAAGTGTTTCTGACTATGGGTTTATATTTCAGTCAATGATACTAACATAAAAAGGAGAATTTGTTACAAGGTAAGGCTGTTTTGAGAGATTATCGTAATTCTGAAAAACATAGCAGCTTCATGCCACTTTATGAATCTGAAAGAAAAATAAACTGCTTCTGCATAAACTTGCTATACTGTCCTCATTGCTTCAATGCTTGAAGACTTTGAACACACACAGTTTGAATACCTTCTGAGTAAACTGCCTTCAAGCATTGATTTGAACAAATAATCTACAAAAGAATGAAATATGATCACTGCACAAACTCTTTTAGCATTTACATAATTTCACAGGTCATATCCAAAACAAGCAAGAGGTAGTAGTCAGAACTGTAACCCAATCTGCTGTAAGGATTGACAGCTGTCAACAAAAACAAAGCTCAAAGGACAAGCGGGACATTCTTCCCATATTTTTCCCAAAGGAGGCTGTCAAAGTTTGCAGGAGGATCATTTCACAGCGGACTGATGCAGGGATCAAGTTCGGTCAAGAGGAGGAGCGGAGAGAGGCTATCCCAGAGGTGTCACAAACAATGTTGTCTGACATGACCTGATGCTGGGCACGCCTAACCTGAGCGCCAATCATGTTCAGACATGGGGGATACGGAGAAACTTAGTCTGTAAAAACAAACCATGTCATTATGAGTGGCAGGCTGGCAACTCATATTACTGAACTGCACATTTAATTCGATAAATACAGTTTATTGCTTAAATCTCATGCTCACATTGGGGAGTGACTGAATGCTGCTTGTACTTTCCAAACAATTACTTAACAGCTACTCTTTAAATACAAAGAATGTCTGGAATATTTCAGGTAGAGGAAACAAACATAACAAAAAACAACCAACATATTTTTTAAATTGTGATTTGGAGAAATTTTGGCCTACTTATCTTTGCACAAGTGCACTAATTTAGCACATTTAAAGGACAGAGAGCATCAGCAGCCTGTTAAGCCAAAGCGTCTCAGCTGGATTTATGTCTGGATTTTCACTATCCCACTCCAAATACTTGTTTATTCATCTTCATGTGGACTTGTTGGTGAGCTTCAGACTTTGTCCTGCTGGATAACCCCAGAATGCTTGAAGTTAACGTCATCAACCAATATGACCTGACATTCTCCTTTAGTCATTTCTAGTCCAGAGAAGATTTATGGTTCCATCAATATGTTTTCACACCATTATACACATTTTTTTTCTCCAACAAAACCAGAAAAAAGAAACCTAATTAATTATTTTACAAATTTAAATGACATTAACGTATATATTCTTTGAAATGAGTAGTATTCTGAGTACAGTAATCTGCAAAAACTCAGTATACTCTCACATGCCAAGTAGATTGTGGATTATAAATTTTTCATAATGCAAGATATAGAACTGGGTAAGAAATAATAGCTAAACGCAAGATTTGTGGGTTGTTTGTCTGCACATTAACTTACATAAACCTGTTAGTTAGGTGAAAGCAACATGCCATTTGTGAAGGGATAACAGAAAGGGCCAATGTGCTGCAGAAAGAAAAAATTCAATATCCGAGAGCCACATTGTAAAGGCAACAAAACTGCACGTGGTTATGAGCATGCCAACAATAGGGCGACATGAAGGATGAAGCACGGAGTAATTAAAATTCAGCGGAAATATAAATATCAAAAGGAGAGCTGTCAGAACAGACTTTGGCTGCTTACTGAGGGAAAAAAAAAAGGTGAGGCCATGCTGGCAAGAGTTGACAACCCTTGTAAAGCTTCACATTTGGACGTGTGGAAAAGGAGGCGGTGTGTATGTGTAAATGTTTTTTGTGTGGACTTGGAGAGCTTTGTGCTGTCAAAGCTGTAGAAGCCCAGGATGAGAAAAGGGGAAAAAAAGCATAAAACCACTGCCAGCAGATAATGTCACTCAGTCTTTGTGTTTAGGACTGAGTTTTTCAGAGCTGGCTAATATATGAATATTATGCATAAAAGCTCTGGGGAGTAGAGTGAAGGAATACTGGCCAGGGCTGTTCATTATGTGTCATTCCCATCAGAGGCACTGGAAGTAAAACAAGTCATTGTTGTCGCATTGATGCACTGTCCATTAGATTCACAAAGGTCTGCATGGCTAAAATATTCACTTGTATGAACATGCAGTAGCTTTTGTTCTTTAAATTTAAATATGTTAGAGACCTATTAAATACAGAGATAAACAATAATACTGCTATGCATTATTATGGGTTGAGATAATTAGGATTCAACTGAAGAAACAATCTTAGCTGGTATATGAGATATTTTTTGTACATAAGAGATCTATGTAAACAAAACCACATGATTATCTGAGAAAATGTAGTTGTTCAGATTAGCTCATTCTACAAATAATACCGTTCTGGTATCTTGGTATATATTCATACTTAGTGGATTGAAAAATAATTAAAACCTCTTGAATTTCTCACATTGTGTGATATTACAGCCACAAACATCAACATATTTTAAATTAAAAATGATGGGAGTGCATGATTGTCAGTTCGTCAGGTAGTTACATTTGGAAAATACTTAAGTTGGGTTTTTTAGTTTTCAAAGTGTAAAAGGCTAAGAAAATACATTATGGATTTTAATTCAGACCTTCTAAATCAATATTTTGTGGAACCACCTATATTTTGCAGCTACAGCTAAAATCTGTTGTGCTGATGCTGCCACAAATGCCCTTTCCCACATATTTAACCCACAGAGTTGGTGAAAGGATTCCCATCACCCAAATAAAATAGAAAATGAGTGCTGAGAATGTAATTGAGCTGCCATATATGCTTACCATCACTGTCAAAGCACAACCAGGTGCCCAAAGCACCCAAGAGATGGCTATTTCCTCCCTTCTTTATTATAATTAATCGTTTTGCAGTAGATGACATGCCACATTTGTTTATGAGCTCCGAGTGATTTGATAGAGAAGAAAACAGGAAAGGGGAGGAAGGAGTGAAGATACTGACCCCTACAAGTTAAACGATGCATTTACATTCATTAGCTCTATCAGACAGCCTTCCTCACTCTCTCCATCATAAATGATGAATGAGTGAGGTGGCTGAATAGCTACTGAGATCACCAAGAGCCACAGGATAGATATATTTTACTGATATAAATTATTCATGTAAGCTTTATGCTGCAAAACAATATCTGATTGGTTCTTGGAGAGTATGGGATAAAGATTATGTGAATGCTGAGCCTCTATAATTGAGCATAATTGCATTGCATATGTTTGTGAAGCTCTTAACAGTCATTGCTTCCCCTTCACAATCTTATCAAGAACACAAGAGAAGTGAGTCATCACCTGTGCAAGGGGTAGGACATGTTAGGCACCAAGATGTAATGAATAGGATCCATGTCCAGGTTTCTCCAGGAGGCAACAAATATGCCGAAAGAAATAAAAAAATGAAAGGTGGAGAGAAAACAATAGGCATCATAAATGTTTCAGAAGAAGGCATTTGGTGCTCCATCATGTGCTTGCTCTGGTTATTCTGTCCTTTCTGTCAACTGTCAACCCCTTGCCCACGGCTGTGTGTCAGAAGCAGGCTGTCAAGTTCAAAACAGGCCCAAGAGTGTGACAGCAACTCAATTACTAAAATACCAACTATAATCAGCGGAGCAACAGGGAATATCAGCTGTTCAGCCCAAGCAAACAAGGCAGGACTGTCATTCCAGAATATCCCGGCCGTTACACCAAATGTTTGAGGCTTTTAGCTCATTAAGGCAGCAACTTATGAGGAAAAGACCTGTGGAGAGAACCGGTTGATTTTATTCAGTATAGTTCTAAAATAGCACTTCGCAATTGAAACTCTTCTTAGAAGGAAAGGTTATTACTAGCTAACCTACTTGACAAGGACACCAAAAATAAGGAAAACAATAACCCTATCTGGTTTTTACTTTATTCAACCTAATCTCTTCAGTTACAGTCCAATCAATATCCTCATTTTAAAAAAGTAAACAATGACATCAAGGTTTAAAATAGACTCAAACATTGACACAAAGCCCAGGCTGTTCATCCCCAGAGCAGAAAAAAAGAGAGACATGGCCCGAGGTGCCAAAACAGTGGATACACACACAGCTCCAATCAATGGCTATGGATCCAATTCAGACACACTCATGATCCCTCCTACTTTCATGCCTGGACGTTAACTAAAGAGGGAGATGAGCACCTTCAAGGTCATACATTTAACATTTAGGAAAGTCACATAAACATGCAAGTCAAATGAAAATGCAAGGCTAATTATAACAAACAAAATGAACAAAAAGATTGCTCATTCATTACAGTTTTTCCACATATTAAAACATTTCTCGCATTGAAAATGCAAATGAGGCTGTTCTTTGAAGTGCCTTATTTGCATTACAAACAGTGCACCCAAACTTTGAGAAACAACAGAGGAAGACAGTCACAATTTCCATCTCCATTTTTCTAAAACGTTCTGCAGTCTCCATGCCCAAACTGCATTGCGAGCTACCCACACCAAAGACACTCCATGTTTCAGTGTATTTTAGATTCATATGCTTATTCATAAGATGAAATGGCCTATACCCTGAAGAATAGAAGTTTGTGGTTTATAAAAGGTGAGAGTAGTCCAACGAGAACAACTGTAAATTCAAAACATCCATGTTTACTTGTCTTTGTTTTGTTGAGCTGAATTACAGGTTTCATAACCCACTGGTTGTGAAAACAATCAGCGTTTTGAAAGACATTTAACTCACTGTGAATAAGAATGTTTTCACTATCATGAAGACAAGGTAACAGTGTTGAAAGAGGATGTGTCCCAAGACAAAATGAATTCAAACTGCTGCTTTTCTAGGTTATCTCCAACCCCGAGGAGATTTATGATTTTATCATTAGGGTATGCTGAATACATTTGATATACAAAGTCTGCCTGCTGTGATGCAGCAGAGCTTTTGCAGTGAAAAATGTGCAAGATAAAACAAAAATATGCAGGTTTTATGCCACTGAGGATCTTTGATGAAAGGCTCTTTAAACCCAAATACATTTTTATTCTTACTTTCCCCCTTCAGGTGGACGAGATAGCTGATAATCAAAGGAAGTAGAACACCAATAGAACTGACAACACTTGCAGATGCACAATTTCTTTGCTTGTTTTTGATCAAAAGACACAGGAAACATAAAACACATGTACACAATTCAACAAACTCACATGCTTTCGAATAAAAAAATAGAACAGTGTTTCATGTCATTTTCAGCCCACTGGTTGCAAAAAGTCAGACAAAGCAGGAATTCATTTGGGAAGGACTTTTGCTTAGCTACAAGGAAGTTCTGGAAAACAATTTGACAACTCAGAAAGGGAAACCAAGACCATTTAAGGTTTGGAGAAAGAAATACTGACTGGGAGAGAGGATATTGTTTGGCTGTAGTGGTGCCCAACATCGTACCACTACCTTGGTACCATGATGGTCCATGATGAGCAACATGGACCACCCTCTCAGGCAGAAATGGAGAACAATAAGGGACATAAGTGGTTGGTGTAAGTAAAAAACTTATTGGATGGAAAAGTCACAGGAGTGGACAAGATTCACCCCAATTTGCTAACAGTCCAGACATGGTTGGAGTGTGGTGACTGACATGTTTCTTCAGTATCAAAGGCTAACACCTTTAAGTCTGCTGAGTAGAGTTACTCTAAGGTACTGGAAATCAGATTTTTTTTTTCCTCAGATTTAGGAGGGAAAGCTTAGATTCTGTCCTGGTCATTGATCAATGGCCTCATGCTTATCCTTGCAGTTGGATAAGCATGAGGCCATGCTTATCCAGCATTGGATTCAATGCTTATCCAACTGCAAGTTTGGTTATCTCGGGTACAGTTATTTGTAGATCCCAAGATTAGATTCAATAGTCAAGATCTGAATGCAAGCCTGCATTATTTCCCCCCTCAAAAATATATATATTTTTTTTTGTATAAGGCAAATATTACATCAACATATCTGCTTTTGTTGAGTAAAACAAGCAAACAAACAAAAAACAGTTTTGCTTTTTTAAAATATTAAATTCCTTTCTAGAGTGTCGAGTCAAAAAGCTGAAAAACAATCCATCTGTGGAGACTCACTTTCAGAGATGAAGACATAACATTTCTGTGAAGTACAGCGAGGTCAACTCAGACCACCTGTCATAGCCACACAAGCAGCTAATGAATGTTCAAGGCAGCCCATCTCATCTTTCTGCAAAACTATTTCAAACACCAGTAAAGTCAAGAAGGTATTCAAAGACAATAAGACTTTACTTGCATATATGCAGTAGTTAAATAATAAGAGAGCTGTGAAGGGTTCGGCAGACTTCATACTGACAGAAGCTGTCACTATCACTGTGGCAAAGTTCTTCAACTCTCATATTCACTGAAGTCATTTGGATGTTGAATGTCTTTCTTTTAAAGGCTTTCTCTAAAATGCTGCTGCTGAGGACTTTCTCATGCATTGATAATCTAGTGGCCCTTCAATGATTCAAAAAGCACTGAGGGGCGAACCAGCCAAGAGCTCAAGTTCTTTGGAGCTTTTAAAAAATTCAGTAAACTAAAGCCAGATTTAGAGTAGCACACAACTCACTATCCTCATCTCCTTTGCTTGATCTTTAGAAAGCTGCACAAAAAGTCAGTACAGATCCTAATAGGTGAACAGATCACACATCCTAGAGAACTGATAACATTGCAACATGTTTTATTTTGTTGACAATGTATGTGTAAGGCAGTTACGTAGTATGTAAGCAACAAATTCGGGAATATAATCATTACATGTTTTCACTAGTATATGTGGTTAGCTTGACAATACCCTACCTATTGCCCAATGATCCCCAGAGAGAGGCACTAGTGAAAAGAAACATATTTATCAACCTAAAAAAATACTTTAAACCCTTATCTGCTTGGTGTATGAATAAACTTGGGCTTTACAGAAATCTAAAAAGTGATAGCAAGCTACAAAACTGACAACGTTAAACCTTTCATGATCATTTACTGCTTTGCACAACAGAAAATAATGAATCTGTCTACGTTACCAGGAAAATAAAGTAGAAAGAGTGACAACTGGTCAGAAATGTTCCATTATAGGGCATTTTGTATTCCACTGCTAAAATAATGGAAGCAGAGGACCAATTAATCAGGCACTTGTTTAGCAATCTTCAAGCTTTTTGTGTTCATTAGTCTGTCGAAGCGTCACTCTATGGCGCTGGGGACATGCACAGGAGAGGAGATCTATCTACACGCCGTGGGTGACATCCAAAGATTTACAAGCCAGAGCGTGCTATGCTCCACATTTCCCTGCTCCCATAAGACAATAAATGACTCATTATGAATTCAAATCGCTCTCCTGTTTCTTGTAGGCAAAAACAACAGCAGTAATACTCAAAACTAAACTGTGGTTCCAAAACAGCCTAAGAACTAGATAGATCATAAAGGAGGATAAGAGCTTGGGGTAAATTCAGCTATGCCAAAGAATGCAAAAGAATATAGACATTTATGTGTTCAAATAACAGATTACATGGATTTTATGGCACTATTGCTGCTTTGAATAAAACATGATAATGACACTTTAAACATGAACAGAAAATATAAAGGGATAGATGCAAGAGCTTCTGAAATATAAAAAAGCTGCACAAAAAGGCACGTGATAGATATAATGCAGTGAACACAGCATAACTTGATGTTCCTTTTCTTTACAGAATAAGTGAGAATGCTGTTCTTTTGTCAGGAGGCCAGCTGTATTGATAATCATTCTCCACAGTCCATTACCTCGGTTAGTCATTTCAAGAACACAAAAGAGCAGCAGAAGGTGTGAATTACCAAAGAGAAGTAATATATAGAAGCGCGTGACAGAAACTTGGACACCTGGAAAAGAAAAACCTGAAACATCACATTTAAGTAAGCCTTCCTGTTTGCCTTGCAGAGCAAGACATTATTCCTCGACTGGATGGAGTTCAGTGTGGGCTAAATGCTGTGTGTGAATGATGAATAATTCAGACCGGGGGTGAGTGGGATCAGTTCCTTGTATGCACGGGGCAGATTAGCCACTGGTGGCCCCTGACAGATGGAGGCCTCACAGTCCACTGCAATGGAGACCCAAGAGAATATCAGGTGTCACCTCATTACACACTTCATAGACCTCAACTTCCAATGTTACCTCGTCTGATTGGGATAACTATATCCAAATTCTTTTTAAGCATTTATTTGGACATTTCTGAATTCAATCAATTTCTATATGGAGGTGTGGAAATGCTGGAACGAGGGTTTTTTGACAGTTAATTTTATTTTCTTTTTCTGTAATCCTAATGCTCAAAAACTTGCAAAACATTTACATTTCACAAAGGAGGTATGGATAACAAATTTGTTTCAAGAAGTTTTAGTTTTCCCTGTCATAAACTGGGTGGTATGTTCCTTCAGTAATAGAGGGGGGCTTTGTCTGGTCTGTTTTTTTTTTTTACATAGTGGAAGTGAATGCGTGAAATGAATGTTTGATCAAAACCCTGTGTTTTATGTATGTGTATATAAAACACAGAGTGTTTGTTTATTTGACAATGGATTGGTTAAAACCAACATTTTACATATTTTAATTACCTGATAATAGCAAACTGTGATACATTTCTTAACCACCAAGTTTAATTTTAAAGTCCCATAGTTCATGTTTCTGTGGGGGGGAGGAAATGCTGATTACTTAGCAGCAAATGAGTCAGCTTAGATGTAATTAATCAATAGACTGAATGTGAATTACCTCACGTTGGCAGTATAACATTCCCTGATGTGACAACCTGGGGCTCTGGACAAACTAAAAAAAGGCCATCATGGTTTTTTTTATCGCTCCCTCATGCGTGGAAGCAGGACACATCTCAAGTGCATCCAAGACTCATTACAAAACAAAAAGTTGCATCCAGCCTATCTTCAAGCGGTAAAAGAGGCTCATATTTCACATTAATGTGTTAATTACACTTAGGTTTTGCAAATCTTAATAATCGACATAAGACAGGAAAGCAAACATTCATTTTCAGTGTCAAACAGGCACAGAATCAAATAATGGGTTGTTTACACATAGAAATGGATAACTCCATACAAAGAACTATTTAAATCACGCAATGTTATAAAGTTTCTTCCCACAGAGGAAACTCAAAAATATCAAAGATGTAATATCTACAGAATAATTTCAGATTTGAACATTAGGTTTCATCAAACCCTGGAAGAATGGCAGTTTGCTGCAAAGACAGAATGATTGGAAACCATATTTTGACACATTTGGAGAAGACTGAAAATGTGATTATAAAAGTGTTTTATATCTGCAAAACTGGCTCTCTGCTTTTTTCATAATCACATTGAGAAAGAAAAGATATTGAGCTTGACAAAAGCCAGCAGAACACCAAGCATATGATTAATCACAGGTTCTCTCCAGGAGAACAATGAACAATGCTTCTATTTTATGAATATTAATCGGACTTCCACTGATAGAAAAACTAATACACTACTTATTGCATGAAAATGTATTTTAACAACACAAGAGAAAATAGCAGTCATGCTAATCAAAAGCACCCCTATTGTGGTATCTACCACTTCAAACAGCATATTTTAAGTTATCTGACTTTCATTAGAAGTCACATATATTAGGGATGGGAAAAGACTTGGGTAAAAAAGCTGAATGATTTTGTTGTAAATTAGCTTAATGCTTAAAGATGAATATAAAAACACAAAGAAAACGGGTCAAATCCAATACAAAAAGAAATCATCACAAGAATGCAGCTAAAAGATGGGCTTAAAGAAGAAAAGTATAAAGTGCATCTATCACCAGTTTTCTGTTCCAGTCTTATACCTGCTGCTGAACTGTAAACGACCTCAAAGCGATGACAGCGGGTGGCTGCAAAACAATATGGCTGCAGTGTTTACCTGCTTGTCTTTTTCTGCTGTGTCAGATCGCAGGCCGCCACCAGAGGCCTGACTGACAAAGGCCCCACGGGGTGGAAGGGAGAAGCAGGCTCGATGGAAGGATGGATGTCCTATCCATCAAGGCAGCCTTTTCTGGTGGGCTAAGGAGCCGACATGTAGTGGTGAGGGAAGGATGGTCAGTAAGGAGTCAGCACTCTTTGACTCCAGCAGATCCATCATCTAGACAAGACCAGCCTAGAATCTGTCTGTGCGGTGACAGCAGGCAGAATGGCTTCTTCCACTCAGGGCAAAGAGAAATGTGCTGACAGGGGGAAAATGATTGTAAAGAGGCCTGGTCAAGATGCTCACATTTAGAGGATGCGGAGGAAACAAAACAATAAAGCAAAAAGAATGGAACAGAGAGCCTAATCAACCAAATATATTTTGGTATTTTCTGTCGAAATAAATTTTTAAAACTCGCTGTCTATTGTGTATTTGACATTAGTTATAACAATGGTTGGAAAAACAATTAATCACACATTATGTTGATTACATGTTCCCTGCTTTATGAGAACTTCTTCAGTATTCCTGTGTGAATCTACAGTAATCTTCAGGTGTTTTTCAAGCAAACAAGCAAGCAAAAACAAAATAATACAAAATTGGAAATGTTTAAAAAAATATATTGACCTTGACATTTAAGATGAAGTCTTGTAAAGTATCTGGAGAAAATGAAAACTAATCCAAAAAGCCAAAGCTTTGCAAAGCAAGAGAAACAGAAAATTAAGCACTTCTTTTAACCCACAAACGTTGACATGAAGGTATGTAAGGTTATTAAGATATGCGGGTATTGCTAAAAATATGGAGGCTGAAAAGTCATGTTCTGGAGACGATCTGCCAGGACATGAGCTAGTTAAACTCCAACTCTGAAGCCCTGACCATCTCTGGAAGGATTCTCCTCATAAGACTGGTCTGGCAGTTTACAGCATTAGAAACAGAGAATGGAAGAGTTGAAAAGACTATGCATCTTGGGTTTTATTAATAAGCAATACTAAATTATTTATTCTAATACACTTTATAGGAATGTTTTGCAGAAAGAAATAATGATTGCTCTACCAAAGTGTAACTTATTGTAAATTAAAATGTCATAAAATATTTAATTTCTAGACATTTATTGTTGAAAATCTTCAGAAATAAACAAACCACAGAGATAAAAAAAAACCCCCAAAAAAACATATTGCATCACTTGAACATGACAAGCGTCCAAAGGGAAAGCCTGGAGTCATAAAACTCATTAATCAAGAAGCAGATAAGAAAAACCAAAGAACATAGTCATCTTAAATGATATGATGCAAGGGGATCAAGCATTTTCAACAAAGATTACCTTCTGCTCTGTCATTGTGGAGTGATACCAGGAAGAAAGGTACTTTTATTTTTCACTGCAGGCAAGAACGAGTAGGACACACTGTGTGAAGCTGCTTTTGTTGTGCAGACACAGATACAGGTCGTACACTCTGACAATAAAAAACAGAATCACCAAAACCTCCACCAAATACGCCTTTATTTCTGTATACAGAAAAACATGGCTGGATGCCAGGTTCTCAAATTCAGTGTAAATAATGCATGCTGCTTTTCTCCCTCTCTTACACACACCACCTAAGAAGTGCCCTGAGCACAAGAGCGGGAGGGGAAAAAAGCCACAGAGAAGAGGAAGCCTCTGGAAAAGATTCTTGATGAAAGTGGGTAGAGAAGGCTGAGGGAATATTGAGATGAAAATGTCAGTCACATTTTCTGTTCAATTTTCACATGAATCACACCAGAATACAGAGTGTGCAGTTGGTCTACATCCTTCAATGTGTTTCTAAGAAAGCATGTGCAATCTGAATCACAGCATTAGCAATTATACAAAGGCAGATGAGGCAGATCATTATGCAAGGATCATTTAGCACCAAGAATTTTCCATCTTTCTAATATTCAATAATCAGAGCATTAGAAAATGATCAAATGCTCGAGCAATGTTTTTGTGTAACTTCTGAACGGAAATTTTATTGGTTCATTTCTCTCGACAGAAATATATGCATTTACACATAACATGAAGTATTTGCATCCTGGTTTCATTTACTGCAGTCATTTGATTTCTGTTGTGTGATGAACTTTAAAGAGACAGTAATATATATATTTTCCAGGCATGTAGCATCATTTTATAGCACAATCAAGTAACTATGTTAACTTAAGTTATTATCAAAATGCTGTATGTATTTCAAATATAACTTAATAGAAATTCAAACTCCTCTGTAGTCTGAAGGAGCTGAGTGGAGAAATTGTGAGGGAGGGCTGCTTACTATTTTTACATTTAAGGCGAGAAAATTTGTGTGATTAAAAAATAGTGGGTTTCCGATGATAAAAGACTGCATTGGCTGCTGCAGATTTCTGTCTGTCCAGCTCATGTGTGCTGCTCTGTTCTGAGCTCAGACAAATGTTTGTTAGAGAACTAAACAGAAGGTATTTGAGGCAACTGTCATTCAATTAGATGATGCAAAGTCATGCATTTATAAAATGTACAGAAAGAGTCTGTATTATTCCCAATAAAGTATAGGCCCTCGCATTAACTCAAAGATTCCAAAAAGCAGCCAGGACGCTCCTTAAAAAACAGAGGTGGAAACTTGAAATAATGAAATGACCAACTTTGTCATAGTATATTCGATGTTTCTTATCTTTACAGCGTCCATCTGCCCCTTCATCAACTTGCTCAAACATGTCTACATTGGGTACAAATTGATCAGCTTGAAAATCATTAAATATTTATAACAAACCAATATTTTATTGCATTTCTAGACATATAACGAGAAAGATTAGAACAGTCAGAAATATTTTTAGTGACAGAGTACTCGTCAAAGTTAAAGTGACTTTACTGAACTGTAGAGCATTTTAAAATATATACACCAGTATATACTCAGTATCATCAGATGCCTTTTCTTCAAAAATGGGTTCACTTTGGTGACAACTTCTGATGAGGAGATTCTTTTTTTTTCTTTCTTTCTTTATTTTTTTTTATAAAATTAACTTGACATGTTTATTATCTTCTAACATTCAAATTGAAAACATTTTTTGTTCACTTTTCCTAAGAAAGAACATGCATAAGATGAAGAACCCCTAAGGTGAACCTGAAAATAAATCATTTGGCTCCGACTAATTGAGCAGTAATCATGATATGCCGTTTGTTTCTGTTGAGGAAACATCATTTGCTGATAAACATTTTTCTAATCACAGCTGCTGCAGGCACTGCTTCCCTGTTTAGTGCCAAGGTGACCTGAACAAAACAAGAAATAATGCGACATGAAATAGGGACACTGCCAGGAGCAAAACAGCCTGTCACGCTTCCTCGGTATGAGGAAATGATGAGTGCTACTTTGCAAATAAATCTGGCACCGCAACTAATAAAAAGGTGGAAAAACAAATCAATAGCTTTCCTATGTTGAATTCGACCCACTGCTAACGAGAAACTGGTCTGAGAATAGATGAGTGAGGAGATGCAAACCGCTGCCTGTTGTGGTGATTATGAAGCAAGAACATCTCATAAAACTTGTCGTGACAAAGTAAGTGATCACAGCAGGAAGTGTAATAAATACTCTACACAAACCGAAGAAGTTTATCAAGGGACCTTTGCAGAGTTGCTAAATTGAATTACAACACGTGTAATCTAAATTAGAGCTGAAAACAAAGCCTATCTCAATAAAAGAACATTTGCACAAATTCAAATTACATTCAACTTATTGTGGATGAGTGAAACTAAACCTGATTCTTCAAGTGATTAATTAAGTTCTTAATGAGCTGACAACAGGCCAAAGTTAGGAGAGCTACTATGTCATGTTACCCCTCATCTAAAGTCCTAAAGGCTCCTGACACTTCATTCATCTAAACTTCGCAGGCCTTTATGGTCTGTTTAAAATACACAGAGGAAAGAGAGAACAGACAACACAAGAAATAAAGGAAGGGGACCTAGGAAAGAAAAAGAGAGAGAAAGAAAGAAGGAAAAGCAACAAACAAAAGAAGGAAAGAAAGAGAGAAAAAGAGTACAACGTGTACATATTGGCATAAAGTATAAAGTGTGATCATAAATTGTTTTCTTCTTCCTTTACATACCTGAAAATTACCAGGTTTCCAGACTGCAAATGTTGCAAATGTTTCTCATGTTTGCAACACATCTAGCACAATAATACAGAATCATTTACTTTCATGATTAGCATTTCATTTACCATAACTAAATGGAATATTATTGGTCCAATGTCTTTGAGCAAGAAAGACAGCCAATCAGAAGTCGTGTCAACAGCTTGCTCTTTTTTTAACAATCTGGCCTTTCATTCCCAACTGGGGTACCATTGCTGGGGTAAATCCAAAATGAGAATTGTTATTAAACCAGTCTCATCATTATCTGCCGCCAATCTCTCCTTTACACACACCCAATGTTTGCACACATGCAGGCATAGACTTTACTACTATCAGGATTCACTTCAACAATCAGTAATGAAAGTGTCTCATTCACAATTCCAATCAAAATCTCATCAATCACACCTTGCATCTAAAAGGAGCTCACACACTCACTGGTTCTTGTTTAGAAAGGTGGACAGAGGGAGCAAATCGGAGCAAAATTTAATCAAGGTTTCCAGGAATACAGACAGAATTGAGCACAGTTTACTAAACTTCATCACTGGAAGGAAACTGCTGATGTGATAACAGATCAAGCAGACTAGTAACTGCAGACAACATGAAGGAAATGAGAGTATGAATCACATTTCCACTTTCATAACGAGCTCACTGTTCTAGTTCAATTTAAAAGAGCTATGGCTGCTGAAGATGATAAAAGGCACCCACACTGATGATGTGCATGTAATAAGAAATATTTTAAAAGATAGAAAAAAAAAACAAAAAAAACCTCCTGCAAACTCCTAAAAAGTTCACGCCACAATAAATAGCTGAAAATAGAACTTTAATCAATGACAGGAGAAATATCTATAATGCAAAATCATGAGCGTTAAGTTTACAAGTTTGGTGAACTTGTTTTATAGTGAATTATGATGATTGAAGTATTAAAAACAACAAAGATCTCATAAGTTTACATCCACTGGCAGAATTATTAAAACTCACAACTTTTAGAAAAAAATTTTAAAAAAAAAACCTTTTATGTTATGACTAGAGTTTATGTAAAGCCAGTTATAATCAAACAACGGTTTGCTCTTTTTTAATTCATATACCCATAACATAAACTAAGCAAATAATCATGATCAAAAGTTTATGTAACCTGTTTCTCTTATAACATGCACATGAATTAAAATGCATCTGAAGAGTAGCTGCACAGGAAGACAAGAGATTAGCTTCAATATGGAAAGACAGCACTCTCCTTAGTCTAGTATTTTTTTCTGTATCTTGATCCATATTTATCATTTTATTGTATTAGCTAAGCAAATAAATAAGCCAACAGCAGTAAGAGAAAAAAATAAAGTTTTCTTTCTTTTTTCAGACTGGATGAATCTCTCTTTTCAAGCTTTGAAAACTTAGAAACCAAAACAACAACCTATTTTTTTTTTCTTTTTTAACCACAGAAGCATCACAACTAGGCCAACTTTTACTGTAGTTTAAAAGACCAAAGAAGAACTGTGATGGTGAAGGATTATGCAATCCACGTAACTGCAAACCTCCAACATCTTACCTTGTTTTAGGGGCCTATTTAAACTGAAAAGCTGAAGTCGTAAAAGTTTTATCATCAAACCTTCAACCTTTCTTCTCCCCACTGCAAAGGGACTACAATGCGCACATGCAACCAACAGAGGGAAGAGGGAGGAGGGAGCAGCAGCTGGTGTTACCCCTGGTGAGGGATAAGGTCAGTGGCAGAAATACCAACACTGAGTCTCCAGGGACAACCAGGGAAACATTCAAATCCTTAAATCTCAAATAAACACGTCTCTAGTGGAAGTTGTTGTTTTTTTTCTCTGCTTCACATCTCATTGCATTCAGTGGGCCTCCACCCGTGGTTATTATTCACTGCTCATTATCACTGCTCTGATTAATAAGAGCAATTTAGGGTCCCCTGGTATTAGATAGGAAGAAAGGAGAAGTGTGTTTCTCTTATAAACACACGCTTAGTGTACTACTTAGAATAAAAAAATAGGAGAGAAAGCAGCAGGTGCCTGAGCTCTTTATGCAAGTCTCTGCAGCTTTAAGGGGCTAGGATTTTTTTTTCCTGCTGCTGATAAATTCACCATAATAAAAATATATATCTCAGCTGCCACCTTCAAAGCTATCCTGTGCAAATCTATCATATAATTTGTAATTTACTTTGCATGATCTTCCATTTGGGGCTTCACAGTAAAGAGAACCATTCCTTAAAATGACTCCTCAGAATAACCAGTAATATTTTTTGAGAATACTGTTGAATAAAGAGTATTCTCAATTACTTATGCCACCCCTCTCTTATACGATATGAATCGATTTGCATTCATTTTGTTTTTTCACTTTTTTTTCCCTTGAACAATTCTCTCAGGCATTCAAAATAACTGGAATAGTATAGAGATAAAATAAATAAAAACTCTATCTACTGAACATGTTGCTTTTATAAGGAATTGATGGAACTTCATGCATTTATTTAAGGGCATCAGACTAAAAAGAGGCATTTTTTTGAAGATGGCTACGTTGAAGAGTATAGCCTCTATTTATGGGGCGTCAGCTCTATCACTACAGTGATGCTTTTTTTAACGACATAGATTAAAGGCATTAACAGTCAAGTTTCTAAGACAAAGATCAAGTGTAATCACAGGGAAACATCCTAGTCAAGAAGAACACCACCACATGCCCCCAGCAGACCTTCCTGTCTCAAAGGTATCGAAGCAATTTGGCTCCTTAACATCCTCGTTATCATACCTTGATGTAGCGACAAAGCTGCGATCTTCATGCTGCCCTTTGTTTAAGGGAGCATTTGATTTCTCTTATTCGTGTTTGTGAGGTGTAAAAAGAAAACTTGCTGTGAAGTCACCTTCAAAGAAACGCCCCTGTGCCAAGGAATTACAAAGCTAAAATAGTTTCTCAGGGAGGAGGCAGCAATTCTATTATTCTTTAAAACGCAGCGCAATGGCTTTTATGAGAGTGTGGAAAAGCCATTTGAGAAGCGGGTCAGGAGAGTGAGCAGCTTGGCCCTGAGCACATTGTGTCTTATCCCTCTCCATTTCCACCACCTTGTCCCTGAATAATGGGCAGACCTCGTCACTGCCCCCAGAGGCTAATGGCTTCTCATGGAGGAGAAATCAACACAGAAATACCTCCGTGGGTAATCCGCCTCTTTAACCAGTAACACGCCACGCATCCAAGCCTACTGTGCACAAAATAGGATCGGAAAAAGAAGCGATTTTACCTCTGTGGGATAGAGCCTTAATATCCACTATAAAGGCTGTGGAGAAAAAAATATATAATCTGGATGGAAATCTGACAGAAATAATGGTGGCTGAATGCATCCTCTGGAGGTGAAAATGTTGATTGACAGCAAACTGGAAAGTGAAGTGACAGCTGCAGAGTTTGTCTAGTAAAATAGTTTTCAGCTAATGAAAAACAGACAGAAATTCGATCGGTGTCATAAAGATCCTTATTATCACACTTTAAAAACCTGAGAAATCCAGGAGCACATTTTAAGCATAAAACAACTTAATCCTCAAGGAAATCCAGTTAAACATGTAATGCCATGCACACATCAATACTGCTTACAAATATGTAAGAAATCACAAAAATAGCTATCAATTACTGAGCCTCACGACGAATCTAGAATACATTTGAAAAAAAAAACTAAAATAAAAAATCAAATAAATCCAAAAACTGCTTCTGGTACAACAAAATAAAAGAACATGTTTCATGTCCTTATCAAACTGCATAACCTTTTTCAGCTTACGTCTGCAAATGTCAATATATTTCATTGGGATTTTATGTGATGGAGCAACAGAAAGTAGTGCATAAATCTGAAAAAGCAGGTTTCAAGCACTTTTTACAAATAAAAAAAGTGCAGTGTATATTCCACACCTATATGCAGCACTTCACATAACCACTTTCCTTTATAATTGCAGCTGCCTGTTTTTTATAGTATGTCTTAGTTTTGCTCATCAGGTTTTGCTCAGAGAAAACATAGAGAATCAGTGAACTGCAGTGTTCAACATTTGATATAGATTTTAAATTGCCTGTAGGCCCGAACTTTGACTTGGCCATTAATACAGATGATGATGAGCCGAGCCCTCATCGTTCATATTTTAAATATGTCCCAGCTCCAATACAACTGGACTGATGTCTGAATTATATTCTCACTACATTATGCGAAGCAGAGGTTTGGCAATTAACTTTTCATTTAAAATGCTGTTGAGCAATGATAAACAAAACATGCAGAAGCTTCACTCTTAAGGGCTTGACTTGGACACCACTGATGTAAACCAAAGTCACTGCAGCTCTGGATGTACGCTTCGGATCACTGTGTTCCAGTAAGGTGACATATCATAGATATTACAGTCTTTTATGTTTTCTCTTTCTCCATCACGGCTTTAGTAGAAATGGGTTTCCTTTTAACGTTACCTTTTTTGTTTTCAACTCTTCTGTAAAAGCTGGATTTGTGAATGTAGAATGTAGGATACTGGATTTGTGAATGTAGAATGTAGGATACTGGATTTGTGAATGTAGGATTAATTCTCTCCTTGAATAAAAGTTTAGGGGATAGCAATGTCTTAATAGGTTTGCACTTTTACAGCGATCCTTTAGAAGATTTCTGAAGACTATTGATTGCATTAGATTTTATTGTAGGGTGTCAGAATAAAGGAGTATACATCAATAAGCCTACCACACTTCAAACTCCTGTCTTTTTTATTTTTATTTAACACTTGTGCACTCTTATGTGGTTGGTCTGACACATAAAATTTCTCTGAAAGTAAATGGAAACTGTTGGCTTAAATGAGAGAAAAAGCATAAAGGTGGTGTAAATACTTCTGCAAGGCACCATATAACGAGACAGCATATAAAGACTAACTGAAACGTCACTTCAGGTTTTTAAATTAACATTTAAACTCCAATAATTTTGTCATGGCAAGCCCAACCACCAGAGGTAACATGTTTAATTTCAGGGATTAATGAAAGGTCGAGACCACCTCATTAAGCGTTGATAAATATCAAATGCAATCAATGAGGGAGAAAAACACAAACCTCAAGTGTTCTCTGACTAAACACACTGTCTCTGCTGCAAAACTTCCACATTAATCCACTCAAGCTAGCAAAGCTTTCACAAAGAGGCAGTCCTTGTTCCACCTAGCAAATCGCTGGGTTCCCCTAAAAGAAAGAGTGCATGCATAACACCAATACAAATCAACGTTATTAAGTAGTAAAAACAGAAACAAGTGACTGCAGGATAGCAGACAACTAACTGCAGGGAGAGAAGAAGTCTTAGTTTTGTGCAAAGTAAAATAAATAAAAAACACTTAAAATAGACAATGTGTTAATCTGTACTAAAGCAGTCTGCTACTAATAAAATATCACGTTGATGCAGAAAAAAGCAGCTTTATCCTTAGCTGTTGGCATAAATTGTAAAAAAAATATATTAAAAAATGAAAGGTCAGTAGAAACCTTTCTTTCTCATGTCAAATAAAATATGAGCAAGTACTTCATGCAAGGATATTTTTCTGTACAGAGATAGATTTTCTATGTGTGTATGTGTGTCTGCTTTCATGAATAAACCTTCAAAGACTGGGTAAATAGTTTTTTTTTTTTTTTATTTGTGCTTTAATCTGTTTTTCTGCCCTTTCTGATGCATTTTCTTTTGAACTTCTAATTTCTTTTCTGCAGGAGGTAATTCTGTAACAATACACAGAAAGCCTGAGAAAGCGGGTTTATACAAAGACAAACACATAACAGAGTCCAAACAAATACCTGTATTAATCAATGTAAATTTTACTGTGAAAAACTATAGGGAAAGTTAGGCTATAAAGTGGTTCTGCACAGTTAATTTTGTCATCAACTAACACATGTGCTGATGTGTGGGTGGCCATCTCTCTGGGGGAAAATAATCTTGTGGCTAAGGTCAATTTCACACTCATGCCTGCCCTAATGTCTGCTAACACATAGGAACATATACATAGGCCTGTGTATGCACAGGAGAGAGAAAAATCTCACCCCCCACCCCCACTGAACACTCTGACTTGAGGCGAAACAGGTGGGTTTAATGCCAGAATCTCATCTTTCACAAAGACCGCACAAGAAGTCAGGCAGGGATATTGGTTTTATATCATTCTACTGATAACACTAAAACTGAAGGCAAATTAAATGCAGCTTCCAGAGAAGTGCTTTGACCAGCAGTAACAGGTATTTCTATCAGTGGGCGAGCTAAGTGGGGTAATGTCACAGCTGAATATGTTTCAAATAGAGGGTCACCAGTGGTATTTCACCTTGGAAAAATAGCTCTGATTTAGCTTATGGGCAAGTCAATCAAATAGTTGGATGATGTCTTAAATAAAATCTCTTTAAAGACCTGTAATTACAATAAAATCACATTTTTTTCCTCTAACTTTTCCAGAAAGGTTGGCTTCTGTGTCACATGATATTTGTAACCTATGGAAACAGCTAATGTCTGCATTAGATGTTTCCATAGGATTTTATTACATTTTTAAAAAAGCAGAAGTATTTTTAAACATTTCTTCTGCTTCATTTACACTGTTAAAAAATGTTAGTGATACCAATCATCATGACACTACCGATGTTAAAAATATCTATATTTTATCCTCCCTCATGAAAAAAAGTCAAATTAAAAGTTGGCATTTTGCAGAAAACATTTTAAGAAAAATAGTAATTTGCATGAATTACGCAACCAAAATAAAAAGTGAATTTTTGCTTTTTGCTTTTATTACAACAAATTGACCAGCAATGAAACTATCGTTCACTCATGCTAGAGACACATTTTATTTACTAAGTCTAAAAACCTCTCATAGTTTCAACAAATAGTGTCCAGTCCATCTATCCATTCTACAAATTGCATTACATTATGTTGTTACTCACACTATCAATCCAAAACAAGAAAAAATGCTGCACTTTTGGAGACGCTCAAGGACTCTGGGGTTTTTTACATCAGTTGATTAACTGCAATGGCATTGCCAGTCAGACACCAGACACCATCTAACATCAAAGTGTCTAGTTGCTGAGAGACCATCTGTTTCATAATGAACCCAACCAAACTGAAATTCTGCTACATATGAATTGGAACAGAATTATAAAGGTGCCTGAATCTGGGTGCTCTGCGTTTTTTTACATTTCAATGTTAATGAGAAATAACACACTGGCATTTTGTGATGTGCTCTAACAGCAAACAAACAATTAGCATGTTCATTTTAAATATTTCTCCTGGAAATGATAGTGCAGATGGAGAAGATTATAGTGAGAAGCTATTGTGTTACACGTATGAAAACGTTAGAAGAAACTCAGTTGTTTTGGTATTTATTACATTTGACTGTATGCACTCAGTTCATTCAAATTTAAAGTTAGAATTGTTTTTGTTTTATTTGTTAATTGGGATTTCACAGTATAATTATGAATGATCAGTGTCTTATTTGTTTGGGTCTATGCTCGCAGAAAGAGGGAGGAAGTCTTGTCAACTGAAGCAAAGAGCAGGTAACATAAAGCTAAATGCTATGCAATGCAAAATTACATTTTCAGAACAGTATAGATGAAACAGCAATTTTTTTCTAGCTGTGCTAGCTGTGGTGTGGTAGATCTTCGTTTGCTATGTTTTCTCAATGGGGCAATGTCTGTATTCCTCGTGTGCACAGAGTAACTCTGACTATCAATCCTGACGTTTAGTGATGATTCATTATGCTGGTGATCTTCCAAAACAGCAACAATAAAATATACTGCAATGAGTGATAAAGAAAATGAATAGTTTAACCATGTGAACAGTGATAGACAGAAACACAGACGCTATTTGAATGAGAAAAGCATTACAAAGTAAACAATTGTCTCATGAAGAAATTATTAAGCACTGTGTGGATTGTTCTCCAGTTTCAGTCAGGTTAGATGGAGAAAATTTGCTGTTCTATATGTCTGGCTCTTAGAAGCCATTAGCTTGAGAACTCTATGGTAGCAAAAGGGAAACATTTGTCTTAAAAAATTTTATGATTTTATACACCAGGTTTCACAATTACTTAAATCTGTAGTATATTGCACGTAGGATGTTTCACATAGGACAAAAACATTTTGAATTTAGGAAAGTAAACTCTTTGGTTGTTTCACCTGCCCAACGCACCTCTATCCATATTAGTAAAAGTAGATCAGATTGTTATTTTTTGTAAAGCAAGACAAAAACATTCATTATTTTCCTTCCACTTCACAATTACTTATTTATTTGTGTTATTCTGTTACATGAAATCCCAAAAAATAAAGCAGTTTGCAATTCTAACATTAAAAAAAAAGGTTGGAGAGGTACTTCTTACTGAATATACAAACCCTATAAATTAAAGGGGCCTAATTTCTTTTTACTGTGATTGTATAAAAATTCATACTACTAATAAAACACATGCATTCCTTTAATATTAATCATCACATTTCAGTTGTATGTACATATTAAAGAGATTCCATAAAAGAAGAATAAAAAAGTCTTCTAATTTCCATAAGAATTGTGTACAGAACAAAAGATTCATGATCAAATAAGCACAGAGCTCCTTTGTATTTAGATTTTCCTTTAGATAAGAAATTGCACAAACACAATTACTCTGAATCCAAGCATCCACACATAATTTGAACGCTGTTTATTCTTAAGGTAATCAATATAAAAAGCTCCAGGAAGTTCTTCAAGCGTACATGTTTGACAAAACCCTCAGATCTTCTCATTTTATCTCCTCCTCATCCCACACACTACAATCACAACCGCAGGCACTCCTCTCACCAGCTGCTGTTTCAGTCTCCACTGTGCATTAAGTGATTTAGCCGTAGCCATTGCAGACCTTTCTTATTTAAGAGTATTGACATGCCCTGACTGTATCTTTTGTTCTATTTCCTTCCATGATTAAGCACATTCAAGTTTCCTGTGATGGGCATCTGGAGGTGATACAAATGCAATCCGGGTCATTTTATGTAAAAGTGACACAGAGTTATAATGGTTGACAACAGTTAAGCACAATTGGTTGTGAATTCTCTCTGCAACCTAAGCAGTAGACTATATTTTTGTAGTCCTACTGGCTTTTTGAGTATTCTAGCTCTGCTATGCGACTCTTTTTGGCTTATTTTTATTGCTTTGTGCTAAACACGCTAACTAAACAAAGTTCTTTGTCTTCTCTCTGTCAGTGTACTTTATATGACCTGACAAAGCACAGAAACAAAGACAGAGGTCAAATGTTCATTTAAGTCCAAATTTATTATTTCAATATGTTATAAACTTATGTTATCCTATTTGCTCTTTTTTAGGATTCTGAAATACACAGATATCTCCTGGACAGAAATAAATATGCAAAGGATAAAAAAGCCACTGAGGCTATATATATATAAAAAAACTCTAGATAGTTGAAGGATTTGAATTAATATGAGTTGCAACAATGTTTAATATTCCTGTGGGATCAATAAAGTGTTTTTTTAAATTTCAATTTGAACGTGAACCCTCCAGATTATGATATGTGCATTATTAGCTTGAATTTTAAAACAGCAAACATGTATAAATTAAACCCATATAAAGTAAAATGCTTTTTCTTTTAACATTAAAGGTCTTACTCTGTACATTACTCATCAAGCTATTTAGTTTTGTAGACTGTGAAATCAGAAAGTGTTAGCTGTAGTAGTGTCCTAGAACAATTCAGAAAATTTCTCTCAGTAGTTGAATTTTATGATTATCATTTTCACCATCAGTTGCAACCCTAATGTGGAGGAGTAAATACCATTAGTATTCTGATCATTCCTACAACATAAGAACTGCAAATTAGTTTTCTTTCTGTACAGAATGCCATTCAACATGGAGGATTTGCTTTTGCACAAAATCTTGGTACAGTGATCTAAACACTTTTCTTGAAAAGTGTATTTAGAAATAGTCCTGTCCAGAAATTCCATAAGTGTTCTTACCGGTCACAATGAACTGATCACACTAAGACTTTGTAAAATGGAAGTGACTGTCATTTCAAAGAGTCACAAGGCAACTACTGTGTAATATAGAACATGCAATCCACAAGATTTTTCTTTTTACCCCTCCTTCATGACTTGGTATGATTTCTCGACTGTGGCATTCTGATGAAGCCGTTTTGAAATTTAAACTGTTGCTTGAAGAATTCATAATCCATCTGTCTTCCAATTGCATTTGTAATCTGAACAGTCAAGAAGGTTTGAAAATGCCACATCTTTGCATTTAAGGATGGGTGGGTTGGGGTTTTGATTGCTTTTTTATTGTAAAAGATTGTTTTGATGCAATCACAGCAGTATCAGGTACATATGAGTGATGACAAAAGTTGGGACAATAAATTAGGCTACTTTGAGAACTGCCGACCTCCTGTTGGCAAAAAGAGTTGTTGGTCTGGTATGAGGCCAGCTCGGCTGTTTTTTTCCCCATCTACCTCTCTGATAACCTAACCACAAAGTGGCTGTGGGCCAAGAGCCCTCAAAAGGTCCCCACTACTGCAACCAGGAGCCAATAATCAACCACCATGATCATACATAACCTGGTTTATTCATAATACACAGCTTAGAATATTATGAAAGTAGCCATGGAGAGATTTAAATCATTTGCAGAGCTATGGTGTTTATTTATTTGTTTATTTGACATTTCTTTTAGACACAATAACTTGAACTACATTTTCAGTTTTGTTCCCATTTGCATTTTCTATACGCTAATCAAATATGACCAGTGAAATAAATGTTATTCTTAAGGTCTTACATTGATACACTCTTCCATTTTCATTCTTAAGAGCTCACATGGCTGACCACACCAACCAAGGTGACAGAATCAGGAGGAAATGAGAAAAATAATTGGAAGGTCACACAATGGCCACTCCAGTGAAAAACAAGAACTTAATTGGTGTAAGAGCCATTTGGTAAGTATTCAAGCTAAAATGTAAAAGCACTCATTATCTTTACTCGCAGAAGCAGTTGCACAACAGGGCACAGCTGGGATGGGCTACACCTTTTACAACGATCAGCCAAGATGCAAGTTGGGCCAGGGTTCAATATAATGAGGCACTGAAAATATTATTAACCAGAATGTAAGAGAATTTGTGTTTAATAATTTAGAAAAGTACTTATCTGTCTTTTTTTTTTTCCATTTTCAAACAAATAGTTAAAACACCAAAATCTTTGTTTGACTTTATTTATACGGTCTCCTCCAAAACTCAGGCTGCAGGGAGAGTACACTGCTTTTTAAGTGGGATTGGAAACATGAAGCTACTTTCACCCTGACTTTGAATCTCACTGAAGCCCTTGAAACCCCCAGTGAGATCTGGGAACTTTGAGAATCAGAGTGAATGTTGTGCAGCAGAATAAGTGTCACCCTGCAGGATGAGTCCTTTCATCAAGCTTGCCTCTTACCCTGACCCTTCCATCTGGGGAAACAGATGATACTAATGAGGGAAGGCTTCTTGTCTCCTGGCACCAATCAGACACACTGCTTCCATTGTGCTACACTGTCTGTGTTCCCCCACCCTTTTCCCCCACCCCTTAAATCACAGACACAGCTCATTATATAAACAAAGATTGGTCAGATTTTGGTGGCAGATTTCTGATCTCAAGTTTATGTAAAACTTTGACTTGTCGATACTGATTTAAACTAATTGCATTTTCCCTTTAAGAACTGTAAGTCAAACAGTGATGAACAAGGCACTGAAACATTTTTTAAAATTTAATTTATGTCATGAGCAGTTATCAACTACATAAATTAGCAGGGATAATTAAATCTAGAATAAATAAGTAAAGATTTAAATTTCTTATTAGCATTGTAATAATAGTTACTGTAATTATTAAAATAGTATTGTTGGCATTGCTAAAACAATCATTTTATGTAAATAGTAAAATGATTGCTCTCACTTACACTTTCACAACCTGAATGAATAACAGAAAAGTTGTTTAAAGAATGTTTTCTTTTAAATATGACTAAAAATGGGATTTTTCTAGCTAATTAAGCTTTGAGCTTGCATGCAGATTTAGGAGTGTTGTTGTTGCTGTGGAAATTTCGGAGCCAGTCCTGAACATTTAATATGGCCTGTGGTGGTCATGACAAATTTTAAATTAAGGAAGTGCAAAGTGCTAGTTATGAACTAACATATTATGATGTTCCAGTTTGAAAAATAATATATATGTATATTTTGTTTTTCTTTGTCTGAATAATGACGTTAGCACACTCATGTGCACCAATGTCAGTGAGATTTGATGACAATAATAATGGTCCGAATGCCGGGACTGCATCATTCGAAGGACCCGGCCTACCAGGTCAACATATAGACCAGTTCCTTAGTCAGAGACCAGAAATAAGCAGCTAAAAAAATTTGACAATCTAGCCATTAAATTTATTCCTGCCCTTATCTTGGTGTATGTCATGTCACTTAACAACCACAGAGGTGCGAAACACAAGCTGGTAAGAATGAAGCTCAAAATTTTGCTAACTTTATTACTTATTTAATCATTTTAAATAATTAAATTAATAAATTTTATTTAATTAAATTGTATTGAAAAACATATCCATGCATATCTATGCAAATATACACCTAAGAAAACAACCACTTTCAGATTTTAGTTTTAGTAATGCCAAATTTTAATCGATTTAAATCTGTACTCCTCCTCTGTTCCATCTCTCATTTCATCAACTATTGCTAAAAGAACAAAACATCTTTCGTTCACCCTGCAGTAAATCTTAAGATAGGGTGGGCTGCAAACTATTATTTATAGAAACAGTTTCAGTTGTCGATATGTCATGACCCATTTTATTGCTCAGTTCCTATGACAGCTAACAAACATTATAAAATATATTTTCCCAATAATTGAGTTTCACCAATGTTCCAGCCCCTAACACATATCATGTGTTTCTCATGTGGCCCTTTGTTAACAATCAATTGCTTACTCCTGTAGGAGAGCTTTAATATAGTGTATTTAATAAACTGGATCGTTAATATACATACAGTAAAAGACAAAGACAGGTTTGTCTATGGCGTAGAATTGAACAGTAAGACAGTATTATCAATCGCTCTTCAGGAAAAGTGGGTTCAAAACTTAACTTTCAACTTTATGGGGACACCTTCTCTGCTTCACCACTCATCGATATTGATGCTGATTTTTTGTTAGGTAACCAGTGGGGGGTGACATGGCTTTGGATTGCTTCTGCAGGAACTAAAAAGGAACAGCCTCTCTGAGATGCAAGGGGTCAGACAAGGCTAATTAGTCTGCAGCGGCCCCTCAAATTTCTGCTCTAGGATATTAATGAAGTGATCCATAGGAAAGCAGCTGCTCACTACACAACCCTGCACCTCACTCCACTTCCCCACTTTAACAACTCACTGCAACCTCCATTCGTCTAGCCCCCCTGCTGCTTTCAGAATCTACCTAGGAAGGGCAGTGCTGTGCTGGGGGAAGAAGCCCAAGCTACTCCCCCTGAGATCTTGACAGGTCCCGATCGATGGCCTTGGAGCAGGAGGTGGATGAGCTGAGGGGTTGAGGTGTACAGCTGTGTGTGTGTCACTATGCCAGGAGAGGGTGACAACAGCCTGGCTTTGTGTCCTACATCAATAGAAAAATGATGTTTCCACTAGAGTGAGTACAATGGTTTGAGGAATGGTTTGTTGTGTCTCCATATTTATCTATTTCTCCCTTCCTGTGGTGTGTCTGAGACCTGCTGTCATGAGCAATGAGCAATTTAAAGCTTATTAAACCCTTTACTGATAGATCAATGGAAAAGCTTCGGTCACAGGCATCATGTTTTCTTGTCGTCTGTCATTTATACCAAGATCATGAAGTGCAAGAAGCTTCCCATGAGAAACCTGGCTGGAGACCAAATATTACAGATAACATAAAAATATGTGCCACTGGCTACAGTTTCCAACAACACACTGCTTCAAATCATTACAAACCTTTTGAGACAGAGTATCAGCAGAATGACAGTGAGCTTGATCACACCTATCAGTTCTTCCTCGAATGAAAGCCGCCATATATCAGTAAGTACAAATTCAAGGGCAATGCTTTGATCAAAACATCTCCAGAGCAAAAGAGAAATTATTCTTTTCCTACTCTTTTTTGAATATGTGAAAGTAAAGTCACAGATTAAGTTAGAACATTCCTTCCATGAATATTATCACTTTTTGCAGCTTAAAACCCTTTAACTATTACTCCCAAAACGCTTGCATGTCAGTCAGTGGACTGGTGCCCCTCATGACAGTTCAGAGGTTAAATACTGCCTGAAGATTTTGCCAACTATCTTGTTTCCCAGCAATCAAGCTATGCCCAATTTGGAAATGCGAGCATATCCAACTGGGAAATGTACTGCATGGGACACACTAATCTTGAAGGGGGGCTAAGCACATCACTTTTTTATTAGAGGTCTTGAATTGTTTAGATGCTTAGTGAGGTCATTGTGAAGACTCCTCTCTCTTATATTGCATATTGCCTCAAATAAAGATAAAACTTTCGAAGCAGAGTGTAAACCAAATGCCAGCCCGCAAAGAAATGACTTCTTCCATCCACATAAAGACAGTTACAAAGTCGGCCTTCTATCACCTGCAGAACATTTCTGGGATTAATAGACTAATATCTCAGTAAGACCGACAGAAACTTATCCATACATTTATTTAAAATATAGAATTGACTGTTTTAATTGGTCAAACACCAAATATACTTTACTATGCTTTATTATAGACAGGCAATCAGCATCAAGGAAAGTGGTGCTCCAGGATTGGCTGCTTTGCAAATGCCAACCAGATGCATTTTAAGTAGCATTGTACCAGGGCTTTTCAACTTTTTAAATTGCATTTTCTGTTGAATAGTTTAAATAGGTTCTCCAAAAAGAAATAATATTTGAAGATCTACTCCACAGCTATCAAAAGCCCCGACTTGCTTTCAAGGGGGGTTTCCTAAGGTAAATTTCTGCTCAGGAAATCAGGAAATCTTTTTAATTCTGGTAGGTGCAGCAGTTAGGAGGGGCTGTAAACATTGATCCAGAAAGCTACACTGGTTCATAGAAAAGATTCCTGCACTATAAATATACCTGTACTTATGTAGCACTCAAAGTCCACACCACACAAGGCCTACTTTGTTTTAACAATGCCAGCTTAATTTGTCTTAAAGTAGAAAAAGCAACTGAACAATAGAAAAATTTCCACATTGAAAAATAAAAGTAAAAATGCAGGTAGAAAGTCACAAAAGGGGTCCAATATTCAAACATAGCAGCCATATAAGCTGCTATCAGCCATATAACCAATTAAATAAAAGTACCACATATACTATTCTATATTAAAACAGTCATCAATCCCTTCACAATAACACTGTCGGGTAATAGCACCGTATAAAAACTGCCTGTGTGTTGTTTTTTTTTCTTCTTAAGATTTACAACTAATGTTGGATATTTCAAAACACCAGCTGCCATATAAACCTCTAATATAGGGAAAGAGGTGTTAATTTGTCACCTGAATTTTAGCAGCACACATGCTGATGTCAGCACACATGAAAATGTAATTCCTTGCATAAATAAAAATACTCGAGTAGGTGTGTGAAGAAAGTGGAAGGGGATGTAATATTTCCAGAGTGGATTGTTCCCTATAGACAGTGGCATCATTTAGGTATGGCAGGCTGAGAATTCAGATAAATTTTTCGAGTGAAATCTCTGTCTTGTTACGGTTCTGACAGCTCATTCTGGGCACATCCAGCGTGAACTCAAGAGGAGCGGAAACAGAGCTGAAGGCCATTAGGCCAATGTGCAAGAGAACACCTCTGCAATTGAAGGTGAGGTGCTGTGAGAGGTCACTGTATGAATACTGAATGTGCCACGCAGGTCCACAAGTAAGGAATCAATGAGACTTTCATGAGCATAATGATGGAAAATGAAAAATTGATATGCAAAAAGACCCTGCAATTCATCTGGGAAAAAACAGCATCCTTCAAAATTCTAAGCCGCTAAATAATGTTTTAAAAGCAACGCAGATGGCGACGGCACTCCTGAGCAATCACTCCGGCTGCATAAATATAAATTTTTCCGGCTTCTCGTGTGTCTCGACAAAGTGTCTCGTCAAAAGACAGCGGTGGACGTGCCTGCCACCGCGAACAATGCAAGAGCTTTCTGATCGTCTGCTGAGCTCCAATCTGTTGTTAAGCAATTGCCATTGGCGTCTAGCAACGACACATATTACAGATGTCGTGCACCGCCCTCCCAGTGGCACCTCCATTACGACAAGGTGCCAAAAAATATGACCCTTTCTCTTTGTCATCTTCACACCTCTTAATGAACAGTGGCACTCCCTGAACCTTTTTCCTCTTGATTAACTTTTAGCCTCTCCCTGCCTCTGTGTTAAAAGCCCTGATGAGAGAGTTAACCCTTGGCTGGCTCTGATTTCCTCATAAACAATGCTGCGCCACTGGTTCATGAGTAATTGAACACTATTGATTGTAAGGTCTGGGGGTGACAATAATTAGGTCACATATTAGGTGACAGCAAACAGAAGCTGCAAAGACAGCTTCACAACACACACACACACAGACACACGTGCATGCGCGCAGACATCTTGTCACCTACATGCTCCATGATAGCATCACTATCCACCGTCTTTGCCAGCACTTGGTTTTGCTCTTCTTATCTGGCCTGCTGTCAATACAGACAACTCTTTGCTCCACTGGGGGCATGAAGGCAGTATTGACATTCAGCTCAAACCCACAGCTCTGAGTGGAGTCCAGGGTGTTGCACATGAATTATGCATGCCTTGACGCCAGGGTGCTGAGCAACACCAGTGCCATCATAATTGAAACAATTGAAAAGACAATACCAGATGGGTCAATAATTAGACAGCAGGAGGGGGAAACTTGATCCGGACGCTCTCCTGCTTGCCCTGCCAAACTAAACACCACGCACATGGAGGGGACCTTTACCAACATGTCCCAGCTCCCTTTGGTGCACGGTCACATGATTTGTTACATGCTGAATGGTGTGTGTCTGTGTGTACGTACGGCTGTGTTCATGATTATCAGGAACGGATAAGTCAACCTTCCGCAGGGAGACTGCCTCTCACCCAAGGCTGCAGTGGAAGCAGCTTGTCTCTAATTAAAAATTCAACATGTTCAGACCGGGAGCTTTCTAAATTTCTGAATAAGTAAACTTTGTGAATCAGCAGCAAATACCAGACATAGTCATTGTGTTGTGTTTATCAAATCCTGTCACCTTGAGGCAAACAGTCCTCTAAGGTTATTCATTTGTGTCTCTTCGTTTGTGGAAAACAGAGGTAGGTGACTGATATTTTCTTCCAGCCCTGCACTTTCATAAATCCATACTGAGGGCTCCCAGCAGATGCATTACACTCACTGGTCTCCTGGCCAGAGCAACGACTCAAGGTGATCACTATAAAACTACACGCCACAAAGTCATTTGTCACCTCGCAGTGCCTTTAAAACAACTTGGGAAACGGGAGCAGAATAAAACAGAAACACTACACATGCTTCAAAAGCACGTCTGTAGTCAGGTTTAGGCAAGGGCTGTGATTATCATGTTGAGCTATGTTAACAGTTTTCCTGCAGCATGGTATTTAAAAATGATAAAGATGCACCAATCAACCAGACAGAGATTGGACCCATCCAATTTTCCTTTGATGAGTGAAAAAAGTTCTTTTTTTTTGTTTGAAAATAAGAAAGAAAACTAACAACTCCATGTTTATAAACTCATCAGCCAACAAAATACTTGTTGGAATTTTTTCCAAGTTAAATGCAAATCAGGCAAGTGTTACAGTTTTATGCTTTGACACAAAAATGGGGTATAGCTTAAAATTCCTTCAGCTTCTGTGATTGAAAATGCTGTCAAAGAACTTGCAACACATCTCTCTTCTCTGTGTTAAAGTCCTTAAAGAAAAAAAAATAGGGGCAAAGGTGCTTCACCTGTGCAATAAAAAACATTTGTAACAGGAAATACTTATTTGTGAAGCTGAAAAGCAGCAGGACAGCAAGAATAATGAAATGTTTTATTAATATTCATACTATAAAAAGCATTTGATTATTTAAAAGGTACACTAATACAAAACAAGCAACAATAAGTCAGATATTTTATTGCAGAAAATATCTGGCTTATTTCCAATATTTGTCTACTTTTCATGTATATTGCTTTTGGTAAGAGTTTGTCAGCCATCCTAATTTGCTCGATTTAGTCATGCTTTGCCTCCATCAGAAGAGAGCACACTTTAAATGCTGCTTTGTTGCTGAGGTTTACAGAGCTGAATTCCCATATTGTGCGTAAAATCCACACACAGGTATCCAATTGCCTGGGAACATATTGATTGAGACAGCACTTAAACCACAATAGGCACAGGAGCAGACCCCACCAGTACCACAAAGTTAAAATAAAAAAAACGTTTTATTTTCCATTTTATGGAGTCTCATTTCCGTATTTCTCAAAAGTGGTGCTCCTGAAGGAACACACAGCCTCCACTGTATCGGTTCCACTCCCCATTAGGGTTTACAGAGAGCCATATGTACTTTTACGGGAAGGTTAATGGTTTTTAAGGACCGCAGCACAGCTTTAAATCCACAGCATTTAAATCAATGAATGGCAACTCCTCCAAGTATATACGCAACACACACAAACGCAGAGCTTGTGGCAAAATCTCCAACCCCCATATGCTTAAAGAGGGACGACAAAACCTGTCAACGTTTACAATCTTAAAAGCCTAATGAGCGGAAGTAACCATAGCAATTTAGTGAAAAGAACATCAAAGACTAGGGAGCAACTATTTAGGCAGCCTGTATTCATGCATAATTAGCTTTGAAAATGCCACTACAGGAGCCTGCTACTCCCTGTTCTTAATTAGTTTTTATCCTTAGTCTGAAATGAGCGGTAAACAAAGGCATCAGATTAAAAATATGCCTTTCTTCCTGAGACAACAGCATTGTCACTAGTTCAGACATGAATTTCCTTCCCATAATCTGTGCGCAATTGTCCCCAGAGGAATGAGTGGCGGTGCTCTGTTTTTTACGAAGCCTAAACCTGTAGTTGTGTCAAGACAATCATCTTTCATTAACAAAAAAAAACAAAAAAAAAACATAGAAGTATGTTAAAGATCTAGGCAAGGAAATAGTTTACCAAATGAGAAGAGACATTATTTGGTTCCCAAATATTCTAAATACATTTCTCTCTTTTGATACCTGTCAGCTTCTGATGAATCATCACAACATTCTTCTTTTTGGGGTTGGGGTGGGCAGGGTGATTGATTTAGGGTCATTTCTTCTACTACTGCGAGGGGAAAAAATGGGAGCATCAGATGAAACATTTTTGCATCTCTACAGGCAAATTTTATTGTAGTTTTGTTTGTCTGAAATGTTTTGACTGTAGCATGAATTGCTCGTGGCCTGATTCTGATAAGCCAAGTTAGAGGAACAGGCTTTATTTTCATCTGGCATGTGGTATTGATTGCAACAGAAAGCTTCGGAAGAAGGAAGGACCTGTCTCATCATTCTCTAACAAAAACATACAATTTCAGGCTTGTGAAAAAAAAAAAAAATCATTTTTTTCTCCTCCGAATATTAAATTGCTTAGACTTGGTTTCAAGCAAAAAAAAAAAAAAAACTCATGCATTTTCTTCCTGCATGTTCGCAGCTGCCTCTCTTGCTCCAGGAAGAGTAAGATAATTTTTTGGCTCTGTCAGGGTTTTCTTTTTTTAGTTTTTGATGGAGAAAATGGTGGACTTCAATAATGTAAAGCCTGTTATGGACAAGAAACTGTGTGACCAAAAGCTGAGGAAGAAGGCAGCTGACCAAGTGAGGATGCATGGAATGATGTGTGATGGGAGATGGAGCAGAGACTTGGTAAAGAACCTTGATTCTGGTGCGTTGAACCAGCAACTGAAACATGCAAGACACCAGTGATTGAGGACTGGAGGTGGACACCTTTGGTCTGTATGGTTTTAACAGCTGCAATGATTTTTAGCCTCAGTGAGAAAATAAAGATTACTGATCACCTTTATGACATGATTCAGAAAGACATACACTGACTGGCAAATTCCCAGATTAGTATGTTGATGTAGACTGCCAATCATCAGCTAGCAGTCAGTTGGTTACCAAGGAAATGCAGTTCTGGTGGGCAGGTATTGCTGACCAAGAAGTCACACCAATTTCTGCACTACTTCCAGCTAATTTCTCAGCAGAGAGCTACGTTGCAGGCAATAAATAAATAAATAAAATTTTGCCTCAATATATATTTCTGATGAACAAGAAATGACATAACCCACCTGAGAGGAATAGGATTTTGATGAGCCCAAAACACACCATTATTTAAGGCACCCAGAGATATATAAATTTTTTATTAAAATCTGCAGTCTAAGTAGTCGTAGTGCTGGTATTTTATTTTCAAAAAGTATATTCAGCACTAGACTGAAATTAAAAAAGACAGACTTTGGCAGGCACAGCACTTCAGTAGTGAGGATTCTCTCTGTGTGTTAATGTGCCACCACTGGGTGATGAGCCCTTTATAACGACAGCTTTCATTAAGCCAGGCTTATTCGTGGACAGATGGGAGCTGTGTGTGATGGGATGCAAGGACTGCATTAGAGCTGCTGCCACATTCTACTTCAAACCTGACCTTCCAGCGGACCCACTTCACAAGCTCCCCCTTCCCGATGCATCACTGTCAATTCTGCAGCTCAGGCACGCCTTGATGCCTCTCTATCTCGGTGAAACGACCGGTCTACCACACAGGCCGTAAATACTCCTGCACCCCATTACTCCAAAGGCCTCTCACCTCCTATTTTCAGCCATTTTTGGGGAGAGACCACCACGCTTTCTTTCTGCAAGTGTTTACCCCATCAGTCGGGAAACTCGCTTCCCCCCTCTAGTTTCCTGGTGATGAATGACCATTGGCCGTCTCACTGACAGCTAGGCAGCTGATGCCACATAATTACAGTATCACCATTTAGGCAAAATTACCAAATTACTGCAGTCCTCAAGAGGCCTGGAAGACTGACAGGCCGGCCAACAAAGGAAGCACAAATATCTGAGAAGGACTGAAAGATATTTGGGCGTTTAGAGATGAGCAGTTAAAATTAGGTTTGTTCTGTTTCTTGTTACTGCAGCCAAGGGAAAAGCAGAGCGAAATGATCAATGTCGAGAGAAATAGAGACCGGTTTTCTCTGATAAACAATGCTAGGAAGCAGATAAGTTCCCATTGATGTCCAACAGTGATTTCATGTTAAAAGAGCTAAAATAATTCTATAAAAAGCGAGACTTGAGCTCCTCTTTATAACATTTGTGCTTTCATCAGTTTAATTCTTTTAGTTTTAACTCAAAAAAGCAAGCCTTTCATTTACTTAAGCAATGACTATATGGGAAAAATTCTTACCAAATATAAAGTTTAGTCAAAATAACAATAAACAAAATATTCTATAATCACATATTTTAAACATAAAAAAAAACTGTTTATTTTATATTGTAGTTATGGACTTTTATGAATTATGGACAAAGGCACACATCATATATGTTAAAATATCACATATTCTAATTTGATTATGTATAATTTTTTTGAAAACATTCCTCTACATGCACTTTTAAAAATGTTGGTCTGGATGCTATAATTGTCCAGTGGACGGTCCTGAAATATCAATATCAGGATAATTGATTCAAACCAAAACAATTGGTTTCCATAAGTTACATTCAAGACATTTTAAAAAACTTCTTCAATTATTGCAATGTAAAGATTTTATGAGCAATAAAATTAATAAAATTTGGACTCATTGAGTTCAGGCTTCCTACTCCTTGGTAACCAATTTTTAACACTTTCTTACACCTCACAGTTAGCTCAATAATGAATATTTATGACATATTTTTAGGAAAATCCAGTTTTCAAGTGAAACCTTGTTAAATATACACTTTTTTTATTCATAAAATGTGAATAACATAAAGATGTTTTTATTGTACTTTCCCAGACATACAAAAAACAACCTACTGCCTTTAACGCTTAACCTAAGATGTTTCAGGTTTCTAAGTGATCCAAAATTAAAAATTGTTTTTCTCACAAAAACATTTCCTCTCCAAAAATTTTCTTATGTAGGTACTTTAACAGTAGAGTTTATATGTCACTTTAGCCAAACTTGCAGAAAAACAAGACTCTAGAAATTAAGGCTTCAAACAACTTCACACCACAATAAATGAGTGGGTGAAGAAATCACAGAATCCAGAAAGAGTCTAAGAAAGCCTGCATTGGCCCCTGTCTGGTGAATGGAGTGGGCATGAAGAGACGTGGTGACATTTATGATGTGGGTGCTAACGGTGAGCAGTGGAGAACATGTTGACTTTGTACAATGTATATGGTTGTGACTGCAGTAGCAGCCCAGGCTCATTTATTTTAACTACAATGAGGGATTTATTTAACTTAGGCAATGAATTGAAAATGAGAGGGAAAAAAAACATCTACTAACAGTAGCACAGTGTCTGGATATGATCCAATGGTTTTAAGTCTTCAATTGTAACACAATAAGGCTAAAAATTATGACCTTATGCACATGTGAATCTCATATCAAAACATACTTTAGAAGTTTATTTACAGTATTTTAGTAAATCAGGTAAGTGAAACTCACAAAAAGCTATCCAAGAATTAACCAAGATCAATGGAAAAATGATTTTTAAAAAAGTCTACTGAGAACTATATCCACAAAGGGCATACACATGGTGTACCATTTGCATGAATAAATACATAAATCTGGTGTGGCATGGGAGCGACCAACCTGAAGGTCTGCTGATGTGTTAAGGAAGACCAGATTGCTCTAACAGCAGCTTTTAACTCCAGCTGCACCCCCCCACACAAAAATACCAAAACCTCAATGATCTTTGCTTCAAAACCCCCTGATTAGCCTCATTTCACAACTGAAGAGGGCCCAGAAAAGCTGTGGTGCGGGTCAGTTGTATGATCAGCTTTCACAATGGAAAAAGACAAAATAGCGCACCGTATAGCACCAACCCATGAAGTACAAAGCAAATATTGCCAAAATCACTGTTGCTATGGATCCATACAATACAGGTGCTAAGGTTTTGCATTGAATTACTAAAGCAAACGTTTCTAATTTACTTGAGTCCACCTGTAGGTACTGATGTTGAATAACTTTTGATCTTTTCTACGGTTTTTGGTTAGCTGAGAAAAGATTTCTAAGGATGTTCAAATGACACTATGAAACTGAGCTGAAATGTCAGCAACTTTGCTGCTGAACAAAACTACATTTTTTCAACCCAAATAAACAAATTACGAGCTCTTTGATAGACCTATAAAAATGTCAGCCATGCTGTGTTTAAAGGGTGTAGGGTACCTTAAATAAGCGCAACAGACTGATATTGTTCTTGTGTGTAATTTAATCAGAACGTGCTGTATGTCACCTTCTAATAGTGGGTACTTTGCTGTGATTTATCTGTGTTTGCTGAGTGGAGAGAGAACAGACGGCCTGGTCTCTTAGATTAACTAGGGCATGGGAAAGATTCCTCACGCACTATCAGGGAGGAAAATTTATCACGAGCAGATGATTAGTATTATTAGCACAGGTGCAGTTACAGTAAACACCAGAGATTCCCATTTCGTCCTGAATGCAAGCAGCTGATAAAGAAGCATGTGAACTGAATTGGGGAGTGAGTCCCAAAGGTGTTTTATCTAACTATGACCCTATAAATTCTACTTGCAACAACATCACCTTTTTGTGAGAAAAAAAAACCAAAATGAACTGAAAGGTACTTGCCTATTTAGTTCAAGAATTAAATGGAGTTTTACACAGTCCCCTGATCCAAAAAATTATCTAAACCAGAAATATCTGATGAAATAAAGCATGATTACAAATCATGGTCTCCATGTACTTGATTTGCATATGGACACCACCCATAATCTCTCTGTTTTTGGGCCAACCATAAAGAACATTTACCCCTAGAGCCTCATTGACACAATTTAAAGATAGCCACAGAGGTTCAGTAAGTGTCTGTGAATTAAATGTTAGACTTTGAAACCTTGTGAGGCTGATGGTGTTAATGTAAGGTGGAAATTATGAAATAAATACTTATATGTAACTTACAGAGAGACTTAACCCTCCTGTTATGTTCGTTTCTGAGGTACAGCAAAAATATCCCTGGGTCAATTTGACCCGGGGAGTGTTTAATTAGCTCTGAGTCAGTTTTTTGCACTGATTCTTGCCATTTTGCTTTTTACTACTTTCTACTTTCCACCCAATTTGTAGCTGTGTCATTGTTCTATTTTCCATAGAGTATTTTACAGAATTATAACCAGTAATATTATTAATGTAGTAATCTAGTATTGGATTATGAAATCTCAGCTATCTAATTTAGTTCTGTTTTCAGAATGTTTATAATTTCACCTCTTTTCCATTTATTTTGATATTTATGTCTATTTGAGCCAACTGACAATATTATGAATAATAAAGTGACCTACCCTTAGTATATAAAATTCTTTGAGACAAATAAATTTGTTTAAAATGATTCAGTAGAACACAAGTAGTTATTTTAAATTATGGGTTGTTGAAATGGGAAAAGGATGTTGAATTTCTCATTTTGTTTTTCTCTCTAAACATTTATTTATGCAAATAATCTCAATGCTGCTTTATGATGCTAAAAATAGATATTATTATGGTACATATGTGCTAGAAATAATAAAATATATAATAAAATTTCCTCAAAATTACTTCAGTATTATAACGCAAATACTTTATATACCACCCTGTTCTATTTATCTGTATTTTAATTCCTGGTAGATATTAAATGGAGTCTCAAAGCAACATTTTCTTTTAGAAGCCTATAAGCAGATTATGGCGATTTTCTTCAAACTGTTGGTTGTTAAAGGCGTAAACAAGGTCCCCAAGGTGTGTATGAATTGACACGTTTACGCTGACGTGGTTTACCCATTAAATTTAGTTTGCCAGTGTCTTGAAAACACAGACCATAGGAATTGCCCTGCTGCAAATTACCACAGAAAAAAATCAAATTTATCGTGCAACACCTTTCCAAGAACACTAAGGTTTCTGCTTAAGAAACAAGAAAAAATGGAGGAGCTGTGTATAGTTCTAGCAAGCCTGAGTACAAAGAAGAGCAAAGAAGTTATTGTGGAGACAAAGTGCCAGCTGAGTGTGCTAAAAACAGTTAGTATTTGTTTTAGATAAGGCAATCAAACATCTCCGAGCTTTTCAATGCTGCAAGGATAAGATTTTGTCTTCAAAGTATCAGAATGGGAGAGTGGGGGAGGTTGAGAGGGAGATGAGGGTGGGGGTTGGGGGTACAATACACCAAAGGCTTAAATCTAAAACCTTACAGCTTGCACAAGTCAGAGAAAAAAATAGCTCCACATGAATCCCAATGATTTTTTTTTTTTCCAGAAGAGTAGGAAACTAGAATAAAATGGTAGATCCATTCTTGTTTCATCCACAAACCTATTATTAGTTTAATGTTCACAAATAATTAACAGACTGAAATGGAAAGAGTCCAATGTTAATGACAGCAACTTGATAAAACAAAATCCTGGCCTCTCTGTTTCATGTAAAAATATGATTCATTATTTAAAGCATATATTTTGAGCTCAGAGAATAATGAGTTGTGGGTGGGGGTGGGGTGAGGCAAAACAATAAACACCACAAACGTTTTGAACTGCCAATCTCAAGTTGCCCAAGGGAGGAAAACAAAACTGGGTGAAATACTTTGGATCAAAAATGGGGAGTTAAACGGCCCAGATCCAACTTGGAGCATTAAGTTTCTCACTCAGGCCTTTCTCTTGAACCCTAAATACACCATAGGTCTACTGTGACAGCTTGGGCTTAAATGTGAGAGCTCAGATTAACCTACCAGGTCTTTGCTAAACGCTATTAGTGTGGACCTGTGGACCGGCATATTAATGATATAATTCAGGCTTTTTCTATGTTGAGTTTAGTCCCCACATCTCCTGCTAACATGTGTCACACATTTAAGAAAAGAACTTGAATGAAAAAGAAGAAAAACTCCAGAAATGCTAACGTTTCTTTTTCAGAGACTTACTAAATTTTCATTAAAAAAACGAGAGATGGAGTCAGTATTTAACCTTTTGTTTAATTTCCCTTCATATCAATATTATGAGTAATTTCAAGGAGTAAGTTAAATGGTCATTAGAGCTGCGTTCAGAAGCTCTAATTCTTCTGAACCCCGAATGCACAAAAGCTAGTAGTCATTAGTTTAATTAATTTAGAGATTTTAGTCATTTAAACATTGAAGTGAATAGGCATCATAAAACCTTAATTTACTCTTAAGAGGAACGAATACCACAACTTTGAAACAATTGTAGATTTTCTTTAAACCGAAAGGGTTCATAGTTAAACATATAAGCTCAAACCACTGCTGATAGTTCAATTTTTCTTTGCAATATGCACCGATAGGACAGACCCTTCTTTAGCCAATGTTAACCTTTTGGAAGGATATTAATATCATCTTTTTGACAGAATTGGAAGAGGAACATTCACTTAACATTAGCAAGAAATATGCAAGTATGTAATAGAAACTGTGCATATAGTTTTGACGCTGAATAAAAGACAAAATAGTTTTTGTTCTTAAAGATAATTGAAGACATTCAGATAATTATGTCATGACAGATAACAAATAAGATTCTAAAATTAATACATTATTCCATAACCAGAGTAAGTTTCTAACTGCTGCAGCATGTTTTACTTTGCAGAGAACATTTCAGAAATGTTCAGACATAGTTGCAAGTTAATAGGCATCCATGCCAATTTGCAACCAGTTCAGTGAGAGGATGAATATTCTTTTCTCTGTGTCACAGCTGAGTCATGCAAGTTCAAGATCCAGCAGTATTCTCAAGTTCAACCAAATGTTCACCACTAAGTGGTGCATAGTGACAAGTACCATTCAGGAGGAAATGGTACCACTACTTTACAGGAACACAATTTTCCATCTCCACTACACGGGAACACTTTATTGACCAAAAGCACATTCACCCATACATTTTATATTTTATTTTTTATTTTATTATTTCAAAGGTGAAGGAAATGTACGAATAAGAAAATTACGTCAAAGTCGTGCTTGTAATCAAAGAAATTAATAATTCCCCGAAGGTATGTTTTTATTGAGCTAATTGTAGAAGATATAAAAGCAGAAGAAATACTGATTTGAGGCTTTTGCTGGTTTTTTGGGCCTGATGAAGACATTACGATCAGGCTTTGGTCAAAAGACTCCATTAGATCAGAAGGGCCTTAAGGGACTGAATGCAAATTTCGCAGGATTAGTGCGGCTTCATCTTACCAATAGCCAGAAAGAGAACAGACTAAAAATTGAAACGAATCTGCCTGACTAGCCAGCACCCATTCAGACACAGACATTCAGACATTACCGGTTTTAAGATCCACTCAAAATGAGTGAGAATGTTGATTACAAAAGGGGAAAAAAGGTGGGAAAAATAAAAGATAGTTATCTTTCCCCAAAATAGTTTCTCTTCCAAGTTGCCTTCCACAGATGCATCAATGCATCAGGATGATGCCATTCAATTGGTTACATAACCAAAGACTTTTAAACTAAAACAAAGATAATGCAAATAAATGCAAAATACATAGTGCTACACATGAAATGCAGAATAAATAACTTCTTACCAAAAACATCACATGCATATTCCGGTAATGTCAATGTATAATTAGGAGTCAGTTTTCAAAACGTATCAATGAAGACAGTGTTGAAGACGTAAGCCCATATAAATATTTCATTTAGTGATTTTTTTTAGGAGTGAGCCACAGTGTCAATAATGAAGGAATAATGAAGGAATAATGAAGCAATAAAGTGCATATCCACATAAGTGGCTCCAATTGCTACACTTGACCACTAACAGATGACTAACCATCCAACAACAGAACAAATAGTCGAACTCTTTTCCAGATTGATATAGCAGACATTGTTTTTTGAAGTCTTTTTGCTATGGTAGGAGAGTAATTACCGTCATTGATTAATAGTCCTGGGCTGGCTCTAAAATAATAAGCTGCATATGTCTGTAGCCTGCTTAAAGGAAAGTCTCATTTTGTCACTGGGATTCGCAGCCTAAACTGCTTCAGTGAGATGTAATGAAGAGTAATTTTCTTGTCTTTAGAGGTGGGGGGTGGAAGCAGAAAAGATGGGCTGGGTTACCAAGTCATTTTCCACCGCCTCAGCACATCAAACCTCAAAATACGGACAAGTCTGATTTGAGATCAGCTACTAAGTTCATTGTAGAGAGAAACTTTCTTTTGAGGATGCAGGAAAACAGTTTTTTTATTCATCAGTTGTTTAATCTGCAGGAGTGAAATTGGAATTTCTAATTCTTAACAAAAATAAACTGGACCAGCATAACCATCGTTCAGTTAAATACAGGTGACATTTTCAAATTACAGCACAGAAAAAGGCTACAAGAAGATGATAAATTTCAATATTCATGGCAAAAATGCATTTTATAACCTTTGATGGGCTTTTAGAGTTATTTTGGAGGGTCGGCTATCTCTGAAAAGATTTGTATTTGAAAAATGGTTCTCAGTTTCAGTTTAAGCCTTTTTCATACTTACAAGTTTTTTTAATTTTATAAAATACGTCAAAGGCATTAATGGGAGATATCAGCTCTTTTTTCATTAGCTGGATTGCTGGACTCTATTTTCTTAAAAAGTTGTATTTTTTAAAATTATCTTTCACAACAGTTAGCAAACAATATACTACTATTAAAGTACATAGGTTCAGTGGATCTTTTTCTATTCTTATTAAGCCTGAAAGTGATTTCCAATAATCAAAACAGGTTTAGAAATTTGGTAAGTGTTTTCTTGTTTATTTACTCATTCCCGTGGTGAGGGGGTGGACAGTCTATTATTTCAGCTTTCATGCACTCAACAGATAGTTGTTTCCAGTCAAGACAATTTTACATTGTGCACGTAGGTGGAACAAAAAATGTCAAAAAGAGAATTTAATTAATCGAGAAAAAAGAAATCAGTGGGTTGATAATAAGAACTGGAGTGTTTACAAAGCAAAGCGAAATGTTTGACAGTTTCCAAGAACAGAAGAGTGACAAGGGTGATGTTTGGTGGTGATCTGAGTTGGAAGACAATCTCTTCTTCAGAGTAAAGACACTAAATAAGATCAATTTAAATACAACTTCCAACAAGGTAACCCGCATAGAGGAGCTGTTCTGTTTGGAAATAATTACAACAACAGCCAATGATTGCTACCATGTGAAACAGGAGGTTATTAAATTGTCACGGTGCAAGCAGCTTCAGAGCTGAACACACTTGAACTGGCTGCCCAAAGCACCCTCTCACAGTTTATCTGCTCCATTTGTTTGACATCTTTACGACATAGCATATTAACACAACCTAATTTCATCTGAGCCTCAATATCTTCTCTTGGCTGTCTCTCAGAAATCCTTCAGGGTTAGGTTAGGACTGCTGGGACGTTTGTCTCGACCGAATTACACCCAGTGACACTTCTCGTAAAAGAAATAAGCCTATGACAAAGTTTAAAATGTGACATAATGAAGGACATTTGCCAAGAGAAAAGGGAAGTCTGTTTAGGATGACACAAGAAACAAACAAGGTCAACAGACTGGATAAATTAATAAAAATACAGTTGAATTTCTGTCGTGGTATTTTTATCTGTTTGTAGGCTAATTCAGGGATGAAAAATAAATCAAATTAAGTAGCTAGCTCATGCCTTACCTTTGTACATTAACAAAAACTCCAGTCTACCATAACAGGCTCCAACTACATTAATTATCCTCAAATTACCAACTTAATTTGGATTAAAGTAGTTACTGCAAATAACTACTTACATACATACATTAAAACATTTTTTATTCCTTGAACTTGACAAAAATAGCTTCAAACGTCACAGACGCAATAAAAACTGTAAGCAAGACCAATATATTTCCAGAGTTTCTTCAAAAATACAGATATGTTGTGCTCAGGAATTAATACAAAAATAATATTTATGAATGGCTGGGGTCAACTTCATCTGAAAGTGGAATTAAGCATCAGGCAATTGAAGTGTCTACTGTGGGCAGAGGATTTAGCATTCAAGACCTTTATAAAGATTGAGTTTTTATGTTTCACTAGAAAGACAACAACGTTCTAAAGTCAGACTCCAGGATAGTATGATTTCAATAAGTAGAACTGATTTGTTTTTTTCTTTTTGAATAAAGGTTACTTGTCAGCTTTTAGAATCAGATAACTGAACAATCTTTAAACCAGCAAGCACATCAAAATCAGCCTTTTAATTGTTTATTCAAAGCAGATTAGTAACTTTCAAACAGAATTTTATAACATAAAAAGCCTCACTAAAACGGAAATGTTCTGCCATTTACATCATTTGGAACAGCACAGAATGACTCCCAATTGTAAACAGAAAACTGATTTCCTGACAAAGAAAGACTTTTCTACCGAGAATTGGTTAAATCAATGTGTGGGCACTCATTGGGAACATAGAAAAACACTGTGCTGAGCACACAATGATCTTGCTATGAAGGAAAGAACGGTAAACATTATGAAACAACTGCAATTTTGCCTTCAAAAAAAGGAACAACTAAAGACTAAGTAGCTAGAACAAAAGCAATTCAACCTCCATAGTTGAGACCACCTTTGGCACCCAGAACACCTCAGAACCCGCATGTTTGAGATCAGGAGGTAAGAAAATAAAGTGATTTCAATTTTGTTTTTATTTTTTTTTTGTACGAAGCTCTTGGTACAAAGCATCTTGTATAATTAGCTACATTGAATCATTAAAACAATATAGATACAATAAATATGTAGCTAAAGGGAGCCATTTTTTTCTTAGTGTCTGAGCCAAAAAAATGTCAATTTAAACTAGAAAATTCCTGAAGAAATTTAACTGGAGCCAGCCAAAGTGTGCCGGTCAGTTTGGACCCAGCGTTCTGATGCTAAAAATAAGCATAAATGCTAAGCTTAGCTAAAAAGTTACAAAGTAGCATGTGGAGAATCACAAGACTGTTGACTAACATGGACTTGCCTCATTCAATATGTTAGTGTGTTTAAAGAATAGAGGACATGTTAGTGGTGTCTCGAAAGAATAGGGAAAAATATATAATATACAAACATTTTCATATGTGTGAACTCATAAGTTTTAAACTTATGAGTTCGCCGAGCTGTAAACTGTCTGAAACAACGACTTTCTAGTTGTGTGTTCAACGTGTTGTAAATCTATGCCTGAGTTTAGTTTGGCACATAACACCATTGCGTTTTGGCATTTTCTGGTTGTGCTCAGTTGCCTTTATTCTTTCTTCACCATTATTGTGAGCAATGAACCAGAATATAAAAGATAGCGGGCTAGCAGTTAATTTTATTGAAAAGATAAAAAGGTGTACAAATGATCACATGTGCAATTTAAAAGCAGGTTCTTCATTTCAAATATTTTCAAATTAAAGCTTTTAGGCGAATTGTACGGAACAGTCTAATATTCCACTGTTTACCAATAAAAGCTATTGTTCTCCAATCATTAGCCCTCAGAGGTAGAAGATTTGATTAGAGAACATTTCCGCAAGGCACCACCACACACATTACAGAGCAATCACAAAAAAAGAGGGAAATAATTACTGATACTCACATCTTGCAGGGAGATCATAACCGCAGGTGATCTTGGCTTTGCCGGTTTCACAGCCATTTAGTGAGTGACACTCATCATACAGACAGAACCCTGCCGCTTTGTGTATGCAGCCGTCAACTGAAACACACACAAAAAAATAAGGTAAGGCCTACCTGAGGAGAAAAATGCAAGAGCTGCAGATCCACATATCTCAGACACGCTGGGATAAATAGTTCTGAGTCTTTTATCATTTGAAAAAAAATCTCACTGCATGCTGAACATTTTAAGGCTGAATCTAGTAACTATATCTGTATATGTTAAAATGTTCTCAAGTTTTCTTTCCTGTAGGGATACGAGCTCTGCTATGGTGAGCTGTGCCTGTTGCTGGTAAATATTGACAACCGTCGAAATGAAATTAGATGGGCCAAGATCTAATAACCCCCTAGCGTAGGGTGAAAATGAGACCGTTCTTCCTGTAATCTCTCTCCTCTGTCAACAGCAATATAGAATTGGATCATTAATTTTATTTTCTCCCTTGATCCTTGCAGTGAGGCCTTGCATGATTTGGATCTATGTTGTGGACCTGTCATGCTCTGTGTTGATGTGTGTCCTAGTTCTTTGGAGACCCCAGATCTCCCACCCCCCTGAAAGGTTTTAATTTTATCAGGTTAAGGACACGATACACTTGATTGATGGCACATCTTACGCAAGAAGGCAGAGAGATAGAAATCCACATTATCTGTCTCTGAAAGCCTGACATCCCTCCAACAGCATGTTATCAATCACACTGAAATATCATAAAATCCTCCTCAAGTTGTCCTGTAGAAATCCCCGAGAGCTATTAGAAGATAACCGAGGAAGGAAGAAGAAGAAGAAAACATGGACAGATCTTTTTTTTTTGGCTGGTTTTTATTTGGATTTGACCGCTGGTGGAATCATATAGCCCAGATTTCCTCCAACCAATGCTAGTAAGGGACTGAAAATGTCTGCAGCATTGCTCAGGGAAAAAAAAAAAACAAAAAAAACATTTGACTCTAATCAGTATCTTCATCTGCAACACAATAATCCTTCATGGTAACACCCGGAAAAGAAAATTGAAAAATTCCCCAGACATCTATTTTGCTTCACATTATGAACACAGACAAAGGCTCTTATTGATGAGGGATGGTCCACTTTAGAGTTCCTTTCAACTTCCTTGGGATGAGTCAACGACAACAGCTGGGCGGGACATTTTCTACTTCTATCAATCAACTTTAATGGACTGAGGGACAGGCAGCTGACAAAGACAAATCCTGATGGCTTTTCAAAGAAGTAACATGACTCTGACAGCAATGTGGATACGCGACGAGATCGCTGCAGTGACAAACGCTGCTTAACACAACACAGAGCGGGCTGAAGGACTGGCATTTTTATGAAGCATACAACATTCTCCATGATCGTCAGCTACTCTATTGCATCACAATTGGTACCGAAAGTCTCAAAAAAAGGAAATGCTAAAAGGAAAAAGGGAAAGTGTACTAAAAACTCTGCATGCTCTACAGGCTTTTGAATGTAAGTTTTTATGCTTTGAGATAAATCATGTAAAGGCTGTTTCGCTTGAAACCATACAAAACACCTTTTACAATGACAGGAAGTTATTGTAAAACCTACTCATAATATATACTCTCTACTATGGCATAACATAACACTTATTTTCTATGTTAAATTACACTGTTTTGAAAATGATGAAAATAATCCAAATTATGGTAATATCATGGCTTATTACAATAAATAATTTTGCACCCACAAAGGTTAATTCCATAAGTTATATATAAATATATAAAGGTGCTTCTCTGCATTTCAGAATATAATTGAAATAATTTTATCATAATCCAATTAAAAAAAAAAGTAAACTCATCTAGATTCAAGGTACTCAGACATTCCAAATACATGATTGTTAATTGGTCTCTCCAACTTACCTTTAATCATGAGTGTGTGTGTATATATGTGTGGATTTTTGTCCTGTGTGTCACCTTACTGCCTTGTGATGGGCGGGTGACATGTTCTCCCTCCACTCAGCTTTCCATCAATATGTCTGGATACAGCGCTCTAAAGAGCCAGTTTCTGTAGCAATGACCTTTTCCAGCCTATCCTCCTTATGCAAGGTGCCAATGACTGGTTGTCTGCTGGACAACTGTCAAGTCAGCAGTCTTTCCCATAACTATCAAGGAGAAACTAATTTTTGTAAGATTTATTTTTATTTTGTTTAAATGAGGAGTTTACAAAGACAAATGTTTAAAATGTATAATATCACTCTTTATAACATGTACATGTTGCAAAAAGTCGTGAGTTTACACTGTGCGCCTCTGTTTGATGGAGACTCACTGCGGTTGTCCACAAGATGACATAGCCTGAAATGCTAAAGGTCATGTATGGCGGTGAAAGCACATAGAAACAGAGAAATAACACTGAAAAAAAGTTGTATTTCTAATAATCAACAAAGGATTTGACACAGTTTTACCCTTTTTATTTTTTTGTTCACTCTTTTTGACAACCCTCCGCATACTTCCATTCATTATTTGCAAGCATGTCTGAAATCTAACCAACAACTACCTCAGAGACATTGCCAAAATAAAACTTTGTAGGGTTCAGTGTTTCATCTCTGTTCCTGAAGAAAGAAATTGCAGATAATAGTGGGGAGCTTTCTTTTCACTGCTCCTCAGGTCCACCATGGTTGCATAAGCTACTCTCTCTGATGCCACTGTGTGTGTCACTGCTGTCTAGTTGCAGCGAGCCCCTAAAAGCCTACAAATTTGTTCACAGTGCCTGGAAACAGAGAAAGATGCTGAACTGATCTGGCTGCTGGCCAGAATCTCAGAAAGTAGAGCTACAGATTTAATTTACCTGCTTTACTGGTGGAATAAAACAGATGCATTGTGGGTAATAGGTGTGTTTATCATCTTTGTGACTGAGGAAGACAAAGCGAAGAGCAAGGAAACAGAGGCAGAGATAGGTTTCAAAATGCACTTTGTAATTTTGAATTCAATATATAGAGAACACTCTGCATGAAGCAATCCAAACTTGATTGTGAATGCATTTTTTGTGTGTCCATTACGTAGGCAACTAAAAGCAGATCTGAGTTCCCATAAGTGGAGATATGACCCACATGCAATTTGACCATCAATTTATTTTCTCATTTAAGTTGGATCTCAGAGATATTCCCTGCAGATTTCTACATTAGATGCCTGCAACATTACAAAGGCAGCCTCAGATTCTCATTAGGTAAAGATTACATTTACATCTGCTGCAGAAAGAGGGACAGGTCCTTCACTTTCTGTTTAGGAGTAAACACTGTGGTTCTGAAAATAGGACTAACTAGCAATATTCAAAATTGTAGAAATACACTTTTATGTGACAGATGTATGGGCATATTGGAATAGCAAAATAATAAAAGATCTTGCTACACACAAAATGGCAGGATACATTTCAATGTGAGATCTGTCGTATGATTCAGTAGCAGTCAGAATTTGTGTCGAAGTTGGTCTAAGTTACTATATCCTAATTAGGATAATACAATAATAATAATAATAATAATAATAATAATAATACTATTATCCTTAACAAGAAGGCAAGTGCATTAACCTTTGCACCCTTATGACACTCTTTGTTAGATTCATTTGTATTATTCGGAAGGGAAACAGTTCTGGAGTTGTTCTTTTGTGTTGATGGCTAATAGATACTAAAAGAGCTTGCACTAATTTGATCTTTTTTTACAAGAAAACATTAAAGGTACTCAGAATGTAAAAAGATATGTATCCACTGTGGGAATGTCACGACTGAATAACTTATATATTTTAATGATGTTAAAGATGGGACTTGTTAGACTAAAGGGCTATTTAATGGATCATTCTAGACTGATTACAAATTTTACAAGACAAAGTTTATAAATTGTGCAGCCTTTGCTTTACTTGTTAAAGCATTTAAGAGTAGCAGTGTGGCTTTTCTCTTGGCCATAAAATATTGGATCACATTTTTATCCTTGCAGAGTTATGGAGGACGGTGTGTGAGTTTGGTTGTTGTGGTTCTAAAAAACCACAGGTGTATTCAGAGAGGTGTTGCAGGAGTATGGTGTCCAGGACATGATGTTAAGGGCTATTCAGTCCTTATAAAGCCCCATTAGTGGCAAAGCAAACCCTGCAAAACCCTGCAAAGATAGGATCTTAAGGCATAGTGTTAGAGCAGTCGGATGGATTGAGTTTGAAGACCTCAGGGTCTAAACATTGCTTTTAGAACCAGCGGTGTTGGCGTTGTTCTTGGTGTTTGAAGAGCCAAATGTGAAGCAGGATAGAGCGAAGATTCCTCCCAGTCTGAGGCCATGATTGTCAACCAGAAAAATGTGGATACCACCTTCCAAATTGGGGACACCCTGTCTACAGGAGATCAAATATCTTGTTCACAAAATCAACAGACAGATCGGGGTTTGTCTGTGATATTGTGGGCAGTGCACTGGTCTGTCAAGATAAAAGAAATGTTCTGGGCTAAAAGAGATAATTCTTTTCAAATAAATAGCGCTTAAACCCTGCCTTGTTGTTGCAAACCCAGAATCATTTGTCATTTCGAGAGTCGGATGCTCCATACAAGTTTACATTATGTGTTTAATGAAGTTCGACTCATTAGTAGCCCCATGTGTTTGAGCTGTTTCGAAAGGACTCCTTAAAGCAATTATGCCTGTGTCCTTACCTCATTTTATTTTGAAACCAAAATATCATTCAAATGTTAAATTACCATCCCACAGATGCACCTGGATCACAGCCCTGAAAGACTATCAAAGCTGCCTCCTTCTCTCTTATCCCTGCTTTCAGACTGATACGCATGTCAAATCCCAAGATGAACATGTGCTCATCTCTGTAATGCACAAACACAGGTGAAAGGTTCCATATTTCAACTTCCATTAAGGCTTCTTCACAGAGGACATTTCATTTAACAGGCTTAATATTCAGGTGGCAGCATCTGCCTCTGCCGAACCCACTGCTGGGCCTTCTCAGCCCCCGCTGAAAAATATCACAGCTAATACCTCATCTATCTCTGCTTGCAGCCTGCCTCTGCTTTAGGCTGGGCCTATATGGGACAAAACATTTATTCATCTTCTCTGAGTGCCTTGCTCACAGAAACTTCCCAGAGCAGCCACTCCAGCAAGTCCACGCGGCTAATGAAGATAACTCTGAGAAGAGGCCGGACAGCATCCCTCTGAACACATAATGGGAACAAGGAGAGAGCAAGAGACAGAGGGGGAGACATATTGAGGAAGACAAAGGAGATGAGTGTGTGTGTGTATAAGTGTGTGTATCAGTCTAAAGCAGTCTGAATTAGTTACTCAGCTGTAACCTTGGCTCCAGCCATTGTTGAAGACACCTCTGCCTTGTCCTCTCAGGGCTCAGTTCCCACATGCATTGAGGGACTCAGCAAAAGCTCTGCTTACTCTCCCCGGGCTTCTCTGAGGCAGCCCAAAAAACCAAAAGCTTTCTATCACTCCCTCAGACACAATGAATACCTGCTCTGCTCTCATTACAATACCCTGCTTTTCAGAAATAGTGTCAGCAGCAATTTTCTCTCCTAATTATTTTTCCTCTCCTCTGAGGGTTGGGTTCAGGACTGGAGCCAGAAGAGGCGGCACGGTACGGGCAAAACAGAAGGGGGAGAGTGAGCTGGATTTATACCCAACAGCGATATGAGGGAGTCAGAAAAGCAGTCGCTAATCCAACAGAAGGGAATAACAAGTTATATCTAAACTTTAACCTGCATGACTCAGTGTGTGGGCAAGGTCAAGTCATCATACAGAGCTTCGTCAATATACCGAAACTTTTATCAATACTTTTCCTCACAAAGTTGTTTTTACACAAAGGAAACACAATCCTGAAACTATTGAGCCTTTTTATTGCCTCGTACCTATTTCTCTGTAGTATCCATGGCAACAACATATTTCCCTCTTCCTTCACAGCACTTTCAGAGCTGAACGCAGATCAAAGCCTCTCCCCTACATTCCACCTCTGTGATTTACGACACTATTTTCTATTCAACTAATTTCACTCAAGGAGATGACGACATGGATTAGCAGCTAATCAAGTGCCAATCAGAGATCTGGTTGAGTTAAATGTAAGGCAGAGTATGCTCAAGCCTTTGTGGTTATTCCCATGTGATGCTGAATTATGTGTCCTAATCACAGCAATTTTGGATGCAACAGAAGCCCAAGCTTTCTCTCCACTGTAACCAAGTTCCCAAGACAGGAATATTAATCTCAATTTTACCTGTAATGCACAGGTAAACAGGAAATGTGAGCTAATGGCGTGCCAGCGGGATAGTCATAGATGTTAGTCACCAAAGCGATATAAAAAACCCCCAGCTTTCTTGGCTCGAAATTCTCCTGTCACTGTAATGTAAGAAGGAGCCAGAGTGAATGACACTACAATAACAGGTTCCCAGAGGAAACTTTTCTGTTAGTGTTGTCGCCATTCAGCCCACGCTGAGGGACATTTCAGAAAAGATTGGGAGAATTTTCAGTGTAACAATAAAAATAGCATGGTTGCAAGTCTAACTCAAGTATACACAGCATATGCTTGGATATATATGCATGAAATGTGAACAGCCTTGCAATGCAGATGCTTTAATGATCTTACTACTAAGAAGTATGGAACAAATAACTAAAATAAGTTTAATATTTAAATTTTAAAAGTAAATGAGCATATATGAACATGAAAGAAATATGTAGACAGAAATTGGAGAAATGAGCAGTCAAGCAGGAAATTGTTTATTTAGTAAGAGTGCAGCAATTTTAAAATGGCACACTATTTCCTGTCAAAGTGATATTTGTCTCATGAACTTTTAACTTATCATGATTCCATCTGGTTATGTTTTGTTTTACAGGTCCTGGGTGTGACTTTGAGTGCCTTTATCTCAAACCTTTTCAGATCTACACTCAGTGGCCTTTTTATGATGAACACATGGCCAGTATTAAGTTGGACCAGTTTGATTGAGAACTGGTTGAATTCTTTATGGCATAGATCAATGGTGTCTCAATAGCTTTGAGATTTGACACATGTTCCATTATCCTTCTGGAAGAAGCCATCAAAAGATGGCACGCTTTGGTTATTATGGGATAAACATTGTCAGCAACAATACTTAGAATATGTGGCAATGTAGCAGAAGTTGTAAAGAAAATATTCATCACAGATTTATTCTGACAGCTTTAAGACAATGTGTTCTATTGTGTAAATACAAAAAATTAGCTATTTCAACAGATAGTTCCCACATGACACCACACATCCAGATGCTCTGTTTCCATAGTACAGAAGCTGTATTCCATTTCCTTGTTTGTACGTAACAGAACAGCGATGGTTTGATATTGTTGAACTGAAGGGTGAAAAAACAGTAAAGAGAAGTTTTCATTCCAATTTGTGAAAGAGAACAATCTTTACTACTTAAGCACTGAGTGTTGATGAGTTTGGCTGGCTAATATCCAGAAGAAACAGAAGTAATCTAATACGTAATGGATTTACTATGATCATTTTATTAGCTGTAAAAATATTTTCAGATATTTTTTAAAATAACCAGACCATGATGCAATGTATGAAACACAACTAAAATATAGATGTGCATACATATATTTATCCTTGCTGCAAGATCTGCGCTTCCACAACAAATCAGTTTTGTACTTCAGCAGATTTAAAATCATATAATGTCAAACAGTCCTTAAATTTAAAATTCCAATTGTTTATTAAATGTCTAATAGCAGGTAGTGGAAAAGGAGGCAGTAGATGGCACATTCTCATCAGACTGTCTTCTTGTTATTGATGCTTCTTTAGCCGTTGGCACTTAAAACTTAATATGTGCACAAAAGAACGCTTTCTGTGACATGGCTCAATGTTATGCATTTGAAATGGAAATTTGCAAATGGACAATTTTTATCATCACAGACTATCACATCATCATCCGTCTCTTTGCATGGTTGTTAAAGAATGCAAATGACTTGTTGGTTATTTTCACCAGATGTGCTATTGCAAGATACAGAACTGGTCCTCCCAAAAGTGCAGAAAAAGCTTAAAAATATAAATGTAAGCTTCAGTAATGCTACTCCTATGTAACACTGTTTACTGAGTGGTTGCCTATCAAGATGGCACATTTCTGAATTAACTTGCTTCCGGTCCAGTCTTGTGGGAATTATCTATCAGCTATATGGAACCAAACTGGATTAATACAAGAGTAAAAAGTAAAATATTAAGGCTAGTCAAACTAAGATTCTAATATTCCACATTTATTATAGATTATTTTACTTGTAAAAAGTTTCTGCCTATTTCCCAAATTTCTCCCCCCAAAAAATTATATTATCTACTTAATTCTCACCTTATTTTCATCCATCTTATTACCCCTCTATACCTAAATATTACAGCGTCATATAGAAGCAACAGAACAGGGTACAGTGTAACTCGGCTCACTTTAATAAACTACAGACCTGAACAGTGTGTTCCCCCTTTGTCAGTCAGTACAGCAAGATTAGAATTCAGACCACTGAGACCCCAAACAGAATGAAGTAACAATGGAAAAGGACTGAGTGAATGCACTTAGTAAAACAAAATAAAAATACTGCATAAAAATATCAGTGATGAGATAAAAAATAATTGTAGAAAGTACTTTGACAATAGAATGTTGCTTATAAGATTTTCCAGCAGTTTTGTAATACTATTTGATAGTGGGTTGTGTACTCATAAAAATGACTTGACTTCCATATATTTGCTTAGTCCTTGCATTGATAAAACTGAAAGATAAAAAAACCCACATTGCTCAAAAATCTGAGGTCTGATTTATTAGTCCAACACATTTTTCATGCTGTTGTTTCAGGGCCATAAAGAAATCCAAGGTTAGGTTACCACCGCTCATCTGCAGACTGACAGCTGTGGACGACTCGGTGCCAAACCCCAGACGTGTTGGACACCCAGGGACAGCAGCTACGACTGTGGTCTTTATTTAAGGCTGTTGTTTTTGTTTGGGTTAACAGAGTCACTCTGTCCAAATATAAGACACAGCCATTTGTATTTTGTTACCTGGTAAGGGTGTAACTGCTTTGCAAACATAGAAAGGCTGGCAACAATTTATTTCGGCAGTTCAAACCCAGTATTACATAGTTATCAAACTGATTTTTCTTTTTCCTAATTCATCAACTCTGCATTAAAATAAACCTAAATATTTACAACTCAGAGACTCAACTCAGAAAAACGTACTCCGAATGGCCTTCAAGCCAACTTGAATTCCTCAGTCATAAATATCTGTAATATATCACAGCAAAGATATACTATCTATAGCAAATATTCTAAAATAAATGCACCTGCCCTCTGCCTTCAACTGAGCTTTTATAATAAAATGACAGGCATGATGTCTGCAGACAGAAAATGTGACCAGTAAAAGCACACCAAAATGTATTCAGAGAGAAATCCAAGACTCCATTTGTGTCATTTGAAGTCACTTTCAGAGTCCTGTTTCATAAAATGTGAACAAAGCTTACAGAGTGCCTCTCTTGCTGATAGAAATCCACCATTTGTGTCCTCTGTTGCTCTGCCTGGGTCTCAAAGCCTTTCATTTCTGAGTGTGAGGTTCACTAATAATCTGAGATAAACACAAACCTTCTTTTACAGCTTCCTCTTGCTCCTTCAATATCACACTCATTTTTCACCTTTGACTCCTCATCCACTTCCTTATTACAAACAAGCACTCCGCCACTGAGGCTATTATCGCCTCGTCTCCCAGGTTGGATTACCTTTGGCACTATGCTTTACTCGTGCTGTTATGGCAGAGGATGGGAGAGTGGGGTTGAGGACAATATAGACTGAATGGTATGGTTGTGATGTTGGCTTTGAAGATTCCAAAAATGCAGCATCTTCCCATTATTGACCCAAAAAGTCTGGATAACACAAACAAAATAAATATTCATAAGTCATAAACAAAATAATTATACAAGTAATAAGGAGCTACTTTTAAACATTTTTGCCATGTTGCAACCACAGTCTGCAATGTAATTCATTAGAATTTTATGTTATAGGCAAACACAAAGCATTGTAATGATGGTATAGTGAAGAAAGTAATGCACAGTTTTGAAAATTTTACAAATAAAAATCTGTATTCAGCCCCAGTTATTTCTATGAAGAACTATCTTTATCCCCAGTTAGTCTAGCAAGTTTTTTGTGATCTCTAAGAGCTTTAGAAATGTAGAGAAAGAAATTTTGGCCAAATCATTTATGCGAAATTGCTCAGAATGATTCAGGCTAGATGAAGAGTATTTGTTAAGATCTATTTTCAAAACAGAAAGTTCAACATGGTCTCATGTGACCAGATCACCTTCTTCCATATGCTGTGTCTTCCACATACTCGCCACAAACATCAAGCAGATCTTATGGCTTCTGATAACAACTGCTTTCTGTTTCATACCCTTCATGAAGGCCAGATTTTTAGACTCCAAGACTAATAGCTGTCCTGTTGACAGATTCTCTCACTTGAGCTGCGAACTTCTACAGCTCTTCCAGCGTTACTGTGGGCCTCTTGGTTTATTTTCTGATTTACCCTGTACTTGCAGTTGTGCTCTACTCTTTCCATGTTGAGATGAAGGGTTGGACATTGCTCTGTTAGATGCTGAAAGCTTGGGAGATTGTTTCATACTCAATCCTGCATTAATCTTTTCCACATTTTTATCCCTGAGATGTCTTTTGGCTTTTTGGTCATAATGATGCTGATTGTTCACTAATGATTTTCCACAAACCTTTAGAAATTTCAAAAAATGTCTGGATTTATAATGAAATAAAATTTCACATTAGTTAATGTCTGAAGGAAATTGGTCGCACTGAATTTTAATTAGGTGTTTCAGTTTTATGATGGCCAAATACAAATGTGTGCAACATTTACAGATTTCTATTTAAAAAGAAAAAGAACAAAATTTGATGTTGTTTTTCATCCACTTCAGTTGTGCACTATATTCTGCTGATTTGTTACATGAAATATCACAAAAATGACATTGAAATCCGTAGCTGCAACATAAAAAAGAGAGGTTTGAGGAGCAGAAATATTTCATAATGCACTATTTTACAACCTCAAATTCAATCAAAAGCAAACATTTTCAGGATCAATGCTATTTTTTTCTCACAATGTCTGAGCAAGAGTGTGACCTACAGTGATAAAGGTCCAATAAGGTGTACACAATTCCAGGTGGCCTCAATCAAACCAAAAGGTGTAACAACCCCTAAGAAGGCTGCAGAGCTTTTGAAACACCAAAGTTGCTAAAGTGTGATCCATGAGAAATCAAAGTTATAGCTGAAAGACCTATGTGAGATTATACAAAAAAATTAAAGCTGAAGAAACCATTAAACCATTACACACTATCACATGCATCTAATGCTTTACTGACCAGTAAAGGCTTCATAAATGGTAGAGTAATGCTAAAATTTTGGGACCTTCTGAAGAATGGGACTAACAAAAGAGAAAGGCAGTCCTGTTCTTTGAGACTGCTGTATTTGTTCCCACGATTAAATTAATCCTCTCAAACACAACTTATCCGTTCACTGAGCACACAGTGTTGACCGGCAGTCTTTATTTGCTCAAACACATTTCAAGTCCTCCTTGGATTCCTGTGAGGAATCACAGCAGTTTTGAACAAATTGAAATATGATTACCACAAACAATGTGACATGACAACTAATCCCCAATTGCATAGGATGCTGAAACCATAAAGTGCCCTCATAGGAAGAAGTGTTTCATGCTATGGATATATTAAAACATGTGGCCTATCAATAAAAATGCTTCTCATCTCAGAGGGTCGGTCTGAATTTCAAATGAAATCCCACTTTAACACTGGTCAACACTATGTGTGATTTACTTCCATGAAGATTAAACCTTTAGACTATTTACTTTTAAAATTGTTACAGAAACTATAATAGTACCTTAGCAAGCAAAAAGCATTCCTGAGAGAAAGGCCTATCTGGAATCAATAATACAAATGCGCATTTTCCTGCAGACATAATTAAATGTCGCCTCCTGAAGAAATTGCCCTCTTTTAGATGTTAGGCTAATAAGGGACACATTAATGTTGAGAAAACATGGCTAGAAAACACAGCCCCCGAGCAGATCCTGACCAATTTCATCATAAATTACTTCCCTGCACAAAGTTCATCTTTTGAGATACCCAAGAGAGCCAGCTGCTTGATGGTAAAGGATGATTTTTCTAAGAACAACCTGGCTAGAGGTGAGAGTTGGAACAGAAGCACTTTGTTGAAAGAAGGCAGTGCTCTGAGAAGCACAACAGCAGACAGGACTAGACAAATGCATGTAATTACAGAGCAATCTGAATGGCCGGCTTTAAGGCTGTTGAGGAGAGAAAACAAGCATGGTGCTGCTTTGGCCCCTTGGATCCAAAGCCAAACTCTCTGGCACGTTTGTAATTGAGGAAATGAAGAAAGATGGAGATTTTCAATAAAAGGCCACTGCTTTGAATTAGAATGCATAAACAGCTGTTGCCATTATGCATGGCTTTTTGGGTTTGCTGGTGCAAGGCACTTCTTCAGAAAAGCCTACAGCCATGTACAATACATTAACATTTGTAAAGCGGCATAAGATGCATGCCAAATTCATAGAGAGCAGCGGAGTGAAAAGGTCATCATAGTTTTGTTTCCCTTGATTGTTAATCTTGATGTACTTTACATGTGAAAGTGCGGGATGTGGATTTTTGAATTCCTATTCAGTTTTCCCAACTGAAAGACTTGCAAATGGCTACAAAAATAGCTCAATGTATACAATTTATCTCATAACGAGGCAGCCTTTCTAAATTTTTGGCAAAAGATTTATAATCCCACGCACAAATGCTGTCTGTACAGATATTAAGTCCAAAGTTCACTTCCACTTTGAATGTGCTGTTCTGAAATGATATTGAGCCACTCAATGCCTGCTGGCTGTAATATTCTTAACATCTCTGTAATTCAAAGAAAGCAAACAAAAAGTAAAGGGTTCTCTGGGGCCAGAGTTTGTGATAGCCAGTGTGGATCTTTCCTCAGTAAATTATCTAATAGGTTTGGACAACTTTCCTGCACAATACTGCTAGGTGCTCTCTATTAATTGAGTCTTTGTTAGCACAGGGGAGATTAAGCTTCTGCAGCTGCCCACTGAAACATCAAGCCCAATCCAGCTGTGAGTCGCAAATCAAATGTTTCTCACACAAAGGCAAACCAGCAAAACATACAGCACTCAACTTTAAAGAAACACCAAGCTCAGTATGAAATGCCCTGCTGCGATCAATATGTTGGTAAATATTGAGTACAACAGCTGACAATGGTAGTTAAATAAAATAAGATTCGACTTATTTTCATACCTGCAGAGCTTCATGTGACAGATGAAAATGCTACAGATGTTTTTCAGTGGTGAAAAAAACCACCACTTTCTGACAAATGTACAGAGAGAAAAAGAAAAAAATCCTTTCTCTCGCTGTTTCATCTCTGGTTAATGAGAATCAAACCGAACAGTGTCAAAAAAATCCAGAAAAAAGACAAAGACTACATACCCAAAATCAAGAAAAACAAAAAAGGATATACAAGAAAAATTCCTCATCTCTTGCCTTATATCAACCAGGCAGGCACACATGGAAGCTTGCATCTGTAATAGCTGATTTGATCCAAATGTAAGTAGATTTTTTATTATTTTTTTTTATTAAAGCACATTTAAAAAACTAATTTGTTTCACCAAAGTGCTGCATAGTATTAAAATAGATCAAACCAAAACATAAATAACAATAAAATAGACAAAATAAAGAAAAAAATGAAGTTATAAAACATTACACAAAGACTGAAATGACAACACAAACAGAATCTAAACTAACTTAAACTATTTTCAAAGCCACTGACAAGTGTATTTCTTAAGAGAAACACAGGAAGAAGCCTGTCTAATATTTAATGGCAAGTTGCTCTATAAATTTGGATCCATGACTGAAAAGACTCTATCCCTGCTGAGCTTCCTCCTAGTTTTTGGTACAACCAACAAAAGCTGGTCTTGCTGATCTAGGGGCCTGTGGTGAAAGTACGGAGGAGCAAAACCATTAGGCTATTTCAAAGTCAAGAGAAGGATTTCAATTATTTAATATACAGACAGCGAGTGAGGAGAAAACAACCCCGGTGAGATGGGTTTGCGTTCAGGTGTACTGATTAAATAGATAACAGTATTCCAAACAAGACTAAGCTGTGAAAGGCATGAAATTAAAATTTTATGGCAGAAAAAGACATGCAGAGAAAATCTAAATCTACAGTGAGTTTTACTGATTCAACAAAAAGTTTGACTGGCAGCTTTAACTTCAAATTAAATAGCTAAAATAAACAAAACAAAAAAACAAAACAGCCCTTCTATAAATGCATCAGAAATCGGGTTGATCTTTATGTGGCTGAAATATGATCCATCTCTCAACTCCCTGTTGTTCATGAATCAATCAATCAATCAATCAAATTTTATTTGTATAGCACATTTCAGCAACAAGGCATTTCAAAGTGCTTTACATCATAAATACAAAACACTAAGTCATGCAACATAGAATAAAAAAAGTACATTGTTACATATTACATTTCAAATGCAGTTCTAAACAGGTGTGTTTTTAGTTGAGATTTAAAGGAAGTCAGGGTTTCCGCTGTTTTACAGTTTTATAGAAGTTTGTTCCAAATTTTTGGTGCATAGAAGCTGCATGCTGCTTCTCCTCTTTTGGTTCTGGTTCTGGTGATGCAGAGCAGACCAGAACCAGAAGACCTGAGAGGTCTGGCAGATTGATACAACAACAGCAGATCTTTAATGTATTGTGGTGCTAAACCATTCAGTGATTTGTAAACTAACAACAGTATTTTAAAGTCTATTCTTTGAGCTACAGGGAGCCAGTGGAGGGACTTTAAAACTGGTATTATGTGCTCTATCTTCCTAGTTCTAGTGAGTGTCTCGCTGTGCCTCTCAATGCGGTAAGAAAGCCTAGAGCAGACCTCTAGGCTTCCCCTCAGCTCTCCAGATCATCAGTTAAAGCTCATCACTGCCTCCACTTGTAAAGGCTCTGTGTGGTCACAGTTTAACCGGTGGCCCCGTCCTGGCTTCCCGATGCGAGACTCTTCGCTACAGAGCCAAGGATTAACAGAAATGGGGCTTTTATAATTATACCGTCATGATTCCAGGCCATTTCCTGCTGGTCCTTTTAATTAAGTAGATAATTTTACTCTAGGGAAGATCAGCTTTGAAATACTTACCGGCTATTTGAATAGTGGTCTTTTCTAAAGAAAAAAAACAAAAACTCATGAATCATCACTATCAATTTGTTCTGAGTAGACAAATAAAATCATATTTTTGGGCTCCCCAGAAAGCAATGACATGGTAACAAATGGCTTTCAATAGGAATATGTTAATGAGAGTGTAGAAACATTTTCTTTACCTCCTCCCCCTCAGTCACACCGATGACTGTAAAGGCAGGCCTATCTGGGAAGGGTGGAGATGAATCTTTGAGGGTAATAGGGTCTTCTGTCACTCATGCCTTTGTGAGTGACACTGACAAGTCTAATAATGAGGGAGACGGCTGGTCGCCCCTCCATTCAAGCGTTTCACTGGGGAGGCCTATCCCTGCTGTCCAGCAGTCAGTAGTCACGCGCCCATGCAGCACCCACCTTGCTTTAAAGTGGTTTTATCATTCAAATGGAACACTATAATGGCCTCCTCAGTGACAGCATGCGGAGAGCTGCTTGTTCACAGCTTGGCTGGTTGCCCATTAATTTTAAACCCCAAACGACTTTGATGATGTACTCCAGCAGGAAGAGAAACTGCTTCGAATATGGTAGCAATATTTATTTTTTTTCTTGCAAAAACATTTTGTAAACATAAAAATGATGACTCAACACCATTTTTCCCCTCACTCAGCCTGGGTACAAATATCAAATTATATATGTGGAGAAAAGCTATAAAAATCATACAACATAGCCATCAGTGCCAAGATTTTACAGTTATGGTATAACCGAGCACTTATGGTTGTAATTGAATTACATTTTCCTATTAAGAAAAATAATGATACAACAGTTTCCATATAACAAAGCAGAAGAAAGTATTAGAATGTAATGGAGGATGTTGACCTTCCAGAAATGATATGTTGGCCTAGAACGCAGTGCGCCCCGTCACCTCTGAGAATATTTGTTATCAATTCTGACTTTAAATCTCTCTGGTCAGCATCTGTGTCACTGAAGCAGTGAAGCAGCAATGATGGAGAAGACAGAATAACAGGCTACATCCTTTGTTTTGCAGCTAATCCCATGATTTCCTTACAGCCCTTAAGCAGGTTAGGATTCATTTTTCATTTCTCATATTAAGACGGGGTATAGCAAATCCAGTTATGGTGTAATTGCTGATGCTATTAAAAGAGGGAGATTAGGATATTAATAAAATCTGATTATTTTTCATATAAAAAGCTGTCTGTACCAGAGAAAAGGGCATACACAGAGAGAGGAACAAAAGAGAAACAGAGGGCACAGATGAGCAGCATTCACTAACCGTGGCTTTTATTTACCATATTTTCCGGACTATAAATCTTAGTTTTTTCATAGTTTGGCCAGGGGTGCGACTTATACTCCGGAGCGACTTATGTGTGGAAATTAACAAGTTATATCATGTAACATGTTATTTTCACACTAAACCGTAAGAGGGCGCTCTAGGCCTGGGTTATTCTACCTTCGGACTTAGCAAAATTGTTTACAATCGACGTCGAAGATGAAGATTTAATGATTTGGAGACACGGATGGTTTGGTAAACTTGTTAGCATGTTATTTATGCTATAGTTATCTGAATAACCCTCAATATGTTATATTAACATACCAGGCACGTTCTCAGTTCGTTGTTTGTTATGTAACGTTAGCTTAGCAGTCATAGGAATGGTATAGTTGCTGTAATGAGAAAAAATATTGTTCCTCTATAATCAAGAAGGGTATGAATAATTTTCAGTAGGCTATTCTTTACTAAATGACATATACTTTTATTCAAAACGGTGCCTTTTGGACTGCTTAACACTTGAAAGAGGCACCTCTCATTTTCTGTCAAAAGCTAACTTTTCGGTTTAAAGGAAATTCAATCTTTAAAGGTTATAAATATCATTTTAACTGCACATTTTCAAAATTTTATGTAACACAATTTTTTTTGGGGGGGAAGTGGTACTATTTTACATTTTATAAACATATTATTCTTCCCAAAACGTATCTGAAGCAACGGGGTTAATTTATCAATGTGTTTGATATAACAGAGAGATTACCATTTATTGGCATCCATTTAGTAATTTGGGGTATTTGAAAAATCCACTTGTTAGGTAGCGTTACATCAACGTCCGCTGGAACAATCAGCTCTCTCCAATCTAGCTGCAGCATAGCTGAGGGTCACATCTACTAGCTCTGGTATCCCATACCATTATAGTGAGTATAAAACATAGAACTTTACAAGGAATAATTGTAGCTGGTTGTTTTATTATTTTAGCTAATCAGTCAATATTATAAGGTAAAATCACATTCATGGATGGCAGTACTGATCCACGTAATTAAATAAAACCGAACCACGCCAACAGCATTTCATTTACCAACATGCTGTAATTCATTCAAAGGCACGTTTAAGATGGTATGTTCCAAGAAATTATTATATGAAACACCTTAACCTGAACTAAACAAAAACAATATACACTGATTTTCTTTTTTTTTAAGCAGATGCAATCTCTTTCCATTATCTGTATTTGTCTATCCTTGCAGGGACACAGGGAAGGAAGGTGCCAGTCTCCAGCGATCATTGAGAAAGTGGCAGGGTATGCCCTGGACAGGTTGCCAGTCCTTCATGGAGCAACATATAGTCACTCAGGATAAACAACAATGCACACACGCATTCACACCTAGGAGCAATTACCAGTTAACTTAACATTTACGTTTTTGCATTGGGGGAACATTCAAAGTCCTTGCAGAAAGACACCTGACCAGAATGAGAGTTTCAAAACCGCTTTACAGTCAGGTAATGTCACCTGTATGAACTGTAACAAAAATGAAAGGAAAACTTGTTGACAAGACAGGTTTTCCATGGGATAATTTTTTACAGTCTTCATTTTATTTTACAGTAAATCAGTTGGACGAAATTACCTACAGTTGTGTGAATGTATTGTCTCAAGTTAATGCAACGGTAGCAGATGCTGCAGATTTTAAAACATGCTGATTTGGTTTTATCAATGGGTAAAATGCATAAGTGCAGGTAGAACTGTTCCTGTGAGAATTAAAGATTAAACACAGAAAAACAAATCTCCCTTAGTGGTCAGCAGGCTGCTTACCAAAGAGATGGCATGACTGATGTTCCTCATTTAAAGCCCACCTGAAATGCTTGCCTTGTGGCCAGGTGTACAGGTTCTCCCAAATTGATGAAAGGTTGGGACGCACACTGGGCCTGTAGCCAGGGATTATGCTGGGTTTAAGACAGCGACAGCCTGGAAAGCTCGCCAGGTCCCGTCCAAGTCTGTGCAATCTGCAATTCAAATCAATCAGCCGTGTGTGGCCAGAGTGACAGTACTGCAGAGCATCTTGACTTTTAGTCAGTGTTAAAATCATCTCTTTTTTTTCCTTCCTCAGCGGCGATCCATCTCCATCAGGTGCCACAGCCGTTTCACTGCTGCTACTCTAATTAGATGAGGGTCCAGTGAGCAGGAAGGGAACTGGACAAACACTAACACTTTAACAAAATATGTCCTGTACACAGACAAGATTGAACTTCATGAATCAGAAAGCAGAACATCAGCAAGGCAGACCCACAAAAAACTGATCAGTGATCTGCACTCAAATCAGGAAAAGTTGCTTTTCATCAATAAAAGAAAAACAGCAGAAGAAAACTATAATTACCAATTGTATTTGACTGTTTGTTTTTGTATCAGCATATTGTTTCCAGCATATTATTTCAACTTAAACTTATTTCTAGTTCATATTCAGGGGGTGATCTCAAGTTAGTTCTTCACAGTTGTTTTTTAGGAGTCCATAATTTATAAAACTCCAATGCAGAATCATTATTTTCATACTTGTTTGAAGTTTCATAAATCACTTTTATTTATTGATTGATATTTATTCTTTATACTTTATATTTAAAAAAAATATATATATATACATTTTCAGCCTTGATGTTTGAATATTTTAAGTAGATTTCTTTGTGGAGTTATCTTCAAAATCTTTATTTTAAATCATTTTCTGATTTTTTTTTTTTTTTGATTGTCACTTCTTGTGGTTTGTATCAGTTTGTTCTGAAGCACTATGGGATTTTTCTAGCTTGAAATAAAGCTTTACATACTGACTTACTTCACATTTCCCTTCCAATGGAAACACACCTGAAAGACTGGGATCTCTGTGTCATTGTAGACATGCAGGTATAATTAAACTTGAGAGCAGGAATGTTATCTCAACATTAAATATGGGCTGGTTGCCAGTATCAAGGTAGGCCCCATGTTTTCAGTAGTTATGGTTTATAACGGCTAAAATCTATCATGTGAAGGGGTGATTGCAGTTTTGTTCAGTTGTATGGAGCACAGAAGAATGAACCTATTCTCTGCTCCTCCTACTGCTGTTCTCTTTTTCCCCTCAGTTCCACGAAAGATAAATGTAGCTATTCGGAAATATTTAACTAAAACATTTATAGACTTCCAAAGTCAGTCTATAAAAAGCAGAGTGGCACACCAACTATAAAATGTACCAGGAGCTTTTTATTTCTTTTTACTTTGTAATATGAAGGATAATCAAAATAGAAAATGCCATAAAATTACTTTTACAACTGTAATAGTCAATACTTTTGATTGTCTTTGCAGCAGGTTTATTAACTTTTACCTGCAGGCATATATGAAGACAAAATCTAAAGTCAATTAACTTTCTCACACCTGTCTACTTTCAGCTGGAAAACCGTAAAGAGTTGAGTTGTATTTGAAAGGTAATCAATTTCAAATTTATGTTTCGCATTATATTTTCCTAAAGTACTCCAAAGCTGACAGAAATACTGATCTTCAGCTTTTTTGACTCAATCTCAAAAGAGCAAGAGCAAACTTAGCCCAATGTTCAACCCTGAGCTTATCATCTTATTTAGACCATCGTTGCATTATGTATATCATGCAAATATACAAAGGATTTCAATAAAATTTGAACCCCACAATGGTATTTTCAGCCTGAGAAATTGTGTATATATCCTTCCCCAACTCAGCACAGCACAAGATGAGCCACAAATCCAAATGGTAATCATCCCCATTTCCACTCGCATTGCATTCACTCAAACCAGGTATGAGGAAAGGGATTCATTTCTCTCCGATCATCTCTACTGAAGATTGGCAGAGGGGAAATTGGGGAATGGAGCAAACCAGATGATCAAATCTTGGGGTGATTTCTTGTGTCATTTCACTAAACACTAGATTTATCCAGGCCTTGTTGCTATGGCGGCAGTGCATTCAGGAAGATATGGGACTCAAAGCATAGACCCACTCATAGATCACTTGGTTATACTTTCATTATATTAGTTGGTTGAGGTGAAATGTGAAATTGAACTGGTCGCTTGACAACAAGCAAGAATCAAAGGTTTAATAAAACCAGTAACATACAGCGAAAATCTACTTGTCACAATTGCTTTTAATCTCTATATTATCTTGTTCACGTCCAGAAAAAAGCACACACATGAGAGACAACAAGTATGAGAAAAAAAAAAACATTTAGTAACCTATTTATCAAAAAAAAAAAAAATCTAATATCAGAGTATTTTTGTGACAGTACTGGAGGGCAGGCATAATGAATGGGCCCTCTGAAGTAATTTAGAACAGATAAAAACTAGTTTTGTTTAATTAGATTTTCAAAAGGGTGGGAGAGTTGGCCCAGTTCTGAGGCAGAACAGCCTCTGAAGATGCACTCAAAAGCTTTAATGCACAAGGCTACTCTAAAATTGATGATAATTGTGTTTTCATAAACTTGACAAGCATAATGTAAAGGCTGGACCATTGTACATGGATATTAAAAATACAGTGAGTAAAACTCATTCTATTCCACTGCAGTAACGTTGAATTAAGGTAGGAATTAATATTATTACTATTGTACAATAGAATAGTTTATTTTTTGTGAAAAACACAGACCAATTTCTTAATTTTTATTTTATATCATTGATTGGTAAAATCTGGACTCCTAAACTTAACACACAACTTTTCACTTTGGGGCATGGTCAGATATTGCGCTATAATGCTTATCAATATTAACAATAACATTCACAGTAAAATAGGTGGTGAACCAGGAAAACAAGTATTTTCTAAAAATACCAAATTATGACTGGAAGGAAAACCTGTTATGAGATCAGCTATCAACATGTCAAACATCAAACAGATAGGAAGCAGGCTATGACTAGTTATGACAACAAACATCATTTGGAAAGTGAAGAGTGAAACTTTGGTTCATGGAGGACCTTTTTAGCCAATAAATAAGAAAACCATTTTTTTAGGAGACGTGATGTTAGAAGATTATAGCAGTTTAGTAAAATCCAGTTGTTTTGATGTCCAACTGCATCATCAAAGTAGACCTCTTCTTTCAAGTTGCTGTGTTACAAGTCTTTAGATGTGTACTTACAACAGAGAGTGACTGTTGGTTGAGCTGGAAGAATACAACCACATTATTGTGTTGGAGTTAAAGAGGACTGCACGCCAATCAACATCCAAAATTTATGTTCCAGTGAACATCAGGCACTGATTCAGGTTCTGATGCTATAATTGGATAAAACTAAAGACGGAGGAAGGATGACCCTTACGATGACCCTTATCAATAGAGCTGTGCCTGGAGCACAACCTTATGAATGACCCTGGTGTCAGAGGTTGATGAGGAGAACCCAGCTTAACCCCTTGGACACATCAGCCCATGAGGCCATTTAGCATCATTTGAAATCATGTGTCAAAAGACGCTGCAAGCATCTGGGAGGCATTTTTTTCCGATACAACCATGATTGGGAGGAACATGAACCATGACAAGTGAATAGGTGGATCTCTCACACAAAAGGAGACACTGACAAAACTAAATCTCATTAACTGAAGAGGAAAATGGCTTACTTCAGACACAAAGAGTACTTTAAAGTTGCTTGTAGGCAAGAAGAAAAGGACAAAAAGATACACACATTACAATAAAATGCTAAAATAGAAGTAATCTTGCAATATTTTAATGTGACAAATGTTGAGCATTGCAAAAAAGCATCTTACATCACTTAGGAAACATAGGAAACATTTACCTAAGCTAAATGTAATTAAAGTTTGGATGGGACTAAGGATTTGACAAAGGAAAGAAAAAATAGAGGTTTCTGGGATCCAACAAATTTCATATTTCAAAATTCCACCTTTTTTCAGACTCTGTTTACCAGATTCTTTTTTTTTTTTTTTTTTATTGAAAACAAAACGATAGTACTGTCTTTTTGGTTTGGTAGTATTTTAATTGTCTTTTTCAGTGTACTCTGAACAAATTCAGATAAGCAAAAATCCTTTTTCAACTCTCAATTCAGTTTATTTACATCAAATCATCTCACAGCTCTTTACAATAAAAGATAATTTGAATTCAGTCAGACTTATACATTTTATTTCAATTGATCTTATTTATCAAACCGTGCCTATTGCAGTATTTTAGAATTCTGCACGGGATGACTTGAGACTAAATACACTGGTTTGTCGTTGAAAAACTTTAATCCTTCACTATAGTTCGCTGAATTTACAACAGATGTTTCCGTAATGATTGGGCTTATGGGAACAAATACCACAGATTATAAAGTCGGAAGGCCAACAAAATAACTATGGGTGGATAGTGTTGGATCGGTACAATTTTTAAGGAATAAGATACGAAAACGAAGGCCAGAAATTCAGTTTATTTTCTATACTTAGAGATTCATTGCCAATGAAATGGCCGCCTCAGTGATATTATACTTTAAATTTTGATTTCAGAGACACAGACTCAGGGTTTCAGCAGTATAAGACAAAGAGGGGACCAACAGAAAGGAAAATAGATCTCAAAATGTTTTAAAATGACTTAGCAGTTGCTAAAAGGTTGCTTGACAGCTTAGGCCTTGTTGGGCAGAAGCAGCCATCAGAGACAGAGAGCTGAATGGAGCATGAAAAGACACTCAACAACTCACTGATGCTGGCAGTAGCACAACCTGACACTGAACAACTGGCTTACACTTTAATTTTCTAAACAAAACAGAAAACACTGAACTGGTCAAAGGGACAGCAAAATGCAAGAAAACTACGACATGTCTGAAGATTTTCACCTACTTCTGACAGTGGCACCAAAGAGCTGACTTCCTTTTGTGCCAGATATATTTTCAGAGTTGTTAATTGTTATCTCAAGAACTGAAATCGATCCTGACACTCTGTCACCATCTACAGTCTCACAATATCTCAGTGCGACACCAACTTTCAGACAGATTCACTTTACAGTTTTGACAGAATAAGATAAAAAAATATGCATGATAGATGACAATGTGGACTGCATACAGAGACAGAAAATATGAATCGTTTTTGACAAGAAGACCTCTTTGAAGCATGAATGTTTGATTTGTGCAGATACCGCCATATTTGTAGTGTTGTGATTATCCAACAAGCCCTGGCTGACTCTTAACGTCTCGTTGAGTATTTTTTCTCTGACTTTGGTTATACCAAATCAACACATCTGAGGGAGTCCACATAGAGCAAAACCGTTATTTCAAGACAGCAGAATAATGAGGGCTTCAATTTAAGCTTGTCATATGCCATTTGCAAGTGTATAAGAAAAAGTAAAAAAGTGATTCAGTGACTACCCTAACAAGCTTTTGCTGTGACTATTATGCAAAGAGTTTGCCATGTGTTCCTCCCCAAAAAAAATAAACCTGAGTGCTCAGACGAGGGAACAAATTGCCTGGATCAACATACGTCAAGTACAGAGACAGGAAGAATGGCTGTGTTAATTATTTAGTGAGGAAAAAGTTGCTCTGTTGTTTTCACTAACAGGTCAGACTTGAAATGCTGACACACTGAACATATGCTGCTGGAGGAAAAAAAACATTAACACCTCATTTATGTTCCTGAATTAAAAACTCATGCAACAGAAAACAGCAAGTCCTACATATGGACAAGACATTTCAGAGTTTTCAGAGTAATTTTTGTGTAATGAAGTCTACCAAACTAAAAATACTTTTAAGAAGAATTTGGAAACTGAGATTATTAGATCTAGGTTTTATAGTATAGTTTGCTATAAAAAGCAAACCACACGAAGTTTAAGAAAAAGCAACATCATAAAGTTATTCTAAAATGAGTTCCTTGGTGTTCCAAATTACAAGTGCCATAGCTTTCTTCCTTACTTCCATCATGTTATTATGTATCTGCCTTTGGTTTCAATTCTTTGTGAAGACAATCTCATAGGAAAATGCTTTTTTTCATGCTTGACTCTTCTATCAACAATTGGTCAAGGCCAACCAGTCTACCACAAGGAATTAATTCACATATGCCGCAACCCATATGTAACATATACTGCACATGTGCGCAATTTGTACATAACTGATGGGACTGTGAGACAATTATTGTAGTGATAATGCATCATTGCTTATTTTTATGCAATGATGAAGAGTCACTGTCCTCAGCATTCTGGATGCTTGATACAGAAAGTGAAACTGACAGCAATATCTATTTTTTGAGTAATTATGCAAATTCCTCACCCCTGATCCCAATACACAAGCCCTGTACATGACAGGAGTGAATCACAAATAACATTCCAAGACGTGATTGAACATATCTCCCAAAAATATTTACATATAAATTAGTTTCCTAACATATAAATCTTCTTAACATTCCAGCATACAAACTGTGTAACAGCAACTTTATCTCTGTTTATTATAGCACTAGAATGTAAGCTGGTGTAAGATTCTAACTGTACAATGATAAAAATTACTGCTCAGAAATTTTTAACATGATTCAAATGTTTGCAGATTATAACTGTGCAATTTTGCAACCAGAGACACTTTTAAACATCCAAATCTGTCTTAGTTGTAAGCAAGGAAAAGGTTTATTTGACCTGCTTCAGCCAGCTCACTGGCATTGTGCAGCAAAAAAGGTAGATAGAAAAGAACACAATGCAATACTGATCTGTCTACAGTCACAACAAGTTCCAGTCGCTCCAACTTCAAACTGTAGGAACACTCTGGAAGTCCATTTTAGATTCCAAAGCTTAGTTTACTATTTATCAGCCAATGCATAATGAATGGCAATGTAGATAAAGAGTTTTGGGTGGTGAAAATAAACAGTTTGATTTCGATAAAGTATTTCCTAAATTATCTGGAGGTTTCCTTAAAACTAGCATGAAAGGCTTTTAAAGTACTTGCCTTATTACATTTTGTTATTTAACAAAAATATTGTTTGCTGTCATGCCTCAAAAACAAACTGAGACAGAGTGACAACTAAGCCACAGCTCCCTGAAGTGAGAAATGACAGAAGGATTATTTTGAATATCCGTTGGCTCGTTCAATTCACTGTTTGTTTTCATTTGCTGTGCTAACACAATGGCATGAAAGAAAGATGGTACATTGTTATTGCAGCAGCTATAAACCGTCAATATGCTACAACAAGACTCCAGAGCTGTTCCTCCTTGCCTTAAGTGATTATTGGACAGGCAGTGGGATCTCTTTAGACTTCTGTCATGACATGTTCAGATATTTGTAAAAAGAAAAGCAACGCTTAGTTGTAAGAAAGGGTTACCTGTTTAATCTCAGGTCATTTCTTACACTCACCTTTTCTGTTTTGCCACTCTGCTTATGAATGCATGCATGAATTCAATAAATCAGATTTTATGTTTTTTCAAATATTTGTGAAGCACTTATTGAAACTGAGCTTTTAATACTTTCAAAAAAGTATCTGATAACCTGATTTAATTGCACACATTTAAAGCAGTAGTTAACAAGGGATATTACATTCAATGCTTTGTTGTTGCTGAATTAGAGTTAAACATTCTGCGAGATGCTCTGTTGAAGGTGCTGTTAAACTCGGGGCAATTTGCAAGCATCTTCACATTGCATAATCATCATTCCAAGATGTGTAACGCTGTTTGCAGACTGCTGTGGTGATAAACACACTGAACATCTTTCTTCATATATTGCTGAACATTTTTTGCATCAATTCTGCTTTGTATGCACAAAGTGAAATTTTTTGACAAAGCAGTATGCTTTTCAGCCTTTGATATATAATCAAAATATTTCAGTCTAATCACAGTTTGACATTTCATGTGCTTAAAATGCCTCAAATAGGATTGATACTACTTTTGGTTTGAGTTGAAAAGAAATCCTTTATTTTATAGATTTCCCACTTGACTATTAGGGATTACCCTTTTAACTTTAACCTCTTGGCTTCTTATTGGCTTAGCTATTGACTGTCCTTCTATCTACCATTTAGCCTTCAAGGAGACCCACAACTGAAAACTCTATAAAAATGTCACATACACTAGATAGCAAAGTATTACAAAAGTATTACAAATGTTTAAGAAAAAAAAAAAAAGAAAATGAGCATGATTATCAAGCAACAGCATCAAGATTTGTCAAATAACTCTTTTTAAAACAAAAGGTAACATAAGCTTTTTATTTTGTTTTTAAACAGCCAATTTTATAGCAAAATAACTGCAGGTTGCAGAGCTGGTAAAAATGTTATTTTTGTCTGTCTCGCTCTCTTTGCCTCCAAGAGGGTCACACTGATGAGTGTCATGAAGAGGGAACATCTGTCTCTAAAGTGTCGTCTATTATCCGCCCATTGTGGAGTATCGGCACCTGAGCAAACAAAGAGCCTCCATTATTCCATATTCACCAGAATCTCAACAGCACCTTTCCAAGCTGAGAGTGATCGACTGAGCAAAGGAGGAGAGTGGAAGAAGAAAGGGAAATATTGTATGGAAGCTCTAGATGTCTCAGTCTAGTGCGGTTTTTCAACAAAAGTAACAATGACCATTGGGGAAAAGAAACCTGCTTGCTATCATTCAAGCTAAAATGTCTACTTATTAAAATGGCTCTTAAAGTTGAGAATAATGAAGGAATGGCAGTTTGGGTTATTATTATTATTATTTTTTTTTTACAATTCCACAGATAACCTCTTTTAGAAGATGAGTACTTGACCTGCCTCCACACACTGGAGTGTCCTTTTCTGCAGAATGGCATTTTGCATAATGCCATTGATTGAAAGCATGGCGACCTTCTGCCTTAGTCCAGTCTGAACCAAAAAGAGTCTATATATGTGTGCATGTGTGTAAGAACACAAGGCGGGATGGGTGCAGGGTGGGAACGTAATTAAGTCTAATAAAAACATTCTCCAATTACATGTCCTCCAAATGTAAAGCTTAAGAGAAGAGGATGGTGACAGCATTGAAGCGTAAGCGTAAGGACTTTGAAGCACCAAATGTGTCCCAATTTAGTTTTTGATTGCTAAGCAGGTGTGATCCAATGTGATTGTCTTAAACGTTTGAATTTATAGTCTCTTGCAAAAGAAATTAAATACACCTCGAACTTTTGCCACATAACATTACAACCACCCACTGCAACTTCCTTTAAAGGGATTCTATCTAACAGACCAAGAGAAAGTAGTACAGAATTGAGAGAGAAGATAAAAATTATACATAATATTTTTCACTATTGTATGTTTAACCTCTTTTAAATGTTTGCCTATTTTTCTTTTTGAAACTTTGTGAAATAGAACAATCAGTTTTCAAATCTTACATTCTCAATTGGATGTAGGTCTGAGATTTGAAAGGATCATTCTAACATGAATAACTTTTACTCTAGTCTAGACCATTTCATTTTAACTCTTGTATGTTTACACTAGTTTGCCTGCAGGATTGTGAAACACCAAGACTTTTGCCCCCTCTAACAACTTTCTTCCGGCATTTCCCTTTATAATGCATCATTCATCTCCACATCAATCAACCAGCTTCCCTGTACCTCTGCTGAATTAAAAAGAAAACATCCTCACAGCATGTTTTCCTGATACCAGATTCTTCCACCTGTGCTTTGAATTTTTGCAGCTCCTGCAGCGTTACAGAGTTTATCTTGGTGTCTTCTTTGATTGGTAGCCTCCTTGTCCAGCCTTTTAATCTATTAGTAGGGCCATGGCTTGAATGGTTAGACTGGCTTTAAAACTAACTCTGTCTTTTTAAACTATTCACAGAACAGCTGCATTTATAATAAAATTTAACTATACATATATGCACTATATTTAGTAACAAGCTAAGGCCCTATGGCTTCATTTGGGACTATAACTACATATTTATTCACTAATAGATAGAGGTGTATCTCATAAAATTTCAAAATTGAAATGTTTGTTTTATCCTTTATGAAGTGTGAATAGGCTCAAGGGGTATAAAATAATTTTGAAAAGCAATGTACTAGCTTTTTTGAATGTCAGAAATTTGTTTATTACCCCAATGAAAAAAGACCAAAGTCCAGCTGGAGGAGAAAAGTTATTCCAGGGTGTCCTATCTTACCCTAAACACACGACAGGGAGCCACGGAGAAAACCCTGACCTCATCCACCTCAAGTCCCCTGTGGGGTCTGTCAGACCAGCTGCAACATTGATCTCCCAGGCTAAAATTTCAAGGGCTGAAAAACAATCTTCCTGTTGGCAAATGGATGGCATAGCATCCCGGCGCTGGGGTCGACAGTTCAGCAGAAAGCCCACGGGATGTGTCACAGGGTGTTGAAGGGCGGGAATGCTGGGACAAGCAAAGGAGATGGAGATGTGTCTAGCAGGCCTTTCCGTGAAGAGGTCTGATGATCGTGTCGCTGACCAGGTGAGGAGGTCATCGTTACTCTCATGCCCCCAAACACTCCATCACACTCTGTACACTATTTATAGGAGCTTAGGACAAGCGGGGTTGAACATTTGACAGCAACAGCCCAGCATAGCAAACATGTTCTGACAAATATATTACTTTAAAGCTGGATAACCTTTCTCCTGGAGTTTTACAGTTGCATTGTGAGATAACTGCTGTCAAAGAACTGAAGGATTGGGGAGAAAATTGGAAATAAAGGATAAGACATCACATCCTATCAGAAGTTGTATCAATCTCTACAGTGAAAATAACTATTAAGTTTTAGATTGCATCCTAACAAAGATTAGGCGGTGGCTTTTTTTAAGAAAGCTTAATAAATTCACCAAGATAAAAATGTAAATTGCATCTTTGTAAACATGCAGTCTTCTTTTTTGCCAATTATCTCTTTGATTTTGCTTCGCCTCTCTCTTTCTCTTGTTCTGGTTAAAAAGCCCTGTCAAAATGATTTCTTTGTCATCTATAAAGCAGCTGATTATATAACATCCCAGCAGCTCTAGTTGGCAACATTTTTATAAGCCTTTTCAAAACTGATTTTCTATTCTTGGCCAGTTTTTGTTGTTTGAATTAGATTCACCTGAAAAATATTTGTTAACATTAAATCATTTAACTATCATCAAAGTGTGATCCTGATTTATTGAATATTGCCCATTTCAAAAGTCATGTTGCAAATAAACATTGAACCATGTTAACTCTGGAGAATACTCAGTTGTAGATTCAATAAAGTTAATTTATCGTTTGTTTGCAATAAATTTCCACTGAGTTTCACTAAGGCTTGTAAAGGAGAGGACTGCACCCAGTGCTAATAAAATGGTGTGCTCAAAATTATTAGCTCTGTTTAAGCAGCTTTCAGCTTAATGTCTACAGCTAAAAATGCAGTGCTCTGTACATTCTGCACCGGTGGATAGCATCAGGGAGGGCACAACATCAATTTTAAAACAATGGAGAAACTGTAGGCTGAAACTGGTGCTGCACCATATATTGAACATACATGCTCAAGGCAACAAGCGTGTGCAGTATTAATCAAAAGTTTGGAATTAGAGAAAGAAATCAGATCCAATGTCTGTCCTTTGAATCAAAATCCATGTTTCTGTGTCCACTGATTTGACTTGGGAGGTTTAAGTTCGCAGCCAAAAAGTTAATAAAACAGAGACAATAAATTGTCACTAAAAGTTTTTATCCCTTAGGATACAGTTTAGGGATAACATATGCATAGGAATCTCATTTTGAGTAAACAGTTTAAATGGGTAATGTTGTGTCACATTATTAGAGTACAAAACATTGAGGAGAATACATTCTGCAGAGGAGCAATGGAGACCTTCAGCAAACAGGAATGCAAATGGAGTTACAGAAAACTGCTTCATTTTCTCCTGGTGAGCTTCCAACCTCCTTTTACCAGGAATTTTTTAGAATTCGGAAACATTGGAATACTATTGAAAACAATAAGCATCAAGAAAACACACACATGTCTGCTGTCTGGTAAAATGGTAATTGTATAATAAAAGTTAGTAAAATAGAAAACTTCACCATCAAATATTTTCCTCCTGGTTTCAGCAACATTGCGAATTGTACTTTTTTATTGAGCTGTTTTACTTTACTTTCGGTTTCACATGTACATGTCACCACTATTAATAAATAATTAATGACCATTCACAGGAGAAAATCTGGTTGAATCATATTGCTACCAAATATTTTCGTGGTCAGAAGGAGAAAGTTTTCAAACCATTTTAGTAATGCCTTTGTGCACAAAGAGGCAAAGAATCCATAACTTTCAATCCATAACTTAAGGTATTTGCCTCTGACATGGAACTGTAATCCATGTCGCTAAGCATCTTTAGGTTATGATCTAGAAATGTCTTTGTGAACTCAAACACAGAATGATTTGCCTGTAATTAACATATATGCAGACTTTTTCCAGTGCAGTAATATCTAAATTTAGAATATTCCAAATATAATTTTGGAGTTTTTTTTATTAGATTTGTGAACAACTAAAAAGTTCTCTTGCTTTATTATTTCAGATTAAATCTGGTCGGTAGTTATTATGGTATTGATAGTTACTGAATAAAACAATGACCAATGACAGAGCACATGATGTCTGTAGGTACTAAGATTGTTATTGAATAACTTGATATAATTTAAGGTCTGTTTTTGGTCTACAAATCAGTCTCTGTTTAAAGTTGCTTCTGTGTCAGGATGATGTCAGACATAAACAATCCACCATGGACACTGACCACAGACAAGTTCAGAATACAACTAATCCATCAGTTCAAGCCTTACTATGTGGAGTAAACAATGCATAAAATAAGCCAAAGAGATTGAATATTTTTGGGCTGCTGAGAGTGTTTCAAGAGTCCCTTTTCATTTCTTTTTACATTTCCCGCAGCTGACCATTTCTCAGTTCTCCCTCCTCTCTCTCTAATACCATTGCTTTTCTGTCTATTTCTCTTTCCCTTCCTGAAAGACAGATCTGCAGAGCGGGAAAGTTCTTGTCTGAAGCTTATCGCCTGTCTCAACCCAGCAGAGAGAAATTTCTTGCCATTTGTTGCATACAAGTGTGATGGGTGTGCGTTCGGGGCTCATCTGTAGCTGCACTACCTCACCTGGCACTCATGTGATTAGATTTCATATCCCAGTCTGCTGCAGATAAACTATCTCCATCAGCCAGGCCCCTCAACATCAATCTACCTCGCTGATGGCCTGTGTTGTGGCGGCAGTCTCATGACACTTTCCCGCCACCGTCTTTATGCATAATATTAAAAACACCAATGTCCCACGAAGCCTTCCATTTAGATTAAAAGAAATAACAGGCTATTGTGAAATGATGTGTGGCTGTTGGGCTGTGGAATTGATAAAACCCTCTTAAAGGGAGAGCGCCCCATAAGGCTATCAGAGTACCATCGCTCAGAGTTTCAGTGCTTGCCTTTCGCTGTAAGCCAATCATGTCAAGATGCACAAATCTCTGCATGAGGTGCATCCACCATATGGTGGGATGAAGGTGTTGTAGAAAAAGGACTGGGGGTTTTCGGGGAGGGGGCGAAGAGGAAAGGGCGGCTCCGTTTATTTATTGTTCTCCTCTGGTTAACGGTTCATGAGCGCCTAGCTTTATTAAACTGGGCTTTGAACGCACACATAGCAGCACTAAAACTTCCTGATGGCCGAGCGGGGAATCAATTCAAGCTGCTGCCTTCAGGAATTACTGCAAAATAATGGTACTATCACACAGGTTGGTCTCGCCTGTGTTAGGGGTTAAATGGACCATTTAAATTCTTTAATCAACTCTAGTATTAACTGCAGAAGAGGAGTGCTGCTCCTAACAGATATATGCAGGGGCAGGTATTTTAATGAATATCAAATGAGATGTCAGCGCAGAGGCATCGCCAAAATAGATACAAAGAATGAGACCGGTAGTCAATATTAAAATAATGATGGGGAGATAAACATTTACTTTCTCTACAATAGATACTACCCAGAGTTGTATAAAATATATAATGAAATAATATTTTATGCTACTACCTGAAAATAGTAGATAGGAGTAGGAAATGATTACATTTATAGACTAATCAATTTTCTCTTATTTTATACCGTTTCTGGATAGCTTTTAGGCATTTCAAGTTAAGCCAAAACTAATTATATCCCTAGCAAATTAGAATTGAAAATATTTTTCTTTCACCCCATAAACTTATTTTAGCCAATAAAACAAGCTACAAAATGATTATTTTAACCTGTTTAAGATCAAATGTATCCTAAAACAAGCTCGATTTAGGATGAACACAATAAACAAGCTTATCCTTGTTTGTTTTAGCTTGTTTTAGTTAAAACAAGCTTGTCTTAGCTTGTTTTATAACAAATTTGATCTTTTATTCTTTGAACCACACTGTCCACTTCTTTGATGGCTGTTGTAGATGTGCCTTACTTCAAGTTCTGTAGAGGCCTGATAATGAACCATTCATCTGATTCAGGTGAGCTGAACGAGGGAAACATCTAAAACATGAAGGACACCAGCCCTTAAGAACTAATACTGAACACCACGACTTTAAAGTCTGACGGGCTAAATTATGCATCCACTTTGCCATATTGTATGTTTGCTAGGCAAATGCTATCTGCCTAGCATTTCAATGATGGAGGAAGATGTGCTTTATTAATTAAAATCCCTCAAGCATTCGCTCCAGATATACAGATGATCATTTAGCTTGGGAAAGATATTAATAAAGCTGGTGACATAATAACAGAAATATCTGACTCTAAATTATATGTAATATTTTATATTCAGGCTGTGTATAGTCAGCAGTCAATTATGTTTGTCTAGCATTTCAAACTTTATCTAAACGTAATTGCATGGATGGATTGCAATCAGAAATACCAGTACAATACCCATGAAGCTCAAACAAACTGCAATTTAGAACATCCAGAATTGTTTTTTCTTTACTTTTGTCATATACAGCTTGAAAAACTAAACTAAATGAGTATATTACTCTGTTTTACAACAGATACAACAGTAAATAGATAAGATGTTTCACTTTACCAATGAAAAGAAAGAATTAACTGTTTACTACATTGTATACAATGTTATAGGCACTCTGAAGCCACTCTCCCACTGGCTTGTTAACATCATGGTCCCTTGACCTCCTACCGCTGCTGTGAATTGTGTTTCACGGTTTGAAGGTTAGAGAGAAAGGCCCATGTTTGCTGAGAAGGCCAGATTAGTGCTCATCAGTCGGGGATGTTTGAGATCCCTGAACTGACCTTTGGGGCAAAAAGCCAAGCTGCTTTCACACTGTGCTACATAGGCACCTGATTGAGCATACAGTGGCCTATTGTCACCACTCACCCAAAAGAAAAGACAGCAAATTGTCATGTCAGGAACTTTGGCCCCCATGACAATATAATACACAGTCTTTGTTTCTCATAGTGCCTGTTAAGGTGACAGGCTTCACAAAGGGTAAATATCGCCACTAAACGTTTATTTAAAATAGAAAAGAAGCCATTTCATCTCAGGTCTAAAAAAGATAATCTATATTGCTATTTTCACCGTTTGGTTTGTAATATAAAGCATTTATTTTTTATTGAGCTCAACCAATTTTGATATTTTTTCTTCAAAATGGCTGAATTTTTGTCTCACCTTGGATTGCGTTACTTTTCTCTAACTACGTTGACTGTCATTTCATGGGAGCATTTCTTCCTGTCTGTACGTCGCCAATAAAATGGTTAATAAGCATTTTATATATGAACTGTTTTTCCATAATTTAGCTTATGTATTTAACGTATAGTGTTTTTTGTCACCAACTGTGTATGTGTAATGTGTTTTGTGTGCTAAGGAGCGATCATAAACAGCAGAGAACAGATTCAAGGTGAAGCAGGCAGTTTTCTTTCCTCACAAAAAATATATAGGCCCTATATATTAACTATGATTTAGATTGGCATCCCAAATCCACACTTGGGATCAGATCAAGACTTTCCCACAAATTGTATTATATCACAAATAATTTTCAAATTGGGGTTTAATGTATCCAACAGTAAAACATCAAAAAGACCTGACGGCAAATATTTACCAACATCAAACTTCAATTTTGAAAGAAACCATTTTTCTTTCAAGGACTAAAAGAAAAAAGAAAAACTTTCATATTGTGGAATATTCTGTTTACAAAGCAACAGCATCCTTTAGAATCTGTATTTTATATACAAGATGAAGTAGAATGCTATGCAACTTCTAAATAGTTACTTAGACAGTTGACAGTTATAGTTTTATAACTGTCATACTTGGATGCAGTTCACTGCTTTGTACACAGATGAAAACCACAAAGGTTGAAAAGATTAGATCACCAGTTTATAGCTTGCTCGCTGTTTGAGGTCATCCATTTAGGGCTTTCAAGAAGTCATGCATCATTAAGGTGGATTTCCAATTGTGCTCAGCAGCTAATCATGCAAAGATAATGTGGCATTGTTATCTGAATGACACCGGTGACACGAAGATTAACTAGGTTTTCATGCACTGGCAACTTAGAGAAAGACTGCTCATTTCGTCAAAATGGACCAGTTTTTGAAGAGACATTAAAACCGCTTCATTATTTCTGAATACAAATTTAAGAATTAGCTCATTTTTAATTAAAGCATGCGAACCAACAAAATTTTACAAGCAGTATGCTCAGCACCTTAAGTGCTGTGATTAAATTTCTGTTCGTATGCACATTTTGCCCCCTATTAGTTCTATTGGCAATTCACTGAGATAGTCTGGTTGTTTCTCATCAGCATGGCAGGCATCTTCAATGGCAGCAATAAAAACCACAGAGATCTTGCAGGAATGTAAAAGGCTCCAGTAAAATAAAATGCATGATTTAATGACCATCTGTTGGGTGCCAGTGCAGACCTTGATGCAACATGCTTTGTGAATGATCAAAGGCAGCATCCGCACCAAGAGCGTTTCACCTCAGGAAGCGCACCAGGAAATTAACAAGCTGCCCAGTACAGATCCATTTTCTATGTAGCTGGCCTCTTATTATTCCTTAACTCGTCTCCTCAATATGGCGTGCTCCATAGAAAGATTAGGAGTGAAAAATGTAAAGAGAAACAACATTCCACCCCTAAAAGATAAGAGGCTCTGACTTCAAAAGCAACTATAAAATATATTACAAGAACATAAAAATAATTTTTAAAAGCTGTGTACAATAGATTTTTTCATAATAGCCCTGTCATTGGATACATATGTTTATAGCTTTCTTGAATTGCTCTAAGAGTCCACTTTGGTGTAGAGAGATGCCAAATGACCAATCAGCACTAAAAGGAAGCACAATGAAAGGCATGCTGATGTCCACAGACAGACATCCTAATACACTTGCCTCTTATCTCTTCAAGGTTCAGTAAATGAAACATTTAACAGCTGAGCCACACTCAGGTTTGTAGAGAAACCACGGGTTTCCTGCCTGAGCCATGAATAACACAGAATCCATAGAAACGGTCACACACAGGCATGTTGGGCACAAACTTATTTTCGTTCTCATAAGTTGCTATTTAGTTTCAAGGGGATGCAAAAACAATTACTCCACTGGTTTATAACTCATGCTCTGGAAATGTACCATATGGTATGACAAATGTCAGGTGAGCTCTAAAAAAATTGTTACGCAATACACTCAAACACTGCGGTGCTATAACTATAAATACTTATTTTTTGCTATGTTGTTTGGTTTCTGCTACTCTTCATCTCTGTCTTCTCTTTTATTGTTTGCTAATTATTCTGCCTGCCTGTCGGTCTCTAAGACTGTGCAGTGTTTAACATGCTGCGGAGACACATGTCCACACAACAAATTCACTATTTTGTTAGCAGTCACAGCTCATTTGGCCCTTTCCATGTTTTGGCATTCTGTTATTGTCACGCTCAGGGAAGTTTTCTCGGCTACCCACCAAGGGGGAAAAACGCGTCCCTTAGGCTGTCAGCTGGCTTGTATTCACACCCTGTCCTGCCGTTTTTCCTTACCGTTTCAATGCTACATGGAATGAAATGTCTGAAAATAGCCTCTCTGTCATTTGCATCCAATATCTGCTGGCTTGCTTAAGTAAAAATTTAGGGAGGACAAGGCAAAACAGCAGGAGAGATGATATTAATGTCAATGGTTTCTTGTTTACCTGCATCCTACCCACGTCTTTACTTGTCTCCGGGGTCAAATAATCCACTTTAGACACAATCAGCCCTACAGCTGTGTATGCTTTTTGTGCTTCCACTTCAAAGGCAGCACCTAAGACAGTGTATGCAAGCTCTGCAGCCACAACACCTCACCCTAAAATAGTACGGTGATTGAAGACCCTTGAGAAAGTGTCAGTGTGGTGTCGATCTCTTGCGTGGCAAGGGAGACTGAAGGAAGGGGGATGAGGGCTTGTTTGCAGCTTTGCAGGTGGAGCTGGCTGCTGGTGGGAATGTCCCAGCTGGCCTCAAACGTCTAACATTCCCAGGCAAGCAGCATCCTTCCACCCACCGACTGCACACACAGTGGCTCCCTATGGTACAGAGCTGATTGCTGTTTCATCAGAGGCAGGGCAAGAGTCACTGGAGATAAGCTCTGCCTCTTACTGTTTGATGAACTATTTATCTTTGCTCTGCATGGGAAACCCTGAACAAACAAACAGGCGTGTGGTGTATTTATCAGAGAATTAGAACGCATTTCTTATGAACCTGGACACTTGGTGCTACACTAGCATCACAGGAAAAAGCTTAATTAGAGCTTTCTGAAAACAATGCCTTGATACCACCCCCCCTTTATTGCCCATGCCCATTATTACCGCTAAGTAGGCTCCTCCATCAATTATGTCATGTGCTAATGTGAGTTTCACAGTAGAGAATCGACATGTTTCAGTGGGCTTAGAATGACTTTGTAGCACTCTCCCACTTTTGAAATTTGTATTTTTCCAAGCAGACATCTCTGAATAAGCCTAAAAGTGTGAGAAAGAGATTCAATAACAATCACAGTTTTTTGAGTACTGGAAAGCTTGACAACTTGGTTACTAAAGATCATTACATACTCAAGATTTCCAGGTACAAAATTGTATTTCGTGTACACTCACCAGCAAGAAATACAATTTATACTAATTTATTAGTATACTGAGAGTAGTAGTAATAGGTTGGCCCCTCGTTTGCCTTTACCACTATCCCAATTCTTCATGCCATAAATTTAACATGGGGTCAAACATTTCTCTTAGATTTTGGTTCATGTTGACATGATGGCAGCAGATCGCTTAGCTGCACAGCCATAATTTTTGAAGTTTAAACTATAAAACTTTGTGTATTTGCTCCATCTTCTCAACCCTTCAGCCAGTTGCTTGGTGGTTGCTTGTGCTAAGCCAGGTTCCGCAGCAGTTTTCTTCCTGTTTGTCTTTCTTCCATCACTATGAACATGCTCAGTTTGAAAGGTTTCTGTAAAGTCACTGACACAATACTAGTGATTTTCTGCTGTCACTATGTGGTCGTCCAGAAGGAGTGAATACTGCAAGTCAATGACTCGATGCCATCTGCTGGGTTTCTTTCAAAACGTTTCAAACTACTACAAATAATTAAGCTTATTGTACTGTTTAATCATTGGAAATTCAGCATGTGTGATAAATTGCTGCCATTGTTCTGAATCAAATTATTAGTAGTTAGTGGTTAAATTGCATGACTTTCAGTTTTTAGCAGATTATAGTGCAGTTATGGGGTGCTGAGCCAAGTCATTGTTTGCCTCTGTGTTTATACACATACAAGCCTTTCTTATCTCCATCATGTCAGTGCACATCTGGTTTCCCTTACAATAATGTCCATGATCCATGTTATTGGTGTGAAACATTAAAGGATGACTGGCTTCACATAACATTCCACAAAGTTTCTCTTCTTCCTGTGTGTAGAGATGGGTTCTGCTCACAGAGAGGAAATTCACAAATGCAAGGTTTTCTATCATCTATGTGCACATTTCAAAGGAGGCGTGTACAAAAAGGTTTCTGATATTCCCTCACATGTGGTTAAGTTTTACATGATTGGGATGTAAAAAGTAAATTGTCCACACTATGTTGTGCTTCTCAAGTTGTATGAGCATAGGCCTTCTACTAGATTTAGGAGTTTCAGTTGGAAACCCACATGAACGTTGAACATGAGGCTCCTGCTCTTTGCCAGAGCCACAGTTTTAGTTTGTGAACGCTACATTATCCTTTCTCATTGATCTCCGCTGTCCTTTCTCACTTTCAACTGTCATTCTTCACTTTCCACCTTTACAAGTGATTCTGTAGTTCTCCTCTGAGATATGTCAGCACACACAAAACTGCAACCGCAGAGTGTGGGTGATAATGAAGTGTCGAGGAAAAGAGGATTAGGTGGAGCAGTGGGCATCATCCCTGTGGTATAAATGCTCATCTCTCCCTCAGGAAGGACACATGGAGCGTCTTTCACCTCAGTCCAACTGCTTGTCTCGGTGTTACTCTGAGCTAGCATACTTGGATTGCTGCTGTAGTCCTCAGGAGGCAACAGTGGGAAAGTTAACACAACGACAGGCTCTGCTCCTTGGGGAAACTTGGCGTTTCATCCTCCGACACCCATCTGTTTATTCTGCACTCTGGTTGAGAGTGGCACAACAGGCACTGGGAAAGTGAAGATCTTTACCAAGGGAACAGGTTGATAGTGAAGGAAATATAGAGGTTTGAGAAAAAGAAAGACAGAGGAAGATAATCTCTTCCTCCTGCCTATGGTCTGAAAAGAAAAAGAAGAAAAAAAAAGACGACAGCTTTCCACAGATGTTCCCTCTACCGTCCCTGGGCTCACATGTTCCATGTCTGCATGTGGCCTGACAGACGCTGCTAACTAGCTTGGCTCAGGAGAGATGCAGATAGGTTGACAGTTTGTTACTAGTTGGCAAAAGGCCACCGTAGCAGGTCAGTCACAGCACAGGAAGTGTCAAAAAAGTCTCACTAATCAGCCAACCAACAGGTACTTTCAAAATGGTCAAATGTTACTTCCCTTTCTCTCACAGCAACTTAAAAGGTCCACTCCCACCGTAACATCACCAGAGTTTAAGATCCAACTACCACCACAAACTACTGCAAATTCAAATGTTCATCAGCAGCAAAGATTAAGACAATTTATTTATTGTCTTATAAATAAATATTGTCCATTATAATATTGAAAAGGGCAAATGGTAAAAATGTAGAGCTAAACACAGGGTTGTGCACTGTTTAGCCCAATGACTGCTGGAGATGGGCACCAAATCAACCTGGCAGCGCTGCAAGAATAAGTAGGTATAAACAATGGAGGGAAGGATTTTTCTGACATTTTCATTGAGAGATTATGATACTTCAGCAACAACATCAACTAATTTTATAGCTTTTTACACATCTTTAACTGGGGTGTAAACAAATTTGGCAGCATCCATATGTGCAAACAAGTCTGCTCTAAATTAGGTCATAATAGTCGGGGTTATCAAGGAAGGAAATTCTCTGTTCCTATCCTGTACTTTTTGCATGGTGATTATTATGCACACATAAATCATGGTCTCAAATAACAAAGATTCCTATAATTGACATATTGTGAAGCTCTGACTTATTTGTGAACAAGATGCTAAAGGCTCTTCAAACCTCATCTGATGCTTTTGCCATAATAGTTGAGATTACAGTATGGAATGAGGCAGTGGCCTGCAAAGAACTCTCCCTGTTTGTCAGATCTCATCACTCTGTCACGCATCGCTAGGACCAAAACTGACCACTGAGTCAGTCGACAGGCAGCTCAGCAGTCAGTTATCTCTGAATGAGATACACACACAAATTGAGACAGACACAGGCATGTCATAACTGGAAATATGGGCATAATCATGCCTGCACTCATGCACGCTGTCATGAAAAAGCACAGTAATGGGGACCTATGATGCACACAGAGGATAATGCACACAAACTAAAGCATGAAGAAGACAAACAGTGAAGTGAAGTGATGTGCGAGCAGAATCAACCCCCAAAAGCAGGCATGATAAAGACCAAACAGGATACAAATGTGCTCTGACACCAGGGTTGGTAATGCATTGAATTGTCCATACTCCCCAAGAACTGACCCAGAAATACTGGTGCACAAGAAAACATTTGGGAAGAGGTCATATGAGAGGCAAGTAAAAACAATTACACAAAAATGGAAATAAGTTGATAGATTCTTCCATATATTTCAAGCTAATTGGTTTTTGTGATTACAGTCGGCAGGAAGGTGGTATATGCCTTAAGAAAAGAGAAAAAAAAAAACTTTTCTATCGTACCTTTTGGTAAACCAAAGTAAAAAGTTAATGGCTGGAGAATATTTGTTGCAAGGTTTCAGAACATGACTCTCCCTTTTAGAGATGGCAAAACAGAGACACTATGAGAAAGAGGGGTTGCACTGGGTCAAACACAAAGTAAAACAAGCAGCTGCAATATGTTTACAGAAGGAACCCTGAGGGAAGTGGAGAACTTGACTGCACCATCAGATTTATTTTCAGCTAAATTATTCTGAGAATTTATGATGGTTCACTGCATGTTTGTACCCCCTTGTAGGCACAAAAATACGTTCTAATGTAAAAATAGCAGAATTTCTAACCCTGTGGCAATTGCTCAGGTTGGTTTCACAATCATCCTTGAACTATTCCTCTAAACTTGTAATCAGAAGATGTAAGCACACTGAATGACTTGCTCAACTAGCTAATCTAACTAATGAGGCACGATGCACTGTGTAAAGGACAGATTTGGCAGAATAAGAAACCTCAACTTAAGTGATATTTTCCATTATGTTAGTATAAAAACATACAAATATTTCTGGAATAGAGAGCAGTTCCATAACTGTACATCATAGGAATATGATATTCTACATTTTGTCATGTCATAACCATAAACTTCAATGTATTCTATTGGATTGCTAAGTGAAAGACCATTTTTTTTCAGGAACATGGCTTTCAAAATATTAAAAAAATAAAACAATGTACAACATATCCATCCAATCTATCTGAGATTTAACTTTTACCAAATAAAAATACACAAAAAAAAAACAAACAAAAAAAAACAACAGAAAACAGTCATTAAAGTGATGGGCAAAGCAGGTATAGACCCACCACAAAAACCCTGTTTGTATTTTAAGGGGACACACAGTACTGACTCAGGGGGGCTAACTATAAATGCAACCGTTTTGAAATCCCATAATAAATTTCCTTCCACTTTGCAATAATCTTTTACTTTGTGTTTTGCCAACACATGAAATCCCTATAAAATACAACAACCATTGTGAATATAAAATGGGAAAAAATGTACAAGCTTGAGAAGTGTGAATGCTTTTAATTTAGCTTTCAGTTGGGGCTACTAAAACACTAAAACTCACCAGAAACAAAGACCAGCTAATCCTCTTTGTAGTCACCATTTAAGATGCTTCAACATTCTTTCAAAACAGTTTTATTGTTCTTGGAAAAACATGCCTTTATATAATTGTGCCTCATTTAACTTCAAAACTTTGCTACTAGGAAAGCAAAACCTTCATGTTTTGATTTTCAGATGTGTACACTGTTAAAATGTAGAGCCTTTAATACACTTGACTGGCAATGCCAAAGATCAAGCGATGCCATCAACGAGCTAATGACACGGCAGCCGCAGGCAAAGACCGGCAGCGTGATTTATACATGGGGACAGATATGAATGATTCATGGGCAAAGAGAAGGATAGCAAGAGGCATACAAGTCATATGCATCTTTCACTCACATTTATTCATAGACACTCACCTCTCCATAACATTACTTAGGCACTCCCTGATGTCTCATAAGCTAAACACGACCAAAATGACCAGTCTTGTTGCTCCAGATAGCTTCATGGCCATTTTTGACTTCTCTAGTCTCTGAATATGTTCGTCTTTGTCACTAGCATCCTTGGACTTCTGGCGACTTTTCACTTCCATCCCTTTATACTCCCAGTACTAGTACTAAATATGGAACCAACTGCTGTAGAATAAAATAAATGGCCCAATCACTCCGCATCAATTAGTCCATCTATCAATGCTGAACGAAGAGCTAGATTAAAATGTTTCACACAATGCCCAGTCACAAAATTGAGTCCAGCAGATGACTTTGTTCGGCTAATTTCCGTGGAATGGTCTCTTGGGTAATTGGATCAGGAAACACTGTAATGCTTCAAAGTTTCTCTTTTTTTATTTTTTTATTTAAGGATTAGATGTGCAACAAAGCATGAAATCTTGCATTGATGAGTCTGTGTCACAAAGAGCAATCATGTTGCTGTGTATGTGACTTGTCTCAACTATAAAACTCTCATTTATAAAACCGAGTGATTTAAGCATGGAACTATATTTTAGACTCTTATTTTGAAATGTTGTATTATTTCCAGCACTAATTCCTAAATTGACTAAAACATATTCAATGGCGATCTTTCTTTTAGTGTGAATGAGCTAACAGTATTGATTGTCCTTCCAGGAGAGGCCTAAATTTGACAGCTGTCAGTCAGGAAAGTAGTTGTTAAAAAAGGGTAATAAATTCATTGAACCAGGATTTGAATCCTTGATAGCTGCGTCAAGGACTACAACCTCCATACAGGGGTCGTGCTGTACCCCTATGCCTCCGATGCACCCATTTGAATGGTTTTTAAGCGAGTTGGCAATAATGCAGCTAACTAAAAATTAGCTAACAATGTTAAGGTTGTCATCTCGAGTTCAAATATTAAATAAAAAGATATACTAAATCATTTTGAACTAAAGCAATTCCTTAAAACATTATTTGATATTTAGGGGAACTATTTTTTTATTCATGAAAATGCAAAATGGTGCTTAAAGACAACTATTTGCTGTTCTAAACTGGAATGGGTTATTGTACACTTGATCTGTTAAAACCCCTAAACTGAAATTGTTACTTCAGTTGTTGAAAGCTATCAGCAAAATTTCATTTGTCTCGGTCTTGCAAGCTTGAAATCATATGTCGTCTTGTGATCTGAAAATCTGTCCACACTCTCCAAAAACCTTAACTTTCCAATTTATTGGGAACCTAGAGGTCACTGAAAACTGTGGTTATAATCATGTTCTTTTTTCATTATATTCTTTAAAGAAATTAATAAACTTTCGATTCAAAGACTGAGAAATTTACCCCAGTGAGGCAAGAGGAGCTGTGGATTTTTTCTGTCTTATCTTATCAGCATACCATAATATCCTTTTTTTAAAAGGAAGGGAACCATGGCTTCATTTGACAGTTCAGTGGTTCTTTCATTATTTAGCTAAGTTAGTTTATTTCATATTTGTACCACAAATTAATGCAAAAAACTTTCTCACATTTATATAGCAAAAGAATACCTTCATAAGGAGTAAAGACACATTCACTTTCCCTACCCAAACAAACTAAAAAGAATAAATATGTGTTTATATTGTCTGTTTACCTCACAAACAGCTTTTTATCTGCAGAGCTAATCCCGAAGAGAAGGACTGACACATATTTAAATTGGTCCTGCCTCAAACACACTTTAAAGAAAATGTGGAACAATACAGCCTAAATAAAAGCTGGGGAAAGAGCAGAGTGTAACTAACTTCACACTAAATGCGAGGAAATACGTAAATCCCAAGGGTGTCCCGCTGACTGAGGAATCTTTGCATTTAATTTATCATTTTACATTATTTAGGCTACTCTGTGGGGAAATACGCTCTCACTGTCATAAGTTATGCTAATGACTCTTACTACCATCTGTGAACTGAGGACTATCAGTCTGGCATAGTGTGCAATCTATAACTTATGAGAATAAAATGTCCTTTCTGAATGATTAGTGTGGGGGCATCCTGGGAGCTGTGTAAGGGCCGTGAGTTCACCTAGCTCAAATTGTCACCCAACACCCACTGCCGTATCTGAACCCACACCCCTCCCTTGTGCAAAGCCCCATGCCCTGGTCCCCTCCAATCTACTCAATAAACAAGCCTCAGGCAGGACCCAGACAGAGGATAATGGTTCACCTGGAGGTGACAGGAAAAGAAAACAGATCTCTTTGCATAACGAATGGAGATAGAGATAAGCACTGTGAAGCACTTAGGAATCTTGATAAAGGATTATCCAAACATGTCTGAAACTGAAACATTCCTTTAGGCACACTGAAGCGCACTGTTTTACCGAGAGCCAGTCCTACAATAGTTTTGCTGAACATGCATTGCTGATGTTGTTTTTTTCTGTTCAGATAAATGTACTAGGTTCTCACTTTGTACAGAAAAGTCTGATCTAGGACTCTACAACTAAAATGTAGGATGCATTCCTTCTGCAGAGTAGTAAGCAATTTTCTAAGAAATACTATCAACTATGATTTTGTCAATGTGAGTCTACAGCACATTAAATCTTTACCTATTAAAAAATGAAAAGCACTGAAGGACCCATGAGTATCATCATAAAACACATGAAATGGTTTGAAGCATAGTTAACCTCAAATGTTGCAAATATTATTTTGACTCAAGCAGCTGATTTGGAAAACTTACAGAAATTTTCCCTTCACTACTCCCCAGATGCAAGTGACAGACGCTGGTGAATTCATGGACAGAGAAAACAACCCCATATTGAGCCCAGCTGCTCAACTGGAGAAGAAAATGGAGGCCCAACCTTAGAAGAACGATTTGTTTGGGTGGTCTAGTTAAAGCCTAGTGCTAAATGGCCAACGGTTCTGGTTAGAATGGTAATGAGGCAATTCCCCTTCAAGATAGACACATCAAAGGCAAGGGGAGCTTCCTCTCTTCACACAGCCTTCACAGGGCTTCATGGTATCATTATATGGTTCAATATGAGCTTGAATCCTTGATTTTGTGTGTTAAAAAGGCACAAATGGAAAGAAAAGGAAAGGGCAGACAACATAATGTTTACATTAGTTCTGTCCTTTTGGGACTGTGCCAGCACCCAGCCATGCTGTGACACACATCACATAGACAACCTGGTACTATTCATAATTACCCTCTATTCACAGAGGCCTCATTTAGTATGCTATTATCAGAGATCATTGTTATTTCCCTCAATGTATGCTTGGAATCCCGGTGAGACCAACACATCTAATGCAGATAACAGTACTATTTTGGGTGACCTCATTTTGGGTGACAATACTAAGAGTGAACAGCTGAAATCCCATGAATTCCCATCAGTGATTTCTAAGGATGCAATTGAGCCTTGAGGTGTATGAATCTATTTCTTTTCTCTCAACAACAAACACCAGGAATATAAAAAAAGTAATTAAAATAAAAAATCCCAAGGCTTTATTATCACTGACCCTCATTATTTTTACAGTGCTCGAGGAGATAACAAGCAAAATCATACATTGTTCTCTATGTTTTACTGGAATATATTATGATGTGATTGAAAAAGCATGACTGCTGTCACACCTACCTTGCCAGGTATCCTAATGTGTTTAAAAAAACAAAAAAACCCTATAAGGTAGGTTTAAATGTGAGAAAATTAAGCCCATTTAAAATAAAATCAACTCCTATCATGTCTGTATTACCAGGCAGGCCATCACCAGGCCCAGGTTGATAATGGAGGTAATGGAGAACCGACTGCACTTTTCAGGCAGTCAGTTGCAATAACACATGTGTATTGGGGTCATGGGTGTGGAATTCAATGTTCTCCTGCATCATGAAGAGGTATTTTATTTTGTTGCAGCTTTAGTTAAATATTTATGAGGTGAGTAAATCTTCATCAGTGCAGACAGAGCATCTGCAAAGCATAGCATGAGGCCAGGTAATATTACTACCTGAATGATATTGAGTAAGATTTGCATAAATTCTGTCACACAAATAACTGATATACATTGCATCTGTGAGCTGCAACTCATCTAACATAACATTTTTCCGAGCAAGATTCAGAGTGAGTTTTACTCAAAAAACATCTTTCCAGTCAGATCTGTACATATTGCAATAATTTTGATGTTATATTTATGGCACTAATCTACGCACACGGTGGAACTAGTGTCAGTTTATATGTTCATATGTGTTTAAATCCCGCACAAGCTTGCTCAAAACTTGTTCTGGCTCACCTTCCTCTCTGAATCTGTTCCTTCTTGTGACCGCTTTGCTTTCACAATTTAAAGTGTATGTAAATGAACCCCTCATAGCTCCCCACTATAAAGTTGGATCAGTTTCTAGATGGTGAAGCCGATAATATAGTGCACTGCATTTGCTGTAAAGAGAGAGGAAAGCCCATGGTCTCAGCAATAGTGCATTTGTGAGAGGCTTTAACACATTTTAAATTGAAATTCTGAAAAAACCCAATGCACATTACACATTACACACGTTACATAATGCGATAAATGTTCTGTCCAGGTGTCACCTCTCTGGCAACCTTTTAATGGCAGACAGCAGCAGACAAATCATCAAACGAGGCAGAGGTAATGATCAAGTTTAATGTTGCCTACAATATTTCAAAATAATAAATTCCCATTCTCTACGTTCATGTCTGAAATAATTCTTCATAAGAAAAATGGCTTGAATGCAGTAAAATGTTTCAAGATGTTAATAAATTGTTTGATCCTTAAAATAATTTCACTTACAATTTAGATTTTCATTTATGGAATTAAGTAAGTTGAAAATTCAAGCCCAAACCAACATGTCTACATTTAAAAAGTATGGAAAAAAGGGTCTAGGCACAAAGGTAACCAGAGTAAAAGCTTTGTCCAGTTTTCACTTCCTGGCAGGAGGCCCACCTCCACAGCTATGAGAAAATAAGCACAGCTCAGGTGTGAGGCCAGCATGATGGATCATCCTGCTGTGAAACTGGCCCTCTTTAGAGCCCAGAGAAGACAGCTGGGAGATAAGGAGAACCCTATATGAGAGCACATCTCCTCTTCCCATCGATCCTCACTGCCACCAAGGCAGGAGGTCTTCACATGCCATGCCACAGATAGAGGTAGAGAGACTGGGCAGGGCAACAGAGACAACAATTTTGTCTGGTTTGTAGGCACCTTTAAGTGGAAAAGACACTGAAAAGCTAAACCTCTTTTGGCCTTGTGCTGATAAAATAAAGAAGGTACAGGCTCTTTTTAAAGAAACATAACATTTTAACTCTTACTCTGTTTCTAATTAGCATCATTTGACATTACTATAAATAATTTTAGAGAGCAGTAAAATAAAAAATAAATTATTCTGCCATCTGCTTTGCTGATTATTGTTGAAATAAGTACAAGCATCAGCATTTATGAGTTAACCTTGAGTTTTGTGTTAGATATGTAGCAGGAAAGGCATTACCTGAAGTCAGTTAAAAATGAAAAGACGCTTGCTCTGGAAAAAAAAAAAGGTCTGTAGCTACAATTAGAATTCCTCAGGCATTAATAAGCACAGCTGCAGGTATCAATCAGGTGAAAATGTTTCCTTGCAAAGTATGACATTAATTGAAACAAAGGATCTCACATTTTGAATTCAGCTTGATATTTGCTGATACTGTTTTGAAACAGAGCAATCAGCGAAACCCCAACACCTATTATTAGTTGAAGAAGAAACTGGATCAATCGACAACACAGATTTGAGAAACTGTAAAAAGGTGATATTCCACAATGTGACGGTAATGAGAATATAATAGAAAAGAAAATTGCCTTGTTTTGTTTCTCTGTACATGGCAAATCAATACTGAGATCTGACTGCAGCAGAGACAGACACCAATCAGGAAAACAGCGTACCCTGTTTTGGAGGGCCTACCTTGGTAATGGAGATGTATGTTTGTGACCTTCGCTCTCAATCACAGAAATTCTTAAAGTAGTCGTATGCTGAGGGTCTCTTCTTTTGAGTGACAGATTTTGAAACCACACTGCAAGCAAGCACCCTTAACCATCTATCAGACAAGATAAGGCCCACTCCAAGGAGTGATGAGCTGTGAAAAGCATCATGTCTCTGACAGCATGTGCACTGAGCATTAAACTATGCTGAAGCTTTGAAGTTCTTCTATGCTCAGCCTTTGTCTGTAATAATTCATATTTGCCAGGTGGTAAGCCTTAATAAACACAAACAAATAAATTATGAATTGCCATGAAAGTAACAGTATTTATTTTCAGCTTATTTTCTTTTGCACTGAACATGTTTCATAAAGTTCTTTTTCTAAAGACTCTCAAATGTGGAAAGAGATGGGATGTGGCAGTGGCTTAGGAGTAAAGAGCAACCCATGTACGGAGACCTTAATCCTTGATGCAGTTGTCACTGGTTCGAATTCCGGTCCAATGACCTTTGCCACATGTCTTCCTGCTCTCTCACAATTCACTTTCCTATCTGACAATAATGTAGCATTGAAGAAGAAAGCTCTAAAATTTACCAGTCAAATGCTAACTCGATAGTCTGCAGATGTTAGAATATTTGCTGCAATCTATCAAAGAACATGGCTGATTAGCTCCTGTGCTCTGCACTGTCGATAGGCTTCTTAGCTAGGTAGCCAGCTAAAAACTAGCCACAGTGAACACCAGGTTGTTCTGGGGATGAAGAACCCCAGCAATCCATGAATAGCTGAAATCCATGAATATGAGAATTCCCAATAAAAAACTGAATATTTAAGTAGTTTATACCCAAGATGCACTTTATTGTTCACACTTAAAACCATTTTAGCACTAAGTTAAAATCTACAGTCTTCCTTATTTCCATTTGAGAAATAAGGAAATTAGCATCAAAGAAAATTGATGCTAATTAGCATCAAAGAAAATTAATGGCACTGTGCCAAGGTATTTCAGCTTTCCAAGCTGTATTGTCTTTCAAACAATATGCTGAAAAAAAAAAAATCAGTGGGAGTTTTCCGTAAATAATCAGGATTACATTCCACTGGAAAAACAAACAAACAAACAAACAAAAAAACGCTCAATAGAAGATTTGCGAATACTTAATCTCATATAGGTGAGGGTTCATTGTAGCTTGATAGTTTGATACATCCAAATTGAACAATTAACTAATAAACTCTTAGCTCTTAGCTAAATATTCAGAAATCCAATATGACCCATAAAAAAAGAACATAAAAGAACACAGTGGCTTGTTTATAAACCTACAGTTTATAAAGAATTTCCACAAATATATTTTAACATAGAAATTGAAAAGGCTATTTAGTTCACAAAAGAAAGCTCTTTTGTACAGCTCCAGACAGAAGATATATTACACACGTCAGAAAATGCAGTAGGATACACAAAACTGAAGCAGATCACTTTATTCCCACATATGATCAACAATTTCATGTGGGAATAAAAATTTAAATTCCATTTTTAACCTAGAGCATTTTATCCAGATCTGTTGTCAAAGTGGTGAAGAATTATCTCAATCATGTCACAGAAAATGTCTAACACCATAGAAAGAAGAAGAAAAAAAATAGAAGAAAGAAGAGTGGGCAGGAACCCCCTCCCTGCCTCCCCATTATTCTCACACCACAGTTGGCTGCCTTGGGTTTGCTTCCTTGCTTTGATGATAATGCTCTTTGGCAGGCTGCTAAAGTAATGACTACCTCTCAGTTGGACAGAGCAAGCTTACTCTGTAATATTTTGATTTAACAGAACATTTAGTCCGATTTAAAATAGGCAAAAAATAATAATAATTATAATAAAAAATACAAATTCGTAAAGTTCTCTAAATGAATCATACAACATTTTAGGGTGGTCTATTCACATACAGAAGGAATTATGTACAGACATTAAATATATTTAAAATGTTAATATTACTCACCTCCGCCTCCTCCCAGAAGACTGGTGTTTGCTGTAAAGAGAGGAGAAAAAAAGATGTCAATATGCATATGAACAAGTGTCCAAATATCAATTAGACTTTTTCAGCATAATTTGCATAACAACATCAGAGCAATGTTTCAAATGCATAAACTGTCAATTTATTTATTTTTTCCACAATATATTTTATTTAACCTAATGGCAAAGATTGTCAGATTATACTTTCCCAGTTGTAAAGGGAAAACAAAGGAAAAAAAATCAATGATTACTCTTAGATGGAAATGGTGGAAATAATTTAAAAATTGACAAAAATAGTTTGTTTTTCAGTTAAATCTACAATCAATCAAACATTTCACGAGCTGTGCCAAAGAAAACAAGTGTTTGTATTTTGATGCTTGCTACCTTCCAACAATTGTTACATGAGCCAATAGTTTGTCACATCTCAAATGTACAAAATGTGTTATTGTGTGTGAAAGTGGTTTAGTTGAACAACTACTCCAGCCATTTGGCAGCTAATGTGTCATTCTTTGACAGTGAATTATGATTGAGGTTTTTCTTTTCCTACTACATTAATTGTACTCAGCACAAAAATGTCTATATGACTTAAAATAGTAGATGCATGTTATTTGCTGAAAGCTTTATGTGCTGATATGAACCTTCTGTATAAGGAGCATAAAATATGTTTCAGTGAAAAGGCAAATGATTGTGGCATTTATTAATAAGTCTCAGTTCTTTGATCTGAAACATCTGCAAAGCAAAGCAAATACAAGAAAGTTCAGCTCACAAACACTTATCGTCCCTTGGCAGACATTAATGAATGACACATAACATAACATTTCTGCAAGGAAACCCAAGTAGAGCATCATTAAAAATTAACCCCTTTTTTTTCTGTTCGTTTGAGTCAACCGTTTTCACATACAACAAGAAAGATTAAAAGACTTTTAAGGTACATCTGTTATTTTATGAAATTCAAAGTAGGTAGCAGTGACGCTTGGAGTGTTGTTCATACATCAGAGATTAAAAGAATAGTTTTTCACAACATCCGATTAATTATTTTCAGATAGAGCCCTGTTCAAAAGCTTATTTAGTCAAAAATGCTGTTTTGTTTTTTTTTTTGGCCCAGCAACAGATAATAACCATGAGCCACTACCAAAGAAGTACTTATTTATTAGTGTTTTTAAAGCCTAATTTACATAAAGGAAGTGACATCTGGAGTTCAATCTGCTTCTGTTGGATTCTGTGGAAGCATTATTCTCATTTCAGACCCACAAATATGAGTGGGCCTGACAAAGAAAACCTTCCTACAGCAGGTTTTTTTATTCATCAAAGGGCTTTTGTTGCGCATCTGTGTGGTCTTTGTGCATACATACAGTATCACAACTCACACACACAAAAAGCAACAACTCAAACAGGGATGTACTGACAATTCACTGTCATGTTTACAATAGCACCTCTCCAGGTTTTTCTGTGGTAAAAAAGACACTCATGCTCTCGCAGCCTTTGTTTAGCTCTGGAATCTGTCAGCCATCAACAAAGAGCACATAACTCAAATGTGCATGCTGCTCCTGAACAACTCTGTTTAAATGAGAGTGGCAAATTTCCTGGAAAAATCTGACTCCTTTCTTTTTATTCAGGAGACATATCTCGCTTTAACAAGAATTGTTGGGAAAAAATAAATAAACACATTTTCCTTTAATATTATTATAATTGAGCCACCCTTTTGTGTTCTAGCAAGATAGCATGATGACCTGATAACTGCCACCTCCTTTTTCATGTGGAGAGAAAAAAACACTGTAGCTGTAAAAGGTGGAGGAGGATATCACATTATTTCTATTGCAAATTGTTTGCTGTAAAGTAATAGAAAAAGATGGAATTATTCGTGTTACATTGCTCTGCACCGATATAAAACTGAATTATATTGAATTTCTGCTCAGGCATTGCCCTAAACATCAAACTTTATGGCACATTTGTATTTTTAGTAAAATCCAACACTTTCAAAGTCAGCTCAAACCCAAGCCAGCGGCATACTGTTTTTCAACATCATCTATCATCATTGTCTGGTCTCTTGGGGAGCCTTCCTTATTCCTGAGCTATTAAAACACTGGGGTTTAATTACCTGACATTATGGAAATGCATGCCAGAGGGGGGCACTTCATTTACTCCACACCTAATCAGAGATCTGAGATGTGGTTGCTAATCAGACACAACTCTTCTGCATGTATATGTATGCAAGGCAGCATGGTGATAGCAGGGTAAAGGGTGAGCTGCGGGTTGAGATATAAGAGGATTTCTGTCTACTTATGATTGGGTATGTTTGTGCCAATAGGAGAGTCACACTTACTTCATTGTTGTAGCTTTTTAATAAGAATGAAAACAGAAACAAAATAACCTAAAAATCTGCACTTTTTGCTGTAACCTTACCTTTAATGATCAAAACAAAACAAGTAGTGGTGGCTAGTCTTATAGAACAAAACAATGCTACCAACCCACAGAATCTGTGCACTCAACCCACATATAGCGAAAATGTCTCTGTTCTTCTATTAAGACACCAAGTTTGTGTAACACATAAAAGGCCAAAATAACACATTCTAGAACTTTATTTGCCCTATAACCTGTACAACTCAATAATAAAATAAATAGAATTTTTAAGGATAAAAACTTCAAGTCTCAAACTAAACCTTTGCTGAGACATTTCTTTAATGGAATGGATTATAGTCAAAAATGCTTTAAAGAAATATCAAAAAGTGTTTAAGGCAAATTATATTGCCAATCTATTATCTAACAGCCAATATAAATGAATGTATGGGAGATAGTTGTATTTGTCTTCATAACTCTTTTCTTAGAGCTTTTTCATCGATTTTGGATCAAAGTCCAGTTTGTGGTCATGTCAGTGTCATGTCATATTTACTCGACTTGATAGAGCCTTTCTGCACTTTCTATGGTGTCTCCTTCTTTCTTCCCTTCTCCTGACTTACATCTTTCAACAGTGAGAACCCTTTTATGTTTTGAAAGTATTATGCAGACCATAGCTTCTGTAATGAAATGCAACTGAGAAAATATCAGGTTAAACAAACTATTCCAATGACCATAATTAATCAGTATGTACTGACTCCTATTAAATGTTCTTTTGAATGTGGTGGTTACTTCTGAAAGCCAAATCTCCAGTAATTAGTACACATTTCTACAACCATATCATTATGACAAATATTATTTATCTTACTTTAAAAGATTTTCAGTTTTCTTTTTAATTGAAGATTAGATCATATTAAAGAGGGATGTGTTGACTTTTACTTCCTCAACAGACACACCATCACAGAAGACATAAAAATCTGAAATCGAATGCAGATTTGCTTCTCCTCAAGAATGAAACAATACCTGGTTGTTTCCCTTGGTGCAAATCCAAACAAAAAAGAATCCATATTTGGCCACATCTTTCTCACAATCAATATTTTATACTGTGTGTATTAATTATAAAGCAGCTTTCCATGCTGTTTTGCTCGCCTTGGGCTCAGACTGAGCATCTTGTGTGGGATCAACACATTTATGCCTTTAGGAAAGCAATGGCAGAGTGAACAATTAGTATTACCAGAAGGCCATTATCTATTTCTTCTAGTGGCTGAGTGTCCACATCTGGAGCCATCTCTTGGAATAAATGGTTAATGGACTTTTGAGTTTACCACCCTCTTATAGGGTCTGCCTCCAAGACAAATTTAAACTTTTTTTTAAACACAGGCCAAACCACATCTTCTACTCAACTAAAACTAAATACAACCCATCACATTAAACAAAATAAAGCAGTATTCAAGACTTCTGAACTTAAATATTTCTTTAGCAAGAGAGCTAAGCCTTGAAGCATTGCAATGACCCAGTTAATGAGAGTAAAGTCTGAAGCCAACAGAGTAGGCTTTAACTTGTAACTGTGTGTTGTGGCATCATCCCTGTGGTAACCACAGCATGGGTCATAAATCCCAGTGGAAATGCTCCCCAGATTGCCTGGGGACAGTAAGGACTTGTTGGTCCATCAAACTCATGCCAGCACAGTCACTGTGAGGACAAGAAGTTCCTGTCTTCCCTTTAAACACTAAACATTAGGGAGAGAAACTAGATACTGCTGTTGTAACTCTTCAAATCAAGCAAAATAACAGAATGTTAATCCATGACTGTGACAGGGGTGTTTCTTTTTATTGTGGCCATATGGAGAATATGCTGAAGTCTGATTTAAATCTCTAAATCATCTTACTATGTCATGACATCTTCAAATCAGTCAAACAAAGGGCTTACACGCCTCAATTGTGTCAGCACAGAGAGCACGTAGGATTTGATCACTGCTGCATGTTTGGTGTTGTCAGCTCATCCTTAGATCATGCTTGTTAACTGGAAAGCTCTAGTGCATAACCACAAAAACCTCAAGGCAGTAAACAGATCCACTGTCTACCTTCTGGTCTGTGCCACTTAACTGAACCTTCACAGTATGCTTTGTCAAATGCACATGCCTTATCCTCAGCGTGCTTCCCAGTCAGTTCAGAGTATACTCTGCTGTGACTCTGGGATAAAAAGGAAAGGAAGAGAAACTAATACAAGATTCTGGTGCAGATCTCCTGGTCTGCTTCTAAAATCTGGGTACAATATTTTTTTAAAGGAACCCGAAGTCCCACTATGGTATAAAGCTTGCAGCCTTCCGTCGTCTGACCAAATGTAATGCACTTCATCTTAACTTTCACTACAGAAAACATTTCATTAAAAAAAGAAAATAAGCCTAAACCAATCTGATCTGCATCAACAAAGAAACAACTTGTGCTATTGGATGTGTATTAGAGATGTACAATTAGCAAGTTTCTTAATCTCTACCAAGTTGAGCTGACACCCTCTTGAGCAGATAACAGGCACTCAACCAATTTTAGGCTAAAAGGCGTTTACCATTTGATTATTTTACCTGCTTATTTTGCAGTTCAGAAACAAAATTTAGCACAAAAGACCAGTCACAAATCTATGATCCTTGAATGGTTATTTTGAATATTGCATAATTTCAGCTACTGCCAGTATGAAATTTCATAGTCGTAAACTGACTAAGCTTGCAAGCTTTCCAGGAACTTAATAATTGGAGTGGCAGGGACTAAAATAAACATAACATCTACATACAGCACATCAATGAAAGTTTATAACAATAAAGAAATGGTTCTGAAAACTAACAGATAATAATTTAACGACTGGACTGGCAAAGGTTATTAGATATTCTTTTTTTGTCTAACAGGTAAGGTTAGTATGCTGAAGTTCAGACAGTTAGTTGATGAAAGCTTTGTTATTTTATTCAGGTTATATTTCCAGGTGAACATTGTCCTGTACTTCCAGCTCTTTGCTTTCCTTCAAACCAAAAAACAGACACACGTTTTTCCACTCCAACGGTTGTCTTAACAAGCCCTGAGATTGTGTGACTTTTCGCCAGACATACAGATGTACACACAAGATCCTGCACACATTGCACCTACACACCAAATGGAGCAATTGGAGCTAGAATTTGATACTTAGAGCGAGCCATCTAATGTTTTAGGAGCTCTGTGTTTTATTGAAGTAATTCTAACCTTTAATGACGAGGGACCGCTTCGCCATTTGTCTCGGCTGAAATTCGAACAAATAGAAATAAAACTTAAATGAGCCATCAACTGAGAAACGAGAGAGGAGCAGCATCAATAGTATTTCTTATTTGTTGCACATTAAAAATACATGTGACACTACAGATGCAGCCCTGGCTGATAATACTTGTTGGCATTTTTTGTTCTTTATTGCTTTTAGCGGCCCCTGAGGAGACCGACTGAGCTAGACAAACTAGTGGGAGAGCTGGCATCATCACAGAAGCAGATTTACTCACAATGATGCAACTGTGACTCAAACAAATGAGGAAAATATCACACTCAAATATACCAGGTGGATAAGCTAACGTCTCAATAACAAATATATTCACAACCACCTGAGCATCATCTTGATCCAAGCAGTCAAAATAAAAGATTTACTACTGATAAGATATTTAATACATGCTCTTTTTTAAGGTTTTTGTGACAAGTGACAACAACATTGCTATGTAAATCTTGTGCAAACATTAAGTAATATTGCAAGAGTATAAATCTGAAAATGTTTTGAAGTGCCCATGGTTAAGCACTGTAGTGATATGGTGATAAAAACTCACCAGACTGGACTGGAAGGCGTTTATTCCAGTACTATAATTCCTATTACATCACACCGAGACAAAAACAAGATCTCTTATCTCCATTACATCAACATTTCCAATAAATTTAATCAGCCTGGGAAACATTTTTCACAAGTTGATTTTGGGAGTTTTTAATTTTAAAAAAAATGAAAAAGACTAATATGCATAAAACATGCTTTCAACGTTTACTGCTTGTAGTTAGAAATAAATAGTTTTCACACCTTTTTTCAAGAACTGCAGCGCTTTATGTTATGTCAGAATGTATCGAAGTGACAACAAGGTGGTGTCACCCTGATTAATCCTTCTCCTCCACACACTTGTCACCACCATAACAAACCAACAAAACCAGATGCCAAACCCAGCCCACACATCTATTGTTATAATTACCTGACCTTCAAATCCACATTAATGAGCCCAGGATGATCCCTCTCTCTTTCATCATTTGGCTTTCGAGCCCTCCTTTTATCTAACAAGGTCACCTTTCACAACGCGCTGCTTCGCCCTGAAATACACATCCCCCTCATAAATATACATCCACCTGCATCTGCTCAACCCCCCACCAATTCCTGCAATGGGAGCTAGCAGAAATTACAAGAAAATAAAAACGAAGGTGGGGTAAGTAAAGCAGAATTTTCTACTTCTTATGAAGTTGTGGATCAAAGCGACATGAACGTCACCATGGAAAGAACACAAAAATGAATTCTACAACTGCAATGTTATTTAGTAATCGCCTAAATGCAAAACTTGTAGTGTGAATGAGGAGGACTTTTTGCATCGTCTCCTGAGACAAGCTGCAGAGGCGAGTGGGAGAGCAGAGTTCATATGATAATCTGGTTCCACTTTCCCAATCATAAACCCACTGCGGTTGACAATACAGCTAAATGAATGTGGTTTGTGAGAAAACCACAAACACTTTGTCTGAAAATAACATTATTCAATTTTTTTTTTTTTTTTGCATGTCTCCCTTTATATTCCTTTTCTAACACTGCCGTGAAAGTTTTATTCAATAAAACCAAACAGTAATGCATAATTGACAAGAGGGGAAAAAAGGATACATATTTTTAAAATTACTCTGTATACAAATAAAAACTAAAAGGGATCTTGCATTTTAGCTCACCAGAATTGATAAGCAGAATCTGCAGGACCACATTTTTCTGCAGTTGCCTTGCAAGTGTTTTATACTGTCTCTTCACACTTTGCATGTCTAGAAACTAACATTTATATCTGCTGTTCTTTGTAAGCTCATTCAAACTGGAATGAGCCAATAAAAATTGGGAATTGTTAAACATGACTACATTTCACCAACTTTGCCTTCATTATTTCCAAAACCAGTTGGAAAGCTCTTATTTGTCTTTTCTTTTGTTCTATTTTATCTGTACATTCCCTCTGATCATTGGACCAGTACCTTTTAGTAGCATTAGGGACATGATATAAACTGAAGAGACTATGGAATTACCATTGAAAAATCATGTATCTGTGCCTTTAGTCATTTTTTTTTTTTTGTACATCTTTCATTTGTTTTATATAAATTAATCCTCTAGGACCACAAAGCAAACTGATTAGCTTTATTATTATGCCTCATTCTTGTTTATAGCATATAAATACCTTTCCAAGGCTCTTTATACAAGTAAGATTGTAAAAACAAATTTCAAAACATTTATATGAAAGGACAATAAATAGATCACTAGCATGTTAAAATCATTGTGCATTTTATCTGGTGAGTGATGGAAACTGAAAGTGCACAGTCAAAACAAGGATCAAAACTGCAACGCATACCAAGATAATTTAGCTAATGAGTGCACGCATGCCAAGTTTGAGGAATTTGGTTAAGATTATATTGTTTTTCATTAACCTCGACAAGAACTAGTGTCAGCACAAAGATCCAGCAGGATTTGGCCCAGCAGCTGCACAATCATTGTGGTAAATTTCCGGATTAGTCTCCAGTCGACCAATCTTCCCTCCTGGTGATCAGCTTTGCTGATATAGAAAAGACTTCCAGGCACCTTGAGGGTCCTCTAATATCATTAAGCGCTGCAAGATACTGCCCTAGCAGTCAGACAGGTTTCTTTACTACATTAAACCCAACATGACTGGACAGTTTTAAATTGGAAACACTCTACAATTTATGTACATCTTCTAAAAAGGCTTTTTCCTTGACATACCACTACGTTCTTTTGTGGAAAAAGAAAAAAAAATATGGAAATCACCCCTAACCCCCTTCAACCCTCCCTTGAAAGCTGGACCAACATATATATGCTCACACTTAAAAGTCCATATAGCCTGAGTGCAGACATTGCATTAAGGAAGAGTGCATTGTCTTTTTTAACACTAACTATATTTTAACTTCTCTTACTTCCTTAGCAAAATGCACTTAACAGGTACTTAAGAGAATCCATTCCCACCAGCGTCTATTTGATCATAGCGCCCTAAGTGTTGAGGTCATGTGTGAAGAGCACCCTGGAGGTAGAGGTTTAAGTCACAGGAACTCATCTCACTGTAGTGCCAGGAACACTCCAGAATGATCTTGTTTTCTCCTTATTGAGTGCAGAGTATTAGACTGATTGATTAAAGGCAGTTTATCAAAAAGAGTGTCCTTCGTTTGGCTTTACATTTAAATCTGGATGGAGGCATCAGTACGAGAAAGCTGGGAAGGATTTTGTAATATACAACAAACTATTCAAAATAACAATCTATAGTAAGAGAATCAATATTTTGTTTATACTCAATTCTTAGCTGCTTTTCTTAAATATACAATATTTTAGTTTAACGTATTTCATATACTTTTCTTCCAAAATAATAAAATAATTAATGTGCATTGAATTTGAACTTTTAATAGGAGTTCAGATTGTTAGCCAAGTTATCATAGCTAAATGAAACAGCAATGGGATTTTTTTCCCTAGTTTCTTAATATTACCAATCTGTGTCCAAGTGTTCCTAGGGCTGGTGAAATAACTGAGGAGGGAGAGAGGAAACTGAAATGAAAAGAGAACTCGAACGACTGCAGTTAGACCTCCTGCTGCTGTTGGAGCTCCTCAAGGCACAAAGTCATATGTTATATTTACTGTAACAATATCTCTTTTAAATGTTTTCCGAAAACACAAACTGATGTCTCCACATTAAAGCATTTCTGAAAGGGGCCATATTGAGCAGAATGTAACGAGCTCCACTTTTACGGATCTCCTTAAGCAATCATAAAAATACACATATTGCTATACACTAATAGCATTATGACTACTTAGTCCAATCCAATATTACAATCTTATGATTCACCCATCCTAAGCTGTATATTTTTCAGTGATGTGTCTTAGTGAGGATGGAAGGTGGGTGGGCAGAGGGTGTCAACGGAGCATCAGAGTGAATGCTAAGATGTGGGTTTTCTATGCAAACCTTTCCATTGTAATGAGATGAGCAATATTACAATAATCAACTTGTCATTCAGTGTTTGTAATATTCTGGCTGATCAGTGTTTATGAAACACTGACCCAGTGAAGGGAAGCTCTCAAAAAGACAGCCCACTTTATATATAATCAGTACTAATAATTAACTGAGTCAACATTACTGCTGGAGGTTTGCCATTTTAATAATAAACAAAGGTATTTCCCAATTATAATTTAATGATGTCCTCATACACATCAAAAAATAAATATCATTTTCATCTTCAGCAGCCAGATCAACTCAGTTCTGAGTCTTGCGTTGATTTCGCTGGCTAGAGAACAGAATCAGTAGCAGTGAACATAAAGTCCATGAAAACAAAATGGAAACTGTCAATCATTTTCCTGTTTCATAGAAACTGAAATGACTGTATCTGTTGGTCAGAAAATCAAGATGTAGACTGGTAGAGCTTTTGATAGACAGTTTTGCTAAATATCACAATGCAAGTTGAACATTTCTAAGACCACATCTGTTCTAATTGAGACAAAAATTTTAAATGAATTTCAAAAGATTATTATTTGCAAATTGAATTAGGAAAATTGTGAAACAGACAATGAATTTCTATACAAATTACAAGATGTTATGAATAATGAATTTAAAAAGATCAAGTTAACACTTTAATTAGCATTTTGTAAAAATATTTAAATACCGATGTACTGCCTTTAAGGAAAACGTATTGTTTGTCTCTAGCCTGCCTTTAATCCTCATTTTCTTGTTGTTCAAAAAATGATAGAACTTTTGCTCAGCACTAGATGCAGGTATACATATGGATTCGGTAATATAATGCTTCCTTTTAGACCACAAAAAGACACTGAGGCAATTTAACTTGGCAGTTGCCTCCATAAATAAATAAATATCAGGTAAAACCAGCTGTGTAAGACATGACAAAACTGTGGACGGCTGAATAAAGAGTTATATGGAGTAGCGGTGGGGGTTCAGCTAACCTCCTTGTATATTTTTCTAGGTTTTCAAACAGAATAACCCAATTTCTATCCACACTCAAAGTAAGACTATTCTGGCTTCATAAGGAGGCTTTTCTGTTGCTCTCTTTGCTAAATGGATGTGAGCCATTTCATTCGGCTACTAGACTGTAAAGAAGTGCTACACTTCACATAAAGAGAATAAAGCCTTGATTAAATGGATTTAATGTTCTGATTTAACAAGAGTGAAATGATTAATGTCACTGACTTAAAAAAGCAATGGATTTGTGTCATTAATATATTTTAAGTGATGCTTTCAAAAATGATAAGTGTCTTAGCCTTGAAAGGAAGACACAAAGCAAAGCAACGGCTGTTAGGTGGTACAACCAGTTAAGATGAAGTGAGCTCTCAGGTTCACAGTGATGGGATTGCAATCTTTTTTTCTTAACTAAGTATCTCTTCTGTTTTTGGAGAGAATGTTTCACTCCTGTCAAATTTAGGAGTAAAGAGGAAATATATCTGGAGAGGACTTAAACTAAAGTTACTAAAAGAAATTTCAGGGAATATTGAACCAGTCAGAAATGTTTAGCACTCCTCCATCACCCCCACCTGCAGTTCAGGTTATCCACCAAAAATACCACCCACTGTTTTCTGTGGTAGATTTCTACCCAGTGTTACAGATTTGTCCCGATCTCCTGCAGCAGAGACAAGGGGAGCAGAAAAAGCACCATGATTCCTGCCAAAGAAACTAAAATTTTTCCACTGCTGCTACTTAAGAAATGACAAACTATTTTCAGAACTCATTTTTTGTGCATCTTGATTGACTGGCATGTTCCGACATGGACCGGGGGGTTGAAGGAATCATACCGGCAGAACAGACATGATGCACAACAAAGCAAGGAGAGCAATATCAGCGGATGAGACTGCAAGTACTCACTAGATTGCTGGGGTCTGTTCTGGAATTGCACCGCTCATTGTGGCAGCATACTGCAGTAGCTTTTTAAAAAATTTTGTTTGCTTTTGAGGTACCTCTTAATTTCTTGTGCTTTTGAATGCTGTGCAGCTGAAGGGGGTTTCATTATTATGTTTTTATTTCTGGACAGTTATGTGAATTGTTTTTATAACTGGGAGAAGATAATTAGCACCAAAAACTTGAACTGTGACATCAAGTCCCAGAGGAGTAGAATAGGACTTTTCATGAATGTAGAGCAGGACCAAAGAGCAAAGAGGAAAGGAGGAAGCCCAAACAATTTCTTCCATTAATCATAATGATCCAGGATCATATCCCCGACTTCAATGTCTCTCTGTCCAGCATTCTTACCTACCGGCCAGACAAATATTTAAATAAGAATAGCAAAAGCAAATGAGGTTGATTAGCAGTGATAGTGTCGTTCAGAACATGTTACTGTGGAATGATCCTGTGCATAGCATCACCAACCATAATTAGACAGCATCAAGCAGGTATTGTAGTTTTTTTTATATATCAGTTGCCTTTACTCACAACCCAACAACAAAGAAAATGTATTTGAAGTGATTATTCAAAGCATCAAATAATCTTTCTCAGCTTGAATGAAATACAGCAGTGTCAATAATGCAGAAATTGATTGCTTCCTATAAACTCCAATCCAAAAGGCTGTGCTTGCTAGTGCTGTCCTAGTGTTGTTCGATTAAATTCATTTGCTTTGGTAAAGTGACTTTGCATTCTCCATCAGTGAGCTCAAATCAGACTCACAGTGCCTCTCACAATAGCCTGCCAGGCCTGAAGCTCATCCTGTATTACAGCCTCTTTGCTTCATCATGCATTCTGTCGTTAACCCTTGAAAACCTAATGCTAATATTTAAACAGAAGGTCCACTCTGACTAAACAGGGTCCCTCAAACTCATAAGAGCATAATATCCACAGTAACATGACCTGTCCTTTTGCCTGCATTTGCCTCTAAGCAGCTAGACTCTTAAATCGCTTATCAGGGCAAGAGAAAGTACAGAATTACATAGAGAATTACCAGCATTTCTGACTGAACTACTCATAAAATGTAATATGAACATTATCTGAGTCCCATTACAGGCACACACAATACGGTTAAATTAATAAAACACATGCAGTTATACCTTTCACACTGTTAGACTCTAGCAAGGCTGACATCAAACAATCTTAGGAAGAGCTACAATCAAAACATCCCCCCACTTACCCACTCAGAAGAGAATGAAACAACAGTCATCTACATTACACTAAATAATTGACAGACATGCTGCAGGCTGAGGAGTTCTAATAGCTATCTTGGGGATACCAACAAGAAGGATAGATTGACAATGATTATATCTCCCTAAATGATATCCCTGTTTTCCTGCTGAACTTTGCAGAACTGCTTTAATTGGAGCAGTTAAATGACTTCCTTCAAAGCTCTTTGCTTCCTGGCTGAACATGGACATTATTCCACTACAGCTGTCATGTTGTATGTCAAAGCAAAGATTTAAATGAGATGCCCACTAACTACTGGAAAATCTTGCAAGCAAAAAATCTTGGAGAGTCTTCATTCAAAGAGCACAAAACGAATTGTTCATATTCCATATCAGAAGTGCAACAATTTGTGCTTCCTCTGGTAGTTTATCCAAGCTGTGAAAGTTTTACACCAGACTGCCAGGTTTAGTGTTCCTGTGTGAGGAGCCTTACAAAAAAAGGAGGTGGGGCAGTGTACAGAGTTTCTGCAGTTCGGTACACTCAACACTAAATCACATTTGAGCGCAAGTTACATTGTTGGAGGGCTGTCACTTCTGGAGAGCCAATTTATGTTTCTTTTAGACATGCTAACAAAAATTAAGGCTTTCTGTAGCTCACCTACTGTGAGTAACTGTGAGGCTGATTATAGAACTGAATCTTAAAGGCGAAGACGACACAGCTGGAAGAACCCCTCTAAGATTTATTCTCTTTCTTTATAATTCCTTTCCTTGCACTCGAGTGGGCACAGAAGACAGAGATCCCAGAGTAAAACGATTTAAATCCCACTATCTCATCCTCACCAGTGAGCTACCTCTCTGCTAGGTGGGATCCAATAGCTGGAGAAAAAGAAAAGTAGTTTTAAAAAAAAATCCAAACAGACAACAATCTGAAAAAGAGATAAAATGAAAGCAAACACCCTGAAAGATAATTCTGCAACTAGGAAGAAAGAAAAGTGACTTTGTACACACAAATAAGAGTAGGAAAAAGTATACAGGATTTTATTGTAATTAAGACTGTGAAGCCAAAAACTGAAGAAGAGTCAAGAGAGGCAGACAATTTATCCTCCTGTTTTGATGAAAAGAACTCATTAGAATAAAATCGTCTGTGCCAAGTCCACCCCCCTTCTGGCTTGCAAGGTCAAAGAAAATTTGTAATGCATAATTTTGATGTCCAATGTAACACTTTATACTCATTTTAATACCGTACAATAAAAAGGGTGTGCACATTTAGATCTATTAGAGTAGTTCTCTAATAGCTCCAAAAGTAAATAAAGAAGGAAATAGTCGCTCCAAATGATTATGATAAAGCGGAAGAAGATTAGAGTAAATTTCAGCCTGTAAAAGACATGCTAATGTTATACATGCAAAAAAATCAGAGCTTAAGATAAGCTCTGTTTGCACCAGACTTGGACTGCAGCACAAAATTGAAAACAATCAAAAATTAGTAGGCTGTCTCTGCAGAGTGTTGGAGAGGCTTCCTGAGGTGTTCTGTGCTCCTCATTATACATAAGTAGGAGATTTCTCTACTGACCGAAATGTCTGTGATTAGATCGAAGTGGAAGCACATCAGAGTTCTGGCTTGCTGCATGGAAGGTTCACGTAGTACCTGTGATTACTTATCACAACATATTACTGAAGTTCAGTCATAGATAGTTTCAGAAGAGACACTGATGCTTCGGAAAAGAAAACGTTTTAAAAATACTCGCTGGATGTTGTGCCTTTAATCATCAACCACCAACCAGATGTGGTGGGTGTGTGTTGTTTGGCTGCAACCAACTGAAACTAACCATGCTTCAGCTCCAGAGCTATTAATATAATGCCCAGTGCACATGGAGATTAGTGTGCTCTGCTCTGAAAAGAACAGGGATCCCAAATGTGGAGAAGCACACACCTCCAAACTGCACATAAGGTGCTGGTTGTTCAGAAACTGAAAGAACTTTTACAGGTTTGATTTTGAGTGCATCATGCTTTCTGACCTGACATTTATGGAAGAATGGCTATACACTCAAATTTAATTGTACAAGATGTTGCACCCTGCATAGAGCAGCATTTTGTACAGAAAACTCATTCACTGGGAGCCCCTGTATGAACCACAGAGAAACAAACACAAAAGTGGATGAAAATTGTGGTTGAGTGGCTGGGAAAGCAGCATTGAAATTCCAATTTGGGAAATATTATATAGCATAGTAATGTCAAGACTGTCTTCACTTTGAAATAGTGTTTGCAAGATTCATCACAGATATTTTAATAAAAATGGGGCCTCGTGCAACAATCCTCCAGCCAACATTATAACTTGCAGAGGATGTGGTATATCATCAACTACAGTAGCCAAGCAAAAGACCAACCATTTTAAAGGCTGTACTGGAGTCCCATTTCATTTAATCTTTTTACAAAAATAGATGTGCCTTCTGTGTAACTGCATGCAAGCCAAAGTCAACAGGACCTTTTCATTCTTCTCTACTATAGAAGCATTTCACTAATATCTATAGTTTACTCAGCCTGTTTCTGGTAAGAGGACTCAGCAGTAACCTTGCATCCCAAGGACACATCATTTGAAATGCATTGGGTGCCACATCACTTGATACATCCTTTTTTCCCCCAAATTACCCTTACCTAGTCTTTTCTGTCACCAACCATTCCCAGCGTATGAGCGGGACAGGTCCTGAGACACAAATAGAAAGCAGCCCTCACACTGCCTTTTGTATAGTTGCCGAACCCCTGGGCAAGAGGTAAATATGACAAATTGCTTGAAAGGTCAGTCAGTTGTAAGTTTGACAAAGAGAATTAGATTTTAAAGCATTTGTAAGAAAAAAAATGCTGTTAACATGAAGGATAGAAATGTCTTTGTGACCTCTATTAGAGGCAGAGATCAATCTGTATTCCAGTGTTACCCCAATCACGAAGCAGTCTAGAATGGTAGCAAAAGGGCTGCTGTCTGTTTGTCTCCAAATAGATAAGTGAATGTTTTAAAGGAAAGGGAAAAACTGGAGCCACAAAATGGTTTCAAGCATGCATGATTAAAATGCAATTCAGTTTGGAACGTTAGATGGATGAATGACCTAAAAAGAAATGGCAGGTGCAGAGGTAGACAAACTGAGGAAACCTGCTTAGATCTGTGGATTTTAATTTGGCTCACGTTTCCGCCAGTTAAATGTGAACTGAAAATACGATAGGAGAATCAAATGTTGGATTAAACACAGAGAAATTCAGTCAAAGATGAAAATAGCAAAATTACTTACAATGTCAGATTTACTGAAAGCAATTAAAAAAAAAAAACAACTGAGACATCAGGATCTGTATGATGACAAAAGACGCATAAGAACTTTCCCAATGTGGATTTTTAAAAAATATTTAATAATTTCAGAGGAACTAAGATAATGGTAACATGATGAGGCACGACAAAGCAACAGCACCTGGCTGCAGACGCTGTAACAGGCGGAGCTCCACTGGTAGACAGACACTTCTCAGAAGTAGAGAAGGCATCTGGTGGAGCTCTGCTGGTGCGAGCAGGCTCTACCTACTTCTGTTCAGCCACCGCCAAAACGTGGAGCAACATGGGAGAAGGAGAAGTTTTGTGGTGAAAACAGAAATAGAGTCATGATGGTCCTGCCTCTCTGTTGTAGTGGCCCAGTTAACTTTAATTAATTTAATTTTCATCAGCTTTTAACAAAAGTTTTCTCCACTTTTTGTAAATTTTTCAAACAAAAAGTAATTTCAGTAGAGCCTTATTTTCTAGACAGCCTTGTTTGAGAATACCTTCATTGAGTGTTTTGTAATAATAAATGGGAAATTAAATGAAAAGAAATATGTCTCCAAGTATATTAGCAATAATATCAATAATATTTCTTTAAAAAATTATTACAAGACATCAATCCAAGATTTGTTCATTTTTGGTTTACAAAAATTAGCGAGGCAAATATTCTATTGAAATTTTTCTTTCGAAGTAATGGCCAAATGGGCGATTCTTTTATGTTTTGTTTTATGAAAGTAGAGTTGCTAATAAGTTGCTCCTTTGTAATGGAAAGACAAAAATCAGAAGATCAAAATGATAAAAAGTAGCTCACTTATTTGTTAACTTAAGGGAAGATCAAAGAACAAGAGGAAATTCAATTGAATATCATATGCATCAATATTAATATTTTCCTTACATTTTCTTTAACTACAATTAAACATTTTATTTTGTCTAGAAGAGGTCGGGTGGTAGGCTGGAAAGTTTTGTTCATGTAAAACAGAGGCGGACACGTGGGAGTTTGTATAACAGCATAAGAACCACGCTGAACTCAGATTTGGCATCAGATGAGCATCTTTGAGCTTCCCCCTCACTTCACTGAAAGAATGTGACAATGTCTGGATTAAGGAAGTACTTCAAAGACGAGGTAATTTGGGATCATTAATGGAGCTTCTAATTACTGAGGAGCCAGCAGTAAAGAGCCATGGCTAGCACTGCGTTCATCATTTATGAAGCTGGGATGCAGTTTCAAACCTTAAAAGGATTTAATTGGCTTAACTCTTGTTCTGCAGCACAAAAGTACAAAAGAAAACGTAGCTTCAGCCTCATTCTGAAGAACAGTTTCCGACAGCTGCACATAAGTCAGTTTCACACAGCCAATTCACATACAACACCACACAGTTCATACATGTTTCCAAAAAGAAGAAAAAAAACAAGCCTAATGCGAGACACATACTATTCTTAAAAGGCTTTAAAAGTCTTCTTTGAGCACTTTCCAACTATCATTTTTTCTTCTGCAAAATCTACAATTCTGCGTTTATTACAGCACTAAAGTATTTTTCGTCATCCCTTAAGAAAAACCCCTCCACTGGTGTACTAAACAAGCCTCATTTTTCCCGCTGCAGGAACTGCCTGTTCAATCTTATTCATAAGTAATAGAAGGGAAGTGGATGTCTCCTGCCCAGTGCCACAGTGTGCTAAAGAGGATGTGGTTTAATCTTCACTTCCATCTTTAATGAGATCTGATGCAGGATGAAGCAGGATCCTGTGATCGCTGCTAAAACACAAAGCAGGCCAAGCGGAGCTGCGCATGGTAGAGCAATAGATGCTGTGTGATAAAGTGATACACAGAGAAGATTAAAGGTTTATCTTTTTTTTTCCAGTTAGCCATGTCAGAGCTCAAACAAAGCCCTTTGAGCTAGCTGGGAAAAAAGTAACCAGGCACGGTGCAAAAGGAGATTCTTACACAGGAGTTTTTACACACAAATTCAAAACAAAAATATATGAACAGATTTAACTGATTTTATTAAACAGGAAAGCAACAGTTAGGGTTAGGGCTACTGCTCTGAAGTAATAGAACGCTGTTATTAATAAAGCTACATTAATGTTTACAGATGTGCCAATCTACTACAGATTTTAGCAGACTTTTTTTCCAGCCTTTGTACTAGACAGTTAGACTGGCAGGAGAGGAGATGTCACACTGTGGTCTTTACCTTCTTATATCAGCAATTAGTGCTACTAACCGCAATAAGCTACAGCTATGAGCTATCAGTCATCAAGATATTTCAAGAAGGCCCAAAGTTAAGGCTCTCCATTCCTCGAGGACCAGTGTCCTCAGACATTTACATGTGGACATCTAAATCAAATGCTGAATTACCTTCTCACCATGCAATCAAGTCAGAGTCCTGCTGATGACCTGATTATTTGATTTAAGCAGAGGCATCTAAAATTTGGATGCACTGGCTCTTAAGGATATAAATAAATAAAAGATTGTCAGGCACACTGAAAAATGATCAGGGGGAATAACAGCATTGTTGTAGATTTTTATTTTTGCCCTTTTATTTCATCAGACAACTGTTTCATAATAAAGATGGCATGTTAAAACAGTTTGCACAATACATTGAACTCTTTCAGTTGTGGATCTGTTAGCTGTTTTCAGGGAAGCCAAAAGAAATGATTTTGAAAAGCTTTCAAACAACATGCTCAGCTGAATGTTGAGTGGATTAAACAAAGTAATGTTGCTGTAAAATGTTTAACCTTCTGGTTATTTGTTTTAAATCTTTCCTGAATGAACCTTATATTTATAAGGTCCATACATATATATTGCCCTCAGGTGAGCATATCCTGTTGTATTAGAATATTTGTTAAGTGGCAAATATATACAGAGCTCTCTCTACAGACAAACATCCAAAGAGATAAACTATACCAACTATACCTGAACACTCTTTCTACATCTAACAGGTAATGTAAACATGCACTTTGGTGCTCCCCTGGATACACTTTATATTCTAGTTACAAAGCCTGACCCCTTTCACTGAATCCTTTGAGGTATGAAAACATTCTCTTAAAGGTCTGTGGCCTGCTCCAGGGGCACCAATAGCCTGTCAATAACTCTCTTAGGATGCCCTCCCCCACCTTGCTCAAAGAGAGGCAGCATTCATTCTCCAATTAGACTTAATCAAGTTTGAAATGAGTTAACAGTGCTATGTCAATCTCTTCTAGCACTCCGGTTGCAGATATGTAATCTCCAGAGTTGTCTCCTGAGCATTTTTAACTCATATATAAATACAGTGATTGTCTCCTGCAAATATATAATATGTCGCTGCTGATCAGACAGCAGGTATTGGTTACAGCTACCCAGTCTAGACTGGCGGCACATGGGCTTCGAGGAAAACGATATTTATTTATGCAATTTCTCTTTAAGGATACCATTTCACTGCAAAAATAAGGAAAAAAGTAATTTAGTTCAAGAAGTTTTAAAACAAAACTTGATAAAAAGTCAAAAAATGAGCAATTGCATTAAAAGTCTCAAATAATAGTTGCATGTAGAACCATCTTCTGAACAATGAATGTTTGCCAGAAAGGACTAATGATCCATATGGGAGGCTGATTAAGTATATGGTGACACCGGAGCTAACAACCCAAAGGATATAAAAACGAAGGGGTCCCACTGTGGAAACCCATCGGCCTTCAGAGTCTCCTCTCCGACTAATGTAATCTATGATCTCTCCCGTCCCAATTAAAAGACAAAATGGCCTCAGAACAGCTGTAAAGGGAGGCCTCACAGGAGCGCAGTAACCGCTGTTAATGTCAGAAGTTTCATTTAAAGAGCAGCAGCTGTTTGGGCTCCATGCAGGCCTCATGCCTCAGAGCCCGCTAACAGCACATACAACCCTGCCCATCTGGTGTGAAGCAACACACCCTTTCCGGCTCACACAACCAACTATCATTTCCATTCTTCTGGTCAAGACCTCATATATGGATTACTTAATGCTTATTACACTTTGTATAAAAAGGTCACAAGAGCTATTGAAAAGGCAATATTTATTGATTTCAATGTTTAAAGCAGGAGTCCTAAACTCAAGTCCACTGGGGATGATAGGTGGTGCTTCTTCCCTTTCCACAGAACTAATAATTTTAGAGAAAATAAATACTTCTCAACTTTTAAATCATTCCTGTAAGCAGCTTTGGCATCCTGATCTGGCAGGGGCCACACTCCATTACTCAACACACCTTGTACAACTTTATATCTGCTTATTTCACACATTAAATCAAACCTGGCTGGAAGCATTTCATTGGCCAAGTCTGAGTGAAAAGTCTGAATTAAAAATATTTCAGACAGTTTTGTTAGTAATGCACATATAAAAAATTATTTCCACATACAAATAGTGCTGGGTTGTAAAAGTGCACACTTTAATGCAAAAGGATGATAAGTACAAGTGACCAAAACTGAAAGCCCCACACTAATTGTGTTTCGACAAGTGCATGTGTGTGGTCTCCAGAGCTGTAAAAATGCACTCAGCTGTGATTTGATTTTTACTTGTTAGAAATTCTCAGATCATTCTGCAGTCTGTCCAACAAAAACATTCCCCGCAGTTTGTTCTGATTCAAGGAGCAGGAAACAGAAATGCATACAGCCAGGAAATGGGCTGCCAAGTGAGAGAACAGGAGGTCCAGAAAAAGATGAAATGACAGTTATTTGTTTAGGGAGACGGCAGAAGGATGTTCACTTCAGCAAATGTGATCAGATAATTCCATAGTTCAACGTCTTTCGACAGGAAGTAAGTTCATGCATGTCTATCACTGCTATCCAAACGAGCAGGGATCTTGTCGTGTCTCGATTATGTCATTTCCTAACCAAGTAACTAACAAAGTTCCCTCAGATGTTATCGGACACATCCCATTTCAGACAGAGCTGGGGGAGTATATAAAGCATAAAACAAAGTGCTCGCAGCATCCCATGTGTCTTTTCACATTTGATCAAACGTCAATATCTTTTCTTAGGATTTTATATGACGAACCAACGCAAAGTAATAAAAAATTCTCTTTTTTTTTTTTTTTTTAAACCCAAAAATTGTGACATGTATTTGCTGTACACAAATTAGGACTGGATTCATATATACAAAATTCAGCTGGCAGACTCCCCAAGACAACTCAAAAATTTCTGTTTCTCTCTTCTATATAAGGACGAGAAACACTGTTTAGAAACTACAATTTAATCTTTGAATGAAGGAATAAAGGTTGTCTTACTCTCTAATTCTAAATTCCTCTTAATTTGTATGAAGCAACATACATTTTTTGAGTAGGACTAAGACTAACGACGGACTAAGATCCAAGCATGAGCCACACTGTACAATCACATCTCAGCAGAGCATTTCCACGGCTCCTAACAACCTCCTTCTCGCCCTCAGCAGGGCACAGATTAATAGTATGCATTAGTTTTCCAAACCCTGAAAAGGAAACAGCCCTGAACCAACCATGTAATACTGTAGTATTACATTAATGCAAGAAATGTTTTCATTGATGTCACAAATAACCCTCTATGTGTATCTCCTGCAACAAGCAATCCACACAAGAAGGTTACATAGGTGTACACTTCCATATGTATGAGAGAAATCAAAATGGAAATAACTTTGAAATCTTTATTTATTTAACCAGACATTTGTGTAAAATGGATCCAACTCATTTTAAATAGTTTTTTTTTTTTTTTTATCTGTAAAACAGTAGGTCAGGGTCCATTTGCTTTTGCCATTTTGTTGTATTTTATTTAAAATTAGATAAAATCTTCCAATACATAATTTAGAAAGCACATGCTTCTGGTGACATCACATGAGGCAACTGTTCATTTGAGTGCACCCATTCAAAGTTCTCTAGCCTTTTTATCTGCATTTCTTAGGAAGTTCTTCTTTCAAAGTTGTTTACTTGCATAATCTGTTATATACATAATAGATCCAGAGGCAGACTTGAAGAGTGTTGCCTTCTGCTCTCTCTGTCCTTCTCTCTCCTCCACTTCTGTCTTCTTTCCTTCTAAACGTTTTCCTCACCTTTCTCCCTTTTTCAGTCACCTTGTACATTACATTTCAACTAAAGTCAAAACAATTTCTAGTAAAGTTTCATATATACAGCCATGCATATGAAGTGGAGGATGATGTTCTGTTGTGAAAGTTTGGCCTTACCTGGACACAGAGGACATGATAAAAAAAATAAAAAGAAAGAAACTAATGCTAGAATGCTTCAACTCATCTCATAATCACTCCAGAATTCCTTGTCTGCCATAATATTTGTTAATAAGCTTGATTTCTCTACCATGTATTGTTATTGAGTCAAATACACACAATTTTTTTTCTTCAATCTGCTTTGACAAACTTCTTTTTAAATGAAATCCTGCAGTGGAAATTAACGGCTGATTACCAAACTGGCTTGTCATTGACATTGTAACAACAAATTTCAGAACTGGGTAGTTTCTTTAAACTTATCAAAGAGTTGCCCTGTACTGAAAAGTAGCAATGTCCTGCCTAATTAATGACTCTACAAGCCAGAAGCCCCAATGTTTACCCTACTCTGTCATTTTGCAGCTTGTACTTGGGTATTTTTGTCAGGACAAGTTTAATTATCTCCTCAGCGATTAATTGCTTTCTAATGCAATGACAGTTTTTTTTTTTCTTTTTTTTTTTTAACAAAGTGGGGCATCATCGGAGGTATTTTCACTCTTCTCGTTCCCCTTGAAACCAGCCTGGTGTTGAATTTGGGTTTTAAAAACTTTCAAAAGAAGCTTGTCTGGAACTGGACCAAAGTTTGTGCTTAAGAATCCAGGCAAGCACAGCATGCATGGTTAACATAGATACTTTACAAATGAACAGCTTTTTTTTTATTGTTATTGGCCTTTTTGTTTTTCTATAGAATCAGTTCACTTAAGATAAATTGGACTTGTGAATCCAAGCATCCTTGGATTGCTTTCAAACCAAACAGCCAACAGGGTAGCTGTCTTGGAACAATAATTACAGAATAAAATTCTATTCCCTCCAAGAACTTATGTAAATTATTCAGTGGTCTGCCTTACCTGGACCTTGAAACAAAGCATGAAAAGAATTAAGGCCACATGTGGTTGTTTATGTTTTGAAAGGAAAAAAAAAATATGGAATCCGATTTTTCTATGCACAAGCAAATATGCATTACCTCTGCAGCAAGCTCTAGTGAAGTGAAATCTGTCCTTTTTATTACAACACCAACAGCCTTGGTTGTTAGCAGTAATTTTGTATGGACGACTCTTTTTAAATGGAATTGAAATTATAGGGACATTTATCTACAGTTGATTGCATACCGACATCCTTTTCCTCCAGTGAAAGAAGTTTTTTATGTGATGAGAATATGCATAGTATGGCAATTCTAGCAAACATTGCAATCTCATAAAAAAGCAATGCAGTATTGCCTACAGAGCTGATGTTAAAACATAAATGGTATAATGTGTAAAGATTATCTCTGGTAATAAACCAAGAATTTTTCTTATTTACAAAAAGGAGTTTTGCTTAGTTATTATGTTTGTAATATCTCAAAATTTAACGTTAACCATTTTCTGAACACAACAAACACTGAATGCATTTACTCTACATCGTTTTTAAAATTATTTGCACGGTTAGCAATAGGGCATTCTCCTATATGAATACTCCATGTCGTCCCTTTGCAAATGATTACATTACATAAATGATGCTTTAGGCGAGATGCTGAATTAGTACAAAAGAACATTTGTTCAGCCTCCAATGTGAGATTGCTATTTCCAGCTCAGTTCACTGTAAATCCATCACGTTTAGACTGTAAACAGGAAGACTTTCACCTGAACTTTTGAAATGATCACTTTCTATCCTCCCAAGGGTAAGGAGAAAGTAATTTCAAGAACTGATCAGTATAGAAAGGAAACGTGAATGTGTCGGTTCCAAGTGGCTTAATCCAACGCTTAACAGGCAGGAGCATAAGGACGCCATGCTTGGCTGCAGCTCTAATCATCCTGAAAGAACATCTATGTGTTAAATCCAATTTCTATTTAGCATTAATGCCCTCTGAGGAAACTCTGCCTTTTTTGTTGTGAAGAACAGTTTGAAAAATACAGAAAAAGAACAGCACCGAGATATTGGCTTTCTCCCAATAAGATTTCTTTGTTGAAAGTGAACGGTGATCGTTAATATCAACTAATCTGTTATTCCATGAAGCTTTGTGATTAATTTTCTTTAACCAAGACTTCAAACAAATCAACTCTAATTAACTTGTGTGACAATAGTCAGGTTCCCTACATTTTTTTTTTACATAAAATATCCACAATTTTCCAGACTCAACATTCCAGTGTCCTCAGTCCTTTTAGATGATATTAAGGTATTACTACAAACTTAGAAAGCAGGTGAATGAATGGATGGCTGAATGAATGACTGAAAGCATGGATGGAAAATAAGCAGATGGTTGCATGAATGGATTAATAATAGACAGAAAATGAATGATAGATGAATAAAGGTGGATAAATGGAGGGCAGATGGATGGAGGACACACCAACAGCTAATGAAGAACACATGGACGGAAAGGCGGATGGACAAATACAGACCACCACATGATGAATGACAGAAAGATGGACAAAAGGAAGATAGCAAGGATGCACAATAGAACAACAGCTGGATGAATAGACATCCTGGTGTAAAGATGAATGGATGAGTGGATGATTGGCCAAATACGAATGGATACAACAAAGTTGAAATGAAATTTAGGTGGTGGGAAAGTGAATGAAGTCTGACAAAATCTTTATGGATTTTGTCAAAGGTAAACACAATTCACTCATTCATTTAATACATTTGATTTTTGTGTGTTGATCTGTCAAGCACCACACTTTAAAAACCATGTTCACTCAAAATGTTTAATCTACCACCATACACAGGGACTGAGCCATGCTAATCTCTTCCATGACAAAATTAAAACTCTATCTGACATTGATTACAGTACCAGATCATTTAGAGATGTTACATACAGTGGAAAAACAAGCTGGTAAGAAGACAGGAAGTTTTTTTTTTGTTGTTTTGTTTTTCTTTAAGGTGCCACTTCTACAGCAGAAGTAGGCAGCGGTGTTGAACCATGTGCCCATGTTCCATGGTTATTTGGTCAAGAGGATTAAAATCTGCTGGTATTAAAGCGTTAGAGGCCAACAGCAGAAGAGTTAAAGCTTTGGGAAATAGCAACTATTGTTAAAAAAGAGCAACTGGGAATCCAAAGGGGACTAAAGGGGGAGCAGGACTGACCCCCGGCTAATGATGCTATGCAAACACAAGAGAAAAACTTGGTGGCTGAGTGACCAACAGTCAGACTGGCAGAAGGAGGATTAGACCTTTGTACCAGGGAAACTGCAGCTTTGCATGCTGATGCAAAAAGTGTTAGAATAGCTACCCATGCCTTCTCTAAGCCTGCTTTGTCCTTTGAGACAAAAGGCGGGTAGCTACTCTGATTTAAATCCTCTCTGGTTATGATCACAGCCCCTTGCAATTGCACAACTCGTGTTCTTAAGACAGCAATTTACTGATTGCCAGGAACTTCAGATGTTGAGGCAGTGCCTTGAGTCATCCATTTTAAAAGAAATTTGTTATGATGGGATTTATGTGGGGGTCTCAGGTGGAGAAGCACAGTCTGCCCCTGATCCACGCGGATGAAAAATGCATACAGCAGGATGAAGTGAAGAGGAAAATAAATGAAGGTGGCTGAGGCCGCTTTGTGTGAGTAATGAAGAGAAATTGCGTGGGATTCCAACTGATCCAGCTGCTGCTTTAAATAAAGAGCTCGTTTAAACGCTTTTTTTTTTTTTGTCACACAACGTCATGCAAATCTCTGAGCTACCTTCTGACCTGTACGCAGCAGTGGGACAGCACTTAGAAACAGCTTCAAGGTAATCTCCCACACTTGAATTAGGGAGACTTCACATTACCATGCATCGTCGATTACTAACGTCTTCAAGTCATGTAAACCATTTCACATTTTGAAAATCATAACTACAAAATGCTTAAGGGGAAGAAAAACATTTACAAATTTACAGTAAAAAAAAGAAAAGAAAAACATCAGGAAGTTAGTGGTGTTTTGTTTTTGGCTTCCCTGAGGTGAATACTTTGTAAACCCACCTTTCACTCCAGTTACAGCTGCTAGACTCTATTAGCTTTGCACATAAAAAGACCAAAATCTTTGACCATTTCTTCTCTTTGCAAAATCACTCAAACTCAGTCAGATTCAACAGCAAAGTGCTCAGTCTTGAATTTTAGTCTAGACTTTGACAGGGCTATTCTTTCTCATCAATATGCTAGTTATTTCTTAATTTTCTGCCACTGTTTGGTGGATGTTGTGGTCGATTTGAATCATTGTCTAGTTCCAATGTTTAGCCATTATATTTATCCAGATCATCTCACATTTTCTCAAGCATCATACAATACATAATAGACTTAATACTGGATTAGATGGTAGGGAGTTGATCCTACTGCAACACAGAATCCCAACATTATGACGCTGTCAGCTCTGTACTTCATAAGTGGAATCAGGTTGGTTTCCAAGGATGCTATGTTGGTACATGCCAAATCCACCATCTATTCTGGTCTCTGCATAATACAGTTTTATTAGTTTTATGCTAATCTTTTCAAGTAATGTAATTACAAATGTCCTTCACTTTATTCTCTCTGACATATAGACTTGCAGAGTCAGAAAATCAAAAACTCCTTTCACAAGCTTTGTCAGTGCTTAACTTTCACATTTTGCCACAGTCTGTTTTTTTTTTCTTATGCTTTTCTTAGACAGACAATGTCTTTGCATGCCTTCTTTCATACTACTTTCATAGCAGTCAGAGCCTGTAGGTTCCATGATGACATTTTAGATATTTTGTATCTTTAAAATCTTCTTGTGAACTTGCTTGAATAACTAGACCTGAGAACTTTGGAAGTCATTTTAAATGTACGCCACTTGTAAGCTATTCTAGTTATTCTGAGACTGAGGTAGATCTCTACTCAAACTCATAAGCTGCCATTTTCTTTCTAAAGATGTGAGACAGCCAGGTTTAAACATCTCGTGGCGTTCCTTCTCACTTCAACAATCATGATAAGACCAAGTTAAATATCTTTGGTTTAAAACTGTTCAAATTTAGAGTAATCCTTATTTTAAATGCTGAGCACAATCTAATCACCTTCTGATCGTATGTACTTCATATAATGTACTTGTGTGTAATTTAAGCCACTTAAAGTGGGAGCAAATGTGGGTGTGTCCCAAATGATTTACTACTAAAAAGTGCAGTTTTTAAATGAAATTTTACAGAAAACACTCTTTCAGTTTTACTTGTTTAGTTAAATTACTTAAAAAAAATAAGTTTTTAAAATTTATATTAAAAGTAAATATGTCAAAATACATTAGAAAAACACACCGGCTTTGCGCTCAAATTAAAAGAAAAAGTACCCAATTTTGCTCCTCTCCAGTGGTAAATATAATTTATGTTTGTTCTATTTGAGTATATTGTTGGTGAGGGTTACTGTGATATACTTAGTGAACCCATCTGAACACTGAGTTTCCTAATTTTTAAAGTATTACATGTCCATTAAAAAGGTAGATAACGGTACCCTTTGGCACAACTTAACTTTTGATCTGAGTGCAATTTCCTCTCATTTCATTAAACAACAAGAGCACCTATCAAGCTTTGTGACTCAACTAAGTACAAATTAAGACCTACTCCAAAAAGAAATTACCATAAGAGGGTAGAAGGGTCAAAAATAATAAAGTACCAAAAGTCCATATTTTTTTAGATTTTCACTACACCTTGTGAAGTAGATAGGGTAAAACGCTTCATCTGAAAGGTCAAAGACATTTTATCAGTGAGAAAGAGGAGCTAAGAAAGACTGAAAACATTGCAACTCAGAGAAACCGAATGAGGGATGGGCTTTGACAGCAACGCTACATACAGAGAGACATGCATAAAGATTTCACTTACAGCTTCCCAGAGCACTTATCACCTGTCACTTTGGCCGAGCATCTGTTAGCCAATCCATTTGAGTGCTAAGAGGAGGCTTGTTTTTTTGGCCTCCATCTCATCAGAGATTCATTGAAATTCAATCGCTTGCATGGACTCAGTGGGTTTGAGGAGAATTACCTGAGTAGATTAGGCAGCTGGAAAGAGATGTGGTCTGGTCATTTCAGATTCTTCCTTCTGTTTGCTTTTCTCCACACTTTAGCTAAATTAGCAATTACATCTACTCTCACCATGGCCACCATCAAGCAGAAGAGGCACCTTTAGAAACCACAGAAATGCTGACAAACTAATGAGAAAAACTGTTTGTTTCTGCAATCACGTTGTGAAACAAAGTGGAATTAAAGTGGGCGACCGACACAATCAGAAGTTTAAAATTTGAACACTAAATGGTCAGTAAGTATAGGCAGACTGTTTACCTCAGAGATCAATATGAATTTTCTGAAGGGAAACTGTTGAGTGAATCAAGTGTGATTAAGAGTGATGCAGCTCTGAATCTGTTATAAATAAAAGTTTTTCTGATCTTTAAGCTGAATAGGCAACATATCTCTCCTGCAATGGCCAGCACTTGAGGAGGAAAAACTTTCAAATTGGGATTTATTTGCTCACGTAGCAATTATTCTAAATCAGAAAAACTTGGAATTTAACAGAAGAAGTGTAGACTTTTTTATATCCATTGTCCAATTCCCAAGTACTAAAATGACCAAAGAAATCCTGAACCAGAAACATCAACCACATTCCTAGGCAAACAGTTCACCGATGGCTTCCCCTGATCACCTATAAACAAAACTCCACTTTTTTCAGTTTATCCGAAGAGGTGACAAGATTACTGGTCTCCATACAGCAATCAAAAACCTAAGATAAATCTGGAAGTGCTGCAAGAGTTTGATGTGTTTTATCCTCACATTAATATTAACATCTCCCTGAGGTCTTGTGCAGCTATGTGTGTTTGCTAGCCCTCAGAGCCTGGTGGTCCACAATGATTGAGCAATTCAACGGGGTTGCCAGAGAAAGATCAGTCAGAAAGGTGAGTCAAGAAAACCTCAAAAGATTTCAGAGGTGAAGGAACAAACTTTGTTAAAACTAACAAAAATAGAAACTGGCTGGGACTTTGTCAATTGCATCTCCACAAGAGTTCCTCAGACAGCAGCTCACGTATTCTGACAGCTAGACAAGTGCAAAGTCTCTTCTAACCATCAGACTATAAGAAAAATCAAACACAGTCTCTAAAGAGAATTCCAAGTGAGTGCATTCAAAGGAACAGAGGCCTGAGTCCCAATTACAACCCAGCAGATGACTGCACATCAAACAGATTGCAGCTCCTCTACATGCTCACACTTCTGACACATTAAGCCTCAGATCTGATGAGTTATATGACTGATCCCCGCCAACCCACTGCAAGATCTGGTGACAGAGAGGGACTCTGTTTCTCCCCACTGCACCACTATAAGAATCTGCTGGCACAGCAAAGAATTAAGAAAATAAAAAGTTTGCAATTGGGGCTTTCTTATTGCAGAAAAAAGTGCTTATGTAGTTTACTTAGTGGGAAATAAACCTGAAGGTGTGAAGTGAGATTCAGTGACTGTCCAGTAGATCAGTATGGGTTCCTTGAGCTTCTCCACAGTATTTTGATAAACAGAGAGGAAGAAAATAGGCGTTCTCCAGGGACCGCTAGATAATTCCCAATTGAGCCTATTGGCTCCCACACACACAAGCACAAATACAAAGGAGACAAGAATGAGGATATTCATTAGGAGGATGCTGAACTCTAATTAAGCAAGGTGGATGGGACACATGCAGGTGTGGGTTGCACCTGCTTTCTAAAACTGTCTCTTCCATACATCGCAGCTGAGTTGAGATGGAAAGCATTCTCCCTTTTCAGTGGCTGTGATGTCACTTTCGCTATACAGCACGTCTCATCTGTTCCTCCCCTAGAATGGCCACCACTACAAGAGTGAAATCTGGAGTCCTGGGAAGCCTTCCAGACCCTGATCAACATCAGTAGAAGACACTCATCCTTCTTGACTGGCTGAAAAATGCTTGCTGGCTGCCTCCCATGCTGACTGAACAATACATACCAGCTACAACAGAAAATGCAAAACCAATACATCCATTTGTTGTTTTGTCCTAGTCCAGGGTTGGGTTGTGAGGGGTAACTGGTCCAGAAGGAAACCCCAGACCTCCTTCTTCCTGGCAGCACCATGCAGCTCAATCTAAGAGATGCCAAGGCCCAGTTCTCAGTCCTCAAGGAATACATATTTAGTCCCTCTAGAACGTTCTGGGTTTTTAATTTTACTTTTGATGAAGTTGACAAGAAACAACAACTCTTTAAATATTATTGTTATCAGGACGAAATTAGTAGTGGTTGCCAAGACCAGCACATTGTGTTAGATCAAAATGTTTCTCTACTGGCATATTCTCTTTGGCAAAAAAATGTGTACTCAAAAAAATAAACAGCAATGAAAAATGACATTTCTTCTGCTTTTATTTTTTATGTTCAAAATTATAAAAAGAGAAGATAAATCAATCTTATGATTGCATGTATGCATAATTCTCTAATTTACGTAGGTTCAGAATGGAAACTGACATTTAAAATCAGCCACATTCTCCAGATTATTCTGAAAGATCCCAAGGATTTGGGATCTAATTCGTTAAAGCAAGTTCCATATCTTAAAATGACAGGATTAGGCCAAAACATGGACAGACCTGTAAATCAAGTGCTTTACTTTGTGGTTCAGGTCAGTTATCCTTCCTACCATCATCCATTGTAAAGAAGTCACCAATATGCTTTAGCTGCTCTGCTTAAGGAGGACGGAAACAGTCCAGCTTTTTACTACTGAGATCTGCAGCCCCAGACTTGGTGGGCAAGAAACAGAAAATGTGGTGAGATGTAAACCTGCTACTTTTTATTTCTACTAGAGAATGAAATGAAGGCTTTTACCCTCCCACAATCTACTAATCAGCTATATCCTGACAGCAGGACATACTCATTTCAGTCATTATTTCTCTAAGAACTCCATTGGACACAACACAGCTGCTATGGCTTTGACTCTGATCTAGGTCATCACTTGTTGCTATGAAGTCCAATCAAAGTGTGTCCGTACATGTGTACGCACACGTGTGCGTCTTCCTGTGAGTTAGCGAGAAAATGTCTTTCCAGTGGCTGTCGTTTGTTTGAACAGAGCTGTGATGAAAGCCTAGACAAACACAAGGGAATGTCAGCGAGGGCTAAAGTCAATAGACTGAGCCTTGACAGAGCCGGGGACCCCAGTGAGAGATGCCACGCCCTCTGACACTGCACCGGACTCACTCTACATCATTGCTTTCCACTCAGAACTCTTCCGACAAATACCTTCTCTGATAAATCATAAACAGAGCAAGAATAATGATTAAAAGACAAAAGAGGATTTTTTTTTTTTAGGCATACAAGACGAAAGAACAATGGGAAACTGCTGCCTGAAAACAACACAGCAAAAGCCAAAATAAACCCAATTTTAATACTAACAAGGTATGCAAATAGCAAAATTTCTCCATTTCTAGCAACCTTCCTTCAACTCTAAGTGGACTAACTGATGCAGATAAAATATTCAAGGAAAATCTCTACACACCAGCTTGGAATATATTATTGAGATTACTGCCTCATATTTTTGGTCCAATAATGTACTGTGAAGGCTGCGGAAGGGCAAACGGTAAAGCAAATATCCAACCCTATTCAAGTCAGAGCCGAATCTTCTCTCTCGTTTTCTCCTCTTTTTTTTTTATTGTCCATTTTAGTGTGGGAAGCAAGCAGAGCAAGCCTGAGTCCCTGTTGACTCAATGTGCTGAGACATTTTCTCTTTTACTGGTGCTAAAGTAGGCATGAGCACTAATCCTAAGGGGTTAAATGGAGCCTCCTCTGGGGTTTCCCAATCCTGAGAGAGCTGGGGGCGGCTGCTGCAAGAGTTGAACGCTGCGCTTCTATGGATTTGGAAGAATTTGGGCTTCACTTTTCAAACCATGTAAAAAAAAAAAAGCTCTTCAAAAATAATTTTCCATAGCATTAAAACAATACTTAAAATGACTAATTCTACATTGTAAGGCATTCATGTTGCACCTCTTGAACTTCTTCACTTCTCTTCTTACAAATACATTAAAGTTAATGTACTTCATATGGCTCTCTTGGGAAAGTAGAACAATGCAATATTCATCCCAAAATAAAACTTAGTGTCAGGAATTTCATTCAGAAGTCAGCTAGGTAATACATAAATGCATAATAAATAAACATGAATAATTTAATTGAAGTCTTCTTGTAAAATGTTCATGTTATGTATTTCACAATAAATGGCACTTGTAATAATTGTAATAATACATTTTTTAGCTATCTCAGTGGGAAAAATGAATTAGTATAAGACTACAACAAAGATATAAAAATTAATATACAAAAATAGTTATTTTATTTTGTAGTTGGAGCAGTGCAGTTTTGCAGCTCTGACATCTCTTCTTCACATTGTTTCAAACAGGAAATGGGCAGAGAAACAAAGAGAACACACACAGCCTAGTTCCTGAGGTTGAGAATTGAACCCTGGATGGTTCCACCGTGCATTAATACTGTAGCCTCCGCATGTGGCCACCTGCTGCACCGCTATGCCAACCCCCAATGCAGGCATCTTAAATATAGAAGGTAGTGCCTGGCAAAGCATTACACACTGCTAAAAATGGACCACAGAAACAAATAATAAACTCAAAGTAATGAATGTTTCTAAGCCAGAAATGCTGGTCAATCTCCTCATTAACAATGACCTTTATTTATATAAAAATGCGTATTGGTTAGCCAGTTAAATCACTTTTACTTCTTCACAAAAACATCTGAAGAGAGAACCCAATGCCCTTTCAAATCCAGTTTCACACAGACAGCAGAACAAGCTAGTAAGATCTCGCTGCTCGACTCTTACCACCTATGTTTCATTCAAAACCTATACATTTGCATCTTGATCTAGCCCAAGTGACAAATGGTGGCTATAAAGGCAGGACTTCTGTTTACGCAACACACCACCTCCTCAATCCACATCTTGCTTCTAAATTTCCTGAAACACTCTGGATGTCTTTGAAGTGTCAGTTTAAAAGCAGGAAGAAGAAGAAAAACATGTTCCTGCTATTCTTTTTCTCTCCTTTAAGTCACACATTGGAGTTCAGCCTTTACCTCGTCTCACCCAACTATTGCATCATTTTAGGGCCAGAAAGAATGTAAAAACGCTGTCTCAAAGCTGTGGATATTCTCCTTTAGAAGTTCACATAAACCTAACAAAAAGCTCAGTGCAGCAGCAGCAGAATAAGCTAAATTTTTTAAAAGATTATCAAAATTAGAAAAACACACTTTAACTGGCCTTCACTAAAGCTACAAAACCACCTGAAGATGCACCAATACTATAAGCCAACTACAAAGGTTTGCTATGCTTCAAGACGGAAACTTTGTGCTATATTTAACCTCCTTCATTTTGGTGTGTGAAAATAAAAGCGTGAGCTAGTATTCTAATTTATTATGTCTTCCTCCTGCTGGTGCCTGTTTTAATGGTGAAAGATGCACTGCGAATGCATACTAACACACTCCACAAAGCTGCATTCACAATCTCTGTCTTTCATTTAATTTATGCATGTGGTTCGCAACTTCATTTATAAACACGTTGGAAATACCAGCTGCGATATTGTACAGAGAGTCCACAGGCCGATGGTTGCTTAAAACAGAGTAATGACATGAGGACACCTGTTTGCACAGATAAAAAGACAAACATCTTGATCTGGAAAGATAAACTCTCTCCCTGCACCGCAATCTGCTGCTGTAAGCCAGTGAAGGTAAGATGAAACCTATCAGTGGAGATGCTTTAGGTCACAGGTTCCAGTCCACCCCTGCTTTAGGTGATCAAATTATGTAACGCCACGGTGGCTCTTTAGTTGAACCAAATCAATTCTTGAGAGTTCGTTGAATATGTTATTGATTAAGTAGTAGATATTTTTGTATTTCTATGTATTTTAATAAACTATAAGCAGAAAAAAATGTCTCTAAAAGATCTAAATGAGATCATTAGTTTATAACTTTAATACTTTAAATTATTCATGTTGTTGTCATTAGAATAAAATAGGGAAGGTCTCAAGCTTTAGAAGAGACAGGGAAAAAAAAAACTCACAGAGGATTAACTAATATTATGTATATGTAGATTAAACTGGAACCCTCTGAAATCTGATGCGGCAACAGTGTAATACATACCTAAGACACTCTTGGTCTCGTTGAACGTTAACCTAAAATCACCCCGGCAACAGAGGGATAAAAAGGCTCTACTCCAGTTACTCCAGTTATGCTCAAAATGTGTCATTCACAACTCCAGCACAGACACCTTGCGCGCTACTGTTAATTGGTGGGTGGGTGCTTTACAAATATTTCTTTCAAGAGAGTCATAGATGTCTCCTCACTTCAAACAGTCTTTTTTATTTCCCAATCGCCTCTTTCTGTAGGGGCTCCTTTGAATGTGGCTCCTGGCTGCAGACTAGACATCTGATATCCGAGTCACTTGGGATGTACGAAGGAACACTGCTGTCAGACAGTGAGGCACGAATGCCAACATTTTTGTAGGGGCAGCTGAAAGTGTCACCTGAAAACATCCTCAGGTGAAATTTAAAGCTCCGGATTTTCAGGTTTTGCGACGGAGTCACAAAAGCATAGCTACTCTGTTGCTTTATTAATTTGTGCTGAAATGCTAGGCTAATGCTACATGCTTCTTGACTGTTTTAAATAATTTATTTGTAATTCAGCTAATCACATATTTCAATACTATTCCAGTAAATCATGCAAAGAGAAAACTCACCAATGAGGTTATCTCCAGGTTATTTTTAAGGCTATACAATTTAATAAGTAATGTTTCAGCTGCTCTTAAGGAACTTTTCCCCTCCACCAAAGGCTCTTTCAGCTCAGCTCAGAACAGCATTGAAAATGCCTTGAAAATGACTCCAAACAGCAGTGAGATTTCCTGGAAAGGTTCACCACTGCTCCAATTAGGATCCAATTCTTCTTAACCGACAGGTTGATTTTGATGTTTTTTAAATATCTAATACACTGACCTTAATCCAGTGAAATTAACTTTAACTAAGATATTTTCTAGTCCAAGGGGTGTCATTAGTTAATTTGTGTGATTCATATTAAAGGAAATCTTAAAACTGACGAGCTGCAGAAAAAAGAACTCAATAGAACGCTTTTGATCTTTCATTTCTGGATGCAATTTCTTATCCGATCAACCAAGTGCAACAATAACTGTATCACTGATTTCTAGTAGACATTTGCATCTGTAAGAGCAACAACTGTCTAAAACCATTTTAAAATGTCTATTGTTCAAAATTCTGAACATCCACTGCTTCAAGACTCATGTCTTTCAAAGATAGGTGAGGACTTTGATATCTGTGATGTCAGTTGTGCCTGTTAGGGCAATACACTTACCTAATACCCACACTTCCTGTAGTAATCCAGCAAACAAGACACTGCAATCCATGAGGTACTGTATAATCTATTTTATCTTATCATGAGCACCTTTGTTCCCCTCGATAACATTGGCACCAACTTCCTCTCCTTACAACTTTAAACTTCAATTGACCTTTTTAATGGAACACAAACATGTGTTCTCTGTAGACTAAGACACCATACCGAAGGACTACTGCATGTTGTCTTAAAGATTGTGTCAGCACTTACACAGACATGTTCAGCCCAGTGAAAAGATAAATGCTAGAGTTTAACTACAGCTGGTAAAAGATGCTAAGTTAGCTAAATACATTTTAGTGCAGAAGTAGTAAGCCAGTTACAAAGTAGGACAAAGGCGGGTTTCAATTAGCTATATTGGCAATGTATGCTCATCTGAGAAAACATCATATGGTAATTCTGTCTTTTATCTCCTTTATTGTGCTGATTAGTGTCGTGGGGGAAGCATGCTCTATCTAATCTGATCAGAGAGCATTGTGTTTTGGGTCATTAACTGACAGGAGGTCCTGGAGGTTGACAAGTCGAATGGTCACCACCCCCTTTCTGAGCTTCTCTGAGGCTCTCTCAGCCTCATGTTTCCCCATCGAAGCAGACGACACACCAGCAGGCACAAAAGCAGCCGACAAAAGACAAGACGAGAAACAGCTGATTTAGGTTTTTTGCTTGTCTATGAATCCATGTCCTGAATGAGTGCTGACCAAGGCCTCTGAGCAGCAGGATGCCCCATGTTGTCTCTGTTGTTGTTGGTTCTTTAAAGATGAAGAAGGGTCATCCTGTCTTTCACATCTGGAATTTCCATTAGAAAAGACTAATGCCTTACTGCAAGGCATGGTAGCAATCCATAGCAAAACAATGACTCCTAACCAACATTGTATTTATATGCACGAGGACTCAAATTCTATCAGTCAACACAACTATTTTGGTTAATAGCATCAAAAATTACAGTTGAAACAGGCTCACATCAATAAAATCTGACATCCGTGTTCTTTTTGCACTTTCACAGACTTGTGCTTTTGCTCTCTCCATTCATGTCACATTGATTACATCCTTTCCAAATATAAAATGTGAATGTTGCAACAAAACTAACAGCACAAATCAAAGTTAAACCATTTTGATTCTGAAAAGCTGTCTTTCCGGATGGGGAAAAAAAATGAAAGGCCCAGAGCAAAGATCACCGACGACTGCCTGCTGAGGGTGAATATGCAAATAAAGCAAAAGGTAAATGAAAAACAAAGCGGAAGTTTTGGCAGCCAGCTTTTACATGTTCCTGTTAATTTGGCATTGGTTAAAAACATGTTAATGTCAATAATGAATTCAAGCCAGAGGGTTGGCGCACAGGAGGCGCAATCAGTGCATTTTCCCACATGAGCGTCAAAGCAGTTTTGGCATTTATTGCCTTTTTATAACAAGAACAGCCATAACACCAAGCTTACATAGGACAAATCCAACTGTGTCCACGTGTCCTGCAGAAAGTCCAAGAAAGTAGGACACAGCCAGTCAACTGCAACCCCAGCGTATTGACTGTAGCACAAGCAAAAAAAAAAAAAGTTAATAAATTAACAGTTTCAATGCATTTGATGAAGCAAAACAAAAAGGCCCTGAGTATTATAATGAAGACAAAGAAACTAGACTATAAAAGGTCAAAATCAAGCTTCACAGCAAAGTAGGAAGCAATCTTAATGTTGTCTAAACACTAAAAGTAGCCAGACAGACTGGAGCATGTCCTTGGGAAAGGAGAGCACCTTTCCCCCTTCAACAAAAGACCAACCGGGGCAACAGATTTCCCCCAGTCTTGAGATAACAGAAACCCAACACCTTCGTCCTCCAGTGGGGCTCTTTGTACGTCTAAGAGGGGGGTCAATCACCAGTCGCTGACAGATGTGTCTGAAGTCGATTTAGGAGAGGAAGACATGTTGAGGTTAGACACAGATTTCTCTGCTCTGTCCCCATGGAAGGAAGACACGGATCAGGCCAGGATGTCCAAGGTTGACCTTTTATCGCCCTGAAGTCTCTGACAGACAACACCTGGGCTACTATGGTTAGGTTAAGAAATTGCTTCTTTTTTTTTTAAACGTGCTTTAGTTAACAAATTAATAGCATACAGACAGGAAGGAATCTGGAATCCCATTGTGTTGCAAACAAAAGTGAGAGTCACTCCAGCTGGAAAGCAAACAAATCAGAGAACCTCCAGTGGAGGTCTAAGTAGTTTCGGCAGATGCTCCAGGCTTAAGTGTCTGTTCAATTAGGTACTCCAGTTAAGATGGCAATCATGGTCTAAACCCTGTGCTGCAGAGGCTGAAGTTGGATCACATTCTGTCCCTGGCAAAATCCGAATATGGGATGATGAAGACAGCCATTGAGCTTTTCTGTTGTTTGTTTAACACCCCATGAACAGAGCTGAGCATATATTATCGCTAAGATACCCTGCAAGCGGTCTTCATTTTCAAAAAGCCAGCTTTTTCCTTTCATTACTGAGCCTCCGATTTTGCTTCAGAAGAGATTTTTCTTTGTGATTGTTTTCCCATTTTAAGGATGTCGTTAATTATTACAGAACAGCATCCCTGTCGTGACAAAGAGAAAGATATTTCTGCATTCCCACAGCAAGAAAAGTACAGACGCTCTCTAATAAATCTGAGCGCTCACTAAAAATTAATGCAGACCCTCAAAGCACTTAAAAGCCGGAATGTAAAGGTTTGAAATAATTATCAAAGGTAACGGTGAATGACAGGAGTCTAAATTTCTCACTTTAAATTTTACAGTTCTCAGAGAGCTGATCTCTACAGGCATCAACGAGATGATGCCATTCAACAAGAAATAAACAGATGGCATGGCAACGCAACGTGTGCGACTGTGGGGTCCGACTTGTCAAGTAGCCAGAGGGGGAAAACCCAGGAGATGACACAGGCTAAAAAGGTGTTGGCCAGGTCAGACACTCTTCTGTAAAACCCCTGACTGCCTCATCTCTGCTATAGACCCAAAGGAAAGCAGAACCTGTTGTTTGGCTTCATCTAAATAGACAAAGAAAAAAGGTCAAGAGGCATTTCAGGTATGTTAAAACAGCTCACGCTCATGACGTATTAATACACTTATTTGTAATTATCTAAATGCAGGCTCATAAATAGAGGCCTACATAAGCAGAGCCATTAAACTGTATCAACCAACTTTCAACATTTTGTCATATTACAATTTAAACTTTAATGTGCTTCTTGGGGACTTTGGTCAAACTCAACAAAATAATTGTAGCAAAGTGAGGGAAAAATGTGTTTTAACATGTTTAACAAATAAAAATCTGAAAAGTGTGGTGTGCTTTTGTCTTCAGGCCCTCTAAGTCAAGTCTTTGTTCAACCAACATTCTCTAAAATTACAGCTGCAAGTATTTTTAAGCATCTCTGCTATTCTTGCGTTGATATTTTTCAAGTATGGCTCAAACTAAAGGAGATTAGATGCACAACATCAACTTGATTTAGGTCTTGTCTTTGACTAGGTCATTTTAACACACAATATTTTATCTAAACCATTTCATTATAGTTCATTATAGTTCTTATTATATGTTTATGGTTGTTGTGCTGCTGAAACATCTATCCCAGTCTCAAACTCGTGCACCCCAACGGGGTTTCTCTGGGATTGTATTTATCTCCATCCATCTTCCTGTCAACGTTCACCTGTCCTTAATTAAAATAAGCAGTCCCACAGCATGATGTAGCCACTCACATGTTTCACTGTGTGATGAGGTGCCCAAGAGTGTTATTTTTCTACTGTGTTCTGAATCTAGGTGAAAAGTTCAGTAGTGATCTTATCTAACTCAAGTACTTTCTTTAACCTATTTTCTATTTCCCTATGTGACAAACCTTATGACTGTTTTCTGTTAACAGTTTCTCCCACCTGAGCTGTGAGTCACTGCAGCTTTCCAGTAGACTTAGTTAGAGTTAGTATGTACCTTTTGGTACAAACTTTTGGTTTCTGATTAATGTTGTTCATTATGCCATTTGTTTACTAGTGTTCTCTATTAAGACTTGAAGCTTCACAGAATATCTGGTTTCATACAAAGATTAAATTGCACACCAAGTATGTGACTTTTGAAGGCAAAATGGTTGCACTAGCTTTTTAGGAAAATCAATGTAAAATGGGGCAGAAAAAAGTTGGAACGCCACATTTATTATTTGTGTTTTTTGGGGGTGGTTTCCAATTCAAAATCACACTACTTTATGTTTGTCTAGTACATAAAATCTCAATTATAGGCACTAAGCCCCCTCCTTCATACCCTGCAAAGATAAGTTAAGATAATGGTTGGATGAATGGATAAAAGTTTGTTTTAATTTGCACATAATTTAACCAAACAATAGCTTTTAGCTGACGATATACAAATAAAATCAGTTTTTTTTAAGCCCTTCACATAATTTTATTTTTAAAACACGCACTCATTTAATTGTCTATTGTACAAAGACTGAAAAAAATTACATCTGAGACAAAACACCCCTTGTACAGTTCATTGCAAAAGATGTCATTCTCTATATAAAAAAAAAACTGAAATTGATTTTGTTCTTTAGATCAAGTGACACAAGTAATAACAGTTTTGCTAATATTCACTTACATTCTCATACATATTATATTTTGGGGTCCCCTTCTGACTTTTGTGGCACATGCTGAGTGAATCTCTGCTTTTTCCTCTTTCCTCCACTCCCCCTAGTGCGCCTAATCGGAACTGCACTAAAACAGAGCCCACAACGGAGGGAGAAAGAGAGAGACAGAGAGAGAGAGAGAGAGAGAGAGAGAGAGAGAGAGAGAGAGAGAGAGAGAGAGAGAGAGAGGGAGACCAAAAGAAGGAAGGACCTCCCCCAGATGACATCAGAGCTCTATTGAAGCAGAGCTAGAGGCGCACACAACTCCACATTTGTACTGAGGTCCACATTTGCGCCCATGTCCTCTCACAGCCAGTTGATTGTGTATTTGTGTGAGGGGGGCTGCCACTGAAAACAGAGCAGTGCTGCTACAGATAAACTCCAAGTAGCTCTTAATCTGTGTGAGTTAGGAGGGTTTATTCTTCGCTTTCTTCACTTGGATCTGCGTTTCAATTTTCATTAGCCTGGATTGGATTATTTTTTTTATTATCAATATTATTTTTATTTTCCCTCTTCTGAGCCACATTTAAAGAGGATACCTGTTACATTTCATTTTGCTGGTTGTTTTGAGAGGTAAGTAATCTTTCTGCTAGTACAGCAGTCCTGTTGGAAGTGTTTCCCTTTTCTCTCTTTTTGCCTTTTGGATTTTCTCTTCGACTAACTGAAAGTAATGCGGAATCCTCAGGAGTTGCGTGAATCTGAACTGCTCCTATTTTCCAGGCGAATAATACTGAGTCCTGTCTATACTGACAGGCGCGAATCTTTTTATATCCATAATAATAAAATTGTGAGCGCACCTTTCTCCAAACACAAAAAACGTTTCTTCAGCTGCACAGATTTTGCAGCACACAGAATATGTTTTTATGTCACCAATTCAAGCCTTTTCCTCCGGTGCCTGCCACTTGCTGCTGCGATCTCTACAAAATCCCTTTAATTTAGCATTTCTGACAATGACAAAAAACACCAACTCAGAATTGTTTTTCCACAATCACATTTTAGTCTCGGCACCTCTAGTGCACAACGTAAATCTTTGCGCTCCTTGCAAATATTCCAGATTTTAAGCACTGCACAGAGAGGCGCATGTATGTATGGGAATGGTCTGGGATGAATATGCAAACTTGGAGGGGATTAGCGGGGTTCACTGTCTGGAGCTGTCTCGGTGTCGCAGCCTGAGAAGACACCCTGGTGCGCTCCTGAAATTGCAGCGCGGATCCCGCGGAGTTGGACATGAAGGGGCAGCTGGGGAGACTGTATGCCGCCTAAACGCTCGTTCTCGGTCGTTGTCTGGAGTACTAACATCGGCTGTTAGCGAACATCCAACAAAAAAATAAATAAAATAAAAATGTCATCATAACCTAGTTATATGTTTTAGTAAGGCGTGCAATACAACGCGCAATTTTATGTGAGTTTTACGCGCATCAGGACGCGTATAGGTAAGCACAGAAATTCGCAAAATTGCACCCTTGCAATGTAACAACCTAGTTAATACACAAAAACATATCCCTAAAACTAAAACCAACTCTGCGCTATTCTCCCTTCCTCCAAACTGATACGTATCCTATTAGTCCAATACAATATATCGGCATGCCTATTGGCAACACCGAGGCAGGGACAGTTGTTAATCCAATTTAACAGAGCCTTTTATCTTCATGAGACGATAAGGTCATCCAGGCTCTAAATAATGGCCCCAAGGCTGTGCACAAGCTGTGCACCAATTCTGCACACAGCAAACTTCTTCCTTCTCCTCTCATGGAAAGCAACGGTGGTTTCCCTTGTTTTCATTATGGAAAAAGAAAGCTGGTTAAACATGGCAGTCATGAGGACAGGCCCAGTTCCTCTCTGATAGCTTGCCTGAGGCTAAAGTCCCCAGTCAGTTGTTTTTCAGAGGGAACTCATATGGAAGATTAACAGCTAACCAGGTCACAAAGGATGGAATAATCTAATTATAAAAAAGAACACATAAAATATATATTTATGCCCAGTTCATGTGGAGAAATGTTTATATTGGTTGCAGAACTGCAGGCCCCAATCTAAAATAACCTAATGCAGTTCTTTCATATTTTACAGAACCACTAAGGTATATTTTTATCAAGTTTTCCAAGATTTAAGAAACACATCTCACACATTTCGTCAAGAAGAAATCCAAAGTTGTGAGAAAACCATAAATACTGTGAGAGTGCCTCGGATAAAACAGCAGGGAGGTTAACAAATACCTTTATTTTGGGATAGGTGTCCAGCCTGAGCCAAGATAGGTTTGTGCAGCTTAACATAAGCATTCATGTCTTGGGTTTTGCTCGTCAAAGACACACACACACACACACATACATACATTTCATCTCGCAGTGCCTACCACCCCCATGTGGGGAAAAACAATTGCAGCTGCTGCAGATCTCTCCTTTCAGCCAGCTACAAAAGAGAGACCCCCGTCTGTCTCGGGCCTATATGTTATTAATGGGCCAGCAAAAGTATCATCTGTTCAGCCTATTTAGAGATAACACCAGGAGGCCACATACCAAATTTCAGAGATTTTTCTTTTCACCCGGTTTTTGCTTTTTCGTATATATATTAGATTTCAAATAGGATCATAAACATTTCATTGGGAGATTTGGCAGCACAGGAGACCCCTGCCAGGTACGCTGACATCTTCATCTAACAAATAAGAAATTCTCTGCATTTAAACACAGAAACAAGTTTCAAATAATAATTAACAAACTGGTTTTGAAGACTTTTTCTTGTCCATTACTAGAAGATATACATATAATTTAATGATATAATACTCGTAAGTCATTCATGTTTTCTGCTTCCATTGAAAAAATCCTACCTGCTTAATGGGCTATTTTGCACATGCACATGTTTCTGGACCGATCACAGATCCAACAAAAACTGTACCTGTGCAATCAGTCACAATTCAAAATAATATTGTGAATTAGAGTGAATATCAGAACAACATAATAACAGAATTGATTTCCCAATGGAGCGCTCTACTGTGGTTCAAAATTAATTTCAGAGTTCATGAATAATTTAACAGCCAGCCATTACAATTTCTACACAGCTCTTTCCTCTATACGTAAATGCAAGCCTACAAAACTTTCAGTATTTTGCTAAAGTAGAAGTCATCATGTTCTGCAATAATTACACAGGCATGAAATTGTTTGTGCTTGAGATATTTTGTAGCATTTCTTGCAGAGTACAGGACTCCGGGGCATTGAGCCCTTGTCTCTGTTATTTCAGACTAATGTACATTTGTGTGTATTCTGCTCACAATGGCTATCAGTGTCCAGCTTTATGTCTCTCCTGCTCTTCTCCCTTGTAAACACACTTGCGCCCATTTTTTCCCTCACAATGGTCAATTTAACTTTGCCAGTTCAGATTAAACGAAGCAGACTCCACTCTATAACAGCTAGTGAAATCCCACTCTCCTGTTGGCGGAGCTTATCAAAACGATGGAGAAAAGCATCCATCACAAAAGAATAAACAAAAAAATATTCGGCACAACTTCAGTTGCTCTAAAAAACGCTCAAATGTAAATAAATGTGCAAAATATAGGGACATTTATGACAGGTAAATGCAATATCAATGCTTGACTGATTCATTGCTTAAATGAAATGAGTTTTGATAAAAAGTTTACATTTTTATAACCCTCACCCCATCAGCCCCGATCCTCTCTGTGAGACTACAAGGTCTGCATGCTTGCCCTGCAGCAAACAATGAAGAGGGGCCACTCTGCTGAAATCCGATGAGTGGAGAGGGGAAAAAAAGTAGGGGAGAAAAGTATCCAGGCCCGAATACGCTCTGTTAAATTATGCAAAAAACGTACCCAACATACCAATAATCACCATCTGATTAAATAACTGCCCCGTTTTTTTGTTTTTTTTGGGGGGGAGGGTTTACACCTTGACCCTAAGCTAGGCTCTTACCTGAGATTCTAACAATTCTGATGGCAAAAAAATAAGTCAAAAACACAGGTAGGCATGGGTAGTATGAAATTCTTATGGCAGAATAACAGCAACAATCCCTCCTGCTGTTCAAACTTAAGATATAATACCACTATAAACTGTAAGGGTTATTTTGAAACAAAGACAGATACATGCAAAATTTAGTAACTCTTCAGATAGTCTTAGTAAGAATGCTATTTCTTTGGTTTACACAATTATTTTTTTTACAGCAAGCTGAATTATTTCCAAATAGGCTAAATTGATTTTCTTTTGCAAATAAGAGAAAATTGTAAGAACATTCTTTCTGTTAGCTCTTGGGCAGGATGCAGCAACAAGTGGATGAAAGGGAGCAGAAAATTTAGCAGCTATGACACAGAAACTTTTTTAAAATCTTGGTTTACGTTCTTGATGTTATCCTGTTCATGTCTAAACATGAACACACCATGTTTAGACATAAATGATGAATGAGTCCATGGCACAACCTTAGAAGTCAAAATTTGTTTGATGGAACAGAAAAGAATACATTTTTTGTAAAATGCTAAATTTCCAAGCAATTTAAATTAAACTACATATTTAATAATATTCATCAAATGGAAAACTTCTTAGAAAAGCACATTTTCTATTGAAGTAGCTCAACAAAGTGCTGCATCAAGAGTTCATTCCAACAGACTGATATGCCATATCCCTCTATCATCCTGCCATTTTGTAAAACTCCATTACTGTATTTAATCTTTTTTTCCTCTCATCAGACTCCCTTTATTCCACAAGTTACTGGAGGTCGCATCTGGTGCTTTTTTTCCCCCTAGACTCTAATCTACTACTAATGTAATACTGGACAGAGAGAGCCCATGTTTAGATGGAACAGAAGGAAGGGGGGGCTGTTATTATGAGACAGCATCTCAGGAGTTGTAATCGAGTTACAAGCCTCTCAATTCCCTAATCTTCTCCTTGTCAGGGGTTACAACTGTTAAACGGCTGGGCTTCTTGTTCCTAATTTCCCTTTGAATGTTTTACAGCACACGGTAGCAGCCATAAGGGCACACGGATAGTTACAGAGCTATTGTGTTCTGAGAGGAAACGTAACATTTACTTTGGTGAAGGAAATCTATTTTCGTGAGCAGAAAACGTCAGTCGGTGTGTGTAAGCAGAGGATGAGGTGGGCGTGAAGGGTCACACGAAGTAGCTGGGAGCAGCATGTTGGGATGCAAAACCCATCCTCTGCTTAATGTGAAATTCAAATGGACTTCATATGTCACTGGTGCTTTTCACAGTGTGAGTAATTACACTAAGCTCTGACTAGATCCGTTTTTGTTTCACGCAAAAGAATTTGGGCAGACTTCTTTATTTTTAATCACAGGACCGGTTCTCTTGTAAAATACTTAGAGTTCAGCTATGCATTGAAGCGGGAAGAGAAGGGCACATGAGCTCCACCCTTCCCTATTGTTGAGTTTGGGGTCCAGATCACAGATGTGTTTTGCATGCACAAGCATTCTTTCCTCCATCTCCATAGAAAGGATTTGGTTATTTAGAGTAACTGGAGTAAAAGGTCAATGGACTAAAAGGAAGGAAAAGAAGGGTTTTTGAATGTGACATTGTAAAGTAGTTTTAAGACTGGGATAAATCAAATTTGGTCAGGTACCCAAAAATAATTTTGTTTCTCTACCCAATAAATAAGTTTAAACTCAAAAGTCCAACCTTTTTTATTTCTCAGCTTTTGTTAACAAAAAGGAAATAATTATCATTATTACTTTTTTTGTGGTTGATCCAAAGCTAAAATTGGAAGGTCAGGATCAACTAGGAAAAGGCTGATTGGTCAATTTCAGTAAAACATTTTTACTGTAAACTTAATTAAACTTAATTGACTTGAGTGTTATAAGAATACTATTACTCAATTAATTGCTAAGTTTTTGTACAAATGGTATTACTAACGACATTTATAAAATAGAAATTTGTCACGAATGTTTGTGTCTACCACCCATAATGCTCTATATTGTATATAAATATGTACTGCCTGGTTTAAATCTGAACAGTTCTATTGAACTGTTCAGTTCAACTGTTCAGTTGAACTGAATAGGAATCTGGATTCTAGCACTGTAATTATTGAACCATGAAAAAGCAAGACTTATATGAAAGATTTTGACATGCTAGCATTAGCATGTTGCTATCAATTGCCATATTATTATGATAAAATTACTACTAGCTTCTCAGCTAGTAGCTGAGAAGCTGCAAATAGCATGTTGTTTATTATATTTTATTGGCTGATTAGTGATATTTAAATATTAGCTAAAATAGTAAAAGTAGCTATAATTATAAGAGATTACACTTTGGAACATACTGAAGTTAGATAGTAAGTATTTGCTAATGTTCTTATACTAGCCAGAAAGATACTATGAATCCCATTATTTTATTGTTTGAGCTTTTCTCCACTAAATGTTATCATTGTGATTTTTTTCAGAGCGTTGTCCCAGGTTTCAGGAGGCCATGATGACTCGAAGTGCAGATGCATGAGGGAGATTGGGCCCTTCAGGAACAGCAACTTATCCCGTATTGCTTTCTAGAGAAGAAGGGGACACTGGTTATCTGCTTCAGGAAAAAGATCTTGAGCCCTGGATTAATGTGTGTTCTGGCTCAACAAGGAAGCAGAGGATTCTGGGTTACCTGAAAGCACAGTCGGCACAAGCAAACAGGCCAGGGTTGAGCCTGTGGCCAAGGGGATTGGCATGGCTCAGACCGGCTTTGTGTCAACCCATCATGTCTGACGAGCCTGATGGCAGGAAGGATTCTTTGCCGTCCGACTCACGGATCTCTATAAAAACACAAAAAAAACCTAAGGGGCTGTAATGGCTGTTGAACCTGACTACAGCAACAGCCGCTGGGATTTTTAATATCAGCCAAGGGTGCATGTTCTTTTTTTTAGCAAGAAAGGGATGCTTTTTTCTGCAAGCTTATCTGCCATGGCAAAGGCATTGAAAGAATGAGCCTTTGACAACACAGAAGAGGTCATCGTCCAAACAAGGATCAGCTTGGCAAATACTGACCAGGTCAGGATATCACCAGAACCCATCCTCCCTCCCTTTGGACAAACATTTTCTTTCAGTGAGGATAACAAAAATTTAAGAAGAACTCTTGATTGGATATTTCTTTCATTGGAAAGGATTTACAGCCTCATCAAAATCAGGTATTGTAAATAAAAATTGCTTTGAATCTTTTTGATTTATTCACAAGATACCAATTTTAAAAAGATAAATGAATGTGGGTGTGAATGTACGTCCAAAGCCCAAAGTATTCTCAGGCAGATTAAAATGGGAATTCTGCTTCATTTTCATAGTCTTAATCGAGTGCCTCAACGTTATCAACATTGAGCGGAATAAAAATTTAAAAACTCAATTTGCAAAGCTTTACAACCCAAAGTTGTAAGAAACTAGTAATAGCCAAGAAATAAAAAAACAAACAAAAAAAAAAAAAACACTGCATCAAGATTCAATGCATTATGAAAAATGTAACACTTAGGAAGTTGTGTTCAAAAACTTAAGACATACTTCCAAACACAAGGCTTTAAAATGAAATTTACCTTGAAAACTTGCATGACAAAACAAATTCCAGTGAGCGCTAAAGAAGAACAAAGTGAAACCTTAAGATAGGCCTTCCCACCCTATTCCTCATAATCAGTTTATATCAGTCAAACAGAAAAATGCAAAATGATTCTTTCAGCAGTTACTTAATCAAGAAAGTGCTGTAGGCAGCTTTTCAAACCTTTCAAACCTGCAGCAATTACAAAAACTGGAATTTGGCTCTCTCTCTCAGGGCCTTGTCCATTAATCTGCCTTTTCTGCTCTTTTCCCCAGGGCCCTTTGAGTGATTAGACTGCCAGGATACGCACCTTCAAGATGGTACGTCACTGCAAGTCCTTTGTCCTTTTCCTAATAAGGATTGGGCTGCTGCTGGGTCTAGCGAACCCCTTGGTCACCTCTGCCTCGTGTCCCTCAACTTGTCGTTGTGACGGGACTTTCATATACTGTAATGACCGAGGCTTGACTTCCATACCTACAGGGATGCCTCTGGATGCTACAGTGCTCTTTCTGCAAAACAACCGCATCAAGAGTTCAGGCATCCCCACAGAGCTCCGCGGACTGGTAAATGTGGAGAAGATCTATCTTTACTGCAACAATCTGGATGAATTCCCAACTAATCTTCCACTTGGACTAAAAGAGCTCCACCTGCAGGAGAATAATGTCCGAATGATAACCCATGCCTCATTAGCTCAGATTCCTTACATTGAGGAACTTCACCTGGATGACAACTCTGTGTCAGCAGTTAGCATAGAAGAGGGGGCTTTCAGAGACAGTAATCACTTGAGACTGCTTTTTCTCTCCAGGAACCATCTGAGTACCATCCCAATAGGCCTACCAATGAGCATTGAGGAGCTGCGCTTTGATGATAACCGCATCTCATCCATCTCCGAGCAGTCGTTACAAGATCTCATCAATCTGAAACGGTTAATCTTAGATGGCAACCTTCTAAACAACCGTGGGATTGGAGAAATGGCTTTCATCAACTTGATCAACTTGACTGAGCTGTCACTGGTGAGGAACTCCCTAACTTCACCACCGGCAAACCTCCCAGGCACCAGTTTGGAAAAACTGCACCTACAAGAAAATCACATAAACCGGGTGCCATCTGGGGCTTTTGCCTACCTGAGGCAGCTGTATCGCCTGGACCTATCTGGTAACAATCTAAGTAGCCTCCCACAGGGTGTATTTGAAGATTTGGACAATCTTACACATCTTCTACTGAGAAACAACCCGTGGCAGTGCACTTGCAGGATGAAATGGGTACGGGATTGGCTGCGGTCACTGCCAACAAAAGTGAATGTACGTGGTTTCATGTGCCAGGGCCCAGATAAGGTCAAAGGCATGGCTATTAAAGATCTGACCACAGATATGTTTGACTGTGCTGATTCAGAACTGTTCTCCACATATGAGACAAGCACAGTCTCCAACAATTTACGCCCATCACAGCCCCAGTGGCCATCGTTTGTCACCAGAAGGCCTGTGGTGAAAGGGCCTGACATCAGTAAGAATTACCACAGTACTACCAGCTCTTCAGGCAGAAAGATCATCACCATCAGTGTGAAATCAAGTAGTGCAGATGCAATTCATATATCATGGAGAGTGTCACAACCCATGACTGCCCTGCGGCTCAGCTGGCTAAAGCTGGGACACAGCCCTGCCTTTGGCTCCATAACTGAAACCATTGTGCAGGGAGAGAGGACAGAGTATCTCCTCACTGCACTGGAGCCAGACTCTGCTTATAGGATATGCATGGTTCCCATGGAGACCAGCAATATTTACCTGTCAGATGAGACCCCCGTTTGCATCGAGACAGAGACCGGGCCTCACAAATCCTACCAACCGACTACAACTTTAAATAGAGAGCAGGAAAAAGAGCCTTATAAAAATTCCAGTCTGCCTTTGGCTGCCATTATCGGAGGGGCCGTGGCTCTTTTGGCAATAATCATGCTGGCACTGGTGTGCTGGTATGTGCACAGGAATGGGTCGCTTTTTTCCAGAAACTGCACCTACAACAAAGGTCGACGGAGAAAGGACGACTACGCTGAGGCTGGCACCAAGAAGGACAATTCCATTCTGGAGATAAGAGAAACTTCTTTTCAAATGATACCTATAAATCATCTGCCTGTGTCCAAGGAGGAGTTTGTGATACACACAATTTTCCCTCCAAATGGCTTAAATTTATACAAAAGTCCACACAATGAGAACAGCATCAACAACAGGAGCTACAGAGACAGTGGAATACCAGATTCAGATCATTCCCATTCATGATGATAAACACAGACATGCAAGAGCAGTGTGTGACTAAAACAGAGCGGCAAGACTTTTACAAAACACTGGATATATGAGACTAAGGGAGCAATGTTCTGTACATTTGCCATATAATTTATATTTAAGGACATTTTATGAAGACTGAGAAGATTCCAATTGCAGGCTGTCACTGAACTATCAAATGCAATTCTATATTTTAGGGATTTGTAGTAATTTGTACTGTATTTCCTTTGCTTAAGGTTACCAACCGACTAAAGAAACTCTGTGTTCTATTAAGATATGATGACTTGTCAACTGTGAAAGTGGGTTTTCATTGCTGTGTTGAACAATCAGACTTTAGGAAACCTTGTAATATAAGCACAGGTCATTATTTTAACTTTGTGGCTGTTAGAAAAACAAAAAGGCAAAAAAATGACAAGGCAAGTAATGTAAGGCACAGATGATCGACCAATTCACCAAGCAGGCACGATAAAGGATCTTAAAGAATGAGCAGAGACTAGCTGTCTCCACTTACTATGGACCAAGAATTTTACTCAAGTATTCACCTAATGTGTGGTTATGAATAACTAAAAATGAGGTGCCATGATGTTATTATTTCCGCTTTGCTGGGTGTGTTATTTTGCTCTGTTTTACAGGTAGACAAAACACAGCAAAGCAGGGTTCCAATGTATCAGATAGGATTGTAGGCCACAGCACAGGGCATAAAGCACACCAACCTTAACTAAGTAGACATGTCTGGCTGACACATAGGACCCCCCCTACCACTTACTCTATTTGTAGAATGGCCAAATGACAATGGCGGCATTCTTTAGTACTATGTACCATACGTCATTCCAGTCTGCAGGCCAAAAAAGCCCCATCTTGTTGGCTTTCATAAAAATTACCACCATGTCAGCAACTCCTTAATCCCCCAGGAGTATTATTTTAGTATTATTTTCCAAATGGACACTTTTTTTGTTGCCACAATTTGAAGTTAACGGTTCTTTACAATTGAAAAACCAAAGTGCATTTTATGCCCTTTGGCCAGTCTTGTATGTGCCTTGATCTAATGCTTATTGTATTTAGCTTTTTAAGAAACCAGTGACTTTTTTTCATACACACTTGAATATGAGAAATATTGGTCATATTAAAGAATAAAAGTGGACAAAAACAACTTTTCCCTGTCTTACATTGAATCCAACAAAATTACACTCAGAATAGTATTTCTGTTCAAGTACCATATGTCACCATAGATTTGATTTCCGAGTTTAATTATATAAATTTTTCAAATTCTTTCTAAGTACCATAGACTCTGGGAGGCTCCAGGGGTCCAATTTAATTCATTGATAGCTCAAATGAATTAAATCATTTTTTATTTTCATAATTTGGAAATGATAGGAAATTAAAAACATCCCCTTTTTATCCTTTATGCACATTTCCCTTCTACAGTATGGAATGGGACGTACAATTAACTCATACTGGTACCACACCACAAGCAGAGCAACATCTGATTGAGGCTGCTGTTGTTCTATCCTGCTGGTAAGTCATGTGTAACCTAACAATGGGTCAGGAAGAAAAATACCACCATGGAGCAGAAACTGAGACACTGGACTCTCGGGTTTCATAAACCTCCCAGGCATGAGGCACACAACAGACCATCATATGGAGGGGTGGTACAGGCAGACCCTGCAGGGGATGCCCCTCTCTGCAGTGCAGAGTCTACACTGCTTCAGGCAGCACAATTGCTGTTCACACTGGCAGAGGCCCAATTAAGATGCACATAAAATCGTTTAAGAAAATTGTAAAAAAAAAAATAATAATAATAAAAAAATCCATATACAAACCCATAAGGACCTCATATTTAAATTAATTTTTTAAGTTTGTAAATTACATAAGTAAAAGCGTATTTCCATTTACCATTATGTTCACACTTCCTCAGGGTTATACTATCATATAAAGCCTTCAGTTAAACTGAAGAAAGCTGCAAAAAACAGCAGTCATCTTTACCACAGTAACATCATAACCCTGACCTACGCAAGCATACCGATGCTTCATATCATCTCCTTTTTTTTTTTGCACTTTGCACCCTTACAAGCTCAAACTTCAGTGTTTTCCATTTTAATGTTATATAACAGAACAAGACAAACACTAGCAAGATACCTGGTTTTCAAGGTTTGTTGTATATGCATTTCATTTAGTCACACTGCATCAATTTAATAACACTTTACTAAACAATAGCCAGGCTCCCCTCCAAACTGATAACTCTGAATCGCAAGTGGGTACACTGAATTTTTATTTATTTATTCAGTCCACAAGTCTATTGATTTAGTTATTTAACTTATAAATAGTTGGAAGCGCACAATAGTAATTCTTTGACTATGAGTGATATCAGCAATTTGTTTTTATAAGCCTGTTTTCCTTTTCTAAATTAAATATTTAGACAAAGTCACAAAAAGCCTAACCCTGTACAACATATAATAAAGTATCTGTTGTAATTTCACATAGCTTACACTAAGAAAGAAAAAAAAAACTATTTTAATATTTATACTTCAAGTTTAGCTAAAATATATCAGCAGGTTTCATACTCTCAGTGTCACTAATGAATAAGGGACTCAACAGATACCATGAATTGAAAATTATTAGTGATCCAACATTCAGATATTATGAGAAACTCTTGAAATGTTTGCTGAACTATTATTGAGCCAGAAACATGATTCAAAGTTGAAAAAAATGTAGTTCCTTCCAGAAACCTTGTTGTTCAGATTTTAACTAAGTAAATCACAAAAAACAAAATAACTTTGGTAATTTTGAGTGAATCACGTAAGAGACAAAATTAATGAACCGGACTCCTTACAACCCTCTGTGCAGACTTTTCACCCACGACCCCTGACCCATGTGTCCCTTTAAACTATTCTTTAATCACTGTCAAGTTCTCACAATGGTCAAACAATCCTCTAAACAATAGAAGCTGCTTGAAGCATTTGTCTCTTGCTTGACACATGCAGCTTGATGATGTTTTTTCTTTTATGTAACCCAGCGATTAAAGCTAATGGGGGCAGATGCACTGTCTGCCCCAAGTTCCTGTTATTCCCATTGTACCGCTGTGGTCAGTCAGTCGGTCACATTTGCATACCTTTAGACGCCTGCGTTTATGCTCCCCTGTATGACCTCGCAGTTTCTGGTAGCTGTGCATGGTTTCTCTCCATCAGCACCATTAGTTGGATCAAAAAGTACAATCCCTGTGACCCTTTGACTGCTTAGAGGTCGTGAAGGTCAGGTCAGACTTGGTTCAAAGATCTCAAGAGATGAAAAATTGATGTACATCAGGGACCTTGATAAGCAACAAGCCCATCATTAGAATGTTTTGCTCAAGAAAAGGTCTTCTGCCTTTTATTACCCAGAGTTCCCATAAGTGATGCCTGAAAATATGGAGACTGGTATTTTAAAGAAAAGTCTAATATTCTGTAATTATTTCAGAGCTTTAAGGACCCAACAAAGAGACAATAACAAGGAGAGACTATAGCTCAATGCTGACTTGTTTGATTTGAACAAAATTTTAGCTGGTTTATTACCTTTTAAGTGTTAAAAGACAACTTTTCCCATAATGGTTAAGAGATCTTAGCAAAGCAAAATGCCAGTTTGTATCAAAAGTAAATATTTTTTATTGGAGTTTAACAAAGATTTTGAAAATAAATATGTCTCATCAAAGAGGCATGGGTGAGGAAAAAAAAAACAAGGTCTTGTTTAACACTTCAGATTACAGCTAAAGAATTGCAATATTAATGACAATATCAATATTAGCAAAATCACAGTAAAAAATGTCTGCTTGAATGCAGTATCGCATGTTACATTTGAAGCGCCATGCATTCATGCTCAGGTAATAATATGTTTGGCCGGCTGGATGAAGTTTTCCTACCTTTGACGCACCAAGCTGCTATTGAGCAGTGCGAACATTGTGATAATGAGGGTTAGTCACAGCAATATCATCTTCACAATGTTCGACAATGATAGCCTTACATCATATTTAAGAGAGAATTCATACTGAACAGATCATTTTAGGGCTTGAATTACTGTTGTCAACAGCCTAACACCATAAGACCACTCCTAATTATGTTCTTGTTTTGCATACAATGCAAAAAAGATTACTCTATTGAAAGACTCTAAAACAAGGGACATAATGTAAAAGCTTTGATGTGATTTATTTCTGATCTACCCTCACCATGTCTTTAGTGGCAGACTGTTTTTCTTTTTTGTTCAAAGCTATTTTAATTTTTTCTTACCAAATCACTGAAGAAAAAACACAGTGCTACTCCTATGTAGTAGTGATTTAAAAAACACAATTGTATAGCTGAGCTACATTGAGCTTTGCATAGGGAAAAAATTATGCCATTTGTACTTTTTTGGCAACTAGGTTTAATTTATTACAGCAATCCGGTGGTTTAGATATGAGAGGGTTTTAGTTATGTGCCAGACTACAATAAAGTCCTACATTGAATAAAACTTTTCAGAAAAATTTAAATCAGTCAGTCTCACTGACAAATGAAATTATGTTCTATAATTGTATTGACATTTGCAATAATTTTGAAACTCAGCATGGCATAATTTTGAATCTACTTACATCTACTACACAGGAAAAATTATGTTAAAATAAAATTAATCATGCTATCATTTGGCACTTACTGATGAAATGATAAAAGTGTCAGTAAAAAACAAAACAACACAAAAACCCCCCCACAGATTTCAGTCTTTTTGAAGCAGGTATTTTGATGTATACAGCCAGAGCTTTTTGGCTCCTTTCTGTACACAGTAATTGTGCTCAATCAAGTTTTTGCAGAACAAACAGCTTTATATTAAGGTCTAATTGAGCCAATTGTTTTTTTTTTAAAAAAAAATAATAATTCAAACACCACAAATAATCTAAATCAAGTCGATAGGAAGTTTACCATTATTCTTGCAGGATGACTAATGATTTTTCTCAGCCGGCATATGGTAAAAATTATATTGATTCTTGAATTTATCAGTCTGCACAGAATTAAATCCAGCTTTTAAAGCTTGTTTATAAATATCCAACATATTTGTTAAATTGTTCAAAAACCGAATGATGAGTTTTTATCTTTGAAATTAATTAATTTGATCGTTAAAATTCACATTTCACCAAATGTACTGCAAAGCATTTCAGAGATTATAATTTTAATTTAGTGCATAGAAGTCATAAAATGTTAGCAAATAGGTTATTATATTTATATTAACAACAAGCCTAATAAAGTGAGAATAAAATGTTTTTGAGGTAATATACACAAAAGATAAACTTAAATAGCTTCTGATTTTATTACAAATAAAATGACATCTGTATGTAGGGTAAGTACTTTTTAGAAAACTATAGCTTTTAGAATATATTTTAAAATAAATCTATAGAAACAAAAATCAAAACAATAATGTTAAAGACAGCATTGTAATTGTATTTTTCTAAACACTTTGATACCATGAAGCAGTGATATTTTTGCTTCATGCTGTAATGTGAGGATCTCATGCCAGCCCATGCATAATTGCATCTGACACTGAAGGACTAACTCATGTGAATGTCTCCATCTGCAAGTGTTTTCTGTTTGTTTGTAATAATTAATGCTGGTTATGATTACTTGTGCTTTCATGTGAACCAGTGCACATTGTCCCTACATCGAATTAGCATAAACCATCATACATGCATATTAATATAGAGTAGAAAACGAAGCTCAAGTCATTAAGTCTTTTCTACCCAGTTGTCCTTTGACTGTCATGTGGCTCCCGGTCACTGGTGCAATGTGTTCTGGCAGCAAAAGAGCGGAGGAGAGACAACACTGTATGGTGAGAGACATGTCATTGTGAGTGATGTCGCCCAATGTGGGGGTGTTGTCCTTCGTCCTCCATCTCTGACTGGCTCCCCCCAACCTCCAGGGCAGGACCCTCTCCATCTCTTCACATTACTCAGTGACCTGAAACCACAAGGCCAAAAAACTTAACCAGCTCCTCCGTCTTCTTAATGAATCCAATTTTTTGCCTGAAAGCACAAGGCATGCACATATATCCATCGCAACTCGGAATTGGCTGACATTAATATAAATTAACAAGAGGCTTTGCCATCAAGACTGCGCCAGTCGACAACACCAGACAATGACGACACTTCTATTTCACAACTTATTGTGCACCCCAGAATACAGAGTCGATATTCTCATTTAAAACAGGCAATAACCAAAACAAAAGCAGAGGAGCTGATTAGTGCTGATGGCATTACACTATGAATTATACACAATATGTTATGAAAATATCCATATAATTGACTCTTCTCTGTGGCAGCCATTAATTTCTGTCTTACTTTAAGTGGTTTAAATGATCTTGTAAGAGGCCATACATCTCCTGATGCCCTTTATGAAATCAACACCACATCCCCCCCTTAGAACTTAACCGACCCTGACTTTCATTTGTCTACAAAGTCTGATGCAGAAGAGAAATCATTTCATTTCTGAAGGTTCTGATAGGACCCAACTTGTGTCTAACCCCCAGCAGGTTTGAAGCTCAGCAGTGAAGCAAAAGCTTCACTTCGATCCATTTTCTTCCCTCATTTATGTTAAGCCAGCTTTGAATGTCAGTACAGTATTTGCATGCCAATGTGGCTCTGTCTGCAGCTCATTATTTTCAGACGCTGACAGTCTAATCGCATGCAAGTTTAGCCCACTTTGTGAACCTAATGCCTGCTACAGCCAAGTAATGCTGAAAGCAAGCCAAGGTTTATAACTGCAGTGTTCTGCTGCACGCGTCCTTCTCACTTTGGCTTTCAGGTGTGAAACACAGAAAAAGCTGCAGTTTTTCAAATTAAGAATTATTCCAGGCTGACCATACGACAGCACGCTCTTTAAGTGGAGACGCAGAAATACGAGGTTTTCTGGCCAATTTCTGGTCAGAAATTTTGGAAAGTTTCAAGCGGCCAATAAATATTTATCTTTAAAAATTATAACTAAAAACAAGACATGCTTCTCTATTTTCAGCATCATTTGATCATATGTTCCCAGTGAAACATAAACAGCTACTTCATCTAAAACAAGTAAAAGATACTGCAAATCTACAAATACAGTAAAGTCCTGAACTTTGTGGAGCTGAGATGTCAGCAAAATAAACCAACTAGAAAATCACTGCTTAACTCAACTCAAACTGTTTTTAATTCATCTAAAGTGAATTAGCTTTTATCTACTGCTTTGCAAAATCTTTAGGACCACACACTGTGTAAAAGTAAGCAACTACATAGATCTTCTATTAAACAGAATTTAACTTATATTTACAAAACAAACATCACTACAAAGTTAACATTATATAACTGCTTAAACATATTTGCTTATTTTGTGTTTAAAATTATTACAATTGCGAGTAGGGTTATTTTATTCCTTTTATTTTAAATTTTCTTATTTAATTCTTATATAAAAGTATCATTTCTTATTTTGTTTGCTGCTTTAACAACTGCAGAAACTTTAGAGACAAATATCTTAAGCTGTCATTTCCCATTCTATCAGAGTTGCACAATTATCGTTACCACAGGTTCAGAAAGTTGAACAATGTCAAACCTCTAGGTGATTTGGTTTATTTGTTCCCACACTTTTCAAAACAGACCAATCTGCCAAGACATTCTTTGATTAGAAAGATGTGGGGCATCATCACTTGAATCTGGCCATTATGCGCAGCAAGCGAAGCTACAATGTATAATCATATTGCTCTGGATATATGAGGCAAATGCATCAGTACAGAAGATAACTGCAGAGAGAGAGACTCTAGAGTTATGATGCGTCTACAGAAATGCAGATGTAGACAATATATGGGTCTGTTATTCATATGCCAATTTCCTTTTTATTTGCTATATGGTCCCAACAGTAAGTGAATGGTTCATTTTGTAAATAAACCATGACCCCAATTTTCAGTCTGTATTCAATCAATTAATTCAAACTCTAGTTTGAATACATTTTTCCAACATGTCCAGCAGATAGTTTGAAAAAAATAAAACAGCAATAACTCGTGTCTACCTTAACTGTCCCAAACAGCTTTGGTGTGAAAACTTGCTAAATGTAAACTTCAGTCACGAAAGGTGTGTTTACTGAAAAATATTAGATCTTTAGTTTCCAACCAGCAGATCAGAAACCAGGTCTGGTAGAGCATTCAGTGTATCAATATAACTCAGTAGAAAATTTCTCTGTGCGTCGTTATTTTTACTGATACTACTGTAATAAGAAAACCATTAAATATTACTAACGTACATACGATCAACTGTCTTACAAACATTTTCTAAAGTCATAATCCTGATTTGGTTCTGTGATGCTGCGGTTGCACTGGAGTCAGTCTCAGCAGATCTGATAATACCCGACTAACTGTCTGACCTTCAGGCGTGAGCTCTGTTTATCTCTCCTGTGAAGTCTATCTAGCCTTCCCTTCACTAAGACAACTCAGCCAGATTTTAGCTGAAGCTTCACATTTGGTCAAGTATTGCAATATTTTCCTATGTTTCAAAGAGGCGAGAGAATTTCAGCAGATTCAGCACCTTTTGAAATTGTAAATATTCGGTGTCATAGTTAATCAGTCGCTTGAAAGTGTTATTATTTAAATGTCCTATCGAGCCAATGTGGTGCTATCAGTAGGATACATTACTCAGTGTGGGCCATCTACTAGTAATGACTACATTTTACAAACGCAGAGTCTGGTTTGGAGAAGCAAATAAAAACCAGTTTGAATAAGTCAACAGCAGAGGCATCCTGTAACTTTGAAAGTTTTGCACATAACTCTGCAGTGGGTTGGGAGACTGCAGAGAAAAGCCCCCCGACTGCTGCAACCAAACAAAAGTTCAGAGGAAAAAGTTTAGGGGAGAAACCACCAATGGGCAAGACGGGGTGGTGGGATGTGGGATTAATTAAAGGCTGCTGTCACTGCGGTGTGCTGGTGACACACAGCTACGCGATTACTGAGATCTCTGTGTGAAAGGAATCTGCTCCCACAACTCATTTCCTCCCCATTGAGGAGCTGGGGGCAAAGAGCCGTCTGTTGTACAAAATACCAAGGAATCATTTTTCATTTGGTGAAATTTAAAAATCTAAACAGAAGAAAAGAGGCAAGAAGAATGAAACTGACGGATGATGGAAAATTCTTTGGTTTTCGAATAAGTCAGAGGAATCCATTTCAATCAAGTCACACACTGGGCATGTGGGAGGGGTAGGGTCAAAGGATGTAAGCCACTGTAATCCTCCGATCACCACTGCTTAAAACCTGCTTAAGTTAGTAGTGTAATGTGTGTTGACATTTACACAGACATTCATGCAGCTTAAAACAACATCTGTCAATGGTACGAAGAGCATTTGGTTTCTTGGTATGCTTTGTTATCCACCTCTTGCAATCAATATGGAAACACAAACTTAAATAATCACATAAAAAGAAAGTCTATACCAAATAGTCTATTGCCAAATTCAATTGAGAAAAAAAATAATAATTAAAGCTGATTTTTATGCTATATATCCAAAATGTTGTCTAATGTTAACTGATCTTATCCAACATCATTTATATCATTTATTCTTTTGAAATTAAGAGAGAACAGCTCAAATAAGTCACAACCAACCAGAAAACTACCAAAACATAACTTATCAAAATCTAATTTGGCTCATTTACGTCAACAATTTAATATTTTTTAAGAAATTGAAGGTCGTCTATATCTATTCCAGGAATGGAGGTCTATTAGTGGAAAATAAACTCAATAAGCCTAGATAAAAATCAACTTTCACCATTAAAGTTTTATTAGATTCTCATTGACAAACTTTTTCTGATGAAGAGTTCCTGTTGTTCTGATTAATTTGGCTCTGCAGCACACATACAACAAAAATATCTCAGAAGGCCTTGATGTAGATATTATCAGCGAGTCGGGCTTCCAGTAAAGGTTCAGTGGAGAAACGATGTGGAAGCTGATGCCTGATGTTGTTGGCTCCGTGTTAGGATTTGCAACTACCAGGTCGCTACAGTACAATAAACACAATTTTCAGCTACCTGGAAGGAAGCTGATTTCTCACTAAAAGTTGGTTCTTAAAGAGCATGTAAGCAAATCTCTTTTCCCAGCAGCTGCTGTTAGCTGTCATAAATGGATCTTTGAGTGTGGCAATACAAGAGAAACTACTGCTCAGTGTGTGTGCAGTATTTATGGAGAAATCAGTTTTGTTCAGAAAGGCCAGCTACTTAAAAAGTAGTTCCTATCTACTTTGACACAGAAACAATAGGCTTGCCATTTGTTTTTATCATATCCAGACAACTGTATGCATTGTTTGAGTTAATTTATAGTGAGGTTTAAAAGAAAAAAGAAAAAATATCTCGGGACATTTTGAAGACATGCCACTTGTTAAAGCTGTGAGAACGACACATATCACAATGGTGTTGAAGTGCTAAAGGTTACACCAAAGCTACAAATGTCTTTAACAAAAATTCTTATTAAAGGTGATAGGTGTGGTGAAAGCAAGATCCTGTAGACAAGGAAGAGAGCACCAGGGTTTATTAAGTCACACCTCAATGTTCCTGTAGAAGAAAAATAGATTTCAACACAGAAAGGAAGTTTGTAAAACAGAAAGCTTTCACATGTGATCTAAGTTCGTCAGTTATTTAACAGCGCCTTGCAAAATTCTTCATACCCCTTTTTGATAGTACAAGCTCAGTCAGATTTGACAGAATGTGTCTAAACATGAAATTGGAATGAACCAAATTTCTTCCATGAGATTCTTAAGTGAATTTAGGCCTGGGCTTTGACTGGGGCATTTAACCACATAAAAATGCTGCGATACAGATATTTTTGCCAGACATGTATAAGATAAAATTCACTTAAGACACATTTCAAAAATCAGATGAAGTTTTTATGACTCCGTAAGCTTTTTGGGAGGAATAATGATTCAGCTCATTTTTGCAAAAATATAATCAGTTTAGAAGATAAAAGAAAAGTTTTTTTTGTTTTTTTTTTTTTTACAGAGAAAGAAAAGGACTCTGGCAGGGCCATTCCTCATTTTATAATTTTGCTGCTTTATTGTTAGCTGAACACACAACTGATACAGAAGACTAACTGATGAAAACTGCTAATTAAATCAGAGGATGGCAGGAAATGTGTGCTGCATAACTCGTCTTATTATAAATGGATTCTAAAGTACATGAATGAACAGGCAAACAAAAGCTTAGGATTTCAGAGAAAATGAGAGAAAGTTAAATAAATTTCTTCTTTATTTATTTTGAGGCAGAAAGTCTTTGTATTATGAATCAGTGTAAAACAACTTGTCTGTATTGCAAGCCAGCAGCATGAGGCTAAATGTTCCCAGACTGGTGCTAATGTGACAAGGGTGGTGGCTTTTGTAAGGAGTCACCAAACTTCTCAATGGCACCACGAGCTTGGTCATTAATCACCCGTTCATACAGTTTTGTGCATACATGACATGAGGGCAGCGCTGCTTTGGAAAGAGGCCGGGCCCTTTACCATAGATTTTGGCCCCAGGAGCCCCAGAGGACTTGAACAAAAAGGTCCTATACATCTATAATTACCAGGTCACTAATCAAATTATTGTGATAGGTAGCAAAAGCACACAACACAACAGAATTCATTTAGTATCTCAACTCCTTTGTCTCTATGCCGTGGCATCACTGGGCTCTGGGATAAATAAGTAACCTCCTTTTCTACTCAATTTACTTGAATCCATTCAAATGAATTGTGTGCCTTATGAGAGCCATGAATTAAACAACAATGAGAGAAGGTAATTTTGAACCTTTGACAACGTAGTTGTCACAGCAAGAAAAACTATGCAAATGCAAATCATCAGCAGGAGCCAGATGGCTATAGTTTGGGGCAAGTTCAGCCAGACACATGGGCATAAGTAATGTGTTGCAATATAATTATATTCAATAAAGGGAAACATACCTATGAATGGAAGCCGGGGCGACATCTGTCCATCAGATACAAAAGGTGACCATTTTGTTACAAGTCCCCCAAGGTCATTTAATCTGAAAACATGTCCCTGTGTCAGACAGGACACAGTCTGAGTGGGAGCACACATGTGCATGTCATTCATGCATACACCACAGCCCAAAAGGGCTGTGTGGCATTTTAATTAATGCTGTGATGACAGAGTGGATCTGGCAAGTTCTGTATCTCACACGGGGCTGGGTTGAATGGGTGGAGAGGAAAGGGAACGTCACATAGTGAGGTTAATGCCAAACCGTCCCAAAAGACATTCCCCAGATAGCAGCAGGTCCACTATGAGACAGGTGCCAACTTCCCTGTCCACACATTACAACTGTGTGTAAATGCAAACTTAACCCTTGTAGCTTGTGAACATGTTAGTTATTTTTATTGAGTATTAATATTTATCAATTAAAATTTTTTTTAAACAGATGGTTAAAATGTAACATGTGGTATATTGCTTAGATTTTCTCCTCATTAACCTCAGTCAAGGTTTAATTTAGATCTGTGGGTTTTTTTGAGCAGTTTTAATGTGAGCTTGACAGAGCGTAGAAGATGTATTATCACCGCTGGTACCTTTGTTTTGTGAAATTTGTCTTTGCAATGACCATTAGACCTTATATTTCACACTAAATGTGAGCTGAATATAAAGATGTTCCTACTTTATACCATCCAAAGCGATTGCTGAGAAAAACAAACCTTTACAGAGGATGATTAATTGGAACTTTGAATATAGTGGCCACAGTTTTCATACCTTGGGAGGGGAACAAACCGGCTCAATGCACATGTTGGGGGTAAATGTCAATCTAGGTCAAGTATTCCATTCTTAATTTTGCCAGCTTGAATAGTAATCACTAAATACTAAACACTAAACAATAGGATTATGACTAATGATAAAATTGTAATGTAAATTAACATTAAAATGCAAAGGCATTCAGATTTGTAGGTACCCCCTTACTGGAGTAGCAGAATTTCATCCGGGTTATTTTTTTCTTCAATACAACCTTTAACTTGCATACATTCATTTAGTGTGGGAAAGAAGCTGATGTTAAGCAAATTGTAATTCAATAAGATCACCAGTTACACAAAGGCACCCCGACACTTTCTATAAACCCACATTTCCCAAAATGTCAGCATTTAGTGTTGTTGAACAGCATTTCATAAGGTTGAAGAAAACAAACGGACATATTTTTTAAGCATTCCTCTTTAGAGCTATATTAAGTTTACTGGTAGTCCAGCAATTTTGCATTTAAAGTATCCTTGTATGTCAACTTAATGCATTTTGAAAAAAAAAAAAGACATCAGATATCATCCACTACACAGATGGGGATGAGTAGCCTTTGATTCATGTAGAACCTGAAGTGCTTGTTGCTGAAAAATTACAATTTGATTCCATAAACACACAGCACATAGATCCAGTTAGACCTAGAAGAGTTTTAAAATCGCTACATGTCTACTTTTCTAAAGAAAATGCTTCCTTTTGAAACGCAGAGAGGTGGCATTAATTTGTTGTGTGAAGAGTTGTTTGCCCCAAGACACTACTCTTGAGCAACAAAAAACAACAACAAAAAAACCCAAAAAACAGGAATTCTCCATAGGTCACTTTGTCCTTTCAATGCCACACATTGATCTGTTGAGATAAAGAGCGTGTTGTGTGACTTCAACCCACCATTTTGTGTTGACACATTTTAGTCAATTGTGAATGTATATCTTATGGCACGAAGGATGCCATAACATATACAAAAAGGGGTTGGATTGGAGTTTCCCAACAGAAAACTAAGGATTTTTTTTACCTCAGTGTCCATGGTGGTGAGAATAGTTGTCCACTGCACTCTGTCAAGTAATTTTATACCTTGTGGAAACAGAAAGTCATAAATTACTTAATTTTTTTTATTTATTTATTTGAAAAGATTAAGGATCAAAGTTAGATTCATTTTAAATAATTGTTAGGGGCACCGATAACTGTGCGCTGTTGATTTTGTTAAAACAAGTATTTAACAATTTTTTCCAACTGAGTAAGTTTGATTAAATTAAATGTTGGATTATTGTCTAGAACTGCAAATTGAACCTGAATGTCTTAGAATAAGATTATGCTGTTGCAATAAAAAGATATTTTGAACCTTCTTGCAAATGCATTTGCAAATAAATATGGCCTCCATTACACAAACGCATAAAGAAGAAGAAAATACCATATATGTCTGCAGTTTACGCTTGTCTTTATTGCCTCTTTACCTAGTCAGGAGCAGTAGATTGAAAGTTATGTAAATTATCAGAAAAAAGTACACACTCTTGACAATGAATATAGAGCATCTACCCACTAGATACAAAGGTGGCAGTTTAGTTTTAAAATAAAAAAAGGCATAAAGGGCTGGTTGTGTTATCAGGCTTTAAAACTAAAATAATCCAAAATAATGAGTGTCTTTTGGCAACGCTACAGGAGAGTACCAATCAGGAGAACAAATGAATGAAATATTGATGCAATCCTTGACAAAGACAATGGTCCTTATTGGTTGACTGTCACTTTAATTAGAGCAATTAGGTTTTACTTCAGATCACAGAAGCTGCTGAAAAATGAGAAGGATCGTGTCGCAGTTGCAAAATGAAACGGGCACAGAGGAATGTCTGGTGTGAACGCATCCATTGTGAAGAAGCTTCAGTGCTTGACTGTACAGTACAATCAAAATACTTCACTGTTATTATCATGCTGTTATTAAATGATTAACAAGAAGCAAAAACAAAGAAAAGGAAAATGAGCTTTGGACAGAGAGGAAATAAATATGAGGAAGCAAAACTAAATCACGATGGCAAATCTTTATCTGGTTCAATTTGTAAAAGTCTTCTTGACGTGAGTGGACTCTGCACAATAAAGTGGAATGTTGGCAAGGAAGTGAGAACATTTCCAGCTAACGGAGACTGCTAACGGTCAGGAAGTGACATTCATGTCTTCGCCTAGATTTTAAAAACATACATTATGGATCCTCTACAAACATAAACATAACAGTGATGTACCTTGAATGTACAGCAAAGAGTAGGGCATCAATAAGAGTGAAATACTGTATTGATAACAATGGTGTCTGTCTAGCCTTTAAAATATAAAATTCACAACACAAATTAAGAAATTCACCTTAATTTTAAGCAATACAACAAAGCTTAAACTATGTTCTTTGCACACAAGTAGTTTCTATACTCTGTTTCAAGTAGTATTTTTTCCTCCACTGTGAGAACAAATTTAATATGGTGGATGTGGTTTGTGTTGCAATGTGATAAATTATTATTGTTGGTGAACTGGGTTGGGTTAATTCACAGTAAAGCTCTTCTTTCTCCTTCTGAGGCCCTGCAAACACTTTGAATTGCCTTGTGCATAAATGGTGCAGTATGAACAAACTTGCTTTGCCTTTGTGATTGGTGTGACAATTGTTGTTTGATTCTTCACAAAGCTGTTACTGGACAGAAAAAACTGTTATCAAGCTGCGTGATGAAGCCTTTTTTTTAGTATTGTTGCTTTACAGACAGAATGCAGACTTTCAAGTTCCAAGTTTCAAGTTTATTTGTATAGCACATTTCAGCAATAAGGCAGTTCATCATAAAAACATACCAAGTCATAGAACGCACAGTCAACAATTGAAGCATTAAGTTTTGTCAAGTGCCATCATAATAGACCCTTTTAATCATTGGTTAACACGTCATAGTTAGGCCACTTAACACAAAACTGTGACAAGCGGCAATATAAACCACCCCTGCTTTTATCTTAACAGTTTATGTAGGTCCCAATCAATAATTACTTTTTTCATAATTATAAATCGTCTGTCCTGTAATTCTAACGTGTTTTTTATTGTAATGAAACAAAAAACTGTGGCCAAATTACAGTGCTAAAGCTCTCCTTGTATTAAAATAATGTTCCTGATGAAGCCATTTTACGGACTGGCTTCATTTAAGCCGATGGGCTTCGTTAGGCTCAGCCTCCAAACCGGCACTTAAACTTCATGGTCAAACAGTTATCAACTGCTAAGAGCCAAACTGAGACCTGCACCACACACAATAAACCCTTGATATTAATTAAAGTTGATTGTTCACAGGTTTTACTGGGTGATGCCTTTTTAATTGACACTTGCTACGAACAGCGCATTCAAGAGGTACACTATCCGTTGGAGGACACAAAAGACAAATTAAAGTCAATTAATTTGAAGCAGTCTGAAAGAGGAGATGGCTGTGCAGATGAAGGAAAACAATCAGGCCTCTAGGTGCTCAGGCTCAGACAGAAGTCCAGACTATAGGGAGACCCAATGTCTGCCAATGTGAGATAAGGGCAGCAAACAGACTATGGCGCGCTGCCTTGTAACTGCTGCTTTAGAAAATGGAGCGAAGAGAAAAGGCCAGGGTCAGGCCTGCAGCAGGATCAGTTTTAAGGGAGTTCCACTGCTGAAGAGGCCCTCTGATATGTGGAGAACAAGCTACTTTTGTTCTTTATTTACGTTTTTGTTGGCTAGCCTGGAATGAATTATGGAGCCAGTTTTGGTTTGCAAACGGGTTGACGTGAAGGTGGGCCAAGATGTAAGTGAAACCCCAGAAGTCGTGTACCCCATACACCATACAGTATTCTGTCAAAGTGGTCTTGTGCATGAGGCATAAACCCTGCTTTCAAAAAAACAGAGGTCATGTCCTAAACAGGAGCCAGGTGAAGAAAGAAGAGAGCAAGACTTCAGCAACAGAAAAAAACACTCCTAACAGTTACACTAAAATATTCAGGTTTGCAAGTGCACAGTAAATAGTGGTAAATAAAGTAAATATTTCTCAGCATGTGCAGCACTGACAAGTCATTTTCATTGCCTTGTGATATCTCATTTTGTTATATGTAGAAGAAAAAAAATATGTAGAAAAATGCCAGATGAAAATTTCCTTATACTTGTAGCATCTGTCCTCAATCAGTTACCTCTTTCAATAAACTCACAAGACTGTGGGTCTCTATTGTTTGAAAAGTAGGATGAAAATCCAGTACTAGGGTTCTGTTCAGGGTCCCTTCCAAGTCAAAAACTATTTAAATCACTTGGTTTTACTTTAGGCAAAGCAGTTGTGTTTTTATGAAAGATTTTTGAAACTGAGAACTCAAGAAGAAAAGCCAGTCTAACTACTTTGGAGCAAATGTAAAACTTTTGAACATAATGTAAGGTTGATGTACCATAATAAATAACACTTTTACATTTGCAGCATAAAAAGTTACATGAACAATTCACAATTCACTATATGTTTCCAAGTTTATATTTCGCTATTCTTATCAAGATCAGAAAAAAAAAAAAATATCAATTCCATTATCTTTCAGACTGTAGGAATTCCGCATGAAATTGTAAAAGTGTCTTTAAAAAAATCTCTTCTGACAGTACATTTAACATTGTGGTTTTCCGAGTTGTTTAATTACTCCTGCAAACCAAAATGTTTCTTTATTTGCCAAGCTTTTGTGGTAATAATTTATGGTGGCATACTGTCCATCCAAAAATGAAAAGCCACACACTAATATTTTGTTGGACCATCTTTAGCTTTGATTAGCTTTGGCTTAGTATACATTATTGCATCAACATCTTCAACCTTTTGCAGAGTCTAAATATTTATTTCATCCAGAGTTTTCTTTGTTTTTCCACAAGTCTTCTAGACATACTGTTGGTCCAGCAGATCTTAAAGATTATCTCTGGAGTGGGAAATGATGGGTGAATCACTTAATCCCACTCCTATCCCTCTGGAAGAGGGTAAATCTGGACTCGAACCACGACTTTTGTTCATTGCTCCAATGTTCGATCTTTGGGTTCTCTTGCAAATTGAAGCCTTTTTATCCTTGATTAGTAGTTTTCTTATGGCTCCAGAGCTGTTCAGTGCCAATCCCTCAAGTTCCGTTTGCATTGTGCATGTGGAAAAACATAGATGAAAGGTCTGCGATCTGTTTTTGTTACTTATTAAATAAGCTACTCATTGCATCAGTTTGGGTTGAATAACTTGTTGCCAGCTGAAATAATCATCCATGTAGTAATTACGCAAAAGGAAGCTTATACATATTTGCTTTGTTAAATCCAGGTGGCAGCATTTTCTTTGGACAGGCAGTAGGCAGAGCTTTTTTTGTCGTAGCTGTTCACATTTATAACAGATTGTAATATCATTCTCAGCACATTTCCTGGTAAAATGTGAGGTAAAAGTAATTCAGTCATACTACGAGGTGAATATTTTCATTTTAGGCAAGACTGATGAAGACTGGAGTACAGATGCATGTCAAAAGCAGACTGCAGTAAAACAAATTTCTGCTTCTAAACTTACATTTATTCTAACATATAGCTCTACAGCAGTGTTTGGAGATTCATTAATGTCAGCAAAACCTGGTTGCAAAAGTGCTTACTTCCACACATTTGTACAGCTTTAATAGATTCAAGGAAGCTCTGACATTTTTATTTAAATTACAAATACAAGAAAGGCACAGAAGACCTCAAATGTTAGAAATTGTCAAACTTTACAACATGCAGACTCGACCTGTACATCCACCGACAAAAACATGCAGCTAGAGTCAATTAAGTGTCCTGTCCAAAATATGTACACTAAACCACAGTTTTACTGGCTTTCCAGAAATATCACACATTCACAAATGCATGTAATAATGACAAAAAATGCAAAAAAGCATTACAGTGTCCTACAGCAGCCCTGATGTCAATCGTAACTTCACAACATTTTCAACTAACAATTACTGCCTGCATCAGTTTTCAATGCAGCAACTTCCCTTTTACTGACCTAGAAACCAGCATCTGCAAATGTTGTGAATATTTTCAGGAGTTAAAGTAGCATTTACTTTCTCCTTCTGGAGTAATTTAGATATGGAGGCAGCTGCATCCGTTTACCGAAGCTAATTTTATGTCTGCAATAAACTTGAAAATCCACACAAGTGAAAGCAGAGACAACTACACAGCATGCCCAGAACCAGATGTTGCCTTTGTTTATAGGGCAGCACTTTCAATATACCTGGTTGCTTCACAGCATCCACATTTACAAGCTGGTTAGTGTTCAAAGATGTCCCTAACTATAATATATTAGGACATCTACAACTGAAATCTGAAATAAAACCCAGACACACTCCCTGGACAGTTAGAAAGCATGTCTTCTATTCTGAGGACCAACAACAAGCAAAGCCCTGAGGATCAGGACCAAAAGAAAAGCAGGAGGAAGACACTTCTGGTCAGTTCCACACACTCATTAACCTTTTTCCATCAAGGAAAGCCAAGTGCTTTCTTCTTCCAGTCCATTCGCTCACTTCATTACAGAGCTCCCTTTCAGAGACTAATTCCCATTTCAAATTCGCTTTTTGTTAATTAGCAGCAGGTTTAACCTTACAAAGAGCCTGTATTGTGTTTACTTTTCAATATTGCCCTGTATAAATGAATTAGCAGAAAAACACACTGTCTGTCGTAGGCACTTCAAAAATCCAATGCCAAGTAACTGAGGACAGTTACAAATATATTTGAGTCTTCAGTCAAAAACCATGCGTCTTGTTTTGGACTTTACCTCAGCGAGAGATCCTAATTAACTGATGTGTTCAGGGGGATTGAAAATACCCAAATAAAGAGACTTGCTCAAGGCGAGTTGCAATAGTCTTCTCATTCAGTAAATTTACATTGGATAGCTTTAGTATATAAAATGCAACAGATTTACAAGTTTTGTAGCTATTCAAAGCAGTTGCTTCAGACGCAAGGAGTTAATAAATGAGAAACAAGAAAGATGCTGCTGACCTATTTTATCCAAAGTCTTTTAGGATGTTAATTGTGTTTACTTATCTAACATTGTGGAAACAAAAATAGGTGTTGTTTCAAATACTGGGAATTACCGGTTATGTAGTCTGGCTAGGATTTTAGATTCCAGTATAATAGAGATATTGGTAATCTTAGTTTGGTCTTGAAACAGTAGGTTCCTTTTAACAACTAAAAGGTCCATACATAATTATCAATCTAGAAAATAGATTATTACACTTAATAATGCTTGTCCTTCCATCGATAGTCACTTAAAGCCATTAGAAAAGGTTTTAAAAAATGTCACTATCTTATTTACTTGATGGTTGCTTTAGTGAAATGGTAAACCATCTTGCTGAGCTATTTGATTAACTATTATGCAATCTGTCACAAATGTAACATCGCCTCAATTCATGAGTATTAAATTAACATACTGGCAGTAAAGCCAATAAAGGCTCCATACACATGGGAAAGTTTTATCTTTAATGGGTTGTCGGTTTTCAAAAACACCCACGTCCACACGGGACCAGTTCCAGAAATGTTTTTAGTCTCCACATGGTGAGACTGAGGACAGCCCAAAGCACTAATTTTAGTCAACCAGAAGTGTAAGTTGTCCAATACTTCACATGGACGACTGAACATGTGCAAGAAGCCTCCACACAAGATTAGAGGTTGGACTAATAATAAAAAAAAGCCCTTTTTGCTGTCATTGAATATACAAGGCCCAAATGTTCACTTTGGAACCCATTAAAAAAACAAAACAACAACAAAAACATTAAAAGTCCCTTATGATGCCATTTCCATGTGGTCATGGAGCAAAAAATGTTAAAAAAAAAAAAAAAAACTAAAAGAAAGACGTCCCCATTTTAGATAAATTGATCTTGTGTGGATGTGGACCAGGACTAAACTACATTGTGGATTTTTGTAGCTTCCAATGGGTTCAATTACTTCTCTAGATTATTTAGTCAAATTTCTTTCTTATAAAAGCAGCAGCTTTTTACAGCTACTTTTTTAAATAACTGTTATGCTCTGGAGTCGTTTGTGCGTTCCCACTTTTCACTCTATTCAAATGTAGCAGCAAAAATAAAACGGAAGAGAGGTACTACTGAAAGCAGGTATTGTTTATCACAAAAGGAGAAACAAAACACAAATGGGATCAGAAAATAAGGGTAAAAGCAAATATCTAAATTTGTTGCTTTGGCATAAGGTAAACAGTGAAGTCTGGGACTCAACTACTCACATTTGTATACTCTGCAGAGCTATTGACTCCAGCTGCACTTATAAAAAGTGCAGACTTAGGAGGATCATTTCACTGAAAATGTACCCTTGACTTTGGTTGCAAAGCCGGTTCCACATCAAGGATTTCACTTCCTCCCACCTCTATTCACCAGAGTGTAATTAAACAAGGCAATTAATGTTCAGTGTCATTATTCTTTAAAGTTTTGGCATAAATCACAGAAATGAAATACAGTGGATTAATTTAATTTCTAATTTGAAGGTGAGAGTTTATACCTGCCTCCCTCACAGCCAACTGTGACATGATGTCACCAAAATCTACTACTCACTGACATCTCATCTTACTTTAGGGATATATACATTACCCTATCAAACACTGTGGCAGACATGTCCATATTAAACACTGTCATTTGATTTAAAAGCCAAAATGAGCCTGTATCATTTTGATGAGGGATAAGGGATTGGACTATGAGCTTTTTGCTAATCAGCACTGACAAAACCCCGGAAGAGTTAGTGCTGCAACACATCAGCAGAACTACTAAGGAGGTAATACAGAAAAAACACAGATGCACAGTATTTACTGTTGCATTTACTTTCTTTATGCAAGATAACGCAATTAGAGGAAACAAGGATGAATTTGTTTACACGTGTGTGCTTAAAAGCAAGTGAGATAGATTTAAAAACTGCATGAAGTAAGCTGAGAACTATGTGCAGTCAGACAAACATTTCCCCAATTACCTCCAATTCAGGGTTTTCATTAAGTACTTCCACATAAGAGTCTGACTGGCTGCTCTTTGTCTCTGCAGCCGTCTAGAGCTAATCAAATTCACAAGCCGTCTCACAAGCCATCTCAGGCTCCCATTATCATTAATCTGGATGGCCATCTCATCGGCACCGTGGTTAACGAACAATGTTAGGGCTAGAAATTCAATTTTCTTCAGTTAGCAACTGAATTGGTGATCAATTGTAGCCTTTCACAGATGAAGGATTGTCAAAGCGAGCTTCTCCAGTGTTCCATTATAGAAACGCTCAGATGAGCTCCTGAATCCATTAATAAAGCATCAACTGTGCATCTCCTACTGGCTACCACTGAATCTGGCTGCTTCATGTTTCCTGGGATTTTTTTATTTATTTATTTATTTTTAATTTATTTATTTTGGTGTGAAGCAAGGGATGGAATTGCAAACCAAAACTACTTTAATATACTATAATAAGATGAAATATAGCTTTTATACCTCCTACAAAGACCAGTCACCACAAAACAGCAATCTATGTTACAAACATTAAACAGGAACAATATATGGGGAATAAATGACACAAGAAAATTAAATCTCAAGCTAAGGGACTGAAAGGGGAACAAGATTTATGTTTGCTGTGATGAAAGGTGTTTTTAGAGCGTGCATATGTGTGAGAGTTGGTGGGGTGGGGGTGGATAAGCACAAAGAAAACCATGTCACTACTCCAACTTCAGTAGCATATCTACATTCAACTTAAAATCCAACTGAGAAAGTCAAATTAGCCATCATAAGTTAAAGGATTTGAACATTTTATGAGTTTTATAAAAGGTTTATAAAACTCATAAAAGTTTTGTAACTTTTATGAGTTTTATTATGTCTTCTAGCAATAAAAATGTTTTGTTTATGTCATCTTGTTGTCATTAATACATGAACAAAAAATAGAGATAGAGTCAAGGTTTAACACAAGAGAGGAGGTGCAAAGATGATTAAATAAGCATAACAAAAGAAATCATCTGAAATGAACTGGTACACAGAAAGATTATACATTTATCTCAAAGTGCCTTTTAAAAGCAAAAGCATTCAACTTTATCATATTTTGTCAAGTTAAAGCCACAGACCATCTTATTTTACATCATAAGCAAACACAAAGCAGTGTTTAACTGTGAAGTGATGGTCCTTGGGGTCCGCTGTCCCACATGTTTTAGACATTTCCTGCTCCACTTCTGACTTAAATAAATGGGTGATTAACAAGATTCTACTGCTCTTTATGGGAGGTAATGCAAGGCTGGGGACCACTGTGTAGTGGAAGGAAAACAGTACATGGCTTCCAACATTTCCACACAAAGATTTTAACATTGAAGAGGACTGTCACATGTTCACTTCCTTTAGTCTGATACCCCAAAAAATCAGGTGCAATCTATTGCCATTAAAAGTCACATAAATCTGGGTGTTTCGCAGATTTATGCGAAACACCCATAAATCTGCGAAACAGTCTACAGAAGACTACTGCTTCTGTAGACTGGAGTCCCATCTACAGAAGCAGTAGTCCTCAACATGGACGTCCTTGGTTTGATTTCATACTTAAAACCTTAGCTGCAAGTCTTTCCCCCACTCTCTCTGCCCATGTCAAACAACAAACTGTTATTAAAAGCCAGTGGTGCAAAAAATGTTCTGCAGGAGCTGCAGACATTCACAGGACAGCTATTAGTTATGCCTGCAACAAGCCTGACCTGTGTGGATATAAGTGGCAAAAAGAAAACCATAAGTAGTTTCTATAGTTTACTGAAAGCCATCTTTAAGACACACTGTCCTTCATGTTTTAGATGACCAACTGGCTGATTGACTGGCTTTTGCTGAACTGCAATCACCTAAATCAGGTGGTTTGAGGCAAACATCTAGAAGATGATACATGCCTATATGAAAAACATTTCTGGGATGGGAAACAGACACTGCACATTACCTTGAGTACACCATACTAAATGCTAAATGGTAGCAGCAACATGCTGTGGACTAATTGTCTTCAGCAGGAAAGGGAAGCGGACCGAAGTTGATAGGACAATAGACGGAGAAACCTATTGGAAGTTGCAAAAGACTTAAGACTAGAAAGAAAACTTCACCTTCTCCTACCAAGGCAAATTTTTTACATTTTAAAGCATTGTCATTCTGATTTTTTCATGTATGCACACGTTGTGTTTCTTCTTCAAATAAAATCCCAATAAAACATATTGCAGTCTATTGCAACAAACTGTAAGCTGAAGGAACATGAGTAGTTAAAAAAATTTCTTACAACAGATTTTTACTGACAAATTTGTTAATGTATCAAACTTTGTCAATTACTAGCAAAGTTGTAAAAAGTACAGCAGCTAAAGTTTTTTTTTTGTTTGTTTGTTTGTTTTCTGAGTGTGAGAAAGGAACCTATGACCAAGAAAAGGAAGTGAAACACTGAGCATATGGTAGAATACCTTTGTGTTACAAGAGTCCCATTATTTTCCTAACCACTGAAAAAGCATAGCCGAGGGGACTAGTGAGAAAGATTACCTACTATAAAGATCTGAGACTAATATCATTCTGCCACTTTGTGAGTGTGTACAATTGTGGGGCGCAATTTGACTTAATTTTTATGTAGTTTCCAGCTTGTTTCTGACAAGTTCCCCTAACACCTACCAAAAAAAGACAATAAGAGTAACTTTGAACCCAGACAAGGTCAACCTAAAGAGCATTACGCTTTTTGAATGAAGCATTGATCAAAGTCTTTGATGTTTCTCTGTGGGTAGTTAAAAGACTCAGCAAAAAAAACACATCTTTGCAAAACGTCTGAGCAGTGTTCACAGACAGTTAAATGAAGAACTATTTAAAATATCAGATACTAGCTATAAATGCTAAAAATATTTAAAGAAACAGGATTTCACCACAACTTGATTTTTTTTTTTAATATGTAAATCACTTTTCAGAAAAGGCGAAACCCTGAAATTCCCAAAGTCCCAAAGACTGGTGTCCCTGTAGTGGCCTGTGACCACCTCCCTAATGCCCCTTAGCCCTTCCTTCCATACAACCCCTCATCTGTCCAAAAGAGAAGGGGAATATGAAAGCCTCTGTTTGTTGGCCTTTGAGCAGTGAACTGCTCCATATGTGTGCTAAAGTTGTCCGTCATTCCCCAGCATACTCAAGACTGTCAGTGCTCGTATCTTGGTAACAGCACAAGGCAAGAAAGGTTTGTGGAAATCTTGACTGTAGATATGACTGTGAAGAGCAGAGTTCAAGAAGCAAAGCCTGCGACCAGAATCAGAAGAAGTGAAGTAACGAAAACATAAAACCACATTTTGAAAAAAAAAAAAAAAAAACAGGATGTTTACGTGGCAAGGTTTCCATTTATTTTTGTTCAGGACAAAATAAAAGACAATGGCTGGAATGACTTTGCAACATAAATAGTGAATGGTTCATTTGGATCAATGAACACCTCATTGTACAAGCCGGGTGACCATCTTTTTTAGTTCCACCCATTTCCCAAGCTTTTGTTTCAGTCAAATTGTTCACAATTACAAAAGGTATGGCAGAAATATGAAAAACAGATGTGCATGGCATTGCCTCATTTTTTCTGTTTCCCCAAAGGTCAAGCCATCTTTTTAGAAACAAAGACTTTAAAAGAACAACCACATATGGAATAACAATCAGATATGAGGACTGAATGTCTAATTTCTACATACTTAAAAAAATTTTATGTGATCATTTTATTAAAGAAAAAAAAACTGTTAAAGCACTTATTTTATATGTAAAACGAGGGTCTTTGTGAGTGATCACACAATCACATTTTCATCCATTACCAATGCTTGAGAAAATGTACACATGAAAAATGTATGTGTTTGAGAGCAATAAGGAAGGACAAATGAACCTTGATAAACTTTACAAAACATGCAATGAATTCAGAGTAAATGCATTTTACTTTAATGGTGTAAACTGTAATTTATTTCTTATAATTTGTGGCTGGCATAGTATAATTTACCTTCTATGACTCTTTAAGAACTTGGCTTACAGGGGCATTTCAACATTTACATAAAATTACCAAATACAAATATTGCGTAACTAAAATATAACTTGTCCATAAATATGAAACAAACTCTTCAACTTGCTCTTCTAACATTGTTTTCATTGAAACCTTCTCTACAACAAAATGCCTGTCAGTACAAAGACTGACTGTTTCTAAACCTGTCATCATTATGACAAAAAGAAAAATGTTAGCCCCAGCACTAAACCTTAGGCCTTCCTTAGCAAAAACCTCAAAAATACGTGAGTTTCATATTTGCATTGTTAATTTTAAAATAATTTTTTAACTAACTTTTTCACCAAGACAGTGCTTGCCATCTCCTTTAATTGAGCCTGTTGTTGGCCATAATATGTTACGGCCAACAATATTGAATGCTTCTAATCCAAGAATACGCCTACAGCTATTCATAGTTGTTCTTCCTGTTCTATATCTGTACTATTGCTTACAAAGTATGTTTTATGTAATGAAATTTAGCCTTATACATTTTTTCAGAGATTTTACAAAACTGTACAGATAGAAATTTTAAACATCTCAAACTGTATCTTGCATTAAATGTTGGGATGACTTTAGCTAATTAAATTTTATCAAGAACCAGTTTAAATAGGAATTACAAATGCAAATGTAAGATGTATAACTTTACATGATCCCTTTGCATTGCAATAAATGAATGAACATTCAAGATTTCTTTTAATGCTTCTTCTGTATTTAGGTATTTTTAACATATTGTATAAATTCTACTTATTCCTAAAAGCATCACAATTACATTACCTATTAAGCCTAACTTGATATGACCAAAAGCAAAACCTCCATAAGAGTCATAGGTGAGAATTTAGACACAGTGAAGCGGAGAAGAGGGAAGCTAATGGCGTCAGGGTGGAAGGGGGATGCAAGGAGAACCAGCAACTACACAGGACAGTGGAGTCCTCTCCTACTCTGATGGACATAAACCGAGACCCCCTTCGAGGACACTGAACTGATCCTGATTATCCCAGTGGGTTTAATCCTTGGAGACCAACACTGCCTGGTCGTTTCCCCCCAAAAAGACTCACTTCAGTGGGCAGAGAATCTCAGACACTGTGCCCCTAAACTGTGAAAACTCTCTTGACAATGGGGACTGAGTAGAAAAAAAGTCCCCAAATCCACCCTCTTTCCTCATACCCACCCCCCCCCCCCCACACACCCCATCGTCACACTTGGGAAAGCAAAGGAGCAAAGCCTCATCCTAGGAATCCTGCTCAATATCCTGGGATTAGCTGCAGACCCTCTCAGTGCCCCTTCTCTCCCTCCTGCTATGGCTAATTCAGGCTGTACTCATCTAACCAGAGCTGAAGTAAAAGTCCCACCATGGAGGGAAACAAACATATATATATATATATATATATATTCATACTTTAATCTCTTTTGAACTCGTATATCAATGTTCCCCAACTATGATCAAATTCCATTAAGGAACAGACCTTGGGAGTCTCATAAATGCAAAATGCCTCGTCTACCTAAACATGCACACATCTGAAAACACACAACCTAGCTTGTGTTATCTAGCAGCTTAAATTATTACTCAATCTTTTCACAATTCATCTCCCATTAAGGCTCACACATTCTAAACAGATGATATATAAAATAAAATCTTGTTTTTTCAGGATTTCTAGTCAGCCCGAACCAGTGAACGTAATGCAGGTGGAGTTTGTAGGGTGGTTTAAGCTTAAAGGAATTCCTTGAGGGAAAACATGCAATTGGGAGATCAACAGAGGCTTTGAGGGGTTCTCTAAAGCATCTGTGGAAGCCATGGGATGTCGGTCCAGCTGTAAATATACCAGTGCGCCTGGAAACTGCCACCCATGCAGCAGACAATTGTGTGTTTGTGGTCTGTGAGACTCCTGTTGCTACCATTTTTATATCCTGTCTCTTCCCCCTTTTTTCACCCCTGCATACAAAGATACATTCATGCTGTGAGGTCTAACTTTAAAGACTGCTGTCATCATTCAAGCTCATCTAAAAAGTTTGTTTTAAACACAAGAATTCAGAAGTACGTAATAGATTATGCTTGCTACTAAATGCACTTTTGCAATTTCTGTGAGCATGCTGGCCATGGTTGGGTCGTTTAATATGTAGTTTTAAGATTTTAGATTCTAAATTTTAGCTTGGTAAAATGTTTGCATATTTCAAATCACCCACATTTAAAATCTGCTTAATATCCTTAACAGTGCCAAATTGTATAGATAAATAGTGAAGCCAGAGCTGCATTAACTTACATCTGCTTTTCAGATATAAGTTACATACGCTGTAAACAGGTAAGCAATAGCTGAGTTTCTTTCATGTATTACTGACAGAAACTTAGCAGTTCACCATTTCAAGCATTTGTTTAAAATGTTCCTATTGAGTGAGTTTTAAGAGTGAGTTCTCAAATTTAACCTGAATGACAGCCTGTGTTGAAAAGAAACATAACAAGGAACTAGTTTTAAATGTTTCAAAAGACCAGACCTTTATAATCATTTGCTATTGATACCTCAATTAGGAGGTTTGTCTGTGCAGAACAGCAGTTTTCCAACGATCAACCCTTATAACAACTGTGAATCACATTGGAGATGCCTCAGGAACAACATTGTTTGGGCCATCAATCAAACTGAATTATCCACAATATAAAAAGTCTTTTTTTTTCTTTTTTTTTAACTGAATCCATGTATTTAGTAGTTTAAGATAAAATGACATTAAACTTTAAAAATAAAAGTCCATTTAGACAAAATGCACCCCATTTTTTAATGTAATATCTCCATAAGCTACAAAAATCCAGATATTTAGCACCCAAAACCTCTCTACCTTTAAAGTAAAAAGAAAAAAGGCTGCACTAAGAATTAAGTCAGGCCCTTTACCATTTTTGGTGTTACTAAATAGGGCTATATAAGTATGATGGTTGCATCACACATTGCAAAATTCACGATTTTCTTTTCCAACCACACTTACTTTTGCACATGACTGCACCAACAGATCAGAGATCAGCACAGTGAGTTCTGGCTGTGACGGCTACTTTGAGGTCAGTGCATCAGAGAGCCCAAGTGGAACCAAACTGACAGCTTGAAGCATTTGTGTTAGTGTTAATATAGAAAGTTTCAAACTGTAGCATATGCACACATAATATTATGCTTCAATGCAACTACTGCTCCAATACAAATGTCAGAGCAAACACAGTGAATCCAATAGGTTATGGGAGAGGTAGAAAGTTAGGAATAAAATCAGTGAACATTCAGACATACTTTTCCCTCTTTAACATGTGCAAAAAGAATCCATGTTTTCACCAAAAATTATCTTCTTTAGAAGTCAACATTCAATCATGTATCTGAAGACAGCTTATGATGGAATGAAAGCTCATTAGCTTATAATTGGGTAATTTCTTCACAAATGCAGTTGTTACTCTTGGCCATACATTCTCATTCAACTTAGAATGACAATGACAAATCCCTCATATTATACTGGAATTTTCAGTCTGCAAATATGCACTGAAAAACTATGCATCAGAATGCACATTAATCACCCTTGAGTAAAATACAGAAACTGCTATTCAGACTGAGCTCTTTAAATCTTGTTCATGTTTGAGGACACTGAATTAGTGTGTCATCTACAAGATAATAAAAGCAGCCATGTGCATCTGGTTATCCAATATATATCCAAGTGATGATATACTGATGGAGACAACAAAAGTTCAAATCCAAATCTAATTTACTTATAAAGAACATTTAAAAACAGCAAGTTTGCCAATGTGCTGTACATCCTAATAAGTAGATAAAATAGAAGTAAAACAAAAAAAAACAAAAAACAACCCAACAGACTTCTTAAAAGACTCAAAAACTGGAGCAGACACAATATAAATGGCATATTAAAAAGCAACTGAAAAAGGATGCTTGTAAAAGAGACTTGTCTAACATCTAAAAGGGAGTTCATTCCAAAGTTCTGCAATCTGACTTAATCCTTTTCTGACCAGACTCGATCTCCTTTAAACTTAAATCTAGTTTTTGGGACAACTAAAAGCAGCTGGCTGGCTGATCAAAGGGTCCAGAAAGGAAGATAAACCTGAAGAAGATCCAAAAGGAATAAAGGAGAAAGACCATTCTTGCTTGTATAAGCCATAAGTAAAATTTTAAATAAATAAATTCTATACAATACAGACAGTCAATGAAGAGAGGCCAGGACAGGTCAGATGTGTTCATGTCTTTGTACACCAGTAGGAAGACAGGCTGCAGCATTTTGAACAAGCTGAAGATGAGATAGGGATGCTTGACTGACACAAGCATAAAGTGCATTGCAGTAGTCGAGACAAGTTCAGATGAGGCCATGTCCAAGCCGTGCCTCGATAAAACTGGATTAAGTTTTGTTACTAGCCTAAACTGGAAGAAACTTTTTTGCCTAATACATTTGATTTATCTACTTTAAAATAAGAGTCTATAATTATTGCCAAATTGGTTATGTTTTGTTGGATGTATGAGCAAGGAGAACTGAATTATATTGTGTGAGTTACTATTAGGCCTGAATAGAATAACCTCTCTTTTACTTTGATTAAAACTTAAAAGTACAGTACCAACCACACTCTGACATCTTCAAGTTAATCTAATAGGGGATGGACAGAGTGTGGATTTTCAGGAACTAAAGGTAGGAAGAGCAGACAGTTATCTGCATAGTGATGAAAGAGAAGGTTTTGTTTCCTAAACATGGACCCCATGGGGAGCAGAAAAAAAGGAAAACAGATGAGGACCCAGAACTGAGCCCTGAATGGAATAGTCCAGAGTAATTAATGCTGCAGTAAAATCCAGAAGCACAAAAATCACAGTCTCCAAAGTGGTTTGCTGAAAGAATATTACTAAAACCCTTACCAGTCCCATTTCCTTTTAACATAAACGTTTAAACCTAGTTTGCAATAACATTAGCACACACAAACTCAATGAACTGGGAAAAAACAATTTTAATACTTTTGAAATAAAAGGGAGTTTTGAGTTTGCTCAAATTTTGACCAAAGTGAGGGGTCCAAACAAGGTTAAATTTTATTAATTGCATGTTTACAACCATTTAGGATAACATTGGAAGTAATGCTGCTATTTATAATGGCAAGAATGAATTAATATTGTAGCTCTAATTAAAATGAGTTCATCACTTTTACAGCAAATTAAATTATTGTAATATCCACATCAACATTTTTTAGATTAAATGTGAGAGAAACAATAATTCCAACTTTGATGAACAATTGGGGTCCAAAGCTTATGTATATACATATAGGGCATACATGTCACCAACATGGGGCTTTTAATGATATAATTTAATAGTTATCTTCCAGGGTGATAATTATGCAACATTCGAATTTGACTGTAGTGACTTTAGAGAGCAGGAGTTGGGGATAATTTAGGATGTTTTCTAATTTACACAGGATTGTAAATTGGGTTCCAGCTCACCCTCTTGAAGCTGAGGTCGGAATGGATGTCGATGAAAGCCAGTCTGGCATCTTTATAAGCGAAGCTTTTCTCCTGAGCGTCTGGAGAGACTTGCACTCGTTGACAAGCATTACCTCAAAATGATATTACCCAAATAGAAATAATTTTTTAAAAAGTTGAATGAGCAGTGCCACTTTTCAGAACAAGAGTTTGTGAAAAATCCATCTAAAAATATGGTTGAAGTGTCTTGATAATTTTTCTGCAACAAAAACAATAGTCCATAAAAAAATAATAAAAGTCAAAAATAAATGATTAATGGAACTGGTATATTTTTCTCTATCTCTGATTAATCTTGAGTGTTGAAACATAGGTCAAATGCATATTAAAAAAAATAAAATTGTGCCAGTATCTTTTCTCCCAACAAAATGTATCTTCACCTCTCATCTCAAGTACAATATTTGGATGGGTAATATTATCCATCAATAGGTTTGGGAAATCTAATGAATCCTGAGGTGTATCATGACACTCAGGTTCACCCATCAAATGGGTGAAAGCAGGAACCCAAAGAGATGTACAAACCTGATGGCTCCCCATCAGAAAACAACATTACTGTTTATTTTCTATCAACTCTTATTTTGCCTCTAAGGAAGCCAAATTGCATCTTCAGAAAAGTATCGTTTAAAATTGTACCACACATATAAATGAGAGGGGAGAGCAAATGATCATCAATCCAGTGCAGATGTCTCTGCAAAACATTGGCAAGAAAAAAAAACAAAAAAACAAAAGGATAGGTGGGAAGTTATCTGCTGCCTGTTGAAGTCTTTGATAAGCAACCTTATTAATGTGTGCATTACGTTGAGTTGCTTTGGTTTAACTGCCATGAACACTGGGTTGACTTTGCTTTTTAATTAAGGTCATAATTAGTAAGCTGAATCTCTGTAAAAAAAATTTATGTTGCTTATCTTGCAACCTTGTATTTTTTTGACTCCAGGCATGTTGAGGGATAAAAACACAGGAGTTAACAGGGGATTTTCCCAGGAAAGTGGCCAAAAGGCAATCTCAGTCTAATGCAGCACCTGCAAAAAAATACCTACGCATATTGGCTTACATCCTGTTTTGCCGTTTGCGTGCCAACCTCCTTCCTGTTATAATGGGAATATGAATGCAATGTAGTCAGAGATTGTCCTCACATACAAACACCTAGAAATTGAATGCACAAGCTAAATGCCAAATAATAAAAACTGGAGACATCGAAAGTAAAGGAGGAAAGGAAAAAAGTAAATTATAAATGAAAGAAGTAGAAGTCCAGTTCTATGAAATGACTATCACAGAGTGGATTTTTGTATAGTGGCCGCGTATGCAAATCCGGCCACTGGGAATGGTCTCTGGCTCTACAGCGCCCTATTCTGATGATGCAGTCCGAAGCAGTGAAGGAAGAAATTAAGTTTAGCCAGATAGAGAGGCTGAGTTAACATGGGGCCTAGAGGAAAAGCAGGAGTCACCTTGGTCCCATATGTGTGTGTGGAGAGGGAAGTCCTCAAGAACCACTCTCAGGAAACAAGGATGTGAAGCTCAGTGGATTGCATGTTAATGACATTTAAATCTATATCCCACATGCGGGTAGAGATGATACGGGGAAATATGGGATCTAAAGCCGGAAAACTGAAACTCAGGGGTGTTGAGGCTTTTAAACTGGATTCTATTTTGAGGGATGGTCACCTTTCTGATGAGAACCTAAAACACACTCTTACTTTTACCTTCCCTGATGGATGGCTATCCTCAGAGGCCTTTTTCTGCTGAACCTTACTTTAATAGCCACCAAAGGCTGACCGTCAGCCACCTTTGACCTGAAACTGAGGACTTTGCTAGAGCATGTAACAAAAGCAATGCAAAGGTGAAGTAGATGAAAAATAGAGGAAAGAGGACCAAGTTGATTTGAGGAACTGACATCTTTACTTCACTGGAAGTGAAGTAAACCTTCCCCAGGGCCAGGAGTTTTAACAGACTTGGTACAAAATGTGCAGCTTTAATCCGTCCCTCTCCTTGATTCATTACTGCCTCACCTTGACATTCAGAGTCAGTAAAAACCTCTCTGCCTCTGAAACAACACCAATCTGAAAGATTCGACAGTTTTATAGAAAAGGTGCATTAAAAAAATCTCAGTCCCTCCTCTGAACAAGTTAATACAGACAGTAACTGACAGTAAACTCCTCAGCATGATTACTTCCCTCACTTCATTAACTTTCTATCAGGTATTTCAACCAGAATCATATTAAACCTTGTTTGAATAACAGCGCTTAGCAAGGAATATTTTTCAAACACGTCAGATCTTTTAACAGAAAATGAACACCGACTAAACCATCTGGCCTTGACAAGAATATCATGCTTCCAAAAACTGCATGGAGATGGCAGCCAATTGGAGCACGAGTCAGTCAATCCAAGCCGGGATTGTCCTGGCTTGTCTATTAATGTTCTTTCTTTGTTGTTATTTTGCTTCTGCTAAATAAGTGGATACCAATTGTAACTGGATGAATTTATATTAATTGTTTTAAAGAATTGCACTAGGTAAAATCCTTATTTTCCATTGTTGGCTTCAAAAATATGCATGGATTATTTTGAAATTGAAACACATATAATCATGAGTTAAATATATCTATACTTTTGAGTAAATATACAAAGTAGATTTCTTTTTGTTATGATACATATGTTATCAACAAAAGGAGCTTTTGTAGCACTTTGGAGAAATAGCAAACAAAAATCAGTATTTTCCTTTTGTTTTTCTAATTTCTGAAAATCATTTTATGTCAGGCATTTTTGCCTACTTTAGACAAAAGACTACACATCCAAAAGGTTCAAAGAATTGATATCAGCCTTTAACAAATGGCAAAACAGCATAATATGTGTTTAATACATGCATCAATGTGATGTTGCCTCCATTTTTCATTATTAACTGATGTCTCTTTGATCAGTAAAAATCTTTTGAAAAATGAAATAAATTTGTGGTTGAATAATCAGCCAGAACACTCTGATTAGAGCAACTCTTAAAATTGATGTAGACCTCACCATATCTAATGTAATTACACTCCAAACAAGAAATAAGTGACCTATAACACAAAACAATGTAATTTCTAAGCAATGGTTTTATATTATCAAGAGATTAAATCTAAAAAGTTTTTTAAATATATCCTTGCTTGTCATAATTAATGAATAACCGATGTATTTTCAGAAATCAGTTCGAAAGCTAATTCTTAAAATAAATGGCAATTACTTAGTGAGCTCTAGTAGGGAAGAGTGTCTAGAAGTCTATAGGCAGAAGAGTGAAATCGGTTTTCAGCATGCGCTAAAAATATCGTACTTCACACATTAGATTCTTCTGCTCCCTTCACTTTGAAAGACAAAATGAAAGTTGGAAAGGCCCGGACAAAACTGGACCTTGAGAATGAAAAAAACAAAAATCAAAACAAAAATCATACATTCTTCTCTGCCCATCAGATCGCGCCATATCATATGGTGTTTGAGGTCTTCCCAAAGCACAGCCGCAGCTGCCACAAAGATTAAGAGATGATCTGCTAGTCTTTTGTGTCATGTTACTAAAAGGCTACACTGCTGTTGGCTGCATGCCTAAGATCAACTTATACACTTTTCAGGCAGATAGAGTAAAGCTGTGGTTCCACTTTAAGGGTTTTGCAACAGTAAAGGTTTAAAGGGGGAAAAAAAATCTTCAAGACGAAAACCTACCATTAAGTGTAAAAAGCAAAGACTTTTCTTAGAAAGCTTGTGGTTTATTTATAACTGGACCATTTAAAAGCATCGGCATTATTCGTACAGGTACATTTAGGGGTCAAAATACTAGATCTCAGTCAGTTTGAATGAAAAGGCGTTAACCATGCAGTCTCCAAATCTCTACTTCCCTACATTCATGTTCACTCTATGTGTGAAGAGCGTTTGATAATTAAACATCGTAAGTTTGCTTACAAGCACGAAAATAGATTAAGTGGAAACACAGTGGCAACTAAATAAAATATGATTAGCACAAGGGGGAAAAGAATGAATGTTTTAGTGCCCAGTCTGGCCTGAATTCTTCAAGTACTTCAATTTGAAGCTTCTCCCCACTTTTCCAAATCTCTCACTGCATGGATAAGCTGATATTTTGAGCTTGTATGAGGTCCATTTATGCATGTTTACGTATGAGGAACACTGGGGAGTAGGTGTTTTTGTGAGCAAAGTGTGGGTGGGGAAGCATCAAAAAGGCCAAATGAAGCACTTCCAGTACCACTGAGAGATTAGATGGCAGACTCTAGCTTCGAGATATCACTATTGATTTCCCTCTCTTTCTCCCATTTCTCACTCTGAGGAAAAATAACTTCATTACTGTTCTAACTGACTCATCGCCGCACAGAGAGAAAGAGGCCATATATTTTCAAGACAACCCATCTGAGAAATGCATTTTCTCATGACATGCAGCACACTGTCTGGCTAATAACTTTAAAAAAAACATTTGCTTTTTTAGGCTGACAAGCGCTATTCGTGTGTACACATGGTCAACAAAAAAGTTGCGTTAGCACCAGCAAGTTTGAATTTAATTAGTTATTTCCAATATTTTATTCTTTACAAAATTCATAGTAATAAAGAAATTCATTCAAGTAATTAATTCATATTCCATTCAAATATATTCATGATGAAAGGAAACTATGTGTCCAAAAACACATGGATTTTACATTTTCATTAAACAAAGAAACGATAATACTAAAGTCATATTTTAAAAAAAACAAGCCCTAAGTGGAAAAGGAAAATAAGGACTTTGATTTGACAATTTATTACCTCAATTCTTTTATTTTTTCAACAATTCTGTTTTAAATTTGCTGTTGTGTTTTGAATTGAGGTCAATCTCATGACCTAATGTTCATTCATGAACATTTACCAGCTCTTGTGGCAGCAAAACAAGCACAAATTATTACCCACTCCATCACCATACCTGTTAGCTGGTTTGAGAGGTTTATGCTAATGATACTGTGTTTGGTTTTCTTCAGATGTCGTTGTGCATTATGGCCTAATATCATATCAGTCCAAGAACATTGCACCAGAATTATTGTGTAGCTTAAGTTGAGACCTTGCAAACTCCAGCTTGTGTTGCTGTTTACTACTAACAAGGACCACAGATTCAGGAAGCAGGAAATCCAGGCAGAACGTCACCTCCAATAAAGAAGTAAAATATCTTACATCTGTGACTAATTTTTGTCCAAACAATAAACTTCAAATTGTTGGAAATTACCTTAGGACTCTTTGCTTTATGTAAAACAATATGTTTTTTCTGAGGTCAATGTCAAAATCTTCCAAACTTAGAATTAGGTTACCTCAAACAATATGCTTGAGAACCAGAAAGTGATAAAAACTCCTGCTGGTAAAAAGAGATAAATGATCTAGCTGATCAATAATGAATCAAGGGTTGCCACTTTTCCGCTTAAATACCCTGCAAGCAGCAAGGGTGTATTTAGTTTTTGACACATAGCTTTTCCATTTGGGAAATGTATTTTTACTCATTACTAATGCAAACTTGAAATTCAAAAATCGTATAAAAGACAAGACAGATTTAATTAAGTTCACCCTTTCAAACATAAAATCCATGGTTGATTACTTTGCATCCTCCTCGCTCCATTATTATTTGACCCGCTTGCATGTCTAGTAAGCTCCAGAAAATAAAGCAGGCAAAAAGTTTGGTGGTTCTGCTTTAACACTCAAATACTACATTCACATTTAATTTTTAATAGAACAAAGTTCATGATTAATGGAAGAATTTGGAGCAGTCATAAAAAGGGAAAATTAAATTGTATCCCACAGTGATGTCTCCCTCTCAGACAAGCTTTTTCTATTCCTCCATTATTTAAGCTTTACATAACATTTGCCCAAAGTACTGTAATGGCCCCGAAGGAAAAAGATGCATATTTTAAAAAATGATATTTACAGGGACACTTTAATAATATCAGAAGAGCTTTAAGGGCTAAAAAAAAATTACATATTCACATTCACCTTCAGAAAATCTTCATACATATAATTTCACAAACACTTTCATTGTATACCGGTAATACTTTTGTATAAATAACTGAAATCCAGAATGTGTGGAATCTAAAACTGTCCATCATATCACTTTGGAGAAGCGCCAATGAATTGGCAGGTAACTGGAATTGTCCAAAACGACCCATTTGGAGTGCAAAAGAAGTTGGCAAATATTCCAAGTGTCACAAGGACACACTTTGGAAGACAATCTAATATTTAATTTGTTGATTTGGGTATGACTGCAGCATATGTTCATAACTGACACACATTACAGTGGCCAAAATGTTAAATGACAAAGAGACCATTGGAAGCAAAGATGTGAAGCAGAAATCTGCAGCTCCAGTCCTCTAAGACCAATGTCCTGCAACGTTTACATCCATCTCCGCTTCAACACACCTGAGTCAAATAATCAGGAACTTAGCAGGACTCTCAAGAAATCTGCTGCATGCTGAAGAGATAATTTGGCTCTTTGATTCAGGTATGCTGGACGGGGGCCAGATCTAAAACTTGAAGGACACATTTGGATCGGTTGAATGGACTCACTGTCCTTGATGTCCACAGTCGATCTGCATGAAAGCAGTCGAGATGCTCAGTTGTGGAGAGGTGTTGGGAGTGTTACAGAAACAGGAATCAATCCAGAAACTGTGAGCTTTTTGGCAACAAGTCACTGCAATATTAAACACTGCTGTAACTTCCTGTTTTTTTCTATGTAATACTGTCCCAATTTATTTTGATGGTTTCTGGTGCTAAACAATATTTAACATCAGAAATCAAAGGTTATTTCTCTCAACTTAATTTTATCTTATTTTGTTGCTCGAGTATAAGCAGACCTTATGAAAAAGTATGCAAATGAACTAAACTATCCCAAACTGACTGCAATACATGTGTAACTGAAATAGTATTGAATTCCTCAGAGTAGGATAAACAAATCCCCAATAATGCAACAAGAAGACAAATTACACCTCTTTATATGCAATCAATTTTCCCCTTTTGCCCTGAGCTCTTTGCAAATGTTCCACTCCAAGCTTTGGTCCATTTTCTATTCCTTTCTACAATTATTTGGTCTGTGACCTAATTACAAAAAAACAAAAAAATACTTAGCATGTCAGTTACTGTTGCACATCACATGTATCAATTTTTAGTTGCACCACAAGACTGCGGTACCATTAGCATGAGGAAGTAGCTTGTGATTTTACTTTGAGCAGTTTTCACACCACAAAGGCCAGAGTTGACAGGAATACGTGTGCTATTACACTTTACTGTTCCCTCTTCCCCCAAAAACTCTTCTGAAGAGGTCTTTTTGTCTGAGGAGTAAGGCTTCTGTTTCATCGAAGAGAAAACTGCTCTAGTGCCATACCTATGACTGCATACTGACATTTCTGTTGTCCCACAGACAGACATAACATACAAAGAAGAGCTGGGTAGAAAACATACATACGACTTTTTTGTACCAAGGCCATTATTTTTGGGTGGGGATATTAATGTTCAATATCTTTAAGCGAATAAAGGTTTTCTTACCAGTATTTTATGGTCTTGGAATATAAATGCTTTAAAGGAAAATTTCACACACAGCTGTCAGTTTCAGTGTGATGCTCAGATGATAAAAGTGAAGATAAAAACAGTGTAATCACATTACTGGAAACAACAGAGCAGATGTTACTGAAGAGTGCAATTAGCTGAGCTCACTTTTCAGTCACTATTGTATTTGGTGGTCTCTTTCACTCTCCCAAACATATGTGCTTGCATTCCATACAGCTTCCACTAATATCCACTCATAACTTTTCAACACAAAAGCCCCAGACTTTGTTTCTAATTTCACTTTCATCTCTGGCTTGTCTTTCAAATCAAGAAACTCAGTCTAATGCAGCAATATGCATATACATATGGCTTCTATAAAAACATAAAAAATAGAGAAAAATCTTGATTCAAATAGACTACTTGCCACTAAAACTTTTGAAATGCAATAATATTGAGCTTCACTGCAGAGGTTATATTATGTCATACACGTCTAATTTGTTGTCTCTTTCAGTCTTCCTAGTTGTCATGTTAGCTGCTCTCTCGTTTCTCTACCTGTATCTATTTCACTTAATAACAGAGGGCTTAAGAGAAAAATATATTTCCAAGCATGGAGATGTAGAAATGTATTTAGGGAGAGAGGGTACTACTTATGAGATTAACTATAGATCTTGTCCCATTCTTACTTTAGTTGAAGACATTAATTACTGTTCTTTTAAATCTCCTTCCCATTTATCATCACAGCTGCATCTGTAACACTACTTTGATTCCATGATCTACTCTTTTTTCTGATCTCATCCTTCTCAGCTGCATCTCTCTTCACAGTAACAAGCTTGTTGGAAAAAAAAATTAAATAGTTAAATTCCTCTCATGGATACTGTGCTCTGCTGATATGGCATCAAAGATAATATAAACTGTTATCATTTCTTGACTCTTTCCCCAACTCTTTGGGTTGTGTCTTTAATCCTGCTGGTGTCTCCCTTCTCTGTCGCCATCATCTTTTCTTTCTCCTTCCTCTGCTTCATCTCTTTCCAGAATAATTGTTTCTGGAATAAATTTGACAATTTTTAGAGGGTCCTTTGGTGCTGTGGAGGACTTATCCTGCAAAAACTGACGATGAAAAATTAAAATAAACAACTTGATAAAGGAATTAATGTGGCAAAAATTGCATTAAAATAAATAAGAAATAACACCTTTCCTAACTTAGAGCTTGGATCTTGATGTTGACAGATAGGAGAGATGCTGCTTCTGAATGTCCGCCTACAAGACTCCCTTGTCCTACCAGTTCCCTTTTGTCATTTTATCTCCTTCAAAAAGTAAGAATGAAAAGGAAAAAAAATGAGGAAAAGAAAATAAATACAATTTTGTAAATAAATAGACAAAGGAGAAAACAAGAGGGGATAAAATGCAAAGGAAAGAGTAGAAAAATTAAACCTAAAAGGGACAGGGAATTAAAAATAAATACAGAAATATAAAACAAATTGACAGAACATACAACACAGAACATTTAAAAATGAGGGGAAAAGACAGCTAAAAAGAAGAAACCAAAATGAGGCAACAGTTTTAAAATTAGCTATAGGCAAAATTTCATACACACCCCAGCTCATATCAGCTTGTTATGGACAATAGAAGAAATAGATCTTGTGTTTCACCAATTTTATCTTTTTCATTGTTTTTATTAAAAAAATAGTAGAAGACCATGAAAACTGGTTAGCTATTTCACATGTAATCTAAGCTCTTTAAAGATTCTTTAACAAATTATTAGGATATTTGCGTGCTAGAGTTACTCCACACTTAACACATAATGAGGTAATAATTGATTAGTTTTCAATCTCGACATTAAGTGAGGGTGTATGAAAAGAATAAATGAGAATGAAATACTGTATCATAACAGTAAAAAAAAAAAAAATAAAAAAAAAATATATATATATTTTTTTTTTTTAAGAACTGTGTGCCTTCAGAAAGCAGATGAAAGGACACCTCATTATAAATGTTTAAAAGCAGGATGACCTGTCCTACTTTACATCAAAACCAGCAGCAACATGTCAACATTTCTCAAAATGCCCGTGAACCTTCCTAACTGAGTCTAAGTGCTCTATGGAAGGAATAACAAGGGAAGTTTGATTGTGCATAGATTGGACAAAGGAAGCAAAGTCTGCTAAAAAGGAGAAAACAATTACAGTAACTACTGAGTAACTGTTTTAGAAACACAAACAAAAACACAGCTGTCTCATTTCCCCATCCTAAATCCAGTATTTCCTGCATTGTTTTGGTCTTATACATTTGCTCCCCACTGAAGAAAAAGATATGCCCCCAGATATTCACAAAATAAACCAATTTGCATGTATTTACGTTGAAGACTTTAAAAATATCGTTTCTGGGTAAATTCCCAGCAGCAAACAGAAAAACTAATTTCCTATTAGAAAATTAGCAGTCTCAATTTCTTTCACAAAGAAAATGAAAACATCTAATAAGTGCCTTCAGTTATGAAGACAAATGTTAAGCTAAAAATAGGCTGCAAAATTCAAGAAAAAAAATAATTTCGCTTATATATTAGGTAATACTTTAAACTACCGTAAATTCAGTACAAATGCCAAAAGTCTCCATTTAACAGTTAAAAGGGAGTAGCTACTGACATGCATTGAAAAGATGCTGAGAAAGCAGGAAGGAGAAGGCTGGACATGTGAACTCAAAGCTTAAAGTTAATTAGTTTCTGTTTCTAATTATATTTGTCAGGTGACTAAGTATAGGACCCACTAAAATTCATCTTTTACTTTAATGTCACACATGTTAAAGATGAAATAAAATACATATTTCTGATTAAATAAACCAATATTCTTCATTCAGCTAACTTAGATGGTAAAAGTCCACAAAACTGAAGCAATTATCAAACCTGATGAAAATCGCATTACTGAGCTGTTGCTGTACACACCTAAGCAGTGCCCCGGTTAAAGAAGGAAAACAACATCTAAAGCAGTCAGATTAAACTGCAAAAAAAAAAAAAAAAAATCAAAACTAAACACATAAAAGGATTCAAGACAATGTGACAAAGGACAATTTTGTTCCAAAATAAAATCAGCATAAAAAGGGGAATTCAAGACAGATGCTGTAAATGCAGCTCTGGGAGAAGCAGGCAAATTAACATGAAGGAAAATGAATGCAAATGTATGCAGATTCCTTCCATCAGCTTTTACTGTTATTTTTTTCTTAAACCTTTGGTCTTTTAAAACTGCTGGCAGACAAACAGCAAGCTGTTTAAAATTCATGAAACAGTTTTTTTTTCTTTAATTTATCGGGAAGAAAAGTCTTCAGACAACCTTTTGCGTCTCCCACTCAAACTCAGTCAATCCGACAGTCAGGACAGTGTTGGCCCATGATGTACGGTACTTTCCATGACGGATTGGTCCCTCACTGTATCCACATCAGTCTCTTACGTCTGCTTTGATCATGGGATAAGCTTTACCGTGACTAGCATGACACATTTCCCATTAAGTAATACACAAATGCTAGACACATTACAACATGACAGGCGCAGGGAGAGAAGAGAAGAGGAAAGCAAACATACACTTACAGATATAACTTAAAAGCTTTGCGGTGCACAGCAAATTTGAACTTTCACACAAGGAACACTTTCCTTCCAGTTCCTTAAAAATATGCTTGCTGTACTGCAAGACTTAACCTCACTAACCCTTTGTGTCACAAAATGTCATTACACTGTTATATTGAATAGAAATTTGGCTAAGATTCATTAGGTAAATATCCAATGAATCTTATTTTGTCAATCTAGAAATTCAGAGAGCCATTAAATAATCAAACTATAATGTGTTCATGACACATGCCATAATTCAGACTTACATAATTAACACTATAAATAATTCTTGATTATTTAATATATTATTTCAGGAGGATTTCTCCAAATAATTTATTTGTCCTAATATAACTTTGTTTGGAGAAGTGTACAGAAGTAGTCTTGCTTGAATTCATACTTAATTTTGAGGGTGTTAATGTTTATGTACATGAACACATTTTAACACGGTTATCAATTCTGTTTTTATTACTGGTGTTTCTCCAATGTGTCAATGTTCTACCAGAAAATGGCTCGCAAACTAAATTACATAGTAAGGAGGTTATAATATGTGGTGGTTTGTTACAGAATTTTTAAACGCACTTCATTGTGAAACTGCAGATATCCGTGTAAACTAGAGGAAAAATTGAGCTTGATGATTGTAAAACTAATCTCTCCATTTCCCCTCTGCAGCAGCATGACTCAGCCTGTCTCATTCACAGCGACTGGCCAAGCCAAAGCCCAGCTGTCCACTGGCTTTTTTCTGCTTTGTGAATGACAATGATTTGCAATAAAGGGGTACTGAACCACAGAATGTGGAGGAGTTTCTTCAAAATCCTCCAGGTTCTTTTCTTCAAGACTGCTCTGTGTTAAGTCCATCCACGCCCTCCATGACTCCCCCCTTCCCTATGCATTAACCCCCTTAACTAACTCCCCATTCTTGTTCGCTGAGGTGTTCACTCTTCCATGGTCCCCTGTTCTGTAAAGAGGAGATGTCTACCCACAATTCTCCATGCTTGGTGCTTTTAAATTCCACAACAGGTGGTATTTGATGAGAGAACAAGGCTTTCTCTTGCATTTTTTCTGGATTTTGCTCAAATGCAGCTTTATAGCCATATGGCTCCAGAAATACTGGTAAATGCCAGGATAAACTTGGAGCAGAAAAGTATTTATAAACGCTCAACTCCTCAACTGTTTGACCTCAATCTTACTAGTTTTCAGGGAAGCACAAATACCACACAAGTTACCTGCAGAAATAAAACGAGGAATGTAATTTAGAGTTGAGCAGATTTTGGCCATCTGGTTTGAAGAGTTTAACATCAGACAGTTGTGCACAAAGAGAATGTGTTTGGTGACATGGGGAAAACCAAAGAAGAGCACTCATGCGTGGAACAATTACGCATGTCCAGTGCTTCCTCCACTCTCTGTTTTGTGCTTTCACAACAGATGAGCCATATGTCTTTCCTGTTTGGTCTTCTACTGTTTGGGGCTGGACTGACCATCTGGGTAGTGGGAGTTTCAAGGGTGAGCTAATCAAACAATATGACCAGCAGAGACAAACAAAGACATAAAGCAGTACTTTTCAACTTTTGAGGAGGATTTCTGAACCCCCTATTACCACAACAAATGTCTTCGTAAAAAGGAGTTTGTGTTGGGAAATTAACTTTTGCATCTTACAGGCACATCTTGTTGAATTACAACATCATTGAATAAAGCATTTCAGTGAAAGACTGAAAATCCGAAATACTATAGGTATATTCCAGTATTGCAGATGTTGTCATTTTTACTTTTATCTTCCACTCAAGTTTTCAAGTATATGCTTGAAAAGCCAGTAATAAAAAATCTTTAGCAATAATTTTTTATGGTTGCTATCTACGAGAGTGAGTCAATGGCTGTCTGCTGGACAATTGTAGGGTCAGCAGTCTTTCCCATGATAGTGCAAGTTCCATTCTATTTTATTCATTTGGTTCAAATTTACTAAGAAGGCATTTTTTTAAATTATTTTAAGACTGCATGCTGTATTGCTAAGATAAAACCTAGAGCTTAATTTCATAAACCATTAAATCAGCTGTTAAAATTACTGTATTTATTTCTGCTATCAGTGTCATTTTAGACTAAGATCAACATGATTAAAAATCTACATCTATCTTGAGTTGTGTACAATGCTCCAATGTTTTGGAGTCTGTTGACAGGTGTCAGAGGGATTGTGAGCCAAGAATGGCAAATGTCAGGGTGAAGCGAGGGATTACACTGTATTGCTTTCTGAATACTACTTCTTTCTAGTAGAGGAGTGGTAATCTCTAGTAAATATACCCCATCTGGACTGAAAGTGGTTTAGTTTTATATAGATCAAACCTTCTGCTGCCCAGCACTAAAACTTGGCCAGCCAGGTCACATGAAAATTTAGTCATTCGCCTGTGCTGACGCAATCTAAGTCATATCACTTGACTTGGAGCAAAATAATGCAACCACAATCATGCTGAAATAAAGTGCTTTCTAGAACATAATACAAGCCGTTAAAAACTTCCTTGCAATTACAAAAAGACTGTTTGGCTACAATGTTTGATGGGCAATAATATTTCAGACGTCATACAGTGAAACTGTGCATTTTTGGCCAATTTGATGGACTTTTGGGTGTAAACAACAAACAACATAGTTATTTATGTTGAACACCAAAATGCTTATCACAATTTGCCCCTTTGTAGCTCATCAAAAGTGTGTCACAATGCTATGCCACTTGACATACAAGTGGCATAGCATTGTAATCCAAGTGGTATAGCACTTCTCAATACAGATGTAATATGTGGTAAAGGGTGTATAATATATTTAATTAACTGGAGTTTATGTTTCTTCATGTTCGGATACATAAAATCTATTTTTAAATAAATTGGTGGTAAAATAAAGTGAAAAACAGCTACACGGTGTGATTTTATCCGTTCATACTCTTTAAATATATGTTTACTTAGAAACTAAATAAAAAGATGAAAAGAAAGACAGTGAAAAGAGATTTCCATGATCTTTTTTTGTCAAACAAATTCCTCTTTTTTTCAGTTTTAGAATGGTCTAAATCTTCAGGGACACAGAAATAATAATAATCTCTCTCAGACCACTCAGCATTAGACAAAAATAATAATTTTCACTGAGCCTTTCTAAATCACCAATAGTTTCATATCATGCATTTGTTGGATCAATTTGCATGCTGTGTCTTTAACAAATCTGTTTCAATGCAGTGTTCATAATGCTGGCAAATAAAACATTTCAGCTTACTTGTCTTCTCGTTTTACACAGTATCCAATTTCTAAACCCTCCTAGCATAAGAAAAGAAATGGTGTCATAATGACAATTTTCCACTTAGCAGACATAGATACACTGAGTCTGAAATGATTATGTAATTAGGCTGAACAGCATGAAAGGTTTGTTGGCCTAAGAGTCATATTAGACTGACAAACAGAAGTTTAAATAAATATGGACTCCTGTCAAATAGATAATTGATTATTTGATTATAACTCTGTTATATTTATCTCAGTTTAGATAATCAACTGGAAGAAAGTGGATTCATCTGCTTCAGTTAGCAGTTGCAAACTGAACAAAAATAAGAAACATTTTAACTCCAGAGTAAACCACAAGTTGACAATCTCAGGATTTATCATAGAATGATATGAACATTTTGATTAATACGTAATTTAGTCTGAAGCAGCATAAAAGGATAACTACATTAAAAGCTATATATTTCAAAAGGAATTGTGTAACAAGGTCTGGGTCTTGGACATCTCTGCCCACACTTTCAATGCATGTTGACAACAACACAAATAGTAATAGCTCAACATTCAGGGATCAAATTAATTCATCCCTCATAAAAACTTTATGAATACACTCCGAAGGACCGAATATAAATGGACAAATCAGAAGACGCACAGAACAAGAAGTCAGAGTCATCACCTTTAAATATTAATATGATCTGGGTCACTCAGTAAATTCAGGCCTAAAGAACATGAGAAGAAATCGGACAATAAAATGTTTATCTTTTGGAAATTTTGTGTGCATAATTTGGCTCCCTAAAATTCTATACACAATATTTTTTAGGGAGCGAAATGCCTCTGTTGCACAGAAGCTTTAAAATAACTCATAGCCTTTGTACAACATGACAGAACAAGTTGTTTCTGTCAGTCTTCAAATATATCCATAAACTTCACCTAATGTAGGGCAATAATCAAATGTAAGTAATCTTGTGTTACAGGCACCACAAGGAAAAACTTTAAGTAAATATGAAATGTAATTGAAGCCTTGATGGATGCAACACTATTCAAGACAAATTTTGCTAAATATGCAGGATGCTCATGTATTCCAACCATCATGTCCTGTGTAATAATCCAGTTCGGGCGATATACCAGTTTTGGACTCAAAGCTAAGAGTTTATTTATTATTTGGTATACTGAGGCATTTAAACACTCTCATCCAAGTACAGCCATGCTTCATGATCAGCACAGCAACGAGACCATGTTAATATTGTGGAAACTTTGTTGACTCATGAATATGTAATATATTGCATGATGCAAAGTGAGCTGCCTGCTGCTCAGCATGGGCTGCTTTGGCAATATTTTACTGACAATATAAAGAAAATAGAAGAGATTCATTTGTTGTGTTTTGTGCAAACATTTAGATCATTCAAAGTTGTATTGGATTGTTATCGTAATAGGGAAGAAATCTGCATACTGCAATTCTGAGCTCTACAGAAGGGCAACAAAGAGTATGAAGTTGATTTATTTGAGTATTTGGTGTTGGAGACCGCCACTTTAATGATTAGGCTAGATTTGATTTGTTAATGAATTTTGTACATATACCATCTATTAAACCAGACTATTTTTGCCTAAAAATAAGTTTTAATAACTAAGAGTAACATAAGAATAAAACTGAACATAACAGGATACAAATTGAAATAATTTCAATTTTGAAGTCTTTGCTACATAATATAAAAACCAGGTATTACAAACCCTTGTCAGCTATTGTTGCCTTCAGATGTGGTGCAACCAGTTATCAGGTTTATAACTGGTTATCAGGTAATACTCCTGATTATAATCAGGGGTATTACTTTTCCACATAGAGAGAGGAAGATTATGACATGTTTTTTCCCCCTATAACAATTTTTATGTGACAAAAAAAAATATATAGATATTTTTTTTATATATATGTGCTAAGTAACCAATACTGTATGACAAATGTTCAAGTTAAAAAAAAATTGGAAATCATTACTATTTGATATTTAGATTCAAATATTTACTGGCCAAATTCTTATTAGGTATTGGAAAAATATTAGGTATAAAAGATTAAATATGCAGAACTCTAAAGAATCTACATAAAGAATACATAAAAATTATAGTTTTATGTTTAGGATAAATACTAAAAGTGGCAGTAAATGCAAAATGTCTTTAAGGACCAAAGCAATGGATTGGCCAACAGAGCAGCTTCCAATTTCCCTCAGCTACTTAATTCCTGGTTGGAGAAAAGAGGAAAATGGGTTATGGAGCATTAACCTCTGCATCCACAGTTGTCCCCACACCTTTTCCTCTCTCTGGTTTTCTGTTAGTCTCTCTGTCTTGTATTACACACCACTTAATGGCACCAAACTAACCAACAATCCCTGGAGGAGTCCTCTGTCAGCCAAGTGCCTGATGGTATTTTTTCACAACACTCCTCTGAATCCTAAGAGAGGGGCAAAGAAGCACCTTGATGATATCACTGATATTAAGTTTCAGAGAAGTCATCGCTCACCGTGTGGAGGGCAGTGGATGGGGGTGAGTGAGGAGAGGCTGGCCCGGCTGATAAAAATCTCTTTGTCTCAAAGAGATGACCTGCACTGCTGGGTCAACATCCTCAGGAGCTAACTGGTCTGAGGTATTTTTCAACCGAGGAAAGGTGTTAAGACGTTGAAGGGTGTTGTGGACAGAGCTATTGAGTTACTCTGATAGGAAGGGCTGAGGTCCATGTTTACCCAGGTCCCTAAGGCATTTATAAAGGCAATAATCTGGCCAGCAGCTCTCGTCTTTGTCCCAATAGAGCCTGTTCTGAATCAGTAGCGTGTGACACCTGCCCTCTCACACCTGACTGTAGAACAACAGTTAAGGACTGGTGCTGTTGCAACCATCAGTCTTCAAATGATCCATTACCACTCACTAAAAAATGGTCCGGGCTTAAATATGAGGTTGAAAAGTGTTAAATCCCAACAATAATGTGTAAAAAGGAGTAGATTGATGTGTTTAATTCATTACTGATCGTACTTTTATTGCACCAAAAAATTTAAGAACATAATGAAGATATTACTATCCATTTCCATTTAAAGCGAACAAATAATCATTGCCAGAGACTTGTCGGCGTGCCATCTTCAAGTGGCAACTTATTCAAAAAACTGATAAGCTCCAACTTCCAAGAGCTTTTTTTGTACTGCCTGATTGGCAATTCCTTGCAAGTCTCCATTTATATCCACTAAAAGTTATTTCAGAAGTTGTCATGCATATGAAGTGCTGATGATGAGCTCCAAGAGCAAAGTAACTCCTACATTTTGCTCTCGTGATGCCAGAAGAAACTTTATCATGTATTGTCACAGAGAACATGATGCATGAGTCCTCAGTGAGGCTTACCAAGTAAGGCTTAGTTATACTTTAGATCCATTTCTATAAGGAAGGAAAAGCTTACATCATCCACAACAACAACAAAAAAATGTAGATCCAAATTTGCACTGTTAATGCATGAACCTTCTCCCAAGAAATTCCACTTCATGTAATTTTTAAAATTTAACCCATTATATGATAATGCAGAGGTATCAAGGTGACTTTCAAACTGGTTTAAAGATTTAAGAGCAGTCAAACATATACATGAACTGAGAACCGAAAGTACAGAAATCCTGGTTGACTAATTACAAATATTGCCAGATTACCTGGCTTTCCAAAATAGTGATTTCTTGACTTTGATGGACAGATGTAATATATAATTTATATTTTAAGTGAGAAGAAATAGCATACAAAATTAGCATTACAAACATGAAAACAGAAAATGAAAAGGATTTGAAACAACAGGACTAATTTGGGGCCACATTAGGTTCAATAAAACTACATAAAAAGAAATGCTTAAAACCGATATTCTTGCTTCTCACTGTTAGATGCAAATACAAGCTGCGATCTGAGAGTTGATAAACAGTTTTAGAAGAAGGGCATGGAGGCTCACCATCAAACATATGTAAACAACACATAAGACAAGCGTAACATTCAAATGCTGCAGAGTGGACTAGTTAAATGATTTTAGTTATTTACTTGATCTTTTTTTTTACCCCCTCTTCCTTAAAAGAAGTGCTTTCACTTTAATTGCTGCCTGAATCAAAGCAATGACACATTTCTCGTCTTCTCTGATCAATTTGACAAATTGCCTAATGAAATAAAAGCTCTAACATTTTTGCAGGCTTTGCCGCCTTCTCCCCCCTGGCCTGTAAAAATAAAAGTTGGTGAAATGTGCAATGCTAAACATTCGTTATGATGCGTCTCATTTTACTGAGAGGCCATTACAGTAACATCCTCAGAGCTGCTTTCATTCCCTGACAGTTATTGAGATTCTTCTCATCTATAAAACATGCAGGTTACTTTGAGATGTATTTGTAAAGTGCCAGTTTGCTCATTTAGTGATGTTTGGGGTGTCCATCTATCTAGTATGCACCTCCCGCCTGCAGAGAGAATGTCGTCGTACTGTCATAAATGTACTAATAAAAGATAGAAATCCTGTCGTCAACTAATGGCGTTTCCAGCTTTGCACACTGCTTTATACAGAAAGGAGAAAATCAAACCTCTCCCTCATTCCTTCCCACTGAAAGATTATATAACAGAATGACTGACAGATCTGCCAAAAAATGTTCATGTCAGAAGGAGAGCATTTGTGTAAATTAAATTTTTAAGGAAATCAGTGATAACCTTCAGAAAAGATACCCCTAATAACACAATATTGAGTTCATGAGACTGATGTGACAATGGATTTTAGCTAAGTTTAGGAAACAAATGAAAAATTAAGTTGTTTTTTTTTTTTTTTCCCTCCTCTTAACACGAGTAAATATGTTTTAAAGAATCACATTTGACTAGTTTACAAGGCATGGGAACTGTCACAAGAACATGCCCACTATGTATGAAGTTTTGTTGACTAGTAAATACTCTGGTGTTTTTATGCACACATACAAATTAAAACTGTAATTTTTAAGTTATTTTAGTTGTGCATTTCTTTGAATTGGAGTACACAACCTTTAATAACTAAAAAATATTTTTGTATGCAACACATTTTCCCTTACTGTACAGTTTGTTATTCTCTGTACAGTTTATTGTTGTGTAAAAGGACATGCTTCAACTTGCCTGCTGTTACTTTGCAACTAGTAAACTTGAATTTCCCCACTTAAGGACAATAAAAGTTTGCTTTTTTTTCTGTTCCATTGTACGTATTCATATCATCCGCTCACCATTACCAGACTAAGTCACATCTTAACAGTAACCAAATACTGCTTAACAGAAGTCAGTAAAAGTTCACTTAATTTAGTAGAAGTCGTTGAGAAATCAGGCTTATTGGATGGGCCATTGTCCCTTTTGGCCCTCATGCTCTTCAGAGAAACAATGGGAGTCGGACATGCTGATTTTTGCTGGTTAATTGGTCAGACTCAGAGAGAGCTAGCAGTTTCACTGAAGTGCAGCTCTTGACTTGCAAACTGCAATTACAAAGCTTAGCATCATTAATAGAAGGAGTGGTGTTGCTTCTAAAGTTTCCATGTCATTATTTGTCAAAAACCCAGCTTTGTTCCTCTTGCAAGCGGAAAAAATAAATATGACTAATGCTTAGTGCTACTCCACAGAATGTGACATTAAAAGCAGAGAAACTCTGGACTGAAAGAGGTGTCTTGCTTGTAAGGTGGATTTTAATGTGTAGCTGCTAAAGCTGTTGGTCAGTGATGGTGCTATTATGATGATGGAAACCAAAGCAAACATAATGTGGGTTGACTGAAATTAATATTGCAATATTTCTGATGTTTTGGGAAACGTTTTGTTTAAGCTTTCTTGTTAAAGAACTACTACTACAACTTTTATGGGGAAGTTTAGCCACTTTTAATTTATGTGTCTAAAACTTTGATTTGCCTTCATCCTGGAAACTATGCCATGTGTAACAGAATGCCACAAAAATTATCATTTTTATTATATGGCAGGTTTCATTTGGGTTAACGTAAACTGTGCTGCAACCTTTGCTTTCTGAAGTTACCTGTTTTTAGAAATCTGTGCGCATGATAAAATTTAAATCATGTCAAACATGCTACTTTCTTGCCAATCTTTCAACAATAGGAGCCTAATTAAACACTAAGAGCTCACAGGAATATTCAATGCGCAAAAACTGTCTACATAATGTTGATGGCATTCTATTTCTCTGCTAATGAATACATTGCATTTGAACAGAATATTGACTTTATGTTAAACCCAAAAAGCTGCCTCAAATGTTTTACTAAGAAAGGGGAATGACATGAATGAAACACGCCGTCAACAAGCACAGGAACTGTGGGCTGTCTCATGCACCATTTGACAGCATAAAGAAGAGCCCCATTTTCTTTTATGAAGATTAATCTGCACAATTTTAAGACTTTTCCATCAACTCTGTGGGTACAAAACACAAGAACAAGGCTGAAAAACAGTCTGTGAGCATATATCCTCCTAATTCTCAACACAATAACATGCAAGAACATGCTTCTCTAGGGAGAAGCTTTTAAGAGCACACTTAGGAGCAGCGAGATGGAAAAAAAAGCCTGCCTAAGCAGCCGATATATGAAAACTCCTAGGCAGCTAAAGTCAGCACAAGACATGCAAGTGAATGGCTTAGATGAAAAGTAAGATCGCTTCTTAATAATTGTGATTAATAAAAAGATTTGAAATCAATTCTGTAGCATTTCTACATACAAATAAAATGAACATTTAAAAGAAAAAACTGAATCACCAATAACAAATCACTTCTTTCTCATCCCTGGGTGATCACTTGAATAGCATAAATGAAGAGCCTAGACTTGTTGTTGCAGGTAGGAATACATTTTGATTATGCTGAAGTTTTTAGTGAGTAAAAGCTATCTATGTAGTAGGGGAATGATTAATCAGATCAGGGTGTGTAAAACATTGGAAATACTTTAAATGGGGAAGAGATACACTAATTAATTGATGAGATTTGAAGAGGCCAGTGCTAAGGTCGAAAGAAGAACAGTCAACATCTCTGTAGACTCCACACATCCTGGGCTCAAGCTGTTGAAACTTTTACCTTTAGGTTGGTGATACAAAGTGACATTGCCAAAAAGCAGCCACCACAAAAACACTTTGTTCCCCAGGCTTTTTCTCTCATGAACAGAAGGAATAGCTAGAGTAGTCAGCAACTCTGTGAAAAAGAATTAGGAAATTTGCACAGTCACTGTCCTTTTATCTACTTTACAAAAAATACCTGCAAATACATATAGTTCTTTTATACTCACTTTATTTAATCTAAAGTTAATATTTGTACTATGTGTATACATATATATTTTTTGTTTGTGAATATAATCTTGGCCAGTAAAACTAATTCTGATTCTCCTTGATCAGAGGTGACTAGTGATCAGTAGCTTAAGTAAGAAAAAAACTTGAGATGAAAAACATGAGATGTATCATTTCTGTATCATAAATACATCAATCAACGACATGTGCTTTGCTACACTTTGAGTTCAACAAAAATCTTAGAAATGTTTGATTTGATGCATAAGTTGTCTTCAGATTTCTTATTTTCATTTGAATTCAAAACTACAACTTCTGACATGCATTATCTTCCTGACTACTGGTAAAAATCTAAATTGGTAGGTCAGTCCTACCAATTCAGGACTGACCTGAATTGGTAGAACCAGCTATCTAGAAGAAGAAATCTTCTCAGTGAAAAACTCCAACAATCAGAAAAAACATTTTTTTCTCCACCAACAATCACATGCAAAAAAAAAGAAGATAATACGAATCCAAAATATTTGCAACCTTGTCTGAATTTAATTTCCACAGAGGCATTTTTTTTTTTTCATTTTATCCACATACCAGGCGAAGAACTGCCATAAAAAACCCCAAAGTGTTAGCATCTACATATGTTGACACAACACAACAGACGGTTGTGATTGAAGCACCAGCTGGTGTTTGGAGTGAACGCCTAAACCTAGTTTACCATAATAAAATTCACAGAGGGAGGCGCTCCTCAAGGCATGTTGCTTTACTTGGCTTCTTAACACATCCAAACCTGAAACGCACATTAATTTTTGGGACAAATATAACATCTCCCAAGTTGCTTCACCAAAGCAGCACACTATGTGTTTGCACAACTTGCAGGAGGCTCTGCTGAACAAACTGAAAATCTGAAGCCAACCTGGACACGTACAGCTAAATCAATAACTTTCATCTTAAAAGCCAAATTATGCTAGCTTTGGTAAACATTATTTTCATCATCTCTGTGTTACACATTGTTTTTTATCTGTTTTACCAGGACGACGAGAAGGGTAGAATAAAACCAAGTGAACTAGATATTTTTGTAGCCATCATGGAGCACTACATTTGCTCCTGACTGAAAGAGTTATTATGCCTGCCATCAATAAAATTCCACATTCTGGCACAAATTTAAATCTAATTTCTTCTGACCTAAGACTTAACCCAGTGTTGTCTATCACGTCAGTTATCCAGGTAACACTTAACTGTCTTCAGCAAAAGGACTACAGATTTTTTAGCTCAACATCATATGGTAGACAGATTTTGAGGTACCTAAGGTACAAATTCAAATGACTCAATTTTCTGAAAACTGGCAGCACTGCATACCTTGTTGTTTCCCAAAACATAATCTTTTTCTCTTATGGTTGTTACACCTTTCAACAGAAAGCCATAGGAGAGAGAAAAAATAAATACCAAATATACCTTAAAATGAACCATAGAGAACATCTTAGAAATACTGAAGAAGCTAACATCCGTGCTTTTCCTTCTCTCTCTTTGAGTTACAGCCAATCAGTGGCAAAAAAAAAAAAAAAGAAATGATGCTCCTGAACTGGGTGCCTACCAAAAGCCAGCCACTAGCCTGTCAAGAATCATTGCACCCAGCTGCATTTCCTTTTGAATATTCTGGAAGTGCTCTATGAAAAAAGTGAGTAGATTGGCAAATTTCTGCAAATAATTTGGAGTTACATTCCACATAAAAATTTTTGAATACTAAGCCTGAATAGGCATGGGTCCACTGTATACGAAATATTTTCTTACAATGTTAATATTTACCATTCTATCAGTTTGCACTTTTAAAAAGTGTTGCACATTATGGTTCGCATTTAGTTGCATGGATGTCTTTTTGAATAAAACATGTCTGAGCAGAGCTATGATGTTAAGGTTATTCATTATTATATTTTTCAGCTTATTTCTGAGATAGATCAGTAGAATAGAGTCCAAATAGCACCTAAACATTTGCCTCCTCATTAATTATGTGTGATAGTAAGTATTAACTGGCCAATGTTTAATTAAGTTATCTTTTTTTACCTTGAGGAATGGAGTACATAAAATATATGTGGTGCAAATTTATACTTTATTTTTGTATGTCTACTAATAATGGCCAAGAGGATTAATAAATCTTGAAATTTTGAAACTGGAGAAAAGGAAAAAATATATGGAAACAACAATGAGAATCTAAATCAAAATAAATAATTGCTGCCCTTATGTTTTCTTTAAAAGAGAAAGTCCATTGCATGTCATTGTGCAAAAAAAACAAAATTATTCAGATTTTATTCAGGGCCAAACATTATAGTATAGAAACAAACTATCAAAGAATTGTGAGAATGCGAAAAAAGGCCAGCAATAAGAACAATAAAAGAGTTAAATGGTTTTTCACTGCATTGTTTTATTTTGAACTATCTGTACACTTTCTTTCAGAAGATGTAAAAAATAATTTTTCAAAACGTGAAAAGATAGAATGTTTCATGAATATCATTTAACCATAACACATTAATTTGCAATTTATGAATTATTCAGCAAGGACTGCATGATGACAATTAGTCAGATTAACCGAGACAACACAAGAATATTCAAATGCAAGGTGAAGGAATATAATTTTGATCTAATCATGCAGTATTGTTTTCAAAGGATTATGATGTACTTTCATAGGCAGAACTGTAAAGATGGCTTATTTATTAGGTTATCAAAGTATTACATGTTGGGATAGCACAGACTGTGACTGTAGTAATGTTTATTGATCTAATTATGCACATATTCCATCTGCTTTTGCAATAAAAAAGGAACATTAAGTAGCAGCATTTCTTTTATGTTGCTGTATTGTTCCTATGCACTCAGACTCAGTTCAAGTATTTTATTTTCTATAATTTAAAAGTGTTGAAGCAACTTTTAAAATAATTTGAATTAGTAAGCAAAGAATTAATTGCAAAGTTTAAAGGAGAGACTGAAATAAAAATTAATTATATAGTCATAAGATTGCTTTATCTTTTATTTGTTATTGCATCTGACTTCTTTTCTGGCCAGTCATTTGTTGATATTGGTTTTCATGTGTTATTTTTTCCACTTTATCATGGAAAGATGAAGATTTAAACTACGAACTTTGTAAATCGTGTTAAGTTCCATATTAAAGTGCAAGTCTAGAAATACTTTAACCTTTTTCAAATGATCACTAATTCTCTTCACCAAAATTGCATCTCTATATGCGTATAGCTTGTTACCCAGTATCTGCAAAGGCCAGATTCATTTTTTTCTGTAAATTCCATAATAAACAGCTTTACTGTATGTCCCTGCATATCACATAGCCCACCGCATTGTCTAAACCCAAACATCTGTGTGGTTGAATAAAGAAACTGCTCTATATTCAACGTCCGTTGTCAAAACATCTTCTAAAACATAATAAAATTACCATTATCTGCAGCAATGTAATGCATTTCATTAACAATATGGCAAAGCCCCCTGAGAGACTATTGCCTGGAAGATGGCCATGTGGTGCGTGATTATCTGGGGAACATGAAAAATTAAATCTGTTTCGAGTACACGGCATCCCTCCTGTGAGTCTCCCATCTTCCCTAACATCCTTCTAATTCCTGTTTACCATTTTATTCCCAAACCTGACAGCCTTAAGTGCTTCTGACATACAGGATGCACACTACATTGCTAGATAACTAGAGATTCATCTTCATCTACACATTTATCGCTACACATCTGCCAGAATTACCTGAATTCTTGCCTTGGGGGACAATAAATGATGTTTCTATTCTATTCTATTTGTCTCTACACAGCTATCACTACTGGACAGGGATGCTCTGAAGCATTAATATGACTTCCAGGCAGACGAAACATGCTAGTAAAATTAAAAGATTCTTCTCAATCTAAAAAAGCCTGAGATATGAATAAGTTTTGTTTTCATCATATGTTCAGGTTTGCCATCACCCTGAACAAGTCATGCTATGGGAATGCATTCCTTCACCAGCAAGTAAGCAGTCGGTACACCTATATGACATAGTCAATATTAAGGGGGCAGTGTTATGCATTTTCCATAACACCGCACCACTTTGTAGCACAATCAAGTAATTAAGTTATTATAAAAATGCTTCTTGCATCAAAGATGACTTTCAAGAAATTTAACTGTGTAAATTAGCACCTTGAAATTGAGCCAGTGTCTCTTTAAGAAACTCTAACTTTTTCTAACAGTCTGCCTTCAGGAAGTTATCCTCAAAGATGGTGCCGGTCCGATCAAGCGTTTTACAAAGCTGAATGGTTACCGGGGAAGATTCAAGAATTTCTCAAACATGCTTGAATTAATCAAAGAAATACTCCAGGTTTGTCTTTCATGATAGAATAACATAACATGAGATAATAATCAAAAAGGTCTATTATACATAATATCATCCATTTAGTGTCAATGTTATGGCTGATGACCAATTTAACTTCCCTACCCTCATACTATATTATTAAAGTTTTAGTCTGTTACTACATTACTATCGAAATGATCTATTGAATATTTCTGTACATAAACTGGATCAGTTTGTAAAGTGCCTTGAAATGTCAACTGATATAAAATGTACCAATGTAACTATACTGAATTAACTTCATGCATCTTCCAGAACTTTATAAGGACCACAAACATCTCTCTTACATCCACAAAACTAAACTGTTTTACAATTAAGTGTGCATAAAATTACTCAAGATTTCCACTATTAAACATATCCTTTGCCCATGTTTTCAACACTTTTATCTGTCTGCTCAGATATAGAATTATAAAACTAATCTTGATGTCCAATTGTGCTTACATAAATAATATGTACAGCAAAAAAACCCTGAAATATTAGCATTGTATTCAGAGAAGTCTTTCAGAGCGGTTATCCACAATAGCTAAATACAACGCAATCCCACCCACAGAACTGGGATTTCAGCTGCATCAACAGTGTCTCTTGGAAGCTCTAATCTGCTTTGTTTGTACATGGAAAAGGGACAGAGATTCTATTAAAGAGATAAAACAGTTGCCATAGCCAACTGATACATCAAGGGCCAGTGAAATGACAACCCTTACTTTAGTGGGTTTCACTAAAGTCACTTATTTGTCCATTTCATCATGCTAATGGCAGAAGCTATCATCCCATTATAGCTCCACAGCTGAGCGAGGTTAAACAAATGCAGTTTGTTTGAGGTTGCCTTGCTTCCAAGTCAGGTTTCACTGTTCTCTTCCCAGTACATCACAACAAAACATCACCTTGTCTATAACTACTCTATATATGCATCCCCTTTGAACCTTGCTGCATTAACCACCTCTGCACTGTAAGACTACTTAAGGAACAAGAACGCTTTTATCACTGCTTTTAACAGAGATTCTTTGGCATGCAGCTCTATTGTGAAAGTGAAATCCCACCTTATCTTCAAGCAAAATTAAAATGTCTGCTCTTTTAGAGGTGGTATGACATTTCAAGCATATGACTAAAAAATATGTATGCATAGAAAGTTATCGCCATAAAAACCCTCTTAAATGAGGAGCAGAATATAAAAAAATCCTTCAAGAAGCTGTGAAATCTTAAGTTGTGCAATAAATAACATTTTGGCAAGTCTGGGCAAAATGAATCCCAGTTTTAGAAAACAAATAGAGTTCATTACATCTGCTTATTTCCAGAGTTGTTATATTAAACATTAACTTGCAATGTAAGCCCTTTAAACGAATAACTGAATAATACCAAATAGAAATCACATCACTCGGACATTTTGTACATAGCTCATCATTTATCATGTATCAACAGGACCTAGGCTTGTTTCTATTACCGTTTCACTAAACAAAGGTCTTTGTATATAATGAGTCCACATTCTCTAAGCCCCGCAGTAACCACACAATCACTTATGTCAACACAAGGGAAATCCATTTCATCAGGATGTCCAGTCAGTGCTTCATTACCATACACAGGGGCAACAACTGTGCAGCCATGTGGTTCCTGAGAGCAGCTGCTGATCACTAAAGTGCACAGCATTTGTAGAATTTCACTGTAAAGTACAGTTTTTATACATGTTCAATTTAAAACAAAATATTCACAAGTGAAATAAAGTAAAACTTATTTTTCTAACATTGTATTCTCGCCTTCAACCCCATCATATGTGGTTGCGTTGGGGTTACAAAATAGAAAATATTAAGAAAAGGAACTGTTTATTTGTAAAGCTCATAATGACATTGTGCATTGTTCTTATCTGCCCTCATGATTTAGACAAGGCTTTTTTGTTCCTATAGGTGAAAAATTAGCACTTATTCTGGCTTTTGGTTAGAGACTTTCAAAAGGTGAAGTAGCGATGTGTTGTTTTAATCTAAAGAATTGGAGTAACAAAACAATCTAGAAACATATGGAAGGTACATAAATGCTTCTTTGAAAAAGTGTCATGTCTGCAATTTCTGTACTTTACAAGTGCAACCAACAAAATAACTGCAGCTTAGTTATTTCATTTTAACCACTTCTGCTGATGCCACAAAATAAGGAAATGAAAATTTCAGTTGAAATAAAAGCAACAAGGTACTTTAAAATTTAGCAGGAATGAAAACATATTACCAAATATTTCAAACTATAAACATAAAAATTCTAATACAATGAACAATAAGAAACCAAAGAATTACAAATTACGAAGAATACAGAGACTGATATCTTATAATAAAGTTTTTGGCTCAATTTTCTGGTTTAAGCTATATTTGGCAGATTATAATTATGAGTCACTGCTTGACTTGTCTAGCAAGTCAAGCAGTGACTTGCTAGACAAGTCAATCTTCAAGTCAATCTTCATTGACTTGAAGATTTTTTTTAATATGTTGTATAGAGAAAACTATTATATTATATTATATTATATTATATTATATTATATTATATTATATAGGCTTGTTTTATATTATATGTCGTCAGGCTCCGGCAGCAGTTATGATTGTTTTTTGTATTTTGTTTTCTTTTTTGAATCTATATAGAAAATAATCCTAGGTTTTCCAAGCTGTAAGGTTCATATAATAATGCAGCAGCTACACACCAGCTGTCAGCTGCTGGCTCAAAAAATATTACTGCCTTGCTGAAAACATAAATTTTAACAAAAAAGCAGAAACAGTCATGGCATGGAAACTTTATACTTTCTCATCCCCCTTATCAACGCTGCTTGTAAACTACACTGAGGAAAGCATTGGCAGCATGTCCGTTGACTGCAGCTGATTGCAGGCAGGCTACAAAGCAGATGGCTATACTCATTAACCAGCTAATGTCGGTCTCTCTTATCAGTGTTGCTATATCAGAACATGAAAAGGTTTCATTAATCTGTACAATTAGCATAAGTTACTGCAAAATTTACTTATACATTTTATTGTCGAATTGCAATGACAATTACATGTGGGAGTGATTGTGAATACTTTTAATTTGTAACAAAAGGTAAAAATATTTTACATATTTGTAGAGATAAGGTTTGCCTAAACAAAACTGACATTAGAATTCCTCCCTGTCCTGCCAAAAGTAAAACTTTAAAGCTTTTTAAAATATTTTAGCTGAACATGTTAAATGATGCACCGCTTGGTACTTCAGTTCTGTTGTAAAAAGTTTCGCACAAAGAAAAAAAGGAACTTTGAAAAGCAAGTTAAACAACATCTTATATTTCTTTTTTTTTTTTTTTTTTTAGTCTGTTTTTAAATTTATACAGGATGTGATATGTTACTTTTTATTTAATAAAAAAAACTGTCAGGTGGATTTTTAGTTTGGCCTACATGTCTTATAAGATTTAGCTGCTGGAAATGTAACAGCCACATCCTTCAGAGATTTAGTGGTAACTGTGATTCTTACAAGCATTAAAATGGCCATCTGAGAGCTCCCTTTATGAACATGGCCCCTGGTTTCCTTAGAGAAACTTGTGCAATACTGAACGAACTGCCTGGGGTTAAAGGAATTGCATTCTCATTTAAAGCTACTGACAAAAAAACATCACAGTCCTTCATTCCAGTTGCTCAGAGGCGCTTTTGTAAAGAGTCATTTTTCTGTATAGCAAAGAGAAAGGAGGGGAAAAAAGTGAAGAGGACATTTTGTATCTCTGTAAGAACGCTGATGTTCTCCGCTGAATTTTGACAGAGACTTAGTCACAGTAACGATGCACCATATTATTTTATTCATGCAACAATAGAGCCACATTTTCTATGCTTAAAAGCATTTATAAAAACAGTAATGTGACGCTAAAGCAAGAAATGATCAGATGGAATCTCTGGAGAAAGAAAAGAACATTCCTTACCAAAATCAGTGTTTTATATTTCTCCACTTGTAGTGTTATGTTGCTCATTAACTGGACCATTACCACTACCTTTCCATTATAGAAAACCTTGCCACTGTAAGCACGTAACCAAGGAGCTCATTAATATTTCTGCTAAGGTGTACGCTTTTAGAGGATGGCTGCTGTGTTCAGAGTTTACAATATTTCTCAGAATTGAGATGAACTAAAGCTCAAATTAGAGGAATTGAGTAAAACAAGAATAGAAAGTGGGAAAGATGACCTGAAAGTCAAAATGGGGCTGTGCAACGACCAGTGAATCGCTGACTCACAACAATTCAGAGTAGACTGCCTGAGGATAGTGTTGAAACAGTCAGAGATCCAGAGTTGATTTCAATCCAAACAGAACAAGAAAAAACAGCTCCTCTTTTAGAAGCAGAGCAATCACTTCTTTCATGCACAAAACTATTCACCTGACACATCCTAACCACAGCCAGAAAAGGTATGCAGTGTAGCCATTCTCCAAGTTTTTCAAATATGTGGTTTAAAAGCTGAAATCTTGCTCTGAATTTGATGCTAAAATAGTTCACAAAGAAAAAGCACTTGGGGAAAAAAAAAAGCATTGCCTCCAGAAAAAAAATGTGTTTGAAAAAGAAAAAAAATGTGTTTGAAAAAGAAAAAAAAGTGTTTGAAAATCTAGAGGAAGTTTTGGAATTTCCACTTGTCACCAATAAGTTTTCTAAAGGAACATCTGTGAAGAAAAAGCTATATAAAGGGGTATTTATCCATTTGAAAAGCTGTACCAGGAAAGCCTTCCCACCTCTGCCACTTAGCAAACAAATCATTGATACTTAGCTGGAGCCACATTGCCCCCTACAGGTCAATGAATAAATTCCTTCATAGACATGCATTTATGGTTAAATGAACTGATTTAACTAGAGATGTGTCTACTTTACCACTGAAACCATCTGTGTGAGTTTAAATCTAACATGAACTATAAGAAATATGAGGAAGATCAGGTAAGGTGGTATTCATTTTCAAAAATATTTTTAATAAACTGTTACAAGTGAAACAATTAAAATGAATATTGAAAATATTGAAAATCACACACACACACAAAAAGTTCAACTAAAGAAAATCTAGAGAAGAAACCTAGGTGAAATCAGAGGATAGGATAACCCATCAATTGGTTTAGCACCTGAGTTTAGATTCTCAAAGAGATTGCAGGGAAGAATTCTGTCCTCGTTCTGAACCTCTCTCAAATGCGATCCGATTAACGGGAGCGCTAAGTGCAGGACCCAACGTAACCCACTAACCGGAGTCATTTCACTGTTCATCAGAGCAGCAAGTTCTCTCAGGTAGAGGGATTGATTGTCCTCCTCAGTGTGACAGCGTAACAATCACAAGTTTGTTGAAGAAGTTACCAGGCCCTTGTTATGGTTTCTGTAGTTCCATCAGTGGAGCCTTCCTCTGACAGAGATATGGGAACGTTGCAACCAAAATACTGAAACAGCTTCAGGAAACTCAGTGTAAAGATCTATGAAAGTATTTCACTGAAGTTGGCTTATTTTAGTCCAGAATCACATCAAACACAATAGATAAAATATACATAAAAACAGCTTTTGCAGTTTCCTCTAAGTATTAATGCATATTAAAGAATATTTGGTAACAATTAAAGTAATCATTTATAAGCAAGTTTATCTCAAGTATTCAAGAAACGTAGCCATCTGCAGGAGGTCGTAGTCTTTATCCTCCACGAATATTGGAGATCTGGTGTAATCTTTATGCAATCCTGGCCTGAATAATCAACCGGGATTATCACTGGCTATGCCACACATCCAAAGCAAAACACAGGCTCATCCCACTTGAGGAAAACTAATCCAAAGATGGGTTCCCAGTAAGGTTAGGGTAGGGTTAGCGGTGATTGTGGTTAGAGTAAAAGGTCTGTTCTCAGAAAATGAATTTAAGTCTCCCAAAGTGATGAAAAGAGAGCTGTGTGTGTTCCTGTGTGCACAACAGTAATTCCATCTTTACACCACTAGCCAACAGAATGAAAGAAATAAAGAGAAAAGGGATAGAGTAAATTGCACATAGCTGGGAGCAAGGAGGTTATGGCGCAAGGTGTGAATCTCCAGAAAGAATGATGGGCACATTGAGCCAGACTCCCCAGGGGCTGAGCATGTGGAGCATCATGTTCATGGCTGGACAGAAAACCTAATGTAGAGTCTGTGGTGACACAATCCTTTCAGAGAAGCTTTCAAAGTGGTGTTTTATCACCCAACAAAATAAATGGAGAACTGAAGATTTTTTTATTAAAAATGTGATGCCAGTTTTAATGTGCGAGTCTGTTTGGTTTAAGTGCTGTGTCTTGTCCTCCTTCACCTATGGACGAAAGAAGATGTTCCCCAATAAATAATGCAGCACTCTCCCATAAGGTGTATGACTCAAAAGTTCAAGAGTCACTGGATAATATTCAGCATACACTTGTACTCACGTTGCATTTACAAAACTATAACAAAGACATACAAATATGACTGAGCCAGGCAAACAATTTATCCACCATTTACAGCACTAAGAAAAAAAAAATCTATCCTCACAGAAAACTGAGGTTAAATACAAACAAATGCACCAAATATTGGCTTATTTGTTTTTACACACAAACGAGTGAACTTTACATAGGCTATATTATTATATTGACCAATCTTTACAGCTATAGCAGCTTAATTTCCTCTGGGACAAAAAGTTTTAGGACAATGTTTATGGGAATATTTGACCAAACCTCCAGGAGAGCATGTGAGAGGTCAAGTATTAAAGTTGGACAAGAAGGCCTAATAAGTTTTTCTTTCGATGCTCTAAAGGGTTTATGTGGACACTGATTCTTTTACACCAAACTCACTCATTCATGTCTTTAACCTTGCCCTGTGCACTGGTGGACATTCATATCGGTACAAGAACAGGTCATTCCTCAGAAGAATAACAATTTCTCAGATATCTTCATATGTTACATCAAGACTTGTGCGAAGCTTCAACACTTACTAAAATAAGGGGACATAGAACACATTTATTGCCATGTTTGAAAGAGCCTTTTGTGTTCAAAGGACTATGTACAGAGCTTAAAATTAAGGGACACTGAATGATTAAAGGTCTTTCTTTATCACACATAAAATAGACTGTAAGGAAATTGTAAGAAATCTGCTGAAGTATAGGATTTAATGATAGATATTCTACCTGTAGATCTCTCAAAGCCATATCTACAGAACTCAAACAACAAAACAAAAAATTAACTTGTAGGTAGGTATCTTGTAGAAAGGCAGTGACTGTAAAGTTTTTGGTTTTTTTCCTCGGTGCGGTGGAGTTGTGTGCATTTTCTTTTTACAAAACTGGAAAAGTAAGTATTTTGTCAACAAAAGTTTCAGTTCTGTTTGATTGCTTTGTTGAATATCACACATAGTACAGAGAATTTCACAACACAATCTTTGTAAGCAGTAATTAAATTATTTTGAACACATGGGCAAATATTGCATTGCATTTTTTTTTCTCTTGGTCTACTAAAAATAATCTGCAAAATCAAAACCCAAATTAAAAGGTTTGTTAAACATTTTTTAGAAAGAGAAATAGTGATGCTGATAATTTTCTTTTCTCCTCTTAATTAGGCGCCAAAACTGTTGTGTCATCCAAGCATTCTGCACACACACACACACATAAGCACGCACACATACACAAAACACTAATAGCAATTTAAGCTCTGAAGTTACTCATTGTAGGAGCCTTGCAGTATACAATCCGAAAAGAAAAGCACAGTAAAGGCACAGTAAGCGTACTGCACTGCAGTTTATCAGCTGTTCTACTTTCTTTAGGCTCTCACACAGGTGACAGTGCAAGCTCCTCTTGTGTCACTGCCAGCAAAACAAAATTAAGGAAGAGTTAAAAACTCAATGAGCCTGGTAATTAAATTTTAATGGTGGATATAAAGCAGCCTGACAACCACTTAAAGCTATAGGCAGAAACCATATCTGCAACACAATCAGGGAGGAAACTCCTTTCCTCCTTTGCAACCCACACATTCATTGTGTCGTCATGGGAAAATTTATCAAGAGAAAATTCCAATTCAACAAAGTCAATTATTTGAATTCCTTTCTGAGACCAGAACCCTCCATTATTATTATTACTATTATTATTATCATTATTATCGTCACAGCTCTGATGACAGACACTCTCAGTGAGAGCCGGTTGGAGACGTCCTCAAAGGAAGTGGGTCCAAGTGGAAAACCACTTAGTTTTCCAAGTGGAACCAAAATCCTTCCCACTACGTAAATGTTAAAACTTCCTTTCTGTGTCCTTTTGAATATGCAACCTCTGCAGCTTTAAACTACATCAGCAATGCTTTCAGGAATGTGTGTATATTAGAGCCGCATTTATAAAACATATGGAAGTGTTAAAAGCCCTAGTCTTTTATTGCAGTGGCAAAATGTTACACTCAAATATACATGAAGAAAATCCTATTTCAGTTCATTATTCAGTAGTAAAAAAACAACAACTCAGAAGTCAAGAAATGTTTAATTTTAAAGTAACAAAATCATTGTTTCTACTACCAAACCCAATAAACAAAAAACGTAACTATTTTTATATTCATAGTTTACAAGTTAAATATTATAGCATTCCTTTTTCCCAGTGATACGTCGGCTGGTTCAGGATTCCCACAACTTAAAGCTCTCTGTTCAATAACTTTAGCAAACGTGTGGCCGGGGTCACCAGGTGTCCTAGATTGTTGTGGACAACATGCCATCTACATGCCTGCTGGTTGCTTAAAAGTGATTCAAGGACAAGAGAAGTTATTTTCTGTATAGACAAACATTTAGAATTTGCTAGATACTACAGGGACTGGGTACTTTTGTCAAATGAGACTAAGGCACTTTTTTTTTTTTTAGAAAAAAATACCAAAAGTGCGTTTACCATGAAGCAATAAATATCATTTAATTCCCACTTTCTAGTACAGTGGATGATCCATACTGCAACAGTGCCCAGCAATATTTGTTAAACCACAAAGCCATCATGAACTTTTGGAAAAACCTGAATATGTTAAACTTAAAAAAAAAAAGTGGGTTTTACCAGTGGATCTTTCAGCAAACACTTTGGTCAAATTTAACACTCAACATTTCATGGAAAAATTTCAACTGTAATTTATGCTGACAATATGTTAGGCTTTTTACTCCCAGAGTCCTATAATTCATAGATTTGAAGTGAAGTCTAAATGGAAAAACAGCAAGACAAAATGAAAATACAGCAGTCAAACTATTAGTAGCAATGAACGCATGAAAGTAAAAAGGTCAGGGAAGTTGTCCAATTGGTCCCCCTCACACTCCACACCCAAATCTACTACTAAATGTTTGGAAAAGGGCTACAACAATATGTCAGCATGTGCATCATTTATATAACTCAGTGACATTAGTTACAATAAATAACTTTTGTCATGGAAAAAAAATTGCACAGAACATTGCATTCACATGCAAATTATCTTTCAACCAACACTGCAGTGCAAGGCTCACATAGACAGCAAGTAAGTCTGGACAGCAAAGTTTAGCACTTTATATTCCTATCAGTCCTCCACCTGCCACCTGTGCAAAAAGCAACCAGACCACCAGAGAGAATAGAGTATAAGGGAGACAAATTCTCAAAAATCATAAAAGCCCACAGAAAGCCCTTTGAACCTTTCAGACCTCGTGATGGTCCGCTAAACAGAACGGATTGCCTCTAGGCCACAATGGAGCTTAATCACAGCCTGAATGTTTGGCAGCATTAACTGATGAGCTAACCTGCCTGCACAGAATGAAAAAATCAACTGTTACAGAAAAAACCTGATATTTACTCTGAGACCATAACCCTGACATTACAGGCCATAGTAATGCTCTTTACCTCCCAATTACCAAATGCAACATGTATTTTATAACAAAGACAGGGAGAAATAGGAACTTATTCTAAAGTTTTTCTAAATCTCTATTACAACAATCAAACAACAACATTTAAGGTTCATAAAGAACCTAATATGGCATTCTCTACATTTATTGGAACCCACAGCACATATTCATAAAAATCTTATTTTAAAAAAAAATCTGTGTTTTATTGGAGTACAATTATCTAACACTGGCTTTTTTAAAAAAACCTTTTAATTTTTAAAATTTTATTTTACTCATAGTTAGTCAGATCACCTTTAAGATCTCCATATCAGTAATCCTGTTTCTATGTAATATAATTTCTTTTAGCAACATGCTATCCAACACAGCTAAATGTGTGTTTCTCATATTGAGTCATGAGAAGTTTATCGATGAATAGCTGTTTTTCTTGTTGCCATTTCCTGTCTATGAGAAATACAGTCTATCTTGTCACCATGCACAGCAAGGAGGATGTTAAGAGAAGTTTCAAAATCATAAAAGCTCACTCGTCAAAGCAAATAGTATGATCATGAAGCCACCAAGACTCTGCAACACAGTAAAATCAAGTAGACTCAAGAGACAAATGGTTCACCAAGGTGAATATTTTAGGCTTGTTACCCATATTTACAGTGATTATACAGCAAATATTCGGTTTTCATGGTGTCACAATACTCAAACAAAACACCACGCTGCTTGACTTATGATAAGAGCTCTTCAACACTGTGTGTTAAAAGGTCAAAATGCCGATCATACAAAACAGCTTCCATGACATTTAAATGTCTCCGGTATTTTAAATGTTGCAAGTTTATCTGTAATATTATGTTGATGAATGAGCAGTGTTCTTCAGTCTTCATTAAATGTAATCCAAAAGATTTGATTAACCTCATCAAATTCAGTGTTATGTTTTTTAAGTTTAAGTGGCTTTTATTTGCAAAGAAATTGCAAGAAAAAGGAATAGGGAGAGCGGGAAGGGGAATATCTGTAGCAAAGTTCGGGTTCGAATATCAGATGACTGTGCCGAGGACTAATAGCATAACAGAAAGCTGTACCAGAAAAGCCTCCCAGAATCAAACAGAAAAAACATGTGACCTAACAGAAGACAAAAAAATAAGAAAACTTAAATTATAAATTATGGTAAGCAAGACCAAGTACACTTACTTAACTTGCCTTAATCATAATCACACACCACTCCTATAACACATCCAGAACCAGTTATTCTTTATGCTCACCAGCAGAGGGAAGCAAAACACAACTTAAAGTTGAACTTCTGACAAACAACCAGCAGCTTAAAAAGGTTAGAGGGCAGAGCTCCTACCAGCATTGACTATGGCATCCACCTCCAGGACAGTAATATCACCCTTGTAGAGAGATACTTTATCACCAAGGCCTCCTCCACCTGTAAGCTCCTTCTCATCATCTTCTTTGTTCCTGGCTGAAGTAACAAACAGAAACATGCCACCAAGCATGTAATGGAGTTAGATATCAGCTGGATATTTAAAAAGAGCTTGCAGTTGTGCTCAAAAAGGCATGAAGGTTCACTTTAATGTGTAGGTAATAAACAATTAGTTTCATATCAAACAACAACATTTCATAGAGTAGAATTAAAAGTTCAAAAGTATTTAATTATAAAATAAACTGACAGGACAGAAAAAGAAATGTCAAAGAATTAATACCTTTAACAACATTCACAAATAAGATATAAAGCATGTCGATGAGCTTTAGTAAAATAATTTTTGTTTCCTTCTAACACTGAATGCGATCTTAAATACTCAATGTGACACAAGCACTTACTCTTTTTTTGGATAATGCAGAAAAGGTTGTTGGTAAAGACATGTAAAAAGTCAAATAAATTAATCTTTTATAGCACTAGCGTAACCCACACAGTAAAAACCAAACCTTTAATTTAATGATGATTAAGTTGGTAAAACAAAATTCCGTTTGAAGAAAGAATTATATGTAACTAAAATCACTGGTTGCACAATTACAGGCACTTACGCTGTCAATATTTTGTACCAAGCCCTATTGCCAAAAGGACAGCATGAAAGCCTAATGACATTCTTCAAGGTTGGAGCATTCAGATGTTTGGCTTTTCCTTTCTGAATCATTCTTGGCTCTCTTTCATGCCTTCATGTCTTCTTTCCCACTCAGCTCCCACAGGTTTTCCAATTGACGAACCAATTCAGTGTTAATTTGCCCATACATTTTGGATCAGTATCATGTTTAAATCACCCAATGACCTATTTCTAATTTTCCTGTAGACCATCAGATTCTTATTGAAGTTGTCCTGTTATTTGAAGAACTCATGATCACATGAACTCTCACAAGTAGCTGTATGTAATATTTTAAACTCCAATCATTTCAATATCAGTTTTTTTCATTGCAGATGCAAAGGTCTGCTTTGATGCAATATTTAATGGGTTACTACATTTAAAAGAATATTAATTAACACACTGCATGAAAATATATTTGTACTCTTACTACTCTCCATGCCCAAATTTTAAGCTTACAAAAAGTGGTGGGAAAAATCTGATGATGCAAAATGAGAAGGAAGGCTTGTGTAACAAAAAAATAAAGAAAGAAAAGCTACCATCCTCCACCAACTTGGCATTCAGCAGCTTAAATAACAACCAGAAAGTCTCTCACATCTATTTTCCTCTCTCCAAGTTGGAATGTCATCCAGTTGTGTAAAACCTTTACGATACTCCTTGCGCCTCTCCTCTCGATCTAGTTGAAGGAGTCGTTCTGTGAACAAAAACAAACAAAAAGTTCTTTGACAAACTCTTCTTCCAAAAAAAAAAAAATGATTCAGTATTCCACATCTACCACAGAGACTAGTATAACCTTTACTGTTACTGTTCAAAAGTGCTTTTATGGACAATTTACAAAAAAAAAAAAAAGAATTAATCCCCCCCACTGCTTTTCTTTCATGATGTTGTAACTAATCAGTAAACCTTTATAACTACTTACCTTGGAGATCCATCCATTCAGTGTGAAATATTTTTTTCTACATAATCTTTTAGATTTGAAAATAATCTCCATTATAAATAGATGACATTACAAAACTTTTGATTGCCCTGTTTTTCTGATGAGGTAATCCTTTTGTTCACCTCTATTCTTGGCCACTTTACAATCACATACGGTGATACATTTTGTTATGGAAACAAAAGAAGCGAGTCATTTTGAAATATGCCTCTTAAACTTTGTGAGATTAGATTAAAAGTCTTAACTGGATTTAAGTCTGACGTTAACTGGACTATATCTAACACATTAATATTCATGGATCTACACCAGCATTTCTCAAATGGTGAGTCCTGATCCAAAGATGGCTCATAAATCCTGTTTCAATTAGTTGTGAGCAATTGCATGGACAGAAAATGATGAGAAAAACAATAGTGGATTGTTGATCAATCCTACAGCAGGCGGTCATGATTCCTTGTAATGAGAGTTGGCATTAATTTGTTTCACACCACAAAAGAGGACAAAAAGTTTGTGAAATGCTAATCAATCACAGCAAAAGGTTTCAGCTTTGTAAGACTAGTTTCCTGAGAAACAAAGGGATGATTAGATGTGCAACACCTGTGAAATAAGCATGGAAATCATAACTAAAAGTCAGCTGAGCAGGCTATCATGTCATGGAAATACAAAATTTGCTAAGGTAAGCTGTCCTCAGTTCTGCTGCTGTACTGCAATACAGCAGCAGAACTGCTCCAGCCGTTCAGCACCTGTCTCTATGAGAGCAGTTTTCCAGCTCTGGTTCAACTGAAGAAAAACAACAGAAACAGACTGGATATTGAGCTTAACCTCAGAGTTGGATTGTGTGCTGTATCTCCAGCCTGTGAGGCTCTCATCAGGAGCAAAAAATGTGTGCAATAAAAACAGTGATTAAAGAAGTGATTATTATTTTACCTCTAGTCTATTGCTGCTTATAGATTAAGTGAAAATACTAAGGGTTGGGAGATGTTTATTTTATGAAATATGCAAGTAAATCAGCAACAGACTGTTAAAATTACTGTTAGTGATTGCTCTGATTATCATTTTAGTCTTATAAATAAAGCATGAATAACTGACTAAGATTAAAAAGCTCATAGACACATTTCCTTTACTTTGATCTTGGAAATCCCAGAGCCAAGACCGGTGGAGAACCACTGATCTAAAATATTCACTCAAGACTCTCTTTGTAGATTTAAGGCTATAGTTTAGCTGTAAGATAGCTAAAGTGCTCTGAAACCTCTAATAAGATTTATTTTTTATTTTTAAGATTACCCTGTGTTTAGGTCCACCTGTCTTCCTAGGAACTCTGACTACCTTCCCTGCCCCTGTTGAAGAAAAGCATCCCCATCACATGATTCTGTCACTACCGTGTTTTACCATAGCGAAGCATCCATGTGATGTGTAATGTTTCTTTGAAAATTGTAGAAAAGATAAAAATGTTGGTCTCATCTAACCAAAGCATCTTTTGCCCCACCTTTGCTATATCTCCAACATGTTTGTGCCAGACAGTAAGCAGGACTTCTAGCTTTCTTAATCTCAGTCTTCCATAAAGCAATAGATTTATGAAGCACACAACTTATAGATGTCCTGACAAGACATTCTACCATCTGTAACTTCTGAAGACTTACCATAAGCCTCTCACCTTGTGGGCTGCCGATTAATGCTCTGTTTGCCGACCCTTTCAGTTAGGTGGGCGGCCTTGTCTTTGTAGGTTTGCAGTTGTGCCATGGCTTTTTGTTTTCTAATGATGAACTGAAAAGTGCTCTGTGAAATTTGCAGACCTCTTATGTTGCCAACCAGCTTTAATTATCTTCACAACGTCCTCATATACCCTGATCTATATGCTTCTTCACCTGTTATGTCACACAGGTGAACTCCAGTTACTTTTTTGTTTCTTTGGTTTTGTTTGTTAGAAAGGTAGCTGAAAATAAATTCCTTCCAGTTGCAACAATTCCAAATTTGTAATTGTATAATAAAATCCTTAACACTTGGGCACAAATTTGAATTACACTGTCACATATAATTCTAGTAAGGCAATTTGAAAGAGTACAAGAGGTTGTAAATACTTTACCAAAGAACTGTAAAAGTACTTAGGGTGGTGGATATCTACAATTTACATTTATTTACAGGTCATAGTAATTTGGGAATAATGTCACTGTGAAATGAAACCTTTAGAGGAAGAAATACTGAGGAAGACCCTAAATATGGAGAAAAATATAACCTTCTTCAGTATATCCTTTTGGCAAGTTCTCACAGTCAGCCAGTCATACATTTAAAGTATTACTGCAGTGCAGGGAATCTGTTTTATTCCTAATGTACTATCTTTCCCCATTGCCTACTTTTCCTATTTCCACAGCTGCTTTTATTCTACATGAATGAATAAAAAGGCAGCTGAACACAGCAAAGCTTTTTGGACTATAATAAAACACTCAGTCACAAGGTTGAACAATTCATCACTGACAAATTCCAAAGCTTAGCTACCCTGACAGGTAACTGTCTCTAAATCTATTTTATACAGCATATAGACCTGTTAAGATTTGCTGTGCCATATTTCTAAATGCCGGAGTCAGTCCCCGTCATTTTCCAGACATCTCTGAACAACACAGTATAGTGAAATATATTAACGCGACTGAGACCGACGGGGGCATTAAAATCTGATTTACCACGTTTCTTGGAGTCCAAAAGATGCTCTGGTCCCAAGTCAGAAAACTAGTGGGTTTTGTGACCTGTGACCTGGTTGACAACCATTAACGACAAAAGCATGAATAAAAGCATAAGTTTCTCTATTCCATACCTTAAAACCTGAAAGAAACATGCAAGCAAACAGGAATGGTAAAGTTCTATGTGTGACGGAAGAGCAACTAAATTATTTATTCCTGCAACTTTCGCAAGTTTTATAAATGCACAGCAGCCACATTGAATCTGAGTCAGGAATCACATCAGTGAGACTCAAGTTTGTGGGCATTCTGTCTTATTTTTGCCTTAGAGTACAAACAGAATAGATAGCAAGATAATTTATTTAAAGTTTAACATTCAGTTCTTTAAGTTAACCCAACATTTTGGTATGAATTAATGAACTCACAAAATAGATGTTTATTTTCCTCCACTTAAATTTAGCAGATTGTTGAACATTCTTTAGATTATACAATCAACTGATTTGAATGTAAGCACTTGCATTCTGTCCCAAAACAAACATGGTATCCATAAAATTATTAAAATCACTAAAATATTTACTTAGCAGCATTTTTGGATCAAATGTGAAAATATTGTTTTTGCCTACAAATAAATGATAATTATTCCATCTGAAAATGTTCAATATTTTAAGTACTCATCAACATTTGCTGACAGTTTTATGGTAATATTTACAAAAATATAGACGTTCAGTAAAATAAATAAATCAATAAATATTGCAACAGATATTCTGTTATGGGTTGTGTGGAAAAGCTTAACGCAAGTTTGTTTGGGACCTCTCACAGAGCTCTGCTCAATCTGTCATTTAGAAAAATAAAGGATGACATAAATTCAAACCTTCAAAGACATGATGGTGAACCACTTCAACATGCATAAAGAGACAATACACAATAGTGTATTGTCCCTATAAATATGGCTGGACTTAGGCCGTTTTCCAAAGCAAAATAGTAAAAGTCTCTATATGTGCAAAGGTGGTGGGAACATACCAAAAAACACTTGCAGCTTTAATAGCAGCAGACGGTGAGAAACAGAGGCCATCATGAAGTTTTTGTCTTACTTTAATTATGGCTTCATTCTATGATGTGTTAAATAATTCCAAAGCAATGCTCACACAGTGACAAGGACAGAAGTGACATAATACAAACTAATGAATTGCAACTATGTTTTACCTCAGGAAGAGACATGCAATAAACAAGCTCCAGTGTGAATAGGTCAATAAATAAATATCAGCCAAGTTTGGTTTTCTTTTTGATGCTCAACAGGTCCACGAGTTATTGCACTCAAACAAACAGCCCGTAAAACACTTTTCGCTGCATTTAAATGTCGGAAATATAGATTTTCTATTCCTACAGCAAATGAAAACAACTGAAGTGTTTCATTACAACGCTAGTGTTGTTTGTAAATGAGAGGTGGAAAGCCGTTTGAGGTTACAACGGCATTTATACACCCAGTATTGGCTGCTTGCACCTCACTGAGCAAATGCTGGAGCACGACACAGGTGGAAAACAGGAAATACTAGTTAGTGGCTTTCATTAAAATCCAGAAACGTGTCGAAAATGTATCTGAGTGCCCATAATGTAAGCTAATAAAGAGATCAGAAGCAGTGAAAGGTGCTGCTGCGAATGTCAAGCATGCAGACAAGCAGAGGCGCAACAGTAACATTTGTGCAGCTTCCGTATGGCATTGACAGAATAGACTAGAAAATAAGTTATTAAAGCAGGGAGCAGGCAGAGCATTTGACAGTCTTCCGGTTATAATTCATGCTGTCTGTCGCAGAAATGATAGCCACATTACCCACCTCCAAAACAACCCTTACCTTTTTCAGTCTTCCAGTCCTTTTTCTTTTTGCTCATGCTGCCGGAGTGATAAGACTTCGAAAGGCTGCTTTTTGATTGTGACAACCCCAGGCTCACAGTGAGTGGAGTTCCGGGGGTAAAAGAAAATAGAAACGTAAAGTGAAACAGCCTCTGGACGGTTGTCTCACCTGTGAAGCTGTCAAATTTCTATGGACCCCTTAGTAACGTCAACCTATCGTGATGGCGCCGTAAATTATGTGTGGGAATTCTGGCCACACGATTGGTTCAGAGGAATGAGAAAGTCGGCCTGTGATTGGTCTGTTGGAGCAGTCCATCAAACTGTGCCAACGTTCAGAGTGGAGTGAGGGTAGGTTGTTTCCGGTAGTTCATCCCTCCAGCGTGTGAGCTGGTTGGAGACTTGCGCCGGTGTTGTGCTGAAAAATGTAGCCAGGTAGTTTAGCTCGCTTTGAAAAGAACCCAGCTCACAAAGGCAATATACATTACTGAAATTATCAAGTCAGTTATGGCTTTTATGAGCATGGATTAATTTATAACTTTTTAATGTTACCAATTCATTAATTGCTTTCAGATTTTCTTTCTGAAACAAAGGGTTCTTTTTATGGACCACAATGTGTAAAAATGCAATATTCGTTAAATTATTCCAAATAAAGATTACTGCCACGCTAAATCTGAGATTATTAATTAATAGTTTAAATTTGAAAACTTGTTTTCACTTTACTGTGCTATTGTCTTCCGCTTTCAAGGTTACCTTTTAAATTGAACTTTTAAAATGCATGAAAGTTGCTATGAACCTTCAAGGAGCTCGTAGAGAACAGTTTCTACATTGTATATTCTCATAAGTTTGCTTTTAACATAGACAAAACAATTTATGTGAATTATGAGGGCTATATGCTCCTAAACCTAATGGTTCTAAAAGGTTCTTCAGAGAACCTTTTAGAACCAGTAGGTTCTAAAAGGTTTTTCTGAATATTCTCAAATATAGTCCTGTGAAAGTTGAGGGTAGCTTTTAGGCATCCTCCAAAAATAACTTTGTGAAGGTTTTAGATAACCTTTAGGGATCCCTGGACATTTAAAAGGGTTACGTATAAGAGCATTACAGGCGACCCTGTGTATCATTTTCATCAGATTGTTATACAACAACAGCACAATGTAAAACAACACTTTGAAGAAAATTGAAAAAATGAGTTACAACACAATTTAATTTCCATTTGAGATTAATTTGAATTTCGGATTCAATTGTAGTAAATTTAGTTCCAATTCCATGTGACTATGGTTAACAAGCCAAGCATATTACACCATTTGAATTTGAACAATCCAAGCATAGCTCAGTTTTACTTGAGAACATTTATGTAATTCATTGTGATTATTGTTTATGATTATTATTTAAGTTGAATGTGTTGATGGCATTTCTGTCCTTCCTATAAAGCACAGTGCTGTTTCTCACAGGAGAGACTAGATCAGACCAGTAATTTGGACTGTTACATGTGAGAGGCTGGTTCCAGAGACCACCGTCTGTCATCTGTTGTGCTAGCACTGCTCTGGTCCAGACCCATCTGCTCCTGAAACCACAGATATTATATCTGAGGATGGAAAATGTATTTTATCTAGATTGTAGGTTACCTGAATTCTGTCCAGATCTCACACTGAAATATATTCAGGTTTTAAGCAGGCTATTGAAGAACAGAACAGTAGCAGTACATAAAAAATAGACTTTACAGATGGAACAAAAGCTCTTGAGTTGTTGGGAATCATTGTATCTTACATTTCCATGACCCAATTTTCTCCAGCAACTGCTCAGTTTATGCAAATTAAAAGTATATATTACACTGAGCAGCTATAAATAGAAAGTAACTAATTCTCTTTTCCAGGAACAGAAATTTCCTCTAGTTCTCATTTCAATTGATCCCACTTTGAGCAATATAGAAGCATACAATTACATAATGCTGTCTTAATTCCCTTTTGTCAGCTTCTCTGAATAGAAACCATTATCAAATAATCAATTTAAACATAAAAACTAAGTCAGAATGTGAAGTGTCCTGCACTTGTGTGCTTTTTACTTCAAACCACTAGATGTCAATCTTGTATCAGCTTAAACTGTGAGAAAGGGCATGAAAGATCTTTCTCACAATTGTCAGAGAGTCTGCTGCTGTTATTCAAAACATCCAAATCCTTTGAGTGTAATACTGCTTTCAATCTCAAGATGTTTGAACTTTATTGAAAACTGCTGACTTCAGTAATTTGGTTCAAAATATTTATGGATTTAATTTTAATGATTAAAAGTCTGAGAAAATTATATTTCATACAACCAATAGAAAAATTATTTTTGCAAAGTAGATCTGTGACCACTTTAATAGTGAAGAGTATTTTGAGATGTATTGTGCATTTTTATAGTGTAGGCCAATGCAATTTATTGAAATAAGGGTTAAAGTCTGGATGTTTGTCTGTAATTTATTTTTTCAAACCTGTGAAAGGTCTGTATACCAAGAAATGACAGCATAGTGACTCTTCACCAGAGTTCCAGCCTGAATACGCAATGTCGATTCCCAGCTGGGAACGCCTCTTCCCTGGCTGGAAATTTAGTTCTTTAATTAAAGTTTTTGCACATTTAGAGCTATCTTTTTATGAATCAGGCATTTGTGTCATATGATGAGATTTTGTGGTAGGACCGACATGCAGACTGGGTTGTGAGTGAATAACACTGGAGTTGTGGGTTAATCTGATGAAAGTTTATTACAAACAAAAGAGCAGACTTACAAAACAGAGGCAGCAAACCATAGCAGGGAACAAGAGAGGGCCAAAGAGATGACAGGTACGGAAGAAACTAGTGGAGAACAAAAGCAAACAGGGAGCATATATAAACAGAGGGAAGAGTGGAAACGACAAAAGAACCAGGAGAACTAATTACAGGTAACCAGATGCAGGTGGGAAGAATAGTGGAGAAGAATAAGGCAATGATTAGTAGCTGGGCTCTGGTGAAGAATGGAGGAGTGAGGGGAGAAAATAAACCAGTCCAGGAAAATGTGAGAGGAAAAGAACTCTGAAATCAATGAAACTGCAATAGAAAGAATCATAAATCTAAATGAGCAAACTCAAAACACAAACAAATCAACAAACTAAGAAAAGAAATAAACTAAGTTGGCAAACAAGGCAAGAGAAAAATACAATAAAGAAAAGATCAAAAGTAAAAAGTAGCTTAAACCTAAAAGGGATTTTTTATATATATATATATATATATATATATATATATATATATATATATATATATTTCAATCAAAATGATGCTTGTCTGTGTAATGATGAAAGTTTAATGTCAATTGAAGTACTTTCAGATTCATTAGATGACATTATTTCAGAGTAATGCCTCTTAAGTTTAACTTAAAGAACAAACAATTAAAGGCTGAAACTTAGCTACTTCCCTCCAGCAGTGCTTCTGTCTGAAGGGCAGTTTGCATACTCCAAACAGAGGAGGATCTATTTGTGTAAGTTTGTGTAGGCTGTTGTTATTGTCATGGATACAAGAAGATTAAAGGCACTGACTGCACCTACAAGTCACTTGGAAGAACATTGCCTCCTTATGAGCTGTTGTTGTTTTGATATGCATGTCTGTCATTTCTCCACTTTGGGAAATTGCAACATAAAGCAATTATCTCAAGGAAAATACTCACAATTATCACCCACCTAAATGGTGCCCTACGGCTACAGGATTCTTAGGTATGAAACGGAGCAAATTTCTGTGTCCTTATGTCAATAGTCGTGGGGCAATTTAGGTCTTTCTGTACTGTTCGGCTTGTTTTCTGCAAAGGGATTACATCATAATCATTTCTCTTACAAAGTCAAGGCTTTACGTAAAACTATTTTCAACAGTAATTTGTGTGCTTTCCTTGACACAGCTCACCCTGCCAGTCCCAACAATGGGCTTCAGTGGGTTTTGAAGGTTTTAATGCAGCATCCTTCATTTGTATCATGTTTATATAATCTTGCTCAGGACAAATAAATGGAGACAGGAAATATTTCTCCCTCTAGACTTGATTAGGTTTAACAATAGGTTTTATGTACAGATGTTAAAGATTTCCTGTTTTTTGCTTTTTTCCACTGTTACATGTTTCACAATAAACAGATTTTAACATCAGATCAAGACAACTTGGCTAAATAAAAAAAAAGACTGTTTTCAAATGATTTGAATTATAAAATGTAAAAAGCTATCCAAACTAACCACTTCTTTTGTGAAAAAGTGAGGCATCAAAACCTAACAACTGGCTGTGTCACCCCTACAGGCAATAACCGACATCAAGATTTTGTAATGTCTTGATTTACATTATTGAGGAAAATGTTCAGCCTACTTTCCAAAAAAATCCATTTGATCTTTTTAGCCACTAAAAGGTGGATAAAAGATTGTTTTCTTTTGCTTATGGAGCCCAAGTTGAGGCAAGTATCACAAATAGTACTTTAGATGTTGCTTTGGGTCCTTTTGTGACTTCCTGGTTGAGTCATTGGTGTGCTTTCAGAGTCAGTTTTTGTAGGCTGACCACCATTGAAATGGTTCACCACATTTTCTCCATATGTGGATATTTGCTCTGACTGTGGTTCGCTGATTCTTGTCATTTCTGGCATTTCATGTAGAAACTTGATTCTTGTAGTCATGTCTTTAAGAAATCACCTTATTCCACAGGCCCGAAAGTGCAACAGAACAGCGTTTCGGTTTCACTATCATGGTGGTATTATTGGGAAATCTTAATTTAAATGTGAGAAGAAAACTGACACATATCAATAAGAAAACTATTATCAAATATGCCCTGCAAAAAAGATAAAGATTTATGAGCCAAGTATAAAACAATCATAGGTTAAGTTAGTCACCTCTCCAGCATGACTGCTGGATGTATGGTTATGAGACGAGGTGCCCCATGCGGAAAGACTCCAGGCTGAGTTTCAACCAAGGACCTTCTTGATTGAAGGCAACAGTGCTACCAACTGCACCACTATGTAGATGTCATGTTGGACATGAAATCAATAAGTGTAATAGATTTTAAAATGCAAAAAGTTATATTTCTTAGTGGCAAACCCTTTCAGCATTTGCTGTTTGATTTCATATGTCACAAAGCATTTCTTAAAATATAAGTACTTATTTGCTTCCTATAGTAGTTTAGAGGAAATATTCACTATCATCTGCAGTTTTTTTCTGTGAATGTTCAGATTCCTATTCAACATAATCATATTTAAAATTAAAAATACTCCCCACAAAATGTGTGTGGAAAACATTGTTTCATTACCAAGTGCAATGGAGTATTCAATTTCTATTTCTACTTCATCTGTTTTTTTCTTTCGGTTCAATTTTCTTTTATATTTCAGATTATGTTTTTTATTCCCTCCTTTCTCTCTAGCTTTAAAATCTAATGGGAACACACTGCACTGCTCATTCAGTAGAAGCAAGAGACATTATGCATGATCTGGGGAACTCTGGATACCTGGAGTTTCAAAATAGCACAGACTGTAAGATTACAACAGGCAGTGCTTCCAAATCCCTTGCTCTACAGTTAAAAGAGTTTTGTGATAGCAGCACTCTGTCCAACCATGAAAACTCAACATAGAGTGCTGATTTTTTTTTTCTTCATCCCTCTAAATCAAACATTTCACTGTGCATCACCGTGAGACATGTCATGCATTATGCTCATCTGTCTCACAGATGTGAACAGCAACTCACAAAGTCAAACAGAAATAGTCTGAATTGGTCATGAACTAGTAATTTTTCTGTGTGCATGTCATGTTGTGTATGTGAAGACTTAATATGACACACATCTGCAATCAGTATGCTTGTTTAAGTGTTCACACTCTCCTTTACTAAACCTCTTGAAAGCGTTTGATCTCGAAAGACGTTTTATTTCCCACTTATACAGCTGTTTTGACTGAATTTTCTTCATCATTTATGTCAGCATTTTTTGTTGGGGTGCTTTGATTTTAATTCACTTATGCAGTTGTAGGACGAATTTGTCATAAGGCTGCATACATGCAAGCATGTTGGGTTACTGAGTGGTACTTTGTTTAGTCTATGTGTTCAGAATGGGTTTGAGGTTGGATTAAAAAAGCACCATGCTGTGAGGATTCTTTTCCTTTAAAATTCTTGTGGGTTTCAGCTTTGGCAAAAATATGTAGCAACTACTCCCTCTGTTTATTTTACTTCATTTAATAAAACCCCCATCCAGCATGTCTCCTCACAGCAGAGCGTGCCTTTTCTTCAGCGGGAATTTTCTTCTTGATCGCAGGGTGAACTGGAGTTGAATGGACTGAGTGCGGATTGATTGTTCAAAGCATGCACGCTGTGAAATGGGTCCCGACTGTTTAAGGTTTTATGTTTGTGCGAAGTTGGCCTGTAGTTTTACATTACCTTTCCTCCCGAAGCAACAGCACTTTGCCCTGCTGTGTTGTGAACTTTGAAATTTATGTGTCTTCATTTGTTTATGTCATAAAAGAAATGAAGACATTTTAAAAATGAAACTGGAAGTCTCCCCATGCTGTAGACTTTAAGTGCATTACTGCTTTAGTAGCTGGCTTTCATTTGTAGCAGAGACAGAATGGTTTGGGTTTTAAGACAGAATGGTTTGGGTTTTACTCTACGAGGTAATTGATTTATTTTCATGATCATTGAAAACTGACTTCTATAATTTACGCTGCTGGTTTTGAGTTTCGTATTCCAGTGAATTGTTTTGATGTGCATTCCTGCTTTACATACATTCTGTCATGTGATCATTTTATACCTTTGTGTGCTTCCCTGTAGTATTTTCCCCTCAGTGTCCTGGCTCATGTCCTCTCCCAGCTTCCATGCACCAGTTAATCAGACTCACCTGAAACTTCTCCCAGTAATCAAATTGTAATTATACTCCTTTGTTCAGTACTTCACTTTTAGACTGTCCTGTTTCTTTGTGCGGGTCATGTTCTTGTTTTATTCCGGTTGCTTTGCCTGTCCCTGTGCATTTTTGTAAATTTGCTTTTGACATTAACTCATTTCCAGAACAATTCCACCTAATTTCCATCTGCTTTTATACTCACAAAAACCACACATGCTATTATTTGGTTTAATTTTAATACTTCATTTAATGGCTTATTAATTCATCTTTTAGTCTCAAACTCACTGTGTCATGGGGACTCCAGATCAGTTTGATGGATATTAAATTGTATTTCTGGTTCATGCTTTCCAATTTCCTCCCAGTATTACAGCCCTAAACTAATTGTACCCCTTTAGAGAAATGACTCAAATTAGGTATATATTTTGTTGTAGTGAGCAAATTAATACATAGAGATAAACATTTTAATAATTCAACTGTTTTCCTTTTATATGATATTGAACTGAACATTTTCTCTAAAGTCAATCACACCCTGTTTTAAACTTCTCTGTGTTTAGACCAATTGGTTCCAACACAGTGTGAAATGCAACAAAGTGAATTTCTGTTGCTAGACATCATTTGCTGAATGAGGAAATAAACTGTCAGCAAAAGGTAATTATGAAACTTATTCCTGGGAAATGAGTTCATGCATCGTCAGATGAAATCTTGTGCAAAGTATCCAAAACCACATTGGTGAAATGACATGGGATAAATGATCAATTATTGTGGCCAGTGATTATTTTTATTTTGATTTTTCCCCCTCCACTCTCATGAGTAGTTACTGATGTCAATGAAGGCTGCCACCTTATTCCAGCCACCTCTTCAACTTTTTGTTTGAAAGAAACAGCAGTATGCTCATTCAGCACCTGATTGTCCACAGAATTGCTTATAGGTAATCCAGCTCTCACTTTGTGACACTTTCTTTGCACCTCCTCAAGCCATATGTCTCTTTATGGTCATGAACTACTTTCCTGAAGAACTCCTCAATACTCCTTTGAAGATATTCCAAAATTCCTCAAACTATCATAATACCAGAAAAAAAAACCTACTATGGTTTGTGTTAATATAGATATCCCTTACACTTTTTCACATTGTCAATTTACAAACAAGAAAATGTCAATGTATTTTGTCAGAACAAAGGTTTTTGACCTACATGCTCTTTGTAGATGAAAAGCAAGACTATCGTCTTACATTGGAAATCATTGAGCCTGCTCTTTTTCTCTTCAGATAAATTCCTTCTCCGTTACTTTGTCCCTTGGCATCTACAGGTCTACTGAAGATTATTCTTTATACAATAAATTATTCTTTATACAATACATGTAAGATCTTTAATGTTACATGTCGTTTTTCGGTCCAACTAAGCTTACAAAACTGGAAACCTTGGTCATCTATTATGTTTCTGATTATGCTTCAGAGGCAAAAATACAAAGAACTCTCGCTGTTTGACAACTGCCAGAGACACTGAGCCAAGCTAGAATTTTTGTTTGTCAGATGTCATCTGAATATTACAGATGAGGGTAAATTACAAGATATCCCCATCACCAAATTTATCATCCAAACATTTATTTCAGAATTCAAATTGCTGTCAGAGAGAAGAGATATTACGGTACTTATAAGTAGTATGGTCCCACTGTAATTATAGTTGTTGTTTTTACAACAATGTAGAAACTTTTCTTCAAAGATTTTCTCCAGTAAAAATATACTTGTGGGTTGTTGTTTTTTTTAATTGTTTTTCTACATTTAAAACATTTTTAACTGATATGTGTCTCCAGCTTGTGAGGTCATGACAGAGATCACATCAAATAAAACTAGATAGTGATCCTCTGCACACCATTAACAACAGCTTGAAGAAGTTTCCACAGAGACATTCTGGTATGCAACGTTGATGCTGTCCCCTTAAGGCTCATTGGCCCTCCTTAGCACACTGCACTTTCAGCTTCAGCCCTCTTTTGCGTTAGCTAGTGAACATTGCCCTTTCATCACTGTTGACTTGATCCAAAGCAAACACTGCACATTATGACAGAAGCAATATATTTTTAATGTTGTCTAGCCTTTCCCTCCTGAGGCTTAACATGTCTCTGAGAAAGAATATGAACCTCAAGGCCCTTTTTGGAACAAGATTATGCCCCATCTAAAATTGGAGAAAAAATAAAATCAAATTCTTATTAAGGTTTTCAAACCCATATGTATTTGGACCTTTCACAATGACTCTTAATATCTTTGGTTAAGATGGTGAAGAGACTGTACATTTTTTAAGGATACATGTGATAATAAATGGAGATTTGATCAGTTTTTGAATATCAGTAATTTCAGTTTTGAATTTCCACAACCAAATGATACCAAATGTACAAGTAATACTTTTTACATCTATCTATCCATGGCGAGTTTGCAAGGGGTACTAGTGCCTATCTTCAGTGGCTGACAGGTGAGAAGCAAGGTACACCCTGGACAGGACACCAGTTCATCACAGGGCAACACAAAGACAGACAGGACAAACACTGTCTGCACTCACCCACATTCTCATTTGGTTTTGAAAGACCAGCTTGGCATGATGGACCCATGTCATTACCTGTTTTCATCATTTCAAGCCAAAATGTTAAATTGTATTACGGCCTGAAATGTTTGTCATTAAGTTAGCTTGTGTTTCTTGATGAAACATACCAGCAGTCATGCTACAAAGCAAGTGCTGTGAAGCACTCTTGATTTGTAGCATGAGTGCTGCAGATGCAATAGAGAGAAGTCTCTTACATCATTTCATCTACTTGACCAGTGTAGATCCATAATTCATCACTGAATGCAGTTTTCATTCAATCATCTACTGTCAATCTTTGTTTCTTTCAATGTTACCTTGTTTTCTTCTATTTTAATTTTTCAAGATTGTTTATGCTTGACTTTATCTGTCCCTCGGCTGAGTTCATATAGACTGCTGCTTCTGTACATTTGCCTTTCATTTCTGTTATTATGCATATTGCTTGAGTTTTTCAATTGTGTTGCTTTGAAGTCTTCCTTTGTCTTGAAGAAGACAAAGGAAGACTTTCTCAGTTTTTTTTTCTTTTTCTTTTTCTAAACTCCAGACAAAGCTGATGGGGTGCAGACAGAATCCTTTTGGAACACTCAGTGTAGATTTACTTCTTAGACAGAACTTTAAAGTCCTTTCTACAACTTCAATTGACAACTCTATTGTCAAGGCCAGTTGACCAGATGAAACAACTCATTAAATATCTTTCTTTTAACCGGAGATTCAGTTAGGGTTTCAGGAATACAATTCAGTCACAAGATCTGGAAGGTCAACTGTTAACTATAAAATTTCTGTTTCTGTTACCTTTTTTTTTTAATGAGGTGTGGGCATTTGATTGTAAGGACCTTTTATATAAAAGGGAAAAAAACAACCTAACTCACCATCATTTGACAGGAGTGTTTTTATCTTTTTATTTTCTTTTCTTTTTACCAAAGATAAAAAATTAGCACATTAATGCCATGTCTTGATAGTGAATATTTTTGCTCTGTAATGTTTTTTGTTTATATTTCTTTGTAAGTCAACTATTTAGTATTTTTAAATATTAATTGAATTACAATGTTCTTCCCAGTCAGAAAAAGCAGCAGGAATTTAAATGAGGTTAGATCTGTTTCATATCTAAAATGAAAATCATAAAATCAGAAGAATTTCCTATAGCCTACTCCTCAACTTACACTTCTAAATTATGTGCTTCCCCAAACCCACTAGTGACATAATTGCTTCATGCTGATCCATTCTTGACTGGAAAAAAATATCTAAATATGAAGTATATTTTGCAGCGCAAAATTGTGAGTAGTTGACGATTTTCTATACTACAAGGTAAGGCAATTTTATCTGTATAACACATTTTTAGTAAGATGGCAATTCAAAGTGATTTACATGATTAAAAGGAAAATAAAACAACAAATAAATGATGACACTTAAATACATTAACTCTAAAAAAAATTTGGTATATTAAACGAAAGTAGGCATTTGTTATTCATGAAAGTTCTAAGGCATGTTGCTAGATTAGCAACATCCAATATTTAAAAGTTTCAATATTCATGCAAACTGTTGCTGTTGGCTTCGGCATATGGCTTCTTTTTTAATGTCATGACGCATAATATGTCAAACTTATACCAACACTGGTTGGTATAAGTAAAAAAATATTGTTTTATGATAGTTTTGAACATTGATGTTTTTATGCTTGCCAGTGTTTTCTTTAAGAAATAGATTGATTTTGTCTGAAACAAGCGTGAATATTTATGTTTCATTATATTGATATCGCCTTGCAATATGCCGAATGTGTGATTTTCTTTTATTTTTTTGTATCGCAACAGTTTCGTACGGTTTATGGTCCAACATTCATCCGTTTCGATGAATTATGGGTGTTTTGCGCCCTTTCGTCCACGTGAGCCAATGTTTGGAGACCGCACTTCCTTAGTAACGAATGTCTGAACCCGGAAGTACTTCCGTATGCTTCAGCTAACTAGCCATGGGCTGTTCTCGGGTACGAAAGAGTAAAAATAAAGTTTGTTATGATTAAAAGTATGAGGACAGGTTCTGTTCGAGTGTTTTATACCCTTGTCCGGTAATTTGAAGGTTAGGAGCCACTTCTGTCGCTGATATGAGAGGAGGGAGAACTGTAAGTCGGAAGCATCTTCTTGTTGTGTTAGCAAGCTTCTGGTTAACACGCTAAAGTAAACAACTTGTTAAAGTTTTAATAACTAAATTGGTCATTGTGTATTTTTATCTGTAAAAAAGACACATAACACACAAAAACGAATGGCAGGGTGATGAGGGAAATTGTGTATGTCTTGAAAATATTGTTCGCTGCTCAAAAACTTACTAATGTACATTTATATGTGGAAAAAAAAATGTTTTTCATATTTTATCCATACAAATCATGACAATAAATCGCATTTGACCTATCAAATGCAGATTTAAAACAGTTTTGGTTGTTAAAAGACCACTGATTTTTTTATTACAATATTTTATTCTAAGTACAATTATAAATACCTGCCTGTTGCTTTGTGGCTTCACTGATACAGTGCTATATTCACATTGCTTTGGTAGAAGTTCTTATTGTTTATTTAACCTCTCAAATAATTCCACTTTTAAATTTTGATGTTAATGTGTACATTTCTGGTCCTCTCACAGGTATGCTATGAAAATGGTTTTGTTAAGACTGCGTGAGAGGCAACGATAAGCTTGTGAAGTTATGCTGAGGGTATGGAAAGTTTAATTAATTGTACTGAAGAACAGCAGCCTTCTTCTGTGATGACCAACTGCTGGTCCAATCAGGAAGCATGCAGGAGTCAAAAGGCGAAATGTGCTGGGGGATTTGTTCTTGTGCATGCAGGTGAGTCTGGAAAAAGTATAGTTTTTTTAAACCACACATCCACTTTACTTTATTAAGTTCCCAAAAGGCATTTCATTTTCAACAATTCAACAATTTCAATTTCAACAGTTTCAGCCGTCACACATTCACACAAACAATTAGATGAAGGGGGGAAAAAAATCATAAAGTTAAAATGAGATAAATTTAGGGAAAAAAACTATTTAGAGGTTATAGAATATCTACTAGCTAAGACTACTGAAGTTAGTTAAACCTTCTTGGGCTTTGTAATCCTATACTTATAAAACCTCTTTCTTAATGAATTATGTCACAGAGATCCTTTACTTTTGAAGCCTTTATTTACCAGGCAACCGTCCTTTAAAATAAACAAATAGTTTTGCAAAAATCCTGACACACCATTTGTTTCTTAAAATGTTTTCTCCTATTTTAAAGTTCTTATAAGTCGGCCATACATATGTGATACACTTCACAATGTTTCTGATCTTATTTTCTCTTCTATTAGATGAATTCAATATAATTGTACAAATAGCATTGGGTTTAGGATATTTGCAAATTGATACATTTAGCTATTTCTTTCATGTAACACAACATCCCTAGTATATCACAGGTAATTGAGTAATTTGCTTAGATTTAATTAAAAAAATAACAAAATTATTGCTTGCTTTCAGGAGCAGGTTACCACTCTGAATCTAAGGCAAAGGAATATAAGCATGTGTGTAAAAGAGCCTGCCAGCGGGTAAGTTTACTTAGTAAGTCTTGTGTTCCTACCCTGCATGAAGACTTACAACAAAAAGAATCTTTCAGGAGATCCGATAGCCTTTGCAAAGTCTGGGAGAGGTCTTCTGTTGTGTGGTAGGACTAGTTTATTATTGTGCGGTACAGTTGGCATTGTATTGGATTCTTGATGCAATATAAAGATGGAGGCATCTATGAAGCGAAGCCTGTGTACTACTGAGACCTGGTCTTAAAGAATTTGAAGCAGGACTTCAAATTGTCTTGCCTGTAGCATAATGCTACAGGCGTGATCTGGAGAATTTTTGCTCTGTCCTAAGGAGTTTGGTAAAATGGCAGAGCGAATGGTCGAATTATTATTGTAAAGTAGCCTTAATAAATACAATATGTAGAAGAGTATATCTGTTGCATATTACAGACATGTTCAGTTGATAATAAAACTTCAGTTATTGTTTTCAAACAGAAGAATGTTTTTCCAAATTTGCAGTCATCGTGCTGTTTCAGGTTGTGAAGAGCTTTACAAGTCTAAAGACAGCCTTTGTGAATTAAATCAATTGTCAGTGTACAATTAAGCAATAAATCCTTCTTTATTTGTTTGATGTTACTGAATATATTTCTTCAAAGTCAACCACAAATGCAACATTTGTGTTGGTTGTTCTGCTGAGATGCTTTCATGTTGGGGGAGGGTTGTGGTGTTCTCACAAGAGAGTCATCATTCTCTGTCATTTTAAGATAGATTTCAAGACTCCACTTCTGTTTAGACTGATTTACATACCATCTATTCACAATCCAGACAAGGAGCCATGTTTGACAGTTTTTTTTTTTGTGACTTAGACAATGTATTTTTACAACTGCAAATAAGCAGTTTATAATATTCCTAAAAAGCTTTCTTTGTGTGAAGGGTCGTTTTCTTTAGCACTGTATAACATTTTTGTGCTTTAGACACTTCTCTCTGAAGTGCCTAAATGTGATTTGTTCATTGTTTTAATTCAGTCATTATTTTTTCCAGGCTGTAGACCAATTGAGAGCAGGTGCACTTGCAGTGGAAGCTGTGACTGCTGCCCTGGTTGAACTAGAGGTTGGTTGAATAAAAATCAGCTGGTTTGTATGACTGACATACAATAAGTAACATGTAGTTATTTCAAAAGACTGCCAGGAAATTGTACATACTTTTTTTTATTTTTTATCATTGTATACTATCTGACAAAAAGAATATTTTGACAATTTTATTTTTAGAAGCAGATTATAAATCAGTAAACTCTGTTGGGGTATTATCTTAAATATTAAGTGACATTCCTTTCTTTAAATGATTTTTCTGATCTGATCCTGATTTGGTTTTTGCCTACTTTCCCCTCGGTTTAATTGCTCTCAGGACTCTCCTTTTACAAATGCTGGCATGGGCTCCAACCTTAATCTGTCAGGAGAAATTGAATGTGATGCAAGCATCATGGATGGAAAGTCGCTTCATTTTGGTGCAGTCGGAGCCATCAGTGGTTAGTTTCTACTCTGTACTATATAAGTATATGTGTTTTGATGTCCTCCAGTCTCTCACAAAAACTGCAGCTGTTTATGCCACAGAATTTATACTTTATTTTTTACGTCTTAAAAACAACTGAAAAATATATTATGTTGCTGTTCATAAATCTGTATTTCCACATCTTTATTTGCCTTAGATTTTAACTACACATGTACAATTGTGTAGTTTTTATGCCTTTTCTCTTACTGACTTTTACTTCCTGGTATGACTATTCACATCTCTAGACATCTTTCCATTTTTATTATTTTCCAAACACAAAGGTCATTGCATTTTCACAAAGATTTTATAGTGAAGTTTACATTCTTCCAAAATACTTTAATCTGAATGGGTGAAGAGAATCTGAAAGATATTCTCTATTGAATTTACCCTTAGATTTTGACTAAGTCATTCAAAAACATGCACATATTTTATTCTAAGCTATTCAATGGTAGCCTCGGCTGCATAAGTAGGGTTGTTGTCCTTGTAGAAAAAGAGTTTTCACCTGAGTCTGAAGTCCATTACAATAGGTTTTCTGTAGGGCTACTCTTGTATCTAGCTCTATCCATCTTCCCATCTACTCTGACTAGGTCTACTCTATAATTCCTGTTCAATAAAAGCATTTTGACAGCATGATGCTGTCATCATCACCATGTATCACGGAGGGGTTTGTTGTGCAACCATCATCGTCCGTCACTATTTTGTGTTAGTTTGTCATAAAAAGTAGTTTAAAGTTTAGGTTTGTATTGTAACAAACTCTGGGAAGACTGAAGGGGCTTAAATGTTCTTGTAAGGCATGTCGCTCAATGAATTCATTGCTCTGCTTAATTGAATGACTTCATTTGTTTTTTTCTTCTCCTCAGGTATAAAAAACCCTGTCTTAGTTGCAAGCTGCCTCTTGACTGAAGCACAGAAAGGGAAGCTCTCAGCAGGCAGAATACCACCCTGGTGACTATCAAGCCTCATTAGCAAAGATCTGAATGTTAGGGTTAGCGCTTCCGTCTTGTTAATTGTGCTGTCTTTCTGCAGCTTTTTGGTGGGGCGAGGAGCACATGATTGGGCAGTGGGACATGGTATACCTCCATGCCCTTCAGAGAAAATGGCAACAAGTGAGTATTGTTGAATTATTTCTGATCATAAAAAAAAAATCTTAGAATTTGTATTTGACAGTGAATAAACCAACACACCTTAAAAAAATGAGAAGGCTTGCTTTACTTTATATGGATGCAATTGGGGCCACATTATTTTGTCACATCCAGAGTTCAGTTTATCTGCATACAAGAGGAACAAGCGAAAGATGGAGCTAGCAGAGAAAATGGACACAGGACAAAACCAGGCAAAGAAAAGACGACAATCAAGTGAAAACGTGAGTTTTTTTCTTATCAAAGACAAAAGGGAACATTTGACTAGAAGTGAGTTTCCACACAGTTCAACCATTTATGCAGTCATCATGAAATTCAAAAGAAATGTTTATTTGCTGTAAAGAAGCTTGAGGATGCCTAGCGTCTAGCAACTTCTAAAACTGTGTCCTAAAGACTCGTTTCCTCTCCAGAAATGAACTTATTTGTTAAGTGAAAATAATTTATATCTCAATCTTCCAATAGTATGACTACATTTGTATTTAAGCTGCATTTAACATCACGTCTGTAAGTTGTGTAAATCTAGCTATTTACTTGTATATTGCCAGGTCTTTCAGGAAGGAGCACGGAAACAAACAACTCTCATGTTAAAAGGCCACAAATTTCAAATGGCTGAGCTAAAAAGAATCAAATGTGTATAATTTGACTTTAGTGACCGGTAATTTGAAGGGAAATTAGGAAAAAATGGAGCGAGAGATCAATAATCAGGGTGGCGAGTGAAGCGAGCGCTGTACCTGTCTGTTGTAGTGAAGACATAGCTGAGCAGAAAGGCAATACTGTACCCTGATGTTCTATATGTTTTATGTTACTTATTTCTGTTTTATGGATGTTACACTGCTTGGTGTAAAGTTTGGTAGCCCATCAGTATTTACTGAATCAGTGAAAATGTTCATTCTCATATGAACTCCCTGCCACTGGAAGCAGTTATAGAAAAGGGTGGGAAAGTTTATCTTGGTTCACATGCGAACTTGTTCAATGTAAATAAACATGTAGCATGCAAACTTCATTGGAATTACTTTTTAATCGTATTTTGGTTTAGTAAACCTTCATCATAGTTCACTCACAAAATGTTCAATGCAAAAGAAAACAAATAGCTTTTATGGACTGCTTGTTTATTCAAGTGACCAATGATTCAATGATGAATCTTTCTGTCAAATGGCTGTTATTCCAAAGGAAGTGTTTGTTTTCCTTTTCCAAATGCGTGACCTATTGGAAGATTAATATGTGACTATTTGATGCAGTTAAGAAATTATTCTTGGTTTTAAATTTGCAGTTGACATTTAAAAGGAAATTGCCAGATTTAATGTAACAACTTATTAGAAACATGGCCTGGGCTGCCTGTTTTTAATTTTGTGCACAATGTTCTTTTAATGCTTTCCTGACTCGTTGCCAAATAATAAAATTTTTCCTCTTTTCCTGATTTTAATTCATGGCACATGAAACACCTGTGTACTGATGGTGTACAGTTACAATTTCCTCGGAGTCTAAAACATATTGATATAATTTTTATTTTCCCATGTTTTGGAGACATCATTTACTGGAACTGAAAGGGACGGATGCTGTATTGCACAATGGTTTTTAAATTTGAAATTGCTGGCTCTGGCCTCGTTTTGGTCTTACAACCCATGAGAGATGACTGATTCAAGAGAGCAGAGGATGGAAGAGAAAAAGCCTCACATTATTTTCTTTTCTTGTTTCTTTCCTTTTTATTCCAAGGTTTAATCAGGGTATTTAGGTTCTGGTGAACGTGGAATTGTGATCACATGTTACGATGTCGATTTGCACGTTTCATATCCAGAATTTTACACATCATCCACTGTGGACTGATCACAAACAAATCACTACCGACACAAACCGTAATCAGGGAAAGAAAAAGCCAATTTAAATTACAGCAGAGCATTTTTATTAAAGACAAAAGGAATTCAGGAATTTGTGCTGTTCTTGTCTATTTTGTAAATATTCAAAGTCTTGTCGTTTGTGGACTCTGAATGATTAATTTTTTATGTTTTGTTGACCAAATTCTTAGGTAATTATTTTCATTTGTGTTCATTTTATTCCATCCATGCAAGTATTTTTTCTTTCCTGGTGTGATGTAGGAAAACGGATCAGGGTGCCTCGACACAGTCGGCGCTGTTGTGGTCGACTCAGAGGGGAACGTGGCTGCAGCTGTGTCCAGTGGAGGCCTAGCTATGAAACATTCTGGAAGGGTTGGCCAGGTAGAATCACCCTCTTCTATCGTGATACATTTATTCTCAAAATGGTTATTTTTTAATATATACACACTTGTTTCTGTCATCAGAAGTAAGCACACCACTCAAAAAAATGTTGTGCTCTTCCAAAAGCATTAATTCACCTATGTTTTTTCTTATCCAGCTTTGCCACAACCACAAATGTCAATGTGAGCTTTGGTAGAGGTTGAAAAATGCTATTTTAAAAATAGCATTTTTCAAACTATAATTTTTCAAGAGATTCTTAATTGTATATCTTTCTGGGACATTTTGTAGAAAATTTATTTCAGCTCTGGCTATAGGTTGAGAGTTGTGTTACTTGCTGGAAGGAGAGTCCTTATCCCAGTCCCAAGTCTTTGCATCCCCTGACAAGTTCAATAACCATATTTCTGTGCAAATCAATGGCATATTTTTGGGTAATTTTTTTCTGAAAAATATTTTGAAATCCATCTTTTGTTGTCGTTCATCTAAATTAATAAACAATAGTTTGTGTTGGTCTGCCACAAAAAAATTTACATGAAGGTTTGTGATTGTAATGTTAGAAAAATGGAGATGTGGAAGGGGTACAAAGAGAGTTCAAAGTTATTATATAAATAAAATACACTTGTCTGTTTCAAAATATGTGTAAGTAAACAGATATATTTTGTTCCCTAGTTTGATGTTGACTTTTCTTACAGATCTAGACTTTCATGACTCTCTGTACATACGTTTTTGTAATCTTTTGGTGATGATCATGACCAGTATCTTCTGTTTCAACTGAAACATTTGGATTCATTGCTGCTTTTGATGTAATGGATAATTCATAGTTGAATCTGACAGCCATAGCCTCTGGGGCAGCAAAGCAGAGCATTTCCTCTTGTATGACCATTCAACTCGATATGATGGCCTTCTTTAAAATGCTGCCTTTGATGTCGACTGTCACCAGATAACTGCCTTTCATTTATATTTTCAGAATAGAACATCCCAACAGGTCTGTTCTTAGTTTCCGCTGGGTTCACTGCAAAACTATCATGGTCCCATTAGTGCTTTGTTTGTGTTTTTTTGGCTGGCAGAGTTGCAACGATCAGACCTGTGTGACCCATTTTCTTTCTACAATTTCATCAAACTTTGATATAACAATACAGATTTTAACCTCATTTTTTTCAAGAAAATGAGAACATCAGTCAATCTAGATTCATATAATCTCATAAAAGATTATGTTTAGCTTCTGACTGGGAGGTCACAGCATAAAATAATGCAAGGAGCAACCAATTGCTTGTTGTTGTATATCACATTCTCAAACAAGATCTCCTCCTGGCAGACATTTAGTATACTTTGATGTTCCACAGTCACCAAAATTTTACTGATCGATGTGCCTTTGGAAAGCCGAAACACAGCAGCTTGGATATTTCAGCAAACAGCTGTTACCACTGAAGTCTTACAGCTTTCTGTTCATCTTTTTTTTCTCCCTTTGCTATGTTAGTCTGGCGCTGCCTCAGCCTGATGTAATAACCCAAATAAACTTCTGGTTCCTAATGGTGCCTAAATTAATGAGAGTTCCTTCTGCAAATTAACTTACCAGCATACTAAATGTCTTTGTTCAACATGATTGCGAACGTGTGTACAGTAAATGTTTTACTTTGAGCCAGTTACAAGTAGTCCTGTGTTTTTCTTTTTTTTAATGTAGGACAACTGAAAAATGGCTACAGCATGAAACTTGAATGGATAAAGTTAGTAGCGTTGTTTGTCTCTAATTAATTAGCAAACTTTATGCTCATATTCAGCCCTAAGTCTTGGGCCTGATAATTAGGTTGAAATAATTACTGCAACCTTCCTTTCTTGTTTTTATGCCTGTGGTAACATTTAGGAGTTTGTAATAGTTTTCCATTAAAGCTATTTCAGCAAGCCCTTTCTTAATTTCTAGTCTTGTTTCTCCCTTTTTTTATTCTAGGCTGCTCATTATGGATGTGGCTGCTGGGCTGAAAACGCTTGTAACATGAACTCTTACTCTACAGCAGTGAGTACCTCAGGTATAACCTCTTGTCCTACACAACTTTGCATTTCCTAAGGAATTTGTGCTAAAATATCCAACAGCGCAGTGGCTCTGTTGTTATTACTTTTGGACCTAAAGAAGAACGATCTAGAGTCAATGCACAGCTTCAGTTATTACAACTAAAACCTAGAGATCAGGCCCGAAACCTGGGTGGAGTGATGGGCTCTGACCTGAACTTTCAGAGCCACATAAAGACAGTTACAAAGTCGGCCTTCTATCACCTGAAGAACATCTCCAGGATTAGAGAGTTAATGTCTCAGCCAGATCTAGAGAAACTTGATGGACAGACGGACAGATAGATGGATAGATTAGTAGTCTGACTCAAGACTAAAAAAGTTTGACAATGCTTTACGTTGACCTCTAAATTTTTCTGTTGAGAGATTCACATCAGTCACTCCTGTGCTGATTGAGTCAACATACCCCTCTCATGCTTAGCCAGCTGCATGCCAGGTGCTTTGCATAGCTGTGTGGATTTTTAGTGACATTTGACATGGGACATCTGCTGTAGATAGAGTAGCAGAACTGGTGTGAATTGAATGTTTATTGGGACTCAAATTTCTATTTCTTTGTGAAAAAAAACATGTCATTTTATTTTTCCAGGTATTTAATATGACACAAATATTGATATTTATCAATTTATGTATCATTAATGATCCTAATCTGAAACTTGTACTCAGCATGGTGAAAGTGTAGCTTCAAGGTGTTTCCCCTCTTGGAGCAGTTGACTTGCATAGATGTAAACACAGCAGACCAGGTATGCATGCATTGGATACAGTAGTGTGTCTTTTTTGCAAAGCATAAAACCATATACAACCTTCAAGACATCCAATCAAAATCATTCATTGAGGTACAATGACATGGGTAACATCCAAATGCAAATGTGTTTGAAAGACTTGTTAATTTCCAGACATAAATCTTATTAGTTATTGATGAAAAAACGTAAAATCTGATGTTCACAGCTACTCTATCCGGTCTGATTACACTGGAACTATTTCGTGATAATGAACAACTCTGTTCGTAGATGGGCTAAGGTGGTACAGAGAGACCCTGGTAGGTTTTAGGGAAGTGAGGAAAAAATGGTTTTACAAGGTATTGACTAAAGGGGACTATTACCTGCACATAATTTACCTTCCACTTCAGAAATATGTGCTACTTTGTATTGTTTATCAGACGAAATTTAAATAAATTCAGGGGTTATTTGTGGTGGTAAAATGACAAAATGGGACAAAAATTGCATTGAATCTCTGTAAAGTAAGCCCTGCCTTTCTTTGATTTAAGGTAACAACTTTTTAGCTACATAGGTCCTCTCCGGTCAAGAAAAATTCATTATCCAGAAAACAGTCTTTTCTTCTTTTGAGTAGGTTATTGCATTTAGAGCAACTGTAGCGTCTGCTTTCTTTTTAGTTTTAAAAACCAAGTCAATGCAGTCTGGTTTTAAATTAAGGCTGTATTCTTTTAAGATGTGTAGATGTCTCCAGCGTAGCTTCTGGGGAACATTAGAAGCCTTTTGATGTGGATCTGTAGCCTAATGCATCTCAGTGCAGATGAGCTGAGTTGATCAGACAGGCTTCAGCTTGAGCTTTATGTACTTGAACCTCTTAATACGTTCTGAATTATGCACAGAGCTAACATGATGGTGTGATCCACTGCAATTATTTGGTTGTTTTAAAGTAATAAACAAGAATCACTCCTAAACTTGCTGGCAGATCATGGTAATTTTCTTAAATATGGTTGGTATATCACTCTCTAGATGATCAAACAGGATGACAGATGCTCTCTATCTGCAGGTTAGAGGTGGTAGTTTTTCATGCATTTCAGCTGATTTTTCTGTACCTGTTGCATTTCCTGAGCAGCATCTGAGCAGGGTGTTAGTAAAGGTTGGTGTCTGTCTGTTATCTCTGTAGATCAAGTGCATATGCCTCCTCCCTGTGTGTATTTTCGCTTCACCCTGTCTTACTATATTGTGGCTTCATGCTTTGATGTAACCAACACAAAGCCAGTCTTATGGGTTTGAAAAGCACAATGTGGGTTCCAGCTCAACACCTGTTTTTCATTTCCTAGCTTGAAAGCCGTTTCCATCAAAAGAAACAGAAAAACAATATTTTTAATTTGACACAAGGAGCGTGAACCTTACCCTTCATGTCACCCCTTTTTTCACTTCACAAAGAGCCACACACAATTCTTCCCCCACCACCTCTTCCTACTCCTCCTCTTCCCTTTTTCCGATTTAGTCAGATTTGTAATATGTGGCTCATATGGGTCATAGTTTTATTACTTCATCTGGTCTTGGCTTTGCTGTGGTCACTGAGGCATCAGCTTAGAAGCAGATTTCATCTGCAATTACTGGCTCGTTTATTTATTTATTTATTATTGTTGCAAGTCTCAATTTTATATCTAGCTCTTCGTGCCACATTGATAAACACTGGTTCCTTTCTTCTGCAAGGCTCTTTGGTAAGCTGCAGAGTAAATGGCGAGAGAAACTTTCTCCTTTGCTTTAGCAAGAGCTGGAAATCCCTCCAGGCACTTGGCCTGCATAGTTACTAACCTGCATTTTGTTCTGTTGTAGTTACCTGGAGGTTTATGGGAGCTTTAATTCGTATTTACAGAAACAATGAGGCTGTATTATTCCTCAGCCTTTATATGAGTTTTCACAAGCGCTGTGTTGTCAAATGGGTTTTATTTTCACTTTCAGATTCCTATTAATTTTTCTATGTAATCATGTGCTTTACTTTTCAGAGATTTTCAGTGTGTCTTAAGCGATGGAGTCAAAAATGTCATCATTTTTTCTTAGTACTTTCACTTATTTGTAAGTAACATTAAATTGAAAACAAATTATTTAGCGGTGATTGTCCATCTCACTACATGCTTTATAAATTTCCCGCTTAGTCCTCCAACGGTTTTTTCATCTCAAGTCTTTAGTTAAGTCTTTTCAGTTAGATATTAAAGTAAGTGCGAGAGTGACTTTTTTCTGGGTCTATGGTAGAAAGTAATGCCCGTCCCTCACATATTGCTTCAAACAGCAAACCAGCTGGCTGAATGAAAAAACATATTTGCATATGAGAAAAGCAAGAATATTACTTCTTCAACAATATATATTAAGAAATATTTTAAAGTTTCTGTAATAACTTAGCTTGTGGTCTGCTTTGTCTGTTTTGTTTTTCTCTCACTGAAATGATGTAATAGTATAAAAATGAAATAAATAGTTCACTCATCATGTCTACTTTGGAAAGTTTTGGGGGACAACAGCATAATCCGGGATGACTATGGTAGAAAATATTTGTATTCAACAATTTTATGTGTTGAATACAAATACACATAAAATTGACACGAGTTGACCACTCATCATGTCTACTTTGGAAAGCTTTGGGGGACAATAGCATAATCTGGGATGACTGTGGTAGAAAATATTTGTATTCAACAACTTTGTGTCTTAAAACTGTGTTGAGTTGACTGCCAGGATGTGTTGAATAGCCTGTTTCTTTCATCAGTGTGATGATGGCAGAGACATATTCCAGGATGACAATGCCAAGATTCGTTTTGCTTTTCTTTCTTAAGGGAAGACGAGACAGTATTTAAATGCATGACTAGTGTACCACAGACGCCAGACAATGATGCCATTGAATAATCTTTTGGATGTTCTGGAGATTGACTTTAGGTTGCAATCCGACTCTCCCATCCCTAATTAGACCAACTGTAAAACAAATAGAAAAATGCTGTGACTTTGCATAATGCTCAGATTTTTACCCAGGGATGATTTTAATGGCGAAATAATGTACAGACACCACAAGACAATTTATCACAATGGTTTCCCCTACAATAGGTCTTCAACTTGAAAATGTAAAAAAAAAATATATATATATGTACTTATTTTTTTATTATTGTTTTTTGCCAACGTTTGTCAGTTTGATTTTAGAAATTTTTTGTTGTGCCAACCTTTTGGCATAATTTTGACTGGACTGCTCCTTTTGGCAATATTAGAGTTCCTATAGGTTAGCTGACTTTATGGTAAAGACTCTTTTAATAATCTAAAAATGGTTATTGGAGTTCTAGCGTTTTATATTTGATTGGCGACATCACACCTTGATTTTAATGCTTCATTCTTTGGTATTTTGGTTTTTCACATCATATTCAATGTTCTGGAACAGAGACCCATCTAACATATGAGGACCGGAAATGAGAAACATTACTTTCAATCCTAAAAGAGCCAATTCACTACCTGTTTGATCACTGGATAACATTGAATTCTAGTTGAACTGAACTTAACCTTCAATTGGAATGAAAATGATAAACCAAGCACCGAGACTGCAGTTTTCTGGATTTAGAAAAAAAATATCTAAATAATGGTATAATGGTACCAATGTTCAGAAATGTTTTAAGGTATCCCAATGCAGCTTTGGATACTTAATCCATTATTTCACAGCTCAAAGAGTTTTTGTGTTTAATTATTTGTGAAAGATTTCAAACCTGAGAACCAATTGCCATTCTAGAGATTTCTAGGTTCACATTTGGAATTATAAAAATTACAAGTGAGCACGCCTTTGTTGCAGGTGAAGACCGCGCAACCCATATGCAGAGGCCTAAATCCTCTTTCGGTGTGGCCGTCACGGGTTTGAGTCCCAGCCCGATGACCTTTGTCACATGTCTCCCCCCTCTCTCATGACCTGCTTTCTTGCAGCTTCACTATCAAATAAAAAAGCCTCCAGAGCCAAATAAACCCTTTGGCTCTAGGTACATTTAAAAAATACAAGAAATTAGAAGTTTGAAAAAGCTACAATATTGAGATAAAGAATATGGAAAACTGTGTTTTTCTTTCTAATTGCTCCACTTGGAGTAATGAGAAATTCAAACCTATCCTTAAAGCCTCTTAGTTAATTTGACCAAAAGCCATTTATTCAATATGTTAGAATATTGCTGAAATATTTATTTTAGTAACTCCATCACCAAGTAAAACTCATTATATGAACTAATTAGACAAAGATGGATATTTTAGCACCTTTATTTCTCTTCAACGTGATAATTTTTTGCTAACCGCTAATAAGATTAGACCAGTATAAAAACTATTTTTAACGGAAATGTGAACTTAATGAAAAGTATGTTTAATGCTTGCTTAATTTCAGAAGCTATTTTTAATCTGACAAACGAGACTCATCAGGATATATTGTCTAATTTTTTCAAGAAGACTAGTCTAAATCTGTAACAACTCAAAATGTTAACCATGTTTGTTTTTTGCTCTGTGTGTTTTGTCAGGATGCGGAGAGCATCTGATTCGCACCATGCTGGCTCGGGAATGCTCTGCTGCAATGCAGTCTGAAGATGCCCACCAAGCGCTGCTGGAGGCTATGCAAAACAAGTTCATCAGTGAGTCACCCGCATGTGCCTTGATGACCACTATTTTCCAAACAAACACACACACATTTTCTGCAAGACAATGCTACGTTTTTGACAAACGAATTGGGGGGAATTAAACAAGCAGATGTTCCTCCCCATGAAGAATGAGTGAACCACCAGAAACATTTAAAAAAAGAATCAAAACAGACAACTTTTAATGTTTTATTGTTAAATAGTAAACTGATGTTCCACACAGCTCAAACGACAGCCGCAGAAGATTTAAGAAGACATGCACATTTTGTTGCGTGCTTATTTGAAGGTGTAATTTTGCTGGATTCCCTGAGGTGGCCAGTTTTAGAGATCCTCGTTAAGTGTGTTTGCTGTGCAGTGAATGACCAGTCTGTTAGAACAGAGGAAACAAAGAAAACACAAGTGGATACATGTGGTGGTTTCAGCCTTGTTTTGGCCTCTGAAAGTCCATCCATGTCTGGCTCTGTGACGTATTTGTTTTCCAACACTGAGGTCAGTTTGAAGTTATTTCATGTTTCTGTCTGAATTCACATCAGGTTTAAACACAGCTCCATAAATCTTTATGGCAGCGCAACTTAATCAAAGCTACATGATGGGCTAAAATTGACTAAATGTCTTTGAAGCCATATACATTAGATTTTATATGTTAAGACAATAAAAATGTCAAACTTGTTTCACTAATTATTAGGGCCATAATTATCTTTTTATTTTCTCTTTACAGTTTGGAAGGTAGGGAGGAATTCAGTCCGGAAAGACAGTTCACTGGCTCTGCCTCCATCAACTTTTTACTTTTCACTAACATGGAAAGTACTTCAGTTCTTCTGTTTCTTCTTTGTGATAATCAAAGAACCATACAGACAGATCCCACAAAAATTGCATTCATTCCCATTGATATTAGTCATCAAACAATGCAGTCAATTTAAGTTTGTTAAAATTTGTTTAAAAAAGTTTGCCATCTAAGGAAACCCAGGAAATTGCAGAGTCGTTGAGTTGTGGCATTCATTCCTCCTGAAGAAACATGTATTGACTGTAAACAGTCACTTGGATTGTCTTGTTGACTTTGCAGCAATCAGTTATATTTAGCAAGCATGTAGCAACAGTGGAGAGGAAAAACTGGCCTTAAGCAGCTAAAAATCTCTGAGAACCAGAACCTGACTCAGTGTGAATATGCATCTATCAACTGGGTGTTTGGGAGTAGAGAACCCACAAAAAGAAATGGAAGCTTTACCCAGGAGTACTTTCTATTTCAAAGAAAAGTAAAGAGTTAATGGCAGCAGGAGAGAATCACATCTAACATGATTTAAAAGGCCTTAGCATGAACAAGAGCACATGTAGTTGGTCATCAAAAAGCTCAGCCATTAGCTTTTTCTAGGAGAAAGACAGGGTGAAGGAGAATGTGAAGTTGTCTCCAGATCTCATCTCAGAACAGAGTTAGCAGTTCTCCCAGTGCCTTTAAATGTTGAAATAACACTTTTTAATCTTTGCTCATTTTTTAAAATACGCTGCTGTTATATGAAGATAACTCTGATAAGCTAAATGCTGTGTGTTTGTATGTCCTGCAACCAAAGCCGAAAATTACTGAGACATTGTGGACCATTTAGCTAGCAGAAGTGACAAACACATACCAGCATTCTGTTTCCCAGCCCAATCTGAGACTTTTGAATTGAGGGAACATCATAAGAAGGAGACAAACATTTTTGAAGAGCACAAAAAGAGGACTGAAGAGCAGACAGAATATTTTCAACAAATAAAACATTTGGCCCTGTTTTTTTTTTTTTTTTACTTTCCTTGCTGATGTTTTAAGACATGTGAAGTTATGCAGCAGTCGTTTGTAGCCTGTTTCTTTTACAGACCAAGTTTTTTTAAATTTATTTGCCCCACACCAAGAAGAACACAATTTATTCAAATTTGCAGTTTCATCATTAAACAAATTAGGTGCTTCTTTTTTCCAATTTGTTTTTTAATGTGAGGTGGGACAACTATTTACCCTGTTAATTTTGTTGTTATTATTGCGCATACAACAGTTATATTACCTGTCATTATCCCTTTTATTTTGCCCACATGAAGGCAGTGAAATATTTTTATTTAGCAGACTGCTAAAGAGGATAATTGCATCAGAAGAGAATAATCATTCCCAGTTGTTTAACTTGGCTAAAAAAAAAGCAAATAACTCAAACAGGGAAGAAAGGTTTTCAATAAATCCCTTTCATTTGATTAAAGGGATTGGGTTATGTGTAGTCCACACCAAGGTTTCAATAATTGTTTCAAAAAGTCAGGCAGAAAAAATATGCCTCTGAAGTTCAATACTCCTGGATTTAACCCAATGCTTGGGGCACATTTAGGACTGATTGTTCAAGGAAATCTTTTCAAGTTTAAAGCTTATTTACATTTTGTGGTAGTTATGATTTAATAAAAGTGAGTCCTTTCTGAACATGAGAGTTGCTTGCGTATCAATGTCAGCCTATGATTTGTCCGGTTAATAGCTTATTTGCTACTTTTACTACTAGCAACTACATAAAGTCTTTTATGCATGGAAACTTGCTGTTATTTTAAAGCGTTTTCAGAATAAAGGGTTTTCTGTGAAAATAGAACACAAAAATCTGGCAAGTGTCTTTATTTTCAGTTGGCTAAAAACTGAAAATAAAGTTACCCTGCTGGCCTTTGAGACTGTTTGGGTTATTAATCATCAATTATATATCCACTGCACAGTTTAGGCATTAGATCAATCTGCTATTGTCTTGTGTCCTTTCTTTGTTTCTTTGTTTGTGTATTTCTTTCTAAATTTCTTTCTAAATTTTGATTGAAAGAGATGCCTTGTGGACACAGATACGGTAAATATTTTGTCCCTTTATGTTTTTAGGTTCACCGTTTCTAGCCAGTGAAGATCGTGTTCTGGGTGGAGTTATTGTCTTGAGATGCTGCAGATGTGTGGAAGCACAGCCTTCTCCAAATATTCAAGCTGCAATGGGTAAAGCATTAATATTTGCATCTCTGTACACATGCCCATTCCCCTAACACCAGTTCTGACTGAATATATGAAAAATGAATGATTGGTTGAATAAGTAAAAGTGGGAGGAGTTGCCGTGGCTTTCCTCGCTGGTGGTCTGGGGTTTAACTTGTGCAGTCAGGCTTTGGTTTCACCCCCTTCATCTCAGATTCAAACTCAGACCTCCCACTTTGGAATCAACTGCTAATCTTTGCACAAGTGGCTCTTTCTGAGAACTGCTCAGTTTGACTGTTTGTATTCATGGATCTGGTTTCTCTACCTGCAGCTTTGAGACAGAATCGTCTCTTTCTGCATGGCTGAGATCTTAAGATCAAAATCAGGTTGAAATGTTTCCAAAGCTGTGACTATTTCTCACTACTTTGGCACTTGGCAAAATGTAATGTTTACTGGTTTTCTCCATTGTTGACTGTGTGGTGTCTTCAATGGCCTGTTTATTTTTGTGTTCTTATTATGTAAAGCACTTTGAACTGCCTTGTTGCTGAAATGTACTATATAAATAAACTTGATTGGTTGACTTCATAACTGTTGACGTAGGAATTAGCAGCATGTCACGTACTTCACATTATAAAGGTAAAATGGACCATTATCACAGATTTGCCTCTAATCTTCTGTGTCTTTGTGTGATATGTTGTAGGCATTTCAAATTATGCACATTTTGTGAATTTGAATGCTGAAAGTCTGCCTTATATTATTTATTCTGAAAAAGCTTCACGTTTTCACGTTTTTATTGTTCCCTCGCAGTGGAGTTCCTGTGGAGTCACACCACAGAGAGCATGTGTGTTGGCTACATGTCTGCCCAGGACAGCAAAGCAAAGGTGAGCTTTTGAATTGCCAGATAATGTAAAATATATTAATATATATTTAATAACAGTTGTCCTCCATCAAAATTTTAGATTGAAAAAAGATTTTTAAAAAAAATAGCTTAATGTTAGTAATATTATACTTTTTTGGTTTATAAGAGCCAAATAACTCCCGTGTCAAAATTTTTTCATGTAAAGAAAAAACAAACAATTATTCTGGCGTGCAAGCAGTGTTTGCTAATGGTACTGACATGCTCTTATTTTTACCTTCATTATATGTGAACTTTATGCTGCAATTTAATAATATCCTCAGAAAACCTTCAACCTCACCCAAGTGTTTTGTTACTAGTAGAGATGCATCAATAAGAGTTTTGTGGCCGATTTCTGATACTGGTTTTAATTTATTCAGATATTGCTTTAAAAACTACAGTCACCATGCATGTCTCTTTAGCCTGCTTGCTGTGAATGATGGTTAGTTATTTATAGTAGGAAGCAACGTTACTCTCAGTATGTGATTGTAGAGTCATAGCTCTACAATCTGTTTAACAGAAAACTACCTTACAAGTGATGTATGTTCCACAAAATACCATTAAAGTTAAAGTTTTATTGCTTACAGATATTTTAGCTAAATTTTATGGCTTCTAAGAGCATTAGGGCTTTTTGATAGTCTTCTGCATGACCTCTGTATCACAGTCTGGATCATATTTCTAAGTGTTTGCTTTCTGTATGCTGTCCTGCCTTCTTCAGCGTGTACATTTCTCTTCCTAAAGGTTTAAAACTTTAGGGTTTAAACGTATTCTAATGGTTACTGAAACTCATCCATCAGTATCATTTTCTGCAAATCTCTATAAATATGCATGGTGCCTAATGTATTTGTCTGAGGTGTTTAGAGTGAACAAGCAGGCTTCTCCAGAATCACAATACGTCAAACAAAGTACTTTAAAAAATAAAGCACAGTTATTTCATTAAAAATGTATGATTTTCGCTTGAACAGCCTCCAAACCATTCACATTCAGCAGTAAATAGTTACTTGCGCAAAGTGAGTGCAGCTGTAGGAGTCAGCCATCTCTGATCTCCTGGGGCCGGGTGTCCACTTCCTCTTCAGGGACCAGTGGTGATTTTGATATTGAAGAGCGCAGCCAGGATCACAGCTGCTCCACCAAACCTCACACTGCCTCTGCTGGAGGGTGAGTGTGGGATTCGAGCTGTGCCTCTTGTGTTATGCCATCTGCACACCAGAGCAGCTGGCTTTTCTGTCCGTCATGCTCCCTCGTCGGGCGCAAACAAGATTTCCCTCGCTGATCCCCAGCTGGGACCAGAGATGTTTTCTGCTCTGTGCCTACATACGTTCATTAAGGGGGTACCATGGTGAACAGCATCTGTTTTCTCTCTCCCGTCAGATGAAGTTCAAATAGCAAGAGATAGGAACTTTAAAGAGTTCAGACTGCAGTCCCAGCTGCTGTGGTCTGCTATAGAGGCCCACGAAGTGCCACCTGCATGGCCATGACCTTGATGGTAAATCTGTGGGAATGTTCAAACTTGAAGTTAGAGAAGAGTTGAAGCAGAAGTAGTTTGGAACAAAGTCTGCCTGTGTTGTCCTAAGACCTTGTTTAAAACAAAATGAAGCAGAAAATAAAAAGTCTTGCAAGAAATGTATTTCTCACACCATGTTTTCATGCACAGTTTTCTGAGCTCAGACATTCACTGCTTTAGTTCTGAATCTTCAAACATTCCTTCCATTCCTATAAGCTGACCATTTCTGCCCAGCCAGAGTTCATCTTGCTCTGATTAAATGTGATAAAACATGAAAGGTGCTTCTACATAGCAGCATGAGTATTTAGTAAAGAGGTCACTGGGTTTCTGGTGTCTTTTGAATTGTTTTTGCTTCAGATAGCTTCGTGTTTGTAGAAAACCAGACAGAGCAACACTGTATATAAGGGACATTTCTGACCTGCAAAATACCACTTCAGCCAGTTGTGATTGAACAGATTTTTTACCATGACTAAAAAAATAATTTAAAAAAAGCTAAATTTGAGTCTTCTTCTAGTAACAAACTTCACACTAAAGAGTATTTTCAGTGTAGACTTTAAGCACTTAATGTGTTGGGTTTACTGGTAGGACAAAAGAGTCCAGTCAATATGCACCAGATTGGCCTTGAGCGGCCAATCTGGTGCATATTTTCTCTACATCTCAGCTAAAAATGTTGATTTAGCATGGATTGTCAGGCACTTGTATGGTTGTGTTATATGTCTCCTGTTTCTGTCAGATATATGTTAAACAGTTAGTTGCTCTCTTGTCTCCACTTTTTACTGTGAAACAACCAGTGCTTACATGAAGAAGAGCATCTGGTTTTATTCAAATATTCACCTGAATTTACCCTGGATTGACTTCAGGGCATCAGATTATGTTTTGCAAAGCTACAAATCATTGGTTTAGACTGAATTTTCTTTTCTGATCACCTCGGTTGAATAAAGACAAAGAATGACAACATTACCACCAAAGCTTTGTTTTCTCCTCTTTTACATCTTAACCACTATAAAGATTTTCTTCTTCAATTGTGTAAAGCCAGAGAAAATCAAAAAAGCATGCATGCTTTTCTGGATATTATTTGTTTTGTATTTTCTTAAAAACCCTTTTTTTTATTATTCATCTTTCAATGAGTTACAAGTTAAAATAGCATATGATTGTCTTTGTAGTTATTCTAAGAGGGAAAAAATGTGAAAACCACAACAAAAAAACAAGAGCTTGGTCACAGAGCTACATTTATCCTTTTGTGTACACTGTGGTGTTAATGTGTGGCTTCTGTAACTCTTAAACACATTTATGTCAACAAAGAATGTTGTTTTTCTTAAACATTTGAACAATGAGCTGTCCTGTTCATGCTATATTTTGACACAGCTGTTGTCCTGTCATGTGGTTACTTTGGTCACCGAGTAACAAGTTGTAAACAGGTTTGCATGCCTTCTTTCTTTTCTACTTTCTTTTGCTCTTTTTTGAAGTTATTTCTTTTTTTATACAAAATTTTTGCAAGTTTCTAAACAGAAATTCTCTGTTGGTCAATAGCAGTGTTAGCTTGTGGAGGAAATGTTTAAATTGACAGCACTGACAGTCCTAAAAGCCATATTTCAGCATATTTACACTTTTTCCTTTTGAAATAGGGCTTGATATGATAGAATGCCTTCAAGCATGCTATACAAACTCTAACTTTGTCAGCAGTTATTTTTCAGACATGTCATTTAGCCCTAAAGTCATTTTGGGCTTTTGATTCCCATGAAATCAACATATTTTTTTTTTATTTTTTTGCGAAATCATATTAAAGTAACTAATTTTCCCAGTGAAAATGAAGTGAAAAACTTTATGACCAGTGGTTGCCTATCCATCGATAGGTTATATGGTTGCCCTATCCTTGCTCTTGTATTGGAACAAATGTGTAGGAATCAAGCAAGAACTGTTTCTCACACATTTCTTCCATACTATGATTTCTCAGGAAAGTAAGAGTACTTACAATCATTTTCTGTGTTCCCAATAAGTGGCTGCAGATCCATTTGTTGTATTCCCAATTTGTTTATGAAACAAAAAAAAAAAAAACGATCTATTTTCAGAAATTAGACCTTGCACTCTGCGGTACCAGGTGACCCCTGATTTTATATACGGTGGTGCCATTTTCAAGGTTGGCCTCCAAAGGCCAGCAGTTTATCAGACAGAGCTTTTAAAGCAGGTTTTGTGCCATTAATATATGTTGAAATACCCTCCTTAATGTGAGTAAAAGCAAGAGCGTTTGCCTGTTTAGGCACTTGTTTCTATTTTCAGAGTTATGGAGTTATGTTATTGTGCTCAAAGCTGTTTCCAGAAATTAAATGAAAATCAGACTTGCCCCAGACATGTTGCAGCGCTGCGCCTGTATAAATGCATAATGTGCAACATTTACTCAACATTTCCTGCATGTTCTTCCCAGCTAAGAATAAAGCCCTAAAAATCAGTATTTGGGGTATTACAAGCCAAAAAAAAAGCCATTAGAGAAACATTTTTATATTTGCTTGACATACATGTTAATCTCCTTTTATGAAGTGTAAAGCCTTTATCCTCACGGATGTTTGTATAAAACAGTTTTCCTCTCTTGTTTGGTTATAATCCCTGATTGTTGCTGTTTGGTAATGCTGCCCTTTCTATCTTATAAACTTAGATTTCTATCTTATAAACTTAACATCCCACTTCAGATATTTATTTCTTTTCTTGTATTTTCAGATTCTGTGTCTTGAGGTGTTTATGTCAGACTAGCCTTATTACTTGATCTTGTTGCTTTTAACAGGACACAAGTCTTACATATATTGGTGTAAATATATTATAGGTTTAAACTGTCTTCTCTTATGAACGTATGAACTCAAGCAGCTAGCTAACTGTGCCCTGTGGGGATTTTCAGTGGTGTGAAAACTGTTTCGTACTGGTTACAAACATCAAAAGGAAAACATTTAGTTTAAGTTGATCATGACTCATTTGAGGACCTCCTATCGAACAGTTCAAATAAGACCTTCCTTTAACCTAATTTTCACAAGATGAAGGGAAGAAGATGAACTCAGAGACGTGCACGAGTACTGAGAGTATTGCCATGTGTGGTTGGGCTTGTCTGGCTGCTGTCCCATTGTAGTGACAGTTGCCCTCAAGGTGCTCAGGGGAATAGTCTGAGCCTACACCAAACAGCGCCTGTCGACGCTTGCATCTGCATGAGTTATATGGGACCAGCTCAGTGGCCTGACTCATCAGTTGATTTTCTCCTCCCTCAAGAGGAAAGGAATCAGTGTTAGCCTTTCTGCCAAGAGAAAGGAGAGAGGGTGACAGCCGTTAATGCCACACAGGGGGTCGATGACCTGTGATCCTCAGATGGAAGTATTACTCATGTCTTCACAGCTGTGTTTGTGACTTTCTTTTAACTTCTCATTCAGTTCAAATTGGAAAAAAAACAAGCATGATTCTAAATACAAATACTGACTGAATATCTTCAGGGGATATGACCACACATTTCTGTAATGTGCATGTTTTGAGTTGTGATTCTATTTCTCTTTTCTGTTTTTATTTTTTATTTTTTTTTATATTATCCAAAGGAAATAATTATTTACTATAAATGTCTTTGTTATTTATTTCCTCAGTTTCTGTCTGGCTTGGAAAGGTTGCTAAACATCTCTTCACTGTCCTTAGGAAAATTAAAAAGTAATTTTTGTTTTATTTAAAATTTTTGCAACTTTTAGAAATGACATGCTGAATTACTCATAGCCATGCTAAAGATAGCCAGATAGTTTGATTTGGACACACACTGCCTACTTGTAGCTCATGAATTAACACGGTTGAAGTAAACTGGTAAAATACATCTCTGTAGCAAACAGTGAGATGTAGAACCAGTGAAATAAAGGTTTATATCTCCCAGTTTTTGAGTTCAAGTTTCCGAGTTTGAGCTTCATTGCTTTTTGTGTGTTGTAATTTACTGATTATTCACCCATTTGAAGAGTTCCCAGAGAGAGCTGGCTTAAAAACAATCCCTGGAATGTAAGTTTTACCAGTGGTATATTTTAGAGACTTCACCCTTCCACCTCACTTGAACCAAATGACTGAATTTCCTCATCAGCAGGTCATTCAGCTCTGTAGAGGGTTTCTAATGAACCAATTCTTTTGGTTCATGTGTGTTGGAGAAAGGAGGCATCTAAAGTCACTCGCGTTGGCTGGAGTTTGGCTCCTTTATGTTCAACCAAATTAGAATTGAAGCCTGGCGTGAGTCTGTTTTTAATGTTGTTTTTTTTCCCTTGTACTTAAAATATACAGAGACTTTTAAGTGTTTTGTATTTGTTGTTGTCTGCAGACTCACATATCCAGATTGCCTCCTGGAACGGTTCCTGGCCAGTCTTTGGCCATCGAGGGAGGAGTGTGTCGGCTGATGGGCATAGTGGATTGAACCGCTTTCCGTCTTCCCTCTCTCTTCTTCGGGGCTTCCTTAGCAATACTGCTATACATACTCAGACAATGCACATACATGCACTCACACATATGAACAGCACCCCCAACTTCCCACAACCTTTGCGATGCCAGAGATAATAAGCTTTCATTGTTTGAACAGGTGTTCAGGAAGAAGTGATGAGCGATAGCTACTACTTAGTGCACTTATAGGACTTCCCTTTGCCGTTGCCGGCTTCCAGTATGCATTCTATGCCAGTTTACCCTCCAAGCTCTCCAGTGTAACCTGGAATAAACTTGATGCATCATTATATTGATGTACCATTACTTTTCTTTGATACCCCCTCCCCAGCTAATTAATACTTCCCTGCATTTTGTACATAAGCTACAATCTAGGGAAACAGGGTGGATGTTATATTGTGTTGCAGAAGAGATGTGACTATTTTCACATTTTTATAAATTAGAAATCCAGAATATTTTTTGTTTGTTTTCAAACAACAATAAATTAAATATGTAAAAGTGCACCTTTTGAACTACTACTCAAGATTTTTGCTTGCAATAATTTAGAGCCTTGGGGTTTTAACAGTAATAAAAAAATGCATTAGTTGTTATGTAACCACCTGTACTGTTAAAACTCCAGCATTATTTAAAATATAGCATAATGCTTATTTTCTATCATTTCAGGCATTGAATGTTTTGCTTCTTTTATAAAATGTTCATATATACATACTGCATGTTTAGAATGGGCTACTTTCTTTTACCCTGTAATTAGAGAGTTGATCTGTAAGGAGGAAGCCGAGCACTTCCAGAGTGACAACTGTTACTGGTCATTTATAAATTACATTTTATTTTTTCACAGCCCCACAGTTGTGTTTTCCTGCTGGAAGAATCCAGCTTGAACAAATGTCTATGTCAGGCCCATGAAATGGGGCTGTTGAATTGTACTTGAAAAAGGTGACTGTCTGAACTGACTATATTGGGAACGTGGGGTGAGCTGATGTGCTGATTTTACTTTATTACTTAGTAACATAAAAAAACTCCTGTTGATTTCTACATAGAAATTATATTGAATTGTATAAACTTTGCAAACCATATATGTGCAACATTCTGCAGTGCTGAGAAACTGAATAAAATCTACCTTGCTACACTTTTTCTTGTGTTTTAACACCCCAATATGAAATGGGTTTTTCCAACATCCATCCATCAAACAATCAATCATGTCCTGCTTAATGAATGGTACAGGGTAAATGTCACTTTATTTGGGAAAAACAGATCTAACATTTAACATATAACAGGGCTCTTTACTTGTGAGAGCCAAAGTGTATGCCAGATGAGAGCTGAACATTGAAGTAGGTGAGGTGTTTGTGATGTAATAACAGCGAAGAAGCAGCTCTCTTTCTGTTTAAAATCAATGTAATATTCCAGTGCTTTCTCCTGTCCTGTTTTCTTCTCATTGTTCTGAACCTTTTTACAGGCTGGGAAATCTTTCTAGCAACACTTTGTCCAGCTGCTGCTGACTCTGGATCGTGGCCATTGTGGTGTCTGAGTGGAATTTGCAGCAGAACTGTGAAAAGATTCATATTCACCGTTTGAAAGTAGAAATGCGTTAGTATCAATGCCTTATGCCAGATTGTGAGGTCAGCCCACATAGTGATGATATGCAGTCAGTCTGCTCCTAAGGTGTAACATGTCACAGTTGTTTGGTGTCACTAAGGTGCAAAGTGAATTTGGGAGGTCATAAGTGTTGCATGTTAGCTAAAAGTGTGCTGTGTGTGTTGTTCTGCAGCCACCTGTCCTCAGTATGATGTTAAAGGTCCATCTAAAGGGAGACTGACGTAACCGCTGACAGTAACCCTCCCATACACTCACAACTTTCCACTGACATGATTAGCGGTGTGTTATTAGAGAGCAAGCGATTTTCATCAGGGCTAATCTGTGCCACTGGGGAACCTTCCTCTACTCACCGTGGATTTTTCGTCTTCTCTCTGGATCCCCTCAGCTTTGAAAAAAGATCCCGGCTCTTTAAAACGTGGACCAATCCTCCTGAGCCATTTTCCCTGTGTCCAATGCCTTACGTTCAGCAAAGCTCTTAAATGCAAAACAGACATGAAGCAAATAAAGATCAAAGGAAGCAGCCTTGCCTGTCTGCCCTGCTGTCCTCAACATGCCAAACGGTGCTGTCACCGCGGAGTCACGGCCACGCAGCTTTTTGTTCCTCGTGTTTGCTACCCCTCACCACCTCCAAGACACCATTCCGCCTCAGCATTGTCATACCAGCCGCCCTTTGTGATACCCTTGTTAGTCAAAATCAAGATTTAAAATCAAACCATGTTTTGTTTTATGTTTATACAGATGTCTGCAGCCAACGTGGCATAGTGTAGAAGACATATGGGTTATTACTGATGATATTGGCTCAAACAAAAAACGTCTGGAAACGATGCATTTTCCTTTGAGCCCGAGAAAGTTAATCTGTACCCTGCAACATTGTATACAATGTCTTGCAAAAGTATTCCTGTGCCTAGTTTATTTTATATTTGTCATATTACAATCATAAACTTATCTTTGAGTTTTTATGCTATAGGACAAAATTGAGCCTCTAAATTTTTCACATATAAAAATGGAAGCAGAAAAGTGTGTTATGTATTTGCATTTAACACATATTTTCTCTGAAACCACTAAATAAAATGCAACCATTTGCCTTCAGAAGCCGCTTGGCATATTCAAGAGTCCTCCTGTGTGTATAAATGCAGCATTTCTGAGAAAGACAGTTGAACATTTGCATCAAAAGGTGGTGCAAAATATTCATCACCAGTGTTGAAGCACATAAAACTTCCCAGATTTTTCTATTAATAAAGTCCCCTGCCACTTCACAATTAGGAACTACTTTGTACTGGTATATAAGATGGAAATCTTTGATTGAGAGAGAATTTCTGCAAGGACCTGTTAGTGAAAGCAGGTGCATGCTTTTATATGGGACCTGCCAGCAGCAGGTGCCTGTAAAACCAACCCAAACATCTAACAAGTCAAAGTCATTTGATTTGCCATTTTCTACATTTCATTGTTTAGCAGCAGAGCTGTTTCGTGCCCTCTAAGGTCCTACACTTGTACTTGTCCCGTTTGCTCAGCTGTATGCCCATATTTGCTCCCCTAACCCCCACAGCTTACTCCTCCCCTGTGTTGCCGTGCCAAAGATGCGAGCCGATGGCATGGTGCCTGCTTTTTGCCAGTAAAGTGCCGGGGTTTGACGACTGGGGGTGGGCGGATGAAAGATAAGCAAGGTCCAGGTCCAGGACAGCCCTTTCAGATTAGAAGCCGAAAGAAAAACCTTTTAATTAGGTTTGCCGTGAAGTTAGGGCCCTGCGGTATTGCGGCCCAGACACTTCCTGCATTGTGCCACGCCACCCATAAAGCAGCAGTGTAAGAGAGCGAGTGAAAGAAAGTGAGACTAAAAATGGCTCGGCCACATCTGCAGCACACCCAAAACAAAGAGATGTCCCTGCCCCTTTACCTACAGAAGCCTTGAGACTGAGATCCTAAAACAAACATTTGCTTTTCTGCTTGTACAATGATGCAACAGAGCTTTAAGAATACTCCATGTTGAATTTATTACACCAATTTAGACTTATGCTTAAGTTTGAAGAGAATCTAAGTTGAAGAGTATTAAATCTACAGGGGGATTTTAACACATGCATATGCTTTGATCTCAACTAATCCATTGTTCCTCTGGCTGTATGTGTATGGTCGCACCCTTTACATTTTTCTGTAAGCTAATGTCAAAATCCATTTATTTAAGTTGGATGTTGAAGTTAGTTGACTGTTGCACTGTGGCTCTGGGGTGTAGATCTTTTGAGAAATCCCAGGGGATTCTCTGATGAGCGCAATCTAAAGCTGTGTCTGCACATTGGACATAATTCCCTTCTCAAAACAAAAATAGAGGCAAAATACCAAAACCCATATCATAGTGATGCCTAATGAGCCCTTTCAGGTCCTTGACAATACACCACTAATGTGCAGCCTTTGAAACATACCAGAACGCCGTGCTGGAAATAGCAACACAGCAGCAAGGCCTCACAAACAGTCCAAGCAGCGAGGTTTCTTTCCTCTGGCGGGCGTAGACTTTTTCTGCCCTCCTCTACAATTTCACACCAGTTACCCTCTCCAGCCTTCTTTCTATCTGTATTCCTATCGGTACCTTTGCACAATAATCACAGCAGCAGGCGCAGCGGTGTGCGGCGTGCATACGAGTAACTGCCTGCTCTGGAGCCACAAGGAGAGAGGCTGCCTGGAGGGGAGAATCTGAGTGGGGGTGGGAGAGATGTGGCGGCGTGGAAGGTATGCCGTCAATTTGAACTTGGCGCTAATGTTACAAAATAAAAGGTGAACACCACGCTTTGATCTCTAAACCTGCTCAGCAGACGCCGCGCCAAGATAACGATCCACGCTGCTCTCTTTAATCTCTGCAATAAACCACACTTTAACTCGGGGGACTGACAGAAGATTAAGCAAACTTCTTGTTCAATTTTTTCAGTGAACACGTTGAGAAAAAGCAGAGACGCGGATAAATGGGTCGGACGATGCCCGTGGAGTTTTCCATGAACAGAGAAACAACGAGGTGGTTGCAAAGAGAGCGCCTCGGGGTGTGTAACGTGCTGGGGCCTGCTGCTTTATAAAGACAAGCCCCTGCACCCGGCCAGCTGTGCAGCACACGAGACTGCAGGAATGAGGGCATCATGAATGGCTTTCTCTGTGTGACAATGACTGCAGCACTCAGCGGAGAGGGAACGGTCAGAGGTCCCCCCGCCCCCTGCTACGGACAAGCAGCAGTAAATGTGTATGTGTGGGAGTGTGTGTACACTGAGAAATTACTCAGGAATGTGAGGATACATGCCAAAGAAAGAATCTGAGTCGCATTCAAAGGAACCTTACTCTCCTCACCCTCTGAAGAAATATCACAGCCCCATCAAAAGGCCTGGCCTGACAGCCACTCTGGATGGAACTAATGGAAGTCTTGTGCACTGGCTTAACTCTGTGGAGGAGTGTAATTGATTAGATGAGATGTTTTTTTTTTCTGTTCCTGGAGATGATTTTTTATTTTTTTGTTTGACAGCAGGAGAGAAATTTAGGGGCAACTGATGAACCTTGAAGATGTAGGAAAATGACTGTACACTTTGCACATTCGCTTTTTTTTTTTTTTAGACATTTCTTATTCAATTGTTTCTCTGAACGTTTATTTCTCGCGTTCTTCACGTTCTGTTAGTGATGGTGAGGTATGAACTGGAGACAAAGCTCTGGTTTAGTTTTTGTCAGTGTCTCAATGTATTCAAACCACTTGAACTTTTTCACATTTTGTCACTTTGGAACCACAAACCTCAGCATGTTTTATTGGGATTTTATGTGGCAGAACAACACAAATTAGTGAATAATTAGGGGAAAATCTCAGGAAAAGGATCCACAGTTTCTTTTTTTTTTTATCACATAAATACCTAGAAAGTGTCCACATTTAGGTCCTTCTCTTCTAATACCGCTTAATAAAATCCCTTGGGACTCCACATGTCTCAGTAGTAGAGCTGGCACACGACCCCGATTCGATTCAGTTGATACATTTATGTCATATCTTCCCCCTCTGAGACTCCTTTTCTTCCTGGTCAGCTACTAATAAATAAAGGCCACTATCTGCATTCAGAAGTCACTTAACAGAGTCCACTTGTGTCTAATTAAACACTGCACAAAATCATGTCGTGAACCTCTTTTCTTCAGGAGGAGTGAAAGCGGAGTCAGAATTAACAGAAAGCTGAATGGAACAAAAACATGGGAAACAGCAAGAAAACCTTTTAGAGGTTGCAAAATAAAAGTTCACATTTCAGCAGGATAAGCAAGCAGGATGCTGGTCATTGAGGTTGAACCCAATGTTCACTATTGGGTTGGAGCAATGCATATTCATTTGATGGAATGTACTAGTCAAAGTCCAGACCTAAATCCAAATAAGAATCTATGATTGCAGGCTGCCTATATTTAATCTGCACTGAAGCTGTGTTTTGCCCTTAATATTACATCCCAATAAAATAGTTTGAAGTTTGGGCTTGTAAGAGTAGAAGAAGTGTAAAAATGTTCACAGAGCGTGAATGCTTTAGCAAGAGAGAGAGAGAAAAAAGAGAGTCTACAATCATAGACAGCCACCACAATCACAGCTACACTTTAATAAATACTTTACAAAACTAATGCAGGCTTTTTACAATGAACTGCCTCACAGACAGAATATTACAGAGGTAAATGAACAAAAAAGAAATGTGCATGCTAAATATTCATACCCACAAGCTTACATGGATAAAACCTGCACAGAAAATTATTAAAACTGAGCCGCTCTGTCCCTTGGCCCCCTTCTGACCAACACATTCCTGGGAGAGGGCGTCTCGTTACTCTATCACTGCAACATCTACAGAGACAAACTTGGACACGGTCTAACCTGACATTTCTTTAATGGTAACGTTCCCTTTTTAAAAATTGAAGACATTTTTCCCTTTTTGTGACCAACTCTGAGTAACATTTTGCAGCAACATTATAAAAGAGTATCTTTTAAAAAACGGAACTTGTCACCAAAGCAGAAAAATGGATGACAGGTTTATGACAAGTGTGCTTCTTGTGAGGATGCATGAGTCTCTGAGTCTAGTTTGAGCTGCACAGTGGGCTAGAACTCCCTTGCTTCTTCAAACTGTTTGTAATAATCCTCATCCTGAGGATTTTCTGGACACTTCTGGCCATTGTTTGGCGGCCTGGCCTGGTTGTAGCGGCTCCAGTCTCCTTTGCAGATGATCCAGGGCAGGATGTCCACCTTGTAGTGCAGGTCTGCGGAAAACTCTGTGCTGATGAGGTTGGGCGTGCCGGCCCCTTTGCCGCGGGTGATGAGCTTCATGCTGTCGTCGTAGCAACAGTGCTGCGCGGCCAGCGTGGTCGACTCCAGGGTCAGCATGGAGCGGATGCAGTAACGGGCCGTAGGCTTGTAGATCTCCAGCTTCTCTTTCGGCCCGCTGGCGTCTTTCCAGCGGAAATCGCGCCGTGTGAGGGGGTCGTGCACGTCCGCCGTGCTGTACGCCACCTCAGTCGGGTAAGAGCAGGGGCAGCTGGGAAGGTCGTTAGCCACTTTCGTCATGTACTTCTTCAAGAACTCACTCTTGCAGTTCATCCATCGCTCACAGCTGTCTGTGTCTGGAAGAAATAATGTTTGGTGGCCAACATTAAAGTTGAAATTCAGAAGTGTGAGCAGGAGTAGCTTTTTCCATAAGCGTGTGGTTTTACTGAAGACTTTAGGAACATTGGGATAAAAAGTGGAAAGATGAAAGCTGTGACATTCATGCCCTGCAGCACTTTCACAGTAATGGCGCTAAATGGAAGCATACTAAATGTGTAGAGGAGAATTCTCTGGATTAAAGCAGTCGCATCTATAAATAGGATGGGATGGAGAAGAAAAGTAAACGGACAAAATCTTACCAACACCAAAGAGCTCTGTGGCATTGAATTCATTTTTTCCAGCCAGCAGGCTCACTTCAGTAGCTGCTGTCTTGAAGGCATCTTCAAAACCTTAAGGGACAAGGATGGAGTGACGAATGAGTGACTATGAATAAGTGGGTTTTGTTTTGCTCCTTACAAGGATAAAAACAGAGATTACCTGGACAATTGGGCATGTCGCAAGTCCGGGACTCTGTGGCCGTACAGGCATAACCACAGGACCTGGTTCTCTTCTGGTTGCCGTTTCCACAGGTAACACTGCATGCTGACCAGCTGCTCCAGTCTCCTTCACCATCCATGTAGTCTTGGATCAGAGAAAGGGAAGACAGTAAGATTTTTAGCTCAAATGGAGACAAAATCCTAGAGTTACAGTGCACTTCAACAATGTTCATGTATGTATTTTTCAGAATTTGTAGCATTATAAAAGCATACTTCAATGTATTTTGCACGAAGGAGCAGAAGGACAGTACTACATGTGGCATTCATTGTACTGCTTCTTTTTTAACCTCACCTATTCTTTAATCAAATCTAGTGTAAAACCTTCCTTCATCACTACATTACTAAACAGACAGCACCATGAAGACCAAGGAGCACAGCACAGAGGTCAGAAACCTAAAGCTGGGTTAAGCCATAAAAACAATATTCCAAACTTTATCATGACATGGCTGCCTGAACTTGGGCTGGTGTAGGTAGAGGTCAATGGTAACTTGTACAACTTGTACACTAGTCATGTATTCCACAAAACTGACCCCATATTCAAGAGTAGCAAGAAGAAATCATTGTTGAAGGAAAGTCAGAAGTAGTATCATTTATAGTTTGCCACATGAACTCAGCAAATGCGCAGAAGGTTCTCTTGGCAAATGAGACCAAACAAAACTTTTTAAATCTACATGCCAAATGCTATGTGCGGTGGAAAACCAACACGTGGGAATGCTTTTTCTCACCAGGGACAGTTAAATTGGTCAAAGTTCATGGGAAGATTAAAAGAAATAAAAATCAGAGTTGTCCTCAAAGAAAATCCGTTAGGAGCTTTAAACTAGGAAACTAGGGAAGTTCTACTGTTTCTGCAGGCAAAGGATAATTTTAAAGATACAGCCAGCTAAATAAGTTAAATCAGATCCTAGTCAATTATTCAAATGGATAGTTACATTATTGATAATTTACATCCAAACATATGCAAAACTTTTTAGATGTCTTGTATGTTTTTCTTTCAGAATCCCAATAAAATATATTTGTATGTATGGGTTTAGTATGAGAAAATGCACAAAAGCTTTCTAACAAAGGTTTTTTGACAAATTTTAGCTATTAAATTGAACATCTGATAGCTGCTGTATGTTTTACTCCTTAATTTCAAAATTCAAAGTGAAATAACAGCAAATGCAAACAGAGAAGCAGTTACATGAGGGTCACCTCGTCCCACCAACACTGTCAATCTGCCACACACATTGATCCACGTTTGAAAAGCCATTCAGAGAGAAGCATTAATGTGGCCATTTTGGGATGCAAGTATTTCTGGCAGGCGTTCAAACCACATTATATATCCTCCATCTGCCCTTCAGCATGTGCATTTAAACCACATTAGCCATATTAAGTTAAGACAAAAATCTGAATTCAGGAAGAAAACAAAAATTCTCAGGCCACACATCAGTTGAATAATTGTCCCATCGGTGGATCATTAACTTTAAGACCGTCAGTAATGCAGATAAAATATTTCATGTCCATTACTGTGGTATGAAATACAGGAAGAATGATGGAGATGACCGCAGCGATAGTCCCAATTATCTTCCTAGAGGCATTTAACAGGGGTTATGGTTTCCTAAATATCAAACATATTTTCTCCAAACACCCCAGTGCAAGTGAATAAAACGACACAGAAATTCCTCTTTGACTGCGTTGGTTTGGGCATGCTTCAACACGGGCCGCACTGTATGACAGTAAGCATAAATTCTTTCACGGCAGATTTATCTGTGGGGTTTGCTTTTGGAGAGCGTGGTTCAAGTCCCTAAGAGGCCCTAATGGTGCTTCCAGCTCCTTGACTGTGACTGAACTTTGATGCAACGACGCAGCTAGCTTTGCACCACAGCGGAATCTGTCTCATAAAAACACGTTAGGGCTTCAATCAAGGCTTGCCTAGGATGACTGCCCTTATTATTCTGACAGCTTAAATCAGTAAATCTGCAAATTACAGATTCCACATCAGACTGCAGCCTCATGGGAAGCAGCGTTCAAATAAGAGCCCCATTAGAGCCGATGACATATCATGCAAACACAAACAAATACCCACACCCTGCTGTCAATCTCACCGTATTCAGTTTGAGCTTTGCTTCCTCTCCTGTCCCAGTCTGATGGTGGCCTGAGAAAGTTGCTGTCCTCTGTTTTTCTCCCATAGGAGCGATCGTGCTCTTCTGTTTGATGAGAGGATGAAGAGGAGGTGTGAGGCCACCAGTTTCTCCAGTTGGGGGAGGCCCAGTTGGGCTTGCTTTCCTTGCGAAGTCCCCTCTCAGGTTCATGGCCTTCTAGTCCATCCACCACTTCAATGGTCACCTGTAGAGATAAATGATAGCTCATGATAGTCATATTCATTGTCATGCCATGAATTTGAAAGATTAGATTAAATACAAGTGAGCACAGGGAAGCCAAAAGTTGATAAGTGATGACAATGTGTATAGCTGTCAAAACATTTCCAAGGACACTATTTGTCACACAACCTACCCTTGACTTTCTTAAAACAAGTTGTTTGTCCCTGAAAAGTCAATTGAAGTTAATGCTACACCTGCAGTGATTGCAAGTGAAGTCAAAACAGTGAAAGAGCATCTGCTGTCAAATGTTCTCATTCATTTGGCTCACACACTGAGAAAGAAAACAAGCATAGGTCCCAATTATCTTCCTAGAAGAATAATGTGCCCCCAGCTACAATTTCAGTTGTTTCATACCCAAAAGGAAAAAAAAAAAAAAAAAAAAAAACATTTCCAGCAGACATTTATCCCGCCTTGTGTTTACTTCTTCAGATTCAGTCACCTTTTCTTTTGCTGATGATTTTGGCTAAAGCACTTGTCAAATTCTTTTTACTGTCACCATTAAGCATTCGTCTTACATATTCCAGTCAAAGCTTTTCTTATGCAAACAATTTGTTTTATGTCTCCAGACATACAGTGACATACTTCAAGAAGGTACAATTATTCTCACATGTGGGGGTGTTTTCTTGTTTTGGTGGCCATGAATTAAATGGTTCTTTCGGTTTCAGTAAAGGGAGTTTCAGAATGATGCCAAAAACTACCAGAAAAGCCAACTAAATTTTGCTTAACATTTAAGATTTTTATGTTTTTTGTCTAAAATTGATATATATACCTCTTAAAGATACAAATGATAACATCGGATGCAATAGGGGGGCCATTTCTGTTGCCCCAGCACACAACATCACTCCCTCCCCCTTTCTGTCCTGACACATGTGCCTCCCATATGAAGAGGGGGGGACACCACCCCTGCCCTCCCACCTCTCTGGCTCTCTCCACCTAAACACAGAGTTCAAAGGGCTACTCGGCCTCCTCCAGACCATGAAAGCCAGATGAATCCCAGGATCAAAGACGCCCCCTCCTCCTCCTGCTTTGCTCCCACAGCCTCACGCCCTTGCTCAATTGGTTGCTTTCTCTCTTCCCACATCTTGAGATGTTAATACACTTTGTTCATGCTCATATTTAGCAATGATGCCCTCAGAAATGCAAAGAGCCCCCTTTGGTGGATTAGACAGGAGAATGATTTAAACATGGCAGCCGTTATTCAACCATCTGCTTCACTGAGGGATTTATGACCAAGGGCCTGCCACACATTTACATAAGGCTACCGTCCATCTTCCGGCACATGGGTTAGTGCGGCAGTGACGCTCTGTTGATTAGTCTCTGCCTTTCAGCTGTCAGCATGATTGACGTGGAGTCTCTCCTACACTTTACTGGGATACAGGAAGTGTGAAAAGGGGCAAGGATAGAGAAGAAGGATGGAGAAGGAAGAAGAAAAAGGGTGCAACAACATGCAACAAACTGTTCTCCTTCCTGTTACCTCTTTTCCTTCAGTGTTCCATTGCCATAGTTTAGAGGGGTAATTTTAAATTCAAAGGTTATAAAGAGTTAACATCTTACCTGGAGTAAATAATCTTCTTGTTACTTTAATTCATATCAATAATCCAAATTAGCTGGACTTGGTGCCTAAAGCTAATGTGAAATCCAAGAGGACTCAAGACTAAAAAGGACTAATGCTGTTTTAAGGCACCATCTGCGACACAGCTCATGAGATGATCTGATACAAAATGCATCTCAGGTATATTGCCTATATTTGCAGTTCAGCATTCACAGATTTTTTTCCAGTGGAACGCAGCTTCAAATTATTTATAGAAGATCAACATATTTATTAATGCTTTACATAGAGCAAATAAAAAATATTTAAAAGCTCAGATGTTACTTTACATGCAAAGCAGCTAACCTATGAGCATGATTCATTTCCTCTGGTACTGATTTGCTGTACCTCCCAGCAAATTGGGGGGGGGGAGGTACTCATTTGTTGTATACTCCTGCTTAAAAAACCCAACATGGTATGTGGGCTGTTGTATTATTTGCATTAATCCAGTGGTTATTTACAGAGGAAATGTACACCACCAGAGTTGATAGACTGCTACAATATTTTTTGTTTTACTTTTGTTTAGATACTTTCTCTGATCTCAAGATCTGTACATGATTGTTAGTGTTTGTTTCACACAGGAAGATCATTAGTGGCGCACCACATCCTAGCTCACTTCCCTGTGTAAACAATCAATCCTCTGTGTAAATACCTGCCCAATGCAAACATGACGACAGTTTAGAAGTTTTCACCAAGATAAAGTAAATTCTAAAAATATAAAAGTGGTTTGAGTAAATACTGTTATATTGGCCTTTACACAAACTCACTTTAAATTGGAATGGTTGTTGGTGGTGCACCACATCTACCACAGAGTAAATAATTTACAGATTATGTGTTAATAACAACTTGGGGTCAACATAGCCATGGTTTTAAGGTTCCTTAAACAGGATACCCAAGTTATTTAGCATTTTAGAGATGAAGAAAATTTTCTAGGACAATCTGTTAGCTTTAGTCTCTGGGAATAAAGTGAATTGGTCTGTTTGTCGCAGTTAAAGTGAAATTTATTGATTTTTACCCTTCTTTAATTTTTTACGCGGTAGATACTTTGACTAGAATACAAGTCATGTTCCATGCTTAGAATGCATTTCACAATTTGGTGATGCTTTGTCTCCTACAATCATCAGCTTTAGTGGAAAAACCCATCCAATGCAGTCATGATAGCTGAAAGGGATAAAAAAAAAAAATCTGCACTCCATTACATCATCATGAGGTTTTTGACTGTAATAGTTTTAATGTCTCTGAAATCCATTTACGCCCATATAAGAGGGGCGTAAGACTCCAGGACCACCTCACAAAAATATTAGTGGTTAGTGAAAACTTTTGTCTCTTTGACCCAAAATGGTTTATATGCTACATCCGCAGTACATGTTTCAAACAGGATGATCATTATGGAGGGCAACCTCCTGCCATTGTAAATGTAAATTGTAGTAAACTGTTAGTAATCACCTAACGCCTACGTGAAAATACATTGAAGTTGCATAAACTGCTATTAAGGTATTTTGGTATAGCCATTTGCTTTAGTTTTAAAAAAAAACTAATATGAGCAGTCTGGATATAAAAAGACACAAAAGTCAAGTAAAATCTGATTGAGGGATGTTCTACTCTTGTTACGTTTGACATTGGAAAGTTATTGGTGCTGTACCACCTTCTCACAATTTCCTGTGTACATAGTGAACAGTTTCTATGTAAATATGCAATAAATGCAAATTGTTTTAAAAATGTATTTTGATTTATGGCATTTTTGAGATTAGAGTTGTAGAAGTCCAGTTTTTTCTTGGTTCCTCTTAAACTAGCTGCTGATTTAAAACTCTGGGATCAACGCTTCTGCTTTCATTGCTGAATGAAGACGTCAAGAGAGTTATCTAGTGCTGGCAGGACATCAACTGCTTATCACCATTTCACAGAACCTCACTACAAAAATCCTAGCGTGTCCCTTGAAGTGAAGAAAAGCATCAAAGTGCATTAAACACTTTGCATGGACACACATGTTCACCTGGATATTGGGGTTCTGTCCATTGATATCAGCTTTGGAGAGGTCCGGAAAGTTATGCAGATCCAGGAGGAAAGCCCCAGGACCATCCTTGTGTACGTTGCTGCCCTGCACCCAGGGTAGCGTTGCAGGCTGATGGGCTGGCCGGTGCTCTGCACCAGACCTCCGGTCTTCAGGAGCCAGCTGGGCGAATGACCTACTTCTTGCATTTAAGGTGTTTGGCTGAAGAAAAGAAAGAAACAAAAATATGTATACAATTGAAATATATTTGAATACTTGTAGAATATATTTAATTCCTTATTTTTGTCATTTAAGAACAAAGACCGCCACATTTTTCTTTTACACAGCAACATTGGATGAATATTTGAGTTTATGTGAGTTTGACTCTGAACCCAGACAGAAGAACTGTCTGCTTCAATCAAAATCAAATCTATTCTGATCATGCATTTAGGTACTATGTACGTCCTTACTATGTATTTTTCCTTTTTCTATCCTGACTAAATATGCTGCAATTTTACCATAGTAATATGTTGTGTACATAGATAGCATGTTCTGCTGTATTGCTGTCTAAAAAAAGAGCTATGTAAGAGTGATGGTTTTCCTTCTCTGCTATACAGAAAAACCTAAGCAAACATTGCAAAATAATTACATCTGCCTTCTTGAAGACAGAAAAACATTTGGTCTTCTGACAGGGTGTTGTAAATCCATCCCATAATGACAGCTGAGGCATATGTCCTCGATCAGGTATGCACAGAAGGAACAATTATTCCTAAATTGGACAGACAGCCATAAGTAGTCTGCAATCATCCATTCTGGGGTGGCAGAAAATAAGATCAAAGCAAGGCATCAATCATGTTTCTTGTTTTTCTTTTTTCCTTTTCTTCCCTTCCCAGTGTTTTTGTGGCCAGACCAAGGCCTGAGAATATGGAAGCGGTGCTGCACGGTTGCGGTGGCCTGTCACAGACAAAGTGTCAGCCCAGCCACATTGTGGCGGGCATAAAAGCCCCCACTGGAGCTGTTTGTGTGGAGCCAAGGTGCACTCTGGGGCAAAACGGACGCTGTAAATGGAGCTGCACAGCAAGGGAGCTGGGATTATAAATGTACATTTAACTTCTGTTGAGGAGAAAGCAGCTGCATTGCTTTTTTTAGATTAACTTAAATGTGACAAATCGTTAAAGAATTCCTGCTGCGTGTCCTTAGAATGATTCATTTAGAGAAAGAAACATGGATTTTTCTGTAACCTCTTAGTGAAGAATTTAGCTTTTTTCTGGATAATGAAATGATTTACTTCTGAGGATCGATGCACAAAATTATAATATTTGTGGGAAAAGAAATCATAAAACTGAATCCAGTTAAAACCCTAGCAGTGTTGTTTCCAAAACCAGACACTTATGGCTATGAGCTCTGTAAAAGAAAATAAAACGATTTTGGGAGCCCAATTTATGGTTGAGCAATCTGCTCTTTACGTGAACATTACAGAGCTCTCGCTGCTTCAAACAAAAGTACTTGGACTTTGAGATGCCCATGTGATAACCCTGCCTTTCATGTTCCCAGTCTTCAGATTTCACTCGCTGGCTGTAACTGAGCTCCGCTGAGGGAGCAACCGAGACGGAGCATTCACAGGTTTAATCACAACGTAAATGCAAACATACAGCAGTGTAATACAAAAGCAGGTGTAGTTTGTTTCAGCAGGGGCCACTATCAATATTTAACAGCATAATGAATGGATATTTATTTTAACAGAGCAGATTAATACTTGCTGTGACAAATATCAGGGCTGTTTTAGCAAATATCAGTCTAAGAAATTAATGTTTTTGGGTTGTTTTTTTTTTAGCAGATTATTCACCTGTCCTCCAATATTGTTTTCAAAGGAATTTGAAACACGTTCATAAAAAAAAACCTTTCATCATTTTGCTCTTAAAGGCAGAGGAGAAACCCATTTAAATGTTAAATATCAACCAGCTTTGACAGCAGGCTGCTTTATAGTTCCTATTGCTCATATGTTGAGGAGCATCCTTTCATTTGGAGATCAAAAGTGGCACACCAGCCGTCCGCTCATCTGGGGCCTCCCAGGATGTCACAGTCCCCCCAAACCCCAACTCCTAAAAGGCGTGAATGAACACTTGTTGTACACAAGCCACCTCCTTTCTTCCCTCACAGTATCTCTTCTTCTTCATCGCCTTCTTTTCCCACTTCCTCCCTTCTTTTTGGCTCTATATTGTGAGGAGCTCCTTAAAGGGCCACGACTATTTTCAATTGGGAGCCACTCAGATCTTCCCCCCCAGGGAACTGGCAGGAAATTAAGGCAGTCTATATAGTACTACCACATGGTTTTCAGCAGTGGTGGAGAGAGAGAGAAAAAAAGAGAAATCTTCCTTCTCGTCTCACACATCTAAAACGTGAATGCAAATGAAACTGAAGAGGTACATAGTTTAAAGTAACCTTTGACAAGAGAGGACATAAATAAGCTAAAGTAATTTTTTTTTTTGCTGCACTTCTGTTAATTTGACACCTGAGCTCTGACAAGCATGGCTGCAGAATGACATCACTTCTTTTCATTAGGAATCAGTGAAACTAATTTATATTTTATGTGCATAAAAAAAAAAGAAATTCAAATTCATTTTTCACTGCTAAAGGAATATCTAGGATAATTGAAATGTGGGGTGATGAACTTGGGATGAAGAGTTCAGAATCCCTCCTTTGATTTCTCAGAATATACTCCCCGCTGCTCCTCTTCCTGCTCATCCAATTCAACATTTGGCTGGACGACAAATATTCAATAAATTCCTGGAATACCTCCTCAGCTTTGTATGGCCTAACATCCAGGAAAACACAGACTTGAAAATGTGCACCTCAGTTATTAGCTGTAAAAATGAAAATTAAAAAAACATACCTAACACATGTTTTAATTTTAATTGAACAGAAACTCTTCCAAGAAGGATACATAATTATCTGCTACATGGGATGAACATTTTAAATACTTTAGCAATTGAAGGATGTTTTAGACTTACAAACAATATTGTCTGTAAGTGTCAAAGCTTTGGTAAAACTCAAAGCTTTAACAAGAGGGAAGGGGAAGCCGTGCAAACCAGCAACTGAACCCAGGGCAGCTGCATTGAAGACTCAGTGTCTGAACATGGGGGCCATGCAGCGCCTCGAGCACTGTGACTGTACGTCTGCATGACGCTCATGTTAAAATGGGCAGTTAAGCCATTAGACATGTCTCAAGTGTGGTGTCATGCTGACAAGTGTTTTCCTGTTGAGGCACGCCCTCACCTGAATCACAGAGGAAGCACTGAAAACAGCAGTTTGAAAAGATCAGTTTACCATAAAGAGAACGGATGTTATCACACTGAAAACATACATCACATGGTACAGAAACTGTAAAAAAGTGAACATTTTAAAATACATAATATCTAGGGTACAAAAACTAACTTTTTTTTTTTTTTTGTAGTTATGCGTTTGACCCAGTTGATCATATAATATTTTATGGATGGGAAAATCAGGTGAGATAGTATTAAGATGAAATAATTTGACTTAAGGAACGATCTGCGACTTTTACAACCCAAAGAGTCATTTTTACCCATTGTCCTGCTAAATAAAACTCATTTAGAGCCAAAAATGTTACATGCTTTTTTTAATCAGTCAAAATAAAACACATATGCCCTTTGAAAAGAGGATGATTCATTTTCTTTTTAAAAAGAACAAGCAAAATATACTATTGTATTGTTAGAATTACTTTATTACTGTAATTACTTCCATGAAAAACTAAGAAAGCTGCTAAAACTTGCATTTGTGCATTAAAACAAACTGCTTGGTTCTTTAAAAGTTTATATCCAAAGTGCTGTCTTAAAAATATTCCAAACTCAAGAGGATCACAGTAGTTTTAAAGCAATGCCATTTTATAAACTCTTGTCACATTTGCATTGAATTTTATGACTACATGGGAATTGTAGTTAGGAGATGAGATGCCACCAAAAATCATCTTGTGTGAAACATGCATGAAGAACAGAACATGTAAAGCATGTAAGGCACCTTTAACGGATGGTCAGGAGGGGGCATGGCCACTTCAGAGAAAATACTGATATTTTGATTTTAACTACTTTTAGCTAACAGTTAGTCTAACTGGAAATACTTTGACAATAATTATTGGCTACTAATATAGAATTTTACATATAAAACACCAACAGCATTATCTGTTACAAGTAAAGTGGGAGCTACCTATGAGCCTTTAACACACCCTCACTTTAAAATTCCTGAACTATACCTTTGACACTTTCTAAAGAAGCCTGTTGATCCCAAACCCCTCATAAGTCTTTGGTGTGGATTTATGGCTTTGTTGAAGTATGTCTGCTTGATGTTGCTGTTAAAATGAACTGCTAAGCCATTAAACATGTTTCAAGTGGTGTCATGCTGACAAATGTCTCCCTTCTGAATTTTGTTATGGCATGTTTTGACCTGGGTCACAGGGGAGTAAAAAACATCAATTTGATCAGATGTGTGATAACAACTGATGTTATCACACCAAGTAATAATTAACCTGACTGATTTATTGTGCAAAAGTTTATGTTGAACTTCTGATTCAGTAATCCTGGATTTCGGTACTGATTTCATTCTTGTCTTTTTGGCACACCAGGGAAGACCAGGATTCTTTTGTGTCATTTGACAATAATGAACTTGTGTTAGCAAAGATCACATGTGGAGTTCCTCAAGGTTCTATTCTCAGGTCACTTTCATTTAATATCTAGGCTCCTACTTGCTCAGAATATGTAGTGCAGAAACACCTTCTAATATTGGTAATATGTGGCATAACCTATGTGAACGAATGTTCCAGAAGTTCCTCTTGTTTAAGGGCAACCAAAGTGTAGCCAGAGGGCATTTGTGGCCCTGAAATGATTTTGTTCAGCCTCTGCATCACAATTAGAGAATGGCACAATACTGGTTGAACAGCCCAAGTGGTTGACACAGAAACACTTGAAGAAAAAAAAAAAAGTTATATTTCACATTTTAAAAAGGATGTAAAATACAGTATTCCTAAAAGAACTGCTCCTCATTTCTTACCCACATTTTATGCTTTTAATGCATCTTTGTAGTAAATGGTTTTCGCTCAACAGCAAAGGTGGATGCACCAGTTTTTGAGAAACAAGTGACATATCCTGTTCTTTATACTAACACCACACATGAAGATTTTTTTTTATTTTAAAATTAAATATTACACCCCTTTCATTGTTTTGTTAAAATATTTTCCAATTAGTTAATTGTTGACTCATTAATAAGTTTTTTGTCTTTTTTAATACATATTAAGAAAGCAATTTTGTGGCCCACGGCTGCTTTGAAATTGACAGTTTTTGGCTTTTGTAGCAGATGGTTTGAACACCTCTGCTGTAGTTTAATACAGAAATGTTAGAGACCATTGTTTTGGTCCCAAAAATGCTAGAGATCAGCACTCAGAATCAGTGAGGTGAAAAAGCAAAAATAAACACAATACCTCTTGGTAGTAACTTAGCTGTTTGACTCAAATGGAAATTTTAACATCCACATAAAAACCATGACTAAATGATCCCACTACCTTCTCATAAACATTGCCAGAACAGGGGGTTTTCTGTCGAAACAGGACACAGAAAATATTTTGCATGCTTTTATTACCAGGTAGAGTGTTGTAATGTTGTTTTTAGGTTTTAACATTATTTCCCTGCGACACTCAGTGATCTGTTTTCTAAATATATTTCAGGGATGCATATACGGGAAGCAACATCATTTTCTATTTATTTCAATTTTTATAAATTCATTTAATTAAATGTTCTTGTTAATCATTTAACAATTTCTTGTAATGACATTTCCTTTATCTATGTTCCAATATTTTTCAGCATGGCAGCTTAATTGTTTTTTGCAAAAATAGCAAACACAACAACAAACGCAATTTTCCTTGCCTGAAATCTAAACAAGGTGGAGGTTTGGTTTATGACAAAGTGCTGTCCAAACACACATCAGGGAATCTTAACAGGAAATGGGGCACCATCAGGGGCTCAGGCCTGATCCTCTGCCTTATCAAGTAAGGGTTTGGATGACAGTGATGAGCCCTTGATGACAGAAGTGCCTGCAGCTACCATTTAACTGCCTGACAATAGGAGGTGTGTCTGTTGTGGGGCAAGGGTGCTGATCTCTGACCCCAGATCATTTTCATCCCCTCTCCTGGTACGCCATCGTTCCTAGGGGTCCCTTTTGGGAGAATGCACCAATCCCCAGAGACTCCAAGAGCCTTCCTCAGTAAGCAAAGGCTTTAATTACCCTAACAGAGCCAGCCAGAAGCATAAGCAAACTAAGTGGCTGCTCAAAGTTACCAAGCCCAGACTCTCTTGTTTGGCAAGGATTCTCTTGAAACAAAGTTTTTTGATCTCATCAGGATTTTCCTGGTGGAATCAAGCATAATAAATAAAAAATAATAATAAAAGTCACCGGAGGGCCGCAAAGAGCATTTAGATTCTGACTCAAACGAAAACTCAAAACTTCTGATGTCTTTAAAAATAATGCCTATTATTAAATTGCCTCAGAGAGTTTTGGAGTAGTGAATAACAAGTTTTCTTATTTCTTGAACCTATCTGACAAATCTATCAGTTGTAAATATTAAGAGAAGTCTTTGAAGTTTAATGAGTCATAATTTATCATATTCTTATATATGATAAATTAGTTTTATTAATCAGAGAAATGTTTCCAGAGTTAAAGATGTAGCTTTTTGTGTAATTATTTAAGATAAGGAAAAAAAACTAAACTAACTTGCTTAGTTAGTTAGTTTGCTAACTAACTAAGGTGCTACATTTCGTGGACCTGAAATGTAGCAGTAAAAATGATAAAGTCATCATTTGACAATAAATTTAGACTTAGACTTAGTTTATTGTGACTAACTGCATTTTTTGGAACACAGAGTTCAATTTTACTAGCTATTCTATAGCAGTTTTACTACCAAACCTGTACAACCAAGAAATCACCTCAATAGAACTTGTCCAACAACAGGAAGTAGACTAAAAAAACAAAATGTCACAGATAATAAATAATAAATAAATAAATAAATAAATAAATAAATAAATAAATAAATAAATAAATAAATAAAGTAAGAATGAAAAGCATTGGTTTGATCAGTCTGTAAAAGCTTACAAAAACATTTTTGAAGGATTTGGGTTTCAAGTGAACACCAGAGGGGAGTCAATATCCCCCAGTAGAGAACTCATGGAAGTGTGGTGAACTTTCCCTGAAGTAACGGCACAATCCCAAAATCCCTCCAGAAATAAGGGAATAAGTCAAGAACCCAAAACAACATTTAAAAAAACATCATACCGACACCAAAACACAGTAGTGGAAGTGTGATGGTGTGGGGCTACTTTGCAGCTGTCAGAATCTGGATGATCCTTGCAGTAATATTATTGTTGCAATATTAATGTACATATATTTTTTGTTGTTGTTATTTTCCCTTTAACCAGGTAAACCCTGTTGAGATCTGGATCTCATTTTCAAGAGGGACCTGGACAGAAGTCTGCAATACACAATAGTTATTAATATTGCATTCGTTCATCAGTTTGTGACGTAAAAACTCCAGCAAAAGTGGGTTATGCATCTGGACAATTGTCCAAACCACACCAGCAAGTCCAGGAAAAAAAACAAAACAAAACAAAAACAAACAAATAGAAGAAACAAATTTTGGAGTGGGCTCCTTAAAGTCAGTTAAGTAAGAAGTTGTAGCATGGAACTGAAATCATCCAAACTGGCTGAATCAAATCTGTTCCTCCAGTGACGTGAAACACTCACTGCCAGGTGTCATAATGGCTTCATAACAAATGTTGCAGTCAAGCGTGGCATAACTACTAGTTTCATCATTTGAAAACTGAATCCTTACTAACTGCTGACAATCTAAAACTTTTATAACCAGAATGCAGAAACTCAAAAGAAAACTTTTCATGGTCCTGCATTTAGAGGACGTGCTCCACTGAAAACTGGCATACAGAAATAAAGATCAAGCATGGGGAGTTCAAGAGTTGCAAGTGGCTTTGTGGTGAGAAACCACTAGAGCCCCAAATCAAGTCCTAGTCAAAGCCCCCTGTAGACTTGACTCGGCTGTTACCTGGACAACACCGACATTACATCAAGTTTGTCCTTCGTGGCAGCAGATTTCCTTACTCACCCCTGTAAGTGTTGTATCCTGATCCAGGCTCACAGTAGCATTTCCTTGAGGCAGCGGGTTGCTCCGCAGCACCGTGATGTGTAAGGTAAGGAGGAGAAGTCCCAGCAGCAGCAGGAGCTCTGCCGCCAGCCGCACCATCCTCTTGACGCGGCCGCTCTTTGGAGCCCGCGGTGTGGCCGGAGCTCCAGCTCCGCCTCCGACTCCCACCGGTGCAGAGACTCCAATCTCCGGATCCGCCGGGGACGAGGAGCCGCAACACCACTTCGGAGCCACTTCGGGAATCAGAGGTGCAAAAGAAAAAAAAAAAAAAAAAAACGGGGAGGAAACCGATCGAAAAGGTGGACAAGCAGTCAGAGAATGCGAGGAACTGGAGATTAAATTGTTTCCAGGTTTTTTTCTGAACCAATTCTCCGTGGCTTTCTAATCATATAATCTTATTTAGGCTGAATGAGTAAACACTTGGCTGAGTTCAGAGACTACTTCAGCCTGTAGTGAGTGGCTGTGGTGCTGATCCAGCATGAAGCATTAGTACTTTCCGCTCTTGTCAGATCCCCAAACTCAGAAAACTCGCAGCTGCGTTTCCTCGCCGCATTTTCAACCTCATGCCACAGGTTTTCCTCACTTCCTCACTTCATCCGCTTTGCGCAACTTTCGGCACAGTCCGCATTCTGCGCGGCATAGTCCAGCGAGAATACCTTTGGACTAACGGCACAGGTAGAACCGAGGAAAAACGACAGATCTTCCGAGTCAGGGTCAGCATTAACCTCACAAAGTTGAAGAAACCTGCGGGAAGAAATAGGGCAGACGCACGCTGATGTTGTTGTGCGATCTGGAGCTGGTTTTATACCAAGGCACCCTCCCGACACATACACACACACACACACACACACATACACACACCTCCCTCCATGTGCCCGCGCCCTCCCCTCTGATTAACTCTTTCATCCCTTTGAACCCTCCTCATCAAACTGAGGTGCAGCTGGCTTTAATTTCCACTTATTCTGGTGAAAGATCAAGAGGAGCGCTCGCCCACTCCGATTTGCTTTTCAGTCCTAGAATTAAAATGACCAAAATGCGCTTTTAAACACCACTTTCTGTAGATTTGCATGGTGAAATATCATTCCCTAAACACCTTAGTTGAAATTTATTGGGCCAAATCAAAGGACCTGTAGGCGCATCTAAGATCGCACCAGGAGGTCTTCACCTCAGCTTAACGCGTGCGCAGCTGCAGCGGAAAACAGTGGTGACACTTCGCTTAAGCAAGACAAATGGTGCGTAATGTGATTTCAGCCAGTTATTGTCCTCTTGAAAGGACAGCCCACCGTGTTAAAGCATGCACCTAGCAGGGATGCTGCTGCCTCAATTCACTGATCCTGCACGGAGAGGAAGACGCACTTTAAACAGTTCCCATTAACTTATTCACCATGAGATGCGAGAGATAGAACAAAACTCCTGGTAGCGAACATGCAGGAGCGGTCCTACACAAAAAACTAGAATAGAATGACATAAATAAACACAAATGGACAAATATGGGGATGGTCGCATGGATTGATAAAATAAGAAGACGAATAAGATGACAAATGGACAGAGACACACACACAAATAAATAATAGAAGGAAGTCTAAACAGTGGATGTGGAGGATGACATTATTAGATGGATGGATAGATGTAATAAAAAAAATAATAAGTTGTTGAATAGATAGGCAGACGGATAGGTGGGCAAGTATGTAAATTGATGGAATATCAGATGCAGTGAGGATAGGCAATGCAGTACAGTAACATCATTATTTTTTCTTTCTCCATTTTCTTTTTCCATATTTATTCAAAACACTTTTCCAGAATGAATGGGAACCTGTAAACATATTAATATGTGAATAAATACACATACATTTTCAAGATTAAAATAACTTACTCTTTATTATCTGTCATGTTTTGAACTATTAAATAGAAAACAAGAACAACAATGATAATACTCAGAAATAGCTCCTCGTTTTGAAAAATAAAAACAAAATCACGCCATCTATTAAATCCATATTAGTTTAAAGTTTCCAGGTTTAGATCTTTAATACAACCTTCCGTCTTTCGTTCTCAAAGCAGAGAACAGATGTCCAAAACATGCAAATGTGTCCTTTTGTCTGCTTCACTTCAAAACTCCTCTCCCAAAGTAGAAAAATATCACACTAAATGGAAAACAGAGAGCAGGTTCCCCTGCCTTGAATACAGTGGTGGACATCAAAGGCGCAGCAGAGGATCCCGCTTCAGAGCTGCAGCTACATGCCATTACAATAAGTGCAGTGAATTTGGATGTGAAGTTCAAAAGAGGCTGGTGCAGGCAGACCTTGACACCAGTGGTGTGGCTTCGCTGATGTTTCAATGTCAGGACAAACCATGTGCCACTCTTCTGCTGATGCTGAAACTTGTTGCCTTGACATTACCTGCCACTTTGGTTGAGTACCTGCTTGGAGCTCATTCGTCAGAGATAAAAAATAAATGTAATTGTGACAAATTTAAATCTTGATGAACTTATAAAAAAAAAGGGGGTGGGGGTGAAGCAAAACCAGTTATGCAATGTAAAACAGGGTTTTAGGTAGCTGTATTATCACATAAAAAGTCAGAATTTTCTTCTAAGGATAAGTAATTTGAGCTGAGAGTCTCCAATAGTATACATGTTACAGTTTATACTTTTGCAAAACTGTAAAGTGGATTTCCTTGAACTTGAATATTACTTTTTAAAACTTTTAGTGTCTTGGAAATGTTATTAGACTTTACTGGATTAATTCCTGGAATTTACAAGGTGCTTTCCAAAAACTTAAAGGTCTTTTTTTTAACTTGTCAGGTACGTTCCTGTAGCTTTGTGGATATTTTCCAAGAACTTAGATGTTTCAGGCGTTCATCAATACTTTCATGGATATTACTGATTACTTTCACAGAGCCAACCTGATGCTTTTCTCAAACTTACAATGTATTTTAAAATGAATTTCCTGAAACTCATTGATTACTAAAGTTCTGGGAAGTACCCTATACAATTCAAGAAAATACCTGGTCATTTCTGGCAAAGTAATCAGTAAACTGAATAAACGTACATGACAAATAACCTCCAAGTTTGAGAAACGTATCTGGTAGGTTCCATGACAGTAATAAGTCTTATGAAAGTTTCAAGTTCTGAAAGTAAGTTTTGAAATGTATCAAGTATGTTGCCTAAACATTTTCTGGAATGGAAACCTCCAAGTTCAGGGAAAGTACAGGGTGTATCGTGTAATGCTATCCTTTTTTTATTTTAAGTTCAAGATTATATGTGCAACGTGCAAACATTTTGAGCTGTCTGACAAGTGCCTAAAACAAAAATTCACAAATATAATATTCCCTTAGAGCTTAAATTCTTATATTTCCTCTTCGAATACAAAACTTTGAGACGGTTAATGGCACCCATCCGGAAGACATTAGTGCATCCTAAAGCTTCATGTCAGGCCACCTTTCAGCTTCTCCCCCAGATCTCGATGGAACGGTGCATTGCCCTGGCGTCACAGATTTGATGATTAAAGAAGCTGTTCCTTATTGTTTCTGGCTGCAGGAGCCAGATGTGAAGTATTGACTTACAGAACAAAGTGATCGAGCAAAGAGCAGAGTTTCTTTCCTCCCTGTTTGTCTTTTTTTTTTTATTCCTTCTATGTTTATAGCGGTTCTATAATGCTATCTTGAGAGCTCCGCATCGTATCTTTATGTGAAATTGTTAAACATTATTATGTTGTTTATGGAGATAAGAGCACAGTGTCTCGTTCTGAAGAAAAAACAAGCGCAAACTAGACCCAGCCTGACACATTGCAAAAACACACATATATCATCCATTTATAATCCTTTCTGTCTTAATCAAATGATTACCCCATGCCACGAGAATTCAGGGTTCAGCACTAATTGGTAGGTTAGGTTTCTGTTGGCCCAGGTGCCGCATACTCTGCATGCTTACCTTCGCAACTGTTGAGCAGCCTGCGTGTGCATGAGCACAGTGGTCTTTAAAACACTGACAATTAAACTGTTTGGATTCGGCGAATATATGCAGTCTCACCACAAAACATGCCGCAACACCTTTTTTATTCGGTGGGATTCGATTATATGTCAAAGAGGTAATTGCAACCTGATATATTATTTGCAGCAGGACTATCATTTAAAGTGGAGATGAAAGTTGTGTCATGCTGAGACTTTTTAAAACAACATTTCAGCATGGTTGTGAGCACTGAAAATAATCATGGATTAGGATGTTTTGAAAGCTACTGCATGGAGGCTCAGGCCTTCAACTCACATTTCAGGTGGATAATTAATCAACTTTATGATTCACCAAGCCTTCAACGGCTACTTTTTTTTTTTTTCAAAAATAAAGAAATCTGTAGGAAAAATAACTTAGCAGTCAAATAGTAACAATATATGGCCTAATATTCACATTTAGAGCGAGAAAACCTTAAAACTTTGAAAGTATAAAAACAACTATAAATTGCAATTAACACCTGGTTCTGAACAGAACATTTGAAGTCATGCCCAGCTAAATCAGAAGCACACTATGGAAAATGGCATATTGTCTGAAACTGCAGTATTAATTTCAATTAATAAACACTCTTCAAATGTTCTTTTTTTTCATGTGTACCAGTGAAAGTTAACAGCAACAGCAACATGTTTTATCTTAGTTTCTAAAGGGAAGTGGGCCCAAGGAATGAGGGGGCATTTGACTGCAGCTGCTGAAGTTTCTTAACTTCCCTGAATCCTCTACATATGTAGTGGAAGTTACTTTTTACGGCCAGAAGACAAACTGTTGAGAGAAAACTAACTGTAGACAAACTTTAAATGATGAGACGTGTTCAAAAATAATCTTAGCTCTTTCTTCTTGGTTAGCTGTTGTGTTGTGCTAATACCTATGTTTGATGTTTCAAACTAAACATATTTAAATCAACTTTACTTGATTTTTTCTTTTCATACTTTTTTGACATCTCACTGTAGAAGACATGGATCATAGTAAATATACTAGTATCAGCTATGATCCCTTTTATAAAGAAAAGCATTGTGTTGCTTAAAATAATACAAAATAAATAGTAAGTAAAATAATTTATTCTTGAATAATTATCTGTGAAAGCATTTTTAAAATTGACAATGTATAAGGAACAAAATATATTTTATAAAAAATACACCAAGAGAAAAAGTTCCAAACATTAAATTAAAATATATTGACAGAGTTGTTTAAATATGTTTTAAAACTTTCCTAATTCTCTAAACAAACTAGTCTGAGAGCCTTTAATGTGGACAAATGCTAACACCGACTATTTTCCACATTCCTTTAGGCTAAACTGGTCCCTGCCGTGCATCTGCAGTGATTTTCTGCAAGTGTTCCAAAATAAAAGTGCTAACAAATAAATTTAATTCAAAGGAGCAGAAAACTGCTCTTCTGTTGAATCAGTGGCTTGCAACAACCTCTGAAAAACAGCTGCCAAACATTTGTCCCCTCTTCCGTGCAGATTATGGGTGTTGCCCTAAAATATGTGTTAATGAGTTTGCACCGGGAGAGACACTTGGTTTCGACACTGTGAAGTCAAGGTGCGATGCGTCACATCAGCTGTCCGCCTCGGTGTTTTCCTCTTTGCAGGCGTCAGGAAAAGCAGAGCGTTTCCTCCGTGAAAACTTCAGACAGAGAAGGTCTCCCACTTCGTTCATCTGTTGCAGCACCTGAAGAAAACAAGGTTTCAGAACCTTTTCTAAACCTTTATTCACAGTTTAAAATGAAACAGTCACTGTTGGTGGATTTCTCTGTGTGTTTACCTCGTCCAGTATCTCTCTGGTGTGCGAAGCAGACAAACAGAAACGAGCTCGGGCCTCTGTGATCGGGGTAGCAGGAAAACCAACCACTACAACTCCTATTTTCCTCTTCAGCATTTCACGAGCAAAGGCCCTAGGTAGCAATAAAAAGAGTGGCAACCATTTCAATAATACCAGTCTCATAATATACTGGTATGTAGCGATGCATCATATAGAAGAAATGCATGTGGCATTTCAGTTTTGCAAAGAGCAGTTTCACATTCACGGCATGATAAAGCTGCACAATGAATACAGATCGTTGCTGAAATGTACCTAATATGAAGATCACAAAGAACTGTGTTCAATAAAAAGTGTTAGGTAATTATTGAAGTAGTAGACAGTTTTCACATTTCATCTTTGCTTTAGATTAAAAGTTTAACTCTGTGAATACCCAGATTATGTTGCATGTGTAGGTGAGAGTTTAGGTGTACTTACACCACTTTGCCTGGCATGTAGAGCAGCACTGGAACCACAGGGGAGTCATCATCACCATAGATGATGAAGCCCATATCCTTCAGCCTGGCCCTGAAGTATCTGGTGTTTTCTGCCAACTGGCGGATCCGTCTGATGCCTCCAATTAAAACAAGGACATCACCAGATGTACATGAGTAATGCAACAACTCACTGATTTTTTTCCTTGAATACTTCCAATTTCCCCAGTGGGGAACAGCGTTAAGCGTGTCTTCCTTGCAGTGGCATCTGCCCCAAAGTTCTGCAGCTCCAAAGAAAAACACAAGGAAGAAAGAAACAAACACGAAAACCAGGTTGGACACAAAGAAGCAACAAACATAGGACAGAAGGAAACAAGGCAGGAAAAAACGAGACAAAACTCAAAAGGAAGGAAAGAAACAAGAGACAAATGAAGGAAGCTTGCAACAAAATACAGTAAGGAAGGATAGGACTGAGGATTGATGGTGAAAAAGATATGTGAAGTACATAAAAAAGAAATGGAAGAAAGAATGACCTGGGGGAAAAAAGAAAGTTGCATAAGGAATATGACAAGAGGAAGGAAGGAGGAACTTGAGGGTTGGGGGGGATCACAGAAAAGGAAAAGAAAGATGTAAGGAACGACACAGTTAGTAGGATTGGGAAGAAAGTCTGAAATATATTATTATTATTTTTTCATATTTATTAAGACCTGGAAAACACTGAAATTAAGTTTCACACTGTTTTAGACTGTTTGTGAACCCTCTACCCTTCCCCATAAATTTGCCATGATCACAACTGGGCTGCAGCAACAGCAGATGGTTCAGTTTTGTCTGCTTGACAGCAGGGTTTACACAAACGCTTGTTGCTAGAATGAGGGCTCACAAATTAGTTAAGATGGATTTTGCACAAAATTATTGACTGCCAGTGGAGCTTAGCCATGACTGATACTGAATATAAACAATGCGTAAGGATCACATGCACGGGATTTCAAGATGACTATATTAGAAATCACATCAAAGGAAGCAGAGGCGGTCTGCTCTGCTGACCCCCTCCCTGTGTTCCTGAACAATGTGAATCGCTGGGGAGCCTGCTGCTCTGTGGCTGTAGCAGGGCTTGGCATGAGCCGGCCTTGGATCCCAGCTCTGTTTCCCTCTGATTACCTGGGAACAGATTGGCAGTTCTTTCAAAGAGATGTAAGAGAGCACTTTAAATCCCCTTATCTCAGCAAAACAAGAGAGAAAGAGAGAGGGGTGGAGAGGAGAGAGAAAACATAGCGTTCGGACATCTGCCAAAAAGCACGGGGCCCATTTTGTAAATTGCTCCTCTCTGGTAAGATAGAGGCCGGGGAGGTCAAAAGCCTGCACCAAGACACAGAAATCATATAAGAACATGTGAGTAAAGCAAAACCTCATAGGAAAAGGAAAGATGAAGAAGGAGTAGGAAGACCTATTGGGGGTGTTTCATTGTATGTTGTACCAGGCCTGGCGGCATGGGCGGGCTTTTCTCACCCACAGAGTCAGCTGTGCCCCCCCTGGTCTGGAAGCTGTTTTTTGTTTTTACCTCAGAGTGGCCAACTTTCTGTTCCTCCTATGTCGATTTGATACAGTAGGGGCTTCCACACAGAGCACGCATATATGTGCTCTGTCATTTTTTTCAGCCGTTATCCAATGCTAACAAGTTATGACGTGTTTTTCCGAGGCTGCCTTTAAATGCAACATGAGTGCTAAGACGCTCGCGCTGGGTTTACACCTGTGCAGCAGTGACAGCAACATACTGTGCAGAGCTTTACAGGTTTGTGTTACAATCATGGAAGCAAAGCAGAAAAACACAAATAACTTTGCACAGTTACCCCCATCCCCCAAAGTTACCAATTGAGTTAAATAATGCTGTTGGATGCAGGTAATGTTAGCTAAAAGATAACTAGCTAATACCAATACAGCATGTTAAGCTGGTTAACAAGTATCCTATAGGGTACTGATGTTATCTATGTTCAAAAGTGTGGAATACTGGTTACTGCACCGTACCCTTCTATTTTACATGAGTAATACTATTGTTGATATGTAGATTCATTTTGCCTCGATCCCCAAATAAGCCAATGCCCCCCAGCTAAACTGGTCTGGAGTCGAGGTTGCGTTGGACGCTGGAGCTGCAGCACTGTGCTCCCTCCCCTCAATAAGACAGGTCAAGACTGATTTCTCCACAACAGCTACGTCAGAGGCAAGGCATGTCTGATTCAGAGCCAGATAAAAGTTGCTCATCTTTGTATGAACCCGCATTATACCTCAACCACAACTTACTCGGCTTTTGTTGCTAAAGCAATTAACCCATTACAGCGCTCTATCTTCTTTGTTTTTATGTCCCACACAGTTTACGTCACGACTGCCTGTTTTCTCTACAAGAGACATGCTTAAGGCCCTTTAAATGTCACTCATTTACAATTACTGTCAGTATTTCTTCCTTTTAATGCCTCTTCAGGAGAACATCTACACAGAAGGTACTTACTTTAACTAGTCTCTTCCCTGTTCTTGTGCCTATTGCAATTGAGGCAGCAACTTTTCAGAATTCATCACAACACTTAAATGAAAATGCTCATAGACTGCATGATCCCTCATTCCCTGCCACGGCAGACCCGTGTAATTGCTTCCACATTTTCTGACAAAGCAGCTGTTAGTGTTTTCCTGCAGGTCCAACTCCTAATGCAAACGCTGATAGTGACCTCCAGATCTGGCTTGCTGTTTTTTGCACAGAAAAACACATAATTGCAAATGAGAAGAAGAAGTGAGATCTATGTGGACAGCTACGAGGGCCCCCAAAAAGCTTTACTGATATACTTTTCTTTCAGTAATATGCAAATTAACAACTAAATTACACAATCCTATGTATCTAGACTCTTCTTCTCCTCTAACATTTGCTGAATAGATATCAAGCAATATTGATGAAAGGTTTACATTTACAGTTCCTTGCAAAAAAAATATGACTCATTCTCCATGTTACAGCCAAAAAACTTCAATGTTTTTTATTAGGATTGTCAACCACAAACCAACACAAAATAATGCATTATTGACAAATAGGAGGAAAAGTGTGGCTTTAAAATGTTTTTAGACGAAAACCTATAAAGTGTGTAATGCATGTGTGGTCACTATTCTTAAATCCAGCTGCTCTGTGAAAGTCTTAGAGGATTGTTTGAGAACATAAGATAATAAACAGTATCATTAAGAACAGGGAACACAGCAGACAGAAAACTGAGGAGATGTTTAAAGCATGGCCAGATTACAAAACAATATCCCCAAGCTTTGAGCATCTCATGGAACATGAAAAAGAGACAGTAAAGCACAACTGAAAACTTGTTTAAGTGTGATAACCTCCCATCAGGCCAACTATCAATTGTGCACACCATATTTTTCGCCCTCATGGCATTGTGACAAAAACAAAGTTACATTTGAAGGGAAGTCAAACAAGTATTGTAGTTTTCATATGAAAGGGAAAGGGCTAGGATGTAGAAGTGCAATACCACAAAACTCTAAACACACCTAATTCACATAGTAAAACACAGTGATGGCAGCATCATCTAGTGGGGATGCTACTTTTCAGAAAAGACAGGAACGCTGATTAAGGGAATGTGGTTGGAGCTAAAGCCATAGTGATCCTGGAAGAAAACCTGCTAGAGGCAGTTGAGGCTGGGTGTAGATTCACCTCCATGCAGGAGGTGAATATTCCCAAATGTACAGCCAGATGTACAGTAGAGTGGTTTAGAGCAACACATTTTAATATGTTAGAAAAATACTATTTCTTATAGTAAAAGTCCAAACTTTTAATATGTTAGAAAGGCCTACAGGCCTAGTGTTTTCTATCCAATCTGTCTGAGTTTCAGCTGTTTCAAAAAGAATGATGTAAAAAAAAAAGAAAGAAAGAAAAGAAAAATTACACTTTAAAACCACTTCTTTCTAATTTAGTATGTGCTACTCTGTGTTGGTCTTGGACACAAAGCCCCAGCAAAATACACACAAATTTATAGTCTCAACATTACAAATGTGAAAAATAAAAAAAAAATGTGAAAGCTTTTTTTTTTTTGTTAAGAACTGATTCTTCCTTCTGGGGGTCTTTGGGTATGACTTGTAAAGAAAGCTCTAATACTCTCATATTCTTACCTTCTGTGGTTCCGTCTTTTCCCATGATGCACTTCATGGCACGCATTACCTGCTCTGTTATTGCAGGGGACATGGCTGAGGCGTATACTGCACTGTGAGAATGGCTGCGCAGATACTCCACCAGTTCCTGTAATGGCACACAAGCAATCACATTTTAGCACTAGGAAAAGTGTTTATTTTAGTCCCAAATACCTACATAAATTTTCAATTTTGGAGTCAGATTACTTGTAGTTCTACCTTTTAGCCACAAGAGAGAGCTCAAATCTACTCAACATCTGAAAAGTAATTAAAATACCTCAGATCCTTCATTTGTCACTAGGAGGAACTTGGCACCTACTCTAACACGGCTCTGGAACCTTTCCCCCTCTCCAGCTCCTAAACTGAGAAGGAACCGATGACAAAATGAGCCTGAATGAGGATCGTCAGGCTCATTATTCTGAAATGTCAGCAGGAGATTAATTCTGCCAGTGGCTGACAGAGGAAGAAGCAGAATTTCAGGGAACTGATTCGGTTGAGGCTCCTGGAGCGAGAAGAGGTTGGGTGCAGGCCTGCAGCCGTGACGGGCCCCTGCTCAGCGGCTGCGAGGTGATGACAAACAGCCGGAGATGATGTCTGGCCACCATTTCCACTCACCGCCATCTGTCCCCACTGGGCGGCAGCGGCGGTGGTGGCTGAGGTTTCCTCACACGCATGGAGGGGAGGAGGATTTCAGTGGAAATGTTCAAACGAAAGATAGGAGCTCTGGAACAACCTGACATCTGTTTTTGTTTAAGGCAGGAGATTTTCACAGCTTTGTGGTCTCACAGGATTTCAGCGCAACCAAGATAAGCCAGTTAGGAGGAGAACGTGTCTGAAATCCATCTCATGCCTGGGGGCACAAGTGACAACTCAGGGTGTTTCCGAAGCCATACAGCGGTCACAGTAATGGTGTGGCATACTTATTCATAAAACCACAGAGTGGGAACATTGCCAGAGCTCCTTGTGCACGTGCAGCAACTTTTCAGCCACTTTAAACCACTTTAATGTCCGTAACTGAACCAGCCTCATTGGTTATCACAGTCATGCTAATTCTGTCACTTATTAATAAAATAAATGTAATCTGAAGAAGGAATTACACCTTTCTAGGATGTTTTAAACTCAATCATAATAAAACAAAAGACAATTTATTTGAATATTTCTGGTTAATATTTATAGGAAATTTTATATTTCAGAATTTACCAGCTCAGTTTACTAAAGGTTATAGAAGAAAATCACATCTAAAAGGAGTCAATGATTGCTCAGTATTAGTATTAGCTATTATAGACCTTTATGAATTACATCCATTGCTTTTCTATACTTGCTTGTCCTTGTAGGATCCTGCCTGCCTATTCATTTGTTTTGTTTATTTAATAGTGCCCTCATTAGCTTCTACCAAAGTGGTTACTAATCTTTCTGGAGTACAATTGATAAAATACAAAAACATTCATACAAAATAAACATTAACATATGATACGCACAAGATTAGTCACACATCACATTTTGCAAATTACATAAACGGAACCTGGGTTAAATAAATACAATTCTAGTTTGCTAGAATTCTAGAATCTAATTCTAGAATTAAATTCAATTCCAGTGCGCACACATAAATGTGTGCTTTTTAAATCTGATGTTTTTAGAAAATGTATTAATTTCTGAATTACTCTGTAGATAATAGAATTTTTAAACAAGCTTTTCTCAGCACACTTTACAATCAATTTAGGCTCACAGGAGTATCTGGTAAAATGATTATATATCTGACCTGAATAAATACACTTTTCACAAAATAATTCATCTCTAGCAGTGATTGAATGAGGGTCCAGGTAAACCCTGGAATGGTTGCCAGTTTATCACGGAGATAAAAAGGACAAAATATGCACACAATCACTCCGACCTAAGGACAATTTAGGAAATCAGTTGCTCTCATTTATTTTTTTGGACTGCAGGAGGACGGCAGAGGACGCACAAGGAGAATCTGGGATTCAAACCCAGGCAGCAGTGCTACCAACGGCATCATCATGCAGCCCTACATAAATAATGTAACTCTCAGCCATGCAGTATTTGCTAAATGAGAATTTGAATGGAAAGAGAGTTATTTCCTAAAAGAACTGAGTTGCAGGATTGTTTTGGATCTCTTTTCCCATGAAAACTACATGCTGTGTTATATTTGTCTGATATTAAAATTAATTTTATGCTCTAAAACATTTCAATGTGACAAAAAAGCCCTGTGTATTTAGCGACTTATCCTTTTTGAGTATGGATAAGGTTTTGCCTAAAGGGTAATTGAACAATGCTTTGCAAACACACTGTTGAAGTGAATTATAAGGAGCTTGGGGTGTATTTATTTTTGGTTCTCTCATAAAACAGCTAAAAGATGACTGTTTTCCAGAACACATGTGCAGAGCCTTTTCTTGGTCAACCCGTATCCACTTAACACAGGATTTGGGGCACTTCACCACAACAACAAATATGCTTTCTCTCTCTTTTCCTGCCTTTTTCCCTTTCAAGAGTTTACAACAGCCAGCTGTCAAACCAGGCAGTACGTTCATACTTCAAACATCATCATGCTTGTTAAAAATCATCCTGTTAAATCTGGAGCGCAGTTCCGATGCGTGCCACAAGAAGGGGCTGGCCCTCTGCCAGCTTTACCTTCTTATTAAGGCAGAGCAGGACTGAGCTAACATAAGGCAGGGAAAGGAAGTGTCCATTTTTAAGAGCTTAATTCCAACAACAAGCCTGTTTCCTTGCTTTCTAATCAACATCCTCGAAACCACTGTGGTTATGTACTAAAGTGTACTTTTTAATAGAGTAAAAGAGGATTAAAAAGGCCCTGAGTTGCAGCTTATTGAACATTTGTTGAACACATGAGGCCTACAAAAGTCGTTGTTATGGAGTTTGTATTATTTGCTCCCATCTGTTTTGAATACCTGCTGCAAATAATTCTTAAAAATCCTAAATAATTTACATGACTTACTTCATCACTTTATTAGGCTTTGAAGCCAGATTAGTGGTGTTAAATAAATTCAAGAAAGTGTTGGCTAAGCTATCTGATTCTCTGTAATGAGAACCAATGGCTATTGGAATTGTTTCAGTGTGATTAATCTCATCTACATCGTAAAATCTATCCTGACCCTATTTGCGTCCAAATGGATTAGCAACCAGACTAATTTCTGCTTGAGTGAATAATAGCATGTTTACTGCACTGTTTCCAAGGTCTCTCTTTTTCATAGGTGGGCCATAAACAGCTGAAATGGTGAGAATGGATGAAATGAGCTGAGAGAAGGTGGAACAGAGCTCAACAGTAACCTTTCTTCCTGCGATGTAGCCTCCAGCTGCCCCGAAGCTCTTCGTGAAAGTCCCCATCATCACGTCCACATCAGCTGGGTTCACATTAAACAGCTCGGTGACTCCCCTCCCCGAAGGCCCCACCGCGCCAATACTGTGGGCTTCATCCAGGTACAAATAGGCTTTATACTTCTTCTTCAGGGCGATGATTTCAGGCAGTCGCACAACTGAGCCCTCCATGCTGATAGGAGAGATTCACAGAAAGAGGAAACAAGAATTCAACCAGGTGTGAGCTTTAGAAACCAAATAATTAGTGTTGGAAATAAAAATCCAACTGGACTCTTAAGACTGTATTTTCTGTAATTCACACATAAATACATCAAAATCAGAATATGAACCCAGGGGCAATTCATGTTTTGCAACTGCACCCATTACATGAGCATGAAAAGAATATAATATAAAAGTAAGAGCAAAACCGATACAGTATACTTTATAATCATATACATAAGTCAGCATTATAATTCATATAATATAATATAATATAATATAATATAATATAATATAATATAATATAATATAATATAATATAATATAATATAATATAATATAATATAATATAATATAATATAATATAATAAATTACAAATTTGCACAAATTCCCCATAGAAAGTGTCAAACATTTACAGAGGAGCTGTAAAGTTATCCATACCACATGTAGGAATGACTTCCTGTGGCGCTCTGTAGCAATTTTTGGTGGAATCAGTCTTCCACTAAATGTGCTCCTGTGTTTCACTAGTGTGTTGCGGAGTGGGTAGAGGACATTGTCCAAAATGGCACGCAGCTTCGACAGTATCCTCCTCTGTGTCACTGCCATCAGAGAGTCCAACTCCACTCCCACCACATCGCTGGTCTTTTTGACCAGTAAGTTGAGCCTGTTGGCATCTGCTGCCCTCAGCCTGTTGCCCCAGCAGGCCACAGCAAAAAGGCCATAACAGCCCCATAACAACAACATTTTTTTTTTTTAAATCTGAGCCTCAGAAAATAGAGATATTTCACATATAAACCCTCAAAAGAATTTGGTGAAATCTCCCATCATCAAGGTTCTGCTTATGTTTTTGGATGATCATTTGGCTACTCTTTTGTCAGAAGTGGTAAAATTGTTGGTATCCATGGCACCAGCTCTGATTTTTGATGACAGTCTTTGGATTTCCAACATTTTTGAGGCTGACTGTTTAGAAATGCCATTTGAGAAAGCTGATTATTTCAAACCTATTATGGATGTGTGTTTTCTTTGTCTTGATGGAACATGTATGTGTCTCTGAGTAAAAGTCTGACCCAAAATGTCATCCTCAGCCGGCAGGAAGATGGGTCAGATGTTCAAGAACAACCCCAAAATGACCAGAACTCAAGCTAAATATAACTTGGAAGCAACTGGAACAGTTTTACTATCCATAGTAAAACCAGTTTTGTGATTTATCAGCACATCACCGTCCACTGAGAAGGTGCCGGGCGAGAAACGGTCTCCTGCTCCAAAATGGATAAATACTTTTATTACTGTTATCTCAATAAATTCTACCAAATATGGGATTGGCCATCCTCGACTTGGACAAAAGTCGGTCTTTCAAGAGTTCAATGATCTTCAACAGCCATCATAACTGGTTTTGTCCTGAAAGTTCCTGGAATAGCCTCAGTTTCAAGCCCACCGACAGTTTATGGTGGACTATGCTTAAATTTCAGGTTTGAACCATGCACTAAACCAAACAATTTAAATGAAATGCACCATTTATAAAGAGAAGAATCATAAAACATTTAGCCAGAACTAAACCAGAAGCTTATTGTTGGCAGCTGTAACTTCTTTTTACTTTTATTTAAGTATTTGAAGGGGGTGTATATATAATTAAGAATGTTAGTATAATCTGACCAGTTGGGGATTAGAATAAATGTTGTGAATTGTATAATCATGCAATCTGGGAAAAAGAACGGCTCAAAAAAGTCCTTAAAATATCCAACTTCATAAGATGCTCATGCCCATGATGAGTGGATGGAAACATTTGAGCAGACGTGTATATAGCTTGACTTTCCACAGTTTCTCAAGAATCTTTCTCCTGGCATTTTTACTTTTTCCTATCATCTTTTTCTTCACTTCTTCCTCCCCTCTGATGGAAACCTTTTAAAGCTACAAATAGACAGAATAAGTAATTATATAGCTGGGGAATTGTAAAAATCCTTGACCTGCCATACTTTCTTTGGCTGAGCCTGCAGTCCAAATGATAGAAGACAGAGCTGAACCAGGAGCGTTGTGGACATCAAAGGCGAGACAGAGATAGAGCTAAAGTCTCCTTATCCAGGCCTTTTGATGTTCCAGGGAGGTGAAAGATGGAGCTCTAGTTCTTTCAGAGCTGTACGAAGGACAGCATTTTGCTCTCGTGTGACTCACACTGTGCACATTGATCAAGGCAGCATAATAAAGTGAAAATAAATCGCGTTTTTTTGGAATGGACTGCTTCCTTGTTTTAGGATTTTTGTTTGCAAAAAATGTGAAGGACGCTGACAGATAAGGTAGAAATGAGAAAATACTGTCAGTAATAAACAGCTGGAGCTGGGGGCTTAGCCAAGTCAATCTCAGTGGCTCCATTTGGCCTTGAATTGGAGGTAATGAGCAGACAGAGAGGGTCACAGAGACTTGGGATAGCTCACCGCCAGGAGAGACACACAATACCTTTTCCCTTTTTCCCGGTAATCACACCCTACCCAGCTACACACACACTCCCATCCACCTGCCAGCACACATACAATCAATTATTCAAACAGCAGGAAGGGAGGCAACAGAGAAAGAGAGCATTCAGGGGCATCTAAGCACAGGCTCACCTCAGGTTACAAATAAAGATCTTTACCAAATCCTGGGAGAGGAAAACTCTAGCTTAAAAATATTAAAATTAGAAACCATCGGACTCAAGAAATATCTTTTTGTTACAATATATTGAAATAATACACCACAACAATATCCTATGGAAAACCTGAAGGCGGTGTAGTCGGAGCTGACCTGTAGATGCCCTCCACCATAATGAGGATCTTCTTCCAGGGTCTGTGGGTCCGAGGCTGCCCTGAGCAAACAGCCTCTCTTAGAAGCTTCTCCAGACTGTGAATGTCTAAAAGCAAAAGCACACACACACACACACACACACACACACACACACACACACACACACACACACACACACACACACACACACACACACACACATGCAGGCAAAGAACAATTAAGACAAGGTAAATAAAAAGAAAAAAATATATAATAATATTACAAAATCTGCCCAATAAAGTTCACGCTCCCTCCATTCTGGGGGGGTGTGAATTCTCATCAGCTTTGATGAGATCAAACTGAACTTTTTACTCTGAAACTCTAAAAACTCACATTGTGACAGAAAACTAAGACTGCACATCCTGTAAACACCACTCCCTCTGTTAAACCTGTTAAAAAGCGCATAGCTGTAATTGTGGTTAAAGGTTGTTTTTTAGAAGCTTCTACGTTCTCCATCCATGTGAAGCCATTTAAAACCATGCATGATTCCTTCTAGCGCAACATGATGTGCCACTTTATGTTTTCCTATCACATAAAATATTTATAAATTTACATTCAGGTTTTTGATAGTAAACTGTAGATTAGTTGTGAGGTAATACTCTTGCAAGACATGTACCAACAAATTCAAATCAAGCAATAATACGATTGTACATTGCTGTAAAGACCATTTCTAGTTTTAAGAGTACAAAGAGATTTACTGTATGACAGAAACACATTCAACAAACCATCCATCTATTATCCATGTGGGGTCACAGTGGGGCTGGTGCCTATTTCCATGGAGCAAGATTTGGGGCACACACCGAAACATTCCTATCAACTAATACAACTACTGACACTCTTCCAGAAGTGAGATATCTTTGATAATTACACACATATAAAAGTATACTAGGAACAATATTTCTTTGAATTAATATAAATCGTGACAGAAATGTTTGCTCATCATGGGAGTGATTTCCCAAAATTTTCTCTTTCCATATGGGGATGTTTTAACAATCACCTGTGACAATCCACCAGATGGCAGTATCGACCAGCTGTAATTCTCCTGAATTTTTATATTTAAAATCTAACTTCAGTCCAGCCATGAGCTGCAGAAAAAAACCCATGCCACAGCCAACAGTCTGTCTAGATGATCGATATTACTGCCTCCACACAGACAGGTTCATTTAGGAGACAGCAGATGCTCTGCTGCTGCTAATATCCCCTCCTGAAGCTCAACAGGACAGAATGCATCCGGCGCAACTCAAAATTTACGTAGAGGAGACCAGACAAGAGATTATTTTACAGTATCACTTTGATTCAAGATAAGCTCTGATCTGATATGTGACATTGTGTGCCTGGATCTGTTTCTTAACAGAACATGTAAACAAGCAAAAATCTGTAAATTGCTACAATAATATTTTTTCAGTAAACAGTTTTGCTAAAGCTTACTTTTAATAAGCAAAGATAAATACATGCAGAAAGTCATTAAGAAAAATAACAAAAAAATAATATGGAGAAATGTATTCATTCCTTCTGACACGCAAACCTGGACTGTGCAAACCAGTTTTTCTCTATTGCTGGAAATCCGGTTCTGCTAAGATACAAATCATAAACATTTCAGCTGCTGTGAACATGCCATTGCACATTGCCAGGACTTGCACCAATAACTAACACTGTAAAACCATGGCTATATTTTTGTTACTTTATAGCCATTTTCGAAGTAATTCAGCTAAATGAGGGCTTGAGTGTGGTCTGCTGTTCAGGTGCCTGAGGCTTCTTTGCCTTTAGACAGGCCTCGGGGGGTCTGATTGGTGGAACTATAACTCACAGAGCTTGCACCTGTCAGGATGCATTTGCTGCTAAAGGACTAGCCATTTGAGGTGTTCTGTTGCTGGTGTTCCTGAGGTAGATGGGATTCCAATATACAGTTTATATTTTCTAAAACAAACTTTACATAAAACAGCATAACTAAACAGATACAATGTCTTGCCAAATATTCAAACCCCATGAATCTTTATGTATTTTGCCATGCTTAACTAAAAATGTTAAATGTATTTTATCTGACAGACAAACACAAAGTAGCAGCTCAGTGCAAAGTGGAAAAAAAATGATGCGCGGTGAAAACATCAAAAGTGTGTGGTGTATTTTGTATTCCGCTCATTTTACTCCTAACGAGCTTGCCCTCAGAGGTCACCTAATTAGTAATTAAGAGTCCACCTGTGTGCACGTTAATCTTGGTATAAATGCAGCTGGTCTGTGAAAGCCTCAGACGTTTGTTAGACAACCCAAGTGAACAAACAATATTATGAAGACAAAGGAACACAGTTGACAGGACAGGGGGAAAGTGGGGCAGAACCTTAAAACAGAATTTCCAAAGCTTTAGACAGCTAATAGAGCATTGTTGAATCTATAATGTGAAAATGGAAAAAGCCTAGAACAGCCGGAACCCTACTAGATATCACCATGCACTTACAGTAACAAGTGGTTAGTTAGATCCAGGTTTGATTTTAGAAAGAGGGAAAGTGGGATGGCTATGGAGACTGTGAGGGAAATTGAGACACACAGAGGCAAGACTGATGATGGACAGAATGCTTCTAGGTGCTACGTGCAATGCAGGGCAAAAACAGCAAAAGTCTGGAAAAAGGTTTCCTGGTTGAGACCAAAACATAAAAATTTAATCTGCATCCAACATGGGAACGTTTTTCTTTAGCAGGGACAGAGATGCTGCTCAAACTTAATAGGAGGAAGGATGGAGCGTTTATCAATCCTAAAAAAAAACTCTTCATAACTCCAAACATACTAATATAAAATGCAAATATAATACTACTCCTTAAATCTGCAAATCCTGTGAAAAAAATTAGGGAACAGCAAAAAATAACCAAGAAGACGCCTTCTGCAAGGAGAAGCTCAAGCTTTAGTCTGACGTAAAAATGGTTCAAGTCAAAGTAAATTTGCTCTCAGTGATAAACACGCAAGGTACGAGTCTTAAATTGCATTTTGGATCTCACTCATGAATTGTGCAATATGTAAAAAGAGACAGCTGATGAACTTACTGTTGTGTTTGAACACCCGGATTGTAGCTCCTGACAGTCTGGCTCCCAAGATTAGAGACGTGTGGTTGAGCTCATCGCTTACTATCAAACATCCCTGGAAACCAGCAAAAAGTTACAACTTACACAAAAAAATACTTAAGTTCTAGTTATATTTGCACAATATGAAGCCTGGAATAAAATGTGTTATAAAATTTCATTGTAAACCTGATTTTAATGATTTATTATTGATAAGAGCAGGATGAGTTGCTCATTTAGTTGCATACAACAAACAACAGTTAACAGCCAACTATTTATGGGTGACAATTGCAACCATGTGAATGACGTAATGCATCTGTTCCTTAAGAGATTTCTTGGTTTTATGTGTTTTAGCATAAAAAAGCAATCCCGTTATGCAAATGTGCTTTTTCGAATAAAAGGGATTCACATGGCCAATTACTCATCAACTCATTCTTTTTCTCCTTCCCCCATTTATGTCTTAATCACAATCTTTTTATGTCGTGACACAGAAGGGATAGAAATCGTCTACAAATGTCCCCTCCTTTTCATGTCTGATAAAATTTTTACCAGCTCATCTGTTATAATCTTTACTTGGACAGTGTGATGCTTCATTTGCTATAAAAATCAGCATGCAAATGAATTCAGTTGTCCCATGACGTTCTCTCCAGAGCATTAGCATATATAGCACTGAAGCTCTGAGCAATTGACTGCATTAATCGGAATAATCTTGTAAGGGGTGGGGGTTGTGTTGACACCAGCACGGTGACAGATACACTCAGCATGGCCTGGGGTCAAGCTGGTCCACCAACAGCTGTCACTCTAATGTGGCTCCGCCTGCACGGAGAGGCCTGTCCGAGCTCACCCTGTCCCTGTAGGATGGAGCTGGCAGTGAGAGCTGACCCCCAGACGTTACCGGGTTAGCCTCGGCGCTGCAGCCTAAAGGGGCTGCTGCACCTCTTCAGCTGCATAAAACGAACCTGCTCTCATCACTTAAAACCGTCAACCCTACTTTTCTTCCTGTCCAGTTGAATCGCAGCTACTCCTGCTTCATGTTGCCGCTGGTTTCTGTCAGCTCCACTTGAAGCAGGCGGGTGTGCCAAGAGGCCAGATTATGGATAGTCAGACCCTTAAGTAGTGCTCATAAAAACTGCCCTTGCTTGTCTGCTTGCCTGGAAGCAGACATGTATGCCCAGAACCTTCTTATTCTGGATACCGCAAGATTTAATTAAAACTTCAATTAAGTGAGGCGGTCAGGAATATTTAGCGGTTCATTTAGGTTTTCTTTTAATAATTTAGGGCATATGCAAGAAGGAAACAAAAGCTCAACTAATTCTATTATCTACTGTGTTTTGCAAATTGCACCTTTATTCCAATCGGATTTCCTTCATTCAATGAGTGGGGAAAAGTGTGGAGAATCGTGTACCTTTCCCACAAGTGCTGGGATGTTCATTGAGTTTGTTGCAAAGCCCATCCCGAAAATCATGGCGGACTCGACCCCAATGAAATCAGCCACAAGTTGTTCCAGCTCCTCATGCATCTGCAGGTTACCTGCAAAATGGAAATCACAAATAAAAACAGTCTTTCACCTTGGATGAGGTCTGCATCTCAGAAAATCATGCAATGTTCAGATTATTGTTAAATATTGCAACTGCGGTCTCAGTTGAGATCAGTCAACCTTTGACATCTGTTGCTACATTCATGATTGATAGGGAGATTGGCATGGTGTTTGTGTTGCTACAATTAACTATGGTCATGAACTCTGGGTAGTGACCAATAGGAAAAAATCATGGCTACAAGAAGATCTGTTTGTGTATGTTGCTATGATCAGCGAGTGGTTTATTCCTTTGGGTTCTTGTTGATCTTTTTTCTAGTCATCCAATCTAACATTCTGACAGATAGTAATGGTCTCCTCATAAAAAGCATAAGACACAAACCTCTGGATCAGCACTCACACCCTAGAGATTAAATTCAATTCTTATAGATCTATGATGTGACAAACTTGAAATTTAGTTCCCCTGATCTTTTTTTTTCATCCAAGGTAATATCAGAGCAGGTCCCACAAGGTCTAAAATGATTCTGTTGCACAATATGAGGCTGAAACAGTTGGTGATAAACCAATATGGCAGGTGGGGACCAGAATTCATTTTTGTGCTAATGTGCCATCTGACATTGTGTTTCTTTCATTTTGTGAACAAAATAAGATTTTTTTTTTTGTTTTGGTATCTGCCTTTGTGGCCATCTGTTAAACAGAACAATTAAAGTTTCAGTGTCAAGATGCAGCACTCTCTATGAACTGGACTTTAATTGTGTTACAGTGCCTAACAAAAGTATTCATACCCCTTGAACTATTTTTTATTTTGCCGCTTTACAACCACAAACTTCAATAGATTTTAATCAGATTTTATGTGAGAGACCAACACAAAATAATGAATAATTAAGTAGTTGAAAGAAAATTTTAAATAAAAAAATTGCAGTGTGCGTAAGTATACAAACTAATAACCACAAATAAAACCCAGTGCCACTGTCTGCAAATGTTACTTAATTCATAAATTAAAATGTGTATTATTTCCTCTCTGTATACATCCAGCTGGTACGTGAAGGCCTTATAGGTTTGTTAGGCAACTTTAGTCAAGAAACAGCATCATGAAGACCAAGGAACACAGCAGTTGGTTATAAAACAATATCCCAAGCTTTTGAAAATGTAAAAAATAACTTTTTATTGATGCTGTGGAAATGGTAAACCTGCAAAGCTCCCATGACATGGTCATTCACCAAAATCAGGGGTCGACAGCTCCAGTCCTTGAGGACTACTATCCTGCAACTACATATCTTCTCCACTCCTGAATCAAATGACTGAACTCCTTCATCAGCACGTCCTTTAGCTCTGCAGAGAGCTGATAACGAGCCATGTATTTCATTCAGGTGTGTTGGAGCAGAAATGCTCTTAAAAGTTGCAGAATAGTAGCTCTTGAGGACTTGTGTTGGAGATGGATGACCTGACAGAGAAGCAGTCAAGTAGCCTTAGGTAACTCTGGAGGAGCTGTGGGGGTTTAGAGATCAGGTGGGAGAATCTGCTGACAAGACCAATTTTAGTTGCGGACTCCACAAACCTGGTCTTTATGAAAGAGAGGAGAGAAGAAGAAAGTCAAACGCATCTGCAGTTTGCCCCTAGCCATGTAGATATAACAGTAGACATGCGAAAGTGTAATCTCTGACCAGATGAGACCAGAATATAACCTTTCGGAAGATGGATGGTGCTAAATACAGGGTCTAAAAGGAGGAAAACCTGCTAGAGGCTGCAGTCGACCCAAAACTGTGTTGGAGGTTTGAATTCCAGCAGAACAACAAGTATAAAAATCTAAATCTACAGCAAGAGCTGCATCCTTTTCTTTCCACTCCATAATTTTGAAGCCCTTTGTATTGGTCTGCATGGAAACTCCAATAAAATAAGCTTGTACTAGTAATGTACTAAAACATGAATAAATCTAAGGCAATGTAAATGCTTCCGCAGAGCACCTCATATTCTGCAGGCATGATATAAATCTCCAAAGCATAAAATTCATTCTATTGCACGCAATATGTATTGTTACATTTGCATTAACAAGTAATAACACAGCTGACTTTCTGCAGAGGGAATATAAAATCTAATGAATAGTAATAACACAAAATTTCCCGACATGACCTTTCATATGAAAACGAAGCCTTCATTGCATATACATTGCATACTAATCATTACAGTCAAAGTCAATATGGGTCATTACAACAGAGGGCGGGCATTAAGTACTTAAGCAGACAGATGTTTTAGGCAGGCCAGGAAAATGGAAAACTGAGTGATGGGCATAAAAACTGTAATGAAGTGAACCAGCTCTGTCTTTATAGCGACTCCCGTTCAGTGCTTTCTACCAGGACGATGAATTAGCTAGATCGATTCTTACATTTCCTCCACTGCATGAGCACACAGGCCCTGCTGGCACGTGTAGCGTTTTTAATCAGACTGCACTGGCATTTGCGCTCTTTAAAGAACATTTCCCCTGGCAGTATCTTCATAGGTGTGCCCAGCCTTCTTATTGATATTTTAACCTTCAGAAGCTGCCTTTAGATCTAGATACTCCTCAGGTAAAAGAGCGTGATTAGATGTAGCTCATCCTGATTAGGTTAAATGAAATTAAATCACGCCTACATCGTTTTTAAGTCTTCCTTTGCCTGTGTTAGGAGAGTCATCATCATATTTAGTGAAAACAATATAAATAAATATTGGAACTCTAGACATAAATTTGTTTTCTTCATTACTTATATAGAACCCAAGCTTTCTCTAAACATTATTTAAATGAAAATTGTTTCAATAGTGTATTCAATGATATGCTGCTCTATTGCATTGTTACACTTTTTATATATTTCACAAATACAATGCCTGCCTCATCTATTGGCACATTAAGAGTAAAAAATCTAAACATCTAAACATCATCTCTAACTAAAAAAGGAGAAAAATACAGCTTTTAATTTAACTAAAATTATTTAATGGGGGTTAAAAATCCCATGTTAAGAAATAATATGTTTACAAAATCACAGATTGCTCACATGTTGACAATCTAAATTACTCACTTGCCAAAAAGAGAGCACTTAGTCTTCTCCTATAATCTTTCAGACGACTGAGCAAATTACACAGCTTTTTCAAATATACCTGATTTGTTTTAGAAATTGGCACAATTTCAAAATAGATCAATTCAAAATGCCTAAGTTGAATGTACTTCAAAAGGCATATTACTACTAAGCGTATAGCCAGAATTTCTCTACATTGAATGAATGTACTTTGGGCTACACATTGATATTTTAATTTTATTTGACTGTGAAGCTATACATGTGCAATAGTTGATTTTTTTTCTGTGTGAGATTATGCCCCTGTACAGAAAGATTAATTAATTTTACTTGGGGGTTTTTTTGTACCAATTGTGCCGAAAATATCTGTGTTTGAAACCTAATAAATCCCTTATTAGTAATAAGTGATTAATTCAAATGGTAAGTTAATGATTGCAAAAAAAAAACCGAGGACCAACCCAGTAATGTCAGCCTATGAATGTTTTGTTTGCCATTATTGAACTTTGTGTCCAACTTTACTCTTCAGAGATACTCCCTGTACAAGCACACATTAGAATGTTCTGTTATTTCATTAAAATTTAGTTGAGTGAATATCACATTTTGTGCCAATAATTACAGGTTGACTAAGTCTTCAAGTTAAACTGCAATTAATCACAAGACAGGAGATAATAAAAAAAAAAAAACATGTTGAATCTGAATGTTAAATGGAAATTAGATCATCAGTGAATGGTGCTTATTTTAAAATATATATCCTTGTAAGTTGTTTATTAGCCTCTAAAAGATCTCGGATTTTCAGTCTGTTACAAATTGCTATAACTGTGATGGCATCATGACAGCTCTTAAAGAGACACCAGGGTTTTTAAATATTTACTTCATATATGGTCTCATGAGACAAAAGCATGTTTTGCATAACCCGCTCACTCAAGACAGCTGAAGTGCCCATTGGAAACCCAGACTAAAACAGTCCAATTTCCAAGGAGAAATAAGCATATAAATAAATCAAGGAAATGAATAATGGATTGTTTGGGGGTTGAGGGGATAAGGGAGTGGTGAACTGACAAACATTGCTTGTTGTTTTTCACTGTCAAACTGCTGATATCACGAAACACACTCCCACATACAGTCTTCTCTTGTGTGCCCGCCCCACTTTGTAAGCCCGCTCTCAGCAGATACAAGACTACCTGGCAGCAGAGGTTTCATACTCTAAAAACATCAATAACGAGAGAGGAAAAGGTGCTTTTCTGAAGAAAACTTCACCAATGAGATCCATGATGTTCACTCATCGAATGTTTTGACAGAAACACACAGCTGATTGCTAGTCATTAGAGTTCCAAGCTGCAAGACAGATATGTCTGAAATGAGCTTCATTCTGCCACTTGCATCTGATCAGAAGATGGGCTCAAGATCAAAAGATAAGACACCATTTAAAATTCATTAGATCCCACTTTCTGATCCTTGTTATTATAACATGTCCGTGTATGTATATCGCATTTGCATCCTGTTTAAAGTCCTGAGGGTTTTTAATTATGACAGCTCATCCACAATAACATGTCTTCCATGGCTCCTCTGTGGACCAAAATGTATCTCTGCTGATTATCACTCCACATAATTGAACAAAAGCTGAATAATTCATACAACAATACAGTTACTGACAAATAATTAAACATGCTGACAGTGTAACTCAGGGGAAATATACAGGTGCTTCTAAGTAAATTAAAATATCAACAAAAATATAATTTTAGTATCCCATTTTAAAAAGTGAAACTCATATGGGGTATATCAATGGCACACAGTCAAGCATTTATTTCTGTTAATTTTGACTATTTGACATAAAAACATCAGCCCACTGAAAAGTATCTATGTACTGTAAAGTATATGTATATGTATATGTAAATTTTGAAACATTTTGTACATGTTAATTTGCAGGAATTACTGCATTAATGCGGTGTGGCATGGAGCTTGTGCCTCTGATGAGGAATTAAAGAGACTCAGGTTGCTTTGAAAGCGGCCTTGTCATCTGAATAGTTGAGTCTGATATCTCTCAAGAACTTCTAGGCTTGGATTAGGTAGGTTTATAGGCTAATTGAGGATGTGGATGTTAAGCTCAGCAATGTGACAATTTCTCCTCTTCTTACTTAGCCATTTAGCCATTCATGGTGGTCTCTGATAGATCATTTGTAAATGAAGCTCATTAAGCACAAGAGAACAAATGCTTATTCTGTCAGCATTGATTGGCAATACTACTCCCCTCTTGCATCACCTTTATGCTGGGCTTCCCTTTTTTCAGCAATACAATCCCTCATGTCTGTACTGGGACAGAGTTACCACAAGCCCAGCATGCTCCACTTCCTGTAGTATTCCTTTGAAATTTTATTACACACCTTCAGCCAAACCTGACGGACCTGTCAAGTGCGGCCTCTGCTCTTCCTAGGACACCCTCTGGACTTCCGCTCAGACCATTACTTTATGCTATAAAATAAGCTTTTATGACTCGAACTTTGTTGCTTCTAAGAGCAATTTCTGCCATTGGGTCTAAACAAGCGTTTAGACACACCGACACACACCGACAGGCGTTTGGAGTCAGGCGTTTACAGATATACTTCAGATTGGGGTATGGTTACCGATAAATACATAGTGTACTAATTAGTACAGCATACTTTTCAGAGACATTGTTCTATATGCATATGTTGTTTGTCATTATTGTATCTTGGCCATCTTTTTTTTTTCATAAGCCAAAAGCAATGTCTAACAGGTATTTCATATGACTATTTAGTGATGCATTGTAGTGAGAACTATAATGCTCCACTTATGAAAGTAAATCTTGTACTTCTGTGGGTGCAATTCTGAATGCTACCCTGCCAAATGGGACACAAAAAAACTGACTAAGCTAAAACAGGAAGTGGTACATCAAGTATGGGAAGGTGTCAGGTCAAGCTGGAAAATTAAATAAACATCTTCATTCAGCTGGTCACCAGAAGGAAGCACAAAGTGCTCTAATAAATCCCGGTAAATGGCTCTATTGGTTTTAAATCTGATAAACACAGTCTGCATTGCCAGGAAAACAGCTCACTGTGACATAATTGCTGAAGTTAGAGACAGTAATATTGATGATTAACCCACATTTTCCTGACATCTTTCTTTCGTTTCCTTCATCACAATGTCCCCACCACTCTTCATGAGCTTAAGTATCTCAGCCAATAAAATGCTATCTACGAGGCCAGATATGTTATTAGCATCTAGGGTTCACATGCATGACACACAACATTTATTGTTCTATCAATGCATCTAGCAGTCCTTTGTGACTGCAGTATTGCATACATAGATATTGCAATAACTGTGATTCGATATGTTATACATCAAGTAACTCAAGAAACTTGGATTTTTTTGCCTCTCTATTCTTCCTCAATACTTGATTCCCAAATGAATGGTAAAATTTACTTTCATCTGAAAAGGGGACAGAGCAGCAGCATGAAGTGCTATAGAAATTTCCTGGCAGACTGCTGTGCTGAATTGAGAGTTAATGAAAGTCCCCTTAGCAACAGTCATGCCATTTTTCACTTTAGTCCAGGTGAAAAGATTCTGACATTGTCTCTCGTCCAGGAGTGCGTAATCTAGCACACCTTTTCCCAATATAACATTTCTGTATTAATATTTCTGTTATTATTATTGCATGTGGCATAATCTTATGCCACATTATTGGCATAATGTGGCAATAATAATTATTGGTATAATTATTATTATGCCAATAATTATTGCCACATAGCTATTGTGGCAATAACTATGTGGCATAATTTTATGCCACATGAAATTATGTTACAACAGAAAATGCACAAAAGTCAATTCCCCCATCACATAAACATCTTTCCTACTATGATGATTCATACAGTGGACATTGCTTCAAATTGAATGAAAAGCTTTGTGAAACTGAGCCGAAAGCGACAAGTGGAAAACAAGTTTTTTATCTGTTAAACATTGACACCAAACTTACCAATTTCCTGTCTTGTGCTGCAGACACCAGCCCCGTACTCACGCAACTTATCTGCCACAGTTTTCAGGAAATCTTCGTTGTTCTCTGCGAAGCCGAGGTAGTTGTATGAGCCCATGTTGATGACGTTATGTATTGTCCTCCCAGTAAACCTGTGAAGATTTATGTTTGTCTCAGTTAGTGTGTCATTGTTTTTTCTGGTAGGCACACACACACGCACACGCACACACACACACACGCACACACCTACACACACACACACACACACACACACACACACACACACACACACACACACACCTACACACACACACACGCACGCATACGCAAACATAAATAACCTCCCAAAAAAGTGCACAATAAGTAAACATTTGCTATTCAGTAGCAAGAAATGGAATCCAAACAATTATACTTTAAACTAAAAGGCAGTGAATTTATATATTATTATGATGCATTTTATGTATGTGGATACAATGAGAAAGTGGTAGGAAACATAGCCCAAGTTCACCTGTAGTTAAAGTTCTTCTTTCAAAGAAAAGAAGGAGTTCATCAGCCGACCTACTTTTTCCACTTTGCTTCATACTATTCTACCAATTCACCACACTTCTCCACAAAAGTCGAGCAGGCTTCCCCATATCTTCTTCTTACAGTCACATTAAACCTCTTTAAACATGTAATCCACGCTTACCTCTTCACAGATTCATAATATCACTTTCCTTCCCTGTGGCTCTGCTCATTTTCTTTTTCATAACACATTCCCTGACCCTGCTGCGCAGTGCCAAGGAATATCAATTGTGGTCCAGAAACTCAAAACCCATATCTGCATATGGTATATTTGCTGATATCCTTGGTGTGACACATTTGGAGCAAAAATCTACATGTAAGTCAATTTAGGCAAACTTACGAAATAATGAAGACATGGATGCACACTTAACTTAAAGTCTATACGCTGACAAGCAAAGAAAGAACAACTGACATGATGGCGGTTATATGTAGTAAAAAAATAAATAAAACACATGTTGTGCCAGTGTCCTAAAAGTACTTTGTGACAGGTGGTTTCAGAAAACAGAATATCCCTTAGGTTAGGCCTAGAAAATGATCTGTTGATTCTCCCCACAAATCTTGTTGGTTTGGAGATGCTCCCACGCTCTGAAGTCATCTGGGTATGAATCACAATGTTTCTATGCACAACATAATCCTGCATACAGAGTGTTGTATGCAGGAACATATTGTTCGCCTACTGCCTAAGTCATTCAGGATTGATGCATACATCTGTGCAGAGATTGCCTCATATTTAATAAGTTATCCTTTCATCACAGCAGATAAAGTCTCCAGGATATTTAAGAATTTTGTAACTTCCCTGGATTTTGGCATAATTTATAGAGCAATTGAAAAGGGCATTAATGAGCTATCAGTGAAAACTTAACCAGATACTGAAGAAAAAAATTCTAATCAGAAAGCAAAAGTTGATTGCGCATTAATGCTTCTGAAAATCCATAACACTCACATTGGTTTTTAAGAAAGGTGTCACACTGCAAGTAGCATTGCTTTGAAATTTTTGTTCTCTATTGTAATCTAAGTTTAATATACATCCTACTGATGTTTTCTTCACCTGCTGTGTCCATGACCATAATATCGCAGTGACTCCAGGAAAGGTGTTACATTTGTCTCATTATGTTTCTTCACATTATGCAGACTTTCCCTATAAATTTGAGAGATTTTTTCACCATCAGCTTCAGTCTTGCTTTTGAGGGGGAAGTGGGATTCATGTTTTTACCAGAAGTAAGACAAGATTCCTTGTGGGGGATTTCTGTACAGATGCTGTGCATTGCGAAGCATTCATTTTACTGCAGCACTTTAAAATTCTATACAAAAATTATATTACAAGCTTTGACAGTGTGATGAATAAATTTCAAAGCCGGAAGAACCCAAATTTCCTCAGTCTCATAGAAACCTCAACATGTGCATTTTAGTGTTGTGTGCTCTTTTCTGCAGCTGTCCTGCTCCACATGCAACACAGCTGAGGTGCTAAAAGTTACAATTAGAAATGGTTGGGTTACAATACCTGAATGTCCAGTTGTAGTCATCAGACACCCTTTCCATCAAGTCGAAGATAGGGCCTGGGAGACTGCATATGGGACGGTTCCAGTTGTCCCGTACTCGCATGTATAGGTTTCGAGTGTAAAAATTTTCAAAATCTTGGTAAAGGGGAGTGAAATCCTGGCAATAAAAACAAATGAATTAAGTTCAGAATGAGTCAACATCAGGGTTGTTTTTTGTCAAGGCAAATTGTAAGTTTTGCTTTTTACAAGTTCTTGTACTTGTATGATAATCAGAGCCTAAATAATGTTATTAATTTTGAATAATTACTCACCTTAATCCAATGACAAAGATAAGTTCATCAAGATTATTCAAGACTATCCTCAACATGCTTAATAAAGTAAAATCATGATTTTTTTGGCTGATTATTCTATCAAGATAATACTTTGTTGTGCCTGCCAACCCATAAAACACAAACCATGTTGAAGACAAAGTATTTTCTAATTTAACCTTCACTGAAGAGACATAGCATAAAATCTGAAATAAAGTAACAAAGAGCTTGAATCCTGTGAGATTTAATTAGATCTTCAACACATATTCTCTTTGGTGTTCCATTTCACCCATGGCAACGTTATACAGAAGTGCAGAGAAACACAAGGGAAGAAAGAAGAGGCACTGCTTAAGGAAAAATGGAAATAATTGGGGAAAACAAAACGTATTGATGGTGTCTGCAAGGTTGGGTGTGTGGTATGTGTCTAATCATACAAAATGCCTAGGAGTGTGCTGACTGCATGTTTTTTATGTTGCACCTACCTTCTGTTCCTCTCTTTCCTGAGCAACATGGCACTTCTCCAGGCCCACTGCTCTGAGGAAGTCTCTGAGGTAACCAAACAGGGTGACAATCCCATAACCCAGGTACGTCATCACCGCCACATACATGGGTGGCTGTTCAAACGTGTCATGGCTGTGCTGCCTGGAGCCGACGCCAGCCTGTGGGACATTTTTCCATTTAATGAGAGAGCAACATAAGTGCTTTTGCATTCCATATGGGAACATAACAAAACGTAATAACATGTGTAGTAACAAATGTAGTTCAAAATAATTGTGGTTAACATTTCAATTAACCTGGATGAAACTAATTTTGCAAGACCCAGCATTGGGGATCTCTCTGTGCCAACAGTTAGAAATGTTTTCTAATCTTTCATGTGACAGAGAACTAAGATGATTCAGTTCAACATGAGTAGTTTTAGAAAACTCTCCCCTATGAATGACTTTTCAAGAAAAACCTGAAACTATTGACTAGGAAACTATTCACGTGACTAACCTTTATTATCTATGCATAAACATACAATCAGATTATTTGTACAGGAAAGGGAGCCACACCCTTTGTCTATTTGAAGGAATGCAAATGCAGGACAGAATGGCAATGAAACTCAGATAATTTATACAGCCTCAGGTTGCTGTTGTACTCGTCTCATCAGGCTACTTTGCCTTTAGATCTACATGCCCTACATGACTTACATGCCCTACATGCTTTTTACAAGCTCCTAAAATGCACAAACCAAAAAATAATCATAGCTAAAGTAAAGTTTCTGCAAAAATAACTACACTGCAGGGACATTTTTCTATTGGTAATACTTCAAGATGGGAAAGCATACACAAGATGACCTTGGCAACATGCGTTTGATCTAAAAGAGGTAAGAAAAAAAAAAGAGAAAAATATCCACACAAACATACATACATTTTTTTGAAGGCCGGAGAGTAAACTTAAAACCATGACTTTACAGCATTAAATGCATCTGTCAGTAAACACATGCTTTCATCTCCATTGCATCACAAGTATATGTAAAGAAACACAAAGAAGGAATAGTTTAACAACATCAATTACAATGTTTTCCCAGTATGCTTTTCCAGCTGAGATCTTTATAACACCAGATAATGTCTGCTCAGCATCCACAGGCAGTTCAAGACAAATGTAAGTATTTTTTTAAAGTGGTATTTATTAAGGTTGAATGGTGGTACAAGACCTGCAGTGATTCAGGACTCAATTAAATATGAATTTTATATATTCAGTGGGAAACTGAAGGGCAGTTCTATGTGTTGCAATGACCTACTTCAATTGACTGAAGATGATCTCAAACTAAGCAATAAAAAGATAAGTGATAGCCAACTAATACTAATCTCAACCCTTATTCATGCTAACATTTGTGTTTCATTCCATTGAACTTTTCACTAGGAAGGCTAAATGCAGAAATAACTCAAGAATATTAGAATAAAATGAAATGTAGCTACATTTTATTTGAATCCCTAATGAGGCCAGTTCTTCACCCTGGCCTGGCTAACAGTAGGTCCTGAGCAGTACCATTGCTCCTCCCACATGCATAACACATTGTGCATAAGGCACGAAGTGGCCAGGAGGGCACCCAAAAAATCTGCCTCAGTTTTTATAATCAAATGTGAGCTATTTCACTAAAAATGTGTGACGAAATAGAGAAGAAACAAATTTGTTCTAGAAAAAAATTAATTTCTTAAAGTTAATTTTTTAACTTTACAAAAAAAGTTATTATTTTTTTTTTTTACTTTTATAACGCTTCAATCTCAACTTTGGCAGACACCTGTGTTTCAAGAATCAGGGTGGAAAAAATAAAAAGAATATAAGAAAGAAAAAAGAAGTCGAAAAACTGATCTGATGGCACGCCAGCAGCGGCATGGTTTACAACTGGAACAGGTATAGTGGAAAAACTTCCCTAAGGAGCTCCATCTTAGAAATAATGGGTTGCTGAAAGTCTCTATAACAGCATTGCTAGTTACAGAGAGTATGTTTCTGAAATACTCTCTGGTTTTGTTGTAACTGATCTCTAACATACCAAAAGAATAACATTCCAAAATCCAGGCTCCCTAATGATAAGCACCCGTGGTCTGACATGCACAGCATGTCACATCCACTTTATGAATGGCAACGTTTGGTGTAGCTGTAGCCATTTACTGACTTACAAAGATGAACAGGCATCTTCTTTAACTTTGAGGATACTGCGAGTAAGAGAGACAAAAGGCCTTTATTAGGTGTGCATCATCAAGTCTGCGAGCCAATCCCTTGATTGGTTACTGTGAAACCATTCATTCAGTGTTCTCACAAATACAGCTTTTTAACTGCTTTTGTGGGCTGTAGTAACAAGAATTTTTAATGGTAAATTTACAATAAACAACCCTAAGATGTATTTTGATGTATTTTTCTTTGATTCTTTTTAACAAGGTAAATGGGCTGGTTTTTGAACCAGAGATTCAGTGCTTCATTTCCTCAAACAATTCTTGCTTTTATTTTGGAAAAAAGAAGATAGGTGAATATTTGCTTCAAGGTAGAAAATATTTGTTGTTTTTAATGGTCAAAATATAAATCTATAGTAACAAAAGGGAACAGATGGCTGCATAAAACACCCATTTTGAAGTCATTAGTTTTTGAAATAATTAAGGCAAAATGACAGCTTCAAGTATTTTCATATGTTCAAACTGATCCACAACCTCTGTGTTTGTGTTTGATAGACCCAATGATGTAAAGTAATATTTTACTGAATGGTTCTGTAGTATGAAAAAATTGCCATATCATAACTAGCTTGACTTTACAGGGTTTTCTTTTGGATAGTTTATACTCGTGTATGTCTTTGAATTGTTGCAAAACTTATTCTATGCTTCTATTAAAAGAAGAGGGATTGGTCTGCTAACTAATGTTGAACTGCTGTTTTGAACCAAGTTGTACATAATCTTTATTTTGATATACAACTCTTGACAATGACATCAGCTAGATCACTGTGAAGTTATGCACTTACTTACTATAAAAACAAATTAGTCACCCATCAACTGTCGTAGTCTAACGTCTCTCCTGAGTCTCAATTCAAGCACTGAAAACTTTTATATTTAGAGGAAGCTACAAATGGATACTACAGAGCGTAAAGAGGTTTTTTTGAGGAAGTATAAGAACTGTACCCTCTGTAAAAATACAATGCATGTAAGGGAAATGAGGAATCATTTCAGGGTAGAGTATTTTGTTTTTGATTCTTTTGTATATTTTAATGGACTGAGACAGCCATGCTATATCAAAAGTTAGCTATAGAAGTGTGGAACAGATAAGAAAATCTAGCTCTATGGGGAATTACAAGGGAAGACGAGGTTGGTTGTCATTGCTTTTACTGCAAACAAAAATGCTATGAATAGTCAGCCCCATATCACTTGGTAGTGGAAACCTAAAGCATGAGAAGCTTCTGCAAAGTATATTTTGTAATACAGTGTTTCAGTTTACAATACTTAGTTTCAATTCTTAATTAAAACAGCATCTTATAGAGATGATATCAACCTTAATGACATGTTGGTTACTTTCTTAAACCAACAGAATCAAGCATCCATCTGGCTCTTTTGCTCATTACTAAAAACTAAACTATTTCTAAAATATCCTACAGGTAGCAGTATTTGAAACCTCTGATGGACTCATTTAATAACAATATTTACCAGTGGAAACATTGACATGTAGTCCATATCTTGGACTACAATGTATCTCTGCCTAGCTTTCTAATCGCATGGACAGACAGAAATTTAAAGAGGACAGGCAAAAACATGGCTTCTGTTGCCTCTATATTGGCCTGTTAGCATGTTATGAAAGTAATGAGATTCTCATACAGCAATAGTCAGATGCTTCCTCAGATTTGTTGCAAGACTGACTGCTACTGGAGGTCCTTCAGGCCCACAGCATCACCGTTCAATATGATTCAAAAAGTATTTTACAATTGAATTGACTTTTGATAGACAGAAACAGAAAAATATGTTCAGTGTTATTTTAACAAGTGCATGTAAATAAATATCTTGATGATAAATAAAAGTGATATGGAAATAAAGTCTTGAAAAATCCATATCAAATTTATAATTGTTTCACAAGACAGAGACCTAACAGCGTAGTTAATGTAGGCTGTATTAAAATATGTAGCTTATTTATAAATAGTTATGTTGAACAGATATAATGGTATAAATTACGAATTAATCATACGTTTTTCTTCATGTAAAGTTGCTTTATTTATTTATTTAAAATTATTTTTAAGAAGAATTGACATAAAGTACGGCACACTGTGGACAACTTCACAAAGTTTATCTCAAATTAGAAGCCCAACCATAAGTATCTGGTCGCTAACTAAGCAGCATACGATCAGGTGCAGAACACTGTGCCGCACCTAAGCAGGCGGCACAGGCAAGGTAAGGAGAAAAAGTTACTCCATAACAAGCAACTTTCAGCAGTGAAGCATAAACAGACAAACCTCTCTCTTGCTGTGACAGCTGTTTTTCCTCAGATCGTCACATTTCAGTCCGTTCTGGCTGAAAGGAGGCTTTAAGTCTGCGTCAGTTTTTGCCATGTTTAGCAGCGGAATGGGTCTGTTCCGTTGAATGACAAACCAACGTGCTGGTTACTAAACTGCCAAAGGTGACTTCCTCGTTCAGTTGTTTCGGTTCAGCCTCTTTTTTTCGCTGTCGTCTTAAAGCTTCCACTGAAAATGTTGGTTTATCGCAATGTTTTCTCTTTCGATATAGCGAAACTTCTGGTTACTAAAAACTAAACAGAGCTGCACTTACATCACCCTCATTTATTTTTAAATTATGGAATACTGATTTTTTTTTATTTTTTATGTATTTCACTCAATAATAAAACGTTGGCAAAATGGAAATAAAATGTTTTTAGTATAATTAGACCTACTGTTTTGAATGTAATACTTAATAAGAAAAGCTCTTAGTATTTTTACTATATGTACTATTATACAAATACTTAAATTATGCATTCCATTGTAAAAGAATTCATACCCTTTGCACTTGTTTTGCATTTTATCTGGTAATACCACAAATATAACTAACAACAGAAGTAATAAGTGGTATATAATTAAAAAGAAAAAATAAGAAAAGAGAGTAAAAAAAATGCATGGAAAATGTCAGCAGCTCCTCCAGAATTACTATGGCTGCTTCTCCGATTTCTCATAGCATTGATCCTATTTCTATTTCCAAATGATGAATTGAACAGAGCTCTGTGATATGATCATAGCTTTTTTTCAACCTAATCCTCCTTTAAGTTTCTTCACAATGTCATCCTTGACCTGTCTGTTGTGCTTCTTGATCCTCATGATTATTCACTAATGTCCACTTAATGAACCTCTGAGGCTTTCACAGAACAGATAAATTAAACACAGACTCAGACTCTGTTTATTAATTAGGTTATTTTTAAAGGCAACTCCTTTCACTGAATTTTCACTCACTCAAAAAATATATAAAGAAAAACAATGAAACCATACTTTCTTTTTCTTCCTCTTGTAGTGTGACAAAATGTGAAGTATGAATTCTTTTGCTTTTAATGTACCTACAATTAAAAAAATGTTTCAAAGGAAACAGAATGACTTGCAAAATGCATCCCAATACTTTTCTGAATGAATCTACATATGTACAGGAATGTGAAACGGTAAGATGCCTTCAAACCCAATTTATGAGTGCAACTTACTTTGGTGCTAAATATTTTCACTTGTTATAGTTTCACTTCAGGCATTCAAAGACGTCTTGCTTGTGAAACTGTGCTCTACACGTGAATGCCGCTGTTGCTGTAGTAAAAGACAACTAAATGATACAAAGTGGGTGGTAAAAGAAATGTGAGAACACTTTCAGAGCTGACCCAAGACACAAGCAAATTAAGCTGTTTCCTAAGACTCCTGAATTATCAGTGGCCTCCCATAAATACTTTAATTTTAACACCAACGGATCTAAAAACAGTGTTCGTTTTTTGAGAATGAAAACACTGCTCAGTTTGATTTAAAATTTTAGATAAAATGAGACATGTAGAGTTGTTAAAATTTTAATTTTAAGGAGCAAACGAGCGAGTTTGCTTTGTAAAAGTGCAAAGACTAATCTTCATTGACTGATTATTGTGTTAACATAACTATAATGTCATGCTTCAAACTTAATTGTTTTTTGTTTTTAAGTTAGTTTTTTTTGTAAATGATTCTCAGGAAACAATTGCAAACTATAAACTATATACAAGATTCTCTTTTTAGCTCAGCTGATTAAATGTTGCCCCTTCTCCACCAAATGTGTGTTGAAAGTTGTTGTTGGTGATGATGTTCGACAGGAAGTGCGACCCCAAACCATCTTCTGTTTGTGGCATTTGTAAGACCTTGTATGTGTTGTTTCCTGTTTCATGCTTGGATTTGGTCACTAAGTATAACAACCTCATTACCATGTGCTTTGCTTACTTATAACAAAGCAATGACTGATGTCAACACTTCAGGCAAAAAAAAAAAAAAGAGAGAAATCAGACTGTTCACAATTGATCTGATATAAAGCAGCACAACGACATTATCAGAATATAATGGGATGTTTAGAGGTTAGAGGTGCAGATGCTGCTATAGTGCTGGTAGTCATGTTTACTGTGCCGAACACCAACTGTTTCTGTGTCAAAGTCCAGCTCAGCCTAATGACAACACTTTTACACCCTTAAAGTGGCTGTTAATGTTTTTGCTGAGCAAAACGTTCTAGTTTTACAGCTGAACCAAGTGTTGCTATTGGTTTCCACGGCAGGAAGGCTTTGTGGTGAATCATATACTTATGTGTCATAAATCAAACCTACTGTTTACTTATATAAAGTACATAAAAAAATAGCCTTCTAAAGTCTTATCTGTTCGTTTGGTGATAGTCCAGCCGCACTTTGAGTATTTTTCCTTCAGGATAAAGAGAGCGATGTTCATTAGTGAAACGGTGCTAACCGCCCCTGTGGTGTACCTTGTGGCTTCCCAAAGTAAACTAAAACATGTGCATGACTAAACAGGCTGGTGTGGCGAAAATTATGCTGGTGCAATTTTTTTCAAGCTTTTCAGGTGACTTATTGCATCTGAAGAGCAAGTCAGATTCTCAGAAGCGGACAGACGTGAAAATAGAGGAAGTTGTTTGGAATGCAGCTGCATGTCTGAACTCCATGCTGCATGAATAGGAATGCTCCGATGGCAGTATCTGCCACACAGGCTCTGCTAACTTTCCTTTGAGCAACTCTGTTGGGTCTCTGTCTAATATCTCCCATCTCCATGCATTTTCAACACAAATCTTTTATCACTGTTGGGTTGGTAAAAAGCTCATTTAGTCACAGCTATTTACTATTTGATAAACATAACTTCCTTCTTTATCCCACCTCTGCTTTCCCTAATCATTTGAAAGCTAATAGAATCAAAATATCATTTAACGTCACTGTATTATGTTCTGTTTGAAAATCTTACTGCTCTGGGATTGTATGGGTTGGGGATTGCCTTGGAAAACTATGTTTGCACATTTTGCTATATCAAAAATCACTAAAGAAAAATGATTAATTCATGCCCTTACTTGTGTGGTATACATTTTAATTTGGCTCCTGTCACTCCTATATTCCCATAAGTAAAATAAAGTGCACTTTAGAAGTCAAATAATATTGCAAACAATATGCCTGTCCATCAGAGGACTACATGTTTGCTGAGTCTCCTACACCTGTCCACCTGAACTGATAAGGACATAATCAATCAGAGAAGCAGCCAAGAGGCCCATGGTTACTTTAGAGGTAGGAGACACTGATGATATACAACTAATAGTTTGCATTTTGGAAACCTGGTCTTTATAAAACAATTGGAAGAATACAGTCATTGTTGACAGAAAGCCTTAAGAAATTACAGTTAAAGTTTGGTGTAAGTTCTTTAAGAGACACCGACGTGTGGAGAAGCTGCTATTGTAATTCAAGACTCATTTCTAATTTATCAAATAGTAGTAAAGCTAACAGACATGTTAGCTAACAGACAGCTTTACAGACAGGTAGTGCAGCTTTACTGAGGCAGCTCATCTATATCAGTAGATCAGTTGGTCTGGATTAAGTGTTACAAACTGCAGGTATGTTAGTCATATCTGCAGCTTTTAGCCATTGTTAGCTTAGTTTGGAGTCTTGAGCAGACCCCACAGCAGCAGCAGGAGCAGCTGGTTCTTGCTTTCCTTCGTTACACAATTGCTTCCCTCTCATGGGACCAGATGTAGCCTACATCTGTCAGCCTTCATTAACTGCAACAATCTGGACAGCACTCTTCATCATGGATGTTTTCTTTAATCCTAAGGTTCATTTAAAGCAACAGAAGTAACTTTAACTTACAATTTCAATGTTGCATGACTGAAACATAAGTTTAAGTATTGTGTCTGACAGCTACGAGTGCTGTCATTTTCGGTTGATTGATCTTAGCAGAGAAAATGCTAAAATACTAAATCAGTTTGCTGTTGCTTTTTATATTCTCTATATTTAAGATTATTGTATGATTTATAGTGTGATAGTCCAAATTGAAAGCTCAGTAAGAGAGTTGGTGAAGTACAACAGGTACAAATTATTCCAGTGTGGAGTTTCCATTTTTCAGAGTATCATGTAAAGCAATTAATATTCCCTATTTGATGACTTTAAATGTTTTAATAGACCCAAACTCCCTCTGCTACACCCTTTGCATATTAATTATAAAGAAAATCTATCTGGAGGTTGGAAAGAAAGTAATGATTCTTTGCTGACAACAGAATGCCTCACCCATTTGATAAGTAGCCTTTGACAGACAGAAGGCTGTCCTGCCATCTTGTGGCAGTGCAGAGGACATCAAAGTCAGACACACTCCACTTAACTCTTCTCACACCAACATAGATAAGCTCTACTGCCTATTAAAAAAAAAAATAAAAGAGCAAATGTTGCATGTTTATATTATCTGAATGACCATTTTTTACAGCATCTAAGTTGCTGGTTCATCAGAGATGTGGGCAGTTGTGCATGAATGAACTCTTGCTATGCCATGAAAGCAAGTTGTGCTGCGGAGCTATATTTAAACTTCCCCTGGGGTGCCATTAAATCATGTAATTTCTTCATCAGGCCCAACTGACCTCATTTTAATATCCTGGCTGCTACTGTTCTATATAGGATTTAAAGAATACTTTGTGTATGTGACCTTACAATAGAATAACCTTAAATATGCAGATGGATCTTAGCAAAAAACCAAAAAAGAAAACAAATCTAGTTTGGTGGAATTTTGACAGATTCCTCTTTACAGAACTACTGTAACTGAGTGAGGTTTCAGGCCATCTAGATGGTTGAATTTGCTACAGAGATCACCACTTTATGATGGCCACACAGTCAAATCACCGACTTTGTTACTTGTAAGCCACTTTGTTACAAATTTCATGATACGCTATGGGCCTTGTCTCTTTTGTGTCCAAACTTGAACTTGTCTGGTGATTCATCTGGTCTTAGAATTCGCTTCAACATTTTCACATAATCTTTTGTGTAAATTGCACCAGTCTCTCCTGCAGTAAAACACCTTCCCAACATAATTTGGCCACCACCATACATCAGAGTTAGTATTAGATTCTAAGAATTACATGTGTCCCCCTTTTTGCTCCAAATGTGAAAATGCTCATCATGATCAAATAGTTCCATTTTAGTTTCACCATCTTCTGACCAAAAGTCAGTAGATGTGTAATATCTAAAGAAATAAGCAACTCAAAGAAATGGAGTTGGCTTGACTACCAGTGAAGGGTGATCACTTGCAGGCAGACAGGTATGGAATCTGCAGCAGGTCTGCCACACCCTACAGCTGAGATCCTTTGTTCAGAAAATCCTCTTACATGCACATCAAAGCACAGATCCCAACACAGATGTTATCTTTGTTTACTAAAGTTTATGAGTGTCTAATACAACATTCTGCTCTGGTAAATAAGATCAGAAAAAATCTAGCAGAATGCTAGACAATCCCACCCACTGTTACATTCTTGAACACATTGGAACATTTCACACTGTTTTCTTCTGATTTTTGTAAGATTTTATTTACACAGTTAGCAGTGTAGACTGTAAACAAAACTGAAGGATGTGTTTTGTATACCAATAAAAATGCTATTTTGGTCCAACACCTCCAGCACTCAGCCTTTGGAATATGTTCAGATGCATTGGGGAATTGAGGATCGAAACCGAATTGGGCAAAGATATTTATACTGAGTGCAGTAGAGAGGTGATAGTGGTAGTGTTGCAGACATGACTGGCGGCTATATGGACTAAGCTGTAATTTTCAGTGTTTTTGTCGGTCAGCTTAGCTCTTTTATGTCTGCTGATCCCAATTTATACAGCAGGCACTGTGACTCACTAAATGGCAAGAAGAAGTTTTCTTTCAGGATGTGTTGAATACAGTTTGAAAAATTGCTCTCTTTCTTATACAGTCAACATTGTATGAACATTATTTTATTGCAAATAACCCAACCTCAGATGATTAAAAACCACTGCAAATTTTAAATTATTTATATACTTCAGTAATTGTCTGAGGCCCAGACTTTATTCTCATAGTCAGATGAAATGAAGTGGGATTTCATCTTGAATAACTCAGGACGTATTTATAAAGGTCAGAATGTGAGTTTAGTCTTAAGAGATTTGTCACTAAAAAGACAATTGAACTAATAAATTGCCTCCTCTAAGTCAAATCTGCCTAGTGCTATTGCATTTTCCTGCTCTGACAAGTGAGGCAACTATTTGTTACAGGCACCCAGGAATCTATTGGCCTTATGACACTGAATCTCTGCAAGGCTCCAGACTCCCTGGGAGCCTCCCCCCTCAGCAGTAATTACTGTTTCCCATCTACCGAGAATGTGCCAACCCGCCCCACAGACACTACACTAAATCCCCTTGATGTTGTCAGTTATTCTGGTAGCTGGACAGGCAAAAAGAATAAGAAAAAACAGAGGGCCTCCCGGAAGTGAGCGTGCTTCCCTCCTGGGTAATTGATGTGTGGATGATCGGTGGATTTTGAAGGATGGCTTCTCTTCCCATACTGGGCCATTCTGAAATCATTGTCAGACTGAGCAAATGTGTCCAGGAGGATAGATGAGAGCTTGCCATGTTCAGGATAGACTGGAAATAATGTTGTCCTCTCAGATCAGACACACAGTGTTGCAAAGCAGATAGACATTGTCATGTTGTGAAAGGCTTTTAAGAGCTAGGTTGTCTGCAGGATGACAGATCTAACAATATGTAAAGTCCTGTGTATAATTTACAGTTTAGTTATTGTACTTTTTGTTAGTTTTTTTTTTTTTTAGGCAGGAGAGGATTGTTCAATTATACTGAGAATCAGTAAATGTTTCAGATATTACAACCAAGCCCTAACAGACAAATTCATAATTGGTTTGTTTGCAGTGCAAAAATATTTGAACCCCTTGATTTTTTTCTGGATTTTCTCACTTTTCAAATCACAAACTTTAATGTGTTTAATTTGAATGTTGTATCAAAATACTAAAGGCTTTGTGCTTCATTTTCTCTTATTTTGGCCAAATTATCCTATTTGGCCAAAATAGGATAATGGTTGAAATTACTTGCTAATTTTTGCATGGACCACCACAGGAAATGAAGTGTAGAAATGCACAGACTGTTGTTTTTTTAATTACTTTTCTAGAAAAAAAAGGTACACTTTTAAAGTTTGGGCACAACTTTTGACAATACACAGGTATCAATTTTCTGTGGAGAATATTTTAAGACACTGGGGTCATTGTTCAGTAAGGCTCAGTTAGATCAAATAAGCTCTAATTGAGGACACAACACAACTGTGATGCAGTGCAAACTAAGCAATAATGCAGCATGGGACAATGACAAAGTATAAAAAGTTGAATTCATTACATGCATTCAAAACAGGATAAAAACTTGGTTGGAAGATAATGATATAGTAAGAACCTTTGAGTTCATTATGCAGAGTTGCACACCAGTGTGTATATCACTATCAGACTGCAAGATAAGCGGGATCAGTTGTGCTTGGAGCTGGTCTGCTGTGCAATCAAAGCAAGAGAGGAATAAAATGAGCACAAGAGACAGATAGCTGAAGGGTTTTTTTAAAGCCTGCTTAGTCGAGAACAGTCATTATGAGGGTATCAATCTACATTACGACACAGTGCTTTTCCACTCATATACTACACAATTTGCCTGTCCTCGATGTGAATATTACAGTTCCTGTATTTTAGAGTCACAATCAGAATTCATTTCTGCTCCAGCTTCAGCTACAGATGAATGTTAGGCATTGCAAAGCTTTGACTTCATTTCTCTGCACTGCAGGGCTTTTTGTTAGCTTATCTGGAACAATCAGGTTGTGACTGCCGTTTCTTATTCTTCTAAATCTGCATGCAAATGCCACAATTTTTGTATTGGACAGACAAGTGGGCAACAAGGTCTGCTTTACTGTGTTTGTCATTTCTGTAGACAGACGGATCACTCAATCAGACAAAATCTTTGGGCAAATCCATTTTGATACTGGTGGATGTTGCGACACCAGTTGTCCTTCAAGACCAGGTAGTCTCCACACAGATGTAGGTACATTTCCAATAAAAATAAAATATAACCAGGTACTTCAAAAAGTTTCTGATGCTGATAAATGGTATCATGAATTGTCTGGGTTAATACCCTTAAGCAACCAAACATATTGATTTTTCCACTTGTGACTTCATTATCCTTGAACTTCGACTACAAAATTGTTGTAAAAAATAAAAATTACAAAATTGGTTAGCTGGAGCCTGAGCATGTTTATACAAGAGGTTTAAGAATCTGCCTTTCTCCTCTCCAAACACATACACATACATAAGGATAATACAACCAGCTAGAAATCATAATATAATTTTGTAAATCAAATGACCAAATTAGTGGAACTATCCTCTTTTCTAATTTGGAATGGAATGGATTATATGCAATTGGATGGGATTTTGATTATGTAATTGATTTTATTAGGTTGAATTTGATCAAACTGAAGTACCTGTAAATCAGGATGAAATTGGAAATGAATTGGGCCTGTGCCAGTAGTTAGAAAGTGGTACAATGAAAGCAAATAAAGTTAAAATGAATTCATTGCCTGGAGGAACTGCTAAATGCTGGTGAATGTCCAGTTCCCACTGAGGGGGCTCATTTTAGACTGAATAGATCAACACAGGAAGCAGAAAGAAAGAAGTTAATGGTTCACTTTTGGCCGGTGAAAAAGACGTCAATGAAACAAATGGACACACTTAGTAACAGATTTTCAGGAACTGTTTTTTTTTTTTTTTTTCATTTAAGTAAACACAGTAAGACAAACACAGAAAGTATCTTAACCAGTGTCAGTAGTTACAAATAGCTCCGGAACATCTTTGCTGCACTTATCACTTACTGTTTTCTACTACGAAAATTATTCTTTGCCTCAGTTTGGTGCTAAAAGCTGAAGTGTTGAAATTTCACAGTTTTATTGAGCCATTTCTCACGCATAAGCTTAATGGTGAGAAATTGTTATATTAAGGAAGGGTGTATATATGTATATATATACGCTAAGGAAAGGTGTTACATTAAGGAAGGGTGTATATATATATGTGTGTGTGTGTGTGTGTGTGTGTGTGTGTGTGTGTGTGTGTGTGTGTGTGTGTGTGTGTGTGTGTGTGTGTGTGTGTGTGTGTGTGTGTGTGTGTGTGCGTGAATGTGTGTATGTATGAATATGTGATTGTCTTTTATTTTGAAAATAGTGAAGAAAGTGACGTTAGCTGGCAGTGACAATGTGGCAATGGACCTTGAAGTATGAAAACAAGACAGACCAGTTGTGTGCAGAATTAAACAGGGTAAAAGGAGAGGTGACTGTCTGACAGGCATGTGTCAACTCTGCTTCCATGATAAATGCTAGTGGGGACAAGGGTGGCTTATTAATTGGGACAGAATGTAAAAGTTCCTGTCACTCATCATCATTTTTGCTAATTTGTTTGGAGGCAAAAGTCAGCTGAACCGTAGAAGTGGGAGATTAGTCATGAAAGTTTGGGGAATCTGGGTAGATTTTTATCTCAGTTCATGACACATTAGATTATATTGGCATATAATCCAATTTTGCTTGAGCTTGCTTGCATATTTTGCTTGTCAAAAACATTTATTTAAAAAGCACATCAGTATTATTTTGATTTTCTTTCTATTACTTTTCAAAGATGCATTTGACCGTGATTCACTTACTCAAAAGTAGCAATGCATGTTCATGGAGTGCAGGTCTTGGCCTTCCAGTACGTGTAATTTACTTTTTTCTGACCTTCATTTGTTCCCATCTTTCAGAGCCCCTCATGCAGAGCCCTCGGGGGAAATAATAGCAGTGAGAAGGCGAGTAGAGTGCAGCCTCTGGAATTGACTGTAAAATTAACAGGGGACATGTTGCTTAACCAGTGTGAAAAACAGATAGTGACAGCGATAACAAAGCTGGTGATGGCACGATAAGTCCTCCTGCTGCTGTGGTGCATCCCACATTATTTCTCTTCCAGAACAGCAGATTATTTTTTTGCAAAAAAAGTCTTTAAATATTCATTAGAAAAAACAAAAATCTGATTTAAATTAACACACATTTTCTAAATCTATAATGTAGCTATTAGAAATGCTCAAACCATTTTTTCTTTTTATTATTTTGATTATCAGTGTTCCCACCAGCTGAGAACCTCTCAAGTCAATAGTCTGCTGCAGAACATTAGAGTCCAAATAAAATGCTATTTTACCCTGCAATAAAACAATATTCACCCCACTTGAACTTTTTTACTTTTTTTCACATGATAGCCATGAATTTTACAAATATTCCAATAAGCAATTTATCAATTAATTGGATCAAAAATTGAACAGATCTCAAAAGTTTTCACGTTGATGATTAATATTTTTTGGAGGTCAGCTTTGGCTACAGTGACATCATACTCCATTTAATTTCTGGTTTCAGTTACATGTAATTTTTTATTCCTGTTTGGTTGTCATGATTTATTTTGGATTTATAAAGCACCTTCTAGTTCCAGTGTTAAATGTTCTTTACAACATAAAAGTTTTTTGGTCTTTGAGGGGGTGAACTTGAGTATTACTTGAAAATGGTGTGAAAACAACACGTCGCAATAATTGCTAGCACAATTTATGGTCCAGCAAAATTTCTTAATGCCACAGCCCTAATCACACATAAGGGGAATTTTATTTACTAAACAGTTGAACTTTGAAGGTAATTATTTGCAGTGGATTTTCTTTTGTGGCGTTAGAACAAAGGAGGGAGGAATACAAATGCTCACCAAACTCTAAATCCATGCATAACGTTTAGATTCCTTCACAATTATGCACTTTTTTAACATCAACTCATCACATAATCCTAATAAAATGCATTGAAGTTTGTGAAAGTAAGTAAATTTGGAAAATATTGGCAGTATGAATACTTTTGCAAGACAATGTAGATTGCTAATATGAGTAGTTTTAAGATGTCATGTCTTAAACCCTCTAACTGGGAAAACAAAAGCAATTATGGGGCTGGTTTGAGCATGGAATGACATCCCTGAACCGCAGTCATACAGCAGGTGGGTAATTGGCCTGAGCAGTGCAGTGGTCACTGTCCTTGTCTCTTGATGGGGGCAGCGACCGCTTCACAGGGCAGTCTTATCAGCTAGCCGCCCTCTGAGGCAGATGCACCATTTTATAATTAACCAAATGAGACCTGCAAGGGTTAGAGAGAGATACCATGCAACACGCTCTGCTGAGCCTGCAATTAGGCACTTAGAGTAAATGTGTCAGTTTTCTCCTGCATTCATTTCAGCATATGTACAGTATGTATACTGTTAGCTTGCATAAAGTCTTTTTGTGAGAGTTTTGTTGCTGAGAAGGGCAGTGGATCACTGTGTGGCGTTAATTAGACTGTAGTGTGACTTGTTTTGTCTTCCCAGGCCATCAGATCCAATTTACTGGGATGACTTCAGCATTGTCCTTGAGCTTTAACAATTAAAAACCACTAAAGATAAAAGGTTGGTGTTAATGTGTAACTTTTTAGAGAATCTTTTAACTCCACATTTAAGTTTTTATTTGTGCACTTTTAACCTGAAGACAACTGGAAACATAAAGAGACGCAGAGACGCAAAAGGATTATTTTCATAGAGAGAATACTGTTTGTGCAGGTTACTGTCTTTTGTTCTTTTTCTTATGTTAAATTCAAATAGATATGTATTGTTGAGAGTGAGAATCCCTACTGTGTGATTTAGAAAAGACTATTCATATTCTTCTTTTTCTTCTGAAAATATTTTATTTAATTTTTAAGGTTAAATAATACTCTTCACAAAGCAGATATAACCTTCTTCTTTTAAATCTGTGGCTTCGACAAATCCTTAACACTACCTATATGAATGCAATTCCTTTTATTTATTTTTTTTGTATGAACTTTGACTCTAATTCAATAATGACTGTCTTTATCTGAGACGTTTGTGTTGGTTCTGTGTGCTATGAAAGGATCAGGCCACTGGATCTTTGGGGAGCATTTTATTTTATGGCCACACACTTATATATTTTTGCTCAGAGCTTTAGCCAGCCAAACCGATCATTGTTGAGTGACCTTTCTGCATTGGTGCCACTGCAATGCAGTTCATGAATGTTTAATAGAAAGCCGAGCTGTGTTGGGCCTGCCAACCAGGGTTTACTGCTTGACAGAAACATATTAACTTGAAGGCAGAGTGGAGGTTAACAGCAGCGGCAGCTCCAGACATGGGAAGCCAGGCACTACGCCTGACAGGTAAACACCCATTAGAACCATGGAAACCAGTTTAGTGTCATGTAAAAGCAATCAAACAAAACCCAATGCAAAACTCTTTATTTCATAATTGTATTTCATAACTTTATTTCAACTTTCAGTTCAACATAATAAACTACTGCTTTGATTAAATATTCATATTTTGTCATGTTACAACCATAAACTAAGTATCTTAAAGTGATAGATCAACAAAACAGTGTTCAATTGTGAATTTGAAGGAAAATTTTCAAAATTTCTTTAAAAAATTAAAATCAGACAGTGTGATACTACTTTACTATTCAGCCCCTTAGTCAATGGGGATGTGTCTCTATCAGCTGACTCCGACTCAATTAAACTGGATGGAGTCTCTATGAACATCAATTTTCAAGTCTTGACACAGAGTCACTGTTTAACTTTGGTCTCAACTTGGACTTTATCCAAACACATGCTTGATCTGAACCATTTTATTCAATCTCTTAGTGTGTGTTTAACCCCGTTGTCCTGTGGGAATCTCTGCATAGTCTTAAATCTTCTGCAGCCTCTGACAGGTTCTCCTCACGGATTGCTCCTGATTTAGATAATGCTGTTGGTTTTCCTCCACATATAGTTTTTTACATATGCCTAGCCTATAGTTTCAGGTGGACATCCATGTCTTAGTAACCAATTAACACCTCTGAGGGATTAATTTAGCTGTATCAGAGTGCATAAGTCTAAATACACATGCATCACAATTATGAACTGCTTTGAGTTGGCGTATCACTTGAACTTCCACTAAAATATGTTGATGTGGTTTCAAAGCTGAGGTTGTAAAGTGACAAAATGTGGAAAAGTTCACGGTTTTTACAAGCCACAGCACACAGTGTCTACATCCACTGTTTCCACCTCAAAGCATTTCACACAAATAACCACTTATTCTCAGACAAAAAAAAATCTCTGAAGTCGTTGCCAACAAAGGAGGACGCAGAGAAGCAGGACAAACAGCTTCTGGTAAATGCTAAAATAAAGGAGAAGTTTTAAACTTAATTGGATTTTAGACCAAAACTGTAGTGGAAAAGTGGTGTTTGTCAGGGACAATGTCACACATACAGCAACTAGAGAATATATTGGTAAAAATATTCCTAAAACAAAAAAATCTTCTCTTCTTTTCATGCTACGCCTGAGTGCTGCGCAACAAACAAAATAAAATCAAAGTTTTTCTCTTTCTTTGTTTACAAGATAAAAAGATGGAGTTCTTGCTTCTGACAACACCTGATACTTTTTTCTTTTTTAGAGATTACAAGGAAAGGACTAGCAGGTGTTTTTACAAAGACAATGCCAGAAAATAAGAAAGAAGCATCCTCCAAATGAAGAAAAAAAAAAGTTTTACATTTTTCAGGTGGGCGGCATGAGAAAATGAAAAAGAGTTGAATTCATAAACTAGAAATTGCAAAGACATTGGGGGACTATCACATCACCATAAAATGTTTTGTTTCAGATAGTCAATGAGGCACAAATGACAAAGATTTGAGAAAAACCAGATGTGATGACACATCTCTTCCCAGGCTGTTAACTTTCAGAAATGCAACCTTCCCATAAGTTTCCAGAAATACAAGATGTTCATGTTCAGAGATACCATCAGGGTAAGGAGGGGTTGTACTCAACCACCGCTGAATTGGACGCATAAGATGAAATATTAAGACTTTGCGAAAAATAGGGAAGATAGAGTCTAATGAATTAATGAGAATTTGATGAGAATTGTCAGAATTTTGTATCTGACAACAATATGGGAATTATTCAGTTTTTCATCAACTTCTTGTCTTTTTTTTTTTTAATAAATAACCTAAATTAATCTGGGGTTAGGGAAAAATCAATTTTTCATGAAAAGGAAAAACTAATTAGATTAGACAAACTGACGCTTGGGTATTTTACCTTTAAATTGGCTGTCTGGAAAAACTGATCTGGGGTCAGGGTAGGTAACTCCTGATGAACTCGGCATCGGTAAATCAGTACTCAGTAAGAAAAGAAACAGCAAGAAAGTTAGAAAAGCTTTTATTTTATTCAGAGAGATTAAATATTATGAGAAATTTACTTTTTTTTCTTCCTTTTTTTCCTTCCCTTTTTCCAAAGGGCAGGAGGCGATGCTTGAGGTGATGGATGCTGATGATCCACTGACCTCCAAAGGGTGCAGTTGATACAAAAAATACACAACGTTGGTTTTGTTTTAGACTTCAGCATGTTCTATTCAACATACCAAGTTTTAAAATATATCAGTGACTCCCTGTTTAAAGATTAAAGTGTCTTTAATTTTCTATTGGTTAGAAAAGCATTGACTAAGAAGAGAGAAAGAAATGTTAATTTCGTTCTGTCAAGGCTGGATTTTAAAGCAGGGAGCAGTCCTCATAGATAATGCATCAGGAAAGGAAATCCATCAGGAGCACAGCCATTTAAAGTGTGATGGAGATATTCATGCATGAACGTGGGCACGGCCTCCCTCTTCCTGAACCTGCAGCCAGGTTGATGTTATACTGTTCTACTTGGCAGCTCTGGTTCCCATGGACAATTTTTCTCCGCATCATTGCTGCAGAATTTAAAAAGTTATTAAGCATTCACAAGCTTTATTTTCAATAATATTACATTTAACATGCTGGCTTCTGGTCATCTTCATTTGTCCTTGCTCTCCACCCATTACGATTCAGCTGATTCAAGATAAAAACAAAAAACAAAAATAACAAAGCCCAGTGTGGATACATGACCAAATGTGATTCCCCTGCAAAAGAAAAAGATGGCATTTCTCTCTCTTTGTTGTGCTTCTGACCTTTGAAAATATCACATATTAAATCTTTAATTATTTATGAAAGCGAGTAGCAGTGATGAGAGATGGGAGGAGGATCCTGCCACGTGTGATGGGGCATTCTGACTTTAAGAGAACAACACATTCTGCCTGTAGCAATGAAATCAAACGAGAATCTTTGTTTGGTGCCAAAAGAGCCTCCTTCAGATCTTTGTAGCTTTTTACTTCTCCTGCAGTAAACAGTTCTGACACATTCATTTTAACATAATCAAACCATCATTACCCAAAAGTATAATAAACAACAGAGAAAACAACCATGGAGAGAAAAAAGAGATTTTCTCTGGAGAACTGTTTAACTCGTGTTTGATATGGAAATTTTCTTTTTCATCCTCGCACCAGTAAATGTCAGGAAGGGACATGAGGGAAGAGCTGGACATCTCAATTAAAGAGTGCTAACATGCAGCAATGCAAACAACCATGGGAATGAAAGCATTTAGATTAATCTACAGCATCTAGGATAATAAATGAGAGTCGCAACCTGATATTGCTGTTCTCCCAAGAGTGCCTGGAAATTGCAGACAGGAACTGAAAGTCATATCTGCTTATTGAAATTTCAATTCATGAAGGTGAGTTTTAATATTTGGAAACTGGTCAAAGTCTGTAGTGATTCTGATGCAAAGATTGTTCTCCAAAACAGTAATGAATGTGTAATTTCACCCCTTAGAGTTTTGTTTGAAAGCAGTTAAATAATTTGTCTGCAATTTTATGGAAATATCTTCAATGGTATTTAAATGCATTCTTTGGCAAAGGTTGTCTAAATTCTGCAGATGCACTTAATGTTGGCTCATATTTGCTCCTTGTTTTCCAAACATTTAGAGCAGCTTTTTATTGATATATAGACGCATGATATCCAGATCTAATTTCCTAATGGCTTTCAATGTCTGAATCTTTTAACAAAGGCCTTTTATTCATCACTGTGCTGACAAGGTAGAGATCTGCCAGCTTTCAGATTCAGCAGATTTTTATTTAAGGCTTGCTCAGGAGATAAGCTAAAAATTGGTTCATATAATGTGTCCCACAAAAAACACATAAAAGCAACACATATAAAAAGGCAGTCATTTATCATAATACTTTAAAAAGAAATCTGGCATTGTGCTAGATCGCTTTCATCTAAACTTAGCATTCTTATATAAGACTGGGCTGTATTTTTATTTGTTTTTTTCAGAGGCTTCTGCCATCTTTCAAAATCATATAAGAAGAGCTAAACCTACAGTTGAACACATTCTCTATTTTTGGCTAAAAAGACCAAATGCTGGAATTTAATTAAAAAGATTACCTTACAGGTGTGCAGACATATGCAACCAGGCTATTACTGCTTTTTTTATTTTATTTTTATTTTTTTCCCTCACAGATTTTGTTTGTTTTCCAAATAACTGGATTCCATTGGCTGTTAAAGTGAAAGTGAGACGCCCCCTAGGCAGTTGCTAATGGATTCGAAGTTGGAACACAGAGTCTCATGGTAGGCAGGTCCTTTTCTTTTCAAAATACGTTAGAAAAACAAAAAGAAACAAGGAGCACAAATGAAGAAGCCAAATGTCCTGAAGTTGCTTACAATATGGTATCCATGAAGAAAAAAAATGTATCAAACAGAATTGTAAAAAATAGATGCCAACTTCAAGAAACATCTGCCAAAGAACATAGCTCACGGTTTTTGTTTTATCAAGGAACCCACAGACAGGAAAAGAAGGAACAAGATCAGAAAAGCTAAAACCTCAAATATGTAAACAGAAGAGAATAAATCTTGAAAGTAAATGTGAATCAAAACCGAATGGGAAAATAAAAGGAATTACAATAAACTGAAACTGAAACCAAAGCCATAATGTAGTTCACAGTACTACATATGTATAGTACTACTACACATATGTAGTGTAATGGTACTTTCACCACTTTCACCACTTTCTACAATATAGCAGCACTTCAGACCTTTTCACAGCATAAAGTTGTGACAATTTTCTTTCTCCATTTTGTACACATTGTACATAATTAAACATTTATTTGACTTTTATATAATATTGCAGCTAAAATGTACATCTCTGTAAATTGGAGTATCATCAGAAAATCATTTATTTCAGTAATTTTAGTTGAAATTATGTAACATATTAACAATTACACAGGCTACTACATTCTAAGCATTTATTTTGTACATTTTGATGAATGTATGTGTGCATTGTAAGATTTTTAGGTCTTAGTGATCTTTATTGAACTGGGAAGACATTCAGCAAGTGGTCTAAAACAAGGAATCAAACAGCTGCGCTGAGACTCTGCATATGTATTTATATTAGAATTTTAACAAATACTTTTTTAAAATTTGATTTTTAATGCATGTCATGATTCTGTCATATGACTTGACACCTGAAAAATCTCTGAAAAATACAGATACCTGGTTGATGGTTTTACAATACTTGACTAGCTAACAAATTTGTTTTAGCTAAACTCCAGTGTAGAAGCTAAGAATTATTGTTTTAAGGTTGATCACAGACCTCACAAAGAAAAATAACCATCTCTGGGGGCTACATTAACAGCCCCGCTGAGGATGACCTAATTAACAGACATGGGAGGGGGTGAAATGTTTGGGGTATGCACCACAGCATGAGAGGTCACACCACTGCTGTCACCTCAAGTTTACCTTTCTTGATGAGACAGTCCACATGTCGACAAAGCTGCTGGAGGTCTACTAAAAAACATTAGCAAAGATTTTTGGGGTGCTTTTGCATATTTGATGATCATTATAGAACAGTAATACATCTACAATGAATATATATTAAATATTAATTCATCAAGCTGCTTCATATACTGTAAAAAGATACCAAACTGCTGAAGTTCACCACACTTTTGTATGTCATGGCCACCATATCTGTTCAGACAGAACTCAAACGAAGGCTTATTATAATCCTCAGCATATTCTTTGGTGTCACATTCAAATGCAAGATGTAGAAGATTAAAAGAATTACTCTGAATTAAAAAAAGAAGACTGCATTTAAGGCTTTGGTTGACCCAGTTTCCAGGCGTGCATCCTGCAGCTTAGAAAACTCTGGAGGCTTCTAAATGTAGAATTGTTGATTCACCAACCAGAGTGCGCCTTTGTGAGTATCTGTGTTTATTGTTTGCCTAGTATATGCACGCAAATGCTACCATTGTGTAGAATTTTTTTTTTTTTTTTGCATGAACTTTTACATCAAGCTCTTTTCACTTGTATTTGTGTTTTATTCAGTGTCAGATTTCACAGAAACATTGACCTAGATATAATCAACAACATTAAATTTGTAGAAAAATAAGACATGTATTTAAAGGAACTTGGCACTCATCAACCTGCTCTGCATGTTGTCACACAGCTGCTTCTCGTGTTAAAATTAAAGCTCCTAATAAAGGCGAATGTCATTGCCCCTGCATGACAGTGTAAACTGCGACAATGCAGAGACATGTAGAAGACAGGTGATGGAATTGCGACTTGTATAATACCATTCTTTTGGATGACAAGCTTCTCAGATGAAGTACACAAGTTCCAGAGAAACAAGATTTCTGTTAAAGCAAAAATGAGTGTTTCAGTTTTAAAAGCAGCAATGCAAAAAGAAAAGACCCTGAACACCATTTCATGACAGAAAGACGTGAAAAATGTTTTTAACTTTTGAAATTCTTCCCTAACTTGCAAGATCATGATGGTCTGTGTTTTTGCATCATGGGAAAGCTGAATATATATGTTTTTTTTTCCCCCTTCAGAATATAAGTTAGTTTGTGGTTAATGTTGATTTGCCTTTAAACCAGATTCATTTTCAGCTTTCAGTTTCTTATCAGATCTCAAAATCCTTTTGGTTTTCAGAGTCTTCCTATCAAGAAAATTGAGAAATTAACTCTAAGGTATGGTAAAGAATAAACATTAGAGAAGGCCGGGGGCCTTATACTTTGTGGAAAAGAAAATCACTCAGTTCAAACAACTAATTAAACTTACTCTACATCGCATTCTTTGTTCTCCAATAGCAAGATTGAGATTTGGATTGAAGCCAAAGACGTTCAATTTGAAGCAGTGTTGTAGCACTCTGTCAGTTGTCACTCTGTCAAATTAGTCACCTAACTGTGCTGTAGCATAAACAGCACAGTTCTGACAGAGATGAGTTAAAATCTCTCGACCAGGCTAACTAAACATCACTAACTTGTCATTGGACTTGTATTCAAACATCTGACACTGAAATCTCAGAACTCTTTCTGACCTGATTACATTTCAAACATGACTCCTCCAGTTGCAATTTGTAATTTTTTACATGGCTGAAAGTGATTAATTCAAGATGATAAGAGAATCGGCTTTTTGTGAACGAGATGCGGATGGGCAATGGTTGGTCTGGGAATTTATACTAGATTAGTCAAAATATTATATTGTTAGACAGCACATCAAATATAGTTGTCATTATTACTTAATCCAAGTCTAGATTCTCCTGTGTCTCTGAAATCTTCTCTTCACTAATTGTGGGGGCTTAGTTTGCATTATATCTAAACATTTAGGACCATCTGATGTATTTCACTGTTTCTGTTAGTTGCCATTAACTCTCAGACTTTGGAAAAACTGAAACTTTAAGCACTGAATTGCTTAACATTACAGTTTCTCTTTCAGATGCTTCAGTAGTATGGTTTCTTCTGTGTCATCATAAGGTTTGAGTGGTGCTATATGGTGCAACAACGTGATTCAATTTATTAAGATGTATTCTGAGAGCAGGTGGTACCTTAATAAGCAGTAGGCCACACACCCTGAAGGCTTGGGTAAGATACAGGGAGAGAATTTCTGAGACTGTCAGGCTCTGAAATAATCCAATCCTGTCAGGCTTGTGCTTTTCATGGCTTTGATTTTGTGGTTCTGTTTTTCTGTTACTTTAACTTTCAACTCTTCTTTCTTACTCTGCAACCAATTTGTCAGAGATCTGCCATGTTTGTCCTATACAGTATAAATAGGCTGTTCCAGTTATTCTCTGTCAGATCCTCATTGCATTTGTCTTCTTTCTCTACTGCCTGCCTGTACAGAAAGCCCAGTTTTGTGCCCAGTTCTTGATAAGAGTTCAGTTGTCATCTTCCTTTTTGCTGGTTCCTTTGACTTTGTCTGTTGTTGAAATAAACATGTTTGGGGTTTTGGTGTCTGCTTTTTGTTTCTAAGTCATCCTCTTCAGTATTATTTATAAGAGATTTAAGTTTTGGTAAAGACTCAAACAGTGACTCTTTAACCATTTCAAATTACTGGATTTTTTTCCCCTTTGTCAGTTTTATTCATCAAGCACTCTTAACCTAAAAAAAGCAATTTTTGTTACTACATAAAAAAAGTTATCCACAGTACAATCAAATTTAAAAACATGGAAACTTGACAAACAAACTCTTGCTCTTATATTTATAGCCACAACCTTCAATGTGTTCAGGTGAGAAAATTTGTGAACTGGACAGGTGTTAAGGTTCTCTTATGCTTCATCCAGAGCATCAAAATTGTTTCTGATTGACATAGTTGTATGACAAAAACTGGGTCATCCTGTTCACAGGGAGGTGTCTAATCACCTTCTCAACACCAGGTCTGAGTCAAACTACTTCCCACGTAGTTCTGTGCAAAGTATGGTGTGACTGACTTCAACTACAACTAATCCTGGTGTAAAATTTAAATACCTTATACATCATAAAATAATGAAAATAATTTTCAGAACAAAATCAATGTCACTGAAAAACCTGGTGCAACAATTTTATTTGTGGAGATTTTATTTCATATGGGACATTTAAGAGATGTTTGTGAATTGGTGGTACAAAAAGCTGAAGAAAGGTCAAAAGAAGGATCATTTTCATCATTGCAGTAAAGGATGAGGGAAGCATAAATTTAAACGTTAGTAATCAATTTGTGCAGTTCAAAAGACTACTTGGTAAATATTTATTACAGGGTGCAATAATAAATATCTTTTATTGCTTTTTTACGTATCTTCAGTCAGCCTGATGGGTAACTCTCATGAGTTAGTGGGTTAGGTATATTTAAATAAGCATTTGCTCCTGCCTAAGGCTCTACAGTAATGGTAAGATAATCATGTTAATTATTTGTGTTTATTGATAAATAAGTCAATAAAAACAATTTAGTAAAGTCCCTCAAAAATTTAAGTTGGTGAAATTTATGATAGTGTAAAAAGATAAGAAATCATGATAATTCATGAGGAATTTTGTGTTTTGATCCTGATCCTACCATAACATATATTAATCAATTAACAGAATATTTTTGCTCAAAATTTGACTCTTTCACAATGCTTCTTACAAAACAGAAGTTTTCGTGTTTCTTTTCTGAGCAGTGCTGCAGTGCTGATGTATTGTTCCTTCACCCTCCCTCTGGGACTGTGGTTTCCAGGGAAAGAGACGAGTAAAGATGAGAGAAGAGGAAGCAGGGAACACAGAGGAGTAAACTTTCATATGCACATTCTAGTTTCTTCTTGTTTCCAGGATTTTACATACGAAATTCATTACACCCCAATTCGCAGAACTGTATATCTAAGATGAAATTTTGATGTCAGGTTTATTATGCATAACTGTGCTCTGATCTTATATCAGGGTCTTCACACATGCTCATTGAACCTGCTGATTTAGTTTGATTAATCAAAGCCCAAGCGCTCAGGTTTGAGATGTAAGCAGATATAGTGTGCCTCCGGGGTCATTACAACTTGTTGATAAATCATAAACATGAGCGAGTAGTCTTCTGGAGAAAATCATTTTATGTTGTATTTCGAAGAAGAACCTCATACACCTATATTTGTGTTGAAATGACAGGATATCTTCTTTCAGTTTAGGAATGATGGGAATCCTATCAGCACTCAGTCGGGCCCTTGGGCTTGGGTATTACATGAACTGTGTACTTGTTAAACCCTCCAAACCCTTGCCTCTGCAAAGCTCCCCTGAATGCACAATCATTGCCCTCTCTCTGAGCTTCAACGCCGACCATGAGTCCTCGATTCTCCCAGGATGCTGAGTACTTACTTCCATTTCAACAGGACTCTGCAACGACCGCAAAGGTCGGGCCAAGAGTAAATTTGTAAGCCTGCCTCTGTGTAAACTAGATCACCAGGGAGCTGACACTGGAGCTCAGTTCATAGAGTCCTGCTATTTTTATGTATACCTTTTATTATTGGACAAAAGAAGTCTAGAAAAAAAAAAAAATAGTTATTGTTTCTCTTCATTGCTCTTGAACTCTATAAACAAAGAGGCATTTGCACCAAAAGTTGCATACCTCTCCTTTGACACCCACGCCAAACCCTCTATATACAAACATACCATGTATCTGTCAATTTCAAGCAGGATATTAGGGGACCCAGAGCCATGGTCTATCATGCAGGAAAGAGGATATTCATTTAGCCCCTGGCAGTTCTTCACCTCTACCTATCATCGTTGCATCACATTTCAATGTTTCACAGAGGTGTGCCGCCAACGCTCTGCTGACACATCAAAGGACTGCAGCAAATCCACTCTCCCCTTCGGTACCTCACAGTTCTGGAGTTGGCCAGAGAGGCACCGCAGCCAGGCAGGCCATGACTAAAGACTTTAGCAGACAAATTAAAAAATGGACTCTCTATTTCCCACTTGGATGACTTAAAGTTATCAGGGCAGCCTGTGGGTAGAACTTTCCAAGTCTAGCGCAGCATGGTTAACTCTGGGGGTTAGGCGGAAAGCAAATTTCAGTTGCAAGACGTGCACAACAAGCTCTGTTTGTTGAGTTAAAGGTATTTTCCTGGAAAAACTATGTTTTCCATGGTGCCGTGCAAAAATATCTTTAGCCTCATTTTTTGTGATATGATCACAAATTTCATTGTATTTTTAAGGTATTATGAGATTTAACAATCTAATGTAGTGGATCATTGTGGAAGGGAAGGAAATGATAAACAGTTTCAACTGGGATTTGATTATAATAAAAAAAATCAGACAAGATTGTGAAAGACTTTTTTTGGGACAACTGGAATTACTGCATATTGGTGGCAGCAACATGTTACTGGATCTTTTTCTTTAGCAGAAGCAGGGAAGCTATTCTGAGTACATCAATCAATCCATCCCTACTTAAGAAGTGCAATTTGCCACAGGATCAGTTATTCAGTTATTCAGTTTGTCCTGTGTTTGTCCATCACTGTGTGGTTTGACTTATTCACAAAACAGGACAGGTCCAAATGCCAACAAACAATTAGATTTTCAGAGAGAATCAATGTGGATGAACCTTCCGTTTAGCCATGACTTGTACAGGTCAAAGGTCAGAAAAAGAGGAGTTAACACGCAAATACCTACCTTCAGGTTGAGCTTTATTTGCTAAGGAGTCATATGGTAAATGAAAGATTGCACCACCACAGAGACAGTTTCCCCGCCCCATACAGTCTCAGATGACAACAGCAAATACTTTATAGCCAGGGTGGTACTCTGCTGTGAAACAAAAGAAACATATTTACACTATCACAATCATTTTTTTGTTTTTATTTCTTTATGGAAAAATTGCTGTCTTTTTAAATGCATGTAAATTCTGTTTTATCTATTATTTTGTTTCCTGTAAAATGTATATATGTACCTAGTAACTACACACTACGAGTACAGATCAAATTGTAAGGTCAAATTCCTTGTTTGTGCACACCATCCTGTCAAATAAAATGATTTCTGATTCAAACATAGAACAATCCTGGAGGAGAACCTGTTTCATGATGCAATTCAATCTGGAGAGACTCAGACAGAGAAAGAAAGCGATTAGAAAAGTTTATTGAAATGCATGATTTAAAGTCTTTGGCGCTCGGGCCCCGGCTGAGGACATCGAGCTGTGATTTGTGATAAGCTCAGATGAACATTCACGATACTGATAGGAATGTCATCCCCCGGGGCCCGACACTGGTGGTGGAGGTCGGTGAAGGAAGTGTGCCTGGAGAGACAGGAGGGTGGAGGTGGAGAAGGGGTGGAGGTGGGTTGAGCGCAACTGCAAAGTGGAAAACACCATGGATGGAGGTCCTTATCAACTGGGGCTTGGTCGGTGATTGGCCGTGACGTGGCTTGGATCAGCGTAGATAGCTTATCGGTGATGAGCAGGACATGCTGATTGGATGATGCAGGTGGGGCTACATTCAGTTTGAATTTATGCCTGGGCTTCATATGATTTTAGAGTACTCCAACTTTTAGCTGGACAGTGGTTCTAAATATACAGTTAAAGCTACAATGTGGTCATGGTGAACAGAAACATTTTTAAACATAGGTACAGATCATTGGATGGTGATTTGGGGAGTGGGCAAGTCGATTGCTGGGATAAAAAGCACAAACTTTCATTTACCAGATGACATGTTTTCCACACTTCCTTGCAGTTCACAATTATGTGCAATATTTTCAATCTCATGAAATAACCAAATTGTAGTTTAATGGTTATAAATACTTTTGCTTGGCACTATATATTTACTTTGTTATAAGCTTTTGTATCAAAATACTCTAGGTTGGGGTGGTCAAAAGAATTTCCTTCTTAAAAGTAATTTTGAAAATAATAAATTTCTATCTCTTAAAATAAATGGCTATAGTGAAGGAAAACACATCAGAAATTAATTTAAGGTTTTTCATTTCTTCTTCCTCCACAGCTGATGGCGATTTACCGATAACTTTGTATGGATTCAGCAGATGCCTCTATTTCAGGTCCTTCAAAAAAGTAGCATCTGCCATAAATTTGCTCATTTATTGCTCCTGGCTTTGCCTCCATACATTTAAACTCCACCACCCCCACATCCTCCTCTCTTTCACTATTGGCTAAATGCGTTGGGGAGTTAAATTGAATTCCTTCTTGATGTATTTCCTTCCATGAGGCTCGCTAATTAAGAATTTAATTATAGCTGAGAAAAAAGAGAAAGCCAACAAACCGCCTCATGTTTTAAACATCTTTTGACTTGCCTTCTCCCTTGTAATCTGTCTCTGACTTTTTACTTTTCTGTCCTTCCCTTCCTAAGTGTGTTTTTTAAACTTTTGACATCGACTGAAGGTAAGACGTATGCTAAAATGCCAGAGAAGGACTATAAAAAACGTTCTCAAGAGGCAAAATGCAGCGCATGCATAATCAATTAGATTCAGAAGACTGGAAGCTTGTTGATGTTATTCAAATTCTAAGCCTGCTTGCTAAGAATAGAACATTTCATTGCCTAAATCCTTAAAATACAATTAATAATTTATGCTTTTAGCAACTGATGAAAAGCACAACAGTTTGAGCATGCAGTGTTTTACAGTAAAAATCAAGAGACACACTTTTCAGTCTGTTGTTCTACGTTTTCTTTCGTCTTTTACTGCATTTTGCTCCTGGGCTGCCTGAAAAAATCTTGTCCTGTCTTTGTTTTTTCTCTTTGTTCTGTGTCGGCCTGATAGCGTAGCCTTTTCTTTTTCATGCATATCCTGTCAACCTGTTTTCAGTGTTTCAAGCTTTCATCAGTTGTTGATGTTCCAACAAGCTCTGACCCTAAAGTGTGGTTGTGGGGTGGTGAGGACTGGGTGCCAGGGAGGGTGCAAGCAAGGTGAATATTACCTGCCCCTGCATGGTCCAGAGGTCAGTCACTCTCCTGTGGCAATCAGGAAAGCAATAAAAAGGGGGACAAGTCTTTGCTTGTGGCTGTGTCAGCCCAGGTATACTGAAGTAGTGATGGAACCAGAATAAAACTGGCTTTCAGAAATTCCTGCTTTAGATCCACAATATTGCATCATATATAGCTCCCAATACCTGTGTCACACAGTTGCGTATCTCCCTTTCATCTCAATGATGTAGCAAGACACGATACCATCTGAAAACAACACTCTCGAATTGCCCTACTATGCTTTTGACAAAATGACATACGTTACTTGTTTACCAAATTAGTTGAGGAATGTTTTTGGTAATGCCAAGTGCACTCTCAAATATCACCATTATCATCTAATATACATTATTTATATTCCACTGTCATGCTAAAGCCACACATTCAAAGCAACAGTGACTAAAATATCACAGCAGTGATCAATAATGACATTACCTATTCTACTCCTACGCTATTTGTCTGCACTGATGAGGATTCTCTAACATCGGCATACTGGTTAAAACTGATAGCCTTACTTCCTAAATACATCTGCTAATTGTTTACCATTTGAGCCATTCCCAGATGGACATTTCATCCTTTTATGTGAGCAAGACAACACAGTTAGTGTATCCTGTCCTAACATAATATAACAATTCCATTTTATTGATCCCAAAATATCTGCAGATTTAAGAATGACAGCATCCTTGGATCATTTTTCAGTGTTTGGATCTCGTTATAGTACTATAGTTTTATATAACATTCATAAAGTTTTTCTTGTCTTGTCAAAGACAAAAAGTCCCAAGACTTTTTCAAGATGTTTCCTGACAAATTTAAGTCAGACCTTTGTGTTCTTTTAGATTAGCACTTGGTTTTCCTTTGGTAGGATTGAAGGATTTTTATGTCTGATTCATTTGATAAAAAAATTATCTTCCGAGACACTTCAAAAATGTTGGATATGTAAATATCTGCATATATACCTAGATATATTTTTTGCATGTTTTTCTATGTGGATACTACATGGAAAATCTATTGCTCTTTTTAAGCATATATTGTACATTTTTAAGCACATACATATATATTTGGTTTGTCTAAACGACAGATAAATTCATAGATGGCACGAACATGGGAGGACAAAGGGAAATTATGCAAACAGCCTCTGCTGATTTCACCCTGATAAAACTCCAGTGTTCGTTGGGTAATTTATCCTTTCTATTCATGGATAGGGTGCCATTTTTAGTGAAAAGCGATATAAAGAAAACCACCTGAGGGTAAGATGTATGCAGATGGGAAGTTTTGGATATTACCAGGAACATAATGTAAGAGTTTTAGCTGTAGGGCTGAGCTAACTTTGGTCATGTTGAAATATTTTTCACTGAACATTTTCCATTTCCTGGCTGTGTGTCAAGTTAAAACAGAAAATGGTACTCTTTTGAATGTCTTCACTATCTCCACCCAACTGACACGCACCTTGCAAAGAATCAAGCACACCCATCCCTTTCACTTCTCAAGCTCAACAGCCAAATCTAAAAGGAAACTTGGCACACCTGTGCTCACAATGATCTCTCTTAAGACAAAAAGCCTCAACTGAAAGCTTCCTCAAAGACACCATGACACAGTGTTTTTCATGTGTTTGGAAACAAATTAATTGCACTGTTTGGAATATAGTTAATTTATTTATTTATTCACTGTTAACTTACAAGTAAATTATTAAATCATTACTTGAAAAACTAGTTAATTAGTTAAAGTTAAAATGAGCTCATTGTGATTTGTAATTAATATGTCTCCTATTTATTTGTAGGTTTTCAACCTACTCTTTGGTCACTCTTTGATTCTGTGACCTATTCATGTCAACTCATGTTTGCTCATATGCTGTCGATGAGATTCATCAAAAGACAAGAAAAAGAAAGGATAAATGAAAGATGTCTCTGAGATGAGTTGTTCCTGTGTCTCTTTGGAGGAAGCAAGCTTTTTCAAGTTTGGGCTAAAGCTGAGGTGGCTTAAGAGAGCAAAAAAACTTGTAACTGTGACATTAGGAAATAAAGACCAACATTTTTAAAATACTTGATTAAAATATCATTTGAGTCTCTAATTCATTGCACAAAAGTTATCTTTTTTCTCCTGATTAATTATTCATAATTATTCCTTTTTCTTTTCCCAGAAACAGGAACAGCCAAAATCTGAACCATAAATGTCTCATGAAAAGGATATAAAGATGAGCTTTGCAAAAATATTCATTACATTTAAGCTTACTTACATTTTGTGATAACTACAAACATCAGATGGACCTCTGCTCCACTTTAAAGTTCCTTGCATCTTGCAGATTTGCCTTGTGTTTATCTCAAACAATTTTGACATCAACTCTGTCTAGCTTGTCCACCTTTGCTGAGTAAGAGCATCCCCACAGCATGATGATACACCACCAAATTTCACAGTGTTGATTCTGTATTTCAGAAAACAGAATCCACTCCTCACAAAGTTTTGAATTTACATCTGACAGTGAATCCTACCTCTGGAGCAAAGGATCTCTGCAGCTCTTACAGAGTTACCTTGGACTTCTTGTTTGCTTCTCGATTAATGCTTTCTTTGCCTGTCCTCTCACCGTATCTGGACAGACATATTTTGAAAGGTTGGCAATATTGCCATACTCATACTTTGTGAGATGATCAGTGCTAAGAATATTTTTTATAAACTTACTGAGCTTCAAACATCTCCAGAACTTTCAGAGGAAAGTTGTAGACACTGTGTTAGTCCTTGTGATACTATTTGTTTACTTATGTTCTCTAATACACTTCTAAGGTCTTTACAGAACAGCTGGATTTGTACTGAGATTAAGCTATTTGGGGAAGTGTGAAGAAAATTGGTTACACAGAATTTTATTTAAGAGGGTGCATAGAAAGGCACTCTATATGTGACAAAACAAAGCTTAGGGGGGAAAAAATCAATTTTCTTCCACTCCACAGTTATTCAATCCTTTCTGTTGGCAATTGATCGTTATGCATTAAATGCATTGATGTTTGTAAAATCAAAAATGAGTAAGAGCATTTTTGTTTTGCACAAACATTTTGTAAGACACCACAACTGCTACCGCATAAGATACAAACATTTCATCCACCAAGGATGTAATCAATAATTGAATTGAAAAAGTCTAGGTGTAGTTCTCATCACATTTTGTCTTATTAACTGATCCTCGTAGATCACTAATCTGTGTTCAGACAACCTTACAAACTGAAAAATGAAACAATGTGTGCTTGAAGCACAGTGTGCCTGATGGTACAGTAAATCAGAGGATGTTTGTGGTGTGTGGTTGTGCATCTCCTGGCAGATGTGCTGGCCTCTTCAAGTGTATGTGCTTAGCAGGAATCGTCATCCAGGCAGGTAATTGGATGCTGTTTACATTGCCCTTGGCATCCTCCTCCCCTCCATCCTGACACATCTGTGCTGCTCAGTAGAGCTGAGCAACTCTGCGCTGCATCGTCTTTGCAAATTTAGCCTTGCAGGCGGTTCACTTTCTGCAAAGTCAATCCAATGCTCAGTTCTCAGATTCCAACATTTTTATTCAAATTGTGCAGTGCTGTATTATGATGTATGATTTATTGATGTATGATTTATTGATCAATTTTAGAAGTAGGAATTGATGGTTATTAGATGGCTTGTATTTGTGGAAAGCTGTGGAAGAATGGAGGACATAAGTTTTGAAAGGCTGACTGCAGGCTCCTATTCCAGATGGAAAAGAAAACAAATAAAATCATCTTTCCAGTCTTCTGATTTTCATTAAAAGGTTTGGGAAAATGAAAACTCTGAGAGCATCTTGTAAAAAAGAAAGATAAATTTAAAAAAAAAATCTGTAAAATTTACAGTGGTTTCAAGGTGATGTACATAAAAATCCCAGACTTAATAGATTAAATCACAGAACTATGTGCATGGCAACCTTCCTATTAATTACCCTATTCAGAACTTATTAATTATGCAGTCAAAGTCCTGACACAGACATGTTCTTTGAAGAAAAGGAGATTTAGTGTCTTCATCGTTTTCATTGCAGATGCAAAAATTATATTTGAAACCCATCCTTCAAAAAAATATACAAGATCCTTTACCAAATTAGGCACATTTATAACACAACATCCTCTGACTGGTAGTTATTGTCCTGAGCCTGTAAATGTAGCAGAATGTTGCTTATAAAAGGATAAAAATATAGATTTAAGTCCTTTCCTAATTATGGACTACATGGGCTAGAAAAAATGATGACTGAGATTGATATATATACTCAGAATATAGTGTCTTGTTAAGGTATTTATTTATGCCCTTAGCAAGACAGGGAATAAAGCCCTTGCAGGGTATCAGCATTTGAGCTTTTTCAAATTTTCTGATGTAACAGCTTTCCAGACAAATATGCTGATCATCCAGCTTTCCTTCAACTTGTATCAGCTTTCCTGTCCCTAAGGGATTACTGACACCACAATGCAGCCACCACCATGTTTTTTGTGGTCACTGCCATGTGCAGCTAGCATTAGGTTTTCATCACACACATGCTAACGTTCATGCAACGGGTCTTGATGCTCAGTTCTGATTTTTTTTTTTTTTCTTTTTTGCTGAAAAATTATAGTTTTGTATAGTCATTAACTCTACTCATTCAATGTAACTGCAGCCACACTTCTGTATGAACAGTTTAGACTCCACAGTGACCTGCATGTGCAAAAGAATAACGTAGCTATTTCATCACACTGTGCTGTTTGCAGAAGTAATAATGGATGCCGTCGTCTATGGATTAATTTTATAGTTATAGATGGGAGCCAACACATAATCTTGAATTCCTTCTTCTGTTTTACAAACAGAAGAACTTTGAATTATCGACTCGATTACAATTCAGTTGTAATTAATAATGCTATGCGCTGCATCTGGAAATGTTTATTAGAAAATGTGCTGTGTTTTTGCTTTCTTTCAAATTAAACTCAAATCATAACAGGATGGCAGTTACCTCAAGAAGTGCCAAATCATAAAAAACAATGGTACCACAACATTTTTAAAAAATGAACCAATTTGAAGCTTTGGTGGTTGATTTTGGGCTCAGTGTTACCTCAGTGTTACCAATTAGAGTGACCTTGAGGGAGAAAAAAGGGGGACAACCCAGTGATGATGAAGCTTGGAAGTGAGTCGGATGAGAAGCAGGTGTGTTATGAAGCTTGCCAGGAGTCTAGATGCCAAGTCTGTAGGAACACAGAAGCAGAAGAAGAGAAAGGGCAGACACTTACATAAACACACACACACACACACACACACACACACCCCACACACACACACACACACACACACCCCCACACGCACACACACACACACACAGGAGAACGTTAATCTCATTGCCAGTAGGAACTATGACACCTGTTTTAATTAATTTTTAAGGTTTTATTGGCAGTGATCAAATGTTATGCATTTACAAAAGTAATCATAATTTTTAACAGTGTGTCATATTTTTGTTATGCCTACAAATTTGCCTGCCAGTTGCAAAATAGATAGAAAAATGACAGCTTCTCTTGTTGCTGGCAGTGATTGAGGACCCAACAGGACAATGAATATACCTGACTTTAAAGACAACAATGATTACTTAGTACACACTTCCTTTTTTCTTTCCTGTCACTTTGTAATATTATGTAAGATTTTATACAAGAAATGTTTGGAAATAGTTTCACTTTTTGGTTGGTTTTTCTTTAAGGTTTCAAAATAAATAGCTACATTTTTCATAAAGGAATGCATATCAACTAGAGATGCCCTTTCTTGCTCTTTACATCATTCCGAGTCTGAGACGTTCTCCCTTTAGCTGATATTAGTTATACAGTTAATCCAGCTGCAGCCTGCAAGTTCTAGATTTCCCCTTAACTATATGCTGAATTTGACTTCATAATCCTCCTAATGCTGCAGTTTTCCCTGTTGCTTTTGGGTCTTTTTCTGCCATATATTTTCCTTCCAGTTAACTTTTCCTTGACATGCTGGAGTACAGCGCTGTCTGAACTGACAGCTTTTTTAGCAATAGCCTTCTGTGCCTTGCCCTCTCTGGAGGGTGTGTTAGCAACTACTTTCATATCAGTTTTGCATACTCATTTCAATTTTGTTTAAAAAAAATCAGTGCTTGTTAAACAAGTCTAAGATTTTACACAACCAAAACATTTTCAGGGGTGCAGACTGCTGGGATCTGGGCTTAAGTAACAGTGGTGATTAATCCTCCAGAATGGAGCAAATTAAAGATTTATAATCAAAGAAGACGCATTTACAGAAATTCGTTTGTTTGAATTCAGTGATCCGAAAAGTCCTTAATCCTTCTTCCAGAAGTGGACATACAATATATTAAGAGATTAACAGCCTGATGGCAACAAATTCTCTGACAGAAGGAACATCCCTCCCTGGAGTGTAAAGTTCTTTCTTTCATAGTCAAATGTGGCAATTCTGATATGCCTATTTTGTGCTTCTTGGCAATACATGGCCACCACTGTCTCAAGGGTTTCTCTAGGCAGTCAAATTTTATGCGCAGAAAGCCTAAATCTCATTACCCTTAAGTGGTTTACAGCAGACATAAACTGACTGTGTGTTGTCTTTGTGTGAAGTCTCTTGGAAGAACGACAGCACCCATCCAAGCTGCCTATGGGTTCAAATTAGCTATCCCCCGATCTCTCTGCGGCCTCTGAAGCCCTTTCAGTTCCACTATGTTAGGGTTACACTGCGTCTCTAGTGGAGGGGGTTACTTAAGGCCCAACCCACAAACTCTAACAAGACATGAACCATCTTTGAAAATAACCTTGAGAAAGTAGGCCTGAAAGGGAATGTTTTTGCTCCACTTGATGTGTTTCTGCTATAAAAAGACTGCATGATTTAGCCTCTCTAGAGAGACCATCAGAGCACAGCAGTCAAAGCTCAGCAGTCCCCCCCTTAAACTATTTGAAGACCAACAATGCATTTAATGGCTTGGCCTAATGCCAGACAATTATGTAACTAAATGACAGTGTGTGGTTGAGGAAGAAATTGTACATAACCAAGCATCTTATTACCAGATAAATATGTCTAGTTTTATATAACATTCAGATTAAGCAGTATGCTTTATGGTTTCAAGAGTAGCTCTATAAAAGGAGAGAATTCCTCATCAGCTACATTATATGTAAAGGTATAAAATAAACTCCTGAAAGGTGAACTATTCATCAGTGCTTTTTGAACATTTATGTTTTTGTATGATTCATAGTAATTCTGTGTTTTACAGAATTTGGTCTGTAAAATACGATATATTGCAAAAACAAATGTTAATTTGGATATTTTTGGTAGAGAATCATGAAGCAGCATTAAATTAATGCACAATTTTTAAAGGCTTTGGGCAAATTAAAACCTGAAAGTGTGGTATTCATTTCTTTAATCTGCTCCAACTCAGCCAGTTGACTTCAAAAGTCATCTAATTAGGGAACAGAGTGAGCCTCTGTCTAATGTAATCTTTAGCTGTTCTTTGAAGGCCTTAGAAGTTTGTTAGAGAACATTAGTTAACAACCAGCATCATGAAGTCCAAGAAACGTTACAAGCCAGATCAGAGATAAAGACATGGAGAAGTCTAACTATATATAAGTCTAACTTATATCCTAACTTAGGATTAGGATATAAACAATATATCAACAATATAATATATAAACAATATCTAAACAATATCTATAATATAATATAATAATAATATAAACAATATCTTATGCTTTAGATAACCAATCATTTAAAACTGGATAGATTGTTCTGCAAATTTACTGATACATGGCTGCCACCAAAAGTGACAATTGACAAGAGCATTAACAGAAACCAAGATATTTTGGGAAGAGTTGCAAAGATCCACAGACCAGATGGGATTATCGGTTAATGAGGAAGCGTGAATTAATCCATAAGAACAGCAAGAACAAAGCCATTGTAGAATGAAAATAATATTAATCACACACTATAGCTTAATACAGAATCAGTGGAAAGTTCTGAAAATTGCCATTCAGAAATGTTGAGTTACATTAAACCCTCCCATTATCGCAGGGATTAGAGACCACAGCTGCCTGCGAATAGCTAAAATCCACAAATATCTGAGACCCTTTCTAAGAAAGCTTAAAACTGCCTATCGTAATAATTCAAACACTAAATATATGCTTAATTTAATATGTATTATTTTGCACAGTGTAAACTAACATCTACAGTCTTCATTATTGGCACTGATTGGAGGTACAATCAATGCCAAGGAAAATAAACGCAAATTACAAATACAATCCAACGGATCCAACGGTGTCAAGTAGCATCATCCCTAGATATTTCAGCTTCCTAAGCTGGATTTTCTTTTGAATGTTTTATGTGTGCTATAGACAAAAATCCAAATTTTCTGGGACTAATTTGGTGACCACAGAAAAAAAATCTGTTAATAGGTGAATCTAGTAATAGGAGAGGTTTCACTATATACTTTAAATAATAAGCAAAAATTAGATTCTCTTCATGTCCACATCTAAATACCTGGTATTTAGATGGTAATTATGTTTAAATTGAATGTGAAAAAAGTGTAACATTATCTGCTATTATGTTCTAACGTATTGTTCTATCACTTAAAATCCCAATAAAATGCTTATGACTGGCGATGGTAATGTGCCAAAATGAAACAGCAGAAGGGATATTAGTGCTTTTAGAAGGCACTGTGTAGGCTCTCTAGACATCTGCTAGAGCTGTACTGTGGTCAACAATGCTGTCAGCTCTGTGACACTTGGCATGAAATATTCACTACACCAAGAAACATGTTTGCAGTACAGGGAACTATGACTGAATTTACCCGTATCAAACTATTTACTGAGAAACATTTATTCTTACGGTGAAACCACCCTGGACTCATCTGCTGTAATGCAGGATTGTATTTGTATGTTGCATAGATTTTAGATATGGCAACGGAAAATATTTTATTTAGATGGAGGGAGGCAAAACACAGCTTAAAACCGTTACTGACATGAATAACAGTATCGTCTAATGTTGCTGTACTTTTTATTTTTACCTTAGCTGCTCAAGACAGGTGATAAGTGGATAAAAATTGCACACAGTAGTTAGACTCAAATATGTAGGTTCAGAGTTTTTGTTATAAACAGGTCATAAATTAGCAGAAACAAAGATTGTCATCACACACGACAGCAGTGATTAATCTCACTTTAGGCTTTTATCTCACAAGCTGGCTCAGGCCATGTTTTTAGGTCAGATGATGTTTCCTTGGTCATTTATTCATCAGAGAGAACCTGAGAACATCCAAAGACACCTTAGTTGCAGCTGAAAATTGTTGTGGTGTTTTCCTGCAAGAGTGATGAGCTGGTTGGCACTTTCAGCTCACAAGATTAACTTTCCTGGCTTGGATTTCTCAACTGTGAAAATCTTTTTATTTATATTTTACATAGTTCTCCAAATTTATCCTATAGGCTTAAAAAAACTGTATCTTGAATTGATTGATGATATAGGGTTGGTTAAAGTCCCATAGAGATATCGTTCGGACAGAGCAAACCTATATTATGTCCTCTACTATTTTCAAAAATGCAACCCTGAGAAAAAAAACACAACTCTTATATATTCACTCTGTTTCTGTCTTTGCTTGACCTGTAAAATTTAACATTCTGAGATCTGTTGATTCTGAGGTGGAGCTGTTTTGTTCTTGAAGGGAAGTTGATGGAAACTGCTCTCCTGCTAAGACTGGCAGCTGTCTTAGACATTTTCCACTTGCAATTTTTTTCACTGCAGAACGGTGGATGTCAAATTGAGTGGAAATGGTCTTGCCAACCCTACCAGAATGATGGGTAGTTACAGTTGCTTCTCCAAGGTCATTAATGATCTCTTTCTACATTAGCAAAGTGCTAAACATACCTGAAAACCTGTAATTGCCCTAACTCTTGCTTTTGCAGAGGTGATGACATCTTCTAAGTAGGTCCCTATGATTTCTGTGATGTGGAAAACACGGGGATCATGGAATTTAACACACAAAATGGAGTCTCCAATAACTTCACAGAATTTGTCTATCAGCCAGCAGAAAAAGCAAAAAAAAAAAGGATGTAATATCCTGGCTGCAGCAACTCCTATACCTTGTGTTACTGGTTAGGCGGGGGTCGGATTTCGTCCCCTTACAGGCATAGTAAACAGACCAGCCATGGTGAAAAAACTCAACAAAACACCTATATTCTCTAAAAAGTACAAAAATCTTAAAGCTTAGCAAAAGGCTCAGGGCGAGCAAGTTTTATGGGAGAAAACTTTTAAGCACTGGAGGTGCGAGGATACGTGTGATGACTTTATCGTAAAGATTCACATCAGAAACATGTATAAGAGGAACACTAAAAGGAGAAAAATAAACATACAGTAGCTCATTTTTAGGTAAAGCAATGTAAGTGCAGGGCTGCAGAAATATGCTTAGCTGTCTAAACATGTGAACTTCAACTGAGATGTCTCCGGAACAAAGGACCTTATCATTATGGAAGTGTGAACAAAGGTTTACTGTTTGCATTTGTTTAGTTCAGCTCTAGAACATTTCTAAAAATATGTTATGATATTACTATTATTTACCAAGATGTTTATTTTGTAAAATGTAAAAATATGAGTTCTTAGTCTTCTTTTTCTTCTTTTTAAAAGTAAAAGGGGAGTCCTGCTTTAAACCTGGTAAAATCATTCAATGTTCTGTTGAACCATAGCACTGTTATTTTTGTAAAAATCTGAATAACAATAAATGTTGATCTCTGGATATTGGCTAATGTTTTCTATTCACTCCACACGTGGAAAAAGAAAAAAGAAAAATGGGAAGAAAAAAAAACAGAATTTGGAAAATTATTTAATGGACTTTATGGAGATAAGAATCAGCAGCAACACCTGTCTGCTATTTTAACTCTTAAATCCTCTTGAGGAAGCAAGGTGCAGTCTTTTATTTTTAATTTGCCTTTATGTAAAATGATGAGTGGGCAGAATCTGTTGTTTGCTTAAGCTTTAAATAATTTTGGAACTTGGCAAAGGTCAAATATTTTTATTTTGTTTACAGATCACTTTTTACAGCAGAATATTTATTACATTTGTGCCAACAGGCAACTCTTTCCACCTGCATGAAAAATAAACAGTTTTCCAGTCAGTGCAGCTGCATTTGTATGGCAGATAAGTCTGCTCGTAAATTATCATCCTGCACCTGTGTGACCTGCAACAATTAGAGTGATTTAATATTAGACCATCTTGGGTCTTAAGCTTGTGTGGTTTATCTTAGGTTTTCAGTCCCTTTAAATCTTAAAATGATCTCTACATGTGAACAGTATTTGTTGGACTCAGGTTGCGTTGATGATGTGAGCAGCTGCCTTTCTTGGTCAGGACACTTTCATGACAGAACTTTTATATCTGAAGTCTCAAAGGTTTTCCTATTACTGCTCAGTAAATACATGAAATGATCTGAAGTCAAGACAACATTTACTGACTTCCCTGTCTAAGGTGTGTAAAATGCTAAAATTTCTGTAGCACACTGTTTTATAGTTTAAAAAATTCAACCTTTAAATGAGGAAATGTATCTACCTACAAGCTGTCTGTGCCTGCTTGTTCTTGTAGGGTCACTAGGTAGAGAGGGTTTAATGCCCATGCGACGTTCATTAGACAAGGGGGACGGACAACCCTGACACCCTCAACAGGTTACCCGTCCATTGGAATTGGACCATTCACACCTACGCCAAAAAGAAATTTAGAACAAACAACATTGTCCAGTGGTGAAAAGATATGTTTAGAAATGATTGGTTTTTAACTATGCTTTACTTTATGCTTGTAGAAACTTCTAATTAGTAAGCTAAGAGACCAATTTCTGTTAGCTGTTGGCCCCTAGAGTGGACTTGACAGAAAGGAATAGGAAGAAAAGTAAAACAAATCTCTAAAGCTTACCATAACAACCACTTGGCAACAATTTGTTAGCAAATGAAGCTGTAAAGCCCTTTTTCTCTCTTTCCTTCAAAAAACACCCTCTGTGGGTTTAGAGTAAAATGAAGGATGAATATAGAAAAGCACCTAACTCCCACTGCTAAGTATGGGGGAGTGTGTGGGATACTGTGGGCCTGAATGCCCAGGGAGCCTTGTTGGAGTCGATATAATCATCATCTGTTTAAAATACCAGAACATTTTCATTTTGAATAAAACCTGGTTGTCTTTGCCAGAAAACTGAAATAGATAATCAAAGGGCTTCTCAGTAGGATCACAATGCATACAGTCAGATCAACACAAAAATGGTCCAGGATACACAAAATCAGCCTTGCATGATGATACTGAACCAAACCTAGACCCTATAGAAAATCTTGTGACGTCAAAAGGTGAGAGGAGGATCTGGAAGAGGATTTAGAAAGAGCAACCCTTTGTTTATAGCCACATGCTTGTCAAATGTGATATACAGTTGCACCACAGGGGGCCCTCTGCAATTTATTTATTTATTTTTTGTACATAGAAATTTTAAAAAAAAATGCGTCAATTACAAAATTAATCATATTGTATTTTCAAAGATTATTTTCAGCAGTAAAAATTTAATATTCCCTCACCCAGACCAAAAAACACACATCGATATTTGCCCTGAACCCCCCTGGATCTTGATGAAATGGTACGTTCCTGCTTGGCACTTGACAGTGTTCAGCTGTGGCAGTTACTGAGCTGCTAAGAAAAATTATAAAATCAAGTTAAAAAAAAAAATAAATAGAGAGAGGTAGAGAAAAAGGTAAGAGTGTCAATTTGCAACCCAGTTTTTCTCCGAGAGGCGAGTAGACTGTGTGAGATTATCAACCATTTAGCATGATTAGCTTAGCTACAGACTACTATTTGCCTCCTTTTCACTAGAATTTAATGAATTAAGGAAAAAAATGACCAACATAGTGATATATTTAACCTTTCCCTTGTACCTTTTACCACACTTAACAGGTGAGTCAGTCAGCAGCAGGTCTAATCCACGTCCCTCCTAACCTGCCCTCTCCTCAGTGAAATTAAAGCTGCAGTATGTCACTTTTATATAATTTTTTTTTTTCACATATTTGTTAAAACTGTAATTATGTTGTGACAGTATGGTATGAGAGATAATCTGTGAAAAATCTATTTCCTCTTCCTTCTGCCTCCCACTGCTAGAAACAACCAGTCAGTGGCAGGAGAGTGCTGTTAATCACAATCTCATGTCGCTGCTCATCCTCCTCCCCCTCTCTGTGTGCTACCCTGTAGCTAGCATTGCCTGTTGTGAGTGCTCAGTCTAGTTGTATGTTGTTTCTCCACCATTAGCACATTTAGCAGTGAGTGAATGAGGTTGATTGACAGCACTAAGACCCTCCTACTGGTTCTGATTGGTTGTTTTGGCTGGAATGTTGCATTGCTTTAGCCAGTAACAGTAGTTCAGGGAGTCGCTGGAGGAGATTGATCTTTTCACAGATTATCTGTCTCATAACAAACTGTCATGACATGGTGACAGCTTTAACAAATACGGAGAAAACAGTTTTTATTAAAGTTATGTACTACATAGAATTTTTTGAGAAGTCCGGATTGCTTGATGTGTATTTTGCTCGTTGCTTTTGACTGTTGCTCATGTGGAGAGATAATTCAGTCATCTAAAATTAATAGAAAAATGTAAGCAACCTAATTCCCCTGGTCATAGAAGATATACCTTTCTAACAATGGTTGTACCTTTTTATAACCACATGAATAGATGAGGTGTCATTTATTATAATTTGTTTTTCTTAACATGGAATTTTTCTTGTTCAAATGAAAGTTTAGGTTTTTCTAAATTTTCTATCCTAGATTGTGTTACTTCAGATATGAATTTCCAACTTTTTACACACTTTTGCTAAGTCTTTTGTACAATATAAAATATTTACTTTCTTTTTTCGCTTTCAATCCTTATGAAGGAGAAATAGGAACTTAAGAATAACAACTGCCCTTGCTTTCTTTGTCCACAAAAATGTTCTCTACTTGTTAGTGGATGAACAGTGGCCTTACATTGATGTTGGAAGTAAGATGTCAATAGAAACTAAAAGACAAGGCTTTGTATGGTTTAGACAAGGAAGAAGACACTAGCTGTGAAAGGAGATGGAGACTATTGAGCATGTTGCTTGCCTCACCAGTAAATCAAGATGTTAAGACAAGCTCCTAACAGAGTGTCTAATCAATGATGGACAGACAGGGAGTTCTCAGTAGAAAATTAACTCTGCCTTATAAAAAATGCTTAAAGTGCCAAAGAACATCCTAGAGAAGGGATAAAGGCTCAGCATGAGGGTAATAGTGCAAACTTGCTGAGGCATTAAGTTTGCACTTGTTTTTAACCCAACTCAAACTTTTTTTTTTGGTCTTAAATAGCATATAATTGAGTTAGTCTTCTTTAATAGAACTGCCTTAATGAAAGTAATTGTAAGTGGCCTCCAGTTGTTCTTTCAGCAACTGATGACTGAAAGAACAGGGACACCTTTTAAGAAAACAAAAAGAACAAATTATAAGTAGTCTGACAATTTCTTACTAAATACTGAACACCAATAAAAAATAAACTAAATTGCAATGATGATTAATCAAAGAAAAAGCAATCAGTAGTTCCAAAGGCACTCAACTTTCCTTTTTATAAAAAAAATTATGTCTCTGTTGAGGGACATGTTACACCATAATATAGTCATCAATAGATGGACATGTTAAGAGTTTTTATGAGAAACACTATGATTAATTTGACAGGAAGTATTTTAATTTATTCTACCAATGTATGCTGTTGTATATGTGAAAATGCATTTCCCCCTTATAGATTTCTTCAGCATTTTATTTTAAATTCTGATTATATAAAAGATTTTGCAGAACATCAAATTCATGTTACTATTAGACAAAGACACAGAAAAGAAAGTAAAATAAACAGTTTTCAAATTTGCTGAGGAAAAACAGCTATTTAAACTAACCTTGAAGTAATTGCATTTTTAGCTAAATGGGTTTGCCACCCTTTCTCAGATCTTTAGGTTTCAGGATTTGTTCACTTACAAATAGAGGATCATTTGAAGGCAGCAAAAGTTGCACTAATCTCAAGTTGGCAGTATAAGTCCTTCTTAATGATTGTTAAAAAAAAGAACTAGTTCAAATGCTTTCTAGGTGTAACCGCGCAACATTTAAGAACGCGGGAAAAATATGCAACTACTTAATGGTCCATTGTGCCTCATAACAAGTACTAACTTATCATTTAATGTAATCTGAAAATTGCTTCAATCATTCATTGCTTCAAACGATTGATGCATACCAAGACATACAGGTACAAGAAAACTTCAGTATTAAATCCTCTGATTGGAATGAGGACAAATATATATTCAGATAATGTCGACGGGATCTATACTCATTTTAAGTTGGGGCATAATTAAGGGAAAAGCAAATCCAAGCTGATTTAGAAATAAAGATGCGTCCTTTACTTTTAAAAAAGAGCATACTTGCTGCATTTGCAGTGTGCTATTGTTTTGACTAGCAAGCATTCTACCAGTCACCACAGCTGTTGTGATCAAGGTCAGCTCTCATCCTGCAGACCTTATTTTCCTTGTCAGTATTCCAGGCATCTCAGTAAATGCTGGCAACAGTTTTCACTTGGTAGATACCGCTTCCCTCCCACCAGGGCAGAGAGAAGAGACGCACTGTGAATAGTCGATTCTTCCAACCTGTGGTCAGCATTCTACGTGCGTCTCTCGAAGCTAAATGCTCTTCCTCTGCTCTCCCTTTTTAAGCTCCCTGACAGGAAGGATGCGATATTGCACCTGGCCCCTTTCATGCCTCCTTCCCCCTCCGCCTCTGTCTTGTCATGGAGCCGTTCCACCACTCTACACTAATTGTTCATTCTCTCCCTGCTCTTATTCCGCTCTGACACCTCCTCCCCGTACAGCTCCAGTGAACATGCTTTGAGAAAAGAGGACAACTCGTTATTCAAACTGTTAAATGGATGAGTTCACCAGCACGATCGGCTCCACACCCCAGGATACAGAAAATTAAATATGCTATAAATCTATTCTGATCTGACTGGAGTTTTGGGTTATCAGAGGTTTCTGATATCAAACTATAGAACACGGCCTCTTTTTGCTCAGCCTCAAAAAGTCTGGGTTATTTTAATGAAGACCATTCAGCTGAAACAACCTGGCAAAATACCTCAATAAACTTTATCTCCATATTTAATGACTCCCATAGGGACTTCCAGGTTCTGGCAGCTCCGTCTGTCGGTCCACTTCTAAGTCCAGCTATTCTACTAAGCATGCAGAAACTAGATGGTAATTGGCAGCACACAACGTTATTAATTAAACAGGACAAGATCAGACGAAAACTCACATTAATTTGCACAAAATAAAGTAATTTGGGTTTTATGACCAACACTTAAGAGTAATATGTTTAAGTGATGTAAAATATAAAGTGGAAATACAAACTGTTGTAATGACAACTGATCATCTTTCAAATTTTATTGTGCTTATTTTACAATCATACTAAACTAGTTTGTTACTCATTACAAGTCTAGCCAATAAAATCTAACCTAGATCAGTTATGTATTGTCCAGCTGCAGGGGATTACAAAAGTATTCATGATTGTTTTGTGGTAAACCATTGGTAAGGAGCACATAAAGTGAAATGGAACACAAAGTTATATGATGGTTTTCAAATTTTTTTTTTCAAATAAAAGTCTGATAACTGTGGCAGGCAGCTTTATTTAGCTGCATATATTTGAACAGCCATAACAGACAGCATCAGGAAGACAAAGGAACACTGCAGACATGTCAAGGGTAAAGTTCTGCTGAACTTTAAAATAAAACTATGTTAGAAAACAATAGTTGAAGCTTTGAATATCTTCTAGGACATTGGTCTGCAACCTTTGCAATACAACGAGTCATTTTTGATCCAGTAAAGTTAAACCTACTTAGAGCTGCAAATATTACTTTTTTTTAAAAAAAAGACAACTTTGATATATATTTTAAAATATGAACTGTAATTGTTTTAAAGAAACATTTTATTTTTATGTTTTAAAATAAAAGCAATCCATAAAGCTGTTGCAAAAACAGGATGCATGAATACTCTCCTATTGGATGCTGATAATTGTGGAAAATTTAAAAAGGCACAGAGAAATATTTTAATAACTGTACTATTAATGTCATTCTATTATGGGATTTCAATATAGGAAAACATCTCCAACCTTCATTTGTTGTTATGTTTATCTTTCAAAACACAAATTAGTTCTTTATCATTTTTTAGATAGCTATTTTACTGGAAGATTTTTCAAAAGAATATAAAATAATTTGATTATTTGTTCAAAAGTACTGTTTCAGGTTTAATGAGTGCTCTGTCAAAGTCCATAGCAGATCATAACAGAACACACTGCAGGAGGTTGTTTAATAAATCAGACACATCAAGCAATTTTTGGCCTTCTGAAGGTGAGATGAAGAGGGGTGAACAGTCTGGGGGTCTGTGATGATGAGCAAGAAAGGAAAAGAGAGAAAACACGAGTTAAGCAAAAATGTCAGGGGACATTAAATTTGTAAAAATAAAATGACCTAGTGCTCAACATGTCAAAAGAGAGGCTTGAAACAGAAAACATTAGTGTTGCGCATTCTGATCCACAAGAAACATTTAGGGGAAAAAATTGCCACCTGGGGATGTGGAAAATTCTGGACCAATATTGCCATTTGATATTAATATTGCTGTTATGGATCAACCCCCAAATTCATAACATAAGAATTCTCTTCAAATTATTTGCCCTCTCAGTTTAAATGCAGATAAGGAACTATTTGTGTTCCTTAGCATGTGTTATGTGTTAATGTTATCCAACAAATTGTTGCTGCAGCCTTCTGCCTGTCCTCGTCATGTGACTTGGTCAGCTGAAACTCTTGGTGAGCAGATCTGAAACATAGTCCTTTACAGCTTAGACATTTTGTGCAAATTGCTTAAGTTACTGAGTTTTCATTTTGTGAGTTTTGTTGACATTTGTCCTAAGAACATTCAGAAAAAAAGGTCACTATCAGAATTATCAAAGAGTTAAATCAAAAGGGAGATGAAGTAAGTTAACCAGAAACTACAGCAAACATTTTTTTGAGAAATAATTAGCATAAGTCACATTCAAGACTGCAAAATGATTTTTTGTCATACTCTTTTGACAATATGATGCATGATAATTTGCAGTACTAATTTTAGTACTGATAAATATTGCAAATTCATTTATATGTCTTTAATGGCTGCATTTTACAATAGGAAAACCCATTTTTCATTCTGATGTAAAACACATCAGTTACTGTGTTACAAAGAGAAGTTCTTTTTAAATGACTGATTTTTAAATTTAACTTCACAAGCACTAAATATTCCTTTGTATTACAACACATTTTACAGTTATTTTCATTGAAATTTGTTATTTCTTATATGTAAATGGCAGCCAAAATGATGGCCATGTGATTATTTTTAAGTTTTTGTGCTTAATGGCTGTGATCCTCCTGTTTTACACATGCTTAAGGATTCATTATAACGTTTTCTGTCAGTGCTTGGTCTGTGCACGTACGTGCAGAGTATCAGCGGTGATCCTCCAGCAGGAAGCCTGGCCTTGTCGTGTGGTGAGGGGCGGTGCAGGAAAGGAGCGGGCAGATTAAAGCAGCTTTGTCCGTGCATAAGTGGATTATCAGCAGGTAGAGTGCTCCCTGTGTTTTTGCAGCAATTGTATTAGTGTGCTTCCTGCCTGGCCACAGAGAGGACCATCTGCCATTTAGCTCTGATGGATGATCCCAAGCAAACGTCAGCCCTCTCTACACAGAGCACCTGCTGAATCCTGATCAGACAGTTGGCTCATATTAGAACAGCCCATCACGTTTTCATGATACCATTCCTGTCTTACAGCAGGGGTTCAAAAATATGCACGGTTGTCGAACAAAGTAACATATTTGGGTGCTTCATACAACATGTTAAGTCTTTAAGCTCTTTTAATATCATTTTATGACTAGCAATCTTGTTTTATTTTGCTTTGAATGCCAAATAAAAAAAATAAATAAAAAACGCATTAGGAAAAAAATAACAATTTATCCCAAAAAATATTTTCTGAAATCAATACTAGCTCAACTCCACATCAAGATTATCAAGATTTATCAACATAATACTAAATTAATCAGATAATTTGTGTCAATTTGTGTCAAATCAATATAAACTGACCCAAATTGCTGCTATTCCTTTGCCAGCGGCGCTTCCATAACAAACGTTTGACTCTACTCCTCCCCAATGAGCTGCTGGAAGTGGGGAGGGTACACATAGCGTGTATAAAAACCTTAGTAAGAAGCTAACTAAATTTTACAAAGTGACACCCAGTTTGCTAGAATACTTACCCTCTATTGTTGAGCCTTAATCAGCAACCTTGATGTTCTCTGTTTGACAATGTTTTAAAAACAGCATTTGGTGAAATTCTGAATTAATAAATGTCCATTTTATTCAGTTGTTTTTATTATTTGTCCATTTTAAAACAAACTTTTGGGTATTCATTTTAATAAATCAAAATCATTAATAAAGTAATGAAGCAGTCTCGCTGCTTTATTATTTATTGCAAACAAAATGACAGTAAAATTACCCTTGTGCCTTGTTCGGTTTGCCTTTTTCTCTCTTTTTTTAAATGAGCAGTTAAGAAACAGCACATTTTAAAATTAAAATAAAATGTGAGCTAAAATAAGAGACAGCAGTTTTACTGCTGTCAGTTGTATGTAGCTGTGGGGATTGTGTGTTCTGAAGCATGAGAACCTCACCCACTGATGGGGTAGACTTTGTCTTCTTAAAATGGAAACACTAAAAAAAGGAAAAGCATAGGGAGACGTAGGCAAATTAATATGCTGCCTTGTATGGAGAGACACAACCCTGTAAAGCTGAAATGTTGAATTGTACAAAGGATTTCAAAGATGTACCGTTATCCCTTAGATCAGACCAGGAGATCATTCAGACAGCAGAAAACTGTCTTTAATGTGACAATCAGGGAGGGTTAAATCAGCAGGGAAAGACATATATATGCATAAGATGCAAGACAGCATACAGATCTGAGGATCAAAAACAAACCTTTGGCTGTGAAGTGACCAACTGTTGTAAAGCGTGCATGACGGGATCTGAAAAATTTGCATATAAATATAAATTTCATCACCAGCAAAGCAGACATTTTCTATGTGTTAAAGCTGGGCAGCTATCTCTGTATCTGTCATGTTATTCCACTTTATTTATAAACACAACACTTTCAAAATGAAAAATACCTTATCCTTTATTTTCTCCTGACATGTATACACTTGACAGAAGTTGAATGCTGAGCGGGTGTCAGTCACAGAACAAAGGCAGTTTTGGAGCAGCGTGAGGGTTATTGACCCTCTGAACAGCAAGCACGCTTTCAGCCAGATCTCAGGCCCTGATAGCCATCAAAAGGCAGCAAGAAGAAAGACCCTGTCTTCTCCTGACAACCATCTCTTGGCATTCGTCACTTTATCTCATCAAGCCTGACAAGAAATAAATTAGAAACACAGCCAACTCGGGGAGGGGAAAGCTGAAGATGTGTGCGTCCTTAGCGGGACACATGACATTAGGCTGACAGTCTTGTTTTCCACAAATAAGCCTCTAATTTTATTCACATGCATTTTAAGATAAATTACAGTTTGATGCACATCTTGGGTTTAATAATAAAATGCCGGAGGCTTCAAACTTGTCATAAGAAAAATTTAGTTATGTTGATGTGACGCACATATATAATTCCCAATGAAAGTTTAACATGGCAAGACCATTTGTTATGATAAAAAAATGATTTTGAAAGACATCTTTTCATTGTAATGATGTATACCTAAAATAATCACCTAGATTTATCGGTTTCTAGGTTCTCCTCTTACACTTGACAATGTTGTGAATAAATGTGAGCAAACTAAGAAGCTGAACGGATTTTAACTGTTTTTCTAACCCTTTACTTTGGAGGGGCACTGGAGTGTAAACCTGCTCTAGTGGATGAAATGCCTGATCCCCTGGACAACCTGCCAGTTCATTGCAAGGCACCTTAAGTCTAAAATGAAAGCCATTCAGAATCCACTGGCTGCATCACCACTTTTAAAGAGGTGAGAGGGAACTACATGAAATCATGGTTTTTGAGCTTTATATCATGTCATTATGTTATTTCCTAATCAAAAACATTCCTGAAGTGTTGCTTTTACTATTTGATGCATGTTTGAGGAGTCCTCCCATGGCAGTCATTCAGGAGTGCCTAAATGCTTACTCTAAAATGTGCCGATTTACACAAAGTTACTCATTGCAGCTGCAGTCTCCAGCTGAGCTTCCACCCCACACCCTACACAGCTCCTACAGAATAGTGGCAGCAGCAATTAGCAAAAGTCTGGTGGAATTGCAAGTCGCTGACCTCATCATATCAGTACCTCTCATCGCTCCTAAGAACAATTTGAAATGGTGTAACAGTGGAGTTGTGTTGTAAGAACATATTCAAGGAAGAATGTCGAGAAGGGTAGGAGCTTCTTAAAGAGACAAAAGCCAATTTCAAGGTGTCAAATTTCCTTTAAATCACATTTGATATATATAGTATATTTATAACTATGGAATAACATAATTATTTGTCTGTGCTATACAATGGCACTATAGCCTGGAAAATACTTCTTCTGAAACAGCAAATTGTTTTCTGTCCTGCTGTCAAGTCTTTCTCTGCTGCTTTTTAGGCTCACAAGTCTCTACTCACGCTAATGTTTCTCTCTTTGGTTTTTTCTATGTCTGAAGGCCTAAATCTACTTTACTGAGTTAGTGTATGTGAAAAATTTTAACAAGGAAACACAATTATTTAACTATAAAGGTAGGAGCATCCAGTTATTGATTTCCAAAGTTTTTTCCTTAGCAGCTTATTTTGTGCAAATAAAAGAAACAAAGCTGCTCACGGTTTCTAATTAACAAGTGTGCATTGCTTTGTGTTCGTTCATCAAATTAAATACCAATAAGTACATTACATTTGGTATCTTGGATGAAAAAAGTTGATCAGGTATGTTTACCTTTGCAAAGAACTCTATATCTCCAGGCAGCTGAAGTGTATCCCAATGCCCGCTTTCCAATAACAACCTTAAGTCTCGACAATAACACCGCATTCAATGCTTGCTGCCTCAGGCACCTTATGTTCTCTAACACAAAACAAAAAGAATCAGAGTGCCTGTATCCATCTTAACCCACCTGCAGTGGCTTTTAATGCCCTTTCCCTGAGCTCTAGTGTGCTGATGTAGCTCAAACACACCCACTCATTTAATTCTTGATAAATTTCCCCCTTCAGCAACATTTAACTTTGGTCTCCCAAAATCTTGATGGCAAGTTGCATTGTTAGCCTCTAGAGCTGGGTTGTAGCCATCTTCCATTTTAGTCATGTGGAGAGTACAGCAGTCTGCCAGTCAAATAAACCCCACCCCTTCCTCATCTTTCCATCCCTGTTTGACCCAGAGCTGCTTTTATCTCCTCCTGCTGGGACCCAGCTAGCAGAGGAAGGCGTCTAGCACTCAGGCATCGACTTTGAGCCTTTCTCCTTTAGTTTCTGTCTCTCCCTGCGTCCCCAAACTCGTTAATGCCCAGGCTTCAGTTTTATAGAAAATACATTTTTGCTGTTACTGCTGTGCTGTTCATTTTCTGGGATGTGGGATTACAGGTTATCCCAGCCTTCAGATATACACTAACAGACCAGCATCCCACTGACCCTCCAAAGCCTTCAATTTAGCACAGTTATTTATGGAGCAACAAGAACACATTCTCCCCTTCTGCTTTTCTCTGCTCATGGTGCTGGCCAGCCACTTCAGATTTTTATTTTATTTTTTTTCCTGAGCTTTTCGAGCATGGCACTTTCTCTGTGATGCACAATCCTATTACCCCTCCATGGCCCTATAGTTTGGTGATAAGAGTGGTCTGGTAGAATATATGCAATAGCGGTAGTCCTGAGCCTCCTTTAGCTGCAGTAGGTAGCTTAACCATGGGAGGAAATCTCTGCAGAGCTTTCACTTGCGTTACTTTAGTGGGTCTTAATCTTTCTAAAAATGTTCAGAATATTTTTGTTGAAGACGAAATTGCACAGACGAAAAATACACCTTAATATGTGTGTCAAACATGCAGAGCTTTATTGGAATCAATCAAAGGTGAACATTAAGGTTCACCTTTTTTGGTGCAAAATGACATCAGTACATTCAGTTTGTGGAAAATGTGGACTTATTTTGAAATAAAGCTTCTTGAGCTCAGAAAGTTTATTTGAACCATTTTTCTCTTGCTGTTGGTAGAATGCTTTGCTTTTCTGAAAATGTAATAGAGAGAGATAAAAAATACTTTACCTTTTAGAGACATATGATGAAAATATGATTATTATTTGACCTTAATGGCCATTTTCACATTTGGAGAAACAAGGGGGAAAGCGTGTGAGCTTGAGAACACAATCACATTTTTCTGAACCAGTGAACTTGACAAAATATATAACATCATAGAACTTTATGTTTAAATACTGAAGAAACATCTAAAGAAACCAGCCAGTGGGTTAAAGCTTGGTACTAATGGGCCTTAAAATAGGAAATTATCCTAAATTTACCACCCAATCAGCTAAAAAGTGACTCAAGAACCACATTGTCAAATAAAAAATGATGGTCAATGCCGAAGAAGTGTGTTAGCAGGGTACTTAACAAAGCTGACTGGTAAAGCAATTCTGTCAGGAGATTAATTAAAGCAAACTATGGTGAAAAGCATGGTGAGGAAAATCCCAAAGTCAGTTCTGACCACCAAATAGGATTTGCATGTAAAACTCTTAATTTGAAGCAAGATACAAAAATGTTTATCCCCAAGATTAAACAAAACATGTTAACCTTAATTGACCTAAAACAATACAATGTAGTGTTATCCAACCAGAGGTGAGATTATGTGTCTTTTACTCTGTTGTATGTAAATATCTGGATTCAGGTGTAAATAACAGATGTATTCAACGCTTCAGAGTATATTAAATTTGTGGATGTATGTTCACATGCGACGGCTTTACCTTTGACCTTGCATCCAGGATTCTTGTAAGACAGCTTGGGTGTCAGCTGACAGGGTGATTCTCTGTGAGACTGCTGACAGTGCTCTTAACCCTCTCATCAAAGCTTCAGCTTTCCTCTGAACCCCCCTCCACCGAGACCCTAGCGTGAGATTCAGTCCCTCTTCAACCATGTACATGGTGCCTAATTATTCTCTGGCCAACATGAGCAGTAGAAGGAGCCCCCCGCTGTAGGACTGCAGCTCGAACAAAGCCTGAGAAAAGGGAATGGGAGAAATGGATAATTAGGAATATGGTCCGATTTTCTTTTCACTTTCACTCCTCTCTTTCTCACACTGCTTCATCTGCATGTTTTAGAAGGTCTGTCCAATTACCGAGCCAATATCCGCAGCCACTTCTCCATCCACCACCGGGGGGTAAAGTGTTACGGTGTGTGAGGAGAGGAGTAAGTGAAGGGGATTCTCAGAACAGTGTGAGTTTAAATTAATTGCTTAAATTAACAGTTCCACAGGATGGAGTAAAATTGAAGAAGTATCCGGGTTTTTTTTATTTGCTTTGTTCTTACTGCTGGCCTTGTGCACGTAAACATGCAATATTGTTCTCAAAAGTGCATCTAATGTGGCACTATGTTAAAAGCAGGATGCAGTTTGAATTCAGCCTCCTTTGGGATGTATCCAGCTGTTTTCTATCAGCGTTTTGTGTCCAACTCCGTCTATCTCTGGATGACTCAGGGACCACTGCAGAGTTTTAGTTATCACAACTGCAGCAATAATTGGATGGTAAAACAGAAGTTTAGTGAGTTTGGAGTGTATTCTCTGTGAAAATATCTGAGTCTTTTTATATCTGCTGAAATATTCATATTTTACATGACTGCCTCAAACACACACATAATTATCTTGAGACCATTTTCATTTCTTCATGTCACATAAGAAGATGTCTTGGTGGGTGGCGAACTAAAGAGACTACTGTTCTTCTAAGGTATGCACCATGGTATCTTTTTGTTCTTCACATCACAGTATCTCTATTTTACAAGAGCTGTTTTAGCTATTAAAATAAATTCTATATGGACTGTATATTTTTAATACTTTTCAGGGCAGCATATAAAGATGAGCCCAGCCTCTAGGAAAGATTGAGTCTTTCATTATTTTCATCCACTTAAAAAACAGGGTGATAAGACAGACCCAATCTAATAATACTGTACTACACTGGTGAAAGTCACCAGTCCAGATGACATGGTGCTGTACTGGTGCAGGATATACTGTGAATAAAGTTACAAATTTTGACCATAATATATTCCAATATAAAAGAATATACATTGTAATTTTCAAAATTCTACTATTAAGAGTTGACCAAGATATTGAATTCTCAAAAATATAAGTGTGAAATATTTTGTGGGTGATATTTCAAGTGTAACAAATTTTTGTTACACTTGAATCTGGTTGCCAATATTTGCCAATGTTTGGCCAGTTGCTAATATTTGGCCAGTTGTATGACTCTAATACCTGATGTATGTTTGATAGCCAAGATGCCAAATCTAACAGAGAGTGCTGGAGACATTGTATAATCTTAAAGAAAGGAAGAGTCAGGAAAATGTAATTTGACTGTTTCCAGATTTTATTAATAAAGCACATTTAAAGTCTTCAAAAGAAATACAGCTTCAGAAGCTGAAATACTGAGGTGTTACTTTGCATTTCATTCATTTGAAATGTGAAGTAGCACTGAGTGGTCAAGAGCTGAGATAAGGAAAACTGTAGATGTTAGCTTCTGTGGTAATACTGGGACTGCTTCCATTGTGCGCATTAAACCATATTAAGATACGTTTTGAGTTTTAACTATTAAAATGGGTAGTTATGAGCACTTTTAGAGGGACCAGAAGACCCCTCTAATAGTGGAAGGATTTGGTCCCAAACTTTACAAATTGCAGGGGTCCTCTGTAGTTGTTGTCATTGTTCTTTTCAAAGTGTTACAATTGCACAGTTTTAAAAATACAATATAGTATCATATATTAGTACATTTATTTCAAATTTGCTAAACTATTTAAATTGCATATATGTGGGTGGCATACTTATACAATTTTTGGAAGCATTTTGTCAGTGGACAAAGTCTACTGCTCAGCAAAGTCTATAATGCTTCTTGACATGAGCTATAGGGATAGTTTCCCAGGGTGTGAGATTCACCTTAACCTAACCTAACGTTCTTCTGCTTTTCCAATTTGCAGCCGATAGGTAGTTGGTTGCCCCTTGTGTTGTGTAGGGACTGCTTGCTTGCTGCTGAGATTACGGAGATCTAATGTTTTATGCAAGAATGCACTACATTTTATCCCATCCCTGAATCTCCAATGATTTCCTGCACTTTGATTGGTTGGACTTGGCAAAAAAAGGGCTTGCCCAGGGCACTTCTCATGGAAGAACCATCATTGATACTGAGAAAGGAAAAAAAAAAAAAAAGCAAAAAAAGCCCATAGAGTTTTCTTTTTATTTAACTATTTACAGTGTTCAGATTGTTGCAGTTGTAATAGAATAGAAGAACAACAAAGACCCTCCACAGGAAGGATAATGGGTGTGCAATAAGTTAAATTTTAGCTTTTAGTTCTTTCTGCCCCAAAATATGAAATATTAGTAAATGTTGGGAGTCTGTTGGAAGAGTCTGACACAAGGTAGGAATATTTATCATTTAGATATTGCACTAAGAGGTGCATTATCATACCCATACTGACACCATAGCCATGGTGCTAACTGCTAATGAAAAAATATTGCCAATATTATATTTTCTTGACTTACTATTTTTGTAAACTCTCTTTTCTCCCCTTGAGTTATTTAATGTACAAAAAGTGATCATCCCTGCAAAATAACATTAGAATTTGACCTAGTCGTAGTTACTGTATGTGTCTGCTGATTTGACTGTAGATACTAGTATTACATTTGTGTCTGTACTGTGTGACCTTACATTTTTCTTACAGAAATATCTTTGCCTTTAGTTGACGTCAGTCTCTAGATCAGGAATTTCTTCCTATTTTTTCCAGTTACTCCTACTTTGGGTCTACAGTTGCAAACAGCAGCTAAAGCCCCTGTAGCTAATCTCCCCCCCTTGCTGGCCAGTATCATCCCCACCCACTCCGCCTCGCTCTGCTGCTTACTTTCACTGAAGATTTGGATGTATGAATTCATTCTATAGCTGCAGTAGTTTGAAATCGGATACGTTCAAGCTCTGTGTCAAGCTGTGTTTGCTATACCTCAGCAGATGCACTATCACTTTATTTTTCTGTTGACCACATAATTCTTGTTTGTCCATCATTTATCACTGAAAATTGCTTTCAAATCCCCAAACCCACCGGCTATCCATGCACAGAAACCACAGAGACTCATATCATTGGTTTTTAGAAATAAGAATTGATAACATTATGACGGTTTCATTTCAAGCATGCAGTGCTGCTGTCTTTTCTACGTCTCCAGCCTCGACGCATGTACACTGCAGACAAATCTCCTAAATCCCATGTGAGAAATTTCATTCTCACCAGCCATAAGTCATGAGACGTCTCCAGAATATAAAATCAGCCAGTGGATGTGGAAACAAAATTGCCTATGTGTGAGTATAGAAGGCCATTAAAAGCATATTGTGGTCATGGGAGGAGTTAGTGGTTACAAGGTCATGGTAGGGGCCAAACTAATTCTTTCTGGCATGAACGTTGCCTTGAAATTATCTACACTGTTAGAATAATAATATATACCTAAAGTAGCAGTAGTTTGGGGAAAATAATACTTTCTAATGTATTTAATTACATGCATAGCTTATTAATTACTAATATTTGTTAACAGAGTGGATGTCTGGGTTTAGTGCCTTTAATCCAAACATACCTGAAGAGAAAGTTATTATTAGGGCAAGAGAGCAGATTAACAAAGCACCATATTAACCTTCAGGTTCATCTAATTGTTGAGAAATTTAATGCAGCTCTCAGTGAGGGGAGATCAATATATTGGCATACAACGTCTAATCCTGCAAATCTGCTTGAGAACCTGTGCTGCTGCAGTGAATGTCTAAGCAACCAAATGACTTACAAAGTGTTGCTTAGGCATAATTCATGTAATGCATCTTCACATGTTCACATTCATTTCCTCTCCTGCCTTTTAATTTTCAGGATCAATCAAACTTTTCTCAGTCTAGGTTGCCAGGGTGTGGTGCATGAATGTTGCACCCACACACATGGTTATATGCTGACTGGGTGTCTTATCCTGCTATTTTTGATGCATATGACTTTTCTAGTGATTATCTGGATGTGAACAGTAATTACACACAGCTATAGATCAACTTCTAAAGATATTGATAACAGCTGAATCAGCCACAATAAAATCCAATACAACCTACAGAAGGTGAACTTGCAGTGCAAAAGTGCTCACAACCATTTTCAAATTTTGTAAACCTGACAGCCACAAGCTGCTTTTTATTTTATTGGGGATGACATTTAATAACACAAAGGAGTGTCAAAGTTATCAAGTGGGAGGGAAACAATTCTTGGTTTTAGACCTTTTCTACTAATTAAAACCTGGGAAGTGGGGCATATATTTGCTTTGAGCCTCCATAAATCAATACTGCAGTTCTTTTGAGGTAAGTTCAGCGTTTCTCTTATCTGGCCAGAATTCCGTTTTCCAAAAGTTGTATCCTTAAACAGCTTGTGGCAACTTAAAATTCAACTGATATCTTAAATGTCTGTTTTTCTTTGTACTTTTCATTGAGACATGATCATTGGTTTTGATACTGTCATATTCTCCCACCCGAATTATGAATCTCTGAAGCACCTCTGCAGTTACCATAGACCACTTGGCTGCTTTTTTGATATTCTCTGACTTTCCTGTCAGTAAAGCAGTTTTATTCTGTTTGTTCGCGAATGTTCCCTAACTGAGGGTGGAAGCTTTTTATTTACTAGGAGAATTCTGTTGGTTTAGCGGTAGCAGAGTAAAGGGGCACATCTGAATACAAGTCTCCAGCATTATAGCACTTCTCAGAATTTGATTTTCAAAAATAGTAAAGCATGCATCATTTCTCCTCCCTGTTCATATGTGTTACTTTATCTTTCCCCATCCCAAAAATCTTGAGAAAATAAAACTGAGGTTTGTGACTGTACACTGAAAAAAAATGGATACGTTTTACAAACACATTTTCTTTTGTAAGGCACAGTATCCACTTAAAAAAACCAAAGCCTCAGTTACATACACGCTCCATTTCATGTTTTGACTTTTTATCTCAAAACAAAGAAACTGTTTCTTTTTGTTTTTTCTCCTGTAACATGCCAGTTTAATAAAAATCTGTAAATCCATTTCTCTAAATTACATCATTTTCTCTCTGCCTATCCACTTATCCCTTCAAAAACAACATTTGAATCTCTAAGCTTCTAACTTCACTCGTTATTAGTAGACAGTGAAGCTGCCCTGAAGCCTCCTGTCTGTCCTTTCAATCACAGGCTACTGTGCCACTTGTCATCTGCAGTCAGGCTTGTTATTGAAAGCCATCCCTCAGGCCAACTCTTTGTCTTTAGTGGCTCCATTAAATTAGAGTGACACCTGGCATGGACTCTCAACTGTAATGGGCCTTCTTTTTTATCCAATCCCTTTTATCAGCCTAATAGAACACTGATGAAATATTACTAAACCAAAGCTCTTTCTCTGTGCACCAGTGAACTCCACGTGGCGCTGAAAGTAACAAGTCATCAGTGCGTGAAACTTTATTGATATAGCAAATTAAAAGGATGTATTCATGCAGTAATGAATAACATCAGGAAGAAGACCAAAATCTTCACATATTGCACATACTAGATAAATTACATAAGCTCTTTAATGACATTGAATGTGGCTAGTGACTCGCGCACGCAGCAGAGTGATAAGTGGTGATATTTCTAACTTTTATATAGCAAAATGCCTAATATTTGCTTCTGTTCCTGCTGACAGAGAGCTGCGTTTAGACTAATCTTTTGTTAGGGGCTTTATAGTTAAATTTTGACTTGCATAATACATTTTGTGCGGCTTTGTTATGCAAAAGAAGCATGATGAAAAGTGTTTCCTCTCTGAGTAATGGGATTCCAGCTGCTCCCCTTCCTGTTTGTTGCTCGAGGTGAAGATCAGCACACTGTAGGAAAATCCCCTCCTCTCCGACCTCTTGAGCTCTGACATATTTCGCCTTGTGATATTCTGTGTCTATGAAAGTGAGACAGAAGCAAAAGTGTTGGGAGCAGATGGCTTAAAGTAGTTAGGTTAATGTGAAAATAGATATAGAAACTACAAAATATATCCTCGTCAATGAAATGCGTTGTTAAATATGCAAAAATCTGTTAGTAATTCATATACTCTACTTTCCTGAACCTGCACTTTTCCCTCGCATTAAACTCCTCCATTGTTCCGTCTTTATTCACAAATGCTAATTCTGCAAAATTGCAAGCCACTCCTTTTGAGCAGAAGAAGCCTGGAAAATGCTGTGTTCTTGCTCTGCTTGCTTTAGTACTGCCTTAGGTGACAACATAATAATTGATAGTCCAAGATGTTATGTTAGAATGAGATGCATTACTCATTGTTAAAATTATGTCTCTCTTGTGACTTTTTGTGGCCTCAAGGGAGGACGAGATCTTCTGTTACATAAAGAGAATATCCACATCATTCATCGTCTTCTGCTGCTCTCAAGTAAACTAAGTATAACTAAATCATCAAAAATAAATTCACTTATTACATAAAAGGACAAACACTAAATGTGAAAATACTAGCTTAAGAAATTTAACAAAAACTTTACTTTTCATGAATATAGGGTTATGTCGAAGCAGATTTTATGGTATTTGGCTACAGTCTTTCATTTGGTTACATTTATTCAGTGAAGATGAGATAAGAAATAGTTAATTTTCACAAAATCACTTTCAGTAGAATTATAGATACCCTTAAAAATCCAGCTAAGGCATTATTTATACGTTTTTGTTTTTGAAAACTTACAGTTTATAATCAGATTAAATAAATATGGCATCATTAATACAATGGACCCCATCTAGTCTGAGTTCAGCATGTGGATTATCTGATTTGCAGATTTTTCCATGAAACAAAACCCCAAATTATTTGCATAAAACTGACTGATCCATGGACTTTTTTTCGTAGAGCACATTTGAAATACTCTAAGGAAAATGCAGCTTGCGAAGTATTTGCAGCTTTCAGCTGTTTGGGGGCAACTGTGATCCTTTTCCCCGATGAATACCAGGGGTCCACCCTAATACATAAGCTCTAAATAAAAAGGATAAGTTGAAGGACATGGGACTTTATAAATTAGAAATATTGTGCATGGGAAGGACAAAGAGCTGTTCTGTTAGCAAAAGATAGTTACATAAACTACTGACCTCAAGGACATCAATAGTGGTGTCATCAGGGATTTTATGGATTTTACAGTCAATTAATAAATTGACTTGCATTAAAGTTCAGATTTTTATTAATGTTTTAGCATGAGATTTTGCTACAATTAATATATCAAGGTTTGTTCCACATCTTAACTAAATTTCTATTCATCTTAAATATCTACTTAGTGGAGTGTCCTTTTTTTTACCAAGATCAATTTGACACCATTAGACATACAGACACATTTTCCTGACTTATATCAGTACAAACTGGCAAGTTTAGAAAGAATATTCTCTCTTTTATAAAGCTTAGTATAAACACATAAACCAAATGCTCCACTTTCCTTGATTAAATACATAAAGCTAGTCCCACACCTGTGAAGTACTGCCTGCCAGAATAAACACATAAACTCAGCTATATGGACAATGTATCTGTTTGGACTGACTGCTTTATGTGAAAGTCTGATACTCTCTTTATCTCCCTTTGAACTATAGTTACACATTTTATAGGTCTGACATTGTTAGGAGTTGCATTTGTCAAAGCTGTCGAGTCGCTCTCTCCTGCTCTGCTACATACGGTGTAGTCTGTGTTGAAGAATAAAAACACTCATAATCAACAGGGAAACTTTTCCAAACAAGACTCATTTATTCATCTCATGTCCTGGGATTATTTCCAGCAGCTCAGAATGAAGAAAAAAAGATTGGGTATCTCAAAGGCAAGAGAAAATAAGGAGAAGGTAATGTATGGCAAAGCTTAAATTGAGGCCATTATTGAGGGCAAGCAGGGAATAGTTTGGGGATTGACTAAAGAAAGCATAAGGAGAGAAGATTGTTAGTTGGGTCAGATGAGCACTGTTGGCAACTTAAATTATGCAAGGGTGTTCAATCATCTGATCTTTGAGGTAAAAATATAAAACAATACTTTATCAATGGCATTTCATAATTTAATATATTTGCCTTAGATTTTGTGATTCTTTATTTAAGAATTTAATATTCTCAAGCAGCAATTAAAACACATTTCTACATAAGGCACTTCATAAGACAAAGAAGTCCAATTAATTTTCAGTCGAACAGATTCCAGCTTGTATTTGTGTCCATTCAGATCAAATCCATTCATTCTAGTACCACTTGGAGTCGAGAGGAAAAGGTGGAGAAGCAGAAAACCAAGCAACCATACCTTCTACAGATAAGAAAAGAAAATACAATGTTGATGGCTGCAATGATTCTTTGTATGGAGAAAACACAACTAACGTCAACACCACTCAACCAGGTGTACCACGTATGAAAGAGAGGCAAAGAGTGTATACATAGTTAATAGCAGCAGTAAGTCTTTCAGTAACTTTGTCTAGAAACATAAAACACAAAGATACAGGCTATGGGCCAGCAGTACCTGTAGTGAGAAAGAAAAACAAAAGGAGTATATAAAGTTAATGGCATCATAAATTCTGCCAGGAGTCTTTTCCAATACAGAGTCAAAGATCTAAGTAGACCCGTTGGGTCAGTATAACTTTATATGAAAATTGAACAGGTAATTGACATCCTTAGCTCTGTCAATCCCTGGTTTCATCTAAACATATGTGGACTGGGTCAAGAGTTCTTTCAATGTGACATAGAAGCACTGAGCCAGCAGTACTTTCTTCTCACTGACTAATAAAACAAGCTAAGAAAACGAATGTTACACAAAGTTTATGGTAGCAATATCTCTATTGTTTGCTCTGTCCAGAAAAGAGATGAACATGAAAACAAAAGTGATGAGTAAGGAGTAGTGATATAGTCCCTGCAATGGCAACATTTAACTCTGATATTGGCTTTATGCACCAAACAGACAGATGTCAACACAGGTGAACTAAACCAGGTGTACTTTCTGTGGGAAAGAAAAAGAAAGATTTGACAAAGCTGATGTCAACAATAGCTCCGTTAGTAGTTTGTTCAGGAAGGAGATACAGCCATACACACACATTGGGTGTCATTTTCTGGGAGAGATAAAAACAACAAATAGACACATAATCAATGGCAGCAATAGTTCTGACAATGCTTACATGCAGGAAAGATACAGAGCCAAATACAAGAGCACTGAGCCAGTAGTACTTTCCATTGAAGGGTAATGGGGAAGAAAATAGAGTCCACAAGTTGATGACAGCAATACTCATCAGCTCTGAAAGTTTTTCTTCACAGTTGAGGCATCTGCAACTAGCTATTTGACTTAAATAGTAAAAAAAGAAAAAAAAAAAACGTCTTTGCTGACATCAGATGTATTAGTACGCTGACAATTAAACTTGCAATTAACTGCCGAAGTTGTTTATACGGGCCAATAGCATGAATGTGGTGATAGTTTAAATGGAGGTACTTTACACCCAGAGCCTCTTTGTTTGAGAGCTGAATTTTTGCTTCAAAGTTACAATGAATTGCATGGCAGTAGCTCCAGTGGTTAGCTTTAGGCCACAGTTGCCTAGGTAATGCTGTTTTGAACAGTGTTAATTGCACAGAGAGACACATAAAGTGGTTTTTCCCTGTGGTAAGCAGGACATTAAAAAGGGCAGAAGAACAGGAGATAACGCTCCACTTCTTAAATTGGGCCACAAAAGCAGGCTGTTTGAGCTCAGTCGCATTTTAAAGAACTCTGGTTATTATCATTTAACTACATCTGTTTTTGTTCTCCCTGCTATAATTTATACAGAAATTGGCAGCGTTGGAAAGTGTTAAGTCACATGAAGGTTAAACTGAGAGAAAATGGGGGGGGAAAAAAATCTCTATTACTTGTGTATTTATGAGGAGGAAATGCTGCGTTGGCTCCCAGAGACGCTGATAAATTTTTATTTGGTTGACAAAAGAAATACCTTTTTTGGCAGAATAAAGCCTCTATTGATTGCCAGCCTTGCAGCTGCAAAGTGATAAGATTTGGGAGATAATGACCAAATTTGAAACCTATTATTTTTCACAATAACTACTCAACGCATTTGTATTCATATGTATACAAATGCAAACTGAATCTAATCATTAAAAATCTGTCAATCTGCATTTTCTTTGTGCCAACAGGAAATAATTAAACCGAAACGGCAGATATTTTGAATAGATGCACATAAAGTAGGAATCCTGAGGGTTTGCGCCTTCTCCGTCCCCATATTACACCCTACTGCATGTTAAAACACATTACCTCCCACCCCCCAACCCCAAAGCTGCACACAGAGAGATGGAGTGAGAGCATGTGTACAAATGAATCAGTGCTATTTGTTGTAGTGTTTCAGTCTCAAGCCGTTTCAAGCAGCTTATTTGAGAGAGCCGTGGATCATGTTTAGAAAGCTTGCTCTCATTATATCAGACCCTGGGGAAAGAAAAGGCCCTCTTTCTCCATACTATCAAAGCCACAGAGCAGCTTTAGAGGACATGCTTCAGTCTGAATGGAGGCTCTGGAGTACATAGAAAAAGTAGCATGCTCAGCCCTCATCAGCCCGTGCTGTGGGAAGCTGCCAGCGTTCAAGGTTTTGATCAGGCCTTACAGTAATGGCTGTGGGTGACAGGTATACCATTCTATAGTTGTAGGACTAAATAGCTTGATTAGCATAATGCTTCGGCAACATATTTAGCTTCCACTGCTTATGAAACTACTATTTTTTTTACTTTTCTGCTTGGCTGCAGCATTTTGGATCCTGTTTCATTTGACAAAAGCATGATTATGTAAACAGAGTATTTATCGCGGCACAACTGGGATGTAATACGGTTTACCTCCGCTGTGTTGTGCGTATTTACCCTGGTTTAAATAAGTTACAGCTCAATTTATTAGCAAACACATTGTTTTTTTCTTTTAAGTAAAATTAAAATGTACCTGGAATGCACAGCACTTGCTTCCCACAAATCTAAACAAAGTGGATCCACAAGAAGGACGACAACTTTATCTTTTTGCTTTCTGAAATAATTTTCTCATAAACAGTTGCAACCACGTATTTACATAATCAATGTAGCAATCTACTTTTATTTGCTAAATGCCAAAATTAAGAGAGAAAGTAAGTTTATTAGCATGTATTTAGTATTTGGTAGAATGCTATTTGAAATGGTATGATTTAAGTCAAGAGTTTTGGGTTTGCTGAAGTTCTAGCTAATTAGCCTTGACACAAAACTGTCACCTTTCTGAATGTACGATGGCTGAAGATTGTCATACTTTTTAACTTTGCACAAATGAATGTGACACTTTGCTAATGTGTAAATTATACCTAAGATGAACAATACATCTGGAGGACCACAATTCACATCTTGCCTTAGATTTTTCCCATTAAGAAAGTCAGGTGTTTTGAGGGGCTGTCTTAATATTAGTCAAATTTATGCTTTCTGAAGACACCAGAATTTTCTGCGGTGAAGTCGGTTATGCTAACAGTTTACCAAAAAATTACTTGAAAAATCATGAAACACCCCTTTAAATGTTCATAGCATTCCAGCAAACCTTCTAGACTTTCATAACACTTGCAAAGCATATTTTGTACTAACGCAGACTCTGTACTTTGAATATTATCTTATAGATACAAGATGTACATTTGGCCTGGAGCGAGACTGAAGAATTTCCTTGAGGTGCGAACAAGGTTCAATTAAAAATCCTATACAGAAATAATTTTCTTTGATGAATTCCTTACACCCACAGCTGGGTTTTCCTTCCCTCTCTAGCTATTATTAATTCATTTACATTTTGCTGCAAAGGAAATTATTAGAATGTTGCGCAGTGAATTGCCTGCAGCAAACAAGACGAAGAGTGGAGCCCTTGCAGAATAAAATCTGGCGACTTTTATGTTTTTCTGTCTTTATGTGAAGCCTTTTAACATCATCATTGTGCTGAGCCTTGATTCATTTCTTGTTGATCATCAGTAGTTGAGTTCCTTCGGCCACACCTCCTCTAGCCACCCTGCCTTCTGAACTGACTGTGACAAATACCAAAGAATTATGAAATTATAGTGTTGAATAAAACGTGTTCAGTGTGAACAAAAGGAGGAAATCTCTCACCAGAGGCCTGGTGCTTTGTTTATTCATCAAAAGTGACACAAAGGTTTGGTCTCTGCATGGGGTTGTTCTCAGAATTAAAACAAAACATAAACTGTACTAATTTCAGGTTAGACCTTCTGCTCTTTCAGAAGCGCCCAAGGTCTTTGTGGCAGAGATCTAATATGGGTGTCAGAAACATTTCTCTTATTTAAATTCACATCAAGATAAAAGCCTCACGCATTTCCTGAAACCCTGCGGATCTATAATGCACATCTCCCACACCACCAACTGTAACCTAAAGCAAAGATCCTTCATGTTGTTTAAATCAAATTCTGACCTGACCATCTAAATTATATAAATGAGATGCGTATTAATGATCAAGACTCATTAAACCATGTAACATTTTTCATGTTGCTGGCCAGTTCTGGAAAGGTTGCGCAAATTCTGGCCTCTGGTTTTGTATTAATATAAATGTTTACAAGAGTTGATGTGATTAGTGAACTCACCCACATCAAAGAGAAACACTGGTCTCACGAGTGAGAGATGTATTTAATACATATTTATAACCTGATGCATAATCTAATTAATTCCTAAAGCATATTTTTGATTCATTGTTTTCAGAAAAAGTTATGTCTCCTTTGCAATTAGAAACTCTCTTCAGATGTTGGTGCCTTTAAATATTCTTTTTAAAACAGTAGGCCTAGATATAATGTGAGATAAAAAAAAATTCTATTCAGTTCAGAAACACTTTTATTTTTCCCGAAGGAAAATTAAATCTCATTGTAACTCGTATCATCTAAGCATCCTCAAACAGTTGTCATCAGAATTTAAACACAGATCCCTTAGATTAGAAATTCAGCAATCAGAATTTTTCTGAGTGTGTCTGAGTGTTTCTATACCTCAAAAAAAAGAGAAAATGTGCTGCAGGTTCTTTGTTAGGTAGTAGTTATCTCAATTTATGAATCCCTAATCTATCATTTGATTATTATTGAACACAAACTTCTTGTTTGTAGATATTTTTATACTCCTGATATGATTGTGGATCCTAATTATGACACATTTAGTGAATTGGAAATCCTTTTTTTTCCCAGTGCTACTGATCGTCGATTAAGGTTAATTCCTCTAATCTGTGGTTAATTTTGTAACAGTAGTTTTTTTTTCTTTTATTTGTCCTAACTATGAAACATAAGGTGTCCTTCTTAAGCCCTTCCTCTGGGATTGAGATTTAAAAAATCCTCACTCACCTTTACAGAACTGCATATGTTTTAGAATAATTTCAACGTAAAAAGTGGTTTGTCAGTTTGCATTTGACAGAAAACGGTGGGGTGTTAGAGTGACACAGAGGCAATCAACTGACTGCTCAACCTGACATTCAAAATCCCTGCAGCACTAAATAGAGATGTCACCCCATGTCCTAATTTTTGAACCTGCAGTCACATAAAACCTTCAGGAGACAAAATACACAATGCATATGTACAACTTTTGTTTATTTGCATCATACACAACCATACACATTCGCTGGTCTTGCAGTACTGTAGAACAGACAACACAGGACATGTACACCAGTTTACCCATCCATTACCACCAGCACACAAGCCTGAAGACTTTTATCCTTCATCAGAAAGAATACTCAGTAGTATACTAAATCTCCCCAAAATTACCTGCATTAAAAATGAGCAAAAAAAGCAAAATAAACGTATTCACAAGCCAGCATCAGTGCAACTGTGCAGTAATATGCTCCATGAATACAAAAACTGCTTGTTCACATTAGGAGGGAGTGCTCCATCATTTCCAGTGCACATAAGTTTTTTAACAAAGTTCAGCAGATAAACAGCAGTTCGACTGATTATTTCACTGTAAACAAAAGCAAGGTGCCACAGTCATTAGTAGTACATACATATAAGATGGTAACAGATCCAGTCTGTCCATATTGTCAGTGCTGCAGTGGGGATCACTATGGATAAATGAGAGGACAAAATTTCAACAGGAAATGGTGAATGGTGAGGATTTAAGTTCTAGATTTGCCTCTAGACATATCCACATTAGTCAGCTTACTATTTTACAAGCAAAACTAATATCAAGCAAAAAATAAAAAATAAAAAAATATATAGACACCTTGCTTTCCTGGATTAAGGCGAATACATGAGGCTACATAATGATAATGAAGGATAGCAACATAAGTTATACTGTTCAAAGATTTTCTGCAGAAGAAAAATAAACTTTAAAAACATGTTTGTAACCAGGCATGTTGTTGCATCCCCTCTTATAGCAAGCAATTACTTGAATGAGGTCTGTAACTTTGCTCATGCATTAATAAAAGGTTAGTTGGGATTTTATCATTCCCATTCCCCTTTCCTGTTCATATTCTGTAAAAGTGAGGCAAAGCAACTTTGGAAATGAGGGTATTGTTTTGCATAGGGCTGCACAATATACTGCAAATTTATCGCAATTCCACTCTATGCAATATCACAAAGAACTCCCAGAACTGCATCAAATGTTGGCTACTTTTTCAAGTAGCATGCTCTCAAGCTCTTTATACTTGTAATTCTTAGAGACTCTTGTTTAATGTAGCACAAAAATTAAGAGGATGGCATTATGGTCAAATCGTTAAGTAATACTAACTTAGTTGTTCCATTTCCAAAGTAAAAGAAATTAAATTTGAGCTGGATATCAACATTCCCCAGTTTTATCGTATGCTTTTTTTCCCCCTAATATTGTGCAGCCCTAGTTTTGCAAGATGTCTTCCTAAGATGGTTTGTGGAAGGTGTAGATGCAGATAAATGTTATTTAAAGAAGGTCTTATTTAATGCTTGCAGAACAAAATTGAAAAGGCAGCAGTCCATTTTAAAGAGCCATGTTTTTTATCTTAAACATGGGTTGGTTTTGAAAGCTGTACAGTATTTTTTATCTCCATGGTAAGAGTCCAAAGACTCCTGGAATAAAATAATCACCATTCAATCAAGTATTGCTCATATATATGTGCACTCTGTGCAAGTGTAGAAATAATAAACATACTGTAACATTTTTTATTATATAAGATATCTATACAGCCAACAAAGGCCACAACTGTGCCATCTCATACATTTTTCTAAATTTACATATGTTCATTTGTACATGCACCTGTAGTGCAAGAAATTTTTTGTTTGTTTATTCTAGAGCAAGACATCAGGGAAGTTCATTTATTTGAACAAATCAGCAACTTATTTTAAATGGTCCAGTTTAGGTTATTTTGCTCCTTCACCTTTTTGTACATAACTTTTTTCTCGTATGAAGTAGAAAGATCCACTGCAGGGTCTTTCATACCACCTGTGCATCAATTTCTACCCACCAGGGGAATATTTTGAACCAGCTTTGGCAACCACGGATTTAAAGTAATTCTTTAAAGCAAAAATATACACTACATTAAAAACAAAACTATTTTTTTCTGGTTTTACTGTGGATAATGACAGCCAACGTCTTCACAATGTCTTTTGTTTTAAATCTGAGGTCAATTATTTTGCACCAAAGCACATTCATCTCTGGGACACAGAACCTATCTCCTTCCTTCCTTGCTCTTCACGTGATGTCACAAAAGGAAGCTGTGTGTTTGGGATTTTCCCTTAAAACATCAACTTTCACCTCCAATTAAGTCAAATTTTGTGAATTGTATCAGAAGTGTACAAAGCAATGACATCATCATTTGGGTTTTCACAAGTTGCTTAAAGTTTCTTTGTGACAACAAAAAATAACTTTGTTCTGCTTGACTGACTTAAACAAGAGGTTCAGTGTGATTCAGTGATGGTAAGTTAAAAAAAATGCCTAAAGTGTATTTAAATAGCTGGTTTATTATCTGTAGAATATAAAATAAATACTTCAAAAATTGGCTATCAAGGAGTAAAATATAACCTCCCGAAAGTTCAGAAAATATTTTTCAAAATGATATAAGTTTATCTTCAGAATTTATGAAAGTACTGCAAAAATATTGTCCATTATGAAAAGGTGACGGGGCAAATTGACCAGGAGCTGGACCATTCGCTCATGTCAAAATAAGTAAAGAAAACATATCACGGGTCTAACATCAAGCTGCAACAAAAAAACACCTTCCGTTATGCACAAAATGATACATTTCTGCTTCATTGAGTGCACTAAAAATGAGAGAAATGGTTACACGTGTTGTCAAGCATAGAAGATAAGTTCAGGAATCTGCCCTCCCTGCACCCCGGTGCCGTTGGTGCTGTCTGAGGAACACTGGAACTGGAAAGTCACTTTACCACACTGTACCTCTGTCATCCCTTCCTGTCCAAAGTAGCTCAACTCATTTCCATCCAGAACAACACTGGCAGTGTAGAAGGTATCTGGCTCAATTTGGACTGGATACTCGAACCATACTGGAAAGGTGTTGCTGGACCCATCAGAGAAGTATTTATTGAGGTTTTGCCCCAGCAGCACACCTTGACGCTTCAGCTCTATCTTGGCACTGTACTCTGCTGATCCACAGCTAGATCCGTACAAGCCAAACCCAGCGATAAAAACTCTTTTATCCACAGCAAACTGTATGCTGTCACAGCGGCCGCGGTAGCGCCACTGATTGCTTCGATAGGCACAGGACTGGAATCTGTGGCAGCGCTGTGGTGTCAGGCCCTTCCTCGGTTGACTTGCAAACTTAAGCTCAGGCTTCTTGGCTGCTGTGTACCACAAGAAGATGTCATTGGTCTCATTAAGCGTCAACACGCCAGACTGGGCTGCTCCATTGGCAAAGTCATCCAGAGCCATTGTTGGGATACGTATGAGGTACATGGCTTTCCCCAGGACCTTACGCTTGTTGTCAGTAGAAGATGTGAGCTCCTGTCTTTGACACTCGGCCTCAGCCCAGCAAAGTGCAGCCTCGAATACCACTATCTCTTTTGCATTGAGTGTCTCTCGCTGAAGTATGCTCTCCAGGGTCTGGGAGTCGATGTCACAGAAACCCTCTGAACGTAATGCCAGCTCAGCCTGGGCATCAATCACCTCCCAGCAGCGCTGTGTCAACTCCGGCTCCTCGAACAGGCAGCTCTGGGAGAGCAGCACGCAGGCGTTCTTGGCACTCAGGCTTGTCTCTAGGAAGTTGACGCAGGCACGTGCCAGGTGAGGGACAATGTACTTTTTGGCAGCATAGAGAGTGGCCAGCACGGTGTCAGCAGTCAAGTCAATTTCATCACAGTATATATACCTGTTGGAGTAGAAATTGGACATTTGTCACATCAACAAACCATAATGTTTAGCATGTTATTATAAAATCAAGGGAGGTAGAATAGTAACATAATTGAAATTAGAAAATTTAGTGAAAGGAAATTATTGAGCTTTACCTCATTGTAAAGTCATTTATTTAGTCAATATTTAGTTCAAATTGGGTCAGTACTAAAGATAAAAAGAAATTCTAAATGTTGAAGAAAAGGCTTTTGAACATTTTATTTAAAATTTTATCAAAATGCAGTTTCTGTTGAGGAATAAACCAGAAAGCCCTCAGATTTTCTGAGTCTTTTGGCAGATTGAGTACCATTGAAACTGGCTAAAACTACACATCAGGTGCCCAACGTGACAACATCATGACTCAGCATATTGACTCAGGTTTATCTTGTTGACATCTCAGACATTTAGCTTTTTATGTTCCTATCTAGTAAAGTGAAAGTGAACCCCTTGGTGATAATAGAGCTGAATGAGACTTTCAGAAAGAAGATTGTAGCAGCTTTTTGCTCGAGTAAGGAGTTTAAAAAGGTCTCCAAATAATCTGAAATCAGTCAATACACTGTACATAAAATAGTCTTCTAATGGAGACTGACAAACTGCAAGTCAAGCCAGGTCATCTAGGCAAGGTCAACCTTAGAGCAGACTACAAAATGCTAAAAATATTCTCCAAAAATCTTTTTTGTGCTGTTGATATGAAAGTGCATCCATGTATAGCCAGAAATAGACTGCAAAGTTTAACTTTCAGGAGAGATATGATGAGGAAACCATTTCTCTCTAAGACTAACATAAAAGTCATACTGAGCAAAAACATAGACATAGACCACGATTTAAATGACGTTTCTTTGGGAGATGAGTTTAAAACTAGATAATTGAGCCAGAACAGAGGACACGTTCAGTATTTTTAGGAAAAGAAAACCTGATGCCAATTATAAAGCATATAGGTGGATGTGTCATGGTTTAGGGAAGCTTGTGCTGCAGCAGGACCTGAACAGCTCATCATAGAATCCACTATTAGTTATACCATGCATCAGACCAGAGTGTACTTTTTTTCATTCCTTATTTTTTCTTTCTTTCTTTCTCTCTCATTTAATGAGCAAAAAAGGCAATTTTGGGTGTTTAACTGTAATTAAATCATCGTTCTTTCCACTGAAAACAAAAACATGAGTCTTTTTGGCTAAATGAATCAAGGATAGTACTTATGTACTCTCAGTACAGATAATACGCTTGCATAGACAGGTATAATAAGTCATGAGTGTTGAGCAGTTTTATACAAAATATAACAGAAAAATATTGATCTAGACAAAGAACATCAGCAAATTATCGGTGATGTGAGGGAAAAATAGACATCAGTCTGAACCTCCTTACTTTAGCATTGCCAGAAACGCAGCTGGTTCCACATCCGGTATGTGAATTTCATCTTTGTTTTCTGCAAGTTCACCATAAAACATGGCATGAAACACTGAACTGCCTACAGCCAGTACATACTGTGGAAAGAAGAAGAGAAAACACTGTGACAATGGAGAATATACACTTTACTGGCACATGAAATGCAGCATCTCTGTATCTATGCATGTACAGTTATGGAGGTTTTGAGATCTTTAAAATGATTCATGCCCTAGACTTTTTGTCAATGGCAATATTTCTTGTTTCTTGTTTGTATGAAGGTACAGCTTAATATCTAATCACAATATCAAAAACAGAAAGAAGAGAAAACATTAAGTGAAACCTTAACAATATAGAGTCAAAGTTTTTATACCATAGATAGATAGATAGATAGATAGATAGATAGATAGATAGATAGATAGATAGATAGATAGATAGATAGATAGATAGATAGATAGATAGATAGATAGATAGATAGATAGATAGATAGATAGATAGATAGATAGATAGATAGATAGATAGATAGATAGATAGATAGATAGATAGATAGATAGATAGATAGATAGATAGATAGACTAAAATCAGGTGCTTCGAGGGTTGTTTGCTATTAGAACAGCCTGATTCCTGTGATAGCAGATAAAAGCTTTTGCAATAATTACTGAGGTCGGGTTGTAATTATTTTGTTCAGGTCATTTTGTAAAACCGCTAACAAAAGCAAATGTTTGTTTTATTTCTGTGAGAATAGTGACCAACAACGACTTGTCAATAGATTATGCCTGGAAAACCTAGCCTGTTGTTTAAAGCAAACAAATCTGCTATGGTTTGGCAGAGTCGGATGGCTACACGACAGAAAAGGTCCAATATATATTTTTTGTTTGGATAAAAATGCAAGTATCTGAGAAAAGCTTAAGTCATGAAAATATTTAATCCTTTGATTTTCTCTGCAGTTCTTAGCCAGCTTTTCTTTTCCCTGTGAACAGGAAGGCAGATTTCTAGATACTTAACTGAGTGCACTAAAGGTTCAGTTTGCTGGAATTAATTTCTTATCTGAATCATGATGAAATTAGATGCAACACAATCACCGTTTTCATTAATAGGCACGCTTCGATTAGACACTGCTGGGCCTCAAGTTCTGTTTATAAACTCAGGTTTCAGATCTTTGTGTGGAAGTGTTTGTGCAAGGATGTGTAGGTGAATATGTGGGTGGCATAAATTTCCTGAAATAAATTTCTCTAAATTGCAGCCAGTCAGGGGGAAATGCTTGAAAAGATGTCACTATTGTTGTAGATGCTGGTGCATGCTGTAATACAATTTTCTAAAACATATTTGTTTCCTTCATTATGGAGACACACATGGTCTTGAATGTGGATTAAGGAACAATATAATAGAAATGAATTAAATTAGTCTCAGGTCATGCTCTTCATATATATAAACAAATTTAATGCTTTTAGCTATTTCCTTGGCTTGCTGAGGAACTAACTACAAAGATAATGGTTGTGTAATTTCCTGCCAACTGGACACAATAAAGATTGCTGAGCTGAATATCTTTAAATCCTCTTGGTATAATGTTTCAGCATAAAGGGCCATCAAATCATTCTTCCATAACTGTTCTCTCTAAATGCACCAAGAGCACTGAAGCTCCAAATCATATATAATTCATTTGGTCCTATATAATGGACCAAAAGAGAGAAAATAGAGCTATTGAAAGCTAATGTGGTTGGACTTGTGAATTTAAGGCATTAAAGGGACTTACCATATTAATCTTGCATAATTGTGTTTAAAGTAAGTAAATAGGAGAGTGCATTCACGGACGGCATATGGTGTAAGAAAAAGTTTATCTTAATTATTTATCTGAACATCTTGAAAGAGCATTCACTTCAGTGGGCAGAGAAAACAAAGACATTGGGCTAAGTTAGATATAATACTAACTTGTAACTTGTAGTGATAACTAAACAAGAAAAATTACATTTTCTTAAATAAAGTAGACTTATTTACAGGTTTTAAATTGTAGAAATTAGCACAAGCGTTAAAACAGTTGAAATTTAATTGAAACCGGCTGAAGTTGTTCTGACCCTTGCATTTATGGTCTATTGAGAGCTGAATGGGATTTCCCTGCTAATATACAAGTGCCTTGAAATTCCACTCTTATTTAAGAATTAAAAAGTGATAAAATATTTTTTCTAGTTTTTCACCAGTAAATTATTTATTAGTAAAAGTTTGGTATCACGTTTGCAGAAGACAGTTAATAAGGTCTTGTGACCTGGTTAAACTGTAGTTGTTTTTTTTAACTGAAATTCAGAGACAGTAGTTAGCATAGTTACGCATCAATTCGAAAGCTTGCTCCCTTTACTTATTTGTGAGAAAAAGTCTGATTTTTTTAAAAGCAAAAAAGTCAAACATTTTTAAATGTCTGTAGTCATAGCAGATATATGCAGAGTCAGCTATAAAGGGTCAGTGACAGAAGTAGTTTAAGGAATGCTTAAATGAGTTAGTTGTGAATTATAGCGTTATAGCATTACAGTATATTAAATCTTTTCTAAAATCTTTCCTAAGAGCATTTTCACACTTATAGTTTCTTTACTTTTTTCCAAATCAGTTTTTTAGTTTCATTTATAACGTTTCCTGGTGGTTTGGTGTCTGAAAGCAAGTGAAAAAAGTTTAGTCAAATTGTTAGTTTGAATTATACTTATTCAAAATAATTGAATAAGTATAATGTTTTTAAGAACCTGGCTTGAAGCTTGCATGTCGGTTTATCCTTTACTTTAATTTTATTTGCTCTACAATGCAAGGCATATCTGACTATGGGAAGTTATTTGGCTGAAGTTTGCAGCCACCGTCTGGTTGAGGTGTGGGATTGAAGTGAGGTCACCTTCAGACCATAAACACATCACTCTGAGTCTGTTTGAAACCGAGGTGGTTTTAGTACCCGGTCTTTGGTTTACATCTACCTAAATAAATCACACTGATGGAGCAACCAAACCAAGGATCACTTTAAATGTACTCAGACATGGCAAATATAAAAATACCCCAATATTTGTAAATTCCCATTCTTTTCTCATTTAAAGGAAAGAAGCAGTTCTGAAAAGCTGAGTTTGGACTGAGACATGGGTGAATCTATTTTGTGTGAGATGACTGCTGAGGCAGAGACGACCCCTTCGTCTTGCTCTCGCTCTTTCAGCCTCATTTATATAAATATTTGAAGACTGTCTTGAAAAAGACACATGGTGCGGAAGTGAGAACAGAGCACAAAAGATTTCATTTCCACAGCAGCACTGGATGGAAGAAGATTATTTTCATGCTTCTATGAAATGACCTATGAAACTCAGCCTGCCTGATCCCTTGTTTGTTGATTTCCTTTTCTTGTTGCCGTTATTTTTACTGATAGATTCTTACTCTGTGGCCCGGCAACCGCTGGGTCCTTCCAGGCTGACCCACGACAAAATGAACATCTGCCATCAGCTCATTGTTGAACATCACTGAATTTCTGAAGGGAAAGTAAAGCAGACGAACAAAATCAGTATGTCTGTACAACATTTCAGCTGTATTGTAACATTATCGCTCAGTAGCATCTTTCATCCTGCTTCATCTCAACCAAAACAGTCTCATCTGTATGAGTTCTCCTCATACCACTTATTTTTATGTCTTCTCCCTTCATAAAGACAGGCAAACAAGACAACAAACTTAATGGAGAGTCCCCGCTGCGAAAGAACGGGACCAACAATAAAGCTGTGCTCATATATTATTGAGTACATGTCACTGGGGTGGGTAAACAGCCCCGCGACGTTCTGGAGAGACAACAAAAGCCAGGTCAAAAAAAAAGCCCACGTTTTGCTCCGAACAGCTGGGGCCTTTTACAGACAGGCCAAAGTAAATATTTTGCTTTTAGCACAGATCAGCTTCTGCATGTTGTGCATATCAAACACACTTGCTGCCTGTCTGTTCTCCACTGCATCAGAGCCGTGAAGGCTGGAGGAGTGGGAGAGGCTGTAAACAGAGGTCTCCCCAACAGAATGAGGACAGTGCTGACAGAACACCGGCAAAATGGCAGGGGCCTGCTACAGCTGTCGAGGTACAGCAAGGTTTTAAACAAGTAAGGTTAACGTGCAGTTCAAAGCTGTTTCAATAAGATTACAATAGATTGGCTGGAATTGTCTCTCCAAGTGTTTGCTGAGCACTGCTGGTCCAGATAGCTGAAAGAAGGCTCCTAGTCATTTCCCTTGCTCCCAAAAACAATACATTTTGTTGTTGTTGTTTTTTTTCATATGAATAATATGTCATCTAAAAGACTGCAACCCATTGCTCTTTTTAAGGTAATACTGTTTTAAATTTTATATCAGTACATCTGCTAACCAGCAGAGAGTCAGCTAAGTAGATACCCAGACCACCTAACCTGCTAATATCAGATTATTACACCACTATGAAGATTATGAATATTTAAAGTTCAAATGTATTAAACTTTTTGTTTTGTTTAACAAATATGTTATGAATAACAATTTCCCACCTGCAATAAGCAAAAATTTTAACACCATTGCAAATTATTAACTTCAATAAAAGCAACTACATTTTTTAGATTTTTCGTTTTAATTTTCATTCATTGACCCTGATACAGTTTTTTTATGACACTGTCACATTACCTACAGCTAATCATAAATATAAAGGTTGCATTAGTCCTGTCTGAGATAGAGTTAAATGAGAATCTTTATACAAGTTTCTCATTTATCAGTACACATGTAAATCTCCAAATGGTTGCAGTCATGAGAATCATTTGTGTTGCAGTGTGCAGCTTTCTTGTTTGGCATACTGTACCTTTCTCTTATAGTTGAGTAGAGTCCCTGCCAGTTGCAGTTCTGTATCGTGTTGTTGTTGTTGAGGTTCTGCTGCTGGTACTCCTGCACCGTGGTGGTAGTGGTGGTGGTGGTGGTGGATGCCGGTTTCTTGGTGGGAAAAATTTCCGCAGACATCTTCTTCTTCTTCTTGCTCCTCAGGGTGATTATCTCATAACAGACTGGGGGCAGCTTGGAGCTGCCACTGGCATTCCCTTTTTTGGAGCTTTTGCTTGACTTGCTTTTCACCGAGTCAGGAAGCATTAAGAAGAAAGTCAGACATTTCATGTTCCTTCCCTTGGCATCGACCATGAGTGTGTTCAACTGCTGAGCAGTGGGAGAGCATGCAGAGAAGACATCCAGAAGGAGTAGCCAGGTGTGATGGAGAGCTGAAGGGGATGAGGACAGGCGAGACTTGAGCCACTCTGAGCAGTTCGCCAGCAAGAGTCCTATATGAGGTTTGTTCCAGCAGCTTTTGGAACTGCTAGGATATGTCTCTTCTCCGTTTTGTCACTTCCCTGAAGAAGGAGCTTCAAACCGATGATCTGAAGGCTTTTCTCTGATGTGAAGTTTGATCTGGTGATGGAGAGCCTTTCAGGGTTCCCATCTTTGCTTGTCCAGAGTGATAAGATCAGCTCTTCAAATCCACTTCTTCTCTCCTCCTCTCTGTGCTGTTCTCACTCGCTGGCTCACTGAGGGTTGTCCTGACAGCTCCAGATTTAGTATCGCTGCAGTTGTCCTCAGGCAGCACCTTTTACTCAGGTCCTGTCATTTTGCCCTCTTTCTCCCTTTGTGCTTTTCATCCCCTTTCTGCCTCTCTTCATCTATGACTCTTTTTCTCTGTGAGGCAGGATCGTTTTTCCCCCTCTCTTCCTCGGAGCAGACTCATCTGCAGGATGCAGGAGCTGTGAATGCTGCGCTGCTCCGCTCAGCCTCTCGTTCTGCTGACTACAGGGGTTGAATGGGAGAGCGCAGAAGAGATCGAGAGCCCCCGCATCCCCGCCCCCCTCTCAGCACAGTTTAGAGCTCTCTCAGGAGCTCAGCCAATGGCAGCAGACAGCATTTATGATTGGCTAATTCAGCCTATAGGGCTGCACATGCTTGAATATGTAATTGGGTACGGCTCAATTAAAGTGGCAGTCATGTCTCATAAGAAAGATAGATTAATCCACAGCTTTTCCTTCATGTGTTTCATTTACTTAAAGCCTAAGGATTACATTGTAACTCCAATAAATAAGCTTTATAATTGTTGAAAGTTGAAAGTATTGAATCCCCACCTATAGTGGGATTATATTACTTCACCATAGATTTATACCTCCAAGATGTTTTAAACAACGTTTCTTTGAAAGAGCAAAAAAGGTCTTCAAAGATGTCTTTGTACATTTTTCATCATCCTATCCAGAGAGTACATGGAGCTAACAATACAATGTACTCTCAGCACAATGTTCTCTAAATGCATATGGATTATTTGTCCTTCTTGCTTAACTTGCACGGTAGCTTTACTTTTTTCCTTTGAGACTTTAATTGTTTATTTACACCCTTGCCACGCTATTGAGTATCTGTCCTGTATTTCAGCTGCACAAAGATACAAGACTTTTATGTAAATAACATTGCTTCTCTAAATACTAGAGAGGCATCTTTTTTTAAAAATATATCAATTTCAGTTTGGCCGGTAATTGTTTCCTTTCTTATGAAATAAGTAGGGACATATTGAAATTAATCGCATTTTAATTGAAAATTATGTCAACAAAATGAGCAACATTTTTCATTCAAAAACTAAATTGTTGAATAAATGGACATATAAGCCCACAAAGATTTTTTGTTATTTTTAATCTCTTGTTTTGGTTATTCAACCTTCAGATTGGTACAAAGTGCTATTATACCCATTCAGCTTTCAATAACAACTGATCATTCATTTAACTTTTATAAATTACTTCTTCAGAAATGCAGGAAATGGATTGACACATTTACGTTGGGCATGCCTGTGCTGCACCTACATGTTTTGAATCTTCCTACCCAGATTAAGTCTAATCTAGGATGTAGAAATGCAGGTAGGTGTTATCCTACTTGGTCAAATTCTTAATTATTTTTAACTTTATGTTCAGCAATGATGTCTTTTCTTATTATTCTTACCAGAACCTTGTTTAAGTGTGCAAGCTCACTTTTCTTTACATTTGATTTGATACTGTCACATATGCAGTTTTATCTTCATGTAAGCCAAGCTATTTTATTTTGTTATTTTTGTCACAAAACTATCAAAACATTCTGCTCCATCAGCATCAGAGTTGTTACCAGATATCTGCATACACCATGTAAAAACAGAACTATTTTGTGTGACATTAAATCAGTCTAAACTTTGAACGTTAGATCAGTTAGGATTACATATATAGTCTTTTCTTTAAGTGCCAGATTAATAGAAACATTCTTTAAAAATAAATATTAAATAATTTTAAGGTTAAATTATCCTGTTTTTAGGTGGAGAAAGCTTCTTTTGAATTACTTCCCACTTTATATTTTTCAACATACCTAGTCCATTTTAAGATTGGTATTTTTAATGGGTTATGTATATTTAATTTTGACCAAAGAATTGGATTTGACAGTTAGATAAACAGTTAATGGGTCTGGCTTTAAAGGAAAATAACAAATTCATTAAAGAGAAATGGAAGGAGCTGAAATCTCACTTACGTTCACCCCTAGGGGGCAGTGTAACAGGAGAGGGAATATATAGGAACTTGTCAGTTCCAATATGAAAGCCTAATGGCTTTCTGCTAAAAAGTAAATAATGAGTCAAACTATAGTCAGGATACTACAAAGGTCCCCCAGGGTAACGACTGGGACGATAGTATTGACTGGACACATTAGGGGGTTTAAGAGCAACAAAACCAGAAAGCTGGAACTGACTGTGCAGCTGACAGATCGGCTATCTCTTGGAAACACAGATTGTCATAGTGCCATTTCAAGTGTATTTGGCTATTATTTAAGTCGGCATAATCATTTTGTGGGTGTTTTGCAGAATAATTCACTATCTGTGGTGTCATTATGTTTAGAGAGTTCATCATTATTTAATCATACATCTTTGTTTTGTGGTGAAAATATAGCTGGGAAAAGACCTTGAAAGTACTTTGCAGCTGACATAGTGTCATCCGTAGGGTAATTTAGAAGAACCGTTTGTCTTAAGGTTTAGCTTAACTGTTGCTTCAATTGTTTTTGATCCCATTTTTTCATAAAATCACAACATAATAAATTGACCTCCACTAGGTGGCCAGATATTTAATGAAGTTCAGTCAAACAGTCAGACCAGGATGACCATATTGTCGATACAAAATGGAAAACGAAGATTCAAGACTATGTTGTGATGGCAAAAAGTAACATACTGTTAAACACTCTTCACATATCAGCATATATCAGCACAAACCTTTTCAAAACAGGACTTGATATTTTACAAAATAAATCTACATCTCCCAAGTATCCTTTTAGATAACCAGCATGAAAAAAAAAGTATTTGTTTAGTTTGCTATTTTATTTTTATGGTGTGGTGGAAGTGTTAGTTCCGTTAAAATGTGTGTACATATTGTATTGCACATTCATAACAGTGAAAATAAAACTGACAAACAGACTGGGATAAGTTAAATGAATTTACCTGTGAGACTCTTCCTTGAACCAGTCTCAATATTGATTTTTCCATAAAGCCTAATTAACTGTCTTAGTGTTTTGGTGCACTGAGGAGCATTAGCCCTCTAAGCCCTCTGATACAGTGTACACTGTCGAACAGAGAAATTTGCTATGGCAACATGCAACCAACATTACGGGGCACCATACTCTGAAATTGCAGGCCACTAGAGATGTTACCCTGGTAACCAAATCCACAAGTAACACCAGAAAGGAAAAAAAAAAAAAAAACATTATGCAGACAATAACAATGATGATGGGAAAAGGTTTTCTCGTGCTGTGTTTTTTATTATTCCAGATAGATCCATTGTCATAGCTGTCTATTATCTGCAGAAGTTAAAATGATGATTCCTTATCTGAAACTGCTAATATACGTTATAAATTTGACATTTTTACAATTTATCTAACAATACAGCCCAGGAGCTGCCTACAGTATTTGATTTATGCCACCAAATATCAGTTTGAAATGGTTTAATTGCATTTTCCCTCCATTCATCAGCAGAAAATTAAATCCTGTTGTTCACACATGCAGACTCAGGAATGAAGGGAGGAAGTAATGATGGTGTTGTTACAACGTCAACATTGATTTGATCTCGCATGTTGTCATCACCTCGGCGCACATATTCACAGAGAAGTGAAAAATAAGCATAACTGTAGTAACACTGCAATTAACACTGAGTTTAACAAAGACTAACAGCTGCTATAATCATCAAATTTAACACAATTTTGCTCATGCAAGGGGGAAAATGTGTGTGCATATATAACTATACCATGAACAGTGCTATTTCATGGTGTAGTCATCTCAGAATTAAAATATAAAAGCTAGAAAATATTAAATGATTTTATACATTGATGGAGCTACAGGTCTCTTAAATTCTTTTCCTCTGTACAGTTTTTCTCCTGCTGTGGCGTAGAAACATCAAAAGACTAAGTTAAAAAGCAGCAGAAGTCCAGCTGTGCCTTTGTTGATTGCTTCTTGAGGATAGAGCTCAATGAAACATCTTTATCTTGAAAGTTGTTTTAGCAGAACACCTCCGTTCTATAAGAACTAACTACAGATGGTGTGCTGTACAAACAAACCAGAAAAGCAGACTGCTGAAATATGCTCAGTGTAAAATATATATATATATATATATATATATATATATATATATATATATATATATATATATATATATATATATATATATATATATATATATATATATATACATCATAAAAAAATCTGTATTGGTGTGAATTATTTTGGGTTCAGTGGAATTTAAATAGAATTTCTGCAAAACTCCGAATGCTAAGTCATTAGTTATGTTGTGGAGATGGCTGCTTGCCACTTTGGGTTTGAGCACAGAGATGCCACCCTGTGTGGCGACAGAACTCTTCTGCAGAGGGAAACCTGCTGAGAGGCTTGGCCAAGCGCAGCGGAGGAGAGGGGAGGCTGCGAAATGAACTGTGATGAAGGGTTGGCACACGGAGGCAGGGATGGGATCCAGCAGTTCGTCGTCCACTGTTTGCTCTCCGTACCCCTCCTTTCTGCCTCCCCCCACTCTGCTGCCACCATTAAAGCAGGCAAGGGCACCTGACAGGTGGAAGGGGCGGAAGTGATGGCGTCCGCCCAGATATGGGGCTTAGAAGTCCTGAAAGAGCTGTTTTTTTCAGTGGAGTCTTGGAGAGAACTGGCAGTCGGGTGCAAGAACAGTGTGAGGGTTTGTGTGCACGTGCACTGCCCCAGTTAAAGTGTGTTTGTGAGGCTAAAACACGTCCCTTGGTTTTTTGTCATCATTTGCTTTCGTTGGGGTTCAGTTATCAACATAATATGTTGAGGGGGGAAAAAGTGTTTATCTAATTTCAGTATGTCTCAATTCATATATGAGCATATATTACTTCATGTTTCTTTATTGTTCACTACCAAAACAATCTCAATTGAGTCAACAATCCAAGCTCCTGCACAGTAGCATCAGAAAACTATCGTGCAATGTCATGTTTAGAAGGTTTAGAAGGCCTTTATAGTTTTCAGTTTTTGTCTTTTGCTTGCTGACAATTAGCATACAAAGTCACCAGTGACAGTTGTGCACATTTCAGCTTTATCATGTGAAAAATAGATTTAAGTTGCAAGTACTTCAGAAATTCAACTGCTCTTGAGTGCGTACATGCACAACACTGCCAGTGAGTATTAAGTTTATTAATTTTTACCATGCATGTCATTATGATGTTATTCCCAAATCAATAATTAGACTTAAAAGAGGGACACCTAACACTCCAAAGCTAATGCAATCCATGGTGGGGACTTTTGGATGAAAATTCTCAAAATGAGATAGAAGAAGCTTTCATTCAGTCAATTTTCACTGTGGGCAGTTTATTTAGGGGCACTGCAGAGGGTGTACTGGCCTCAGGGGAGAATCTGCTGTAAAGCCTGAGAAAGTTTATGAAGGCCATCATTTAGCCTGTGCATTTTTGCACAATGTGTGTGTGTGAAGAACTAATTTGGGTTTGGTTGCCGCCAGAATGAGGCAGGACCTCATCTAGCACTTCTAATGTGTGACTGCTCAATACTTGTTTAGGCAAATCTACTTTGAAAACAACAACATGTGACACAATATTTGGACACTTTCTTTGTGTTAGAGACTGTGATTCATCTTTTCTGTCTGCCTTTCTGTCTTTTCTCCTCTGTCGCCTCTTTCTCCATCTATAATAGAAATTTTAAACTTTGAATAAATAGAAGTGTCAAAATAACAATTACTTTAAGCCAACAGATTTATGAGACGTGGAACTAATGTTGTTCTTTCTCCAAATTTATGTAGGTTTTTGAGAAATCAGGCCCACTGGCCTTCGCAACACTCATACTTGATTTATCCACTGTATTGCATAACCACATTGTTAGTTGCAAATGGCAGTTATAGCAAATGGCAGGATAAACATTTCATCACAAAGTGCAATGATCCTCTATTAGTAATGTCTTGTCCAACAAATATCCCAACTCACTTAAACTGGCCAGAAAGGCAGCAACACAGCAGATGAGATGATAGCCTTCCCTTTGGCTAACAATCAATATGTCACACTGAGATCTATGGGGGTAATTTTACTTGCTGGGAACGCAAAGAAATACTAAACATTGTAGGAGGTTTGCAAGAGCCAGAAGCTTCTCTAAATCACATGCACAGCAACCATTTTAAATAGGTACATTGTTTTGGCCTGTGCAAGTCAATTTATATGCACCTATCCTGTGGCTGCGCATGTATTTTCTGGCATGTGTGTGTGCTGCAGCTAACTGTGTGGATACAGTAATGACAGTGTAGAGATGACCCTTTAACCCTGGTCCACAACACACTCACATGCTGACTCCCACACATCGTATTCCATTGCTCACTCTTCATCCTCTCTGTGCTGTCATATAAAACTGATTTGGCATAGTTTTCTGCATGTCTGCCCATTAATTTAGCTTTTTCTACACACATATCCATTTCAGGTTTTTCAGATTGACCCTGCAAGATCGTGCATGTATGTTCGCTTACATAAAAAATAAATAAATAAATAAAAATGTTGTCTTGTGTAGGCATATGTCCAAATGTCAGTGTTTAATACTTTCAAATTATAGTCTTTACTTCTGCAATAATTAACTTTTTTTGCAATGGGGTTTTTTTAAACCACAGCTTTGCAAATAAAATGTGGCATACTCTACAGGTTTCTGGGTTAAGCAGAGTGAATTTTGCTCTAAAATGAGTTCCAATTGTGTAATTAAAAGAGAAGTATTGTGCCTTTTTTTTTTACAAGTTATGCCAATACCCTTAGGTTTTAATTAAATATACATGGTTTGGTCAAAGTATCATCAAAATGCAGTATAACAAATCCCCTCTCACTCCTTTCTTTGCATACATTACCAGAGCTACATTATTATTAAATAACACTCAAAACACAAAACCAACTGCGTCTATTGAGTTAGGATGTGCTTTGTCTTCGTGTACTTTTTTGGGATGGGGTGTCTATCTCGATTAGAACATAATTATAATGAGAGCAAGAGAGCAAAAAGTGTCAAATATAGATCATTCTCAATCAACCTTCCTTTTGTTTTTCAAACAATACATATGCATATATTGACTTCAAACTTCATATAGTTAGACTAAGTTAAAAGTTTAAGGATTTTCTAAATCAGAATATCAAAGTGAAACAAGGGTGTATTTTCAGCAAAACGTTTATCCTAAACACAGTCAACAAAATGTTACCAGTTAAGAAAAGCAAAATAAACCTGCCAAGATGGCCCTGACAATTACAGAAGTTGAACATAATGAAAAATAACTAGACAGAATGGGGTTCATAATGATGATCAGAGGGCCCCAGAAAAATCAAGATTTTAAAATGAATCATAGCAGATGAGTGAATGAGCTTAGTTCTCCTTGTTCAAACTGGAGTAGAAGTAACAATGTTCATCTGGATGTTGCCAGAATTTTAGTTTTTGGAATTACAATTGTTCCAAAGAGTCATGTCACTGTGTCCAATGAGGGATATGAGTATGTCTGTTTATGTCTCCAAGCAATTGCGTACATTGCTGTTGTACTGTATTCCAGCTGGAGATGTTGCTTTCAATACTTTTTTTTTTTATTGGTGGCCCTCATGTTATGCATTGATGCCTATTTTTTCTTCAAGCCTAAAATCACACAAAACCAAAATAATGATGAATTTCCTTTAAAGTTCTTAGAGTTAATTTACTTTATTTTATTAATGTGTCTTAACACATGAATTTAATGATGTCTTATAGCATTTATACTCCTGGCTTGACTTGATTTTTTCTGGTCTTCATCAGACCACTCTTTTAACATTGTTTTTTTTATGTTACTTTTCTTAGCTTGTCACATTGTTTCAGCTTTTGTTTTTTCTTTCTTTTTTGTTCATATATAGTTCCTTGCTTTGCAACCCCTTGTGTTCTCCTTTGAAAAAATAATTTGTCATCCATCTCCCTGTCTGCAACCTGCTCTCTGCATTTGCATTCTCACCTTTTACAACTCCTGACACTAATGTCCTAGTAGTGACAGCTCACGTGAAATGGTTTAAAAATTAGGTTTAGTTTTCAGGACAGTAATGACCTTCTGCTCAATCTTTGTTGGAGGCTGAATTTAAGTCAATGGGAATTAATAAATCCTCAAAGTTTTCTAAGTTTTCAAAGAAGAATTTGCAATTAGGAGAAATTCTGTTTCACAGACTTTAATCATATCTACATGAGAAAACTCCGCTTGGACTTTCACAAGTAATGATCAGAATATTTCGATATATGAACAATAAGTACAGTTAGGTTTTTGCTTATGGGAAACATTGTAATCAACATTGATTGTCTTGCACACTAATCCAGTCTGGAAACAGCTTGCATTTTCTGTGTTGGGGCTATTCTGAAAATGCATAGGGGCGATACATCACTTCTGTTGACACAAGAGAGTAAGAGAGAAAGGGAGAGTGAGAGAGAGAGAGCGAGAGAGAGAGGATGCTGAGGAAGCAACACTACAGTGAGCAAAGGCTTCCTGTAAACCCAAGGTTAAGACTTTTATTAAAATATCCACCTTGCCACAGAACCAGTTGCAGGCTGTTATTTCAAATTCAGACTAGTAATTTATTTTGGAGGCTGAAATTAAGGTCCTACCAAGGTTGGAAGAAGAGTCCATTTCAGGATCATCTTAATACAACTACAAGAATTCCAAGGAGAGTCCTGGCCCTCATGCTGAGGGGGCTCAGCTGCTTCAAGTAAAGGTTTTCTGAGACAAGGATTTCAAGTACCGTATTTCCACATCTTACAAACACTCTTTTCCTGGTCACTTGAAAAACACCTCAAGAACACTGAAAAGCAATATTTAATAATCTAATAGCACAATGGCATAGATGAATACTAAACAGATTTATTATTTTGTTAATGTATCTCCATCTCATGTATTTAATGAAGTCATCAATATAGATAAAGGTGCAAGATTTCTCATAGCGGAGTCAAAAAACATTATCTGAAGATCTATCTGAATGTTTTCTCAATCAGAATGATTGAGAGAACTTTGGGGCAGGTAGAGTTGTCATAAGATTCATGAACATTAGCACATTGCATCAACTCCCTGTGGATTTTAGAATTGACTTAAAAATTTTATTGTTTGTTTTTAACTCCCTGAATGGTCTTGTGCCATTATATCTGTCTGAGCTTCTTACTTTTTATATCCCTTCTCGCAATCTTGGATTCTAAAATCAGCTTTCCACTCCCAGAGCTCGGCTGGTGACAGGAGGAGGAAGAGATTTTCTTGTCCTCCTAGTCTTTTCCAGATACTAGGAGGATGAGGTCAGGCCTGGAATATTCTTCCTCTAAATATTAGACAGGCCTCTTCTTTGTCTTCCTTTAAAACATTAGTTAAAACTTACTTGTATAATAAGATTTTTAATATTTTCATTTCTTTTGCATTTTGGTTGTTAACAGAATGGAGAAAGTTAGAGATATTCGAGATTAAAATCTAAAAAATCAAACACAGCCAAGAGAACGCTACTAATTAAGAAAAATATAATAAATCTATCGAAATGGCCCTGTCAATCACAAGACATGAATATGATTAAAAATCGATGGGTAGAATTCCTGAGTAGACTGCATTGCGATGATTAGAAGACCCGAGAGCATTTAATATTTAAAGAGATGGTTTAGAGAATGAGTCTAAATCACATCTTCTCTGGTATAGTTTAGTTTCTCCATTAACAATGAAATCTAACATTCCTGTTTTCAAAACCAAATAAGGCTGTTCTGGTATAGTAAACAATACATTTCAGTAAGCGTGGCTTAAAGTTAATACTTCTGTCATTTTATTTTATTACACATATTTTATGAAGTAATTTGTTTTGATTCCTTTGTCATCTTGTCAAAGGCCTCATTACAAATAGATTTATTCAGAAAAATGACATGAGCAGTATTTATTTTCCCCATTGTAGGTAAAACTTTGAAGCATTTTATATTAATCTAGTCTATATTCAGGACTAAATACGTCCCCTTTTGAATAAAGAGCGGTACAATTGTCAAGATTCAGTATTTGTTGCTCACATGAGTCATTGAAACATCTAAGACCCTTAGTTTCAGCTCCAAGTTTAGAAGACATCTTGTTCCCAATGTCATTTTCATAAATTCACCCACATCAGCACATAGATGTTAAATTCAGAGTACTTGAATCAGTAACGGTTTGAATCATGCTGGCTTCTGTTCCAACCAACATTGCTTCAGCAGATGATTTCACTGATTTGCATAATGGCAGTCAGGCAGGAGGTGCTTGTCGTGTAAAATCAGCTATTTAGAGATCAGGTGCTGAAACCTGCATGTTTTGTCAGACTTATGGGGGATGCACAGATGCTTATGTCTGCAATAGCACAGCAGATTCTGGTACATCTGAAATATGGAACACTGGGTGTTGACAAAGTGTCGGTGGGAGTCCCGCTGGTGCTGAAAAGGCTGACCATATGGTTCATCCTGTGATGTGATTTCATGTGTCTGCAATCCATGCAGACGCAGAAATTGATTTATTTACACAAGACAAGCAGCAATCATAACGCACGTCTTAGTGTGAGTGCTAATGCATATGTGAACAACATAATTCCATGAGACTTGTGCCGTGGATTGTGATAAATATGTAGATAAATATCTAAACAGACTCCATATGCGTTCAAGCTGCACCCGAGGAGCCCCAGAAGAGCAGAGTGCTGAGCAGGCACATACAGGCGTGGAGAAAAGAAAGAGACAGATGGAATAGGGAGCATGGAGATAGTTTGTAATAATGTCCCTATTGTTTAGAAAAGCGGGAACGTCTTCCTATTGTCTTAATAGAGCAGGCAGTGACGCAGCACTTGTCATATGCTCAGTGTAACAACACATAACCTTCCCATTTCCCATGGATAAATAGTTGAAACAAAATATTTACAAACACTTAAAAGAGACACGTTTTGTCCAAGGTCTGACGTTAAATAAACTTAAACTTTTCTGATTTACTTCAGTTATGATTACTGCACATATTTATATCTGATACATTTCAAAGCAATGAGCATATATTTTGAAGTCTCAAATTTAGAAGTTTATAATCATTTTCTTTGTATCTGGAAGAACACTTGGTATTAAATATTTTGACTAGAAATCTTTTATTAAAACATAATACTTTCAGTGCATTTAAACTTCTGACCCTGAAGAGAGCGTCTCTCTCCCTTATTACTCTGGCGTTCAGAAAATATACAGTTTTGGTAAGCTAAAACATTGCATTGTATTCAAATAAATGATAACTTGCTGCTAATAGCATATTGTAACTATGTGTGTATATGATCCAAATCTCTGGATGGACTATGAAATTGTGACTTTGGGTGCACGCTTCAGTGCGCGTTAATAGGCAGAAACCGCCGAGCAGCAGGAGGTCAGAGAGGAGATTGGGGTCTCTGAACGGAGAGAGAGCAGCCCCTGTAGAAACCTGTGAAAAAGCAAAAAAAGATATGCTTCTGCACAGCACCTGGGAAAAGCCCCTCAAAGCTGATTCTTAATCCTTTTTGGCCCCAGCCTGCCTCCATCCTCCTTCTCTCAGTTTAATCTCCAACTCTGCACTAACATTAATGTTTTTCATGGCAGTTTAAGTCTGGTGAGCACTGTGACCACCTATATTTGTTCATGCAGACTAATTAGCAAGCCCCTGAGAGGGAAGTTTAACCTTCACAGAGCTAATTTCTCATCACTTATCTGCAGCTTCAATATGGCTGATGCAAGAATTAAATATCTGGCCTTTTCTAGTTTTATCACCAACATCCATCCATCTGTCCATAATGGGTTCAAGAGGGAAACTCACTAAACAAAGACATCTGTACAGGTATTCTTTCTTTACCAAGATTGCTAAATGGTTTCAATCTATTTTGCTAAATTAATCATAAAGAAGGACGGAAACATTGTGTAGTGGACCCCCACCTAGATTCAGCTTACTATTCTCAGAATGTTACTCCAGATTATTTGCGTAAAATTCACAGATTATTTTTTCAAGGATCTCTAAAAATATTCAAAATAAAATCTAACACCAAAGATACCAAAGTATCTTAGATGTTGGAACGTTTAAAGTTGGCACTTATAAATTTTCTGAGAGGAAATTGTGGATTTCAGCTTTTCGCATCCCGGTGGTCCCTAACCTCCTGAAGAATGAACAGCCATAATAACTCCCTTAGTTATTTGTTTGAGAGACTCGCTTTTATTTATTAACTTAAATGTTGAAAACATGATCATGCAAGCAGATTCTCATTTCTTGTTTAAGTTAGATAAAACCTAACACCCACTGGGGGGAAATAAAATACCATGATTTAAAATAATTTCTACAGGTAGGGGGACAAAAAGTTTGGCACAGCAGATAAAGCATTTCTTTATGGATGCTCAGGAGCTGTTCCTATTTGGCAAAAATAAATCTGAGTTGGGCCTTGCAGACAATAAAGATGCAGCTCTTAGAAATCACAGCAGATAAGGGAAAACCCACTGAGCAAAGTATGCGTTTGTCAGACACTATTTATTTCTTTAAACCATGTAATGAATAGCTGCAAACAGCAGAGATCTGCTGGAACAGAGGGACTGCGAATAAAGAAAAGAGTCTGTTTTCTTATGAGAACTGAGATTCTGCCTCCTCATTGATGAAACACAGTTTTAAAGAATTACTTCTCTTTTTAGTGTCATGCACTTCATTGGTCCTTTAGTGTAATGGTAACACTAACAAGAGTGTAAACCACAAAAGTTCAGGCAGAGGCTGAAAAACACTAATTTGTTCAAGTGTCTAAGAAAGACATGGATGAGTGATGACAGCAAAGACAGGGAGACGGTCACGGTTTGGCTGCTATCAACCCTCCTAACAAAGACAACCATAGTTTTCCTCTTGACTGCCATAGAAATTAATATCATGATGGCTTGGCCTGAATAAAGTCTTCAAAGGAGATTCGTTTGTTAGTTTCTTCTGAGCTAATGGAAAAATCGTTTGAGAAGAAATCTCTAAAAGCGTGCAAATCTGATTGTGAAACGGTCAGTGGAACTATAATTTTCTTTTTGCTGTGTGTGTTTACCCTTAGGGTAGCTTGTAATTCCTTATTACAATTAACTTCACAATTTCACTAAAACTTTATGAAAAGGTCAGGAGGGAATGATGGATTATAGCTTTTTAATTAAAACAATTTTTCTGTGACACGGTTAAAAATGAGATTATGTGTGAAAATGAATGTAATGCTTTTGTTTTTAACATTTTTCCTGGCAGAAAATGTTAAACACTTTGTCTTTTTTCTTACTTTGCATGCATCATGTCACCAGAGTTTAAGTCTGAACCTTTTTACTCCTTGAAAATGTGATTTAGTCACAGTTATTAATAAGCCAGGCTGTACAAAGGTGCTATGATTATTCAGCTTCACATTCTTAAAACTCAAGCATACAGTCAGATGCAGATTCCTTATGGTGACACAGCAATCTAGAAACCTCTAAAATCTTAGAGGTCTTAAAATATTTGTGACTGGAGTAGAGTAAGACATAAATTAGAAAGACATCAATTTTTCTGACAATAATGCATTCTTAGAATTTAGAGATACACATTGAGAAATTGTACTCCTTATAAATCACTGCTTAAAAAGAAGATTCTTTTAATGTCGAATTATATCCTCATTCCCCAAGGATTATCTTTATCATTTCTTTTGCTTGTAATAAGTTTCCTTTTCGTGTGTACAGCGTAACAAAATATAAAAAGAGAAAAAAGACAATTGCAAAAACAATTCAATAGTTTAAAAAAATAAATGCATAAGGCATGTCCCCAACTAACTAACTAACTAACTAACTAACTAACTAACTAACTAACTAACTAACTAACTAACTAACTAACTAACGGTAAACGGTTTATCTGATACTTTTTACAATATTTCCTTTTAAGTTCTGATCAGGCTTTTTAAGTTTGAAATTGAGAAAATAGGTGAAAATGTGTGAGGAAAAAACATTTTTTTGAAACTCTTTTAAGATAAAAGTAATGCCTCCAAAATCTCAAACTTGAATTAAAGGATCTAACATTTATATTATTTGTCCAGTGACTAGGAGGACATGGGCCGACCTGTTACCTATAAGCAGCAGCTCAAAGACTTCACAAACTGGCACAATTAAAAACTCTTTATGGTGAGTCAGGTAGACCTGTTATTCACAATAGTGACTGTTGGCCAAACGTTTAGATATTTTGAAAAATTATTTCAAAATATCTAAACGTCAGGCAGTACTCAGATAGAGATAAACTCAGCTGTGGTGCTGATCAGGATTATTACTTGAAAGCGCTGATATCACTTCTCTGATTTCTCCCAAAATGGGTGAGCAGTAATTTGGCAAGTCTAGTTGTTATGCACTATATCAGTTCATGGTTTGTGAATGAAGGTAAAAGTATATTACAGTTTCTCATCTCATCTCATCTAGCTTTACCCTAAGTCTGCTATCTGATATTTAATCAGATAGCAGATGGAGTTACTCACAAGTCACCGCTGAAGCAAGTCAATGAGGGTAAAACAAGATATTAATCCATTAGCAAGGACTCAACAAGCATTAGTAGGCGCAATAAAATATATTGAACTGAAGTTTTTGGCTATGTTAAGACTTTGATTAGATGTTAAATCAAAGTTTCACTTTCGACCAAGTACACCAGGTAGGCTGTGTATTTGTGTGCTAGCTTTACCCTAAGTTTGTCTGCATTATTCAGACATTTTTTAGACATATTTTTAACAACAAAAACAATCAAGAAAAAAATTCTGTGAAGAGCAGATTGCGGTTAGTTGTTGCTGGTAGGCTAAAAGTAATGCATGGCTAAAAGCTCTGCTTTCTCCAAGCACACCATGTTCTGTGCATCCTCACTCAGTCAGCTCATTCAACTGGACAGGACAGTCAGCAATTGTCAATATAGCTTTTTTTCATGATAAGCCATCTCCACTGAAAAAACTGCTCCATAATATGAATTAATACATAAAAAATGAATTATTGGTGCAAGAGAGGCTACTCTGGATAGAGCCAGACATGTTTCTTTCTTTTTTTTTTTTTTTAAAATCTTTTTATGTGTTTGTTGACTGATGATTCTGAGTTAAGCTGATGATCTACCCACTTTATTCTCCTCCCCTAACTCAGCTATGAAAACAAATGAATGAAATGTAAAAGCTGAATTCAATTTAATATTTTTCTTTTTTTACTCTGAGATAATAACACCAACAGAACTTCCATCTGTCTGCCAGGAAGGCAACACAGCCTTTTGAAATTGCAGTTTACTGCAGGGTTTCCAGTGTGGCACAGCAGGTATAGCACTGCTTGCCGCTGCTGTAATCCATCCCTGAGTGCTGAGAAGCTGATTTATAAGTGGGAGGGGCCCATGAGCTGCGATCAGCCCATTCTCATCAAAGCGATGGCTGGCTGACAACATCCAGCTGTCCCTCATGTGCCACAGAGGGCCGATGTGGCTTGTGTCAACGCTGCTGGTTTACTGCAGTGTTCACTGAGATGTAAAGATACACACACACATACATGTCTCTCCAGGACAGTCACTCATAGTGGCATTTTTTCAGAAGTATATTACCACTAACTTTATATGTGAAAACACTTTTCTTAGAAATTTTTTTTTTTATATCTGACAACAATTTGCGCTAAACTGGCTTAAATGATAAGTTTATTTTCATAGTAAAATGGTATGATAAAGTAGATATACAACAAAATTTCAGAGCAATAAACTAAATGTTTAACTTTATGTCAAAAAACATTGCCTGCTGTTTTTCTTAAGCCTCGACTCCAGCTTCTCCTTCTGCCTTATGATAAAATGAGGTTATGCTTTAAGCTGATAAACTGTCACTATGGAATCCCGAAATTGAGTTTGGCTTTCAGAACAGCTGCGACAATATTTGCAACTCATATAAACGAGAAAAATCAGCCTAATAAAACTTGTTTAGGTTAGAAAAAAGTAAAGATACAGAAGTAAGAAAGTCACATTTTTCATATTTAAAAAGGTTTTGTTGATAAAAAATTTAAAAAAGTCATTTTAGCTAGGTAGATTTTCTGAAACAACTTGAGATGCTTTTGTGCCAAAGTTTGTTGTATTATTGTTTACATATTATTAATCATGTATGTATTTGTGGAAAAAGGTACACCAATACAAGAAAAAAATTGGTTGATGTCTGTAAGTCTCTTTTAGTCTGTATCAGAGGTCAGTGCATTTTTTACATGCACACCCTATCCAGAGGCTGCAGTCCTCACTGCAGGTTTTGATTCCTGACCCCAAACTCTTTGTTGCATGTCTTTCCCTTTCCTTTAATGAAAGACATTATTGTCTTTTAAAAACAGTATGGGGCAGTAAATCTAGTAATTATTTTTCAAAAAGTTACTAAGGTTAATATTAATGAGTAAATGTTACTATCAGCCTCTGTCTAGGAATATATTTATGACCCAGCACTGCAGGATACACTTCTCTCAGTTAAGGTCAGTGTTCATGGTCCCACAATAAGAAAAACACTGGCATAAATGCCATGCAAAGGAGAGCTCCAAGCCAAAAGCACTTGTGACTGGATTGTGGCGGCTGGAGCTGCTTTGCTACAATACAACACTGATGAGTTACAGGAGTTGATAAATTCATAAATTTAGCCCATTAAAATCCTGAGAGACATTGTTCAGCCAGCAGTTCGTGACCTTAAGTTTGAGTGAATACTTGGGTTATGCAGCAGGACAATGACTGAAATAAACCCAGAATGAAGATTATGGAGTGGCATAATCAATGTCTGAACTTTAGTGTGAGTGAATTAAATTAAATCTGAAAACAACAGGAGGCCAATATTAATCCACAGTGATGTAAAAGCCAATTTTTGGGACCAAGCTAGTCTAAAAGATCCTTTTCTCTTTATTTCTTAAACAAATAAATTGTCATTTCTCTCTCTTTTTTTCTGTTTATGCCTTTATCACTTCACTTTGTAGCTCCTCACTTTAGTTAACAAGAGAAACTTGCTGTTAGTGACAGACAGATAACAGCAGTAAATTAAGCTTCATCTTTGCAGCATAAAAACAAATATGAAAGCAGAAAATTAATTTAGAGTTTTGCAATCTGACTTACAGGTAAGAGATTGTGAGATAGAAAACTAAGCCACACAAAGAAAGTGAGCATTTCTAATGTCGAACATATGCATGGCTGTATTCTGGTGCCTGCAATTTCATTCTTAGACAGAGCGTGAAATAAAAGTGGTTTTCTGCTCTGCCAGACCGACAGGGCAGACGTTTATTGATTTTTTACCCATTTAATGCATTCGATATATAATATTACTACTCCACTCAGCTGAGCAACCTGTCTGTCTAACATAAGCTTCTGTTTCATTTGTAATGTAGATGCCACAGTTTGGCGTTAGTTGCCTGCGCTTCCAGTGAACGAGAGCATCAGGCAGCCTTTTTAAATTGCTTCTCCAGGCTGCCACTGTTACATGCATGTTTCAGACTATAAAGACTGCATGTGCTCATGCTTTAACATCCCCGTTTGCAGCAGAAGAATATCGGCTCTCTGAAATAAACAAGTGTAAATAGATGTGGCGTCAATAAAATCAAAAGCTGGTTGGTGCAATCTGAGAGGTGCAGAAAGCAATCAGGGTGCAGCCACAGTGGGGAAATGGATGTAATAGAAATACGCTTTCATTCGGAAACAACGAATGTGAGACAAGTAATAACCAAAGAGCAGCTCTTAAACATCTCTATCATTTATCTACTGTTATCATCAAGAGAGGTTTAATGTTTTGTTAATGTAACCCCCATATATGTGTGTAATATTATTGTTAGTAGTATTTTATATTTTGTTTCTATTGGATTTTGTCATGTAATTTAATGCACTGGCAAATCAGTTTCCATTTTAATTTTGGGTTGCTACCACAAACAGCCAGTAGGGGGCTTGTAAGTTTACACTCTGGTTTAGACAGCAGAGAAAAATAGGAGTAGAAGAAGAAACCGTAGCTGACTGCATCAAGTTGTGCTGAATTATTGTGCGCTGAGAGAAAAGAAAGCACGTTATATGATAAATTCTGATCAATTCCAGTAACAGAAGAGAAGACAAGTGACCTGATCCTGGCAGTTAAATCTATCTCTACTGTGATTTTCTCCGGTGAGTGTTGTGATGCATTTTTGCAACGTGAAATGAAGCTGATGCTAAATGGCGTTACAGGCATTACTGGCAAAAATAAATAAATAAAATAAAAATACATAAAACCAATTTGAGAAATGTGTAACATTAGAATGATTTTCACTGTATTGCATTTTTTTTTTATGTACAAACGTATATTGGTTTGCATACAGTGTGATATGATTTATTGCAAGCTTGCCATTAGTTACATTTTTTTTGTGTGTGTGAGATAAATAGGATTTTTTGCATACTTTTGGACTTTAAAAGTTAATTAGTTTTATATATATATATGCAGGTTGTTTTTTTCGGCTTTTTTTAGGATCACATTCGACTTGGAACATTGTCCAGCTGCACACCGCCGGAGGCCTGGAGTGGATGTGCTGAGCTCCAGGTTTCAACCCAAGACCTGGGACTGCTGGATCCACTGCCTGGATTAAGATAAGATTTTGAATCCAAAGAAACACATGGCCATTGAATTTGACAAAAACTTTACTGACTGACTTAAATTTCAAACACTGAACTAAAGAAAGGAACTGAACAATAAGAAATCTGGACTAAAAGAAAACACACCATGTGATATAACATGGGTGGACACTTTCTGTTGGAAAAAAAAAAATTATTTAATTTTGTATTAAATGATCTATTCATTTTTCTTGACAATATGGTTGTTTGTATTTATTATCCTCGTTTTTGAACTTAGTAAGAAGACTAATTGTAACTACATTTGAGATCTAAAGTTCTCTACTTATCTGTTTGTAAGTTACACAAATTGGTTACATTATCACCTCAGAAAAATTCTTGTGTCAAAGCAATCAGTGCGCTGCCTTGTTTTCAAACAGAGGTGTCACATTTCACATACCAGATTTTTATGTGCATAAAGAGAATAAATGAGAGCACAACATGAATCTTGCTCTAAGCGCTTCTCTCATAATCCCGCTAGGATGCTAATAAAACATCCAAAGCCATTACAGAGATTATGAGCTAAATAATTTGCAGCTGGTAAGTCATTTTTAATTTAACATGTTGAAAATTGCTTGTTCTTTATGATGTCTTGGACTTTTAGGAGGGGGGGAGCATTGTCAGATTCCTAATTTTTACACTGGAGTGCATACATGTTTGACTTATTTAACCACAGCAGTGATGATTTGCACTAAAGATCTACTGAGAGCGCCTTTTTCATTCTGTTTGGTAAGTGAGGAGTGAAAATATTGTGGGAGTGAAAAGGCCATTTATTGCCTCTGGACTCCTTTGTAATTCCTAGAAATGGAGCTAGACTGATCTACAAAAACACAGATAAAACAGTCTGCTGTCTTCACTATTTAATGTTCTCATCAGCTGGCTTATCCTTTTGTGGAAGTAATCATATAAAGTGCCTTGCACAAGGATTCAAATCCCTTGACCCCTTACACATTTTGTCCAATTGTAACCTCAAATTCTAAGGTATTTTGAGGTGTATACTATGATTCATGGTTTAAAAATGTTTTTTGAAAGTAATATTTGAAAAATGTGGAATGCATGTGTATTCATCCCCTTTTGAGAGCCGAAAATTAAACCCAGTGCACATTTGTCTTCTGAAGTCACCTAATTAGTTAAGAGCCCACCTGTGTCTTGGCATTGTCACAGAAGCAAATATCCACAGCTTTTTTTGCTTCCACTATACAACTGCCTGGATTTATTCTGATCTGGAGTACTTCTGCTTAAAGAGATGTCAGCTCAGCTTTCTGCCCTACATGCAAAACTCTGCATGTAGTGGTTACTGATGATCCATATTCACAATGCCTAGACCATGGTATACCTTGGTAGTGACAGCACTGTCAAGAAAAACTATAGGCTGCAAAATACTTAAGATTGCGGTAGAGGAGTACTTTCTCAGGAAACAACAACTCCAAATAAACCACAAGTAGCTCAAATAAAGAATAACCACAAAACGTATTCATCAATTAGGAAGTCCAGGATTATATCCAGACAAGTTTCTGTGATAATACTTTAAAATCTATGCTCAGGTATTTAGCCAAAGTTTTAAGCTTTGTATTATTTTTTACTCTATGAGCGTCACAGAACACACTCTGAAGATATACAAAACCTTTTCATCACACAGCGGCTGCATTAGCATTGGCATTAATGACACCCTACACTGCTCTGCACTGGGCACGCTGTTTCTGCTCCATTCAGACCCCGAGTTGGCGGCAGAGTGCCTCACCGGGGCTCTTTGCAGACATTTGAGCTAAAGCTGCGATTCTATTAAAAATGTATGGTCTGTATGAATGCATGACCTATATTTTGCATGCAAATAAATAAATAAACAGGGGTTTAAAAGAGATGATGCAAATCTTCAGAGGAGGGCCAAAGGATGAGCTAATGACATTATAACAACAAAGAGTTTGGGCTTCACACTGAGCACAATGGGGAGATCAATCCCGTCTTGCTCATTCTCTAACCTCCCTTCATCTGCTTCCCTCATAATAAGCCTACCCCACAATGCTGCCTCCAGCACAAACTGCTTGTCTATTGGCCTCTTCCAGTTCAAGTGTGTGCTGTGACTCACCTTTTTCTTTGCACTTCAGGGCAGCACAGAGAATATCCTAACCTTCTCATTGAGAGGGTTGCAGCCTTCCTCCTTTCAGTCTTTTCTCACAGCAAATATCCATCTATCTTTCTTTTCTGCCTATCATCTTTTGCTCCTCAACCCCATCTCATCTGCTTCTGCCCTGTTGCATCAGTAGTTTTCTTTCTTGGCCTGCCACTCACACAATGTCAGGGACCGTGGCAGTGAGAATAATGACCATTGGTTTCTCCAGCTCAGTGATGAACTGTTGCTGTCTGACTGACGCAGGTTCCAAAAAAAAGAAAAAAATCACTGCAAGAGAAAAATGGAGGAACCCTTCAGCTATCAGCCGCATCTGATTTGTGCAAGACTTTTTTCTTTTCTTGCTGAGCTGAAGTAGTCTGGCAAAGCAGCTGCACAGAAGACTAAAGAGGTTTCGAGTCAACGCATTAACATCAATTTGTCATTTAGGTCCTGTACATGAAAAGGTCACCTTGTTATCTCTCAAATGGACTGTGGGTGACATTAGTTTTCAGCCTAAAATCTGTCCACACACCACTGACCTAAACTCTGACAACAGAATAACCTTTTACCTCGTGCTCTCTGCAAAGGCCGTCTCAGAAATAACTCATTGCATGCAGGATTTCTTACCCTCACTGTGTTTTCATGAGTATGTGTAGCTTGATGTTCAGGCAAGGCTGTTGGCTGTTTATGTGAAGCAGAAGAGTGTATCCATGCTGAAATGACTAATTGGGAAAACAGTGTACAACCTGATTTGATGCACCAAGCAGCTTATTCTCTTCACATGAATAACTGCAGGTTTGTGCCCTAAAAACAGTACTTGCATCTGGCTATGCTGAATTCAAAGATCATTTCTAATTTTGAGAATCTCTACACTTTTGATATTTCTTTCCTTCTTCGTTCCACTTGTTTGTGTCTGGCCAGTTTATATCAAACCAACCATCAACCCCCCCCTTAATCCCCCCCCCTCCCACACACACACATCCCTGCAACTCTTCTGTGACCACAGCCACACTATTGGCATCAAAGGGCCATTAAGAAGATTTCTTCTAAATGAACTTGACAGCAAAGCCAAGGCGTGGTTATATGGGTGGACATGCAAATCAATATTTCAAGTCGTCAGACGCTGGTTGGTGGAGCCTGGGGACAGGGTGAAGAGACGCAGCCAACACTGTGCATGAATTAGACCAAAAGTGAAGGCTGAGATGTCCTGTTGGTGGCTGCAGCTTCATTACATTTACTGTGCTCTGCAAAAGTTTGAATGCCCTTGAAGTTTTGCACTTTATTAAGTTACAGCCACAAACTTTAAAATGCTATTGTGATGAACATGTGGTGTGTATTTGTGTGTGTTCAGCTCCTTGAATTAGAACCTTTTGCTTCAAGTCTTTTAGGCTCCACCAGCTTTGGCCCTCTAGAGACTGGGTTTTCGTCAAACCCAGTCAAATTGGATAGAAGACATCTATGGTATTCTTTTTATTTTATTTATTATTTTTTACTTTAGTCAGAGATTCTCTACTGGAATTTAGGTCTGGACTTTGACTGGGCCATTCTAACATAAAAACACTTTTCTCACTGCTCATCACAAAGCAGCTCATCTATGATTTTAAACAAAAATCCAAGTTAAATGTCTATGTTTTGCTCCAGGATAAAAATTTACTCGCAGATATGTTTGACATGGTTAAAATCATTGAAATGTCATCTGTTGTGCCCTTATGTTCCTGTAGATGCTGTAACTGTGTCCAGTTTCAACCAGCTAATAATCAGTGCTAACAAGCAGACAGAATTGTAGGGTTTAGTTTTACAGGAGCGGCTTAGCAATGTCTCACAGCACTTGCGGTGTTGATGCAGGCTGGCATACGTTTGAACGGCAAACATGTCACTCAGCGGTAAATTATGTTCCACGCAAGGTCACCTTGTGTAAAGGTTGGGAAGGAAGAGGAAATGAGCTGAGGGTGTAATTCATCTCTTCATGTCAGAGATATACATCACGCTGAGGAAATTGAAACACACACAGTTTAGGAAGGGAATTACGGAGGCAGACTTAACCCAGATGTCTATATTTATTACTCTGTTAAACTATACATCTAAAAGGTGTCGATCTTGGGTTCATAGCCATAAATTTCTGCTTTAAACTTTTTACAGCATTGCAGTGGGTAGTTTTCACTACCTTGTGCAGAGTTCTTACCAGGGGAAGCAGTATAAGCCAGTGTAAATATTTCTTTTTAAACCAATTTATGCAGACGCAGTGCTGTATGTCATCCAGGGCATGGAGCTGGTATCCTCTCATTGGCGCTGCTAATTCTCTGTCCTTGTGTGACTTTCAATTTCAATCCATGCTCCCTCAAGGATACATGTCTTAGCATAATATAGTCGGCTTAGAAGTCATTGAGATGTGGTCCCTCTGCTCAAATAGACAGACTCTGCCAGGCAAGGAATCCCCCGCTTCCCTAAGTTCAGCTTGTTGCCAGCTTAGTGCCAACTCCGTGTGTCTCAGCTTTGGCACCCGTGACCGCTCATCCTTTGATTTTCATTTCCCATGTCCTCTAAATGTATAGGATACACTTATATAGCAAACACTGAGACCACCCTGTTTGATATAAATGTAATTTTCTCACTATAGGGCTTTTATCATGTTTATTTATTTATTTATTTTATCTGTTGTGCCAAATTTGGGGTAGAAAACAAGGTCAAAATCCCCCCTTCCTCTGTCCAGTCCCATCTGGCTCCAACTCTAGTGACAAAAGTCGCTAGGAGAGCGGGAGGGTTTCATGCTTGATGCACAATTTGTCCTGTTTACTCTTCAGTCCTTTTGCATCACAGTACTTTTCAGTCCTTTTGCATCGGGTGATACCACCGCTGAACCACAGTCAGTCACATTATGTTACGGTTTTGTTTTTCTTACAGCTCAGAGATTATCTTCCAAGTCCCAAAGTCCTGAAAATCATGCACTAATGATCACTGGAAACATGGGCACAATAACCATGTCAGCTAGTGCATATGTTATTTAGATAACGCAAGAGGACCTTTCACAGATGGTATTTGCTTTTCTGACTTCAGTCCTCCTGATTCCACAGTGTTGGAACTGACATAAAATAGCATCTCACTGCTGTTTTTACCTACAAAGACATCCAGTCTTTATTTTGAGTCCATTTATTCAGCAGGAAAAAAATGTAAGAAAATCAGTTTTAGACTAAATCACAAATGGGACAATTATTGGTATCAATCAATCAATCAATCAAATTTTATTTGTATAGCACATTTCAGCTACAAGGCATTTCAAAGTGCTTTACATCATAAACACAAAATACAACATAAAATAAAATAAAAAATACAACATAAAAATAAAATAAAAAATACAACATAAAATAAAATAAAATACCACGGAATTTAAGCGCCTGTTACCGCCGGACTCCGCCGTCCGTTTAACCACGGGTATTCGCCGGGCCCCGTTGCCCACAACAGGAAAAGGTCTCAACCTTTTGACACGGAATTTAAGCGCCTGTTACCGCCGGACTCCGCCGTCCGTTTAACCACGGGTATTCGCCGGGCCCCGTTGCCCACAACAGGAAAAGGTCTCAACCTACAACTTACATACTTATCCACAAATGCAAATCCAAATACAAATCCATACATATTACATTTCAAATACAGTTCTAAACAGGTGTGTTTTTAGTTGAGATTTAAAGGAAGTCAGGGTTTCTGCTGTTTTACAGTTTTCTGGAAGTTGGTTCCAAATTTTTGGTCCATAGATGCTGAAAGCTGCTTCTCCTCTTTTGGTTCTGGTTCTGGGGATGCAGAGCAGACCAGAACCAGAAGACCTGAGAGGTCTGGCAGGTTGATACAACAACAGCAGATCTTTAATGTATTGTGGTGCTAAACCGTTCAGTGATTTATAAACTAACAACAGTATTTTAAAATCTATTCTTTGAGCTACAGGGAGCCAGTGGAGGGACTTTAAAACTGGTGTTATGTGCTCTATCTTCTTGGTTCTAGTAAGAACGCGAGCAGCAGCGTTTTGGATCAGCTGCAGCTGTTTGATTGATTTGTTGGACAGGCCTGTGAAGACGCTGTTACAATAATCAATGCGACTAAAGATAAAGGCATGGATGAGTTTCTCTAGATCTAGCTGAGACATCAGTAATAGTTTTGCTATTAATGATATGTAAAATTGTCTTCTTTCTAATATGCAGCATTTAATCCTTTCTTATAACATTTTTGAAGCTTAAAGCTCTCAGAAAGAGGGATTTCTGACTTTTCCTCTTTGGCTCTGCCTCTAGATCACACAGTGAAAAGCATAAGTTCTCTCTTATGCCATTTACTCTGTGGTCTCTTCACAAGCTTTGTATGAGTCTTGGTACTGAAACTGCCTTTGAAGAAGAAGAAGACTTTGTGTCTGACCAGTTCCACACATCTTGAGCCATTATGCTTCTGAAAGACCCAATGGCAACAAAGGAATTTGTTATGCCAATAAACCTAAAGAGACTCACAGGGATGTAGGAGGAGAAACACGACCAAAGCATCACAGATTCTCCACTATTTTTAACAGCTGCTTTTCCACATATTTGTCACTCAGTCTATGTCAAACCGATCTGTAGGATTTACGAAGTACAGTAAACCTTCACCTCTTTGTGGTTTAGCTTTTACTAACTCAACTATTAGAGCTGATAATAGTTGAGTAAAGTTTTCTTAGAACTTAACGCCAAATGTTTGGCAGAAAATTAACCTATTTTCTTCATGGAGCATACTTGAAATATTTGAATCCTGGAGGGTCATTCAATTTTCTTGGCACTGATTGGCTGTATCCCCAAGAGCAGCCATGAGTTAGATTGTGGGTGTTCGCTTGTCAATTTTAGCAAAATGGGAACGTCTTTGTCTTTGTAAAAAATGTAGCTTCTTCCTTCTGGATCAACTAACTTCGATTTATACTAAATAAAGAAAATGATAAGATATCGCCTACAAAGCTATAACTAAGCTTCCCTTTGGAAATGCTGAACTATGTCTTTAAGTAACTGTAAGGAAAACTTGAACCAAAAACGGGGGCATTTGAGGCAACTGAAGCACAGTATGTGCTGCAAGAAACCAACATAATGACAATATAACCTCCTTATTACTGGAGAGAGAGAACTGCACCATGTTTTAGTGAGGCATCTTCAGTAAGTCTGGAATAAACATGCTCATGTCCGTGAAATTTTTTACGACGTGCTGCATATTTTATCTGTCTGAGCAGATTATTAAGACACATCTCTGTGAAATTAGTTCATGTTCAAGAAAATCTACTGATCTCAGACTGACTGAGCTAAGTGACCTGGTAGCTTTGTGCTTGTAGATGAGTATATCTACAGATAAAATATATGGTTGTGTTTTTCTAGTGTTACATAAGCACAACATGGATCCGCAACCCTGCAAGCAAGTATCTAGTCACACCTGATGAATAACAGAATGACCTGATTTCTTGTATCTCTGGAGACATCTGTGCAGATGAAGGAGCACGGTGCATCAGGCCCCAACTTCCCTTCTCCAGCCTGTCATAGCATCAATCCCGCCTTCAGAAGTGCTCTCCGGAGGGAGCGAATCAGAAAAGGAACTGCGGTTTAACCTTCTCTGTCGTTCTATTTCTGTGCTATCTGTGAACATATCTATCCATCCGCCCGGATATTTTGTAGTCTTTTCTCTCCTTCCTCCTTGAAGACAAACCCCTTCTCCTTTTCTTCCTGTCAAGCCTCCTCTTCTCTTTTTATCCGTCCCTGCTCCCTGCCTTGTTTTAGCAGCAGCAGCCGCTCTCGGAGCTCTGGGACTGTGATTAGGACTGAGGAGAACTGGCTGTAAGACGGAGACAAACTCAGAACTGGGTCATCATTGTTTCTGTGTGTGAGGACCTGCTCTGCAGATAAAAAGCTTGACGACAAGAGAAGAAAATGATGCTTGGTACAAAACTGGGAGACATTTCTGGGCTGCAGAAGAAAAAAAAAAGGAAGAATTGGAAATGCAACACAGAGTTTATGTAATAGGAGTTGAATAAAACATGCTGCTGCCCTGCTTCTCCAACGAACCCTTCAGCTTAATAATCACCCGTTAGTTGGCTTTAGCTGTGGGGTAAAGATGATTATTCTATGGTCAAGAAGTGCATGGCAGTAAAAAAAAACTTTGTCACCGAGTGATTCTCTGCTGTCTCAGACTCTGTCTCTCCTTCTTCTTCTCTCTGCAGTTGTCTCGATGTGTCTTCCAGCCCTTTAGCAGACAGTCTGACAAGGTCTGTCCCACTGGCCAACCATTCAGCACTCATCATGCGCATCATTTCCTCTCATCATTCCCCCTGGTGTGCTTCTTCCATCTCCTCTGGCCCACTCACTCACCATCAAACACTCTAGATATATACGCTTTTATTTGTGCGGAAAGTCTGTGTGTGTGTGTGTGTTTGTGCCTCGGCGGTGATGTAGTGAGAAGGAACAATATTGTTCTGAGTGTGAGTTTTTGTTTGATGGATTGTGGTGTCAATTTGAAGCAAGAAATCTACAGTGTCATCTTTTTATATCACAAGTGTTTTTCTTTGTTCTCACACAAATCATATTGAAAGCAACAAGTACAGCGGGGGAAAACAGGTATTGAACAAGTATTGACATTGTCAGCGTTTTCCTGAGGAAATGCACCTTAAATAGACACTTTATTAGGTACACAATTGCTCGCTAGACTTGAAGACAACAAAGTCAGGATTTGTGTGGCCTTCAACATGAAATAGTGTCATCAAGGCATAACAAACAGCTTTTGGTGCAAAAAAGAGAAAATATTCAGTGAAGTGTTGTGCCAATGAAGTTGGAGGTTAATGGTAAATCGCCTGCTGCATTTTCCCCTAATTCTTGAATAAACCAACAAATGCTTAAAATCTTCCACTTTGGGCAGGACCTTGTTACTGACATGGAAAAGGTTCTCTACTTGTTACTGGCTCAAGATTGCTGGGGTGTTTCTAGTAATGTGAACACTGTACTGGTCCGTCACGGTGAGAAGAGAGCCGAGTTAAAAGGTGAATCTCTCAACTTAGTGCATCTCTGGTCATAAATTCTGGGTAGGGACTGAAAAAACGAGATCACGGATTCCAGAGAAAAAATGTTGTTTCCTTTACAAAGAGTCTGGACTCAACATGAAAGATGAGGAGAATAGTTAGATCATTTGGGAGGGGCTCAGATGACCCCGGTTTTCATGGTCTTGCCCATGAAAACCAAAGATTTATTAATCCACAACAGGAGCCAGTTGAAGTGGCTATGGCATCTGCTTAGGTTGCCTCCTTGACGCCTCCTGAGTGTGGGGTGCCAGATACCTCCCACTGGGAGGAGACCCAAAGGAAGTCCCTGACAAGCTGGTTCACAGCTGACCTGGGAAGGACTTGGGAGTACCCCTGAGATCACACTTCAAAATGAAAGAAACAAGGAGTGAAAGAATAAAGAATGAATTGATGGCAAAAAGTCTTTCCCTTCCCCCCGGTCATTAAATTCTTATTGTATATAAGAATGTTCTTAATAGCTCACCTGGTTAAATAAAATTGAAATGCAGATACCTCCAACCAACCACTTCTCTGTGCCATCAGCATGTCGTTTTTGCTACACTGCTGTGTACTTATTTACTTTATTCCACTGTGTGCAGAATTTTTGGTTTGTTACAAATATCTGGTCACATCAACAATCTTAAGTATTCACTGGGAAAACCATCAATTCATTTAGTGCCTGTTTTCTCTGTCTATTCTCATCATTGAGGTGTTCTTTATGATCTGCTGTCAAACAATGTCAAAAAGTGAGAGCTTCAGGCAAACATGATTTAGTGCCGTCTCAGCTGCTCAGTTGAGTGCCGTTATTTGTTAGTCCAATTACTTTGTGTAAAGGTGGGTAACTTTCATTATGCCCTTAAAACTTAAAACTTCCTCAGTTTCTTAACGGATGGTATTGAATGGAAGCTTCTTCATCCATATATTATTCTTGTATTTTCCAAAAATGTATCCTTTTTTTTCTGTTGCTTTCGTCAAACATTTATTGCAAATAAAATTCAGCAGTGCCTTGGCCTACTTTCCAAAACCATCAAGGAGCAAATAATCAGCCCCAGCTAAGGATTTGCCTGGCAGTCTTTCAAACATGGATTCTTGTGAAGCATCTTTCTGTGCATGTAATGGGTTTCACTGAGAGACTTTCTGAGAGTGTCTGCTGTTTTTTGTTCAGCTAACAAGTGAATTTTGAGCCCTTCACTGCCATCTAGAGCACAGAAGCTGCTGTTCATCAGGGATCAGACTGCATTGGAGCAAAGCAGTTTTTTGGGGGAAAATTGTCATAATTCAAATCTTAATGGTTTGGTTATGTATTACATATTTGTTACACGTCAGAGGTAGTGTTTTGTGCTTTTTTTCCCCCTTTTTTGATAATCTCCCCCATACAATGCTGAGGAAGTGCCAGAAATTGCCTGTTTGTTGTTCAGCAAGTGGGAGGATATTTCTTATTACTGTACAAGTAACCTCAACTGTTCCCACGCCTGGCCTTTTGTCAAGGCCATAGCTCATTAGAGAATTAAAACATTTTTGTTGTTCCTTCTTAATCTACTTTAATGATTCCAAAGCCTTTTTTATTGGAAGAACCTCCTTCTGCATCTTAAAAACTGGTGCAAAAGGGTTTTTTTTTTCAGTTCGCTGTGTTATGCTATAAAAACAACAGAAACACAAACATTCATATTCATCGGCACTGCATGATTGGCTGAAGGAGGGCTGATTTAGAAGGAAGCTGGTCCCTGGTCGAGAGCCAATTTTAGTGCCTCCTACACAAGTTTATTTTTGTGCATGCCAACTACAGTAGATTGATAGTTAGATTATGTTTCCTTAAAGGTTTTTTAGGTCTCGCGCCTGAATAACAAGGTTTGATTAATCAATATTTGCTGATTTTATTTTTTAAACAGTTCCTTATAAGCATAACAATATGTCCAAGGAATGTTTTTATCCATATGTAAAACTTTCCATGAATTGAAAAATTAATCCACCAGAAGCTCTTGCTAAAGTCATTCTCACGTTTGGATGATATAGATGTCCTTATATATTTCATTTTTTCATTTCAAGTTACAGTCTCCAAGTCTGAAATCAGAAAATAAAACTAAAACTACAGCCGGCTTTCATACTAGCTCTGACCTCAAAATACAGTATGGCTGCCTTTTTTCAATGATGTAGAAAATGTTGGTAGCGTTTTCCCTGAATACAACAGTTAACAGGTTTTCTGGCTTGGCCCCCTTCCCAACCTTACAAACCAAATTCCTAGACTAGAATACCCCTTCCACAGCCCAGTGGCTGGACATACAAGTGAACAATTGAACACTCATGGACTGGTTAAGATGTTCCTAATCCAACCATGTTCCCACATCCCAGACATTTTCATCTCGGACGTAAATGAAACACAACTATTCCTGGACAATGATGTGTCCTCTAAGTTTTCTTACCAACACTTTTGAAAAATCATTGTTCCTGAACATTATTTTTGCTTTTGGTGCTCAGAAGTTCTATAACAATGTTTGTATTTACCTTTGAAATAATACCAGTAAGTGTACAGGAAGTTCCATCAGCAGTACTTTACAGTTTTAATCTGCTTCTTTCTTTTCTTTTGATTTCTTCATTTTTTTGCTATAAATCTTCCTTCCTTTGTAGTCTGCACTACACTTCTGCGACTTGATTCAAGATTGCCCAGACACTCATTGCTGATTATGTGCACTGATGATTTTTTTCCCATAGCCATTTTTATCTAGTGTTAATTAAACCTTTCATCGGACAAAGACACGAGCCATTATGGTCTCTGTATTTCAGAGAATAGATTGAAAAATGACGAATACCTTATGCTGACCTTTCCCGGTCTCTGCCTTCTGGCAAGGCAACGGAAAGCGTATTTAGCAGCATATTTATCTCTTCCAAAGCACACCTCAGACTTAATCCTAATGGCCTTTTCATTATCCCTCTAATTAAGCGATGCAATGAGAGTTAAACTGTTTCTCAGCTGCCTTTGAAGAGTGGCCCTAATGTCAAACCCTGTCCATACATGTTAATCTGGGATAGTTAAACCCACATTAAAACACAAAGTGTGGTCATCAATCATTTGGGTTTCTCCTTAGTGTACACTTCTGTAATTGTGTAAAAGCAGCAGAGCTCATATTTATCGCTCTGGCATGTTTTGGTCATTAGAAAAAACAGAAGTTCCCAACAGTCACTAAATAAATACAGTGTTGTTTGACGCATGAATGCACGCAGAATGCTTATGTGTGGAACTTGGTGTGTAATGCAGCATTGTGTAGTTCTACTTTAAAACGTGACACCAAGACAAAAGAGAAAGCTTTCACTAAACTCTGCTGTTTGGGAACATTAAGATTTCTCATACAGCTGCAGTGGAGAATAAAAGGTGAAACAAACCAAAACTTTGTCAGAGTACACATTTTTCAACAGGAATAAGGCGTAGTTTCTCTGCAATTAACTGAATTACTCACCTGAAACATTGTGAAGCTGAATGTAAACATCACTGGTACTGGAGAAAAATCAGTTGACCTCCAAATAATAACATTTTGCATTCAGTCTGACCAAAGCCTTACATGGTTAAAGGGCAAATCTGAAGAGTGTCCACTGACAAAAGGTTACTGTCCAAACAGCTACATATGTTGCATTCAGGTACAGCTGGGACACATGGTTGTCTAAATTTTTAAATGTCTCCGAAGTCACTTAAATATATTTTATTCTCAGATGTGGGCACAGTGTTATTTATAAAATTCTAAGCAACATTTAATGTTTTCAAGTGGTTATGTTGTTGTTTTAATTTATCTATCTAACCATTTGCTTTACTTCTTATTGTAGCTTATTAATTGAAATAAATCATATATCCTGTGCAAAGAAAAAGAGCAAAAAAACCTTGTCTGAATGCTGCAACCATGTGAAATGGTACCAATATTTTTGTCACTATTGATTGTATAAATTATTTATCAGCATGTGTCCTTTCTCCTCTGCTGCTTAAATGTTTTCAAATTAAAGATTACCTCAGTTCAAAGTGTCAAATAAGAGGTGCCAATAGTTACCGAAGGTGCTGTATTTGTCAATAAACTGAAATAGATTTTACATTAAAATATACCATAGTTTGAACTGTTAACATGCTTAATATGAATCCAGAATGCAAAAATTTACAGTGTTGAGTGTTGAGGCAGACTCCTTAATATGTTTTTTTACAAACCATCTAGAAAGCAAAGATTTGCAGACTTTTCCACATTAGTTAGATAAATCTACACATTTGTTGCTTCAATCAAACTTCTTGGGTATTCATTCAGCCATGAAACATAATCACTGTAAATTATCTGCATTTCATGAATAATGGGATGTAATCAAAATCACTTCATAATCAACCCCAAGAGATTTATTTTTTTTTCTTCCACTCAATTTGTGGGGATGCAATAAAGGAGTTTATGAGATGGCCAGTAGATGGCAGTCTCTACTCATGCTGTCATCCCTTAATGGTAGCTGCAGCCTTACTATGCTTGGTGATAATAGGATAATAGACCCTTGCTAGCCTGGAGACGTTTAACTGATAAATATCTTTGGGGAGTCTCTGAAGTGCTCGGTGCAGCTAGATTAGCCACAGGAAAAAGGCTGAAGTTCCATTTCCACCTGAGTAAAATGAAATGAAAAGCCCCAGGGCTTCAACTGTGACCCTCTCAGCCTACACTCCCACTAAGTGATTACTGAAATGTAAGGGGCTGTAGGGTATAGACCTCTATTAACAATATTAGACTCTGCAGCACCACAGAAATGAAAATCTGATGAGGAAATGTGAATTATTTTCTAATTAACATACAAGCAAATTCTTAATTACCTTCAAATACATTGCATGAGTTCTTGCAAGAGAGAGTGAGAAATACAACCCACCTTTGTTTTGTACAGTATCATAAAAGGCTAAATGCCTGTGTTGTTATTTTAGTATTTAGTGAACAGGAATTCCTTTGGTTCACTTTAGACCTGTATGCATTTTATTGGCTTGTGTGGGATTTGGGCAGGAAACCAGAGCTAATGCCCCCTCTCCCACTTCAAACGGATGCCAGGCACCCTTAAATGTCATGGGGTGGTTAGAGAGTTGAAGAAGGTGGGAGGGTAAAGGGGTGGAGGAGTAGGGGGCTGAAGAGTGAGAAGCTGTGGCTCACAGGACAAAAGGGAGAAATCCAGCCACACCGGACTCCGTTTTGAGCTTATCAGTGTGCACTGGATGTAACTTTACTGAACCCTCTAAGTCAAACCAGATGAAGGTTGCTTCGTGCCACTGTATGTCAGGTACAGAGCTAGGTCAACCTGAGGCGCTTTGCTGGTATGGGAAGATGCCGCTGCATGCCGCTCAAACCTACTGCAGATGTTCCTGATGAGCAAACAGAAGAGTACTGGTGCTCTGCGGTTCATCCTCTTTCACTTAAAGTAAAGAGTAAAGTGGCTCCCAAATCTTCTGACCCACAAAATAACTGGAAGAGATTCATGACGCTGACTGTCTGTTGAGGATATAAGTATTTATACTAGACAAGGATGCAGAAACAAAAACACAAGCCAATAAAAGTTTGTAAGTTGTTACTCCTCCAGTAAAAATAAATTATTGCCATTATTCCATAATTTTTTTTAAATTTTTTTATGTAGTTCAATTTATGTAGCGGATGTTAAGCCCTCACATGGTTGTTTCCAACCCTGGTTAAAATACTGAAATTAGTTCTGGGAATTACTAACTTATTGTTAGTTTTCTGAGGTGACTTTCTGTTTAAATGTTAAGAGTAGTTTATCTTACCTGCAGTTGGTGCATCTTCTGTCAGTATAAATTCAAATTAGTAGCAGACTAGCCAGCAGCTAGTCTTAGAGTGGCCCAGACCAAGGCGGAAATCCGCCGTCTCATCACCTGTCCAAATGTTTTAAATATCATAGCGCTTTAATACACTATGTGTTTTCATGCAGTTTAACATTTTTTATTGACCTTTTAGCTAGAGTCAGATTGGTTTTGGATGGTTATTTGCAAAGAAGCCAATGATTATTTACACAGTACAAAAAGCTGCAATGAAGGGCCTCTATGAAAATTTGTTGTATTATTTTCCATTTCAGTTTTCTCCCCAAACTTTTTCTATTTCTTTATTGTTGTTCTGAGTTCCAGTTTTTTCTAGCCCGTTAAAAACCAGCTCCTTGTTCTACGCTTTGCGTTGTACAGGGTATCTGGACCCACAGCTATAAAAAAATAATTGCCTGCTTGAGGCACGGCCTCTGTTGAAGTTTTAAACAGTTGGATTTGATCTTATCTCCTTACTAATTTTTTTTTGTGACGTCTATAACGCACCAACTCAATCGTAGAGGAAGCCATGTTATACAGCTTACAGCGTGCTGTAAACAACAATCATCTACACTGCAGTAAAAAAAGCAATTAAAGGTCTTAAACTTTTCTCTTGCTCTGACTTTAATTGCTGAATATTTGGGAGCATGGCCAACATGGACTCCATAACATTGTTCACCTGTCATTGACTACACTTCTACAACAGCGCAGAAATCAATGTGCTTGTTCACAATTCTTCCTTGATATGGATCTGTAGAAATCAAGCTCAATGAGACAATCCCAAACGGAGCAGTGAAGGGAGATGAAAACTGCGTAGGAAGGCAAAAGCCAGGCTGACGTTTTCCACTCTTACCATATTCATTAACCCAAAACGTGTAAAATTATGGAGTGAATGAAAACTATTTAACAAATCAAAAGCCAAAGAGGTTTATATTTACTATTTTTTAGGTTTAACAAATGTAACAAAGTGCTGTGGTTCATCAGAACATTGAATGTTTTTCTGAGGTACTTAAAAATATCATGTCCTCATTTTTATAACTAACAAAGAATCACAGGTTTTACATTTTACAAAGAAAATCTTTTTAAAATTGCTTTGAACTTGAACTCAACACCACAATGTTTGCCTCAAAAAAAATCTTACAAACAGACCCTTGTTCACTCCATTGTCTAATGATCTGGAACTTTATTAATTTTTACGTTTTCCATCTGCCCTAGGCATTCACATTTTAGTAAGTTCTGAAAGTTTTTTTGTGTTTGGGTCTTTTATGTTTTTCATTTTCTGAAGGATGTTGGTGTTTCAGTGACTTTCTTTCGTCATGGCAGATTGTTTTTTCTGTGTGGAGAGGTGAGCTGAGATCCACCTTACCAGGTAACAATAAGTACATGGCAAGGTAGCTTGTGACTGGCAGAAACCACTAAAGAGTGCTTGCTTGCAGAAATCTGTAAAGACTTCCAAGTTTTGTTGTGAATTTAATTTTCTTTATTAAATTCTGTTATTCTGTCTGTTTTCGACCTTATGGTTTTACTGAGGCCTATTGGTGACTCACAAGGAGACGTCAGTGTCAATAATATATTGCTTAACATGGAATTGGTTGTATTATGTGTAAAACTATTTTATATGAAACTCTTGACATGTTCCGTTTTAGTACGAGTTTCAATCAGGATGATTATTGGTAGTGTACTGCCTCCAACTTCCATTTCTAATGTAAGTAATCAACAGCTAGCTTCTAACTTGAGTACTCAGAGAAACAATAAATGAAGATCCCAGGAGACCTATCTACTACGGGTCAGATATTAACTGGTTTTAACATTTTAACAGAACCTCATTTCAAAAATCGTAAACTAACCTTTAATGTCGTGAATGAGATGTTTGGGTTTCAGTGTGTCCAGTTAAATCCTCACCAGATGGATTTCTTGTGCATATTAGATTGACAACATGCAATACTTTTATAGAAGGAATATCAAAGTCTGTGTTCAGAGGATTCTGTCGGTCACTGGGAGTCCCTCCGTCTCTTTCTAGTCTTGCCAGAATGAGTGTTTATAGGATTTTAGTCTCATTTTCTCCAGCGTTAATTTGTTTCCATGAAGGCAGCCATGACACATTCTCTCCTTCTCCTCAGCCTTTGTGTGGCTTTATTTTATAGAGTTGGGAATTTCTCTCCATCCCTCTCTGCGCTGAATGGAAGACCAGACTACTTCAGCTGCTTTCACACTGCTATTTTGACTCTGAGCATGATCATCAATAATTTCTTCCCCTTCTCTTCCTTCCCACAGCATCTCGCGTCCAAACCCTGGCATTGAACTGTTGCCGTTTTTAAATACACTTTTCATTGTATTGTTAAACATCCTGAGGTTTGTTATTATGGTTCGTCTGTGTGAGTGGATAGACAAACATGTTGCAACGTGGAGGAATTTAATTTCCCATGCCTGTAAAGAAGTCTCACATTTCCAGTTTTGCCAGCATGGTACTCCTCCCTCCCTGTGGCTCAGTTTGGCAAGCAGCAAATGCCACCTCTGTCATCATCGGGATTATACGGAGCTCATTTGGCTTAGATTAGAAAACCATTAAAACACAAACGTGTTGGTGACTGACCTGTGACCTTTCTCATCATGAGACAAGCAAAACCAGTTCCTCACTTTTCCTCTCAGGCTCTCTGGACCCCTCGGGGTCTGGGTCAGGGTTTGGTAGTGTTTGTGCTGTCTTTCTGTCAGACATGCATGATCCACTGCCACTTAGTAAAAGCAGGAAGAAAGGGGGCTGATAAATGGGCTACTTCCGGGCCCAAGGGTTTGTTCATGCAATGCAGTGGATTACGTTACGGCTTGCCAACAAAGACCCAACCTCTTTTCATTTAAGAAACAGTCTGCTGTGAACAATATTCAGGAGGATCTAAAGTGTCAAGTTGGCAAAGTGAAAGCTTGTAGAAAGCCTTTTAAGTGTGTTAATCAAGTCAGGTCCTCCTTGCAGTCTGTTTGGAAATCATTGTCCAGAATGCATAATAGTTTTGTGTCAATATTTACTTTTTATTTCCTGCCATTAGTGATAAGCCAAGCAAAGACAAAGATTTCTGTCCATTCTTCTTTAGAAAATAACAGAACCTCAACCAGACTGAATGAAAACATCAATTTACAATTCTAGTCACAGCTTCTCAATTGCATTTAAATCTTGGCTTAGACTAGGCCATTCTAACTCACAAATATGCTTTGACCTATTCATTCAGAGCCGGTGAAAGGCAAATGCGAATTAAGCAGCTCCTAAGGGCCCCAACACCATTAGGTCCCCCAGCCCATCATTTGATTTTGTTTTGTAGAGACAGATTGCATTTTTGGCACATTTTACACACGTGACAAAATTTTAAAATTAAAAGATATTAAACTAGATAATTTGTTTATTGTAAATTTGGTGTTTGTCTGCAGATGTTACTTTCAAATAGTTACATTTATATGCCACGCTTGCTTAACCCTCTGCATTTCAATTAGAGCAACTTTGCTTATTTGCTACTCTTGCAAAGTTAGAATCAATAACCATCATAACACCGGTATGATGTAAGCTATTTATAAATGACGCTAATAGTAGTGAGTATGTTACATAAATAGTGAGGCCTAGGAATGATAAAGTATCTGATTTTGACATGTTGCTATGGTGGGCCCCTCCAAAAAGGCTTTGGCCGGCCCAGTCTACATGCTTAGAATCTTGTAAGAAAGTGGAAAACAAAAATACCAGCCAACCTATGCAGATTTTTGCTTGTGAATTATTTTGGAAATCCTTCATCATTTTTCTTCCATTTCATAATATACACCTTTTTGGCTAATTATATAAAATCCCAATAAAATACATCAAGGATTTGTGGTTCTAACATGACAAGATGTGGAAATGTTCAAGTGGTATGACTACTTTTCTGACGCTCTCTAAAGCCTGCTGTTAGATGGCCATCATCTTTCTTTGTGGTGCAGGTTTTGTAGTTACTTCCTCCCTTTGAGGCTGGAGTGTTTGGACATGATCTGGACATATGGCCGGTTGCTTGAGACAAGTAGAGACCAGAGTAGGTGGAGGCTGGCGAAGAGCAACAATCTGGACACACGGTTGGAGACGCAGCAGATCGTTCAGCTCTTCCAGAGTGGCGCTGACCACTGACACCCCATTCACTTCCACGAGTCTGTGAGGACAAAGTGGTAGGTAATAAATGATGAACAAATATTTTATATATTTTACAGTAAGCTTGATAACTTCTTGCATTCATAGATAAACAAGAATTACATTAGGAAAGATGGCCTGTAGCATTTTATTAGCTTGTAAAACAAAACAACAAAAGACTGTTTTCGACTCCGTTGGTTCTTTATTTGCTCTGTAGTCTAGAATCTTTCCATGGCAAAATTGTTTCTAGGAGCAAAAACAACACCACTGAGAGTATGTGAAATTGTCTTTGTTTCTCTAACAGCTTTGTTTCTCTTACAATATACTGACTATAATTCCTTAATTGCTTAAATGCATGACATCTTTTTATCTGCTCATTTTCACTCTCTTCTGCATCCAAGTATTACATTACTCTGTTGCTTGTTTTGTGGCTATTATTTAATGAGTCTCCATAGCTACTGAGCATAAAAAATGCACCGATGAAAGAAATGAATAAGATCTGCTTTCACTTGCTGGGGGTGGGGGCGGCTGTGAACACTCTAGAGTCAACAATCCTAAATTATCTGCTCAGGATAGTTTTGTTAGTGCTACTTTCTTACCTGTCCCCCACAAACAGGAGGGAGTTGTTCACCTTCACCACCACCAGTCCTCTGTCGTCTCTGCGGCAACACGTGAAGCCATAATGCCCATCAGGAAGCTGCTTCTCTTGCACAACCATCAGCATGGCTGGAGACTGAGGCGTCACAAGCTGGCTCAAGCTGCCCAATGCTGAAGTCTGTTTTTGAGCTTTCTCCTGTAATAACATGAGACAAAAACTCAAAGAAAGCAATATTTTTTTAAGAAAATAAAAGTTTGACTAGTGTAGAATTTAAATTTCTCCCACGTGATTCAATGATTTGTAGAGTCACCTGTAAGTACAGCTGCTGGTTTGTATCCATGAAGACTACACAGTAAACCCCTGGTACTCACGGGAATTAGGGACCACAAAGTTGAAATCTGTGAGTATTTGAGAAACTCATAATAGGTCATAGCTGCCTATATTTGTTGTTGGAAAACCAACAATTCCTTAACACACAGTGTAAACCGTCCTGGAAGCAAATGTTCACAGACTTCCTTACAGGCCCCTCTTGGGGGTACAACCAATAAGCGTCAAGGAAAATGACAGTTCTAGATTAGCTGCTTTGCAAACACCAGCCAGTAGCATTTCAAGTAGTGTCACACCCAGACTTTACACCCAGTAGTTTCTAAGCTGACTTTTTTTCAAATATTTTAGATAAACTCTACCGGGAATAGTCAACTGTATTTTCTAGCATGCACACACTCTTTGGTGTGGTGCATTTAATATTTGGAAAATGTGTGGATTCTATACTTTCTTTCTGGCTAGTCATTGGTCAGCAATGATCATGCAAAAAATGTCCATGATCTCCCATAAGCAGATTTCTTGATGCATTCAATGGCTGCAAAAGTGCAACATGATTTATCATTATGCTTTTAAGTTCCTACAGGAAACCTTTGCACACATTTAAAACAAACATTTTCATCAAGCTTAGATAATGGAGTTAAAAAACTAACTTATTTTTAATATCAGTTTAGGTCTCAGTGCAAAGCATCATTCACCATTGGTGATTGATGTACTCTGTCTTCTTTTGTTCTCTAAACTGCCTGTCAGACTTATGTGCTACTGAGTTATAAAAATAACCCGGATATCGCCTCCTTTAAAGTTACACACACCACTACAGTACAAGAAAGTTCCCAAGAGATAAATACTGAGTCTGCGTCAAAGTCAGTCGACCACCAAGATATAATGATTAGCTCCAAAAGAGATCACGCCACAAGAAGCTTGCAGAATCAGAAATAACTTGTGAGTCTGACCACTGAATTCCAACGGGCCCTTTATCCAGCCTCTTGGCATACTTCTCTCTCCCCCCACATGGCGTGTGAATGCCTTGCAGCAATAGCTGCCGCCTTGCAAGGGTCAGGGGTCAAAGCTAAAGCTTCTCTCTCTCTAGACAAGTGGGCCAGACAGGATATATCAACGGAAACGCAGGCAAAGCCCCTCGACGAAACTCTAATATGTATTTTTTCCCTTCCAGTTTGTTCAGTTCTGGTCATATTTTAAGAACCTGAGGACTTTTCATTTCATATTTTTCTTGTTTATCCGGATCTTTGAATGAAATCCCTGCCTGCCTGAGGCAGACATACGGTACTATTCCGCAAAACTAATCCAAAGTAAGTGAGAACATCAGGAATTATTCAGTGAAGATAATGAAATGGTGAGAAATAATCTTACAGGAGTGCAGTTAGATTAAAATTGAAGATGCTCTTTCTGTTGGTTTTTTGGGGAGAATTTTCTTTTTGCACGTAGAGGATTTCGGAGTTAGGAAGGGATGAACTAATAATTTTCCAGCTTTCTTCTCTTCCACTGTCCATCTGAAGTTTTAAAACCATCAAAGCTAAACGGATTATTTAAAGTTACTTCCCTCATTTGATGTTCTCCTCCTTCACCCCTTAATCTCTGTCTCTGTTTTCCTCTGCTTTCCCCTTTTCCTCCTTCCTTCTCAGCTGCTTTATTGATGCTCTCCAGTTGCAGGCGATCCTGGTGATTAGACGGCCGATGATGAAATATTTCCTTATTGTTTGAAATTTGGGGCAGCCTACGAGGAGCAAACACTGGGCGGTCTGTTCCTTATTTGAACAGCAGCTCTATCAGTTCCCAGACTGCTCCTTGGCTCTGACCTGTGTGTTAACTCTGATTAGGTCATATGATAAACATTAGTGCTGCTGCTTTTCCCACAAACTCAGCACCTAAAAAAGTGTGGCCTGGGGGCAGCAATGTGACACGGGGCACCTTTCAAAGCTGAAACCGCGTGTGTCCTTTCATGGCATCTCGTTAGGGCTTCACCGACGAGATAAAAGAGCCACGTTAAAAAAGAAGGGGAGCTCCACTGGGGGATAGATGCAGATAGTTTTACACATGCTGGCCCATTTCTCCATTTCACTCTCCCAGTATCTTTTGTCACATGCATTCCTTTGTTGGTATAGTCACAGGCTCTCAAATGTCAGTGCTAAACATCCTTTTCTCAGTAAACACTGCAAGTTTGTCTAAATTACTTGCTCTGTCTGCTTGTTCATCCTCTTCAAACGACTTTTCCTTTCTAAAGGGTGTTCATTCTTGTTCCTCACAATAGCTGAATTCATTTCCATGACCAAAAGTTGAAAATGAAACTTGTAAAAATGAGTGAAAGAAAAAAAAAAGGTAGCTTAGTCTTCAAGCAAAAGTTGCTAATTAATAAAAATGCATACAGAACACCAAACTTGGACATCAGTGCATTACACGAAAAAAGTGATAGAAAAGTGTCGAGGAGGAGAGATATTGTCTGCCTGTCACTCACCATGGTGATGAGTGACCGCATGGACAAAAATTGTAATTCAAAACACTAAATTGCTTGAAACATTCTGGCTCAGTGCTGCAGTTTCTGAAGTGATTGTGCAAGACAATTTTTTATTAGCATAGTCCTAATTTTACTTATGATGTTTTTAGTTGCACTACAATAATGTGCTCACAAACAACACCCTTGGTTAATTCAACTGTCAAAATAAATGTTTAACAATCTAGTTCAGAATGTATTTTCAATAGACACTGTTTTGTTAGGTGAGAAGAAATCATTGCACTCACCGTATTCAGTCAAATAAGCTTCAATTTAACATATCCTCATTATAAATGTCATTTGTATTAATACTGCTCTGCAGCCTTATAAAGTAAAAGGCTTTAAGGCAGCCATTACATCTGTGGCAGAGCCTTTCGTATTCACTGGGCATAACTCAAAAGTTTCAGAAATGTGAATTTTAAAATGATCCACTTTATTAATATTACATACTACATTTCGTTGCTTGTACATGTGACAGTGCAATGACAATAAAGTTGAATTCTATTCTATTCTATATTCTGAGGATTTTCAAGTTTTCTGACACTGAAACACAGTGATTTGTGCTCTTTAATGCAATACTGTGCTATGTGCCTTGTTTTACTGGGCTAATCTGTTTAAGAGTTAAATATCTTCGTTTACGAATAAATCTTAACATGTCACTGCAAACTGATTTATGTGTCACATCTGGAATGTCTGAAAGAAAAACAGGCCAGTTACACAAGTTTCTTTGAAATGGTTAAGAAAAGCTCAAAAGCACCGTATTCTGCAAAATCACACCAAATTTGACTCTATTTCTGTGCTGAAATCACTTTATTATTCCATACCAAACATGTCTCTCCCAGTATCTGCAGTTGTTTTGGTGCACATATCAGTTTCTCACTGTTTATTTTTGGAAATGAAAACATTTTTCGTCTCAGACGATACAGCTTTCCCACATATTGGTGCAACTGTCATTCACATGCTGTTAAATTCAACCGACTCAACTCCAGCGCTTTTTAAAGCCGAAAATTAAACTCTGCAATGATGCAAGCATTCAATGAAAGACACTAATTTTATCTGTTGTACCTTCATGGAGCTTCCTTGCCAGGCATTTAGGAGATGAGTAGCTTGTCGATTGAGATGTACAATGGTAATTTCTTCCTTAAACACTTGGCAGTTCAGCTTAATCTTTTCCAGCAGATGAACCTCCAGCTGTCTGAATGAAAAGAGGCCACATTTCAGAGACTTTGACAGACATATATACATGTAGTCACATAAAATTAGCAAAATTAGTAGTTACAAGTAACATTTTATACTATGATTAGAGAGTTATGGAATTTTTTTTTGCCCGAGTTGAAGAAGTATAGCAGACAGTTCCGTCTCCATGAAAAATCAGTGACTCTCTGGGCCCACCATGGAAAAACTCTTAATGCAGATTTAATCCAAGAAATGCAGATGTCTTGATAAGACCAAACAACTGGTGCACAGAGTCAGTAGAGGTAATAAGGTAAGCACAAACAGAAGAATAATTAAAACTAGAAATGTCTTAACAGATATCCTCACAGGTTTTCTCAAAGAAAAAGGTGATTTAAACTCTTTATTTATTTAAGATTACCAACTGAAATCCTAATTTTCCCTTATTGGTTTTCCAACAAGTGACTTTGAGGTGTCCCGACTATATCAGGAAATCTGCAGTGCCAGTCCTCCAGTTTTGCAACTTTTTAATGTACTGTTGCTCTAACACACCTGAATCATCTCCTTGGCGTGCCAGCAAGTTTTGCAAACACCTGGTCATTAGCCATTCATTTTATTCTTAGTCTGTTGGAACAGGGATACAGTTGAAGGTTGCAAAGCAGTGGCACTTGAGAACTGGAGTAGCAGACTCCTGCTTTAGAGCATAGGTATTGTACTCTAGCCCTTAATAGCAGGTGTCCTCCCAGCTTTAGATAAGTTTCTGCTTGCAGCACTGGCTTTAAAGCTCCAGCTATTTCCTCAGCATGTCGTAAGTTCTGCAGCAACCACTTTTTAATAAGCGTGTGTTGGACCATGGGAAAAAAACTACTCATCCTTGATTACTGATTTTGGACACCGCTATAGAAGAATGATGATATAAAGCAATGTCTCTCTGATACTCTCAACCATTGTAAGAAGAGAAATCCTCACTAGCTTTTTTTTTTAATGACATGACTATCTCTTGTGATGTAAATGAAAAAAGGTGAAGAGTGTTAATGTTCCACCTCGTTCGTTAAAATTAAAGGTGTTATTCCCTGACTGTAACATTTTAAAGTGCAAAGTGTCATCACTTCAAGAGGGAAGAGTCCAGTCTCTCCCCATTGTGAGGTTAGACCACCTACACAAAGACACTTCACCTACTTGTTTTTATGAGCAGCTGAGTTGTTAATATTGTCTCTGAGGATCTGCAGCCTCTGCCTCTTTTCCTCCAGTTGGCTGTTTACCATCTCCAGCCTCTGTTTCATCTCTGCAGAACTCAGCATGTCCACATTCACATCTGGGTCCATGTTCTTTATCTCTGAGCAAAACACTACCAGGCCGTGGTGAAGCTCCTGGACCTTGGGGAGTCAAAGGGGTAAAATTGATTATAATTCTTACTATGTATTGAAAAGGTGTATTTGATTTTTATAACAGACCTGAAGGATGACATTCTGCAGTGAGTCCACCTGCTGGTTTAGCTCCCGGATCCTCTCCTCTTTACCTGGCTGGTTCACCTGGGCATTTTCGTTGATGGGTTCTGATGCAGAATTCATTTGTTTGTCCTATTATGTAAAATCAAGCAGAATGTTTGTCATTAGCTTGCACACTGTAAAATCTGTGAATACTGTATCAAAGTTCAGTACCGCTTTACACAGATGCAGCTCCAGCTGCCCGTTCTCTAATGGTGTCTTCAATAAAGTTCCTATCTGCTGATCCAGGGACAGCTCCTCAACTGAATCTGAGGAAATAAAGCACAAAAATATGTCATTACCCTCTTCATATAATACCTCTGTATGCTATTGCTGATCATCTGAGCACCTTGATTCTCTTTTAGTGTGAATAGAGTCTTATTGTCCATCACTGCAAGCATTTTCATGCATGAATCCATGATTTTTCCCACTGTTGTTTCCTTTGGAGTCCTGAGATGGACTATCCGTTCTGATGCTGCAAATTAAGTCATTTAAGACACATCAAAAATCATTTAAAAAATCTACCTAACAAGCTCAAATCTACACAGAAGACATTAACTTATAGGGTCTTGCAAAAGTATTCACACCCCTACAACTTTTTCACATTTGGTGACATTACAAACTGTGATTTTGTGGAATTTTATTAACTATATCAGCACCAAGTAGTGTGAGTAATTATAAAAGAAATCAACAACCAAATTGAACACATGGTTTACTATATTTATCTCAGTCAGATTTCTGAAAAGTGTGGTGCTCATCTTTTTCCAGTTTCCGAGGCAAGTCTTGTGTGTGGATTTGCCTACGTAGAGACCGCTTTACAAAATAGCTCAAGTTTAGTCAGATTATATGGCGCAAGTCTTCCTACAATATTCTCATAGGGACGTGAACCTGGACTTTGACTGGTTCATTCTATTGCAACTCTGACAATAGATTTGCAATAGAACTCTGTTGATAAGAAAAGTTGGGGTTTTCATTGTCCTTCATTTCTGTTCAATAATAAGCTCAGCCAGTTACCTTTCTTTATTATAGAAAAATCATCCCTATATTATTTTGCCATTATTCTGGTGCTCTGCTATGTTCAAAGTGCTGGGTTTTTAAGGTTATCCACAACTTTGTTCCTGATCTTTCTGGTGTAACTTGATTTTCATAATACTGTTTGTTAATGTTCATTAACAAGGTTTTTACAAAACACAACTGCATTAATCCATCCATCCATCCATTTTCCGTCACCCTTCTCCCTAACGGGGTCGGGAGTTGCCGGTGCCTATCTCCAGCTGCGTTCCGGGCGAGAGGCGGGGTACACCCTGGTCAGGTCGCCAGTCTGTCGCAGCAACTGCATTAATACTGAGATTTAATTAATTTCAGGTGGAGCAGCAATGCAATAATTACATGATGATGTCTGATGGATAATATTTAATCAAAAATAAATCAATTAAAAAGTGAATGAAATACTTCAAAGATTCTCATGTGTCAAGATAGGGAAAGGGCAGAATACTTTGCAAGCCTTTTTATTGTCTCTGCTTCAGGGAATAAGCAGAGACAATAAAAAGGTCACACAAACTACTTAAGTTTTTGTGACTGTGTTGACTCACCGTTAATTGTGATCTCTATCATCTGAGAACCCCTTGGTGCCATGAGGTTTTGGCTCCTGTTCCTATTGTCGAGCAAAACCATGAGAATAAAAACACTTTTTCCTTTAGTTGTATTTTGTTTTTAATGTGTTATTGGCAGTACTTCAGGGAACGTTACCAGCAGAAACTAATTAAAATATCTGCAGCAGGTCCCTAATAGGTTTCTCTTTTGTACTCTGTAGATTGTAGTGATAGAATGCAGCAGAGGTATCAGCCTGAAGGCTTCCGATACCAATGTTATCGCACGTAATGTTTTCCCTCTAATAACCTAGTAGGTACAGACCTGCTGCAGGTTTTTTTATTTTATGTGCAAGGTTTAAAGTGTATATGCCCTTTACCTGAACTTAAAAGAACGGCGATTCATACTCAGGCAGCTTACATGGGGAGAGGATGTGGACCTGCTCTTGGATGCCAAATCTGTAGTGAACGTTTCTATCTTACTTGGCTCCAAAGTCTCTGGGTAAAAAGGAAACATCAAGCAAACATTTATTTATTTTATTTTGTCAAGTCTAAAACCTTCTTTACACTTTAAAGCCCAGATGTCCCAGTCGAGGCCCTTAAATCGTACTTCCTCATTAAACTCGACTCCCGGTTGTTGAAATAATGCCTGTAATTTTATGTCAGCCAACCATAGTGTTAGCCAAGGAATTGTAACGTCTGTTTTGCACAACCAAATGACATGGTTTGCAAAACTTAGTAATGGGTCATAAAAATCGCTGCAAGTTTTCTCTAATAATTTTAAATGATGTTCACAGTGATAGAAAGACTGTATTGGATGCTGTGCCTGGTGGCCTGCTCTTTGGAGTATGCGAAGCGGTTGAACCATCTGCCATTACTGGTTCAACAACAATTAAGATGTTCAAAGCAAAGTTTGTTTTGAAGAGGGTGCATTAAGTAAAATCAACTTTTGAGTTTAATTGTGCTGTACAATGGTACTATGTGCCTGGAAAATAGATCATGCCACCTCTAAGAGAAGGAAAATAACTTTTTTTTTCTAAGTTTGTTCAGAATTAATTGAAAACAGCATTTTGACATGTTTCACTGTGGATCATCAAGTCATATCAAAGCAGATTGTAAAGCAGGGAGGTTTTCCACTTAGTAAACTACTCCATATGAAAACCCTCAGAAGGAACAAAATGTTTTAGTTTAGTTATGTGTTACTTCAAGCAAATGTATGGAGCTGACTGTAATAGATTTAAGGTGGTATCCATAAACAGCTAATCTGATCAGTATATAGAAACAAACGCTTGACTGGGATATTCCTATTGAGGTGAAATATACCAAGCAAAGAGTCAAGAGTCTGAGTGATGGTGCTGGGAGGGTGGAGGGCATTGTAGATAGCTGACAGTAATCGCTCCCTGTCCTCCAGTGAACTGATGTGGAGGATGTCCAGTGTGTTGGCATCTACTGAGGCTATGTCTGATCCACACAGTTTAGCTTCTAAGAGAGAAAAGAGAGGACACCACAAACAAACATGTATGCAGAAGTTTTATTTTTATATATGAAAAACAAAATAGATTTTTCTATTAGGCAATTATGCATATCTGCAATTCTTAACATTAAGAAAATATCAAGTTGCATCTAAAATTTTAATAATGTTCAATAAAGTTTTTCTATAATTAATGTGACATAAAGATTCTAAATATATTTTGCTGAATACCAAAGAAAAGCAAATATGATGTTTTACCTCTGATCAAAGGGAGACATTTTTGCAGTCCAATACTGGTAAACCACTGGCACACTTCTTCTATGCTCAGCTCACTGAGGGATTTGGCCTCTTGCTTGTATAACTCCTGAGAGGGAGACGATACATATATCCTGCAGCACATAGCAACAGTGTCTTGCAATGGAAACCCTATTTTATAAACATAATGTTGCAAAACACTGAGTATTTATATCGTAATTTCTTTCATATAATTATCTACCTAAGCAAATAAAACTGACTCTGGCAGTTTCTCAGTCTGAGATGTCTAAAACGAAACATTAATATTTTATGTTTTACATTACATTTGCATGTCATTTGCTGATGTGTAGGGCAATGACCTTTTGTAAAGCCGAGACATTTCTAAGGCAAACGTTCATGCTGTATGAAGATGAAAGTTTTCTAGAATTCTTTTTATTTTTTCATTTCCTTTATTTAACCAGGTAAACCCCTGGCAATACGCAGCAACCTGGTTACAAAATAAAACTAATTAATACATATGCACGTGTGTAAAACAATAGAAAACAATTTAAAAGATGTGACAATGCCTGTTTTTAAGAACCGCTCGAAATAAATAAACATCACAACTGCTTCATGTTAGTTGTGTTGTCTTTAACCTGAGATTAGTTAATGGCTGTTTTATCTTTGTTTTGTTTTTTTTGCTTGGTGCTTTCGACAAAGGAAGAGATTATGCTTACTTTCATTGTTGCTATTTAAATTCTGGTGACACTTCAAAACAGAACTTGGTAAAATTCCAGAATTGTCAATGTTTGCGTCACCGTCTTATTGGAAATGAATATTACTGAGTTGGATATGCCGTTTAGACATGTTGCTGCTCGTTAACATATTTGAGTCTTTGTAAAGAGCTTAAACAGCCTGAAGAACTAAAGCAACAGTTTCGAGAGTTTTTTTTTTTTTTTGTGGTTGCACAGTCTGATTGGCTTTAAAAAAGCCCTACTTTAACTTGGAAATGTTTTCAACTTTGATGGTGACCTATATTAAATAAATATTTTTGTGATGCTTTCGTAAATCATGTTAAATAATATTATATCCATATTTTAGCCAACATTTGTCATGTAGTAAAAAATTGTAGTAGTATAGTTGCAGTTCTAGTCAGACATTAATTTACATAATTTGGGGCTTTTAATCATTTATTTGAGCTGTGCAATTTCCAGGGTGGAAAGATTGATCTTTAAACACAAGACAGAAATGCACAAATATAAATTTTGGGGGATTTTTCTCCCAATCCACACTGGGTCAAATTATACATCATGGCTCAAATATATTCCATACACTTCCACTAATATTTGGATAAATATCCTTTGGTAAGTTACATAAAACCACAAACTGTTTGTAGGCATCAACAGCATATTGGGATAAATCTGGCTGGATGTTTGACCACTCTTCCTAAATTTGTTGTTTTTTTTGGCTTTCAACCCCCTTTTAAGCATATCCAATCAATTCATTGAATTGAGGTTGGAGCAATTCCAGAAGCTCAGTGTTTGCTTGCTTTATTCATCCCAACACTGGTTTTGGTGTATTTGGTGTGTTAGAGCTTCCAGTTCTGTCAAAGCTTCAGCAACCTGACACAAACTATCAACCTCATGTGAAAGGAAATTGGTTAAGGTTTCCAAGAATAACACAAGAGCCACCCCGTCTCACCCAGCCGATTTTGTACTGGAAAGTACAGAAACACCAGGATTACAAGAGAACATGCTGACCCTAACCCTGCAGTGCGACACTTTGAAGCTTGCCTGAAATGTTCAGTTTTCCACATCAACAAAACCACATCTTTCCCAAAGAGGTTTTATTGACACAATATGTCTTAAGACTGAACTATTAACTTACTTCCCTGTAAATCCACAAAAGTAAAGTGGACAACAATAATACCCAACTAACGTCATAACTGGTTTTTAAATGGATGAACTAAACTTAACTAACCTCCTCTTGATGGAAAAATGGGTGGATTGGGTTAAGAGGCTAGATCCATACTAACATGGTTCAGATTTTCGACCAGATTTGGTAGAACGCTTTCTACCAAATCTGATAAGAAAGGTGGCCAAATACTCAGACAAAATTATGTCAAAGTTTGTTGAGAACCAAAAGAAATGTTTTTTCTGTTGAACCCAGTTCTACTTTTCAAAACCTATGGAAAATGTGTCTTGCATTATAAGTCAACTGTAAAAGAAGAAAAGAAAATGTTAACATTTATTTAAAAACCCAAAATGATTATGATGGGAATGTTGATAATGATTGGTTTAAATTGTGTATTGGTGTAAATAACTCGCACAAAACCAGTGTTGTAACTACATAAAACTTAACCTCGATAACAGCAATTTAGCTGAATGTGAGTTTCTCTTTTGAGCTAATTGTTTCAGTTTAAGCATACATCAAAATTGCCATAAGACCAGGAGAGATGGGAAAATCTAAACAGAGAATATTCCGTAAGCAACATCAGTAAACTGTGTGATGACGCTGTACTATTTAGAACCCACTTTGCTTCTTTAGAGTACCTTGTCAGCGAAGTTTCCATTCTGATCCGCTGAATGAGGCTCATATGAAGCTGGACAGACACACAACAAAAATAATGCTAGAATAGATAGTATTAAAGTCACCCATTACCTGGAGAAACAGCATTATCCACCACAGCTACCCATAATGTGCAGACAAACTCACCAATGGTTATGCGTCTTTGCTGAAGCAATCCCTTTCTTTCCTTGTACAGATCTGTGGTCTGGGTTGATGTATGGAAAGCAGAAGTCTGAACTGTTTCTCCGAGACTGCAGGAACGTGTTAATGGTCGCTGTAAATTCATCAAATATAAGTTATTTCAACACATTGTCATTTTCCAGTAATACTTATTTAGCAAACTATACTACAACTCAGCTGCAGATACAGTTTCTAAAATGCAATATACAGATGTGAGGAGAGGAGCTAGGAATAGTCATACCCTATGGAAGGTGAAGGCCTCCATCCGGGCTGTGTGAGGAAGCTGGTCAAGTTCTTTCTTCAGCATGTCAGGACGGATACGATTTCTGTTGCTCAAGTCATCTTAATAGAAGAAAACAATTCAACAATTGTTAAAAAAAAAAAAGAGAAAGTTTTAGATTTAGTCCTTGTAAGCTTTTGTAGATTCTAATGCTGAACAGTGCCTTGCAAAAGGACATTTTTCACAAAACCTCAAACTGAGATTTAGTTTCATAGACATGGAAAAAATGGTGAATTATTATGAAGGAGAAGAGCTAGAAAAGTTTTACAAAAAAAATTGAAAAGCACTTATCTATTACCCCTTTTTGATCAGTTATATCCCTGCCTGTAATAAATGGTGCAGTTTTTAAGGGTTGTTGGTTGCATTATTTAGTAGCCGGGATTAAATTGGAGTGTGTAATATTTCTTTGAAAAAAAGCATGTGGTCTGTAACCTAAATAGAAAGAAATATTTCAACAAAAATTATTCTTTGCACTATTGGTGAAAATGACCAAAACAACTTTTTCTCAGCTAATCATTTTCAAACATTGCTCGGTTCTTTAGCATTTTTGGCCAAAACCCACAGGGGAGAGTCTGAAAAGTCGTTTGTGGCTGTCACTCAAAAACTGCTGTTCACTTCCAATCTGAAGGAGTCTGCGCTAATCTGCAAAGAAGACCAGGCAAATAAAATATTCAAAATTGGTAGGGGAAACCAAACACAAAAAAGCTGCAATTCATGAAAGCCATGAATCACAGTGCTTTGAGTTTATAACTACGTGGGACTTTGTGCTGATCTAAAGTCTCAATAAAATATCTTGAAGTTTGTGGTGATAGCACAATAAAATGTGGATAAGTTCAAAGGTATGAATACTTTTCCAATGTGCTGTAGACTGAGTTACTGAGCAACCAGCCAAACACAAGCCTGTCTGTCTGGTCGATGACATGCTTCTCTGACAGCTCAAATTCTTTCCCACAGGCAGCCCTTTTTCTTACATTTCCCAAATATCACTTGGTCATTTATTTTGTCCAATCATAACAAGCAAGACGAATGAGGCTGGAAACATGACATCAAGCTAAGCCCTGACTTTTTCATGCCACACATGGCAGAAATAGTGATGTGACTGTGACAGCCTAAACTTCAATAAATTTCAAGGTTAAAGGATTAGGATAAAAAAGCAGTTGTCTTTTTAAATAGGCTGGCCAGAAAAAACATGAGCATCATCATATTAGTGATCCCCCCTCCTCCCACCCCCCATTCCAGCTTGCTGTTTCTGAAAAGCTGGTTTGACATGGATACGGGTTGAAATGAAGGCAGAGGCAGATAAGACAGTGTAATTGGTTTATGTGTGTCAGCACTGGAATCTTGTCTGGGTTCTGGAGGAGCAGAAGAGCACAAAAATGAGGGGAGTTTAGCTAGCAGTCTCTTCATCACCTGGGTCTAAGAGTATATGGTCTACAGCTAAGCAGAGGAAGAAAATTGTGTATGCCAAGCCCCTGTCTTATCGAGCCCGCGCTGAAAGAACTGATGAGTGTTGGCTACATCTGAAGACACAGGGGAGTGCCTTCATATAGCTGACCTCAAGACATTTACTGTGTGCCTTTGATATTCTGAGAAAATCACTTTGTCTTAATCAGTGACTTTTGTTATGACTTGCACCAGCTTCTTAATTGGTCTGGACTTTGACTAGGCCATGAGAATATCAGCACTTCCTTTAGAATGACCACCTCTACATTGCTTCTCTGTTACATACATGACTTTTGATGCTTTTTTACTGTCTTAATACAAGACAAGTCTTTTCAGACTCTTGTCTCCCCATGAGCTGCGACCAGCTTCTCTGCTGAAGTATATCAGCAACACACATATCAGAATGATGCTTCCCCCACCTTGATTTGCTGTGCGGGGTATTGTTTTCAGGGTTATGTCCAAAATCAGTTTTGCCAAATATGCAGTGTTGTTTATGTCAGCCAGTAGTTTATGACAAAATGAAAAAAATTATGGAAATGAATACTTTTCTTTGTTGTATGACATTCTTCAAAGAAATGAAGGACAGGAATACTCAGGCATGTTAAAATTCAGCCTAGACATGATCCATCAGTTTGAGATGCATGACTATCAGGGACAGCAAAACCATGAGTAAGACGGCCTACTAAGACAGGTTAGCATCGGCAGATCCTGAGCATCCTACATTTTGCCTATGACACATTGTGACACAGAGACAGACACAAGATTAGCAACAAAGCAAAGCTTTAGAGTCATGACATTTCAGCACATTTGTGTAATGGATAGGGAAAAGTGATGCTTATCATTTGTACCGTTGGTTTGAAAGGAAAGTCTGCTTTTTGAGAGAAGACGGAGGGAGGAGCGCATGCTGAGTCACAGCAACCCAAAACCTGGGAACAGGCTGAACAACCACACTTGGGGAATACATGCACAATGGCTAAAAAGAGACTCCAACAAAGGGGTACTTCTGCAACTCCCATGTGAGGCGTTCTAGGTACTGTAGCCATGTCACATAATGAGAGCAATTTCACCTGAATGGGAAACCAAGATCAAAACGGAAAGGTAGCACTTGAGTGTGAACAGCTGGAAGAAGAAACACTTGGTCTGGATCTGAATGACATTTACCTCTCGCCTCGACTATTGCTTAATAAAAACAAAGAGACAGAAAGCAAGAACCAGGGAAAGACTTACCCAAGTTATGTTCAGTAAATGATAGAAAATTTATCCCTGTGTTGCTTCCCCCTGTGACAAAAAGAAAACAAAAAACTGTTTTTTTTTTTGCTGTAAAGTATGTCATAGCTTTTCAAATAGACTCAAAATTAAAGAGGCATGAAAAGAGATTTGGTTGATAAGGTACTTAACAGTTGGAGGAAATTTTTTTTTAAAAAACATATTTTTTTGTTTAATGTATTTTAAAGAAAACCAGCACCAGTATTTGTCCAAGCTCATAGTTGCATCCTTATTTTGACCCAGTCATTTTGTAAACTATACAGAAGGCCACGCCAGTCGACCCCTGATATTTGCAGAAACTTTCACTAAGAGGGACATCAACTGTTTAGATCAAGAATAAAGAAAATAAACATGAGTGTCCGAATATACAATTATTTATAAAAGTATCTCTACATTTATGTTGGTTCTGCCAACACGCTGGCAGGACCAATTTCCAAAAATGATCAACGCTTTGTCATTGTCATCTATTGCCTGAATTGGTATCAGTAGGCATTTCTTCAGAACCTCCCAATTCTTTAACAGAAGTTCGGTGTCTCAGCGTTTCTGCATGTAGGCTGAACTGTTACTTGAACTCATTTGTTTCACTTTCTATCAAAGCCATTAACAGAAACCCACCATAAACCATAAACAGGTAATATTGTCTAAGATTTTAAATGTACTTTATGTCTCTGGTGTATCATTATTTATTTCTCTTATAATGAATTTATTATAGAAGTGGTTTTAAGTGGGAAGAAGATAATATAACGGTTATGGTTTTTTAGTTGTGTAGCAGCCATTGTTTGTATCCATGACAAATTTCTTCAGGATAGTAAAGTTTATCTTATCTTATATTATCTTATCTTTCTTAGAAAGCAGCTGGACTTCATCTTCTATTTCATGAAGACGTTTTACCTCTCATTTATAGTTTTCAGTTTGTATTGCCTTGTACTTTTAACCCAACAAGAAGGGTAGAGAGGCTATAGATAAAAGATTAAGATTAAACCATATCTCTTTCGCCTTCTGATGAAGATAACAAAACACAGAGAATTTGCTCATCAGGTTAAGACACTGCAGTTTATGTACATCTCAAGGACAAAGGAGAGTCTTTTGAGGACAGGGATGTGCACATTTTTTTGTCTCCAGAAGAGGAGACAAAGAGTTTCTATTTGAAACACAAAAACGTAACATAATCTGCTCAGCTCAACAAAAGAAAAAAAGCAACTTTAGCTCTGCTCCCAGTTCGTTTCACAGCTATTCGTGCATCCTAAACACCCCTCATAGTAGAATTCCAAGAAAGCATTCTTCAAATGATAACATTGCAAACAACAAGAATTGTTGGGTCAGTGACTCATCTCTGTCTTCAATCCCTCATAGCTGTGGAGTACCTCAGGGCTCTATTTTAGGCCCTATCCTGTTTTCATTGTGTTGCTACCACTATAATCCACTATGAGAAAATACAATCCCATTTCACTGCTGCTGATAATTTACAGATTTGTTTGTCCTCTCAAGCATACAAAAAAAGACTGAAATTTTTGCAAGAAAAATATTCAGGAATCCCGTATTGTTCTCATTTTCTCTATAATTTGCCCGTAGACATGCAACTGAGTTTGGTTTTTGACTGAATGAATGAATACCAGGGGTGTGTTGTCCTGGTTAACAGAGAATCTACAGTAGTATATTTAAACAGTGATTATATTATATTTCCTTTTTTTTTTTTACATAAACACATTTACAAACTTCTTCAACCCTTTAACTGGCAGTGAAAAAGGCAGAGTGTTCAAACATGGATGAGATACCGTCAGTTAAGGGGTTAAGTAATCAATCAATCAGCTAATTAAAACCAAGTTGCTCCAGTGTTTTACCTTTACATGAAAATTGATAAACTCACGTTTATTTGAGATCTCAGGTACTGAAGCTGCCTTAAAGAGACTTGATAGGAATACAACTCTTAATTTCTCTTCATCCAGCTTTTTATGAGGTACAGATTCTCCTTGGTCTCCAGACTTATCACCTTGACGACCACCAATATTGGGTTCGCGTTCAGCAATTTCATTACTTCCTTCAGCCAGTATGAATCCTTTTTTTGATCCCTCCATTTCCACACTACAGTTCTTGTCCAGGTCAGTGGCAGCACATCTTCTATCACTCTCAGAGGAATAAGCCTCACATTTATCTAAATTGCTGTCAAAGAATCGACCATCATCAACAACATTAGAAGGAGTGGGTGGGATCAGGTTGATTATGGGTGTTGTCAGGAGGCCTCCAGCACCAGATATGCCATCAGCGCCATCTTCAAACACCAGCTGGAATTCCTCTTCTTCTTCATCACCCTGCTTGTAGCTAATAGCGGCTGTTGGTTGAACCTGGGGCGGTATAACAAGTGAAGACAGAGCATTTTGTTTTTTCTTTTTCAGAGCCCTTGTGCAGGATGATGCAGAGCTGACCCCGGTGCTGTTCCTGGGGGTCAGGGAGCCCTCATCCCCCAGACTAAAGCCAGTGTTATCTATCCCCAGGTCCTCCACTGTAATATGGATCACATTCTTCTCACCTGATCCCCGTTTATCCAGGTATGAATGCAGACGACCCTCATTAATCTTCATTTGCTGCTTCCTTTTGACACACAGACATGAGCAGCAGAACAGTCCGCATGAAAAACGTTCACTTTTTCCCCAGGTTTTCCATTGCTTCTCAGCTTTTCCACTCGCCATCGAGTTGACTGAGTATTTTTCAAAATCCACTTCTTCTCAGCAAAATGAAATGGATTTCTCCATATCGAAAGAAGGACAAAACCTTTGTTCACTCCTCTGTGATATTAAATCTGGACCAAACAGACAGTCGCCTGCATCATGCGTTGCTTAGGAAAACCGTGGAGTAGAAAAAAGCTCCAATTCATGCTCTTGAGGTCAGGTGAACACTTGAAATGAATGCAAGCCTCACTGAGTATGCTTTGATATGATAAACAGCATCATTGCAGCCACACTGATTTAAAACGACTGACATGGCAGCTGTACCATGGTAGATGTATAGATTGTAAATTTAAAACAGCTGTGTATGTGCCTAATATGAATTTGAGAAATCCATATTAAATTTTGATGAGGGTGGTTTGCATGGGGCCTTGTGTGAATAGGGGCAGCGGATGTGTGGCTCACACAACCCGCATGGCATCAGATGACATTTCCCTCATTCCACAGGAGCCGTCCTGTTCTCCGATACTTGATGAATCATCCGGCATCAGCTTAAATCTGGATTAATGCACCACCCACACCGAAGCCTTTTCATGAAAAGATAATATCCCTGTTTTTTTGGGGGGGTTTTTTGCTTCGCACGCCCGTAACATGACAGCAGAGTGATAGGAGTAAGTAATTCTCCACCAGTAGGCATGTCTTGCCCTGAAGTCTGTCTTATGTATTTATTGCCTCAGTTTCTCAATTTCTATGCATATAATGAGGAAATTGCAAAGAAAACACCATGTCAAGGGTAAAGATGTTTATCTGCCTACCAGGGTTTAAAAATTATGCTCAACAAATTTAGCCTGCTACAGATAAAGCCATAGTTAAAGTACAGTTAATACTTTAAAGAACCACCTTTTGCTGCAAGTCTTATGGGTCTAACTCAGATTTGCACATCACATTCTGTCTCATGCTTTACAAAGAAGAATTTTAAAAAAGCAAAGATATTAATGCTTTGGCATGAATTGACAATTGGATTTAGACCTGTACTTTGACTGGTCTTTTCTAACTGAGGAATATGCTTTGATCTAAACCCCAGGTTTTCAGAGTGTGGAGGGTTGGCCCCTTCTCAGAGAGTAAATAGACAACTGCACCCACCTCAACTACATCTTTGTTGTTATTTCTATCATATTGCTGATGTTATATGTGATGTTCCAGTCATATATATTTCACGAATGCAATACAATTTACCTGCTTTAGTTATGCATATTCATGACATGATGGTTTAGTTGCCATGTCATTTACAGTTTGACTGAAAGATGGTGTGTGCAATCTGTGCTAAGTTACAAAAATTCAGAAGTGCAAGCCCAGGGGCCAAGACAGTGCATGAGGCAGATGGTGGACAATGTGTTTCATGGGTCAGTGTTAATTTTTTTTGTGACACATAGCATTTACCATGCAACGAAAAAGTTACATTTCAGTCTCATCTTAGCAGAGTACGTTTGACCACATGTTTGGTGTTCCTCCCCAGCAACAGCTGTCTTCATTTTGTCAGGTTAGGGTTTAGTTTTGTGACGGACGTGTCGAATCACATTCAGGATAGGAGTTAAAAGGAAACATTTTGTATTTACAGTAATATGCTTAGAGAATGGGAAATGTTATGATGAGGATCTGTTTCTTCTAAGGAGCAAGGAATTTTCTTGTATAAAGGAGGAGAGATACACTATTCAGTGATCAGGAAAGTTGATTGATGTAAATATCAGAAGGGAGTGGTTTCCTGTAACTTGAGGCTGAGAAGTGCGTGGGAGGAGTGAATTAGGTTCTGGTGTGGAGGAAAGGTGGCTTGTTTGGAGTCCAGAGTTGAGAATGGAGTCTAATGGTGAGCTTGATGGTGGAGATCTGAAGACATAACTTAAACTTGGAGCACAGAAGACTTTGAGCAACTTGACCATAAGAAGAAAAATATATTTCAACTAGAGAAACTCGAAAAGCAACAAGAAACACAGAGCTAGTTAGAGATTACCAGCCAGGATAATCATTGGCAGAAACGGAGGTTTTGAATATCCTTAAATCATGAGCATACTGATGAGACTGATGGAAAGCACTGATTTCTGGCAAAGATCCTATCATACTCATACAGAAAACATAATCATACCTGAATCCCAGCACATTTTAATATTCCATAAAGGCCAAATTTGTGGGTAAATAAAAATCATCTTGCCAACAGATTCTCACTCCTGAGTTGTGGCTCTCTGCAGCTCTTCCAAAGCTGCCATGGGCCTCATGGCTGCTTCTCTGATCAATATTGTCTTTGCATGGCCTAAGAGGGGTGTCCAAGTCCAGTCCTCAAGCTGTAACTTGATCAAATTTCAACTTTTTGGTGCATCTCTGCTTCTATACACCTGAATCAAATGACTGACTATCATCAGGCCTATAAGAGCTAAAAGATTAAGATGAGTCATTTGTTTCAGTTGTCTTGGTTAAGGCAGGCATCTAAAGTTACAGGATAGTAGGTCTTGATGACTGCACTTCGACAGGCCTTGTTTAGGTTGATGACTAAATCTTGGTAGTTTGCAGTACTCCAATTAAATCCGACATAGTTGGACTTTATTTGCTTGTTAAGTGAATTTTTAATGCAATTGGTTGCACTGGATTTCATTTATGGGGATAAGAATAAAGCAGGCAACTCAGATTTGTTTTTAGTTTTATTATTAAAAAAGAAAAGCATGTTATTTTTCTTCCTCTTTACAATTATGAACTACTTTGTGTTGTTATTTTCCCTTCAGTCCAAGCAAAATACAATGATGTTTGTGGTCGTTAAACCGCAAAATGTGGTGTGAATGCTTTTGCAAATAGCTATTCCTAAATAATAGATTAAAACAGCACTTTCGTATGTTTTGGCTGCAGACTTAAGGAAAAAAATAATAATCTTAGCACACTAATCATTTTGTTTAGGAAGTCCCAGAGCCTTTGTTGCAAGGCATAAGTTACAGCACCTTGTAGTGATTTCTGTTGGCAGCCAGGCAACTGTTGACAGACTGAGCGAAAGACTAGAAAGACTCCTAAAGTCAGGTGAAAAGAGCTTTTATACCCATGTTATGCAGACCCACATGGTGGTATCCACTTCTACTGCTAATCTCAGGAGAACATCCTGACCACAGGTTTAATAGGAGGGGCTGAAGGTATGTGGGTTTAGGGTGTCTCAGATTTGAGCATGATGGCAAAGTTAGAAAGCATTTGTGCAGGTACAAAAATAGAGTCAATAAAAGAAAGGCAAACAACACCACTTCCAAATCAAATTTCTGTGTGTGTATGTAATAAATATGCACAATGGGGGTCTATGACTTGATCCAAATCAATGTTGCCTGGCCAACAAAGGGAGGCAGCAGAGAGCAGATACTCCCAAACTGTCGGGACATAAAACAGACCCCACCACTTCTTAGAGGGACCTCCACTGGTATTTGCACGTCTGGATAAAGTTAAACCACACAAGAGCTTTTTATTTGTAGCCTGCAGGAACCTGGCTTTCATGATATCTTGATCTGGTGTTTGCAAGCATATCAGTTTCTGTCATAATCTTCCGTACATGTTGTTTGAATATACATAAGCAGTTGAGGAAGAAAAGCTCATATGCAGGAATAACGTTCCATCTTCTTTATTGAGGTTGTATTTAAAATGAGAAAACCTGTGATCTTCCATGCAGATATATGAAAAATCAGTTCCTTATGATGCATGTTCAGAGACACTGTAAGTGACAAAACAGACAGAGATGAATGCTTCACAGCTGGTTTAGCCTGAGGCAGGATAAGTAGGCTGAGGTCAACATGGAAACCTCACCATTCTTCACTCCAACAGTCCTTCATCTCATGATGTACATGTGAAACTATTCAAGTTATTTCTCTTCAACATACTGAGCCTTGCAAAAGTATTCACCTCCTCTTTTATTGAGATTTAATGTGATTAATCTGTGTAAAGTGACACATAGTGGTGAAGTAAGAAAACACAATTTATGGTTTTCTAAAGTTTTTGTAGAGAAAAATCAGAGAAGTTTGGCACACATTTTTTTCCATAGCACCTCATTATTTTCCTGACAACCAAACACAGTGTTACCAACTATCTTTGTGATTCACCAATATAGAAAATAGAGTATTCAGTGATGTTTCTTTGAGAACATCAGTGAAGAACAATCATCATGAGGACCAAAGAACATGGCCAAATGGTCTAAGATAAGGCTGCAGGGTTAAGTTATCAATATTGTTTTGACCACGATAGAAAGCTGATGGTGGAAGCAGCATCATGCTTCTTAAGCCAACACATGAAAGCAAATAGGCATTGATATGAAGCTGGATTGAGCTAAGTGAATTAAAAAAAATAAACCTAATGACGTGTTAAAATGGCCTAGACAAAGTTCAGACCTTATTCCAAATACAAATGTGTGGCAAGATTTAAAAAGTTGTTTTAGTCTCTAATTGTGCAAAGTGAATTGATGCATACACCACAACACCTGTGGCTGCGATTATATAACAGTGATTCTGCAAAGTGTCGACTAAGTGCAGGATGAAAGCAAAGGAATGCTCTTCAGATTAATTCTTTAAAAAAACCAATAAAACTACATATAATTTTCTTCCATGTTTGCACTAATTTGTATGCAGTCATATATAACATGAATACTTTATTTTTTATAATTATAGGTTTGTGAAAGATCAAATAGTATGAAAAGTTTTGGAATGTGCTGTGGTCCTTTGGGGGTTTTTTTTCGTCTTGCTCAGTTGTACTCCAGGAGTTACATCACCAGATCTCTGCGCTCTGTGAGTTAGCCTACATGTCCAGACATAGGTCTGTGAGTATCTGAGCATGCTCCAGTTGTGCTTATAACGGTCTCACAAGGAGAGAGCAGTAAAGTCCGGACAGCCCAGAGACGGTGGAACGGCCAACATCAACAATAAGCCTCTCTGCTCTGGGAGGGCTCCATTTTTGCAATACCCTCACCTCCTTCTCTCTCTCTCCTTTTCGCTCTCTCTCTTGTTCTGTCTCTCAGCTGCAGAACGGCAAAGCATGTTGAACATTTCCTGTGACAGTCATGTTTCCACAGGCATCAAGACTTTACGTCCGTACTCAGCAGCAGAGCGGGTTCTGTGGTGAACATGACCCTGTTTGGTCATACAGAGAACTCACACAGGCAAACACACACCCCGTCAGACTGAAAAGACAGTTTGTTTTTTTTTCTGAATTCATAGAGGAGGAGAATGTTTTAACCAGCCTATAATTGCATTTACTAAACAAGACAGGAGTATGAGTCACTTTCCAGGGGAAAGGAATGTCACCTCTTCCTGTGAAATTAAAGGGAAAGGGCGGGAGGGAGTGACTGTTTGAGAAAAACACTTACTGAATGCTTTATATCGTCAAGGATGTCGGGCACTCACTAGGGATCAAACAACATGGTGGCACTCCACCAGTGAGGGTGGGGGGACAACAAAAATAAGCATCTTTAACCAACGCTGTTGACTTCTTAAATCAACACATCATGAATCAAACCTCTTTACCCTTGTTTCTATCGTTCCCCTCAAGCAGATGCATCTATTTTTCTGCTTACAGGGATATTCCTGTTTGTGTTCGCCACTGCCAAAACCCTTAGAAAGTGTGCCAAATACTTGGCTGATACCTAATAGCCTGAGAAAAGGAGTTCAGAGGGGAGAAGAAAAGGCCAGTGACCTCTAGAACGTCTGGGCTGAACTTTCCCCTCCATACCTTCCTTCCAACCCCTCAACAGCTAGTCTGACCCCCCCACCTTTCTCTCTAATCAATTACTGTTGGCAGTCAGGAGACCACCAATGATTAGCAGCAGCAAGGCAGTCGTGGTTTGGGTGGGGGATAAAGTAGGCTGGGAGGATGGCATGGTTGGGGGGGACAGAGGAAAGGAAATAGGCTTTGATCAAAATGCTGCCTCAAAAAAAGCGTAATGCATACTTCCCTCCCACCTCCCCAGTTTAAATTACCCTTGAAGAGGTTTATTTATCTGTGAGAATGAAAGATGGCATCCTTTTGTGTTCCTCCTCTCTGGCCAGACAGCAGTTTCTGCCAAATATTGTTTACACATACACAAGCTCAGTAGAAACCATTTGAGACCTAGAGGGCTCAAAGACAATAACGAACATAAACACAAACTTTTTTCTTCTTCTTGTTCAAGTCTTTGAAGCAGGAGGGAAATAATTTACTGGCTCTCTGGTTTTTTTTCTTCTCTTTTCTTTTTTATGAGAATCTGTGCCGTTCCCACGCCCAGTGTGGCAGGAAAGCGCAACAAAATCATTTGTCTTAGATTGGCTGATTGGCTTGCTGGAATCTGAGTGTGTCTCTGATAGAGATGGAAGTTTAATATGATGGAAGGAAATTTCCCACTATGGAATCAGCAGATGCCCTGGACCAACTTTGTTTTATTTGCTCTCTATTGTGCTTTAATTAGCAACAATATTTCTCAAAGTTTCAAGGTTGTCTGTTGAGACAGAACAACGTATTGAATGGATTTATTCTGGTAACTCCTTTCTTTTGCGTCTGTCTTGGGGAAATTGTGTGAAATAAATGTTAAATTCATCTCTTTGTAAAGGTATTCATACACTTTGAACATTGTTTGGTGATGTGGTGAGATGAAACCATCGTTGAACCTTTTGTCCTAAATCCAAAATGGGATGAAAACTAACGCTTCACATGCAGTATTCATGCTTCAACGGTGGCTGCGCCATGCTTTCTTTGCCAGGCACCAGGAATGGAGGCATAGTTAGAGAGAAGATGAATGGAGATGATTGCGGGTTGATGCAAACAACTTATTTTCAACAAGCCCAAAAAAAACAGCCAGTGCTAAAGTAGTGAGATGGTTTAAAGTGTATTCTAGGGTTCGAACTGCTCACAATATATAACATCAAGTATTATCAATATGTTTGCAAGTAATATAAATTCCTGCAGTTTTAGGCATAGCAGATCTATGCAAGCTCCTACAAATCTTCCTTAACAACTGTGGTTTCAGAGTGCTCTGTGGCTAACTCTCTCTTCACACAATTAATGGCATTATGAGCACCACTGGAGAGCTCAACAAAAACTGTTGTGTCTGTGATTTTCCCATGGGAACACCATGTTGTGTTGATGCCAAACTCTCTGAAGTGATACAGTTATCGCTTCTCACTCATGTTCTCCTTGAAACTTCAGTGTCGAGACAGCAAAGCTAAATCAAGTAAAGATTTAGCTGTAATTTTAGAGCCATCAAGGATAACCACAATGTGTCACTGAGGGAAAAGGGCTACGCTCTATTAAACTGTTGCACACTCTCATCTGTAGTATTGTTTAATGTGCTGATGTCCTCGTGATTAGATGTTTTTCACATTCTCAGGCCTTAAAGTGGAGTCACTGTGACATCTAAAGCCAGGGCATCTGAGCCTCATCAGACAGGCATTTCAAATCTGCTGTCATGGCTGTTTAAAAAGAGGCAGACAGAGGACAAAAGCAGCTTGTCCACTACCATCGAGGTTCCCTAACGATGCCTCGGCCCTCTTAGACATCACTGCAAATTAAAGCTAACACTCAGTGAAAGGACAGATTAGTGCCGAGAGGATGGCACAAAGGGTGTTAAATATAGCGAGAAGCATGCTGGACCACAGGCCGGGCCTGGGACACATTACCTACAACTGTCCACACTGACCTATTTCCACTGAACTAACTTAAACATTTTAGCGACCTCCATTGTGCAAAGAGCTTTTGAAGGTGCACTGCTGAAGTCTGATCTGCATGGCCCACTTTTGGGCATGCTGTCCTTTGATGCCTCTGATAAAAGCGATGATGGGGGGTTTAATTAAGTGTGGCAGGTGATTATATGGTCTATATTTGTCTGAAGGGTCATGGCATATGTGGCAAGAGATGGTCACAGGGGAAACGGGTTTGCAAAGAATACAAAAGGCATTATGATTGTGGTACATGCAATAAAAAGGCAAGTCGAGACCTTAGTGACAGATATAAATCTCACTGTTTCTTAGAGAAATTGAAGTGATTTATTCAATATCTTCTTTAAGAAAAATATTGAGCGAATGTGAAAGACATCTCAATGAACGTCTTTTCTATGAGGATAATTTACTGTGGACTCATAAGGTTCTGGTATTTTACCAGATGTTGAACATGTATGGAGGGTAATGAGATGGATGAACTTGAAAAAACATCATTTAATGAATGTACAACTAATGAATGGTGTCATTAATTGAAATATGTGTACTATGTGCATAATGCTCACAATTATGTGTAAAATAATTTAAGTTTTTTCAATGATTCTTGCTGTGGGTGAAATATTTTCAACTTTATCAAAGTCAGTCATTGCTTAAGTTAATACAGTTGGTCCAATCAGGTTGTAAAGTGCATGTTGAGATTTACAGTGTGGGTCAGGAATCATTAAGTAATCATGATACTTAATTAAATGGATATAGTTTTTAAATGTATTCACTCATTACATTTATGTAAATTGGATACAGATTTGAATATTTAGTGTTCTGTGTAAAATGTCATTTTAATTTTGGCTTTTAATAAAACTTTACCAACAGCTGAATTCCTTAAATAACGTAAGTCTTCCTTAAACAATATAATTTCCAATTGCTTGATTTTTTTTTTTTTTTTTTTTCAATTTGATCTTTGGTGGACGAATTGTTTTAGAGTAGGAAATGTGGTGAACATACTTGAGGTTACTGTACTTAGTCATTTGAAATGGGTCAGCATGTAAATACAATCAAAGAAAAAGTATCTGATACACTGCCAATTTTTCAGTTTTCCCTCTTACAAAGAATGGAGAGGTCTAATATTTCCAACCAGTCTCCAGACCTGAACCCAAAAGAAAATCATTGAAGGTAGCTAAATATTGTTGCCCAGCAACAGCCCAGAAACCTGAAAGACATGAAGTAGATCTGTATGTTTAGTTTTACAAGGAGTCTGATGTGATTTATATATTTGCATTATCAACACGTAGGTTGTTGTTCTTCTATGAACTCTGGCACTTTTGGCAAGAAATGCTAATGACTGATAACACTTTGAGATTAGATCATGATACTACTCTCAAAGTGTAGTATCATTATCCTTGGTGTTGTATGTATAGATTTATATGGAGACCAGAATCTGAAGAGTTTTATCTGTTAAATAAGAAAGGAGACACCACAAAAGCTGCTCATTTTCTGCTTTTAACAACCGTTTTAATAAGACCCCAAACTGGTGTACCCAATGGCGGTGGCCTGAGTTTATGTTACACAACATGTTGTCCCTGTTAGGAATTTGGTCTGTCCTATTTGTAGAAATGTCATTGTGTCATGTTGCTTTGGAAATCACATACTCGGACAGATTTTATGATATGGTTGATTCAGTCAGAAACAATCTTAGCACATCCAGGTCCATCTTGTAATTCAGATATCCTGTTCTTCAATTATTGTCTAGAAAATTTGTTAAAGAGCCAGTGATGCACATTGTGTGTTAAAATCCGAACAATGAATTGACTGTGGACCTTAAATCTTGGTGTAATCCCTAAAGCACATGCTTGTGTTTTGCTCCCACTAATCTCTCCACATTCCCACCCCTGTCCCACACTCCTTTTCATGCTGCTGGATTGTTAGAGGTTGAATATTTGCATTTCTTTCCTCCTGTGCCATCGGTCCTTTCAGGAGGCCATTAATGCAGAATATCTAGTCACACTAGACGGCAGCAGGCTGCTTTAATACTCCGGTTGCTCTGGGTCACTCTCTAACTTTGACCTCAATGAAACAGGAGAACCTACGGTCCTCCCCCACTTCTTCAGATAGCTGCATCAGTGTTGCAAAATCCATCCAAATGCAATAATCTTTCCCTAAATTTGTGTTGGACTTGGGAGAAGTCATGAACAGAAACGTACTAGTGGTAGTTATTTATGTAGGCAATGTGACTCACCATGCATGCCACTTAGCCTTGTGAAGTGACAGAAACACTAAAAAAGAATCTTATTGTTAGCTTCACCCAAAAATTAAGTTTAATTTTGTTCATTTGCAAGTCAAGTCATTGAAAGGGTATTTTCATACTTGATAGTGAGGTAGACTTTGTTTGATTGGGGACCTAAATTACAACATTTGTACCATTTTCAGCTGGTGTGGTTCACTTCATACTGCACTCCGTTAAATGAACCGAACCCTTTAAAAATCCCTGTTCCCTCTCCCCTTGGGCGCTACACCAAGAGCCATTGAAGGAAATGACAGAAAAATCTCTGAAGAAGACGTGCGCAAATTCACACAGTTTAAACAAAAATGGGATGGCGCCATGGTTTAGTGGTTGTAGGATTTCATGTTTGTTCTGGGTAAAAGACCACAAGTCATTTCTCCCACTAGAACTTGACTGTTTTGGTTGTATATACCCAGGATGCCCTGCTTCTTGCTTTTGGAGCAATCTCTGATCCGCTTGGTATTCACAAGTGCATTCCAATACACCTGAAGTCATTTCAAGTATGCCGAACATACATCTAGGTAAACCAGAATTCGCCTTTTTGTCCGCAATAGAGTTTGATTGAACAGTCACACTTCCCCAAACAAATCAAACTTTCAAGACAAACGAACTAGAATTCAATTAAAGCTGACTAAGCAGCATTGGTGTGAATGAACCGTAAACGCTTTTAGTCTTCACCTCAAATTTAAGTTTATAAAATGAAGATCTATATGGTGAGTCATCCAATGAGGATCAGAACACCAGGAACTTCCAGACATTAGCTTGAAAAGCCAACGCAGGGAGGAATTAAAAGTGCTCTGTTGTGAACTCAGTGTAACTACAATTCACCAAAAGTGAAAAATGACCGCTCGTGGCAAAATCCGGAACCTAAAAGAATCCAATTAAGATTCAGTTTAGATCTTGTAATTGTTGTTCTGGTTCTCACCAACATTTTTACTCTCATTTGCTTATGCAATATTCAGTGGGTTCCTCCCAACAACTATGCAATTGGAATAGTCTTCTTTACTTTGCAGTAGCCACAGTCTGCACATCTGACTGTTCAATATAATTCAGTCTATATTTTACTTGTGAGGTACTAGCTATGAGTTCATCTATTGTTTTTCCCATAGCAACATGTTGTTTGGCCCCAAAATCCCACTCTATGCATGCGGAAGAATTGTTTGCATGGGTAGGCTATGGATTAAACATAATCTGCAGAAATCAACAGACATTTTGTACTGCCAGAGGAAACAAAATAAAACATGTTCTAAAGGAAAGTAATTTCTTAACTAATAAACATTTTGCTCACAAAAAAAGCTTTTGTTGCCCTAGTACTGTTTACTCTTTGCTTTGGCTATTAGCAGGGGTGGAGCAAGAAGGGGGGACACACTTCCATGAAACGCACTCATTTTCCAGCATTGGTTATCTTTGGCTCAAAGCTGCTTTTGCCACCTTTTTTGTTTTACATAGCCATAGCCACCATGTTTACATTAAACAGATGCTTTTTTTTTCATCAAATGTTCTATGTTCTATGAAAAAAAAGATCTATCAGACACTGCAAATCTATTATTAATATGAATTTGTTGTCAATATAAATACTCCCTATTTTTAAAGACAAGGTATCTACAAAAGTCTTCTTTTCAGCTAAAAAGTACTTTGAAAATTACTTGTTTGATTTGAAAAACAATGGAAAGGTAATAATCTTTCCATTGTTTCATATTTTTTTAGATTTCTAAATTTTATTTATATACCACATAGAATTGTGTTTTTTAGTGCAGTATTTGCTTTACAAGGCAAAAGTGTATTTATTTTGTTTGATGTGGGTGGCAAGAAAATGTAGGGATTGACGTTGTGCAAACAGAGACTCTCACACAGATCTGTATTTAGGTAAGAGATGCCTCTGACTCCTACAAAGGTTTTTAACAAAAAAAAAAAGCCGCTTTGCTTAAAAAACAAGAGACTAGAGACTTGCAGAAAGGCAACATCAGCGTTTTAACAATTAGGCTCGTTAACCCTGTGGAAAGAACAGGAAGGCAGCCTGTATGCAATTATAGCAGACATAAGATCAGACAGAGTGTGAGCTTGGAGGTCAAAGGAAAGGGATCGCGTCTACGTTATCAGTCTGTTTAGGACTCACAGTCTCCCAGTAAACCATGTCCCCACCGGCCCCCTCGCCTTATCCGAGGCAGGGGTGGAAAGCTGCAAATTCTGATGGCAGACAGGAAGCTCTTATTGTACTGGGGCAGAGATCCCAGAGCCAGACAGCATACAGGAGCGATGTCATCCCCTGGCAGAGCCAGGCATATCTTTGTGCTTGCTCACCATGTAACAAAGACATAAATAAACACTGTTACCCCCGCTGGTCTTCAACTGTCATTTCAATTAGGAAGAGTAGTGATTGAAAGCCATGGTCTGTGTTTTTCCCAGCCATGTTGTTACCTCTGACCCCCACGGCTCGTGCCTGAGGTGATTTTCTTTATTGGTCCATAGGGTCAATGTTTGGCTCCATAGCCATCAGTAGCAGGCTTAAATCTGCAGAGTCAACATTCTGCTTTCCTGGCTGTTAGCTGCATTAGCACACTGAAGTTGCACAGCCCTTCCACTCCCACTCCGTAAACATCCTCCCTGAGGCCAGATAACATCTCTGTCCCGTCCATTCATTAGCCGGCCGACGGCTCATGTGCCTCTGGCTTGAACCCGGAGTGATGCTCATAGAGATATGAAGTATTAAAAAAACACTTTCCTTTCCAAAAGTAAAATTAGTCAAACATTACACTACAAAGAAAAATTACCAGTCCTGATGAGAAAATCTGTTTGTGTGCTGTGATATTGTTCTAGCCAATTAAATACTTTTTGTATTTTGTCAAATAACAATCACAAACTTTATTACGTCTTGGTTGTGTGTGAAAGTTTTTACCACAAAAGAAGGGAAAAATCAACAACCCCCCTTTGTTTAAGTACATTGTAGAATGAGAAAATATAAGTCCTTTGTGGTGCATTTCTATCATTCCTAACATCCACAGGCTGACATTTTTGCCGATTCCTCTTTACAAAACAACTCAAGCTTAATTAGATTTGATGGGGAGAGTCTGTTAAAAAACTCTTTTTTTCTTCCCACAGCTTCTAGATTGGATTTAGGGTTGGGATTTATTATTTTAATCTATGAATATTCTTTGTACTAAACCAATGAAAGGTGGCTCTGGCTACTCTAAGATGATCTTCCTGCTGGAAGGTGACCGTCTGCCCCAGTCTCCCAATTAGAGAAGGAAGAATGGGACAGTTGAAACGAAAAACTACAATGTATTTGGTTTCATTCAAACTCCCATCAACTTGTTTACTGATGCACAGTCTTCTGAGGTCTCCATAGAAGAGGTGTGGGTAATTTGCCACACCAGCATTTAGGGCATCGTGAGTAAAAATTAAAGGATTGTGAGTAAAAATTTCTTAGGCATTTTCAGATGTCTAATTTCTTTGTTAAAACAGAAAAACATGCTTAATCTCCCAGTAAAGCTGCATAATACCGAAATTACTACAGTGACACAGTTTTGCAGCTTTTTACTACTTTGTAAAGTCTCTGTATGGAGCTGAGACCAAATGCAACATGTTCCAGGAAGCAGAGCATTTAGAAAATTGACAGTAAACATTTTGTTACTGACAATAAATCATCACATTGTTTCATTAGCATCCTCCAAATTTTCATTCATTGTGGTGTCCCTCTGAGATGTTTCTCTCTTTGGCTTTCATTTGCATACCTCTCGAGACATCACACCCTTTATTTTGCCCTATGAGTGAGACAGGAGAATTTTCTGGTGAGAAACAAGCCACTGTGATAATCCTCGTCCAGGGATTTACAATCATCACCAGACAAAGAAATAGGTGCTTATCTATCTTAATTTTTTCTTTTCAGATTTCTTTTTATCGTCTTAACCCTGTTTACTTCTCTTAATGTGGATAATTACAACTTTCAATGACGATAAAGCCCGGTATTTATCATTTAAACAAGTTCATTCTTATCTAAGTGTTCTCTGTTCTCACAGAAACAGCCCAAAACAATGGTGAGATTCCTGATCCTCCCACCCGCTTTTAACCCTGGGTTTCACCTGAACCTAATCTTTTGAGGCATCTTAGTCATACAAAACCCTGCAAACCTGAGTATGTTGATGGCATGTTGGTGGTGGTCTCCAAAGGCCAATAGGGACAATGGATCAAATGCAACCTAAAATACAAAGAGGCTTTGAACTATTGTTATTGGTCTCATGCCCACCACAACCCCCTCAAGTCCTCCTCAGCTCCTCATATCTCACTTGTTATCTGACCCAGTGAAAGTGCCACATTTTAGAGGAGATGGAGGAAGCGTCTGATTTACCAATCTTCTTCACATTTGACCTAGATTTCTTGTACAGTAGATTCCGCATTCCCACTAGCTGTTTTGAAAACTTTCATTAATGTCTGCTCAGAATTCCCCCTCATCCATTTGACTGTGGAGTCATAAAGTAAATGTGGTTTGGAAGCCATTTAAGAATCAAATAGTACATATATCTGGATTACATGCTTCTCAAATGATCTGCTTCTGTTGCAGAAAAAATAAAAATTCCAGCATATTTTGTAGCCTACTGAAAACTGTGTCCCTTGAAATTGTAGGTTTCCAATGTTTATAAAGGCAGGTGTGTCACTTTAAGAAGTGCACATCAAACAAAAAGTCATGACTATACATGGATGGTCATGTAGCAGTTATTGTAAGCCCATGTAGTGTAACTTCTATTTGTTTTTAAATTAAATTAGTCTTTTCTTGACTTAAAGTTTAAGGTCTCAGTGTGTGAAAAAAGCCAAATTTTTCCTCACCCACCAAATTCAACTTTTTATTTGGAACCACTTTTTGCCCCAATTCTAATCAACACTCCGTAATTCACTAAGACACAATGTGAAAAGTAACTTCCTTGCAATTGTAAAGTTGTCAGTTCAATTCCAGTTGAATGTGTCGACAAGGCATTTAATACCAAATTGTTCGTCCATCTTGTATGAACATGTACTCATCTATAAGTGCTGCTAGATGAAGATTAGTGGACTTGTTAGGGACTGCAATGTTATTGTGAGATTAAATAACTTCACGCACTCCGAGTCTGAAAGGTGCCAATTGCCATTGTTTTAACCTGATTTAGTGACTGAGTCAGCCACTAAATTTACAGCATTCATTTATTGGGGCCAGCAGCCACCACTTCGGACACCCATCAGTTAAACCCTCAAGAATAAAATGTGGACTGAAAATGTGCAGAAAAGTTTAACTGTATAGTCACATGGTTGTTGGAAGAAATGGGAGAGGTGATGCAACCTGCTGTGCTTTAAAGTAACAATTTTGGAACTGGAGCAAAATTATAACTTCTACCTGAATGGTCTCATTTAAAAAAAAAAAAAAGAAAAAAAAAGTTTAGTCAGGGGTGATTGCAGGTTAAAACTAAAAAGGAAAGGTTGTAAAAATCACAATATATCAAACATGAATTATGAAACATACCTACAAATAGTTCTTTTTCAAGGAACAGCGAATGCATGGATGATGATTTGTGTTTGTAAGCTGTAGATTGTTGCCAATTCTCCTAACTAAATCAGAAACATTGATACTGTACGATAGAACCTCAAATGTTCTTTTTTTCTTTTTGCTTTTTAAATATGGGACTTTCTTTTGCAATATAAATCCTAAGGAATTTTATCCTTCGACATCAATCTCTGTCTGGATGATAAAGAAACTGATGACAGATGAGTTGATCGCCGTCCTAGGGTGGGGTCCTTGCATATTTGTCTGCAGTTCTACTGTAAATGCAAACGTCTCCACCCAAATTCAAACCACTCCACAGACTTGTCTCCCTTCCCAAGCTGTCTGTAGACATCAAGTCAAACATATTATACGCACACTGTTTACCTTCATTCCAACACACATTTCCACAAGACGGGACCATGAGGAGTCTTGCCTAATGAGAAAACAGCATGTATCTAATCAGCTTGAGAGATTAGGGAGAAACTGTGCAAACCACAGTAAAGCTATCATTGGCAGAGGCTGCTTATGATACAGGCTTGTCAGTTTCTGCCAGCTGGCACACATGACCAGGGGTAAACCGCGCCTGCCAGTTAATGGATCATAAAGGTTTGCTTGTAGCCCATTCACAACTCCACATTATTTAGCAATGTAACACAAATCCATTAGTTTTCTGTGTAAGCAAGCATGATATTTAGACTCCACGCACCGTGCAGGCTCCATGCAGCAAAACAAAGACGTAAGGCACTCATAAATCATCATGGCTGGGCAACTCTAACTGTAAGACAGTTTTCTTCAAAAGCTTATCACATAATCACAGCAAAAAATTTTTGGCAAGCTCAAAGCAATTATTCTCAACTGCATCACGTTATTGCACCAGCATTTTCCTAACCATTCTGCCCACAAAAAACAATCCATTCAAGTCAAAATTATACCAGCAAAATTGTAACCCATCATAAGATGTGAACTGCACCCACTCGCTTTAGAAAAGTGGCAGCCTTGTTTCTGCCTCTTGTTTTTTTATGACATTTATATGTCCTCTGGTTATAAATCTGTGGATGCCAAAATAAAGCAGTTGATGTCTATTTTCCACTGATGTGCAAGACGATGAATTTTTTGTTTTACCACACACGCGTTTTACTGAAGAAGGGTTGATCAAATGAATTTAATTACCAAAAAAAACCTTAAAGTTTGCAAGAAAACTTACTTTGATGGTACAGTTTGAACCTTTATGCACTTTTAAGATTTAAGAAGGGATAATAAAGTTGGAAAATGTGAGAAGATCATTTTTAATTCCAACCGCTAGAGAATCCTTCCATAACAAGGACAAAAGTGACTTTTTGGGCCTGACATGTAGGCTGTTGATTTTACTGCTTGTGGAACTGACTGGATCTCTTTAACTCAGAGACATCTCAGGACATCTCAGAGACATCTCAGGACATCTCAGGATGTCTGAGTTAAAGACATCCTGGGCACTTTCAATCAGGACTGTGCCAGTGATCTCTTCTGCTCCAGGTTAGGATGTCTACAAGGTTAGATTTCAGAAATCAAATATAGATTTCACAAATCAGGTCTTTTAATGCAAAGAAGCACTGCTTCTCCCCAACAGCAGAGCCTCCTGAGAACTCGATAAATTGATAGTTTTCCTGTTATGCTACAAATATGGAAAAAAATGCATTTTTGCAAAAACTGCACAGCTTCTCACCAGTTGGAAGATTGGTGATGAGTCATCACAAAGGACTGATGAGCCAATCAGAAGTTAATTTTGGTGTCACGGTGGCAACAAGTTCCCAGAGATAAAGCAATAGGTTACAAATTTTTGATTTTTTTTATGGCATGTAAAAGAGAGAGCTAGAACACAGTCTCAACAATAACCCTATTGTAACAAAGCGAATTGTAAAAAATTGCTTAGGATATCTTAAATGTACATTGTTTTATAGAACAGAATTACTATTTTGTGAAAAAAACAATAATTTGTTTTGACTGAATTTAAGGTTCTTATTAACTAAATAATAACATCCAACTGTAAAGTAAAGGGGAATGGCACAGTAATGGCAATCATTCACAAATCATTCACAAAATTAGCGCAATCTTCATGACCAATGATAAAAATATATTTGATTTATAACTTATAGAGTTGTGTTTAAAATAAAGATGACTTGTGGCCTTTATTATTTATATGATTTTAAACACATCTTTCACAATTTGTTCAGTTTTTATAAATGATGGATGGATGGATGGATGGATGGATGGATGGATGGATGGATGGATGGATGGATGGATGGATGGATGGATGGATGGATGGATGGATGGATGGATGGATAATTTTAAACACATCTTTCACAATTTGTTCAGTTTTTATAAATGTAAAAACCAAAATGTTTAGTGCCTCTTATATGTTTCTGCATTTTTCCAGTAGCACAACAGAGAAACTCGAATTTGCACATATTTAGCAACTCCATATACCGTATTGAATTTGCTCATAAATGACATAATAAAAAGCGGGGAAAACAAAGTTTTGTTCTTACCTTAGGGAAACAAGGCCATTCTTCAGTGAGTGCAGGAAATAAAGTTTAAAAATATGAGACGGATTTTGTCAGATGCTCACATTCTGTTTGAACACAAGTAAACATGGCTGATAGTGGTGGCATGGCAAGCTCTGCAGGCTAACAGAAAGGGATTAAAAAGCATTAGGAGTGTCCAGATGCAGAGCCACACACACATTCATTCAAATTAAAACTCTGACACACTGCACCGCAGAATAAAACATAAAGTAAAAAATCATGTTATTGTGTCATTACTCAGAATTAATGGCAATGCAGATCAGAGCATCCTGTATTATTGATATTTGCACAGTACTTTGGCCCAAGGTTATAGCCTAATATGTAATGTTAAATGGTGTAGTCAACAGTTGAACCTCTGTTTATACACATACTGTTGTATCTTCCTCTGTGTAGATCTCTTGTTAAAGCTGATTATTGTAGACCAGATGGGCCCCACAGGCCACGCCCTGTCTGTCTGCCCCTCCAGTTATCATCCAATGAATGACACACATCTGTATGAGTAGATAACCAATACAAGCAAACTGGGTCACGGTTTTATTTGAAGATAATACACTTTCAGTGCAGAATTATGTTTTTTCCAAGATATTTCCTGCCTTGAAAGTGTAAATACAGTAAAACAGAACATCCCACCAAAGTCACCCACAACATCATATGATTTTCCCATATGAACAATTTAGGGATAATTTATCTGTAAAATACAGATTTCCTTTGGGGTTATTATAGGAACATAAGGAGTTTGTGTGCCAGCAGCGTGCTTCCAAAGGCCAGAAATTCCCCAGCTGCAGCTCTGAGGCTAGCCTTGCTCCCTGGACAGCCTCCTCTGAAAATCTCCTGTGACCCTTCTGACTTTCCATAAATCTGCTGAGTGATTGCGGTGCTCAATTAACACTCCACGAATTGCTCCCAGCGGAGAGAATGGTCACATCCGAAACTGCAAGAAACCGAAGCCGCAGGTTCACTCTGAGTTCTGCTGTAATAACACAGTGGACCCGGTACAATGAAAGAGGGCTTGAAGGTCCAAAGCTATAATAGCAGCCATTGTGCTGGTGGTCACACAGTCACTCAAGTGCAATATTCAGGAAAGCCATTTCATTACATCCAATAGAGCCTCAATCATGTGTAAAATTTGCAGTTTGAATAGGCTTGCAATCATATCAATCATCAGCCACTGTACTGAACGCTAATGGAGGCCCTTTCTTCCTGCTTATGCTTTGTGTGTTTTGTTTCCAGAGGCAGTATCAGAGTAATGTTCATTTTAGACTATTTTTTAATCTTGACAGGACTTTTGGTCACTATTGTGTAACTGATTTAGGTTGCTCACACCAATATGTTTCCTCCAGACAAACTAGAACATAGGGAAGGCATCAGTCAAAGCCCATCACACATTCTACGTTAAATACAGCACAGTAGGTGACGTGCAAACAATTTCACACAAAGTTTTTCAATTGGCATTACTTTCAAAATTTTAACAAGGCATAGCACATGCCGTTAAAAAGTACGTATATCCCTTGAACTTCTTCATGTAACACTACAATCACAAACTTTTGGCTGTTTGTGGCTGACTGACAGAATAGCACATAATTTTGTAAGGTAAATAAAACAATTCATGTCAAATGTTTAACAAATAAAAGATCAAAATAATGTAATGTGCTTTTTACTGTGATAACTAAAAAATGTGGAGCATCCAATTGCCTTAAGAGTTTGCCTAATCACTTTCAACCTGTGTGGATATATAGTAAACAGTCCAAGTGTTGGAGACATTTAAAGCAGGTTTATGTTTTAAAGCAATATATTTAAAACATAAACATCCAATGCACTTACAGAATCTCTGGAAGAAACATCCAGAATTCAGGTGGGGAAATCCATAAAAGCATGGCAGTAGCAGCATCATGCTGAAGGAATGCTTTTCTTTGGACAGAACAATGGAGATGGTCAGAGTTGATCAACAGAGCTAAATGGAGAGAAGGCCTGAAAACAAATCTGTTAAGAGACTGGAAACACAGAGAATCACCCAAAAAGGTGATAAGATTCACTGAAGGTATATCATTTAATTATCATAATAGTTATATCTATCAATATCATTGAAAGTATGCTGGCTTTCTGCAGCAGTTTAATCTTGTTAAGGATCACAATAGGCTGGAGACATTACCTAATGTTTGGATTTCAGATTTGAGAACATAGGTAGAGTTACATTTAGTTAGTCCTTCACAATTGCTCAATAGAAATTCTCCTAAATGATTGAATTACATTCTGATTCAATAAAGCTAAAAAAAAAAAAAAACTGTCATTAACTGTGCAACTTTAGGAATGTTAACACAAGAAATTGCAGAGCCGAAGTTACCAATATTAGAAAAAATCATAAATGAAACTGAAGAGCCTGTAAAAAGAAATTATTCACTGCAAAGTAATGATTCACCAGAGTGTTAAAAAAAATCCTCATGTTTGACTGTAAATCTGGATGGTGTTACTGAAATGTGATGTAAAGAAACATGGCAAGCATGACACAACATCTTGTAACTTAACATGTAATCAAATTTGGTCTTAAAGAATAACTGGGTGTTTCATTGCTGATTCCACCATGTTTTCATCATTGTGCCAGAAATGCATTTTGGAGAAATAAAACTTTTAATAGAAAGCAATTATAAGCAACTCCAATTTTAATTGAATGAAGTGAGTGATTCTCAGCCTTAAATGTTCATTACCATGCACTGACATCATTTGTGGTCAAAACCTTTGGGCGTGTAGATGGTAGAATACAGTGACTTTGTTTACAGATGTTGTGACTTAGAGTGTGGAAAATAGGTGGTCAGCACCCCCACAAACCCTATAATTTGCACTTTGTTGGTCTTGTTTTTTTTATTATGCTGCAAACAGTTATGTATACAAGGAACATCTCATAAAAGATGCTAATATAAACACTTTATGACTGCAGACAATCTTTTCCCCAGTGAAAAAACATCACGGGAAGTAAACACATGATTTCATCCGCTATATTTTATCTCTGAAGTTCAGATCAACACCCTGCAAGGTGCTTGGCAGAAAATCAACTCCAAACACTTGTTTGGACCCGACGTGTATTTCAGGGATTTCTGGAAGGTCCATGTCTGGCCTGTCTTTAGAGAACTGAGCTGCGGCTTTGGTTTGTAGTAAAATGTTTTTATGTCTAGACGTTTCACCAAAATAGAATCACTGAATGGAATTAGCTGAGTGTTAACCAGCATGATGGGAGCACTTTCTCATAAGTGAAAAAAACTGCCCAGGCAAAGCTCACCAGACTTGTCAGCTGGAATAGAAATGCTCAAAACTACATATATATATGTATGTATGTATACATGTATATAATCGACAAAAACCCAAGAACCATTACCAGTATGATGCCACCTTTGCAGATCAAATTCACTGCAGCACATTTGCCTCCTCACCATCTGTGAGAAAGATGTATCCAAATCTGAGAGACCGAGGAGTTTGCTCAACTCATTTGCTTTATGAGGGACATTTTCTCAGGATCCTGTTGGCCTGACAGATTTGGGTGTCACAAGTAAAAGACAAGAGACCCAATAGATACCCACAAACAGAAAAAAATCAACCCCTGACAGACTGCAAACACATGAATTAAACATCAAAGAAAGAGCTTAATGCTATTAATTTTCTGATGGTAAGGAATACTTAGAAAATATGTTTTGTGCGACTATTTCTGATGGTGAGCAGAAATAGTCCAAGTCCAAAATTATTCATATCCCTGACATATTTGGGTTTAAAGCAGTATGTTGATGGTAATTATATCATCTTGTTGCTTCTGACTGGAAGTATGAACATTTTCAAGAAGCTCAGCTCAAGTCAGGACTTGAACCTGAGAGTGAAATGAGTGAATTAGGGTGACAGAAGGAACATCTTTCAGTTTAATACACTTAGAGTTTATCATTAAAGATAGTCATTTTACTAAAGGAAATATGTAATTATAATTAATTGAATGCTTGCTGTACTGCCAATAATATTATTTCCACTGGTTTCTAAGAAGTGTGTAAATTCATTTTTGATATGGTATACTTTCAAACAACAGATAAGTTATTTAAAATATAGTAAAATAGCTTTGTTATCTTTTGAGCAATGCCTTCTGGGTCTGTGAAAAATTGTATAAACTAAATCTTCATTATTTATAAATTTTTATAAATTTTTAAAAATATGTTTTGAGTGTTCATGTAAGCAAAAGCTATTTGCCGCCTTGTGGAATGAAGGATAACTGGGAAGGAGAAGTGAGTTAACAAATCTTCTTTTGTTTCTCTCAGTGATAAAAACCAGAACGTACACTTATTTGATAAATTACCAAAACGTATTGGTCCACCAACAGTCTATTACTTTTAACCACTGACACATTGTTAACCCAAAATTGCCTCTGTGTGTGTTTTTTTTTTCTTTTTTAACGTCGGAGAGAATATTAAATCTTCTAAATAGGCTCGCAATTTACATCTCCAGTTTGAGTGTTTCTTGCTCAGTTTTATTTGAAAAACTTGCCAGAATAGCATGGGAGTCAGGATTCAGGAATGTCTTTGTCGCTGCTAATGCACAGTGACACACAGCTAGGGTGGATCAGGATTTCCAAACATTCTCTTCAAGTTTTGTTGAACAATCCCTTTATTAGGCCATCTGGGCCTGAGACAAGAGTGCCAAGGCTTTTAAGCGCAGTGCAAGTCACTGTCAGAATGTGCAGCTCACTGTGGGAGTGGACGAGGATTGATGGGCTGATGATGCTGTATTATAACTAACCCCACTCAGCGGTTTTAAAGCGATGCCGCCAGGCTGCTTACAGCTTCTAAGGCGGTCCTGGCCGAGCAGCGTGGCACCGACGTTAAGAATGACAGGGATGACTTGAGAGAGGCAAACTTACATACTGAGGATGCTTTGTGGAGGCAGAATGCTCTGATCTGCATTTTGCCTCTCTGCAGGCAACAGACAGTGGTGGGACTCTGGCAGCAATTCACTTTAACAAGTACCAGCTTTAACTACGGAGAGTCTTATTCTGACTAATGTCTGCCCCTCATTCACTGGAGCACAACATGAAAAGTGTTCAGACTCTGGGACTTTGCCAGAAGTGACATCACACCATATTTTCTCCTCCTAGGAGGCAGACTGTAGAAGGATGTTATAGGGATTGAAATAACACAACCACCTCTGCTCACAAATGCACTGGTGTTGACGGCCAGTTTACATGTGAGGCAGTATAGACATGTTCTTGCTTGTGTCAGATTGGTAATGCTTATGATCATGTGTGCTCTGTTGATGGCACCTATGCACATAGTCAGATTGCCCTGGAGCGAAATGAAAAGAGTAAGTAGCTCTTGAGCAAGCTGGAAAAAAAAGAACTTGTACTGGGTCATAATTCTGTTACAGAACTATAATCCTACAATTCGCCGTCTAAAGAAAGTCAATTCTCTATACACTTTATACACTAGAACTGCAGGAATACCTAGAGTGAAAAGATCTCACCTAAATATCACTCTCAACTTAAGTTCAGGCCTGCAATGTAGTCATTTTGCCTGACAACTACTAGAATAAGAATCTCTGGAGTGTATTTTCACAGGGCGGGAGTGATTGCATGTATCATCAGGTAGAAGTAAATAACTGAATATGGAGCAACTGATCCGGGTTATTGACTCAGGTACTGAGAGTGAATGACAAAAAATGGAAAACTAAGCACAAGGGCTTAGGAAACAGGTTTAATACAAAGTTCAAATGTATTAACTCAGTGTAAAGCTAAAAAAAAATTTAACCAAAAACAAGGGAACACTTTCATAACATTAAATTTATCCAAATGCAACTTATAAAAATGCACGGGACGCAAGAGGGCGATACAATTGCAGAAGAAAGAAAAATAAGAAACGACAAAACTAAGCACACTGTAGTGTTGACGATGTGGGTTAGCATGCCCCTCACACCTTGGCTTTTTTCATATTAACCCACTTGCATTGTCATGTAATGTGTATGTTTGACCTGTTAAACTTAATTATGTTGTGATGCTATGTAAGTTATTATCTTGGGCTGTGCAGGCTGGAGACAATTAACCTGTCTCCAGTGTTTAATTGGTGAGAGGTAAAATGACACGAGACAAATCACTGGCCCATCACAGAGGAACACGCAAACACATTTGTGCACACACACTCATGTCAAAGTGGAGTTTAGGGTAGTAGCCACTAACCTCAGGAGTGAGGTAAACAGAGTATTGAGAGAGAATCCAGACATGCACAGGGAGAACTTGCCAATTTCACAAAGAAACAAGAATCCGACAATATTTTCGTCAGGGCCAGGAGTCTGTTGTGCAGTAACGGTGATAACAACTGTGCCATATTGTTTGAATTAAGTGTTTAAAACGAGTACCAAAGCACATATTGTCCCCTTCTGTTAAGACCCTCCTTTAAAAGATTGCGTCATTTTGTTGTGATTAGTCAGCTGCAGGTCATAAATAACTGATGGCGAGGCAAGTGCTCTTTCTTTGTTTGAAACATGCAAAAAAAAAATTTCTGGATTTAAAGAAAACATGCATACCAGCAGACACGAGCAAAACTCGTTAAACGTTAGACAGTTGTGTTTAACGTATGGTTTCTAAGTTTGTTTTTGTTGGGTTTGTCCCAGCTTTTGTGTACTTGCTCTATTTTCAGTCAGGCCTGATTTCAGTTTTTTTTTTGTTTTTTTTGTGAGGTTATTTCTGTTCTTCATCTTGTTACTTGTACTGACTGTTTGCATACTTAAGGCCTTGTTTTGTATTCTCTTACAACTGCACCCATTTAACAATTATCTCCCTCTGTACTTCTTTTTCTTTTGTCAGACCCTTTAGTCGTGTTGTCTGTCCTGTTTGTTTTACAAATATAACATGCAATGTTAAAGTGTACCTAACTCATGAGTGGTCCTGTATTTGAGTTCACAAACCAATAACTCAGGATAACAAAGTACCACACAAGTTGTTGGGACTCTACAGAACATGCAGTGGAAAGGAAGTCAGGTTTTGAGGGGATATAGCTGCTCAGTCTGTTCCTTCCTGTTGCTTCTTAATCAACTAATCTTCCTTGATCCCTATTTTTTTATTTACCTTTTTCCTGTTTGGTTAAGGTTGTTATGGAGTGTTCCCTTAAAGGAGTGGCAATGTCTCAATCTTCACTCAGGAGTCTTGTTGCATTAGTTTGTCTTGCTTTGTTCTTATGAATCTGCTTTTATGTGGATCATCTCATTGAAACCTTTCACTCATCCCTCGGTTTCCGTTTGTTCTTTAGCAGCTTTCACTTGTGCTTTTGTAGACATTTTGTCCTGTTTTTTTTTTTTTTTTTTTTTTTATTACCATGTGCATAGCCACTTATTTCCTTTGTTTGGTTTTATATCCTTTTCAACTTTTGATAGATTTCTTTTTTTTTTAATTTTTCAGTTGCATGATTTGAACATGCATTTAGGTCATAATCATTTATGACAAGTTCTGTGGCACTTCTGTGGTACTTTTGACCAATTTGTTATTTTACAATCATTTATAGAGAACAGTCTAAATTATTGCTGTGATATTCACAAAGCTTGGATTTTGTGTAGCTTGACCTCAACTCGTTCTAAAACAAATATTAGTCATCACTCCTGCAACAAGGTAATGAAAACTTGTTTCTGTCATTTGTACAGTGGCAGAATTCAAAATCTTTTGTGCACGTCACCCCCTCAAGTATTTCCACTCTGTTTAGCATCTCTTTATTGCCCCTCTGCTGCATTCCCTTGTCTTCACTCTGCAATCTCTAACAGAAGAGGGCTTCAAGATGAGGCGAGACAAAATCAGACAGGGATGGGCCTGAAAGAAGCATATTGTGAGGTCACATTCTTCCCAAATGTAGACAGGAGCCAAGTCAGTAGCTGTCGGAATTACCCCCATGAATCATGCCCATTGTGATGCCTACCCTGGATGAGAACATGGAAAGAAATTAGGTATGGCAGAACCTTATCAGCTCTTCGTTTGGAGCAGGTCAACGACTTGGTACAAGCAAGCTTTTCCCAGTCCTCGCTCATCTAGAGTATTCATGGATGTTGAATTCCTCCACTACCATGTGTTGTTACTTAAGTGTGTGCAGCAGCCAAGTTACTGCGCACTTTTCCATCCACGCCCGTCCTCCTGTCTGTGCACTTCCTTCCCTCCCATTTACCCAGAGATCTTTGTGGTAGGTCCTGGAGTTCAGGCAATATTAGGTTGCACCTCTTAAAACATGTCAGGCTTTGTGGTGAAAATTAAAGAATGGAAAAATTGTGAAATGCAACATTTTCTTTGAGGGTTTTTTCACATTCAAGCTGTAAGAGTGGAGAGAAAAAGTACGATCAAAAATAAACAGTATTTCTGATACACTGTTTAGGGATTTCAAGTAATGTTATTTTACAACTTTCAATTTGGAGTCTGTCACAAGATATTTTTCCAAAGGAGCCCCGTCTGCCTTCTTTTTTCTCTTTTTTATGTTGAGCTAAGAATATTTCATGATATGACAAATGAAGTGAGTTTTTTTTTATGGCAAACAAAGAATGTTTGTCTGGACGGATGAAAGAGACAGCGAGAGTGAAACACTGTAATAGAAAACACCCGACACCAGAGGAGGACATAAAAAATAAACCCCTCTGGTAAATTGAATGAAAGGAGCCAGCACAGGATGAATGTGTCTGCTACATAATGAACTACTCTATACTGCTATTGAGCGTTACATGCTTTTAGCTAAAGATTTCAGGCGTCTGAGGTTTGTGATAGATGATAAACAGTCCTAAACTCTCTACTTCTCCTGTGAATAAGGTAATAGCAGGGATACGTAAAATGGTCTTACTCAGAAAGTCTCATCTCAGCTTTTCAACAACAAAAATGCATGAATCCTGTCAAATAAAAGTTTTATTCAATATGCCTTATTCAATATGAATAAATTCATAACACTTAGTTCTTTCCCTTATTTATTTCACAGTAATATATCAATTCAAAACATGTTTTTCAGACACAAAAACAGGCAATCCTACTAAAACAAGAAGGAAGCCTGTATTTGGGTGGTGACCTTTTGACTGTAAAGGCAATGTCATGAAGTCAATTATAAACACTTTTCACCCCAAGATATGAAATAACCAAAACCTAAAGGAGGCAGCAACCTAAAATGAGGGATGAAGACGCAACATAAGAATTAGACAATATTATTTGGATGTGCATGTGGTGAAATGAGGGAGATTTTGCAAAAACATCAAGTCTTATCATTTTTTTAAAAAATTGTGCATATTTCAGGCTCAATTATGTGGTAATCACATTGTTTCAATGTATCATAAGTGGGTACATTAGTGCTTTCATACTAAAAAATCAACCACATGTTCCCCGAAATTACCAGATAATTACTAGCCATATTAATTAGACAGAGTGATGCTGTCAGTTTCACTTTGTTTGAATATTCCAAAATGATGAGGTGAGTGAAACTTCTTCGTAGTGTAATAAAAATTATGTGTTGATATTATTACTGAGGAATGCATGCAGTGTAATAACTGCATGTTGTCCTTGGCAACCTGACAGCAATAAATGTGTTGTAAATCTATACAGGTGTTTTTTTTTCCTTTAGGATGGTGTCATATTGCGGTATTGAAGTAAATGACAGATATTATGTTTATGCACCTTTTACTTTTTATGTGTGCTCTGCCATTACAAAATGTTTGCTAACACCTACTGATCACAATAAAACAAAAACATTTAGCTATAGCAAAATCATGACTTTGTTCTCAAAATAATGTCTTGACAGGTTAGTGCAATATGTCCCTCAAAGTAAAAAAAAAAACAGCTTGACGAACAAAAAAGTGAGACTTACACAACTGCTGCATGGCTCAGTAAAAACAAAATTCAGCTGATCCAGTTGGAGAAATGGGAGTGCTGGTGTGTGTGTGGGTATCAGATCAAGAGTTACAACAGATGCAAAATTTGCCACTTCTTTCTATGTGTTAGTCATGAAAGTTTGGAGTTCCAAACAACATTATCACTAGTAATTATCGACCGCATTCTTGGCTGATAGTTAATTTCTTCATTCTTACTTTCGTACCTATTTTTCAATTTCTGACTTGAAAAGACATGAGTAATGAGAGAGCTACAAGCTAAAACACAGCTGACAAGGAAATGTAAAAATGTTGATATATGACGTTCAGTTTTGCATCAACACGAGGCTGAATAAGAGAAGCAGAAGTAGGAGTCACCCCCTTTTTTTTTTCACAGGCTCTCCCAACCCCTCCTCCAAAGCTTGGGAAGAGCATTCCGGGTGGGGCTGGCAGAGCCCTCATACCTCATAAGGGCATGACACAAACTCTGACTGCACGCATCCGGGGAGTGAAGGCTTTGTCATAAAACAGCTCTCTGCAAAATAAAATAAACACAGAAGGAAAGGGTGGGGAGAGATAAGGACGGGAAGAGAGGAAAACCAGGTAGGAGGGTAAAAATGTTAAGTTTTGCAAGACAAAGAAAGGAAGTTTTGGAAAATGGTTCTACAGGAATCCAAGCGACAAGTCCTCCCCTGACTTGATTACTATTGAGTGAGGCTCAACTCCATTAGCCCAAATAACATCCAGGTGCTGGTGTAACTATAGTGGCTTTTTTTTCTTCTTCTTCTTTTTTAAGCGGGGTGTAAACGACCTGCTCCTTTTCATGCTCCAACACGGGAGGCCGGGAAACAGGCCAGACGAGCGTCATGCCTCCTTGGGCTATTCCACTCTTTCTCTCACCTGAGTCCCATCAGGTCTCCCGCTGCTCCTCAAGACATGTTCTGTTTATCTGCCACCCCAAACATCACCTTAAAACACTGCTGCTCTCTGATCTATGTGTGTGTTGAGTGTGGGTGTCTTCTCTCCCCGTGGGAGACCTCCCTCAATTAACCATTACAGCTCCCTTCCCACAACTGAGTCAGTGGATAGGGGGGTCTTTAGCTCACACTAAACATGTTTTTCTTTTTCATGAGGTTAATGAGTAATAGCAGAGAGTGAGAGAAAGAGAGAGAGGCAAAAAAAATAGAGGGATTCCAAGCCAGCCCAACAGGATTTATTTTCTGGAAGTGGAGACAGATATACATGCGTGGAACCGCATTACAGTCATGTTACCTCTCATTACCTCCAGATAAACAGCAGCACGCCACAGCTGGCTGCTGTGTCTCAGAAATGACCACTCTCATACAAATTAGTGTCTTTGGCCAAGCTTATTCTCTATGGCGTTTAGGCTTGTACTCTGCATTTTTGGGTCGATTTAACAATTAGGAGCCAGGTTTGAGCATTAGTCATTACTTTACATCTAACTTTATTCAGGCGGTAGCTTCTACTTTATTATTTGTTCACTCGTCTGTGACGTAGTGAAGCTCTAAATTGTACACATAGTGAGCTGAGATAATCAGAAATAGGATCAGGTTTGTTTCTTTTTAAAGAACTATTTTTTATATGTGGTGTATAGTTTTTAATTTTATGTTTTACACTGTTTTTGATTGTTCTTTGCTGCTGTGATGGGATTGGTGGGTTTGATAAAGTTTAGAAGAAGAGAAACCTCCTCCCCTAATTTAAAGTTTTCTGCAACCTTTGACTAATTTTCTTCTAGGATCGTTCTTTATTTAGTAACTCCGCCCATCTCCCCACAAATTCTTCCCTGCTTCCCTGTTCCTGCTGGAGAGACGTATTCCTATGGTATGATTAAGGTGATTTCATCTGATCAAGGGCTCTTCTTCAATATGAATAATTTTTTTTTTTTTCTCCAGTTGCTCTCTTTGTGCCATTATTCTAGAAGAAAAACACCTTGGTGCATGATGGGGCAACACCATGTTTTATAGAGGAGATGGTGTCCTCAGGGAGATGAGCAGTGTTAGTTTTTTTTTTTTTTTTTACCACTCAGAATCTGCAGATAACAAAAACCTTTTATTCTAATTTAACCAGAAAAACTTCTTCCATGATTCTTGCTTCCCCTATATGGCTTGTGACACACTGTGGGATTTATGATCATAAAGGCAAGTTTTATGAACTGTGCAATAGATTCTTACACCTGATATCTGCAGCTTCTCTAGAGTTACCATAGTCTTCTTTGCTGTGTCTTTGATTAATACTGTTCTTGACCAGTCTTATGTCTTTGTAGGTTTCAGTTGTGCCATATTGTTCAATTTCAGATGATGGGTAGAAAAGTGCTCTGTGAGGAGTTTAAAGTTTGAGATCTTGCTTTAAATTTCTTTATTTTTTCCTTTTATCTGCAGTGTTCTTTGGTCTTCACAAAGATGTTTGCACACAAATGTTCTGTAAAAATCCTAAGATGCCTTTACAGAACAGCTGGATATGTACCTAGATTCAAATACACATAGTGTTTTTATTGTATATTTTTTTTCTTATTCTTTTCTTTGTAAAGAAGTAAAACAAACCATTCATCATTTTCCTTCCACTTCAGTTATGCACTACTACCTTGTCATGTAAAGTTCCAATAAATGACGTAATGATTGATGCTATGACTTTTAAAAATTTTAAAGAATTAATGGTGCATGAGTTCTTTTGCAAGGTACTGCAGGACCTGTCCAGTATGGACTTTTCACACACATTCAAGATGCATCAGTGTGATGCTAAAAAATTGCCTCCATATGGCTGGCTTGTGATGCTTTCTAGTACAAAATGAAATGACTTTAGTCAACACATGACCTTGCTGCCAGAGGCACCAATAGCCCAAACCCACTGGAAATACCAGTGTGGCTGCTACATATTTTCTGCCTCCCTCATCGCCGACCACACTCACCACCCCAACTCACCATCAAATAGTAAGCTTAGAAGCATGCCTGTATGCTTCAGTGAGTTAAATGCTATGTTGTTTTTATTTAGTTTTGTGTATGATTTTTAGCAGCTCCAATGGTGCTCTTTGTGACCTAATAAATCACTGTATGATTTTTGGAAAAAGTGCTGCTTTTTGATGGAAGTCTGCTTTAGCCATCAACATTTCAAGTTGGTGAAACTGAATTTGTTAGACTGTCAGTGGGAACTATTAATATAATATAGCAATAGATGAACAGCTGCATGATTCATCTCATAATTATCAGCTTCCATCGTGTTTCTTATTGCTCCACCAACCACTAATACCTAACTTAGTGTATGTAGGAACTGCATACTTTTCAAAGAGCTTTGCATGTGTAATTTATGCACAGGTTGAAGGAGGTAAATCAATTTTTCCATCAGGATAAACCTCATATTTCCAGTATTTGCATTTATACACGATAACACGGGAAAGTCAATTCTTACAGGTAGTATTTACTCAGCTGCCTGATGCTTTATGTCGTTTTACACAGCTATCGCTCTCGGCTGTGCTTCACCTCAACTTTGCCTGTTATCTAAAGTAATTTCTGTTGTGGTAGAAGCTTTATTTCTTCTCCTGTCAACTCCTTCTGATGATATCTGTGAAATATTCACTCAGCATGGATATGGCGGTTACATTGATGGCAAACCATGCAGAAAATCCACTCGTCTCTGGGGTGACCATTAGTATTGGTACATTGACAACATGTATGATTCAATGCTGTTGGAGATGAGGAGTCCTTGTCAAAACCTTTGCTTGTCATGACAAGCAAGCAAAGCTGTTCTGATTCCTGATCTTTGTGATGATTCAGTTCATGTCATCCATACAGCAGATGTCATCACTGAGGTGTATGAGTCTTGTGATCTTGACTGCGTTTGAGGTTAAATGAGTTTAATCTTGAATATTTCATCATTTTTATACTTTCATTAGCTTAATGATCGTTATATATTTATATCCAAAGTCAACATAAATAATAAAAATATTTTCTTAAAAAGCATGTAAAAGAAACCAATCTGCCATCATGCTCTGGTCAACTCATTTCTCATTTGCAGATTCTTTTTGACAAAGGTCTGCTTCCACTGGGTCAGAAAAGTGCAATCTAAAAATGACTTCCATGTTCTGAAACATTTTAAAAAGGTAATTTAAGAATTATATATGTTAATTCTTAACAGATTTCTGTTTCTTAAAAATCCTTTTAGATTTGTCGAAGAAGAATTTGAAGTTGGAACGCTTTGTTATCACAGCTGGAAAAAGAGTTCATCTATATTCGTCAGCAAAAAGTGCCTGAACACTGCAGGGTGTGTGCATACCACGTGTGTTTGTTAATAGTTTTGTTAGTACATGTACTGATTTAAAAGGTCCAAGTTTGTGAAAGGCTTTAATCTTGTCATGGATGCCTAAAGGAAAAAGAAACTTCAACCCTAAATATGATTAATTTATAGCTGCCTTGACAGATGCTCATTCAAAAATTCTGCTTACAGAGGCCAAATCGAATTAGTCGAAAAAAAGCATAGACCAAGAAGATAAATACTCGCTTGAAAAGCCAGATAGGATTCACTTTGTTCAGAATATAAATAAGGAAAAATAAAATATGACACAATAAAGATGGTATGAAACTTAAAAAGCAGAGGAATGTTGACAGTCATGAGCAACCGTCAGTTGAAAGGTTATATAGAGTTGCATAATGCTGCACAGTGCATATACTAACCAAGTGTTTAAAACCTATCTGTGTATTCCAAAAGTATTGTTTCATTAATATCTCAGTTTAGGCTTCTCCTTGATGCAGACGAAAACATCAAAATGCATTGAAAAGTCAAAAAAAAAATTTTGTTTTTGTTTTCCAAAAACAAAAGGCAAAGTTAACAAGGCGAAACATGATGAGCAAACGTCATTTTTTCACTGTTCTTGTGCAACAGTAGCCGGAAGCGTTAAAGATGCACTTTCGTAACACATTGATTCAGCAGCCCTGAAAAAACTGAATGTGTATAAGTTTTGTGAAACTTTTCATTCACAACAATGTGACTAGATGAGGGTACATTGTGCATAAATGTTCTCACGTATCAACTCTAATTATGTTGATTTAAATAATTCTCAATGGCAGAGTAGTTTGCTCCAATCTGCCTTCAACACACAAATCATTGACCCATTCTCAGGCCTGTTCGTGTCTGCTCCGTAGCGGTAAACTTGTCTTCTATGTTAACCCCACTATTAAGTTGTATTATGTTTGTTTTGCTCAGTGAAACACGCAGTTGCCTGGGTGATGGATAGGCTCTGCTGTTAAAGTCGAATTTGTTTGCTCAATGGTTTCTTCACCCTTGTTGGGTCAGTGCATTGGGCTGGCTTCAAATGTTTTTGTGGGTTTCATGTGCAAGCAGCAAATATTCGCTGTGTATTGAAAATGGTCATTTTCTGGCCCATTTGTAGGGACGACAACGTGAGCAGAATTGTAATGTTAAAACAACTGTCACATGTCTACTTTAGTTGTTGGGACCACTTAAAAAAAACACCAGTTGGTATTTTTTGTGGGGGTGTTTTCGCTCAAAACATGTTCTTTATACTTTTCAAGGAGAAAAGTTTTCTACCTTTAAGCATCTGACACTGATAGGTATTACACAATCTAGACACTTTGACCGGGGAATCTAACTTTATACAGCTTTGACATGTGCTTAGAAATTTTAATCTAATTGGTTTTAAAATGATTTCTTTAATACTTAGCTTTTCAGTTTTTTTCAGTTTTCTGTTTTGAAATTTAAAGAGCAGGTGACTGTTCCATCAGGCATAAGAAACAGGCACTGGTAAATATTTATTTAAAAATTGTGCAAAAAAGAGTGCTCTGGGCTTTAATAAAACCTGCAAAACTTTTAGCAAATATATTCCCTAAAAAGCTGGAAAGCTGCAAAAAATTACAAGAAATATTTTAATAAATAAATTTACATGCAATGCAGGAAAATATACCAAACGTCACAGTTGTCCTTTTTTAAATCTTCACAATTTAATTATGTAAAATTATGTAAAAAGGGTTTTAATTCATCCCAAACAAAGACAAAAAGATTTTGGACATTTAACTGTTTGTAGCATCTAATGTAAGCAATTAACACAGGTTAGCATATTAACAGCAAACAACAGTTTCTTTGTCTCCAAAGGAAAGAAATACTTTAACTTAATTTTGAGTTGTCCAAATATAATCCCAATATTTCCAAATCCAGCAGGCTCCCTAACAGAGATATACAAAAATACCAAAATAATTCAAATAGAGCAACATTAGCGCAGTACATTCAGCCTTCCTTGTATCGGCTGAACTTGTGTTTGTGTCAGCATGATTCATAAGTAATAGAACAAAATGTGCCAGTTGTGGTGAATTGACTTCCTGCGGCAGGTTGTTTTTTTTCTTAACTGAATATTTTTAAGACAACTGCAAAAGTATGAAATAATAAAGGTTGCCATTATAAATGACCAGGATCCCCCGAGGTCAGGTTGTCTCTTGTAAAAGCCTGAATAATGTGGAATAATGTGGCTGTGGAAAACATGTTTTCTTTTTAAAAACAGCTTACACTTTTTGTGTTTGCTTTAACATCAGCTTTAAACACTCAGCTCCGCTGATGATAGATTACTTTGAGTGTTCTTCCTGCAGTAATTTTTCTCAGAACAGTGCAGCCTGGTAGTTCACATGTTTGGCAGCCTGAGATGCACATAAAAAAAAATTCCACCCGGCTTGTTTTCCCAATTCAATAACACTTTTCAAACCAGTTCTATTCAGCTCAAGACTCAACATCAAGATTCTTGATAAGACATCCATAGCTGAAGTTTAGGAATTTGCTCAGTCACAGCACAAGGTGGTTTCACTGTGCCTTAAGGTGGCTTCACAGTGTCTTAAGGTGGCCACTTGATAGGCATAATTTAAAGCACAATTGATGTCTGTTGCTGCATAGTGTGTATTCACTGATTTAAAGAAAATGTGCATTTTTGAGTTTCCAGCAGAGCCGGAAACTCATTGCAGAACGTTCAAGCTGAAACTCGTTTGATTCAGATAGTACTGACAACTTAGTCCTATTTTTTTTTTCTTTTTGCTGTATTTTATGAGTGTGTTGACCCCTATAGTGACTGCTTTTCCAAAATGCAACAAATCCAACAACTCATTTAGTGCTTCTGGAGACTTTTCAAGACATGATTTAAGCACATATCGTTCTTCCTTTCCTCAGTTCTGCCATGAGCTCTTCACCGATCTTAAAGCACTCACAGGCAGCCCAGTCCTCCTCTAGCATGAGCAACTGTACAGAAAAATTATATATACTTTTCACAAGAAAGTGCATAAAATTTAAACTTATATACATATGGTTGACAGCTTAACAAAACTAAAACTTAGTGTTTCTGTCAGCTCTATTTTCATCATATTTGATTTAAACTTGAAGTTTGTTCTTGTCTTTGTCTTGAACGTTTTTATTATCTTAACATATGTTTTTATTTACTTTTCTGTTTTCTTTCCAACATCATTCCTATCTCATAAGCATCTATTCCAACTACATGGAAATGATGAATTATGCAGTAGAGTGCCAATTAATGAGTTTCAGTGACTTCTCGACCAGCCAATAGTTATGTTCTTACAGAAGATTTTGGCTTCACTAGATTCCAACAAGTTCTTAGTGCATCTCTTGAACTTTCCTACTGTACTTTGTTGGTACCATGTTAATTGGGAGCATATGTACCATAATAGTTTATATTTTTGGCTGCTATTTACTTTGTCACAGTAGAAACAGGATATCATAGACGAAACAAAAAATACCAGATGTATTTTGCCATTATTTTGAAAAAAAAAAAATACATTACTCTAACTTCTGGGAGAGAGTACATCATTAGCTACACGCAGTCCAGGAACCAACAGGACATCCTTACCGTGGGATGATTAAATAAATCATCTCTCTTGGAGTTCCTCAACTAAGTAGGTTTTACTTGTCCGCTTTGATCTCTGCAGAGCACCTGCATTCGATGTCTCAGGGAAAATCCCTTAAAAGTCCAGGGTATGTTTATGTGGCTGCCACACAGGCCAGCTTTCTCATCAATTTATTATCAAGTCTTTTAACTTTGTCTGTGAAAGCCAAGATTGGCTTTCCCAAGCTGTACCAAAGCATGAGCATAAGGAAATACCTAAAGACATAATAATCATTAAACGATTAAAGCAGGAAAGCAGGCATTGAGTCATCTCATGTGTATTCAGCAACTCTCCGGAGGCACCTGTGTTCCATCAGGGTGCCATTAGTGTCTAAAAAGATTTGGGGAGCCAGCAAGCATCCTGTTTTTTCCTGACTGCTTGTGCATGAGTGTGTGTGCTGTGTGTGCTGTGTAACGGTGCTGGAGGTGGAGGGTGAAGGTTGCTGTCCGTTTGTACTGTATATGCATAAAAGATGAGGAAGATTGGGCTGCACAGCTAAGTTGTTTTGTTTTAATCTGTTTCGCCTGTAATCACACAAGTCACAGTTGGCAGGCAACACGATTGGAGATGGGCCTGATGCGGGTAAATTGACTTCCTAGTTTTTTGGGGGGGTTTTTTTGCTCTCGCTCTCGAGCTGACTCATAGCCGGGGAGCGGCCGTGCATCTGAGTGTGAAGACGGAGGGGAAGTGAGCTCACTGGTGGGCCGAACTTGTCCACTTGTTGCCAAATCACTGCCCGCTAATTAACCGCAGAATCGCCCCTTCCCAACAGCACCCAGCAGGGAGTTTGCTCTCTACAATCACTGAACTAAAGGACTCACTCAGCATGGCTGCACGTTTTGCATCCACTGAGAAAACGTGCATAAGAGCCCCGCAAGCACTTTGACAATACTTATTTTCTTTGAGCATCAACATCAATCGTGCTTCAGAGGTCCAGGGACGCTTGTTACCGGTGTTGCTATGACGACACATACATTGTGTGGTGTAATGTGTTCCAGATGGATAGGTAAAGCCAAACATACTACATTTCACCAGCATCTGGGGGAATAATCTTCTACCACCTCCAATATGCTTTCTTTGGATGCAGCAAGAAAGTGATGATCACGATTTACAACAAGCTGCTTTGATTTCTGGAAATCTAGACCACCACCTTGCCTTGGCTGGCTGTGACTTCTACACTGGCGAGAATGCAGCATATGGCTTGAAGCAAATGCGAATAAGCTGGGAATAAGCCAAGCCCACCCACACCTGACAATCCAGGGTAATATCCAGTTTGAAAAAAAAGTATGTTCCAGACAAATGGGGATTTCTACTCTATTCAGATCAATTTTTTAGAAATATTTGTATCCCAACAATAGTAAACACTATATGGTGGTCAGGCTGAAGAGTGAAAGCAAAAACACTGCTCCACACACAGTTTCCATAAGAAAAGATCCAAAAAGTCCCAGGAATGATTTACGTGGTCAAGTAAATAGAATAATTTCCTTTTTGCATGGTTCTGTTTGGGTGGGACAAAGCTTGAATAAACTCTTCCAGACAGGTTCTGTTTACCAGCTTTTAAACAGTGTGGATCAGTGGAGAAAGAAAAATGAAGCAAAAATATTTTTCAGATACACTTTAATGCTTTAAAATTGTTGCGTGGACATTCACAAGTTATATGTTTATAAACATTAGTGCTTTTGGCTTTTACATAAAGTATTCCTTTCAAATTTTAGCTAAAAACTTCATTAAATTATAGGGATTATATGGACTACATAAAGTGGCACATTATTGGAAGTGGAAGGAAAAGAAGATGAATCTTGAAAAAAAAATGCAGTGTGCATGCATGTACAGACCCTCTTACTCTGACCTCCTAAGCAAAATTTGGCGCAATTAAATACTTTCAGAGGTTAGTAACGAAAGTGTACTTTAATCTCTGTATAAGGGTAGATGTTCCGTGAATTCTAAAAGGTTTCTTAGAGAATATTAATGAAGAAGCGGCTTCATGATGACTAGGGAATAGAGCAGACAGGTCAGGGAGGATTTCAGACATTTGACAAAACACTGTTCAAATCATTATCCGAAAATGGAAAGGGTACAACTGCCAATCTGGCCATGTACCTAAAAAGTCAGTAACGAGTGCATTAGGAGTTTAAATGGTACTCAACAGGAGATGCACAGATCCAGAACTCTGATTGGACAATTGGTTGACAGGAATTCTCCTTAAACATATCTCCTTATATATAAAGATTGGTGAATACTCCATAAATCTTGTAGAGACAGATCTCTGGGGATACTTTTATTCCACAGGAAAGGTAATCGATATTCATGGGATAGTGGATGAAGTTAAACATGAAGCAATCTTGCAAGAGGCTCCAAAAGATTGGGGTGGAAGACATAACAGTTGGCTTAGTTGAAAGCAATAGAAATTGTGATCAAGTCAAAGTCCAGACCTATAGCCAGCTGACCGTTTTTAAAAAGTAACGTTCAGACTGAACCATTTCTCAAAGAATACATGCACACAGACTTTTACGAGTAAGAAAATGAAGATTTTTTCCTCCACTTTATATTTATGCACTGCCTGGTGTTGGTCTATCACATAAAATCCCATTAAAATACATTCAGGTTTGTGGTTTTAACATGACAAAATGTAAAAGAGTTCATTGGGTTTGGATTATTTTGCAAGGCACTGCAATGAAATGAAACTCTTGCAGCCATTTAAATAGGGATTGTGTCACTCTAGTAGTACTAATGGTCTCTTTATAATTTAGGACCACACACTGAGCCACTGAAGTCACAAATTTATAAAACGCACATATTCGCTGATGTATTTTATAGCTCTGAAGTATATATGAATATCTCTGATCCCTTCTGAGATCCCTCAGCGCACTTTAAAATGGAATTACTTTGTAACCTTCTGATGCAACAACTGCTGGAGAAAGAACTAGCATCCAGAGCCGTACGACAACTCCTGATGGCGAGTGCTTTTTAGCTTTGCATCATGGGATGTGTCATCAGTTGAGCAGTTGGCATAGTACAATGTTGATGTAATGTGGCAGCCATTATCTTCCGCACTCCCTGCCAGAGGAGGCATACCCTCTCACACATGCTGTCAGATCATCACTGCGGAAGACTGCACCAATTTGTCACTATAAGCAGCCTGTCACCATGTCAGCCCTCAAGCCAACTGATACACTGCAGGGCTTTAGCAAACGAAAGTTGGTTGGTCTGTTACATAAAATCATATTAAAGATTATGATTGTAACCAACTGTGCAAAAGGTTGAGGGGTATAAACAAGACACTGGAAATTCCTCTACTTAAACCATTGCATCTGCTTTTTTTTAAAGATCTTGTCTATTGTTTATTGATTTTATATTGCAGCATGTCATGCGTGGGTGCAAAATGATTCTGTTTACGATGAGGAGCTGATCATCCGGAAGACACCTTAGGGTTGGGTTTGGACTAGAGTTACGCTGCTGAGGCTACAAACAAGCGTCAACCTCTTCATAGATGTATGCAAACTATAACCACATGAAGCTGACGGCAGGGAAAAAAAAGAAAGGAAGTGAAAATAGACAGTGACTTCAAGGTCTATTGTAATCACAAGCAGTGGGTTTGGGGGAAATACCCCACAGAAGTGAGGAGATTGATTTTGTCTCTGCCTGCAAACACATACACACACACACGCACACGCACGTTTATATGTGCATTCTTGTACATGAGCAGCCCTCATGTACAGGCTTGTAAGTGCACGCACAGAGCTCCGGAGGATTTACTTTTCCTGGCATGACTACCATACTAATACTTTTATAAATTGAGGAGGGAAAAAAAAGAGCTTGCAGCCTGTTGCCAGTAGCTGTTGCAATGCTTCTCTCATGCAGAGCGAAAATTTAAGTTTGGGAATATGAATCCACGGAGTAGTGGATGTCCACCACGTAGACAAACCAGAGGGTTTTTTCTGCAGAATGAAAGTGTGTTAGAGTGAAAATACAGCACAAAAGAAACTGGGACATTTGCAAATGAGTTGGTTATTGAAAACTGCAAAAGTATTCATACCTTCTGAATTCATCATGCTGTGTGGATGCTCTTCTTCATTCAGCTTCTTCTTGGATAAAAAGCCTCGTCTTTGCAAAACTCCAAAGGCGAGGTCAAGGGTTATCTTTCCAACAAGATAAAGACTTTAAATTGTAATTCTGGTTATTGTAATAATAATGTTAGTTTAGATTAAAGCAGTTTATGTATTAAAAGGTCTAGTCAAAGCTGAGTCCGAAATGGAATCAAGAGGTTGAGGTGGCATTTGAACATTAGAATAGAATAGAATAGTCCCCTATCAACCCCACACAGGGGAGATGTATATGCTACTGCCTGACAGTAACAAAATATGTCACAGTGAAGCTATTTTAGCAGAAACACATATAGGCTTTACATTGATTAGGAAAGACTGTATAAAAAGGGAAGCATCCTGCTGAGGATACAGTTCTGTTTTCAGAAATTAACAAACCAAGTTATTTTTATAAAGGACCCACTTTTTTACTTAAGGCTTGTATACACAATTGAAGCTTTCACTCTGCTTTCAATATTGTTCCAGAGCAGCTGGCAGGCTACAACACACACCTGGGTAAACACACCATGCTCTAGCTCTTGTAGAGTTTGCTCTTCGTCTCTGTGTGCAACAAATGAATATCGCCGACTGTTGCAAGAGGGCCTTCCTTTTCCATTTTTCACCCTGCTCGTTGTCAGGCATACAAGGCTTGGCCTCGGTCACATATCAATCTAAGTTCAGCGAGCACTGTCCGCCTAAGCATGAGAGGGACGCTATGACAAAAAAAAAAAAAAAAGGCCCACACAAAATCCCTCAAAATCCTCCCTGTGCAGAGCAAGCAGGACTCACAGCAGCATGAATTACCTCAGGAGGCTGATATGGTCCAGTCCCGCCGCTCCAGACTGGAGGGCTCATTTACAGCTAGTGCTTTGATTGTAACAGATACGGTGATGTCAGCCCACACTGCTGCTAACAGCTTTATGCCACTCTCTCCCTATTGCCCTTTCACTCTTTTGTCACAACTTTGAATAGATTAATCCATGGCTGTCCACTCTATACTGCTCATCTTTTTATTAACATGCAAAAACTTAGACCAGGATATAACTTAATAACGTAACACCTGACAAAAATTCCCACTGTTAGTTTTTTTGCACTGCTTTGCAAGGAAAGAATATGCCTTGAACCTTTTCACATTTTGTCACATTTTGTGCACGAAATCAGTGTATTTTAATGAGATTTTTAAAGACAGAGCCACACAAAGTGGTTTTCAAATTTTTTGCTGCATTTAACGGGCTGTGTCCCAGTGTCCATCATAATTATCTCATAGCTTGCGTATATTGTCTTAGAAGACTTGAAACTGAGTCAGATGTTCACTTTCCAACCCTAAGCATATGTCCTGAGCTAGAATAGAACTGGTTGGACCAAAGTATATCTGTTAGGATGGTCCAGGAAGATACACAATGTAACAAGTATTCAAAACTGGTCACCTTCAGTTTTTGAATACCATCTATCCTTTTCTGTCCCTTCACAATTATGTACTAATTCATTTGGTCCATGACTCAAAATCCCATTTAAATAAATCAAATTCTAGGATTGCACTCCTCATGGTGTGCAATCCTATCCAAAACTATTGCAGCTCTGCTGCAATAGTTTTGATTTATTGTTTTTCCATACGGTTGTTTATCAAAGAGCAGATCATAAGGTTCAGGAATTACAGAGTTGATTTCTGCATCTCTCTGCCCGACTTCCTAATCAACGGCCAGACGTAGATCTGAAGAGGAGCAGCAAAAGCAAATAAGGTGGATTACAAGTGTTTTGTGTCATCACGGACATGTTACAGCAGAACGTAATCTTTCTGCCTGAAAATTGAACTGTTACCATCATGTGACGGTCATGAGACAGTCTTGAGTCACAGTCATCTTTAGATTCATAGCAAGACTTACTTCCACTGGACATCCTTCCTCCCCACAGCATCACCATCCACAATGAGTCTTTAAAGACCCTGGGATGATATGAGTTACAACTAATAACTTCCCTTTAGAATAAATGCAGCATTTTTAATTTAAGTAAAAAATTTAATTGAATAAAAGTTAGTGATTGTAACGCAACATAATCTGAAGAACTTGAAGGGGTATTAATACTTTTGAAACACATTGTACTTTCTCTGTTTTGTCTAATAATCCATTTAATTGCTCAGAAGAAGGCTGTGTCTGGATTAACCTCCTCTCAGTAGGGCTTCCAGATGCTGATGACTTAACCCTTCGCCTGTAAAATAATAAAGAAAAAACACTAAAGAATATACCGCTGCAACAAAAACTGTACTGGTGTCCTTGTTCCTCTAGGGAATGAGGGCCTGGCTGGGTTTCTGTCACCGTGCTTTAGTGGTTGCAATAAAGTTTTTTTGGGTGTAATTTAATTTTGCATCCAATCAGGATGTCTCCGCTGACCCTTCTCTGTCTGCCGATCCCGTTGGCGTCCCCCTCAGAGCGGGGAACTCCGTGTTAGGGGTTTGTGGAACTCACCATTATTTATTTATGAGTGTTTAAATGCCACAGCACCCTGGCAAGAACTTTAATGGAGGTGAGACACTCCCATGTCGCTCTACTCCCCTCAGTAAAGTTTTATAGCATCCAACCACACTCTCCTTAGAGGCTAGGGGAAAGTGACGCTATAGTTGAAGAATATGCAGCCTAGACTGACATTTCAGTGCAACTGACTTAGAAGTTTTCAAAGGATCTTAAAACTGTGAAAAGTGTGATTTTTAATTTTGCTTCTCTGTTAAACTACTTCCACTATCAGTGTGGTCAGATGTCACACCTATAAGGCAAGAAGAAAGGAAGCTGAGATGCGGTCAAAAGAAAAAGGTTGCGCCACATTTAATGTCGCCCTGTCTGCTTGTGCCAGTCAGCCCACAAAGCACTTGTATCTGTCAGGCTTCACCACCACTGCGACTAATGGATTTGGTACTTTTTTTCCACGTTGATTCCTCCCTGTAAAGCAAGCCCCTTCTGTCAACCCACCCTCCTTTGCCTCATCTGGCCTTGATGAGATCCAGACCCTGTGTGGAAGCATACTAAAGTGGCTCAACAGTGTCAGCAGGAGAGCTAAATGGAAGGTAGTGAAATCTTTTGAACCTCTGTTACATTATAACAGTTCTAAACACATCCAGCTGGGTCCAAAGTTCAGGGAAGACATAAAAGCACTGCTGCATGTTAGCTTGGAGGATGATAATAACTGAGCACCACTAAAACTACTAAGACAGTCCACAATCAAAGGGCCCAGAGGAACGGCTCCCCGCTCTTCTTACTGGCTGCTAATGGCCTGTGTGCTTCAGACACAACCTGTCTGCGAGTTGTTATATCTCCTATAAGCGTCGCTCCATGCACCGTAAAGAGAAGGAGCCTTTTCTCTCTTGGTGATTAAACTCCATTAACTCTGGCTCAATTAAAATACAAAAGACTTAGAGGAGTAGTAATTAGGACATGCAAGCCTGGTGGGTCACCCTTAAAACAAGCTGGAATCGGTTGATCTTGACGGGAGGCTGCTCATGTCGTGACTCCGCAGCTGCCAGATGTCTTTGTGAACCTGTTTTACAGGAGCCGAAATGCTGACACAGACAATGTCGCTGATACAGGAGAGAGGCTTGACAGACATGGCAGAGAGTGGTCATTTAATGTGTGACTGCGTGTGTGTGTGTGTGTGTGTGTTCCTTTAACTTTGTGATTGCTGTGGGTTCCTCAGTGGCGATCGAACCACACAGGATAAATATGAGCTTGTGGCGAAGCTGTGGTGCCCCAGGAATGCTTACATGTGGTGGAGCTGCTCTCACCACCATTGACAAGAGAGTTAGGTGGCTTTTGGCCATTCAGATTCCTGACTGGGAGAGCTAGGAGGTTATTTGATTTAAAGACTCAGTTGGCAGATGCCAGTTATTTTTTTTTTTCTGGCTCAAGTTTCCCACTGAAGCATGTTATTTGTTTATTCTGTACACAGCCATTGTTTACTGGCCTGACGGATCCCAATATGGTCCAAAAATGCATTTAATCACCAGTTAGCAGCAACTGAGACAAACATGAAATGACACGGCTAACAGCAGCATTTTCCAGATCAAATGTAATTCTATGGATGTCTTTCCCTATTTACTAATACAACTGAGAAATGCTCTCACAACCTCAACAAGCTTTTCTGTCTCAGCCTGGATCGCTATTGGAGGTGGCCAAAGAACACAGTTCTTTCAGGAATCACTGGAAGAAGCCAACTTAAATAGAATAAATGATCAAAATCCTTCTTAGCTGTGAGAGCAATCATTAATAAAGCATTCAAACCTGGCAAGACTTATAACATATTAACCAACATTTTCCATGTATTCCTGCGTAGTTTTCTGCTAATTTACATTTTGAAAACAGTTTGACGTTTTCTAGACTGAAGTAGTTTTCTCTGTCATAATACTGCAAATCCACCCTCTTTATTGAAATAAGAAAGGTAAACTCAGCACTCTTCCTGACCAGTTTAGGTTTAGGACAGTTAAGAGGGTTCCTCTACCTCAGTGCTGGGTAGTTATGCTGCTTGGGGCTTGTGTGAACTTGGCTGTCCTGGTGTTCTGCTGTGGGGGTATGATAGGGATGGGGTGTTCACTAGTCTGTATCTCTCCTTGTCTGGTTTCTTGGTCCTGCGCTTCAATGCCAATCTACCTCTATGTCAGACATAAAGCTGCTCTGTGGGAGTCCAATAATCCCTGCCCTTTGGGCTGTTGGGTGTTGAGGTAAGGTTTCTTTTCTTCCTACCATTGTAATAGCTTTGCAACTTCAGGTAATAAAATACAAGAAACACCTGCTCTACATCCACACATGTAGTCGTGCAAATGATACAGCAAATAATCTTTTAATGCTCGGTAGACCTGTCAAGATGTTGATGTAAAACATGATGGCCTCCTGACATCTATTTTGTAAAGTTCACCAGGTCCTCCTGCAGATAAACACCCTCACCCAGAGAAGTAAGGATAGAGGAAGAGAGCCAGAGAGGCAGACATTTAAATAGTGTTAGTAATTTTGTGGACTTTTAAGTATATTTGACCTTACAATGGTCATAGGGAGTAAATGCAAATCAGAAGACTATAAACTGTTGTCTCCTTCCCTGCATCCATCATTGGAGGCCAGTGTGTTGTCATCCATAACTTCATGGTTGAAAAGGGTCATTCGCCTGAGGCTCTGTTGGAGATGATATCCCTCCTCTGGACAGATGCAATGGCATAAGGGGGCCCCGGATGCCCCCCTCTCCTCCCTGACCTCTCTCGCCATTCCAGTGTCTGAGAAAGGGTCCTGGGGTTGAGAAGGTCCTGGGGACTGGACACATTGCAGCATTAATTACACACTCGTTTACCATTGAGCCTAATGTTTGGCCTCCCCCTCCGTGGGGTTAACTCCTTCCTGACAAGCAGGGAAAGTAATGGGGCCTCTGTGGCTCGTTTGCCAACGCAGCTCCTCAGTTGTCTTCCTTAGACCCAGTTCTCACTGACTGACAGCAGCTAAATGCTTCAGCACTGCATGACGATCACATGTGGAGGAATAGATGGATACAATGGAAGGTGCGAGGTGGTGTATGACAGGCGGGAAGTTTCATCTCATCAGAGGCTTTTTACTAGTTGTCCTGTGCAAACAAAGAAGCTTTTTTGGGGCGTTCCGAGATATTTCCCCTGCTGACATCCTTACTACAGCTGAGAGTGTGACTGACTGAGGAGACGGAGAGAAGAAAGAGAGTGTGCACTGACAGGATATCCCCCCCAGTTAACAGCAAAGTCAACAGAGTAGAAAGGAAGAGAGAGGAAGTTTAGTTCTGTCACACAGACCTGAGGTGAGATGCTTACAGATGTCAGAGTTGTTGCTGAACTTTGGCAGAACTGGGGTAACTCTGTAAAGTGCTGCTGGCTACATCTATAATCACAAGTGTCTTTAGCTATCGCCTAAGTAATCCGATTTCTGGTGACAGTCGGTAATCTGATAGGAGACTACTTACAATATCAAGGCTTGTGTTTCGTTTGATTAATTCATAGCCTACAGGGCCTGTGAGATAGAGAGAGAGAGAGCGCAGCGTGAGATCATGACCCTGGAATTCTAAACAATAACCATCTGTGGTGAACCACATTGAGCCTGATCCAAATCTTGCTTTTCTTCTCACTTCCTCTCTCTCTCTCTGTCTCCCTCTCTCCTCCTCCCAAACACGTTAAACAAACCCACACATGGAGAGCTATACTCACACCTGCAACAAGCAATATGTTTGTGCCCTCAATGATCCAACTACAGCAAACAAACAGCTGAAAAAGGGTTTGGCTCTAAAAGAGCTCTAAAAGAGCCAAACCAGCAGTGTTTCAAGAAATAAAATCAGTCTGACAGACAGAAGATAACTCGTGTTCAAAATCTTACAGCAGTCTTTCTGAAGTATTCACACCCTTTGAAGTTTTTCATTGGTTACAACCACAAATTTCTACTTTTTATGACATCCGTCTTTATTTAGCTCCATCCATCTTCCAGCCAACTTCCCTCTCGCTGGTGAAATATTAACCATGAGCACAGTGCTGCCACTACTTCACTGGTGTTTTCCATTTTAGCCAAAACCTTTAAATCTTAGCCCAGCAACTTTTTTTTACTTTAAATGGAACTTTCTTTCATATTTATTCAGTGTTGTCAACAGATTTTCTCACCTGCAATCATAGTTTCCATAGAAGTCACTGTGGAAATTATGGCTGCATCTCAAATTAATGTTGGTCAGTTTAGGTTGGACAAATGGTTCACAGTAAGTTTGCATACTCTTTCCTTTCCTGGGCGATGGATTGAAGAGAGCTCAATGAAATCTTCAAAGCTAAGGATATTCTTTTATGCAACCATCATCATGACTTTATCTCTGCGCTATCTGCAGTTTATTGGTCTTGATGATGTTTGTTCACTAATTTTCTCTAGCAAACCTTTGAAGCCTTCACAGCAGTTATATTTAAACTGAGATTAATTCATGCACATGTGAAGTTTATTTATTTTGAGGCATCTTCTGCACTTTTCAGATTTTTATTTGTAACAAAATTTTGTTAACCATATAGCCTTTCTATTCTACTCCATAATTATCCTCTAATTTGTTTGTCTATGACAAAATTTCCAATAAAGTTCAGTGAAGCTTGTTGCAGTATCTTGACAAAAGGTGAAAAAGTTCAATGGGTTGATTTACTTTATAAGGTGCTTGTGTCTTTGCCTTGTGTCTTGACATTTTAAAAGGATGGTCCACGTAAACTGCTTTGTGGAATTTATTCTCTTTCCTCCACAAAATATAAAAACATCTCTGTAAATGTCAGAGCTCTTCCAGCATCTCCACAGTGTTGAGAAAAAGTGACGCGGTGTGTTCTCTTTTAACCGTGTACCACAGGGTGGCGAATGATAGATGAAGTGTTACTCTGCGGACTATTTTTACCATTTCTAAACCACAGTTCAGACATCCCATCTGGACCGGGTTAGGGGCATGGCAGTATTGAGTTCTTCCCCATTAGTTACTGTATCCCCACATTGCAGAATCTTGTAAGAGCTCGAAAGCAAATGTTATGCCTATTTATATGCTGTGGTACAGTGAGTAATGAATGCTTAATAGTTTTCAAGAGGTGATATGTGACTGTTTATTAAGCTAAAACAAAGTTGTTTACACAAAAGAGATAGTTAAAAGGCTAACAGTTCTTCTCAGCTCATTAAGAGGTTTGAAAAGGCTGGAATATTGGAGCAATGGGTTTGCCTCAGAAGTTGAAACTTGGACCTGTGAATGACGTCTTGCTCAAGGTCAGCCTTTCATTTGTCAAGGAAGGCTGAGAAGCAGGGAGCATTAATCACCTCCTATACAAGTTTCATTTTGCATATCATATTGTACCCTTGCTTCCTATTTGCAGTTCAGTAGTTGTGGATTTTTCTGTGGAACGTCACCCCAACCAAATTGTTCATGGAAAACCTGCCTATTTGTTTTATTTTTTATTTTTTCATGGAGCACATCTAAAATTTTTGAGAGAAAATGCAATGTGGGACGCTAAATTACGTAGGTCCAATGCAACTTGACACCCTGTTGGCTGGCATTTGCAAAGCAGCCAATCCCAGTGTACCATTCTTTTGTCCTCATGTTGATTGGCTGTACCAATCTACATGAGAAAAATGTGGCTTCAGGACTTTTGCTCCAAGTAAAAGTGGAAAGTACCACTATTTCCAAGTCCAAAACCAATGTGATTCATTCATTTTTGTTGTGCTCACTAACAACTGAATCCAAACACAACAGAAACATGTTCCATGTGTGTTGCTGTTTTATTGCGAGACAAACAATTAGAAGTGGAACTAGCCGACTTGTTTGTTGCTGCTTATAGAACATTTTATATATCTGACTATCCAAGTCAAATTTCTGACTTTAGAAAGTGTAATTTTCAGACTCCAAAACTCTAAGATGATGTAAGTTCAAATAGAAGCACTACTAGTTGCTATTTAGAATAAATAATATTCGTATACAGTTACTACTACATGAACTGTTAGTGGCACATTCTGCCCTGATTTCAAGCCAGCAACCATTTCTACACATCTCAGGTTTTCAGGGGGGTATCTCCAGATCTGATGGGCATTGAAACTAAATGCTTCTTCTCTTTATTCAGTTAGTGTTCATGGTCTACTGCAACACAACCAAAAGCAGTACTCATGATTGACGTAACAGAACCAAAGAATCTGCTTAGTCTTCCAGCTTATTCTTGTCTTATATGCATGGCATTCAGGGCATGTAACAACTGAAAATCGAATGTAAATTGAATGCACTATATACTTTATGCTGAGCAGTATAACATAATGAACACATAGCAGAAAATATAAATCTGAACCATTTAGGCCAGTCTTTCACCAGGAAGATTGAGTAAGTTAACATTTTTACATACCCAATATATGTACATTTTAATAAATCATATGTGTATATAATATCAGAACAAAGCCATTCAAGGATATCTTTATACTGACTAGAATATTATTGAAATATATCAAGAAAGATTACAACTTATTTTTAAATTCTAAATATATTTGTTCAGGTTTTGTTTCATTGTATTATACATTTACTTTAATATATTTTTTGTTGGTATTTATTTATCAATTTTACTATAAAAATACTGAAAAAAATACTATACTATAAAAAACACGTTCGTTTCTTTGTGTTTTTCTGACACTTTGTGTGCCCATTAGTCAGTTTCCGTGACCCATAAGTGGCCTCCAAAGTCTTTGCTGTGATCTGTGACTGAAAGGGATGAATGAGTGTCTTACTATCAGCCGGAGATCTACTGATGTTTATGTTTAACGGGTGTGTCAGGATGAGAGTGTCAACTGAGATTCCTTGAAAGAAAGGGAGGTGCACCCTGCATTCACACAGGCAGAGTTGAATGTCAAGTGGCGATATGGTGCAGAACAATGAAGAAACAACAGTTTCCAGTGAAAAATGTCATCCTGCCTGCCGCTACTGCTGCTGCTGCTGCTGGACGAATTAGCCCCACAAAGCACCACTAATACACAAGATTTCCATTATTTTATTTTGTTCCGGACTTACCATATGGTTCATAAATAACAGAATTTTTATCAGCGGAGCACTTTCATTTAATGCCACTATTTTTGACTTTATGGGAAGAAAGGGTGTTCCCTTAATTATGGTTACACAGTTAACAATATCTGGAGTTTCCCTTTGTGCTCAGTGTGTCTCAGATAGCATGAGAGGGACTCTTAGGTTTTCAGTTACATTATCAAAGTAATCCGCGATTGCTCCCACTGCTCAGGTGGTGGGAGAGCCTGGCAAACCTTTTGAGAAATGAAGAAGAAAAACTGTCATTTCTGGGTGGTTTATGGATATAAACGCTGCTCTGAACAAGTAATGGCTCTTATTCTTTAACTATTGCAGCCAAATTCCAGTTGTAGGTCAGATAAATCACCCTGTGGCAAAACCAAAGAGAACAAATACTTTATAGGCTTTACAAAAGTGTGTCAGTGTGAGGCTTAATGTAGTGCTTTGAAAAAGTATTCTTTTCCCTTGAACCTTTCCACATTTCGTCACATTGGAACCACAAACATCAATGTATTTTATTGGGATTTTTTTATGTGCTAGACCAAAACAAAGTAGTGCATAATTTTAAAAAATAACCCCCTTTAGCATGATATTCCTAATTAAAATCTAACCCAACTAATTCACTTAAGATTTCACCTAATTTTTCAAAAGTGTCCAGTTAATTAAAGGACACAGCTGCTCACTTAATTAACTGGACACGGAGAACATTAATCAGAGTAAAAGTTATGAGTCACATGATAACTCTGAAGGAGCTGCAGAGAATCCCGGCTTGGGTGGGAGAATCTGTTGAACGACAAATATTGGTCTGGCTCTTAAGAAACCCTTGAAAAGTCCCATTTGCAGCTTGCCACAAGTCAAATAGGTGACACATTAAATATGTCAAGGAAGGCGTTGGTTTAGGTTTTATAAATCTTATTATCCTGTTAGTTCGTGACTGTGCCTGAGTTTTTATTGGTCTATCCGATAAAATTTCAATAAGTTTCTGCAAAGCAGCATATGATTATTAGACCCACCTTTCTCTTTATTCAGACTCATCTGTAATCCACGTGTTCTTTCATGGTGGGAGGTGGGCCACAAGCCACCGTTGCAGAACACACGTTTCCCCGTCGAGGAGCTTTGTTCTGGAGAATGAGAGCCAGACACTAGATGAGACAGCGCTGCGTCTGTTCTGCTGATGCAAAGGAGTCTGAAGGGGAAGCCCACACAGCAGGAACAACAATACAGTATCGTGTGATGGGAAAACATCTTTCATTTCATTTTCATCAGTGCTAACAGAAACACAGGGAGAAAAAGGAAAGCATTTCTCTGGCTTTTCTTTAGGATTTATTTCATGTAAACCTACAGCTGTCTGCGTGGTTGTCAGCCAGTGTGTCTGGGGACCCCCAGTCCCTCATCAGGGCCAAACGTTAAGCTTTACCTTGAACATCAAAGGTCAACAGACGAGTATAAATCGCCCCTCTGGCTGAGATTTAGTTTCCACTGCACAACTCAAACCCTTGATCTACTTTTAGTTGTCTCAGGAAATGCATGAAGACTCAGGAAAGTGACATGAAAGATTTGTTATTCTGCAACAGTGCATGAACGTGAGGTAGAGGTCTATTTTTGACATCAAATTAAATAACACAAATAGGACATAAAAGTATCTAAAAAAATAAATTCATTTCAAATAAATAAATCCAGGCTTAGAGAATCATACATAGAACTTCATTTTTAAAATACCAGTTTTTAGAAAGATCAGAATGTTGTGACATGAAGTTGGAGAGAGATCCAGAGCTGATGGGTGGAGGCATTTGCTGAAGGTAGCTTGATTGCTCTCTTTCAGAGATTGCATCCCTTTGTCCACACTTGCACATGTATTTCTGCTGCTTTTCACTTTTTTGTTCATGTTTAAACTGGGCTTTTGAGAACAAAGAGTTCAAAGCTTGATAGAAATGAAGATGTTAAGCCCTACTATGCAAATGCTGTCTATTGCTTTTTCCTGCTGGAAGCTGCAACAGCATTCAAACCATTTTTGCATTTGTGGGTCTATCTGGATGTATATTTTTCACAAAACGAGGAGAGATTGCCAGAACTTTAGACAACAAAACTGATTGCAGTTTGCTGAAAATTAAGCCTGAATACAGAACTATTTAGTGTTAAATTTAATGAATATTTTCTGTGACAAAAGTCAATCAAACATTTGTGTAAATGAGCAACAGAATGACTGGAATCAGAGAAAAGTTCCCTTGAAGTCCTTCAGAATGCAGACGTGACCTCTGACCCCTTTTATCTCTTCATAGAGGACACGCACAGAAACCCCACACAACCTTAACTTCATTACCAATTAGGATGAACAAGAAATTGGAAATGTAAGACTGGTTTCAGTTCGTCAGTGGGTAGCATTTCCTCGGTCTCAAAGCAAACCCCACAGGCAGCGTGCTCTCCAACGCCTGCTGGTGAAAAAAGAACAGCATAGTTTGAAATGGAAATGCTGTTGTGGTTGGCCTCCACACCCCACTATCATTTGTCTCAACCAAACCCACCCAGAAAAAAAAAGAAAAATTACTTAAATCCAGGGGTATTTTCAATAACTCCCCCCAACCTCCACCACCTTCATCGTTCACTTTCACGCTCCTTTTTGGCGAGTGGAAAAGCAGCACGCTCTGTGGAATTTAGTCGCCCACGCACTGGGTCAGGACACTTGATTCCAATTAGATATTTTTCTTTGCTTTCTTGTTCTAGCCTGTCTGGGCCTCCTGCTTTCATCCCTCCCTCCTTCTGCCCGTCCCTCGCTGCTGAACTCTCCCCTCCCCTCTCCCCCACTTCCTCGCTCGTGTCCTCATTCTCTCAATCTCTATCACAATGTGCAGTTTTGTGAACCACAGTGCCCTTCTTTGCTTTTATGTGTTCTCTCATAGGCAGATTTCTCACAGCTTCACATCCTGTGTCCGTTTTTAAACTTTGACACTGTCACAAACTACCCATGAGGGCCGTAAAACACTCCGGCGAGGCGATTATAGCAGACGCAGTCGAGCAGTTTTCATAATGACAGGGCCCGGATTTAGAGCGGCTTTAGAAGTTTGCAAATGGCCTTTGTTTCCCTGCTTGGCAGAGGATATTTATTAACCTATGGATCCATTTGATTACAGTGTGAGGTCAGTTTCATGCTGTGAACCTCCTTCTTCACATTTACTAATGATAGCTTTACCATGGAGAACACACAATACGTTTTACCCGAGCGCAAGAGCCACATACAATACAACATCCAGATTATTATAATTAAAACATTCCACTTATCCTTTGTGTTCTATTTATTCATTCATTTGATGTTACTTTTCTGAGACCTACAGAATTAATACATTCCCACAGAAAAAGAGGTTTATTATTACCCTTTGTTGCATTTGCTTTCCAAAAGTATTTGTTCTCACAAACCTTTGTGTATTTTCTCAGGATTTTGCGAACAGGACCACTACACAGTAGGGTAGTAATTGTGAATTGACTAGGCCATTCTTACACATGATAATGCTTTGATCTACATGATTCCATTGTAGTTATAGCTGTGTGTTTATGGTTGTTAAACTACAGAAAGGTGACCCTAGCCTCTCCGTCTCCATTCATCGCTCCTTAAAGTCTGGCTTACCTGACCCTGCTAAACAATGTCTTCCCTCAGCATGATGCTGCCATTATCGTTTTAATGAGGGAATGGTTAGGTGAATGTGATTGGGTTATGTAAAAGCACCTTCTTCCAAATATTAGTTGTTTCCTAGATGGTTTGAAGTAAACCACAAAACCAGACTTTTTTCTTCCATTTCATCTATAAATACCAGAAATATGGATTGCAAAACAAACATTCATTCAGCCTCTCCTCCAGAGTTACCATGAGTCTCTTGGCTGCACCTCTGAATAATCCTCTCTTTGCCCTGCCTGAAAGTTTGCTGCTGTATGTTTTCCATTTTCGGATCATGGGTTTAATGCTGTGTTGTAGGATGTTCAAATGCCGTAATTTTGTTTTAATACCGAACTCTGATTTAAACTTCTCTCCAGCTTTATCTCTCGCCTGCCCGGTGTTTTCCTAGGTCCACTTTATGTGGTTTTTTGATAAAGTTTTGCAACAGTACCTCTGAGGACATCACAGAATCGTTATATATTTATTCTCTGTGAACTAATTTCACAACTTCTAAAGGCAATTGGTTGCACTGCATTTTAGTTAGGGTGAAATGCATAGCCAAGTTGGCTATAGCAAAACTCAATAAAATACGTTTAGTTTTGTGGTTATACCATAAAAAAATCATTGAAAATTTCAAGGGGTAAAGATGTTTTTTCAAAGCAGCATTTGTGACAGATTAATCAGCAATTTAAGGGGAAAAAATCTTTTTTGGGACACACAATAGGATGGTTAGTGAATTGAATGTCAAACACTTTTCCAGCTTAAAGTGCTTTTTTTAAGTGTGGGGTTGGTGAGGGGAGTTCTGATGTGGCATCAAGTTCAACTCTTCATGGCTGAGGCCTCAAGACTTTCTCCATGTTGCAACAATGTTTCTAAAAGCCAAACCAATACACTATATATGTGTCAGCTGCATTTGTCATGTTGCTGAACTAGACTGGGGAAATTCTCTTTTGTAGTTTGCCATTTTTGTGGTTGACCACAACAATAGAGCATTAAGAATATCCCATAGTTTCATAGTTGGTTCATTGGGTTTTGCAGAAGGAAGGTTTGCATTTGAATTTGTTGTTGAGCTGGAAAGGTTGAGCTTCTTGTTATGCAATTGCTAGATGGAAAGGTAAATGGATTTTCACAGAAAAAGCTGAGGTTCACAGGAATAGCCTCTGATCATCCATCTTTGGTTAGTCTTAATACAGAACAGGATTAAGTTACTGCTGAGCCAGCTGAGGCAGACAACTAATTCAGACTGAAACTCAAGGGGGAAGCTAGTGTTGAAAACACATGGATTTGAAGTAAACGGATGATTATTTGTATTTCAATTTGCAAAGATGCAAATTGAAATACTAAATGTGTTAAGTCATGATGCTTACTCAGGTTGTGAGTAGGGATGTCATGATCACAACATCTCTTTTTCACAATTCCAGTCCAACCCATTTAAGATTAAAGCTGGTGTCACTGTTTCATGTCTTGCCATGTACGACACCACAGCAAGAAACACAATTTATGTGGGTTTCAAAATGAGGAAATTAAGTCAATTTTCAAATATATGTGCCATTTTGGATGCCCCTGGTTTAAATAGTGCATGTGTCTTGGAAGAAATGTGTGGATTTCACTGTGTGCAACTATCAGGAAGGCTGTCTTACATTTGCATTGACATCACCTTCTTGTTATGTGATGTTGACAATAGTGAAAGTTTTCTTCTAATCAGAAATGTTTGTAATAAATTGCACCACAAAAGGCCTTTTTTTAAATATTGCCATAGAAATATTATAATTTTTTCTGTTTTTAAAGTAATACCATTATTACATTTGGTCTTCACCTTAAGTAACACATCATCTGAAATTTTGCCTCTATTCTATAATTTTAATGTAGAAACCAAAACCACAGTTGTAGTACATTTGTAGAATAAATTTTAGAGTGGGAGTTAATGGTAAAAAAATACAGAAAGGAGGAAGACCAGTCTGTTTAGAAATACAGATGACTTGAATAAAAAAAATACAATCTGGACAAAATCTTTTCCACTGGGATTGGCACAGCCAAAGAAATGCAAAAAAGAGAAAAGAAACCAAAAACAAATCAAATGAAAATTGGATCCCTCGTTATACTTTGCTGTCAAAAATTAGAGCAACTTAGGATAAAAACAAACACCCCTTACTTGTGATCCCAAATTTAACAATTGTTCATAGGGCAGAACATAGTAACATTACTATTAGTAAATACTGTGAATCACAGTATAATTTATTCATACAATTATTTATTGTACGGGAAAGACAGAAGCTCAGTCCTTACCATTCGGTAAGTCAAAATCTCATCAGATTGCCTCGGAAGGAATAAACACATCCAACTCATCCGGAAGATAATGTCTAAAGTCATGCCTCGACTTGATGCTGAAAGCAGATGGAGCTCTATTATGCATTTTCCAGATGACAATATTTACACACAATTCCAAAATAGTAACTTCCACTGTAAAACAGCCCGTCTTAGATGAAATTATCTTTGGAGGATAACTATTGACATTGTTTTCAATCAGACTGTGTAGTTCGTTTTGTAGACATATTTTTCACGCTAAAACATTGACACAAAAAACTAAAGTTTAGAGTATGATAAAAAAAAATGAAAAGAAGGAATTTCTTTAAAGTCTTTCAGGACTTCACAGACAGGCAGGATTTTGTTTATCAGTGTCACCTAATCTAAATAGAAAACACATGGCTTTCCTCAACTTCTAGTTCAAATTTGTTTAAAAATTTGCCTGCAAAAATCTTGTTTCAGTGCACTTAAATTAATTTAGAGAAAATGTTGAACCAACAGCTGTGTCATCCCAGAGAACCAGGACCACACAGAATTATCCTTCATGGATCCTCAAGGCCAGAACCATGCAGGCATGAAAGATCTACAGCTGGAGGAGAAGCCCAGCCTTGCTCTCTGCTTTTTTAAAAAGTACTCGCTCTCCTTGAGCGTCTCCAGAGCGGGACAAACGCAACAAGGCAAGGCGACCCCCTCCAAAGGGTCAAGGAGAAACACAGGGACGCTTGGGGTGGGGGACGGGTGTTGACTTCACAGGAGTTATCTGTCATTCACCGAAGATGTTGGCACCTTTAGAAGACACGCACATGTACGCCACAACACGCAGGAAGGAGAAACCTCTCGGCACACATTAGAGGAAAGGAAGCAAGGCCCTCGCTCCTGACACGAACTCTGCATGCCACAGAGGACCTCTCACATGTCTGCGTTTCTCAAGATAACCAGATTGAAAAGCTACCCCCAGACAAGTGCACTCTGTCAAGGGCTCAGGGTCATTTTTATGTCTCCCTTTTGCCGTCTGACGGAGACCCAGAAGGTCAAATCTGGAGGAGAGCTTGTTCACAATTGTTACAGTCACTCGTGCAGCTACCAATTGTTGTGATAATGGCCACATTATCAGTCTGCCTGTGTTTGGCTCTACAGATATGCAACAGGCGATCTGTCTTAATATCCAATGCACACTGTCAGTGTGTTATGACCCCTCTGCAATGACAGGGTAAATTGAAATTATTAAAGCATATTAAAGCAATTATTAAAGCTCTGGTCTGTCTGGTAATCAGATACACTTATGCTGTTTTCCAAAGTAGGCAGCCAAGTCCTCATTGGACTCTTTAAAACAGATCAACACACAATGTGTCAATATAAGGAGGACACATTTTTGTTAAAATTGACACATTTTATATGCCAATAATTCAATGTAGTTATTGTGTCAAATAATTTTAACACATCAGTTTTGTTAAATTAACAGCACAGATTGCAAAGCAACAGTGAGATAGACGACCACATTTTCACAAAGGATTACTTTGAAGAAACAAATTCACTTGACAATTGTTAAGTGCTTTACATCTTAACAAACACAAAGTCATGCAATATACAATCAACAATCAAAACATTAAGTCAAATGCCATCATTAAATTTGTAATTAATTATGTTTCAAAAGCAACTGTAAACAGGCGGGATTTTAGTCGAGATTTAAAGGAAGTCGGTGTTTCAGCTGTTCACAGTTTTCTGGAAGTTTGTTCCAGATTTGTGGGTTAAGCTTCTCTTTGCTTGGTTCTGGTTGCGGGGATGCAGAGCAGAACCAGAACCTGAGGTGTCTGGAAGGCTGTTACAACAACAGCAGATTTTTAATGTATTGTACTAAGCCGTCCAGTGATTTATAAACTAACAACAGTATTTTAAAGTATATTCTTTGAACTACAGGGAGCCACTGTAAGGACTTTAAAACTGTTGTATTGTGCTGTGTCTTCCTGGTTTTAGTCAGAATGTGAGCAGCAGCTTTCTCTATCAGCTGCAGCTGATTTGTTGGACTGACCTGTAAAGACGCTGTTGCAGTTTTTACAGCAAAAGATAAGATAAAGATAAACGCATGGATGAGTTTCTTGAGATCTCGCTGAGACATTAGTCCTCTGATCCTGGCGATGTTCTTCAGGTGACAAAAGGCTGACATTGAGACTGTCTTAATGTGGCTCTGAAAGTTCAGGTCAGAGTTCATCACTACTCCCAAGTTTTGCTCTCTAGGTTTTAGATGCACTAGCTGAAGCTGTGCATTGACTATAGATCACTCCTCTTTGCGTCCAAAAATAATAACTTCAGTTTTGTTTCTGTAGAAAGTTCCAGAACAGCAGACATCCAAGAAGTGATGTGATTGAGCAATGGTTTAACACATATTCTGCATCCAGTTGTTGAAATAAAACACATAAAATGTAGACAACAACACAAGATTTGTGCACTTGATCGTAACACAGAAAACGTGTTGAAAAACAACACATTTGTTTTAACAGTGCAGTCTGTTCCTGCTCTAATCTTATTCTTTGACAGTGTTAACTTGGTTATTATGTCTCACGGGAAACATAGCCCTATAAAATCTTGTATGTTTTTCTAACAAGTTCAGACACTGCATGGACAACATAAATTTTATTGATACTGAGAAATTAAGTTTATATACTAGGAAAAGCAATAATATTTCTATAAAACATAAATAACATTTATTCCTGAATTCTAAAATGTGCTAGAATGAAGTACAGATGCATAACTTTGCGTAAATCACTCAGCGTTTTGAAAAAGGTTCGTCCTATTTAAACCTCAGGCTTCTGCTCTTGCAGTTTGTGAGTCAGCTAAATGGTTTCAACGCATCTCAAAATATTTTGAAATCGGTAATTTCACTGAAGAAAGTGCAACCTAAAAGTAGAAAACAGCTTCAAGCATCCCTAAGTATGTCTGTCCAAGCAAGTTCACCATGAAGCAGACTACAAAATGCCAGTGTAATGCTAAATCCACCAATAATTAAGAGAATTAAGAAATGGAAAGTCCTGGGACCTTTTTTCTGGATCTTCTTGCCCCAAGACATTTAACATTGGAAGATGGCGTCAAAAACTGTTTCACAGAATTTGTCTTGGCCTAAGGAGGTGAAGTTGGAGATTTTAGGAGGTGAAATGTTTGTTTTTTTTTCCCTCACTGTGATAATATATTTTTGTTTGTCTTCCTGAGCATGAGTTAATTGAGGCTAATTTTTGATGTTAAAGCGCAATTAAATAGGTTTTTCTGGGATAAAAATAATGATATTAGCCTTCGATATGTGAATACTTTTTTGAAAGAAAGAAATATTTATTAGGGTGCCTGAATATTTTTCACACGACTGTAGATCAGATTTATGTGACTGTTTTTTAGTCCAAAGGAGATAAAGCTTTGGATTAAAGCTCTATCTGTCATATAAAATTTGTGTTGCAAAAAGTTATTTCATACTTTCTTATTCAACACAGCTACAATTGGGGAAGAACTCGACATACACTCACTTTGAGCATGTGTGTCCTATTAATTTAGAGCTTTAAAAAATTTCTTTTACAAAGTCCAACCGATTTTCGAAGCATTCATCTGAAACTAGAACTGTGTACACAAGTCGAAATGTGTTTTCTTTTTTCTCTTGTGCACACTGGGTCGAAATTATAGATACAGATTCAACTAATTACATGCATCCTCAGTACTATCTGATCAAATCAATCTTCACCAAACTGCATCCCAAATATTTGTGTTTTGTATCCATCGACTAGCTTCTGAATGTGGCTGGATGTTTGACCACTGTTCTTGGTATAATGAGCAGCTACAATTTAACGTGATTGGTTTCTTGGCATAGACCGTGCTTCTAAGCACAGTCCAAATAATGTCGATAGGTTTATGAGTAAATAAACATATTATGTCCGAGTTCAGTCTGACCCAACTAATTAACTCTAATTAGAGGCCCGAGCCTGAAGTAAACCTGACATTTTATCAGTTTAAAATACTTCCAGACCCCATTTTTAGCTTTTGCTTAACATTTTCCAGCTACAGTTTGTTGATTGTTCTGACCGCAGGGTGAGTCAAGTCCAAATCTTCTGGGATGTGTGATTGATAGGAGCAGAGCAGCATAAAACTTCTGCAATTTTCTTTAATCAACAGGGTAAACTAACTGCTCCTCTATTTAGACTAGAATAAATAGATTAACACATCTTTATATTGTGTGTTCTTGTTTAGTTTCTAATCTCTAGGAAAAAATTTTAATTTATAACTATATGCACAACTTGATGACTGTGACTTACAAACCCCTGGGTTTTCTAACAGGACTTCTCTCCCATACACTGTTCATATGAGTCATAAAATCCCCAGTCTATATGACATTCATGCCCATGATGAGTGTACATAAACCTCTGACAAGAACTGTAAATTTCCTAAAAGGTAAAACCTTCTTCTTTACTTGCTGGTGACAAAACACCATCTAGGGAGTCGAACGCACAGACTAGCTGTTGCAAAGCCACGTTGGAAATATTTTCAAAAGCCAAGTGGGTATTCTGAGACATGCTGCAGGTTAGTCTCTGGGTGTGTGGAAGATACATGTTTATTTTGGACCTGAGTGACAAGTGAGCCCAGCGAAAGTTCAGACTTCAGAGAGAGGCGACATCACGTCAGAGCTCGCTCAACCGCAGCGCGAGCCGCTAACGAAGGCTTACTGCCACTAACGTGCCTAAAGTGCGCATGAGCTCTGACACCATCATCTTCAGAGGGGACCCACCACCCTGCAGTGGAGCTTGGCATCTCACCATCAGAGAGGGAAGAGAGGGGTTTAAGTGTGGAGCCTGAGTATACCTCATTCCAGTCCCAGAGACCACTTAAAAGACATTCCTCCTTTAACACAGCAGTTCAACAGCTGAGGTCTTACAAGTGAGGAGACCAGTTGAACTAGTAAGGGTGGGTGCACAAGGCTGATATTTCTAGCCCGAAGTTTATTACGGTATTAGTCATTACTTGCCTCTTATAATAAAGGAGCCACATGTGGAAAAGTTGGCAGAGCACACTGCAGCTAAAGGTGATATATAGACTGCAGAGCACGATCACAAACTAATCACTTGTCCCTCTGAGACAAGATATCGTCATTGTTGAAACCGTGGATACAAAAAGAAAATTACAATGCATCGCTGGGTTTTTTTTTTTATTAATTTTTTTTTTTACATTTTCACCTCAAATGGCCTCAATGATGTTTTAGACACTCGCCAGCCATTTTATTAGATACTTCTGTTTAATTGTTCACCACTCAAAGCACTTACTCATCTACACTTGGTAAAAATAATTTGCTGAACTCCAAACTGAGCATTAAAATGTGGCAGATTGGGGATTTTACTTTAAACAGGGCAGGATATTTGGTTCTAGACTTACTGCTATGGGTATCTTAGGAACCACTTATCCACTCAGATTTTAGCACATAAACAAATCCCAGAGTTCATTAAACATTGCATCCATTCATCCTTGCATCATTTTATTTGAGAGACTCCATATTGAAAGTTTGCAGTAAATTTATATCCCTTTTTTAATTCATAGCTGAAACATTTGGCAAAAAATTTTTGAAAGATTTCAGAAATTTGGTCCTGGATATTTGTAGTAGAGGGCTGAACAGTGGTGCAGTTGGTAGCACTGTTGCCTGGCAGCAAGAAGGTCCTGGGTTCAGTTCCTGGTCCAGGGTCATTCTGCATGTAGTTTGCCTGTGCATGCATGGGTTCTATACTGGGTACTCCGGCTTCCTCCCACAGTCCAAATACATGACTGTTAGGTTAATAGGTCTCTCTAAATTCTCCCATCTTGTGTATGGTTGTCTGTGTTGCCCAGCGACAGACCAGCAACAAGTCCAGGGTGTACCCGGAACATTAGCTGGAGATAGGCATTAGCACCTCCCCAGCCCTCTAGGGACAAGGGTGTTAAAAATGGATGGATGGATATTTGTAGTAGACATAGAAAATTTTTCTGTGATTACGTTAAACAATTGTCTGCCAAAGGACTTTTTTTAGTACGATCATCTGCATAAATGCTTTCCTTACAGAAAAAGGTTAACGTTTGATTTTCATCCAGAAAAATGTCACATACCAAATGTTTCATTTATGCTTCCAAGTAGTTTTTTTTTTTCTTCACTCTTCAGATATACACTTAAGAGTATTCCAACATTCACAAAGTTACAGAAAGCTTAGACTGCAGATGACTGTGATGGTAGATGACAGAACCACATACAATGTTTTGCACTCCTCCAAAGGCCTCCAAACTCTCCAGTGAAACATCTCTATTGGCACTCTTACATACGTGTCTATGAAACATGTGGTTTTACTTTGCAGCTGATGATAGAGAGTTCCTCAGAGTGTTATGTCTAACAATTATACCACAGGGACACATTCTGAAGACGGTGCATAATGTCCATCTTGTCTGTAATGCAGTTAAAGATCTTAGGTGACCACTATGTCTATAAATAGGCCTTTCCATTTCTCACACGCACTCAGAGTACCTCGAGTGTGTAAATGCACGCCTTAGAGAAAACTCATAATAAACAGTAGACGTTGGTGTGACAAAAAAAATGAGTAGCTGAGGTCACTATCTGGAAGAAAGTCCCTCTGGTTAATCTGACAGAGATGGTAGTTATTATAAGGGCAGATAACACATGGAGGCATGTGGAAAGAATCACAATCACGGAGTCAAATGCACGCAAGCACAGGAACGTGACTTCCACCCTTCCACTCATGCATTATGAGGCATCACCGCTTACAAACATAGCTGCTCACAACAGCAATGTAGTTTCAACTTGCATATCTGCATATTGACTCATAAAATGCAATTTCCACACACATGCATGCACATATATATGTGTATATGCATTGAGCAGTATTTCCCTACCACAGTGAAGCAAGGACAAGCCAAAGCTCACTTTTCAGTCGGCAATGCTTTGAGTTCCAGAGGGGCGCACATGAAAGAGCAGCAGAATATAAAGGAGTGCCCAAGGATACACTGCAGCGCTCAATGTGAGGACAATTTAGCCCTGATGGAAAACCTGGATCAAAGGCCTGGCCTCCATAATTGCACATTCCCCAACAAACACAGTGGCATTTGAAGAGCGGGCCAGACCTCCGGACTCCTGAGACCCAGGTCGCAGACACAGGCAGCACCATTCCTTTCACCTTGCTATGTTCTCTGTCTCAATGTCTTGCTAAAAGATTAGAGAAATGCTTTTGTCCCAGGACTGCTCACAATTTCTCTTCAAATGTCATGATATGGACAGATAGCAGCAATCTTAAGCAGCAACCTTTCAGGTTTTCTTCTATCTTTTGTTACTGTTGACCAAGTTATGGCCACTACTGCAAAATAAAAGGACTGAATGCATGAACTCAGCACATTCATACAACATTTTAATAGTAAAATGTTGTTTTTTTGTGTCTCTTGTCTGCTCTTTAGTACTACCCTAAATACCCATTAGCTTTGCTGGCCTGTCAAGCATATACCATGGTCATTAAGCCGGTTTTTGACACAGATGGTATGTACTTCTAAAAAATAAAATCAACATCTTTGTAAAAAAGAAATAAAAAAAAAATCCTCAACACAAACTCTAACTCCAGTCTACCAAATCTCCTCCAAACTATTTGCTTCACAAGCCATCATTTTAACCACGTTTTTTTCTTCTACTAAGTTTTTCTTTAATATGTTTGGATATGATTTTTTTATGAATAAGTCTTGGTGAGTGTCTGATGGTTAATTGCAACCATAGAATGACTATTTTAAAACATCTCTGTATTATATATGAGATTAATTTGGCCTTTTTTATATTTTAATTGTCTTAGAAGCTGAATTTGGTGCTTTCATTTGCTGTAAGCCACAACAATCAAAATGAACTAAACTAAGCACTTGAAATCTGTCACATCCTGGCTTAACTGTTAGATAGAAAAGCTATGTGTTTGTGCCTTTTGCCTGCAAGAAGACGCTGGAACAGGAAATTGTTTTAAAACCCAAAGTTTCTTACTCCCTTGAGCTCTGCTTGTAGGTTTTCTTCCTGTTGAATGCAGGTCGAACCACCAAAATGCAGCTTAAAAGACTGTAAATCTTGCTTGAACATCTTCACTGTGCTGCAGGTGGGAGACCTCAGGATATAGTGGAATGTCTTGGCTCTCTTGCAGTAAAAACCATAAACATACAGGAATAAAATAAAGTTTGACATCAACCAGATAAACGTTGGGTATCTTACAGGGAGAGGAGCTTGATATATAGCTTTGAACATGCCAGAAGTTAGTTTGCAATGTTTAAAAATTAATTCTGTCTGTTAACATTGGTTGTTGTCTTAGAATATTGACTGTCTTTCTTTTTCTCCGTCACCACTCTGATGTTTGCATGAAATCTCTTCCAACACTTCACAGACACTGAGGCAAAACCTACACTCTGACAGCTCGATCCACAAGAGCCTGTGAGTGCTTACTTCAGGACTTTGGATGGTTTTATGTTGCGTCTAGACTTTAATAAGTGGTTGTGTTTTCCTGAACACACACCCCAAATCTACCCTGAAAGTCCTATGGCGATGCTTTAATAATAAAATATCATCTGCATGTGTTGTGGGGTTCTACTCATATAAACATGTTTCTAAGAAGCCTGAATGTGGTAAACCTACAAAGACTGCCCTGTCATCAGAAATGTTCCTCAGTTTATGTGCTTTTCTTTATGGTGCTACATCCCTGAAGGTTGAGGTTTTAGTGAGCTTATGTATGTAAATGCTGTAACTCAGACAACATAAGCAGAACGGTCAAAGTTCTGCTTTTTGGAACCAGAGTTGGAGCACTGTGCAGAATCTGCACCCCTGCTCTTCAAACTGCTGGAGCTTCTGACAGCTAATTCAACTTCTCCACATTTGTTAGAGAATTGATTAAAAGATAGATAAAAAGACTTCAAACCTTAGAGATAATTCTTGGCTACAGGAAAAAGAAAACAGTTTTTGATATAGCCATGAGAAAGCCACTTTAAAACATGGCAGAATCGAGAATAATTCCAAGATTTCTGAGGTTTAGTTTGACAAAAGAGGCCAATTCACCAAGATAATGCTTGATTTCAGTCATTTGAGTCTCTGTGGCAATAGAGACTCAATTAGGGATTCAGTTTCATCAGAGTTTATATTCAAGTAGTTGTCACAGAGCCACCGTTTGTGTTTGATGCTACTATATAATTTGATCAAGGAGGACAACTGTAAATATTCAGTTGGCTTCAAAGAACAGCAGAGAATCTCATCAGTATGAAATGAAAAGACACATTAAAACCTGCCTGATTATTTGACCGAAACTGTACCAAAAAAAAACAGAAAACAATTAGGCCCCAAACCTGGCCTCTGTGGTACCCACATGCCAGGTTTACAGTCTGGCATGTAAACCTGTAAATCTGGTAGCCAAAACATTAAATGTCCTTCCCAAAAAATAGAAGTTAAACCATGTTAGAGCCATACCTGATAGACTGACTTCATTTTACAGCATGTTGACCAAAAGAAGAGTGTTCATCAGAGAAGCAGCTGAACCGCTTAAGCGGGAGAACCTGTCAACAACAAACTGATCAGAGCTGATGAGAAAAAAAACCTGTTAGAGACTGCAAAATAATTGAGACTGGGGTTGATGTTCACCTTTCAGCAGGGCAGCGACTCTGAACATACAGCTGGAACTACAGAGGAATGAGGTCATAGCATATTCATGTGTTAGAATGACACAGTCAACATTCAGATTCCCAGAGATCTAATTGGAAATCTTTGGGAAGATTTGATATTCCCTATTACTTCTACTTCACAATTATGCACTGCTTTTTGTTGGTCTGTCTCAGAGAATCTCAGTAATAAAATATTTAACTGGTTTGATTTATTTTGCAAAGCATATCTTGAACAGATATTGGAAAATAGCAGAGAAACTCCTTTTTACTTATTGTATTGTTATAGTGTGGCTATTAAAATATCTAAATTGTCAAGTAGGTCTTTGGTGGCAGCTTAGATCCATCACAGAACTCCATTATGGAAATGTTATTGATGAATGACCTGTCAAAGCCAGCATCCATCATTGTATATTTGAGTTGCCCATAGCCCATATACACCCTAGTTGATTCCCTACAGATTCTTTAAAAAAAGAAAGAAAAAAAAAACTGGTTCTGTAGTTTTCAAAAAATGACCAAATTCCAACTTTAAAGGCTTGAATTATGTGGGATCTAGTGGGAGCTGAACTGAGTTCCCATGAAGAGGGTCCCACGAAGGCAGTAAAATTATTCAACAGCGAAGGCCAAGACTCATGTGAATCAAACCACAACAAACATTTGTATTTTACTTTTTTCTCACTATATCTGCAAACAGAGTTATTTCTTTGAATCTACATGGAGACCTGTCCGTGATGTAAAAAACAGTTTTTCTGCATTATCAGAAGTTTATTATCTAAAAAATATTTAAAATGTCATATGGAAACTTGGAAATATAATAAAAAGCAAATGGTATCCACCTGGTGTGAATAGCTCATGACTTTGGTCACAGATTGATTGTTTGATGCACATCCTTTAGCCATTTGTGTCCCAGTATCTCCACTAACCAGATAAACTATTAAATATCTGTTTCTCTGGAACTTTGGTGTGTATTTTCCAGTTCCTCTTACAGCACTGACCCGTCATTAACCTTCAAAGATTTTCTCTGGTTGCTGGTGAAAAGCGTGGGTCATATTGAATTTCCCCTTTTCTGACATTTAACTTCAAAGCAGTAATAGTAAGTCGGTAGACAGGCCCAAGAAAATAACCCAATTTAAGGGAAGCCAAGGTTTGGATGTGTTTCATTCGTTTTGGGCAGAAGATGAACGGAAAAACATAACAATCTTTGTTTAAATATTGGTCCTTTTTGGCTTTGTTAAAATAAAAAAAGGAAAGGTGAAAATTACAAGACGTCTACAGTTTTGACACATCCATGGTTTCCAACTTACTCCAAAAGCTGATCACTGCTGAGATGAAATCACAGATAGAAAACAGGAGGACGTTTGGTGCTAATCAAGTGCTGACTGGAAGTTCATGTGTATTAAGCTTCCTCCCTTAATCCATATAGTACTTTGCTATGATACCCTTAAACTCTTGCACATTTTGTCACATTAAAACCACAAACTTCAATGTAAACTCCTGATCAACTTGAAAAATGACAGGGTTGCAAATATTCACATCTTGCATTACTTGGTAATAAGCAGTTTCTTAGTTGAGCTTCAAAATACACAAATAACAGAGTGGAGACAAATGATTTAAAACTGCATTTAACGGGTTGTTTATTAGCTGATGATGTCAATGGCCCCACAAAACCCTGCAAACAGAAAAAAGTCATAAAATGACACTGTTGTGTGCATTGATCTAAAAATTTATGCAACAATTTTACTCACTCCCAAAAATCTGGTGAGATGGAAATTTCACCAATACTTTAAATACTAGGAAACAACTTGTGTCTGCTTACAAAGTAATTTCTAAGTATATGAAATGCTGCTGAAGTTCTAACCTCATTAGGTCATGTAGTTCCACCTTTGGTTTTTAACAGTCCACAAAATTGTTTAGTGGTGCTTGATTTGTGTTTCCAGTGTGAAAGACTGACTCTGGTGTAAGCCACTTTGTAGTCCTTTGATTTGCAGTCGTTGATCATTTTTGCCATCGGTCTCCTCACATACAACATCAGATCCTCTGGCTCAACCACGTGTTGATTGTTTTGTTCTGAGGAACTTTGAAGAGATCAAAAATGACCGTAATATCTTGGTTAAACACAGAAAGCCATTTGTTTTTGACATCAGTTTGAATGTATAGAATTACAAGATGTATGTATGGAATTGGACTTTGTAGGTAATAAACTTTTGATCAGATGAAAAACAGCCTGCCTGGATTTTTAATATAATTATTTTGTCCTGAAATATACATTTCTCCTCAGTTTTAAAAGTTTACAATGTATTTGTGTTGGTGACACGGCACCACAAAGTAGCACCGAATTATGAAGTGAAAGAAACAAATTTTATCTATCTTCTACTCTGATCCCTAAAAATAAAATCCACCCCAACCTTTTTGGATGCCACTTCATTCTTGTTTTTTCTTCTTAAAAACAAGAAACGAGATGACACCAAATGTAATTGAATTGCCAAATTAAAAGATTTATTTTATGATGCTCTTTCAACATATTTTTAAAAAATTGTTCTGTCGTCTCAAAACGTCTGTAAATGTTTAGCTTTAGACTGATGGCTTTGTTGGGCTTGTGGGATATTTGTTTACCCAATTCACGGATAAGAGTAATATTTTCAATATTTTGAGGTACAAACAATGTCCTGTGGGTGTGTTAGAGGGTGTGGGAGTGGTGACCGGCAGTCAGCTGGGCTGTGGTTACGCAAGTCGGTGACCGCAGCATTGGGAAACCGTAGCACAATAGTAAATGCGTAAGTCGTGAATAAACTGTGGGATGTTGGGGGAGAGGGTGAGGAATTACACATAGTGATGATGATGATCATGTGAACTCAAAAAGGTTAAGGTCTTATTTGGAGACTTTTTTTGATGTTGTATTGAAACCATTCTAGTCAGCAGTAACATAAAGCACTACAAAGCAAGCATCCCTTTACTGTGGCTGAGGAAAACATACTTGTGGACAAACTTTTCGGACAGAATGTGCCCGCGCGCTTTGCCATGTCAAATCTAATATAGCCCAGCTAAATTGGCTTCAAATAAATCGAGCCACTTTATTTTGCTAAAGGCGTGAGAATGCACCAGTGGCGGAAAAACAACTAACTGTGTAATATGTCCGCAGTAAATCATCAGACAGATGTTGAGTGAGGCAGTTTAAAGTCACATTAAAAAATGATTAATGCTGGGACATGACAGAGGGAGAATTAATGAACGATCCAATCATATAAGTGGTTAAACAAACCGCCGAAGACAGAGAACACCCTTCATTCAGCCGCTGAAAGACAGCAGCAAATATGTGACAGCGCCCTCCCTGCATAGCAATCATTGCTATCGTGCAACATCTCCACGGAAAACTAATCAAACTGTAAATTACAGATGTTCGGTTGTGTACACAAAGGACTGAGTTTGTCTAATTAAAAAAGAAACAATGATTAGTCTGTGGGACATCGCAGTGGAGAGTGAAGGTCCACGCTGAGCATCTTGATGAAAAGCTTCATTATTTGACTGTTTATTCTGCAACGCTGGGACTCCGGGTCCCCGTCCGAAAAGGCCCGGCCTGCACCGCTGACTCTGCAGCAATCAGCTGTACGCTGCAGTGTGGAAATTGGCTGTATATTATGAAAAGATTACAATCTAAGCAGTGTGGTGCGTGCCCGTAATTCATGCCATATCCTGTGAGGCTTGGGGTTAAACAGGCAGGACTTAGCGACATGAACAAAACTTTCAATCACAGGGAGGCCCGCAAGGATAAGGAGGGGGAAATTCACCACTGGCGCTGTTATGTGAGGCATATTAGTTGGGACAGAAATAGAACCATTATTTTAAAGAAAATGTGTTGCTTCAAGACTGTAATTTTACATGTGAGGTGTGCTTTATGTTAGAAACTACACTTCTATTGAATGTTTCAGTGCAGAATCAGAATGATGACTTCAGCAGGCATCAGAGGGAGTTGGAAGTGCACAGAGCTCAGAGTATGGGGTGATTGGGTGTGTGTTTCTTTAAGGGCAGCAGTGGCAGTCCCCCTTGGGGTTGTTACATTTATGGGCTAGGGAGAGGATCAAATGGACCAACATTCTGATCCAGCTTTGGATTCTTCTGTACAGCACTGGAGAGTTATAGACTGAAACACTAGTCCAGCTCATTCACATTGTTCTTTACAGCCTTATCCACTCTGCAGTCTTCAGTTGCTGTTGTTATAAGTTTCCTTAATGCCAAAGAGGATTATTATGCGATGAAGCCATGTCTCATCCATCTGTGGTCCCTCCAAGACAGTGTAGCGAAGCAAACAGAGGACGAATCGAATGTCAGGCCACAAAGCAAACAAGCAAACATGAAGCAGATTATGCTCTTCTTGTGGCCTGCCTGAACTCTGAAACTCCACATGCTAATACATGGTGGTGGTAGCATAATGCTGCAGGGGATGTTTTTGTTCAGAAGGGACAACAAAGTTATTCAGGCTTGGGGATAAATAACAGGCAACATATGAGAGTCCGCAAAAGATTTGAGGCAGAAATGCTGGTTTAGGTTCTGATAGGAAACTATCTCAGGCTTACAGCCAGAGCTACAATGGATTGATTTAGATCAAAGCATTTTTGAACAGCCTAGTCAAAGTCCTGACCTAAATTCTACAGAGAAACTGTGACAAGACTCAGAAATTGATGTTCACAGATGCTCTCCATTCAGTCAAGTTGAACTTGAGCTGCTTTCCAAAGAAGAATGAGCAAAAGATGTGCAAAGCTGGTAGAAACTTGCAGCTGCATTTCCAGCAGAACACATAAAAGTTTGTTCTGTGAGGCACTGTAAAAGACTTTTATGGGCTTTGTGATTTATGTTTCCCGATTACAACTAAAAATAATCATCGGATGGTAAGCTTTGGCAGGGCCTGATTGTCTGTGATAGTCTTGCTGAAAGGAAAACCTGCGGCGTCCAGCTTTAAGACAAGTGGAATATCTTGTACGAGGATGGAGGGATGCGGGCCAGCTGTCGTTCCGATCCAACCATTCACATGTGTGGGTCCAGACAGATCAGGAGTGAGGGAGGGTTTGCTGCTGTGAGGCTGCTCCACCTAATCCCATGCTGCATTACTCACCCAGTCCAGTCAAACGGCCCACAGACGCGGGGACTTCCCCTTCCCTCTGAAGACAGAGAGGAATACTGTATTGCTTCATGCGGCGCTGAGGTAATATCATTACTTCAACCAAATGCTGCAAAGTCTAACCTGTATATTGTCTCAAGTGTCTAAACTGCATGGTGGGAGAGTAGATAATAAACTGTGACAGAGTAACACTAATATGTCACAAGGAATATTGAAGATATAGCATTACAATAATTTTAGGATTACGGTTGCACGTAAATACTTTCCAGGCTGTGCAACTATGGTTGCTTTTACTGGATCATTTTAGAAAAGCTCATGTCTTGTCTACAGCGAAGAATATAAAGTGAGACATTTAGTTCCTCATAGATATCAATCCAGTCTTCTCCGGGGGAACTCCATGACGTGGGTGTGCAACAGCTCCACAAAGTATTGTCTCTTGCACGCAACTCTAAAATGACTGGTATCTGCTGCTGCTGCTGCTGCTGCTGCTGCTGCCACTCCTTTAACACCTTCAGGGTTTTTAAAGGCGTCATTTCTTTAAAGAGGAAAAAAAAAACGCAAACTGAAAAACAAACCGAAACACGGCAGGCGACTCACGTTCATAAAAGTGCTTATATTGTAGGGACACAGCCCACAAAGTCGGCCGCTTCTCATCTTATGCATTTCACACAGCTATAATTGTGCGTAATTGCTGTTACCTTTAAGTTAAACATGAGGGAAGGATCCTCTTCAGCAGCTTAACGGTGAGACATGACGGCGTAATGAGTCCAAACTGGTTCTGCCCTGACATATTTCCCATGATAGGTAAATATGAACTTGAAGCAAAGCAATGGGGCTATCTGTGAAAACAAGTAAAGCCATATATTTTACTTGGAAAAACAGCGATCAGCTGTATCAACACTGGTCCTCCTACTGCAGCCAGCCACATCAAGTGAGAAACTGTAGAGTTTGGAGGCATCCTCTGAGCACAAGCACAGACCTGAGGAAAACATCGTCCGTCAGATCAGGGGCTTTCTGGACATATCAAGGTTTAATGACTAATCCCTACTGATTTTAACTGTTTACTCCTGATAAATGTTCAGACATAATAAGATTTTAGCAAAGAGAAACAGCTATGGGAGCTCTTAATCGTTGCTGTGTGTTCAATGGCGGTATTATGATAGTGAGGCAAGTCCAACTTTTCCTCTTGCAAATAATCTGTGTGCTGTTTGCACTGGCACAGCTGTTTGCTTCTCCTTTTTTCAGCTGTCTGTGCTCTCCCTCCTTTCTCCCGGTTTGATAACATAATACTCCAAGCATGTTTCCAAAGGGTCATAAAAAGAGAGGGAGCCGCTATCTGCTCTTTGATTGCGCAACAAGCAGATTTAAACACATCCTACAAACCTGGAACCTTCTGCCATCCCATGTTTTAATTTTGTGGTGGCTTTTTCCACAGTGCATGCTGATTTCTTCTATTTCTGCTTTTTTTGTTAAATTTAAATGCTTAAATTCATCAAACAAATTGTAATATCTGGGGAACATAACTTGAGTAAATATAAAATGCAAGTTTCAAGCTAAACTGCCCCTTTGTGAAGAAGAAATTAGAAGAAAAAGAAGTCTTTTAGTGTTTGCAAAATTATTTTAACTACGACACATTGAAGGGGTTTGCAAGTATAATCAACAAGATTAAAATCACGTCATCAATCATGTTCAGACTTTGACTAGGCCTTGTTTAGAGTAAGAAAATGTGTTTTATTTCTTCTGTTGGTCAAGTAATCACGCCAGCAAATTAGGTATGTCTATACTTGCACTTAAACCCATATTGTCTACAGCCAAACTATTCTGGTTAAGCTTGTTTTCATCTGATCACAGAAGCTAAACAGAGTCAGGCCTGTTCGGTACTTGAATGGGAGACCACCTCCAAATGGCTGAAATCTAGGTGCTGAAGGAATTTTTGTCTTTACCACAAAAGGGTGTAAAATGCCGCTTAAGGCAATTTTATTGCCTAAACCAGCAATAAAATGCCAGTTAAGTTTATTTCAAAACTTTTGTGATTTTGAAAGAAACTTGTAGCATTCTATATAGATCTGGAGAAGCCTCTGACTGTAGGACAGTCTCATGAAGAGGAATCCGTTTTGCTCCATCATCTGCAGAGGTTCCACAGCAGGCCTCAGAACAGAACTGGCCTTCTGTAGCAAGTCACTGTGTCTTTTAAGTGACCATGGAGGTCATGGTTGGTTTGAGTTTTTTCCCCCTTAATTAATGGAAATGTCATTTTAAAATATATAGTTTTAAACTCAAGTTATTTTTGTTTGATAATTACAATCACTTTGATGGTCTAAATAATTAAATAAATAAAAAAACAGACACAGAACATATTCACAGTGCTGTATGTGTGAAACTAGTTTAATGTCACACAAACTGTTTGAAACACAAGTAGATGGTTTATGGCAAGTTTCATAACATTTCATGTGTTCCATGTTGGATTGTGAACTCAGGGTGGCTTAAGGACTCATATGGAAATCTATCTTCTTTGTATGTTGTTTTATTTTTTACTTGGAATGTTCTTACTTTACTTTATGTAACTGAACTTGAGTCGCTATGTTTGATCTGACTGATTATATGTTTCTGGACAGAAATTGGATCTGCTTTTAAAGGACTCTGAGAAAGTTATTTGGAACTTGCAACTTTATAAATAAATAAATTTTATTCTATTACTTTTTCTCAAGCATATGATGTCTGTCGGATATTCTGTGAGCCTGTGAGATCGACTGAACTGTGTGGATTGCGAAACCTCTTGGGACATGCAGCACTGCTTATCAAACATCTGATGTTGTGGTTGGATATTTCTTCTTGGTGTAAATCCTTTTTAATGATCTCATTGTGATTTTAAAAGAAACTTGCATGAGTCAGTGACATGCCCACACATGGCTCCCCACAGGGATCTTATTAATGAAACCATTTGCTGCATTGCATTTTTAAATCAGAAAGAATCTGAATATTTCAAAAGCCAAAACCAAGAACTTTTTGTCATACTGAAAAACCTTGGGAATATCTTCTTGATATCCTCTTTTTAAATGCTCCTCCCCATTCCCAGGCCAATATACCGCTTTTTTTGACAACTTGACAACTATCTGTCATCCTGCATGGGAATGAGGTAAAAACATGCGTTTTATTCTCTTACTAACGTTTGAAAAAAAAAATAAATACATTTTTTTGTTATTTTCCAACATTGCGGATACTCGATAGCCACAACCAGCTAAATGCTGTTCACCACACCTTATGGAAACACACCCACAGGACATGGTTTATACCTCAAAGTATTGAAAACATCATCCACATCCATGTGCTGGGTAAACAAATATGTCACTGGCCAAAAACCTTTGAAAAAGCAACAGCTATACTATTGAAAAACAGGACACTTTTTTGTTGCTTCTCTCTTATTGACTTATACTTGTTAGTTTGTAAAACTTTGCTTTGACTTTAACCAGAACTCCACGCTTTTGTCAAATAAGACAAAAAAATTTCAAACACAAAAATATCTAACCACTGTTCGGTATGGTGGAGGAACTGTAATGCAGTGGGGCTTTTTCTTCTACAAAGGCCCTTAAAAATCTTTTGTAAGTGTGCCATCATGAATTGTCTGAAATGCCAGATGGTCTTAAATAAAAATCTCAGTCCCCAGAACTAAATGCTTAAAAAAAACTGGGGTTAGCTGAAGAGAGGAAAGAAAAACAGAGGATCTATGACAATCTGGAAAATCTCTCCAAATTATTTATGGATATTGTGCAAAAACGACCATAGGCAATAGATGAATAAAATGTGCTCACAATAAAGGCTGAATTTTTCTCTGTTAGATTTATATTAAGACTTTTTAACACTTCTTTACCAGGGGTGCCAATAAATGTAACTATATAAACTTGCCTTGCCCTTTAAATGATGTAATGGGATTCCAAATCCAATAAAGAGACACATTTTTACTGACTTTGTTCCACCTCCCCGTAGGACCCACTGCACAGCAATGAATAGGATAAATTAAAACTTTGTTAGACCGTAAAGCCATTCTGTTGCCTCCACAATGTACGTGTCTGTTAGAAGTGTTGTGATGCATTTGGAGGATCAGAGATGATTTCCAACTAATTCATGAAAAGAAGGTTTTATTTTGTGTAAGTTCTAAGAGGTGGGACTCCACCTTTGACCGGCAAAAAATGATGGTCGTTTCTGGTTGTGTACTCATCTTCCTAATCAGCGAAGCAGTTTCTGCAAGTGTCGGCATTTTTGAGCAAGTTTCTGATCAACACCCTCTGAAGTGAACACTGGGGTGTTCACTGAAGCAATAAAAAAAAACAACAAAAAAAACAAATGCGTTCAGATTTTGAGTGATGCCACTGGCAAACAGGCATGACAGCACACTCGGTCCCATGTCTGCAGACGGTGGTCTGCAGGGGCTCTGTGTTTTGTTTCAATCATCAAAGCTATTGGGTTAGGGATCTTTTCTCTCTGCCTATCTCTCAGCAACACTCATGGCCACTCGGACCTTGAAATCTTACTCCGGTCTGCTGAGAGGAGTGGGCGGCTGGGCCAAAGAAACGTCTCCCTGGCCTTGGTCTGCGCTGCCGGGGGTCACGCTGGCATTCTTCTGTTACACAAAAGACTTCTTCAAGTGGCCGTGTGACAATGGGCTTTAGATCAGTGGAGCGTTATGATTACTGGGCAACTTGAATGCATTCTATCTTAAGTGAGCCAGAATTAATATGAACTTTTTGATGTGTTTCTAAAGCAAACCTGCTTGTAGCATCCAGTAACTTCCAACAGACGTGCATTCTGTATCAAGACAAACTGGGGTTCGTTATGAGCCTGTTAATAAACACAGCCCCGTGCTTTCAACCTTAAGTGCTAACATTATGTCACTCACAAGCCCCTCTTAATGAATGTGCACAAACCACGTCTCCATAACGGCATTGAAGCATGATTTCACAAGACAAGCCTTTAACTGCGCACAAAGGAATGTCAGATGTGCTGACACAAAAGATCTCCTCTTTTTCTCCCTGATTTACAAAACGTATAACGCACCGAGGGGAGTTGAGACTCTCATGCATTAGCGCACCACATTAAAATGTATTCAGGGACTCTGATTGGGGCCGAATGAAAAACATTATCAAATAAAATTAATTAAAACAAGGCGGTGAGTCTATAGCTTCCAGACTGCTTTTGTTTAGCTGTCGTAAACAGAGTTAGCGGCGTCTGTCAGTGAATTAAGAAAACGCTGGGCCCCTTCTACTGCGGCGGCCGTGATTCGTGGATCCTGTGAGTGCCAGCGCTTTGCTCTCACTCAGCGCAAACCGACTTGGCTGGTGACAGACAGGCAGCCTCCTGTCAAAACACCGTCTGCTTCTGCCAGCCTGCAGGACGCACGCAGAAAGGTACATTAATGTCACCATTTGTATATTTCCATGCATCACAAATTTATTCTGCATTTTATGCTAGAATTGAAAGCTTCAACATTTATCAGAAATTCATATGATAGACTAATGATGAGTGTACAATTGTGAAAGAAATATGTTTGCTTAAAATATTTAAGCTTGTGATACCTTTATGTTTAAGCCCTTTTACTTTGATACTGCAAAATAAAATGTTCCGCAATCAATTACTTGTGATGTCACAAATAAGTAAAGAGTAAGTTTTGAATGATCTTGGCACATCTGCACACCTAAAAGAACATTTTTTCAAACAAAAACCTAAAAAGCTCATGGTAACTCTGGGGGTGATGCAACGGCTCAGGTGGGGCAATCTGTTGACAAGGAAATTATTAAATGTTAACCAATCTGTCAAGAATATATCCAGTGTTGACAGAAAGCAAATGGAAGTTCCAATTGAATCCTGGCATAAGCCCTATGTTAAAACACAGTTTTGGCAGCATCATACTGTGGGATGCTTTACTTCAGTAAAGCATCTCATGAATCTACACACAAGATGAAAATCTGTTAGAGGGTGCAAAAGACTTGAAGGGTGAAGGTTCACATCCCAGTAAGACCCTAAACAAGCTGCCAGAGCTACAGTTGAAAGGTTTAAATCAAAGCATATTTGTGAGCTAGGATAGCCTAGTCAAAGTACAGAACTAAATTCAATTGAGAATCTCTTGCACCGATGTGGAAATTGATGCTCTCTTTGCACTATTTTTGAACTATTTTGCAAACAAGAAGGGACAAAAATATTTTATCCCTACATGCAAGAAAAAGAGTCACAAAGTGGTTCTTAGTTATTGCATTTTGAAAACCTTTGGGCATTTTTTATCCTTTCATGTATTATGTGCTGCATTCTGTTGGGACTGCAACATGAAATTGAGGTACAAAACAATGAGATTTGTGGTGGTGACGTGACAAAATCTTGAAAGGTTAAAGGGGTATAAATACCTTTCCAAAGCGATGTGTGACAGCATGTGCAATATATCAACGGAGCAACCCTGCCTCTTTTCTGTCCCATAAAAAACAGCCATGTCCAGGCAAGCATTGTTATTTTGCCATCAAACATAAAAGCTGCTTCAGGTAAAGGCATAAGTTCTTCATTTTAGCTTCGTAATCACTCTTTATTGAGTTCTGTTTAATTTGTTAGCCATGAAGCAATTTCATTTTAAAGTTGGAGCCCATTTTGTATGGGTTGACCACAAAACCAGGCTACAGAGCCAGTGTCTAGTAAATAGAAAACCTCTTTAAAAAGCAATGTGTTCAGTTATCTGAAAGCTTATGAAACTTCACACTAACATTTTTATTTGAATATTTGAGGTAACTCTTCATTGTATTTATTTGTACTGAAGGGTGAATGATTCACAGAGTTGGAGACTTAATTTATAGTTATCTAAGCAAAAACAGCTGAAATGAGCAGATCAAGACAAAGAAAAAAAATCAGGCATGTAGAAATTACTTGTAAATTTATTAAAACTAAATAGATAGTATTCTGAGAACAAGCCAATAATCCAGGCTATCAATAAGGAACAACAGTGTAATCACAATGTGCTGTCTCTATGGCGCCCACACTTGTATTGCCTCTGTGCTGTTTGTTATCATGGTGTGTGGAAACATTTCTCCCCCCACTGACAGTTTTATGACTGCTTCACAGCATTTTGAAAGTCAAAGCCAAGACAGAGTAAAAGACAAGATAATAAAGCCTCCTGTTGCCTCTTAAAACCCGGTAAATTTTAACTTTACTCAAGTTTATTGATTATGTTCCATATAATACAGGAGGGTTACAGTTTCACAGTCTTGACCAGCTTTGCACACCTAGAGACTAAACTTTACCCCCATAGAACTTGTTCACTTAACTTAATGGAGAGCATCTAGGGGAAAGAAATTCCTATCATGACTTTGACTGGAATATTCCAACACATGGAAATGCAGAATGTGAAAATATTGAAATTACTTTAAATTTTCTTCTCTGGGATTGTTTTCTGTTTACAACAATGAGTGCAAAGTATTGGTGCACAATTTTAAAGAGCCTTGAAAAACTTCATGTCTTCAGTTGAACTATAACTACTTCTAGTTATTCATCAGATTGTTCTTGCACATTGGGGTATGGATAGGTTAGCACACTATGCTGACTTTCAACATATCACCTGTTTACTTTTTATCTTGCAGAATAAAAATTGTACTCTTCCAACTTCCTTCTTATCTCCACTGTTTTCCCCTCCCTGCTTGTTTTTCTCTGTTCATTTCCTCCTCCTACCAGGTGAGATCTACGCTTTATGTTCACACAGCAAGTCTTGATCTTCCTTACCAATTTTTTGCTGAAATAAATTCAGATTTGTCTTTGGTTTTATTTAATAAAACAAAATAAAAATTTAATTAATTAATTAATTATTGGCTGGTCGTTCAAGCTGCTAATTTACAACGACGTATTAGGGACATAGATGGTCTCCAGTGAAGCAGACCTTTCAAAGAACAAAAATAAAATTATAAAATAATGAGAATAAAGTTAAATTAGAAAATTTAAGTCATAGTAATACCAGAATAAACTCATAATGTTTTGAGAATAAAGTCGCAGTTTTATGAGAATAAAGTCCCAATATTACCAGAACAGCCAGAATATATGACTTTATTCTTGTACAACTTTATTCTTGTAATTTTATAACATTATTCGTGTAATTTTATGACTTTATTCTCATAATTTTATTTTCCTAATTGCCCTAATACTCAGGTGTACCAATTAAACCTGACTACATTGAGACTTTTGTGTGAATGGTTTACATCCCCACATTCGCAGAAGAAGCACTTTGTTTACGGAAGTAATACTGGATAGAGCCGTTGATGGATCGATTTAAAGTTTAAACAACGGAAGCCGACGGTATTGTCACAAGATCATAACAATACGAAGGAAGCTAATAAAATGAAAGGACAATTAATAGAGAAGACCGTGGAGTATTGATTGCAGATTCTATAGGAAAGTGTGTAGACAAAGTCAGAAGTGGTGGGATTAAGATGTAATGCACAGACTACATCTTAACAGACATTGCACAAACATAATTCCATAATTCTAATTTTCAGCCATTGTTTGCGTTCTGATTCACTGCCCCTGACTGTTTCTGGTGCAGAACTATGGTGTTTATGTCTCACATTGATGATAAAGAAGCCAATGCACAAAAGCTGATATGAAAGAGGTATGTATCGGATTTTGAGGGAGTGAAAAGATCGAAATCGGGTTTTTCGGACAGGTGTGAAATAGCCAGAAGTTTAGATTGCATATCTATATCTGGTCAAAACAGTGGACTTAGCTTGTATTTGCCTGAATAGCCTTTAGTCTAATTGGTCAAAAATGTCCTCCTTAGTGCTGTTCTGCACAACTGCAGCTGATTCTCCCCTGATCAGGTAATCAGCTTTTTAAGCCAGACTCAAACTTACATTCACTGCCGGACTGTTGATCGAGCATGGTGATGCTTAGCTCCTGTCTTCCTGTTGAACAGGGAAAAAAATCCCAAGTAAATTTTCTTTTTTTTAGTGTTCATACGTTCATCGTAAACTAAAACTAATAAAATCAATGCATTAATTAAGAAATATTAGCTTTTATTAGTCATAGTTACAGTGGACCCCCATCTAGTCATTGTTTAATTTTCAGTATTTTTTTTCTTTCACCGCACAATTGTCATTCTGAATTAAACAGAAACTTAACTTTTTGAAATGACATCAAATGAGTGTTACAGTATCTAAAAATATTGTTGCTGTGAACTTTTCTGTGTCACCAAGCACATTTACGCCTTTTGTATTGTGATTTACCAAGTGTGTTTACAAAAGCCTTAAAGTGACAACCCTAGAGAATGGCTCATTAGTTTAACATTAACAGGTAGTTGATATGCTCCAGTGAAGCATACACTTCAAATATTCAGCCGTACCCATTAAAGGAGCAGTTCCCACATATTTCCATGTTATGCTCTGGAAGGTGACCGTTTGCCTGTCTCTGACGCGACTACACTGTCCATAATGTATTAGGCAACGGTCATTACACTGACACACCTCATGTTGGCACTGGGCCTAAGCCAGGGATTAAATATAATTAGGGAAGGATTTATTGCTATATAAAGTTATCTGCTCTCCTTTTGAAGTATTTTATTGCATCTAATTGTATTTGAGGAAACGTCATGACTTTTCCCGCTTTTTGTATTAAAGTAAAGCCTCTGTGTATTTTAGTATAACAGAATCTGGTACTAAAAATGTAAAGTTAAATAATTTCTTTATTTTTTTAGAATTACTTTAAAGTATGTAAAAACATATAAAATATGTGGACATCCGCGTGATGAAATAAAACTATAAAAAAATCACTTCACAACCTTTTCCGCTTTTAATCTGGCCTATAAATGTGCAGACCTTTAAATACTTTGTTAAAGGAACTTTTAATTCAGTGGTGCCACTCAGTCTTTTTCTGAAATTTGTTCCTCTCCCTCCTTACCATGGAGCTATGGTTACAAAGGATCAGAAGAATTTCAGTCTTCAAAGATGGTGACCAAAATCTCCGCGCTACATCAATCATATTTCAGGTTCCTCAGATTTAAAAGAATTTATAGCAGGAGTTGAAATCCTGAAGCCTGGATGTTGAAACAGAAACCAAAGTGCACTTATGCAATCAAATTATGTCACATTTGTTACATCTTTCCCAATGAGATTTGTTTGTTTTCCAGCTGACTTGTAAAGGATATTTATGGTCAAAGTGGAAAAGACCTTTGACGTTAATGTCTCATAGTAATAGCAGCTCAGAGTAATAGCAGCATATCCCCTGTAGGACACTTTACAATTGTTTTAGCTGTTTTTGACTATTTGGAATGCACGTATAAACATTTAACAGTTTTGTAACATAGTAAAAATGTGGTAATTTGGGTTGAGTTAATTTACATCTGCCGATTGTTTCTTACTTTGTTAATAGAACTTGTCCCACTAGGATCAAATTTTCCTGTAGCTGATATTTGTTTGTGTCGTCTGGATCTCTTCAGACATTGTAAGGATTTTCTGTTATATTTAATGTATATTTTCTTTCCTATTGCTTACTAACTTGTGTTACTCTGTTCAATTTGTTTTTAATTAGCTTGTTAGTTTATTATTTTTGCTTGGAACTCAATCGTTCCATACGTTTCCCCCCTGTTTGTGCTCAAGTTTCCTGTGTTGAGTTTGCTTTGTTGACCTCCTTTTATGAGCTCAAATTTATTGCATTCCCTTGATATTTTTTATGCTTTGTGTAAATAAACTGAGCAACATTTTTGCAGATCCCCTGCGTCTCTGTGGTTGGTCCGTGTGCTCCCTGACATGCCACATGCTGGTGTGTAATGCCATTTCATGGATTTACATCCAGTTCCTGGAAATAACATTGCGGCCGGCTTTCCATCTACAGGCTTACAAAAACAGACTCAGTCTCTTTCAGTCAAGCATGAGAAGACTGAATATCAAAACTGATATCAGCTTGTGACTGCCTGTTCTTCTTCAAGACTTATTCCTGGAGTGTGCCTGCTAATATGTATGAGCCTGGTGGATTTAGTTTGCTCTAGAAGAAAGTGAAGCGGAGGGGTCATCTATATTGAAACTGACAGGCCCATTTGGAAACAATCATCAAATGTGTCATGGAAAAACCGCTACGTCATGGTGCAAAGGACGTCAAGAGGCTGCCAGCATCAATATTTTCCCCTCAAGGCTGGCAACGGATGTCGTTCTGATGGAGCTTATATTCCTCTTGGCAGGACTGTAGGCCATTTTTCTTTCCTTTTTCTTTTTAGTAAAAGTTGCTGGTTTCAGAATCCAGGGGATTTCTCACCCTCATCATCCAAAGTGCAACATGACTGACAACAACCGGGACAACAAAGAGGAAGAGTTTTATCAGTGTCACCTCCTCCAGACAGGAAGTTCAGGTAATTAGGTGCACTCACCTCAAGCGAGGCCCAATATCCTGTTTGAAGAGAGCACTGTTCTGACTCACTGATCCTGAGGACACGCAGACCCTTCTAACTTGAGGAGACCACCTCGGTTAGTGAGATGCACAGTGGATCTAATCTTCTTGCCTCACTAGTTTCCCTCCTCCCACTTGAGGAACTGTCACTGTGATCAATAATGAAGCTGCAAACATTCCTCTGAATTCTGGCTTCTTCTTGATTTAATCACAAACAAAGTGCCTTGGAAAAATATTCACAGCACTCAAAGTTTTTCATATCTTTCACATCACAACCACAAACTTTAATGCATTTTTCTTGGTTGTCTGATAAGAAAGCTGCTGTCAAAAATGCAATAAATTCAGTTCAATTTTTACCTGAAGTCATGTAGAGCGACACAAGTCATTCATTCATCCATTATCACCCACTTGCACTGTCCATCCATCTATTTTCTTACATCCTTATCCCATTGGGGTCGGAAAGGGTGCTGGTGCCTATCGCCAGCTATCAATGAGAGAAAGGCGGGAAAGATTCAGCAAATTTAATAGGCTGCAAAAAACTTGAGACTGGGGTTACAACAGAGCAGGGTCACAACTCTAAACATAAAACCAAGCACAAAATCTGATGTACTAATAGATATTTCACACATCAATAGGCAGAGCTAGATCAAAGCATATTCACATGCTGGAATGGTCCAAGTCAAAATCTAAATTCGGTTGAGAATCTCTAACAAGATTACAAAACTCATGCTCTTACTCTCCCCATCATTGGACCTAAAGGTTTGTACTAAAAAAAAAACAGGCAACAATGTTTATCTAGAAATGTACAAGTTCTACAAAGTACTGATTTTTTTCCTTCTTTTGACCCTCTTTACAATTAGAATTCCTACTAAAATGCAATAGAAGGTTTTGGCTCTGACGCAGGCTCTGGATATGAATCCCCGGTGAAAGGAGCCTTCCTGCACACACATTTGGCCTAATCACAAGGGTCAGCTCAGCTGTATGAGACTTGATACTGTAGACCAGGTGGAAATACAGCTATAACCTAAGACAGAATAATCTATCTTCCCTCCCCTCAGAGGATCAAACACCCCTGGCCATTAAAGATGTGACGGGACAGCACACAACACACTGATGATCCATTCACAGGGTCTTAACCTAACACGTGTGCCTGTGCAGAGAGCTGATCCTGTAACCTTGTTATGACGCTGTTGATATGCATGCTTGCAGGTTACCATCTAAATCCTTCTGCAGTCGTTGCTCCTTCCTCCACTCCCCGTCCCGCTGACATATGTTGCACCACGTTAGCATTGGGGAAAAGACTAAAGACACTTTGAATAAACATGACATAAATGAGTCGCCCACAGAATCACCACAGCAATTAGGCACAGTTTGAACCAATGAAAATCAAAACCAAACCCTTCAACATGTAATCCCTCTTTTTTACTCAACCTCCACATGGCAGCTGGGCTCCCACCACACCGAGGTCCTCACCGCATATTCACTCAGACATCCAAATACCATCACCTCACAGAAGAGGCTTTTGAACTGTATGCAGCCCTGCTTTAAGAGAGGGGGCCGGGGGGTCGTTTATCTGAGTGCAGAAAGCTGATACCATCTGTAACACATTTTGTAAGAGCAGCTCCCATAAACACACCATGTAAACAGTGGTGTATATTTAAAAGGAAAAACACCCCAAATGACATAAGGGAACCTCTCTGAGCTTTAATCTCCCTCTCAGATGTGCTTCATCACCTCACACGTTTACTCCTGACCGGTATGTGTCGTAATCTCCTTAAAACTCTTAATACATTAATGCCTACACTCCACCTTATTTTAACTGTAAGTGAAGTGGGAACCCTGTAAATTTAGGCAGAAGCAGAGTTTCTTAAACTAAGAGAGAGCCAAATAAATATCTATTACACCCATTTCATTAAATGAGGGCCAGGCTTTATAGAACAGAATAGAAGAAATACCCCATTACTATCCAGAGTGAGGAATTTCAGGTTTCAGGTCTAACAGAATCAAATCAAAATTAAGTGGGAGCATGTAGGTTTACACAAAAGTAAGAAATATATGAAGATAATAAGAGGCTGTTCAGTAACTTTACAACATAAGAGAAATAATACTGTACAGCTATTTAAAGCTATAGATGAACAGAAATCTATAGCCACTCATCTGAATTAAAACGTTAAAGAAGTGCAAAACCTTATATGTGTGCATAAAAAACAGAGTCTAAAAGCTGCTGGGAGGAAGAATCTATGATGATGCTCCATTGTCCACTTAGGATGCAGCAGTCTGTCAGTGAAGGAGCTCACCAGTTCACCAGCAGGTTCATACATCGGTAACATCCAACAGTGAGGTTATTTTAACTAGAGTCCTTCTGTCTCCCAGCACCTGCACTGGGTCATCAGGTCAACCTAGGACATACAATAAAGTATTTTGTGTCTTGAGTGCCTGAAAGCTAGAATATACAAATTTGGCTTCTCAAAATAAACTTTGATGTACAGATCTGGTCAGACATTTATATTATTCCCATACTAATTTTGGACTTTACACAAAGTTTTTTCAGGGTCAGATGATTATGCAGCAAACAACTTCAGAATTGAATGTTCAACTTTCTCATGGATGTCTCTAATCTTTCTCGTGGATGTACATGCCTGTATATGTACAGACATATACAGACATATACATGTCTGTATATGTACATATGTATATTTTGCAGGATATGCCAAATATTAGTGGTATATACATGTCTGTATACATTTACCCAAACATTTGCCCACTAATGTTTGGGTAAATGTCCGTTAACGTATTGCAGACACTGCATTATATTTGCGACCATCAACAGGCTTCTGTTACAGCTCTTGGTGGATTTTTGACTGCTCATCTTGGTGGAGTTAATTTAAATTGGTTGGGTCTCCCTGCAAAGACTCAGTTTTTAGACATAGTCTATAAATTCTCAACAGGGTTGAGATGGGGGTCATTCCAGATTTATGAAAGCCTGCTTAATTCATCCCCAAACCAGTTTTGATGTGTTTTTTGGATTCTTGTCCTACTGAAAGAACCATTAGTGTCCAAGTTTCCATCAGCTAACCCAAACTGCTCCCCTGAGAGGGTAAGGTGATCGGTTAAGATGTTCAAGAACAACCCAGGAACCTCCCAAATGTAAACTACTTGAAGAGCAGTGCCACTGCCCACTGTATATAACCATGGACTGAGAGCCTGCCAGCACTTCCAAGCATGACTGAAATCTGCAGCTGCCCACCCAAAGAAACTGAACTGCTTGTGAGAAAATGTTTTATGGCCAGATAAGGCAAAGAATGAGCTGTTCAGCCACGATGACGAAAGGATGTTTGTAGGAGTTGGGGTGAGACTTTCAGATCTAAGAACACTGTTCTGGCTATCAGGCATAGTAGTGGAAGTATCATGCTGATCGGTATGTTCTGAAGAGCACCTTATGTACATATCATTTCCTCTTTAATGTAATATTGAAGGATAAATGCACCGTCATGTTGCTTTCGTTGTATTTCTCTGTTGACTATTGAAACAACACAGGATTATTTTGTTTGCTATGGATGAAAGAGGAAATTAACCTCTTCCTTGACTTTGGTGACTGAATGTTAAATGTTAAGAAGATAGTAGCTGTTATAAATCATTTCATGGGAGCATGTGTCATGGATTTTAATAAAAAGTAGGGGGAAGGTTGCACACTAAGCACCTAATCCACCACATTCTTGTTGAAGTCTGAACTCCAGCAGGCTTCAATGCCATGCTCTGCAACAGAAGGGGTTGAAAAAGACTGAGGTAATTGGATTGGAATACGGCATTGATTCTCAGACAACAAAAGGTATCCATCTCTTTCTCCCTCTCATGGCCTTTCAGGTTTTGTGTCCCTGGTCTGGAATGTATTTGGTCATTCACTCATCTCATCCAAGCAGAGAGGACACAAGAACAGGAGAGAGGGGCCACCAGGACCGGCAGTCTGCTGTTCTCATCTGGAAGTCACAGCAGACCCATGTGTGAGGATGTATGAGCCATGGATCGCCCCCCAAAAGCCCAAGGGTCATTTCTGTGATCATTACCATAATCACATTAAGGCTGCAGGAGATTAGCACCATGGCCTCGGAGGAGAAACCAGGTCTGTGCTCCATGAGGACAACACACCATGCTCATAAGGAGCAGCAGACATGCTGCATGATAAATGGGAGTAGTTATGGTTAAACAGAAGAGATCCAGGTTTTTTCTGTTCTTTTTACAGTTGTATACCACTAGTTTGGATTTATCATTGTTAAAGGAAAAAACAAATTTATGTGTTGCCAAAAGTGTACCTACCCTGTAAATGTTCTATTTATTTAAACCAAGACAAAATTGTGCATAGTTCTGGAAATGAAGAAACAAAATGTGATTTTGTTTTCTCCCTCATTTTCTCCCTCGAAACCCCCCCAAATGGTTTAGATTTTCTCCCCCAACATCTAAAAAGTGTGCTATCTTTCAATCTCTCTCTCCCAGTTTGCCAAGACACAGCCTTCCATCTAAACTGGCAGCATTAATCAGATAAGCAACTAAGAAACCTGCAGTACCCCTGAAGGAGCTGCAGAGATCCTTTAAGACTTAATATGCCAAACAAGGCAAAAATGTGCAGTTATCAGTGCTAAGGTTGGTTTGAAGGACTGATGATAATGAAGAAATGCTTGAGGTAAAAAAGGAATTCCAAGAAGCATAGTTTTTAAAATGCTGACTTAACAACATTGCAAATAGTCAAATATCAAGCAAAATGTACATAATTGGTCAAAGGGCAAGAAGTAAAGTAAACCCTGGATGAGTCACTAAGCCATTACAAAGCATTAGTCTTAATTTAAAGAGACTAATGACCAAACAGACGTGTTTTTTGGATTGTAGGAGTAAACTGAAGTACCCAGAGACAATCCACCATGCATTCAGGAAATATGGTAACTCAAAGAAAAAAAGAGTCCATCCTGGACTTGGAACTTAGCACCATTGCGCCACTTGAAATTGTAGATGTTAATAGGTATAATTCAAACAATTTGTATAAATGTGTGTTTCTACAGAAGGGAAGCTGGTCAGTTGATAGGTAGGCAGATGGAGATTAATAGAGGAAAATCCTGGAAGGAATCCTGTTAGAAGATGTCAAAGAGTTGGCACTTTCCAGCAAAACAACAACCAGAAACGTGCATTGACAGCCAGATATTTTGTCTTCCAAATAAAAGGCCATTAAAGTACATCAAAGGTTAGAGTTGTATAATGTGACAAAAAGAGAAAAAGTCTTGCTAAGCACTGTATAGTCTGTATACATTTCCCCCCTCCTTTCACCACAGCTCTTCCCCACCCCCCATCATCCTCCATAGCAGCATCACCTCTGGGCAGGTCATGGGGGCACTGAAGGCAGATTTCTGACACAACCCCCTCCCCAAACTGTCCATAGCGTCTAGACTCAATTTCAGCTTTTCCCATCAAGGAGAATGAGTGAAAGAGAGAGAAAAAAGAAACTTACCCAAGGGTTAAAAACTTTTCCAATTAACCCTAATTACCTAAAGAGAGCATTTCAATGAGGCCTGTAACCTGAGATGTCTATCAGCTCAGTGGGTGAGGCAAGGAAGTGGTATCTTTCATCTTGAAGTTCAACCACAGGAAACGCGACATTTGAATATTGACGGCAATGATTTAAGAGCGTGGAAGTAACACCTAGATACTCTCCCTCCTTGTGAAGGAATACAAGTTGTATCATGGCCTCTGCATTAGATGAAAATCCACGTCCTGGATGGTGTGCATCCCTGTCTTGCTGATGCTCCTGCAGGTAAGATAAACCGTGTTACTTTCCGGTTTGGGGAAAACACAGAGCAAAGTAGAGGCTGTACAGTCTTATAGAAAAAATACAAAAAAATAATACCTTTCAGCTTATCTACACAGCGCAACACCCTCATAAACAGCTATAAAGTGGGATGGTGAAACATTACATAGTTACTGATTGATTCGCTCCTCACTATGTAATACCACGGTTTCCAACGGTGCTTCTTTGATTGTGACCCTTTGAGTGACCTGTGTAATTGGTTCGCACAAATCACTAACGACAGGGGCAGAGGGGGTTTCCCACCCCTCACATAAATGTGTGTGTGGGTGGGTAAGTGCAGTGCTGGCCACTGATCTAGTTCACAGATTACCTTCCAGAAGAGAGACACCTGGCCACAGTTACCCTTTGACACCAACAGGAATATTTTCTTGATCACATGAAAATGAAACGAATGTTAAATCTGTTAATCTGCTCAGCAGGAGTTTCATTTAGACGGACATCCATCCTGGTAGTGCTACAGATATTTGGCCTTACCATGACTTGTGGATATGTTCACCTTTCTTTTTTTTTTTTTTTCTTTTTTTTTTGCATTTTGTCTGATTAAACCCACACGCTGCAGTGCTATTTTACATAGGATATAATCAGCACAAGATCATGTGTAATTGTGAAATTACAGGAAAATTAATCATGTTTTGCACATTTTCATGTAAAATATTTAGAAGAAAGACATATGTTTGGATTCACTTGCCACATATTCTAAAATGCACAAAATCTCACAATCATTCTAACGCATAAATATGGTTTAATCTAAACCAGGTGTACTTCCAGTATTATTCTGCATGTAGCTCCATCCGTATTCACTTCAACTCAAACCACCTTTCCTGCCTCAGCTGAAACAAAGCAACTCCACAGCATGATGCTGCCACCACCATTTTCCACAGTGGATGTGGTGTATTTACGGTGTTAGTTTTTAGCCACATTTAGATCAAATATATTTTTAGTTTCAGCTCACCAAACCAAATTTACTTGCTGTGTAGTGTTTATTTTTAAGAATGACTTTCTCCTTGGTGCTCTTCCATTAAATTTGTATCATGAGTTTTTGCGGCAATCTTGGCTGTTTTCATGCTTTCTTTGTTCAGCTTAGAGGAATATTCATATTTCAGTAGGCTGTTGTGCTCTATATTGTCTTATGATTCATTGAACAGTGCTCTGTGAGGTGCTAGGAGCTTGGCATGTTGTTTTATTACTTCTAACTAATTTAAATTTGTCTTCATGATGCTGTTTGTAAACTCTTACAGACCTCTGAAGTCTTCAATGAACAGCTGGATTTATTCTGAGATTAAATTACACAAAAATGGAATGTGCTTACTATTTAGAGAATTTCTGAAGCCTATTGATTTTATTTGTAACTATCAAAATAAAGGCATCTGTTTAGATTTTGAGATTTTTATTTGTCGAGAAAGACCATGTATTATTTTCTTTTTACTTCACGATGATGCTCAGCTGTTTGGTTTCATAGCATAAATCTGAATAACTACATGCAGAGTTGCCTTTGTAATGTGAAAAATATGAAAAAGTTCAAGTACAAATAATTTTCCAAGGCACTGTATATTCTGATTAGCAACTGATTTACAATGTGTGCTCTTGACATTGTTGACATTCCAACAATCAAAGCATTTTTAGCAGGAAAAAATATGCCTAAAATTTGCAGATGTTTAAGATGTTTCGACAGCAGAATTTCACAATCTTCTTCCAAGGCTTACCTAAAAATGCCATGCTTTCAGTATTTGCCCTTGGCTCACTGCTGGCCTTGATGCAAGCTTTCTTTTCATTCCACATGATTTAGCGAGCTGCCTCTACTAATCAGAGTGTGAAAGCTAACATCGGATCTGTCCACCTTTCAGGCAGACATAAATCTTTACAAAGTAAAATTTACTGGAAAAGCTGTGGTGAAGTCCAATAGAACAAGAGGTAGATGCAGTAAGAACTGAGCCAGGCTTGAACAATACATTTAATTTTTGTTTAGGATTGTGGCTGTGGAGATTTATGCACGTTAACATGACTTCGAGTCATATGAGTCTTCACACTTTATTGTGCCAGCACCGTGATGCTAGAAATTCTTAAAAGCTACCATCCAGCTGGATATATATATATTTTTTATCATTACTGGCAATACAAACACAGTTTGTTAATCAAATATGGATTTCCACTTCAAGATTTCACAAAAAATAAAAGTGTGGCAAAAAGAAAACAGTCATTTAGTTCTGATTTCTATTTTTGGTTTGATGACATCACAAAAGACACAAGGATTCAGCTGATTATCTGATATTTGTAAAAGCTACAATAGACAAGCAACTTTATGATGGATTTTGATTGTAAAGTGAGTTTGGAAAAGTTTAAATAGAGAAGTGGTTTTCTGATTACAGCTATGACCCACTTTTTTGGGGATCATTCTACTGCTGCTAGATTTTTTTTTTTTTGGAAAAAATCTTGAATTTCTTTCCCAAAAGTTCTAGATAATTATAAGGGTTTTCCACTAGTATTGGCTACATAGAACTAGTCTCTGTTTTTAGATCTTTTTTGCTGGGGTTCCAAGTGTGCAACGTGGGGCTTAAAATGTGACATCAGAAGAGTGTCGGTCACTGCTTGGCTAGGGTGTTACATCACAAAAGTGACTCTCACTCCCCTTTATTCTCTGGTTCTTTTCTTTTTTGAGTAAAAAAAAAAAGCCCCAGACTGAGGAGACTGCTCAACATAACCTCCATGTCCTTCACTGTTGTGTTTGTGCAGCATGTAGATCTCGCTGTGCTACTTTTCGTACTCTGGGATCGACCACTATAGGTCGACCACATTCACTAGACTTGTAATGGAAAACCACCAGAACTGTGTAAATGAGCCGAGTCGAGCCACGTTTTAGAGGTGCTAGTGGAAAAGGGTCATAAGTCTCTTTATGTCAGTGGCGGATTTAATAGCAGCAATATGGTTTACTACCCAGCGAGGCATGACCTAGGGAACACCTGGAATAAAGTCATCAGTCTGATACACCCGAACAATTTTTGTTGCTTCGTTTACATGTCAGTTCCACAGTGAATAGAATGTTAGCAATGTAAAAATAATGCTATACAATGTAATTGGGTGTTAAAGCTGAAATTGTATTTCGCTGAAATGTAATAGTTCTTTATGTTTTTTAACGTGGAACTAAACCCGATGTAAAATCTTAACCTCCGGAAATATTTTGGGAAATTCCACCAAAGTGGGCAGTGCTAAGAGACACTGAGGGGCGTGGCCAAGTGTGGGGAGGAGGAGCAGAGGGAGTTAAGCAGGGGTGTGGTCAAAGACAGGGAAAGTGACAGCTAGCTTGAAACATGAAGAGCGACCAGAGCAACGCTGGTAGTTTTGCCACAGATCAAATTTTTAAGGTGAATGATTTCTATCCGTCGTCACCAGAGGTGAAGGTATGCTTTGAGAAGCCCAGTGGGTTTAATATCAGTTCAAGCTCAAGGCACTGACTCAGCGAGTCCCACAGCTAGCACAATGCTAATTAAATCAAAAGGCTTTGCTAAGTAATAGGTAATAAAATGCTAACCTAAAAATGTTGTCAATTAATGCCTACAATTCCAACTCCTGACTTGCTATGTCATAGTGAGACGGTTTTATTCCTGATGCAGGATTGTGACGTAGATATTAACCAAGCTGTAAATTTTTTACAAACAGGAAAATTCAACTACAGTAGCTAACCTCTAACCCAAAAACATCAACAATGAAATTATATGAAAATGTCACCATTAAAGTACAGTTTATATAGTTAGTCTGCAAATAAAATGTTTATTTGGGATTTAGCTAATCTTTAAAAGACTTCATTGTTATTGAAAATACAATTTGTCAATCCAATTTATTAAGGCAATAACTTATAAAGTTAAGTTAAATAATAGGAAAAAAAATAAATATATATATATATATATATATATTAAAAAATAGACTTTGACTGGTTTGCTTAATGTCAACCAAAATCACAGTTAAAATCACATTTTCAGATGTTTTCTACACAAAGTATTTCGGTTAAACCATTTTTTTTTCTATTTTTTTTTTTAAAATGCTATAAAAGTATACACAACAGTCTTTACCTCCCAGTCCAGCGCCACCACCGCCACCTGCACCCTGATCGTGCTTTAAGCCCCAATCAAAAGTTTGCAGCCCTGCTCGGCCCTGTGTGATGTCACCACCAGAGACATGTACCTGTGGAAGCTCAGGGAGGCTGGGTTTTATCGCGATTAAAACCGTTTACAGCGAATTTGCTAAACAGCGAGGTTGTATATTGTCCTGTAGGCGGTAACTGCATCTAAAGTGATTGTGCTGTTTTTTACAGAAAGTGTGAGAAGCAGCTTTAAGGTTGAGGGGCGGTGCTGTGTGCTAGCTTGCCTCATTATTATGGAGGCAACTCCCCTCCGCTGAACTTGTGTAGCTTGAGCTCAGACTCGGACCAGCAGTCAGTGAGTCAGTCTGCAGTGGGATCGGCCGCCGCATGGCTTCTGTGTAAACTTTCCTCAGCAACAAGTGGAGACGAAGAGCAGACGCTCCGGAGTGTTTGACGGACCTACCAGGAAAGAAACCACAGCTCTTCTATGAATCTGGAACCTGTGCTCCGCTAAGCAAACTGCTGTTTCCCCCCATTCGTGCATGTTCAAACCAGAGGAGAGCTCTGGTGCCGTGGGTCGGCCGGACGACTAGTACAAACGAGTGGCAAACAGCAGGCATGATTTTGAGACGCAGCTCCGCGGTTGCTGCCTTCTTCCTGCTCTGCTTTCTTGTGGAGGTATGTGGATCTGTTGGTCGGGGAGCAGCGGGAAAGGTCACTCGGTTCGGCTGAGTGGATGCACCGCTGTGTTATGTGTGCTAGCTCGACATGCAGCCGTGCTTCCAGGAGAGGTTCGAGTCTGCACGCTGAATAACCACTCTTCTGTCTCCCAACAGGTGTCGCAGGGATCGGGACAATTCGAGCTGCAGATCTTGTCGATGCACAACGCGAACGGAGAGTTGCCCAACGGCATGTGTTGCGATGGCGCACGGAGCGCCGCGGATCAAAAGTGCGCACGGAGCGAGTGCGACACGTTTTTCAAAGTTTGTCTGAAGGAATACCAGTCCAGGGTTTCCGCTGCGGGGCCCTGCAGCTTCGGAGTGGGATCTACGCCTGTCCTCGGAGGGAATACGTTTTCTTTCAGGAGTCCTGTCAGGAATGACAAATCCAGGATAGTTTTGCCCTTCAGCTTTGCCTGGCCGGTGAGTGGAGGCTTCAATAATCACTAAAAAAAAAAAAAAAAAAAACATTTCCTGATTTCCATCCCCAAATAAAACGTATAGAGAAGTGAAAATAGGTGTTCGGAAGTCAGATGTATGTCCTTGCATCACCTTCTCTGAGGCCGGGACGAAACATGAAAATTTTGTGACTTTTTATGTGTCTCATTCACAGAGGACAAGTTTGAAAACCTACCAGAAGTAAACACTTTTTATGTATGAAAGACAAAATTCAAACAAAAACACCAAAACATTATACTCGATGGAAAAAAAACAAACTTTAATGCACACTTAAAATACTTGTAAATGCATCAATGGGTAGTCTTTTTTCCCTCATTGTTGCTTGATAATGCAAAATCAAATAAAACATATAAAATGCAAAAAACAGGAAAATGTGATTTAAAAAAAATTTTGGAAAAAAAATTAAGCATGGACAATATAAACAGGAAGTCGGTGCTGCTGTGGTGACTTGTGGGGTCCCAAATTAAATTCTGCTCCGGGCCTCATTCAGACATGGATCGACTCTGACTTTAACATCCCCCTCCCCCTTTAAAAAGTGGGTAGAAAAGGCATCAAACAAAGGAAAAGTTTCCCTTTGGAATCCTTTTTTTTTTTTGACACCCCCTGGCCCTGGTCCAGAGATTGTGTGCACTAATTTACAACATGCAGATATTTTAGTCCACCAAGCCTAGACCTGTCCATCTTAATTGGTTTAGAGTGTTAAAGTACTTTGCATATTGTTAAACTTGGAATTTAGCTTGGGGTGAAACTTAGTTGCTAATTGGAAAGTATGATTTGAAGTTAATTATAGCCATCTGGCACCCATCAGTTTGAGTAAAGATGAAAGTGGCTCAAGTTATTTCATTCCTGTGTCTTGCTTTGTGTGTGACAGTGTTAAAAGCAGTCGTTAAAATAGATGCACAAAAGTTGTACAACATTTCTGCAATCAGCTTCAATCTGGTGTCAGATAGTGTAAAAGTGAGCAATATTTTCTTAGTCATTAGATTTATTGAAACCATACTTCACACATTGACTGGCATGCACTGCTCAGATACATGGCAGAAAAAATCTTGTAATCCCTTCGGTTTGTGTTGGATGCAAAACTACCTCTATGAAAAAGAGGTAGTTGTGCTGCTCTGCAGCACATTTTTTTCTCCGCTACACATCATACTCCTTAGATTACAAAAAAATAATAATTCTGTGAACCCCTACTGGTGCGATCTTTACTTTATTTGATCCTGTTTTCACAATCTTAACAGATAACAGTTAACATGAAACAGTTTAAATCACAGATTTTCTCTTCTCTGCCTCCTCTGGTTGCTTTTCAAGTTGCAGCAACTCCTGACTAGAAAGAAAAGGGAAAACTTTCTGTTTTTTTTCGGGTCACACATCTCATCTTCTTTTGGTAAATAAACGACCCTGACAAGCGGGAGTGCTGGAGCTTTGTGAGAGAGATGATTTGCCATGCTGGAGCACATTTCCATGAAGTGAAAAAAAAAAAAAAAGGGACCGTGCACAGACTGACTGGCCCCAGAGCTTGGCCCACAAACTCCTCCACTGTGCCTGATAGCTGAAAGGCACAGTCTGCTGGTATGTGTGTGTGTCCAATTACATAAAGGCTATTTTTACCTCAATCGTGATGGAAATTCTTCTTGTAATATCCAGCATTATTATTGCTGATTTGTTATTTCCATCAGTCGTGATCAGTTTTTGTCTCTATCTGCTGTAGATCCCATCATTTCATGTCAAAAAAGAAAAGGACATTTATGTTGGCTTGTGGGAATTTGATGCTTTGTGCTTTGTATTTGTGCTCTACTTAGACCCAGGCATCTTGCATATTTTTTAAACGACAAAGGTTTCTGTTTACATTCCCATTCTGGCAGCATTAAGTCTGCGTGAACCCTTGCAACAGCGCTAGAGCAGAGATGGACAACAAACTTGGTGCCTTGTGAAGTTTGAGGACTCTTGGTTGTACTCTTTCAGTTTCATGCATACTAAAAAACATTTTCTTGCCATGCAATGAAATAAGAACATCTGGATTGCTTCGGCCACTGTTCCAATGCAAAGGGCTTTGGCACAGACAGCCCTTGAATTGGTGAAGACCAGATTCTCTCATCCTTCACTTCAAGAGATTTACTCCAGTGCACACTAACAATTGTCAGGTTAGGTATGATATCACTCTTTGTCCTTTTCATCAGTTGATTGGCTGTTGTGGACAGATGGTAGTGTGGTGCAATTGGGCTTGTTGGGTCCTGAGAGTTCATGAAGCCCTCTCCCCCACCCCTCTTCATCCCTTCATCCTCTCTTGTGAGCTGCATGAAGTTGGCCTCTTGTCCAGACCGAGGGCTTTGTTTAAATCACGCTCGGTTGGACCGCAGGCATTTCATCGCTTTAACCTTGCCACCCACAGTAACTGCTGCACTTAATGAGGCTGCACACATGTCCTCAGATCAGGTAGGGCAAGAACCAGTCGTCCAGTTGAACTGGATGATGTTGACTCGGACCTCTTTATCACAAGCGAACTGTTGTTTCGAAGACTTGTGTTGGGTTCAGGGTGTCTGCTTGGGGCTTTTAGTCCACAAGAGAAGTGAGGTCCCAGCTCCACTGGCCCTCACGGTGTATCAAGTAGAGACAATAGGGTGCCCTCTGTGACTACAGTGAGGATTACAGAACATAATGGAGGTAGCGCAGCTGTAAAGCCAGTGCAGGGCAAGCAACAGGAAGCAGTTGTCGTAGACTCAGCAATGATGGAAGACCACATCTCTCTGACTTCATCAGCGTATTTGGTCATCTAGGAAAAAGTTAGAAGAATTTTGACATTTATCTTTTGTTTGAAAGTCAGTAATTGAATAAAGACTGAACTCTTGACATCTCAGATTGGATTTTGATTTGTCTTCATGTTGGGCCAGAACTAGTTTCGAGAAGTAGCAAGGTTGGAAAAAATGTCTGGTTTCACGTTGCTTAAAACTTTCTGTTAAATCTTTTCTATATCTTGAAGTCATTTCTTTAAGGAAAAATTAGAGCAATTTCCTGAGTGACCCACTAATTGCTGTGCACTGCTGGTCAGTTGATTGAAAGAAGGATTCTAGACTTACAAGAAAGACAAATGTGGCTGCTTGAAAATATTTGCAATTGCAAAACTTATGGTGTAGAAACAAAAGATTTATCACTCCTGTTAAAGTGTATTTCAAAGCTACAGCTGGCAAACCCCAAACTGCATCTCCCTCAACTGGAATGGATAGCCGAATTAGGTAACTAATCAATACCAGCTTGTTATACTTGGGCTAAGGTCCTGAATGACAAAAAGCTGCACATAGACTACTACATATGCATGAATTAAAAGATCAGAAACATATTTTTTCTTTATCAGATCTGAGTGGAAAAAGCAGAAAAATCATATTTTTGTTGTTTGGTTTTGTTTCAATATTATCACACCAAAGAACATAATTTTCTATCTGTATCAACTAAAACTGTACAACACTGCCATTGCAATATTAATTGTCTAGTCTTGGCATCAACTAACATCATTCACTTGAATACACTTAAAAACTAAGATTACATGGTGGTTGAAAGATATGCATTGAAGCTTTTTTATATATATATAACTTAAAATATTTGTAAATTGGTATGTACCCTGATTAGTGCATCTCTAAAAACTATTGTAGAATTTTGCATCATAATCAAAACAAAAAATGATGTGCTTTGCACTGCTGGTCAGCTGATTGAAAGAATGCTTCTGTATTATTATTTAAGTAATAGCACAAGTAACATTTTTTGTTTTAGATATTTTGTAAGTACTATAGCCTTATTTTTGGAAAATGCAGAAAAAATCATATTTTTGTTGTTTGGTTTTGTTTCAATATTATCACACCAAAGAACATAATTTTCTATCTGTATCAACTAAAAACTGTACAACACTGCCATTGCAATATTAATTGCAATGGCAGTGAGAACTCCATACTGTTTTTATTGTACTTTAACTATGTAATCCATTTAAATCAAATGACATAATTAAATTTTTCTTCCATCTTCCCTTCATGCACAGTGTTGTAGTGTTACTCTGAGCAGGGACATGATAATATCCCTGTGATTGATTTTTGTTGACGAACCAAAGCGGTCTGAAGACACGAAGGTGTGTCGAAGAACAATAGGCGGCTCAGCCTGAAGGATAATTGCTGTTGGCTGCTATGGGAGTAATGACATGTTTGTTTTATGTACTCTTCTCTGATGTGGCAGTTAAATGCAGATTAGTCAAGTGAAAGAGGGAAAAGAATGTCTCTCTTGTACCTCACCCTGTTCTGCTTTCTTTTTTTCCCACCTTTTTAAAATTTGTACTTGCAGTGCTTTTCTCTGTGACATTGCATAATGGCTTCTGATGCTTCACTGCTTATCAGACTTGTTTTGAAGTTAAACAGAAGCATGGCGTCACATGCATTCTGAAACACATTTAATCAGGATAACCTGTGCTTTGTTTGCATTTCCGTTAATGGCTGACCCGTGCCAAAAAGCGATCCCTCGCTCTCTCTAAGCTTGTTTAGTTAAATGCACAACATGGCTTTCATCTCTTGTCTTGGGTTCGTATTTTGATCTTGTTTGCCTTGTGAAAAAGAAATTCTGTTTGCAGTGCCTTTGTTTGTGTTGGCAAAAGGTGAGATTCCTTGCAGTTGAGATTCCGGTGTATCCTGTACCTTCATGGAATAATTGATGAGCTATTATTTAGATGGTGCATTTTCTCAGGGTCATGTTGGGATGGGAATATTCACAATGTTTGCCTTCATTTTGGCTACATTAGAGTTTACATTAGACTAATGTAGCATTGGTTGAAGTCTTCTCAGAGAAATGCCAAAGTTAGTAAAGTTTTCTTCTGCTGTTGCTGAGCACTGCTGACCATGTCATTTAAAAAAAAAACAATACACTTGCAAAGACATATTTGGCAGTTTAGGAAAAGATGCGATGACAAAACAGGCAGCCATGGCGTATAAACTTAACCAATTTGCATTTCCTTTGTTTTTCTTTTATGAGCAGTTGCTTTCATATAAAGTTGAGCTAAATTTCAATACCAGAATTGAGATTTAGAAAGTTTCAGAATGGTAACATTTCCACTATTAATTTCCAAAATAAGATTACAGGGACAACTTAAGTTTTCTCTACCTGTGCACTGTCAGTGAGCTGGCTTAAAGAAGGCCACACTTAAAAAAGAAAACCTCCTCCTTTGGAAATATTTCTACTCATGAAAAATAGTCAATGTGCAAACTAAAGAAGTTTGCATTTCCGTCCTGCAGATTGACGACCTCAGTTTATTTTCAACCTTTAGCTTTTGCCTGTTTTTTCAAGACACATGGGTCTCCTTATTTTGTTATATTTCTTAGTAATAGCAAATATAACAAATGGGTTAATTTTTTACAGTGGGGGACAGGAGGAGTGTGTTACAAAATTCCCCTACTGAGAGGATTTAGTTGTGTTCTTTGGCAAGTGAGTGTGGTTTGATCTGGAAGGATCTTTATCGCCTGTGTTGGTCGTCTGTAGGACAGTGCCTGCTCAGCCAGGAAAGATAAGAAGACGTATGGCCACACTTACTGCACTTGGGTGTGTGTGTTTATATATGTGTGTTGGAGAGAGGGAGTGTGTTCTCTGTAGTTCAAAGAGAAGCGGTGAGTCAGCTGGAAGCCTGGGAAAAGTGAACCTGGCAGTGGCAAGACAGTTTCAAGCTGATAAGAGCAGAGGAGTTATGGAGTGTTAGTGAACGAGGAGAGGGGCTGTGTTTTACTCGGCAACTGTTTTCTTTTTTTATATTGTGTGTCTGAAATGGTGACCTTTTAGGCTACCTGAATTCAAAATAACATCAAAGATGTTTTAATCATTTTTAGACTAATGTATAATAAGCCTTGTTGAGATTAAAGTGCTTCAGTGGCTTCCATGTCAAGGCAAGCCCAAGTCGTGCAAGATCTGGGTGTGTTTTTTTCTTTTGTGAATGTGCCTAAAAGGTATTAAGATCTGAGGCGCCCTGTGAATTTAATGTGCCAATTTTTGTCTATTCAGCTTATGAGAAACACAAGAGCAGGGTTCCCATCCTGCCAGTCATTGACGCAGTATGACGTTTCATTGGTGTTTGAGGTGTACTAGGTTTGTTGATGTTTTCTCTTGGCAGAGATCCAGTCCTGTTCATAGCACAACAGTAAGGGAAATGCTTCTGCAACGTAAAAGACAGACTGTACAGATCGCTAAAGGATTATCCAACTGAGATGATCTTTGGTATTAAGGTGTAACTTACCAAGGTTTTAAAACTGCTCTGATTTGATTCTTTAACATGTAACACTTTAAGATTTTTTTAAATAGAAAATTCATTAGAGGTAAAATATAGTTCAATCTCTTTAAAAGTTGTAAATTCAGCTTTGGTTTAGCACCAATAGAATGTGTTAGCTGCTAACTGTTAACGTTTAGCATTGTTTGAGTTAGCTAGTTGCGTAGTTAGTCGGTTACATGAGCTTTGAGGAAGCTGGAAGCATCAGACACATTTGTAGGTTTTGTGTTGTAGTATTTCTGGCACCCAGAAAAAAAAAAAAGAAATTGTGATAAATGATTTGCACGCACTGCAAGAAGATCAAGACTAGCTAACTGTTAGCTGCTAGCAATAGAAAAGTTAGCATCTGTTTCAAGAAAGTTATGTCTTAAATCAAATGAACATCTGAAGTATGACCTGCAGATGTTCTCTTCTGGTTAAAAATAAAATATTATGACTGAACCAAGATACTTTTAAAATAATCTAAGATTTGCTAACCCAAACAAAAAGACTGTTTACCATGCCTTTGTTTATTTATGTTTTAAGTTTGAGTGCAAATATTGTGAAATTGTGGTATTTTTACTTAAGGCTGTCACTGTCAGAATGCCATAGTGACCCACACCTAAACTGGGGTGGAAATCAGTTTTCCCAAATGCTAAATCACAAAAAAGTACACTTGAATTCCTAATGAATAAATGCCTTGTGTGGTCAGTGAAATTGCATTAGAGTTCCCATTTTTAGGATGAGATCACTGCTTGTATTGAGCCGCTGTCACATGCGTGGGAGTTATTTCTGTTAGTCATTCCTAGCCCAAAGAGATTTCAAAATGTCATGCAGTAAAATAGCTTGTAATGATGTTTCTGAGTGCTCTTGTTTAAGCTTGAAATTTAATCTGCCAGCAACTAGCACACTAAAAAGCTAAAGTTCCTTTTCTGGATTTTTAGGTGTTGGACACTGTGGAGGGAGGTGGGGAATGCCAAAGCTTTAACTTGATACTTGCCAGAACACATTTGTTCTGACCGCTAGAATAACTAGCTGCAGGTTTCAACAATGTAGAGGATGATTAGGGATCACGTTACCACTGACTCGGTGCAGTGTTAAGCAACTGCAAGCAGTTATGAATCAGGACTTATTGTAAAGTTTTGATGAGTGTTGCATTTCAAGTAATGGTTGTCCTGATTGCAGGGAAATGCTGGCAAGGGATCAAACAAATGTCTCCTGGTAAAATGGAAAGTTGAATGCCTGAGAACAAGGTGAAGGCAAAGCAAGCAAGAAAGAAAATCCACTGGAGTGACTCATGCTCCTTGCTTTCTTTGTGTGGAAAGTGAGCAGGGGTTTTCCTTTGGAGCAGGTTTGTTTACCATGAAGTCATCGCAGCGAAGAAGGCCTCACTGGCACTTTAGAATTTTTCAAATGCCTCCATGCAGCGCTGCAAGGAGCTGTACAAGTACAACAAGCGATACTTAAGTCTAGTAGTGGATGCTTGAGCACCACAAGTGGATTTCATTTTCTCTCTCTTTGCCGATGCTTTCGTTCTTTCATGACTGTTATGCATGCTCGGGTGAATGTGTAAACCGATATTGGTGTGAGCTCGATCAACCCTGGATTGGATAAAACATGTTTTGGGGAAATTGAAATGTTGATGGGCCTTTCAGAGTTGGACACATCACTTTTTTGTGCCTTGTGCTGGGTACTTGAAAAGCTTCTGAACTCTGTCATAAGTTACTTAAATTAGTATAAAATAAAAACATTTTCTTAGAATGAGGATGTGCTTGTTTTTCTATGAACTTCTAGATGATCTTAGGTGTTTTTCTGTTGGGTAGGCACTCAGTTTGCCCACTGGCCCATACGTCTGCCTTTCTAATCATAGGGAGACCTCTGCACCACCTCAGGCTTATCTGTTAATCAGATCAGCAGGAACATTGTTGTGAATTGAAAGAATTTTCTGGTGGAGGCTTTATTAGCCATTCTAGAGAAAAAAAGAATGAAACGTCACTAGAAGGACATTTAAGTCTTTGGGAAACGGGGAAAGTTCTCCAAACGTTGGAAGTATTACAACATCTAAAACTAATGGGGTGACACTTTTGTGATTATTCAGGTCCAGCAGTGAATGAAAAGACTTGGATAGCGTAGGGTCGGGGCCAACAAATTGAAACTCGCAAATAAATATGCATGTCCTAATTGATATCAATGATTATTTTTATTTTTTTTTTTTGTTGTGCTAATTTTCATTGACACTTCTTTTCTCTCTCTCCTCTTCCTCAGCGGTCCTATACTTTGATAGTGGAGGCCTGCGACTTTAACAATGAAACCGGTGGTGAGTATTTCTTTCCATCTGACATCTATGTCCTGCCCTATTTTCTCTTTACTGTCTTTTGGCTGTCCTTGTGGCAGCACCTGGGAGACATTATGTTGAAGGTCAGGGAAGGAAGTTTATCCTTCCCATACCCCACTGCCCTTTTCCTCAAGATCCACAGGCTGTTTTGTTTTTTTTAAGTGTGCTGACAGGTGCTTGTGAGGGCAGGAAGAAGAGATGGTGAGGCAGAGGAGGGGAACCTCACTGCCCACACCGGCCTATGAAAATGTTTTTATATGGCCGATGACTGATGGCAGGTGCTGCCAACTGAGGTCGGGGTCACGCTGTCTCGCTATCACTGAGGCGTAAAACACAAGAGTTCATCCAGAACGTGCAGCCCGGCCTTCAGTCTCCATGCAGGGGTCCGTGGCCTCTGAACTGTGCCTTCTCGCAGATTAAGGTTCCTGCTGGTGCAGGTGAGCTCGGAGCCTGCTCACTGGGAGGAATCGGTGTGCCATTCAAAGAGTCTGCACGTTTTTCTCATGAGTGTGGGAATAACATGTTGGTAACACAAGGCAGAAATCTAAATCCTGGCTGCTGTTGGGACTCCTGCTGGTTGGTGGTCAGGTTGGAGATAGTGTTTTGACCCGCATGGAGGGCAGGGCCTCAACTGGAGTGTGTTGTCTGAGCTCGACGAGGTTTCGGTCTTTTCTGCTGCATTTGCCGCTCCCTGGAGAACTATTAGGACACTAGTGTGAAAAGCCCCCTGGATGCGCTCTCACTGTTGGTTTAACTTTTTTATGGTTGGCAGGGTAGCTCACAACTCTGCTACATTCATGAATGTGGCTGAGCTTGATAGTTTTCTTAATTTAAATGACAACGTTTAAGGAATCCCAATACTCAGTTACAAGAAATGCATCTTATGAAGACTCAAATCTAGCTATTTCCAGTGTCTGTGACGTGTTTAAAAGTAAATTGAGAGAGAGGGCATGAGAGTTTATGAAAATAACAGAAAGACTGAACGTATCACAACAACGTTGCTGTGTTTTTGTTCTTTTGAGCTAAGCTTAGTGTTTGTCAGTTGTGGTACATACCCAATCTGTAAATACTGACATCCTTTTTGAAATCTGAATAACTAAAGATTTTGGCTTTTCACCAAAATGCTCAGATTTCCAATTTAGTTTTTGCAACCATGCTAAATGTGGCATTTACTAATTTAAGATGTTAAAATGAATTTGATTGATGCATCTCAATTCAAATGTGACATTAAAAATTGTTCATAATTGTTTCTTAAAAATGTTTTTAAATTAGGGGGAAAAAAAACCCATTTTAATTAGGAAGTACTGGAAGTACTTCTCTGTCTGGAGCACAGAGAAACAGGGCACTGCCGCTTCTTTACCTGTTGCTGAACACTAAATAAAAAGAAACAATTCGGAGAAACTTTTGCCACAACACATGGTGTAGAAATTAAAGGAGTGCCACACATCACTCAGGTAAAGCTCACAGTTGGCACATATGCACAAGAGGAGTTAGGGAGACTGGCTATGCTACCTGGGCAGAACAAATCACCAACTAAACAACAATAGCTAACAACAATAGCTAAAACAGCTAACAACAACAGAAAAATGTTTTTGAACAATATGCACTTAAATATTAATTCACCATCCTAGTTTCTCAAGAACAAAATGCCAATGAAGAAATGTTAGATATTTTGCACATGTAATAATAAGTATGTTTTAGTAGCCATAGAAATAATAGTTTAAATTTGATGTGAAGCTGGCATATCAAGGTTGTCAAACTGTCTCATGACAAACTGATGCCTAATTTACTGTGATACTCATTTTTAAATTCTTTCATCACTCCAAAGTGTTCGAACAGGAGTTTCTTTTAGATAACATTGGAAGCTTCAAAAAAGTTTCAGATTTTTATGGAGCTGGTGTGATTTATATTGGGCCCCGCGGCAGGCAGCAAGTAGCGTGGCTCTGCTACTCCTGACACCGTAGGCCAGCAGGCGGTAGAGAAATGCCACACAACTCCGCTCTGGATTCCACGGTACTGCGAAATGTTGCCGGGCACTGCGATTTCAGAATCCATCCGCCGCAGCGTGGTAAATAAATAACAGCACTCACACACACACACTCGGCGTTGCATCACACTACAGAGGGAGCGAGTCACTTCACGGTCAGTCACCTCTGCTCTCGTGTGAGCCACAGTAAATAATGACTGACATCTTTTTCATTCTCTCCCAGGTGGAAGATTAGACATCAGGTAGTGAGTCGAGTGCTGCATGTGAGGCAGAACGAGTAGCATTTCATGTGTGCAGCTTCTAAGCAGACGGCGTCGCGTCTGGAAATTGGGTCCAGTATGTTTGCTCAGTTCGAGTGTGTTTGCTCTCTGTGTGAAGCTCATTACTCCTGGCACAGTCAGCCCATAAAATTTTCTCTGTGTCTGAGAAGATTCTGGGTTTGTCATGATCTTGAGTAAAATACAGCTGTTTCACAGGATGCACATACAGTTTTACAAAAAAATATAAGCCATCTAATCACCCTGAACTTAAAAAAAAAACAGCAAAAAAATCCTCACTGTTCCAGAAATTATTATACATTAATTTTATACAGTTTTTACTGTTTTATGACATAACTTATCATTCTAAGTGTGATTTTTATAGACTAAACAACCACTAAAATTGCCAATTGCTTCTAAATCGGAGCGATTGGTTGCACTTGTATGTTTGTTTTTTATACTCTTACTGTCTTGATGAACAAGTGCTCAGCAACTTGTGTGGAAGGGGCACCGCAGTTTTACTTTTAGGCTGAAAAACTACTATGAAAAATGCTGGTCCTAACAGCGCTTTCTCTGTCTTCTCGTTAAATAGTGAATCAAGTTGCACAGAAAATTTGTCCAATTTCTAGAATGGTGAAATTCGGAGATGTAAAGAGTTACTGGCTCATTGACAGGAAATACAGTGGAGAGAGAAGGGGAAGATGTTCAACAAATGATACAAGTTTGGGAATTCAACAAAGGACAAAAGTGAATTTGATGTTTCGGTCTCTTTGTCATGGGACACGCAGGATTTCTTTGTTGAGCGTCTATTTTCTACACACGTCAACTTGAAGATGTGTGTCATTGTTTTGTTTGCTATGAAATGGTTATAGCTGTTTTACAATGGTTCATCAGGTAGTGCTGGGCGTTAAAAATCTTCAGGTTTTTCGTACCACATTCAATGTCTGATTTTAACAGATTTTTTTTTTTCCCCTAAAATATACACCCAGGTGACCTGAGTTCAAAATTGAAAAAAATCAAAGGCGTAAATATGCTATAGTTCTTAGTTGGCTGACATCACTCTAATTTATAAAATATGGAAACCCCAAGGAACAGAAAATGTTATTAAATTGACTTATCGACCAGCTCTATCATTAGGGTCCTTTTGAACCTTCAATGCTTATTCTGACAGTTTAAATTTTCTCATAAGCAAAATCAAAGTGTGGCTGTGTTTGAGGGAGCTGAACAGCAGTGTACAGCAACATGTGGGGGAGGGGTAACACCATGTTAGTCTGCTCCCTTCACCTGGAGCTCTCATTATAGGAATGTAGCTGTAGAAATGGTGTGACATAAAACTTTTAGTGGCCTGTGTCAACTAGCAACATTTACCACGGAGAAGGAGTGTGTGAAAGTGTTGATTTTAATACTTTCTGTTAACAAAAAAATGCATCTGAAAGAGGCCAAGGAAAAAGTCCCAAAGGCATGCTGGCAGGCCTCCCAGCAGTGACTGAGGCATCAGTGTCCTCGCACTGTAATTTATGGCGGCTGCGGTTCTGTCCTCGCCTGAGCAGATGCAGAGAGCAGCATCAGAGACCAGTATTATCCCTGGGCTGTAAAGCTTCGGATCAGAAACCCAACCAGTGAGAGCTGGACAGAGAGCGTGAGAAAAAAAAGCAGTTAAAGCGCTCATTAAAGGCATCCTTTTCCCTTTTTTTCCCCCTGCATTTCCTCCTTGTACTTTTCTTCCTTTCTAGCACACATAGTTGCCTTAATTACATATAATCTGCCATATCAGAGATCTCCTGCAATTTGTGTCAGAAATTTTTGAGGCAGTTTTGGGTTCCCAATTTATGGTCGAGAACTTAACAACTTAACAACACCCAATAGCACAATGTCGGACGTTGCACTCTGCGCAGCTGTTCTTTCAAAGATATGAAGAACAACAAGAAAAGTTCTCATTGTGCTGATGTCGATGTGTTGTAGGTTCTGATGGGAAGCTGATAGAGAAAGCCTCTCATTCGGGCATGATCAACCCAAGCCCACAATGGCAGAAACTGATTCACAATGGCCCGGTTGCTCAATTCGAGTACGAAATCCGGGTCAGCTGCGACGAGCACTACTACGGCTTCGGCTGCAACAAGTTTTGCCGACCCAGAGACGAGTTCTTCGGACATTACACGTGCGACTACAATGGAAACAAGACCTGCCTGGAAGGCTGGTCTGGACCTGAGTGCAACACAGGTAAGCCCGGCGGAGGTGGCAGGCTTAAGCATGTCACTGCGGTGGAAACGGTGATGGGCGGCAGCTTCAGGCAGCTGGGTTTTATGCTGATGAACAAATCTTTAAAAACTTCATCACGCAGACTGTATAATCTGTGATTCATGCTGATTCACCGTCTGTTTCAATCAACAATGCCTTGTTTCAGAACTTTCTCCATCAAGATTATCTGTTTTTATCCTTCTGAACAGAAAACGATGTTTCATGGTTAAAAAAAAATAAAAAAAAATCAGTCTGCACAGTAGTCAGTTTCTGATTAGACATTTTACTGTGCTATAATCCTGGGTGTTGGCAGCTGTGTTTATTCATACAGACAACATAGTAATTACATTTACTGCTATAATTACAATGCAACCAAATCAAGCTAAATTTAAATCTAGTTATGTTTTTAAATGATCGTCTTCTTCTTCTAGCTATTTGTCGACAAGGCTGCAGCACTGAACATGGATCGTGTAAGGAGCCAGGTGAATGCAAGTAAGTGGCGTTGTTGTGTTCAATTTATCCTCCTATAATGAAAATAATCTCCTTTAATTATTTACATAAAATAATGGTATAAAATGGTCTCACTCATGTGTATTGAGGCTGTTTTAAGTTCTGCTTTTCAAGAGTTTAACATGTACAGGGCCATGAAAAAGTGTTCATATTAGAACAATTAGGAGGCCTGCATTACAAGTAAAAATCTAGAAAGTGTTTGCATTCAGCCCTTTTTACTCTAAACCCGCTATCTAAAATCAAAGGCAATCAGATCTTGGCACTGTGTTTACATTTTTTGGGGAGGATGTGAGGGGAGCTCCAGGACAGCTTCCAAGGCCTTAACTGAGTCTTGGATTGAAGCTGTTAGACTGGGCCAAGACGATGCTAAACAGCCACAATTCAGTGCTAAAAAAATGACATCGATCCGCTTACGTGGCAAAAGTTATCAGTCAAATCTGGTTCAACATTTGGATGAGCCTTTTTGTGTAGCTAATGGCTTCTAATGCTATTTATTCACACAGCCAGAGGAAAAGCTCAAGCACAGATGTGTATCAGAGGCGCAGTTACATCTCGTCCCGGAGGAGGTCCTGGTGATCAGCTCATTGCACAGATCAGGATTTCATTGCTTGCTTTAGCTGTCTGATTTGGCCATAACTCGCTCACCAATGGATGATCGTGTTTGCCTTTTTCAGCTTTGTTGTTTTTCCCAAGCTTTCGACTGAATCAGATTTCTTGTAGGAGCCTGTGCTGCTATTGGCAGAACAAGAGGTTGACTCGCTTTAGTCTTCTGACAGGTGTGGCTATATTTAAAGCTCAGGGTTTAAACTCTTGAAGCTAGGTCCTCTGCTATTGTAGTCAGTGAGCCGTTTCCCACCACTGAGGTGGTTGTGGTGTGTTTAATAACAGCAGTACATAGCAACGCTGGCTTCAGGCGAGGGTAGCCTTCTTGTTCTTAGTTTAATGTCTGCAGTTCCTCAGCAGATGATATTCCTGAGGGTGTTTTTTTTTTTTCTTTCATTTCAGTCCCAGTCCTCTTAGAAAACTATGAAGGAATTTGCTGATGCAGATTCAGTAGCAGGGTACAACGGAATGTCACATTTATGCACGGACTAATATGACAAGATTCGTAGTATTGTTGTACTTGGATAAAGAATAAAAACCCAAATGATTTCCAGTGTTTAGCTGATTCGATCCATTACAGAATGTTCAAGATGCTGGTGAATTTTGCTGACGTTATTGTAGCTATTCAATGTTATAACATTTAAGTTATTACTGAAAACATTTTAAACCACAGGAATGATGTGACTGATAATGTCTTGTATAGTGATGCATCAAAGTATCAACTGTTAGCTGGAATTCGGTCTAATCATCTCAGACGAGTTGGAACACAAAAAACAATCCTCAAAACTCCTCAATGTAGATCCTATTATAACGAGTCAAAAAGTCAAAGCTTGGCAATGTTTTAATCAGTGAGGATTTAAAATAGCCATAAAATGATTAGAAGGTCTTTTTCAAACATGTCCAGACATATTTTCGGTGCATTTGCACTGTAAGAAGGCGAGAGAGAGCAAGACTTTCAGTGGACAACTGGAGGGCTAAACAGAGTTTCTATTTTATTCTGCTTTGATATTAAACATGCTGGAATTGGGAACGGGAGTGCATCTTAGGTACCCGCTGTGCTAACACTTTAAAAAAACTATTTGAAAAGACGTGTTCAGGCATGTTTCTGGTTTATTTAAACTGTGAGAAACAAAAATACTTATAGCAGATAATGGGAAAGCTGAACATAATAGAGCGATATTTCTCCTTTATCCCTTTGAGCTTAAAACTTTTGTTATTGATTTGAAATGTTAGTATCCTTTAACTCTAGGGCTGTTTTGTAGGGAATTGCACACAGAAACTACTGGGTATTTTGTAATGCTAATAAAACATGCTACAGGCAGTCACATTCAGTGCACTAACTAAGTAACTTGAGCTTCTGCCTGAAACCTTCCGATAGCGGATTCGTCCATTTTTAAGAGCGCAAAGTGGACTGGTGTTTACTTAAGCACCATGTTTATTTTTACTTTCCACCAGTTTTTTTGAGGCTAATCAGTGCGCCGCTCCTCCAGGGGGACGCCGTTTCCTGTCACTATAGGCTCCACAGCAGCAACAGTATCGCAGCTCCGCCACCTCCAAAGTGCGGACAAATCAGTCACGCTGTTGCAATTATGGAGCTGAGAACAAAAAGGGCAGCATTATCGGTGTAATTATGGACTCTAACGTTTGAGTGGTCAGCAAACAGTTTATCCTCCTCCTGCTCTCAGCCTCGAGGCACAGGCCTGCTCACTGACTCATGGGAACCAAGACGAGCAGCAGTGAAACAGCTGAAAGGAGGGCTGAGAACTCCTCTCTGTGTTAGTGACGCCAGTGCCAAGCCGCAGGCACAGCATCGTTAAAGGGAACGTCTGGTTGCATGCTAATGTTAGCCACCCCAAAGGTCCCATTGGAGCTGTAATTTAGTGTTTTTCTTTGTTTTCTGTTTGGTTAAAATGCTATAGCACCCATGTATCGTTGTGCCCACGTATTGTAAAAATGCAGTTGCATAAACACTCGGCTGCTTAAAATTTATTTGTGGTGTTTATTCTTGTGTGAATACTGCCTCTTTGTTTTGTCTGTGCAACTCCTGGGCTGCAAATGCTGCTGTGTACTTCATTAGGATCAGATTATTAGGAAGGAATCTGGAATAAGTGGAGGATTAGGATATTTACAGATGCCATTGGGATTATCTGGCCTTGTTGTAAATAACATTCTGCATGTGCGGGAGTTTTTTTTATTTTTGACCTCTTGTCTTGTTTCTGATTGTGTTGCAGGTGTCTGTACGGATGGCAGGGCCTGTACTGCGATAAATGCATCCCCCACCCAGGCTGTGTGCACGGCACCTGCGTTGAGCCATGGCAGTGCCTGTGCGACCTCAACTGGGGCGGACACCTTTGTGATAAAGGTTATTTCTCTCTCTCCTTAGTTTCAGCTACATTCACAGTTGCAGTGGATCTCAAAAACAAACACATCCCAGTTAAAGTGGCAGGTTTTTGAAATATAAAACCAATGAAAACCACCTTAAATGTAACCCATATCATTAATAATGCAACAAAAAAGTCAAACGAATCTTTTGGGATGAAAATTCTAAATATTAAACTTCATAAGCCTGGTTGCTCAAGTTTGTGCACCTTAAATATTTTGTTAAAGTAAATGTTGACATGATGGTGTTGACATGAAAAAATTATTTGCAAATGACAGTAAGCTGTCCTAAAGCTTTAGTTTTATCTAATAGCTGCAAAATGCTGAACTTTCTTCTAGGTTTCAGTCAGATTAAATCTAACATTTATCTGAACATTTATTAGCTTAATCGCTTTTGCACGGTTTTTATTTTCTATTTTTTTCCCCTCTTGAGTTTTTTTCAGTAGAAAAAAAACAGAGAGCAACGTCATGTTAACGTTGCTCTCTATTAAGGTCACATCACATAAATCTGGCTATTGATGGAGCGTAGAGCAATGGCTGTTTTAAAACCTTGTTTCTTCTTTCACCCAGATCTGAACTACTGCGGCACTCACCAGCCATGCTTGAATGGAGGAACGTGCATCAACACAGGACCTGATAAGTACCAGTGTACCTGTGCTGAGGGCTACTCTGGAGCAAACTGTGAGAGAGGTGAGGCTCTGGGACGGATATTCTCAAGGGTTTTCAAAGTCACGTTTGCAGCCGCAGAAAGCTCGAAGGTTTGGGCTCTGTGAGCCTGCAGACTAAAGGTCAGAGGTGATCTGGGTTTGTAATCAGAGGAGGTGGTAACTTGCAATAATCTGTTTCCACTTGAGTGTAAGTGCCCTCCTCCTTCCAAGTCAGGTAATCCACCGATTTTGATCTCCAGAGGCCGGTCGTCCTTTTAGCTTCTTCAGATGAATGTGATGCTAAGGTTCAGCTGTTGTGAACACTTACCATGGAGATGGTTATTTTCCTCATTAAATCTGAGCCTCGTGAGGTGCTGACAGCTTAACTGCAGGGATGTCAGGAAACGATGCCCTTTGAAACGTGAGGTCTGCTGACCGGGACTATGGTAGCCCCTCCCCCCTCCTCCTGGCATACCAAGAGATGATCACCCCTCACTGCTCTATTTGTTTCTGGAGTAAATCATTCATTTCTGATTCATTTGGGACGCGCTCATCCCTAAAACCCATCCGCGCCTCTCCGTTAGAACGGCGGGGAGTCTAAGGGAAGTCACGCTGCTCTGGTCAGGTCAGCACAGCATAAAGTATGGTTTCCTGGCGGATGACGCTGTTGAACCGGGTAGTGAGAGGGAGATGGGGGCGGGTTTTTAACGGCGGGCTTTTGGAGCGGGGGAGGATGATCTATGGATGTGTTGTAGTGATAAACGAAGGAATTTTGGCTGACTTAGTAAACTGGGATTTTATGTGATAGATAAAAAAACAAATATTACTGCACAATTGTGACATGGAAGGATGAGAATTTTATTTTTTGATGATCTTGGTATGCATTCATATTCACCTTCTTAACTTTGAGATCCTAAGAAATGGGTTTCTACAGTGTGATTTTACTATATAAATAAGGCTGGTGTACTTGATTAAAAAATGTGTAGTTTGTTTATAGTAGAATTGGAAAATGGGCATTTTTTTCTTTTTTTTGGCACACAACTACTTTTTGCTCCAGTTGTGGCCCTACTAGCAAAACATTTTCCCTCAAGTAAAATCCAGTTAAAGCAGTCCTTCCATTCTTTACTACTTTATAGTAGTAAAGAATAGTATAAAATAGTGTATTTTTCTATTGTATAAAACGATGCATTTTTATGTAACTTGTAAAAAATGTTTTTGTTTTGTTTTTTCAGCTGAACACGCCTGCCTCTCCAATCCGTGCTCAAATGGAGGGAGCTGCTCAGAAACGTCTCAAGGCTATGAGTGTCAGTGTGCGCCGGGCTGGAGCGGCCCGTCCTGCACCACCAGTAAGACTAAATCTGCAACGTCTCAACAATGAACAGAATCAAAGAAAACATGATTTCAGGTTAACCATTTCCACCTGCTGTTGCGCAGATGTGGACGACTGCTCCTCCAGCCCCTGTAACCACGGCGGGACGTGTCAGGACCTGGTCAATGGCTTCAAGTGCCATTGTCCTCCGCAGTGGATGGGGAAGACGTGTCTGATAGACGCCAACGAATGCGACAGCAAGCCCTGTGTCAACGCCAATTCCTGCCGCAACCTGATTGGGAGCTACTTCTGCGAGTGCCTGCCTGGTTGGACGGGGCAGAACTGTGACACCAGTGAGTTGAAAGCTGCAGCTGTTGAGCAGGACACAAGTCCAACTCCTGGCTGGTGTTTAGAAATAATTTCCATTCAGTCAGTCCGTGCTGAATTTACAGCTGCAACATGAAGGCATGAAGCAAAGCAGTGACGCTTGTGCAGTGTAAACTTGTCTGCAGTTCAATTATTAGACCTTTGTGCGTGTGTGTGCGTGTGTTTGTATGTCTGTGGTGAATAGGATGGGCTCAAAACAATCTGAGCTTGAGTTTCACTTGGCAGCCGACTAGATTGCTCAATACGCTTGTTGTGCACTTCTTTTTTTTCTTCTTTCCTTTTGCATTTCCATCATCCATGTTGTGCACTTTATTCTCACAACAATGTTGTTAAAGGCCCTGTGCACAAGGAACATAAAGCAGACACTTGTTTCCTAAGACTAACTATTTAGCAGAGCTTTTTAGAATTAATCCTCTGATTTGTTTTTTTCCCATGCAGACATAAACGACTGCAAGGACCAGTGCCTGAATGGAGGAACCTGTAAGGTAGGTGACGGGTCAGAAATCATCCGGCTTGGCCGGGTTGTAGCTTCGACTCAATAACAGAAACGTTTACGGGGGCGGTTATAAATACAATGGATATAAAAAGTTTACACGCATATTAAAACTTGATTGGGATCTGCCAGGAACTTTCAAAAATTGTATTCTTCTGGTGAAGACATTTTCTTTGGGGCGTTGTTTTCATCTTCAACTTTCTGAAGTTTGGTGGTTCTGTGCAAACATTGGGTTCTATTTGACTGCAGTTCCAGCTTAAGGAGCATCTACTATATGGTATGGTGCTGCCACTGCCATACATACATTTTTTGAATTATGGATTAAATTTCATCAGATGATCCTGTTTTCCCAGACTTCAATTAAGATTTTATTTGTTTGTTTTTCCAACTGGTTTTCTTACCACACCTATCAACTTTTTATTTTGTGAACAATAAAGGAGATAGTTGTTACTGGTTCTACACATCCAGCCTCTTTAATGTCTTGACATCCTCTAGGATCTGTTTTTTATAAACGATGCATCAACATCCAGTACTTGGTAATGCCACAGACATTCTTTGTTTTCACCCTGTAATTCCGGCTGTGTTCACAGTGATGTATATCTAATGCTTTGAAAACAATTTTCTACCCGCCTGCTGATTGACCTTTTACATAGTGATCCACCTTGTGCTTTTAAGCTCTAAAGACTGATTGAGAAAATGTCAGAGAACGTCTACTACAGTTTCTGTCAGGTCTGTCTTTGGGAATCTGTGCGTATGGACAAATGTTAAATGATTTTTTTTTGCCCAGATTAATTAAGAATCTTCAGTTTGCTTCCTTATAAAGCCTGAAACAGGATATTTAAACCTGGCATTTTAACAGTGGTGTGTAAACTTTTTGAATCTGTTGCAGCTGACTCAGATTTCCTCGAACTAGAAGCTGAATTGTTTCTGTTAAAAATTATAATCAGGAAAGTGTCTTAACAGATTTTAAAAGGAGGAACACGCTTTTCTCCAGCTCACCAGATTAAATTACAGTGAGCTCCACTCAGTTGAGCCTGTACCAGGAAAATGTGTTGAAATAATCGTAACATCACCGCCCACCCCCGTCGTTCCCACTTCAACTTGCTCCCTGGTTTCTCACAGTTATTGTTTGGGCTCCACTTAGCTGGAGCCATTGGTCACATGCATCCGATGTTGATCTGAGTTTGTGCCTCTCTCAGGACCTGGTGAATGGGTACCGCTGTACGTGCGCCCCCGGCTTTGCTGGTGAGCACTGCGAGAGGGACGTGGACGAATGTGCCAGCTCGCCGTGTCTGAACGGCGGCCGCTGTCAGGACGAGGTGAATGGCTTCCAGTGTCTGTGTCTGACCGGCTTTTCTGGGAACCTGTGCCAGGTGAGACGTCCGCATAAAACAAACATGAATCCTAAAGATGTAGGTGGATATGCAAGAAGTAGAAGGAAAAGCATGGAAAAAATGTGTTTGTCTTTACACAGTTAGCAAGATGATAAATGTCTGAATTTTTAACAAAGCTGCTCCAGCTAATCGAATCCGTCCATCAATCCTGTAGTTTCATCAATACTATTAGTTGTGACCTTCATCCATCCTCCCTTCCTCAAACTGAGAGTGGAACTGTGTAGGACTGGTTCTGTTAACCTGTTGTGGGGTGAGGTTGCTGTATTCTGGCGTTTGCAGCCACACCCTGTTAAACTCCTGCGGCTCTCCAGTCCTCCCCTCTTAAAATGGATGGTTTTCTAGAAACTGCTCCTGGCTGGAGCACGATGCATTCCTCAACACTGAAGTTTTGACTCAAGAGGACGGCTCCTGTGTCTCTGCCTTGTTGTTTTTTTTTTCTCTCCTTCTCTCCTCATCCCTGCCTTGTGTGTGTGTTGTTTCCTGGCATGGCCCAAGTGGAGGATGCTCGTGGGGATTTGCTTTGTTTTCTGTAGCAGAAACTATATCAGTTATCACGTTCTTTGCTCACCATTCAATTCCTTTTCTCTCCCCTTAGCTGGATATAGATTACTGCTCACCCAACCCGTGCCAGAATGGAGCGCCCTGCTACAACCGGGCCACAGACTACTTCTGCGCGTGTCCAGAAGACTATGAGGGCAAGAACTGCTCCCACCTCAAAGACCACTGTCGCACCACCAAGTGTAAAGGTATACCTCCCGCGTGCAGCAACCACAAGCTTTTTCCAGAAAGCTGCTGAAAGATGATCTGTGCACCGTGCAGTAGTGAAACATTTCACCCACATTTTTCCCACAAGAGCAATACTTACTTAGTTTTTATACAATGAAGTTTCTTGGCGGAGTCGAGCAGATTTGATGCTCTCTCCTTTAAGCTAAGCCGTTCCCAATGAGCCCAAACGTGCAGAAATTTCCTGAAGATCTGGCAGAAGCCCGATAGCGCCGTGTGTGTTCTCAGTAATGACTTGGTGGGCTACCTCTTCTTTTCCCCTTCAATGAGTGCGCACAGTCTTCAGTGCCTGCTCATGTAATTGAGTGAGTGGACCAACCACAGAGGCAGATACCAGACAGTGGGATTCTCCGCGCTCTTGGCACAAATTAAGCGATTTACAGGGAAGCAAATTCACCTCATGCGTCTAACCTGATCAGACAGGGGGAAAGGAAGGGATTTTAGAGCGGTAGAAAAAAACAAAAAACAGTCACTCTAAATTGCTTAAGAAAGTATGCCCGCTTATTGCTGTTTGTCTCTCTCAAATTTGTTCTTTTCTACTTTTTCATTAAAATATTTCACGTTTAATTTATGGCTCTGCCTGTTTAAAATGAAATAATTCACAAGTGAATTATTTTGATATTTTAATTAGAGAAAAAATACAGAAATATTGTCACCCTTTTAGAGACTTTAGAACATGCTTTCAGCTGTATTTTCCGCAAGAGGTGATTCTGTTACGTTTTGACTTAGCGGCATGCCACACTCTTCGAATTTATATTTGTAGAAAGTTTTTTAAAAACATTTTCTTTACAGATAAAAATTACACATTCCTTTCTGTTTGTGTACAACAAAATCTCAAATAAAACGGTGCAGTTAGTGGTTTTAATAGGTCAAAGGAATGAATGTTAACCTTGTCTCCTCTCTCTGAATCATCAGACTGAGAGCTAACTGTTAATCCATCTTTCATATTTCTGGTCAGAACTTGTTCCGTTAATGTCTGTGCCGTCTTTTTGCAGTGATTGACAGCTGTACTGTCGCCGTGGCATCTAACAGCACGCCAGGAGGAGAGCGCTACATTTCGTCAAATGTGTGTGGACCTCACGGTCGCTGCCGGAGCCAAGCAGGGGGTCAGTTCAGCTGCGAGTGCCAGGAGGGCTTCAGAGGAACCTACTGCCACGAGAGTACGGCCGAATTTACCGTCGCTATGGCAGCTTCACATTTACTCTGCACTGCCACGATCGATCTCACCAAGTCTGTCTCAAACTCTAGACATAAATGACTGCGAGAGCAATCCTTGTCGCAACGGAGGCACATGCATCGACAAAGTCAGCGTCTACCAGTGCATCTGCGCCGACGGCTGGGAGGGCGATCACTGCGAGATCAGTGAGTCACGCCGCCGCCTCATCCTTACCTCATGTCGCTTCTCAAACCGTCTCAACAGAAAAAATGTGTCTTCCATTGCCCGTTTGATATGCCGCCCTCAAATCACACCCATCTAATGTTTCCAGACATAGATGACTGCAGCACCAACCCCTGTCATAATGGAGGGACATGTCGAGACCTGGTGTCTGATTTCTTCTGCGAGTGCAAAAATGGCTGGAAGGGGAAAACCTGCCACTCACGTAAGAGCCTCCCCCATTTTTTATTATTTTTTTTCTTTCTTTATTTTCCACACCCGTGTTGTCTGTCCGTGCAGGCTTATGGTATGTGCTCATGGCTGTACTCGATCATCTATTGCCTGAGAAACCCTGAGATTTTTCACACGTATCTTGCAGGTGAAAGCCAGTGCGATGAAGCTACATGCAACAATGGAGGCACCTGCCATGATGAGGGTGACACATTCCAGTGCAAGTGTTCCCCAGGCTGGGAGGGCACGACCTGCAACATAGGTGAGCAGCAGGCACTGCAGCTTGGTATTAATCCTTCATATTTAAAATGAAATTCTCAGATTTTATTTGGATTTTTGATGCCTCCAATAAAATCCATTGTAATAAATTTGTATTGAGATATTATAGAGTCCAGATGTGTGCAATTTAAACTCAGTATGAAGTAGGGCCAGGCGGTATGATTTAAAAATAAAAGCTGAGTTCTTTTCTTTTCTATTTTTTTTTATTAATCCTAAATTTGATTTCAGACTTTAATCAAAATTTTCCTCATTTTTTTTTCTTTTCCTTCTATTTAAATTATTCCTTCTGTGAGTTGACCTGAATTCAAATTTGAAATAAATAGAAACTGTAATGCACATTGTGAAAAAAGGCTGTATCTCTTGGATGGGCTGACATCACTCTGAAGTATGGAAACCCAAAAAGTGGGGAAAAGATTTTTTGATTTTTCAAAACATAAATCCCATAAATCGATTAATCTTCCATAAAGGCAGCTGATCTGTGACGTTCTGAGAGATTTTGTTAGAGAACATTGGTGAACAAATGGCAGCATGAAGACCAAGTATCACAGCTGTCAGGTCAGTGGGCCAGTGATGCAGAAGTTTAAAGCTGGGATAGGTTAAAATAAAAAAAAGATTCTAATATTCAAACTTCTCACCAAGTTCTCTTCAATCCACTGGAGAATGGAAAGAGTGTGTCACAACTGCAAACCAGAGCTGCAAGATACCTGGAAAAACTTGTCCTGATATGAAACTAGTACTGCATGTTGACCTTTGTGAGCTTCTGCATCTCAGCCACTAAAATATATTATGTTACATCGACGGTTGAAAAGGTCTATCAAGCCAGATATTTTATTTGGGAGCATAAATTTGCATTGCACTTAAAATGTTGTAATCCTTCCAAACTTGTGATGATTACGGCATACTGTGCAGTAATCATTTGCAAGCCTACCAAAACACAATAGTCACACACAGGTAGCTGGAAGAAAGGCAGACATACACATCTCAGGTGGGAGAATCTGCTGACAAGGCAACTATCAGTAATGCACTCTACAGATCTGTGTTCTTGCTATGAAACTGTGGCAAGAGAAAAGGCAATCTTGAAAGATTGTTAGGATTTGTCAAATCCTAACAAAGCACGTATGGCTGTGGCTGCATCATGCTTTGGGGATGTTTTCTTCTTTTTTTTTTCTTCTTTCTAATAAAAATGCATTTAAAAAAAAAACACTTTTTGTGTGCAAAGGTTTGGAAAACCATCATTTCACAAGTCCTCTGTACTTAGTGTTGATCACACAGCAGCTCCAGTGCAGCTGTCCTGCAACTTTCAACACAGTTGAATTAAAGGAGTTTGAATTACCTCCTTTATGATGCCAGCAAAGACCTGGTCATAAACTATTAATTTAATCTAGATGTGTTGGACAGTGGAGTGAAGCCGACCCACTGATTCATCACATAAAATCTAATTAAAATAAATTACAGTTCAGTCCTGTCTTGTCTCAGATGCTCATCAGCTTTTTTTGTGGTTATAGCAATGAATTTTATCCCTCCACTCTGTCAGCACTCCTCAGTTCTCCCATTTTTAGCCCTGCCCAGTGCTGACAGATATCTGCTTAAAATCCCTGATTACTCTGATGGCACACATTTCAGCTGAAGAAAGAGAAGCACACAGAATCAATTTTAACCAACTCATCTAATGTTTAAGGTGTGCCACTGCAATGATGCATTTATCACTTTCCTCCCCTCTTTGTCAGCCAAAAACTCGAGCTGTCTGCCCAACCCGTGTGAGAATGGAGGAACCTGCGTGGTGAAGGGGGATTCCTTCACCTGTGTCTGCAAGGAAGGCTGGGAGGGTCCCACATGCACTCAGAGTAAGTGGAAAGAACACAGATGGACATTTATTGCTGAATAAATGATCATAAACCTCATGCTGCTTAATGCAAAGGTGAAGTTCTGTGTCTCGTTAAAACCAGCAGTCATTTTTCCCTCTTTTTAATTTTTCTTTATAAATTTCTCCTTCTCCATGGCTGATGCCGGCCATGAGAAGAGAGAGAGCGAGAGAGAGAGAGAAAGGGCAGAGGAAAGTGAAGACAGATGTTTCTTCCCCGGTCCCACACCCCAGCCCTCTCCCTCTTTCTGTCGTTGCATTCCTGTCCAAACAGTGACATGTCTGCTTGTTCTACAGCCTTCCTGTATTCCCCCAACTTTCCTGGGATCCCTGCCCTGTACGCTTGTAGTCCAGAACATAAATTCCTCTTGTGGCTATTCCTCGTTCAGAGGGGGGAGGAAGAAATGGGAAATTAGGGCGTGGAGGTGTACGGTCTTTCTTTTTTGTTTTTTTGGTGCTCTGGTAGTAATACAAAGTGATCAGGCAGTGTGGACCCATTTTGCCTCTGCGAACGCAAGCTCAGACGTGCTTTTCTGCTGCCAATGTGCACTGAGCACCTCCACATGAGGGCGGAGAGAGAGAAAATAACACAGCACTCACAAGTTTTTGTCTCTTTTTCCCTCCCTTCTTTTTTCTTTCTTGCACAGATACCAACGACTGCAGTCCCCACCCATGGTAAGTGGAAGCCAAACATTTCCTGTAGATTTCAACTGGTGTAAACAAGCTGCTCCTCCTGTGTGGCTCACCTCACCTGCATGCTTTCTTCCTGCTGAGAATCGGGACGAACACCTCCCTTCATTCCTGGGATGCAATTGCCTAACCCTGTTTTGCAAACTCTCCCACGTGTGACTCTTAACAAAACACTTTCAGATTCTTAAACACACGTTTCCCATCATCTATATAGTTATAAAAAACTGATCCATATATCTTACATTATTGAGAATCTGATTTTATATTTGTTAAAAAAAAAAAATCCAACCTTACATGGTTTGTTTTAAACCTTCAGTTACAACAGTGGGACCTGTGTGGACGGGGATAACTGGTACCGCTGTGAATGCGCCCCAGGTTTCGCCGGTCCAGACTGTCGGATCAGTGAGTATTAAACCTGCCTTTACTTTATGCTTGTTTTTAGTAGATGTATGCAGCAGGACGTCTGCTCGGGGCTGGAATTTGCATACTTTCAGCCAGCTGACAGTGCGCAGCAATGATTGGGGCCGGGGTCCTTCCGGAAATGCATCCGGTCACCCTTACACTTTTCCCTTACACGTCTCAAACAAACCTGGAACAACAAATCTTGTGGTGATCTCAATCGGTAGATTATTCTGCTGCTCGGAAATGTAGAGAATCCAATCTTTTATCGAGCTCTGAATGCGCCACATCAAAACGCTCTAATATAATGGCAACACTCTTCAGTGTGGACACCGTTGCTGACGGAAGAAGACTGAAAAGTTATCTGTTTTTATAATATGTGAGGTTTTAACAGTGAAATCAGAGGAGGCTTGTAGATTTTTATGACGCCATTTATCTGGAAATCATACTTTCTGCAACCTGTTAACTTACTGAGTTTCAGATTAGTTATGTGAAAGGACAGTACAAACTACTTACATCTATTTTGTTCTTGTAAACAAACGATTTATTTTTTACATTTTAGTTTAGTATTTCTGTGATCCATATTAGACCAGATGATATTAAATTAAAACTTAATACTGTGCTGCGTTTATTTTGGTTTTGATTCCTATTTGAATGTTATAAGTGATTATGACCACTGATTAAATTAGAATGAGTCCTGATAGTAAAGTGTACTTACTTCAGTCACTTGCTGATGACTAAAGACTGCTTAAAATATCAATGTGTAACCATTTTATTGTTAAAATAAGATTTTACGTACTGCTATATAAATTGCAAGATGTTGCTTCTGCTCCTAATAAAAAAAAATTAATGACCATTTTGGGTAAGAAGGCCGGAAAAACATTAACTGATCTAGTTTTCAGAAATCAGTCCTCTAAAAGCTCAGACATCTGCCACAAAACTCTGATCAATACATCTTTACTTTTGAGCCTGTCAGTCAGTCGGATCATGGCTTGCAGCCGGACAATCAGTCACTTGCAAACGGAAGGTCTAGTCGGCCAATTATCTGAACGCCGGGCTGCAGGCCAGCCTGAGCCATTTTGGTGTCACTCCACCGGGCCGTGTTGGTGTCCCCAGGGGTAAAGCAGCTTAGCGAGCCAGCAGCTAATCAGCCATGCTCTCTGACACTGATTACTCAGACTGTTTTCCCTCTTAAAGGCTTTCAGATGGCCACATTCTTTCCCATTGCAAACCCTTTGTTCTGCTTAGTCCAACCTTTCACTCCTGCATACCTGCTAATGACGACTTTCTATAAAAGCTACAGGGGGGGGCTGTCCAAGGCTCATTTTAGGCCTGTTTGCTTGTTTAGTTTTCCCTTTTTGCTGTTACATATACGTGCATGAAGGCACAGTTTTCATCACATGATCCCAAAGAATTAGATTTGAGCACTGATTTAACTTAACTCAATATCTGAACTCTGCATGCCTGTGCATTTTATTCCATAAACAAACAATTTCTCCTCTCTCACCGTGCTTCGCCGTAACAGATATTAACGAGTGCCAGTCCTCTCCCTGCGCCTTGGGATCCACCTGCGTGGATGAGATCAACGGATATCGCTGCCTGTGTCCCCCAGACAGAACTGGACTCCACTGTCAAGACAGTATGTCCTCGCAGGATGGGGAAAGTAAGCTGATTATTTTGTAAGCAAGTTTCTAATAATATGTTTTTTTGTTTGTTTGTTTGTTTGGCTTTTCTTTTTTCTAAAACGTAGAAACAAGAAAGCATTGCTCTAGTAATGGGCATGCTGCCCCGGATGGAGCCAGCTGGGAAGAAGACTGCAACATCTGTCACTGCTCCAATGGAAAAGTGCTGTGCACAAAGGTATGTCAATCCACAGAGTGGTGGACAGATTTATTGGAAAATTTTGCTAAAATTGTTTGTTCCATATTTGTTAACACTAGTATTAATGTAGAGAGTTAATATTAAGACTGATTTGTTTCAGCAAAAATTTGCCAAATTGTAATTTCAAATGTCCTGCTATTTCTTTGAGACTTCCAAGGCCAATCGAAGCTAGCCCACAGCATCACAGATAATCCACCATACTTAACATGAGCATGAGGCGTTTTAGACATATTAGACACACTAATGTCGCCGATTGTCGGCCCATTATCAAAACCTGAGAGACACATGAGCCGACAGAAATCCTCGCTATAACGGTTCGATCGAAACCGTGTTGTGTCCAACAATGGACACAAAATAATAAGTCCAGTTCACTAATTTTGAAACCAGGCATTAATCAATTCCTTACTACAATCTACCTGCAATGCACGTAGCTAGTGTCAGTCTGACTGAATGAAAATCATAACTATTTATGTCACGTTAACAAAGAACAGCTGTAAAGTTACCGGGTTTTCTGGTAGAAATTTCGCTCCAACTCCTCCCCTAGTTATTTATATTTTCTTTGCACGAACTGTTGAATAAACATTCATGTTGTTTCTGGATTTCGGGTTGCGCCGTGTCAGCTGTTCGGGATTCCCTCCTTGTTTCCCCTCAGAAAGCAGGAGGAGAATCCGCGCTTTCTGATTGGCTCCCGGTCACATTCAACAGGTTGCGTCACTCTCCCAGTCTGGGCAAATCCTTGATTTAGATCGTAGCGGCACAACGATCTACCGTAACACACAACACTAGTGACAATCTCAGAACGAAGAACGTTCTAAGATTGTCGTTCGGGGTAAAAAATCCTGCAGTTTGAACTATTGCATCAGGCAGTCGGATGTCTACTCTATTTAAATCTAATGATTACTGAATACTATACAGACTTCATAATCTGCACTCTTTTGGTTGAATGCAGTATTTATTTCCACTTTGGTTTTATGTTGTTTAGTTTTTATTCAAGTACATTTATTGTTAATGGAGACTAAGAATCTATTTTATTTTTGGTTGTTTTATTTATTTTCTGTATCAGACCCAGTGTTAAGTGTCTTTTGAAAGTAAAGTGTATCTATCTTTGGCAGGAAATCACATGTATTATTACGTAATTTCCATTAAATCAATATAAAAAGGTCTTCAAACAATATTATCGTTTATCGCAATAAATTTTGAGACAATTTATCGCCCAGCAAAATCTGTTATCGTGACAGGCCTATTCATCTTCATCTGTTTTTAATCACAAAGCCACCTGGAGAATTTCTTTGCTGAGTAGTTGTGCTTTTGTCTTGTCTGAACAAAGTCACAATCACAGTCCTGGCAGACTTTAAAAAACTCCACTAGTTAACATTCGCAGTAGGAGGACAGAAAAGGCTTTCTTTCTTCTGCCATAACTCCAAACAACAACCTAGGATGTTGATAGCATCTAAAATTGCTGCTTTGGTGACTGCAAGTTGTTTTTTGTTTTGGCATAGCTCTCTAACAAAAGTTTGAGGCGGGTTTTCTAGGGATGCTGTAAAATTATTGATTTCAGAGTCAATTTTCTATCAAATTTTCTTCCCCCCAAAAAAATGTTTTGTCTATTTTATTATTAATTTTACATTGAACTTTTGCACTTTCCTCCATTATACAAAATAAGATTAACTAAGTTCAACACACCATTTTTGAGCAAAACCGTTCTAATTTGATTAAAATTTCAGGCAAAATATTGACAGCTTATGTCAGTTTGTTACAGAGCCCTAATCTAATCCTCAGCCAATCTGGTTTGCTGCATCTCCAGTTTTTTCTGGTAGGCATTTCTCGATCTATGCAGATCAGCACACATTTGGATCACTAAAATGCCAGGTTCTTGTATCTTTATCATTTTGGGGTTAGGCTAAAAGAAATGGGATATTTTTTCTGGCCCTATAAAAATTGCATTTATCTTTAAAGGTGGTGTTTGGAGCATCATCAATCAGGACTTGTACTCAAATTAAAAGTACATTTCCTAAATATTCAGTGAAAGTTTATACTGCAGCGTTTAGCCTCCAAGTGCACGATGCCTTTGTTTACTGATGACAGAAGCTCCCTAGGGAACTTCACACAAAGTGGTTATTGACAGAACGGTTGTGTTTGTGGGTGTGTCCTGCTCTCGGCAGTAGGTAGGGCTCGCCACTCACCCACAACACGGTTTGTATCTGGGTGGAGCTGGTTTGGGAGTGTCAAATTCTATACTGGGACGATACAGTTTTTGTTTTGTAAAGAAACACAAAGGCTGTATTGATAATTGGTGTCGGATGAATTTTCGAATGAAGTTCCCACAGCCGCACTGGGCCAAACAGACCTTGGGGTTGTGCTATCGTGCTTGGCTATCACTCGATGCACAATGGTTTTAGTAATGCAGCCAGAGGGGAGAAAATGATCCGGTAGTGTAAGATTTTACTATTGTTGCAACTTGTAATGCGGTCATTCCACATGATGCATGCTTTTTGGCACAAACTGAATGCCCTCCCCCCATTTCCTAAATAACCCTGATATTGCATGGAAATGCATGTGACCTCATCCCTCATGGCTGGTAGGGTTACACCCACGGAGTGGCAAAGAGACTCATTGACGATGAACTGCGTAATGGGCTCTGAAAAGGAGAAAATGTGAAATGATGTGGAGCTGCAAGGCAGCCTGAACAAGTGGTCAAGGGTGACCCAACCCAAAACGGATCATGTTTTAGGATTGTGTAATTTATGTCACTTCTTTATTTCCCCGCTGCAGATGTGGTGTGGCCCGAAGTCATGCAAACTCGGCGCCAAAGGCCGAGGCGGATGCCCCCCGGATCAGAGCTGCATGCCCCTCAGAGAAGCCCACTGCTTTGTGAAACCCTGCCTGGAGCTGGGCGAGTGCTGGGGCTCCGGGCTCGCTCAGCCTCGAATCAAATGCCACCCCAGCTCCTCTTACCAGGACAACAGCTGCGCCAACATCACCTTCATCCTAAAAAAGGAGATCATGCCCGCTGTAAGTTTCCTCGGCACTTAGAAATAAAGAGATTAAATTATCGTTTTGTTTTATTCCTCTCCTGTGGGAGGAGGTCGTAAATGAATTAGATCAGCTCTGTGGGAAGGATCAGGTTCGGAGAAAGCCATTCCTCGGGATAACAAGCAACTTAAGAAATCATTCATGCCATTTAAATACGTTGAGTTCATAAACCATCTGCATATTCCTGCTCTTTATAATTGAGTTGTCTTAGTCTCCGTTTTGTTATTGAAATAAAGTTACACTGCTGAAGAGATGGAAACTGGCAGATTTTTCCCTTGATCAATACATTTATTCAATGGATCAAAGGGATATAAATGTACAAATAAACTGTTAGTTTATTAGATATCAGCTAATAGCATGTTTTTCTTTAATTTATCTTTGTTTTTGTGTGTGTGTGTGTGTGTCCTGTCTGGTGGTGTAGCAATCAGTACTATTTGAGAGTCAAGGTGAAGCCCAACAGATTTACCTTCATGAGTAGAACATTACAACTTTATTGAGACTTATTAAACATTATTAGAAGTTCGTTTGAATTTATTTAACCTGAAATGGGGAAAAGGTTTAAAGGAAAGAATGAGAAATGAGCATAAAGAGGAACCAAGTCGATGCCCAGGAAGTCTGCCTCTACACCTGCAGAACGGAGAAAAAAAACGAAACCAAGAATCCGCAGCAACAAACAGATAATTATAACGTCATTCAGCTTACACAGTGCAAGTTAATACAAGATGCATTCAGGTGCATCTGAAAAACACCTGAATCTAAATAACTGTGTGATCAGAAGTGTGTTTGTGAGTGAAGTTTCTCTATAAAAGCATGTTTTAATGCATAAACGTGGGTCGTCATGTAATGGTGAACCACATGTTTGTCTCCAAAGAACGTGCAATCAGTTTTTTTTCTTTTTTCTAAAAGAAATTTGAGTAGAAATTTTTATCTGCAAGAAAATCCTTATTGGTTGGTTTCTAGTTATAACGATCGATAGACTCTCTACTTGCTGTGTAATTTAAATTGGATAAACTTGAACCATGTAAGATTTGTAACCTTTTTTTTGCGTAAACATCGTCATCTCTTCTACATGTGTAGGGTTTGACCGTGGAGGGAGTTTGTAAGCAGCTGAGGAACCTGAACATAGTGAGGAATTTTTCCTTGGAGCATTCGGTGACTATAACCTGTGACCCGTCGTTCTCGGCCAGCAACGAGATCCACGTCTGCCTGGTAAGTGCCTCCTCCCACTCAGTCTGCCATATGTTTCTCAGGAAACTTTGCTTTGATTTATAGCCAGCAGCTTGAATTCCCAGCAGCACTAAAAGATGCTTTAATGGGACGGGCTTAGACAGAGTTATATTGGGTGATTAGGGGGGAACAAGCAAACATGTGATGTATATAAAAGAAAAACTGATTTTTGAAACCTTTCTCTGAATCTAGTCTACTGAAGACCATCGTTTGGATCGCAATCCCATCAAAGAGATCACAGACCGAATAATCGACCTGGTTAGCAAGGGCAACGGGAACAACACAATCCTCTCTGCCATTGTCAAAGTTCAGGTGCCAAGACCCAGCAAAACTGGTATGAAACAAGTCTATCTCTCCCAGACGTGCACACACTTGATCAGTTGATAGTGCCACACCTTTAGTATGACAGCACAGTAAAGAAAAATGTGTTTATTTGAAGAGCATTTCCTTCCCGTCCGACACATGACATGTGACGGCAGTTAGCAGAGAGTTGAAATCTAGCCAGACGTTCAGGTTACAGAGCAGAGACGCTTTGCTGCGTGGATTTCAATGGACTCAGGGAATGGTTGGACGTCTGCATGTCCACTGTCCATCAACACAGTACCAGCAGCCTGTTTGTTGACCAGATAGTACCTTTCAAAGGCAAATCTTCAACTTTCACCTCATTGTACTTTACTGGATATTTAACAGTGTGTTACATTTGAATAAAAATCATGCCTTCCATTTGAATTTAGGAGGTCTTATTGGCATACCCTTCAATAAACTTTCAACTAAACTAGTGAATTCAAAGACCCTGAAAGACCTGCAGCTAAATGGGTTTCTACAAAACTTGGACTTTGGGGTATAAACTACAAATTTATGTGTAAAGAAGTTTGAAAACCATGCATTGACAGTTTAATGCAAAAAAAGGGTTGTTTTTTTTTATGTCGAGTTCTTTGGGATCTGACTGTCATGTTCTCATCTTCCTCCATCAGACTACCTTGTGCCCCTCCTCTCCTCCATTTTCATCGTCATATGGTTCCTCCTGCTGGTGTCCGTCTTGCTGTGGTGCATGCGGCGGCGGCGGAAACAGAGCAACCACAACGGGACGCTGCCGAGCGGCTCCGAGGACAACACCACCAACAACGTGCGGGAGCACCTCAACCAGATCAAGAACCCTATAGAGAAGCACGTGGGCCTGACGGTGGCCATCAAAGACTATGAAAACAAGAACTCGATCATTGCCAAAATAAGGACAAATCATCCCGAAGGGGATGAGGACGACAAGGAGAGGCACTTACAGAAGGGCCGCTTCGCCAAACAGCCAGCATACACGCTGGTGGAGAGGGACGAGAAGGCGCCCATCTCCAATCCCAACCCGACATCCAAGCATCCTAACTGGACTAATAAACAGGACAACAGGGACTTGGAGACGGCAAACAGCATAAACAGGATGGACTACATCGTATAGCAGACAGCTGTGTTGCTGTGCAACCAAGCCTTATTCCTTCACACCCAGGTGGTGGGTGAAAACGGGGAGCCTCGGCATGTGTAGTTAATAAAACGGTCATGTCATTTGTTGACCCCCGTCAGTATTTTCACATATTCCCCGTGTTAATTTAAGTTTTGACAAGCTGGCTTACACTGGCAGTGACGGTTGCTTTGGTTGGCTGGAAACACAAGGCACTGGTCTACATTTCACCGTAGAGCTACTTGCAAAAGTGTCCTCTTGTGCATTTCATTTCCACTCCCCCCCCCCTCCACCTCTGTTTTTTAATTTAGTGGACAAATGGAAGGGGGCTTCTGGCATAATTGTTGAATGACTAAAACTACACGACGTGTTCGACACTAGAGCTAATTATTTTTTAGTACATGTTTGGATTCCTTCTAGTTTCATTTGGAGGAAGTGCCTTTTCAGCTTTTAGACTCGAGCAACTGTCAAGAGGAAAAAAAAAATCCACTTTATTATTTATTTTAATTTTCTGGGGGGAGCAAGAGAGAACAAATGGTTCAGTGTCAGCAGTTGCTGCCAATATGAAGAATTTATGTGACAATTTAGAACTTGTAGATATGTACATTTTTTATTAATCATTGTGTATATTTGATTTATTAACTTAATAATCAAGAGCCTTAAAGATATCATTCCTTTTTATTTATATGTTCTGTCTAGTTTGAAGGTTCTGATAGCTGCAGAAGCTTTCCATTTCTTTTAAAACAATTTTCAAAATAAAAAGAGGCAAATTTCAAATTTTAGAAGACAAGAGACGGGAACTTTACACGCCTGGAAACTCCACTTTTTTTTTTTTTCAAATACATTTGACATTTCATTATTTGTTGCCAGGACCTTAATTGAAACCAAGTGAGGTTAGGACGACAAAAAGATCTCCTTCGGCTACGAGGGTTGGACATGGTGGCAGACATATTGCTTGCCACTAATGGATATAAATTCACTCGTAAGGGAACAAAAATTCTTCAGCAGTTTCAGTTTTTCTCCCACCCACGTATTTCAATGGCTGTCGAATTCCCATCTGCTTTAGTCAGAATAATACTTGAACAGCAGGGGGGCAATGGGAACACTGATGCAAACACTGCCTTCCTCTGCTAGAGTTCGCTTTGTTTCTCTGCACATTTCAAAAAACAAACAAAAAAAAAAAAAAAGACGAGGCTCTTTAAAGATCTCATTTGTTAACCTTTTAAGATCTTGGCAACATTTTGTCCTTTCTGACTTGTTTTGTGTTATGAACTTGAGAGTTATGTGTTGATCTGGCAATATATTTTTTGAAAAGTCATATTTATTAAATATTTTGTATGAAAAGAGAATTAAAGTCGTTTTTGTTCTGGAGAAATTGAGTTCAGAGTCTGTGTCTGTGACGCATCTGGGGCCAGAACATGTCAGAGCACATTGTGAGCGCGTTCTCATGTAGCTGGCGTGGGAACCGGAGCATTGGCTTCATAGGCTCCCAACAAAGTTCCTGTCCAAATATGTTTACTGCTAATTGTGTTGCGGCCGGCTGGCCGTCCTCTCATCGGGTCAAAAATACCTTCACACCCCGTGATCCGCTCACAATGTTTCCCCTTGTTGGTCTGGGCTTTTCTTTACAAACCTTACAGAAGGGCAGGGATCAGAGTTTAAGGAGAATCTCTTGGGAATATGTTTGACAGGATTAAAACTGAGACCAGGGATTAGCAACACTTCCCGAGGATGACCCTAGAACATTAGGGGACCTGGGCCAGCCTAATCTGGCTCCAGCACATAACGGCAACGCCGTAAAGCTGTCCCAATCTGTTCTGTGTGTGTGAAAGAAAATGGAAAATAATAAAAATCAAATCAGTTATTCACATGAAACAGAAAAAAAGGGTAAAATATAAAGACTGAATCACCACTTATGTCCAAGTAGTCTTTCATATTTGGCTTGTATCCAGAATAAAAACCACTCTAACTCTAAATACAAAGCAATAACTTTGTATTTCCAAAGTTATTGCAAATGTATTCCAACTTCTTGAACTTTGTCATAGTGCTAAGATACCATTTGCATATGTCACAGGATAGATCAGGGATAGGCAACCTGCAGCTCCAGAGTCACATGTGGCTCTTAACTTTCATCAAAAATGTTTCATGCAGTAATGTAAGGATTATTTAATTTTTTTTTAATGAAGTGACATTTTCATTTTTAGTTTTAATTAAAAAAAAAAACCAACCTAATTTGTTTAATGTTGAATCTTAAGCACCTTTCAGCAAATTTTGTTTAGCTGGATCTAAAACAGAAATGGCTCTCAATGTGAACTTGCTGACCACTGGGACAGACCAAGGCAAAGTGGAGCATAATTATGAGGGGGGGGCAAGGATGATTCATTAATGACTAAAAATCTGCAAGTCTGAAAGAGTTCCCCATGAACTCTAATACCCCTGAATTAAGTGGAGTGTAAGTCACCTAATTAAGTCCAGCTGTGTGTAATATAACTTCAATATAAATCCAGCTGTTCTGTGAAGGGCTCAGAAGTTTGTTAGAGAACAAGCAGCATCATGAAGACCCAGGCGCTCGGCAGCCAGGTCAGGGAGACGTTTGCAGCAGGTTTTAGGTTAGAAAATATCCTAAGTGAAGCTGCACCGATGATTATCCATCTGTAAAAACCTGACCTGCCGTTTCTGATTTTGGCAAGTACTAAATGTGTCAGTGAAATATAACAGGAAAGTCAAACCTCTCACGGGAGAGCAGAAGCATACAGAGGCTGATCTTTTTTTAGACCTTTGCTGAAGTAGATCAGATCAGGGGATAAGATTGTCATCACATGTAAGTATTGGCCGATTCCAAAATTAAGAAAATTTGTGCCGATAAATCAGGAGGCTGATAAATCTGTGCTTTCAAAAATTTTGGGGTTTTGAAAATGAAAAGTTTTGAAACAACTGCAACCTACCATGGAGGGCTTGGTAGGCTCTACAGAAACATCCTGGAGAAAAACCTGATGGAGGCTGCGAAAAAACATGAGACCAGGGTAAAGGACAACCAGCTAAACATCTAGGAGGAGATTTAGAAAGGCTTCAATCAAAACACATCCATGCATTAGAATGGACCAGTCAAAGTCTAGACCTAAATGTAGCGATATCTGACGTCACAGGTCTGCCCAGTTCAAACCCGGGCAGACCTGACTACTGAGTTATAGACAGGAAACTTTTTTCCTGTGTATAAGAAACTTCTGAAGGGTTGCACCGTGTTTCATTTAGAGATGTCGGAACAAAGGGGTCCAAATACAAACGGGCAACAAATTTATTTTTTTATTGTTTTTGCAAAAAGGAAAAAAAAAAAAAAAAAAAAAAAAACAGCTATCCTGTAACTTCACAGTCTTATTTTATGTTGGTCTATCATATAAAATCCCAACAAAACACATAAGAAAATGTGAAAAAGCTCGAGGAGTGAGAATACTTTTACAATTTACCACCTTCAATTGCTCAGGAGCGATGGATTAAGTTAAACATAAGCGACTGAAGTCAACCCAAAATAAGAATGGGGCGATGAAATAAGTCTGGAAACTGCCATCAATCACATCAGAGCTTCAGTGGGGATACTGGACACTTTTCAGACGCGTAGGAGCCAGCGCTTCAGACTGAAAGCCATGACGTACTGCGCGGCTCCTGCCTGTCTCAAATCCCTGATCTTTAACATAAAACCAAAATCTATTCTCCAATAAAGGTTTTCTACTTCCATTTGCAGAAATCTCTGGATCGCCGCTACTAAAAACGGGAGAGGCACCAGCCTGTTTGGGGTATTTGTCAAGAGAAAACTATAACATTCTAGTCTGAACTGACACACAGCAGTAAGCATTTGATGCGAGTCACAAGAACAACATGTTAAGAATAACAAGTAAAGCCGACTAAAGAGACCACATGAGCTGCAAGCTTGCAGCCCGACAGAATAAAATCTGTATCTCCGTGGCGTCAGGGATCTTTACTTCAGCTTTCCTCTCCCTCTCAGGACCTCTTCGTTCGTCGTAATCTCGAGGTTCTGGGCACGTTTTCACTCCCCTCCTCTCCGAACGCGGATCTGGAACCAATAGAGGATCCCGAGGATGCGGGCTTGACAGATAGGCCCCTCAGACTTGCGGCTGGCCTGTTTTGGTTTGTCTTTGCTGTGTTATTGCTTGCGAGGAGGAGCCTCTGGGCCTGTTTCCCTGGAGTAAGCAGCTCTACTTCCAGTGTGGTTTTCTTGCACTCGGAGACAGGGAAAGCCTTGGAGTTTGCCATCGCTCCAACTGGAGGAAGTGGCTGCAGGGGAGGGAGGTTATGGTTGGGTGCTTGCGAGGTGGAGTGGATTTGAGCTGGGGCTGAACAGCTTCCAAGGCACGTTTTCTTGGCCAGCTGCGAGCCAGGATTTTCCCTGGGCTCGCACCTCTTGCTGGTCTTCTGTGCGATTTCACTCTCTGCCTCGTGTTTCTGCCTTTGAGAAGCCCGAACCTCAGCCTCAGCTTCAATTGAGGCATCGCTGCAAGGCACCTTGTGGTTTGCCTCCAGGGTTGCGTTCAGTTCAGACCTGGGCACGGCCTCTGGCCTCCATTCTGCCTCCCCAGCTTTACCTTCAAGTCCCTGTTTTTTGGGAAACCCACTCCGCTCCATCGGCTGCATCTCAGTCGTGGAACCACAGATCTCTTGCTGGACACAGGCTTGTTTGGCTCTGCAAAAAATAAAAAAAACAGTTAAAAGCATAAGAACAAACACTGTGTGAGTGTCCTCTTTGACTGGTGGGGTTGGAAAGCATTAGATCATACTTACATCGTTTGAAGCACAGACTTCTTTGTTTTTTTCGGGCTGCGTAAAAGCTCTCGGGTTTCTCCCACACTGGAAAAATATTCTGATCTGGTTTGCTCACTCAGCTCAGTCTAGAAAGGACAAACAGAAAAGGTGTAAACAAAGAGGATTTAGCTGGCGGCATCCCCTGATGGAAGGAGGAAATGTAAACGCGTGTGGCGAGGAAAGGAAATAAATATAATCATAACTTCATTCGAATGGCAGAAAAAGCTCATAACAAGCTCCCTAAAGGGTTAAGTTTGGGGTGAAAGTTTAATAACTCCACATACTAGAGAGGGGGAACCTCTGAGGCAGAACACGGAACAAGCCAAAAATTGGATCTCACCAACATGTGCCCTCAACGGGCCACTAATGAAGGTTAATCACATGTTTTTTTCCTTGGCTGACCGAGAACAGACTCCAGTTTTATGAGAGAACAGAAGATGCTGGTAGTAAATTGACCAGAACTTGGAGGTAGAGAGTCTGTCAGTTTGTTGTAAATTAATTGCAATAATAAGGGCACAGTGTGCTAGCAGGGCCATTTGAGACTGGGAAAGAGCCAGTGGTAGATTGTTCTATTATTAGAGAATTGCAGAAGTATTCATACCCAGTGAACTTTTCACATTTTGTCACATTACAACCACTTAGTCATGACTTTATGTGATAGTCCAGCACAATGTAAATAAAAAATCCGAATACTCCTAAATAAAATCCAGTGCAAGTAATTACCTTCAAAAGTCACCTAATTACCAGTTGCAAAAGTTTAAAGCAGGTCTTAGGATATAAAACAAGTTCCCACGCTTTGAAAATCTCACAGAGCTGTGGAAATCCACTATCCGTAAATGGAAAGAGTCGGTCATGACTGCAAACCAACAAATACAAGGCCCCCCCCCATAAACTGCCAGGGCTTGAAGAAGAGCATTAAGCAGCGAAGCAGAAAAGAGGTTTATAGTAACTCTGGTGGAGCTGGAGAGAAGCAAAGCTCGGGTGGGAGAATCTCACCTTTTCTCGGGCTGTGAAAGGGAAACTGGTCAGACTTGATGGAAAGATAAACAAAACTAAACACAAATCAATTCCGGATGAGAACCTGTAGAAGACTTTAGTTCCAGCTGAACAACCCTGAACATGAAAACCCCGTAGGGCTGACGCCAACATTTAGAGATTTCCTAATGTTGCGATTATTCGGAAAAAAAAAAAAAACAAGGCAAACTGCTAATTTGTCATTTAACAACTGCAGCTTATTTTATACAATATTAAAAATGCAAATAGATAATTCAGTTCCTTTTTTAAATAAGAATGCAAACATTTGATTGCTTAAGATGCATTGAAAGCTTTCTTTTGGTGTACGCTCAATCATTTGTGGCAAAGGATGCAGTTCTAAAACCATGTCATACCTGTTGTGTATGACATGGTCATATTCATATTCAATAAATTAGAAAATAAGTTTTCAATCACGTGCTTCATTTTATTATTATTATTATTATTATTATTATTATTATTATTATTTTACAGAATTTGAACCAGGTGAAGATAAATCTTGGGATGTATCCAGAAGTTGCGCTGTAGGACGGGAGTTGTAGAGCTTTTATTACGCACCAGTTGGTTTTATCACATAAAATCCTACTAAAGTACATTGACGTTTGTGGCTGTAACATAAAAAAAATGTGGGATGTGAATACTTTTGCAGGACATGCTATTAGAAATGTGACCCACCGCTAAAATTTAAGAAATTGAACTGATAAGTGGAAAATTTAACCACTGTGATGAAAGAAACATAAAAATCAGGGTTTTACCAAAAGGCTTTAGTAGCGTCTCAGCCAATATGAGTGAGGTTATTTGACTGTGGACAACAATTCAGGGCAAGATGACAATGCAACTCACAGATCCGTGTCCCTTTCATGACTGGAAACGATAGACTGTCACAGCGGGGAAAAGAAACCACACGGACGTTTAATCTGGGAAAACTCAACAGAGTGGCCGCCATGTTTATTTAATATCGGCCATTTCTCAGATCATTGCCCTCCTATAAACTGGTTCGTAAAATGATCAATGTGCTCTTTAAGACGGGGAAAGCCGATGTGGTGAGCACTGGCGTCTGCCAGTTGTTTCTAAAGCAGGATGAAAAATCATTAAGGTCCACTTCCACAAACACGATACCAGTGGCAACGCAAGAGAAAAGGAGTAATTGCCCCAAGCTGCAGGAGTGAGATGGAGCATTGTGGCTTAGCGCTGGATGTTGAGACCTAGTAACTGCAGAGAGACTGAAGAGGCCGGGCGGAGGGAGAGTAACGAAGGAGCAGAAGTAAAAAGGAAGGAAAAGAGACAGGCAGAATAAGAAAGAGTGTTTGGAGAGGAGCACAACAAAAGCAGAAGCACCTCCCAAAGTCACACCGCCTGACCTCAGACGTCTCTTCAACATGCCCACAAGAGTAAGAATCCTCACACAGGAAGCTGTCCACAAGCTGCTCTTTGTGTGAGAGCGGACTCATTTTTCAGTGTGGGCAGCGCTTCACTCTCTGTTCTCACTCGGAAGCAGAGCTACAGCTGGCCTTTGGACTGGCGGCAGAGACACACGTACAAACTTGCATTCGCCCACACACTCACTCCGACAACAGCAGCAGGCAAGAAAGTGCAAAACGTGAGGGCCACAATTAGCATTGTGAGGCCTTAATATGCATTATTGGCCGTTTAATATGAATAAATCCTGTTTGAACGTGAACTTGAAAGAAAAATCAACAAGAAGCCAAAGGGAGGCTCCTTGGGAAAGTTTAGAGTCGTTCTGTTCCTGTCGGGGAGACTTCAAAAGAACAGTAGAGTGAAAGAACCGAGTCTTGGAAAGGAAGAGGGACGAACAGAGGAAGGTCGGATGTACGAGGAGGACAAAAAAAAGAAATAAAGAGGATTAAATCGACAGATGCTTGAATTAATCTTGCCTGCCGTTGACCCTGAAAGTCAAGATTGTAAATAACGTATCTGGTGTTCCTTTTACCCAGTCAGATTGTTTCATTTCAAAGTTTTTATCATGTTCACATAACACTTCCTTCCGCAAGTGGATATTATTGTATGCACTTTTATAATTTCAATCTTCACCACCATAAAGTTTTCATACCCTTAACCTGAATCGAAGGAAAATGATGTCTCTACCTGCAGTGTATATCTCCATATCAAAATATTTGCACATTCTTCTTTGCAAAACAGAGCGAGCTCTATCAGATTGGATGGAGAGCATCCATTAACAGCACTTTTCAAAGTTTCCACCAGATTCTCAATCGGATATAGTTATGAATGCACCAATTTATTGGGCAGCCAATTTATCTACATCAAAAGTCTGGAAGTCTGGAAGGTAGAAATCGGGCAACATTGTGTTTATCAAAAGCACAATGTGGATAAAATTGTCCTGTGGGGAAATAAGTTGTATAGCTGCAGAATCCTATAAATAGCAACAGTGACAGGCAGTAAAAATGTCCACTACTGCTTCTACACGTCCAAACTTCCTGAAGCCCACAAAGCAGCAAAGCTCCACCAGAGCAGCTGCAACAAGGCAGCACATCTGGATGTCAGTATATAAAGATAAGCCTGGCAAAAGGGCAGCGAGAGCAAAGACGATGAATTATTTGGTTTAAAGGGATGCTGGTACACGCTCTTATAACTTGACCCAGCTCTTAATGGCTCCTGGAAACAACTTCAAAAAGATAACCAAGCAGATACTCCATAAAAACACCAGTTTCTCCTCTGTCACCTCAGATAAGGCAGGAGTACAGACAGCAGGGGATTATGTTGGTTATCTTGTAATGCAGCTGCACTTGAAGTAATGCAGCGATACGGCAAAACGGTCCAACTGATCTAAAACACTCCACTGCTGCAATGACTGGCTTTCTCACGGATTCTACAGAGGCAAGTGGAAGAAGGAAGTGGAGTGTCCAGTCAGAACCCAGAGGCGGACATGCAAACTCCATTCAAAAACAATGGAAGCAGACGTATGATGGAAAATTATCTAATGCAAATCAGTGCGTGATTGTGAAGTAGAAGGAAAGTAGCATGTGGTCCAATAAATGGTAAAGAAACATCTGGAAGGTGCAGAAAGAATTTATATGACCTTCTGAATCAAATACTGTACAGTCATATTCAATAAATTAGAAAAGAAGTTTTCATTAACTGCAAGCAAAAAATTAAAAGAAATTAAGCGATTCAAACATCCATCTGTGTACAATTAATATGCACAATATGTTTCACTAAGTGATAAAGTTCTTACAATAAATAATATTCTGATCTGTTGACTGGGTCTATAGATGTAGATCTACCTTTTGCTGCATTTAGACATTGACCAACTGACCGTGACTCTCATACACTGCACAATAAAAACTCTCCCACACAGCATGACACTGCAGCCACCGTGTTTCAAGGTTGGGCTCGTGTGTTTAAGCTGAAGTACAATGTTCATTTTCTGCCACATAGAAGTTTAATTTGCATGCAGATCAAAAAGTTAATCTACAACAATGACTGCAGCTCCTGACCAGAGCATCTCCCTCTATGTGTGCTTCCCTAATATTCCCTAAGTTGAAAACTGCAAATGGTTTTGTCTACTGACTTTCCTTTCCGGCACATTTGTGAAGTAAAAAAAAACAACATAGAAATGAGTCATTGCCAAAATATGGAAATTTCACAGATTATAAATGCTGATTAAAAGTGATGTTATGTCTGATTGTTTCTTAATGCAAACAGACAAGCAGCGACTTTTATCAAGACTAAACCTTTTCAGTCAAGCATGGGGAAATTGCAAATTTGTCTGAAACCTGAAACAACTGAAAAAAAAAACAAAACAAAAAAAAACAAACCCTCATCATAGTAAATCAAAAGCAATGCCAGTGTGGGGAGCACCCACCGTCTCTCATCTACAGAAAAATAGTGGAAACAAGGTTGTTTGTTCTTGGATTACCCAGAATCTTCACATCTCGCCTAACACACAAAAAAGCCAGTCAGATTTTATCCCGTAAATCCAATTACTCACTCATCATCGTTGGAGAGATAATAACTCACATCAACATGAAATGCCTGAGTCCCTCAAATCATCTAAATACTGAGTTATTCTTTCCACGAGAAAGCTACGTTTATAAAACCTTCAAACTGGCACCAAGAAACAAAAACACCAGCCTTCCAGGCAGAAATACCTCCTGCTGAGATGTTCACAAATTTATTCCACACATTCCACCAATCATCCTACACCCACCCTTCTCCCATAAAGAAAAGCATGCCATGTTTGTCTAAGCTCACCACATCTTCTCTGCAACAAAGTCAACAAGCATGGGCACAGACTTGTGTAAAACAAAGGACAGCTCTTATCCTCCAACAATGACTAAAGTTTTTGGATCCACCCATGGGGATGGATTAGCAAGAGCTGTTAACTGTTTGCACTTTGAGAAAAATCGGAGAAAACATCAAAAAGGCCGAGTGGAATCAAAGGGACTTAACGGTGTATTGCGAGAGATCCCACCCGTGTATTTGACCTAGAAGAGGAGATGGGTAGATCCCGGAGGTTTGGGAAACGGCCACAGCTAGCTGTTGGGAGCTGCGAGAAACAGAGCCGTGCTGAGGTCATGAATAAACACAAAGCCTCGTCCAGAGCTCAGAAGAGGACGGAGCGGGGCGGGGGGGTCTGGAAACACATCTGTGCTCCCTTTGATCCAAACTTCTGCGGCGCAGCACGGCGCTCACCTCAGCTGCCCACTCTTTGCCTGACTACAAAACATCGACAATCCTAAACAAGCTCTTTCCTTCCCATACTGCCCTCCTTCACTGCGGGCTGACTAACAAGCAACTTCTCATGAGGGGACTTGAAATTTTCAAAAAGTCAAGAAGAAAAAAAAATAATAATAATCTGGAAACACAAAACCTCTTGTTTGCCTTCCACTGTCTTCTGCAAAATAAAGCAGTCTGAAAGCTTCAACCTTTTCTGAGCCACAGTTGTTTAAAGGTTTTTAGGTCATAACTGACTGAGTGCATCTGGCTAATATAGATGTCAAGATTGACTTCTCTAAACTCCAGAGATCTTTGTCACAGCTTTAAAGGCATCGCTGTGCTGAAACCAAAGCATTTGTTGGACAGTTCAACTGTTCCTGGCAACCCATTGGTTTCTATCTGTTAAACAAGAGCGGCTGCGTATGACAACTTAAGAACTGCTGACGGAGTCCAGAGAAACCGATTTAGAGCCGACATCCAATCACATACTAAACAAAAAGACAGCTGTCTGCATGAGAGGAGTCCTACAGATTCAATTAGTAAAGCGGTGAGATGAGCACTGGTCATCTGTGTAAAAGTTGGGGAGTGAAGAGAAGTGGAAGTTTGGCATTAATTAGAGCAACACAGAATCACAAAAAGATGCGCAGATCAGAGTTTTTAGGCCAATTCCAGATCTCTGGTTTTGGAAAATGCTGATGTATCTTTACTGAAAATAGATTATTCCATTTTCTCTTTGAGAACAGCAATCAACAGTAGGGTTGCAAGATATAGCGCCATTAAATCCTGTATTGGTCAATTATTAACACATCGGTAATAGTTTGATAAGTAAAACTGGTTCAATATTCATGTCAATGTTTACTTCCATTTTGTTGCTCTTTGTGTTTCGGGAGAAGTCAGATGATATTTATTTGGTCATGTGACAACGATCGTGATGCAGAGAGGGATTGTATTTCTAATTTGTTTAACTGAGAAGCAATGCCAGCAGTGTGTTCAAAGGGTTAGTACCATCTAAATTACAAGTTTTCCAAGTACTGTTACACTGTGATACTTTAACGCAGTACTAAAACTGGAGAAGTACTTATTCTGCTGTTTTGTCGTATCCTTTCGTGCTGCATGAGTGAAGTAAAAAAGTGTTCCAGTTCCAAGTTGGAAAAATAAACAGGGAGGAGACCTAAAGTCAGATGTCCAAGAGGGGAAGATGAAAGTTTCTCACCAACTAAAACTTCAGTATGGCCATTGGTTTAAAAAAATCTCATGTCTGCAAGAACAGCTTCTAAATTTGATCTATGATGCAAATAAAAATGCTGAGTAAATGTCCACACTTTCAGCTGCATGAAAAGACATTTATTCATACTGACTCAAATGAAGCTGAATTGATTTGTGCTTTTGGGTACAATTGTTGACTTTTTGGTGGACTAATAATTTCTTCCAAGTTTAAGCTTAGATAATTTCATTCTAATCTTCCTTTCTTTATTATTAAGCAATGCCCCCAAATCAGTCACTAAATATTTATCTCCAGAGTGGTGTTTTGGTCTCAACTATCCCTTTTTTTTGAAAGATAATTCTGTTTATAGATACATCGTAATTTATTATATTTGTTGTTTTACTTTGGATATTCAAAATGTCTTCCAGCTCCAGTGTTTAAATGTTCAATAGAATTTAAAGTTTATTGATCTTTGAGAACATGTTGTTGCATTTTGATACCATTATTACTATTATTTTACTTGAAAATGCTCTCAAAATAACGATGTTATCGTTTATCGCAATAAGCTCTGGGACAATTTATCGTCCAGCAAAAGTTTTTACCGTGACAGGCCTAATCATATGAAGTTAAAGTAGATTTCATATTTCAATTTATGCCCGTCTACAACTGCAGTCCTAGAGTGCCACTGTCCTACAACCTTTGGAAGAATCCTGGATCTCCTACACACTTGAATCAAGTGACCAGATCTTTGCAAAACTTGTTGGCATGCCAAGGAAGTAATAAAAATTTTTGATTCAAGTGCGTTTTGGATGCATCCCTGCAGGGATTCCTGCAGGGATGCATGTGGAGAATGCATTGGACATTCTCCACATGTCCAATGCATGTGGAGAAAAAACAGAATTTGATGCCTTTTTGCATAGAACACCTAAGAAAGTTCAGTGAAGTAAGTCTTGAAATAAAATGACAACTTGATGCATTTAACAGACAGAAATTTAAACAAAGTCTAGTATTTTGTTCTTGTCAAATGGAAGTTATTAAATTTGTCTCGACAGACTCACAGCCAGGAAAAAACAAAATTGCTACTTTGTCCCAGAAGAGGATGGGAGTGCACAGAAATCCAACATGAATAGGATCCGTGATGGATGCCATGATGTTACCTCAGTTCCTTCACAACTCAGCTCCTCTGACCTTATAAAATGCTCTCATTTGTCTACATTTCCACTGTGGTTACAGTTTTTCTTCTACAAGTCACACAAACTGAATCCTGACAAACCTGAAACTTCTTTAAACATGCAAATGTGGTAAAATAATAATAAAAAAAAAAGAAAGCAGAAAAGTTTTTCTTTTTTTTTAAAGTCTCGCATGCAAATGCTGTCAAGCATTGTGGGATTACCAACCATCAAAAGCAAGATCAAGTCTGAAAGAAGCTCCAAAGACCACATTCATCTTAGACAGCAACATTATTATAGTTTACAAGAGAATTCTGATTTTTGACGTGGATTTCAAGTTAAGAATAGAGCAAGAGGAAGTGAACAAATGATTCCTTTTGTCATGTGAAAATCCTTGTGCCTCTCTGTCTGGTATCTTTCCCCTCACAAACACGCCTGAGCTAGTGAGAGCCCCACCACAAAACTCCCACCCTCCAATTCCCTCTGCTTGTACTGCCTGATCCCAGAGTACCACATCCTGAGTAGAGAAACGCAATCGACAGCAATGCCTCCTTGAACTGGAAAATTGGTTACACAATCTGAACTCTTCGTCGACGACTATGCAGCTTGACAAAAATATTACAATCGCTGCTTTCATTGGAAGTCGAGCTGCGGAAAAGGCTGAGGTATTTTTAAAAAAAAATCTAAATAAAAATCCCTCACAGAAAAATAGCAAGCCACTTATCATGGGATGGGAAGGCGGTGCGATGTCAGTGCCAAGGTGAGAGGCTTCACTGCCAATTCCCAAAATACTCAGGGGGGCTTTCAGGATCAAATATACGCTGACCATAGGACAGTAGATTATATTAAAAAGGAAAAACAGCGTTTAGACTGCAAAATAGATGTAATAGATCTCTGTTAAAACACTGATGATGAAGACAGTTTACTTGATTCATTCCACTCAAGTTAAAGTGCTTTACAAAAGTATTCACACCCCTTAAAATTATCCATATTGTGTCAGAACTACAACGCCTTTAATATGATTTTATAAGACAGATGAATATAAAATAAATTTAGAAATGGTTTTCAGATTTTTAAAGAAATTTGTACATGGACCCTTTAACTCCCAGAAAAACAACAGGTTTTATATGTTACCTAACATGTAAACAGAGACCACAGCTGTTTTGTGAAGACCTCAGTTTATAAAGCCAAATTCCAAAGTTTGGACATCTTACTGAGCTCTGATCTTTTCCTCCACTGAAAAAGGAGAGTTTAGCCTCAACTGTGAACCAACCAAAGCATGATTCTATCTTATCCCTACTGACCACCAGAGGTGGTGCTTCAAGCACTGAATGATCACTCTTGCACATGCAGAGGTCGAGAATCTTATTCCAACATGGTCATGTGTGACCCCCGGTGACACCGGTAAATCCATATAGTCATGTGACAATGACAGCTCAGACCCTTTTCATCTTCTCGTATGCAGGTTGAACAACTGGTAAGACATTTACTTATTTGCTTGTCACTGGTAGCCTCGAGACTAAACAGACCGTCTTAATCTAATCTGACATACTCTGGAAAGACAGGATGGGCTATTGGAAGTTGCCAATAAAAACTAATGGCTTTACTGGTAGCATGAAGAGATGAAACACAAACACACTGCACTTTTTTTTAGATTTTTATTAATAAAAACTTTAGAAACAAAGAGATTCCTTTCATTTCACAATTATGTCCTACTCTGTTTTGATCTATCCTTTAAAATTCTCCCCAAAACATAAACATTTGTGGCTGTAGTTTGAGTAAATGTGAAATTCCTGAAACAATCAGGGCTGACTTTAATGTCAAAATGAACTTAGAAGTGTATAAAAGTTTTGCAATTATCTAGTTACAATTGGATAAGTCTCTTCTTTTAGCAACATAAAACTATAAAAATATAATCAACGTTTCATGTTTGATTGTGATAGGTTAGACTTAATCTCAAAAAAGGCAACCCTGAACATTTTGACACAAATCTCTTCGTATTTTCTTTTCTAGGTCTACAAGATGCTCCAACAGAGTTCAAACCCCCTGTCCTGTAGTAAAGCAGACCACTATGCATAAAGGGAGAGCACAATTTGGCAATGAAACTCTATAATAACACACAGACCAATGCTGAACCTTTTGCCAAGCAACTGGAAGGGGAAATAGAGGAGTATAAACAGCACTCACCGTGGCCAGGCTCGGGTTTCTATGGTGCACCGAGGCATCTTCTGGGCAGCTCACACACACGACATATCGCTCAGGAAACAAACGCAAATCTGAAAGCAGGCAGGGAAACAGCACACATCTTAATAATGTGGGCTTACCTCTAATTATCAGTCCATGTCAGACTGGAGGAATTGTGGTGAAAGCTTGAATTAACATCTACAAACTATTCATCACACAATGGGAGCTTAAATATATCCAGAACTTTATGAGCTGAGTAAACAACATAGAAATAGTTTACATTTTTACATTAACTCTGGGTTTTGGAGTAAACCTAGAGTTAAACTGATTTCAAAAGGAAATATGTCCACTTCCAAAACTAATTTTGTTTTATGTGGCGCCATATAATTTTTTAAATATAAATCAAAGAGCAACAGATTATTGTAAAACTTAAGCTAGACTCTTCCTTCAAGTTCGCAATTTTGATGATGGCAAGTTAATGAAAAAGCAACACAAGAAAGGATTTTAAAAAAATGAAAGGAATAAATCTTCAACTTCCTGGTTTGATTGATTTTGTCTGTAACCTTTTAATTGAGGGGTACATAGCTCATAAGCTTCCTTTCTAAATCCTCTTCAATGACTTTCCTCATGCGTGGAGGAGGAGAAGTATTACTTACATGTACTATGTGTATGTGTAATATTAGATGTCTACGCAATTACTTCAAAAAACTTTGTGACAATTTCTGGCAAGAACTGAAAGCACTAATAAAACGAGTCCGAACCCTTCTTTCCAAGTAAGGCAGCGTTGGTTGCAATAGCAAACACTGCATACATGCAGCATTTGCTTAGTTTTTATATTCCATTCTTCCAATCTCCTTGGAAACAATACGTTAAGCAAGCTTGAAGGTCTCATCACCTTTTATGTCCTCACCCGAAATAGACCTTGTAACAACTATGAGAACGCTCATGGAGAATGACGGATCCTCATTCCAAGAAAAGTGTAGAGCGATATTATGCAGTCCTATTGTTCAGTAAGAGTTTTGAAGACTGAGGAGATCAGGAGATCCGGTTTACAAACTTCTAAAAAAGAAGAGTAAGAGACTTCAACACAGTCTGTAGATAGTATAACTCATATCAATATTCTATCGTTCATGAGCAACATGCACTGCAGCCATTCAAGACCATTTAGAAGATGTTGCTTTAGGGCTGGGTGTCCAAAGTGTGCTCTCAGAATGATTATGTGCAGCCCTCCAGTGTTTTTCGTTTTTTCTTTCATGTAAGATCTTAGTAAAAGTTTGCATGTTCTCCCTGTGAATGCATGGGTTCTCTGGCTTAGGTTAATTGGTCACACTAAGCAGTGTGCGTGTGTGTGTGTGGTTATTAGTCCTGTTGTGTGTCCCCCTGACGGACAGGGACACACAAAGTCCCTGGACCCTGTCCAAGGTGTATCCCCCCTCTTGCCCAATGACTGCTGAAAATAGCAACCAGCCCACATAGAACACTGCAATAGCAACCGGGTAAAAATGATGGATGGAAATTATAATCTTCTTAAAATAGGGTACAAGGACAAATAAAATACAGCATTTGTTAATGAAAGGGAGACCTTTGCGTACACAATTCATTAAAGAGGGGATTTTATGTGAAGTCGACTTTTAGGAGCTTTATATCATGTTTAATTCTTATGTTGCTTTAATTCTTTCATATTAAGATGCCTTTAATCTCTGGTGGCAACCGTTCAGGGTGCCTAAACGTTGGCTCTCTAAATTTCACCTTTTCCACAAAGCCCCTCTGAGGGCTTACAGAGCTTCCCTCCTCCATAAACCCCAATCAGCACCTTCGGACTAGCAGCAGCAATTAGCAAACAGCAAAGAGCTGGGAGAACTAACAGCACATCTGCTGAGCTCATCATAGAAAGTACTTCTAAGAACAGTTGCAAATGTCATCATGGAGGAGAACCATGTCATGACATACTGAAGACAATGTCGGACAAGTAGGAGCTTCGTAAAGAGACAGATGCCAATTTCAAGGTGTTAAATTCCAAAGTCATGTTTGATATTTATATATAGCATTTTTTAACTGAAGATACATAATACTGTCCCTTTAAACTCAGATAAATAAGTACAGCAAACATTTTTGAAGCGTGTGACCCATTTTTGCTGAGTAGAGTATAAACAACTTTCAGGTGACTCCAAGAATTCAAAGTTTAGACTTGTTTCAATCAAAGCAGCTCAAACATATTCTACACCAAAACAAGCTATCCAAATAGGCAGAAGATGCATCTGTGACAATATAGGTTACAATAAATTCTTCATGAAAATATGTTTGTGATGTGTGTGCAGCTTTGTTAGTGGTGCTCTAATTGTACACAAATTCATAGCGAAGTTTGCATTTCTTTCTAGTTCATGCTGCTTTATGGTTTTAATCAGAAAACAATAAGTGCAACTGGGTTTCATTGCTGCTTTGCAGTACTGTTTCATTGCCTTAAACTTGAACCCTAATTATCAAAATCTGCCATAGATTTTTAAAAAGAGAACAGAACACTTAAAATGCACAATAGCTTGCAGGGAAAAACTTGAATGGATTGAATTTTGGGGCCTTAATGTATTTGAAGTATCCTTTTTATATAGAATGACCTGACATATAAAACAAAAATAATCTGCATGAGTAAAAATTAATTATGGATTTTCTTATGCACATTACTGTACATTACAGTGCATACAGACTCAAATATATCAATACATCCTGTCTGGATGATTGTTGCACCTCTCTCCTACACTTGCATCATCAAGATTCTGTGTTCATTCCTGTTGAATGAGTGATCACTATTCATAGCAGAAAAGGTTTGCTGCTTTTGAGAACACAACACATTTTAAGCAGAACTGAGGTTCGGGGTTTGGGAAACACATTCAAGAAACTTGATTTCTTGATTCCAAAACGAGTTTTGATGTGTTTTCGGGATAATTATCTTTTTGGAACACTCTGTTCCATCCAAGTTTTAATTATCCGACCTAAACTGTTGACCTCTGAACAAAGGAAATTAGTTTTGATGTTCAAAAAAAAGAAGAAAAAAAAAAAAAAAAACAGCAACCACCCAAGTGCAGGCCTCCCATGAACAGGAAACTGCTGGCATACCAATACCCACCGAGAAACCACTTTTACTTCACCATTGAAAGGCAGAATGCCAAACAAGAAATAAGCCCCCGGCACCTAAAGAGATACCTTTATGATGCACTTGGCTTTGCAAGTCATATGCATTCTGGAGAAAGTTTTATACATAAATACAAGACAAACACTGAGCTAGTTAGCCACAAAACCAGAAAGTATCTTTGGATTAGTGAGGATGAAGTTTCCAAACTTAAGAACTCTGCACCAACTATCTGGCTTGGTGGTGGCAGCATGATGCCATGGGCTGCTTTGCTAGAGGTTCTGATGCAGTGGAAAAATTTAATGAAATAATGAGGAGCCTCTAGCAGTGGCACCCAGTGAAGGGAGGCACTTTTTTGAGTATTATTTCAACATTTTTAATATTACTAATATATTGGATTACTCATGCGCTACACGTGCTGAAGTTCCACAGTCTGTCTTGTGTATTTAATGAATGTAAGATGTAAGTTACATGTTTAGACTGATGGGCCATACATGCAAAGTGAAAATACGCAAGGTGATGCAGTAAGTACCAGACCACACTGATAGGGGGAAGTGCTCAGCCCTAGTGATGAAGAAATTTGTGGAGAAGGATAGGTGCATGGACTTCATAATTTAAGAAGAAACGAGACGAGCCATAAAAAATTTAAATAAACAAAAGTTATTGACTATTTTGGTGTTATTTTTCTTGCTCTTCCATTGTTAAACTGGAATTAATTAAAGCACAATTAAAAACTGGAAAAAAAAACTATACATTTTTCAAAAATTTCTCAAAATCATTTTAAGCAGAAGTACAAAACTTCCCAGAAAAACCTGCTTATTGAAATTAAATTAACATCTTTCAACTGTTATCAAACTTTCAGTATGTAAATATAATAAGAACTTCTTACAAATGTAATTTAAAACTAATAACGTCTTCACGTTAGCTAACCACATGTGTAGGCCGTAGTGAACTCAGCAGAATAAGTTTCACAACCTTTGACCCCAGAGGACCAGGCCTAATTTGATCTGTGACGGACCTACTGAAAGATCCCATCATTTTACTCTACAGCAGGTCACCGTTGCCCCAACATCCAGGCCTCCGTCCTGTGGGAGCAGATATTAACTTTACTGACAGGAAGAGAACCATGTTGGTCCCATGAAAAGGTGACCAAGGGTCACAGGCACTATATGGGCCGTGAAGATAGATTCCCACTGCCCTCCATAGACAGTCGCTCAGTTCCTCTCTCTCTCCTACTTGCTGTGGCCTCTCAAGGGGGCTATTTTAACGGCTGCCTATTCTCAACAGCACCCTAAGCAGGTAGGGACAAGACATAAAAACAAGTGGGGGGGAGAAAAATCAACATGAGAGCTGCAGATGACTTGCAAATTTCTGTGGGAAATTTGGCTGAAAATGAGCCTTTGAGACTATCCATATCTGATTCTTTCAAATGGGATGGGGTTCATAAAAACATGTGGGTCACATACCCTGCTCGACAACACATCTGAGATTGGAGTGCCGCTTCAGGAAATTTGCCACAAGGTTGAAGTTTCCCCCTAAGAGAGGCAAAGAGAGACAATATTTATTTCAGCAGGAGTGTACACGGAGGAGTTTATGTTCAAAAGTTCACTGTGCAGAAATATTTTCTAAACACTGAGAAAAGTGGCTAATTAATAGATCTGCATTGTCTTTGCATTTTGTTAAGTTACAACCACAAACCCAAAGTTTTTATTGGGACTTTATGTGACAGAACAAAACTAAGTAGTAAACAATTGTCAAAGGAAAAAAAATGGTTTTCAAAGGGCACTGTCCAGTTTTATTCAGTTCAACTTTCCTAATACATTTACATAAAACCTGGATCAGCTAACTGTAATTCAATCTCAGCATAAACACAGGTATCCAATGAAACCTGAGGGGTTTGTTAAAGGAGTTTGGGAGTCCTTTAAGCACTGTTAGGTTATAAAAAAATATTCCAAACCCCAAATATCTCCCAGAGTTCTTTTCAATTCAGCATCTGAAAATAAAAGGGGGGTTTGGCAAAACTGCAAAGCAACCAAAACATAGCTTTCCACCTCAACTGGCAGAGTAGGCAAACCTTGACATTAAAAAAGTGCCAAGATGTGCTTAGTAATGCTAGAGGAGTTGAAGTCCATAGCTCATGTGGGAGAAATCTATAGGTCAAGTCAGCTGTTGCTGACAAGTTTTGAATTATGGACTACATAGAATCAAAACTGTCACTGCACATTCGGGATGTCCGGATCTAATCGTGAGACTTTAGTCACGGGAGACGTGTAAATAAGTGGCTGGATCGCAACGAATATGTTTTGGTTTCACTGAAAGCCGGCTCCGTGTAAATGGGGCCTAAATCGGTAACATGGCTTGAGAATATACACTCAAACACTCAGTAGCCATTCCAGCAGAAATGAACCTTTTACAGGAGAAAATGACTTCACTTCACAAATATGTGCTATTTCCTGAAGTTTGTGAATGTAATGTGACAATGTGCAAAACTTGTAGGGGTGTGAATACTTTTGCAAGGCACTGAAAAGGTTTTTTTTTTTTTTTTAATTCTTCATTTTAGTGGCATTTAAGTTTGGAAGGAACATAGAAAAGTCATGTGTCGAGTCTCTGCTCTGGAATGTTTGTCACAGTGTTTAAGATGCACTGGGCAGAAACTGTGGCCTGTTGCCTAATCTAGCAGGAATTTGTTGACTAAAAGCAAAGGTCTAGCTGACATGCAATTCAGTTGTTCTTTGCTTCTCAATGCTGGGAAGCTGACGGAGGTTGCTTAGCCTTTGACACCCTCCCGGTACCCTCTCCACCTCTTTACACCCTGATAAATTAAACTGTCCTTAACTTCGCCACTAGTTCACTTTCTGATTTTGTGTTTTTATTTTCAGACTACAGCATTAGGGGGAGGATTTTGGTATTTTGCCTTCAATTAAAGGATTACATGTCCTCCGTAGTTTGAGAAAATCCTGACCTTTTGCACTCCAGGCTCTTTCAAAAAGTCCCTGGATAATGTCAAATATGCACTATACTTGCATCAAGCTCAAAACAAGGCTATGTTTCGTTTTTGAAAACTGACATTTTAAAAGTAGAGAGCTGGGGTTTTTTTTCTTTTTTTTTTTTCTTTTGTTTTTTTTTGCCCTTTGGCAACAACACAGACAAACATCCATACATTTCTTTTAAAAACCTGGAATTATTTAGGGAAAGTCTCCTTCCAATGTTGGCTTACAGCTCAGACAAGAATGCCCCCACACACTGAGTGTGTATGGGTGTCTGACACAAACAGCAGACAATACAAACCCCTCTGGCCCAGAAACAAATCCAAAGAGGAAGTTGTGGACATTTCTTTGTGGCTCATAGAACAATTCACACCATTTAATTGGCTTTTTGTAAAAAGAAGCTGGTTTTCAACAATGATGAGCAGCTTGCAGAGCCACAAAACTGCCACAGGCTTAACTTTATAAAATGAATCAGCTCTGGCACTGCAGAGAAACTGCAGAATTTAATTTAAATTTAACTGACGTTAGAAAACAGCAGTTGGTGTCTAAAAACAACTCTGTATGACATCATTTACATAAACAACTACACAGATGCCAGCAGTTGAGTAGTAGTGAAGATGCAGAAGATGCATTTCTATCTTTAATTTGAGAAACTTCCACCGAGAAATAATCTGTAATAAAATCTGTCATGGCACAATAATTGCCCCCCAACTGTTTAACCTTTCTAGAACAAAGTATACTCAATCTCAGTACATTATCATACAGAATTTCAAGTGCTATGCCTTAAAACTCCTCTATCCTATAATATATTTGGCCATTTGAAACGGGATTTAATTATCCTCCATGTATTCATCTGATACAGAGCTTAGCGATCCTGATGAGAGAGCTCAGGGACGGTCTTGTGACAATTGGTATAATGATGCAAAACAAAGAGAGGAGAAACGTTGTCATCAACGTTTCCCTAGCATGAGAATAGCAACTGTGGTTATTATTTTATTTTTTATTATTTTGTGACCCCAAAAATCACCAATGCTTCCTGCTCATTACATGATGGCAATATTAACTTTGTCCTCGTTCACCAAGTATTTTATGTATTTCTCTGTTATTAGAGTCATCAGTAGCTAAAAGAAAATTCTTCTGTGTCTTGTCATTTATACAACAAGGAAAAACAAAGCCACAGATAACTAAAAGTTACTACAAACTCTGATTAACTTAAAATATTGTTCGAATAGAAATTATTCTCGGTACTTAAATTTTGAGTGGACTGTGAGAGGTATCAATAATTGTACCAGAAGTGAATTTGTTCCTCAACATATAATTTCTTTCTCACTAAATAAATGTACTTAATTGAAAGGTTCTTGGTGTACAACAATTTTATGGTAATAAAAATATCATTTTTAAAGTTTTTTACTCAACTTACAAAGGGTAGCACTCACTTTGTTCTTGTCATGGAGTTCATGGTGAGACAAAAACATCCTCTTTTCCCAGGTTTGTAATTATAATCCTTGTTATTCAGCCATTTCTTAAATTAGATTAGCCATGTAATCCAGGGCTGACTAATGTCTGAAAGATAAAATTATTTATTCAGTGAAAAAAAAATCTAAATGCTCCAGCGTTAGCAGCATTGGGTTACAATCCCCTGCTCTGAAGCATGGCAAGCAGCCAAATAACTGTGTTTGTTGAAGAAAAGTTAGGGATTTACAGGAGTCTTTTACAAACCGTTTTATCACCCAGAATCATTCTGTGTAATTGCAGCACTTACAATCTAAGGCACAACTTTGAAGTATTGGGTGTGTATCACGACTTGAATTGGAAGCAAATTGCACTTTTAAATGTTTTGGTGTATTTTATCCTGTTTTAAATTAAGACCTTTTTGTTATAATGAGCAGCAGAGATTACATGGAGTCAAATGCTGGGTTCTGTGTTTTGATAGGAGAATATTTGTATTTATTAATGCCTGCTGGTTTTTAGCCACAGACATGAGTTATGATTTATTTTATACAGTGTTTTTCTTCAAGGGTTGCAATGTAACTGGTCTCAGTTTTAGTTGTTTTGGCAGACATGTAGCAAAAATCTAATGCTCTGCAAGTTATAAATTAAAACTGTATTAGTTTGGACAGGCTATTGCCATGACCTCACTGTTAAATTCAATTATTTATCATATGTCTCTTCCCAAGCACTTCAATTTCTTAAAGCTTAACATGTTTATAAACATTTGCTTGATCTTGTCCTTGTCCCTCAGTCATTGCAATGACTGTAATATGTAATGAAATTTTTAAGTCCCTCTACATGTAAAAGGATCAAACTGAGCAACTTTCCTATACTCAGTTAAGCCTTTCTGTTATCTGTTGAAAGTGACGGTCTCTTTCAGTCTAAACAAACACTGTACATGTCATTACATGTCATAGAGCAGACATTTTCCTTTTAAATAGTTTTAAATTAATTTTAAAAACCTTACAGTTACTCCAAATAACTAACCATCTCGTCTTCCCTTAGTTACCACTTTTACACAGATGAAAGCTGATGTTGCTAATCTGGTAGCATATCAATAGGAGATAATTACAGAAAGAAAGAAAAAGATTTAAATGCCATCAACAGCCAAATTCTCTGTGAATTTCTACATGATCAACATCTAAGACTTTGCTGGGTTTGGTCAGCATGCTGGTGCATTTGCACTTTAAGGTGAAAATTGCTGAAATCTACTTTTGTCCCCCTTTTAGTCGTAATTTGTACTTGGAGATTTCTCACAAATGCCATCCAATATGGGCGTCATGTGCATGGAGAGCATACAATTTTAATCCGTTCTTATGACAGTTTGCATTTCATCAAAGCAGCTCCACTTGTTGTAATTTTATAATCCTTTTTTGAAAGTGCAGTGGTTACATAAACAGCTGAAATAAACACCACCTAAGGCACGGCTGAAATGGATGTCGTTAGCAGATCCAGTTCCTACTTTCAGGATAAATTGTAAGCAGCATAAAAGTTACAATTTATAAAACATATACATTTCTAAATCCCCAATCTCCGGCATACCCCCTGGTATTTGCAGAGAAATAACGGTCACAGCCACTTATAAATAGCTGAAATCTGCAAATGCTTGAGACCACGTCTTAGAAACAACAAACTACACACACCAAATGCAGATAGTGCAAGCTGTCTTAACACTACTAAAGATGCTAACATCTACAGTCTTACTTATCTTCGCTTTTTGGGGTACACTCAGTCAGTAGCAAGAAAAATTAATGCCGTCGCCAGATTGGCTGCTTTGCAAATGCTAGTCAATAGTGTGTCAAGTAGCATTGAGCCTAGCGTTTTCGTGGGTCCTAAGCTGCATCTTTCATTAAATCTTATATATATGCACTATGGGAAAAAAATCTGTGAATAGGCCAGTTTTATGAGTCATGTTCCAAAGAAAAATTCACAAATAGGCAGGGGTTCACTGTCATTTCAAAGAATCTATCCTTCTTTTAAACAGAGCATGACTGATAAGACAACTTGCTGGATTTAAGCATGTCACCAAGCAGAGCAAAAATATCTAAAAATGTAATTATTTGGTTTCAAAAGTTACATCTGAAAAAAACACAGGACTGCAACACTGAAGAGTTGTTGGCTGTAAGCTGTAGCGTTAGCTAAAAAGAAAAGCACATCTCACACCAGTTGTCAAGCACAGTGATGGAAAGGTCACAATTTGACCTTTTCACGTTAGAAGTATTCTGAAACTCAATACAACAGCACTAGGAGTTTAACCTATAATCGTTGGGTTGCCAGCTCAGACCCCAACTCTGTCCATCTCTGCCATTGTCTCTTTGGGCAAGATACTTCACCGACCTTGCCTATGTGGCAGCCTTGCTTCTGTCAGACTGCCCCAGGGCAGCCATAGCTGCAATTTAGTAGCTTGCCACCATTAGTGTGTGAATAGGAATTACTGATTTCCTTGTAAATCATCTGAGTTTCTTAATAAAGTGCTAGATAAAGTGCTGATGTCATTTCATTTTATTAACATGACATTTTGGAGCAGATGATTAAAAAAAAATCTGCTTTGTCATGATAAACAAAACCTTAGAAATTAATTTTCTACTAAGAAAATGCTACCATAATGCTGCCTTATTTAGCTACACTGACTTGAAGATTTTTTCTCTTTTTAGCTTATTAAACAACATAATCTAATAATAACAGACAAGCCACCATTCCTTAAATAGACTGTTATTAATCAAAAGGGGAAATAACATTAGAGCTCTCCATGAGTATGTCGAGCATGTTTGTAGTTAATAGCAGCAATCCTTTATTGGGAAAAAATCTGATTTGCCGTTACTCCTTAAATAGCAAGGCAGCGGTCATATATCACTTGTTCTGGATATCTATCCGGAGAGGAATGCAGATCCATATCTGTTTTGTTTTCTATGCTCATTCTGGGTCTGAGGGGCCAGGACCTAAGCATCTTTCATTCCTCATTCATGGCTCTTATGTTTTCAGAGGCTCTGATTCAGGCTGCTAGACATTTTAGCCGCATGTCTTGCTTTACAACTGTTCTCACTGCTTTTCCATGGTAGGTTGAGTCTGCCAATTCCCAGGACAAATTTGACAGGGATGTCTGAGCACAGAGTTGGGAACCAGTGCACCGCCATGGCCTTAGACATCAGCTGTTGCTCCAACTTTTATAACATCCTGCAAAGCACAGAGTTGCTCTTGGCTCTCTGCCTGGGCTCTCTCGTGCTAAGCTTGCATACATGCTTCTCTCTCACAAACCGCTTGCTGGTGCCTCCTCTGGGAACGAGTGGCTCCTTTTTGCGGCAACTGCAGCCCACAGTGGTGCAATACCCAGATCTGCAGAACAGACATTTTAAAAGGTTTCATTTGTAATTCATTATAGCGAAGATCTTCTTGCTTAATTGTTTTGAAATCCAATACACAGCAGTATTATGACAGGTCAGTCCAAACCGTAAACAAGCCAGCACGCCATGTTTTCCAAAATGTGGTAGATAATATTGGAACCGCTTGTCTGAAGAGGCTTCTGCCATCTTGTAATGAACCACAGGACAACTAAAAGAATAAAAAATAAGACCTAGACTCTATTGGGTTGCTGCCAAGGCAAGATTACTGTACTGACTAAACACACACAGGCACACACACACTGCAGCTTTCATTCCTTCCTGGGAAAACAATGAGGGGAAAGAAACATCAACAAACTGAAAGTTATCCACAGCAACCAGGACAGTAAAATGGAAAAGACCAGAGTGAGAACCTTTCAGTTCAGGGTCAAAGGTAAGCCCCAGTGGGACAGACTTCATTAACTTCAGTCATATCCTGAAGAGATCATTAAAAAGGCCCTAGAAAACACTGTGGACTTCATCTGCATTCCTGGCCCCCGGTGCTTTTGTGAGTAGTACAAGAATCCATAAAAGATTCAACTTTGTAATAGAGGATTTTCAAAGCAAGTCCCAGCTTTGCATCATCATAATCGCCATGGGTCCACAACTATTTTGTTTGTGCAAAACAGTAAAGATTCAAAATCACTTCAATAATATAAGATGTGAAATAAAGAAACACTTCTTGCTTAATCTGAGAACCCAGAATTTTTCATTCTTAATGTCAAAGAAATTGACATAAACAAAGAATGTTTCAAATTCTTTGGTAGGTTCTAAATAAGTTCCTATACAGAGACAGGAATGTAATGCAATGTTTTTGTGATTGTCACAGTTTTGGATTCCTAAGCATTTTTTTCAGGTCAAAGTTCACACAGATGGATGAATTTGTATTTTTACTCAATTTGTGTTTCATTTGCTGTTTAGTATCTGAGTTTTATTTTTATTGTTTTGTTCTTTGTTTTATGTTAGAACGGTTGGTGTAAAATGTGAAGCACTTAGGTCAACTGCTATTGTTTTTAAAAACAAATTTGACATTGACATAAAAGTTGTCTGGCTTAAGATACAGAACCAAAGAAATATGAAGGAGGGTTGGTTGGTAGAATGAACTGGCTTTGGATGGATGAATGGATGGATGTTTTAAACCATGCGTTAGGAAATGAAACACATAAATATTTCTAACTAACTTTTTCTAGGATTTATCCAGACCTCAAATATCTAAACCAAATTCTAGACTTTTCCAGACTGTGTTTGAAGCCTGCGTTACAGCAGCATCCATCAATGACTTCTTATTTCTTGTATTAACTAGATTTGTACCTCAAATGCTGAAAACAGACAAAAAGGGAGAGTTTACAGAAAGTGGACATTATTAAATACATTTACATTATTTGATCAGATAATGATTAAAAATAAAGAAAGAACCCACAGTTATTCTAAATAGACATCACATCACATCAGGATATCTTCAGTTCTTGTGTCATTTCTTTCATTGACTTTCGCGCTATCCACATTTGTCTATAGAAATGCAGCAAACTCTTTGAGAACAGGAGTACAATCAGCAGGACAGTCAGACCCAGCGCCTGAGAATCCTGCTCTTTTGACATCCCTGCTTTGATGTTGCATTCCCTCCCCCTGTCCTCGAGTGTGGGTGGAGAGTTTGGGGGCTTAGAGCGAGAGGCAGTGGAGTGGTGAAGGAAGAGAGAGCCTGAGGAAGTTACCCATGTGCAAGTGGGGGCTTTCCTGGAAAGGACATCACTCTCTCTGTGCAACTGTAACTACGGCTGTGGCGGAGCGCTGCGCCTTATCGCCCCGCGCAACGTCCACCTGAAACAATATTTGCGCATGAGTGTTCAATTTAACATTTGGGTGACCCCTTGATCGCAGTTACAAAATACGCCGCAGCATGGTAGCTCAGGCCAACCCATAATCCAGCATGTGACTAAAGTGGTGGGGAGCATTCTGGAGTGCAGAACAATTATCAAGGGAAAAGATATTGTTTTTTTATATATATATATTGTACACACGGGAAGATAATCTAACGAGGGAAATGTATTCACAATACGAAATACTCAATCATAATTATACCTCAATCAGCCGAAAAGGCCACAAATCTTGCAAAATGTGACCACCATTTATGCTTTAGAGCAATCAGAAGGAGGAGGACATTTTAAATCCTTTGGTTTGGTGGTGTGTGGAGCACTTAGCGGATTTAAGTTATGCACTGCACCGGCCTTTAAAAAACCAGAATGAAGTCGCACTGGATACTAACTCTGCTAAATTGATCATCATTAAAAATGCTAATTTGTACATAAACATGCAATAATGAAGTAAAGGACATGAAAATAAAGAAAGGGAAGGTTCACAAGGTTGAAACTAGCAGACATTAAATGGCTAAAACGAAAACACCAACAGGAAGACATCTCATGTGCTTGTTTCTCTTAGAGCATAGCCCATCAACAGTGGCGTCCTCTCCAGCATTTCAGTAATTCTTGAAACAGGGCATTCTGGTCAGGCTCGGGTTCAACAAAGTGTGTGCCGTCTCCCAGACCAGATTGTGGTAAAGGGGAACAGTCACATGAATGTGATCCATGCTCAGGCTCAGGCTTAGGCCCTAATTATATGGGAAAAAAAAGAGTGTGGTGTGACAGCTATGGTGGAGCTTGTGGTTATGTCCTAAAAGACTCCAGCTGACCCTGTAGAAAAGTAGAAGGGAAAGTGAGAAAGAGATGACAAGAGGAGGACTGAGTAGCACAGAGACAGAGATAATGGATGAAGCATACAAATGAGAATTTTGTTGCCGTTTATATAAAACATGTGTCTCCATATCTTTTAGTCATGGGCTGGTGACAGGTATGAAAGTATGCAGAGTACTGAAAGTCCCTGTAAACTGTTAAAAAAAGCTTTTACTTAAATCCCATAGAAGGTACCAAAGTCTCTGGGGGAGGGAAAGGTCTGGCTGTATGAAGGGTAGTATAGCTAACCTCCTATAGCTACCCACCAAGAAAGGAATTTCCACCTTAAAAAAAATAAGAATAAAATCTCTTTCAACATTTTTCCAGTGGGCTACACAAAATCCAAATCAGCTCTAGAATCGAGCTAGTACGTCATACTGTGTAAACAACAAAAATGAGTTAAGAAATTTGAAGAGAAAAGCAAAAGGAGCATGACGCATTCGAACTGAATAAATGCTACATTGAAACTACAGAATTCAAGCTGTGTGCAGCCTATCAGTAAAGCAGCAGACTGCAGGCTAGCTGCCAGAGCAAATAGTCTAATTAAGAAGCTAATATCAGCTTATTTTGCTGGTCTTGAGCTATAAAAAAAACAGAACAGCAAAAAAATGGATAAAATATGCCTGTTAACTTTAAATTACCACAAAAGTTAGTGGGTGTTTTTATTATAAATTTCTGCTGAAGTCCATGTATTAAGATAATCATACCCGTATTAATTGCTTTCCCATTTTAAATGAAAACAACTGCATTATGTTAATTATGTTCATACTGTGAAATATGTTATTTTTTACTCAGTGTAAGCATACTAAGAGAATCTCATACTGGTCCATACTTAGCCTCTTAGTGTAAGAATATGGATCAGAGTTCGCAATGGAGTCAGCTTGTCCTGTGTGTTTCTGCCTAGTAAGGCCAGAGGCTTACATGGAGGATTAAAAGAGCCACAGCAGAACCACAAGCACCAGGGGGAAGGGGGTTACCCACTGAGGGGCCAAAGGAGGGAGGGCAAGTAGGGAGAGGGGCAGGCTGGATGGGATGGCTACTCTGATCAGGATCCATTTCCAGCCTGGGCCTTGGAATGCCTTTGTTCTAGTTACAGGTCTCCATTTTCCTCTCGTCCTAATCCCGGCCTGCCTCACGCCCAGTAACGGAGCAGGGGCAGGTAACTCTGCCACAGGCATGCCTCTCTATTTACAGAACCTGCCCCCACATAGGAGCCCGCTCACATATGTGGTCATAGATGAAGCAGCGCTGAGAGGAAGTCGAGTTTATGGAGGCTGTCGCTACCCAATTATTTATGAGGCACTTATTTTGGGATAAATCTAAACAGAAGTGCTGTTAAATCTCCTAGTGAAGGATTGGCAGATATTAAACTTGTACTAAATCACATGGGATGGTATTTCTGTGCATTCAGAACAGAGAAAATGTCCTTTGACTGAGATGATTCTCCAGACTAGATCAACTGTTCCATCTTGGGGGCGTTAGGTTTTAAATAAGCCAAACAAAATTAAAGCTATAACCATGTAAAACAAACCACCTCCCATGTAGTGCTCAGACATCATCCACATTCTTTAGCAGAAGAGAGATGCGCCTAAATAAACACATTTTTCCTAAAGTAAAGATATCCAGCAACACTTGCGCTTTCCATGCAACGGCTACGGCCAGGCCGCCTTAAGCCCCCTTCATAGGCCTGCCAAGAGGAGTCTGTGGTACACTGTGCAGGACTCGCAAAGCCCTCTCCCACGGCTATTAGTGACCATTCATCTGGGGAGCCTGGGAAAATGCCTCTCCAGCCTGCCGTGGCCATGGGGAAATAGGCTGGCAGGTGTTCCCTCCCCCTAAGCCCTGGCACCTGTGCAGGGAGAGGAGGAAGGACCCAGCTATGTCCAGTGCTCAGATGCTCCATAGGTACCAGTTTGCCACAGCCTCTCCAGCGTGACAGGAGACTAGACTCTAAAACACAGCAATTCACTACACCTGAGCTCTGCTGCACATAGAAAAGATCAATGTGGCTATTTCAGAGGACATCTGGTAATGTACTCTGGCAGTCTGAAATGGCCATTTAACTAAATCCGTGTAAAATTGAAACTCTCGGTTTACATTCGACCCACTGTAAACTACGGAATCAATATTGCATTACTTAAAATAAGCCTGAATCAGACTAAAACACTAATGTGTTGGATTAAACGAAAAGGAAAGGTAATCACACACCACCTATTAGATGCCTTGCATAAGCAAGAACACTCTGCAGAAAACAAAACTCCTGCAGAGAACTGTGAAACTTTTTTGTCATAGAGCACAACCACAAGCTGCTTTTACTCAAATATCTTCCTGAATGACAAAAATGCCTTCCTCAAAGAGCAGAGGACCTATTATCCACTCATTTCGATCTGTAATTACACTGAGAAATGTGGGTGTGTTGTGCAGTCTTCCAGGGAGAATGCATGAGGCCTCTCCCAAGATCCTCTTCCCTGGGCTACTAAAGCCCAACATGTCCCATCTAGATGTCCAGGAGCCAAAATGTTTGGTGGGAAAACTTCCTTCTGTTTATCTCTCTGAAGGCACAAATAAATCACATCAGTAGGAGTTATTTATCAAGTCTCAATTACAGTAGCTGGGAGAAAAAGTATGGAAGAAATCTCCTTTTAAGATCTGATAACGCACAGAAAGCCCTTAAATTATTATGGTACAAAATAGTTTAGGTACAGAGTCTTACAAAATATAAAAAAATTCAGCAATGTTAATTTTGAAAAATAACCACAAACCTCAATGTCTTTTGTTTGAATTTTATGTGATGGATCAACTCAAAGTAGTACATGATTGTTAGATTGAGGGGAAATGATACAAGATATTCAAATGTTTCTACAGATACAAAATCTAAAAAAGCATGACATGCTTTTTTTTCATAATATGAAATGCCATAAGAATTACTGTTTAACAGCAAACGTGGAAGAAATTGCTCTGCCCAATTGAAATAGTACATGGCACTATACATGGCCCTGCATCTCCACTGAGACTGGTGGCAGCATCATGCTGTGAGCATGCTTTTCTTCAGCAGGGATGGGGAAGTTGGTCAGAATTGATATGGAACTCAAATCAGATTAATTGGAAGCTGACTACTACTAGAGTTCATTCCTGCCCAAAGCATCTCTCTCCACAACAACTTTCAAGATTCTTGGGTGATGAGTGACAATATTTACTTTCCCTTTAGGATTCATAAAGTATTTTTGAACTGAATTAAATTTACACATGCTCTCTGTCCAGTCTGTGTTTTGCAAAGAAGAACTTCAGTATGTAGGTGAGCAAAGTTAGTAGACACTTGCCCTAAAATACTTGAAGCAAAACATGACTAAATATTGACTCTGAAGGAATAAAGTCAAATGCATACCACAGGTTTTTTTTTTTCGTTTTTACAAAATACTGAAACTTTCATAAAAATTAAAAATTTATAAAAATTCAATAAAATACATTGCAGTTTGCAGTGTTGATGTGGAAAAGTTTAAGACTTACAAACAGCTATGCAAGGCGGCGTAGATGTTAATCCAATCATCCACAGAGAAAACACTGATACAAACGTTTGCTCTGAAGGGCTTTGGAATGCTTTAAGCTGTTGATGGCTCATTTGTAGTGCCAACAGCTGAGGCTGCTACCCTGTTTATACTGCCCCTGTGATTTCACACTGGCACTGATTCAAACGCTGCCTCACACAGGACCCACAATCACCACCGCAGCTCCTCTGGCCTATTCTCAGGCTAGACATCAGCACCTGACACTTTCTTCCTAATGCACACGACATACAGGACGTGTGAACATGTTTAGACACATAGACGCCTCCTTACAATACAATTTCATTGTAAAATAACTGAACTTCAGTTACAGTCATTGCCTCCGGACAGTTTGATGTTAGGTAAGCATATTATCTGCTAATAGAACAGACAGGCTCTGTACTTGATTCTTAAGGAGGAGGGGGGTTGAGTATGTCGTCATGTTCCACTGGCTACCTTCATTTTGGCAAATCTGTAAGGAGCTTAATAATTTTCACACGCATATTTAACTAGTGAAATAGTGATGGTTCCCTTGTTCACGCAGTGGGGTGTATCTGTGTGTAGAAACATGGGGCTTCAGTCTGTGATCTTCATCATTAGAGATGGCTGTCTCTCCTCCGTCTGTCACTGGAAATACAAGTCAGGCATTTCAGTAACCGTACACTGGCAGCCTATTCACACCTAGCCCAGGGGGAGGATATAAACTGTGCAACACAGTCGCTCCTATGACTCCCTCCACTCGTGATCCACTTGTAAGTAAACATGAACAAGAAAAGCAGGTGACAGTTCATAAAAATTAGACAATAATTGCAAAGGCTAAGTTTTCCACATTTTTCATGTCGTTTTTTTTATTATTTACAACAAAAAATTAGAAAAGGTGGCATGCATTTATGCTATCCCTTGTGAGTTTGAGTTGCAAGTTTTTTAAGGTATGTCTGACTGAAAAATTGCCCAATCCTCAGATTGGATGAAGAACATGAGTAAATGGTCATTTATGTTTTTTCACTCTTGCCACACGTTCTCAGTTAAATTCAGGTTTTACTTTGACAGGGCCATTTTAACAGGCGAACATCCAGAAATCTAAACTATTTCACTGCAGCTGGAAGGTGAACCGTTGCTTCAGTCCCAAGTCTTCTGACACCTCTAACAAGTTTTGTTCCCAGGATTTATCTGTATGTAGTTCCATCCACCTTTCCATGAACGCTTATCAGCTTTTCATGTACATGCTAAAAGAAAAAAAATCACATTCCCACAGCATAACAGCCTTTGTCATGTGTTTCTTTTTTTAGTTATTAAGGTTTTACCATAGAGTGAAGTGCTTTGCTTGTAAAACAGTTCCCGTTTTGTCTCATCTGACCTTTTTCTTCATGTTTGCGTGATGACCCACACATGGCTTGTGACAAAGTTTAGATTAGACTTTTTATAGCTTTCTGCCAAACATCGCTCAAAGAACGCTGTATCTCTCACTTGCTTCTCAGAAAAACGTTCTCTAACAAAATAAGAGAACGTTAAGAATGAACAGATGCGATCATTCTTAGCTTAGATTACACATTTGGATTCTATTTACTCCGCTAACAAGTTGTGACCTCAGGTACACTGAATTTTATGTAATATTATTAAAGTAACGGTCATAAGAGTTTCTATGCAGCCCTTATCAGATTAAAAGTATGTTTTGGAATTTCTTTCCGCTTCATAATCATGTCCTACTTCGTGTTGGTCTGTCACAACAATAAAATACATTGAGGTTTGCGGTTGTAACATAAAAAGAAATGCAGAAAGGTTCGAGAGGAACATCTTTGCAAGGCATGGTGCATGTGTATGCGTGAGAGGCAGAGGTGTAGCCAGGGGAGAAACTTTATGAGATTGACTGCCCTGTAATCCCACTCCCACAGTGCTGCACCGCTGAGTGAGCCCAGTTTAACAGTGCTTAAACGCTACCTGTAACAAATGCGTCTGTCTTACAACGCACAGCTGGAGGTTCCTTAAATGCTAGCCTTAGTTGGTGCTTCAAAGTCAAGTTTGCACATCGCTAAAGGAATGTGCACACATTTAAAAAAGAAAGAAAAAAAAAAGAATTAATGACCTTAACTGACTCCCATATCTGCATAATTTGTTGATCATGCTCAATGACTGTGCATGCATCAGCAGCTGTTTTTGATTAATTTTCCACTCAAATACAAATGCGGGCAGAAAGAGTCCACAAATGTCCCACCAATAGGAGAGAAACCAACGCTTACTGCTTTAACAGATTTACATCTTGTATGAACAAACATGGAAAACATGCCAAGCCAAACAACGCAACACAATATAAAAAGTCTCATATCAGCGCTCGCCTCCACGGGTCACGCCCTGGGTGTAGGACTCTGCCGTGTCCCGACTGGTTGTGTTGTCTTTACACCCACACATCTCAGAAAAAAATGAACATAAAAAAATGGTTTTGACGGTTTTGTGATTCCTTTCCCATCCTGCTCATGATAATCGTTTCGGCACCATAACTTAATGGAGTAATGGTTTCCGTTAACAGTCAGAACAAATCAATAACCTCGCAGTTGACGGAAGACACACCTAAGACAAAAATGAAGGAAGGCAAAGTCGACTTTATTTTGGAAGAATGAGGAAAAAGATGCAGGTGATTAGATTAGGCAGATTTTCCTTAGTTCGGATCTGATCAGTGAACTGAAAACCCAAATTCGCCAACCAGCCCCATTCATTTAATGGAGTCAGCCCCTATTGAAAAGACAAATGCATCTCTCAACACAATGTATTTAGTTTAAGTTTAAGGTAAGAGATATATGTATGTACAAGTGTGAAAAATTAACACATTTGTAAGAAACCGAGAAATCAGTATGGGCCTGAGAGCTTCTGATCAGTGGATCTCTCTGGATTACCTCTCACAAAGAAGGCCGAAGCAGGAGCCAACTCCTTCTTCTGTTTAGTTCGTCTTCTAACATGCAGAACCTCTTCATATTGCTTAACCCTCTGGTCTACTGGGTCACGAACAAGGGATGCAACCTCCTGCAAACGGCAGAAGTTTGCCATGTAAATGTAGGTAAACTGCTAGGAAAGGTTTGAATTTAGACATAATTGCAGCAGGAGTCAAACAGCAGAAGAGAGGAAGTTCTACATGACAGGTAAGCACAGAAACTCTACAAGTGCCTGAAGGAGAAAAATTACCATTTTTTTTTTTTTTAAATTTATTTACTTGCTTGGTCTGTACCTCAACTTGGTCTGCGGTAAACCAGCTGGTGGACTCTGGGCTCCCCAGAGGCAAAACATGTAGATCCACCAGCACAGCAAAGTTCCCACACTGTTAAACAAAGAGAGAAAAATAGTCACAGGTTGTTGAGCACACAGGGAACAAAGGAAATCAGAGTGTAAGTGACTGACAGCGAGGCAAACCACAACGACCTCCCGTGTCCTCAAACACAAGCCCCAGGCCACTCACAGCATCAGTCCCCTCCCTCTCATTTTTGCAGTCAAGCTATCTTTACCGACCTCTTTACACAAAAAATGTATGACCCTGTCTGTTTCCTCATATTTTCCATCTCACAACACAAAACTATTTTGCAATAGAGCTCTCGCCTCCAGCCACAACAGATTGCAGAAAGATGCTTGTTAAATGCAAAGGTTTTCCGATTACTTGCAAAGCATTACAGAAAAGGCTGCAGAGTTGACAACAATGAGCTTCCAAAAGTATTGATACCCACATGTTTTTATGTGAAAGCCACAAACCTCAATGTATTTTGTTGGGATTTTACCTGATAAAAAGAACAAAGTGAAGGGAAAAGGAAACTGTTTTATTTACAAATAAAAACAGCAGAATGCATCTATAAGCATCCTCACTTCATTATCCCAAGTCATCTTATAAATCAATTGAAATATAAATACAACTGTTCTGTAAATCCAAAGAAATTTGCAACTGAGTCAAAAAATTTTAAAATGTACATTATTTCTGCACAAAAAACAAAAAAAAGCACCAAATCCAATTTAGAGATGTATACTAGAAAATGAACACATGCATTAAAAAAAAAAATTTTGATTAAAGGAGGGCTAAATCCAAATGCTTGCACCACATTTCAGATTTTTGTCTATAAATTAAAATAAATAAATAAATCAAAAATAATTGATCTTTTTCATTCCACTTTGCATTTTTATGGAATTACTTCATGTTGCTTTATCACATAAAAGTCAACTGAAGTTTGTTAATATAACATGAAAAGATGTGGATGATTTTTAATTAACAGGCAAGGCGGCCAGACAGCTGTTCCATCTTTCTCAGGCTAAAACAACTTTGCACATCAGTGCAAAAGCTGCCGGCAGCAGAGAACAACTGGATGTGAGTCTCGTGTGAACTTCGCCTCTCCCTGGACGAGGAAGTAACGGATAGACCGCGACCACCCACACCCAAGACAGAGGAGCAACCATCGTTGCCCCCAAAAACCCAAAGTGACACTTCAGTGAAAACAAAAAGATCCAAAGTCCTGACATGGATTCCAGGCTCCCTCTGCAGACCTGGGAAAGAGCAGTACTGAAAGCAAAGCTACTGGTTTTACAACAGAGAATGTTTTTCCAAACTCAGGCCTTTGTTGTGAGTCAGGCTTGTCCCCTGAGCTTCAGGACCCCAGACAGGATGACTAAATGTCCCAACTTAAACTGAAGGGATGCTCCTCTGACCTTTTTCTCAGGATGTTAAGAGAAGTTGTATAAGGGAAGGATCTGCTACTACAGAATTTACTCTGCTGCCTTTCTCACAACTTTGCCTCAAAACATTAAAAGGAAATACTGATTATCTTATCTGCCGTCATAAAACTAGAGCAGGGCTGTGAATGTTTAGTCAAATTGTACAAAAAGCTACATAAAACCACCATTCAAATAGAGCTGCCAAATATTTTGCATATTCTTCTTCCCATGGGAACGTTTTCAGTTCTCATTGTCTTTCTGTTAGAAAATTAATAAAGTGAAGCTGCTTCCTGGTTTCCCCTACAAGCTCAAGCAGAGGAGAGAGCGCCCCCATATGACTGATCAGGGAGCATCTCTATTTCTTCTACAGAATATTTTCCTTGAGCTCTGCTGCACTATTCCTTGGGCATAGTGAAAACACAATGCTTTGTCTTTGTCAAACTTTCAAAGGGGTGAGAATGCTCTGGCCCTAAAAAAAAAAAAGTCTCATGTTATGTGCCACATCCTACATAATATTTTTTTATGCATGTGCCCTGTCAATATCAGCTCATCCCCAATGGATGAGTATTCTCTTCATGTTGTGACCTTTGTCTCACAGCGGCCCACCGGTGACTGGTGGCCTCCGACGACTACCCATGCATGGGAAAGCCTAGCAACAAAGGGTCAGACCTTGTCAATCAAAGCATGGACCCCAGTAGTGGACTTGACATATGCAGAGTGGGATTCTCATACCAAGTCTCAAAAGACTGACTTTTAAAACAAGGGAAGAAAAAGTACAAGATCAACATGGATATAATATTTTTCTCACCTTTACTCCATTAGGGGCCAAAAAAAAACAAGATGTTGAAAAGGTGCAAAACCATGGTTGCATAAGCATGCAGGATAGTCTAAAGTAGTGCCTATTGATTCATGTGTTACTTTTTTGACACCAATTGAAGTGAATTTTATTAAAAAATGCCCTGCTATTCACTAATTTACATTCTTCACTTAAAATCAGAAAGAAATCAAAGAGATGGGGAAGCCTAAAGAAGTCAGCCAACACATCAAAAAATACAGCTTGAAGCTTGAAGGTGTCGCATTCATCTGTTCAAACTATTATATGCAAGAATAGACATGCTGATATCTATGTCAAATGCCATCTATACTTTGATGTAGACATCATCATGTCTACACTTGCTGATGAATACATTTCTGACATATTCTTTATGTCAATGTTGTGGTAGTTAGCAAAGAGAATTAGCCAATTCTAAGTAACCTGAAACAATAGATGTTTGTAAATTCATAGAGTGAGGGGAAGAATGGGTGTGTGTCTTTTTATTCGATGTATGTGAACTGATGAACAACTTATGGGTTTCAGTTAAACCTCTCCATATCAAAAGAGCAGTATAGAGTGTAAAGTTGAAGGAGATTGTGCAGCAAGCTGATGCATTTTCTGTGCTTCTTATTGAGTATTTCAGGACTGAAAGGCGAACATCGAGCAAAACCTCAGACAAAGTTGCTGTTATCACATGAGATCAGGAGATGAGACGCAACTGGGAACTGGATGCTGATGATCAACAGTGGTCTGGCCTCTTGCACAAAGCAGCATGTGATCCTACAGACCGCTCAGAAACAAGGGGGGGGGGTGAGTTAGTCAGGAATGGTTACTAATGCAATCATCCTAATGAGGAACCAATTAATTTGCAAAGCAAAAGTGCCGGTTTGAGGAAGGAACAGATTTATGGCAGGAGTGCCCGTCCCTTAGCTCAGACTGTGCTGTTGGATCTACTGAAGCGTTTTTAAAAAGGACAATTGTGTTGAGTTGAGTGGACCAGATAACACAAAAAACAGCCAAATCTAATTTTACACAAAGGCTCTGACTACAATCTGATCATGTGGGCTAATTTAGTCAACTCCTAGCACAAAGAGTGATCAGTGGTCTCCTAGCTGAACTATGCCATGACCTACGACCCTGTAAATCCTTGCGTATCCCCTATGAGGCCCAAGTAAAATCTCCCTGTAGAGTCTAATGAGATATTGTTGTACATTGAAAGGGATTTGAATCCATTTACTAAAGGGGAAATACCCCGCTTACTGCTGAATATGAAGACAAAACAAACAACCTCAAAGTTCACTTTAATGGCATTATAATTATCTTAAGAACACCCAGAAGCATTCTAAATCTATCCCAGGCAGTTTAAGAGTATTTCCACTTCGTATAGCTGGTTTGACACGTTTAAGGCTCATTGCAAGTGTTGTTGTTTTGATAAGGCAGTAAGTTGTAAAGGAAGTGTCTATTCAGGCTTTCTAAAGTGGACCAGCACTGCTTTGTTCACCGTCCTGCACCAGCCTTCAAAATTCCTGAGCAGAGGTAGCGAGAGGCGCTACTTAATACCAAATCCTTTATTGTGCCATCTTTTGTGTGCTGTCACTGAATAGATGAATAGGACTGAGTCTTCCTGCAGGCTAAGATTACCTTCTTTATACTTTGTGACCTTGTTGCCAAAGTGATCAATATTACCCAGTGTTCCCCAAACATACCCATTCAACTTCAGCTTTTTCACAGATTGAATCAAATTCCAAGCATAAGTCTTATCTATTTTATGACAAAGTACTGCATCATAGCAAAATACAAAAAGGGTTCCCTGCATTTGGTGCAATTACAGCAGCTTCGCATATATAGAGACTGAAATATTTTGCTCATTTTTTGCAAAGCTTCAGCTTCATCTTCTTGGACAGTCTTGCCACTGATTCCCAACTGGATCAAGCTCTCAACTTTGACTAGGCCATGTCTAGGGGTTTTAGTCTCCCTGGAAGGTAAACCTGTGCTTCATTCGTAGCTAGTATTTTACAGCCTCTAACAGATTATCTTCCAGGATTACCCTAAATTTAGCTTTAGCTCCTCGTCTATCTTGAATCAATTATTAAAAAAAGACAACCAACTAATTTGGTAATTGATTAATCATTAACTGGATTATACAGACTAAGTAAAAGCCAATTGGTAGAAGAATGTTTTGCTTCCTTTTGTTTCATTTTTTTGTAATGTAAATTCATCAAAACAAAGTTAATTTTAATCTGAATAGTCAGAGCAGCAATTAAGATAAAACTGTACAAAAAATATATTCATATTGCATTAAAGCAACAAAAAATATATATTTGCATTTTTTATTATTGCATATAATCATCAGAATAATCAATTACTAAGATAATCGTTAATAGTTCAAGAGGCAAGGATGAAAGTCGCAGTATGAATCAGAGACTTAAGTTGCCTCTCCACAGGAGAAAACATTCTTACTTCTTTCTGCAAGCAAACACGTCCTGACTTCAACTTTCTGATGGCCACTTTGCCTTTTCTAGTCTTCAGAGTTCTGGTGTGTATCACTTTCAGTTCCCAGAACACTCTCCACCTTCTCTTATCTCACTCCCAGACCCGACTCTCCATCCTCCTGCCTGAGCCGCTTCGAATTGGGCACCGGGCCCAAAATCTGGGAGCAGCTTCACCCGCCTCCCCACCTCGCTGCCCTTTGCCACTGCTATCGAACAGTATAAGAACCAGACCTTCTCGGACTGCACTTAGCTCAGAGGCTAACACTAACCAGCCACAGATGTTTACACTGGGAGGGAAGGGGTTGGGGATGCAGTCTCACTCAATAAAACTTGCATCTCCCCCTCTCTGCCTTTGTGTCTCTCTTTTTCTGACTCTCTCTCTTTGCAATCTGCAGAAAACCCAGGGGAGCTCTTAGAAGTGCAGGCTTGACAGACCTGCTTTTTGGCTTTATTTGCTTCATTCCCAGCTCTCTCTTTCTCTCTCTCTCTGTGCAGTGAGTCACCTGGGTTTCCCCTAAAAAAGAACAACTTCTCTCCTTTCCAATTTCTTAAAATGGGCAAACTACACAGAAAACGTGAGTCTTAACTAACACAGACCTACGCTATTTAAAATTGGCAGACGGAAGCATTCCGTCCGAGTGCAAAACTCCTTTGATTCATTCAAATATTAGCACACCTGAGTCCTTTTTTATTTGATGACACAAAAAAGAGAGAGACACAACCCAGGAGTGGAATTTCAGCAGCAAGAACAGACAGGAATATCTCCAGGTAACAACTCAGCAAACAAAGCATAGGCATACACTGGTAAAATTAGTAGACAGAAATAAGCTGGGAAGTGTTGGTCCCATTTGGAAATATGCAAAATCTTGCAAAAGTATGTTTGCCACATTTTGTCCCATTACCATCAAAAACGTCAAACAACAATGAAGCTAAATAAAGGGCAATCTTGACAGAAACCCTGGTAGAGGCTGCATTAGACTGAAGACAGGACAGGAGGTTCGCCTTCCAGCAGGACAACAACCTTGAGCCATACAGCCAGAAACACAGTGGAGTTGCTTGGATTGAAGCATATTTATGAATATGAAGAATGATCAAAGAGTTCAGATTCTACATGTGCAAACCTGATAAGGGACTTCATCTCAAAAGATATCTTTTGCTTGTAACGTGACAAAATATGAAAGGTTCCACGGTATGAATACTTTTGAAAGGCAAAAGTGCAGCCAAAAGATGGAAAACTGATTATTTTTTTTTAATCTTTTTGTTTTTCTTTGTTTTGTTTCATGAACCTGGGAAGAATCAAATTGTTTCCATTCGCAAAAATCTAAAATATTTTGCTCGATGCACTATGTGTGGTCCTCCGTGAGCTCATCTACAGGGTGACAACACTACGCAGCACATAAACCTCTGACATTAAACTGCTCTGCAATACCTCAAATGGTTTAGTTTCTAAAAAAAAAAAGAAAAAAAGGAAACATCTCGGCCTCAGACAAGAACTCGGGGCGGCTGGAAAGTCAGCAGTGAATAATGCTAATAGAAGGCAGATCTGCTGCAGCAACGTCCTGCCAGACAAGCAAGCATATCGGTGGATCATGTTTTTAAGCCTGCAGGCCCCCTTTTCGGGAGGTCTGAGAAGTGGCAGGTCACTATATAGTCTAAGCCCTTTTAAGAAGGAGCATACCACAACCTAGTGCAGCTCTACAGATCCACAGAGGGAGCAGCTTTAAAAACACTTCAGGGAGACAGAATCATAAAACAACTGAACAGCCTTCTTAACGTGGCTAAAAATTCATGAAAGTTCCTCAGAAATCCTTTGACAAATTTTATGCTATACAGACAAGCAACAGATTTTCTAAATCTAAATCATTAAAAAAAAACTTGTTTTGTCTTATGAGAAGTCATGGGCTGAGCTTTGGCTGCTTTTGTTTGGACTGATTCATTTTAACATACTTGTTCGTGGTTAGTTGGTTAAGAGTGGTGGAGGCTGTGCGCATTTTCTCAGGCCGACTAACACAACAGTATCATTATGTGCCAAGTGGGACGGAACATTCCTTGAACCTTCAGGGTTTTACTCTCCCACAACCAGCCAGCGGGGGTGGTGGTGGGTTAACCCGTATGCAGGCATGCATATGAAACAAAATAAGGAGACTGAATCCAATATCTGGTCAACTAGGCGCATATAGCATTAGGGAGGATGTGAGAGATCAGCGCAAATGTCTGCAGCCCTCATCCAAGCCTCTCAATAAATGAAACATCAACAAAAAGAGAGAGCAGCAGCTTTTCCTGCACTCAACAAAAACATCTGACGTATATTATTCCTGAGAGAGAAACTGACTGAGGATGAACTGCACGGCTTTTTTTAATAGAGCAAGTTTCTCTTGTGCTGGATGCTTGAGCCCATTACCAACAGGATCAAGGGTTAGTCAGTGAAAAATTGGACAAGGAGATCAGACACTTAAACACGCCATAGTGGGGAGAAGCTGAAAAGCATGTCTGTACTCCCCTCTAGTGGACAAAGAAAAATCATCCAAGAAAAGAAGAAAAGCTGTCCATCCTGCTTATCCTTACAGAGACTCGCCAGCAGTCATTGAACAGCTCGCCTGTTGTTTTCATACCCAACATAACGCATTTCAGAAAATGATTAATTGTTTTATAATGTTTTTAAACACAGACAAAGTCTTAATTTAATTTGTAATCAGCCTCCTTTACTCAAATACCCTTAAAAAATTCACTGCAAGCATCTAGTCCTAAACCAGTTAGTAAAATGAGTCCAACTGTCCCATAAAAATCCAGCTGTTCTGTGAAGGTCTCTGAGGTTTGTTAGAAGTCAGCATCACAAAGACCAAGAAACACAGCAGACAGGTCAGGGATGAGAAAAAGTTAAAGGTTAGGGTTTAAAACATTATTCCACATTATAATATCTCACAGAGCACTGTTCAATTTATCATCTAAAAATGTAAATATTGTGGCACCAAATGCATGCCCTTCCAACTAAACTGTCAGGACAGTTGTAACCGAGGCAAAATGTGATCGTACATAATACTGATTGGTGCTGATTATTAGTATACAATGAAGGCTGAATAACTATCCACTTAATCAGGCATTTTGCTTCCCCAAATCAAAAAAATATTGCATTTAGAGTTGCAACAGGATAAAAGTGGAATGGTTAAGTGCAAAACGTTTGTCAGTAATCAAATGGTATGCATAAAAGCCATCATTTTGGAATAATTTCTTTTCAAATTATTTTTTATTTATTCTTCATTTTGAAAATATCATCACAATTTCTGAAATTCTAACATTAACTCTGCAAGGTGTCAAAGGATAGATTTGTTTTTGCAAATCAATGTCTGAAAAAATGTTATTAAATGTGATAGACATGCTCCCTAACATCATATTAATTCATGGTACACAGGGCCGTTGGAGTTTGACTTGCTCTACCTACCTTAATGACAAACTTGAAGGGAGACATTGCTTCACACCACCTGACAACAAGAACCCAGGAACAATGTCTAAAGTATTGGCCAAAGATCCTAAGAAATACTTTTAAAAGACACAAAAGTATTGCAAAGTATTGAAATTATATTTTTCATATGCATAGCATTTAAATGCATAGCATTTTATCAAGTTTTTGCAAGTAACCCACCTTATTTGGTGATCAGTTCTAGGTTTTCCTGTAAAATGTGCAGAGTTGTTCTACACCACTTACAAATACCTTTAAAAGACAAAGAGGAAAATTTAGATACAGAGGACTCTTCCAGCTCTACTTTTTGCAGATCATGTGGAATATAAAGGTCAGCCTAAAGTCATGACCTTAAGGCTGTGCTCAAGCAGTGTGAAGGGGCTGAGATGAGCGTCATCTCATATAGGTCTGTGACCAAGGTTTCCAGCAAGAAAATGGTGGACTGCACTTTTCAGGTCAAGAGTCAATCTCTGCCCGAAGTAGAGGAGTTTACATATCTCATTATCTTCTTTATGAGTAAGATAAGACGACGCATGAATTAAAAAGACTGACTAGGGCTTTGCCTAAAAAAACATAGCTGCTTCTTTGTCATGGTGAAGAAATAGTTTAGCTAAAAGGCCCAGTTCTCTATTTACAGAACCCTAGGTTCTGACTCTCAATTACGATTATAGGACATGGATGATAAGAGGAAAAAAAAAACACATGAATCCAGGCATAAGTGGCTAAAATTGGATGGTTGGGCTCAACCTGTAGATTGAAGAGTGTTACTCTTCTGCACTGAAAGTAGGGCATCTAAAATGAAAGTTTTCCAAATCGTTTACTGTTATTCGAAGTATCTGTAAGCAGAAGAATATAATTCAATCTGAGTTTTTATCAGAATTGCTTATTTGCGAGTCATCACAAATAAATGGAAGACTTTATAATTTCCAGATTGTTTCAAGTATTTATAAAGCCGTGAAAATAAAGTGAATCCAGGTTTAGCCATTGCTATAGCTTAAATTTTAAACAATTAAAGTACCGTAGTTCAGATTCCCTATAAACAGGGAAATAGTCCTACAGTAACAACTGCTAAACGCAGAACACAGGAATGCTGTGAAATTTAGCTGCAGCCACTGGATTGATTTAAAATGATGGTAAAAACAAATAAATGCAAAAAATATTAAAGAGTGTCATAAAGTGGCATGTTACCATTTTAAATTCAAACCTCGAGTATTTTATTTTCTTCAGTAAACAACTAACTTCAAAAACGACAAATCGCTGCCATTAATGCGTGCATACAAGGTTGTTACTTAATGGCATCACAATTACACACTATTAAGAAAGTCAGACAAAACAAAAGTGTGTAAAAATTTCATACCGCCAAACGGTTTGAACGACATACGCGAAGCGCCTGGAGATGACCTCAATGTATTTTGCTGTCCACCTACTGCCATAAACAAGAGAAATTGTTTTTACTGGGAAGATTCGCAAAACAGACCCTAATCAAAATGTAAAATAATGCACATAAGTTGTATTTTCAAATCTTCTGTGAAAATATAAATAACCGAGTAAACTAAACGAATCAGCTTGAGGGAGTTACTGTGAAATGCGACCGGCGGTCACTGAGGACCATGGAATCAGTACGCCACAACAGCCGCCATATTATGAGTGGCCAGCTTACAAGGCATCTGTGGGACTAAACACTGAAACCGCTACCATGGAAACGAGTGGTGTTCGTATGGTGCCTGTAGTTCTTTTCTACTTTGTCTGTCGTTAATTTAAATTATTTAAATAAAATCTCAATTTTATTTTAAAAATAACAAACATTTTAAAGTACTGCAATATTTTTTAATATGTTTTAAGAATATATGTAAAACCTTTGCATTTTTTGCTAATGTTTTAGTTAGGCAGTGTTAAGAACCACGAAGTGAGTAATAGCAAGTTGACACCTTTACATTTGAAGCAGCATTGATGTACATAGCGAGTTATTTAAGTTTATGTTATCCTTCACTGATGCAGATGTCTCGACTCGTGAAGAAATCTCCCTCTGTCTGTACGGATCTCCCTCTGAGCAGCTCAGATGTTTGTAACAAACTCCGCCTGATGAAGGAGCTTCTCAAGTCTTGTTACGGTCCTACTGGCAGGCTGAAACAAATTCATAACAACATCGGAGGGGCCGTCGTGACCACCTCCACCTCATCTGTTCTCCTTCAAGCCATTTTCTCTTCTCATCCCATCATCAGTCTGATAAAAGGCTCCATTCTGAATCACGTCTCCCGCTTCAGTGACTGTGGTTTGTTCGCTTCTGTTTTCTGTCTGTCTCTAATTGAAGAAGCAGGGCGGTGTGGCCTCAGGAAAGACGTGATAATCAGAGTATACAAGCACCTTCTGTCTCTCTGCACTGCTCATCTACAACAAGAGGACTGTGGCTGTAAAGTCAAGCTGGACTTTTGCACCAGCCAGAGTTTGATAACTTTAGCTCGCAGTGTTATCTCCAGCAAACCGACCTGTGTGCTTTCAGAACCAGAATCAGCCCACATCAGCAGGCTGGCTGTTCAAGCCTTCCTTCTGACTGTTCCTTGCAACATCCCAGATAAAGTTCGGCTTGGCAGAACAGTTACTATCCCAATAGAGGGACACTCTGTGCTGGAATCAGCTGTGTTTCCAGGCCTACTATTGGACACGCCTGAAAACATTTCCCTTGGCAATCTTTGTAGTCCCCTGCGTATGGTTCTGTTCAGTGCATCTTTGGCTGGAGATATTAGTGAACTTGGAGATGGTAGGATCGAGATGCATCAGGGTGTGGACACTGACTCACAGATCCTGGATCAGCTTTTGGAACTTGGAAAGCAGGTTCTTAAAGATGAGGTGAAGTTATTTGTGTGTCAGAAGGTCATCCACCCAGTGCTGCAGCACTATTTGAGATGCAATGGTGTAATAGTCATAGAAAGACTTGGAATCAGCCTCATGGAGCCACTTATTCAGCTGACAGGTAAGACTTTGTGTCAAGCAAATATACAGATAAGTACAAATGCAATCTATATTGCATAATATTGCTTAAATGTATAATAATGGTGAAGGAGATGCAAAGCATCTCTGAACATTAGTTTTCTTCTTGGAGCTTTTTTGTACAATAGCTTTTGTGATTAATGTCTAATCTGACCGACTAATCAGTCGGTCAGATTAGGCAATTCATTTACTATATAGGGGATTTCTGAATTCAGTGGTGGTATTCACTGAATTTTAAGTAGGATTGTCAGAGCAAGAGTAGCTATACTCAAATAAACACATTTCAGATTTTTATTACTAAGCAAAAATTGAGAAAAATGTATAATTTTCTTTTCATTTCACAATTATCCATTACTTTGTGTTGACCTTTCACATATAATCTGAGTAAATCACATTGTGAGTTATAAAATGACAAAATGTGGACAACTTAAGGCTGATTGCATTATTTTGGAAGCCACTGTAAGCACGTACATGTACACTGTGTTTTATCAATGTGTGCAGTTTGCAGTTAAAGTACATTTTGCTCCTGGTTTACTTATCTAATAGGTGCTCAACCTGTGGCCACGCTGCACACCACAATCCCAGGCGCAGCCTATGGGGAGGTCCATAACGTCAGTGTCAGGCAGTTTGGCTCCAAGACAAAGATGCATTTACACCCTGCTGGAAAAACTACCACCTGTACCATGATTCTCTGCCACAGGAATGAAACGATGCTAAATGAACTGAAGGTAAGATAAAATAGAAACTAGAGCTGCATTGTTGGTTTTAATGCATAAGGTAGATTACTAAAGGAAGCTAAGAATGTAAAGTGCATGGTTGTGCTAGTGTTCTTCAATGATACATGCCTCTTTGTGCCTGTGTTTTTATATGCAGCTGGTGTGCCAGAAGACGGAGCATGTGTTGAGGCTCACTCTGAGGGAGCCGTGTGCTTTACTGGGAGGTGGCTGCACTGAAACACACTTAGCCTCTTATGTCAGACACCAGGTCAAAATCCTTTCCATTTATCAATTTTTCATTACATTTACTAGGGCTGGTCAATAAATCAGTAATAATATATATCATGATAGGCACGGGATCAATGTCAGTACATAATATATCTGATAGAATTTTCAATATATATTCACCGAACTCCGACCCAGAACCACATGGCATTCTGGGAGATGTAGGGAGAGAAAATATTTTAGCCACTCAGCCTCCCACAGTTAGCTAAGCAAGGTTGGTGGCATCTATTAACTCACTCAGTCTTTGGTTACCTGGCAATTCACTCACTCTTTGGTTACCTAGCAACAACCTGCAGCTGAGTGACTTGTGCAGTATCAGTTTAAGGTTTTGCCACCCTGCCTCATAACTGCTTAAATTATTTTTAAAAACAAATGCATGCAGTGAAAACTTGATAAAAGAGAAAATGTCATGTCACAAGTTTTTCAGTACTTCAGATATTTAGGACAAAAATAGATATCACCTAATTTGAAACGCTTATATTGTGATGTTTTTCAGATTCTTTACATTTCAGATTCTTTACATGAATCTTAGCTTTTGTAATAATATCTTCTTTTACAGAGCAAGAATGATGTGTCGGAGTCCTCACCTGTTTTGGGCTGCTCACAGACAGAGTACCTTCTTGCTGCTGAGGCATTCTGCCGCTCTCTGGAGTCGGTGGCCACATCTCTACAGCACGACGATGGGGCATCTCTCATCGACCTGACTCACGCACACCACTGGACTCTCCCTTCAGATGTTACAGAGGAACACCTGGAGGACGCTACGGCACTCTGTGGCTGTGGAGTGGTACAAAGCTGCCAAAATAGAAAGTGGAGCTACCTGCCCACTGAATATGCAGAGTTCTCCCCGGCACCCTTAACAGCGGCACCACTGCAGCCGACCGTACTCGACTCCTTCACAGCTAAAGTTAATGCATTAGAAGTTGCGGTGGAAACTGCTAATCTTGTACTGGATGTGAGATATGTCATTCAGGATGTGAACTAACTAAGAAGATGTGTCATCAACAATGAGATAACATCACAGAGGCTCTTTTGTGATTTTTTTATTTTATTATTATGTTATGTGAACAGTAAATTACATTTTTACTATTATTATTCAACATGCAGAACACTCTGGCAGTAAATTAATACACATCAATGTAGCATCCCCACTGTAAAACAAAATGGTGACACCATCATGCTTTGGGAATGTTGGTCTTCAGCAGGAAGTTACAACCATCTCTTCCGTGGATCATACAGAGTATTATCCTGACCTCCAACAAATTTCTAACCATATGGCCAGAAAGAGAAATAAAGAGGAACAGCAAAAGCAAATGAAGTGGATTAGCAGAGCTTGTTAACAACTTATGGTCTCATTCAGGACATATTACAGTGGAACATTGTCTCTACTGCCCAGATATTGAGCTGTTAACATGTCATGACAGCCTTCAGAATGATCTTCAGTCTTTAGTGAGAACACTATTCAGATTTATTACAATACTGCTACCAAAGATCCTTCCTGTCCACAGCATCACCATGTATGACAACTTTTTAATATCAGTTACAACAATATTTATTTTCCCTTTGCAATAAATTATTTTTTAAATTTAAATAAAATTTAAAAAGTGCATAAACCCAGGATCAGCAGAGCATAACTGAATATTTGGAATGCTGGTCAGAAGTTTATCTGCATTCATTGTACACTTCAGTCCCTCAGTGTTTGCAGCAAGATGCTGCATATCTTCTATCAGTCTGTTTTGGAGTGTGTAATCTCCATGGTCATCATCTGTTGGGGCAACAGCATCAGAGCAAGGGACAAAAGAGTCGGTGGAAATAGCTCAATAAGCTGATAAAGAAGGTTGGCTTTTTTCTGGATTGCTCTGGAGGTGATGATGCAAAGAAGACCTTTGTCCAAGAAAATTTCGGACAATCCTTTACAGAGCAAACTCCTGCCTCAGATAATCAGCACATCAAACTTTTTTTTTTAATTGAAGTGGTTATTACCGACTTTTGAAAAACTAGCAGTTTCATGAAACATCAAATGGACTCCCACTTTTTTTCTTCTAAAATGATTTTTTTTGTTACTTTTTTAAACATATATTCACTATTTACAAAAGAAATGTCAAATTTTAATTAAATAATAATTCTTTCATCTCTTAAAAAATAAATAAAATTGCAGTTTTAATGAGGGCACATATGATATATAGTAAATTATGAAATTTTCTTTAAAAAAAAACAAAACATTTGATCCACTGACCAATAAAACAGACCTGAATAAAAATACTAAATGCCTTTACTCCACAGTTTTCTTCCAGTCTACTCAAGTCAAGTCAAGTTTATTTGAACATCACATTTTAGCAAGACAGTTCAAAATGCTATACACCATAAACACATCACACAGTATCCAGTTATTAAATAAGCAATAAACGTTACTTTTATCAAATGTCATCATCAAAATCATCACATAAATAATCACACAACTCCGGAATGAAATGGCTTAATTACCTCCATCTTGTGTAGATTAGTTCTCCAGAGCCCTGCTAATGAGCTAATTACTATATTCAGGTGTGGTGCAGCAGAGGAACGTCTAAAGGTTTTAGGGCAGTGGCCCTCCAGGACTGGAGTTTGACAACTGTGCTGTAAAGGATGGGCTGGAGACACCTGACTAGATCCTCCATCTAAATAACAAGCATAGATACAATTTGATGCAGAATGACTTTGAGGAAAACATTAACTTAAAAATAGAAGAGGCCTCAAACACATTCATGCAGGTGCAGCAAACATCTGTATGGTACACCGAATTTACAGTGTTTTTCTTGTAATACTGAAGACTCAAAATGGTTTAAAAACCCTACAGTGCACAAAAATCACATTCTTCTGGTCACACTCTCCAACGCACAAAATTGAACACACTGATACACATACAAGTAGGCAACTCGGGGTTAAGTGCCTTGAGCAGGGGAACATCAACATGTGACAGGAGGAAGCTGGAACCTGCATTATTATGTTTTTATGGTGTGAAGATCTTTAAACTGTCTTGTTGCTGAAATGTATTATACAAATAAACTTGACTTGACTTGACTTGGAACTCACAAATTCCAATTTCAAAGTTATTACTCAACCCAGTGAGCCACATCTGCCCTCTGGTGAGGAGAGTGTGTTCTTTTTCTTCAAGGCATGAATAGATCAAGGGCTACACGGTGAGAAAATTGTGGCAATAAAGTTCTGGGTTTTAATCCCAGTCTGCAGGCTTTGTGCATTTAGTTTGCATGCTTTCCTCATTTATGTGTGGGTTCCCTCTGGGTACTCTGGTTTCTTCAGAATAGCAGATCTTTAAAAAGAACAATCTTAAAACTAGAGATCTCAGAAATATGTGTCTAAAATATCATGCGTTTGGTGTTCTAGAGCTAAAACTAGAACCGTTCCCCGACTAAATGTAATGAGAGGATGTTTCAGAAGATGAATGGAATCAAAGCCTTTCGAAACCTGGGGTATTCTTTAAAATGTCCCTTATAAAACCTGTAATGAAGATAAGAGAAATTAGGAATAAAATAAACGACAGCACAAAAACAGAGATCATTAATCTTTTGAAAATATTGTAGGTACTTGTGATGGTAATAGGCTCTTGGTCCAATAAAACAGAGGCTAAAGACAGCAATCGAAAATCCTGGAAGGGACCATGTCACTATGGCATAGCCAAACCACTCCACCACTTCCCCAAAGTAGTTGGCACCAGACACATATTCAAATAGGCCTCCTGGAGGAAATTAAAGAGACCATGTGAGTGCAAGCACACTTTGGAGTAGAGTTTACTTGAGTATAATCAGGTTCATACCTGCTGGAATTTTGTAAACTATTTCTTTAGGTTTCCTCAGGTTGCGTAGAATGTAATCGCTGTGTACATTAATGGCCATCCCAGTGTAAAATACCACTAAGCCTGAAACAGCAGGCAACACAACTAACATTTCACAAGTCGTCTTATGTTTAAAAAGGATTTAAGATGAGAGGGGTGGTGAAAGAGCGTGTGCTTACCAATTGTATAGCGATAGCCAGCTAACCATTCCTCATCAAACTGGGCACAGTGCAGCAGATAGTGACCCTGCAGAAAACCGTTCAACAAGCAGAAGAAACCTGCTGTGGCCATCACACTCAGAGGGAAAGGCTGTCCTCTGGTCAGCAGGGAATACACAAATGACCTGTGATAGACAAATAACAGAAAGAGAAGGTAGACTAAAAGGTAGAGGCGTAATGCTATTACTATCCTGGATTTGTTCAGCCATTCCTGAAATTAAGATCCCAGAGTTTGGAGGCACAGAATCCAAGTTGCCAGAGGTCGAATCTGAAGTGCTTTATCTGGCCAGCAAATTAGCCTGACCTGAACCTCAAAGACAATCTTTGGAGCATTAGGATGTTGAGAGGCTGCAGACCCAACAATGTTTATGAGCTGATTGCTTTCAAAACAATCTGGGCTTCCACAGCAGAGCCACAGTTTCATCACTTCCATGTTAAGCCTCACTTATTCAATAACTCAAACAAAAGGAGAACCAATCAACTATTGAGTGCAAATACAGCTCTTGACAATGTTAAAAGAGATTAAATCAGGAAAGAGCAAAATTCAACAGAAATAAACAGTTAAAATACATCTTATGAATCTAAGCTGATTTACTGAAATAAATTAACTTTTCTAACATTTTAAGATGCAGCTGAATGTAAATGACTTTCCCATTGCTTGTATTGTCTTTCAGGTAAGAAGTTTTCAAACATAAATACGGTCATATATGAGCCCTAATCCCCCAGTACCAGGGCAGAGCTTAACTTTTTCCCCTACACTCATTACTGCACGTCCCTCCAGTTAAACATAGAAATATTTGGCATCGACAAAAATGTCAGATTCTTGGAAGCTGATAAAAACCATTAGAGTTGAGCAGGAAGCATCTGAGTTTATGTCCAAGGGCTGCGGGACAGATGTCAGTGACCAGAACCCTCATCAGAAAAACAAACATTGTATGGAGCTCTGGAAGTGGCAAAAGAATTATATATTTTGATAGTTCAGAGAGGGAAAAAAATCAGTAAAATGTGTCTAAATTTGGTGTAAGCTTTCTTACACAAAAAAGTGGAAAACAAAAATGTATTGTTTTATTGTAATTGGATGAAAAATAAATTAAAATAATAGAAGCACAAAGATATGTAAGAATAATTTTATTATGCTTAATAAGTAAAAACACAGGAATGTCTTCAGTAAACGGTGTCATCTTGTGCCAGTGGGAAACCACCTGGAAATATTTTAATGAAACCTCTGTACATTTGCTCTAGTTTATGTCAGCTGCATCAATCTTTGCACAGCTTTATATTTCTTAAATATATGTTGTATATATTTCTGAAAGGTTTATGGGCTATATAGTGCAAAAATTCAGGAAGACACAGAGCTGAAAGGATCATTACCTCCTGTTGTTGTTGGAGATAATAATCATAAAAATTATGCGTCATCCGCATTTTTAACTAAAGCAGTATCCCAATGGTTATTTTTATACCAAGATCATTTAAATAGTTTATCACTGATGAGTAAAGCTAAACTAGATTTGGGTATGTTATTTTATAGACATGCTTCAGAAAACCGTGTGATGCTTATGAGGTTTTAAATACACTCAGCATCCTAAATTAAGCCCCTCTCTTTGCTCTTACCTGTGGAAATAGTGCAGACAGAAGGTCTTCAGCAATATGGCCCTGCCCATAGTAGAATATTGGTGTGAAAAGTGCATCAGAAGCAGGGGCATCAGAAGAGCTGGCATCTCCTGCAGGAACCAGGCAACTCTGGCAGGGACCATTCTGGTTGGAGCGGTGGGTTTCATGTGGCGTCCATAGGAGGCCTGTGCCTTCCTGTGATTGATCAGGTGAAGAAGTCCTGCCAGCAGCATCCCACAGCTCAGATAGTTCACCACGCTCTCATAGCAGTGCATCTTGCAGGTCTTGTTCTCCACACTAGAGTAATCCTTTCCAGTTCTGAACTAATCCTGACTATCTGTTTAAAGCTGAATGGATGTAAACAGCCTCCCTGTGACTCCTCCCAGAGAACACAGCCAAAGTCTGTCAGCCAGCCTGCTGAAACATGAAAGTGTTCCCTTTTTCACAGCTTATGTACATATTTTGCCTGAGGCGAGGTTATGATTATCCCGCCCTCCCGAGCACAAATTTAGGTTTTGCAGCAAGCCCGGAGCAACAGCCATGGAGTCATCTGTGACAGATGACTTCTGGTAAGAGCTTGCTTCATGTTAAAACTCCCTAATCTGAGTCCATCCAGTTAAAAAGCTCACAAAGCAACCTGGGCAAAGAAAAAAAAAAATAAAAAAAAAGGAAATCTGATTGTTTTAACAGATTTATTTGTGCATCATTATTTTCTAATTGAAATGGGACCAAATGATTAAAGCTTCTTAATCTCCTCAGCAACTGCTTGGATTACATGAATGTGGATGAGCAAATCGTTGGCACGCTGGTCATATTGCATAAACAGCACTAGATTTAATAGATGAGAAAAATGGGAATAACTGAAAGAAGTTCAAATAAAACCTGAAAAGACTCCAAATGAGAAGCAATCTGATTTCTACAGTATGGCTCACAGGAAGACACAGAGCTGAAAGGATCATTACCTCCTGTTGTTGTTGGAGATAATAATCATAAATTTTCTGCCGGTTGTGTCAACGATAATGCAAATGTAATGAGATTGAACTGGAGTGCATTAGAACAAGTTATGCTTCTTTTTAAGTGCTTCTGCTGTTTGGTGGTGCTCCCCTGAGTACAGAACTCCAAAAATTAGATCATCACTGAAAACCTAATTTAATTCATTCATTCAATTTAAAGAGTGAAACTAGAATTTCATAGAGATCGATAACATGGCATGATTGGTCTAATTTGTAGAGCAAATATCTTAGTATACTTGACTATTCAACAAAATATAGGATCATGTTTTGAGTAAATAATTCCTTAATATTGTCAGAAAAGCACTAGTTCTGCAGGCAGATTATTTCACTTACAATGGAAAAAGTTTTGTTATATGTATAATAGTCTGCCGGCAGATTTTTTATTTTTATTTTTAAATCAACCTGGGCTAATTAAGGAATTAGTTAAAAGATAGCACACTTGAAATCAGGCAAATATAAGATATCTGAAACTAAATCAAAAATACTTCATAAAATGTGTTTTTGCAGTGTATATTTTAGGTGTCATGTCTTTATTTCGAATACATCTAAATGGCTAACAGCTAATGAAAACCCACCATTTTGACTCTTAAATTAATAAAAACAAGGCATTTTAACACAGAAAAGTTATGATCCACATTATGATGGGAACAACTGCTGACTTGATGGTTTTCCAGCACAGTCACTGACACTCCCAAAGGACGGTAAGCTCATTGCTAAAGCAGCTGGCTACAGAGTGATGCATGCAACATATCAAAGGAAAGTTTGGCAAAAGGAAAAACTGTGGTCTTTGTACGAGCAAAGACCATTCAAATGCTTAGGGAGATTCACAAGGCACCCCACAGGACATGAACTACAGCTGCTAGAAGTAGAGATGTCAGAAGTGTCTTATATGGGACTAATAGGACAAGGATTGGACTTTTGATTAGTGTCCCAAAGTTCTCTTAAAATGAAAATAAATTTTGTATTTTGTAAAGCAAAGAATCTGAGTTGCTTGAGAACCACTGTGAAGCTTCAATGATAATTTGGGTGCCATGTCACCTGCTTGTCTTGATCCACTGGGTTTAAAAAAGAAAAAAAAAAATTAAGTTCAAGACATTAAGTTTGACAGAATTGGGACATTTTAAGCACTTCCCCTCTTCTGCAGGGTTTATAGCAATGCTGATTTCCTCTTCCAGCAGGATCTGGTGTCTCCCCGCACTGCCAAGGGTTCAAATACTGGTTTATTGCATTACTGCGCTCGAGTGGCCTGCAAACTGGGCTGACCTCAACCCCATGGATCCTCTGTGGACTTTAGGTCAGCAGACTGATGAGACACACCAGACCCAACAACGCAGATGACCCAAAACCAACCATTAAAGCAACCTGGGCTTCCACTACATCCCAGCAGAACCACAGCCTGAGCTCCTCCATGCTGCATTGATATAGAAACTAATGCAAAACCTAAAATATATAACCATACTTTTCTGTATTAAACATTTTTTCTCATGTTTCTTTATTTGCTGTAAACTATAATCTATTCAACTAAATTAATGAAATAATTTACCTTTTCAATAATATTTTAATTTTGTCTCAGAACAATCAATAGAGCATAAGACTTTCTGAATTTCCATGACTGAAAGTATACGCAGCAAAAATCGAGTTTTTTTGTGACAGAAAAATAAGACACTTAAACAGATGTGCTTTTCAGTACATTTTACTTCTTTTGTAACATGAATCTTCTGCTTTTTCTGAAGAGCCTTTTGGGATGCTTTGTCAGTGGAACCTGAGATCAAAAAAACTCCATTACGGGAGCAGATAAGCTGTATTTTTCCCTTTTTTTTTTTTTTTTTAGTTTAATGATGTGAAAACTTCCAAATCCTAAATAGAGAGGAAAAGAAAATACAAAAAAAAAAACATCTCTAAAAAGACAAATAACCAGAGACTGAGAAATGAACAGTGTCGAGGTTAAGCTATTTGTCTCTCGCTACAAGAATGAAGTTGACAGAACAGAACTCCCTCGCCGGAGAAAGGAGATAACAGTGGGTGCCGTTTTAGCCCAACAGACGGGTGTGCAGGGTAAGAAGTGATGAAGTGTTGGGCGGTCCGGAAACTAAGTTGGGCTGTCGGCACAAGGGAAGAGGAGGGGAAAGAGTACACAAAAACTGAAAACACATTTTAGAAAATAAGACTGAAAGTGAGCATATATATATATATATATATATATATATATATATATGTGTGTGTGTATATATATGTATGTATGTATAAATGTGCAACAGTGATAAAAGGCACAATAGCACAGTGTGTCATGCTTTGCTAGTTTCCTGTAAATTAGCATAAGAGGTCATGTGAGTCTGAGGTTTCAGCCTTCAGTCTGTTCCACTCATTTCAACAAGGTTTGTATTAATGCTAGATGTGGAATGAGGCTGGAATTACCTTAAAGCAGCAAACGCATCACGCTGTATATTGTCAAATTTCTATTAAAAACTCATGCGGCCTTTATTAATGATTAATGCCCAATCAGCTCCTGTGGACAATTTACAGAGTTATACAGCCTTGCAAATGTATTTACGCCCTTAAATTTTCCAAATTTGTGCCTAGAACTGAAGTACGTTTTATTGGTATTTTATACAATCACAAGAAAATATGTTATTTTGAAGTGGGAAGAAAGTTATGCATGGCCTTTCAAACAGTACTACACAACTACAAGCCTACTAATAAGATAAGATGGACCAGATAGAAGCAGCCACTCTGGAGGAGCTGGAGAGACCCATAGCTCAGGTGGGATGACCTGTCAACAGATTCACTCCACAAATTTGGCCTTAAATGAAATGTGGCAAGAAGAAAGCAACAAGAAGTCCCGTTTGCCATGTAAAGTTATTGCAAACACACAGAAAAATGTGCTCTGGTCAAATGTGGAGGAAAAGCAACACTGGATGCTTAGTACATATCACCTGCACAACATGCTTTGGGGATACTTTTCATCCACACACAGGGAAGCTAGGAAAAAACATGGCAGAGGCTGCAAAAGACTGGGGACCAAGGGGCAAGTGCGCCTCTAACAGGAGCACTAACCCCCAACAATTTATGTCAGAATGGTCCAGTCAAAGAATGGTTGAGAGAATTGAATGCAATTGAAAATCTAAGTGATTATCACACATAATTTCCATCCAATCTGACAGAAATTAACCCATTCTTGAAGGCTGCATGTTAGAAAAAGATAATATTAAAACGTCAGTAATTAACATTGCAATGATCACAACTGACCCACATTTTCTCTGCTCTCCTTTGACCAGTAAGTTCTTTATCAGGTGGTGGGAAATAAACGAGACTGAAAGCCCGTCCAAAGGGCCAAATGTGTCATTGGCAAGCAAAGTTTTAATGCATTGCCATTGAAATATACACTGTTGTCTAACATTTCAGTTTCCATATGTACAAAGCTAGTAGAAACATACCTTATAGACCTGCAGGGGAAGGGAAGTGGCTAAAACCAAATCTATGCCACATTTCTTAGACTGATTTTTATTTGTAACAATGTTTTTTATTGTTCCAATATATAAAATACAATAAAATACCTTAACAAGTCAAGTGGGGTAAATAATTTTGCAAAGCATTGTAAAAGCAACAGTCCTCTTGGGCTTTTGTGCTTCAGTATTTCCAAACCTTTAGCCAATGAATTCAAAATGCAGCTGGTAGTAATATCTCTCAGTGTTCTGGGGAAATTTGACAGATCATTATGTTTTTGAGCAGATTTAGAAAACTTTGACCATCCACTATGTTCTGATTTATTACAAATTTAGACCAAACCAATTTTGAAATAATTATCACATGGAACTTTGAAAAATAAACTTTCAAAAGTAGCCAAGATAGAAATTAAAATGTGTTGTTGTGCAAAAGTTTTTGGCATTATTCAGTCAAAAACAAGAAGCTGTAATTAAAAACCTCCTTCACAGACTTGACATGTAATCTTTGAAGATGGTGGTCATTCCAGCTTGGCTGCTTTGTTTGGATCGCCTTGAAAAAAGCTCTACTCAGCATGTAACAAAAACATTTTACAATTCAAGGAAAAAGGAAAAATAATAAGTAATCACTTCAGTGTGAAGAGCCAGTTATTACAGGGATCCAAGAGGGAAGTGTAAACGGTAAATATAGTCTGGATTTGATTACATTTCTGTGGCATCCATAACTGCAGCGAAGCGCTGAAAATGTAATCTGTAATGCCATAAACATACGACTGGATCAAAGGATCAGTGGTACATACATTGATCTACAGGCCAAACCATGTTGACAACCTCAGAGTCAATCTGACGAAGCTGCTACTCAAATCTACACACTAATCCAGTTAATACTATCACATCTATCAAAACTTCTATAAAGTAAAAAAAGGTTAAAATATGAATAAAATATATATATTAAACCAATATTATGATTATAATATGTGTTTTTTTTTTGTTTGTTTTATACAGTAGGGTCTAAGTGAACTTTGTCGAGTGCAGCCCTTTTTTATGCTGTATAGTGGTAGCAGTTACCTATGACACGGTTTCCCAAGTTAGCATAGCATTAGGCCTAATACAGTCAGAAGACTCACTCCGTCCTCATCTGGGAAGAGCTGAATATTCTCCAATAACATCTGCAGTTTTATTTAAATTGGTATTCTTCAGGGGGGCGAGTTATAAGAGAACATATCAAATCCAAATAAATCTTTTTCTTTTTTTTTTTTTTTTACATCTCTGTTGCTCGTCATTATTGGGGAAAGAAAAAGGAGGGTCTACAGGGATAATCCAAAAAGAAAGATTTGCTACTCCCAGAGCTTTCTCCAACCCAGTCACCTCCGTCCTCTCCTGAAATTTCACTGCAACGAAAATCTCGGAAGACACTTCAAACTAAGAGGTGGGTTGAGAAAAGCGAAGAAGAGCTGAGGGACTAAAGGGAAATGACTTTATTGGCTTCAATTATCTAAGTTTTTCCTGCACATAGTGGGCATTACCGAGGGAGTTGGGGGGCATCGGGATAGGAATCGGAGACTCATGGGTCAAGGTTATGGCATTAAGATAGTAAGGGCAGGGTGGCGGCGTTCCAGTGGCCCCTGCAGAAGCTGACCTCAATGAACGATGAGCGCCCCAGCAGCATAACTCACGGAGCTGTCCTGCCAGTTCCTGCACTGACTCGACTGGGCGTAGTTCAGGAAAGAAAAGTTCATTTCTAAACCAGACTTCCTAAGCTCGGCCACAGCCTGCAAAACAAAAACAGATCGTTAGTTTCTAAATGATGGTTTGCAAGCAGACAAATTATGCAAACATCTATGACTCTTCCTTCTTCATACTCCTTGAACTTTCTAAATTGCATGGCATTAAAAGGCAATGTTTTTTATTGGGATTCAATGTGATAAAAGACAAAGTGGTGTTTTAGCCCAAAAATCAGTTAAAATCTTAAAATAATTGAAAAGTTTTTATTTCTCTCCGTTTTGAGGGTCTCCCTGTGCATGCATGGATTTTCTCCAGGTACTCTGGCTTCCTCTCAGCGTAAAATTGGCCTCTTCAAATCACCTGAAGGTGTCAGTGTGTGTGTGCTTACATGCACATACACACTAGATAAAAATTTATTACCATCTTAACAACAATATAACAGTTTCTCAATGAGTGTAACACCATACCAATAGTTTGACCATATCATGCAGCAAGAGTGTTAGTAAAACTTGGATATTTAACCAGCAATGAGAATTATTCACTAAAAGTCAGTATTAATAGTTTAAGTGTTCAGCTGATCTTACATTTAGCAGCACTCCAATAGGGTGACGTCCACAGATGGTGTTACGGTACTTCTTCAAGTAGTTGGTGAAAGAAATGGGATCCAGTTGCTCTATAATGCTCATCCCCTACAGAAAAAGAATAAACTACATTTTAAAAAATGTAGGCCAAACTATGTTGACAGTGTAAAAAAAAAAAAAAAAAAAGTTATTTTTGGACTTTATGTTTTCTGTCATTAGGGTGTTCAACAAAAACCAGGGAGGACCTGCCCTATTTTTAGATTAAAACATTTTGGATATGCCTTCTGATATGTTGATTTGTATATACACAAGGAGGAATTCCTCTTTGTTTTACATTCAAACCTGTATCTCAGTTTGAATAAGCGCTACCATTTTGTCAAAAAAAACAAAACAATAAAACTTTTGTTGGTCATTCACAATTGGACTAATTGCTTTAATATGTATGTTCAATCATAAAGAAAGCCTCTTGAAGAAATATACTAGAGCATATCTTTAATTCAACCATTATCTTAGTTTCCTCCATAAAAACACAAGAAGCAGCAATTAAAATCTGTATAATCCAAAGGTATCAACATTATTTCCATATTCGGTAAATAAGATATATTTAGTACAATTTGCTAGAGCTCTTCAATCTATTAATACATTCACATTTGACCGTGTCTTTCTAAGTAGTTACCATTTTATCAAGATGCTCAATAGATCTGTAGATCTCTCCTTGAGACTCGTCATAGTATGTGTAGCGAAACCGCTGGCCTTCAACAGAGAAATTAACAACAATAAATTGTTTCTTTTGTCATGCATGACACACACTCAGTGAAAATGTCAGCTTTCTTTCAGCTTCTGGTACCTACCCCAGTGGCAGAAGTCAGAAGAGATTATGAAAAGGTTAGAAGGATCTGCCAGGTATTTGCTGAGCAGCCTCCCATATTCCTGCTCCTTAGACTCACTCAGAGCACCCACAAGCACAGGAACAATGCTGAACTCATCTTTGTGACTGCAAGATCAGATTAAGAGAACAACTCAAATTGCATTTTAGACACACTCTGTAAAACAGCTTCATGCTTACAAAAATCAAAGGTTGTCCTACGTAAAGAGCCAGAGTACTCTGTTCAATCTATTGCATAATCCCTCTTTAAGCCAGTCAACACCCGAAGTAACAGAAGGTTTTATTAATTATTCACGTGAATCAGTGTAATTTGGATTACACCAAACATAAGGGCACCGAGAAGCAAAAAAAATAAATAAATGGATTCCATATTTTGCTCTGCAAAGAGTTGAAAGAAACAGAAAATAACTGGTATTATCCATTAGATTACTAGATGACTTTTTCTCCACCTGTCTGTCATGTTGCAGCACATTAGGAGTAACAATATACAAAAGTCAATGACTTGATGCAATCTGCAGGGTTTCTTTCGACAGTTTTTAAACTAATTTGAATAATAAACTGAGCTTACTGCACTGTGTGATTACTAGGATCAATTGGAATGTATGTATGATCGAAGTGGAATGATTTGTGTAAAGTATCTCGAGACAACACTAGTTGTAAATTGGTGCTATATAAATAAAACTGACTGGAAAAGCACAATTGGGCACAATACAAAAACATTTTTGAGTTTTGTTTTCCTTAACTGAAGACAAAGTGGAGCACAAGTCCGACAAGACTGTAGCAAAGAGCAAAGTGCTCAACAGGGTTTGAATAGTTTAATAATTTGCAGAGCAGCTGATAGTTAAAGTTTGGGCCTGGCCTCCAAGAAGAAGGAGGAAAGAGTGAGAATCAGATGGAGAACTTCTGTGACATTACACTGTATTTCTATAATCTCCATCTGAATGTGTGCATGTGCCTTCTCCACGAGAAAAGCATGTGGATAATGTTTCTACATTTCAAAGTCAGCAAAGTGTTTTACGCACTCATTGTGCAGCGTCATTAGAAATCAGCAAAACTGCAACTGAAAACACATTGGGGCCGACTTGGTTTGTTATTTCTTTGCAATGCAGAAAGTGCCACAATCAGATCAGCAATTAGCTCGTTGTGATGTTTGCTAAAAGACACATTACTTCACTGAATGGATACAACTGCATCCCAACCCAGATTTGTGCTTTATGCTATACAAATACAAGGGGAAAATGTGGCTATGCGTCTCCAATAAACAAAGTTTGTCAGCAAAATGTCATCCATATTTTGTTTCCTCTGAGCAGTAGTTCGGTGCGGGTCTGTACATCATTTTATGGTCCTGCACATTCAGGAGAGCGTTTAAGCCTCGTTGGACTCTCACTGGGCATGTGGGGTTCAACCCAAACGCCTCACGTGGTGTTATATTAAAGCGATAACAAATGTAAGTTATCTACTAGTTATCTACTATTATGTCACAAGCAGTGACATTTTCTGTCCCTCAATCAATAAAGTATGTTGTGTAGCACCACCTTATCTGTACTGAAAAAGAGTAGGATTGTTTCAGTTCTGATTGGTTCTGTGGCCCACTTTTACAATAGAAACCAACAAAATCATGAACCGAACCGACCTGCATATTGATACATTTCCATTGCAATGTATCAACATGCTGAGTCTCTACTCAGAAATGATCTGAGCAGAGACTTAGTATAGAAAAAAGGTTACAGCCGGTAGGCAGGACTATTTGTTCAATTTCAAGGCGCTTGAAGACGGAGTTTTGTGGACAGAGACTGCTAAGCACTGTAATATTATTTAGTCATCAGTTCATCTGATCATGTTTTTTGTTATCTAAAAGTGCAAAACATTATAAATCATTCTGTTTACAGCGCACTGTGGTGAAAGACAAAATAAAACCTTCAGTCAAATTTATGTCTTAGGGTTCTAGGAGGTTTATGTTGGGAGGCAAACTTAAAAACACCACAAACCCTGAACATCATCAACACATTTCTAAGAAATGAAGCTCTGTTGTGTGCATGTGATTTTGATTTCTTTGGAAATAAGACTGCATGGGCAGATCACTGAATATCTGTAAAGTTCAGCATTCTTCACTGAGGCCAAAATTAAAATCCATCTTGTTGGAAAGATGTCTTCAACGTAATCTGTGCCTTGCTACAGCTTTGCAGGACTACTTCAATTCTTTGCATCTTGGATTAAAAATTGTGAAACTTTGCACCCTTCTCATGTGCATTACCTCTCCATGGCTTTAGCAGTGTAAGGCAAGTGCATTTCAATACTGTGCTCATCTTCATCTGTCTGAAGACTCATCCTCTCAAATAACCCGGTCTTCCAGAGGTCTGCGTAAACTGCAAAACACAGAGTTTAATTATCAGTGCATGACAAAGCTCCGCTTTGGCTTCAGATCAAATTAATGAGTACAATAAGCATTAAGGTGAAAATAAAGATGATACAAAGAAATTTTTATTCAAAAAAGCACAGAATCAACCTTTAAAAATTGCATGAAGGATGTCTAACCTAACTTCAGACTTGTCTTTTTCTATGTAGGGATTCATTATATTTAAAAAGAATTAGGTCAACTTTGTTTTTATCTTAAAATATTCATTCTACTAATAATAGACTACAATTCAGATAAATCACTATGCTTCCAAGTAATTTCAGTAAATATAAGCAAACACCCAGTAAAAGAATTCATACTCCTGGGCTTTTTCTCATTTTGCCAAGTTACAACCACAAAATTAAATACATTTTATTGAACTTTCATGTCAACAATCAACAATACAAAGTGCATAATTGTAAAGTGTAAGAAAAAAGAAATATGTTTTTTAACTTTATTTACAAATTACATACTGAAAGGAAAAGACATTTCCATATATATATATGTTGCTATACCCCTAATAGATGTTCTTCAATCAAAACTTTCTGAATAAATCAGCAGCTGGAATAAATTCACACACAAGTCCTAAATACAAACGTATAGAGAAGAAGCAGAAATCACAGTCAGGAGTGAAAGCTGCAAGTACCCTTCTGGTCGATTCTCAGGTCATAGAGGGGCGTTCTATAGATGTCTGCAGGTGACAGGGCACAGCGGGAGAGGGGCACATGGTGTGAAGGTCCCAGAATGAACACCCTACGACTGAAAACCAAGATGAATTTATCTCAATCACGCCTTCATCACACAATGCACACACCCAAACAACCAGCACCATTATCTGTTATCTACACAGCATCTGTTTGTTCAGTTTAAGTACTGAAGGACCCTAACCTCTAACCCTAAACATAAGATACTTTTATTCAACACATTTTTTCCTTGAATGAGGAATAAAGCCAGAAAGCTGAAGGGACTTACGTAACAGAGGGATCCACCTGCTTGTAAGCATGTGCTGCACAAGCACCACAGTAGGTATACCCAGCATGGCTGCAAGCAGAATACATGTTGGTAAAGCGTGAATACTATTTCACATGCTCTAGGGATGATTGTCAGTGTGCTCTTACGGCGCAATGATGGCTCTAGCAGGTCTGATTGTGGACTGTGCTTGGGACAGCCAGCCCTCTAATTGTGCATTCAGCTGGGATCCTGAAAAGTAAAACAAATAAATAAAAATAAATATGGTGGTGTGTGCAGAAGAGCAGAGACATTCGAAAACCACAGAAAAGCAGCTATTATAAACTGTAATTAGTTTTATCTAATTACAATTTTTAATTGTCATTTTTAATTGCATTTTTAGCTCTGTGGTTTTATAATTGGAAGTCATCTCTGTGTTTTTGCCCCTCCTGGCCAAAATCTCTTTTATAAAAGAGATTTTGAATCTCAGTAAGAGCCATCTAGTTATAGATGGTTTATAAAAAGAAATACTGGAATTTTAATGAGTTGACAGAAAAATAAACACGAGTAAAATTGTTTAAAAGTAGGAAGACTGGGGGCATGCTGCAGTGGCGTAGGGAATAGTGCGACCCACGTTCCGAGGCCTTGAGTCCTCGACATGGCTGTTGTGGGTTCGATTCCCGGACCAGACGATATTTGCCGCATTTCCCCCTCTCCTGTCAGCTTACTTTTATATAAGGGACACTACAGCCCACAACAGACCCCCAGGAGGGGGAAAAAAAAAAAAAGGTATACTGATTAAAGGAAATGCATACTTGGATTTGTAATATGAAAAGCTCAGTAACAAAAATTGAGTGTTTGCACTCTGCTCAACACTAGTGAATAGTAAACAGTTACATTATTTCAGTAACTTACTAGGGAAAAGAAAAATCTACAGATAGAATTGGGTTTACTACATCATACTTTTTACTTTTACTTAAGTATTACTAGGAAGTATCAGTACTTGAAGAAAATATCTGGATAATTTCCCCACTGTGAAACATCCCTAGATGAACAAACACAATTTAACAAACAATTGCTACAGACACACACCTACAGTTGATGTTAAATTGAGACTTGTTATTTATACACAAGCTTGTTCTAATCTTATTTTCTATCTGCTGGGCCATTTGTAAGCCCAATCAACATACAGTAAACACCATGCTCTGCCTGTTCTAATATACATTACTTAAAATAAGTATTAGCTTCATACATTTTATTTAGAAAAGAGACTTCTTCTGCTTGAATTTAGTTAGTAATCATGGTTTTCATTTGTATGATTTATTTTAATCTTTAAAATAACAGAACTTCCAAATAATATTACATTATATGTTATCAGTCACTATGCATCCCAGTAGCATTTTCACCAAATACTTTTGTACTTCTTGAGCAATAATATGTTGAAGTAGTTCTAGTCTTGATGAAAAACTTTGGCTACTCCACCCACTCTTCTTTTGAGTGGAAAATCTGAGCGGTTTGTAGGAATTTTTCTATAAGAAATAGCTCACGGTTTGTAAAATGGGGGAAGGGGTGCAACATGAAACTTCTGGTTTCTGCCAAGCCCTACCCAGTCCTTTGTTCGACGCCACGGAGAATTTCAACACGTTACCTAAGCGGGTCGGAGAAGAGACCATAATGACAACAGTTTCTCATACTGCTGAATGTTTAAAGAGCGCTGGGACTTTTCTAAGAGTGTATCAGTTAGCATGTAGGCCAGGAAGTTCTGCTATGTTAGCCATGTTAGCTTTGGGTGACTTCAAAAACCCATCAATGTAATCTTGCTCCCCGCAGAAGCCCGTCTGTTTACAGATACAAGCAGAACATACAGTGCTGAATAATGAGCTTAAACTCACCGTGCACCTCATGGGGTGACACAGAAAAGGAGCATCATATCAGAGAAATGTTAGCCTATCGACTTTATCTTAGCTTTTTTTTTTGTCGATAATCAACGTCAGTGGAGGAAAAATTGAGAATAAACCATTATTATATTTTGGACGTTATACATAAAAATAATAATAATAATAAGACACGCAATCAAAGGCAAAACATGAGTTAAGATTCAGCATGCTAACGCAGACCGTGCTGAGCTGACAGTTACCCGAAGCTGAGTACCAACTCCCGGCGTGACTTGCTTCTCTGCACACCACTCGATTTGACATCTTGGTTCCCAAGCCGCCTATCTTGGTTCGCTAGATTCTCGTCAAACCGGGGAAAATGAAACAGAATTGTAAACTCCGGCGTTTGCTCACTGACAGATAAAACAGCGTTACTGCTAGCTGACTTAAATAGACAAAGAGCACTCGGCAGTTGGACTGTAGAGACAGCTGGGCTAGCTAGCTTATGGCCTCTGTGTGGTTACCGGTTAGTAAGTTCAGTCAGGCCGTTCTGACAACCCGGAAATGTAACCGTGGAATCTAAAAAGGCACAAATTACAAAACACCGTGCCAGTTTGAAACAATAAGGACAACAATATGAACGGCTGGAGCTGTCACAGTCGCTATCTGAGGATTACTGATTTGTCTGGAAAAGCCAGGTAAGGGGCGTGGCTAAAACTGTTATCAAAGTGACGCAGGGTACTTTGATTGGTTAGATAAAGGAGTAAAGAGGGTGGAGTCTTTACTTGGACGAGAGGCTTCGCACCATTTGTTAGCCGGCGAGGAGAGTGACTGCCATCAGGGTGGAGTTCCTTCCACTTTTCCAAAACAGGGCCAGGCCGCTGCATCCTGCGCCTTCAAAACCATATTTTAAACAATTTGTCATAAATGTTTTCTTCTTGCATTAAGCGGTTAGGAGAACAACTGACTCGGTTGGTGTGGGAAGGAGGAACTTTGTTGTGGACGCTTCAGATAAAATGATATTCTAATCTAATTTGTACGGTACTTCTGTTCTTGTCACGAAGAACGACATCTTCCGCAACAGCAGGTGGCGATAGCGATCTACGAGTTGACATCGCGGTCTGTTTTCACCATAACACATGGGAGAAGAATAGTTGAAGGAACAAAAACGGAAGCTGGCGGCGCCATCGAGCGATGGTGTATGAATATTCAGTAACATTTGACACACAAAGTTTATGATATAAAAAAGACTAATTCCTTAACAGGTCTCGACATTTGGATTTTAAATGCCGCGCTGTTTGTTCTCACAACGAGCTAACTGAGCCAGCAGTGGGCAGAAGGAGGAGAAAGTAGCGCTGGAGTAATGTCTGCCAAAACAAACGCTCCGAAGCACAAAGACAGCGGAGAACTTATTAAAAACTACCACAAGCAGGCGTTTGAGCATATATCGGAGGCACTTAGGATCGACGAAAATGACGACGGTGGGTTGGTTTGTTTGTTTACCATATCAGCTGCTTGTCAGCTCTGTAAATAACCTGCCTCACCTCGGCGTGTAAACAGGAGAGAAGGAGGAAGCCGTGCAGTGGTACAAGAAAGGAATAGCTGAGCTGGAGAGGGGCATTGCTGTGGAGATCACAGGGACAGGTAAGGAGACTCCCTGATCTCCCTGGGGGCTGAGGTCAACACACATAAACTTCACTGTACACTTTCGGTTTCATCAGCAGGAGAGCAATATGATCGATCGAAGAGACTGCGAGATAAAATGAAGGCCAATCTCACCATGGCAAAAGACCGACTTGCGTTGTTAGGTGGGTGGGATTTCACGAAATGTATGTCACTACCACCAGCCTCCCTGTATTTTATAAGGTTAAACTGCTTGTGGCAACCAGTAAACCAAATGTTTGTTTGTTTGTTTTTTATAGCTTTTTTCAACAATAAAATTCTTCTTGCCACTCTTGCACAAAGATCATCATACTGACCATGATGCAATTTGCATCTGTCAACATAAGATGACTTTTGAAGTCAGGTGGTTGCACTGGATTATTTTTTTTTTTTTTTGAGGTATTACAGACAAAGCAATTGAATAAAAATGCATGCCACGCTTCTCTTGTTTTCATTAGTAAATCATTTTTGAAAGCGAATCATTTCACAATTACCTACTAGTTTGTGTTGGTCTAAAATCCTTACAGTTGTGTTATGACTAAATGTGGAAGAAGTTTAAGGGGATGAACTGAGAACAAGGTGCTGCGTATTTACTCTGCTCTGTTGTTCCTTTACAGAGGCCACATTAGCATCTAAGAGTAAAAGTCCTCGTGTCTCAAACTCAAATCTTGCTAATTCACATCCAAAGTCCAAAAGCCAGCCTTCAGTGTCCTCCACCATCAAGCCTTCAACTTCTGTCAAACCCCCACCAAGACCCATTGAACCAAAGGTGATGTTTTTGTCTGGTATTTGGATTCATACAGAAATTATTGTGAGAAACAAAATGTACACATTTATTCATCTGAGTCTATCAGACGGTAACAAGTCAAGCAGTTTGGAAAGTGCCCTTTAGGATGTTACATCTTTCTTTTTATATATATAATTAATGAAAAAAGAAGAAGAAACAGAATGTTAGATGCTTTAATCTTTTTGCTGCTTTTATTCATCTTAAAAATGAAAATGTTACAAAACTCCTTTAATGCCAAAATAAAAACTGATTTCTACAAAATGGACAATAAAACAAAAATATGCAACTTAAAATAAGTGATTGTATAGATATTCACCAGTGAATAGCTGGCACTACTAGTCTCACAATGAGAGGAATGGAGATCACCTGACTGAACTAAGTGCATCTCAAGCTCCAGAAAATACATTGTTTCCACTTTAGTCAACAGAGACCAGAAAGATATGACAGCTAAAGGATCTGAAGAAAATATAATAAAGTTTTCTGGGAGGCTAAATATAACTAAATAAGGTAATTTGTCTACATTTATAACAATTATATTAGACAAGCTGTTCCAGTAAAAATGCTAAAAGTCAAGTCAGTAAAAAATAAGATGGAGGGTATAAAATTAAGTTTCTCATTGGAGTCAACTATATTGTGATAGATTTAAGCTTTAAAGAGATGAATCATGCAGATGGCTTTGATCAACAGACATGTGAGCAAAGCACAAATTAGGCTGCTATAAAAGTAAGTAGCATTTTTGACCAGTCGTATTCTGGATTGAATCGCAGCTGACAAACTCTCGATGTTTTTGTTTGGATGACATTGAAGATCTGAATGAGAGGAGTGGACTACAATGAATGATTTTTGTGGAAGGTCTTGATTAAGGTATTTCTCCCACAGATGAGGTTAACAGGGTTGCCAGATCTGACTGACAGCTTCCATCCCAAACAAAACAGAAAACCCACCAAACTTATGAAAACCTTACACAGACATTATAGATTAATTGCTATGTTCAGGCTCCATGAGCTGATCTCTGAAAGTTCGTCCAATCTACATTTATAAAATTTAATATATACGCAATGTTTATTTTAAATTTTTCTCCGTCCAGGTGACCCCTCGCATGGGAAGAGCTCAAAATGGAAGACCTCCTGCTGTCAAACAGCCTCTAAAGAGGGATATGAAAAACTTCAAGAATGTGGACTCTAAACTGGCCAACTTGATCCTGAATGAGATTGTCGACAAGTACTTTAAGGCATCTCCTTCATATGAATTTGTTAAATAAAACTGGTGTCACATTTAAAGCTGTCCTTCCTGTTCTCTGCAGGGCAGTTTCTGTCTCCTTTGAAGACATCGCTGGACAAGATCTGGCTAAACAAGCTCTCCAAGAAATCGTCATTCTTCCTTCTTTAAGACCAGAGGTTATTACTTCAAAATGTTTAATCTTGACTTACTGTTTTTATGTTTTTTTTAGTTTAACTTATAACCTGGTCTCATATTTACTGTTTAGCTGTTTACTGGACTGAGGGCACCTGCACGTGGTTTGCTTTTATTCGGCCCGCCTGGAAATGGGAAAACCTTGCTGGTACAGTCAAAAAACATTAAAAACATGAAAATGTATTGTTTTATAAACAGTCATGGACATATTATGATTTAGCCTTTTATTATCCGTCAATTATAGCTTTTGTTTCCACTTTCTAGGCCAAAGCAGTTGCTGCAGAGTCTAAGGCCACCTTCTTCAACATAAGTGCTGCCAGTTTGACGTCTAAACATGTAAGAAACATGCTTTCCTTTCTGCAGTAAGTAATCGATGCTACAATTCTTTCAAACCTTCCCCTTTGTCTTTTTTGCAGGTGGGTGAAGGTGAAAAGCTCGTCAGAGCGCTGTTTGCAGTTGCAAGAGAATTGCAGCCTTCTGTCATCTTTATTGGTTGGTATTACTCTGCTCCAGGCTTTTACTTTCCTCTCAGAAGCCAGACAGAAACAATATCTCTCTGTTTTCTGTTTTCCTGTCAGACGAAGTGGACAGCTTGCTGTGTGAGAGGAGGGAGGGGGAACACGAAGCCTCGCGTCGTTTAAAAACTGAGTTCCTCATCGAGTTTGACGGGGTGAGGGTGTGAGCATGCTCAGACATTTGATCTGGGATTCTGCTCTGAGCGTCTCTGTCTCAATCACACATGAGAACTCGGGTGTCATTTTCACAAAAACACCTCTGGATCTCAGGTGCAGTCAGGCGGGGAGGAGAGGGTTCTGGTGATGGGAGCAACTAACAGGCCTCAGGAGCTCGATGAAGCCGTCTTAAGGTGCGAATCAATCTGTTCATGTTGCACAATGATATTGTCATGATGCACCGATCCAATTATTTTGTGGCTAATTTTAGATCACTGATATTGTAAAGCTCTGATTTTGATTTCTCTTCAAGGACTATAAATAACAACAGTCATGTTTTTTCTACCTTCTGCAAGAATTAAGAGTTTAATTCTCTTACTGAAAAATGTTTATGGCAAAATAAAAACAGTCAAAAGTAATAGCGCCATCTCTCTATCTGCATCAGTGGAAATCTATAAATATCTCCAGGTTCTGGCACAGAGGTATCTGTAAAACAAGATCCTAACAAAAAAAGAATTACAGCATATTGTATTTGTTTCTTTACAAGATAGAAAATAACTCACTAACCTTTAAAAAAGCTCACCTGTAAATCTAATCAGCTGTTGTTCAATAGTCAACTGACACTCATGCCACACACTACATTAGAGAGCAAAGGGCATTACACAGCTCTAGATTTCATTATTATTTAAAACAAAGACAAAATGATTAGCTGTAATTCATTAACATGATTAGCAATGGTAGTAGCAGACTTTCTGTCAGATGAGTTAGACCTTTACTGTCAACATTACCTGATTCAGTAAGAAACTCTCATCCCCTCTTGTGGCAGAATGGGTGAACAGCAGTTGTCTTTTCCTTTTACAGAGAAATCCTAAATATTTTATGATTCTTATGACTGCGTTTTTTTTTCACTTGATGACAAACTAAGTGTTACTGAAATTACCAGTGTGCTTGCAAATGATGCGTTTACAGACCTGCCGGATGATTTCTCGACACATCTCTAGTTCTGTTTTATGTTTTCCTGCAGGCGCTTTGCAAAAAGAGTTTATGTGGCGCTCCCCGATGAGAAGGTACTACCTATCCATAAGCACACTCTCTACTTTTACAGATGATGTGATTTATCTCACGTTTTAACTCTTGCTTTCTTTAGGCACGATGCACGTTGCTTAAAAATCTTCTGGGAAAACACGGGAATCCACTAAGCACGAGTGAGCTCTCCCAGCTTGCAAAGTGAGTACTGCAAAGCCTTAAAGGAGCAACATTTTAGTTTGCTTTTGCATTAATTCTTAATAATGTTCTCTGACAGAGCAACTGCAGGATATTCAGGAAGCGATCTGACATCATTAGCCAAAGATGCAGCACTGGGCCCAATCAGAGGTACGACTCATCTATCCTCCTGGTCACATGGTTACAATTATTAGCACATCCAGGAAGTTGATTAATCATGATTTTTTTTCTCTCAGAGTTGGGTCCTGAACACGTCCGCCGCATGTCTGCTAGTGAGGTGAGACGATGGAGATAAAATACCCACTCACATCTTCTGTTTATTGTGTGTTGTTGCATCCCTACATGTGTGTTGTTTACATCTTTTTATGCTCACAGATGCGCAACATCAAGATGAAAGACTTTGAGGAATCCTTGAAACGCATCAAGGCCAGTGTTAATCCGGCAACTCTAAATATGTACACCAAGTGGAACAAAGATTTTGGGGATACATCTGCTTTTTGATCCTGGGTGGTCTTCTTGTTTACGTGTATGGAAACCATAGGGTGATTAGTTGAAGCTTTATGCAAAGATTTCCTGTTTTATGGAAAGGCTCTCCAACTACTGTTCTTAAAGGTTTATTTTCTATTTGTGATAAAAATCATAATTTATTGTGCAGAATTTCCTGCCTTACCCCTGGAATAAAATTATCCTGTTAGTATCTCTAGTACAGTTATAGACACGGTGATGGTATTCAAAAAGCTGTTTGTTAAGCAAAGTTACAAAGCAACAATAATTGGGAGAATTGCCAAAGTGCTTGGTTTTGCTGCTGTGTTCAGAGAGAGCAGGCAGCTTACAGATACTCTTACTTAACTTTTATTTTCAAATAAATGAGCTGTTTCTTCTTTTAGTTACGGCATGTAGTTGAATAACTCCAGTATATGTAAAAACTCATCTGTGAATAAAGACATTCATTAAAATGTCATTGTCTCTTCACTAAATGTTAGATTTTTTCTTTTAATCCAAGATTTCAGCCATTTCAGTCAGGGGAAGACACAAAATCCATCCATTCATCCATCTGTCATCTGTTTTCATATGCTATCCATCTTTTTTTTTTTTTACAACATCCAACAATTAATCCATTCTGTCCATCTTTCTATCTATTTTTTGTCATGCAGTGATCACAGCAATTCAAATTTTCCCCAGTCTTTTGTTACAGTCTTACTCCAAATTGTATTAATTTAACATCTTTCCTCAAAATTTGGCACAATGTAGAAAAAAAGTTTTTGAGTGTTTGCAAATTTATTAAAACAGAAAATCATGAAATTATGTTTACATAAGTATTCATAGCCCTTCTTTTTCTTGTTGGTTTTCTATTTTTAATGCATTTGCAAAACTCTAAAATGTTTATAAAGTGAAGCACTGTGAATACTTTCTGGATGCACTGTATAACATCCATCTACCAATCTATTCATCAATTTTTCAATCCATCCATCAGTTTTTCCTTACGTCCAACCCTCCATCTGTTTTTTTCAAGGTTTGGCATTTTTAGTCTGACCATTGTAGAAAACTCATAAATTATTTTTTAACATAAATGTATATTTTTAAAAAACCTAAAATGAACAGAGAAATTAAATGGGACTATTAATTGAAGGGTCACTGGATCTTTTGAAATCTGTTACAAATTGATAAAACTTACTTAAATTGTTTGAAATGACTGGAAGCTGGTAATTTAATGTGCATTGTTGCTTTTTAAATAAATTTTTGATTTGTCTTAACAAATCTGTAGAGAACATTAAATATTCTTAATAGCAAGTGAGATAGCGTCATTGCCACATTTTAGCTAAACAGAAAACCTAGCAAATGTTTTTGGAGTGAAGTAGTTGAAGTTCCTCCTTTCTGCATGTAAGCTTCACAAATTCACATTACTGCTTCATTTACAGTTTACTATTAATCTCTTAAGGAAAGTTGGTTTGACAGCTTGTGGGTAGGTCGTGCCAATTGTTCATGTTTGGTCCAGTTATGACATTTCTAAAGGTAGAAAGTTGTTACTGAATCAAATTTGCATGCCTGTGTTGGTCTATGTGTGATATTTTGATGTTTATTTGTTGATGTTGATCCTTTTGTGATACTAGGGACCAAACTTGACCTGCAAATTGGCCGCTTGGCTAAGGAATATATGTACAGGAGAAACTACAGCGGCATATATTCTGTCCCTTATCAAATAAATATAAAGGCCTGAGTTCAAAGTTTGTATCATGGAGTAAAATAATGCATCACATTTTTTACATATGTCACACACATACAAAATATAATATTTCAATTATCTCCTGTACAAAACACATTTGTTGAAAAAGTTGTATTAAACTGCTTTTTACTGGTAAGATTACAGAGAATTTTTCACATCTAACTCAAAGCATTTTCTTTCTTGTCGGTAGATGGTGCTGCAGCACTTCTTCCATTCAACTTCTTTCTAAACCCGAGTTGCAACTATTAGATGTGACTAACAGAAAACATTCTCATATGTATTCAAGTGAGTGAACTATGTGCTTAATGTTTGACAGACAAGACAAAATCTTCCTTTCTAGGTTTAATTTTCTTCATCTAAATACTTTTATTGTGGGTGCTTCAGCGACTTTACATAATCCAGCTGCAAAACTGTCCATCACCTATTGTGGTTTGAGAACAACTTCAGAAATGAGTTACAACATGGTGAGAATGTATTATTTTATGCTAATAAAGTTCCTTCAACAACATTGCGATATCTAGAACCTTCCCATATTTAATCACATAATCAGAAACTTTATTGTTCTTTTGGATTTGATGTGATCTACCATCATATTTACACATTAGGAAGTGTCTTATTGTAAAACAGGAGGAAGAAGATACATGATCTACGGATATATTACTGAAAATAGTGGAGTAAATGTATGAACCCCCTTTTACTCTGGTATCCATTAATAAAATCCATTACAGTTGCCTTTTAACATCACCTAATTCCTAGTCAGAAAACACCTGTGTGTAATTTTTTTTTTCAATATGAATCTATGAAAGCCTCACGTTTGTAAGAGAACAAACAGGTCAGAGATAAACCTGTGCAGAATTCATGTTTTAAAACAAAATCATCAAAAGCACTCTTCAAACAAACAAAAAGCTCCTTGTTTCATATTGGTGCAATTTGGTATTCAGGGCAGTATTCCCACCATCAACTGGACTTTCATTGGGCACGCTGTGTTAAACCCAAAAGCCTAACGTTGCGTCATTCTAGTGCAACGACAAACATGACATACTAGTGTTTTGTGATGTTTTTCTGTCCCCAAATTAGTGGACTGTGTTGTGTGATGCCAGTCGCTCCACCCTAACCATGCCACACTGCTGCAACTGAAGAAAGCCCAGGAATGGTGAAGTATGGCTTGATTTTACGTCCACTTTTACAATTGAACAGTCGAAATAGCATCCCGAACCGCACTAAGCCATACAGTACCGCTATGTGGAAATGGACAAACTTAGCTTCAAGTCTTCGTCTCTTGTGAATTCCAGTGACTGCATCACCAGCTTCTGGTTATTCTCTTGCTGTGAAACATTTTCCTCAAATTCATGGAGTTTGTTGACCTTTTAAATCAGATCAACCTGTAAAATGCTCTCTGTCAGCAGTGTAACCACACCTACTCTCCTTCCCTCAAGGGACAGATATTGGATAGTATTATTTTTAAACATGTCATGACTGAAGAGCTTCTTTCATAGCGGCAGACAGGAATGAAGACTCTTGGGTTATGGTTTAATCGTCACCATTTTTTCCCTGTTTACTTGGCTCTGAGAGCTTCCTGCATGGCACACAAACTTCAACATACTTGCTGGCTGAGTTAGAAAAAGCATGTTGGTGAAAATATAGATATATTGTAAAAATTGGCATTACAGGATGTCTTTAAATGTGTACAAATCATGTGAAAAGATCAAAAATTTGATCTATGTACAGAAAATGACGGATTAGAAGAAAACATGGTTACCTGAAATTGAATAACCATCAGTTCTCACATTAATCCAAAGGCTAGCGCTCACTTAAAAGATGACCAGCCTGAGCAGCTGGGCAACAGACCAAACAAATTGTCTTTACAGTGATTCACTTCAACATTTAAGCACCCAGCTGCAGAACACCTGCCAGGGTTTTTTTTACCTCATATTTAAAAATGTGCTGGCCTCATTGAACAACTAAATGATAAACTAAAACCAGTGGAAGGAACTTTTGTCCTGTTATCCTTTGAATTCTCAAAACAAATAGTTTTAATTTAAACTGAAAGATTACACTCCATAAAATTCAATGCACCTATAAATTTGGGAAAAGTGTTTGGAAGAATACAATAAATGTGCTTCTCCCTTTGAGGATTCCAGTGGCATGTGGCTCACAAATGAAGCCTTTGAATCACACTGAAGCATTTAATCATAAGCAGGAACTTCTGCTCTTATGCATTATGCCAGAAAGAACTGGGAGAATACACACAGGTGAAGAATGTGTTCAAATTGATGCCAGGAAACCTTTCATACAAGCAAAGTGATTCATTTCACATACGTGAAAATAGCAGTCATCCTGGTGAATTCCCTATGGCTTAGTGGATGTATACCACACTACATGCATGGGTTACAAGCAGATGTTTACATGCATCACAGAACCGGAGGTGATAATTCTCTGCACATTTATGTACCATAATTGCCTTTCTCATGTTTTGACACCCCATTAATGTTTAGAAAGGCAACTTCAGTTGTTTTTATGAGCTCTGTGGCAGTGAGGTTTGAATCTCTATGTAACACAAGCTAAGTTATGATGTTTTGATTGTATTTAAGCAGTGATTTATACAAGCTGCCTCATATTACATAACATAACACTCATAAACTAATCACTGTGCTAAACAATAGATGGGCATATTAAGAAGTTCAGGTACTTGTTCTTTTTCTAAACATTACTATTTTTAACATTAAGCCAAATTAAAATATAAAGCACTTTAATAACAAGGAGTGACTTGATCTCTGATAATTAAAAAGGAATCAAAATATTAAAAATAAAACATAATAATATGCAAAAAATATTAGTAAAAGCAAGGCAAACAACATTTACACAGAAAATGACTTGTCATTGTTGATAAAGATGTGTTAAAAGGGTTTGAATAACTTCATTTTTTATTGCATTAGCATAATCCTACATTGCAAAATTTAGAAAAGCTCAACCTTTAATTTGAGTAGATTTATTGGATGGAGCTAAAACTGCCTTTTGGTTGTATTTATCTGAGTTTCTTGGGACTTCTAATTACTACTTCACACTTTCTTGTTCTCCAGGGGTACCAAGTTGACATGACTCAGTGCTTTAACCAGGATGAATGACAGGGCCATATAATTAGCCAAATAAAAAACAAAAAAAAAACCCAAAGCTCCCCGTTTGAGAGCTACATCAGAGGGTGGAATCTTTTCGTCACCAAGTCTCAATGACACTGTAAATGTTAGATTCTGGGAGCAAGATAAGGAAATGGCTTCTTCCTTAAAATTTTGCTAAACTTCAAGAAGAAATATGTAGCTTCCCCTGTCTGGATTATACACTCCAGGGTGGTTTGGCATGAATAAATAGGTGTAAAAAAATAATCGGATGCACATTGGCATGTACAGTAGAGGATCTGTGATACTGTGGGCCTGTTTGTTTCTCCTCCATTTACCTTGGGAAACTTCTTTGAGCATCAGGAGATCTCAGGTCATTCTAACCAACAATCTGGTGACTTCTATTAGAAAACTGAAAATAGGTTATCACTTGATTGTTTTTAGCAGCATAATGATCCAAAACATATGGCCAAGTGAACACAGAAATTTCTCACCTGACCAAAAATCGTCTTGTTCTCCAGATCTAAATCTTCTTGCAACGTCTGGACTCTGGATGCCCCTGTAAGACTGTGAAGAGAGGAATGGTCAAAGATCCCATTATTGGCAAAATAAAATAAATACATAAATAAATAAATAAATAAATAAATAAATAAATAAATAAATAAAGTAGTTACAGATTTAAAAGTAACTGTTGTAGAAATTTTTCTATTGTACTCCAGCAAAGAGTTTTAGAATTGAATATGTCCTCAGCAAGTCCAGGAACAGCTGGTCAGTGCTGTGATGGAAGGAGGTGCAACAAGACCGTTTAAGAAGTTAAAAACAGATTTAAAAAAAATTAAATGAATTCAAAAAATTTTTGCCAGTGCAATAAAGATAAAGTTGAATAGTCTCTTCTCTATGGTGCAGCATTTTACAACAAAGATGTAAAATATTTGCTGTTTTGTTAATTAGCAATTAGTAAAACAATTGCTAATTGTTTTGAAGTTATATTTTAATAGACGCTTGCTGTTTTTTTGTTTTTTTTTGCTAATTGTCTGTAATCATCTAGTCTGAAATCTTTGTAAATCCTTAAACCTTCAACTCAAATTTGAGACAATAGGCTGTGTGTAATGTCTTAAAGTATCCATGTCAACAGTAAAAATAAAACCGGTGACCCAAGGATCAAAAATTGTTTATCTTGTCTTATTGTTACTAAAATGTTGAGCCTCCAAGCTCACCATGAGCTGGTGAACTTGTGAATAGTCACGCTACTGTTTTAGGGGCATATAAATCAGAGTATCATCTGCATACCAATTAAAAACAATTGAAACAGGGGCAGACATAAGATATCAGAAACCCAAATATTGAGGCCTGAGGGACTCCATATAACAGCAACAATATTCTACTAAAAACACAAGTCAGAAAGTCTGGAAAACATTAACTCAAGAACATTCTGTACAATAACAGTACATGTAAGTAACTTTCCAATTCTTGTACTTTGTTCTAGTAGAATTTGACAGATCTCCATAACACCATTCCCATTATATTCCAACTCTCTGTTCTTCTGCCAAACCCAACTGGACCGTGTCGTTTTAGATGAAACAACCTCTACTTTACAGCTTACATGGACAGAAATATATGTTTACATGAAGAAGTTTGTACTTTCTAAATTATTTGCTCTGTAAAAATGCCCCCAGAAAGTGGAACACACCCCATCGTGAACATCTTTAAACTACAGCAGTATGTGTTATGCAAGCATGGCTGTGAGTTGCTGTAGGACACACAGAGATGAAAGAGACGACGCTTTGCTTCTGGGCAGATGGCCAAGCCATTTTGCTTTGAAACATCCTGATGAAACAGAGTCTCTCAGTAGGAAAATTTCACCAGGACATCTTGGAGAAATTTTAATGTCTCCAAAAGGACAGGAAAATGAGATGCTGCATCAGTCATGATAGAAAAAAGTAGCATGTAATTGCATTTGATTTTTAGTTACATTGCTTTTATTTCACTAAAGTTGGTTGCATCCTCTATCCTAAATTTGGCTGAATATGTTTTGTGTTCCTAATAGGAATGTCGTAGGGAGGTATATTGTGCTTTAAGCCAACATGCAACTCTTCAAACAGCCGTGTTGTTTTGGGTATACAGCTAATGCCAAAGCAGGAATGTGTGAGTTTAACTCACACATTCACAGTCACTTACTTGCCCAAGCAAATCATTTCAAAAGGCTCACATGGAATCCATACAAAACTAGTCTACCATGGAAAAGAATGTTTGGATAAGAGCAGCTGTGTATGCACTGTGGTTCTGTTTCTCTTGCCTCAGGAAACCAGGAGCACCTTGATGTTGTTTTGTCAAGCAGAAACAATGGACTTCACCTGTCTTTATTATGCCATTTTATGTGCTTTTTAACTTGTGATTTGTCCATAATTTAACATTGAAAGATAGAAACCGCATCCAGTGTAAAGCCTGGAGAATTAGGTATATAGGTCAAGCAGTGCTTTTCCCCAGTTCTGTAATTTGTTTAGTGCTAGTTAGCAAATATTTGGATGTTAATAAAGTCCAAAGTGATCATGTTAAACAACGCCTGGCTTTTGTTAACATCTGGACATGTTAATCCTAACATGTGCTTAGAGGGCTACATGTAAGCACACACTCATTCTCAAACCCTTTGTAACAACACTTTGTAAATCAGCTGTTTTTATGCTAAATATTTGCAATTAGCAGTTCATACAAAAGCTTTACAAACAGCAAGGATCATTCTCTGCCTGGTTCTGTCAAAGTTCATTTCTAACAGTGCTTCTAAAAGAGCTGAGAATGCATGTAAGTACAGAGAAAAGTAATAATTCTGAAACCATTTAAAACAAACACTTCTCAAATGTAAAATTTATTAAAGTATTAATTTTTACGTTCTAAATGGAGTGATAAAATTCTTGAAAACTTTGGCAACCTGCTTTAAAACAATGCAAAAAATAAAATCAGAAATTTACTGTTTCAGACACTCCTCACATGAATGGGAAGTGTAATAAAGAGAAAAGAGGGGAGAACAAAATGAAGAGGAAAAGCAGCGTGACAGACAATTATGACTGATAATTACTACAGTGAAAGAACTCAGCCCTCAATGGACTTTTACTTTTCATCAAGAGTGTTGGATGCACACGAGTTGAAGGAATGCACCATAAGGGAGTCTGCAGCTTTCTCTTTAGCACACCGCTCGCTTTCCCCTGCCAGCATCAAAAATCTGTCTTAACACACCCACCTCTGTCCAATATCTGTTTTAAACACCTTCTGAGTGGGCAGTAATATTGGTGAGTTTGTTAGTGCTATGCACTATGCATGAATTATGTGAAAATTAAAGAAAAAAATATTGTTGTGCTATTTTACATAGGTGAGGCGTGACGCACAACAAACGTGAGATGCGCTGGACTTGATGTCAAGTCCAGCGCATCAGAAACAACACGGCTGTTTCTGAAAAAGTGAAAGGCTGGGATGTGGCTCTTAATGTTCCATTTGACAGGGTAGGAAGAGATTAAAGGCTCTGCATGTCATGTGCTGGCATGGCAGAGAGTTTACTTCCCTTCACTACTATTGATGTTTTGCCAATTTTGTTGTCTGCAGTATAAAAAATATACACATTACCTTTCATTTAGTCACTTCAAATCTAACATGTATGTAATGATGGACCAGGAAACTTGTTAAGTCTACATATTAAAGATCATATTTAGAGTCATACTTTCAACAAACTGTTTCATAATTTAGTAGGTATTTTCTGGGCCACATGTGAAACTTCCAGAAAACTTATCTAGTGCAAGATAGCAGACTTGAGTTTTAGTGTTTCCTGGATTGTTCTTAAACACTAATTATTGTTTTTTGTGGGGTTTTTTTTTTTCATTTTAGGGTAACAGTTTGCTTCAGCTGGTTAAAATTTGGACGGAGCTGGATGTTTAGACAGGACAATGATCCCAAACACACACCAAAACCATTTTGAATGGATAAAGCACAGAAAGAATAAGTTTGTACAAGGCATTCCCAAAACCTTGACCTCAAGCCAGCTGAAAAATTATAGACTTTGTTTAAAAGCTGAGTGCATGTTTATTTAAATAAACACAATGTGACAAGAGTGGTCAGTTGTTCAAACAAAACTCTGTCAGCCTCTCGCTGATTGCTACAAAAACCACGTAGTCAAAGGTCCATTTACAAAAGGAAGTTTATTCTGAAATACTGCCAAAATGTGGATTTGTGAAAATCTCACGTCAATTCAAACTGCTGCGTCCAACTGTATATTTTAAGTGTTGGTATTGTTTTGGTATTTTTTAATCATTCCACTATGGAAAAAATCCTCCTCAAATAGATAATGAGCCCTAAACTGACATAAGGTTTGTTCCTACGGTGAGTGAATGCAAAGTTCTCATTGGTTCAAAGTGAAGTTCGCTTATGAAAACGAACCTTTTCTTACATATGTACTATATAGGTCACTGTACTTCGATATCTTCAAGCAATAACTTCATTTTTAGTAAGAATGCAAACTTACTGAATGATAAATAATCATTGGGGGGGAATAAAAATAAATTAGCTCATAAAAGACAAATGTTGCCATTGAAAAGAAGACTGGCCTTGGCTACTAGCCTCCCATGAGAGAGAAAAATAACATTTTCATGGTAAAGTGAAGCTACACTTTGGATCGTCTGGCTGCTGCAACAGTAGCAGTCAGTGCTGAAAAGTAGGCACAAGTCAGTCCCTTAAAGTCTTTCAACTGCGTAAGGCCAGAACCACATCCTTTAACCCGGGGGTGATGAAAAGGCCAAATCCTTCTGGAAATACCAGCTCTATTTAAAGTCAACTTTTTCCTTTTTAAGGCTGATGTAAGCCAGTACATGGAGCTACACACAGACAATAAACTGTGTCTTCTGTGTTTTAATAAACTTAACATAACACAATGGTTTTGGTTTTAGAATATAATTGTCTAGTTATTGTACTAGTTCTTGAGCCGGAAAACAAAACAAACAAAATAAATTAGTCGAATAAATGAATTACATGCCATCATGTTTTCACAGCTTCCAATTTAATTATTGTTGCCTCTCTTTTATTCTGAAGAAATCATATGTTATTTAAGGATTTTGTCATTTTCTGTATTTCTTAAGAACTATATATCCAATCAATATAAATATTTTGGTGAAAACACCACTGGAACTAAAAGTTTCACACTGTGTCAAAAAACACTTGAAGAAAAGGGAAACATCTGGCCGTGCCCTGAAAAGCAGATCATAGGTCAAGAATTTGAGCAAGGATTCATCCTGTTTAAGAAAAGATGTGTCATTCCCTTCAGGGCAGACATTTTTTAGCAGTAATGTTTTGTCAAAAACAAGGTGAATCTCCTCAGGGTGCTGCTGCATGATGAATGGAGAAACTGAAGTTTCAACATTCAAATTAAGATGTGGGAGTTATTTATGATCTGCATGAAGGAAAACAGCTCAAGGGTGACACAAATACTAACCAAACGATATACATTTCCTACTTGATAAGGTTTACTTAGAGCTTTCTTTGTTCAGCCTCCTTCACCATCATATAAACCCAACTGTGTTCAGAAGTTACATAATTTGTAAGTAGAATTTGTCTGTAATTTAATTTCAGGATATATACCCATCCTGAAAAGGTCTGAACAAACAGCATAATGGAGACCAAGAAACATAGCTACCAGATTAGAGAAAGAGATGTGGCCAAATTTAAAGTGACATTAGATTATAAAACAATATCTCAAGCTTTGATCATCTCACAGAGCTTTTCCCCTCTACTTTGCCGTTTGCTGCAAACTATATAAGAAAACACAGCAAATGTAGAAGAAAGTCCAAAACAGAACACAAAAAAACATTGTGCATGCTTTATGTTTAAAATATATATATCTAAAAATATCTCATTTGCTTGCTTCAACACAATCTTGCATGGTTTAGTAAATGGCCCAGTCCAAGTTTAGGCATGAATCTGTGAGAATCTGTGGGACTAGTTTAAAATCTACTGCTTCTGCTTTCTGCCTGAATGAGGTTAAGTTCATCTAACATATTCTGTCATGACACCCTGCTCTATGACCCTGAATGAGATTAAGCAAAAACTACAAACAGATCCAGGAATGACTCAAAGACAAGATGTAATGTAGTCATATGGATCTTTTCTGTTATGTTAAAATTATAGCAATATTTCAATTATTCAGAACCATGTTTGACATTTAGGAAATAGAGAGACCTAAATTAGATATTTAAGGACTTTCTGAAACTAGTCAACAGGGCTCTGTCAGATGTTTGTTTCTTCTTACTGAAACCCAAACCAGTTTGTGTCAAGAATCATTATATATAGACAGAGTATGATCCCAAAGGTTAACAGGTTTTTTACTGGAGGAGAGGATAATGAGGCATCCCACTGACCTCCTGTCAGCACAGGTCAGCTGATCAGGAGGACAGATGACAACAATTTCAGAGTCACTCTCATTTCAGGAGATTTTAAATATTTCCTGGCATAACTTTGCTACTGTCACATTTTTAAGTTTGTTCATATCTTTTGATCCTTTACAAAGACATCTATACGTCACATCACATCACATCATGTCGGTGTACAGCTTTGCTTCCCTTAAGATGTTCAGACAGATCTGCAGCTGCAGCTCCTAAGAAGTGCAGGGTCACTAAACCTGTTGATCACCATAAGCCCTCAGGAAAGTTACCGTGTCAGAGCACAAAGAATTCAATCGGCAAATGGAGGTTGATGCATAGAGCTCCTCTTTTTCTCTCAGCTGTGCTTTCACTGCCAACACTCAGAAACACAGAAAATGTAGCCTGATTCAAAATCTCTAAAGTTCCAATTACTGCTGCTTCAAAACTATCACTATAATAAAGAAATACAGGTTTTTCAGATGTCTCCGACCATATTTTAGTGTAATATTATCTATTGAACCCTGCAACAGACTGGCGGCGACCTGTCCGGGGTGCACCCCGCCTCTCGCCTGGAATGTTAGCTGGAGATAGGAAGCAGTACCCCTCCTGACCCCACTAGGGACAAGAGTGTTAGAAAATGGATGGATGGATGGATGGATTATCTGTTGATACCTGGATGGCTGGGTCAAGTCTGGTAAAGTCTAATACTATTCCCTCAGTGTAATATGCTTGCATAAGTCACCGCTTAGATAAACAGAATGAGCAGCAGAAACAGCAAACAGGTCAGAGAGCCCAAATAAATGTTTACATGTGGTTCAGAGCCAGAGATTGTGAGCCGCAGAACCAAGCTACATTACCTTTGGTTTCCCCTTGATTTTGTGTGCATACTCCACCATTCAGTGGTCATTATAAGCTGTTTTGAACAAGACTGCAGGACTTTTCTTACAAAATATTAGCTACTGCTTTTTTGTAAAGCTCTCCTTGATGACAGAACCAAAACTTTAATATCTTGCAGTTAAGCAAACATACTGAACCACAACGTTATAAGAGTGAAAGGAAAATAGAAACAGTAAAGCGACTGCACTTTTCACAGCATTTAAGAAAGGTCTACCGTTGTTCCACAAGTCCATGAATTTTTCTTCCCCTCATCCATAAAGCAACCAAGAAAAGAACTTTATTCTCATAGGCCAAACCTTTTGAAAGATTATCATGGCTAAGATAACAGAAATTTCCCTAAATTAAAGCTTTATTATAATTAATGAAAGTCTTAAGAAAATGTATAAAATTTAATTAGAATTTAAGTAAAAATATTCTGCAAAAATTTGTGACATCAACAATCTTTAAGTTTGAACAAAATTGTCTTATTTACTTTTTTCTTTTTTTTAAAGAAATACTTTTAAGCAGTATTTTGGTTTTCTTAAATTGGTCAGGGTATCTTCAGATTTTACAGTACCTTCATAGTGAATTAACGTCAAAAAAGCCAAAATCACTTTTCAAAATAGGGAATATAAGAAAACTTGATACTTGAAACATTTGTCACAGACTCTCTCTGCTGGAGCTCAGGACTATGGTGGTGAACTCCCATAGCTAGCAGTGTTGCAGCCTGACTTCAAAAATGACAAGCAGGCCATTTAGCTCAGTGCTCTATGCACCTTTCAGACAAGCAGTAGCTGTGTTTCTTAATTAGTGACAAGGAAAGAGAGAGTGTGTGGACGTGTTTCTAAAAGCAGATCCTGTATTGGTCTTTTGACATGGTCCATGTCCTCTGTGAAGAGAGACTTTGTTGCCTTCAGACAGACCCGTGGCCTATAACACACACTTTTACAAAAGTACATGTGTCCATGATTTTCAATCTAGAAAACAGCAGGCTTTCCCTGAGAGTTTTACTTGAGACAGCAATCATCATGAGCCTGATAATACAGTGGCCTACTGTGAACACAGAGAAGGCCAAAATACACAGGACAGGGTTAGACTATTATATGGTGCCTTGCAAAAGTGGTAATACCCAATAAACTTTTCCAGATTTATCACACCAAAAACTTGTAGTTTATTGAGGGTTAATTCTGTAAAAGACCAACATAAAGTAGTTCATAATTTGTAAATTAGAATTTTATAGGATGTTTATCCAATAGTGACCCTAACAGTCAGAACGACAATTGAAAAAACTTGTATTTGAAAGATTTAGTTAATGTTCAGAGTCAGACCTAAGTTAACTGAGTTCCTGTTCACACTGAGCTTGACATTGTTGTCATGTTCTTGCTGCTTGTGTGCCCATTTCTATTGATCAGAATCTGTGGCACCTTTTGAAACCAGAGTGGAACTTTTCAGGAACAATCCCTGTCCAGGTGTGAAGTACTCTGCAGGTGTGAAAGCGCACATGCGCAGAAAGCATGGCTTCAGGATGTCCTGGAGGTTAAGGGTTTTGACAATGTTCTAAAATCACAGTATGGTGATTTTTATACGTGTTGTGTCCTGGCATGGGTGGGGGGAAGTTTGCTATTGGGGTCGTGACAAGAAGGTGGAGACAACATGGAGCTGATAACAAAATGAAATGATTTTCTTTATGCAACTGCAGCAATGAGAACTGATTTTGTCACTGTGGTCCGACCACGTAGAATCCTTAAACGTGGAACTTTTCCCCAATCAAAATCTGAAGATACTGGCCGTTTCCAGACAGCAGTCTCATGTTAACAAAACCTTGAAATCTAATGAGTGCTTCAATGTCCGCAGTATCCTGGGTGTTTTGTTTTGAGTAGAGTTTCTGTAGAATGTCAACCTTACAGCACTAATATTTATTTATTAAACTAATATATACTACATCAGAGGCCAAACATTTTAATTCAAGCTGTGCATTTTGATTTTGTTGTAAATATCACACATAATAAAAGTTAGATCTCATAGAAGCTGAATGTACTTCAGAATTGTAAAAAATATTTAAAAATCATGCATCCTTTTCTTTCCTCTTTAGATACATGCACTACTTTCCCCCACTAAAAAAAACACCCAAACTTGTGGGTGAAATGTAATAAAATGAGAAAACTTTTGCAAAGTTGTCACTCCTTTGTGCTAAGCTTTCAAAACCTCTCTTGTCAAATAAGGCATGCTGTTTTTCCAGTGAACATAAGGACTGTAACACCCTCCCTTCACACTCTTGTTTTGAGTCAATTGTTGACAGATGTTTTGTTATACTTAGCACCTGCTGAACGAAGGGTTTTCCTTAACCTTTGGCCTCTTCACTTAGTCACAGCATAAGCCGAGTAGCAGCTGTCCTCAACATGAAATCCAGCTCTCACTTGTCACCAAATTGTCTTATCTCTTGATTAGGTTTCACTACAGCAGGTGCTACACCTTAGCACCCAGCGATGTCAGGCGGGAGGTTTTTGCATAAACATCACCACATTGTCCACTTTAACCTAAAAACAAAGAAGATCATGAATGTAATTCTGTTTCTGTAGGCTGCAGAGGTTAAGCTGTGTTGTGAAGAACCCCCTTCTTTTAAATGAGCAGAGACTGGGTTCCTTGTTAGCTGCTGGACAGGTGACAATTAGGGTCAGAGCCCTGCTTTCCTCTTGGCTACGTCTGGCGTTCAGAGACTAAAAGGGTTTCATGAGGGGGACTCGGAAGCATTGAGGCACCTGGCAGGAGCCCTTCCCTCCACATCCTGAGGGCCAGCAGAGCTGCTCTGTGACAGGGCCATCAGGAAGACAAGGTGCGCACTGTAAGCTAAACGCACATGGAGGGAGGTGGCTCAGGTTCCCACTTCGGTAGATGCTCCACCACAGAGAAGCTCACTGTAAAGAGGAGAGTGGAGGAGGGGAAATGTGTTGCAACTGTAAGCTTGCAAGAGTATTTTAATCAATAACAAATGTGTGGCCTCATTTGGGTAAAATGAGGCTGAATTTACATCATGTGGTATTGCCCCACATTCTGCTTCCTTGAAGTACCAGATGCCCCAGCAGTGACATCAGTGCACATTGAACTCGGTACAACTTGGAAAATCCTCATCATATGACACATCAAAGCTCCGTCACAGCTGAAGTACAGTTGCCGCCCCTATTGCTTCATATAAATGGAATTGATTAGTAGAAGCTAAATATATGTCTAGACGGCACAGGGGGTCCATGCAACTTCACAGGATGTATTCCTGAAGAACAGAGACATTTTTCTCTGAGTGATTTAAAGCACCAAAAGCATATATACTGTTCATGTTTGTCAATGTATTGCTTCATTTATTATTGGTCCAATCATGAGGCCCAATCTTCATTTTGATGTATAAAAAGATGATTTAACCCCCATTAAAATGTGAAATTTATGTGACGTAAAAGTCATGATAAATCCCTTTTTCTTACTTTTTCAACCTTCAGTTTAACATATATTCTGCTTGCTTAACTGTGGACATCTTTAAACGGTTGCAGCACGTTTTAATTTCAGCATTCAGTCTTCTTTAGCAGTTCAGCGTCCCAGAGATTGACTTAGTCTGCCTCGCAAATATTCTTCAACTCCATCAGTGAGGACACCAATGCTCTCTTCATGCGAAACACTTATTCAGCTCTGTTGTCACAGTAGAAAATGTGAAAAAAGATCTAGATGTTCAAACTGTTCACCTGATATGTGTATTGTCATTTTCCACCAATGCTTTTGTGTTTCTTTTTTTCCGGTTCTTTAGCTATTTGTTTGTGTTTTGGGTTAATAGTACAGGATATGTGTAACATTAAAGCTGTGAAAAATTTACATCACACACCTTTTTGTTGCAAAATACAAGCTAATGGTGTCCAAAGGTTTTGCCATGTTTGTCAAAATCACCAATCTGAAAGTTCTTCTGAGGTGTTTTTTTTTTTTTCAAACAAAAGATATAGATTTGTTTGAATTATTTTCACCTGCTTAAAAATAACTATGCTGTATTTTATTAAAATTGAGTTGACCGATGTTTTTTCTCCAGTGGTCTTTCCACAAAAGATCGCTGACGAAAAGCACATTTTGTTCATGTTTGTCCTCCTATTCACTATGAAATTAAAATTAAAGCAAATGTTAAAAAAGAAGGTAAATACTTTGGGCTGCATATGAGATATTTGCAATTTAAGAACATTTTGATAAGTAAACATTTTGCTCTAAAATGAGTGCATCTGCACCAAGAGCACGTGCTGCTGAGTCAAATTAAATTTCCTTTCACACCTGATCATTCGTGGTAATGCGTCTAGGTATTATACAGCTATAACCCTCCCAGTTACACTTTTGAAAGTAATAGAGGTACATTTCTACTTGCTCTTTTCTAAATTTAGGATATTGCAATGAGTTGAAAACATGCTATGTAGTCCAAGAGTTTATAAAGAAGCTTAACCAGATCAAGATCATTTTGATGAAGAAGTTAGCAGAAAGTAAATGAGAAAATTGTGGAGTTATTATATTGCTAGGGAGGTTGGAGTGGATTCATTTTTTCAAATGATGAAGTTAAAAAAACAACAAAAAAAAACACCAGATTAAAAACATAGGCAGGTTAGGATGTTATCAACAGTTTTCTATCTGTTTAGACCTTACCGATCTCCTTTGATTGCCTCTGATTAATCCTGGTTCTTCACCTAATTAGAACTAAATCAAGTGACTCTGCAAGGCTTAGTAGATACATTGCTACTGGCAAGGATTTCCATCCAAAATCCCTATCTTCTTATTTGTAAGAAATAGATAGGATTACCAGTCCAGACATTGGAACAAGAGAGCAGGCAGGTATTAGTGACTGTGTCTAAGCTGGATTTAAAACCAACTGGCCAGTCATCCCTACTGGTGAACAACGACAATATCTGCAGGAAGCAGTGGAAAGCAAAGCCGTCAACGAGGACAGAAAGAATTCATGCCGAGGCATCAAAGTTCAGGCCATGGAAATAACGCTGAAGGGTTTCCCACTAAAGGTGGTGAATATTCCATGGAGGAATAATAACCTCAGCACTCTGCATTCAGAAGCTCCTCTCTCTGAACAAGGAGAAACCATCGTTGGAGTCTACCTGTTAGTGCTGGGTAAGTCAAAGATTGTCTAACCTTAGTGACGGGTTCCTATTCTGCAAATACTCATGTCAATATGTTATATCAAAAAGATGAACCATTTCCTTTTCACTGAAAAAATACTTGAACAAGCAGGCGGATATTTATGCGTTTTAGATTTGTTTAGCATCAATCAAAAATATGGATATTTGCTTATTTGTATGACCAATGTATTTAATGTAATCAAGAACTGATTTATTAATCATACTAAGGTGTAACATAAACCATTTACTTTAGGGAAAAGAGACAGAAAAAAGTCACATACAGAAAAAAGTCACATAGATACTGAAACTACATCTACTCCTCAGCTTCTTCTACAACTGAGAGGGGAAATTTCCTAAATAAAAAATAAAAAGGATTGAACACTCAAAATATAACAAATGTAAACAAATTTAAGTCTCTCGCCTAAAATAAGCATCTATAATTGGCCAGAATTAGCTGTTTAGGAGAGACAGTCAGCTTTTCTCCTTACATTGGTCACTCACTACACCAAGCATTACTGGTTTCTTCTGATACTGAACAATAACTGGAACATATTAATGACATAAAAATAACTGGAACATATTAATGTTCCAGTTATTGTTCAAAGGGAACTCTAAGCACATGAGTTTTATTCTTGATTTACAGGAACTTGGTGTTTTCTCTGATCAAAATCTTAAAAGTCCAGCCAAGCAGGTTTTGTGAAATGATAATATTTTGCATCTTAAAACATTAGACAATGCATAGCTTTTCTATTGAACATCGTCTATATTTGAATATATTTTACCAATCTAGTTTTATCTGCACTATCAGATAAGATAGTCCTGAAAATATCTCTGATATCGCTTCTTTGCAGGATGGCTTTCGTGGTTTGGAAACAGTCTGGTGATATTTGTACTGTACCGCCAGCGGGCCTTACTCCAACCAACAGATTTCTTCACCTTAAACCTTGCCATTTCTGATGCCAGCATCTCGGTGTTTGGCTACTCACGAGGAATTCTGGAAATCTTTAACATCATGAAAGATGACGGGTATCTGATCACATGGATCTGGACTTGCCAGGTAAACGAAATGTGAAAACAAACGCTAAATAATCCAAACAATTCCTTGTATTCAGGATATGTTTTTCTGTTAAATCTCAAGCTGTGCTATAGCAATGAAGTTTAATAACAATTAAAAAGGTAAAATGTTATCATACAATGATCTGAGTTGCAAACAACATTATGTGCATTGTCTATCTTTCTCAGTTAATTCATTACATTACAGAACAGCAGAGGTTTTACCATGAATAGAGAATGTGTGCGAGTGTGTGCGAGTGCATATGCAGGGGATTTTGGTGCTCGCCATGCAGGCTAGAGGTTAAATCTGTAATAAGATTACCATGTTGGAGACCTTTAAACAGGCAAAACTCTCCTAGTAGCAGTTCAACAACCAAATGGAGAACTACTAAGAGCTTTTTCATTGATTTTTTAGTAATTTTAATCATTTGCCTTAATTTTTCAACACAATTGCAATTTCCATCTAAAAACTTCATTTTAAAAACAAATTTTATGTGTGTAATGTCTTAAAAAAAAAAACCCTAAAACACCATTCACCCATGTGTTTTCTTATCCGCTCGCAGCCACAGCTCAAAATTAAATTGTTGTCATTCTTCTGCCTGGAATTCAAGCAGGCTATTTTTCTTGCTCAAGGCTAACTCTGGAAGAAAGTTGGGATCTGTGCAGGAACGCCAGGGAAAACTCCCTGAAAAATTATAGAAAAACAAGGTGTTGAAAAGCTGTAGCGTGCCACTCTTATCTTACCTTCCCCTGAGAGGTGAGCTGATATGGGGGTGGTAGTCAAAATTAAAAATAAGGCTATGCTCTAAAAGTAACACTTTATGAAGGGAAAGAGCATGTGAACGAGGATGTGAGAAGCAGATTATGGCACGAAACGTGATGTGACCAGAGCAAATCCTAGCCAGCTCTGTGTATTTGCACCTTAGGAAGCTGAACTGGGCTTCACAGAGGCAAACATGCAGCATAAAACATTACAGTCATCATTCATTCCTACATGTGCAAGAAACTAGCTTTGAATCAAAACCCCAGGAACAGGTGAGTGAGAAAATTGTGACGAGTGCATGTAACTGGATTAGTACAAAGGAAGATCAAGATAGTAATTAGCAACTGACCTCAAATGAGGCGAGTTACCTGGAAATGACTCAGCAGGGAGCCGGATGTTGCAATGGAAACACTGTAACACCTTTTAAGAAGGTTTGTAATTCAGACATATATACATAAACAATATATAAACCAAAGTTTACAACAAGACAATTGGTGGGAAAAGTTGATGAGTGCAGTGTGTGTGATGCATCATAATGATTCTGTTATCTATCATCCAATTCAGTTCACATTTTCTGTTCATCTTAGCTAAACAACCTGAATATTTAACTTAAACGAGGGATGTACAGCAGACTTTACAAGAAAGTAAAAATTTTTAACAAGCTGATTGTAGGAGCAATACAACGTCAATAAAGTAGATATACTGTAACAAAATATCAACCTTGCAGGATGCTTAGAACATGAAAGGAGCCTTAATCCACTTATCATAGCGAAAGCCATAATGCTTCACTTGTGAAAGTGAAAAATCATTCTTCTTTTTGGACATTGATGCATGGACAGATATGTTTACATGAAATTTATAGTAAAACTGTGTATTTTATTAAATATGCTGGAGATGTTTGGCTGTGAGCTTTAGCTTTTTTTATTTATTAACTTTTATTTAGCTAGGAAAGTACTTACTGATATCAAAGATCTCTTTTGCAAAGTGTTCTGTCCCAAACAGGCAGCAACAGCAATACAAAAAAACACAGATTCAAAACATTTCACATGTAACAATCAAAATATTTAACTCTTAATCTGAAAGATAATGCACTGGAACCAAAAATAACTAAAAGGTGTAAAAATATTATAAAATATAGCAAAAGCACCTGCATTGCGATATAACTTTGGGAGAACAATCAACCAAATTATGACCTACAGTAGCATCTGATTGAAGAATGATGTAAATATTGGGTCTGGAAGGATCAGATTCGCCCCATCCTCAGCTTGGTGAAGACACTGTGAAGATGTCGTGCAATAAAACCCGTGTGTCCATCTTCTTCCAGGTAGACGGCTTTCTCACGCTGCTCTTTGGCCTTGTGAGCATCAACACTTTAACAGTCATCAGCGTCACCAGATACATCAAGGGATGCCACCCACAAAAAGGTCAGAACAAACCTCTCAGTGCAAGTGTGAAAACACAAAGCGGGCTTCATACCAAGATGTCTGTCCTCCTCCTTCTCATTCCACTGACCTTTTCTGACAGAAAAGTCTGTTTCTGTTTTCAGCTGGGAAAATAACTACCATTCGTCTCCAGCCAGTCCATTTATATTTCTCCAGTATGTTATTAAGACAATTTGAGGTGACATTTTCTATTTCTGAGACTACATCCGAATGTCAAAAGAATGTCCTAATTACATAGAAATAAGGGTGAAAAACTGTATCTGATTTCACGTAGTTGGGGTTGTTTTTAAAACACTGTGACTGTAAACTGTGCCCATTAGTGGCGAGTGTGGGATATCACCAGTTGCATTATATGCCACAATATAACCATTGAAAATGACTAACCTAGGTCTGAATAGAGCAATTTAAACAATCTAAGGAGCAAATTAACCACAAGGTATGTGAGGTGAGTTGGTGTGAAAGTTACAAAAAGCTCTGAGTTTCTGTACTTACAGTTTTTCAGAAGTATTTATATTTCTTGAACTTTTACACATTTTGTCAAATTTCAACCATAAGCCTCTATTTCATTTGGATTTTATGTGGGAGGTAAACACACATAAAATGTGTTTAACACAAAGTAGTAAATATTGTCCAATAATTTACCAGATAGATCCGGTCTGTATTTGTGGTTAAGTTTAATGCAGGTTTAGACCACAAAATAACATCTCAGCCTTTAACACATACCACAGAAAGAATATAGCTGTACGTCGAAGCTGGCATGACAGGTAATGGCAAACAGAAATTCTTGACTTTCTTCCAAAAATGGTTTTCTTGTTTCCACTCTTCCATAAAGTCCAAATTTGCAGAGTAAAAGCCTAATGTATTTCTGGTAACACTTTATTTGACGGGTTGTGAATGAGACTGTCATGACACCGTCATAAATATGACATAAGGCCTGTCATGAACATGAGTAAGTTTTCATGAATATTTATGACTGCTGTCATAAAGTGTCATTTGGTAAATCATGACACTTTTAAATACAAAGATGATATTATTCGAAATGTCTTCATTATAACAACTTGACATTAACCAAGAAATCATGATCTGACATAAATTTGTTATAGAAGTATCACTGATTGAACTTTTAAGCTAAAGATAAAACTTTGGCTTAATACTTCTATAACAAATTCATATCAGATCATGATTTCTGTTATGACAGTTTTATTCACAACCCGTCAAATAAAGTGTTACCGTATTTCTTTGTCCTGAGCCACAAACATGTTGTCAAATGAGACCAAGCTAAAGCACCCACAACACTGTGTGGGGTGAAAAACACAGCATTTCCACAGTACAACATCCACAGTACAACATTATGCTGTTTAGAACAGTCTCCCTCATTCAGTCAATTGCAGGTCAGACAAAGGTAAATCCTGCAAGGAAAGCTTTGAGCACTAAATCTGATTGAGAATCTGTACGAAGACTTTCAAATTGTTATTCAGAGATCCTCTCCGTCTTATTTCAACTATTTTGCAAAAATACTGGGCAAATAGTTCAGTCTTTACATTTGCAAATATGTTTGAGAGATGCAGCAAAACCCTTCCAGCTCTGATTGGATTGAAGGTGTTCCCTCAAAGTATTGATTCAGCAAATTAAAATGGACTCTTTTTGCAATTTTACGATGTTTTCGTTCTATTAACAATTAAGCATAGATTTGTGTTAAAATTTAATAAATAAAGTTTGTGACAAAATATTGAAATGTCTAAGGTATGTGAACACTTTTGCAATTTCTTGCAGCATAGGTCTGAAGTATGTTTCAGAACTGAAAAGAAAATGCTGGCCTATTTATAGTTTCCTCTGGTCGCAAAAATGTGTGTATTATCATTCCAACAGATGTCCTTGTCAGATGCAAGTGTTTGGTAAAGGCTGTCAATAAAGACTTCATTGTTCAACAAATGTCAATGACTGCTGACATTCATAACAAGTAACAAGAATTTTCCTTCCTTCAAAGCCTCTCACTGTTTCTGTTCGTCAAAAACATTTAACCTTTATGAACTAAAAATCAAACTCATAAAAAAATGTATTGTTGTTTTGACATTGCATTTTCTTTTTTCTGTGTATTTTTGCAGCACACTGCATTAGCATCAACACCATTGCAATATCCCTCATTTTCATTTGGTCTGGAGCTCTGTTCTGGTCTGTCGCGCCGCTGCTGGGATGGGGCAGCTACACAGGTCTGTTCCAGTCTGAAGCTTCACCAAGATGTAATGGGGGTTTTTTGTACCCACTTGCATCCATTTTCTACAAAACTGCTTTATATCAATGTACTTAGCCATTCCTTTTAGTTTTTCTTGGTAGTTGGGTATTTCAGGGACAAATAAAACTAAAAATGTTTGAGTCTCACTTATAATTTAATTTAATTGGGATTTTTTTCCTCTTTCTTTTCCTTTGAGTTTTGTTTGTCTCACCCCCCCTGTCCCCCTCTACAAAATATGACTTTTGGGCATTGGGTAGCTCAGTTGGTAGCATTTACAGAAGATATAATTCTCTATGTGGTTTTCCTGTGTTCAATTTATGGTATCGGGTCAGACGCTGCATATCTGTCCATTCTCTCTCCATCCTCTTTCTTATCAAATGACTCTTCAGACAAACATATTTTAAAAAGAAATATGATAAATTAGGATCCTTGATAAAAAGAAAAAAAAAAAAAAACAACTATGAATGTTTTCCTAAAGCTAGATGAAATTAATTGGAGACATATAAATCCATTTTCTCAATGAGAATCATGAGCACTTTAAAGTACTAAATCAGGTATGAAACATTACCACAGTAGGAAGGAACTAAAGTACGGCTGGTATGAAACAACAAAAGAGAATGCACAAAATGTCCAGGGGTGATAATAACCAGTTCCTGCATGGTCCATGGTCAAACCAAACTAAGAGAACCACAAAAGAGGATATCAGTTCATCTGTAATAATTACTGATCTACAGCCTAATTGTCTGTATCTTGTTTTCTGCAGATCGGGGTTATGGCACCTGTGAGGTGGATTGGTCCAAAGCCAATTATTCCACCATCTACAAGTCTTACATAATCTCTATTCTCATCTTCTGCTTTTTCATCCCTGTGATCATCATGCTCTTCTCCTACATATCTCTTATAAAGACTGTAAAATGCACAAATGCAATGTCCGCTGATGGTTTTCTCTCTGCGCGACAAAGGAAGATGGAAAGAGATGTGACGAGGGTAAGTTTAAAGTAGAATCATGAAATATTTGGTTGCAGAATTGAAAAGGAAACCATTTTTTATGCCCTCCACTAGATTTCAATTGTAATCTGCACTGCTTTCATCATGGCCTGGTCACCGTACGCGGTGGTTTCCATGTGGTCGGCCTGGGGTTTCCACGTACCCAGCACCACTAGCATCGTCACCCGCCTCTTCTCCAAGTCTGCCAGCTTCTACAACCCACTCATATACTTTGGCATGAGTTCCAGATTTCGCAAGGAGGTCTCACTGCTGTTTCCATGTATTCCGGAGAGCAGGGAAGTGGTGCATCTGCAACACTTTAGAAACATTAAACCAAAAGCTGAGAACTTGCTCCAAGACACATCGCTTCCTGCCCAAAGACCAGAGGTGAAATATTTGGCAGGACAGCCAAACGGCTTCAACCCTGACTGCGACTCAGGGGTCAACAGTCCTCCTGAGACTCCTCCTGAGATCTTCCACATCGATGTGCCCTCACACATTGAAACGTCAGAGTATTGGTGTGACAGACTCTAAGACTGTTTTAAACCAGGAGTACAAGGGTGGGATTAACTGATTTTTGTATTTTCTTCATCTTACCCATCTTTATAAACAGATGTACCCATGCTTGTCATCAGAATGTGTGCTAATAAACATTTTTTTAAAGGCTTAAGTTATATTTTTTTATTTTTGTTTCAGTACATTAGTCTGAACTGGCAGTTTCCTATGAACTTCTCTGCAAAGTTTACAAAACCCAAAGACGAACGGACTTGGACGGCTTTCCTGGTACTAATTAGAACTACTTTGCAGTTAATTAGTCTGACATTTGCCTTGTAAATAAATTATACCAGAAGCTTCTTTTAGTAGCACTAAAGGTCATGATCTTTCTAGGAAGGTATAACCGGCCCGCCTAAATCCTTTTTGGAACAATCCATGAAATGTGGAAGCAGTAAAGACATGAGATCCGTTGTATCATCTGGAACCACTGAACCATCCTTGACTTGACTGAAGTATCTCATGGTATTATGCAGTGCACCCTCGAGGGCACTCACAGGCTATACTCACATACGCTGCAGATGACACACTGTCCAAAAAGATGAGTAGTTTCACATCTGCATTAGTCTCATCGTGACTCTGTTGGCCAGCTTAAATCAGAAGCGGAGGGGTTATGTTTTCACAGGAAATCCAGTCCAGAGCGGTGAGTTACAAATTTTCTATGTTTACAACCTGTCAAGAGGATGGAAGGAGTGTAAGAGAAATGAGTAACCCTGAAACTCAGTCCGCCCTCTTGGTCTACTTGGGGCAGAGGGATCTAATCTTGAATAAAGCTCCCCAGTGGCTCCTGCAGAGACTGTAATAGCACACACAATGAGCTCTTTTACAGCAGTACTTCAGACTTGTAGCTTCAAATGGCAGGCAAGCATCCACAACACCCTATGTGCCAACAGTCTGCATAAACCAACTATAGCTTAGTATTTGGGAGTCACGTAAGACTGATATCGAGTATCAGGTGTTAGGAGAGGTAGGGTTTGCTACAACAGCTGGACAAAAGGTCATTAACACCAAAGTGACCGTGAATATGAGGTGTTCGCAAAACAACTCTTAATTATCCTGTATGGTGGAACTAGACTAGAACGTGTAACCAGTAATAGTTTTTAGTATTTGCCCCCGTCCAGATTTCTTCTATCCTTCCTTTGTTGCTGTATTTTAAAAAGAAATTACTAGTTTCGCAAGCTTTCATTGGGGAATACAGTTTTTAGAAAATCTCAATCCCCTTTAGGATTAGGATCTGATAAATTTCTAAGTTTAAATCTCTGAACCACTTAGTTGACCCTTTACCTCGTACTTATGCCCTACAGTTGAATAGTTTGGCAAAGGTGCTGTTGGGAGACATTTTGTATCTTGTTTTCTTTCTAGCTATGTTTTCAGGCAAAGCTCGTAGATGGGGAGCAACTCCATGAATTATCTCAGGATGTTTATTTCTCTGGATGACACAGGACCTTATTCTTGTTTCTTGGGAAGTATCGTGACCACATTCCCTACTGTTCAATCATTGTACTTCATGCAGAATGTTAGTCTGACTTAAAGTGGCTTCTTTGATCCCTTTCTTGACATTTGCACCTAACTGCTGCCATTCCTCATCAAGCTTTGCTGAATCATCGTTATGAGACGGTCCCGGTGGTTTCCGGACTCTGTTGGGTACTTTGAAGATTTTTTCACAACAACCCAAATTCTCCAGTTGAAGTTCTTGCATGACTTTGCCTCTTAATGCAAAGGGAAGCGGGCACTAATTGCTAACTTGGAGATAATCATGGTTACCAAAGCATTAACTGATCGTAATACAATTTACTGCAATAAAACCTAAATTTTTGCTTTTTCTGAGCTTTTGGTCAGGACTGCAACACAAGACCTAATGTCGGACTGATCATAAGAAAATGTGATTTTAACTTTAAATGAACACAGAGACATTTCTATACAAGTACATGTATTGAAAGAGAAAAAGGAAGCTTGGGCATGAAAACGGCCTTTTAGTATGAGATGAGTTTTCTCACCGAATCTTAGTTGGATTTTGGTCCAGACTTTAACAACTGCCTTGTAGATAAATAGATAAATAAATAACCAGCTTAAGCCACAGGAAAGTATCCCCACATTATGACGGTATCAACACCATGTTTCAGAGAAGGGATAGTGTCCCTTAGTCTTCTGCTGCATAGAGGCCAAAGAATTCAGTTTGTGCACGTTTGCAGTGTTTTCTTTCAACAACTTTTCCTAACATTTCTCAAATAAGGGACACATTGTTTGTAGTTAAAAGTAACTAGTGATGCACAGAGAACCCCCATCTGAGCTGCAGCTCCTCCAGAGTTGTGGTGGCTGTTTCTTTGATATACATATTTGGTGGGTTTGTGTTTGTAATACTCTTTTTTATGCAAAGTGATTGAATACAGAGACTGTAGGGCAACAGCAGAGCCACAGAGCAGCTTCAGATGGAAACTGTTAAGTCTCCGTTCGAAGAACCACTTTTGCTCAAAATGCTCTGTGAGAGGATCTGCAGTCTGGAACTCACTTCCTGTTGATTTAAAGTCCAGAACCAGTTCTAGTATATTCAAAAAACAAACAAAACGAATATCAAAAACAGAACTGTATCCATTTTTAATGTTTTATGATCCACTGTTGGTTTGTAGATGTTGTCAACATTATGTTGTATTATTTTAAATTTAATCACTTCAATTTTTAAACGTACTTTTTGAAAGCCCATCTAGGGACAGTGCTGCAAATTAGCTGTTGCTATTGCACTGTGATGCAAACATGGGACTGTTGTTTTGTGCAGTTTGTCTATGTCAATGTGTGTCTGTTCCTATCAAATAAACTTAAATAAATAAGATGGTGGACAGAACAGAGCTCTGTGAGATATTCAAAGTTTGGAATATTGTTTATTAACCTAATCTAAACTTGTCCACAACCCCTTACCTGTCTGCTGTGTTCCTTGGTCTTGATCAAGTCAAGTCAGTTCAAGTTTATTTATCGAACACCAGTAACAAATAAGTCGACAGTTTTCATGAACAAAACTGCACTGACAATATGAGGAGCGGAAAGATCTGACTGAATAATAGACATACAAAAAAGGGAGTTCAGCATAAAATTCAGAATATCTAAATACATGAAAGTACATGAATAAAAAGATAAATGCTCAACTGAGATTAACCCAACCGCAAGTTTCCATGGGTTTGGAAACCCATGTAGTAGTAGCTGGACTAAGTTGCAGATACATCTGAAGATCATCCGCATACATTTTTTATATGTATATATCAACCCTAGTAGCAAAAAGATATAATAAGAATAGAATTGGACCTTGGGACACTCTGAATAAAAAGGGAGGTGTAGAAAGATCGAAGCGGTTTGTTCACTAATGTTCTAACAAACCTTTGAAGCCTTCACAGAACAGCTGGATTTATAATGAGTGTGACTGTTGCACAGTCAAGCATGAGATCTGGAATGCAGATAACTGTCACGTTTCAGATTTTCCATTTTGTAATGAATCCCTGCTTAATGTTAAGACTATCAAATAAAATCCCTTGATGTTGCAGTTTTAACGTGACAAAACGTGAGAGCGCATGAATACCTTCGCAGGCTACCTCTGCCCTCTCCTCACAGCCGCGCTGATCTGTGGCGGGGAGAAAAAACCTGAAGTGGGACGGGCAAACCATATGAGGGGGGGTGAAACAACTCTGCACCCATCATGCTCTCCGCTTCTAATCAGCGCAGCCATCCAGTTTGAAGTGAAACTCCAGGTGAAAGGATCGCTGCTCCTCGGTTCATCCAGAGGAGGAATACCAGGAAAGGATTCCGCATGGGATTACGTTTTTAACGCGTACGGGATTGCATTACCTCCTCAGGTAAAGGCTCCTTCATTGCTCTGCGGGGAGGTTTTGCACAGGGAGCTGAGAGAAGCGACTCCAGCATGCTGGCTTCTGTGGCACTTGCGTGGCTTGAGTGAATTATTAACTTGTTCAGTGATGCGTAATTGGTTCATTTGTCAAAGAATCGATTTGCAATTGCTCAGTGATGCGAATCCATGGGGATTTTTCATCAGCATGACTGGAAGTTTTGCCATTTTTAGTAAATAATTCATTGTGAAATCTATGCTCAGATACACATACTGCTTAAATAAACTTAAGGCTGCCTTGGTTTTGGTTCACCTTGACATCAATCTGCAGTATGCGCTACATACTTTTACTTATAACAAGTTAAAAAAAATATATTATTATTCCTATCGACTTACCTGAAGCTTCATTCTAAGTTATTTCCACCTGTAACAGGAAACTTTTCATCTTTAACTAAGCCTGACATCTTAATATGCATTCTCCTGTTTCTTCTTCTTGTTTTTGAAGCAGGATGATTAAGCGCAGGTGGTTTCAGTATAACACGTTCAGCAACAAGCTGCGGCTTGCACTGAGGTGATTGCCAAGAGTTAAACTAATTCAGCCTGTGAGGAACTCAAAAACCAAATCGTGAATCAGAAGCAGCAGCAGGAGTGACCCTGTAGAGACATGCTGGAGTTTGACTTTCTTTCTGCTTGCTGTTGCAGCTTTTTGGTCCATCAAAAATGTGTGGAGCTCAGCACTGACACCTGTGAATGGTGGGTTTTAACACCCCCTGGTAATGTGTGTAAAGAGTCTGGCTTCAGGCTTGCTTTCACCCAGGAACAGGGTTTTACCAACTTCTGAAACAATCCCAATCCCTTCCAGCTGTTAACCCCTAGTGCATCTGCAGTGGCCACTTCAGAAAATTAATGTTTATGCCTAGAGGGGAACACAACTCCTCACTTTTAGAGTTAGGCTGCATGCAAATATTACACTAATGCGTTGAAACATGCAATTTTAATGGCCCGCAGTATGTTTTCAGAGCTCATCATGAACAACCACTTTGTAAGACATGTGTGGTCTCCCAGCCCATATTGTCCACATCCTGTTTGCAGTGGAGCTTCCTTTGGAACACCTGCCTGATATGGGTTCTGTTTTCTTTTATTTCTTGGCTAGACTCAACACCGAAGCTTCTGAGTTTTCCTAAAAAGCTGGCATTTTTATAGAAAAATCTGAGCTTTGTGAAACAATTTAAGGTTGTGGTGCATATGAATTATTTTTTCATTCTTTTCAAATCCCATCACTGATTGTCAATGGTGCTTAGGTATGGACTTTGACTAGGCCATCCTAATACATAGATATGTTTAATTTAAGCCATTCCAATAGTTTTGGATGTATGTTTACAGAAGACCACCAGTATTCATGGGGGTTAGAGATCACAGCTTATTGTGAATTCCTTAAACCAGAGTTGCATCAATTTCAGTTTTCCAGCCAATCGCCGGTTTCTGATCTGTAAAACGCCTGACCTGTCAATTCCAATTTTGGCTAATGCCAATATATAGCAAGAAAGTTACTGAGTTTGCAAAACTGGGCTGACTATTGATAAATGCTACAGGTTGGGGCTAACAGTGAACGAGGACAGTGATTGATTTTAGACCTTTGCTGAGGTAGATAATCTTGGTGGCTTTATATGTAAGTATCAGCCTATCACTAATCTCCCAAAATTAAGAAAATTGACACAGATAAATTGGCGCACCCCTACCTGAAAACGATCATGACTGTCTATTTTAATCGTTCAAACATAAAACATTCCATAACGTGCATTATTGTGAGGAGTAGAAACTGTCACAGTCTTCCTCCTCTCCACTTTTCGGGGTTCAGCTAATCATCCCCAAGGAACATAAATGGCTCGCCAGTAGCATGGCAAGTAGCATTACTCTATATCTCAAGAATATCTTAGATATGCTCTATGAAAAAATCTATATGTGGATTTTCTGCAAATAATTTGAGGTAACTTTTCACAGAAAAATCACAAAGAGGTGAACCTACAAATAAGATGGTAGGGTCCACTGTAACGTCATTTCCTTTGGAAGGTGAACCTCTGCAAGACGTTTTCTTGTGGGATTCATGTGTATTTAGTTCCACCCATTTCTTCCCATCAGCTCTGAACACATTCCTTGTTGATGAAAATAATCCCAACAGTATAACCCTGCCACTGCTGTATTTCATTGTTGATATTGTGTATTTAGCCAGATGTGCATTGCTAGTTTTCATCACACATTGCATTTTTCCTGTAGGGTTTTAATGCTTCCCTGCTTGAAACACCTGACTTAAATAAATGGGTCATTAGCAGGCCACTGCAGAAGACAGTCCAGATCATAATTTACCAGCCTGTGGAATGATCCGTGCTCCGTCTAAGGAAATCCAGCAAATAACATTGAGTCATTGATTTGTAGCATTCACATCTCCTGGAATTGGAATTGTGTCATTGACTTTGCAGCAATCCCACATAATGAGCATGCATGTAGCGACAGTGGAGAGTAAAAACTTGACTTCAACAGAAAGAAACCTCCGGCAGAAATGGGGGGTTCACCACAGGATGAAAGACAGCGCAGTAAAAGCTTAGCCAATAGGAGAGAGAGACAGGGTTAAACACAGGGTCAAGTGTATCATCTTTAAGAGGAAAACGTTGAGTTGTTGGCAGCAGCTCAGCTGATGGATCCCTCCATGAAGCTGTCACAGTTAAAAGAATACCAGACCAGATGCAGCTTCTGTGCAAAACGAAGAAAACATAAAGTCAAAAGTTGAAATGATGACAAATAATGCAAAAGTGGAGAGCAGCAGAGAATAGCGCAGAAAAAGGAGAGGCTTAAGCCTATGGCAGCATAGCTAATGAGCTCACTCAGGATAAGTTAATCTAAGCTAAATCTGAGACATATAACAATTAAACAGAGTAAAAGTAATTTATTACAATGATAAATGGCAAGTTTAACAATAAGCTGTATTGAACTTGTGTCTGATTTGAATTAATTTGCTGAATGCTTGGGTGCATGTAAGGTTACATTGGCTGTATGAACCTTCAGGAGCTGCTCGCCTCAGATCCTGCAGGAAACTCCCAGATTTTTCAAAGAAAACATCATTTTCTCTTTGTGTAATTACTCAGAGCAGTCTCTCTTTTGACACACAAATTAAGTAGTCTGAAATTATTGTTATTTTGTTACTGTGATGTCATTCTTCTCAGCAGAGGTGCAGCTCGGCCAAATTAATGCTTCTTTAGGAGCAATTACTGAAGGTGGCTCTACATTTAAGAAACCCTGGATTTATGATTCGCTGTGAGGCAGCTGGGTGTTCAGGTGAGGTCTGCTGTGCTTCTGTCTCTCTAGATGCACAAATCTGTTCCAGCACGTTCACAGTCTGCTTCTATCCACTGTGAGGACAAATTGCAGTCCTTTTTCTGTAGAAGTCAAGTCATCTGCATATTTGTTAGGCGCAGTGGAAAAAAACACGTCAGTTCTCACAAATGCTGCAGCAGGTCATGTTTATAGTTTCCGACAATCACTTCTTACACACTAATAAAAGTTGGGAAATGCTTAGGTTTTCTTTTTTTGGATTGGGGGCGGGCCAGCAGGGATTTCAGGGAGTTTCATTATGCATGCACTGCACCACAAGGTGACTTGTTGCATAGGTGATAAGCTAATTGTTTTCTTCTTTTTAAAATTCTAATGTTAAATTGCTGCAGGCTATAAAACATATTCAACATTCAAACCCTACAACAGCATACATTCCACCATGAGTAAGGGGGAAAAAAAGGTCTTTGAACAAATAGCACTTTAAAAAGTCAGTGATGACATTGATGTTCATCTCAATAAATACTAATAATTTGAAAGTTTTGTACTTATTAATTTAATTCAAAAAGTTGCAGTTAATGGGATTTGTGAGGTTTTTGTGGTTGATTCACTTGTAAACTGTGTTTGAACTCCTGAGAAATCCCAGGTCTCAGCCTTCCTGGAAAAGCTTATTCCAGTCAAACATCAGATTCAGGAGGAGCAGTGTGTTTTACCTCCAGCTTGCTTAACACATGACCAGGACAGGAGCCTTGGAAAGTCGCTAAAAGACTCATGTGATTTTGGTTATTCACTCTTGATATGCTTTGTAGAGCTCCAGAAAACGTATAACTATTTTCCTCAATGCATTCTGAAGAGGTGCTGGAATAGTGGTTATAGCAGGGATGTTATGAAGGTCTTGCAGTGAAATGAAGGTTAAAGCTGCACATTCACAGCATAAAAATTGTTCAAAGTAAGGTTGGACTCTGTGGTGTCAGCGATCCTGTTTGTGGCATTCAAGGACCTTTAGGCATAATCATGAATATGAGGGTGTCTGGTTCAGAAACCTCAGGCTCTGATGTTTTGTCTTGACCTTTTTGTGAATCATGTTGTTATGCTGGTGTCTTAAAACCATGATCTTTAGAGAACAGTTAAGGTTTTTACTCAAGTGTGAAGCAGCCAGGATGAAGGAAGTGTGGAGCAGCCAGGATGAAGGTCAGCTTCTCCAAGTTTAAGGCCATGATTATCAACTTGAGAAGGTGGACTAAGGTCATGAGATATGAATCACGACCAAAACATTGGAGGTTTCTGGATTCAACCCCAGAAATAATGTCTGAATTTGCTTCAGACCCCCCAGGTTGCTCGTACTGAGTCAGATTCAGTTGGAGGTTTCTCCAGAGTCAATGACTCAATAGAATTTTCTTTCTTCTCTTGCTTCATCCTCATTCAGGAGTGAATGCTGCAAGCCAATGACTTGATGCAATCTGCTGGGTTTAGTTGGATAGAAAACTTTTTAAGCTACTTTGAATAATGGATGAAGCATATTGCATAGTTTGATAACTATGTTCAACTGAAATGTATGTGATTGAAGTGAAAAAATTTATACCTGTGGCTTTTAATTTAACCATTTAAGCTTTTTAAAGAAAATTATATATATGTATACATGAATACATGAAGACATTAAAATATACAAATAAATAATTCAGTTCCCCTTTTAAATAAGAAAATAAACATTTTATTGCCTAAAAAGCAATAACACCACATTTTATAGCTTAATATTAATTATTTGTTGCATTAACCAATTAGTAAAGCACTTATGAGGGTGTTTTTATAATTGTCTCATGGTGCTATGAACAGCTGTAACAAATATCATCAGTGTCCATAACACACGTCTGCATGAAGCAAGCATCAGCTGGACTTGCTGATGGGACACACATTTGAAGTCTGGCTTTCATGAGGTGCTGTCACTGCCTTGCTGTATGTCAGTGTTCATGATTTGCTGTGCAGTAATAGAACTATAATGACACATTATGGTGCATGGAGCAAAGCCTCAGCCACTCTCTTCCTGACATGAAACGCAGTTCTACAAGTGTGCTTAATGTTCTTACATGTGTGTGACTTCTGAATGACAGATGCTGAGGGAGGTTTTCTCCTTCCCGCAAACAGACTGTATTTCTAAGCAGGATCCAGCTTTATGTGGTTGTCACCCTCAAGCATATAAACCATCTGAGGGCAGTTCTCCATTCCTTCCTCATTAGATTATGTCTGTGTGCTCTCTAATAAAGCTGATTGCATGGATGTTAGTGGGTGGATTTCTTTAGTTTGTTTAGCTCTTATGCTTGAAGGTGAGCTTGCGATTGGCTAAAATACTGTCTTTACCTCAAATGACTGACCTTTGAAGTGTAACAACATGACTTATAATGAGACAAATGCTGAACAGGTCATTCTGAGTACAACTCGGCTCTCAGGGTGGTTTCAGGCCACAGAAGGTCTTTGTTTGGTCTCGTTTCCTGCAGAATAACTGAAGATGCATCGATCTACAATTTTTGTAGAGCTTTAATGTGCTCTATTAAAAAAAACAATTATTTTAAGTCTTCCTGCCTTGAGGCATCATTCTTTATTTTCATCATGATCAGTAGCAACATTGCTTGCATGTGAGAAAGCAGTTCCTGTAATACAAGCTCTAAGCACAGATAAAATGGTTCTGATGTCACATGTTTTTATTTAGAGTCTTGTATTAGTGATTTTGAATGGTTAATTATGCAAAAAAAAATAAAGATAAGTAAATAACATAAAACTATAATCACAACAATTTCACCAGGAAAAAAACAAAATTATAAAAAATAGAAATAAAATAAGTACATTAAATGAATAAACAAGTAAATAAAAGCACCATTAGTCTCATGAACAATAATAAAGAAGTTTAAACTTAAAATAAAATAATTGAGCTCAAAATCATTCATATGCTCAGATTTAGATTTAAAATATTTGATGCACAATTAAAAAGTTTATTTCTGATTGGAAATGAGACGGACATCTCTCAAAAGTTCATAAAACTGTGAAAAAGGTGTTAAGAAATAATAAGACATTTTTATTTGCATTTTATTTTAAAAATGCCATTTTGAATATTATTTAGTCAAATTCAAAAAATTAGAATATGTGTTTAGATGATGTCCATTAAAAGTGCCTTTTAAGAATAACAACCATAGTCAATAAAGGCTATATGCTGCCATAGCTGTGATTAAGACAAAACTGTACAAAGTATATACATTTTGCATTTGAAATTTAAAAGGAAACTGTCTGTAACCTGGCGCCATCTTGCATGTCATGTTTTGTTGGTCCAAGCCTCCAAGCTCTTTAAAACCAAACCCTTCCCACATAAACTAACTAACTCTGTCGTCTTTGTTTATTTACCGCTGCCTCTGCTGCAGGCGGCAATAATTTTGTCCCCTTCTCCATGTAATACAGTTGCAGTTTCTGCCTTTTCATGCCCAACACAAAACCATCCTGTCTACCTGGGGATGTTCTGTACACACCATACATCACTCAATACTCCCCAGGGTGAAGACATTGAAGCCTAATATACTGGAGATCAGCCTTCAAAATGAACAGAAGAGAGCATAAGAGAGAATGAAATGACCAAAACTGAAAAAGTATAAATGGAGAAGGATTGAAATGTGACAAGCAACTTCTAGAGCCTGAATTAATACCAAACCTGTGAAATATATTTTCTTTTAAATGGGTTCTTGAATGCCTGTTCTTCCACTGACGACACTTTATACTAAAAGCAACCAACTTTGGCCATCATTCCCACGGTAATGACTTCCACACCAAAGAGTGTTGAGGTCTGCATTATCTAGTACCTTGTAGAGCTATATGGTGGTGCACTGATCAAAATAAAACTAATATATTTTTCACTGTCAAGCAGAAACTTTAAGCTGCAGCAGATTTATCAGATATGACGCTTTTCTTTTTCTAGAAAGTTTGTTGAGTTTTTTCTTTACCCTCTCAAAGAAAACATGAGCTCAGAAGACACAAATAAACATTTGCCTCATTTCCCTTCTCTGTAAGGTGGAGCGGTAATTCAAGAACATCTGTCTGAGCTGCTGAACCAGAACATCATTCATCATGATCAGATCCATTACTGTCATCTTCTACGGTGAGAAAGCAGTCTGTCTCTTCCATTACACTAATATCCCTGTTTTAAATTGTTTCAGTCTTGTCTACAGTGTCTCATATAGCTATAAAAATCAGATAGCAGTAATTTACACCATCGAGCAGCAGCATCTTTTTCTCTTTAAGAGATTCTGTGGGCAGAAAATAATGTTGATGATTATGTTTCTGTGCCTGCTAATATGTCAAACTCCCTCTTCTTCACTCACAGCGTTCCTCTTGTCTTGGGCATGCTGGGCCAAGCCTAATGGATCAAAGAACAAGAAACCAAAGCAAGGTGATCATCTTCAGCAGCAGCCCAAAGTCTATAATCTTCAATCCTTTCAGTGTTATTATGTGCCCCAATTTTATGTGCTGACTGAGGGAAGGTTGCAGTAATAGCTCCATCTAAGCGTGACTAAAGTCCACTGGAAGCGTTAAGAAAAAATCTGGTACTTACTGGCAATAGAATTGCTGCAAATGCTTTTATGGTAAAATAATGACACGCAAATGAACACTCTTTTCAATTCAAAAATACTTAATTTGTTCCAAAGGGAAATTAAATGTCATAACTCAAATCATTATCCTGGTGTATTAAAAGAGTTGTTGTGGATGGTGATGCCGTGGGCAGGAAGGATATCCAGTAGCAGTAAGTCTTGTAACAGATCTCAAGAGGCCTCTGACTGAAGACTGTTGTTGTATGACCGTCTCATGACTGTCATGACCTGCTAACAAGTCAATATCCAGGCAACAGAGACTATATTCACAGTAACACATCCTGGATGACACCATCAATTGTTGCCAATCACTGCTAATCCACATCATTTGCTTTTGCTACTCCTCTTTAAATCTCTATCAACCACAATGTCACTGACATTTTGTAGTCAGGAATTTGATGCTTCCCCGTTATGATTGATGAAAGAAATGGTTTGATATTTCTTCTTCTCTCTGCTCTTGGGTCCTTCTCTTCATCAATGTGTCATTTTCTCTGAGATTTGGGATCATAGTTCTGGTATTATTTTAACTTCTGAGCTTCTAATCTGCTGCTCCCAGCTGTAAAAAATACATAACAATGGCAACATTGTTGGCATGTATGTATGGCATATAACAATGTTGCCATTGTTATGTGGAACAATGGCAACATTGTTCCACAACTGTCTGAATGTAAAAATTTAAGAGCAAAATATTTCCTACCACACAGCATCTAAAACCACAGGGAATAAGTGTCCAAACATACAATGACTCAGGCAAAAAGGACAAAAGTACTCCAATATGCTACCAATGTGAGGATATGCAGTTCTAGAGTAACTTATAGTCAAATTCAGATGCAGTCTTCACGGCCAGGCAGGTAATGGTTCATTTTCAGCTTTTAACGACGCAGTTTAACTGCTCTTTTTCCATGAAAACAAAGTTATTTTTGATATATGTTTTGGAATATTGTCGTAAAACCTAAATGTGTCAACGTTTACCCCATTCAGCTATAGATTGGAGGCAAAGAAGATTAATTAATACTCCCACTTGTAGAGTGCACCAGAGCATGATGCTGCTGCCATCGTGCTTGACAGTACAGTAAAGCTTTCAGCCTGATTCTTTTTGTATCTTTCTGGTATTTTGTTGTCCACTGTCCAGTTGTTCCAGATATAGAGTGCGACGTCCGAGCGGGGAAGATTAACCTCCCAGAGTTCATTGCCAAGTGTCCAGCACACTGTAAAGAAACCAAGCAGCAGGTCTATGGGACAGGTGTCTTTGCATCCATCTCCAGCATCTGCAATGCAGCCATCCATAGGTGTTTGGACTGGGAAATGAATATCGCCAAAAGAGTCTCATGATGGTTTTATTTGACAAACATGTTGTCTGCACAGTGGAGTCATCACAAACGCAGGGGGAAAAGTAATTGTGAGGAAGATGGCTGGGCAGAACATCTACAAAGGCAGCAACTCTAACGGGGTGCGGTCACTGTCTCTACCCAAGTGGAGGGAGTCATTTGTGGTCTCAGGTACTTATGCAGAATTAAATACTTTTGAAAACCAGTAGTTTAGAAGAAATTTGTTGAATAAAAGTTGAATTTGTTGTGTCACAGTTGGGAAACCAAAGAAAGGTGTCATCTACCCATCCACTCTGGACTACGCTCCTTCAAGACCAACCTACGTGAAGACAGGTAGGAAAAGCATCTTCACATTATTACCATACAGTTTTAATGCATTATATTTAGTTTTCGCCTGAAATGTCAGGCTGGAGTTAGACACCAGCTCCCCTCCGGACTACACTAGGGACACGGGTGTGCAGAAAATGGATGGATAATTTAGTAGTCAATTAATCATTAATACATTAAATGCGAAAGGCGGCATGCTCTTTTCATCTGTTCGTTATGAATCTGTTAGGACACTTGTTTTGTCTGGCATATTTCGGGGTCAAAAGGTGACAGAAGAAACATCCCCACACTTGACTCTGGCATGCTGAACCTAGATTTGGATTGCTGTAGTCTGCTAAGAATGACAAGAATGCATTACAAAACAGAGGTTACACTGTAGACGCTCTCATCCGTCCTCCTCGTTTGTGACTGCCTTCATTTATTCTCTTTTTTCAGGTCCAAAAGACACCAAATTAGCTGAGTTCATTACGCTGCCGCCAACAACAGCACCTGAACCCACCACGACAACCCCTGAACCAACAACCACAACTGCTCCCACTACCACCACCACAACCACTATGCCTCCGCCACCACCCACCACCACCAAAGCCCGAGCCGTAGTTCATAAAATCAGGGATGCAGGTGAATAAAACAAGCAGATAAAAACGTTTAAAAAGGTAAACGAGCAGCCTGCCTCGTCTAGTCTAACTTACAGCATTAGCAGCTTATAATCAGAGCTTGCAGCTTGCCGCAACAAGCCTTCTTTTCTGCAGTGAGCAATGATTAGTGGCAATTACAACTGCAATTATGGAGCAATTACTGCTCCTCTGTGATGAAGTTACAGTGTAGACTGTTTTAACTGTAGCTTTCATCACTGATTAAATAAAAACACAATCACTGAGACTCTGCGTCATTCTGGATGGCGGTGCAGGTATGGTGAGTAGACAGTGCCACCGTATCTTAAGGTATGCGTTCAAATGAGATGGGCAGAGGGCCAAATAGGCTGCTGAGCGTTCCCTCTCCCTTTCATTTTCTGTAACATTATCTTCCTTCTCTCCACTCCGGCACACCATTTGTCTTTCTTCCATCCAGGCAGCAGTCACCCGTACCTTGCCCATGTGGCTGCCGCAAGTTCAAGTAAGTGAAGCAAAGCAGCGAATAATTGTATGTTGGAGGGATATCATGAGGTGCTGCAGAGTTGATAGTGTATCCTGAGCCTCGCAAAAACAACTTCTTCACTCAATAACCACAAACATTAATGTATTTTATTGGGGTTTCAAGTGGTAAATAAACATAAAGCAGTGCATAATTTTGATGCAGCGTAATCTGCAAAATGTGCCTAGTTTCCACTGAGCAATATGCGATGGGTTGGTATAAATTTTTTGTCTGTTTCAATTGGACCGTCCCATATAGCCGACCTGTAACTCATCATTCTTGCGCCTCCCTCTGCTGTTGGTCCATAAGACAATGGTACGGCTAGTGTGGAGCTACTGACATCACACAACACAGTCCATTAACTCTGGAACAAAAAAAAGTCACTGTTTGTGACGAGTCATACTAGTGCGATGACAAATGTGGCACAGAAGGCAGTAAATGGCATTACACTGGTCTGCTTTTGGAAATATCACCTGTTTTGTTTGGAAGGTCGTGGAATCTTCCATATTTATCAACAAGTAGCTTTATGACAAAAAATAAAAATAAACACCAAGCAATAAAATCATTACAGTTTGTAATATCCATTTTTATCTAAATGTTTTGTGAATGAACTGTGTGATTGGTGTAGGACAGTCACAGAGTGCCCAAGGAAAGAGTCCAAGCCAAGGTGGGTAAATACACTTCAAGAATTTCCAGCTATTGAAAAAAAGATCACACACAAAACATTTCCAGTCTGACTAAACCATCAAACCATCTCTTCAGTGTTCAGAGGTAGCTCCTACCCAAACAGGTATCCACAGCGTGCCAGCGCAGGTAAATCAACTCAAAAATCCAACCTGCTAACCTCTGCTTCTTAAAAACATAATTGTTCCTTTTACACTGACACTCAGACACTTTTCTTTTTTTACCTGCGCACATAAGCTCTGCATGCCGTCTCTGTTCAGTATCTACCAAGCTACTTTACTTGTATTGGTTGCAAATCAGAAATGGTGCTTATGGTGTAATCTTCAGCTCTGTGAGTCATGTTCCAACTTTCACAAATATTAGACCCTGGTAAAGATGAATGTAAGGACTTGAAATAAATTCACCTTTTATTGCAATAGCGTAATGATGCCCTTAAGAATCCAACCAGTAGATTACACAGAAACATGTTGTAACCAAACTTCAAACCCATGATTAGCGTGAGTCGCTAAACACAGTTGTACCTTTTCTGGTTTCAAGTGTATATTCATCCCAAATATGCCTAATGTCGTTAATTTGCAACATATTTAAATATATAGCTGTTTCATAAGCTGTAATCACTATAACAATCTCCACTTAACAGAGCAACAGTTAAAAAATGTAATTATTCTGGATGTTTTTTTGATGTGAGAGCACATTTAAGTGTTGTATATTAAGAAAAATGTTTAAAAAAAACCCAATAAAAATAATGTTGGAAAAAACAAACAAACAAACAAACAAAAACAGAGCAACAGTTTGACACCAACATTTATTGTTACCTTCCTAAAATAATGGCCTACATCATTTTTTTTAAATCACCACCTCTTTTTTTATTTAGGTAAAAGAAAAATGACTTTTGCCAAAAGTGATTTTGTCCATTATTTTTTGAAGGTGACATTATGTTAGTTACTTTTAAAATAGGAAAGGCAAGAGAACATGCCAATCAGAAAAAGCAAATGTTTGTTGATCTTTATATGTAATGAATTAGCTAAAGAGAAATAGGTACTTATTTAAATTTATTCATATCCAGTGAGTTCAGAAAGCAACAACTGTAATTGAGTTAAATTAGGAGTTTCCTCATTCATTTGCCAGCAGGCACAAAAAGGAGCTGGCAAGTGAGGAGCAACAATCTGCCAAGATGACAACTCTTACTTGAGAAGCATGCCTGGAAAAAGTATTTCCTGCTCTGCTATCAAAACACAAACATACAGAGTTTGACAAGTTCTAGCTCAGACTTGAGCTAGAACTAAGATTAAGCGTGTTTGCAAAGACTCTTAGTATGAAACTCAAATGCTGTGTGCAAAACCCCTGATGTTCACAGAGTACGATGGAGGATCAGTGATGCTGTGAGGACTTTGTAGAAGCTCATGGCAGCATGGACTCAAACCAAGCATTTTGAATAAAAATCCAGTGGAAAAAAGTGAAAATGGGTAGTTAGTGGGTCATATAACTAAATAAACGGAAAAGTTTATTCAACCATTGAGCTGAAGCTGAAGAAAAGAGTGTCACTCGATAAAATATGAATTTATTCGAAGGACTTTTACACATCCTTACCAGAGGTGGCAATACTTGACGGAGATTCTGTATTTCCAATCTGTGCTGATATTTAGACATTGGTGCAAACTCCTAATTTCAGTGAAAAAACTGAACTCTCTACCAGAAGGGGCTCAAATTAACACAAACATTTAACATTTAAGCAATAAAACTTATACTTTATTGAAGTATCAGCACAGATTAACTCTGCAATGTTTTGCTATTTTGAAAAACTTCTTCCTTCTAATCTTGGTCCAAGGTTTGCGCCGGCCAGAGGCGGGCTCAGCCATCAGGAGGCAACCATCCTCTCCAGTCGGCCCAGGTCAGCCTCCTCATTAGCGCACTTACACCCATGATTAAAACAAAAACGGGTACAGGTAGCATGCAGGTCACCTTCAGCAGACTACTGTAAGTCTAACCGCACTGTTTACACTCATGAGCCTCTGATATCTTCACCCTCAGGGTCACCACTAATACCCTCCTCTGAGCTTCCCAGCTAACATTCCTCGCTGCATAACCACTGTTTTCTGTCATCAGGAGCATCCTCCCAGTCATATTTTCATTTTACGAGATGAAAAGAGTCAAATGAAGCAGAGCTAGTGCTTGTAAATACGCCCATCTTACATGCTTTTGTGTTTGATAGCACGCTGTGGAGAAAGAAAAAAATAGCCTTTAGCTTCCATCAAAGTAAAACAGCTGGGCTACATTTGAGGATGGAAGCCCAGAACTGTAACTCTGCTTTACCCTCCTTCCTCTCCTCTGGTTTTCCCTCTCTTCTCTTCTCTTTTCTTCTCTTCTCCTATCTGCGCTTTCTCGTCGCCTGCAAGCAGCTTTTAACAGGGCTCCACCCGAGCAGACCCCGACAACGAGCCAGTCGAATTCTGGTGAGTTTCTCTGAGCAGGAGTCCTCAACCACGCTGACGCAGACGGGTCAGATCAAACAGCAGAGTAAAGACGATTGTAAAAGCACTGAGCGAAATGTTTACAGCCTGTGGTACACCGAAGATGCGCCCAAATCCAAGTGGTGCTCAGATTTCTACAGAAAAACCGGAATTCTTCTATTCACCTAAGAGATGAAACAATCAGTCTCTCAGATGATTACGTTGATGATAATCCTGCTCCATGCTCTTAAATAAAATCGTAACGCCTCTGTTGTCTGAAAGCAACGTTTGGTTTCTGACCTTTCATCCCCAAATACTCTTTGCTCTCCTGCCCAGTTGAGCCAGCCAGCTGAATTTTATGAATGAGATAAAATTAACTCTTAGTTCTGCCAAAACATCTTAAATCTGCAGCTGCACTGGACTGAAATAAGAACTAATTCAAAATAGATGGGGCTGTTAACCATCTCGCTTCGTTTTTCGAAAAGAAATAGAATCCGGAAGGTTTGAAACTGAATTTGTATTTCCAATAATCTGAATGTATTACAAATTTATGCCAGAAATGAGCCCTTGAGGTTTTTTCCAATTTTTTTTTTTTTTTAAACTCTGGGAGTTTTAATTATTTGAAAAATGACTGCTCAGTATGAGAACTTTAAATTATATCAAAATAACCTTTTTTGACATCTGAGGATTTTGCGGATTGCCAAAAACCTTAAGGGTTTTAATTGGTTTAATTCTTATTTAGAAAAAAAAATCAAACAATAAGTCAACTTTTTACATTTAGTCTTTTTGTCCAGTGTATTGGTTAATAAGGATTCTTTGTTTTATTTTCTTCATTGACAATTGAGATAAATTAATTAGGTATTTGAATTCTTCGATCTCTGGCAAATAGCTTATTAATGTAAACTTGCTCTAAACATTTTCATCATAAATATCAGAAATCGTTTTAATCACAACTGTGACTCCCTGAAAAGGTTTATAATAAAAAAACCAAAAACAAAACAAATGAGACCATCAGGAGTAAATATATTCGTCATTTAAAGGAGCTGGAAGTCATGACAGTGGTGAGTTGTGGCAGTGAAGGTTCACATAGTTGAAACGAGCAGCGCCAAGTGACCCAGTTATGCGCCCAAGTCTGTATCCATTGCAGCATATGGGTCCAATCTCTGAAAAGCTCCACAAACCAGCCAAGGTGTGGCTCTCCGAGGAATGTGCTTCTGTTTTTCCTTCTGTGGAATGCAAAGCCATGAATCCCCTAAAATTAGACAGGGCTATATCTGTTTAAATGACAGCTAATTGTAGGATCTGATTTATAAAAGGCAGCGTAAACGCTTCCACAAAACTTTTGCTGCTTAGCTCTTTATCCATGCAGGAAGCAGCTCTTCGGATCAAGAGCTGCTTCCAGTGATTTGTAAATCACTGGGTGATTTACAAAAGAAAATACTGATTCCTTTAGGCTGCCCCTTCAGGTAGAAGCCAGAGTTTAAAGGTGAAGTCAAGCAGTGCCTCCGGAGTTTCCAAGATGGATGCTTCTTTTGACTTTGACTCTTTAATTTTTGATTTATGAGTTCAAAAAATTATTTTCCTATGTAGCTTTGGCACCTTGCGGCTTAAAACAGATGTTGGATGTTATTGCTTTAAGTTATGATGCTAGTCTGGCGTCTATAATGAAACATGTCAGTCCAACAGCCAAACAGATGCATAAAATATTTTAGTAATCACACTATACAACCTAAAAAGGCTTTTATTTATGGCATGACTGAAAAATGATGCTCCAAGACGGTCTTCATTCAATCTGAATGAACTTGAGACACTTTGAAAGGAGAGTTTGAAGTTTCAGTGTTAAGATGTAAAAGGCTGGAGACTTACCCAAAGTTTTCAGACGTAAATACAGGAACGCAAATGTACACCGCACTTTTCAGATAATTATTTGCAAAAATATTTCATGGCTTAAAACTGACACCTTTTTTCTGTTTCGTTCCAACTCTCAGTTACGCACCACAATGTGAAACACAAAGAAAAACATTTAACTCTGTAGTTGTAACTTGACAAAATGTGGAAAAATAAGTAAGTAGCTTGGAGCTGCTGTAAATGTTTTGGATTATGTCATTTAGCAGAGTTGTCTTTTGTGCGAGCAAGTGTCACAACACTCATTCTGATATGAAATAAGCTCTGATCCAAGAGGAGGATCCTCAGCTTTTGACCTCTGCGGTTACTGAATTGGTTATGATTAAGGAAGTTGAATTCGATCCTTCAACACTGATATTAATAATAGTTAAAAAAAAAAAAGGCAACCGCGGCTGATTGGCTTTATCGCCGTCTGCTATCTAAACTGTCCCTAGTTTGACATCAGGACTATAATAATACGTCCGCGCTTCAGTGGGCTGCTGGCTGCGCTCTCTCAGGCCGCCTTTGCAAACAGAGACCCTTCTCACCAGCCGGTCCTATATGGGAACCTCAAAGCCGAACGCTGTGTGTTTGTGTAAGCGGCCTGTCCTCCTCAGAGTGGAGTTCACTCAAGTGTGCAGTCATGGTTCAGTCCGTTGTTGCAGAGGGAGCTTTGCCATCCTGGTTTTTACCTCAACTTATCAATAAAATTAACTATCCAGAGATAGACAGTTTGCTTGTTGCTCATTTAAGTTTGCATTCACGTGACCAACTTTTAAGAAGGTACATAGGGTAAGCTGAAATATTTTAATCTATGTAAATAATATCATAATCAGCCTTATGCTTAAGATTGTTCATAAGCATAAGCATAAGGAATAAATCATTCTTTCTAGATTAAAGAAACAAAGAGTCTGTACATTCTTCAGGTTTAAATTTATTTAATCTACCAAGTTATTTACATATAATAAAAACATCAATCTCATTATTCATATTAAATCCTAATGAGTTAATAAAGCAGCAAGTAACACAAAATTAATAAACTAAACACTAACAACTGCAATAACATGCCTAAATATATTAGGCCTGGTCTGATGTAGACAAAATACCATTTCATTCCTGGAAGCTGTTTTCCACCCAGACTTAAAAATTCAATGCATAAAGTTGAATAAAGATGCATTAATGGCTATATAAAGCTAACTAACCTTGGTTTGTTTTTAAAAGGCTCACCTTAATTTCTAAATCATCCGCTATGGTCAGATAGCTTGACATATATTCACAAACATTCAGACATGACTCCCTGAGAATAACAGTTCAGTCATAAAGACATAAATATTTTGAACTGTGGAGGTGGAGTAAGAGGTTGTTTTGGTTAAACCAAAGAGTGCAGGAAGAGCATTTTGTAGGGCATTTGGCAGTTCTTTCAAATCTATTTTTTTCCCCTGTATGTCCACTTCAAAACAAAACACAAATTTATATTAATATTTTTTTTAACCAAACAGTTGAAAGAAAACAGCAAGTTTTCTCTAAAACAAAAGGCGGCAACTCAGTCCTCAAGCGTCTGAGTGTCTACTGTTTTAGTGTCGTTCTGCACATCTTGTGGGATCTCTAATAAATCCAACTTTATTGGCGATCACAAGTATGTTCCTCCTTCATGCCTGTCCTGAAAACGGCTTTCTAATGTTCCCGTGCACAGCTTTCCCCAGGAGAGACTGGTCTCCCTCTTCTTACGCTCGGCCTGACTGGTTCCCAGGAGCTCGACGACCAACAGGTAGCAAACAGTAATCCCTCAGCAGAGACTGAGATAAATGTTGGGTTTTAATCAGATTAAGGACAAACGGGCTAAGAAAAATATCCAGAGTGAATTAATCTTTCCGGATGTTCTCTGCTCAGATGTTAGCTATGCAGTTCCAGACTCAGGATATGCATGGAGTGAGACAGAAACACCTGAGATTCCAGGTAAGTAAATGCACCTCCTCTCTGACAGACAAGAGTGCTGCAGTTTTGGGTGCGTACCGCAACCTTTACTGCACATCTCGTATCCAGCTGTACTGCACGCACCCGCTACAGTTCAGTATCTGCTGATCATGTATGCAATTGTACGTACATGCAAGGGAATCTCTGTTTACATGCCATCTGCCTGCCATATGAGGGCTTCTTTGAAGTGCAGAAAAGCAGAATGGGGCAGGATATTGATGCATGTGAAAGTGATGTACTCTGAGGTGATCATTGTAAAAAAAAAAGCCAGTTTTCACTGGTCTGGGATTGGTCGTGAAGGATTTCTGACCAGTCGTAACCGTGGAAACATGTGCTTTTCCCTCTGACATTTCCCCCACACTAACGGGTTTCGTAACGTCCTCCTCTAGCTCGGGATCTCAGGCCTGATATCTCAGAGTATGAACGCTGGCTTTATAGCTTTGGACCATACCGTAAGTGTTCATACATTTCTTTTTGTTGGGGTTACTAACAAATGTTCAAGTTGTGGAGTGTCAATGAATGGGTTGGGATTAGCTTGCTAAAGTATTCAACCCCTTGGACTTTTTCGCGTTTTGTCACATTACACCTCCAAACGTCAATGTATTTTATTAGGATTTTACGTCAGCCACGTAAAATGTTACACCGGAAATAAGATTATTGTAACCAATAGTATTCAGAAGTGGTCATTTGCAAATAGATTCAGTCTAAAAGCAAAGTTGTTCTGTGAAGACATGTCAGAGAACATTAGTGCTGGAACCACAACCACACCAGAATACTTGGACCCTCTCTAAAAATACTTATAACGTCCCATATTTGTTATTCAAATACCAGATGTTTCTAGGCAAACTCATGTTAGGCTAGTTTTCAGAATAATAGCGGCCACTTATGAGTGATTTAACGTCAGTAAAAAATCCTGCAACCATTGATTTTTATTTCAGTCCATTAAATAGGTAACTGGGGATAAAAGAATGCACGCAACATTTTACAGACTCTTATTTCTAAAAATATAACATGTAACCCTTTTTTATACTTTGCAATTATCTGCTGCTTTGTGTTGGTCTATTACATAAAGTTTGTGGTTGTGATGTGACAAAACATGGAAAGATTCAAGAAGTATGAAAAGCCTTTGTAAGCAGATGAAAATGTTTTCTTTTATCCAGTTTCAGCTTCTGGTACTTTAGTATTTAATTCACAGTATAAACACAAGCAGGCTGGCTGCTTCCCTGTTTCTTCTCTAGTTTTTTCACAATACACAGATATTACAGTTGGGTCAATTTCCGTCTCACTGCACATGAAAGAACCTAAAATACCTTAACTGCTCTGTGAAAGGAAACCACATTTTATTTGTTTTATACTTGCATGCCTTCACATTAAACAATATAAGTCGCTTGCAGAACGACCTGCTGACGGGACACAAAAGCCCAGCAGAAAGCACTAACTCTCATATTTCAGACATTGTGCTTTCTTCTTTTTTTGAGGCACAGGTTGGCATTCAAATCTGAGGTCTGGAAACCATTTGGAGCATCCACCATAAAAATACAACCAGAATTCCAGCCAAGCTAAACATTTAAACAGAGTGGTGTGTTGGCTGTTCTGCCACAGTGTCAGTGTTTTCCTTGGTTGCAGTTTTTTTCATATTTGATAATATCTTTATTTTTAGCCCCTCGCTCCACTGACTTAGATGGCAGCCACAAAATGCCCCTGCACTTACCCCACGGCAAAGGTGAGCAGCCATAATGAACATCCAGGGAGGCCTTGAAGATTATTATGCTGCTTTTGCACAGAGTGCTGTTGAAAGTCAGTTGTGAAAAAGTATTTGTCACTTCACTGATTTCTTCAATTGTTGCTATTTAGTTTCATATAAATGGTTCAGAGCAATAAACTAGTTTTAGTGTAAGACAAAGATAACCTGACTCAGGAATTTGGATACAAATGTTTAAATACAATTAATGTATATATATTGTCAGCGCATTTTGAAAATAACTAACTTGAAAATGGCAAAGGTACCGCAGTACAGAAATTATTTTAAAAGTTAAAATTGCTTGTATTTTGCTTTTTAACAACTCTCATTAAATGTTAACTGGGAATGCAGCGTCTTAATCCCTGTGGAAGATTTTTGGCTCACTCTTATTATAACTCAGCCACATGGAGGACTTTTGAGCACGAACTCAACAAAAGGTCACATCGTCGTAATAGAATTTAATGCCACTCTGTGACTAAGTCACTACTACAATGCTTCATTTATGCCTCATTTCCACTCATTGGTATGACACGAGTTCGGTACACTTTTTGTCTGTTTCCATTGTAAAGGAACTCATACTACACCATTTCTGGTCCAAAGGACACAGTCCATTCATTGGAGGACAGAAAAAAATCTCACGACTTGAGACTTACCGGTTTGCAGAACTAGTGTGATACAATGTTGTGCTTTTGGGTTTAACTCCGCCTTCTCAATGAGAGATCAGCTGGCGATAGAATCTGCCGCATCATAAAACAGCGTATAGAGCTTTTAGTCTTACACCAGATGCTAACAGGACACACACCTTCTAAAAAGCTCCATCAGTTCATAGAATATGTTTCCAAACATCTTGGGGATCAGAAAGATGTTTTGTTAGGGAAATGCGAGACGGGCCTGTGTGTCGTGTTGATCATCCGTTATTTTGGCCCTGAAAATCCTTTGTGGCGGCCATTTTTACACGGGGCGCCTGCTCTAATCACTGCTCCACGTGACGCCCTGTAATGGTTTTCAATTAACATTTTTTTCTTTTTCATTTAGAATTGATAAATTTGTCTTTAATGACTTGACAAGGGAAGTTGCTGTTTCTTTGCAAGGTTGTTTTAGATGTTTGTACCTTTCTAAATGAAATAATAATTTGAAAACTACTTTGTTTATTTACTAGAGCTTTCCTGATCTGATTGGATTAATGCTCTGAAACATTTCAAACATTTAAAAAGCAAAATCCAGAAATCTGAAATGGTGAAACTTTTTCACAGCACTGTAGGTAAATGCTTCTGAACTTATGACTTGCTGCTTTCCTAATGCTTAGCTTGTATAATGTCATTCATGCAGTGGAGCCAGTGGATGCCTGGAAACAAGATGCAAACCCCTATGAATCAGGTAAGTTTGCTTGCACTGACGCTTGTTTTGCCACTTTGCAGCTTTGCAGTAAGTGCGATTCAAACCAAAGCTATCTGAGGATAAGATTGGGTTTTGGCTCGGCCTGTAATTGGAGGGCAATGGGACAAAAGCCAAATGGCATGGTGGCTTTGGGCATGATGTTTGTGACTGGAAACATTTGGGGTCACTAAAAAGAGGACGCCTTCAAACTTTCAATGTAATTTCCTAAAAGTAGGCGTTTGAGCTGTCTTTGTAGTTAGTTAGTTAGTTGAGTGTTTTATTTTCGTGGTAAACACCCAACTGCATTTTCCTGGATGATGAAAGGTTAAGCTGATTATTTTCCCTTCAGTCGTCCCACATGAAGACGACCAAGATAAAAAGGAAAAAAGATCAAGGATTTTGTAGTATTTAAAACAGCTAATTAATCCAGAAACATCTTGACTTTTAAGCATTTCTCTGCTTTGTTGCTTTTTAGGTTTTAGCTTGAGAGAACCAGAAGTGCTACCCAGAGCACCTGAACCCCCTGCATCACAAGGAGACCCAAGTATGTGGATGTTCTTGCATCTATGAATATGTGAATGTTATTCATCTGTGGCAAGCACCCAGGTATACATCTAGCTTCAGTCCTATTAAAGCAGATAATACTTTTAAGTATGCATACCTGAGAGTGATTGCCTATTCCGAGGATTTTCTTACGCCTGCACTTTCAAACAAGGTCCTTTTTATCCTGATGGTCCTTGATGGGATCAGGTGCAGATTATATTAAATTGTAACACATATAGAGCTAAATATGTTTTAATTGTAAATCTGATCATTTCTGGCTTATTCTGACCTTCTGCTTTTATAAGCTTTATAGATATAGCGTTCAAAATAATAGTGAGATGTTTTTATTTCCATATGCAAATGTAAGTTACTTTATTTGTGCCATCATAGTCCCATTTTACTTGATGGTCCCTGACCTTCTGGGGATGACAGTGCATTATCCTATTCACTGTCAGGATGTTTGCACATCCTTAAAAAAATCTTAAATTTAATAATCTAAAATGAGGGCCTTAAAATGTCTTAAAGTCATTAAAGAAGATGTAAGCAGGCCTTAAGTACGTTAGCAGGACTATTTAGTCTCATGTCCTATGTAGGTTTTTCTTGTGGACCTTTTTTTATCCAGTAAAAGTCTGAATAATGAGCAGTCATTTTCACTCACTGTGTCTCAAGGTGGTAAAAGCTACAGGTAACAAACTGCTAATACTTGTTTACTAGCTAGCGAGAAAGCCATGTGCCCCATGAGAAAAACCTCCCAGAAATGTCACAGTTTTAGCCCGCTGTATTTCTTTTCTATATCTTTTTCATAATATAGATCTTAAAGACAATCAAATGCATAGAAAGCTGATGTAGGTTCATGATATACTTTAAGTTACTCACCACTGAAACGTAAAGCTGAAACAGTCTGTGAAGCATTTGGACTCTGCATAGTCACAATAAAATGTACTTTGTTGAAAGTTAAAGAAATTCAGTAAAACTTCAAGAGTAGGGTAACAGTCCAAGGAGTCAGGCTATAATATCCTTAGGAATTAGATTCTCCCACTATGACTCTACCATCTGACAAACTCTGAATACCAATAGTGTGTTTGCAGCAGCTGCTGCTGCAAGAACAAAACCAATACTACTCATAAAGAATATTACTGTCTGGCATCTGTTTGCCCATTTTGTCTGACTTTAAAGACAAAATAAAACAGAAGCTTGTCTGAATAATGTCTTGCGGATAGATTAGAGCAAACTAGATTACTGGATTTGGGCCAGAGCAGCTTTTCTTATTGAGTGACTCTAAACGACTCTAAACCGAATTTAAAAGCTCAGCTGAATTTAAAAACAAAAACATGCAATCAGACATGTGTAAGAGTTAAAAAAAAAAAATCAATGTTTGGTTTCCTTAATCATATGTTTGAAAGTCTTTTTCATAAAGAAACATTAAGAGAACAACAATCCACCTCAGTGCAGTGTGGTGTAGCCGCATGGTGTGCTCCTTTTTTCCCCTCAGATTGTAAGGTTGATCTTGCCTTCCTGATGGATGGCAGCTGGAGCATTGGGAAGCGGCGCTTTAAGATCCAGAAAGACTTTCTGGCTGAAGTGGCTCAGGTCATCAATGTAGGCATGGCTGGACCAATGATGGGCATCATCCAATATGGGTAAACTGTGTCTATGCTGTCTATGCATTCTGAAATCTTGTCCCAGTTTGGTAAAAGAAGATATAAGCTGTTTATTGTTTCGTTTGAAGTGACGACCCTGTGACAGAGATCAGTCTGAGGGCCCACTCCAGCTCCAAGGACGTGAAGTCGGCCATAGATAAGATTGTGCAGAAGGGTGGCATGTCCAACGTGGGTGAGTGACCCTGATGGTTGCTGCCAACTGCGACAAAAACTCACAAACTCAAGTGTGAAAGTGAAAGGGTTACAATTATCGCATGGTTTTTACTACGCTGGCACATTTTCACATGCAGGGATAGAATTAAATCTAAATTTGCCGGGAGACCAGCGAGCTAAATTACAGTTCTCTTTCTAGTAAGGCGTGTTTTTTTTCTCCTGTGACCAGAACGCATTTGCTTTTTACAAGCTTGTAGGGGTCAGCTCTCAAAAAGCAAGGGCTGTTTGTTGCTTTTTTTTTTTTTTGGTGCGGCAGCATTCATCAGCTGCAGATTGTGGAGCTGATGGCTGGATTTTTTTTTTAGGGTTTGCTAAATTTTGCTTACCGAAAGACTGTTGGGTTTGACCACAATCATACAACAGTGTGTGTGAATGTAAAAGGCTCTATAATCTTGATCAGAGCCTCTCCTGTTATTGTAAAGATCACCAACACTCAACTGACAAACTAAATATAGATTATTCCAGTACAGAGCTATCACTGTGCAGATTTAATAATTAGATTTAAAAAGGTGCTTAATAGCAGATATATTTGTAGAGAATTTGAACCGGGTGATGGGTGGTTTTGTGGAGGTTGTTAAAAGTTTCAGCTGCACAGTTTCAGAACATTTGGTAGATTATTAGAAGGTTTTCAGAAGAATATTACTTTGAAATAGCAGCCATTGTGTGGCAGGAAAGCACAAAACCTTTCAGAAAATTAAATGTTATTGCACTTTCCTTATTAGTTAATTTATTTTGAGCTCTCTGGAATCTGCTGAATATGTCATCATCAATGATTAGTCACTGGTTAATCAAATGTTTCTATGTAGTAGAGTTGTACAACAGAAATCCCAGGAGATCATGATTTAAAAAGATGTAGCGTTGCAAAAAAAAAAAAAAAAAAAAACCCCTCAAGTCTCATTGTGTTCAAATTGTCAAGTCCTTTGCAGTCCCAATAAGCAAAGGACTTTAAAATCATTTTCAGTCCCAATTAAATGTCACAGGTCTATAAATGCAGCAGATGATGTTTGTGGGAAAAGATTTTTTTTTTTAGTTTTATGTTGTGTTTCCTGTCAGTCACGTCTTGCAAATCTGTCTATCACATAAAATCCCCACAAAACACAGAGAAGTTAGAGGCTGTGACAAGACTAAATGTGAAGAAGTTCCGCGGACATCAGCATCAGTTATTTGTCTCACTGTCGCCCCCTGGTGTTGAAACAGGAAAGGCCCTCTCCTACATTAACAAACAGTACTTCAGTGATGCCAATGGGAATCGTGGAGGGGCTCCTAACGTGGCGGTGGTGCTTGTGGACGGCTGGCCCACAGACAAGGTGGAGGAGGCTTCTCGACTCGCCCGAGAATCCGGCATTAACATCTTCTTCGTCACCATCGAGGGTCCTGATGAGAATGAGAAACAAAATCTGGTTGAGGCCAACTTTGTTGACAAGGTGGTGTTTAGTTGCACAGGTCTACCGGTGCGTCCCATAAAACCAGTCTGTAACACCGTTTCCTGTTTCACTCCCCAGGCTGTGTGCAGGACAAATGGCTTCTTCTCCCTTCCCGTGAACAGCTGGTTCGCCTTGAGAAAGGCTGTGCAGCCGCTGGTGAAGCGGGTGTGCGACACTGACCGCCTGGTGTGCAGCAAGACCTGCATCAACGCCAACGACATCGCCTTCGTGATCGACGGCTCCAGCAGCGTGGGGACCGGCAACTTCCGCACGGTGCTCCAGTTCGTGGCCAACGTCACGCGGGAGTTTGAGATCTCGGACACGGACACGCGGGTGGGAGCTGTGCAGTACACCTACGAGCAGAGGCTGGAGTTCGCCTTCGGACAGTACAACAACAAGGCCGAGCTGCTGAACGCCATAAAGCGCATCAACTACTGGAGCGGCGGGACCAGCACCGGGGCCGCCATCACCTTCGCGGCAGAGCAGCTCTTCAGCAAATCCAAACCCAACAAACGCAAGATCATGATCGTCATTACAGATGGACGCTCGTACGATGACGTCAGGGCGCCAGCGCTGGCTGTCCATCGCCAAGGTGAGACCTCATCACTGAAGAGTGTTTGGAAAATATATACCCTGTTTGACCTTCTAATGTTGCGTTACATTAGAAGAACCAGTATTTTCAATGTATTGCCTTTAAATCTGTAATATGGGACAGAAACGATTAATCGTGATGTATCGTGAATTGAAATAATCGACTAATTTAGTTATCGATTAATCGTTAACTAGAGTATACAGAATCAAAAAAGGCCATTTGATGAAAAAGAACATTCAGAGAGCATTAATTGAGCTAGAACAATACAAAACATGTATACATTTAGCATTTAAGGGAAAAACGTTTCTACTCAAAATTTAAAGATTCTATTCTCTACTAGGGTTGTTACAATACAAAAATGTCAAACTCAGTAGTAACAAGAACACTTGATACTGCAGTAAATGTTTTTTGAAGGCACAGGGTTATTTTCTGTTGATAAAATAAATCATTAATTACAAAATGACAGCAATTTTACTTAAGATGAAACTAGTATGTAGGGACAATTCAACCTTTTTTAAGAGAAAGATGTATTTTAAAGTTTTTCTTTCCTGTTTGGTAAAACAAAAATTGTTTTCAGCAGCAACTCTGTATAATTTCTGCCTCCTGGGCATTTTGCTGAATGTTTTCTGCAATGAACAACTACATCAGCAGGGCATCTGCTGTAATTGTCTTTTCCTACCATAATCTGTATTTTTATAACCGCTATTAGGCGTAATGGAAGGGATGCTCTTCCATGTTGGTTAAAATGAGAGTTTCTTTTTTTCTGTACCACTCTTATTAGAGTTTAAACTTTCTGATTTTGTATAAATTTTCATAGAAATATTGATGATTTTGACAACCCTAGTCTTGAGATGAGCAAAACTGTTTGACAGCCCCTAACAGATTTTCAGATATGAAAAACTTTGTGTTGGTCTACCACATAAAATAGGTTGAAGTTGCAACCTTTTCTGTAAAGCCAGCTGCACCTCCATTTTAAAAAAAAACTAAAAAGCATGTGACGATAACCTTCATTTCTAAAGCAAAATGGCCTTAATGTCACATTAGCCTTCAGAGATGCACATGCAGTTCTTTTTTGGTAACCTGTGTTTTCCTCCCCTGATCCAGGTGTGATCGCCTACTCCATTGGTATCGCCTGGGCCGCCCAGGATGAGCTGGAGTACATCGCCACCGACCCAGACAAAGAGCACTCCTTCTTCGTGGACGAATTCGACAACCTCTACAAATACGTCCCCAAGATCATCCACAACATCTGCCAGGAGTTCAACTCTCAGCCCAGGAACTGAGGTCATCAGTGCAACGGAGGGGGAGGAGCATGTTGGATCAGGGCCGTCTTTATCAGAACGCTGACCGCAAACGTTCTCACCCTGCGGCCTCACAGATGGCGTCGCTAGGTGGGCTGCAGGCACACAAAGATGTAGAGGTTAGAAATTACACTTCCAGTGAAAAGCTTACAGACACTCATCATGGGTATGAAAGTCACATCATATTTTAGGTCTTTTCATGAGTCTATATGAACCAGAGTTTCACAAGGAACCGATTTTACATCAAGTAAAATCTGGTTTTAAAATGGAGAAACTGAGGCCTCTGGACTGGCTTTTTCCAAAGACAAAATCTCAACTGTATTGAAAAATTGTGGACGAAGCTCAATAGCTTGGCATGTATCAGGAAACCAACTCATTGAGAATAATTAGTTGCCAAATATCCAGCCAGAATTAAGCCAGAAGCCTGATTATGGTTTAAAAAGCAATCGTACAAGTGGCCAAGGTTCAATTCTCTAAAAAAATATTTGAGGCGGTATTTATATAAAACATTTTAACCCATATGAGCCTGAGAGGATCACAAGTTTTATAACCCGACTCTTGTTCTTAAAATTGCTTGACATTCTTTGTTGGGAAAATGATTCAAACACATCTTTAAAGGCAGAAAATAACACCACGGTCATTCCAATGATGAGTTTTTGTAAACTTTTTTTTGTAACTGTATCTGATCATGGATTTGAAGATAAATTTTAAAATGTATCAACACAGCAATTACTCCTGAAAACCATTAGCTTTGCACCATTTGTTGGTGCCACAAACAACACTGTCAACTCTTTGGTGGCCAGTTTGTGTGATTTCCCTCACACAAAATTTAGGTAATTACTAAACAAGTTTATCAAAAGAAACTGAAATAAAACAGAAAGCTGCAATGATATATTGCAGTCAAACTGCAACTCTTTTTGTGCTCCAACAAAATAAACTTTGCGGACATATGTAGGTTTAACACATTCCTAACGTTTCCTTTAATGGCTTTGTATACTTCATAAACTTGTTAACATGGTGCTTTCATATGATTACTTGTGAAGAGGATCCCCTCTTTCGCAGCTGAGGCATTTTGATCTCCTTAATAGGAGATGTAATCTGAGTTCAAGTCAGAGACTATGGTGCTGTTTATCTAATTTTTATATGGGTGTAAAAGCAAACCACCAGCATGGATGTGGACTTCTGTGAAAAGTGGGCTTGTTTTATGCAATTTTATTTCATCCCTTTCTGTATTTCTGTAGCGAGCGGCTCCTAATATACCAAGCATTTTGAAGTTTTAAGAGTATTTATGATTTTTTTTTTTGCCTTTGTTTTCCAGTTTGTATATATGCCCATTAAAATGCCTTGCTTGTCATGTTCACATCATTGATCATTTTTTGTTTTTAATAAAACAATTGAACAGAACATGATGTTTTTATGGTTGTTTTTTTCTCAGCGTAATGTTTTCAATGATTGTAAATATGATTGTAAATAAATATGTATATATCTTTCTATTTCTATTGCCAATGAAGTTTAAAAAACAGAGAATGAAGGAGGGACCAAAAGGAAATGTCACCAAAAAATAACTCAGCGTTTGCACAATACATACAGCAAAATGTCAAATATGAGAAATTATCTTTTCAAATGTATTCAGCTTACATATTTGCTTTCAAATGAAGTACCAGAGTGTAAGAAAATTGCAACAAAGAGAATAATATATTCTCTGTGGCTTTATATATCCAAGCAATCTCAGGGAACAAACCAAAAGAAAAAGAAGAAATGAGGAGGAACACCAGTACAAAGTGAATGATGTAATGGGTTGCTAAGATTCTCTGAAAAGAAATTACAAAGCTTTCTGGTACCAGTAGAATACATTTATTTTGTTTTTCAATGCAATCCAGGTGGAGGATTGCATTTAGTAGTAAGTAGTAATTATTTCCAGTAACTCTTATGAATTTTAAGTTTTTCTTTCCATAACCAAACACCACTTTTAAGCTGTTCAGTTTAGATCAGGCAACATTGATTTAGCCGAATTTCTACATATCTGTCAGGTAAAATAAACGTTTCCACCTCAGGTTATGGTGTTTACGCAGAGCGGCCATATTGGATCTTGAAGTTGGTGTTGGAAGTCTGATTTCAGGAGCAGCGTTCAAATTGATTTTCCTGATTTGGAAGTTTGAATTTCTGACCTTTGACTATAAAATGAATCCAGCATGACTTCACAGAAACTCACCAGAAAATCCAAAGTACCCATTTAAGACCTAATGAGGAACATCTGGTCAAAATAAAAACAATTTAAGGCCCAACATTGAGATTACTCAAGGTGATTTAGTGAATTTAGCAATTCAAAGATTTAACTCAGTGGATTAGACCAAATCAGTAATATTAATGTTAAAAAGTAAATCAGATTAATCTACAATAACTTTCTAGTTATGGTTACTTTTATAAAGTTTCTCAAATGTATATGTAGGAATCAAAGCAACATTTCAGGTGTTTTTGATGAGAGAATGACATAATATAACGCTAAAAAAAAGTTGATATTGAGTATAATTTAATTCATGCAATGGGGTCAATCAAAAACAGCATTCAAAATAACCAGCATCTGAGCCCAATTATTATTTTACAGCAGATTTTATTTCGAACATACTCTCATATACAAACCAGTGACTGAGAAAATGGCTCATGTAAAGCTGTACTCTCCGCGTACAACATCCTGTTTGCCTTTTTTAATCTTTGCTTGCTTTCAAACCTCATGGATTTACAGTAAACTGGAACTGCAGGACATTTCTCTTGGTTAAATCATCATTTCAAATATTCCTAAAAGTACTGCACTAATCTCCTGCTAAACACTGGACTACTGTAAATACCTGGACATGATACATCACATTGTAGTCAAGCATGTCCACACAGCTGAGGCGGGGGAGGAAAAAAAAACAAAAACTATATACAGTACACAGCATTCAATTCAAACGAGCAAACTGGCCAAAATGTGTTAGATATTCCTAAAAGTTAACATCTAGAATCAAGTCTGTTTAATTTTAATTATATAACCAAAATGGTTTACTTTGGACACATAAGCGTGTAATCTTCAGAAGTGTACAGTGGCTTGAAACTAAGAAACAGGCATGTAATAAATGGTCTTTATCGCTCTACCAGCGCTGCCTCCAAACACACAGAACTGACATCCCAACCACACTTATCAAAAACAAAAACTCAAACTCACGCTGCACTGTAAATTTTTAAGACTGAATATATATTTTTGTTTATTATAAGCATTTGTAATTTTACATCCAATGTTAAAACCGACAACATTGCGACAACCAGCTTCCCCCCCCAAAAAACAAGCTTGTTAAAATAACATTTTTTAAAGACCTTTTTAAAGCAAAGGCACATTCGTCAATATAGGTTTTTAAAAAGGAAAATAAAGGCAGGTCAAGCAAGCAGAGTCAGTTTGGGGAAGCTGAGGAGAGGAGCTGGGAGGCTTCTGCCTCAGAAACGCAACACGGAGAAAAACTTGGTTTAGCCGAGGAGGATCTGGGATGACTGTGAAGGAAGATGGGACCTCACATCTCCACTCCTCGCTGCCACTTGTCCTGAGCCTCTCTCCTTTCTGTGGAGGTGAAGTTTGAGTCTGTCTGCAGGGGGCGCTGTGGCCAGTCACACCCAGGCCTGCCTGGATGGTGGGGAGTGAAGGAGGTTGGGACCAGAGAGCAGTTCCTGCTCCTCCTCCTCCTCCTCCTCCTCCTCCTCACAACCTATTTGAGGCTATTGGCTACATAGTCTGCGAGTCCGACAGGAGACCAGTGGCTAGTTTGAGGTGGGACCAGACTCGCTGCCTGACTGTCCTTCCCCTGCTGTGTCTCTATTGGTCCCTGATCGTAGGAGACTGAGTCAGAGAGCGAGGCTGTGGTGGGGGAGGGACATGTTGCTCCGTGTCATACGAACACCTTGGCGAGAGCGTCCGCCCCGGCACTGGCGATGTAGCATTTAGACGGATGGAACGCCACGTCGTGGATCGATTCCTCAAATTTCTTTCTGTGAGCCGTGAACTCTTGGATGCAGGTTTTACTCTCCAGGTTCCACAGACGGATGGAGCAGTCGTGACCTGAGGACAGAACATGCAGGAAGTTGCTTAGAGGTTTTATTTAGCTTCTAGTCCTGAAGACATTTCATATGTTGCATGAATTAGGAGCAATGTTATGCTTCCTCGAACAGGTTAGAAGCTGCTGGCCACGCCCACAACTTAACGTTTACACTCATGAGAGAAAATGGCTGCAAACAGATGTGCAATTATACAAACCTACATCTTTGAAAAGCAGAAGTGTGGCCTCCTGCACTGGACACATTTATCAAAATAAAACATTTTTCTAGAAAATATTAAAAATACAAATAAAGCTATTCAATATTTTCTTTTTCTCCTCTGAGTGCATTCAGTCAAGTTAAAGCTTGGCTACTACTACAATTTGAGATCCTGAAAGGAAACTTAAGCCTAAATAATACTTTGAGGCTTTCTTCACATCTTCACCAGTAGTGTCAATTAATGTCGAGGGAGGTGCCGTAAATAAATATAATTTAAAATCCTTGTTTGGCATAATTCACATTTTCTAAATATTGCCAGTAATTTTAGACTGGGTTTGAGTCGACCATTCAAGCCAGACCAGTCAAGCCACAGAAGAAGAAAGCAAAAGAGGATGTTGGATACTCACTGCCTGACATGAGATAAAGTCCGTTTGGATCCACAGCTAAGCTGGTGACGGCGTCCAGATGGGCCACCATGGAGTGAATCAGCTTCCCGCTGTTATTGTCAAAGAATTTGATGTGTCTGTCTTCCTGCGCTGTGATGGTGATTGGGAGAGTTGGGTGGCTGAGGACCTTGTTGATCTGACAGGGAGTGCCTGGTTAAAAGAAAAAAAAGAAAAAAGATTTAAAGATGAAAAACACAGAAATATCTGACTCTAAACAATAATGTGACAACTTTATTTTTTTTTTTTTATTAAAGTTTTTATTATTTTCAGTTTTCTATGTCATTATTTAGTTTAGCCAGCATTTGTTCATATGAGACTACTTCCAACATAAATCCCAGCCAAATTTTTACATTCAGAACAGTGGAAGGAAGATTTTCATGATCTGAGGATTATTCTGGCAGCTGTGATCATCCCCACCTGCACCACGGTGGTTTGGTGTAACTGTCTTGTTTTAATAATTTGTCAGTGAAATTGGCATGCTTTTAATCAATTCTAAACAATTATTTACTAAAAACAAGCTCCTTTGTCTAATTGAAAGTTACTTTTTAGTTTTGTCTCATCTTAAGTGTAGCAAGATGTTTACACAAGAACTAAACAAAAAATACTTGGTAAGATTTTGTGTTTTTTGCGAAGCATGAAGAGTTTAATCGTGCATGGTTAATTTTAAATGATCCGATTTCCTCATCAAATTAAACTTTGTTAGGTCCAAATCACTGGCAAGTGAAGAGGAAAATGGCTGCACACAAATGGATGTAATTACCCAATAATTTGGTCATTTTGAAGGTGAGTCAATGTTTGTTCGAGTTGCAACATGAACGATTTGTTCAGCCCACCTCGGTTCATGCCTTGCGCAGCTCGTCCCTAAACTTACCTGGCTCCAGATTAGATTCCATACTGAGCACCAGCTGGCGGGTCTCCATGTTGAAGAGGCCGATCTGGCCGTTTGTGAAGGACGTGACCAGATGAGCTGGTTCACTGCACACCAGGTCCACAGAGGACGGAACTCCCAACTCTAGCAGAGGAATAAACAAGTGCAAGTTTTCATTCCTCAATTTTGAATAAAACAATAAAAAGGTCAACTTAATATATGTGGATCCGGTTGTTACTTTTGTTTTCGTTGAATACTGCCAGCGATGGGGAGGTGGTGTTGGCGTCCCACAGCCTCACGGTTCCGTCGGCGGAGCAGGAGAGGAGGCGCTGGTGTGCGCTGCTGTACACCAGACCCCACACCGAGTCGGTGTGTCCACTCAGCTCTCCGCGCAGCACTGATGGGTCTGAACACACGGGGACCACGATCACTTCTCATGCTTTGCAGCTAAAAATCACTCCTGGTTCAATCGAAACACACAATGAGCTTACCGTAGGAGTCGTAGGGGTCGATGTTTGGGTTGGGCGTGTTCCAGCACTGGATGGTCCCGTCGACCCCTCCACTGAAACACTGCTCCCCTGTACTGCTCATCACCACACTCAGCACAGCACCCCTGTTGTGTTTTACATAATAAAATAGAAACCATTAAGTGATCTGTACCACAAGCTGGGGAAAAAAAAAAAAAAAGAATTGATAAAGGTGCCGTATTTTACCTGTGGGCTCTGAAAGTGTAGATAGGCTCCACGTCTAGAGATGTACTCCTGCTGACAAAATGTTGTTTAATTTAATAAAAAATAAGTAAAAATAAATATCTGAAGTTTGAAGCAAAATTAAGCCTCCCATTGATTTACCACTGTGGGACAAAAATATAGTTTAATATCGCTCATATTTGCTACAACAAACATGAGCCTCAAATAGGACTGAGGCTGAAATCATGCAGAAAAGGCTGAATAAAATCACTGCTAGGTAAGAAATTGAACATAAATAAAATAATCTTATGTCTTAAGTATTGGACTAACATGCTTCTGATTTAATATTTGTATTTTGACTAACCTTGTTGGCTCCCTGGACATTTGTTTTTGTTTTGTTCTGTTTGTTTCTGATGCAAGTGGAATAAAAAGTGGCCAAATTTTGGTGGAAACTCTAATTTTTCATGTTTTTTTCCACAAGCCTTTTGATCTTTTTTTTTTTAAATGCTAGATATAATTTTTTTTATAAATTATCCATTGATTGATGTTGGAATCCCTTCACAATTTTACACAGGGTATTTTTGATTAATAAAATAGGACCATTTATTTTTAACATTCACAGGCTCACATTGTACGCACCCAAAGAATGTTTTACTTTGGATTAGTTCTTCTAAAAGAAAAGTTAAATGAAATATTTAATCACTAAAACTGGTCTTTAGTTAAAAATGTATGAAAAGTCAAGTCTTAATTTTCAATCATAATTATTAATTGGATAATTACGTTTTTTTTTCCTCATTTCTTTTTAACTAATGTATTAATTTTGTATTTTCACATGTTTCCCCTAAAATAAATACTCTTGCATTACATTATTCTTTACATTATAATATTGTAGTTTTAAATGCAAAAGTTTAAGCACCACTTCTGGGTCATTTACATTTTTCTGTGACAAGAAAAATAAAAATTTAATAAAACAAAGAGATAACACTAGAGTAACTTGTTTCAAGCAGAAATTATAATGAAATATTTATTAAAGCTACATTTTATAGACCAAAATATTGTTTTAGCTGCTTGTTTTCTGTAATTAGTTTCAGTTATGCAGCATAAGTGCAATGCTGAGATAAAAAAAATAAACTAATTTTTTCTTTTCTAGTCTTATAGTTGCTTCTGCAACTTCTGCAGTAGACTGTCAAATAAACACACACACAAAAAAAGCTGCAGCCACAGGATTTGTTTTACTCATATTTGGTAGGAAAAGTAAAAACCGTCGTGTGAAGGTGAGTAAATAGAGAGCTCAAGCTTTCTTACTTTTTGGCCGGAGCGGTTTTCTGCAGGTTCCACATTTTGAGTGTGTGATCCTCAGAAGCAGTGATCAGGACCGGCTCCACAGGGTGAAAGGTCAGACCGCGGATCCCGTCAAAATGACTCCGCAAGGTGAATTTGGGGTTCCACGTTTTTCTCATGGCATCTTTATTGTTGCCGATCTGAGGGAAAACAATAAAAAATAATAAAAATGTAATGAATAAATATCACTAAGAATGTTTCCAGCAGAATTAAATGGTTTGATTTCATGGTGTTTCGAGTAAACGTGCAGTTGTACGGTTAGTTTAGGGAATAATAATGTTTGTGTTCTGCAAGAATCTGTCTCACTTAAAAAAAACAAAAAATAAAAAACCCTCTGATTCTGCTGTTTCAAACACAGATAAGTGACATCATTTTGCCCCATGCCACTCACATCATACACCATGCTGTCGGCCTCGTTGGCCACAGTGAGGCCTGCCAGTTCCCCCAGGCCCAGAACGTTCTCCATGCCCTCCTCTGTGCCCATGATGAACGACTTTCCTGGTGTGGGTGGGAAAGTGAGCGCTTCCACTGCGAAAAGGACAAATAAAATACATCTGTCAATCGGTGAACAACTGGCAGAAGGGACGGTAAATGTGTTTTGTATTTAGTGAATCACCTTCTTCTGTCCTGTTCCCCTCATGTTCGTTGAAGCGTGGCACGTTGGGCCGGGACTGCGGGGTTGGCTGAGGCTGCATGTGAGATAAGTCCTCCGTGTCTCTCAGGTTAGCCAGCATGTCTTGCAGCTTAGACCGGTTGGGCCCTGTTAACAAGTTAGGTTCAACGTTCAAACAACCGACATATGTTTGGATGGAGTGGAAGAAAAATAAATAACCAGAAAGCGGTGGGTATATGCTGAAGCAACAGAGAAAAAATGAATATAGAAGGAAGCACTGAAAAAAGAAAAATCAGTAAAAACAGAGGATGACAGGAGGCCAGTGGCAGAGTCCTGCAAAGGTAGAGAAGAAGTTGAGGCACATTTATCTTTAACGGTGAACTGTGGAGAGCAACAGTCATTGACTAGAAAGTCAAACAAATTTTGGTCTTTATATATTTATTTTTAAGTCACATAACATTAAACTTGAAATACATTCAAAACAATTATGAGCACAATTTCCCCTACAGATTCTTCAGACAGAACTTTTTCTTTTTTTATCTCCAATTTGGAGAAATGTGCTTGGATGAAAAAACAAAAACAGAGCACTGCTTTGAATTTATTGTTATTCTCTGATCCACAAACAGTGAAAAGTATTGGGGCTGCAATCAATGATTATTTTAGTAATCAATTATTCTATCAATTAGTTAAATAAGAAGTGGCACATTCTACAAATTTTAACCACTGAAGCATTTTTGTGCATCAGAAATACATTCAAATATGCACGTAAACAAACAATAAATTCCTTTTTAAATAATAAACATTTTATTGTCTAAAATGTAGTAACATATTTTTATTTAGTGTATGCAGCTAAAACATATCTTGATGTGAAAATGTAGGCCTTTCTGTGCAACTTGACATCAAGAGATAATATGGCTAATCTGCTGAAAAGCAAAAGGTGCTTATAATGGGAGAATTTTTAAATTATTATTTTGTTCACAGAATTTAAAACTATGCCACCTGAGTTCTGTGTAGAACATATTTACAAATAAGGTTTCTTTTAATTTTATTTATTTATTTGACCTTAAGTGCAAAATGTATATTCTTTTTAGAGTTTTGGCTTAATTGCTGCTCTGAATGTTATTCTTTCAGCAAAATGACTTTTGGATTCTGTACACTTCTTGAAGAAATTTTTGTGTGAACTTTTATGTCTGTGTCCACGGTTATGTATGAATCGTCCTTTATAGAACGATAATGGCTGTTTCTACTGCATCTATTGTCTTTTTAGCTTCATGGACCTGCTGAAAATTAGACTTAACGACTCAGTTTAAACTTCATGAAGTCCAACTACATGTCCCAACAAGCCTTTAAGAATAAATCTTAGTTTAGATAAAGGAAACCTTGTGCTTGTCAGTCAGTGGTCTTTGATAATTTAACTCCATTTTGTGCTAGAAATACTCTCCATATGAACACCAAAGTGATAAAGCACCAAAAGAGTGAAGAAAAATCTTATGATTTCTGTTAGATCATAAGAGGAGAAATGAAAGCGAAAAAAGTTTGAGCAAAAAAAAGTTGAAGTACATTGTTGATCTCAAGATCAATCAAAGGGAAAGTTGGCATAAAACATGTAAAGAGCTCTCAGTTGGTAAACAAGGTTTAAGTGAGGTTTTAATTTGAGAGCAATCTTATTACTCAGCTAAAAAAAGCTTCTATTAGCTGTTAATCTATAGCAGCTATATTATTTGCTACTGGAGTATCAACATGGCAGATGGACGAAAACATCAATGGAGATCATTATGTTGTTATGGCTACAAAGACAGAGAAACAGATGTCTGCAGAGATGGCTAAAAGCCCAGAAGGAAGGCGGATTGCCTTACTGACACAAAGTGTCACTTAGTCGCTAACATTTAACAAAGACGAGATGATGGTGTGAAGATGAAATGAAGGCAAACAAACAAATGCAACAGACAAGACATGCATCGAGCATTACACTTCATATGGGAGGGGATTTAATGGCATTTGCAAGCACTAACTGGAAGACAAAGAACAGAGAGAGACAAAGGAAGGAGCGGCTAGAGGAGGAGATGAAAAAAGATGCTCTCTTTTGATCGGAGGCGTTTTGATCGAGCTGAGGAAAGTCAGGCTCTGCAGAGAGAAGAGACTGAAGGAGGCAGCAATGTCTATCGGCACTTACTCTTCACCCCCTTTTTCCCCTTGCGCTCCTTTTTGTACTGCTCCTTGAGTTTGTTTATCACTCCCGGGTCCACGTCCCAGGCCTCAGAAACGGGACCCTGCTCGTCCTTGTCTACACAGGGGAACAAAAACCAAACCGAGAGGCTGTTGAGGAGCTGCATGGCCGACGAGAGGCTGAGCTGGAGATGAAGGCCTCTCTCAGCACCAGATGTGGTGGGTTTTAAACTGGACTAATAGGATTCTCCAGAATCTCCTCATACTCTTTTCTTTACTAGAATTGTGTTCTTTTAAGAAATACTGTCGAGTGAAGAATTAATTGAATTCAGGAATAGTCTGATTTTTAAGCATAATTTTTTTTTTTTTTTTCCCACACAGTTCTTTGCTAATGTATTGGATTTGTTTGCATTTTGTCACGTTACAACCAGAAACTTCCATGTACCTTATTGGGAGTTTATGTCACAGAACAAAACATATTAGTGCACAACTCAATTGGAAGGAAAATAATTTTCAGTTTATTTTTGTAAGTAGAAACATGAGACTTTTATAAAGTTTGTATAATGTTTGAAAGACATTAATTATGCATTACTTTTGCCGGTTTATCAAATAAAATCCCAATAAAGCACACAGCAGTTCATGGTTGTAAAGAGAAAAAATAAATTTGTGGGTTGTGAATACTTTTGGGAGCTACTATGCATTTTTTTTTTTTAAGGCTGATATTGATCTGAGTGGAAACGAGTGGAAGACACAGAGTGGGCTGGCCTATGGGAACACAGTGGAAGACAAACTGTGGGTTAAACAGAGACAGTCCTAATGTCATGGTTCATGACCACAGCATGATTTATGAATGAAGACTCCAGAAACATCACCAAACTGTTAGAAACATTTTAAGATAACTGCATCAAACAATAAGTGATGTGTTCTCATCAGTTTTTCATGTTGTTGACTCTGTGACTGTTTTTGGTGTCTCAGTCTCACCCCAGTCAGTGCCGTCTCCGGTCCCCCGGGACTCTGATGAAGTGTCCATCTCGTCAGGATTCGACAGGAAGTCGAAGCCCTTCAGGGCCTCCTCTGTGTCGGGGTCCTCACTGGTGTCCATACTGGCTGGCGATGATGACGACGACGATGAGGGCTTCTTTCGCACAATCTGAGGAAGAGTTTATTTTCTTTACTCTGCATGAACATCTTGGAACAAACTAAACAGTTTTGACGTAACAAGGCAGAATGGTTCCTTACAGTCCTGGATTCCACATTAGTCCTGTCCTTCCCATCGCTGTCTTCTTCCTCGTCTTCATCACTGAAGTCTGCATTCTCGATGAATTTGAAGGCCTCCAGCACAGCGCTTGTGTCAGAAAGCTCAGCTTTTCTGCATAGACAAAAATACTTTTATCAAAACAGTTTCCAAAACACATAGCACTCCTGGATTTGATTTACACCACCCCAAGGCTTTTATATTTATAGCAACATATCAGCACGATGGAGCAATAAACATGTTAGTTTCATTTATCAATTTAGCCTCTACAATAACAAGCACGACTGATTTTATTTTTAAAATTAGAAAAAAAACAACATATTTCCATGTTTTGAAAATGGTGCTAGTCAAACGGAAAAGTCCAAGTAAGAAAAACCTCAATAATGATGGGGAACCTTGATTGCAAATAAAGTACAGAGGACAATTAGAAAGACATTACTAAATAATCAAAATAAATATAGAGTCACTAACCCAGCCCCAACTGGGAATGTCAGGCAGCACGAAGAGAAAAACACTGATTATCTGGAAGATGTTGGCAACATAAACCGCAGAGATCAAAGTTTCCTGAGAAAGACCTGTTCTAAACTAAATGTTTGCAGCTTGGAGCAAATAATAAAACTGAAACAGTACAGCAGAATAAAGCGCATTTGCAGCTTCGCAGTAATGAGCGAGGCATCTGCCTGCAGCCAACTGGAGGGGACGGTCCAGCTCTGCTCTGTCCCAGAACAAACACATCTATAGATAGGCTAAAGTGTTTGTTTATCTAGATGTGTCTAAGGATCAATTCTGCACTCTGAGTTTCCTTAAAACTGATTATCTCACAGCATTTACTCAACAGATGCAGGATTACTGGCATAAACTCACCCTCTGTTCCCCTTTGGTGTCGAGTTCGGCCCGTTGACCGAAGGCTCCATGCTCATCCGTTCTCCAGTCTTGCTGGCTGCATCGCCGGCAAGACCCAGCAGGGCTCGGACCCTCTGTGACTTTACATCCAAGATGGTGTCTGTGTAACCCACCTCCTGCAGGTATCTGCAAACAAGGTAGAAAGGGAGTTTAGAAAACAGTGTAAATAAGCAACCCCAGAAAAAACTGAACTCTTCACTTCATCTGCAGACCACAATAAAGTTTATTCTGGCCTCAAGCCTGAAAAGGTGCCTCCTTGCAGATAGATGGCACTGCTGTTTCTTGCTCTAGTGCTCATTAGAAACAGAAACCACTCTTTAGAGTGCAGAACACATTTATTGGCCCTCCTGGCAATTTCTGATTGGTCATCCACGACATTTTGATTAATTAGGGTACAAAGACTTGTGTCTCTTTAGTCACAAAGAGACTAAAGAGGAGGTGGAGGTCTGTCAGGATATGGTGACAGTTTTAATAAATTTGTAAAATGTTACATACTGTTGCTTTAAATTAAATGTTTTTTGCACACGAGTTTATTAAAAAGATGTGAAAAACATGTTACTCCTCATAGAGTCTCTTCATCTCTCAGTGGTTTAGTTCATGCTGTCAGTTCTCTTGCAGCAAGACAAACTTCTCATCAAATATAACACCAACCCTGCAGCGAAGGAGGATAAGCCCTCACAATCTGAGTGAGAGAGTGACTAACAGAAAGGGAATGGGGGGTAGCGGGGGAGGGTGTTTTGGCACATTATTGATCCATTGCTTCACACAGACTGCCGAGTAAAATGGCTCCTTTCATCGGCCGGCATGTTGGGGCAGATGAGGAGAGAAGCTGCAGGGATGATGTCAAAACTCACAGACTTTATAGAGCAATGTAATAACCACCCTCTAAACAAACAAGGAACATCTAAGGAAAACAGATTTAGTGATGACTGCAGTTGTCCATGTGAGGGCGCTGTTCACCATCGTTTTCCTTCTGTTTGGCCACAGCTGGCCCAGCAACAAATGTCACAAAACCTGCTTGCCTGGAAGGAGCAGCTTCTTAGCCCCATAATCTCAGGCTTTTCATTTCATTTAAACACATTCGGTTTGTTTTGGGCTGGAAGAGCTTGTGTACGTACTGTCTGAGGAGCTGCCGGCCATGTTTCCAGGACAGCTGATTGTTAAGTGATCCAGAAGAATCGTTCTCGTTGGCCTCGTCTGAAGGAGAGAAGAGAGGCACAAATCAGAGCTTCACAAACAACAAGACGAACAAGCCTCTGACATTACTTCCACTGAGCAAACAGCAAGAGCATTCCTGCATCACTGCACTCTGGAGACGGCGAACATTCTTTACCAACTTCATAAAACCAAATGTCAAATCCAGTTTAACAGGAAGCATTTTTCTCTTTAATCTGTAAAAGCTGGGACTCCAAACCCTAACATCATTTCAAATTTAAATAATCCCAAATATTTTTATCCTAACAGATGAACTGTTGTGTGACAAAGTCCAGCGGAAACCGTTGAGACAACAGCTTGAAGTAAAACAAAGCATCTAACATCTTGTAATGTCAAAACTCAGATGACTGGTCTGTGCTCCACCCGATCACCATGAAACACTAGAAAGACGAGTGATGTCAGCAGCAACGAAGCACTAGCTTTGTCTTCATCAAGAAGGAATACTGGTGCAAGTCAAAGATGATGAGTCCTCGAGTGAGGAGCAAATAATCATAAGTAACAGACTGTCTTGCAAAAGCATATTAACCCCTGATCTCCACATATTTTCTTGTTAGAACCATAAACTCTAAAATGTGTTGTTAACGTCTATCAAGACGCTTTGAGTCAATACTTTGCAGAATCACCTTTAGCTGGAATTACATCTGCAGGTCTACTGCAGATATGAACTTCTGGAAACGAACATTTTTGCCTACCCTCTTGTGCAAAACTAGAGTTTAGTAAGATTGTATTTTATTACAAAACTGTGCAGTTTAAAACTTCTATACAGAAACATTTTTCAAAACCTGAAAACCTAATTGACATTCAAGCATTTTGAAAGACTCCAAGAACACTCCAAGGACCTGTAAGAATCCTGTATTTTCTAGACGGTTTAACTATCTCTGGCTGTATGTTTAGGGTCTCTCTCCTGCTGGAAGGCAAACCTCAGGCTCAGTCTCAAGTCTTTATCGGTCTCCAACAGAGCACGTTCTTCCGGAGGTTTTCTGTGTTATGGCAAATGGTGAAGCACTTTTTATTGCTTTCTTCCTTTGTGGCGCCAGGTGAATTTCTGCAGTTTTATCCCCGAGTTATCTGGTGTGTTTTTTTATCCTCGTCAAGGTTGACCAAGTCCAATCGTCAAAACACCTGAATCCCCTTATTAACACATTGTTCATCTCTGCAGAGGCCGGTTAATGAGCCGTTTTGATTCTGTGTTGGAGAAGGGATGCATCTAAACGTTGCAGGATATGAGGACTTCTGGTCTTCTTGTTCTCTAACAAACCTCTTGGAGCTTCAATGAACAGCTGCATCTAAACTAAAATGATATTAGATGAAGGTGGAGTTTATTTCCAAAGGTAATTTGGACAAATATTCTAGTCTTTAACCTTTGCAAAGCCACATAATATAGCCCTTAAACTACATATTATTCTTTATTTTGTTCTATCACATAAAATAATTGTAGTTTATGGGATTCATATTGTAGTATGGCTGTGCCATATGAGTAAAATTAAACTCTGATCTTTTTATGCCAAACTCAATTCGTTTTTTTCCTTAGAAAAAAAGAAACTGGCTTTTATTTAAATAACTGCTTCTGTGAGTTGACCTGAAGTCAAAGTCGAAATGAATAAAAGCTGTAGACATGCTTGCGGGAAGAAAAAAAAAGGTAGTTCTTGGGTGGGCTGACATCACTCTGAACTATGGAAACCCACACAGTGTAATGGTGAAAAAGAAAAATCCCAATCTTCCAAAAAATTTATCTTCAAAAACATAACATTTTATTCTACATTGTAGACCTGAGAGCAAGTGTTGAGGGGCAGGCGGAGATGAAGTCGTCTCAAAAACTGGGTCAGAATTAACGCAGAGGGTGATGAGCTGGCAGACGAGCCACCAAACCAGTAACGCCTCCCAGCTCTCTCTCTCTTTTCTCCCCCTCTTTCATCCAACACCTCTCTTCTTCACCTTCTTCAAATCATCAACACTTCAAGGGTTCTGCGCTTTGAACATTCCTCATGAATAGAGATGAGCACAGGAGAGAGGAAGCATCGCTATCCGGGCTGATGGTTTGAACACAAGGAGCTGATAAAACCAGAATAAAATAAGAAGTACGTGTTGTGCTCATACTGGTCATGTTTCTATTGTTCATCAACTAAAAATATTCCATGGCTCAGTATTAATTTTGTTTATTAAACCCATTGTTTCAGCTCAATTACAGTACAGAAAAAAATGTTAAGCTCTAAAAATAATGTCCTCAATATTCCACAAATAATCCACAAAGCAAACTGTGAACCCTTTCATGAAAGCTGTTTTCTACTTATAAATGTTGTGAAATTGCAGACAGCTCTGTGGATTAAAGAATTACAAAGAGAAGCTTCCAGTGCAGTGCTTTTGATTTTCTCAGATGTAATCATTTCAGTGCTTGGAACAAAAACAAAGTGTAGAAAAAAAGGAATAACTAAATAGTTGAAAAGCTGCATAGTGTCAGAGATGAGTAAAATCTGAAATTCAGGTGAGCAAATCTTTTGCAATCTGTCGTGACTGCTTGAAACTCATTTTTCAGGCATTTTTTTTCTCTTCTTCACCTGAAACAATTGCTCTTTCGTAATTTCATGGTTACATACGCTGTGAAGCAACGCACCAAAACGAACAAGATCCAACATGAATGCAGCCTTTTCTATGTGCCACAATACTGTTGTCCCAGGTATGTATGATTTAGAGGTTTTGTCGACTTACCAGAGTCGTAACTTGGAGGTTTCATGTCGCCCTGATTTAGCTCCGTCCCGTATTTTAATTTGTGGTACTTTGCTCTGAAAGCAGAAAAAAAAAAGAAAGGGTGAAAACTTGGGACTGGTGATGAAGTCAGGAAAATATTAATTGTCTGTACTTTGAACCCTGTTTTCTGTTACTTGATAAATCTGATGAATAATTATTAAGCTATGTCTCATAATATATTTACTTCAACACTTCTTTGGGATCTACATAGTTTAAAAGCTAGACGTTTCTGCAAATGTTATTTTGCTGGAGTCGGTTTTCAAGTTTATACAGCACAACAAACACAGCTATATCATATTATCAGCAGGAAATGTTACGTTTTTCCCAACTGAGGTCGACAGACAACGGAAGAAAACATTTTAGCTTAGCAGCCCCCTCCATCCAGAGGAAGCGACCTCATTAAAATTACAGCCATTTCAAACAGGGCACATCCCACACTCAAAAAAGCCATTTCTGAAATTGCTTTCAAGACACCCTCGGAGACGTGACCTGTTGCTTAGCAACCAGGAGAAGTGGTAGTATTTCTGGGTTAAGAGTTCCTCCTGAGGGAAGGCCTGCAGTCATCTCACTGAGGCTACGTAGATAAAAATAGGCTGCTAACAGACGGAGGACGATTGTATGCTGAACAACCCATGACGACGTGCCTCAGAGCCAAACATTAACTAAAACTGGAGCTGACTCGAGGGAATGACGGGGCAAAAAGCCATGCTGAAATTCAGTTGACACAGTTGTGTTGAGGATTTTATTTGTTAAATCTCCCCGCTGCAAGATCTCACAAAAACACGTGATGTAACTCCAGGTTTGGAGTTTGATACTGCCTTATCTGACATGCCTGGCTACGCCTGCGTCAGCAACACTGTGCATTCATAGGATTCCTCATGATGGATGTCATTTACAGTCTGAGACCTCTAACATCACCCACAAAGAAGTCATGAACATCCTGTGTAGCTGAGTGAGGCAGCCGATAAGATGGGAGAGAAAAACAGCAGCAGACAATCACTTGTGTTGTTTGCCTTACAATAATCCCTCATACAAAGCACGAATGTGGCAACAGTGGAAAGAAAACCTCCCATTTAACCGGAAGAAACATCCAGCAGAACCAAAACCTGGTTCAACGTGAACAGACATCTGTCACAACGGACTGCAATCAAACAACCTGCAATGAGGCGAAAAGGAGAAGATTGTCCGATTCTAATTTATGGCCAACTGATTGCCGTCTTCATTCTGATAACTCTATCAGTAAATCTAAGCTACATTTTAACACTACAACAAATAAATGCTGAGTTGCTGCTTTGAAAATATGTTGTTTTAATGTAAATACTATGAAGCTTTGGTATTTTTACTCAGGTTATCCCATAAAAAATCTCACACCAGCTCTTGCTCAGTTCCAACACTTAGTTCTGTCTGATGAGAAAGCAGCGACTAGTCAAAGCAGGAAGCAATAGGAAATTAGAAACCAGAAATTCTTCAAGTTAGATATAAAATCTTGTTGCGGGGATGCACTGCTGCAGGAGTTATGGTCTCGGAAACTGATACTGATTTGTGGACTAATGGCCTGGTATCTCTTTACAGATTTCTTTGATAGTGATAGTGGGTTATTTAAAGAACACAGAAACACCGCAGCTGAAGAAGACTAGCTCAGACGTTTAATGGTTCACTCACCTCTCTTGCTTCAGTGCATACTCCAGCATTTTGATCCTCCGGACGAGATCTTTCTTTAGGTTCTCTTGGCCTTTCCTCTCCCCCTGCAGGAAGGCGATCTGCGCCTGAAAACACAAAGTAAAAGGATTGTCAACTTACACTACATCACTAAAATATTTCCAGTGGATATTTTCTAATAATAGAAGCAAGATTTCGCACTTTAGGTAAGAGTCAATTTCATACAAGGCCTTTACTACAAAGAAAACCTTCATCGGGGAACATCTAAAAAACACCCTCTTATTTCAGGATTGAAATAGAATAGGCTCAGATAAAAATGTGTGGCATGATGGGAAATAAAAAGCCTATCAGTGCTATTCTATTTAAATCTACCTCCTCACACTCTCCTGTACACCAGTCGTCCCTCTTCCTCCTCACATCCCCGTCTCTCTTCAGTAACAGGCAGCAGCTGTCAGCGAACTCAGTCTGAGTCAGCATTACATTACATTGCCGGGAACCACACACACTCGGACACACAGAAGCATGGTCACTTCGATCAATAGTTCTAAAGCACAGTCCAGCACTCTTCACACAAGCTGCTGCAGACAGCTACTAAAAAGCAGAATCACAGGGATTTTAAAAATTACCATCATAAATCACTGGAAGGTTTACATGTCAGCATACGGATAGAATGATGCATTATGTCTAATATGCATCTAAGTTCACTTTGATACGATTTTTTTTACTCTCAATCTTATTTTTTTACTTTCTATCCTAGTCTGTGTCAAAAATATAAAAGCCTAATAAATCAATAACATTGTTTTAGATGCAGTTTTTTTGGCTAAATGTATAGTGTAATTAAATTCCTTGAACTTCTCTATTTTGTGATATTACAACTTCATTTATGATGGAGGCAAAGCTAGCTAGCAAGGGGATATTATAAGGTAGTTAGTGGTAGTTACATATTAAAATGAAGATTGTTTGCATATGACTCAAAATTTTACCTGACAGAAAAGTCCAGCAAGAAAAATCACTAGCTCACGGCACCCAGTAATATGAAGTCTAGTTTAAACAGTTTGACCCAAGTCGTGTAGAAAACACAGCCGACATATGGAAGACGACGCCGGGACAAACTTGGAACTTTTGGCTTACATGCAAAAGATGTAGGAACAATAACACTACAAAGGTTGGTCTTTTATGGGCTGCAAACGACTTGAGACTGGGATAGAAGCAGGACAACCTTCAACATAGCTACAACGGATTGGTTTAGATGAGTAGTGTCCTCGAAGGCCAGTGTTAAGACGTTTCTCAGCTCCGCTCTGCAGAATTTGTTGGCATGCTGAGAAAGCAATTAACTAATTTGAATCAGCTGCATTGGAGAAACCACACATCTGGACATAATTGAGTGAAATATGGTTCTACAAAGCATTGACTTGGATATTAGGAAATATATTTATAATGCAAGCTTAAGATTTTTGCTGTGGAAAAAAAGAGGAAAAGATGCACAATTTCCTCCAGAGAAAATTCCCAATACGTATTAAAGTGTGAAGATTTAAGAATACGAGTACTATTTTTAGAAAATTTTAGATTTTAAGAATTTTTAAAAAAGTACAAAAATATCAGTGAACACTTAAAATGATCAATTATGCAAAAATTATTATGCATTATTGAGCCAAAAAAGCTGCCAAAGAAAAAAAGAAGCGCGTATGCTGCTGTTCTCAATCAAAAGCCTTCCTTTAAAATCCATCTGACAAGATCACCAACAAGCACAATGAGACAAGCTTCTGTCTAACGTCAACATGAGAATCAAAGTTTGTCTAAAGGGAGAATAAACAGGCAAATTTCCTTCAGCTTGCTTCAAAACGCAGAAGGTGCCAGCATGAGTAGGCTGCATCACACTTCCACAGCACTCACAAGAAACAGTTGCCGCCTGCAGAAATGAGTCACGGCAGCTCAGTCTGCCTCCAACGACAATGGGCATCTTCACAACACCGTCACAATTCAGTGAACAGGACTGCCCTCAGAACAACCTTCCTGAAACAGCTCCAGTTCAACTGGGATTATTATAACTGCTGGCACTCAGTTTGACAGAGTAAACAGTGGAGTATTTGGCACCGATCACATGCAGAGAGGCAGAGTGGATCTTTCACCACTTCACCCACCACATTTCTACAACCTTAAGTTCCTTATTCAATCCAGTTTATGAGGATTTATTCGTAACTGGGTTTATTACGATGTGGTGTGCATTAAAAACCTAGTACAACCTCTTATCAACCAATGCCAACATAAGAAGAGCTTAAATCAGATAAATGTCATCAAGAGGCACCAGTTATATTTATTAAGTCAGATACAATGGTTGAAAGGATGGCAAATAAAGTCAGGGGTTTGATTACTTTGTTACAGCACCTTTAAAAAGTGAGAGAAGGGAACAACAATAAGGCAATAGAAAACTAGGCCTGAACAGATCAAACTGTTCCACTCAATTGGAATCTCTCACTGTTTTTATTGGACTTTGAGAGTCCCTGAAAATAAATCACTCTGGCTAAAAAGGCTGAAATCCAATTATCAGAGGGGAGGAGAGTTTCTGAAAGCTCAAAGTGGTCCTAACAGCAACCTCATTAGGATAATTGTTTGGGTTTTTTTTTTTGTTGTTGTTTGTTTTACAAACCCGGGATGTTTATTTAATTTTTTTGTGCCTTCTTGGTTATATTTGAGTAAAAACCCAGCTGAAAATAATCAAATACCTGTCCATGTTAGGTTCAAAGACATTTCATTCAGCAAGCCGTTAACGTTTGAAAGTGTCGGTCACGCTGCATTTACATTATTGTACTCCTGTTTTCTACACAGTTAGTAATGGGTTGGAAATTCTGATTTTGTATCATCATAAAAGTGATCAAACAAAACACCAAACAAAAACAAAGAACCATAACTGCAGCAGAAAATCTCTCCGTTTTCTGACTTTCCTCTCAAAAACATGGAGCAAGACAATCTAAAATGTAACCTCTTTAACATTTACTGTAAGAAATGCCATGAAATTATAGCATAAAGATAATAGGGGAATTAGCATGTAATATAGCTGAATATTTTGATTATGTTATCTTTTCTTTTTCTTCATTCTCAATGAGCTTCAGCATGTAGGCCACAAATATCTACAGACATGGAGACCAAGAGCAGCACATCACAACCAGTCACTGCATGAATGAATGGAACATGAAGTAACTTTGCTTTGATTCAATATTTGTCAATCATTTGTAATAGTAATAGTGATGAATCCCTGTTATATTGTGTAGCAGCTCTACATCAAATCAGAACCAGTCAGTCTTTTATAAGTGGATATGTTTCTGTGAAACAGAAACATATCCACTTATAATGGATGCAGTAAGCTCAACAGAGAGCTTACTGTTGCAATTAGAGTGGAACATTTATTAGGACCATTGTGAGGAAAAGAAAAACAAATGAAAATGTTTTTGGAGTAAATTTCCCTCCAAAACAATTTAGAAATTTCTGCATTAATTTTACAGATACAAGAATGAACCTGTCTTAAATTAACAAGAAATTAGCATGACCAAAGGCAAAACCTTGTAGTCTGAGATGACATGGAAAGAGCTCGAATCTACTTCTTAGACTTCCTAATCCAGATGTGCATCTGAATAATTTAACACATAAAACTTCTGATATTTTTGTCTCAAATGTCCAAGTTTATAATGTCAGAATACCTTATTTTTAAATCATATAAATTTTCCTTCTTGACTTAAATATGTGACTTTTTGACATCAGACAGTATGACAGTTTTCTCCTGTAGAAATATTCTAAAAAACCCAGTTTTTTATTTGTTTGTTTGTTTTTACAGAAATTGACTATTCCTATTTTATTTCTTTTATCCACAACACATCTTTGTGCATATAGCAGTAACCTTTAATTTCTCATCTTGAGAAACTGCCGGACAGATTGGAGTTTTCTTCAGCTCTGTGCGGTACAAAGTAACCCAAATACTGATATGCACTGCTAATTGAAGGCGTTTTCAACAAGAGCAATTAGATCACAATTTGGTTTTAAACTGTACGTTTCCCCCTGTCGCACCGTGATATATATATATATATATATATATATATATATATATATATATATGGGTTATCCTGCATCAAGAATCTCATCTCCTGCTCGCGCCACAGTCGACTCGCCTGTGACATCAGTCCAAATGAATGAGCTCCAGCTTTTAAAGGCAAATGTAACACAGCATAAACCCAGGAAGTAATTTTCCAGGCTACCAAACAGCTTGCTATAAACCTCGCACCCAGCTTCTTCTGTCATACTGTGCACAGAGACACGTCTGAAAGCAGCAATCAAAAGTAGGAAAAACAAAACAATGACACACTTTATCGATATGAGTCAAGTCTTCATCAAAACTACACATAAGAAAGCTTTTTTAGCTGTAGATGAAATTGCATCCGCAATGATGGAGACGACGTGGAGCTGACCGTCCACTTCCTCGTCCACATGAAGCGCTGGACCGGGAGCCATTTGGCGTACTGCCGTGTCAGAGATAAAGAAGAAGAGTGTGGCTCTGTGAGTCTCTGGCTCGGTTTCTCGCTTCTATCAAACATTGACCTCGGGAAGAATGTAATGAGTCAACTCTGGACATAAAGAGACACAGGAAGCGTTTAATTCCCTGCCTCACACTGACTGCATTATTGCTCTGCTGGATAAGGGCCCCTCTGATGCATTGACCCAACGCTACTCTGGGAGGAAAAGCAGCCAGAAACAGGGTTAGTGCAAAAACAGGTTTAGTGCAAAATGGTAAAATTATTAAGCTTTTTTTTTTTTTTCTTTCTTTACTATAATAAAACCTTTTAAAGAAAAAGCTGCCTGTTGCTAGAAACTTATGTTTCTCACCTGAGTTTAGCCATTTATTTCATGAAACTGGAAGACAAAAAACAAGAAAAAGAACTAAGAATGTAAATGCTAAGTTTATATAAAACCACTAATTCAATGTCCGAAATTTCCCCAACAACCAGATATATCCGGCATCATCCAGACGTCTGTTCCGACACAATGAGTCCATTTAATCTGGACAGAGCTCTTCCTTCATTCAGAAAAGAAAGTTCACAACTGTGGGAAATCCACACAAACAAAATGGTCACACATGCTGGCCCCACTGGTCGCAAACTGGGAGAAGGAAAGGAGGGTGTTGGTGCAAATCCCATATTTACAATGCAAACGAAGCGCCGTTCAGTGACCGCCGCTTTACGTTCACAGAGCACCAAGCAACATGATGACTGACCTGATAACTAGCCAAGTGCATTCCACGCATGCCTTTACACTAGTAGCAACAGAGAGAAGAAAGCTGCAAAACAAGGCGAGGCAGGAGACTGCTGTGGTCTGGTTACATTCATGTTCTTTTCTCTTATAACTTCAAATTTACAACCATACAGCCACAGCCAAAGAGCTGAATGAATCTGAGAAAATGAAATGGTGGATGTGTATTTCAGCATGTTCCCAGTGAACCTGACTGGAGGGATTTTCTTTCTATTACAAGGATGGGCGTGATTTTTTTTCTATGCTGACAGACTGGATATGAGCAGCCTTCCTTGATCTCATCGAAAGTGACATCTGCAAATGCGAAAAAATCCAGCAGATAGGAGGTTCTGAGCATAAACATTGACATTTTGCAATGAGAGACTATGGAACTTTACATTGATTTTTGACTCAGATTTGTAACTTTTAATTGTGAAAAGTCTTTACAGGCATTCTGAATATTTTTGTGTTTAAGTCTCAACATGTCGGGTGACCACTAGATGCTTTTAATATCCAAAATGAAGATCCCACTGGTCCGAAGACATAGAAAGCTCTTATGTTTTTATGCTTGTTTTTTTTTATTATCCAGTACATTTCACTTTTTTTTTTATATAAGATTATAATGAATGACAATCATCATCATGGTCACAATTTCATTGGCTGCAATACAGCAACCGCAAAGACCTGCTTGGATGTAATAGTTGGTAGGACGCTATAATCCTGGGTGCTTGGATCCTTAATAAATCAATACTGTGTTTGTTCAGCTCAGGTAGTGGTGGGAATATAGTGGCAATATTGAGTAATAGTAAAGAAAGAAAACAAAGTGTAGGGTAAGCATACTAGATTTTATTTTTCTAAAGTCACATCATCCTATTTTTATCTCTTGTGTAATTATACAGCCCTATAGTGAGCACTGGTACATTGGTACATCTGTAATAGGGATACACACATTTGAAAATTTTGGACGACATCTGTATCCAGTGATAATTTTGCTGCAGCAACTTTCTCATGCAAAAACCAAAAATAACCTAAACATGCATTAATAAACCCAGTGGGGAAAAAAGTCTTGGCTCTACTATAGATGCTAGCATCTACAATCTTCATTATTTTTGTACCTGGGGGAAACAGACAATAATGTACCAAGCAGAATTCAACTCTGGAACTGGATGTAGATGTTTGGACCTTATATAATAGCTATCAGTAAGTTTAACTTATCATAACTATTATTTTTAAACATGGATAAAGAGTAAAACAAAAGCACAAGTTTCTGATGTTATTTTGATGGAATGGTTGTCATAAACTTCTACAACAGTTTGACACCAAAAGCACCAGTAATATTTTACTTGTTTTTGTCATCAGGTTATAAACTTTTTCTGTTTAATTTCTGTTTTGTTCTTACATAATTTGCCGCAAATATAAACATTCATTATTTTTATACTTGAATTTTTAAACTAAATGGTGGTTCTTTAAAGCTAACAAATTTCCTCTTATATAGTAACATTTATCTAAAATTACAGTTTTTTTTGTTGAAAGTTTTGTGTCTTTAACAAGTTTTATGTAGTTGAATGAAGGGTAAAAATGGCTCTTTACTTTGAAGTGATGGCAGACCATTTTCTTTTCAATGCGCCACAAAAAAGAAAATCCACAAAAAGATTCATTTTACAGACATAATTTGGATTTGCGTTCCACAGAAAAATATGTGAAACGGGAATACTGAACCAGGAGGAGGTCCACCGTGTAATAAAATTTAAATAAATTATATGCAAGACTTAAGCATGTTATCATTTGGTCTGCAACTCATAATGTTTTGTCATTTAGGCATATTCTGGAATTACTTAGTTTAATCCAGTGTTCAAAGTATGTCTCCTACAAAATAGATTACAGGGCAAGATGCCTTCAAATGCTGAAATTCGATCCTGCTCACGTCCACAAGTAATGGATTTCAGACAGACAGGCTGACACGGTGAGCTGCTCTCACTCGGGTTTTGATTTCTTCTCAGCTATCCTGCACAACACCGAAAATGAACCAGAGAAAATCCTTAGATAGAAACAGCTCAGAACTGCGTCGTTCTGCCTTCTACAAACAGATTTCCACTCATTCAATCATGGATTTTCTTTTCACTCAAAGTTCATTTTGCTCCTGAGAGAGTTTCCTCACTGTGTGTGCAAGTAAAGGCGTGATGCAAGAGCTTTCAGGAGAACAAAAAAATTACGCAACCCACCTGCAGGCAAAAAGAAATATATGAGGACTGTTTTTTTGGGTAATAAATGCTGGGTAATAAATACCCAGCATGATTCAACCCTAGGTATACAGCAGCTTCTACAGAAACTGATGAGACCCTAAACTGGAAGATAAGATGAGATGACTTAGTACAAATTAAAGAGCAATTAAAGTTTCTTTTGGCTTGTAAATGAAGATAGCTCAGAGTAGCATCTTATGTTTTAACAATATTCACTTTCATACAAAAATATAAACATAGGCATGCTAAAGTTGCTGCTGGTTCTAACAAATCAAAAAAGTTTTGGTACATGCATTTAAAATTGTGCAGCCATCTTTAAATCACAATGAGTACAAACATAAACCGACTGGTACATTATTGTGGAACTTTTATAAGAAAAGTAATGAAAAATTCATTATTCCCTGAAAAAAAAAGGGAAAACATTAAACCAAAAATAGATCTAGGACGACTATTTTAGCTTACAAGCGCATCAGCTTAAAACCGAGCAGGCAGGCAACTCACTGGCATGCCGCGTAACCAGATGAAGGCTGTTAAGTGTGAATGGAGGAAGAAGAAGGGAATTAACGAGCTGACAGCAAGGCATCTCGACAGCAGAGTGAAACGGCTCTAGTGTCAGTTCTGGTGAAAAGCTCGGAGGAAGATGCTTTAGTTAGAAACACAGCTCCCAGAGTGCCGTCATACAAGAAAACCCCTTTTAAAACTACTCGCTATCGTCCCCGGAGTATTTTAGACCAGCTGGAGTAACTTCTTATCTGAGGACCAGGATATAGTGACAACCAGCATTTCCACCATGCTATTTTTAAATCAGGAAACGAGAGCATTTTTTTAAGCTTTGTGAGGCAGTAGGTGCATGCTATAGAGCAAAAATAACCTGCAGCGAGCGGGTGGACATGGCATCAACCGAGGAATGACGGTGACTCCCTTCTCTACCATTCTGAATGCCACAGTGTGCATATGTGCATGCTTTGATGCATGCAGCTGAACCGCTGGGATAATTATGCTTCAGGCTTTGCTATTTGTAAAAAGTAAATACAACTATGATGGGGAAGAGCTCCATGCAGCTTTCTGCAGAGCTAAGAGGGAGAATCAAACTGCAAAGAATAAATCCACACCTCGCACTCTGAGTCACCTTCAACCTTCTCTTGGTGTCTGATTATGGGCGCCTTGAGCAAGGAGATACCCCCACGGTGTGAGGGGTTTCCCCAAAGCTAAAAGAGCTGAGGAGGCACACTGGATGGCTGGCCTTCACGGGACGTAATCTGACCCAGGGCTGGAAAAGATCTTGGGACTAATCAGTAAAACAGCAAAAGCTGGATTTTCATTGCACCGTTTTTACCATTTCAGTAAAAACAATGTGGTCATTGTCCTGCTATTTTAAATTAAGGGTGGGAATGTTTTACTGCGTCAGGATTTTATTGAAAATTTGATTTTTAAGACACAGCAATTATTCATAATTTTTGCTTCAATCTATAACTTCAATCCACATGATCTACTCCAGTCTTCTATGCAAAGCAGAATGACAAATAGAGGTATTAAGGTGTCACATTTATTACATTTTGATAATAAATGTAGTAATTAATCCATGCTTGCATTTGCTCCAGCTGATTTTTTTGTTGTTTTTTTAATCAGTTATACGTATATATATGTTAATAAAAAAACAAAAAATGTAACTTTTTTGATTCAAATCAGTTAACAGAGTCGTCACATTTTCATCCAATCAGATCCTTTCTCAAACTTTTTAGAGATAAAATGCAGCGAATAATCCTAGCTAAGAACTACAACGAGACACTAACAACGGTTTAAGAAGGGAAGTTCTATGTTTTAAAAGAAAATTCAGTTTTAAAGTAAGTGCTTTTGTGGCGACAGCGAGACTGGGGAAAGAACACATTGAATGTCGTTTGTGAAACTTCTTCAAAACAGGTCAAAGCTTACAAAACCCAGAGAGAAAAGAGAGGCCACAAATCTCTGATTGCTGCATCTCTAATTTAATTCTAGATCCAAGGTTTGAACATTAACAGAGCTGTAACAACAGAGGGAGCTTTTGTTTCGACCAAGTTGTTGTTTCCCTTCTTTATCCCCTTAAGGAAGAAAGAAACTCGACCACACACCACCAATAGATTCGATTCGAGGCGTCCCTCTTCCGCTGGACCAACGTCAGTCTGTCTGTCTTATTCAAGCCTCTGAACTGGATTATCTACATTAAATATGCCAATATGTCCGGGATAAGGTGTCTAACTTTTGCAAGTCGTGTAGCTAGACCAATGCTAAGCAAAAATCAATTGAAATTAGGTGTGCAGTAGCAGGAAAAACCTAAAACATGCAGGGAAGAGAGCCTCAAGGACCAGGCACCATCAGAACCACCGATTATGTTTATTTATACAAGAACAATTCAGTTTCAGAGAAAATAATAATCAGTAAAGTTGGTTATTTTTATCACCAGGACAAAGTTGCAACTACAAGTTACAGCTCTTGCCTGTGAGCCGATAAGAAAAGATCACACCTATGGGGTTAAATCATGAATGAGTTACTGAGAAATGGCACGGCGACAGGTTTCTGTGCCCTCCCTGGTACAGAGGAGTGGCCCCACTACAGCTTCAGTTAACAGGCTGGTTGAGCAACATTTCTACAAGCGAGCCGCTTTGAGACACCTTTAGCTGTTTCTTGACAATACAAGCACTAATTTTAAAAGAAAAAAAAACAAAAAAAAAACGCTTTTAACAAGAACAACACATCAGCTCAGACTCTAACACAGCAAAGTAGGAGGGCATCGGATGTGGCGCAAGGAAGTAGTGAGCAAAAAAAAAAGTACAAATGCTGCTTGGCATCGTCCATTACGGTGTCCAATGCAGCCATCCATTATTCATCACTAAATGGTAATCCACCAACGTCGTCTATACAGATGTACAGTATATGTAAGCATTCCTCAAGGGCAGCCCGAGGTTACAGACCATAAGGAAGCTTTACCGTCTTCATTGCTCCTGCTCTGCTGTTATGAGGAAGTGCTAAATAAAGATAGGAAATGGTGACTAAGACCAATTTCCATAATAGACAAAAGACGTGTCTCTTCTGGGATCAGTGGGAGAGTTAAAGGGATTACAGAGCAATAATGAGAAAGCCAACCGCTGGTAACAGTCTACAGTCAGTCTATCACGGTCAGGGTTTAGAGCGACAAAAGCAAGAATTTAAACTGAGCGCGCCCCATTTTGCCGCCACAAACAAACTACCCGCAAAGCCGAGTAGCAACCTTCCCTGAGCCGTGCCGCTGCTGCAGCGACTGCTCTGCTGATAAGCTCATTTCATGACAGCAGACAGGAAGCAGAGTTACAGCAGCCAGCCTGAAAGTGCTGCATGAGGCTGAGTCAAAACGTGGCATACGTCATCAATGTACAAACAATGCAGTGTCTCCCTTGCTGCTGGGTGATCTGTTCTGTCGTCTGGGATCCAGAAAAGGCACAATTTCAACTGGGTCAAAAACAAAATAGAAATCAAGGTTTTAAACAATATATTGGACCCTGACAAAGGATGCCATGGTTCTCAAACTGTGGGACAGGTTCAGCCAGTAGTATGTGAGCTGATGAAGTGGTGTTGAGAAGAATGTTGGTGCTAATTATCTGTAACGCCATTAATCTTAATAAGAACCAACAGGCGGAGAAAAAAAGACATGAGAACCTTCCTGTCTTATTAAATATGTTTTGTATGATCTGTATGAATTAATTTCTCTGCTCTGTCGTTATGAAGCACTTTGGAATTTTCTTTAGCTGTTAAAGGTTCTATGTGAACATGATTTGTTATATAGATTGTTTTTGCTTACATCGGGAAGAAACTCCAGAGTTTCCCTGGCTTTATTTGAATTTTCTAGACATTTTTTTCTAGTAAAAATACTGTTAACTAAAGTTTCAACATAAAAGTAAACAATTGTTTTGTCACTTCATTTCTGTCATTTATTAAAAATGGCAGTTTCAACGTGCAAGAACTCTTTCAAAACAGTGCTGTAAAATTATTAACAATGAGCCAAGAACAAGTAGGGACAGGTCATAAGACTTTTTACACAAAATATGTAAAATTAATCAGTCATTGTATTATTGTACAATGACATTAAACATACCAATTATCAATAAGCTACATTAATTGGTACAGCTGTTTCATCAAAAAGCAAATAGTAAATGCATTCAATGATGTTTTCAGATTAACTGACTTTCATTAGTCAGTTCAAAGTACAACAATCCCAACCATGCTGCCAGTTTTTGAGGATTGCAAATATTATCACAAATTATTTATTATCCCAAATAAAATCAATGTTCTTGAAGAGTAAAATTCTGGTCCGGAAATAATATACTTGCGAACCCCGGGAATAAATAAGCAGGACATCAGCGGTTTATTTTTCAGCATCTGAAACACCACAGCAACACGACCACTAACAGAAGTTCATGAGAGACAAATAAAGAGTTTATTATTACTGGTATACTTTGAATATGTTGCAGCCATGTTGGGTTTTGGCATCTGACTTGGAGAGAAACTTTGGACTTTTGTCGCTTGGATTCTTACAGCAGGATTCTTTCCCACACTTCTTTTTTTCCCCCTTTTATTTCAATAAATATTTGCAACAGAAAAAGTTTAATTGCATTGAAGAATAGCACTACTCCGGAATATTTTTACTGAAGTAAAAATTAGTCATCCAAGATATTACCAAAGAAAAGTATAAGAAAATATTTTGGCACAGGACTGTTTAAGCACAGAGTAACTGATGATGTCTTCAGAAGGAAAAACACAATTTTATGTGCACTTTCCAGCGAGAAAACCTACAAACAAATAATCATAAAATAATTTTAGGCAGAAAAAAGGTTTTCTAATTAAAAAATGTTCAATATAAAACTTATAATACCAATACTCACAGTATATAATGTTAGAACAAGGTAAAGGCATAGTATAGTGTTTACTGTACTGTGTACTGATCTCCAAATGGAACAAATGGCTCAGCAGACAGAAAACACAAACAGAACAATAAAGCCTGTGTACAAACAAGACGTTGTTTGTTCTTAATTTAATGAAGAACAACAGATTTTATGCAAGTAAGAACAGCAATGCTTAACAATATTACTCAAATAAAATTAAAAATGTATGGTGTAATAAAATTACTCCTAAAAGCACAAGTAAATGTAATGAGGTACTACCTACCTCTGTCCAAAACAGCTTCCCAAACTACGACCACTCAGGTCAATCTAATTTATTATACAAAAACTACTAGTTTCTATCATTTCATTAAAAGGAAGAAAAACGTGATTAAGCATCCGTTAGCCTTAGTATAAATACACAGTATACTGTTTTTATACAGGGATGAAATGGAGGAAAACTTGTACAAAAGACCATCAGGACAGTATCCTCTCTTCAGGAGTGGCAGTAGCATGGAAGCTAGCTTGATAAACAATCCTGACTCCTGATTCACGCACTGTCAAGAACAGTAAAAGACGGCTCCCAAATAAATCCGAACACCGTAAAAGTGTACTATTTTTGTTTATTCAATTATTTTTGCAAATAATTAACACAGATAATGCATTTAGGCGAAGCCCAATACGTTTAGCTATGATATATAAAGGAAGGGAATCCGTCTTATCTTGCTACACAATAACTAGTCTGACCGCAGTTAGCTGTCATTACGGTTTTTGCTGTGACATTCTGTAATATTAGTAATTTCTAAAGCACGTCTATTAAATATCTGGCAGGTTTAGATATTTTAGAGCGTAAAGAGGTCGGAAACAGTCGTCGTGCAGCTGGAACGGGGGTGAGGGGGCGCTGCAGCTCCTCTAGCTAACTGAGCTAAAGCTAACGAGCTAGCTTGGTCACCAGAACAATCAAACAGAGAAACTCAGCGGGGCATAAAACACACAAATCAGCCAAACGATCATCAGTGACAAAACTACGTGACGTGTACTGAAGCTGTTGCGTTTTTCACCTGCAACTCGGCCCGCTCCACCTCCCATTGTGCCCTCTCTACTTCGAAACGGGCCCATTCGTGCTGCAGGAAGTGCAAGATCCCCGGGATGCTGTACTGCGCTCTGGCCGCCTCCCCAGCGTCGCCATCGGGCAGCGGTCCTTTCCCACCGCCGGCTAAAACAGAGTTGTTATTGTTGTTGAAGAACACGCCGGGCCCTGCCTGTTCGTCCATGGCCGGGCTCGGTGGAGAAGTTGATCCGTTCTTGCCGCTTCGATCTACTTAGATGTCAATAGGAATAGCAAAAGAAAAGAAAAATAAAAACTACCGACAACGCTCCGTCTACTCGACTCGGGGAATGAACTCACTTTCTGACAGCTAGCTGTCATCCAGTGACGACAGCAGCAGACCACGCCCACAATAGACTGATAGGGACGTTCGATTCGTTCACCGGACTATCCGAATATCACACTCACAGGAAGTGGCTAAATCTGTTTCAACGAGGTAATTTATTGAGGGCCAAATGTATCACAATTTAATAATAAGCTTACATATATAGAAATGAATAATTAAAATGTAAATAAAAATATATAATATTAAATATAGAGTAGCCTGTCAAATTTGAAAATCTAAAATCTTTTCAGTCTTCAAAGGTGAAATCACACGTGTGACAAGTTTTCTGTTAATTTTACATGATTATGACTTCCAGCTAGTTACACATTTCAAAATAATTTTTTCAGAAAATCTGATTATAGCATAAGATTAAGAGAAAAGAAAATTGTAATACAGAAATCCAAGCCTACTCAGAAGCACTCAGAATTTTGTGTGGCGTGGGATTTAGGCAATCAGCCTGTGGCTCTGCTGTCATGTTAACAAAGCCCAGTTGTTTTTTTTTTTTGTTTTTTTTTAAATCATCCTCTTTATATAGCTTTTTGCAGAAGGAAGCATGAAATGCTCTTAATTTTTTTTTGGTAGAAGGCCGTGTTGACTTTTGACTTAATAAAACACAGTGGAGCAACATCAACAGATGACATGGCTTTCTCACCAATTGTGGAAACATCATGCTTGACCTTAACTAACACGGATTCCACGCCTCTTCATTCTTCCTCCTTACTCTAGTAAATTTTTTAGTACATTTCTTTACAATTCAGTTAATTATTTTCTGGACTGTTGCACTAACAATAATTATTATTATGCATTATTCATAATAATAAAATAATAATAATGTGAAGTCAATAAAATTCAAGAAACATTTATGAGTGAAAGAAACTTTATTCAAACTTCAAAAAAAGATAAAGTAAGCAATTAATGTTTACATGATAACGAGCAGTAAATAAAGAGGGTTAAAATTCCTTCATGGGAAAAAAGTTAACGCAATCTGAAACAAAAACATTAAATGTAAAAATATCCCCCAACACCTATTACTAGCAAAAGAAATACAGCATTTGAAGAAATTCTGCAAAATCTCAAATCAGGCTCAATAAAGTGACATATATGTATTCTCATTTTATTCTATCATTTCCTGGATTCCACATCTAAGAGTAAAAAATAAAAGCTAAAACATTACTGATGGAAATCAACAGACCTGAATGTGACATACTGCATAAATTTATCAAATACATAAAATTACATTTGTGAGAAAACATAACTATCAAATGGTGGAGAAAATTGCTAAAGAGAAACAACATGGCTGAACCTAAGCCTTTAAATGATATTAATCACAGGGGAAAAAGTCAAGTCTGGATGTGATACATTCATCAAATAAAAACTTGAGATGCTAAAGCAAGCTTTCTAAAGTGAACATTCAAAGGTTTCTTTGATGCTATTTACAAATTTCCATTTAGACTAAGGATACTTTAATACAAAGTTGAGATGAAGAATAAATAAATACATTTAACAAACTGTAATGAATAGCTGACCCGGTAAGTAGTACATTGTCATCAGGGAAAATACATAGACAGCATAAACTCTTTTGAGAGGGTGGAATACATCTTGATGTGTTCAGAAGAAGCTCGTCTTGAGTTTAATAGTCGGCGCAGCCTGCGCAGTTGGCTGAGCTTGCCTTGCTGCTGCTTTGGCTTTGCTGCTCGCCTGGTTAGCTCGAATAGCAGACTCAAGACGCGTTTTAAGCTCAGGTGCTGCACCGATTACGGTTTTGAAGGCAGCTGGATACAGAGGCCCAATTCGCATTAAGTTCTGAAGGGCAAAATCGTGCAGGTTTTTAGAGACTTGAGGTGCGGAGGAGATTGCATTCTCATCCAAAAGGTAAGAGATGAGAGTAGGAACAAGAAGAGCCAACAGCTGCACTCCTGTTAAACAAGCATCAAACATGAACAACAATAAGCACAGATGATTTAGAATTAAGATTTTGAGAAAACCCATTTAATATGGCTCAAAGTATACAACCTCAGACTATCACATTGGCCCAAGTTCGTATTCTGTGTTCATTGATAATTATTTTAGTTTGCAAATTTTTACAGTTTTCAGGTGTTCAGATTTTTTTCTCACCTCCTCTTACCATGCTCTGATGGCAGATATGGACATGGTGTACCCTGAACACTCACTGTTCAGGGTATGATTCAAAATCAACTTGCTCATTGTCAGCAGTGACAAATCGAAATGTGAGTCTGAATGTAAAATGAGGACACTTCTCGTTATCAAGGTGTGGGGCTGAAGTGATGTCAGTAAATGACCCAGTGAATGTGACTTGATCGTGACCCCATGCTTTGATACGGCAAAAAGCTTTGAATATCGTTTGATCTCCAACATCTAAAGATTGTAAGAGCCCATTTTGAAGTCTGTAAATCAAAAGCTGTAGGAGGAGTTTGTCCAGATTTGCATGTAAAAGGCACAAAATGGCAGTGTTGGACCAAAATGGCTGATTTCCTGTCTTGAAACACTACATTTATATGTCAAATTTTAGACTGTCAGGGGGAGGACCTTGGATCATGGCAGCATTTGACTATTGAGTTTTGTAAGGGACATACTAAGAACCAATCAAAACATGTTTTGTGCCTCTCAGACTTTCCTTATAGGAGCAATAAAAATGTTTATTTTTTATATGTAGTGTAAGTTTGCAGTCAGGCAACACCCCCTTAAATATACACAAAAACTCAGGATGTTTTTAACTTTACATCCTCTGTCCTTTTTGAGCAAACTCAACAATTTTAAGCTGATCAATCAAAATCCAAAGACGAATTGGATCAAATGCAGAGTCTATGAAGAGCTAAAATACGGTCAAAATCGGTCAAAATTGCAATTTCTATTCAATATGGCAGACACACTGTTTGTTGTAAAGCAACAAAAGCTCAAAAGTTTTCTGTGGGCCTTGGGAAGTTCTACAATTGTACCATATTTCATAGCTCTGTAAGATAAATGTGGAAAGTGTTTTCGAAGTTGTCAGGTGTCACTGTTGAGATATTGCTCTTGCAACTTTTGCAAAATGTAAATTATGTAAATTTTACGCACTACTGTAAAAAATTTGGTGAGTTTTTGAATTGTTAGACTTCTGAAAAGCCATTTCATTTGCTGGAAGAAAACAAAATGTTCGTAATGATAACAATAGATAAATACCTTTAAGAACTGAATGTACAGTATGTTGATTGTTAGATCAAAATCAATAATCAGACTGATAGTGAACAGGTGTATGGATTCTAAATTTAATCTAATGCTTCTAATGCATTAATGCTCTAGAGCACACAGTCAGAAGCACTGGGTTTAATTCTGTAGCAGACATACTGTAGTTTAGGCTAAATGATTTCATAAAAAAATACATGAATGCTACATGCTACATAGGGTACTTGATAGGTCTATTAAGTAAAGTAATACTCACTGTTCTTCTCTTCGCCCATGCTGACCAGATTCTCTAGGACCCTGATTCCCTCCTGCACAGCCTGCAGCTCAGCAGCAGTTCCCGGCCGACTGCGTTCCACCGCCTTTAGCTTCTCCACCATGAGAGGAGCTAGGGCGTGGATGTAAGGAGTGGACAAAGCTCGGTTGGAGTGTTGAAACACTGACAGAAGCAGCTGGTAACACCGGGCCTGAACCTGTGGGAACCAGAGTTATTTTTTTCACCAATAACTAATATGATTCCTTCTGAAAATTTCACGTTTTGCTACAATAGAGACAAATTTATGTGTTAAGTGTGAATAGTAGGAGAACTGAAGGAACATATATATATTTTTTTTTTTACAAATAAAAATCCTAAAGGTGTGATATATATTTTTTTTATTTATTCCCCTTTAGTCGCTTAATCTAATAAAGAGCAACAAAATTTCTTCAGAAGTCAAGTAACAAGTAAATAGAGTCCACCTGTGTGTAATTTAATCTAAATACAGCTGTCCTGTACAGGGTCAAATATTTCATCAAGCACATGCAAACTACCAGCCTTGATAAGTTCCATTGAGCATAGAAAGCATGTCAGGAATGAAGTTATGGAAAAGTTTAAAACAAAGTTAGGCAATAAAACAGTGTTCCAAGATTTGAAAATCTCAAAATGCACTTTTCAATACATTCTCCATACTTTCTAGATTTCAATTTTTATTTATAACTCCCTTAAGAGCTCAAATTTGTGTTTGTAGTATGACAAAATGCAAGACATATTTTATGTGCATTTCGTTGCTTACCCAGGGATCACTAGAGTTGAGGGCATTTCGGAAGCGGTCCATGCAGCCTTTCTGAAGGACGATCACTCCCACCACTTCACTGCTGGCCGACAGCAGGAAGAGAGTTATTGCTGTCAACATACTGACTTCATCCATGTCAGGTCTGGACTCATCTATAAAGATAAAACCACAAGGTACATTTTTCACAACAATTAGAGTTCATGTCTTATGATCAGAAAACTTACGTTTTAGGAATGCAAACAATTAATCAACTTACAATTAATTGTCGATTAATGGTTTATTGGATTAAAATTAGCTCCAGCTGATCAACTAATGACATCTGTTAGTGTTGTAGTTTGGCCACCATACAGCAGAGGAAACCACTGGTCATCCCTCAGCCAGTTAATACAGAAATAAAGATGGCAGGGCCATACCAGAACGAAAAAAAGAAATGGTCCAAACAGAGTCCGGTGTGGAAAGCAAATTGTACTTTATGTGGTTTTGTTTTGAAATAGATGCTCCTTAAGTTTTCACCTAAATAGCAGTCAAACAGCGCAGTGTCAACTTCTCATTTAAAAATGAATGAGCTGCTAGAACTGGAGAGCATAACAGAGACACATTGTAACAAGGTCTCAATGAGCAAGGTTGATTTTGAGGGCTGTTGTGAGTTAAGCTGCAATTCATGGAGTGAAGTTTTAACATTCCTTCAAGAGAAACCACAGAGGGTCCTTCGGTATGATTAGCTCTCTGTAAGTGCTTCACATATTTGTTCTTCTCATCTTTTATTTTTCTATCAAGCAGCGTAATATGTTCCTGTTTTGTTATGTTTAATAAATATGTTTAATTTTTATAATAGTATAAATTTTATATAGCAGACACAAAATAATGCTAAAATGTAAACATTTTTTGAAAATTCAGTTTATTATGAAACAATTAGCCTTTTATGTTGTAGAAAGACAGTCAGCACTCTTGATACAAGAGAAAATTTTGTTTTTTAAGTACATGCCTCTTCATGAACAAATTGTTAGTTAATTGATAAGATCAACTAACAATCAACTTGATCTAACTCAATCAATAACTTGCATCTCCAGCACATTTATGTGTTTGCTTTACCTGGATGAGAGTATTCAAGCACAGAAGCCAGGCTGCTCCTGACCAGGGTGGTCCACTGAGTCTGAATGCTCTCCTCCTGGGCCAACGGTGAGGTGATGATGGCCTTAATGCCCTGCAGAGCGGCTGATACAGGTACAGGCACAGAGTTGTCAGCAGCTTTAATTGCAGTTTCCTTTAGGACCCCAGTGATTAGGAAAAGCACTGTAGGAAGAATGGTTGTTGCTCCTACCAAGGCAAAAATACCAATAAGTTAGAATGAACTTCCTGGATACATTTGTGCCTGTTGTCTTCAGGTCTCACCAGCAGGAGAGCACAGCGAAGGCAAGTCGGCCAGGATGGAGACCGTGTTTGCCACCAGCCGTGCGCTTTCGTCTGGTAGTCTCTGAGGTCTCAAAGGGGCATGGCTGGGTGACTCCTTCACTCTGGAATTAAGCTGTGGTATGTGGCGCACCAGGATGAACACAAGCAGCTCCATGGCTGCGTAAACCAGAGACTTGCCAGGTACAAGCTCTCCCGTGTCCCCGCCTTCTCCTAGGCCGGTCAGAGAATCTTTTTCACCTTCGTCTTCTTTGCCTGACCAAAAAATAAAAAAATTCAGTTAACTGAATTAAATCCCAGAAATACTTAGCTTGCCTCTAGCACAAAATTCCTGACCTCTGTTGGCCCTTTGTTGTTGTAGGTGGTCCACTGCAGCTCTGATGGTCTCCTGTACCACCGTTGTGACCTGAAGCTGGACTGCAGGAGGATCCCGCGTCAGTAACAGTCTGTGCAGCACATTCAGAAGCTCCACTGCCAGCAGCTACATTAGAGATGAGGGAACGGTTCATCAGAAATGCCCGTGTGAAATGCAAAAAAAGTAAATTACTTCATCTGACTTACTCTTTCCACTGAGCTTCATAAAGAGCTACTAAAAACATCCATTTGAATTCAGCCTGTGATACCCAAAAACAGAATCCAGGCCAACAACAGTAAAGCTGGAGGATCTGGAGCATATGCTAAACTGAAGGCCCATCTGTATACTAAGAAGACGTGGCACAAGTCAAAAGTTGTCGCCATTTTCCACAAACTTGGCCATTAAAGTTGATTTTGATTGATGATGACATATTCTACCCATTCAAGTTCTGTTGCAAACAAGGACAGACTCTACCCTATACTTGTACAAACCCCAAAATACTTGCAGCTGGAGGTGCAATGAAAGGTGGTTTTTAAATGTGTTTTCTCGGATGGGTTTGTTGACATAAATGCATGCCACATTTTTTCAGATTTTTATTTCTAAAAACTTTAGTCAATTTTCCCATTTTCCTTCCACCTCACAATTAAGCACTACTCAATTTTGGTCTACTTAAAATTTCTACAAAATACAGAGAAGTTTGTGGCCTCATATATGTATTTATATACGGTACTCCAAAAACTGTTATTTTGAATTTAAGAAGAAAAAATAAATTGTTAATTTTAGTCAAATATCAAATATCATTCCTTAGCTAAATAGACTATTTGCAATACCTTTGATTTTATTTCAACACATTAATATATATAGTTTCTCCATACCTGGTCCTCTGCCATATGTGTCTTAGCACAAGGAGTTTCTAGCAGAGTCGACAGAGCCTGCAAGCAGGACATCACGTGTTCGATGGGCTCCTCGGGCCGCGGGAAGCACAGGAACTCTATGCTGACACCTGAATGACAGAATATGGACATCTTCTACTAACAGTTCATAGTTCTGTTCACTTTTTTTCCCTAACATCTTCAAGCTCAATGTGAAAAACAGAAGAATACAGCTGGAAGTGACTTCTTACCGAGCATAAGATGCATTCTGTCTTTAACCGAGTCCTCCAGCGTCTTTGCTGAGGAAGAGCTTCCCTGAAGAGCATTGGGAACTTTGGAAGGAGTTGATGAGATATCCTCTTGATTATCATTAACTTCAAACCCATTGCTGTTCAACCAGAGGGCCACAGCGTGCAGCACGGGGGCCCAAGAGCTGCGGTAGTGGAGTCTCGCCGTATCTATTGTCTCTGGGGTATAAAACGCTCCGCCTATGAAGATACACACAGAATAATCCAACGGAAATTATTTGTTTGGACAACAAAATTTATCACAAAACCAACACGGTTAGTGCATTTTGTCCAGCTGTGACAGTAATATATCTTCTTTAATCTTTTCTACCAAAATGCAAAGTTCACAATATTTATGGGTTCTTCGCATCAACCTATTTCAGAAACATGGTTTGACAAATCTTAAAATTAAATAAACACAAGTTTAAATGGAACAATAAAACCTAATTATTAGCTAATTAAACAAAATCTCACCAGTTTAAGAATAAAATTGAACATTTCAGATTAATTTTTGTGATAAATAATCAGTTGTGTACCATCAGGTGGGAGCTGACTTGAGAACTCAGCAGGCAGAGTAAGCAGCGCATAGTCTCGCAGCATGGCCAGCCACAGTCGGCTCAGGGAAGGCAGCTCCGGCTGCACTAAGGTAATGAGGCTGTCTGGAGGAAGCACATCTGCACCCAGGTCATCCTCGTCGTCATCCTCATCTCCCCTTCTAACCGGTTTGGCAGGTTTAGCCTCTGCCTCCTTCTTTATTTTCATTGCCACCACGTACACCTGACCAAGAAAAAGCAGAGAGCATGATCAGATTGAGTTCTGTGGAAAAATGTGAAATTCTGTCATTTTGAAGCTCACCTCTGCCCAAGCCTTTAGCACAGCTAGCTTCTCCATGGTGGTGGCGCTCTCACTGTACAGCTGACTGGAGGAGCTCTTCCCAGACTGCACCTTGTCCAGCGAGGAGACCAACAGATTGTGGACTCGCCGCAGGTCATTGAGATCGCTGACTACACCACTACCGATCCACGTACTGCATACCTGTAGACAAATACTGGGGTCAAATAGGTCTCTAAAAGGCTCCCTGTTAAGGTGTGCTTACAGCGCAAAGTATTTAAAATGAATACAAAAAATAAATATTGTGTCTCACCTGGCATGCCTTTGCTGTTATATCAGATGGTGTATCAGGAGAAAAAGCAGGTCTGAGTGCAGCGCCAACCTAAGTGCACATAATTTGCATAAAAAGTCACATTTGTTTCATTTCCCTTTTTTCTCTAACTTCGCTAACTGAGAACTTACATTGGCCTGGTACTGCTCCAAAATAACATGCCCTGGAAACTCAGGCTCTGGTACAGACGCAAACTTTTTAATTATGTCTTCCAGGGCCTGCAGACCAGCCATCCTCAGCTGGTTGCTGTGGTCGGTGGCTGCCATGAAGGCCATACGGATCAGGTCAGACAGATGGAGCACCAACAGATCTCCTGAATGGACAGAGATGCAGGAAGGAACAACAACCTTTGTGAATAATAAAAACCAATTCATAAATGATCAATGCAGGGGGAAGTGAGCTGTCACTACTAACAAAGAAAAATTTATATCATGACATGATATTGGTTTTAATTTTCTTCACTGACAACTCAGTGTCTGATTTTATAATCAGTGTTTTGATCTTCTGCTTCTGGACACATAAGAAAAGATCCACTTTCAAAATTTAATGTGTGGACTCAGGACTAAAAAAATAAATAAATATTGGTTTTAAGACAGAAAAATGTTTGCTCCAACAGAGGTGCATTTTTCATACAATTACAATGGCTTGCAAAAATGTTAAATTTTACACATATTCTCAAATTTAAACTACAAATTTTAATATGTTTTATTAGAGCAACCCACTCATTATTAGCTGGAAGGAAAATAGTAGATGGTTTACAAATAAAAATCTAAGAGTGGTGTGAATTTATCTTCTGCACATGAAAGAGCCAGATGTAGTCTTAATTTAATCAAATCAATCAGGCAGTAGGGAAACCATCCTGAGATATCCTCTTTGTAGAGCAGACTTTCTTGGCACATGTAGGTAACAATCTAAAAAAAATAAATTACTTAAATTAATTATCTGAGTGCCTCTGAGGCAGCAGATGTCCTCTGGGTTCTTAGTGATGCCAGAAGAGAGCAGGAATCTATCTGCTGTTATTTCTGCATTCATGTGCCTTACAAGAATTTAGTATTGCAACTGGTATGTCCTGACTCCTGTCATATCTGTGCTTTCACCTTCTAGCCTAAAGAATTTAGTTTGTGTCAAGATATTTAAGGTGAAACATCAACCAAAAGAGTCTCAACTGTAGTAGATGATTCTACAAAGTATTTCCATACAAATGCATGCCATATTTTTTAGATTGTTTTAAAATTATACATAATTCTTCTTCTAGTTCACATCTTTTTGGTTTGGTCTGTCTCCCCAAAATACAAAGACATCAGTGACTGTAACAAGGTAAAACATGAGAAAAATAAAGGGTATGAATACGTTTCCAGCCATTATCTACAGATCTTGCTTGTTTTAGAGTAGCTAACATAAATACAGGCTCCTCCATCTATTACAGTGGAAAAAACTCCCAGATCTGCTTACTCATCTCCTGCCATGTTCAGTCTTCACTCAAAACACACATGGATTAGCTATTTTCCACAACCTAGATCTCCCCAGAGGCGAGACCTTTTACTTTAGATACTCAGGCAAAACAACAACAAAAAACTAGTAGTATAAATAAGCAGGGTGATAGAGTGATACCTTTGGGGTTCTTTGCTTGTGCAGAACGAGCAGTTGCCAGGTCGAAATGCGCCTTGTCTGCATTCTCACATAGTAGGATGATGCGGCACAAGCAGTCGGCGGCAAACACCCGCGTCACCCAACGTGGAGCCACAGAGGGCTTGGACTTGTCATCGTCACCCAGGCCTGTGAACATGGTATCATCGTCCATCTCGTCTTTTTTCTCAGAGTCCTCCTCATCCTTTTCCACCTCAAATGCCACAGCTCCCCCCACGTCTGAAAGAGGAGAGGGGCGTTTTATTGACACAATAATTCTAAAGACACACAGTTTTTTTTTTATCAATCTGGGAACTTGCCCGTTGTTGCCGCGAGGACATCTTTGCAAAGTTTGAGCCAATGAGAAAGTTTCTCCACAGCGAGAGATGACAGCATGTGCCCCAGCGTGTCATGAATGTCAGAACACAACTTCCTGTCCGTCTCACGATCCAGCATGCCAAACAGGACGCCTTCCAACCCGGTTTCTGTTATATTTAGATCTGAACCACACACCAGGATAACACCATAAGAGTTAGCATCTCAGTGAGCCAATATTACCAAACAGAACTCTGCAAAAACACAAACTCTTACCAAGTATTTCTGGTCTACTCTCTAGTGTAAATAGCTTGGTGCACCAGAAATAAGACAAACTAACTTTCAAATAGCTTTTCAGCAAGAAAGGACCTTCTTTAACTCAATAACTCCTCAATATTGATGAAAAAGAGCTAGTTACAAGTGTAATAGTCTTCCAGTGGAACTAATACGTTATCGTCAATCATAAGAAAATATTGATTTAAAATGAGCTCCTACATTTTACTGAAAAGTTACTTATAACTTAGTTGTGTCTTATTTCAAATGTAGTAAGATATTAGATACTAGAAACTGTAGCAAAAGTACTTGGTAAGAGTTTGTGTTTTTCCATTCGATAGGCATTATCCAACTCACTGATGGCTGTATTGTCCTTGCCATCTCCTGCTTTCTTTGCCAGACTCATGGCGTACTCGCACACCTCTGCAGCCTCCCGCTGTGCGAGCTGTCTAAGGCATGCAACGGCAGCACGACGCAGTAATAAGTGAGAACTGCACAAGTGCACCTGCAGGAATCCCAGAGCACAGTCAGAAATCCCAACTTAAATCAGCGCAGCCTGTACTCTTTTGCGGTGTGAAACGTGCATCTTACACAGAGGCAGGGCACCAGGCTGGACAGGTTCACGTGTCGAGGAGCGAACATGTGCAGCTGCTGCAAACAAGAGATGGCAGCTGCCTGGACCAGGGAGTCAGAGTGATCCTGCATGATGGCACAGCCGACCAGGCAGGACGAGCGGATGGTGGAAATAGTTGCTCCATTTCCTGGAGAAACAAATTAATTAGAAAACCAGAAGGAAGCTGTTTTTAACAATCAGATGACGCAGACAACTGGATATGAGGGCAGAAGGACTAATAAAAATCTTTATATCTTAGTTCAGTCAAAGTTCCCTGGATTAGTTCATTTTTATGTTGATGAATACCTGAGTGGGTCAGTTTGATCCCACCTGGGGGCGTTGTGAACCTCTTTTATTAACTGAGAGTAATTCTGTGTGTTCTGCACATTTGCTAATGTTGGAAAAAAAACATTTTTATGACTCAAATAAATAACAACCAAAAGAAAATCACATTGAGTTTTTCTGAATTAATCAGCGGTAATAGTCTGTTATATTCCATACAGGTTTTAAGAGAAGTTTATGCAAATAAATTATATATAGTTTGATCATTTTTATGACTATTTCTGACTATAACTATTGAAAAAAATAAACTACACAGAACAACATAAGATATAATAAATTAATATACAATGGCAAAAGCACATGGGTATGGATTTAAAGGCACCAAGTGGAAGAACTGGAAACACAGGGCATAATAGGACGGTACAAACAGGAGAAAGAGTCAAATTGCACCATAGTCATTCTACAAACTCTTAAGTCAGTCACATTTATTGATGTTAAAGTGTTTATTTTTTATGATAACTGGCACACTTTTAATTAAAACTATGGCTTAACATACCAGACCCAAATCTTTATCTACTCTGCGTACGATCAGCTTTTAACTTTGTCATGCAACAGACCTTAGAAACTCTCTCCACATCAGTCCTTGATCTAACAATGTTGTTTATCCAGACAAAGGAGATAAAGAGAAGTGAGTAAAAACACCCATTAAAAGCTATTTATTTTTAAAATGTAAGTTTAGAAAACTGATCTACATAGGTTTAAGTTTTTTTGTTACTGCCACCTGCTGGTAAAATATAGCTTTTGATCAAAAATATACACTGCAAAACTGAAAAGTTACTACTGTAACTCATGGTTCTATGAACTCCCAGATGACCGCCAGAGTGCTTGGTCCCTCGAATCCTTGCTCTTCGCGAGAAGCTGTGGAGGGATTGAACGCCGGGTGTCATGTGACTATATAGAGTCACGTGGGTCCCCGGCAGGTCACAGGTGACGTTGTTGTCATTAGTACTCGACCTGCGCATGCGCAAGAATGATCATTCAGTGCTTGAAAGCATCCGCTTCTGGCGGTCAGTAGGATGAAATAGAACCCCAAAAATCTTACCAAGTATTTTTTTGGTTTTGTTTCTTAGAACACTTGAAATAAGACAAAACTGAATTTTCAGCAAGATGTTGACGCTGTTCCTACATCTTGATATTGATGAAAAAGTACTAGTCATAAGTAAAATAATGTAAAGCTATCACATTTTACCGTATTATAACTCTATGGGAAAATACATATGTTCCACTGGCAGATTATTTCACTTAGAACATGAGGAAAATGTGTTGTGATAAGTGAAATAAACTGCCAGTGGAACTAGTACTTTTCACCAACATTAAGGAATTAATTACTTAAAATAAGCTCTTATATCTTGCTGAAAAGTTACTTGTAAGTTAGTTTTGTCTTATTTCAAGTAGACTAAGATGTTTGCACGAGAAACTAGACCAAAAAATACTTGGCAAGATGTTGTGTTTCGGGCAGTGTAAAAGAAAAACTGATCTAACAGAAAATACAGCATTATTAACCAGACTTACCTTGTAATTCTGGTCCAACAGTAGTGATCAGAGCTCCCAAGCAGCGACCCAAACACTGGTGGACCTCTGTATGAGATGGCGGCACGGTAAGGAGCAGAGTGAGCACTAGGGAGAGCGTGGGCTCCACGTAACCTCGGTACATTGGCCCGCTAGAGTCCACGATAAGAGCCAGAGAGTGCAGAGACCAGGTCTGACGAAAGAAGAGGAAACAAACCAAATTTCTGTTTTTGAAAACAATCAAACATTTTATATGGTGATTTTAAAATCCTCTCCTTATTTGTATTACTTGAACTTCATGAGAAGATCCATCCTGAGCGAGAGCCAACAAGATGCTGACACTGGTCTTCAAGTGCTGCCCAGAGCCGATCCCTCCGACGTATCGATGAAGACAGCCGAGAGCCAACGAATGGCCCGTTCTTGACACCACATCACGAGCCGACTTCAGCCTTCAGTCACAATGAAAAGACAAGAACAAAATGATTTTTTTCTCATCAACTGATTTTTATCCAAGTTATTGATTAATAAGTTAATAAAAGGACATCTAAAAAAAATGACATTTTAAAACAGGAACATCTACGGTAGAAAAATAAAAATAGAAAATATGTGATATGTTCATAATTCCCCATGAACAGAGATTTCATACTGTCTGCTATGAAAGCTTTGCTGCATAAAGTGCATTAACTCAAGATCAACCTTCAACATGTTTCTTTCCATCATATTACAACTTTTCTCCGTTATCCCCTCTGCTTTTCTGTCATCACAAACTTTTCGTTGTAACACATCAGTAATTTTTGAATGAGAGGTTGATATTCTTCTGCCATGCAGGTCAACTGAGCGTTATTAAGGTGAAAGTTAAGGAGCTTGTCAAATATATATGTATAACAGGCCCACATAAAATGCATTTTGCATCCCAAACCCAACTATGTTTGGACTGTTTCTCTTTCCTGTTCTGTTATGGACCCAACATCTTTGTTTCCGTATCAACTGGCTCCATTTAAGGATGACCAGTGGTACCACACTACAACTAATAGCAGACACTATTAGTTAATCATTTGAATCTTTTCAACCATTTATCAACAATTAATCATTAGTCGATTAATTTCTTGAATACCTATTTAATAATAAAAAATTCCACAATATTCTTACTTGTCAAAGCTGGTCTGTGCCATTCTGGCGATGAATGTGGCCTCTCCCACCACCTGAGCCATCCTGCCCAAAGCCTCTCCAGCAGCACAACGCAAAATGGGATTAGGATTGTCCAGAGCTCCCATCACCAGGGCCAGAGCTGACTTGCGCACCTCCTCTGGGCCCAAAGTGCTCTTGTTCTCAGCCAAACCCTTCAATCAGTGCCAGATTTCAATGACAGTGTCAATGGTCATGTTTTAAGATGACATATGGGCTGTTTCCTTACCTTGAGAGCACTAAGCACTGCAGTAAAAATGTTCAGCTGGACCGCCTGCTGTCGAACTCCTTTGGCCTGCTTTATGCACTCTGCAAAGTGGTCTAGCATCTGCAGCCTGAATTAAACCAATAAAAACAACAACAAGAAAAAGTTAAATAGTAAGAGAGTTAACACCAAGAGCCCTCCATACAGTTTTTCTATTTTAACCACTTAACAAATGTATAACATGACAGCCTTACTACTCACCTGTGTTTGAAGGAGACGTGAGGGAAAACCACCCCAAACAGAGCAACAGAAGCATCAATGACAGACACTCCCAGAGGCAGAGGCCCAGGAATGGCCTCACCGACGGGAACACGCAGGTAGATGGACGAGGGGTCATGCTCCAGAGCGCCGCTGCCAGAGGCGCTGTTGGGCTGCAGCTACAGACAAACAGAGTTACAATAGCGTTAAAAAACAGGCTCAATATTTTATAGTGCAAAGAAACTCATTTTGGTTTTCAAAATTTATACAAATAAAATCCAAAAAGTGTGGTAGGCGTGTATGTTTTTAGCCCTTCTGACTTTGAAGAACAACCTTCTTCCACTTGTAAGTTCTAGGAGTTTTTCCTCTAGCAGCTTGGTACACCTGAAGGCTCACATTTTTTGTTCTTTTTTTATTGTAAAATGGCTAAATTTTCCTCTAATTGGAATGTGAGTGCCTTTAAACATAATTTCTCAAGATTTTTATCCATATTTTTCTCTGGACTTTGACTAGGATAAAGTTTCTCAGGTTTGCTCTTTGTTTAGCCCCTCATCTCACCATAAGTGTATTTATACTTTTCCAAGTCAATAAATGAGAGATTTTGGAGGAATGTCAGAAGTGATCTGAACTAACTTGATCCTCGATGGACTTGTGGTCAGTTTCCTGCAGCCAGGAGCCCATGAGCACACTGTCGTCATAGTGACACAAAGAGCGCAACAGCGAGGTGGTGGTGTTGGCAGAGTTGTCAGTCAAAGTGAACTCTGCCACCAGTTCCCTCAGAAGCGCATTGAAGCTGCCTGCGAAAAGATTACAAACTTTAAAACAGCTCCTTAAAAAAACATCTGCAACATTTGCACAGAATAATTTAAAAGCAAGTTTTACCTTCATACGTCTTAGGAGGCAGGAGGGCCAAGATGTCATACAACCTGAGTCTTACCATTGCTGCACTTGCTTTTAAGTGAGCACCATGGACTTTAGTGATGGCAGGGACCCTGAAAAGCAACAAATAATCATCAAGTGTTTCTGCCTTTAACATCTTCAACTGGTGAAGAAAATTTCACACTCACTGTGACATCATGGTCATTGCACATTCAATGGGAGTCATGAGTCTACGGATTACGTCTTCAGTGAGAAGCTCTGGACAGTGCGCCACAAAGCTGCGCATGGCTGCAGAAAAGAGAAACAAACAAGTCAAGATAAGAATGTTTTAATACCCAATAGTCTGTAGACTCTATCTGAAAGAGGATCAAAATTGCAACATTTGTTACAATTTCAGCTGGTTCGCTTTCACGTTGCATGGTGTCAAACAAGCCAAACCTGTGACCTGTGGTGGCACTACACCAGCGGCCACTGACGGAAACTATACGAAAACGTCTTAGGAAGACAACATGAGCGCAACTTCCTTCGTCACAAAATATAAACAAAAATGGGTGGTGTCGTATTTTAGCAGTTTTAGGATTTCTCTTTTATCTCTAGTAAAACACCACAAGCCATTTCTTTTGCTAGCAATAGACTCTTGTGTTTGTTTTTATTGCATTTACCCAGAATGTTCTGTGCTACAGTTTGCTTCCAGTTTTCCAAATATGAATTTGAACAACATTAGAGTTGACTTCTACCAAACTGAGAAGATTAATCCGACAGAGGTTTTTAGGTGGACCAGAGTTTTCTTTTTCGTCCACATCAGAGTTTGATTGCGCATTTACATCTCCCCCATCACACCAGACTTTCCACACAAACGGCCTGGAGCAGGATTAAAGTGGTCTAAACATGGCTGGTGTGAATAAACCCTAAGAAAGCTGAGAAGGCTGAAAGTCTACAGAGGAGAGGTTTTTACCACACAGCGCTCCGGCCCGGCCTTCCAGAGTGACCTGCCAGGTGAAGGAGTCTCCTCTGGCCTTTTCAGCCTCCAGCTCCTTCTGGGAGCGTGGAAACACATTCCTCCACAGCAGCAACATTTTGGGAAGGTGGTAGCGGACGAGTGAGGAACCTGTATGTATTTAAACACAGATCAGAAGTGGTAGGAAGGAGAAACTGCAGGCAAACACTCAAAGCTTTTTTTATGAGACTCACCTAAAGTCATGAGGGCCCCCAGCAGGAGCCATCCAGCCTGCGTGCGCTGCAGGGACAGCCGGCTGTTCTGAGCCGCAGTACGCAGGAGATCCTCGGCTATGCTCACTACCAGCTACAGATTGAGCAATAATTTAGCTTTGTATTTAAAGACACTTGAGGCGGTTAAAAGTGAGAGAAATTAAACTTTTCACACCTTGCCCTTTGAGTGAGGAATACCCAGTGGACACTGGTGTACTCCTCCCAGTAGAGCGGCCATTGCGAAGCTGTAGCCGCTCACGGCCTCTGGAGAACTCTTCAGGTTGTTGATTCTCTCAGCGCAGCGGTCCACCAGCGGAGACAGCTGATAGGGCAGAGCCACAGCCACACAGCGCAGGCACCACGCGGCCGCCAGGCGCGCTGCCATGCTCGGGTGCAGCAGCACCGAGGTTACAGTTTCCAGAAGCCCTGGAATGTAAATATTTAGCGTAAATCCTCACTCCGAAGTTACAGAACAAAAGTTGGATTTCATGTTGATGTGTGTGTCTTACCAATCGAAGGCTCCTGGATGAGTGGAGAAGCCGTGGCACTCAAGCTCTGGACTAAACTGCCGAGCTCTTTCAGGGCGCACACCATGACATGCTGGCTGGCAGAGACATCCGCTGCCCCTGCCTTGTTCTCCCCACTGATGTCGTTCACTACTGCCTCTGAAAGAACACAGCAGGAAACAAAAACAAACATGCAATTCAAGCTTGTTGCTTACTCTTAACTACTAAAGTTTCATAAAAAGATCATTTTCTTTCAAATGTGTGCAGCATTGATGGATGTAGTGGCTTAAAATCAACAACAATTTGAAAGTTTTGATTTATTAAAGATAATCATAATCATTATTTCATAAATGGACAAAAAAACTCCTTAAAGGTGTTAATTGACCACTACACACTGCTGTCACACATTCATCAATTAGGCTCTTAAATCATTTGGTTGAACCATTGAACCCAGAAATATTTGGACACTGACACATTTTATTGTCAGGTGCATTTAAAGTTACTAAGATTAAAATGTATTCAAGGAACATAAAAATATTTTAGTTGAAGAAAAATGCCAAATAAATAAGAATGTTGGTCTTAATTTTAAAATAATCACATAAACAATAGAGTGTGGCAAATACAGATTTAAAGGAGGAAAGACAAAAGTATCTGAAAAACTTCTTTGAATTAACAAATGTAAACATAACAAATCTAAATCTACCAGAACTGTTTATATTTTCCAATTAGCCACAAACATTTATCAATTTTTTGTTTTAAGGAGTTTCACAGATCAAATTTGACCTTTTCAAGAAAGTCGCCGTATATAAAAATGCTTATTATCTCGGTCTAATTGTTAATATTTGTTATTATTCTAATAGTTACATAAACTACACTTTATGAGAGGTTATGAGTGCTCACAAGAAAACCACGTCAGTCAATTCAAGCTGCTGAGGAGAGTCACTCTTCACCAGGGTAAACTGAGAGTTTTGATAGTAAAGCACCATTACTACCCAGTCATTTCTGGTAAGCTGTTTGTGTATACACAGTCAATTTCAAAAAATTGAGAGTGTTATTGAAAAGATATTTCAGTATCTCAATTAATTAAATGAAACATCATACAGATTTAACACAAAATGATGTCTTGAAGCCCATTTACAACTAAAACTAATGGAAATATCACATGTAAAATTTGATTATTACATCATTGCAATAAAAAATATTTTAATGCAGAAACCTTGGTTTACTGAAGAGTATGTTTAATACTTAAAAAGCTGTAATTTTCAAACACAACACGATATTAATAAACAAGCCTAATATGAACATATTTTCTAATTTATTGAATATTGCAGTTCATGTTTTGTTTTCACTCATTTTAATTCTGGTTGAGCAGGAAATAATTAATTTTATTAGGACAGTCTATACTATTAAATTTTGTTAATATTTTATTATCTTTTGTTGCTTTTATATTACAATTGTTTGATCATTCAGTCATTATTATTCGGTTATCTTTAAATTCCATTTTATTTTACTATAACATACTTTATTTATATATTAAACCAACTGTGGTGTCATTGTCCAAATATTATGAACTTAACTGTGTTACAGTTTGGAGTTCTGAGGATTTCTGTCACAGAAATATATATAAAAACTGTTGTTGTTCCATCAAATACACAAATAAAAGCACACTGGTCATTTTAAGTATCTAGAAATCATCTGAGCTCCAGACAGACAACAGTCAGGAGAGATCACACAAAGATTAAAAATAGTTTCAAGGATCAAATTTAAAGCCGCTTATTGATCTGTGGCAGAACCCCACCAGGCTTCAGATCTCATTGTTTTATTTCCAATTAGCCACAAACATGTATCAATTTTTTGTTTTAAGGACTTTCACAGATCAAACTGACTGAAAAAGCTTGAGCTGCAAGTATAAAGTGAACAACAGAGAGCTCAGAATAACATCTGGAGAAAATCTAACAGTGAAGTTAATTTTTTTTAAAGTTGTGTTATCAACAACAGCATGATGTCCTATGAGAGGTTGCACAGCAAATCAGAGTAAGAATCATCCTTTTGAATGAGGTAATGGTGATTTAAAAGACACTGATGTGATGCTGTGTAAGGCACAAGGGAAACTGTCTGGTGGTGTACTTGCAAACTTAATTATGCCTTGCTGTAAATTTAGAGGCACATGCAGGTTTTTTGCTGATCTAAGCCAGATGTTTACAGTTGGAAGATGTTATTTGCTCCTTAGGGATTATAAAGCAATACCAGAGCATAAACTGGCAGACAAAAAGCCATGATGACTGTGAAATAATGGAAGAATGAATAGTTGATGAGCTGTGTAGCTGATGGATGATACTATTGACATTATGATGCTGCTTGAGGTTAAAAAGTGATGGAAAAAAGGAGGAGGAGGGCCACCTTAGAGAAGAAAAAGCAGAAAGCCAAAGTAGAAAAAGGAGAGGAATGCAAGGCAAACTCTGTCCACCCAAAAGCAAAACATGCAATGATTCTGGAAATGAATGCAGAAAGAATTAAATATGATAACGTTGGATGAGTACTTACTCTGTAATGCTCTGAACCGTGATATTTCCCCCCCATCCTCCTTACCCACAGCCCTCATTTGTTTACTGATGGCTTGGCAGATTTCTTTGCCGGCAGCAATCTGAGCTTTTTCTCCCAGTAACCCCCCCAAGGTGGCACGCAGCATGAAGGACACACAGCGCCGCGAGTACACAGCTTCCACGTGTGTCTGGGTGGCCCGCGGGTGAGACACGAGGTCCAGAACGTGGGAAAGAAATGTGGCAAAATTGCGCTCCAGCCACTGACCACCCAGTGTGGTCACAAAGACAACGTAAGCCTGAGGACAGAGAAGAGAACAACAGGTAATTTGGACAAAAACCAGATTCTCACATCTGCAAGTCAATTTTTTCTTCTTCTTTAGCTATTTTCAAAAGCATAAATACAAACATTTATTATTTATCTATGGAAGACAGTTCTGCAGTAATTAGGCTTTCATTGGAAACATTTGTCCGTCCATGAGTGAGCATGGATGGACAGATGGACTGGAAGCATCTTAAATTCTTTCCTCTCTAAAAAATCCCTCCTACCTGTGTGACCCCGACTCGAACCTCCCTGCTGACCGAAGCCCCCCCCTTCAGCATCTCCCCTCCACTCTTCAGGAAGCCTGATCCGCCTCGTAGGAACCCGGTGGCCATCAGCTCAAGAACCTCGTCCAGTGTGGCCCGCTTCACGTTCTGACGCATCACTGGGAGTCACAAAAAAACCAGGCTGGAAACAACGAGTCTGTATAGAACGTATAGTCAACCTGTTGACCCAGCTCAGGCACCTGCAGCTTGTTTGGGCATGAGCGCTGTTGCCATGACGGTTCCCAGCAGTTTGGCCACTGCCACCCGAACACCATAGTTGGAGCCTTCCAAGGCTTTAAAACACAAAGTGGCCACGTTCTCCAGTTCTGTCGTCCACATGAACACTGCCTCATTTTGCAGCTCCAACAGGCACTGATTGGGCAAAAAGAAAGATGTGAGATTTTGTAAATAAATAAGTTTTCAGCTTGATTAGCCATTCAGAATCTCATTAATCTGATACTTAAGAGCCCTTATGACTTACACCACTATTCAATTTGAAAGTTGCTACAGAGAGAAGAAGACTCAAAGTTTGCTTATTTAATCTTAATAAAAGTGTTTAAAACAGAGATCACAGGCATGTTCATTCAGCTTTTTAAGTCAATGCATTTTATTTCTGTGTAAAAAAAATGGCTTTATACAAGAATCAAGGCTAAGAAAGCTACTGCAGAAATGTTACATTTGTGTAATAACTGTAATTGCACATGAAGCATTTTCCAGATACTAACCTTGGCTACCGCACAGCGGACGGCCATGGATCTGTCTGTGAGCAGGGAGCGGGCATTCTTGTAGATGTCTCTATGACATGAAGCTGCAGCTCCACCCAGTCCACTCAGCACCTTCTGCAGGCTGAGCAGGATCTCTCCTCTGCCTTGGGACTACAGAATTCATTAAAATAAATAATACAGATATTACACAAAGGCCCCCCAGTAAAGAACTAAGTTATGTCAAAAACAAAACATCTCAAGTTACCTCTGCACTCTTTAGAGCTTTCAGGAGATTGTTAATGGTGTCTGGAAATGAGCTTCCCAACATCCGGCCCATCTTTTCATAAAATGCTCCAACACACGCCACTGCAGCACTGTGAGACAAATACCAACCAAAACATTGCTATACGCAAGCAAAAATTATTACAAAAACTGATTAGAAAAAAAAGATATGATATGCTAAAGATAAACTTTCTTATCAGGGTTAGTTAAATATTTCTTCCACTTTACAAGCTGCACTGCTTTGTATATGTCCATCATTTAAAATTCATATATAAAAGATTAAGGTTTGTGGAGATATTGGGCTAAATGTGGAAAATAAACTTCATGTAAATAAAACACAGGCTTAAAATAAACTGCACCATTAAATCCTAATGTAGGATTAATCTTCCATTAATGCGAGAAAGAAAAACATAACACCTGTTCCTTCTAACTTAATCCTCCCTTTAAACACAAATTATTATACCGCAGACTAATGCATGGCTTAACTGCTAATACCCTTTGAGAGGGGTCAGCTGTATGTGCTTGAATTCTGAAAAAAAGGTCCTTGTAAATGTCAAGAAGATATTAAACTGTAAATATTACGAAAAGCTGTATCTTACAGTTTTGTTGGTAAGTAGGCAGGTGTGTCATCCTTGCTTTTAATTATCTCATTGCATTTATCCAGAGTCTGGAACACGGTGAAAGTATCGCCAATGCTGTAGAGAGTAGCAAGGTTTTTAGCCAGCAGTTTTCTAGTTGGTGGTCCAGGGGCGCTGCTGATCAGTCCCGTTAACTGTTCCACCAGCTTTTTCTGCTTCTCCTTCACATCCACCTGCCATTCATGCACATAATTAAAGTCACCGGAGGCCTGCAAAGGCAATTACTTTAAAAAAAAGCAAAACTACCAATGACAAATCACCTTATTTGCTGCCACAAGCACTTTATCCAGGAATCGAAGCCATTCGAAGATGAAGACTGGTCTCTTTGCTTCAGTGATCTGAGCCAGAGCATCCTCATTGAGCAGCAGACTGTGAGCCAGCTCCATGGTGAGGATCAGCACTGTTCACCTTTGTCTGCTAGAAAGTGTACATTGTCAGCATAAAATGCCAATTTTCTGCCTGTTTGGTAATTTAGCTGTAATCTCAGAAAATAAAATGAAACAAAATGAAAAAGTCACATTACGCAACTTTCAGCTTCTTTTAATTGCTACCCTGTTAAGTCTTGCATATAAAGGCATTACTGATACCAAGGTAAACAGCAATCTTAGAAAGCTACTGTTCTAATACCACCAAAATGATGAAAGAGCTTAAAATCCTCTCAATGAAATGTCAGAGAAAAGCCCAGAGTAACTGGAGTTTCCTCCTGTTTTATGGAGGAACATGTAAAGCTGCAATGCTCTCCTCCCATATATTACTGTGAAAGGAGGGCTCCTGTATTTTACAACACAATCATTTTTTTCCAGTTCCACAAGAAACATTGATGGTCATAGTATGAAAATGAACAGTAAAATATGTTAGTGGCAGTATCATGCTGCAGGGAAGCCAGTCAACTCTCTTTGTAAGATAACACTGGTTTTTTAACTACAGTTAGTAAAATTTGAGCATCATGTCTGTTTAGCAGCAGAAAGTGTTGATTCTACCTTATTACTACAATAAAATGACCAGAAATGTTATAAATAAAATGATCAAAAGGTTAAAAACTGGGTTGGCTGTGGAACATTGAGTAGAGTAGTTTCTTGCAATCAGAAAGTCATTTGTTTCTTCTTACAACAGTCAATGTGCCCCTAGCAAAGACCTTTAGCACCAAGTTGCCAACCAGTCTGCATCAGTGGGTACGACTGGGTCAGTATTTTAGTTGCAGTTTTTCATTTTTTGAAAAAACCAATTAGATTATTTTTCCACTTTTTTAGTTGGAGGCCTTGATTTAAATACAGTAATAGCATAAAGCTGTGGTAGTTCTCATACTGGCCCATGCCAACACTCCAGTGTAATGTCACATCGTCATCGCAACATTCAACGGTTTCCCATATTGTATATTTTGCTGATGTACTATGTAGCCTTACTGTGTTTCTTTTTCCACAGTAAGGTTACAGTGGAAAAAGGAGAACTCCTGACCCAGAGCTTCTCTCTTTTTCTCCTATGTCTGCTTCTGGCTCTTTCAACACCTAGCTGCTTGCAACAGCTCAGTTTGAATCTCGTTCCACAGGAGGTTCCTGTTAAAAGGGAGTGGTTTCTCTCCTCTGTTGCCACATATATGTTTAGGATGAGGAATTTCTATAAAATAAGTGATTCGATGCAATCTACTGGGCTTCCTATGATGATTTCTTACAAATTGGCTTATAGGATCCCCTGACTGTGAACTACATTATAATTTGTCAATTTTTTTAAATTCCATATGATTCTTGATGTGACTGCATCATGTTGTGATGAATTCGATTGAATTTAATGAAATTTGTTCATATATGTCCTGCACTAAATTTTTTGTCTTGATTTGGCGTCATATAAACTGATCTGAACAGTCTATAAACAAATTATCCTTTTAATAATTGTATATCGTTTCTCGGACACTTAAATTCATTTACGTGGCTTCTGTGCTTCATAAAAGTAAAGCTTAGAAGTAGTAACACATTATTTTTTGGGTTGATTTGCGCTTTGACAGCTGCTGACAGTTTTTAGCTGTTTGTAGCAACCTCAGCTAGCTAGCTGATACCTAAGAGGAACAAGCTGAACTCCGGCATCACGGCGTTAACCGGGGCTTTACGCTGTTTTCTGAAGTCTGTCACAACTCCCAGACATCTTATAAAACACGACATCAACAACAGCACCATAGAATTTAAGCTAAATATCGATAAAATACAAAACCTACCTGTGTTTCGATGATCCAGGATGAATGACGACAAAATATCAGCGGCGTTGCAAACAAGTACTTCCGGAGGGAAACTACGCAAACAACCAACAGAACTGATACATATTCGCGCAATTAACAAAACAAGTTTTAAAACATTTGCTTTGTATTAAACTTTAATTCTATATGGTGTGTATTAATTCGTTTTTTTATGATTATGTGTTTTAAACAACAGAACTATTGACACGTGGGTTCCTTGTAGATGGTCGGACATTTTCTACAAACGAACCAAACACAGGCGGAGCAATAAAAATAACCAGCGAGCATTTGTTTAAGCTGAATCTCTCTTTATTTTTATTTGTACTACATTTTGTCTGCAATTCGCAATGTCGGACGAGGAAGAAGATTATATGTCGGATGCATTCCTCAGTAAAATGTAAGCAGTTTATGTTTGTATCGAAATAACGAAGATATTTAGCTACCTAGCAAGATATTGTAAATTATGTAATGATAGAAATTTTCAGCAGTATACAAATGATAAATATAGAATTAATTAAGTATTTCTTCATTTAATTTAATTGATTACCTTCATTTAAAAAAGTAAACTTAACAGGTTTCAACAAAACAGTTGCGGTTAAAATAATATAGGTATAAAAAAAATTATAACTTTATCATCCCAGGAATTTAAGCTGAATGTAGAAACATCTGCCTGTTTGTCAGGTGCTGAATATAATGTTTAAATCAGCATCTTACTTGAGTAATTCTGTTGGAGAAAGAGCTTTGTATAGGGAAAAGAAGGACCTTTGTGTTATTACCCCAGAGTAACTACTTCCATTTACATAAGTAAGTTTAAGAAAAACTTTGTACCATACGTTTTACTTTTATTTGAGTGATATTATTTTGAAGTAACATCTCTCTGGGGTGAAAATTTGTGGCTCCTGTAAGTACAAAAATATTTTACATTCTCTTCTTTTGCTACAAGCCTAGTGAAAGTAAGTACCCCTCATGCTCATTAAAAATATTAACAGAGAAATTATCTGCAAAAAGTTTCTGTTCTCCATGTTTTTCCTGTTTGCAGTCAGGATGTGAAGCCAGGAGTCAACATGGTGAGGAGGGTGAAGGAAGCCATCAGAAAGGAGGAAAAACAAAAGGAGAAGAATATCCAGAACCGTCAGAAAAGCTACAAAGAGCAGGAGAAGGAAAGCAGAGAAGCAGCTTTACAGAGCTCCATCAGCAATCAGAACAAGGGCTTTGCACTTCTTCAAAAGATGGGTTACAAAGCTGGCCAAGGCCTTGGAAAAGAGGGTAAGTATAATCTTTTGTAATAATTTTGTCTTTAATCAAGATCAGGCTCTTGAATCAAATGTAACACTTCAGTCTTATGTGTCTTCAGGAGCAGGAAGGGTTGATCCGATTCCTCTAAATATTAAAGCAGGTAAGCTGTTCATTTTTTATCATATTGTGCTGATGAGTACAATTTGTTGTTTATTAAAGCTTCTGTTACTGATCCATCAGACAGAGGGGGTATTGGTCTAGAAGAGATGAAAAAAAGAAAAGCTGAGGAGGAACTCCACCATTATCGGCAGAAAGTTCGAGCCAAACAACAGAACGAGGCCAGGTCTCTGGAGGATTTTAGGTGAAGCTTGCAAGAGCATTTGAGATGTCCCTGAGAGCCTTCCTGCTTGCAGTAGAGCTGTTTTATTGTTTGTGTTTGCAACGCACTTCAGGTCAAGAGTCAGAACAGAGAGAGAAGAGCGGAAGATTGAAGGAGACCTGAGGAGGAGTCAGCGGTCTTGCGAGCAGCTTGACAATCAGAAGGTTAGAAGAAATTTGAATATAAAGTTTCTCGCAAATAAGTCATTTAACATTTTGTCACATTACAGCCAATGATATGCTTATGCTTTGACCTAATCATGTAATTACAGCCCTGCCTGCATCTTGAGGGATGTTGTCATACAAGAAGTTAAATCTCCATCCGAGTTTCTAGTGTTTTACAGCCTCTGAAAAAGCATTCTTCCTAGATTTCCCTTTATTTAGCTCCAACCATCAGATAAATAAGTCAGACAAATCTCTTTCCCTGTAGAAGAGCAGCATTTTTCACAGCATAATGCTTCCTCCACCAAGTCCTACCATCACAATGGTGTGATCACAGTCTAGTTGTAATATCCTGTTGTAAGTAGGTCAAAAGGTTGAAATTTAGTCTTTCCCCCCATGGATTGTGACAAACTTCTAAAGAAAGTTCTTACAACTTTAAACGTAAGTTTCCATTTTGCCACAAAGGTCAGATTTGGAGATGGTACTTTTGAGAGCTGTTTCCACCTGAGCTGTGGAAACAGCTCCTCTTGGTTATGTCTCTGATTAATGCTTGCCTTGGTCAGCCCTCATTTTAGATACTATAATGTGAGAATACATTAAAAAAAGGGAAAAATACTTTTTGAAGAAAAATCTCATTATCATTTTGACTAACTCTTTAAGTGATTCTTCATTGTTGTGTTAGTTTTCTTCTTAGACATGAGGTATGTTTTTTGTCTCAGGGCATAACTGCTCCCAGAGAACCCTGGTATTGGCCCAAAGGTGATGATGATGATGAGGAAGATCCTGTTGAAGAGGAGGACGAAGAGGAAGACGAAGAGGAAGAAATTCCAGAGCTAAATGTCGGTATTTATTAGGATATACACTTCTCATAACAGTATAAAACCCCACTGTTACCAAAAAAAAACATATTTATTTTACTAAACAATATTAAGATATGAAATATATGTTCCATGCTAATGTCATTAATGTGTTTGCTGTTAAATTTACCATCAGGTGTTTTGGTCTCTCTTGCAGCCCTTTGATAAGTTGCAAATTATTACATCCTATTTACGAGGAGTCCATTTTTACTGCTTATGGTGTGGAACCACATATAATGGTAAGGGTGAAACCATCATAAGATTTATACCTATTTTATGCTCTTTTGTTCATGCATATGCTAACTTTCTGCAGATGAGGAGGACTTGGCTTCTAATTGTCCAGGAGATACAGCAGCAGACCACGAATGATCCTGATTAGAAGACGTTTCGCAGCTTCCTTCTTGAAAAAACAGCAGCATATATTTGTTTCTTAAAATATATTTGACTGATAAATAAAGATAATGTTACAGTGCAAATTGGAATCAACAGCAACTGAATTTGATATTAGTGGTAATTTGTGAAACGTTCATTTATTGTTTAAATCTACTGTCAGTTTTTATGTCTGTTTTTTGTGATAAAATTGCATTTACATTTTTTTTAAATGATGGAGGAATCTCTTCATGTGTATAATGAGAGTATTTTTTTTAGAAATCTTGTGTTGATGATATTGGGTTTTTGTGACGTTCAAAAATTGTTGAATTTGAGTTACTTAGAAAGAGGCCATATTGTTGACATTTTTAAAAATACATAATTATTTCTGCTTTTAGTATTTTTTTTCCCTAAAACTCATTATACTGGGCGCGTCTGTAAATTATTATTATTATTATCTTCTTTTCATGACTGTTTTTTGTGTATTTTAATTGCACTAAGTATTCCTTTGGCGTTTTGACTTACCTATCTAAATAACTGGAACCGTTGTGAGTCCCTACCGAATTTATATTTATTTACTTCCTTTTAGCTGTGTGGCGTCCGCATTCATAATTTACAAAAGCTACAAACATATTTTTACTAAGGTAATACAAATAAAGAGGCTAATAAATATCTTCTACGTGGTCAAAAATGATTGATACATTAATCTATTTTCATTCTTTTGCAAACTCTTCGGTCGCTTTTTAAATATTTCAATCATTCGAAATATAAAGGTAACTTTAAAAGTTAGATTTTTAAATTTAAATAGTGAATGCATTAAACTCCACAGGAGTTGATATTTCAGACTGGACTTGAAGGCGCCACGGGTGACGTTTCTGATGAAATCGAAACTTACGTCTCTGTCGTGGAAGCAGCGCTGATATGAAACCAGAAGAGTTTTACCGGGCTAGGACTGTGTTTTTTTATATTTTATTGCGCTTCAGAAGCTAATCTCATTCAAAATGGATTCTGTAAACTACATAGCCAGGCTGAACGAATACGCACAAAAAGAGCGGCTGGTGCTGAAGTACGAGGAAGTTGGATATGATGGACCTGACCACATTAGAACGTGAGTTGGTGGGATTTTTTGTTTTTGTTTTTGCCTCATTCTGGAAGTTTTCTTCTCCATGCGTCTCAGGGTGTGTTGTATCGTTTTAGTAAACCACTCATCTTTATGAAAACATGCATGATGTACAGTAACGTCAGTGCAGAAACAACATCATGAAGATCTAGGAACACAGCAGTCAGATCAAGGAGAATTGTGTGGGTTAAATTATAGAACTATATTCCCAAGTTTGATTCAACAGCTGTGTTCTGAGAATGAGGTTGGAACAGATGCAGCCCTACAAAGTCATGGTTTTCATTAGTAGCGTCTAAGAGACCCTATGGTAACTCTGGAGGAGCTGCCGAGATCCACAGCTCTCGTGGAAGAATGTGTCTGAAGGACAAAATATCAGTATTCATTGAAGAGTGTGCAAGAAGAAATTTTTGAAAGAAAATCACAAATCACAGAAATTAGCATTTGATAATTTGTTGATCCATCCATATCCATACAATTTCTGTACAAACTTGGCAACACAGAGACACATGCTTGCACATGCACACGTTCTTCTTGTCAAACTATTCAGCCACATTCTTAATGCGACTAATGCAGTTCTTCTGAATCTCTTGCAGGTTTACTTTGAAAGCTGTTGTGAATGGAAAGCCATACCCTGAAGGTGTGGGGAAGAACAAGAAAGAAGCCAAACAGAGTGCTGCTAAAAATGCCTTGATACACTTATTAGATGAAACTTCAGTTTCTGTAAGAATGACTAAATTAATGCACATTTCACTTTTTGCATCGATGTGAAATACTAACATGTTCCTTTTTTTTGTCCTGACAGACAGGAAGTGTTGCAGAAGTTTCTTCTCAGGTTCAGATGAAAACTAATTACATGAGTTGGCTGAATGAATATGGACAAAGTAACAGGCTCATGATAAGGGCTGTGGAGAAAATCACACCTGGACCCAATGGTTTATCTCAGTAGGTCTCCTTGCAACATCCAGTTACTTTTACAGGTGCGAATTCAGTAGTACGAGTTATATAAAAGTGTTCTTATGATGGCATCAGGTGTTGTAGGTTTGTAGTGGGAGACAAGGAGTTTCCAGCTGCTTTTGGGAAAACCAAGAAGGAAGCCAGGGAGGAAGCTGCCAGGCTGGTGCATCATGAGATATTAGGCAACGAAACCTTAAATGTAAGTAGTGAGATACATACGTTTATTATCATTTTATCCTAAGATATCTGATTCCTGGATTCAAATTAAATGTTTGTTTCTGATTGTATGTTTTTATTTGTTTTGCAGACTGGAGATGATCGGGACAGCGGCACATCAAGTCTGCCTTATGAGGAAGTTGTCTCAGATATCAGGTGAGCCTGATGCTTTTCCCTGTGCTGGTTCTAGAATGATGCAATGGTTTTTGTTTTGTTGCGGCCTAAAATGACCGACTATGCAACACCTTTTTAGAAAGTAGCTAATTTTTTAAAGCTTTATTTACACCATGCCATGATCTTACAAATCTTATCTCCACAAAAAAGATACGATTTTAACATGGTTACTAAGTGAAATGCAAATAATATTGTCAAGTACTTTTCTGAAATAGCATCCTTGATACAAATAAATTTATGTCGTGGGGAAGTTCAATTTCAAAATGGCTCAGAGGATTGGTCAAAATTCAGCCAGGTTGCTGTGATTGGTTAGAAAAGAAGGAAATACATAAAACGTAAAGGTGATTAGTCATTTGCAGGAAAGTTGAGATGATTGGTGAAAATTGCAAGTCAAAATATACGATTGATGAGTTAATAGCCTTCCTACTAGTTAATAGTTTTAACTTCGTGGAGGGACTATAAAATGTGTTATTAGTTATAATATGTTGTCTTTCAGTAATCATGCCAAGCGGTTGAGCCTACAGTCTGAAGACAGCATCCTCACAGAAACAAACTTCATTGGAATGGTCAATTCTTACTGTCAGAAAACAAGGAGCACCTGTGCGTTTGTAGAAGAGAAAAGAAGTGGCCCCTCTCATAACCCAATGTGAGCATAAGTGAACTTTTTTAAGCTGAATACATAGCAACAGACTAATAAACACTTTGCTTATTAATCTCTTCCTTTTGGGCATTACAGATTTTCCTACAAGTTGTTGATTAACAATGTGCAGTACTCCGTTGGTGAGGGCAAGAAGGCCAAGGATGCCAAACAGAATGCAGCTCGATTGGCCTGGTCTGCACTGAAGGAGCAGTCAGACTGGGACAGTAAGGTACCGATACTTAAGCTTTTTTAATGTCAGATCTAGTTCTGGTGCATCTAAATAAATTAAAATATCACTGAAAACTTAATTCATTTTTTTACACAGTTATATTACATTCAGAGTAATATACTTAAGGAATTTATTTCAGTTCATTTTAATTACTATAACTTTAAAAATGTAATTTCTAAATAAGCACAGAATGCTGCATGGAAGAATATTCACAGAAAGTTTAGTAGAAGGAAAACAATTTGTAGACAAATGTGCACAAGGAATAGGGACAGCCTTAGCTTTGAGAGGACAGTGAAGGAACGTCCATTTGGGAGATTCGGGGCTGGCAAACTTATCTAACCTCGATAGAGAATCTATGTGGTACCATCAAAAGGAATAGGAGAGATAACATAACCAACATTACAGATGAATTGAATGCCATTTTTAAAGCAATCTGGGATTGCTTAATATCTTACAATATCTACAAGCTGGTCTCATCCTTGCTTCACTTACAGTGACTGATGCAAAAGGAGCTAAAAACCAGCATTTACTACACATTTCCTGGAAATGCATTTTAGTCGGCCAACATTTGTTTTGAAAAAATCAAAATCTTAGTTTTATTGGTCTGCTCATATTGTATGAAAAAGTAACATTTTGGTTCTTTGTGTTTTCAGGTAACTGGGTCTGATGATTGCACACAAGCCAAGCAGTCCCCTCCAGCAAGCACACTGTAAGGCAGCCACCACCTTTTGTCAAAGATACTAGAAAAAAAACTGTGCACTTTATCAAATTTAATCCTGATGAACTTAGTGTAAGTGGAGATTCAGTTTGGGCTTAAAACTCGCCACAGGACTGATTGCATTGTTACGGGATTTTATTAACCATACTTGAAACTCACAAGATGAAACACAAAATTGAGCTAATGAGAACAAGACGGGGCAAAATTTCAATATTACTTTTAAGAAAACTTTAAAAGTCAAATTTGTGCTTCAAAAAGGCATTTATTCTGCATTCTTACATATTTTTACCAACAAACACACACTGCTGTCTTTCTTTTTATAATTTCTTTTCATTATTTCAGATGTTGAAACAATTCAAATTCAAATTTGAAAATGCTTTATAATGAAAGTGTTGTGCTGTTCTGACTGAGCTGTGTTCAACCCTTAAAGTTGAACACAACACTAATCGTGCATCTCTTCCAATTCTTAGGGACTCTGGCCACACAAAATCATCCTTGGTGATACCAGCAACAAGCGAATCAATTGTTTTTATGGATCCATCAAGCTCACCCAAAGAAAAGGTCTGTTATTTATTTCTCTTGCTCCTGTCTCTCCTTTGCAGAACATATTGCATCGGCTTAATCCATTACAGTTTTTTCCCAACTCATATTTTTGCTTTGTGTTTTGAGCTCTTAAAACCTGCAGCGGCCCAGATGGTTCAACAAAATACTGAAGTCACAACACAAGATGGAGCACAGTAACAAAAGCTGCAGCACAAAGATCCGATACCCTTTTGGTTGTCAGATTTTGGGGCTTTACACTGGTGTTGTTATTCTAATGATGAGGTCCCGAACGCTGTTGTTTCTCATATACTTATGTTTTTGGCTTGTTATTAGACATTAACAAAACTTCCACTTTAGCCTGACTTCTAACTGGCCACAACTTCCATTGTAGGTTAATATAAGATCTGCTATTTTTTACTTCCCCTATAGCTAAAAATATGCCATTGTGACTTGCAGTGTTTAATTGCAGCTTTTGTGTTTTGTTGAACCATTTTGGCCAACGTGTAAAACATCAAGATGGATTTTGAAATGGATTTTGAAAGTTTTCTTATTTCATAAAATGATTGTTCTTCTGCTTTTTCCAAAGGTGATAAGTCCAGTTGTGAAACCTAAAATAAAGTAAGCCATCATCCCTACTGTAAAGCTGTACTTTCTTTCACCAAATGTCAATGGTTCTTTTTTTTTTCTTGCCAGAATTGCTGCATTTTTTCCAAAAGTCAAAGACAAAAGTAAAGAGGTAAAGAACAAAGGCAGTGACCATGACAATTTATATCTGTGGTTCTTTTTCAAAATACTCATACCCTCATTGTGGCTTTTATTAAGGATATGGTCAATTTCAAAACCAATCAGGGAGGAAATATTCAGAGTGTAAAATCACCTACTCAGACAGTTCCAAGGTATGAAAATTTAATTGCTACAAGAAGCACAGAGAGAGATTGCTTTTCTTAGAATATTTAAATGTAAATAAGACATGCTATCATGTAGTTCAACCACACTAATAACTTTTAATCCTTTTTAGTTTCAGCAGATTTGCAACAGACTATGAATCCATAGAACAACTTGATAAAGGAGCTTTTGGTCGTGTTTTTAAGGCGAAACGTAAACTGGAGGGAAAATATTACGCTGTAAAGATTGTGCGCTACAAAGAGTGAGTCAAGAATTTTTTTTTCTTAACAACAATGGGTTTTTGGGGGCGAAGTCCCCACGACATATGCTTTAAAAACACAAATCAAGGTGTAATGTTTTCTGAAAGTACCCTATTTGTTGTACTTTTTTGGATTAGAAAAACTTTGGAGGAGGTGAAAGTTTTGTCAGAGCTGAATCACTGTAACATCGTTCGGTACCACTCGTGCTGGCTGGAAGACACGGCCTACCACTGGGACTCTTCCACTGACAGCAGCAGCGCTTCACAGTGAGTCCTCTTCTCTCTGGAGGTCTCACTCATCAAACCTGGTGTTTATTTCCTCTTTGTGTTGTTTATTCTCCAGGTCTTCCATTGACCTGTCTATAAAGTATCTCTACATTCAGATGGAGTTATGTGAGCTTAAAACACTGCGGGTTTGGATAGATGAGAAAAATATCCAGAACCCTAAAAAATCCCTCAGAGACTCCAGGAGAAAAGAAGAGAGTGTGGATATTACAGTGCAAATGGTCAGTGGAGTCGAGCACATTCACTCCAAGCGGCTCATCCACAGAGACCTGAAGGTGAGGCAGCTGGTTGGTTTCACCTGAAACTAAAAAAAAAATAAACAGTGACACAGAGCTTTGCAAAGTGGCAAAAACATAAGTTGATTCTATTGGGATTTTGTGAGCTAGAGAATGGGTTTGACTTTATTGCCAACTGCATTTCAACAGTCGATTAGCCGATTATTACCAACAAAATTTTTTAGCAATTGAAAGCATTACGGAAAACACAAATTATGGCTTGATAATAACAGTTTTTTGTGTGTTGTTTTTATATTTGTTGTAAAGTACCCAGCAGACTTTGCTGCACCGAATTCTGCTTTTAAATAGTTTATTCTTGGCTAAACACAGCCAGCATTTTCAAAGGAAAAGTGACCCAAATCATGTTCTTATTGGTAAGAATAGACTACATGTGCTTCTGTTCTTTTCAATTGATCCCAAAAGAATTTGCAAACTGGATGTCTTTCATCCATAAAGAAAATGTACAAAACCTTCTTTTTGATTCTACTCTTCACTGCCTATAAAAAAGTCTGACAATCTCAAATGTCTGATTAAAAAATTGCATGATTTTCTCATTATTGAGCAGGCAAAAATGCAGAATATGTTGTTGTAGTTGCAGTCTAAAGAAATCTTTTCTTTTTGCCCTCAAGTATTCCTAACTTGATATTTTTGGCTCATGTGACAAAAAAATTTACTGAACTAGGCCAACACAAATTGTTAATTAGTTAAAAAATAGGGGAAAATTATTCATAGTTTTACAAATAAAACTCTATATAGTAGGCAGAAGTAGGCTCTATACGGTAGGCAACCTACTCCAGTTTTGGTGAATTATTGGTTTCAATTTGTTTTCTTTTTTTTTGTAGTACAGAACATCTGAAAAGTATTCACAGCAATTCCCTTTTTCATATTTTTTATATTATAGCATTAATCCAAATTGTATTAAATCAATCACTTTTCTTAAAATTCTACACACAAATACCTCACTTGAAAAGGTGGAGAGAAAAAAGCATGAGATTTTTGAAAGTTTAGAAAAAAATAGAAAACCAAGGAATCAAATTTACATAAGTGCATTCGGGATAATTGTGAACTATATCTTTTTGTGCCTCATGAATCTGCGTGTTAGCCCGCAAACATTATGTTCAGCCGGAACGGCACAGTGAAGATCGGAGACTTTGGTCTCGTCACGTCTGAGATTGAAGATGATGCAGAGAACCAGAAGGAGAGAAGAGGCTACAAAGGAACTCCATCCTACATGGCGCCTGAGCAGGTGAGAGCAGCTGTAGGAATGTCTCTTATATAATTCGTGGGTTAAGTTGGCTTTTGCTGATTCTTTGTCATTTTACAACAGAAAGATCGGAGGCTTTATGACCGAAAGGTGGACATATTTGCTTTGGGTCTTATATTTTTTGAACTCCTTTGGAACATACCCACTATCCACGAGAAAGAAAAGGTAAGGCTGTTTTTGTGTCTTGTTAATCATTTCTTTCTTAGGTTGGAGCTGTGGGTTGGATGATGATGACCCTTTTCCAGGTTTCTGGCAGAATCCATCAGCGTTTTATTAAAAATGTTTAAAATATTTCAGCATGCCATGTTGATGAACAAGCTTTGCAGAATCTTTGGAGGAGAGACAGGCCCTCAGTGTCACATTATATTTAAACGTCAGGAAAAACGGAAAACTTTTCATTACAATTAAAAGGTCCGAGTTACTCTTATCAATGTAAAAAATAAAATATTTTTAACATTGGATATTTGTAACATTAAATTGTTATTTTTTTGTTTGTTTTACTGTGAAACAAACTGATTAAGCCAGTTCACATCATTGTAAACTTTTAGGATCCTATTTAAGAAAAACAACAATGTCTTTACTGCAAGTGTTACGAGGACAACGTCAGAGGCTTATCACTCAAATAAAAGCTGTAATTACCGTTTACTATGGCGGCAGTGGAAGCTGCGAGTTTTTTTGTTATTTAAAAAGTGTTTTGCTGATCCTTCTTGTTCATTTTAACTCGACTAAACAGTTTTCTTTTTCTTTATTGCTGCTTCATTTCCAGATGTGGCCTGATGTCAGAAACCAGAAGCTTCCTCAACTATTTCTGTATCATTTTTCTCAAGAGGTACTCGACTACTCTCTCAGTCTACTCTTAATTTTCACTCTGCTGATATTTGGTAGATCACAAAGAAAACATTTATTTCTTTTTTATTCTATTGGCACATAGTATAGGACAAATTTTCAGCAATATTTAAAAAATACATTAAGTGACCAATATAAAAAAAACAACACTCCGAGATATTGATATTAATTTTAGATTTTGAGACTCTAGTGGCTTTTATTGACATGGAAAAGGACAAAAAGGGGGAAGTTATACAGCAACTGACCACAAATGTTGAGAGCTAAAGACTCCTCATATGATCCAAACTATTAATTCAGTTATAATATGCAGGACTAAACAAGTAATCACTTTAGAAACTTATTTATGAAGCCTTGAAGAATCATAATGTTTAAGATAAACCAGGAAATAAAAGTTTTACAACAGACTTAATTAAGTTATTAAATAAATCCTAATAACTGCATGTTCTTTTTGTGTTCTTTTTTTCAGAGCCAAATGATAAAATCGATGCTGTGTGGTAAACCAGAAGAACGACCAGAAGCAAATAAAATAAAAACAGATTTAGAGCAGCACAAACGTTTCCTTGCAGAGCTTAAAACCCAGCAGCGTGAGAGCAAGACAGTAATGTGATTACTTCACAGACACATTTAGAGCCCTGATAAGGATCGATCAATTATTCATTTAGTGACCAGTTTTGTTGGACTCATAAGTTTTTTAACTAGTGCAGATGAAATATATTTCTAAATGCTTGAGCTTATTGATTCGATTTAAGTACATTTGAAACGCAAGAACCTGGAAAATCTGAACTTGAGTGTTTTTACAGTATTTGCTTTTATGACAAAATCACATTCTTGCGAAATAAATGTTTAGGGATTAAAAACAGAATGTGAGAGAAACTGGAAGGAATTGTTCCACGATATGTAAAATTTAAACTTAGAACATTTTCTGATTGTGAAGTACAAATAATTAACCACATCTGTGCCTTCGATATGGACACGTCCTTGATCCATTATACATCAGAAGTCAGAAGTTTACATACACTTTGGATCTGCATGAATCTCTTTGATTCTGATATTTATGATTTATTTGAATCATGTCTTTCTTGTTGGAGAGTTGATAATATAATCACAACTTCAATATAATTTTATTTAGAGATCCTACTATTTATTGTTATATTCTCTTTTATCTAAACAAAGTCACTATCATACAGACTTAAATATATACATACACCCCTTCCAATATTTGGTTAAATGTCTCTTAGAAAATTATCCCTAAACCACAGAGTTTTTGTAACTATCGACAAACGTGTGGCAAAACTGTCTGGATATTTGAATACTCATCTTTGCAAAAATAGCGGAGTTGTATTTAAATTGGTTGTTTTCTTGACACAGACACAGACCTAGACATCTTTAACATGGTCGAGCTTTATTCACTTCGAACATGTTTTCATGTCATGTTCGTCCACTTGGGTAAAAACCTTTGACTTGAACTGTGGATTTACAAAGTGGGTGTAATAATGAGAGTGGAGGACAAACTTCTACTTGGTCCAGTCTTCAGGAGCTGCTATCCTGCAACTTTTAGATGCATCATTTCTCCAACAGCTGCATCAAATGGCTGAATTCTGTGATGAATTCTGCAGTGACCAACAGGTGCAAATGTTAAAATTTGCACCTGTTGCAAACACATGAATGATGAAAACTCTAAAACACACAAACACAAAAATCAATGCAACAGAAAAATGCTTTCAACCACAAGAAATACACAAGAAAAAATACTACAAATTTTTTTCTTTTGAGAAAAAAAATTTGTAGTATTTTCTCTTTTGAGAAAATACTACAAATGGCATAAATAACAACAAACATAAAATGCAAACTAGCCACATAACGGTCTAGACCCCCCAAGTGGTCCAGACCACAATAGGGGTAGAGTGGGGTAGGTAATATTACTTAGGTATTTATGCTGCTGGACGTTTAAAACGGTATGAAGCACCTTTTCTTTGGACGTAAGGTGAAATCATGACATTCTGTCTTTACAGAGGGTCGAGTCCCATATGATTTTGGTGGGCAACTCCTTGTGGTCTGTTGCACTTCTGTTTTGTAGAGTTTGCATCATTTTTATACTTGCTGTTGTTTTTTCTATTTGGGACATTTTCTCTTCAGGTTTTGTTTCTTGTGGTTGCAACATTTTGTCTGCTGATGCAGCAATGTTTTTCTGGTAAATTTGTTTTTGTTGTGTGTGTTTTGGAGTTTGCACCGTTCATGCGTTTGCAACGTGTTTCACTCCTTGTTACGCGTTTGCACCTGTTGGCCACTGTAGAACTCCCTTATCTCAAGTCAAGGAGCTTTGTAGAGATCTGGTAACAAATTATTCATTTGATCCAGGTGTGTATAGGAGAAGGGATGCATCTAAAAGTTTTAGGATGGTAGCTCTCGGGGACTGGCTTTGGGGATCCTGTTCTGTAACTCCACTTCAAATCAACAACTATGTGGCTGTTTCAGAAAAGAACAATTATCCCAAAGACAAAGGAAAACTGGTTTGGGTAAAGAAGATATTTCATTGAGCTATTTCATTAAGCTTCTGGAATAGCTCTCAAAAAGAACTGATTTACTCTTACAATCCAGAGCTGTGCCAGAAAACTATCCAGTTTAAATTAACTCTACCTTTTCTGATATGAAAAGATGTCAAATATTCAGAGATTTATACCAGAAGCTTGTTGATGGTTACAAACACCAGGTGGTTGAGGTGCAACTTTCTTAGAAACATGTAAGCAAATATTTGTGAGGTGTATGTTTATCTTTGAGGCTACATGTATAATGTTGACCTTCTGTGTGTAAGAGAAAAAAATCTATAGTAAAGTAAATCTTGTTCAGCTAGTTGTTGCTATTAAATCCATCAGAATTGTTGACTGATTAATTTGATTAAAAATTCTTCTTTTGTTTCCTTTAATTTTATTTTTTTTTTCAAGTAGTGTTAAATTTTCATTTCATTGTGTTTTTAATCTGTTTCCAAGTACAAAAAGATCAATCAGATTAAAAAAATGTCTACCTTGTCTTTAATATATGTATAGGTTTTAACATATTTACTTTAAAAATAATGGCTGTCAAAGCACGGATATACAGAGTTTTTTTTTTTTATTAAATTCTGAATCCAAAGAGAAAAAAAGGCTGAAAGATGACCCCATTTCCCTCTTCTCTGCTCAAATCTCTCCAGATATTATTTAGTTTTTAAAAACTGCTGTTTTTTGCAAGAAATACTCTATGGTCAAGAAGTGTACAGCAGGGTCTTGAGATCATTAGCAGAGTTGAGAAAATTTAAACACCAAGATACTAGCCCAAGTCTTAAAATATCCATATTTTTTTAGCATAACTGTCTTTTTAAATATAACTACACCTACCTAAGCATATTGCGCGACTTCACATTAGAAAGCTTTTTGGAATTTCTGTGGGTGAAAATTTTACATTAGATACAATTCAAAAATATTCTATAGTTTACAAAATGTTGTCATTTTCTGTTACTAGTAAATCATTTTCTATGGATGTGATTTTGTCTTACAAATGAACATTAAAGTTCAGATTTTCTGCATTGAATTTCTTCCTCTATTTCACATCAGTAAGCTACTGCATTTTAATCATGAACTAATGAGGTGGAATGACATAAACAAATATGTCTTTGGTTTTAAATATCAGCTTGTTTAAGGTAGGTTTTACTAAAATTTCAAAATGTTTTTATCACAATGTTGTTTTTTTTATTTTACTGAAAGACCAAACTGAAAAATAAAACTGGTAAATTTATGAGTTGGTCATGTTTGTTTTATTTACATCACAAGATGTGAACTTGAATATAGAAACTTCATTTTACTTTTAATTCACATCTACAACAAGATGTGCATCAAAGCTTATTTAACCGTATAATTTATGTTCCCATAATCTATATGAGAATATAGAATATACACTGCTCAAAAAAATAAAGGGAACACTCAAATAGCACATCCTAGATCTGAATGAATGAAATATTTTCATTGAATACTTTAATGAATTTGATTTCCATTGATGATTTTTGTGTGATTTTGTTGTCAGCACATTCAACTTTGTACAGGACAAAGTATTCAATGAGAATATTTCATTCATTCAGATCTAGGATGTGTTATTTGAGTGTTCCCTTTATTTTTTTGAGCAGTGTATATTTCCAGGTCTTGAGAAGTTCTGTGCCTTGAAAGAGCGTTTGCTCTCTTACAGATTTAATCAGCTTTTGCTATTTGTCAAATTTAAATCTTTTAGCTCAAATTAATTGTAATTTCAGACAAAGATAGCCCTGGTAAATACAGAATAGTTTTTTGTGAAATTCTTTTTTAGTTCTTCTGAGGTGGACTTGCTGATGAGTGTTGTTGGATAACCATCCATCTGCATTTGATAACCAACCAAGTGTATTTGATCTTGAAGTTCAAAAAGTGATGAATTGGTGCTTTTTCTTGAGGATTTTCCAGAAGCATTGAGTCAATGCTTATAGTGTAGCATGGTACTCTTGCTGTACCATAGAGAACATAAAAACTCCAGCGTATCAATCAGGGAACAACACACACTTTTCACACTCCTGCCTTGCTATGCACCCAGACATCCAGACTGAGGAACTGTTTTCATCACAGAGCTGTGACTATTGTTAATTCCACCCACACACTGAGCTTCCAGTTTATGTGAAAGACTTAGTTGTTCAAATTTTTATATATTTCTAGGTATTATTCTTTGCCATCTGGGGCTACTCAGCATCTTAACTTCTAGGAATGTACACATGCCAAAACAAGCATTGGGGGCAGTAAAACGTGGTAAGTAAAACATGTTTCACTTATACTAATATTCATAAAAGTGTTCCGATAGTACTACTGGACCTGATACCAGCAGGATGGGAGCAATGGCTTCCCTTTAATGGGCTGAACACCGGAGGCATTGCCTGACTTGAAACATAATTATTAAAGGGAAAGGGAGAGGGCAAGTCTGTCAACGTCTCAATTTGGAATAAATTTGCAAACGCTGTGAATAGTTCTGGATTCTCTGTATATCTTAATATAAATAAAGACGTCAGTAGCTACATTTTATTTACCCATTCATATTTTTTCATTGTTTTCCAAGGTCTTCAGTGTGCTTTTCAAGTATTTAATTATATGAAATATATGGTTGGTTTTAGAAGTTAGAAGATTTTTATTTAAAATCATAAATTCATTACCCACTGCAGCAGTTAGTGTTTCACACTGAATTTGAAGGCACCACGGCTGACGTTTATGATGAAATCGAAACTCACGCCTCTGCCGGGGGAGCAGAGCTGGGATGTACCAAAGAGGGCTGTTTTCTCAGAGTTTGTTGCGCTTCAGACGCTAATCTAATTCGAGATGGATTCAGTAAACTACGTAGGTATGCTAAACGAATATGCACATAAAAAACGGGTTCAGTGGCAGTTTGAAGAAGTTGGATCTACTGGACCTGACCACATTAAAACGTGAGTTGGCACAAACTGGGATTTTCATTCTACCTTATTGTAGAAGGTTTATCTTATCCAGTTCTTCAGCCCGGATAATCGGTTGCGTTTCCTACTGGTAGTTAAACTTTATCTCAAGGCATGTGTGTGTTTTGTAGAATAACTTACTGTAAAGTTGTACAGCTTGTTAAGCTCAAAATAGTGTTTTTCTGTTTATCTCCCTTTACTCTGGTGCTCGAAATAAAGTTAGTGCGTACAATCACCCCAGAAGTCGCCTAATAAGTGAAAAGGATCCACCTGCGTGTAATTTAATAATATAAATCTAGTTGTTCTGAGAAGGATTCAGGTTTATTTATGAAGATGAAAGAGCACAAGAGACAGGTTAGTGGAAAGCTGTGGAAAAGTTTAACAGGTTTCCCAGGCATGGGTGTTCCAAAACAATGTTCCATGTCTTAAATAATGCCTACTTGATTGTTGGTCAGGTTGTTATTTTAAAAATAATTTCAGGATTTTACAGGTCTAATCCAGTCTGAATGCAGCAAGTGAAATTGAACTGAAATAATTTATTAGCATTTTATTGTTTTTCTGGTGGGAAATAATACTTTCCCTTTGGACCAGTTTAGGTTTCCATTAAGAATTTAAATTATGATTAATGTTTAATTCTTATGCAAAAAATAGTATTATTAGCTAAAATGTTTTTCCTCTTTTTGAGCTATAATAGTTTAATATATAATATAATATAATATAATATAATATAATATAATATAATATAATATAATATAATATAATATAATATAATATAATGGTTTTTCTAAACTGAATTTTGTTCCTCTGAATGAATATGTAACACATTTTTTTGTGGAAAAAAGGGTTACTTGTCGTAAAACTTTATGACAAACTATTTTCTATTTTCTCAACAAGTTTTCTTGCTAAACCAGCTAAAATTCAACTAAAGACGCCTTTTAAATTGCCTGACAGATATTTGTTGAGAAAAATACCCTCCACCTTTTAAATTGTACATACAAATAAAAAACTTTGACTATAACAGCAGCACATTTATTTTGAATAGCTAACTTGTGCGAATAAACTCAGCATTTGTTTATTTGCCCGGAAGTTGTACTGTCTAGTTTCAGTTTCGATTAATGTAGTCCATTGACCACGTATCCGAACCAAAGAATCGAAACTTAAGAAGATAAACTGCTGAAAAGAGGCGGATCTTTTAAGGAGCTGAGGGAGAGAAGGAAACATCGTCAGCTTGACGATCTTTACATCGTTTCTTTTGATTTCCATAAATTGCTACGTCATTGCAATGGATACTGGGAACGCCGTTGCTTATTTATACGCCTATGCCCAGAAACATGGCATGGTTTTACAGTTTAAAGACCTTGGCGATGTAGGCCCTGATCATATGAAAGTGTGAGTGCTCATATTGTTTGTTTTTCAATTGAATCAGTATTTATGATTCTGACCCGATGTGCGAAAGTGGGTCATTATAGTAGTGATTGATTACATTTAACACAAAAATGCTCTTATAAGTCATTTCATTATGTCTACTGTGGCGTAACGTCAGTTGAAAACCTATTTTGTAAGTTTTAACTTAGTAAATGAATGTTGTCTTTTCTATTTGTAGAAATACGAAGTTCAATCTTTTCCTCAGATTAAAGCCACACCTCCAAAGCGCAGTATTTTAGTCGGACTTTACAATGTTTATCCTGCTATAAAATGTCAAATACGCAACTAGTTTTGATTAAAGGGCATTATACAAGAAAAGTTCATTCACTGTTTTGGGACCTTCCTGGTAGAAGTTGCTAGATATGCTGTGTAGCCTGCAGAGCCATGGGATATGCTCACTTAAAAGAGCTCTCAGCATATTCAAAGCGCTTGCTCTACTTTAACCAGCAGCTTCGCAGAAGAACAAACCTTTACAGGCTAATACTTAAAGAAGGTGGAGGTTCTGAGTATATGTGCTCTCGGCTTAAGGAAAAGAAGTGCAGATTAATGCATTTTAATGTTACAGTGTAATGAATTGTTTAATGCATATTGCCATCTAGAGGATAAAAATTACTCTAAAAATCACAGTGGTTTGAAATGTTTTCTCCTTTCTTGATTTCCTATTTATTTGTATGTCTGTCATGTTTTCATTTTTCAGATTGAATAACAAATGTACATATCTTTCAAAAAAACAAAAACACACCAGTAAACAAAATGGAGTGTTTATATGAAGGTGCGCCATCTTGGCAGCCTGTCTTGGGTGTATCCTGCCTCTTGCTCGTTGACCACCAGAGATAGACACTTTGTTACCCTGATAAGGAAAAGACTGGAAGACAATAGATGGATGAATAAATACAGGTGCATATTATTAAAGGGAGATAAAATCCAAGTCTCCATGCTTTTGTTGAAGCCCAGACCTCATTACTGCCAAACCTGTTCACAGTCAAGAAAACATCTAAATAAGACCTCCTTAACAAGGTGGAGTACACAAAAAGATTAATTAAAAAAAGTAGGCCTTACATGCCTCAGATAAGGTCAGTGTTCATAACTTCAACCTGAGAAAATGACCAGGACAGAATAGTATGACAGAATTACAAGATGAAAACCATTGCAAAGCAAAAATACCATAAGAGCTCATCTCAGTTTTGCCAGAAGATCTATTGATTGTCCTCAAGATTTTGGGGAAAATATTCCATTTAAACATTTCATAAATTAAATCTTATTAGATCTGATGTAAAAAGATAGCACAGCATTTCAGCAAAGGAACATCGGTAGATTTGGAATGTTTTGCTGCCTCAGGATCTGGAAACACCAGCGAGTCCACCTTTGAATGATTTTAGAAAGACAAAATGAAAACACACATTATACAATCTGAACTGAAAAAAATTAACAGTTTGGCCAGTTCTGTGGTGTTTATACTGCTGGTTTAAGCGATTTGACAAATTATATTAACTGTAGGTAAATCATTTCACTTGTTTTTGGGCTGGAGAAACTTTTTAAAAATATATTTAACACTTCTTTTCTTACAGATTCACTCAGAGAGTTGTCCTGGATGGTAAGGCCTTCCCCTGTGGTGAGGGTAGCAGCAAGAAGATTGCCAGACTGGCTGCAGCCCAAAAAGCTCTGGAAAGTCTGCAGAAGGGCCAGGATGAAAACACGGTAAGATTTCTCCTTTTTGCCATACAAAACAATCGGAGAAAATTAAAAACAGCACAGATTGCATACATTTAGATCCCTTAAGGACTGTCAATTGCTGTATTGGTTTTAAGGAAATGTATCAGTTTTATCACTTGTCAGAATGGTCTCCAGAAAAACATGATGGAAGAAACTACTGGAGCAAGAAACTATGAATACTCATTGATCCCAGCGAAATCTTACTCCTAAATAAGGCTTTATATCATCATTGTTGGTGGTGTTATTACTGTTCTTATTTTGTGCGAAGGTTGGAGATTCACCAGGTCAGCAACACCAGGTGTTAGATGAAAATGTAGTAAAGTGAGTGAGTAAATAATACATAATCTTCCAAAAAAGGTAATTTTAAGGTGTCTAGACTAATGTGAAATTATGTTTGTCTGTTTTTTTAGTGCAAAGACAAAAAGCCTGACCAACTTCATTGGAATAATTAATCACTACTGTCAGAAGACAAAACGGTGTCATACTTATATAGAAGAAGGTAGAAGTGGACCTCCTCATAACCCACAGTAAGGATCTTCTCAGCTAGAACTGTTTTGACTATACTCCTGAAGTGAGACTAATACTAAAGTGAACATGCAAATACCAAGATTATTTTTCTTTAATGCAGATTTTTCTACAAATTAAAAATTGATGCAAAGATATATCCTGTTGCTGAGGGTAAGAACGCCATGGAAGCCAAACAGAATGCAGCAAAGCTAGCCTGGTCCGTACTTCAGGAGCAGTCGGACTACGACAGCAAGGTGGACAATGTTCTGGTTTCTCCTGAATCATGTTCAGACGTACAGCAAACAAGAATGTTCTTCACTCTTCCTTTGCATTTCAGATATCTGTCAGATCAACATCATCTGAAGATGGAGCAGCAGCAGCAACATCATCAACATCACAGTCAGATGCACTGTAAGATACTTCCTGACAAAAAACGGCTAGCAGGTTGTAGAGCTAAATACTATGGCTGTTCTCATAAAGACGTACCTCTTTGTCTTCTTTTTCAGAGACTCAGATGAGTCATCATCACACAACATGCAAACAAGTTCAAATGGCTCAATAATATTTCTTAAATCCTCAAACACCTCAAGTGCCCAGGTTTGTTTTAATCTTATAAAAGTAGAAAATGGGGAAATTGTGGAGAATTGATGAGCTCTGGTGGTCAATAGTGCAGTAATAGAGTAGTGCTTTTGCACAGTTTTATTTCCTTTTTAATTTTCTCTTATTTGTTGCAGTTTATTATTCTGCTTCAAGTGCATTGACAACTGTTTAATTTGTGCATGGCTTTACTCTTCCCCCAAATGGTTACTCTGACCACATACAGCTAATGGGCTCTGTTTTTCAACACATTGCTATAAATCTCAGACCACTTGAGTTATCGCTTGAAATGGCCACATCATGTGTGTAAATAGCTTTTCAATTTTTAGAAGGGAGTATTCCTCTTCCTTAATTGTCTTATTTCTGTTTAAAGGTCACATATTCCCCAGTTCAGCAAAATCAAATGTTGAATACAAGCTTAAATGATGCCAGGTGAGTAAATCATGGTATTATTCCATTGATCATGACTGTTTCCTTTATTTAGGAAACTAAATAAAGCCTTAGACAGAGAGGTAAAAAAGCTGCTTTATGTACCTCAAAACTTTGGTTTGACTCAACATATAAACAGGCAACACACAACTCCACTCTGCCAGGGCCTGCAATAAATTTGCCATCGTATTGGCAGTGAAAATACAAACATTTTGTTGGTTAATATGCACATCTACACCGAATCCATTACCAATGCTATGTCCAAACATAGCAAATGTATTGAAAATGACTAAATTTCAATAATTCAATCTAAAAACTTAGAAAAAAATTATAAATAAATAAAGCTCCTCCTATTTTGATGTTGTACTACAACTTTTCTTTAGAAAGTTCTTCTTGTCATTACATCTGATCTGATCCAAATAGTAAACTCATCGCTCTCGTCAGATGGTTTCCCCCAGGCTTCAAACACAGTAGTTATCAAACCACTGAGATAAAAAAAGAACAATCTGGACAAATCACTACAGCAGAATTGCTGGATTTAAATAGCTTCCTCAAGATGACCAGCCACTTTGATGCCTTTCGGTCTGGTTTCCATGCTCAACACAGTACTGAGACTGCCCTCTTCAAAGGTGTCAATGACATCTATATAAATACAGGCTGTGGAAGAACCATAGTTCTGGTCCCATTGGACATCAGTGAGGCATTTAATACTGTTGACCATAACACATTACTCAAGCAACTGGAGAGTTGGGTGGGACTCTGGTCCAGTGTTCAAGTGGTTAGAATATTATGTCAAGAACAGTGTCATGATGTTTTGAACTTTCCGAACCCACATACAAAGACACTCTCAGGAGATCCGATTAAAGAATTATTTACAAGAAAACAAATTAATGTTCAATCAAAGCAGTATGCAGGAGCGTATAGTCTGGAACCGAGCCGGAGCTGGATTGGGTATGTCAGCGATTCGTAGGAGCAGGGCGATCTGTCTGGGGGGAATGGCCGGACCGGTGTTGGCGAGCGGCAGTGAGTTCAGGGTTGAACCGTAACCTCCGGGCAGGGCAGCTCCTTCGGGCTAGGCTGCAATCTGACAGCTGGTAGCTCTTGTAACTCACCAGGAGGACATAGCGGAGTGGAGCGGAGAGGCAAATGGAATCCTCGGATGATGCTTTTAAAACTCGCATCTTAGGTAGAATGTAAAGCAGCAGGAGCCTAGTAATCACAAAGAAATGCACAGGACAGGCAAAAACGCAGAAAAGACAGGATTGCTTCTAGGAATCAGTGCTAGATGCACCACAAAGGTGAAACACTCTGGCGATGAAGTGTCGGGGACCCGCTCTTTTTATGCTCCCGCTGATGAGCCACAAATGTGCAAAAACACACCTGTGGAGAAGACTGCGCCAGCCGAGCTCAAAGACGCCACCTAGGAAAGAACTAGAGGAGTACCAAAGCTGCTGATTCTGACAAACAAGGATATTTTTGTATCGATAGGTAACTTCTCATCGTAGCAGGCAAAAGTCTGCCAGATCAACATGTAAGGGACCCCAATGTTCAACCCGCAGACCCTTCTTATTCATTACCCACGTGTTCCAACAAACTCAGGTTATAAATAGAAAAGATTAGTAACAATATGATACATACCTACCTCTATGTTATGTTATGATATCATCAGGTAACTGAACCCATCCGAGCACTGAACAGATGGTAGAACAAGTCAATGCATGCAAGTGCCATAACATTCTAGGTGTCTCCAAATTGGAGAAGTTATCTTCTTCAATGTGAAATGATATCTATTTGTTTCAGTGCAAAGACAAAAAGCCTGACAAACTACATTGGAATAATTAATCACTACTGTCAGAAGACAAATCGGTGTCATACTTATATAGAAGAAGGTAGAAGTGGACCTCCTCATAACCCACAGTAAGGATCTTCTCAGCTGGAACTGTTTTAACCTTAATCTTGAAATGATGACTAATACTAAAGTGAACATGCAAATTTTCTTTAATGCAGATTTTTCTACAAATTAAAAATTGATGCAAAGATATATCCTGTTGCTGAGGGTAAGAACGCCATGGAAGCCAAACAGAATGCAGCAAAACTGGCCTGGTCCGTACTTCAGGAGCAGTCGGACTACGACAGCAAGGTGGACAATGTTCTGGTTCCTCCTGAATCATGTTCAGACGGACAGCAAACAAGAATGTTCTTCACTCTTCCTTTGCATTTCAGATATCTGTCAGATCAACATCATCTGAAGATGGAGCAGCAGCAGCAACATCATCAACATCACAGTCAGATGCACTGTAAGACACTTCCTGACAAAAAACGGCTAGCAGGTTGTAGAGCTAAATACTATGGCTGTTCTCATAAAGACGTACCTCTTTGTCTTCTTTTTCAGAGACTCACATGAGTCATCATCACACAACATGCAAACAAGTTCAAATGGCTCAATAATATTTCTTAAATCCCCAAACACCTCAAGTGCCCAGGTTTGTTTTAATCTTATAAAAGTAGAAAATGGGGAAATTGTGGAGAATTGGTGAGCTCTGGTGGTCAATAGTGCAGTAATAGAGTAGTGCTTTTGCACAGTTTTATTTTACTCTTGCCTTTATTTGCTTGATCTCATTTTTGTTTAAAGGTGAGAAGCCCATCAGTTCAGCAAATTCAGATGTTGAATAAAAACTTAAATTATGTCAGGTGAGTAAATCTCAATGTACTTTTCTTTGCGGGTGGGGGGAATATTTGAGCATGTTGGTCCAGAGAGCTACTATGCAATTATAAATCGATTACTGGCACAATATGGTGCAACTCCCATAAACCCCTGTGCAAAACTATTAATGTAAAGCCCAATAATTCTTAGTTAAACGAAAACTAGTTTAAATTGTCTAAAATAGTACGCAAAATAAACTGTACCACCAATTTAAAAAAATAGGGCTTGTGGCTCTTTTCAGATCCTGATCTGACAAACAGTTGAACTTTTTCACTAGTAATTAACGAGTGTCAGATCTCCCACTTTATCAGTAACTAAAACTAAATTTTTCTTTGCAGTCTGCCTTTCCTGTATTGCCTTCTTTTACAACTCAACCATAATTGCATTTGCTTGACTCTCATTCAGTGCTCTTGTTGGGAGCATACAGCAAGTTCATTATCATAGGAATCTGTGGCAATGACTGTACATGCATCACATTATAGAGTTATCCAACCTACTTTCAGTGATTATTAGGACTTTTTTTTTGGTCTTGTTGTACAGTTCGGACTTGACTTTGTCTGTGAATTATCTCTGACTGATGATTTTAAATCCAAACAGTTTCAGGATTTTAACAACTCCATGCAGTAAAAAATTCTTTTGATTTGAAGAGTTCAAGTTAACTTTGATATACCTTCAATTATCTTTTGACAATTCAAAATTTCTTTCACAATATGACATAACTCATTTAGAATATCTCAAATGTAATTATGACCAGTCATAATTAAATTAATTAAATATGACCCTTGTGCTGATACTGAGTGGTGAACAGTTGCCTGCAGAATTTTTGGTGTCCAGCATAAGATTGTCAGAGAATGGCACAAAGTAGAAAGAGCTCAACAGTATGGGATATAAGGAGAATGCACACTAGTGGCTCACATTTTTTGACAGTAGACTGACAGGAAAGAGGGCAAGACATGTGGCAAGGGTCGACGGGCCTGGGAGTCGAACCCGCGATGTCCGCGTTGAGGTATGAGGCCTCCAAACGTGGGGAGTGCTAACCCCCTGTGCCACCACAGCACGCCCCGGAGAAAGCACACTTGATGAACTTCAGAAATCTGCAAAGAATTTCTTACTTATTTACTGCTGACAAACACAATGCACTTAAAAACAGTTTTTAAAAGATAAGTAAAGATACCCAAAGCTGGAAATGGCGCATTTTCAAAGAACTTTCTCATTCTCTTTCAAGATATCAATAATGTCATTCTGCTTAGTCAAAATGTTAATCCCAGATATCTCATATAAAAGCTGAATGATTAAAAATATCTAATTCATTTGGAGATATTATAAAAAGGAATTTTGACTAGTTAAAATTATAATTCCACATATCTCTAATTAGTTTTGCCTAATCATTATTTGCTTTCAAATGATCATTTGAGACATGCCATTCAAGATATGTTTAATTAGAATTATGTCTAGTCAAAACAAAAAATGAGATAATGACTAATTGGAATTTAATTGTAGATATCAGATATATGTTTTACATATAGTAATTTTTTGAATTTATTTGCATGTATTTAGAGATATCTTAATTTATTGATATGTCTAGTAATAAGCCAATTTCAGATATCTAGAATGTAAGTGCAGTGAAACTGATTTTATGTCAGTACAGTCTGCCGTACAGGGTTTGTTTTTACCAGGATATGGCGGAACTTTTTATGATAAAATCGTCACAGATATAGGCTGTTGATAATGAATAGATTTTTGCTATGTGTCATAATATTTCAGCTTTACTTTACAAAATCACGTGTCTTTTACAAGTTATTTTATCTATAGCGTATAAGCTGCTGGTTCCTTCTCTACCATCTTTTCGTTACTTTTGTGTGTTTACCATAAACCTGTAGAGGTGGCATACTTATTCGCTTCCAAGTTCCACTTATTTTGTTCCTCAAATTAGGTTTTTAGTGGGGTGCTGTGGTGAAGGGTTAAAGTACGGCCCACGTAAGGAGGCCTTAGTTCTCAACACGGCCGTTGCAGGCTCAATTAATGGCCTGGTGATCTTTACTGCATGTCTTCCCCCTCTTTCATCAGCCACTTTCCTGTGTGACCCCTTTTTAAATAAAGGCCACCGAGAGCCAACAAAACCTTTAAAAATGTCCGAATTTGGTTTTCAGTTACCATTCAGATAAAAAAAACCTTTGACATTTTTTAATCAACTCATGTGGTCATCTTGATGCTTTGAAAAGAGGTTTTTATCCCTCACTCCTGTTGTTAAATTGTCTTCAGCAATGTTAATGTTGTCTGTCTGTCATAGTGCGAAGACAAACAGCCTGAGTATAAACTCAGAAGACAGCAGCTGTATGGAGACAAACTTCATTGGTATAATCAACCACTACTGTCAGAGGACAAACCGCTTGGCTACATATATAGAAGAAAGAAGAACTGGGCCTGCTCATAACCTTCAGTAAATCTTCTCAGCTGGAACAGTCTTCACTCCTAAATTGTTGACTGATATTAAAATGAACATGTAATTAACAAGATAGTTTTTTCTTTAATGCAGATTTTTCTACAAATTAAAAATTGATGAAAAGACATACCCTGTTGCTGAGGGTAAGAATGCCATGGAAGCCAAACAGAATGCAGCAAAGCTGGCCTGGTCCGTACTTCAGGAGCAGTCGGACTACGACAGCAAGGTGGACAATGTTCTGGTTTCTCCTGAATCATGTTCAGACGGACAGCAAACAAGAATGTTCTTCACTCTTCCTTTGCATTTCAGATATCTGTCAGACCAAAACAATCTGAAGATGGAGCAGCAGCAGCAGTATCATCATCACACTCAGATGCACTGTAAGACACTTCCTGACAAAAAAACAGCTTACAGGTTGTAGAGCTAAATTCTATGGCTGTTCTGATAAAGACGTACCTCTTTGTCTTCTTTTTCAGAGACTCACATGAGTCATCATCAGAAAAAATGCAAACAAGTTCAAGTAGCTCAATAATATTTGCTTATTCCTCAAACCCCTCCAATGCCCAGGTTTGTTTGTCATAGTTAAAGAATGTGATAGTTTAAGCAGTTCTCCACTCTCTGTAGGATCACTTACGACTGCATTAATTTACCTAGTAAATTAATATATGCCATCTTTATGAGACTGGATTGTTTAGTGTGTCCTTATTTCTAGGTAGAAATATCTGAGTAAAAACCTTGAATTTCAAAATTAGGTATGGAAAAATAGTTCCTGTTTTGTAGAGTGAAGTAGTAAAACTTGTCTCGACAAGCTGCTCTACGTAATCTGTGAGTCATAGTTATGCACTACTTTGTGTTGGTTTATCACATAAAATGACACACAAAAAAATTGAGTCTTGTGATTGAAAGATCATTAAATGAAAGTGAAGCTATGTGAAGGCTGCAAATTATCTCTAGTCACTAGGAAAATACATTCCTACCAAGAAAAACTAAATGGTGATGTTTAAAGTAACAGTAAGAAAAACATTTATGTGATCTATTGTGAATTTTAGATGTCCAGAGAAACTGGACCTGGAGAAAATGCACCATCACCGTCACAGTAAGTCCTCTTGAAAAGACAGCACATTGTTTTGTTTTGTTTTTTTTAGTGGGGATGTGCGGAGTACGAATGAACAGTCATTATCTTGCTTCAGTAGCAGGCAGTCCATCCTGAGGGCTACCAGGTCACTCTCTGATCCATTGGGGCCTCAGCCTGGGCCTTTCATGGCCAATCTTCTCCCTCTGCTTCCTTTCCTGTCCTCTAAAACTGTCAAGTAAAGGCCACTATTCCACACATTTAGAAAAAAACAGTAGCTTCTCTGAGCTTTGCTGACTCAAGAACAAATGCATCATGTAAAACATAAATGCAAAGTTTTACTATCAGATAAATGCTTGTTTTGTTAGGCATGGTGACACCCTGTCATGTCTGTAGGTTGTTTAGATTTTTACTGTTTTGTAGCCTTCATGGCATTTCTACATTAACTGCATTCACTGTCCCTTCAAGAATATCCCACTGCTGACTAATTGAGACTTAAGCCCATGATTGTTGTTTTTGGTTGACATCAAGAAATCTGAGCCTTGGCAGGATAAATTAGGTAGCTTCTGTGTACCCAAATATGTTTCAATACAAAAATTATTTTGTGAGCAAACACTTATGACAATACAGTATATCTGAAATCAAAACTGAGATGGTTGTGACTGCTGTCTGCTGCAGGATAATGGCTGTTTATTAATCTTCATGGTCACACTTCTTATCTACTTATATTAAAAGTAGAACATAGAATCTTAACAGGAACGCTGAAGAACAATAATTTCTATTTATGTTTTGTTAAAGAGATTCTGCTGAGCCTTCACAGAGCGAGATGGCAGATTCATCAGATCCTGCGGATTCTTCAGACCAGGTTTTGCTTTTATGTTAAACTGTGAATGCATTGTTTGATGCTTATGTAGACACTCATATGTTACATATGAATGTAAGAGTTACAAACATCGCAGACATTTTAAGCGTTTTTACAGGAACTAGCGTAAAGTTTTCATGGCTGAAACAGTTTTAGGATGACAGAAATTCAGGTCCTGATCATGCTAAGTATTCTCCAAAAAGAAATTAGTATTTATATAAAATGAACACACTAGAAGAGGTATATGCAGTTATGTATATATGCATGTTATTACGTATGTATTAAGCTTCTATGTGTTGTAGATTATTATATGGGTTAGGAATAGTGATGCATTTTCTGCCTTAACCATTTGGAAAAACTAGTAATACAAAATTTGAAGTTCTTTCTTCTGTTGAATATAGGAAATAAAATCTCACTTGAAAAAGATTTTATTGGTATGGTTACAGTTTCAAATCAATGAGGGGACATTGCTACTAAAGGCTGAAGTTGTAGTATTTGTACTGTTTCTCTCCATATAGTGTAAAAACTCAAAATGTTCTTAATTAATTCATTCCTCTCTTTAAAATACACACATTATTATTTTTTCAGAATGATGTGGAAAACCAGAAAATCACAAACCTAAGCAATCCATCAGTGCAGTCAAGGTATTGAAAAACATTTTATTGCACTAAAAGTATAAACTTTAATAAGTATTAAAGACCAATGCATTTCTTTGTGTCTAAGCAATCTGTTTAATTTCTAAAGCTTCACTTCAGATTTTGAGATCCTTAGATATCTTGGTGGAGGAGGGTTCGGTCGCGTTTTTATGGTGAAGAAAAAACTGTTGGGCTTGGATTACGCAGTGAAGATTGTTCCTGGAACGCAGTGAGTATGTGGTGCTGCTCAGGGCACAAAAACAGAAACGTTGGTTAAAGATTTCAGTGAAATTGTTTCACTGAGGGTGGTTGTATTTGTATTATTTTATTTAGAAAAGCTTTGCGAGAGGTGGTGGTGTTATCAGAACTCCAACATGAAAACATTGTCAGATACTACAACTGTTGGATGGAGGATTCAAAAGTGCAACAAGAGAAAGTCCAAAAGAAACTAAAAGAGTAAGAGTTTTCTCCTCTAGTTTCACATATCATCTTACAGACTAACAAGAAAATCACATTTCCCTCTTCTTTTTGACCTGCAAGTGTCACGTGTGAAAAGTACCTCTTCATTGAACTGGAATTATGTAACTCTGCAACCCTCCGAGAATGGATTAATGAAAAGAATAAGGAGCAACTACCACACTGCCAGAGGGGAGCAGACAGTCTTCCTATTGCATTGCAAATACTCAGTGGAGTCGAATACATTCACTCCAACAACTTCATTCACAGAGACCTTAAGGTGAGACTTTGGCTTTTACACTGCTGGTTTGGTTGGCTGGTTCCTACCGTCCTAATGTCTTCCTTCAATGTGCTTCCTTCATTGTGTCTTTCCATGCTTGTGTTCTACCTTCAATTTTTTTCCTACTGCATTTTCTCTCTTGAAAGGTGGTTCTGGAATTATTTTTTTTTCCATGAAAAATGTGCACATTGCTTGAAGTAAAGTTTAGTGCATAGTTTAGTTATTTTTGCTTTAATTACTTTTAGTTTAGTTTTCATAAAGGATCACCTGTTTGTTCCAGGACATTTGATAATCAATACAATCACTGTCTTTGTGTGTTGCTGCTCAGCCTTCCAACATAATGTTCGGAAAAAATGGAAAGGTGAAGATTGGGGACTTTGGTCTTGTCACTATCAATGAAAGCGAAATCTTGATTGACAGAACAGAAGGACCAGGAACTAAAACCTATATGGCTCCAGAACAAGTAAGTAAAATGATGTGCTAAAGCTGACATGACTATTGGTTTTATTATTTGTTTGAAATTACTTAATAATTATAAAATTAACGTTTTTTTGGTGTTGTTTTAACAGTCAAGTGGTAGGTATGATTGTAAAGTGGACATGTTTGCTCTGGGTCTAATCTTTTTTGAACTCCTCTGGAAAATCTCAACCGGGCACGAAAGAGCAAAGGTTAGTCATTCATAAAGAAACCGACTTTAAAATGACATAAATCATTGTGTGTTTTTACTTTCACTGTTGTGTTTTTTTTTAAATGTGATGTAGAATTATTGTCTTAACTTTCTAACTACTATGTTACTATTAGATTTGGGAAAATGCAAGAAACAACATGCTTCCCACAGAGTTTTCACAGGTTTTTCCCTTCAAGGTACATTATTATATTAAGTCTCTGCCGATTTATGCACAAAATGCAAAAACTATTGAACCTCATACTAATAAAGGTTCACTGTTCCTTTTCTTCATTTTAGTGTCGAATAATCAAATCTTTGCTGTCCGAGAACCCAGCTGATCGACCTGAAGCACCTCATGTGAAGAAACAACTGGAGGAAACAAACCAACACCTGGATCAGCACAGTGTGTGAATGTCAAAAGAATGAGAGTTTGGTTGTACAGAAGGAGGAGATGCTTTATTTTCACATAATCTGCAGAGAAAGTTGTCAACATGCAGCAGTTTGGAGGAATTTTTAGCATTGAAAAAAATTTAATTATGATTTAAAATGTATCTTGCAATAATTAAAACTTGAATAATCATGCTTAGGGTCATTTTAGCAACCAGTTTCCTAATTCTTCTGTAGAAATAGATCATCTTTAAAAAAAATCTAAATAGTTGAAAGGAAAAACTAAAGGTGGGCTTGTTGGGTTCCCAGAAAGCAAGTTGCATATTTTATTAATCTGTTACCCGTCTGAAACTTCATTACGTTCAGCAACATGACGCACTTTGATGTTTAGGAAGTTAAACAATCATGCTCTTGTTTGTAGTGAAATTTTAGATTTTGTTAAGTTTTTTGGTTTTTAATTTAATTTATAAACCATTTTCTTCTTTTTCTGTTAATGATTTAGGTCAAAATCTTCAAATTGTTTTGCAATTTTGTCGCTTAGTACAAAACTCTGCAAACCCACACAAGGTTTAGAACCACAGTCAATACACAATGTATGATATTAAATCTTGAGAAAATATTAACAGCTAAATGTGATATTTGACCATTTATAATTATTCATCTTCATAATTCATAAATATGACCAGCTTCTAGTAAAAAATATTGTAATATCGGATAGGATGTGGGAATGAAATTTGTTTTTACAGCTACAAAGAGATTACCTTCAATGCAATCCCCTCAGTTAAATAAAGAATCTTTAAAAGTGTTCATAAACATTTACTGCCATCAAAACCTTCGCAAAGCATTTCGATTTATGTTTAGATCTGATGCATCATCACGTTATCATGAATTTCGAACCAAAATTATTGTTTGTTCATTTATTCTGCTGATACTGTATGTAATACAAATGGGAAACATCTGTTTCCATCTAATATTTTTAATAAAAAAGTTTATTAAAAAACATGCAACTTTGTTGTTGATGCTGAGTCATTAAACTAGAAGTTTATTTGTGGTCACCCAGAACCATTATGGGTACTTCAAGTCTTGAATAAAATAGAAACATTAAAAAAACGAATTGTTTTTAAAACAACTTTAATGGACTTACTATAGGTACACTGTGGCATAATTGTGAGGTATAGGGAAAAGAATACATATTCATCAAATAAAATCTTTCAATACTCAGAGCAGTATGCGGTCCACTGTGATGCCCTAAAAACAAAACAAGCAGCTGAATGGCTTAAAAACACATAACCAGTACATAAGTACTTGTGTCGTTTAAAGCCTCAGTAGTTTGTTAAAAGACATCATTGAACCCTTTCTTGTGACATAATGATTCATACGATCAAATAGTCCAGCAGACACCAGATGAGAAAGGTCATCAGCAGCCTCCAAATGTCCCTTGCCAGGAAATGATTGCCCTACAATGTGGAAATATTGGATGGCAACGTGTTATATGAAATTTTCTACATAATGAAACATATCCGCAGAGCTACCAGTGTGATCGTCTGTATGACATCTTTTGAGATGAAAAACAGGGCATACAAATAACAGAAGGTTAATAATTTGCTGTGCCAATATATGTATCTCCTTTTAAATCAGACTAATAGAGAATTTAAAAAGATGTAAGCTTTTCTCCATAATCACACCTGTTCTCTGAGCTGATGGTACGAGTTTCATATCAGTAGGATAATATTTGTGGGAAATAGACAAGACATGCATGTATCTAATAATTTGCTTTGCCAAAACTGCATCCACCTCCTAACTTGCACAAATAAAGAGATAAGAGTGAAATAACTTTCTCTATACACTTATTCTCTTAACTGCTGGTATGAGTTTCATATCAGCTAATAACATCAATTGAGGTTAATAACATCAATAAAATGTTATTAATATTCTATTGCTGTTAATGACATCAATAGAATGTTATTAAAAAGGAAGAGGGGATTTTTAGAAGAAAACCTGAGGTTGCAAAAGGCTTCAGATTGAGCTGGAGGTTCAACGGCCCTAAACATTTAACCTCAGTTAGAGTAGGTTAAGATCAAGGCACATTCATGTGTTAAAATGGCCCAGTCAAAGCCCAGACCTAAACCCTTTCAATAATCCTTGGCCATATCTGAAAAATGATATTCACAGATGATCGCCATCTAATCTAACTGATCTTGATACAGTTTTCAAAGCCGAATGTTCAAAAATATCTGTATCTGGATATACACAGCTGTTGGAGACTTTGAGCCCTTAAAAGAATCAGCAAATTTTTTTCAATATTTTTATTTGTTTTTTCTAAATGCTGCACAAATGTTTGTTGGTCTTTTCCATGTAATCCTAATGAAATACACTGAAAACTTTGGTTATATTCAGACAAGATCTGAGAAAGCTTTTTAAAGCTCTTTTAATTGCAATTGTATTAGAAGTGCCTTGAATTGCATACATTTTTTCACATATTCTCCTGAGTTTACACTATCCATGGAAGGTGGAGCAGGAATGATGCTTCTGTTTACACACTGAGCATCTTTCAAGGCTCAACCTGTAGGTGGAGCTGTTGTTCTGCTGAGCTGTGTGTGCAGATTCCAGGTCTCCTCCGGCTGAGTGTGATCCAGGTTTGTTCACAGTGAGGGGGAGCAGACAAAGGGGTGGGGTGTGTGTGTGACATTTAATCATGCCTCCGGCACATGCTGCATGATTAGCATCTTGGTGGAAAACAACAGTCACAGTGGCCAAAGAGCAGATCTCACACAATCACGCAAACACCGGGTGAGGCGCAGGTAATCAGTGCAGATCAGCTCCTGCAGCTTAGAGTGCTTCCTTAACAACCACAATAACACAGAGGAACCAAAAACATGGGTAGTTTATATAAACGAGACCTATTTTTAGCGTTTTCCTGCCAAATCTTGGTCAGATCTTCTGGTTCACCCATAAATCTCGGAGTTATTGTGTATTTAAACACTATCTGAATACAAAAAATTCCAATACAAAAAATGTATTGGAGATACATCAGCTTCAGGAAGGTGTTTACAAGATAAACAATGATCCTGAATGATCTTAATCTTATGTTCTGTTATATTTGTTGTTTATTTTTTCCCCCCCATATTGTCACCTTCCTAAAGTAATGGCCAAATCTTCTTCTTTATTTTTCCAAATGTGATTATTGTTAACAAATAACATCATTTGTATTGTCAAAAAATTATTTAGGCAAAAACAAATCACAAAAACAAATTTCTGGCAAATTATTTTAGGAAGGTGACAATATGGAAAAACACACAATCGATATAAGACAATATAATTATATATACTGAACATTTCATTATAGTAATATTCATTTGTTCTGATCTATGACTTCTGTTTTATGTTTGTATTTGTCTATTTTTGTCATTTTATTAAACGTATGAAGTATGAAGTGATCTATGTATGTTTTGTATTTTTAGCTTGAATGTGTGAACCTCAGGAGAAGCAGATGCAGGGAACTTCAACTAATGTGGCTCCGAATAAAAGAAATGAAGACATCTTGTGTCAATGTAACACTTGAAGCATTTTTTACTGGATAAATATTTGTGGTGATAAATTGTATTTCTGGGTGTGTAAACTTAAAAACATTTGTTCTCCTGACATTTTGCTCCAACTGAGCAGCATCCTCTCCTCTAAGATAAGAGTCTCTGGTCCTCTGCAGCAGCCGTGCTCCTGTGAGCAGGGTTATTGGATGTATTGAGGTCACTTCCTCTGAGAGCTGTGTGGGCGCTGAAGCAGAGCTCCTGGTCAGTGGCATGAACCATGTATCCAGGGGTAAAATGGACTCACAAGTCAGAGAGTCTGCCTGCGGTCCCTGGAGTCTCAGCGAGTGATTACTCAGTGCACAGCCTCATCTCAGAAGCGGCAACCAGAGTTTGTTTTTGCTCTGTGTGTCTTGGGGAACCAACCTCGCCCGGGAGCGGGCTTCAAAATCAAAATGAGAATTCAGGATTCATGAGAGGCTGTCACATAGCGCTGCCCTCCTTCACTGCTTGTTCATATATTTTTGTTATGCTAAAACCCACTTAACCTCTGGTGAACTGGAGCTTACTGGAGCATGAGCACATGACGCGTCTCGCCCCCAGGCTCCTGTTGGCTTTCACCCTGGACTTTCCACCTCTCTGCAGCCACATCCTGCCACTGTCCACAACACTTAGCAAACAGGACAAGTGCTGTTTAAGGGCCTGAGTGGGTTTCAGGGTTTTATTTTCGTGTCATCTGATGCATGTTTTGCATAGTGTCCTCGTTCTCTGGTTGCACCTAAAGAAACGTTGAAATCATAATATACACAATTAACTTTCTAGTTAACTAGTTACATTTAGACCTTTTGAAAGCAAATCACACTTTTAGGAATACTAAGTTATTATTATGAAACTGAACTGTTTGCTTTTCCTGGAGTAAAATTGCTATAAAGTAACACTGCTCTTTTTTTTTTTTTAAAGTTTTATATATTGAAAGAATTTTATTTGAAAATGTTTATTTTGTTTGTTTGTTTTTGGTGTCGTTTTGCCTGATTTTGTTATTTTATAATTATGTTACCTGAATTATTTTCATTTTGAACTTTAAAATACCAGAATTTCCATATAACGCTATTTTTCTCTGTCTGGAGACATTTAAAAAGCTTAGATTAGAGATTACTCAGTACTTGAGTTGCTTTTTAACCATGTACTGTTTTTTCTTAGAAAAAATCTTCAGTAAAAAGTACTTTTTTCTTTAACCTGAGTAAAAAAAACCTAAGTAGTGCTGCTCTTACTTCAGTACAATTATTGTGTACTCTATACACCTCTGTATAGTTCATGGGTGACGGATTTAAGGTCAGATTTAAGAGCTCAGCAGTTTACATAATCATTATGAATGTGAGTTTATTTCAGGATTTTATTGATTTCCAGTTGATTTTGCAAACCACAAATTTCAACATATTTGGGGAGATTTTGTGCAATAAAATATTGGAATATTACTTTGAAACATTTTGTGGCGTGCATTTTAATTCAGGCCACTTTGAGCTGATAACTTTGTAAAACCATCTACTGCTACAATTACAGCTGCACATGACCACCAGCTTTGCACATCTTCAGAAATTCTTGTTAAGATAAAGAGGATTTATAAACATTAATTGTCTGGCCCTTATATAGTATTTCAATTGGATTTATGTTTGGACTTGTGGAACTTAACCATGTGTTGCTAATAGTTCTCGTCATCTGATGTTTAAAACACTGAAAACTATTATATCTGTTCAGAATTTAGTTCAAGTTCATTGAATAGTGACTTCCTGCTAAAAAAAATACAAAATACAAACTTCAGGATCAACAGAAATGTCAGTTGGACAATCCAGATGCCTTTGAGAGGAAAGTTTTAGATGAGACAAAGATTGAGCAGTTTAGCAAGAAAACAAGAAGTTGTGGACAAACTTTAGAAACATTTTGGCATTTTTTATAATCTGGAACAAACTTCCAGAAAAGTGCAAAAAAATGCTAAAACACAGAGTTCCTTTAAATCAGGGCTAAAATCCAAGTCAGTGTGGGAATGGGAAGTTTAAACTTAATTTAATATGAGAATACAGTGTAGGAGGTGTAAATGATTCTATGTTGGTGTGTATAAGAGAGGCAAGAAATCAAATCTGTTGTCTTCTACTTGCTCCTTTTTGAACAATTCGTATAAAATCGCATGCTATTTGGGATGACTATCTTATTTTTTATGCTTTCACTTATTGTCATCTGTTTGAAATAAATAAAATAAAAACAAACTCAAAGTTGTGTGTCAAAAACTTGTTTTTTAAAAACCCTGCAGTTTATAGAAAGGTTAAAGAATTCATGGCGTGTGCAGCTGGACTTCAGCATCAACAGGTAACAAGAAGAAGACAAAGCTTGAAGCTACAAAAGCAGCACAGAGCTCTTTGTCCACCTGACTGAGCTGTACTCAGTAGAAGAGATTGGATCCTCTTTTACAACACCTACAGTAAATCCTCCCCCAGCCTTTTATGCTGTGGTTACATAAAGCTCATCTCACATGAGACATCCCTAATGGTCCATATCAAATGTGCTGTAAATCGCTGCACATCAGTCAAATGTTCTGCAGAGACTTTTTATCCATTTTCACCTCTCGCTTACAGCAGCTTGCTCTCTCTGGAGGCCCCGTCTGTCAGAACTGATCTTACACATCACAGTAGTGTTTTTGCTAAGATGTTGCTTTTTTGCTGGCGATACACACACTGTCACAGCTGCTGTTTCAGTCCTTTTATGTTTTATTTTGGTCAGCGTTGGTATGAAAACACAGGTTGAAAATGCCACAAACAATGTTCAGTTTCTTAAACAAGCATACAACTCTTTCTCTTAACCTTCCACCCTATTAAATATCTTAATAAAACAATTGTAGGTTTGATTCCAGCCTTTTTCTGCTGCATGTTGTGTACCCCTTGGCAAAGCACTGTGCATAAACGTGTGCATGTCTGTGAGTGTTATTCTACTTTATAACACTTGAATTTAGTACATTAATGTACAAAAAAGGTATTAGTACTATTTAAATTATACATTTATAATTGATACATGACAATACAATAGGCTGTCTCTTTATTCTGATTGGAAAAGGCAAAGAAATATCAAATGTGAATAATAGAGTCAAATCCAGTATAATATAAGAGAGACTAAACTATTTGTTACCTAAAAATGGTGTGTGTAAAAGAAATAATTATTTTCTGTGCTTTTCTGACAGTTTTCTGCTCTGCAAGATATCTGCAGCAGCTGTCAGAGCCGCGCTGAACATTGTGAGGTCAGGTAAAATTACTGCAAATGATATTGCATTCTCGCATCTGTCAGCCTGCCAACTGTCGACTGGCAAATTCAGCAAAGTCATTTGTCAACTTCCTGCCCTCTCGAGTCCCCACTTACTGGCGTTTTAAAAGCACAGGCCCCTGCTTACAGCACTGAAGGTCAGGGACGCGATGGCAGACTCACCTATAAATCTTTAATAGGCGAAGGAGTCAGCCCCATCTGGAGTTGAGCAGTTCATTGGAGAGCAACGGGGGTGAGACTGAAGATCATCTGCAAACACTTTCTCCTCTGTTTTCTTTTGCAAAAGATGACACTTTCTGACAGGCCAGCTGTTGTGCTGATTTTAGAAAAGACAGGTGAGAGATGATGCAATCCCAGCGTCAGAGATGAATTCAGAAGGTGAATGGAGAGAGAAGGCAAAAATAGCTTTATGTAAACTTTTTGTAGCGGGTTTATACCTTGATTTATTACAGTGCCATACAAAAAAATAGCACATTTTTCAAATATCTTCACATTATGACTATAAACTTGAATGTGATTAATTGGAATTCCATGTGCCAGATCAACAAACATGAAAAAATTAACACTGTGGCATACATTGTGTTTCAGCCTCCTTAAATAGGCAATATTATGCATTTTCCAGCCACATATTGCCATTTAATAGAACAGTCAAGTAACTTTGTTACATTCAGTTGTTATGAAATTGTTGTACAAAACAAGACTGTATGATGCTGCCACCACTGTTTCATTTATGTGCTTAGAGTGATGTGGAGTATAAATTTCTCCCCTAATTAATCCCATGTATGTTGCTCAATAAGAGCAATTTTGGTTTCTAACGTAATTCTGTGTGTGTTGTGTCTCCTGTATTTAATAAACACCTCAGATAAGTTGTCGCAAATTTTTCATTAAGGTCAGACTTTGGGAGCTACTTTTTGATATTTTAAAAGTTTAATTGGTTTTACCAATACATTCTGGCACAACTGGCCCTTTAAGAACATTCAGATTTTTGATATGACCCAAATTGAAAATGAGTTTGATGCCTCTGATTTAAATGATAGGAATGACTTGATGATTTTTTTGTATTAGAGTAAAGGGGCCTGAATACAAATGCGTGCCATACAAAAATATTTTGTTCCATGCTTCACTTTTTCTGCACCAAAACTTTCTGTCAGTCTCATAATGAATTCAAATAAAACACAGAATTTGTGGGTGTAACCTGACAAATGTTGGCAGAAGTTACTATCCAAAGAACCATTTCATGCAAACACAGCTACAAATCAATAACAGAGGCATCTACACATCCTCCTCTCTGCTTCCATTAATATAAAAGTTAAATAGGAACCATCATGCACTTCTCCAGAGGTCTATGAAATTTTATGTGCTTCTTGATTGATTTTAAGAGAAGGTGTCGACTCCTTCAGTCTGCTAGTGCAGACTGACTTTGTAGAGATGGATTCTGCTCCAAATGTTGTTAAAGACTGCAAAGGGACGTCATAAAGCCAACAATTAGGGTATACAGAGGAGCAAGGATAAAAGAGAGGCGACTTAATGGCATAGTGTGAATGATAGCAGTAAATTCAGGTTGCATGATGGCAGTGGTGGTAGCAAGAGAGCCAAAAAGGACAGGAAAAAAAGCAAGCTCATTAAACAGGCAGATAAGCAAGAAGATAGAGCGAATCCAGAGGAAATGATTACGTGTGTAACGTTTGCAGATTCAGGTCTTCCTCCTTCTCTTTGTGTCGGCTGTGATTACACGGGCTCGTATGAAAGCAGGCGAGCAGTGAGATGAAAGCCGTGCGAAACCAGGACACGAACAAAGTCAGAAAACAGAAAGAGGGGGCCAGCGCTTGAACACTGCGCCATGACAGACAGCCTTTGGGGCTGTTTTTATTCGGCTGCCAGGAGCTTTTTAGGATTCGTTTTATCTGCTCTGCCTTCCCATCCACCCACATGCCCACCCCTCTGGATGGTGCTCCAGATGATTTGCGTCCAGTTTGGCTTCACTCGAGCCAGCAGAGCCTCTAAAAGCAGACACACTCTGCCTCCCTCTCTGCAATCAGCCCGCCTGTCTGCTGTTTGAGAGCTGTTAAACCTCTTTTCTGCCTGAGTGGGTTTGTTCGCATTTAGGGGAAAGGTCCCTTCAGGTTTCAAAGATGGTTTTAAAATACACTTTACTTTTTCATTTCCATCTCTTTAGATTATGTTGTTGTTGCCTGGAGGGGAAAACATCAAACATTCAGCAGAGCACATTATGTTTGACACATTATTGTCATGGTTGCATGTTCGGAGCAGATGCACTCGATGGGAAGTTGAAGGATTAGCAACAGAGGGTTGAATTTGTTGATTTCTCCATTTTTAGAGGACAAACTTAGAAGAGAAATTGATGCCACTTATATGTTCATTTGTGACATACTTGGAGCATGACTAAAAAATTCAGAACTGAGAGCTTCTCTAGGGCCGGGGATTTGATGATACTTGTAGACACTTGTATTGATCCTTATTGAAAAAAGTCTGCTCTGTCTGGTGCCTCCAGAAATCAATACCAGTCAAAATGGATTAAGCCTTTGTGAGGGAAAATTCAGTATGTCACAGTTTAAACAGGCAGAGAACTCAACGTTACATATTCTGTCTTTATAGCAGATAACTGGACAACAACAGTGAAAAGTTAACGCATCACTGTGTATTTTGAATCACTGAAGTGATGATGACGATCAAAGGATGACAGATATAACGTTTCTAAATATTTCTTTGTAAATATTTAATATGGAGCATTTGAACTGGAAATCTCCTTCAGTGACAGACTGTTGTGAAACAATAAACGTTATTTCTATTCTATTCTGTAGTCCTGCTGCCTTACAGAAAGAGTGCGCTGAATTCAAATCTCAAATAAGCAGAATTTCCCTCAGTGTATTATAAGCCTGGCGGGTCACCAGGCTTTACTTGTGCCCCCACCAGGCTTACCATTGTTTATTTATTTATTTTTTCTTAATTATTGCTATTTCCGAGTCTTTAAAATTGGCGTTTAGGTATTAATATTCCAGTTTTCCATAACACATAACTATCAAGTGATATTGTCAAATTTCCTGTCAACTTTAAACCTTTTTTAACTCAAAAACATGGTGGCCAGCTGGATGACTATACTAGCACCCTGAGTACCGAGCTTAGCAAGATTTTTTGGGGAAACCCTGAATAAGATGCATATGTGTTGGTGATGGTTGGTTGCGTTTGGAATCTTAAGTATTACCTTCAAAAGCAAACATATCCTAAGCTTAAAAACATATCAATGTCAATGTCAAATTTATTTCCTCAAGATTATTATTGCTTGCGGTGCTTGTTGAGGTGCATTGATACATTTTCAATGATGTGTTTTTAGCAATGTTTTAAAGCTCGCCATTGTGTTACAGAACTCTTCTTCTGTGTATCTTTCACTTTCTTATGTGTGATATTTCAGACAGTTAGAAATCACTTCAACTTACTGTAAGACAAACCCAAATCATGATCAATTCACCCCTATGCCTTTGGACCAATTGTTCTTCTATTACTCTTTAGGTTGATTGAACTCTAGAGTAACTTCAGTGAAGGTTTCTGTTCAGCCAGAGGTTTTGGTCTATTTTTTTTTTTTTTTTTTTTATTTAATCACTTAAAGGCATCCCTGTTTTATTTCTGTGATGATTTCGTCTTGTGATTCACATTTCTCAGTTTTGTGACTGAGGTCACCAATTTTTATTTAGTATTTCTTCTTGATCAAAAGACGCTAGATGCTATGATATTACTCCCAGACCACAGACACATTTTCTGTGTGGAGAAAACGTAACACATTTTCATCCTTAATTTCAAGCCAATTTCTCCTGAATTGCTGGTTGTAGAAAGGTCAATCTGAGTCTTTGATTCTGTTCAAAGCACACTGTTCAAGTGTTTTAAAAGCTTGTATTGATGCCACTGGTGCACTGACACAGAACAATAACTCTTTGATACCGTATAGGACTCTCAGTACTTGCCGTAATATGATAAGATGTCCTTTTAAAACCCCCATGGGGGTGAAGACTGCTGAATTACATTTATTTTTCAGCACATCTGGCTTCTCAGAAATCCTGTTAGAGATGGCTGCTTGTCCCCGTTGCTGGTGATCAGCTCCTGTGTTCTTCATCAGACCCAAATTAGTGGCATTATACCCAGAGAGCCATTTCATAACTGGATTTCTTGTTGCATGTGAATCCTCGTAGGGGAACCAGTTCACCGCGTTGCCATCTGTCCACCTCCTTCTACCCTCTGAAGCTGCTTTTCCCAGAAATCAACACCCTGTGGTCTGAATCACACTTGCCATCCTGTTGTCTGCATTTACTTTTTATATTTTGCTGTAAAACACTGATTTTCCCAGAGTAAAATCTGAATTCATCCATTACAAGCATGACTTATGAGACAATGTGAAGTGCACCTCGTTTTATTGCTGCAGGATGTTGCAGCCAATTTTTATTTCCTGACATCTGGCCGTTCTTGTAACGGCTTCGATCAGCATGCAGGATGCTTTCTGACAGCCCCGTGCCTGATAAAAACTCAGGACCCTTGAAGTGCTGAGTGAAAGATGTACAACCGAGGGGATGAAATTGTGAAAGCAGCAACTTCCTCAGACAACTTTCTAACGCTGTCACTCAGCATATTTAAGAGTTTGGACTGTAATAGAACAGCTCAGCGTCTGGGGAAGAAAACTTTCATTAGAGCTTGTTCTGCAAACTTGAACTTGCTGCTGCATCCATCTGTGGGCTTTATGATGGAGAGTTGCATCAATTAGAGATGATGTGCATATCAAACAGTCATTAGATATAATACCTTAAAAAAACATTGTTATCCTTTACAGTTGTCACATTTTTTCACACATAATGAACACAAATTTAAATGGGTTTTTCTGGTGATTTTCTTATATGATAAACCAACACAAAGTACCAGTAGTTCATAATTGAGAAGATTAAGACTTTAGTTCTGTTTTGTCAGATTTTACATGACATCTGTGCCAATTTTGGGTTCATCCATCAGCTATATGTGCTTATCTTATGGGGCGAGAGTCGGGGTACACCTTAGGCAATATAGAGACGCACCAGACAAACACACATCCACACACACTTATACCTAAGGGCATGTTAGGGAGAACAATTAACCAACATTCATGATTCTGGATTGTGGGTAAAAGTTGGGGATCACAGAGGGACCCCACACATGCAGCCTATTTTGAGTTAATTGTATATTACGTAAGTATATTGACTGTATAATTGATTAATTAAATTTTATTTATGTAGCTATTTTTATAGTCAAATAAGCAAAGCATATATGAATTTTTACTATTTCTTTAAAAATCTCTGTTGAAATTTTAAGATTTTTATTTCTTCTATTTCTTTTCTTGCCTGTTCTGTTAAAGTCAGAGAGCAGGGCTTCAGTCTTGGGTCAATTTTTGAAGTAGAATTACTTTACATGCAAACAGTTCAAATGTCCAGCTCTATTTAAATAACCAAAGAGTTTTGATTACGTGATAGTGGACTGTAGCAAATAAAATGGGAAATAACTAATTAATGCTCAGATAATAATATTTTAAATTATGAATACAGCAATGAGTATAATTTTTTTATTTATTCAGTAACAAATAGGCTTCAATAATAATTGATGTGTTTATGCAAAATTCGCTGTTTGTTTTTTAAATATGACACATCTTTAAAGTATTTATTTATTAACTACATTTTGGCCCGGATAGATACCCAGAGGGACAGTATTTGTTACTTTGGTAACCTTCAGCATGTCCATTGGGGGGCACTGTTGCATCAGGGTATAAGAACCAAAGTTGGAGCTTCAAGAGGAGGGAAGTGGAAAAGCTGGTCAGCCATGCGGTCTGTATTTGTGTCCTCTTTGCAAGACAAAAGCACTACATTCTTATCCAGTACCAACCTCCACCTGGAGAAAGAGACGGCGTTCTCTGTTCTGCGACAAATTAAATCAGAATGCCATTATAGAAAAGGAAGAAAAGAAAAAAAAAACTCTGCAACCTATACAGGAGAAATGTTCCATGTTGACTCCAGGATCTTATATCATTTCAGAGAGGAGTAATGGAACAGTTCTCAGAGTCCATTAATCGATAACATGCATGATCCTGAATTACGACTCCTCTGCTAATAGAACTGACGAGCTTTTATGAATGATGGCTGCCTGGATGCTGATCCCAGTGGGAACAATAGATTCAGTCCAGCTATTAGCATATGCAATCAGTGAGAGGTTACATGTGTTGCCTATATTTTAGGATGAGAGCTCGAAGCATACTGCGTAATGTGCTGCATAATTTCCCTGCCCTTGCTCTGACCACTTTATAGCTCTGCCCTTCTCAGACTCCTCCGGCGGCCTGCCCCTCACATCTCACCTTCGCTCTTTTCACTCCCAGTTTAAATCCACTCGCTCCGCAGACATTTGAGCATGGATACCATCTTTCACTGAGATCCTGGCCTCCTTTCTTTCTACCCGTCCTTCATTACAAATGATCTCTCAGCACTAATGAGCACATGTCTAAAAATACCCTCGTTGTCCTGAGAGCCGGATGTGTCGCGGTGCGTACTGAGCATTAACAGATGTTAATGGGTCCAGAACATCAGAGTGCTATAATGAATAGAGGCAAAGCTACTCTGGCTTCATTCAGAGGGAATATATTAATATTCAACCTACATCCGCAGCAGGCCACTAAAATTCCTTAGCCATAGATCCAGTTCAGACGCCCTGCCGACTCCTCTCCAGGCTACCTTCTTAACATACTGCTGGTGTTCCCCATTGCTATGGCAACGCCGTATGACCTTCCTCTGGGAGGTTGAGCTCGTGTCTGTGTGTTGCTTGAAAGATTTCGCCCCAGCTGTCCTCTCATTTGTGGTCTTTGCAGCTCCATGATTTGACAGATGAGGGAAATTTTTCCAACTACACTCGATGTTGACGATAAAGAAAACGAAGCGTGATGGATGGACCTGTCACCGTCTCAGTCTACTCAACTGAAATGGTTACATTATTGACCAAAGTGTCCAGTTATGATGGCTTGCATCGTAGAATCAGCTGCCAGGTTTCTTTTTTTTACGCTGTTTACTTCTGATACCAGGCTTATTATTGTCCTTACTAACGAGTGGCTTCTGGTTGTCTTGAATTATATCTCTACAATGATGCAATAGTTAAGTATTGACACATTTCAGCAGCAAGGCAGTTCAAAGTACTTTACTTCATAAAAACATCACCAATTATGATGCAATAAACATTACGTTTTGTCAAATACCATCATCCAAATCATCAGTACGCATCAAATATGTTGATGGATGTTCTATTTACTACTATTGCGTGTACTGTCTTTGTTTTTTATTTCCCATAGCAAGTACATGACTCATTGCTTTAGTGCATAGCTATGTTTTTTTTTACTGGAGCGAGACAATGAATGTGCAACGGATGCTATTGACACAGTGTATTTTATTACTCCTGAGTCATTGCCACTCTGTCATGCTGTATCTCTTCCTGTATACAAAGTACTGCCTACAACTTTGTGTACATTTTCTGATTAATATGCTTGATCTATTTCTTCTGATTTATCTCATTTCTGGATAGAGACTTCGGTTGTGTTATTGCCATCACAAAATGTATGTTCTCCCATAGGTACCTGTTCAAAGTGAGCAGTTTCACTCCACTGTTGCCACATGCTTGACTCAGAGAATTGCCCAAAACCAATAACTAATCAGATCTGAACTTTACAGTATGGTTGCAACAATATGTGCTCTGATTAAATAACAATTGGACCCATTTGTCTTTAGAAGTAGCTTAAAGTTGCAGTTATTGGGATCTTGCCACATAAATAACCTAAATTGAAATGAAATTGATAGAGAAATAATTGATCATGCAGTATTTGGTTTTACTGACCTTCTCCCAATATGCAAAGATGTGTTCTCAGTTGCGTTGGTGAAAATAAAATCCCAGCTGTTGAATTAGTTGTACAACTATTAATGTTTTGAAGACTACTTCAATATGTTGGTTAAAAGCACAGGGAGTGGAAATCACAAACACAAATACACAATGGCTTCATGATTCAGAGCAGCAGTTAAGTAGCCTAGCATTTCAAAAACATGATTACTAGTCTGCAAACCCTTAAATTAATTTCAGTTTCCAAACGTTTTCAGCTGAAAAAACGTAATTGTCCTCAGATGTAAAAACCAGCAATCCTTCAGTTGATCTTCGGGCATGAGCATCAAGACAATACAACTTTTTCCAAATCCAGTCTGAATAGAACAACAAACACAAAGAGCAATTTTTAGTTTCTCTTTGAGAATTCAAAGGCTTCACGCTCTTGTTTCGAGCCCTCAGGCAGATGAAAACTTGTGGTTGAAAAGAAGCTTATGAAAAAACTACTCCAACAGGATAAGGCCAGACGCCAATAAATGACTCATCTGGTTCCTTTTCTGGGTTTCTGTGACGATCAGGAGAACCAAACATCTTTAAATGTGATGAGAGACGATTAGAAAGCTCAGTACACCATAAAATGCTTACTGAGCCTTTTCTGTCAGACATAATTGTTTTGAGATATAGATGTTGTGTTGTCTATAGATGACCAAAGAAGTATTTTTTATTATTATTTTTTATATATATATATATATATATTTGTCACATTCATTGTCTCCTTAGTGTTTCTGTTGCATAGATGTAATCTGTTCTGAATTTGCTTAGAAGGTTTTAGGGAAAATAATAAGGTGTGTTTACATTAAAAGTTGGGTTGGAGTTCTGAAACTTACTCCAGAACATATACATCAGATTAACTAGTCAAGGTTTACCCCAATCAACCAGATTAAAATAAGGTAAGAGATAAAGATTGGATTCTTACAATCAGGAAGCAATGATGCGGTTTAGTTGGACATTGCACAGTGATGCATGATGACTGTGCAGCCATGTGGACAGCGGCCCTGCGGATGATTTCACTGTGTGACCTCACAGTGACTAGATCAGAAGTGCTGAAACTGCAAAAACTTTACACTGGAGTCAGCTGTAACAAGGAACCCACACCCTTTCCCTTTTTTCTGTAAGAAAACAAGGGGAGACATAGAAAGAACTCCCCCGCCACTCCTCCCCCCTCCTCTCACTCCTGCCCCAGAGCCTAACTTAAACAAGATGTTGGACATTCAACAGCCTCCTTTTCTCATTTGTTGTGCAGATCTAGATGTAATGGCGGTGATCAGTAGGAGCAGACCTTTCATTAGATATCACAATCCAAGCTTCTCTCAAGGCCAAGGACAAAGATGGCTCCTATTTGCGCCTTAAATCATGGCCAGAAAGATAACCGGCCCACGCAGCGACCACGTTGTGCATATGGCCTTTATAGCATGCAATGCACAATAACTCGCACTCACTCCAAACCAGAGCCCAAAAGGAAACTGTGAGAAAGGAAACAAAGACAGATTTGTTTTCTTCACCAATAATTAACTTTAGATTGTGCAGTGTGAAACGAAAACAATTTTTTTCCTTTTTTACTTGCAACAGCTTAGTATAGGCTGAGGTTTGCAGACTGTAACGTGTGATAATCCCGTGGGCTTCCAGACTCCATAGCTGTAAGTCTTTGCAGAGTCTTGCTGATGGTTCTAATGCTGCAGTAACCTCCCCCTCTGCGTCCTCGTGGTCTGCTCTGTGTCCTTCACAGGCGGTAATCAGATACAGGGAGCTGATTGTGGAGCAAACGACCTGGGGCAGTCCAGCTGCACAAGAATACTTTTTCAGCCCCTTACATGGTGATGTCACCACTCCCATGTGATAGGGCTCAGTTTCACTGTCAGATCAATTATTCACAGCGTTTAATTGGATCAGCTGAATCCAGATCGCTCCAGGGATCCATTTCCAGTAACAGCAGCTGCAAATAAACCCTGAGCCAGCAGACAAGGCATGAGGGCTCCAGATCAATAAACGCACACCGCAGCACACTTCATTGACTTGACAAAAAGAAAAGAAGTAACGGCAACAAGAGTTTCCTTCACTAGAAGGGAAACAATCTATACATTGGGAGGAATGTGTTTCCCTATTTTAGGTGAATCTAAGCAGAGGAAATAACCAGCGAGTCTCTGGTGAAGGCCGACAGCTGATGATGCAGCTTTCATTAATCACACAGTTTGTTCAGTGGTGTTCACAGCCTCTTAGTCATCAGATATTTTCTTGCTCTACTGCAGGACTACCAGTCAAAGGTGGCCTTTGTGCTGGGTGGAGCTGGGGGAGGGAGGAGGTGGAAGTGGAGAGAGTCAAAGCTGTGCTACTCCGACTTCTAGTTTCAGTACGCAGAGCATATTGCTCAGCTCCTATTCACAGAGCAAGGGAATCTCAGAAAATGAACAGTCCATTAATCTTTAGCTTCCCATGCTGCATTAACTTTTTTATACTCCCACATTACAACCACAAATCTCCATGTATTTTATTAAGATTTTACGTGATAGTCCAACAGAGAGTAGTGCATAATTGTGAAGTGCATGGCACTTCTACAAATCAACCACAGCACATTCATGGATTCAAGTGCTTTTCCTTAAGCACTTTTTAAATATTCAATTAATTCATTTTTGTTTTTAACCATGTTTTAAATTTAAGTTGTCCATATAGGTGCTATTTAAAAAAATATTTTCTTACTCTTGACTAAGATGTGACCATCAGTTTAAACTGACAGGATATGGATAGAGAGCATTAAGCCATTGTTGAAAGATGACCACAGAAAGTCCATAAAGGAGACACAGTAAAGTATTTGCTCGGGACAGAAGTGTAGTTTTCTGATCTACATATAGCCACACCAAGCTCTCACTAGACCATAGTAGTTGTAACTTAAAGCTGTAAAACACTTCGGACTACCAGGCCTACAAAGGAAGGGTTTTGACCAACGCATTTCATGTAAAGGTCTAAGGTAGCTCTACTCCAAATAAAGACATCTATCTCTGACTTGTGCAATGCTGCTATGAAATAATCATTACTATGATTTCTAATTATTCCATTCTCACCTCACTAACCATATAGTTAACATTTCTTCCTTATTTTGAGCACTTAGTGGTCAGTTTGTCAATGGAAGCCAGTAAATTCATGAGTGCAAACCATTATAAAACCTCAAATATGAAATCATTGTGAAGCATGAATGTCTCTTTCATTCCTTCCATGTTTTCAGTCTTGTCAGCTTTATTCCATTTACTGACTTTTGGAAGAATACCACCTGTTCCTAAGCTTTTGTTTATGTGAGCACCTTTGTTTTTTTTTAACTACAGCATACAAATGGGCTTCTCAAGTGTTTGCATCAGCAGTGACACAAGCATTGTTCCAACGAGGAGCTAAATGTGAATAAAAATCAATAGGTTTCCTGCATGGGCCTGACCAGCTAGAGAGCAGTGGTTTCCCAGAGTCCACCTTCATTAATCATATATGTAGGGAGGATGAAGAACGGATAGGTACGTATGTACAACCGTCAGTCTCATTCCCTGTAAGGACCTTGTGACTGGTGACCTCTTCTGTTTTTCTCTCCAACCTTGGGGGGACGTGCCATGGAGACACAGCTAATCGGCTTTGTCGACCACTCAACCGCACCTCTAATAAGCCCATTGATCTAGATCTACATTGATCCGATGTGCAGGCTGGAGCTGAGCTCGGTGAGCAAGCTGTGTAAGGAAAACACAGGAGGAGACAGGTTGGGAATTGCTATCCTATTTCAAAATTAGTTTTCAGTGCATGAAGTAACTATATGATCTGAATTCGTGAGGGAATGTGTAAAAATAAACAGACTCTTTAATGCTATTGTGGCTCTAGTGGTCTTTATTCATTAGTAGCAGGACAGGAAGAAGGGCAAAGAGAGGAGGGGAAGATGTGCAGTAAATGCGATGAGGACTGCAGCCTCTGTAGATGGTGCTACCACTGATTTATGTGGTGCCCCAATGGGTTATTACATTTTAAAATGGAAAGACCAAGTTTGAAAATGTTTCCAGAGTGATTTTGGCTGACTGCAAAGATTTTAAAATCCTTTAGGTTTCTCGGTTGCCAATTGAAAACTCAAAGTTTCTAGATATCTCCATTCATTTCCTTTGGGACTGAGGTCAGGAGATTGGCTAGGCCACTTTACAACCTTAATATGATTCTTCTTTAACCATGGATCTTGAGTTACTGTCAACTTAGAAATCAATCCATGGCTCAAATTCAGTGCAGTGTTCTGATTCAGGAAATGTGATCGTTCTCATCACTACATGACATTGTCCATTGTTCCCTCAATCCGGTCAAGTTGTTCTGCATCTTTAGTGGAAAAAATGCCCCAAGCTAAATGTTTCCATCTTCATGATTGATTACGGTGTTGTCACAGACCCTCTTTGCAAACACCTGTGCTCTTGCAAAGTGAAACTTTCAACTCCTTCCACAGTTTTATGGATCAGGGTCTGGATTGCATGGTGAAAGTCCCATCCATGACCAACATCAGTGTCATTGAGGAAGGAAAGTTGTTATTTAAGGATTTACATTCATTGTCCCTCAAGACATCCTTAGGTCCAAAGCCCAATGTTTCCACTCAGTTTTTAAGAAAGAGAACTGAGGTGTGTTAAATCCAGAAAAAAGAAGTGTTGCGTTTACACTGGCTGCTGAGACGTTTACTGGATCTCCCTCTTCAAGGAACTGCAGAGAGGATCGTAGGAGTTTAGTAGTCTGGAACTCATGTGCTTTGTGGATCTGAAGAGGTCTCATGACTTTGTCTTTCAGGAAATTTTGTGTGGGGTGCTGTGAGAGTGTGGGGTATTTGGATTACTTTCAAGGTCCTTTATCCTAGTTGGTCCTTTATACCCAAAGCAGGAGCTATGTCCCATTCTTGGCACAAAGTAGAGCTTGTTCCCAGTGCAGGTTGGACTCCAACAGGGTTTCCATTGTTTTTGATTCTGCCTTTGTTTTCATTGGCCTAATGTTAAGGCACGACTGCAGAGATGAAAGTGTGTGGTTCACGAACATCAGGGTCTCAATTTGGTTTATGCAAATTAAGTTGTTCTGTTGCCATAACCAATCAATGAACTTCAATTCACATTGAAGTGGTTTGCAGTGATGCGTGAAGCCACGTGGAGGAGTTTGAGTATCTTGGTGTCTTGAACAAGAGATGGTAGGATGGAGTTAGAGACAGATAAATGAGTGTGTAATGCTTTACAGACGTTTGTGGCCCAACGGACATCAGAAAGCAGACTCAATGGCGACAATAGTTCAATTATGTCTACATCACAGAATGAGAGACAGCTTTATGCAGGAATACTTTCTATAAGACAAAAGAAAAAACAAAGTCCTGCTTAGCAACTGTGTAGCCAGGACTACACAGTCGCTGGCCAGGACTTTGTAAAGGAAAGTCACAGAAAAACAGAGGAATACCTGTGAACCAGGTGTATCTTCTATGGAAAGACTAAAGACAGAAACAATACAAAAAGCAAATAGCAATGACAGCAAATAGCAAAAGATGCATAAATGGAGAGTGGTAGAAGAAAATAGCAGAGTGAGGGAAAAGTGGTCAGTGTGTCCTCCAGCAGCCTTACCTGCAACAGCATAACCACTGAGCAAGGGCAGGATAAGAATAACTTCATATAAGTATACAGGATGTATTTTAAACCTCTTACGTAAAATTCATAAAAACTGAAGTCTAACATTTTTCCCAAAGGTCCATGAGATCTGGCAGCCATCAATGGTGCACACAAATCCCGAGATCATCCTCAGAAACAGAAATACTCAGTGATTGATCGACTGGGGAAATAAACTTCCTTGGATAGCATCTCTGCAGAGCCCCACCTTGTTTACTCATATCTGTAGTGCTTTCTCCTGACTGGCTCTCAAAGGGCAGAGGATAATTGCTTCCTCACATACTGTAACTCAGACATCATCGTGCCTCTTACGTTAACAGCGCTTCCCAGATATAGAAGAAAAAAGTGTACTCTACTCTTTTGTAACAAACCTGACGTGACAGGAGAAAAGGCTGGGACAAGGGAGCAGGGCTAGTCAGAACTGACAGTGGGTTAAATGCGTTCGAGTTGCAGAAGTGAATTAGGGCAAAAAGAAAATGGGAGCTGGAATGGAACAGACAAGCCTGGGTTCCTACAGGGCGATTATGAAACGAGCCTTTACAGTGAAATGATTCTCTGTTCTGATGTTTTCATGAAACATTTCTATTTCTGGAATGTCCTCCTATCACCCTGGCCAGCCAAGCACACACACATCAAAACATGGCCAGCACACAGGATGTCACTCTGAAATTGATCGTAGATGGCAGATTCATTCATCCAGACATGGGAAGAGTGCAAACGAGTGAGCGTTCCTCTATTGTGGGATTTGCACTCAGATACAAACAAGAATGAAAAGAAAAGACAAAGCAGCTATTTTTTGTTGTTGTTTGATGACAGTGCCTTGCAAAAAAGTTTAATACCTCTCTGTCCTATTACAGCCACAAACAATGGGATTTTTCAGAGATGTCAAACTTCATAGCTCGAGGGCTGACTTTTTGATGTGTCCCAAGTCCAACACACCTGAATCCAAGGACTGATTTAGCTCCTGCTGATGACCTAATTATGTTTTTTGTATATCTTGACTGAGAGACACATCTAAAAGCTGTGGTCCTTGAGGATTGGAGTTCGCCTTCTTTGGGTTAACACAAGGTTGAGCAAAATTACAAAAAGGAAGGAAAAAGGATGCAAAGGTTTATAGCAGAATCTGTGGTAAAACGATTTCTATCCAATCTGAAAGACGTCAGCGACCACCTTTTGCCCAATGACTGCTGAAGTTAGGCAGCAACCCCACAGCGACCGGCTAAGAACAAACAAATATAGACAATGGGTGGACTGGTATTGGCAATCCATCACAGGGGAACATAGAGCCATCCAAGGCAACCGTCCATGCATGTAGTGTTTTAATATCCAGCAGCCACAGTGGCTGCTGGATATTATTCAGGAAATGTAGCACCTCAAAATTCAGCTCGGCTTTTTGTATTTTATCAAATAAAACACACTGACGCTTATGGCTGAGGCATCATAAAGCACTTTTCTCAAAGTTGAAGAGACATGGATTTATTCCTTTCCCTTAGACAGTTGTGACCATGCCCTTTATATTTTGTTTACATGCCTGAAACACACACTCACACAGCTGCTTTCCCTTTTCCTCTGTTCACATGCGAGACTGTAATTGGGTCTGACTAAAATTAGCCTTGCGTAACTCTCCTTTGTTTTCCCTGGGACCGATGTGGAAACTGTGCCGAGCAAAAACAAAAAGTCATAAAACACTTATGTCTAATTCCCTCCCATCACCCATTAACTCACCCTCCCGCTCCCCCACTGCTCTGCTGGCCCCGTAGCAACAAGAAGGCGGACATGAAGTCCGCCTTCTCTTACGCGGTGAGATCACCAGTCTGTGTGCGTGTTGCAAACATTCTCAGCTTCCCTCAGCCAAGTCTGCCCTACCCCTGTCAGACAGCAAAACGCTTGCATGTGTAATTTTTGGCCTGCAGGTCTGATGAGCGAAAAGTAACAGTTGGTGTGCATGTGTGCATCATCTGCCTGTGCCAACATGTTTTCTGTTCCTCTCTTTTTGTGTGTGTGTAGCTGTGTGTTAGCCTGGAATGCTTTGTGTTTCTGGTTAGCAAATCCCTCGCTCTCTCGCTCTCTGCCCCCACCACCTTACCCACCCACTACCTCTGAGCAGGGTCAGAGGTCACGGTGCATATTGTCCCAATATGGAAACTGCTCTTCCAGCTCTCCAGCACAAAGGCTGTCCACAGTGAGCTCTTTGTTCGGGACCGCCAAAGACCCCAATCAGATCAACAACACTGCCTCCAAACAAATCAACAAAGGATTTCCATTTGTGTCCTGAATACACACAAGTACAGGGAGCAGCTTCTACCCCGGCTGTAGTAAAAACACGTGAAAATACCAGAATGGTTCCCTTTTTTGTCTGTGTGTGATCTAAAATAGCATCTGGAACAGCTTTTGTGACAGGATGAAAAAGAGATGGAGGTAGGAAGAGTGTGGTGGTGGTGGTGGGGGCAGTGCATAAAAAGATGAAAATGGAGGGGAGAAAAACTGAGGAGGAGGAGGTATCTGTTGTAAAACCCTGTTATGCAACCTTTCTTTCTGTGGCTGGTGTATTGCATCTGCTAAAAATGGCAGAGGAAAACAGTTTTGCAATTAGCGCTCCGTGTCCTGAGGGTCCTGGTCTCCCCCAATCACGTCGCTCTGTCCTGCTCTCTCCAGCGTGCATGTTGCTAAGCAGATGATGTGACTCAGGAACACACAGTGCAGAGCAGACACAATGATAGCGGGGATCTGACTGTGCCTGCGTGTGCTCTGATGTTTACTGGAACAGACCAATTCTGTAAAACAAATCAAGCTAGGCTGTTGTGCTTCTCGCTCAGGGGCATTCTGGGAACCCAAATCAAATCAAACTTTTCTTTTTATTTTAAAACATTCTAGGCACATTAAGGTTTTCAGCAATCCAGGGTGTGGTCTCCACAACACAGTTGCTTCCTCAGTGGTAAGTGGGCTGTTTATGGGTCTGGCCTTGTTTCCTAACTCTCAGAGATAAGGACCACCCACTGAGCGCTCATCGCTCAGCACTGAGGGGAGGTTTCGACATTCTTCTGGTCGAGGAGTGATGTAATTACTCAGCATTTATCCACGTCTCCAGTAACATGATCATTATGAAAATGATCAACAGAGATGTACAATAGAAGTAAAGTGTTTCCTTTTGCTGCACTGCTTGTTGACATAACATTAAATCCACTGTGGTGATCCCGACGCCTTGTGAAAGCATCCTTTTGTCACATGACAACCACAAGCTCCAGCTTAATTTACTGGGATTTTATGTGACAGACCATAACAATTTATTGCTTAACTGTGGAAGTGGAAGGCAAATGCATGCATTATTTTCTGAATTTCTTACAAAGACGGATCTGAAGAGTGTGGTGGGCTTTTTTCTTAGCTGCCTTCTACTCTGATACCTGTAAAAATTCAGTCAGTGGTTTGTTGAACCTTTCAGAACTGAAAGCCTTTGGGTTGTGCATGAAATAAATATTTGTAAGTGCCTTTTAGCATCACCTTTGTTTGATCCATAGAGAAACTGCATTTATTACTACATCTGTAAACAGTGTGCTGATGTGTGACGTCTATGTTCTTCTTTGGGGATGTAAACTGTTAACACAGAAATATGATTGCATTTACTTGGTAGGATGAACAACCGCGCAAAAACTAAATCAAATTTAAGCAAAAAATTAATTATTTGAGCATTAAAAATTGCTATGTGAGCGTAACATCCTTTAGCAAACCTCTGAGATCTTCAGAGAACAACTGAATTATTTATACTCAGATTAAACTACACACAAGTGGACTCTATTTACTAATTTGATTGCACTGAGTTGTATGTAGGTAGCACGGCTTTGTTGATACAAGGAAGCAAATTTTCCCGGCTCAGACACCCTAGGTCAGGCGTAGCTTTCATCGCCATTGTTCCTCTAATTGTTATAGCGTTCTTTACAGAGGCTTAATCTGAGCTCCAACTAGGCGGCTGCGTAATCCAAACCTGAAAGGATTGGATGTTGAGGTCAGGCAGCCCTGAAATGATGCCTCTGCAAAAGCTTTCAAGAGATAGAAACCAAGATGCAACAGCTGCAATCTATTGTTCCTCGTAGCCCCAGCTAATGGCCTCCATCCTGTGTGTGAGTGGTGGAGAATCTGTGAATGTGATGCATTATTTAAGAGTAAACACAGAGAGGACGGGGAGGCCCAGAGTTGGTGGGGTGGTATTGATTGTGACAGGGTAGAGGAGACAAGCACACCTTTCTTAAGTGTCTGGGGCTTCTCACAATGCTCCCACAAATCAACTTTTATTGCTCTGGCTTTGAAGTCTCCACAGTCAGCAGCCTATCGGCCAAAGCAGCTTAGCAGAGATAGCCTGCAGCAGCCCCACAGTGAGCCCTCACGCTATCAATCGATCATTCATCACCAGTCCCTAAGAAACAAAAACAGAGAGCAGGGGAGGGAGGCGGTGTCACAGCTCACGGCAGAGATTGAAAAGTCCAGGTTTTCTCTGAAAACAGTCCACAACCTGTACTCTGCTGTAATGTTTGAGGAGGAGAGAAACGAGGTAAAACTTTCTGAAAGAGGCTGAATAACAACCTACTCTGTTTTCCTCCTTCACATTCCTGCCTGAACATATTTTTTGTCTTTACTAAAAACAAGCATCCCGCACCAATATGCTGCCACCACCATGCTTCAGTATGAGTGTGGAGTGTGACACACAGTGCAAAAACACTCAATCTTACCAAGTATTTATTTTCTAATCTCTAATGAAAGTATCTTGCTATACTTGAGATAAGACAAAACTTACTTGAGTAATTTTTCATCTCAAGCTTGTTTTAGGTCAGCAATTCCTTAACATTAATTTAAGAAGTACTGCTTATAAGTAAAATACAAATGGAGCAATACATTTTTCCTATCTTAATAATTTATACTGATATAATATATTGTTTTAAGTCAATAATTCCCTAACATTCATGAATATGTGTGAGTAATCTGCAAAAGCAATTAGTTGGTTTTGCATTAATTCCAGTGTAGTAAGATATTTGCAGCCTGAACTAGACCAGAAATTCTTGGTAAGATTTTGTATTTTTGCAGTGCAGAACAATATTTGTATGCAAGAAAAAAAAAGTCAGGGTATCCAGGATGGTATGTCACACAACTGATGGCTGGGTGAAAGCCAGGTTTTAGTTGGGAGCAGTGTAAGGGGCAAGAGGAAGAAAGAAATACTTTCTGCTAGAACTCTGTCTGTTCTTCCGCTTTCATTCTGCACCTTCCTCCTTTAGCAGATTTTCTGTCTTTGCTGAAGTAAAGGACCCCCACATTATGGTGCAGCCGCTGGGATGTTTCATTATTGGGATGATGTGCGAGTTGAAGGGTGTTTGTGAGAAAGAAACAAATCCAGGGAGTCACAAGACAAGCAGGGGATGGTGAGTTTATTGCACAGCTCATGGCTTAGTGGAAAACGCTGTCAGGTTTGATTTGAGAAGAATCCACAGCCTGTGCTGTGTTGCAGAAATTGAAACATGTGAGGAGGAGAGGGAGATGGCAAAATTTTCTGAAAGAGGTCGAATGAAATTTGCCCCCCACCACTTCGTCTCCTCAGTCTGCTCTCACTTTCCCTCATCCAGCCCTCCTGCACATTCCTCTCCCCTCAGCAGATCTGGCATGCCCCACAGGAGGCGGCGGCAACAGCAGCAGCACAGTAATCTTTTCAAAAGGGCGGATTTGTACGGCCGCCAGGGCAGCTGGCCAACTATTTCTCATTTGGAGCTGGCCTGGAGATGACCCTCCTGTTGGAGCCCCACTCTCAGGGAAAAACAAAAACTCCAGCACCCAGTAAGGGAGCGCCTTGGCAACGCCGGAGAGCCGGGAACAAACCAGAAAAAGGAAAACAGGGAAACCGCAGGCCTGCTCTTGGGAACATCTGCACCGCGTTCCTGTATAAAAAAGAAAAAAATTAAACCTAATACTGTCTGCATGAACCCCGGGGACCCTGCTAAAACATGGGAGGACTGTGTTTCATTCTTTTTTTCTTGGAACTTGTCTGCATGTCTCCCCCCCCCCCCATCCCTCTACAACAATTTCCCAAGCTTCACAACCCCCCTTCTGCCCCCGTCTGTTCCTGTCTTTCCTCTCCACGGAACCCTGGCCTCTTGCACTTTCAATGGGAGCCCACCCTTGGGTGGGGGTACGAGGGGCGGGGGGGACTGGATGGCCTCTCTGTTATGCTTGCTCAATGATGGATGGACATGAAAACTCACAATCCAAGTCCTGAATTTCTGCTTTTACAGTGGGAAGCCAGGGTGGGAGGGAAAGGCATTCCATCACATCCCTGCAATAACGATAAGTTTAACAACAACTGCAGTGACCTTCATCCAAAACCGCAGTCAGAACCACAAACGACGACTGCCCAGTAATTATCTGGGTGTTTCTTTCAGGAGAGAAACAGAAAAACATGGCTTTCGGAGAAAAAAGTGAAACAAAGACGGGACGTATGGAAAAAAAAAATTCGGGGCATTAAAAGGATTCTGAGTCAGACCTAAGGCATCAAATTCCACATGCTGGGTTCAGATATCGTGTCTGTATGCAATGTTTACGGCCTCAATCAGCCCTCTCTTGGCCAAAACGACGCCCCTGTGGCCAGCTTTTAGAGAGGGAGCAGGGATGACAACAAAGAAAGCCCTTATGTTTTCCCTCTAAATCCCCTTTCTCACCCTCCTCTCACAAACTCACTACTCCCCCCTCTAAAAAAAGAAGAAAAAACAACGCTCCAGTAAAAACTCATCACACATCTGCCAGATCTGCTGAGGCCTGCCTCCAATTATCCGCCCACCACGCTGGAATCCCAGGAAGGCTCTGTCCGGCAGAGCGTTTGATGTTGCCACGCAACATTTGACAGAGAACAGGGCGGCTTTGAAAATCCGAGTGTAAACTCGCCTGCCAAGTTTGACGTGCAGAAAGAGAGGACGGTGGTGGTGGTGGAAGGCGCTGAGGGGTGTGGTGATGGCGGGAGGGGGGGGGCAGAGGACAAGGAAAATGCAAGTAGATGGAAAGCAGCTGCTGATGGTGGGGAAACATTGCTTTAAATGGGCCCAAATGTGGCGGAGCTGCTCCGAATCTAAGCCAAGTGGCCTGGTTTTACCCTTCTGGGGCATTTTTCCATCAATAAGGACTGAGGGGAAGGCTGCAAAACAGATTTGATCTTCAGCCTCAGAAGGGCTTTGATTATGCAGCGCCTTGCAAAAGTATTCACACCATATTTCACAATTTAGTCACTTTACAACTCCAAACGTCAATGTATTTTATTATAATGTAACTTGACAGACCAACACAACACTCATCTGAATGCGCAGCCTCTAAATAAGACTCAGTACAGCCTATTATTCCACTAATTAGCAAATAGTCCAACTGTAAGTAATTTAGGGTCCTTTCACACCAGCCGTTAGTCTGCTTGAAAATACGTCTAGTCTGTTAGCCTATAAAATCTGGTCCATTTGGAGAGGTGAGAATGCACAGTCAAACTCTGGTCCGCCTACAAACCTAGGTCTCAGTTTGATTGGATATATGAATGCCAAGCAGATCGGAGACTGCTCCAAAACCAGGAAGCAGACTATAGCACAAGGCATTCTGGATAAACAAACAAGAGAAGGAGAAATGGCTCGCGGTGTTTTACCAGTGACAAAGAAGGGGGTGGGGGGGAAACTGTTAAAATCTGACACTACTCTGTTTTTGTTTGCACTCCTTCAGAGGTTTTCATGTCATTTCCTTCAGTGGATCTTGGTGCAGCACCACCACAGGTGAGAGAGGAAATCATCTTTCAAAGGGTTTGTTTCATTTGGCAAATGAACCAAACCTTGCAGCGTGAAAGAGAACCACACCAGCTGAAAATGTAACAATGTGCAGTCAATAGCTTGCCACAGTAGTTGTTGGTAAAAGACGCAAGACAATTACCTTGACATAGTAACTGCATTTTCTTTAAAATATTTTAGATGTAGGCCAACTCTATGGTAAAATATGCAAATAATTTAAAGTTATGTTCCACAGAAAAATTCACAAATAGTTGGGGATCTTCCATATTTGACACTTAGGAAACAACAGGTCTTCCTTTGTTTGAATCTCATTCATTAACATTTACTTTTTCACATGCTTTAAGCACACAATGACTAATGTAAAGTCAAACCTGTGTGCATGCTGTGAACCTCCTGAGGCAAATGAAGTCACTCTTAGTACCAGTTTGTTTAGAGTCTTGGCTTATTACAACACAACAGCGCAATCTGGAAAGGTGACGCCTGGAAGGCATGATCTGTCATGAGACACGGTGGCAGCACTTCACACGGTGACCCGGCCACACCTCCGACACAAAGAAAACAAGTACAGTGGAGGAGCCGCATTCTTTCCCACGATTACTGCTGCAGCAAGGTAAGACGAACCAGATTAGTTGCAGCACAAACAAATACTGTCGTGCACACACACACACACACACACCTCAACCTTTCACTGCTGATGTTGAAACATCATATCTCCTCTAAAGTTACCAGGCTTTTGTTCCGATTTTATGCAGTCAGTTGCAAATGTAAATGTTCTAAGAGATAAAAACTTTTTTTTTTTTTGCTGGACTTCAGCGAACATGACATTTGCACTGCTTCTTGCAGCATGCTTTATCCTGATAATAACAGAAGCTCATGCCACATGGTGCAAGAAAATCATTCATGACTTGCACAAAACGGCAACTGTAAACTGAGTGTCGACCCACGCCCATCGTTGTCTCTCTTGCGGGACAGCAGCAGTATTGATACTTGACTCTTTATCTCGCTCTATTTAAGCCACAGATAGGGTTGCGCTCTCTCTTCCGGACCAGAAAAAGATCTCATTGTCCTCTTTGACGTGACGGGCCACATTATCTGCTCCAAAAAGGTCCGATTCACCCCTGCTTGCACAGACCCTGGCCTGTTTCTACAGAGACGCTTAATACAAGCAACATGTGACTCACACGGTGGCATGCTGAATACATTAGTGTGGAGTGTTACATTACGAAGGAAGGAAAAGGAGGTGTTTTTCCAAGGGAGGAAAATAGGCAAAGTCAACACAGACATCCAGTCACATGTGTTCAACGACAGAAAGAAAGATGGGAAAACTAAGATACCACCTCTTTTTATAATTATATGCATCTAAGGATGTTTTTACCCTTGATAGGCCGGTAGACTCAATTAGATTGGGGACCAAAATTGCAACATTTGTTACATTTTCACCTGCTTTTGCTTTCAAATGAATTCAACCAATTAAAAATCTGTTCCCCTCATCGCCAGTGGTGGCACGCCACCAAGAAACACTGAAACAACTTGTGAAGAAGTCATTGGGCACAACCACTTCACAAAAAATAAACAAAGATGGAGTGGCATCAGATTTTAGCAGGATTTAGAAGGATTTCTCTTTTATTAATCAAAGGCACAAGCCATTTCTCCATCAAACGCATTTGTTTTGGTTGTATTTACCCAGAATGCCCTGCACAACAGTCCACTTACTGCTTTTGGAGGGGTCTCTAGTCTGCTTGGCATTCACATAGGCATTTAAATCACACCAGATTTCACTTTAACTGAACCAAGACGTAGGTTTGTTGGCAGAACAGAGTTTGCTTTTTTAGTCTTCACCAGAGCTCAATTTCATATTCACTTCTTCTCAAATGAACCAGACTTTCTTGGTAAATGGCCTGGAGTTTGGATAAAGCGGACTGACCGGAATCACCCTTAAGATGAATAAGAAACTCTGAAATTATTCGAACCTGACTTTCATTTTACAAAACTGATTCTGCACTGTCAGATATTCAGGAAATATTAAAGGTGTATTTGACAAAGCCGGTAGATCACTACAGAGCCCAGCGTTTGCTGCAATAACTTTAAAGATTGTTTTTCTGACTTTGCCAGTTTTTCATATTACAAAGGAGAGATTTTAAAACATTAATAACACTAAACCAGTTCTTTTAAGGCCCACTGACATATTTGTGTCATGTTGATGTCGGTACTTTGACGTTGCTGGTTTACTGCTGCATTTGGGATTACTGACGCATTCAGTTTTCCACTTGTGAAGGATTTTTTTCTTGCAAAAGAATGAAATACTTCAAATGATTTGCAAGTCAGTCTCATAACCCTTCAAATGCTGATGGGCTGCAACACTTTCTTAACTAAGGTCATTGCTGCTGTCTTTCCTGCTGTTCTATAGTATAGAGATGGTCACATTATGATCAATTAATAACATACAGATGTGTATAATTACATCTTTAAGTCAACATTATGTACCATAGAACTGAAAGGTGTTTCATGTTGTAAAACTGAACTCCAGTGAGGTGCAAAAAGCAACAATTTGATAATTTAGTTTGAAAATGAATGCATCCTTGAACTAAATAGTTGCTTTATTATCTTCAAAGTGGCTCATTGTTCTTTTTAGTGTCTGAAATACACATGAAGCCAGGTTAAACGTGATACCACAGCTTTACTCACTCATGCTGTGGCTGGATACAAAATGGCGGAGGCATTTTCTGCATCCTGGGAAGCTCTCGCTCTCTCTCTCTCTGTCGCTCTCTTTCCCTTTTCTGTGCTGAAAGTGAAAGAAATAAATAAAGAAGTAAGCAAATGGTGTTTGAAAGCGTTCACCCAATGGGCATCAGCTGACTGTCTACAGCTGCTTTCGGCCTCTTGGAGTGGTCTCCATGGCAACAGCCCTTCCATATCTGGCCCGCTCGCCGCTCTCCATCATAACAACAAATCCCATTCATGCATCTCTGGAATGCGTCGGCCCCGTTTCTAGGAGGGAGAGCGCGGAGACCATTTGCTCAGCTGCTCCCAGGATGAATGTGGTTTCAGTCGCCGTTTTTACCGACAGAAAACACAAAGCAGGGCAACTTTATTTGTGGAGCGCCATCCGTTACACGAGGCGATTCAAAGAGCTTTACAGGAAAATAAAGGAACTGAGAAGAAGCAGCTGACATCAAAAAGAAGAAGTGACGCATCAAAGACAGCACACATTTAAAAAAACTTGCAATTAGATAAGGTGATAAAATACTGGGAAAAAATAGGCCTTTCTTTGAAGGTTGCTGTAAACAGTGATGTTTACCCAAATGTTTCTGCTTATCCTTGTTTTACAGGTTTTATTCCAGAGCTGGAAAACGTAGAAACTAAATTTATAGTTCCAGTTCAGTGACGCAGGGACAATACGTCAAGCCAGCAGCAACTCTAAAACGATTTAGGTTGAAGGCCATTCAGTGCCCCAAATTATTAGCAAAAATATATATGTAGTTTCTCCTTTTAGAGACAGGGAGCCAGAGAAGGGAGCGGCAACATTTTGTATGAGCTGCAGCCAAACTAGTAAAGAGATTGTTGCAAAAAAACCAATACACTTTTTTCTATTTGGTTTATTTTGTTCTGCGTCCTGTATTTTTTTTTCAACGGTAATGGGCTGATTTAGTCATAAACTTTATTTGGATGTTGATATTTTGGTCTTATTTTTTATGATGTCTTGGCAATGTGCATGCTCTTTATGTTTTAGCTTCATTGAGTCTACTTGATTCCTTAATGTTAACACTTCTTTTGTTGGTCTGCCTTCTGTCTGTTCTGCATAAAACTAGAGGAAATTCAAACATCCGCTGTTTGATATTCTGTGGACTCCAGTCTATTTCCAGTCTATTTCCAGTCTATTTCAGTGTTCATGGATTCTTCCATTTATCCCTGAAATAGAGATATTCTGGCTATTTCAGAGAAAATACAAAAAATAATAGATATTTTTCATATTCCAGGATGTCACTCATAATGCAGATGTTAGCTTCTGCAGTCGTTCAAAGACAGTTTCCACTGTGCGTATCAATGCATATTAAGATAGATTTGGTATTTGGAGTTATAAAATAGGCAACTCTAAGTGTTTTTAGAGACAGTCTCAAAGTATTTGTGGGTGGCTGTGGAAGATACTCCATAATCTTATTACAGTGGGACATACTGAACAAAAGTGACCCGAGAATGAAGCTTTGAGGAATCCCACATGTGATTGTTGCTTTTTCCCATCAGATAAGACCCAAAATAGATTGTCTAAAAATATATCCGTCCACTTTGTCATTGTTTTTATCCCTTAATCATCAATACATGCTAACCCACTGATAAATAGAAATGTGTTTAAATAACATAAATTTCATGGTCACGTACTACTTCTGGGTAATCTAAAATATTCATAGCTCATCCCATGAACCAGGATCTCCAAGTTAATTTTCAAAATGAAAATGTGTATTTAACCCACAGTTGTTGTAATTTTGGCTTTTGTGTGGGCTTAAAAGCGATTTAGCACCAATCCTACTGCATCTCAATCATTTGACATTAAGCTTTTCACTCATTAAGATGTAATTGCTGTTGTCAAGTAACTGGCACATCATTAGTCAAAAATTAATTACTTCTCTGTGCAAAGCAGCCTCTCAATAATAAGTCATTGTGTAAATAAAGACCGAAGGGGAGTCCTGAAGTGAGACCGGTAAAGGGCGAGGTGCGTATGCAGATCCACTGAAGGTGAAGTGACAAATTACAGCAGCTAATGAGACAAACTTGGAGTTCAGCGAAGTTCAAAGTTAGTTTGTCGGAGGACTGCGACATGCAGTCATTTCTGTCCATGCAATTAATTTAACCTGCCCCACATCTCTGGGGAGGCTCCATTAAACTCTGCTGCTCACTTTTAGTGTAAACTCTGTGATTGCAGAATGAGGCTGAGGTAAATATATGTCACTTCATGGAGTGATGCAGTCAGACTAACATTTAGGAGTTTATTCGTGGCGCGAGGAGCTTGGAAAATGATTGTGTCTGCTTCCACGAGGGATAGAAACAGGGAACGCCTGATATGTTCGTTCTAAAAGCATCTCTGGAAACTTTACTGGTAATATTGAATTACTCTAATCAATTACTTCATGCTATTGATCTTGTTTCCTTCTCTGGTCACTCCAGCAGTGAATGGATGTGCAGGGAGAACAGTGTGGTCTTTGTGTGAAGCACCCACCCGCCTCCGCCAGCCCCGACCTCCCTCCATCCGCCGCGGCTGGTAACCCAAGCTTCAAAGTCACGAGCTTCCCTCCTCCTCCCTCTACGCAGGTAACAAGACCAGCTGTCGCCATGGTTACGAGCCACCACCAGTCTCAAGATAGGGGGTGAGAGGACAGGCAGTGCTGTTGGAGGGGGAGGAAAGCCTCCCAATCACAAGGACAGCTCTATCATATCCAGCCTGAGCCGGGCGGCGAGGAGGCAATCTCTTTCTCCACACGGCGTTTCTGCAACAAGATTTAGTCGTTTCGCTGCTATGCTCTCAAACACAATGCATTAGTGGAAAAGAAGGAGAAAAAGAAGAAGCAGAAGAAGAAGAAGTGCCTGACTGCAGCTCAGAATAGAATGATTAACAGCCTGCAGCGAGGAGCAAAGACTCAGCCACCAGTTACTGTGAGTCAGCTATACATGTACACAGGCCATCTGGCTGCTAACTCACTGGTGATGCTATCGGCCAAAAAGGGAAAATATGCGCTGGGCGTCAAGACATGATGATCATGCAGCATCAACCAGCAAATATTGGCTCATCCGTGTCGTTAATCTATCCAAAGGCTCTCAAAAAGAGAATTTGATTAGTAGAAACAATAATGATGGAAATGCAACAATTAACATGTGACTCTCAAAGAAACAGCTTCTTCGTTTTGGGCCATGTCAAGATCATGAACGTTCTCAAAGTGCCAAAATGTATTAACAAGCTGTTAAAATGTTAACAAATAGCTGGGTCTGCATCTTTAAATTAAATGATATTGAACATCTTTTCGTGTCAATCAGTTTTTGTATTTTTTTTCAGTCAAAATCACAGATTTTATGGTGCTAATTTAAAATGTTTGAAAGGAATTTTGAAATATTTGTGCCTTTGAATGAAGTTGAATGTGACTTTTTCTGCTACTAGTCCTATTAATCATGGGGATTAATTGCCTCTTGAGGCAGCAGTGTAGTACAAGTTAGAAATACTGCCACCTGAAAGTGGACTGAGCAGTCACTTATACCTGCACAATTTGCTATAAACAATAATTTTTTTGCACAAAGTGCAAAAAACAAACAACAAAAAACTGGAGGGACTGATTGATGTAATTTAGAGTCTGGAGTCACATAAAAAAGCCATGGTGGGCTGGATTTTGGCCCCCGGGCTTTCAGTTTGGCACATGTGCTTTTGAGCCAGTAATTTCAGCTACAGTAGCTCATCTGTTGGATCAGACCACATGGACCAGTTCCTTCTAGTTAACCAGTGAGCCCGTGACTCTGTTAACCACTATTCTACAAAAGTGTCCCTGTTTTCCTTGTTCCAACATATCAACTTCAAAAACGAAATGTGAGCTAGCCACTGAAAATACCACGGATCAGAGTTCTTCACCTGTGAATGGTCGTAATGTTATGCTTGGTGGTGTAATTCAGTTGTCGTTTAATGTTCCCTATGTGTCCGTGTTGTGATACATCAAGTTGTTTAAAAACCAGCTCCACGCGAGTCCAACATGAAATACAAATGAATCCCATTTACATGCACTCCTCTTCGCTACTGCGGCACATGACAAGAATGCACATCCGTCTGTAGGGTGATCTATATTGAGAGAGCGATGTACGAGGAGGGGATGTGTGACTTCTTCTGAGCTTTCCACAGACGTAACTGGAGCATCTTCAATCCGTCAGCGGCTAAGAAGACTCAGATAACATCTAAAACAAATAAACAAACAAACAAAAAAAATTAAATATTAAACAAGTCTGAAAACCAGCCCTTGTGATAATTTATTCAGGCGCACAATTAGCACCGGTTAATTAGCATCGGTAACGTTCTCGCATCAGTCCTCATCAGAACAATGCCCCCGCGTCTCTTTGAAATGCAAAACCCCTGGAAAATGCTTTGTCCTGAACATGAAAGACACTTAGACAGCAAAATAATAAATTCCCCACAATGCTTGGCTCATCAGTATCATCATTATTCTTGTGAACAGGGATCTCGGGCAGCCTCTTGCCGACGAGTATCAGCAATGAATCACTTCCATCCCCAGCCCACGCTTCCCCATGCATAAATTCTCATTTGTTCTTGCATTAGGGTCATTCTTCAGTAATTGTTTGTTTTACTTCTGATGATTGAATAACAACCTCACGGCTCTGCCATGGTGTGTTTACCACATGTTACTATGGTTCATGGGATTATTTAATTGGATTTCCTGGGAAACAAGGTAGCCATCTGTATTGCTCAGCAACCTTACTAATACACAATCTAATGGTGGAGAGGCTTCTTTTTTAGATCCAAATAGCTGATCCTAAATATAACCAAATGGGACAATAGAGAAGATATTTCAACATTGCACTGAGCTGCGAGCACAAAGCTGAATCCACAGATTTAAATTTAGGCGTGTGTAGTGGGTGGACCAGAGCAACGGCGAGGCTGAGTGTTTGTGTGCAGGGAGAAAGAGGAGTGCTGCGTCCATGTGAACTGAGGGGTGAATCATTACGAAGATAACACACAAGCTGTTAGCTTTTTGCTGGAGATGGTTGGGGCAAAGAGAAAAAGCGGCGCGACAAGTGGCGTGTAATTACAACGGCTCGCTGCCTCGGTTCGGCCCAAAGGAGGCGGACGCTCTCAACAAATTGCAGCCGCAACATAGAAACGTCCTTGAGCTTGTCACTTGGGCTGCGAGTGCTCCTCTATCAGAAGCTTCCAGACTCTTGGTCCACACGATGACTGAGTGACTAATCGCTTTCGTGGACAGGGAGCCAGCAAACCCCAGGGGGGACTGTGCCCTGCAAAAGTCTTCACACCACTGGAACTTTTTCCACATTTAGTCATGCTAAGTCCAAAAACTTTGAGGGATATATTTAGGATTTTATGAGACAGACAAACATAAAGCTGCATAAACGTGAACTTAAAGGAGGAGAAAGAGAGTTGTGTATTTGTATCCATGCTGCTGAGACAAAACTTAAATTCACTTTTTGCCGTAATCAATGCTGCAGTTCTTTTGGGCTATGTCTCTTCCAGCTTTCAACACTGAGAGTCTAAAATATTACATATCTTCTCTATAAAATGGCCCAATCTCTGAAAGTTTTTGAAGAGCATCTATGTTCAAGTATTGGCAGGATAGCTTCTTGTCTAGATTTAGACCTATTTATATGTCCGGGTATTTCTCTACCAGCTTTGCTCATCTAGAATCTATCTAAATGCTTTCTGGAGAACAGTTTAATGTCCAGATGAGTCAAAGATTGAGTTGTTGGTCTTTAGGAAAAGATCTAGTTGAAGGGCTAAAGGAGCTGGTTTCAAACAACACTTCATTGTCAAGTATGGATGTGGTTTCAGCGTGGCTGGCTGGCGCTGTGGCTCACACCATGATGAAACCTGGAGACCATTTCCACATTCCTGCCTTTCATCTCAACCCAATATCCAGACGTATTCCAGCAGAGCAATGAAACCAAACATTTATCAGAAACTGGTTTTGTAATTAAAATTTGAGGACTATGCTTAAACCAAGAAAACAAACAATTTGAGAGGAGTAATTTTGCTCTGAAACTCACTTGGACAGAACAATATCAGAATCTTGTTGATGTGTGGATATTCTTTGCAATGAGGTAAGGGAGTTTATTATTTCCTGACCACTCCCTCATGGACTACTTCCCATTGGTCTATCACGTAAAATACTAAAAATTTGAAGGGACGTGAATTCTTTTGCGAGGCCCTGTTGTGGATAAAACCGCTCGTTCAACGTGATCTTCAGAAATGGCTGGCGGCAGAGGGATAGTGAGGTTCATGAGTGACAGAGAGACTCTCAGAGATGAAGACTTGGCAGGCAGGGTGGGGGAAGATGAGTGGGACATGAAAGGGAGGACTGTTCGGTGTGCCAGCGGCATATCAGAACCCACCTGACTGCACAATAGGTGATATCTGCTCATGCGGGAGTTCACTTCCTCCCCCACTTTTCTCCCCTCTCTGATGGTGTCCAGGTGGTTCGATGTGAAACTGGCGAATAGTTCTGAGAAATGAGTCTGTGTGTGTGATAAATCATGCAGGATGAACACCATGCAATATTGATGGAGCTGCTTCCAAACTCTTCAATTATATAAGTTTGCCTGTGTGCACGAATCTTATTGCGTCTGCAGTGGTGTGTTTACAGCTTCATGTGCATGTGTGGATGTCTCATGGCTCTGCACAGCTGGTGTTTTTAGAGAGCAAAAGAAGTCTGTCTCTCCCCTTTATCTGAGGCAGGAGATGACTAGAATATTAATGGACTACGCAGAGCAAAGCACAAGCTTTGCCTGGGCAGATTTTTTTTTTTCCTTTTTCGTCATCATGAAGCAAAGCACAAATAAGACCAACGCTGCTGCAAGCAGTGTTCCAACTAGAAACATTCCAGTTCAACATCTGTCACAGCTTCTACTGCAAAAATATAAAACGTTTGCATGAGCAAATAATTGAGCCTCAAGGTGGATTGTGTTTACTTTTTCAAAAGCCTTATTTCATCCCATACCCATTCATCACATGCCGCCTACATGTCCTCGCGCTTCCTTGTCCTCACTGCTCCATCCTGCCACATGTTCTCCTGTATCAATCATCCTCACTCCCACACCGCACTCATCCCTGTGAACCCGCTCGGCACGGAAAAACCCAGGGACAGGGGCGAGATTAAACGAGCTGGGATGAAAGAGTAAAGCCTTCAAAAAGGAGCGACGGGGACAAGCCGGACAGATGACACTTCTGACACGGATAGCGGTCTAAGAATACAGCTGTGCTGACAGGGTTTCATTTGCAACCTCCCAACAGGCAGCAGAGACTGATGCTGGCGACGACTGAACCCACAACATGTTGTCACAGCGTCATTTGTTCCTACTGTGTCATGTTCTGCCGTTCACATATATCCATTATGCGTCCACTTTGCCATTTGTGCTCCTTCTGCACATGTGCTTTCCTTTTTTATTGGCATGTTGATGCCAACAATTAAACTGACTGGAGCAGTCTTTCCCTCCAAGGATATTTAGTCCTATGGCTGTGATTGCCATGGCAACCGTCTCCTCTTCCTGCTGCATCACTGCTTGCCAACAACAAAAGCTGAGAAAACAAAGAGAATGTGTCGAAAGGAAATTGGATTTGTGTTTGTAGAAAAACGTGCTGGGTTCGCTCGTCATCATCGTTGGCTCTACAGTGACTTGGAAAAGTATTCATATCTCTCCTGCTTTTTATCATATTGTGCCATTTTAAAGTCACTAACTTCTATGTCTTTGACTGGAAGCAGTAAAAACACAAAGGAGTGCATGAAATTGATATTTGTTTTTGTTTTTGGTTATTTTAGAAATGAATCTTAACTATGTGAAGTATATTTTCCATCTTTTTTAATCTGATACCCCTGAATAAAACCAGTGGAAGAAGACTGGTATTGGTTTAGCATGGAATCATATTGGTTTTAGTTGTAATTTTGTCTTTTATTACTAATATATTTTATCTTTGCCACATAGATTTAATCTTGGTCTCATTTATGTTATTAGTTGTAAATCAGATCCCACATAGAGATAATTTATTTGCCAAAGTCCAGACCTAAATTTGTGAAAATTAGGAAAAAAGTATTACATATTTTCCCAAAAGTATTTTAATTTAATTTTATTTTGTAAAAGTTGAAAACCATGTAAGTTAAGCAAATTACAAGTAACATATATATTGCAGGTGCTGTTGCATAATATTGAATGGTGAATCAGAAACACCACTTTCAGTTAAAAGTATTTGAGTGCGTGGTTTTGGTGCAGAGCAGGCCAGCTTCAGGAATGCTTGCCTCGGCTTTGGTCTGTGCTGGACTTGGGCCAATGTCATTTCACAGAACTAAGCCTTGTAAGATAAGATGGTGGGGGGGGACATCAGACCCTGACCTGCTTAAATGAATGGGATGTCACTTCTGCTTAAAAGCACAAGGCTTGTCCTCTCTGCCGGTGAGGCTGCGTGATTCCCTCTGTAAGAGTGCAGAGTCTAAACAGAGAGGACACATCCAATCCCAAGAAATGGCTCTCGCAGTCTTTACCTCGCCTGCTGAAATGTAATAGGTTTCCCCCTCCTCGCTGGGACATGGAGTCAGAGCATGTGTTCAGTGATAGTATTTTTTATTAATCCGGCCCGGGAAATAGCACTGAAACAGTTGTACCTCCTGAGTCCTGCAGAACTTTGTGGCGCCTCAGGCAAATGATCGAACAGATTTGCTCCCATGGCCTGCATAAACAGAATCATTTGAAAAATGAGAACTTAGTGCAGCAGATACAGTAGTTGAATATTTCAGCAAGATTTTTCACATCCGGATAGAAGAACCTAACTCAGCACAGATGTTCCCGGGGGGTTGATGTTTGTTAGAAAAACAGTAGCCATGGAAAAATTAGACATGGTGGCCTTTTTTGGTCATCAAGGAAAATGTATTTTTGCAGACCAATATTATTGGTGTCAAATCATACATAACTGGACCCACAGAACCCATACTTACTGATTTTGTTTTCACTGAAAACATTCTTTGCACTAAAACTACCAATTAGATAAATGTGTTTGATGTCAAATTATAGTCTCCATAGTTTGACTCATAAACATTAAATGTATTTTCTTCATTTTTTGTGTTTTCTTTTTCTGGTGGACATTTTCCAGACTGGCTGCTGTGGATGTAATGGAGTAATGGATGCTTTTACTAAAATAGACAGCAGTCACTGCCGGTGGTGTGCAAAGCTAACTGAAAAAGTTAGGTTCGCTTACCACTAATTTGCTTATCAATCTTATCCCCACTCAGCCGTTAGTGGAAGTAAAAATGTGTAACATCTTATGGAAATAATTGGCTTAAAAGGCTCAAAGATGTTGGCCATATTGAAAAATTGCCATCGTCTTAATGAAAAATATGACAAACATACAACATGGCAGGTGACCATGCAGATTTTTCTGCTTGTATCCACTTTGAAGAATTTTTACAGTAACGTGCTTCACCACCTGGAGGAGGTTTTAATTAGTCATGTCGGTGGTGCCAACCTAACCTTGGCCTGCTCACAGACCATCTACAGGTTACTCTGCTCAGACGAGGGCGAAAGATTGTTTATTTCAGACGTCGGGATTGGGGGTGTTGCCTTGGCAACGTTTTATGGCTCTGGCACTGGCGAGTTCAGAGGCGGAGCTTGGCGCCGTCCTGGGAGGCAGCAGGCACACAGGTGCCCTGGCCTAAGCAGCTGCCTCTCCGTCAGATAAAGAGCAGCTTGTTGTTTTCTCCCCTCTTCCCTCCAACGTACACGTCAGCCTCCCGCGCCCTTTTCACTTCACTGTCTCTACTCTCTTCTTTTCCCCCTTTTTTCTTCATGGCCTTTGATCAGGGATTGGATATGCTGGTAGAATGACAGACGCAGGAAGTGCTCGAAGGGGCAGGAGGGGCAGAGGGGCCCCGGGGGCCATGGCTCTCTCCACAGCGCTCTCTGTTTACCGGGCCCTGCGTCATTGCAGGCCTGGCCCTGCTCTTTCAGAGCCTGGCTTTCAGCCTTCACTTTCTAGATGGTCTATCTGTAAAACTGGTTGGGTCACAGCAGCCTTCTGATCACAAGGTGGGTGAGAGGGCTGCAGATTGAAGACCGCCCTAGATACGACCCAGAGGACAGTAAAACAAAATACGTGTCACAAAAATATCAACTTTACTTTACAAAAAATACATCAAGAAGATCTGTATCTAAGGAGACACATCAGATTGCAATGATTTGTTAACTTTGTCACAATTCAAGTCCTGTTATTTATAAATGTCATCTCATTGCACTTTAAAATAATTAATTTGAATTAAGTCATATGAACATCCAAAATGATCCAAGTTATCAAGCAATACTGTACGCTCAATTAATTATTCAAAGTAGTTTCAAAAGTTTCTCTGTAAAGAAACCCAGCAGATTGGATTAAATCATTGACTTGAAGAAACAATTAAACATGTTGACCAATGTTGCAGTGACAATAACTGATCCAATTACACAAGATCCAAATCGATTGGTGTTATAATACAAATTCGGCAGATCATATTTTGGAAACTGACTAAAGAGTTAATGGAGGAAGTCCAGTTGATTGCATTAAGTCACTGGCTTTGGAGAAGCTGAAAGCAAAATAAACCATTTTAAATAGGAGGAAACCTCCAGAATAATGAGGCTGAGTGAAAGTATTTTTCTCCTCTTGAATAAAACCTCGAGATACTTCAACTCCTCGGCTTGGAGCAGCGCCTTTCTGACTCAAGACCGTATTGGAAATAATCCTTTTAAACTCCACAAGTAAACGTTAAAAATTAATATGTCTCACATGAAGTGCAGAGAAAGCAGAATGCAACAGGATGCTACATATTACAACAAACAGGAAAGGAGGGCGCCGCATGGCTCAGTGGTGGAGCACGCGCTCCACAGACTGCGGTCCTCAACGCCGTCGTCCTCGGATCGATTCTTGGCCCCGGGCCATTTGCTGCATGTTTTTCTCCTCTCTCTCTGCCCTTCTTCTGATCCAGCTGCTGTTGCATACAGAGGATGAGAGCCAAACAGGAAATACTTTATACAGTGTTTACAATTAGTTTTATTGTACTGGTCATATAGAGCACTGATGTAATTATCAAAAAAGGGCATGAACCCTTTCTGAGTGATTAAAATTGTGATGCGTCACATAATTTAAGACATTTGTTAAGATTACTTTATTGTCACAATAACTGAAACCTAGCAACATGCAGTGCACTCTTGTGTTTTTCATTTTTAAAGGTGACCTGTTATGCTTCCTTGACCAGGACAGGACAATAGAAATATTGCTCATTACATTTTTTGCACAAAATCCTTCTTAGTTAATGAGATTTCAGTTGGGTCGCGCTAAGATCAGAATGAGATGTTTTCGGGCCTTTTGTCACTTTAAATTCAAACAAGCTGCTGCTGGCCACGCCACATAAACTCAACATTTCCACTTGTATATAAAAATGGATGCAAACAGATATGCAATCATACAAACGTACTTGTTTGAAAAGCACAAGTGGAACCTCCTGCACAACCAACAAGAATGCAGCCAGTGGTTTCTGGATGGCAAGTCAACAACAAAACACCTGTCTTTTCCAGGAGCCATTGTACAGCACATACAGAAGTAAAACCATCTGACCAAACGTGCTGGAGCTCAGCTTGAGTTCCAGTTCTGCTGGGGTTGATAGGTAACAGGCTGGGCTTCACTGGGGTTGCTAGGTGAAGGGCAGTGTCTGCTGAAGATTTTTGAAATGGGTAACTTTCCAGACACCAAAAAACATTAACCTATTTAAGCATCTGGGCTGTTTTTAGAACCCAAATGAAAGTACAAAAATATACAAAATGTGAATTTTGCATAATTCATCCACTTTAAGTTAACATTTCCTCCTTGTTTGCTGCATCCCAGCTTGTTTTTCTACATTTGGGTCATCCACCTTCACCTTCCTCCTCACCAATTTATACAGAGCTGGAAAGTTTCCAATAGCAGGGTGGCCGACCAACACCACCCCTCTGAGCAGCACCTGAGTGGCCTGAGTGCCGCCCTGCCCTCCTCCCACTGTTTACCATCCGGCTTATCCTGTTTATTTGACTCGATTACAAAACAGACTCTGTGAGTGATTTGTTTAAAGTGGCCCGTGTTCCCGTTTATTCCACGAAGCGAAATGTATTTGGTCACTGAGGCCAACATGATGACATGTCAGTGCAAGGCTAACACGACGCAGCTCTTATAGTCACAACTCTGCACAAACTGCAGCCTTGACAGTTTGCACAAGCCGTCCTCACATGTGTGTGGACTGATTGGAGATAACGACACTGCGTAATCAAGATGAAAGACTTGAATTAATGAGTGACTCACAGGACGTTGGTGCATTTCTTCACTGTTTAACCAACACGTATGCAGACCTTGCAGATTGTGGAATATTTGTTTTACTTCCCTTCCTCTGAGAGAGGATAAAGTTCACATTATCCCCCCCCTTAAACCGCTCCAAATATTTTTGGAGCTCCCTCAAAATAAGCATGGAGCACTGGAAAAATTCAAGGCAGCTGTTTTGTGCTTTCAAGGCTTATCTTCCCTTGTAAAGGCATCTCTGAGCTTCCAGCAAACACAGCAACCAGCTGTGGCCAAGCAGAGGCAAAAAGCAGCAGATTGGAAATCAGGGAAATATTTATTCTGTCCCCCCAATAAAAGCTTCTCCTCACCCGTTTGGGTGAGCAGAACTGTATTTTCCACACACTAACTGTGCAGTAATTCGCCTGGCAGCCATGAGCTGGTGTGTTTCTGAGAGTCCTCTTGCCGCTGAAGGATTACAAGCTGCTCAAAGCCTCTGAGAAGGTATGTGGGTTTGGATGGGCGATGTTTTTCCACAGCGGTATTGGAGTTAATTCTGTGCTTTGGCTCCGAGCTGCAGCTGGGAAACAACTTCTCCGTGCCAGAAGCTGTTTATTATTGCGGAGAGCTTTTACCCAAAATGGCCATTCAGCTACTGTGGTGTCCGTGTTGTTCTGACCTCGTTGCGTAGAAACCAAGAGATTGGCCAAGTCGAGGATAAGCACGAGCAAAAAGCTAACATGTGCGCCCACACATGCACACCTTGTTTAGATAGTGTGCAAACACAAAGCCTGTCACATGTTTGGGGAAAGCTGTTATTTCAACACTGATGCAGCACTTTTGTGGCAAAGTCATACATTATTGCCCTGCAAAAGTTTTCATACCCCATTAATTTTGCCACATTATCTCACATCACAAACACAAACGTCTCTGGAAAAATACAAAGTTTGTATTTATATTTAACCCTCCTCTGAGTTGAAGCCATCTTAATCTATATTTTACTTCAATAGAGTTTGCAAGTCTCTAAGGGCAAGTCTCTTTCAGTTTTGAAAGTCTAGAGCCAGACATTTGTCTTAGACTGTAAAAACCGTCTAATTATCTTGACAAGACAGAACTGGAATAAAATAAAAGACGATGCCGATAAAAGATCAAGAGCAGGAACAGCCGTCCAACGATGCAGTTAAATTTCACTGGTGACCCTGAGGCATAATCACTACCTGGGAAGTAAAGTCAAGAAAACATTTAAATGTAACCATGTTTGACAAAATGAAGTAGACTACAAGACTTCAAAAAACAACACTTCCTGCCTCAGGCATAAAGTTGGACATAGTGTACAAAGTTTACTTTTCACACTTTTTTGTTCTTCCATTTCAGTCTTGCTTCTAAACAATCGGTTAAAAAAAACACTCCACTGAAACTGTGAGAGTAAAAGGATTGTGGCCTAGTCAAAGTGTGAACTTAAACTTGATTAAGATGCGGCATTAAATAGGCTGTTCATGCTGCAGGATCCTCCGGCTGAATTTAAACAACATGGCACAGTGTCGGCCTAAATTCCTTTACAGGGATGATAAAGACTTAGTGCCAGTTATCAACTTCATAAAACTTTAATGAAGTTGATTTTAATAATTTTGTTTCCCTTAATAAATTAAATAATCAATTATTATAGTAACTGAGATTTTCTTTTCTTTTAACTGTGACATAAATTATTACTATTTAAGTGGAAATCTGAAGAAAGGTGATTAACTATGCAACACTTAAAAAAAAATTTTATTTGAAAAAAAGTAGCAAAGAAAGTTCAATTTTCCTTCAGTTTTACAATTATGTATTACTTTCGTGGATCATCTATGACAAAATCTACTTAAAATGCATTTACGTTGCATAAAGGGCAAATGTGAAAACCTTCAATGGGTAATAATTAATTTTGCAAAACACAAAATTGTCTCCATCCTATTTGGAATTGCTGCTTTATTTTATGCCAAGCCTTTTAATGTATCATTCTTTGGCAGCACACTTCAAAAGGACAAATAGCATCCTGCCATAGCAGCAAATCCTCATCAAAACAATGAAAGAGCCCAGGGAAAATTAGAAGGCATGCACACAATAATGGAGCAACGAGTAAGGGATGGGTTAACAGTGCACTCAGAGCTTTCATTTCCTCTTCTGTTCCATCTGAGCAAACAAGGCGGGTGACCTAACAGAGCAACGAGGGGCGGGGCGGGCTGGGCTGGGGTGCCGTGACTGGAATATAACCAAACAGAGAGGCAGGAAGGGGAAGGGAAAGGACAAGCCGACCACGTGACGGCGAAAAGCCTGCAGGCTGCTGTGCTGGGAAAGGCAGACAGATAGAAAAGAGAGAGAGAGAGAGAGAGAGAGAGAGAGAGAGAGAGAGAGAGAGAGAGAGAGAGAGAGAGAGAGAGAGAGAGCCATCCCCCCATATTGATGCTGCCGTTTCACCGCAACAGTTCTGGGAAATGGCCGTCGTCTTGTACTGTAGCTACTGTTTACATGGAACTGATTCAGCTGGCTTATCGCATTCATCACCAGATATCCCTCGCCTCATTTAAACCTTTTAGTCTCTCCCCCTTCTTTTAGTTGTATTTCTCCTTTTTGCATGCTATCAGACACAATTTTAGGTTTCATGAATGAAATTATCATATGCAGATAAATGCGAACAGTGAACGCATAAACATGGAGCCACTTACAGAGAGTCGGGGGAGGAAAAGCGGTGATGTTCAGGGATAGAAACAGGGAGGGGAGGGGGGGTGTGGGTTGGAGTCTGGACCAGAAACACTGGAGACATGAGTCATAGCGTGCAGTCTCCCAGGGGGCATGTTGGTGCAGTCTATAAAAGGAAATAGAAAAACAGCGGCTTCCCTCGCCCACCCAGGACTAGGTTATGCCTTATTAAAATCTGATAGCTTATGACAACAGCTGCTTTGTTTAGCCCAAGCCTGAGTATAACCCCCACCACCCATTTTTTTCTCCCTTCACTGCAATGGAGAAGTGAATGTAAATGGGAAAAAAAAAAGAAGAAGTAAGCTGCTTAGAGTCGGAGGAGTTATCCAGGGATGGGAACGTGCAGCCGAAAGCAGGTCAAAAGTATCTGGAAGTGGAAACGCTTCGTGGGAGCTTCTGCCTTTATTTTCGTCTCACTAAAGGCATCCCACATCTGTTAAAATAAGTTGATGAGTGACATGAACTAGTTAACTTGGCTCCTTAGTTTCCCCTTGGCTGCCCTGCTGTGGAGCTGGCCTAGATTAAACATTGTCGGATATCTGGGACAACCGTCGAAAAAAAAGAAGCCAAAAAAAAAAAAAAAAGCTGCTGTCTGGTGAAAGTGACCAAACGACAAGCTCTACCTCCCGTACTGCGCTCATTTACGCAGGCGCTATCTATAGCCTCAATTTCAAGATATTTTCTTAATGGTTGACTACAGAAACAGAGTGTGAGCTCATAAACGTGTAAAGAATAAACCAGGCTATGCTCTTCCTGTCTGCTTTTCCAGCTCATAATTGGTTGATTATTTGTAGTTTTATGTCTCAGTCCCTCTTCAGTGACACGTGACCTTCAAACCAGAATATAACACTCAGCTGTAAACAACATTAACTTGTTTTCATCTAAAGCGCCTGGCAAAGGTTATCACTGTTTATGTGATACACAAACACAAAGTAGTGCATATTTGTGAGGTGGAAAAAAAAAATAAGGATTGACAAACTTGTTTAAAAAAATCCACAGTGTGTTGTTGATTTGTATTTGTATTCTGATGTCTTAATTTTGTCTTATTTCAAATGTACTAAGAGATTTGGACTAGAAACTGGACCAAAAGCACTTGGAAAGATCTTGTGTTTTCTTTTTTTAAGCTTTGTTCGTTGTTTTATGCTCTTGAACAAACCTCTGAGGCCTTCACAGAACAGATGGATTTATACTGAGATTTGATCACATGCAGATGGACTTTTGAAGGCAGCTGATTTGACTGGATTGTATTTATGGATCAGAGTACAGGAGACTGAATATAAATACGTAGCACACTTTTCACAGTTGTTTTCAAATGTTGAAATACTTTATATTTATGCACTACTTTGTGTTGGTCACTCAACTGAAATCCTCAAACACAGTGAGGTAGGAGGTTGTAATGTGGGAACCACGCGCACACACACACACACACACACACACACACACTCACACTCATACCTAAAGGCAATCTAGAGGAAACAGTAACACTGGGTCATGTTTTTAGACTGTGGGAGGAAGCTGGGCTACCTGGAGAAAATCCACACATGCGCAGGGAGAACAAGCAAACTGCACGCAGAAAGACCCTAGGCTAGGATGCAAACTTTTTGCAGTACTCCTGTGCTTTCTCTCTACTTATTTCTTGTCTCATTAGTTGCACGAGGAAAAAAAAGAAAAAGAAGAGTGTCTCCAATAAAATTAGTTTTTTTTTTAAGCTTTCTCCATCAAAATGTAGTTTTCAGCCAGCTGCCAGAACTGTGCCAGTTAAGTACAAGTAGGCTTAGCATAACAGCCTCATCTGCTAACATCTGCAGAAACGGTTTAATCCAGTTTGCCTGGTTTGGTCTATGTAAACTCATGTGACCTGAAGGATTTGTTAAAATATATGGAGTGACTGAAAGGAAAAGCCCACAGTGAAATGGATGTTCATGATGACAAAAGTAACTGCTACTCTGTTTTGTTTTGTTTTTTTTGCATTTACACGGCTTTCCTTTGTGTCTGCCACATAAAAGGTGACTGGCAGAGCTCCATGGTTGCTGGGGAGGGAGAGCCAGCGCCACCACAACACCTGCTCCATCTCCTTTCCCTCCTACCTCTGAGAATAATCTGCCCACCTGCTTCCATGGTGAAACAGACACACCCTGCCCGCGGTTCCTCCCTCCTAGCCTGCAGCTAAAGTGGAGCTAGTCTGCACAGATGCAGGCAGAGCTCCAGCATGCCTGGCCACCATATCCTCGGAGGGAGGGATCAACGGAGCTGTGGGTCTTTTGTGTAGCTGCCACCACTAAAAAAACGCGCTCTGCAAGGTTGTGTTTGCTCTCCTTTTCCCCCCTACCTGTCATCAGTGTGTCCTTTTCATCTGTAGGGTGCAGCCTGGAGACCATTCCTCGAGGCAGCCAAGACATTATCTCAGAGGAGACAAGGAGGTAAAAACGACAGAGCTGAACCTTTTCGAGGTTGGAGCATGGTGTACAAAAAGGGGATTCAGCCGAGGAGCTCTGGCTACTCGCTGAAGAACACCCCCGTACTTATTGTTGTGATTGTTGTTTTAATGATTATATTGTGTATTTATCTGGAGATGATGATGACATTCCCTTGGTGACTGTTATTAAAATGCTCTGTTCTGCGGCTCATCTGATATTATGAATAAATGAGTAAGATTTAGTGTCTGTGTGTCATTTCATCCTATTTTATTTTACAGTGTGTGGAAAACATCTGTATTCCACACACACACACACATCTTTGCAGTATAAATAGATATATGGCATGGAGACCCTCAGTGGATATTAAAAGGTCTCTGACAAAATAAATACATGAATGACAAATATTTTTGGTTGTTTTATTATTTTATGAGACAAAAATATGAAATGTAGAGGATGTAGAACACATTTTCTGGAAATAGTTCTTTATAACAAACAAGGAATCTGGATTTTATCAACATAGATTTATAGATAATTGTTAAATCAAAGAAAAAGTGACTCATTTAACATTTAATTAACACATGTTAATTAAAAAAAGGAAAAAAGGATTTTTGCAAGTTTGACCAATGTAAATTTTAGACTCCTTTAAGACCATAAAAGTTTATACCAACATCACCACAGAAATAAGTTTGGACTTACCCATGACAGCAAAAATGCTAGCGAGCAAGGTATGCAGGCAGCTAGTTAGTGGTAGCATCAACGGTCTTGAGTCTTGTTCTTTAATTTCAATGGCAAAGAGCTTTAAATGTGCATTTCCACCACTTTCTGAACCAGAACGGAATCCACCATCTTCTGACTTTACAAAAATCTCAGAATGTTAAAATGTGATTAGATTAGATTAGATTAGATTAAGCACATACACAAATTAATTTCCTAATCTTTTTAGATTATATTTCAAATAGGCATAACGAAGATATCTGAGTGGAACTTAAACTTTTTGCTGACATAAAAGTCCAGCGTGAAAATATACTCAAGATTAAATAGTCTTGCCTGGATAAAATGTAAAACAAAATTAGCATATTGAAGGCCAACTTATAGTTAATTTAAGATGTTTCAAACACTTCTTTTATATACAAGAATTTGAGACTTTTTAAGGACACGTGCATTTGCATTCTCCCCTCTTTACCCTGACACACCTGAAGAAACTCCAGAAGTCTTTACGTAGCTAATTAATGCGTGTAATTTAATCTCAGGAGAAATCCAGCAGCTCTGTGAAATTCTTAAAGGTTTCAAGAAGAGCATCAAAAAATAAACACAGCAGACCAGTCAGGGAGAACATATTGGAGAAGTTTAAATCAAGATTCCATTGCAAAAAAAAAAATATCCCAGGCCTTCATCATATCACACAACACTGTTGAAACCTTCATGTGAAAATGGAAAGAGTGAACTTAACAAGATATTGGCAGCCCACCTAAACTGACAGGCTGGATAAGGAGAGCATTAATCAGATTCAGAGGAACTGCAGATGGGAAAATCTGTTAATGGTACAACTATTAGTCATGCTCTCCACAGATCCAGCCTTTATGGAAGAGCGGCAAGAAGAGAGCATGAGAAGTTCTGTTCAGAGTTTGCAACAAGCCGTGTGGAGGACATAAGAGAAGGTGCTCTGGTCAGATGAAACCAAGGTTTAAATTGTTGGCCTTCATGCAAAACGCCATGTGTGCCAGAGAAAACCTTTAAGAGTGTAGATCAAAGCACTTCCACATGTTACTTTTGCAGATGGTGTCAATCAAAGATGGAAAATGGGAAAATATTTCAGTCTCTTGACATACTGACCTGCAGAGGTAACTGCAGCAAAATATGGTTTTCATGAAGTTTAGACTTATGCAGGCTGTTCCATATTTTCCTTTCACTTCACATTTATGCAAAACTTGTGCTGGTCAATGTAATAGCTATTATAATAAATACCAAAAGAACACTTTGAAATTGGTCGCAAAATGTGTGGGGAAAAAATAATGTCAGAATATTTTTACAAGGCGTCGTGTTAGTTCTTGAGATTGTTTTCCAATAAGCTGAGCTGAAGTGTTGCAATCCACAAGCAAATAAAGAACATCATACAAGTTCAAAGCTATCATACTGAAGCATACTTTGCTGTCTAACATTACTAACTTGTTTTTTATGTGATGCAACAGACAGAAACTAGTATTGAAACAGCGGAGGGGTGTGTTTTTGTTCAGTTTGTGTTTGTTTTTCCTCCGGCAAGATGAGAGAAATGCTGGTTCAGCACGCTGTAAACGGCCCACAGGGGCCCGTTCTTCAGCACAGTCCTCCTCCAGAAACTGATTTCACCGCGGGGCTTTGGCTCACCATCCCAACAGCCCTCTGGCCCGCATGACAACAGGCGTCCTGTTTTCCCCTGCAACATATCAACACTGCCCTCAGCGAACTCCTGACTCTTGACAGTCAAAACACACTGCTGACCAAGGTGACAACAGCTTTGCATCGGGCATGATGAACACACCTGGGGTGGGATGCTGTGAGCATGTCACTCTTGCTGTTAAATCAACATGATTTAACATGTTGATTAACATGAGGAGATTTGAATACATAATCATAAGCATGGGCCACACATTTGCCTCGTCAAAGGCTAATTTTCCAGAGAGGAATCTTAAACAAAAGCGCTCTGGGTGCAGGCTCAGAGCCGCTGACGGAGAACAGCTGAACCAGTCATTTGAGTTTAACATTTCAAAGCTCTAGGGACAGTTTGAGCCTCATTGGGGCAACAGCAAGGGTGAAGACTGAGACAAACAAGTCTGCAGGCCTTATCGAGCAAATCTGAAGCCTTTTGAAAGATAGAATCCATTATTTCCCCATTACTGTGTCAGGACTTTGAGTCATTGCTGAAGACATTCAGAGTTGCTGCAGCAGAATAGGTCCCAAAGAGACAGAGAAGACAGCAGGACGTGTAATTCACCACCGTGTCCTCACATCGCCTTCAAACAGCCTGTTGTTTGTCCTGAAGGACAGTCTTCTTGTGTTTATATGCCCTCATACATATCAATTACTTGCAACTTGGTTTGTGTCATCCTCAAGGTGCCTGAAAATTAGGTTTCAATGTCAGCAGAGAGACACATTCCAGACAAAAATAACCCAGCTTTCACCTCCGGGCTGTTCAGCCTCCCCCCTCCGCTGTCACGAAGCAGCAGCTCAACCTGAATCTCCTCCCATTTAATAGCTCTGAAATCCAGGCTTGCACAAGCAACACATTCTTCTTGCATCAGCAGATGAGCTTCTTTCCATATAACAGCGGAGCTGTCAGCAAACCGTGGCTAATGTTTATGGAGCGAAACAGGAGGGGAAGCGAAGCTGCACTGTGTGCCTCTTTGTTGCTTGAACTCGTAGAGGATTGAATTCCTGAAAACTTGTACAACAACAAAAAGGAAAAAAAAAAATGGCGTCACCCCTCGCTCTGAGTCAGAGATGCAGTGTGCCCTGAATGAACTTCCTGTTTCAGATATAGGGTTTCTCCAGCCGAGCCACATGCAGGAAGTGAGTCACACTTATTCACCAGCCGTCTGCAGGCTGCAGACTCTTCAAGCCCCAGAGTGACAGGCCATGGAGGGGACCAAATTAGCTTCTGAAACTTTAATCTCCTAAAACTCAATTATTTAATATCTGAGCCACCCACATCAAAGGAATACCTCAGCTCTCTCCTCTCCAGCTGCCTTGATGGAAGCTTTTAATACCGTCTCCTGAAGGATTCACCTATTTTGCATGGCTGCCCTGCGGTTTGAATGACGCTCTGCTGAACTCGTGCAAATCAGAGATGTACCGCAGCAATAAACTGGAGTGCACTTAAACCTGCGTCCTTTAACAAAACATTGTCTGGCTGCAGAGCGTGATCTCGGTGCACATAAAAAGAGCAGGAGGAAACAATTACTGTGATTTGAAATTACGAGAATTTGAAATGAAAAGGAAATAAACACAGGATTCCCATAAAGTTTCCATTTCAAGGTCTCATATTTCTCCAAGTTTAACTTTCTACAATTTCCCCCAGCAACTGTTGACATTAGAGTGACAAACACTTTGATTTATTAATCTTTATGTACAGATAAAAAAAACAACACAATTCAGAAGTTGGCTTTGGATTCAGTAGTGTGATAAAGGACTTTTTCACTTCTTTTTTCTGGTATTTGGACAAATTTACACTGGCACACAAAAAATGTATGATAATCTCTTAAGATCTTGAATGGATATGGGCCTTTTTATTTTTTATTTTTTTTAGGAAAAGTTGCATGAATTTATTTGTAGGTTCTGTCTGTAACTTAAACCCCTCAAAACGTTCTGGTGGGACTGGCATAAAGCGTGGGTTGCATGGGATTATAAATGTTTGAAATCCCACAAAATTTTCAAATAAAAACCTGGTCATAAAATTGAAAATGGGTCATTTTTATTTCTTTCAAAAGATTATTGATCTAAATCTTCTGATGCAATCAATGCATATGGTATCTATCAGGCAGAAAATCAACCTCCTTCCAACGCCTTCAAAGTACAAAGAGCTAAATCTAGAGGAAAATGTAAACAGTGAGCTAAAGAGAAGAACCAGAGCTCTGAACAGTGTGGAAAAGATTATATTGAAACAGCTCAAATCCTGTAAATGTATCATATGCCCGTATTAGCAATGCAAAAATAAACTTTTCCCCATTTTAAATGACATCCAGAAGTATAATTTATATTGAAGAAATGTTGGAAGACAGAGAAATAGGCCCCCAAACACATCAACCTTTGGAAACGAGGTTCTAAATGATCCCTAACTGGCCTTAATTTTTGTCTCACACAGCTTCATAACACACATTCCCAGACCTGCGTAACAAATTCACTCAGTGGAAAAGTGGATCAGCGAAATGGAAAGTTAATCCTCCCCCCCCGAACCTGTCCAGCCTGAGACAAAAGAAAGAGTGGGGGCTGCTGCAACCGCAGACAGGCACAGGGGCTTTTCTGTCTCTGCAGACTCAAATGTAAGAGCTCACATATCCAGCTGCAGAGTCAAACGCACGCAAAGCTGGACAACAGACCTACAGATATTCAGTAGCGCCTGGTGTGCTCCAACTAATCTTCTGGCCATGTTCGTGTTTACTGAAAAATCCTTTTACATATAAGTGATGTATTACATAAACAATGACTTGAGGGGCTTTGTAAGGCAAATGTCTTTTAAGGTCAGAAATTTGACCTTTCCTTGTCCCCATACAGTCATCATAGTTTAGCAAAAGCTAAATCAACCAAAGCTTCTGGTTTTAAATTATCTGGGCTTGACAATAGCCATGAGAAAACGTTCTATCAAAGTTAAAACATCAGAAAATATTGTTTCTATGGCTACAAAAAAGAATGTCACAGTAACGAAAGATCCTATAACATATAAATGTTTTTATCAGTGTCAGAAAATGTTCAGTATCTCCTTGAAAATGTTTTATGTACTTTACAAAATGTTCTATCACTGTCACAAAAAGATTGATGCTTTATTAACTTCAGAAAAAATTCTATTAATGTTAGAAAATGTTGAGTCAACCCTGGAAAAGGTACTATAATGTTGCTTTCAACATTAATCCTATCAACAATAAAAAATATTATATGGTTAAAGGCTCTAGTAATGTCAGAAAAGGTTCCATTAATGCAAGAAAAAGTTATATTATGCTCGGAAATGTTTTTTTTAATGCCAGGAAAGGTTCTATAAATGCCAAAAGTAGTTATCAGATGTTTTATTAGCATGTAGAAAAGACTCTAGTAATGTTGAAAAAGGTCCTGTTGACATTATACAGATTGATAGAAGATGTTCTATGGTTATATCATCACTTTCTTTCAATTTGATAAAAGGTTCTTTCACTTTCAGCAAAGGTTTTATTAACATCAGGAAAGGTTCTATCTATGCCCAAAAAGTTTATAAAGGATATAAAATGTTCTGTCACTTGGTTTACAGATTATATCAGTGTAGCAAGCTGTTTGATGAGTGCTAAAGGTGTTAAAAGGTATAAGTCTTAGTAAATGCTACATCAGGGAGGGTTTGGGTTAGAGGTAGAGTGACTGAACCAAATATGGAGGCTATTCATCCTTGACCATCCAGGGTTCAATTCCCGACTCTGGGATCTTTGCTGCATGTCTTCCCTTCTTGTCTCTTTTCCCATTTCCTGTCTGATCTGCTACAAAAAACAGCTGCTACACTGCCAGAGAAAAAATATTCTATCAATGGAAGAAATTTAGAAAATGTGATAATTCATTGAAAAACGTATCACAAGGTTGAGTTAGCATGTTTAAGGTTTGTAAAGTACATAAAACATTTTCAAGAAGATACTGAACATTTTCTGACATTGATAAAAAACATTTATATGTTATAGGATCTTTCGTTACTGTGACATTCTTTTTTGTAGCCATAGAAACAATATTTTCTGATGTTTTAACTTTGATAGAACGTTTTATGTCATCACAAAAAGTAAGTTTGTAATAACTTTAAACATAAAGTAGCATAACTCAATTTGTAAAGTTAGAGTGAAAATTAACAGGCTTCCGCCACAACATCTTTTGGACAGATGAAGCCAAAATATGGATGTATTCTAGAGAATCTGACTAATAGCTGAAGCCATGAGTCAGTGATCTCAAACACATCAGCTAATGAACAGAAAATGGAAAGAATCACATTGAATTGGTTTGGCCCAGTCTAACCGATGCAGACCCCAGCGAGCTGAAGCAATATTTTATGAAGACGATCTGGTGAATATTCCTCCACAATGACATGAGAAACTGATACAGTCAGAGAGGAAGCAACTACTTTGAGTTATTGCTGTTAAAGGTGGCTTGACAAGCTGATAAATCTACATAGTGCTCTCTCTTTTTCTATTATTTTCACCATGATGTTAATGTATAGAAGCTTTCTGTTTCTGATGACTGTACCTGGCACCATCCACCTGGAACAGATGGCTTTTCAGGCAGACCATATCAAATGTACCCAATGACGCAAAGAACTCATGATCTCATCTGAGCCCACTTCCATTCTTAATTTCCTGATGTTGTGCATATGTGTGGAGGTGTGAGCGAGCGAGTGCTGAATTGAGAAGTATGTGCATACAAATGCAGATGTCCGTACGGGTGCAGGATGCATTATATTCTCTGCTTGCTTGAAAGCCTTTTCAAAGTGGAATGACTCTATCAAGGGAACAATGGGTATTCTGAGCCCAGCAATGTGACAAAGGTTCACACTGACACGCTTTCCTAAATTAGGCTGTTCATGCGCAGGAGGGAAGTAAGCGCCGCTCCTATTCTTCTCTTCTACTCAGGGGTCATTGTGTAGACAGGAAAGGCCACAGAGACATATGACTTGATATGCTCTCCAAAGTAGGTTAAGGGCACTCCACTTGCAACTGAGAAAAAGCTTTTTCTTACTGTGCATCGGAGGAGAACAGATTCAGTAACGCCGTGGATACAATGAGTTGGAAAAGTATTACAAATGACTTGAACCATTTTGCATTTCTGCACTTCGGAGCCACAAACCTAAATGTATATTATGGAGATTTTATATGATAGACTAAAACAAAGTAGTCGACAACTAGGAAGTGATGCATGGTTCTAAAAGTATTTCTTCCGCTGCATCACTACTTTGTAGAACCAACCGATATAGCTGCAAGTCTTCTTTGGAAAAATAGTTCAAGCTCAGTGAAATTAAATGGAAAACTTATGTCAGGACTTTGACTGGGCTATTCTGATCTATTAGTATGTTTTTTTTCCATTGTAACTCTGGCTCTATATTTATTGTTGGAGGGTGAACCTTGGCTCCTTCAGACTAGCGGCAGCGGCATTTAGCAAACGCCTGGTTGAACTGCATATCTGCTGAGCTCATAATGAAATCTACTTCTAAGTGCAACACTCCCATGAATAATATAAACAGCTTAATGGAGACATATTGTTGTGATGATTTCCTGAAGGCAGAGTGTTGGTAAGAGCAGGAGCTTCTTAAAGAGACAGAGGCCCAATTTGAAGACGTTGATTTACAAAGCCAAATTACTCTTAAGTCATGTTTGATATACACAGCATTTTTCTAACAACTGAAGGTAAAATACTTACTTGATTGTGCTATAAAATGGCACTTTGTTCCTGGGAGGTTCATAATACTGGCCTTTTAAGTCTTTCACAGCTTTTCTTCCTGGATTCCCAGTTTGTTACACCCATCTAAACACCAGCTCTGACCAGTTTCCCTAACCCTATGAAAGGATCACACACCAAAACCATAACCACAGAGAGCTGAGAGTGATGAGCATTCTTGGTTTATGCTTTCCACAAAGGCCAAGACGTTCAGCTTTGGTCTCAACTGACCAGAGCATCTTCTTCCCATCCTGGCATGTGGGAACTGCTTCCTTCTTGCCACTTTTCCACAAAAACCAGCCTTGTGCAGTACACAGTTATTAGTTGTCCTGTTGAAAGAACTGAGATGTGGTTTTCTACAGCTCCTCCAGAGTAAACACGGCTGCTTGTGGCCCATTTTGCGTGTATTTTGGTCTTCGTGATACTGTTTTTCCACCAGTGTTTTCTAATAAATCTCAGAGGCTTTTACAGACCAACTATATTAAGGCTGAGATTAAACTTCATCCAGTTGAACTTAATTTATTAATAGATAGTGTTGCACTGGATTTGATTTAAGGGCATCACAGTAAAAGAGACTTAACACAAGTTGGAGAATTTCAAAAACCTTGTAACATTTTCCCATGATATAATAGCACACACTAATTTGTTTTGATCCACTACACTGTATCCTGGCAAAGGACTTGAAAGTTTCTTGCTATAACAGACAAAATGTGGTAAATTTTGAAGTGTTATGATTTCCCCTGCAAAGCAGTCTAATTCTGTTTTTATTCGTAAAGATTAGTGTCATGGTTAGGTCATTTTTAGCAGAGTCTCTTCAGTCATCAACTGTAAAGCCATCTGCAGGTTTAGTTCTTTCTCTGGGGAATCTTTAATCTAACTTTGACAGCAGTGGGAAGAAGCAGTCCCTCCTCCGTCTCAACCTTTTCACCCCCTAAACACGAGGAGACCTTCAGCATGTGAAAACCATGACCCTGACTGATGTCATTAGATAATAACCTAAATTATGTCAAGCCATGTTTAGCAACCGTTCTTGTTCTTGCATTTGCATAAACAAAAGCTGCCCGTAAAGACTGGAGCAGACATTTTGGGGAGGTAGAAAAAGGCTCGTGAAGGAGGAGAGGCAGGGCCTCCTGGATTACCCCCGCCTTTCCCCTCGCTGAACTCACACCACAAAAACTAGCTTCCAGGAAACCAGCTGTTGGAGCAGGGAAAAGGGAGGAGGTGATATTCTATATCAGGACTGTGAATCACAGTTCCATGCTCTGTATTTTTCCTATGGTGGTTTGGCTGCTTGGCTGGTTGGCTCAATGAGCGGCTGGTAATGTGTGTGTGTGTGTGCGTGTGTGTGTGAGGAGGATCGTGTTGTGGACCGGGCTCCGAGTGCTGAGGGACTGACAAGGAGACCGGGACGGAAGGGGTTGTTGGGTTATTACATGGCCTCGGGGGTGCTTATTTAAACCAAAGTCCTGTCTGGAATATTGCACTCAAAGACTGTTATTGTACTGCAGCTGCATAAGACACAAAGGCAAGGAGATAAAAATAAGAAGAAGAAAGAGAGAGAAAGAAAGAAAGGTGATTGAAGGAGAGAGAAAAGCAGAATGAGATGAAGGAAAGAAAAGGTCTGGATATTGTCGTAAGTCCTTTGGAGGACATTTCACAGAAGAAAGAGGAAGTATGCAGGGATAACCGATTTTGAGGCAACAGATGACAAAGAATCGTATGCTATGTAGAGTTATAACACATTTTAAACCCCTTTATCTAAGCATGTACTTGGATGACAGAAAGAGAAAAAATATCATCATTCTGATGTGGCACAAAGAGAAAATTTGGGTTTGTATAACAGAAGGAAACAAATCGGTTTCAGAAATATGTGTTTGGAGCAAGTCATGCACAGCCGGAAATTTGTGTGAAGCAAGAAGAAAACTCAAAGAAACTACGTGGAATCTCGGTGTGGTTGGGCAGCACTGTTTGCTTGTGTTGAGACAGCTCCTAGGAAAGGAATGTGTGGCCTACATTCCCACTTTAGCCCCCGCCTCCTCCTCCTCCTGTCCTCTCCAACACCAACACTCACTGTCAGCAGGACCAAGTTTAGGAGGCTGAACACCAAAAATAATAAAGGAAGGATACGGTGGAAGCACACACTTTTGATTTACCGCTCACTTCCAGCTGGAGACACTGGCTGTGCATGGTGGTGACGCTGACTTATCTCCGCAGATTTAAAATCTCCCGTTCTGACTCAGGGGCTAGAAAGAGGTTTAGTGTGCTGCAAGGACCGGGGAAAGTGGTGGAATGAGGAGGCTTAAAGGACTAGTTCTGTAAATTTGAGGGCCAGGATCTTGCATGTTTCAGTTCTCTCCCTGCTGGTAGATACCACCTTTTCAGCATGTCAATGTTCTGCTTAGGCCTTCTAACGATCCATCATTGGATCCAGGTGTGTTAAACCAGGGAGAGAACTAAAACACCCAGGATGCCGTCCCTCGAGGTCCGACTTTGGACACTCCTGTAAAACGCAACCTCCCGACAAAAATCCTGACCTATCCCTTTAAGGGCTAAGACGAGTGGGAGGAGTGGGTCAGCGCTGCATTCAGATGAAATTAAATGGAGGCTAAAGTGCTGACTCATTGTGCTCAATCCGTTTATTACCTGCTCTGTCACCCAAGCTTTATGGGATGGGCTGCCAGAGGAAGGCTGAGGGGAATGCAGGCAGGCAGCCCTCATTTACAGGAACACTTCTGGAGGCAATAACACTGCAGTCACCAAGCCAGCATGCTAGACAGCATGCTCCATGGCTCACCTGCGCTCTTCTAAAGTACCCTCCAGGAAACCCCACCTCCACTCTAACAAAGCACTCACACACACACATACACCCCCAACCCATCTCATTTTTCTGGCTTAACAGGAGGAAGCCTGTTTTTGCTCCTAATGAGACATCAAGGGAAGCTGGGGAATCTGAGCCCTAAGCCTGCTAGACCAGTGTGTTTGTCTGTGTGAAGAGACGACGTGCACCGTCTTGTGTTGGAGGAGCCAGTGCATTTGTGTTGTAGAAAAGCAGAAAAAAGTACTTAATTTCAACCAAAACAGTGACGGCAGCCAAACCTGGATTCATCTCCACCCACAGTCACATTCCCACACAGTTAGATGTGTAAGATATTAATCATCCACATCACAGCTGACACTCACTGAGGTGTTAACGCTGGTTGCAGTGTGAAAACAAAGGTGGAGCCTCTCTGTCCTGAACCATGCAGTCAGTAATCATTCTTCCTGGATTATAGACATTTTAGATGAATTTTATTTTAACATTGGTCTAAACCAGTAGATATAAAGGTGTCATATCATGCTTCCCTGAACATGTTAAAGTAGGTCTATGTTCATTACATTTTTGCACAAAATCATTCTTTGATTATGAGATTTTAGTTTGGTCTGTGCTGCCTATTTTCATCTCCTTTCAGAATGAACTATTATAATCTTCTCTTGTCACTTTAAATCCAGATTAGCTCATGTTGGCCACACACCCCCCCCCCCAACTCAATGTTTACATTCACATATAAAAATGGCAGCAAACATATGCTTTATGTATTATACAACCATACAGCTTTGAAATGCAGAAGCGGAACCAGTAAAAGTGCAACAAGTGGTTTCTAAACGGTAAGTCATCAACAAAACACTTGTTAAACCAACTGACCAAATATGCTGGAGTTCAGCTTGAGGTGCTAGGTGACAGGGCTAGGTTTGATTGGGGTTACTAGGTAACGGAGCAGCCCCCGAGGTTTTTGAAACATCTCATTTCCAGACACCAAAGACATGAACTTATTGCCAAAAATGACCTGGCAATTGGGCTGTGTTTTGGAATCAACAGAGACCCAAATGGAAATACAAAAATGTATGAATATTTGTGTGAATTTTGAGCAATAGGTTCCCTTTAAAATTGCATTGGATCTTAAAATGTGGTATTTCTGGTTCCTAATTTTGATGCCAGACAAGCAGAGATAATTTAAGTGTTTACACCATGTGCATAATGTATGGCTGTGGGCAGTCTGGAGCACTCACTGGCTGTGGAAAGTGCTTCTTGCTGCTGATCAGACGAAATGGACTCCAGCACTGTCAGGCTCCAGTTTGTCTCAAATGGTCTGAGCAATCAGAGCATCCAGCCAACAAATGGATGCATTCTCTCTGTCTTGGCGCTGCTTCTCCATCTCTCTCATTACTCCCATTACTCTGCAGCTTGCGGGTTATCTAATGCTCTCCCCATGGCTTACGGTTTGGCTGGGGATTAGACTCATTTTTCCAAGGGCATTTTATAAACAACCCTGTGTGCCTCCCTTCTCTCCCCGGGCTGAGCTGATTTAGCAGCAGAATTTACGACCTCAGTGGCCTTACTCCCGTCGCAATACATTATTCAAATTCATTCTCTCACGCCGCACAGAGGGCAATTATTTGAATATCCGCAGGAGTACAGCTGTAGCGTCGCAGCTCGTCTGTAACAGCAAAGACAGGGAAATTGCCTCACTCTGGCGGATCAAGGTTGTAGGTAACGAAACACTTTAATTTATGACACAGCTTGATATGTTGGTGAAGTCATTGATTGCCTTGTGTCAGAAGTTGGCAGGATTCACAAAATTTAATTTCAACTCTGCTTCAACAAGATTTTTTTTCCCTCTCTTTTTACAGCACTAATTGAGCACTTGGCTGGCTGCGCGTCTTGTAAAATGGATTTTCCCCTGAATCAACAGAAACAGCCCTCAAAATTTCTGCTACGGTGCCACTGTTCTGCAAATTATTTTCAAGGCCTGTTTTAGAAAGAGCAGCAGCAACAGAGAAGTTTCTTTAAATTGAAATCTTGTTTAATGCTAGCAGAGGATTAGACATAAACATGTCCTTTACTTATGTGGTAAGTTTTTTGAAGTTGCCCCACTTTCAGTAGCGAACAGATGCAGTGTCCTCATTTCTTGTCGAGCGAAGCGTTTCTCTGTCACACACCTACTTCATGATGTAAGTATTAATCACACCACAACAACACATGCGCTTGCACCATTCACAGATTCCACTGCAACGTCACATCGAGCCAGACTATAAGTCACACTGCATTACACACTCCCTCCCTCCAACAAGACTCACTAATACTCTGAGCTCTAAGTATGAGCTAAGAGAAAAGAAACTGCTGTAGGCTTGTTCTTTTGGTATTTGGCCTGAGCATCTTAAACTTTATTCCAGCTACCTCAGAGAAGAAGTTGAGACAAATTCAAAAGTCAACAAAGTTTTAGGCGTATCAGCACTAAAACTTATTTTGACCTTACTTGGAGTGTTTGCAGAGGTGGTTCTTGACATGGTTCTTGCCCAGGGCACAATTCTAAGAGAGGGTTGCAGGAGCACCCAGAGAAAAAGGTCTCCGTGAAATGAGATCCAAACACACTTCAGTCTGGGGAGATCAGTCTGAAGTTAGAATCTGATTCACTTATTCCTACTTTATAAAATTTGGACTTAATTTGATTATCCGTAATTTAACATTTAAAATATTTGGAGTTGTGAAAGGGATTACACAATACTGAACAGAGTCTTTGGAACACTGTTTGAAATTTGGAAATTTTAAAGTGTGTTGCTCATTTGTTATGCCAACGTACCAACATATCATCAGAGTCGTCCACAGTGTTTTCACATGCATACCCAACATACGGCAGAAAAAAAATATGAAGACCATCCCTTTGATCCACACACAAGATGTCTTCAAAGAGCCATAAATCCAGTCTTTATCCATTTTCACTTGAAACCAATAATTTTTCTTCCAAGCCACTTTATATTTGGATCAAATATAGTTGACTTTCTCCCAAAGCTGAACTAGATTCACAGAGCTTTCGACTACTGCTGTTCCGCTGCTGTGCTTGACATCACTCTGCACACAAAAGGCTCAAAGGTCAAGTTTAATACAAGAACTGATAAACTGTCATGGCTCGGTTATTCTTCACTGAACTCAGACATTTCTTTTTTCATGTTAATTGTTTGTGTGTCTGTATTTGTTCATGCGTGAGATAGTGTTTCCAGCAAATGTGCCTCAGAAAATCTCATGAGGCTGTATCCAGTTCCTGTCACTGATACCATGAAAGCAGCAGCAGAGATAACAAAACCTCATTGAAATACTTAAAGCGGGAAGAGGACAGGTAAGAGCCTGCTTGCTGCCTTTCCCACTTGCACAGTTTTTTTTTTCCACGCTCCTTTTTTGGGTGTGTCTTTGGAGAGAACTGAAAACCACTATGATGCAACTGCGTCTTTATTCATGACAGCACCCGGTGGGAGGGTACGGCTTCGAATGCCTCCAAGCTTCGTAAATAAATCATCCAAAGTCGCTGAGGAGTGAAAAGGGATGCAAAAAAAAATCCCTCTACTTTTCCTTCTCCGATGACTGAGTTGCTACTCAAAAGAGCCAGGCCCAGATTCACCGCTGCAGAGCATTCAGGCATAATTTTTATGAGTGTGAGAAGCCAGCTGACAATAGAGCTAATTGATGAGGATTATCCAGCAGAAAAGGAGGAAGCCTCGTGACGTGACTCATCACGGCCATCTGTGCAACTGTACTGTATTTTTACAGCTACGCCTCTGAGGGCAGAAAAAAACAAAAACTTCCTCTTTGGCAGAAAGCCCCGGAGAAGAAAAAAACCACCTCATCCTACTCAGACCGGTTCTACCGCTGCTGCATGGATGGATAATACTTTCACTTGCACCTGTGCTTCAAAACGCCCTCGGTGTCTGACAAGCATTTGCTGAGTGCAGGCAAATACACCCACGGAGCGCAATATACTAAGGGAAATGTGAGTCATACCAAAACATTTCCCTCAAAATGCTCAGAGCTGAGGTCAAACATTCACACACACGCACGCAAACACACACACACGCACACTGGGTGAAATTTCCAGTGAGTTGAAAGTCTGATGACATTTCTGCATTACCAATAAACCAAAGAACAAAAGCTTGAGAAATTACAATATCTGTGTCACTGTTAACCATAAAATATCAAAACTATTTCTGTAACATGTAAAGCCCCAGAATGCATGCAGTAATGCCATGCAAATGTATTTACACCCTTTGAACTTTTCACTGTCAACACAAAGAAAATGGTAAACATTTTGTTGATCTTCCACTTGTACTTAGCCCCTTCTAACCTCGACACCCCTAAAAAAAAAATCCACTGCATTGCTTTTAGGTGTTACCTACTTGGTAGATAGAAACCCTCTGTGTCTAATCTAATCTCAGATATTATGTGCTCTACAAATTTAGCATTTATAGAAGATGATTTGCTCAAACCTTTTTAGATCGGGACGCCTGAGAATGTCATTATTATCTGTTAAAAACCACATTTATGCACAGGTACCTTCAGTGGCAGTGGTTTTTTACTTGTGTTTCAGTGTTATTTGATAAATATTATTTGATTTACCAGAATCAGTAAGACTTCTGATTCTGGACAGATAGGAGTAGGCACCACCTAACTTTAACAATAGATGTATATTTAATTATCCCAGAAGGATAAATGGATTGTCTTTCGACATTTTACGATGGCAAATGAGTCAGTTCATCCTGGAAATGTTTTTCTTTTTTTCTTGTTGTTGGGGACTAGTGTTAATTATAAACAAGTACTCAACAAAACAACATTTATAACCTAAGCTATTTTGCAATCCACAGTCCCAGATGGGCCTTTAACAACATAATTTAAAAGACAATAAAACAACATAGCAAGATAAAATGTCAAACATAACATTAAATCTAAAATTAACTTAAAACAGACCATAATAAAACAACAGCCACCATGGAGCCATCGTCTCGTTGTCATGACAACAAACGTGGAAGAAGATGCTCTGGTTAGATTGTTCTAAAATGACATTTGGCCTCCGTATGCAACTTTACCTAGATATGCAAGAAGCTCATCACTCTGGACAACATGGTGGTGGCAGAATGTTGCTTTGTGAAAAAGTAAACTATTTCCTTTTGTTTCATAATTATGCACCATTTTGTTGGTCTATAATATGAAACCCAAATAAAAAATGCTTATCTTTGTGGTTGACAAAATATGGAGAGTTGCTATGAACATAAATTCATACCTGACGCACATGTTTTGTCTCTGTTGGTTTTGTACTTTTTGTTTCTTTTTTATTTTCGTTCCGAGGCCCGGGACTCCACATCATGACACATTACCACAAACCAGTAACGTCTGTGTCACGGCGGTTTGATAACTCTGCTTGTGAGAGTGATACAGCTACAGTTTCAGAAACATAAGGCCATCCAGCAATTAGTAATGTGTCTGAGGCAAGTGTGTGGCTGCTAAATATGCAACAGCTGGCACTCCTTGCTGAGGGGAAATTACAGTGCTCAATGGGTAATTTTCTGATTCAGTCAAAGCAAAACATACCCTTTAACTTCAAAGTTACTTTACAGGAAGATCAAATTGAACCACTGGAGGAGGATTTTGTCTGTCTGAACACTCAAACACAATCATAAGATCATACACTTCTAAACTGTGATTATGCACAAAAAGGAGTGAAAAATATTATGTGTATAAATGCTCCGGCCTTCCCCGAACGCATACGCAGGGACGTCTCGCCTCCCCCCCCCCCAGCTGGTTCTCATCTGACTCACAGGGGATTACTCGTCTGATCACTTTGATCTGCTTGCCACTGCCAGAGCTATTTTCTCCAACGAGCAAATCTGTGTGCAGGCTGCATTAGCCCACAGACAGGAGACACTCGGTGGGGTTAAAACTGCTCTCTAAGTTCCAGACTGCGCCCACGAAACACTGAAAAAGGCACCGTTTTACTGCTAATAGGAGGCGCGGTTCGAGACAATGTCAGTTAGGGCCGCTAAGAAGAGTATCTGGTTATTCGAGGATGTTGCACAACAATGATGAATAACAGCCACTTGTAACCGCAAAACTGTTTGCCGCTTTAGCAACAGAATCTGAGAGGTTATTGGTGTGCTAAAATAAAAGAAGGGCAAATAGGCTGCAGAGTTACAAAGAAAAATATTTCTTCACTAAATGATTAAGTAAACAAAAGCAGGAATCAATATCGCTCTGACTTGTCTTTTATTTTTCTTTAATGAAAAGGCTGCAGCAGATGGTGGTGCACGAGGCGTTTTTCTGTGGAAAGCACAGTCACAGTGTGTTTTTTTTGGGACACATGAATCAACATGAGGCAGATGAATCATCACAGCACTGATGTGGCTCAGAGCTGGGGGAACTACGCCCCATCAGGTCCAAGATGTTCCCAACATGGTGCTGGGAAAACCACTGCAGCCGCAGGGCAACTGCGCCGTTGACTTAGCTTCTACTTTTTCCATCCAACCAGCCGTCCTTCCATCCATCCATCCATTGGTCTACTTACCAACTTAATGCATCCATTAATTTGTCATTTTGTTTGTTCATACATTCATTCATCCATTTATTGCAGGGGTGTCAAACTCCAGTCCTCAAGGGCCACTGTCCTGCAGTTTTTAGATGTGTCACAAGTACAAAACACTGGAATGAAATGGCTTAATTACCTCATTCTCCTGTCGATAACTTCTCCAGAGCCTTGCTAATGACCTAATTATTCTGTTCAGGTGTGGTGCAGCAGAGATACACCTAAAAGTTGCAGGACACCGGCCCTGCAGGACTGGAGTTTGACACATGTGATCTATTGGTTTGCAAATCCATCCATCTGTTGGTCTGCTAATCCATCCATCCATCCATCCATCCATCCATCCATCCATCCATCCATCCATCCATCCATCCATCCATCCATCCATCCATCCATCCATCCATCCATCCATCCATCCATCCATCCATCCATCCATCTCCCTCTCCGAGGAGCCATCACTATCAGCGTGTGTCATTTCAGGAGAGCCGTCATCTGAGGCAGCTGCCCCGTTTCCATGGAAACAGCCCACTTCAGAGCCAGGCAGATCGGAAGAGGCACCGTTGCCATGGAGACTGGAGCGACAGCTTACATAAGTATTCACCGCGTGTGCTCGTCTGCTGCACCGCAGCACATTCCAGCATATAATTAATGCTCGGAGTGTTTGCTTGCTGCTGTCGAAAATTACAACAATGTCATTTGAAGTGGCAGAGAGCGGCAGCTCGTCCGCCGCGCCGCCGCAGTCAAGGTCAGGCTAATTTCCCCGCCAATTAAACACGGCTTGTGCAGGGAACAGCTGTCAGCTGCCATCTCCAAGGTGACACATCAAGTTACTATTATTTTATATATTATTTTTTTACACTCTAAAAGCAACACAACATTCCTGCTACAGCCCCAAATACTGTTAATGATTTTTTCCAAAGGTTCCCCCAAAGCTCCACAGAACACATTCCCTGTGTGGAAATATGATCTGAAATGTAATAGGCAAGTATAAACCATGAAAGAGGCCTAGACAGGAAATAGGATATAAAGGTGGACATCAGTGCGTTTTATTGGCTCTGAGCTTTTCTGGCGATAAGTAATGGATCTCCTTTGAAGAGAAACACAGCGCTTAAATTGCCCTGAGTGCTTGGACTTAAAATGAACACAGACAAATGATGTCCATCTTATCCAAACTATGCATTATGCATTTTTATCTAGCTTTGATTTACGCACGCATCGCATCATGTATTCTGCAGTCGCCTCTGAGCGCCTGCCTTTCAAGTCCTGATTGCAATAAGGCCCTGTGTGTGTGTGGATGTGGGTGTGTGTGTGTGTGTGTGTGTGTGTGTGTGTGTGTGTGTGTGTGTGTGTGTGTGTGTGTGTGTGTGTGTGTGTGTGTGTGTGTGTGCGCCGAACTCTCATCTCTTGTGTTTATAGTTAGCAAGAGTCAAAAAAATTTCTTTCAGTCATTCCTTGTCTTTAGATGAGCTCACGAAACTCACCTTATATAGCTTATATAGATTACTATCAATCATGTCTTAGATAAATCTGAAAGAATCTAAAGAAAGTCATTGTTGACACAACAACAAGTCTTTTAGGGATGCTTTGGTCACATTATCCCACATTTGGACATTTTGACTTATGTGCAGACTGCAAAAACAACAAGAAATGCTCATCAGGCTGAATGAAACACGGCGGTAACCGCATCACGCTGTGTGGAAGCTGCTCTTCAATGTGAACAGGGATAACAGGGTACACAATTCTAAATTGTTCAGGTCAAAGCATTTTGAGCGACCCATTCTAAACACAGAGTCGAGTCCAACTGACAAAGTGCAGCAAGATTTTCAAAGGATGTAAAGGGGAATGATGATAGCTTTGTGAATTATTTTCATGACGCTAATCAAATTTCTTCTTCAAAACACAATGGATCCTATCGCTTAATAACAATTATCTGCTAATTTGTATTTGTGTTTCACTTAAAATCCAAATACATTAAATTTTGTTCTCAAAAAATGAGAATATGTTTGTAAGAAATTGCACAACGTCTTATGAAATCCTCTGTGCTGTGTCTTAGATAAATCCTGTAGCATGAAGTTACAGCACGTTTCCATTAGTTTTGTTTTCATTTAGCTGATATCTTACCAACAAACTGAACTCCTGAAATACTTAAAGAGTTGTAATTAAAGCCTGTGGCACAAGCTCTCACGTTTTAACCACTTCCTCTGACTCACACAACCACCGTCACATGTGCAGAAGCGGCACGTAGAATCACACAGAATCTGCAAACATGTGACTCCCTGCAACATGGCTATAAAAATCAACAACATTTTTGTATGCTCCCCCCCCCCTCCTCTCATTGTGCTGATGATTTGGCCCGGAAGAAGCCGGGTTTGCTGAAAACGATAGTGCAGTCTAGTTGTAACTGAAACCATGTGCTGTGTGCAGCACGTCATGTGGTGCTTTCTTGACAGCTTCAGAGACCGTTAGAAGAGAGTGGAGCAGGAGGGGGAAAGTTAGGCAACCGCAACATGACAAATGTTGAACCAATAATACTGCCACATCAGCCTGGGCTGCAAGGGGAACACTCTGTTAATATGAGGTGCAGTCATGGGAAAAACTTAGCACACCCATGATTTAGTAGCGTGTGGAACCATCTTTATTAGCAGTAACTCTGAGGTGAGCTGGTGATATAAGCAATTTATACTGGTCAATATCGATAAGTATTGATTAATTCTTGTTTTAAACATTTGAAACATTTGAAATACGACCAAAATGGTGGCATCACCCTTCCTGTTTCATCCACAGTTTTCACTGCACGCCGCTGTTTATTTTTAAGAAGTTATGACTCAAAACCTGAAACTGTGGATGCATAAGTTACTCAACAGGTTGTTGCTAAGTAACTAAAGAGTGAGTGAGTTAGTTAACACCACCAACCATGCTGGTCAGAGAAGTCGAGCAACTAAAGCCTTTCCTCTGCATACATCTCCCAGAATGCTATTCAGTTCTGGATTAGAGTTAAGTGAAATGATTGAATATTCTATCAGACATATTATCTATTGATATTGATCACATGTCTATCATGATATATAATGTTATTGATTTATTGTCCAGTCCTTACTCTTAGTAGTCAATTTCTGTTCGACTTTATCAGTCTTTCATATTATTCTGGAAGACTTTAGACCCATTGAAGTAACATTACTGCTTCCGTTCGTTGCGGCTCTCAGACATTTATTTTTAGCTATCTCTTTCAAAGTCCCACCACATTCAGTGAGCTCGAGGTGTGGGCTTTAACAGGATCATTGCAACAGTTTCATTTCTTCTTATTAGAAATATTCCGTTGTACATTTGCTGGTCCTCTGGTCATATATGTTATGGGTTTATAAGGCTGTCCAGTATTTGTCTTTAATTAGCCCACCAAAATAGCTAGAATTTGGCTTAAAGTTCCAAATTTGACCCAAACAAACACTTTAGAAGTCAGTCTCGGTTAGCCAAGGCGATTATCCTCAACCACCTCTGAACCACATGTAGGCATCAATAGGGGTGTTTACTGAGACACATTTTCCAACTTTGCCTTTCATTACCAATATTTTTAGGTCATGGAGTTGGTATGCAAAAGAATTCATGATCAGCTTAATGTCTTTAACGTATCTACATCTTGTGATTACAAAACAATCATGCAAGTAACAAATGTTTTGAGGCTAATGGCTGTTTTTCTGACAATTGTAGTTTGACCACTGGCCATATTTTTGGAGGCATCTACTTTTCTACTAGTTGGCAACATTGCTAAATGTTTCCTACTTGTAAATAATGGTTTTCACTGTGGAATAATTACAATAAAATAGTACGGAAAGCACCAAGATGCAAGTTTTCATGGCGCGCCCCTCCCTGCACCGGGTCGCCAAGATCACTGACACTGAGACTCAACTTCAACACCACAGAAAGGCCTGCTGGAACAGGAGGGACATGGGTGCTTTCAACATAAGTAGATGAAATCATCATTTACTCCATTACTCACTGACAAACAGCTGTTGTAAGCTCTACTAATGCTGAGACCAAACAATGGTATTCTAGGTTACGCACAAAACAAAGAAGTCTGTTTGACTTGGCCTAAAATCCACCTCACTGGAATTGCAAAAGAGTCACTGAGCTTTCAAAATCTTGCCCTCGGGAGTTTCAGGTTGCTTTATTTGGCAGAGAGCCACCTGTAATCAAAGAAAAAAGGCCAACACCCTCTTTACAGGTTTCAGTTTAAGACACTTCGTCTGTTACCCATTTCAAATGTTACCAAATATTGAGGATGGACTGCCTATTTTAAGAGGACATGTTCATTGATGCCATTTCAGAGAAACTGATAATCTCCTTGTCTTTCCTCACATGGGAGTTGTTGAATATATAAAGAGCATTTTCTTCAGATGAGTTATCCCCATTTGTTGGGAAGCCCCGGGGGCAGCTTACGCATCACGCTGGGTTGCATTTCTTGGCAGCAAACATATTAGACTTTAAAAACCCTGTCATGCCTACTCTGCAGCCCTACAGACACTCCGTAAACACCTCCAGTCATGATCAGCATGTCAGACAAGCGCAAAGGAGGGTGAATAATTAATACTGTGTCTTTGGGCTTCAGAAAAGAAGTTTTCTTGCCTCCATCGCCTGCAGCCAAACAGTTAATTTGCCAGAAACTGCGTTCTTCTTCTGAAGGGATGGTGCACTGCTCGGATATCTTTTCTTTGTGTCTGTCAAACCCTCACATTGAATTACAGGAAGAAACTAATTCATGCAAGTTTAAGAACTCAAGATAAGCAACTAAAACACTGCAAAAAGGGAGAGGCATGAAAACACATCGATGTCTGCAAGCCCGAATGATGTCAGCGGTCTGAGAGATTACATATTCTTGTCAGAGAACAGAAATTAGTGGGTGGACATGGCTGTGTGAATCTGAAGGGTGTTGGCAGAGCACTTTGAGACCAACGGCTGCGGATAACAGCTAAGAGCTGAGAAGAGCGGGGGAACCATGTTTGTTTCCGTGCAGCCAGAGAACGAGTCCTGTGGTCTGTCCCCGTCTCTGTCCTGCAGTCGACTCCCACTGTGGAAAAAAAAAGGTCTCTGTTCACAGACACCATCTTACTGCACCCCATCACCACATCCTGTTTGACAGTGGAAATGTTACAGCTGTAAGTTTCGTGGTCCTTTGAAATTTATTTAGAATCTTTATCAAAATGCGAGCAAAAACATATTTGACCATAATTAACAATGTATAATGCTGTGAAAAAATGCTTGCCTTCTTACAGATTTTATTTTTTTTTCTCACCTAAATGTTTCTAATTATAAAACACAAATGCAGAGATAATTAGAAGAAATACAGATGCAGTTTTCAACCGATGGTTTAGCTTTTCAAAAACAAGTTTGCCTTGTGTGAAAACACGAGTCCCCTTGTTAAATCTTAAACTAATGGATTTGATTAACATGCTTTAATTCAGGCATTGATCACCCACAAGACAAGAACAAAAAGCAGGCTGAAAGTATGTCACACTGCAAAGAACATTACCAGCAGATGAGAAGTGTGTACAATATCTTGCTCAGAAAAGGGTTAAGAAGCCATTTCCAAAGCACCTTCGTGACATTTTTTACATAAGTAGTGCTTGCATAAAAGTTTACTGCAAGTTCATTCCTAGAATAGCTTTTTAAATTGTATGGCTTGGGTCGAATGTTTTGGGTATCACTGCACAAGCTTCTCACAAAGCTTGGAATTTTGGCCCAACCCTCCTGATTGAACTGATGTGACTGCGTGAGTTTGCAGGCCGCATCAAACTCACACACGTTTTCAGTTCTCACTATAACTTCTCAGTTTAATGGGAACATTGACTTTTTGTACTTAAGTCACTTTGCCATTAATTTGGCTGTAAGATTAGGATCACTGTCCATTTGAAGACTCATTGCAACCAGTCTTTAACTTCCTGACTGACTGAGGCCTTGAGAAAAACATGTTTTCAACAAATTTCCACAAATTTCCAACAAGGACTGGTTATGTTCTAAACGTGACAACAAACTTATATTTTGCCAAAGTTGAGCCTAAAGAGATGGTTTGAAAAACAAAAACCTTGCAAAGAAAAATATTCAGATCTTGGAAAAAAACGTGAGTAAGAAGGTGTCTGACGATTCAAAGTTTGGCACAGAAAAATCACAGCACATCACCAAAAGAACAGCACACCCAAAATAAATTTTGGGTTAAGGTAGATGAAATTATGAATCATTCTCCATCCCAGTCAACCGAAGAATTTTTGCAAATATTATCAAGTCATGTCATATTGATTGGCTCTAATAAAATGCTTAAATTTAATGGTGCAATGCTCAAACAATGTACAAATTTAAGGATATGAACTCTTATGTAATCAAGTTGTTTCACATTTTGTTCTTATTTTTCCTTTAAGATTATATTTTTAAAAAGTATTGAAATAATTCAGTATGGTCATGGTTGTTTCCATGTATATGAAATAAAACCAGACTATTTACTTACGTCTTGTATTTTATCAGTTTCTTACACATTTGGATGATATGGTTCTTAGCAAATTAAGATATCAAAATCTTGACAGGGTTACAGCCAACAGCTGTTAAGCTGATAAGCTGTGACAAACACTGTTTAAAGCAGATTTTCAGAAAATAGCCTGATGTTTGTCTGTTTTATTTCATGTCTAAATCCGACATATATCCAGTCAGGATGGACTTTGGGAATCACTTCCATCTCTGCAGACAGTGTGGCAGATGCTATAGTTATCCTCTTTAGCCTTATCTACAAACAGCACCACACCTGGCTGACTTTAGCCAGCACTATCTCCCACTATACGTGATATACAGCCCCCGCTGTCCTTCACAGATAGACAAAGCCCTGACTAAATCTGACCAGGATGTCGACGCTGAAGCAAGCGCAGCACAAAGTTCAGCTGCAGCGTCTTTTCTGGCAGGAAAATCGATAATAAATCTTACTTTTCATAATGACAAATGCTCAGGGAAGTGGCTAATGCAGAGCAATAACACTGAGGATGTGTTATTGTATTTTCTCTATTGATCCTGCAGATTTATGCACCCCCTTTCTTTGATTTGTTGTCTGTTGCTGAAACAAATGAAAGGCTCCTGGCAGGGTGAGCATGAAAAGCATTCAAGCAAAGTCTCAGTGAAACTTCTTCCACATTCACTTCACTGTCACTGTCCAGCAGGCAGGCAGGTACAGGTGTTTATCTGTGTTCACTCTCTAGCCTCTAATCAACAAGAAAACGCAAGCTCAGCATCAGTTTGTGAGGCTGTCTGGGTGAGTTTTAAAGTGGTGTCATTACAGGAACAATCATCCTCTTGAATCTCTGCTGTTGAGTCCTTGGTTAAGTTCTTCCAGTGACTTTCAAAGCAATAAAGTTGTAAAATTTCCCAGAGTTGCATCAAGACATCACTCAAAGGATTCTGCTTCAAGATTAATGACCGGGAATGTGTCACTGTTCATCTGCTCTGAGTGTCACAGCCATGTGGGTTGTGTTAGATAATTTGAATTAGCTTTATCGTTTCTTCATGGCTTGAGCCAAGTTGACAAGAAAGCAAGGGAAAATTACATTTGAAGCATAGCTGCTTTCTGAGCTTGAAAAATTGTGATAATGAAATATTTTTGTGGTATATCTGCTGACTTCCTGTCATTAAGTCCAGAAAATGCTGATCAGCTGTGTCCTCCTGAGTGTTGCTGCACTATATGTCATTGTGAAACTTGTATAGTGGAGTCAGTTTGGGTCACATCGGTCTGTTTGAGATTACTCCTGCAGCTTGATTGAGTGCAATTGAGACAAAAGTCCTAATCTGCAGGTGTGGATGTCTGTCCTGAGAGACTATGAAAACAATTTATTTGAAGTTGTCAACAAAACAGCGTTCAAACATACCTCTTGCAAAAGTATTTATGGTTTTACGGTGAACCTCTGTCTTTCCATGATCAGGTATTTGCATATTTATCACCTGTTATGCTTGATTTAAACAAGAAATCATAATTTAGTTAGTTGTACCGAATTTTATTTACCACTATCAAAGTAAATTAGCCTTTGATTGTTGTTGCAACGTGACAAAATGATACAAACTTCAATACTTTTTCAAGGCAGTGCACTTAACGTTTATTTTTCCTTTGGAAAGTAAGCGATGATACATTTTCGTGAAGTAGTTTCAAAATAAAAATTCATAAACATGAATTTCTGTCTTCCGACTATTTTCTAAAAGTCCTGATCCTGATTTGCAACACATTACGTTTATTTCCGACACATCTTAACCAGACCACTAATGGATTTCTGAAAAGCACGGAACGGCTCAACTCAAGGTTAAATAGACTATAGGTTTGGTTTGTGCGAAGGTGGCTGGCTTTGTGTCTGAATGAAACAGCATGTGAGAAGCGGTAGGGAAAAATGAATAACGTGGAGGGCTTTTTAGCTGAGAGACTTGTGTTGATGAATAATTGAGCTGTAGCCAGGCAGAGAGCTGTTTCATGAGCCTCTCTGTCTCAGAGTTAAAATTAGAAGCTTCTCTCTATGCAGACAGTCTCTTTGAACTGCTACTGTCTTAGAGAATCACTCCTCTCTCTGTCTCTCTCTGAGCCTCGCTCCTGCCTTTTAGTAGATACGGGAACAGGCACAAACGTGCTTGACGGACAAGGCAGAAATTTAAAAAATCAAGGCGCTTCTTTGTATTATTTCTCTGTAACAGTGGACGCATGTAGAGCAAAAACATAAAAGCACAGATGTTGTTTAATCTGTGCTTTTATTTGTGCTGCTAATTTTAGATGTAGAGCACTTTTTTTTTTCTGCAGCTGTAATGAAGTTTTGTCTCTCCTCTGTCTACCTGTCATAAGATCCCCCAAGGCTTTCCTGTCTTCATCCGGCCTCTGAGCATCTCTATCTGTCACTCCTGTCCAGCCCACAGTGACACCACAGAGCCCAGAAAGTGGGACACAGAGACCTCATGGCGCACACTCACACACTCCAAAAATACACAAATTGCGACAGAGGCCGGAGTGTGCTCCTGCATATTATATGTGATGTTATCTCCGGACAGTCGGCTCTTAATGGGGCATTCACTGGCTCTTCAGGGCTCTTGTTTTCAGTGGGGCAACTTGAGCTGAATTGTTGCTGTTTTAATTAAATCTACTTATTGCCTGCTCCCTGAGATCCACCCAGCTTCAACATCAAAGTTGTGCTCTGAATAATGATGTTCTCCTTCATGCCTCAGGTGCAGCCAGAATCTCAGAATCCCCCTTCCCACACACACACATTTACACACAGTGTTTCACCTCTCTATTTCCCGCTATACTGCTATTTTCTCTGAGCGCTGACATAACAGTATTTTGTCATGTTCATAGTAGAAAGATGGTGTGTCTGCGGCCCCCCTGTAGCTCCATCCCCTGGTTGTTATGACACCTTCCAAGGACGATATCTTTCACTGTGTCCCGGACGTCCCTGCTGTGATTTGGGTTCATAAAAATTGTTTTTTTTCTGAGACAAAAATCTTACAGATTTTGTTGCTGGTTCAAAGCATTTTTTCAGATTTTAAATGCAGGCTAAAAACATGACATTTCATTTGTTTCCTAATACCGGGTTTGTAGAATTTGGTGACATTCAAAAGACTACAAACCTGTCAAAATTCTGTAAAAAGAAAATAATGGTAGATAATTTTTATTTGGAATATATTCTGTACAATTGAACAGAAAAAACTATTTTATTGGAGGAAAATAATACTGGAAAGTATTAGTTGAAGTTTGCACAGACTTCCAACTAATAAATATGTTCATATTTTCGGAGAATTGCACATTAAAGGCCTTTATTTGTTTCTTCAAAGCAAAACTAAATAAATAAAAATGTTCAAACCATATTCCCTGATCTTGTGGAAGAAAAGAGTAACCACAGCATGGTGCTTTGCTTTCCAGCAAGAAGAGTTTTCCGGTGAAGGATAAATGTTACATTTTCCTGTCATTTCATCACCTTCATCTGTTTGCATGGCCAGTGGCAAAGGTTAACATGACTAATAATGACAAAACAGTTGCACTCATGCCAACATTAAATAACACGCCCTTAAGATTACTTCTGAATGCAATTACTTGTTCTGGACTTTATTCAGCTATTTCAGACTGAAGGAATACAACAGCATGCCACACTTTTCAGATTTGTATTTATAATTTGTCTTTATCGGCGTGTTTTATTGTAAGAGCTTTAAAGTGCAGAAGTACAGTGAGATTTTGTCTTCTCTTGGTTTGAGTTACTTCACCTGCCGCAAATCGCATCAGTGCTGCATATTTTTGAGATTTTACAAGGAACAGACCAATTTATAGTTTCAGGGAAACAGCCATCTGATAGTGATGAAAGAGTGTTTTCATTACAGCCACAGTTTCCTGTCTGTTAAAAGTTCATCAGCAGCGGCCGTGGTCAAACGTAGTAAATCAGCTGCATCCCTCGTGACGATAGATCAAAGCTGCTGCTGACGGAGCCAATTAAAAGTTTCGGTCATGATAAAGCTCACTGCAACTTGTTCAGGAAACAGTTATCAGGACGCAGTCAGGAGATGACTCTTTCAGTCATTGTTTTTGCACAATCTGACCTCCTCCTCCGGCTAATTCTTTTCGCCGTTTGCTGATTCAGTGTTGCGCATCAGGCTTATGTAAACACAAACGAGAATGAGGTAAGAGCAGAGAAGCCTCATGAAAAGCAGAGCTTATGAAACTCTGCACTGCAACGATTGTTCTCCAGACGCTGCATGCATTGCGGCAAATCACATTTTAATGGGGTCAGAGGTAAGAATCTAGAAAACAGCGCCAGATTATGCAATTCTTCACCTCTGCTCCACTGCATTTTTATTCAGAGAGGGTCATGGGTGTCCTCCGGTCAGGCGGCTACTCATTCCAGGACATAATTCAGTTCACATAAAACTTCAAATCCCAGAGCCTACCTGGAGATGCAGCTTTTCAAAGTCACATCATTCTTCGTTTGACACAACACATCTCAGATTTGGTACTTGAATGTATCAGGAGCAGGAAAAGTCATCAGTGTATCTCATTTTAAATTATATTCAAGAAAGAAAAGGCATGAATATGCTCCGTTTAATGCATTTCAGCTGATGGTTAAAGTACAATAATTATGCCTGTATCAATTCAAACATGAAGCAAAAAGCTGCTTAATGAGAACATAATTACACCGTAAATAATAGCCTAATGACACAAATTACTCAATAACATCAAAAGCAGGTGTATTTTTTTTTTTTTTTGTATTGGGATAATAATAGGTTCTGTTCTGTTTTTATATTTATTATGTAAAAATGGAGCCAAAATGGAAAAGCTTTGTGTGGAAAATTTCAGCACACCCCATGATTCAGCAACTTGTGGAGTCACCTTTAGCAGCGATGAGTGGAAACAGTCGTTTTAACTAGAAGCTTATCAGTCTCTCACATAAGTACAGAGAGACTTTGGTCCACGGTCTGTTACAGCATTGATTCAGCTTATTGCTGTGTGACCTCATTCTTTTCTACGTTGCTTATAGGCCTATAATCTCAAAGTTCTTCACAGTAAATAAAGTAAAATATTGCGTAATTGTATACCAAAATAAGGTATCTTATTTACCTTTATTTTGGTAAATAAGATAAAATAATCAAAATCCCCTGTTCAACTAAAATTAAAAGCGGGTGAATTCAAAATGGCCGACACCTTTCCTGTTGAGCCTGGTTCTGGGAAAATTCAATGGATGACAGGTTTCCAAAGGTTCCTGAGGTTGCTCCACATGCAATAGGACGTAAGCCATTTCTCACCAGTAGCTTCACTGCAACAAAGGCACAGGAGAATCTCGATCTTCTCATCTATCTTCTTTGAAGGAAGTAATCATGTTTCCCAAAATAATTTCGCTAATCCTTCTGCAGGGAGATGTTGCAGTTTCATACCAAAAGTGTGATGTTGCCAGCATCTTTCCTCAGCTTCCACCATAAATGTGATGTAAATTAAAACTGACTCGCATGGTAACAAGGTCACCAAAACAACATGTTTTTCTGTGTAAATCACATTAACAAGCATTGCCAAAGGGGGAGAAGATAGATAATTTTTCCACTTTTCGTCTCCCACCTCTTCTTTTGTTACAACAAGCTTAGCGAGGTAATTCCACTTTGATCCCCGCGTGTTTGAATTTTTAATCTCAGGTAAAGACGGAGAGAGGCTCAGCCAAATAACCATCTGCCCCCCACCTAAGAGCGTCATTGTTTGTTGTTTGGATAAAGGCTTGTCACCTGCTTCAGAGACTAAGATTAATTACTGCAGCTGAGGTGATCTGGAGCTTTGCTCGGTCGAGTATTGATGGGGTTGCTTTGGACCGTTTGCCCTATGAAGCCTTCAGGGACTAGAGTATTCAGAGCAGCCTAAGGCCAAAGCCTGACGCATTTATCATGAGCATTACATCACTTACACCATCAAAGATCCGTCGCATTAGGTGTTCACGGTTTCTGGTGAGAATGAATCATTGCAGCTTTCAAGGCTGCACTGATTTCCAGACTTCATTGTGGGTCGTTTGTGTTTTCTTGCTGTTTGTCTCTCAGGCTCTGCCTTAAAGCATGCACATGCTCTGGAAGCACAACACTTATGGTGCAGATTTGTGGAGCTCCAGTAGCTTCCCTCTGGGAAAACCAGCCCGGCGAACAGTACCCTCTGTTTTTCTTGCACATATGTCTACGTCTTAGCGAGCGACACTCGCGTAGGTGAGACAACGGAAAATCAAAATCTACACTTTAATTCCTGCACACCTTCTGCTGAGAACTATTTTTGAGTTGTTGCCCCCAAGTTCGCAGAGAGGATGAAGCATGATGATGACATCACAGTTCATAGTACAACAAGTGCTGGATTGTTAAAATGAAAACAAAGCATGCTTGTTTCCAGCCCTATTTTTTTCCCTGTGGTTAAGATTCGTCCTTTGAGCTGGAAATCTGACCTTTGTTTCTCTGCTAACAGACTATCTCTGTCAGTCTGCCGACAACCGGGGGCGGGGGAGACGGTCAGCGGACCTTTGGTGTGCAGCACTGATCACATGAGCGGCTAAAATAACAAAGTGCTCTGATTTGGCTCTTTGTTTACACACAGTCATGCGATTCAGATCTCCTAATCTAAACCATTTTTAATGCATTAAAATAAGGATTAATATTGTGAGGATAAATGCGGCATCGCACGCTTTGTCATCTGACTCAACAAACATGTTATTCACAAACTAGTGTGGATCCAGCCAAAACTGAGAGAAAGGAAAATAGTGTGTTTAATGGTGAAGTCATCTGACATGTGTTTCTCAGAATCATAAAAAAGGTTTTCTGAAACATGAAAAATATAAGTTTTACTACTTTGAAGTGTCAAAGCTTTCTTTTGAAAGATAAACAGAATCTTATCTGTCTTATCTGTATCTATATCAGGCTGACTTCTATGTAGACTATTTAATAATTTAATAATTGATATTTTTATTTAAAAAAAACCTGTGTGCCTTTTTTTATTTTGAACCTGAAAATTGTTTTAATATTAAAATAATTTTATGATGAAATTATGTTTCATCACTGTTTTCTGTTTTCTTTTCCCATTAACCATATCAAAGGACTGTTGAAACCGTGAAAATACTTTTCAACAGTTATAATCCAACTGGTATCCTGAAGAGTATTTTACACATTTTATTTTGGAGGATACATTAATTCATTTTCTTCTTTGGTGTTCAAGCCAATTAGTAATTTAGATCCTACTTTCTATTTACAATTATTTTTAAGAACAGGAGGATTTTTATTTTGAAGAGCATGAATAGACTTTACTTTACTTAAAATGTTTAATTAGGAATGTAGAACCTACTTTTCAAAGAATCGGCTGAAATTATGTTTAAACTTTATTTTGAAAAGTCTATAAAACCACTTTAAGTATCGGAATTGTTTTAATATTTATTCATGTCATTTTAAAGGATGACTCTTATTTTGAAGAGCCTTCTCACGCTTTATTGTAGAAGTCCCATTTCAGGAGATGCAGGCTCTGTGGTTGCCATGGTGATTGTTACCTTTTGTGGACAGCAGGTGTATCGGTGAGAATTCACTGTCTCTTTTCCTCTCTCTTAGACGAGTGAAATAAAACAAGATGCAGAAGTAGAGCTGCCAACAGCACACATCTCTCTGTCCACTGCTAATTTTCTAGTCTGCCTATAACAGTGTATTAATATTGTTTTTAAAACACAAATCATTAGCCCTTCATTGAATCATCTAAAACCTTTTTAACTTTGTAGAGAATATACAGTTTAATAAATTGAGGTCAAATTTCTGTGTAAATCAACCAGGAAGTGCTTTTATTTTGCATTCTGCTAAGAAGAGCAGGACAATTACCACAGACGGTCAATGTCGTTTCCTTTTGCCAAAGGAAATCGAACCAATTTTTATACTTCCTTTGTGAAAAATTGTAATTTTTCACAATTGCTCCAAAACTGCTTTCTGTATTCAGTCAGGTTATCTAAAGTATATGCAATCTAAGAAATAAGAACCAAAAATAGGACAAATATTTTTCCAAATAGGATTTGTGAAAAGTCTTAAATGTTTATGATAAAAACATGTAAGATTTCTCTAAAAATGGTTTAACTTGTCTCTTAACTGTAGCATAGCACATCAAAAAAAAACAAGACTGAAAGCATAACATTAAACTGAGCATTTAAGAGCCTTCTGAAGCGCCTCTTAGTATCCCTGTTAGCCATTCTGGAGTCATTAGTGCATGAGCAATTAGAACAAGAGAGCATCAGGATTCCTGGACAGTGTTTATTACCAGCAGCCAAATAAATCAAGCAGTTTCCAACGTATTTGCAGACGGGGACGTGTAATTAAGAAAATGACTTAGCACATTTCTCTAATACACCTTGCAAAACAGGCGGCTGTAACATTACAGCCACCTGTGAGCTGAATGGGAATGAAAATGTGCATCTATTCTGAGATCCATGGTAGCATTTGCAGAGAGTTAATGGTAATGTGATTGCTGACATGACCATTACAAGCACAGAACAGCTGCTGATATGCAGCAGTGCTGCTGATACATGCACAGTGCTGAAAGTCAGTACTACTGTGAGGTAATGAGTCCATTTCTTTTTCTTTTTCTTTGTTTTTCATCATATTTTTAAACCGCAGGAACGAGTCAGTGTTGTAGAATGGAAGTGGAGGTCACTTTTTGGTTAAAGAAGAAAGCAGGAAGAAAAATATCTTCATGTTTAGCAACGGCGAACACAAGAACAGTAAAACATGGCTTTGCTTCGGTCAAGGAGTTATGGTGAAGCACAATTTCAAAACATGAAATTGGAACGATTTATCCCTTTCCATTCCTATCTGCAACTACCACAGCAAAGTCAGATCACATTATTGTTGTTTATTTATTTCAAATGAGTCACATAATATGACAGAGTTTTCATCTGTCGTCCCATGTTCCTGAAAGACGTACATAAAAATTAGTTTAAGTATACACAATGATGAATAACTTATTTTAACAATGACAGTGAACTCCTGGATATTCACAAGATTTTTCTGTGGAACATAACTACAAATTATTTAAGAAAAATCCCCCTGATCACAGATATATCTACAATATTCGAAAGAAAATCCAGCTTCGGAAGCTTAAATTCACAGATGAAATGCAACTTGACATGCTATTGGCTGGCATTTTGCAAAGCAGCCAATCCAGAAGCACCATTCATTCTTTGCCAATCTGTTTTTCAGGTGTTAGTTTCTGTGGTAAACAATTTTCAGTGTGTGTATTAACACATATTAAGGTACATTTGATGTCTTAACTATTAAAACCAGTAGTTACGTACATTTTAGAAAGGGACTCCAAAGATTTATATGGATTCTAACTTTTAGAAGTGGAGATTTTTTGTCTTTTAGAAATACATGAGTGTTATTTTTCACTTGTATGCTATAAGTAAAAAGAAGAATAAGTAAGAATTTTGTTGTGATTTTTCAGATAGTTTTGAATAACTTACATAAACCATCTAGTAGTTACAATAAAACATCTAACCGACTCATTGAAAACAGAATTAGTTGTTTTAGTGAATAACAACAACTAATTTGTTAATTAGCACTGCAAAACTAACTTAAAAAGCTTAAAAACGTAATTGAACTAGATTTAAGTTTTTCTTCTGTTAGCATAGCAACACAAATGGAGCTATCATGGATTTCTGAAGGCTGCGTGGTTGCAGAAAACATCAGCTTTAAAGTTTAAAGCTTTAAAGTTCAAACCCTATCTATTGACAAAGACAATGTGCTAAACCTACAAAAGATACGAGACGGCTGGATTTGGTTTCAGTATCAAGAATGAGCTTTGAAACACAAGATAAAGTGAAGGGTGGATCGTTGAGCAGCACTTTAAGGATGACAGGCCGTCAGCAGCCCCCCTCTGCAGCCAAAAATACTGCCAACCATCAGAGACCGTCTCATCTTTGCGCTCGTGTCTGTGCCCGTCGCTCAGCGTGGCCCTGTCAGCAACTCCGCCCCTCCTTCGCTCCCTCCCTCGCTCCCTCGTCCTTCAGGATTCCCAACGCACCATGTGCCAACGAGTGTCGCGTTGCATTTTGGGAGAAGCTCTCTACTAAAATCCCCTGTGGGCAAACATGCACCCTCCTCCTCCCCCACACCCTCAAAAACAATCTTGCCCAATCTCCTCCAAAAAAAATTTCTCGGCCCTCCCCGAGGGCACCACGCAACCTAAAATAACAGGACACATCAGCACTTTCATCTGCATCCCCGAGCAAGCTCAGACACTGCAGCAGCTGTTAGACCTCTCACAGGCGCAGATAGACTTCTGAAAAGTACTGAGGCGCTATAGTTGGCACAGCCCCTTCCCCCTCCAGTGAGACGAGCACAGACTGAGCCAAACTTGGATAAGAGTGCCAGCTAGGTGTGGCTGACTGACAGAGCTGTCCTTTAGCTGTCCTTCAGCACAAAAAGCCAAGCCTGAATGGAAAAAGAAAGGGTGTAAAGTCAAATATGTTGTATTTTTAAAGTATTAGACAAATGTGAAAGATATTTTACCAATTCTTTGGAAATAATGGATGTAAAGAGAAGAAAAATAGAGCTGTGCACACTGTACAACATCGTTAAAACCGCAGATTGCAGAGTTTTCACAGCTGATAGTCCAGCAGACTTGGCTCCATTAAGAATCAAGATTGCAACATTTGTTATATTTTCATCACTGGATTTGTCAAATGAGCCAAATACTTTAAAAACACCTGTTCACCCTCCTAACTTGTGATGGTACTGCACCAAGAACCTCTAACACAAAAACCTCTGAAGAAGACATGAGCACAACTTCCTTCTTCACAAAATGTAAACAAAAATGGAGTAGCATCAGATTTTTGCAGTTGTAGGATTTCTTCATTGTCTTTAGTAAAAAACTTGAAGCCATTTCTCCCACTAACGCAAAACTCTCATATTTGTTTTGGTTGTATATACCCAGAATGCCGTGCGCTACAGTCCACTTCCTGCTTCTGGAGCGGTCTCTGGTCTGCTTGCATCCACGTATGCTTTCAAACCGAACCAGAGTCACCAGACGGACCAGACTTTGCTTTTTTGGTCGATTGCAGATTCACACCTCCCCAAACAAACCGGACTTTCTAGGCAAACGAACAGGAGTTTGACTAAAGCGAACAAGGGTGTGAATGCACCCTTAAGTGATTTAAAAATCACTTTTTGCTGTACTTACGGCTGCAAGACATTTGGAGAATGTCTCTACGAGCTTTGCACATTAAGAGCCCGAAGTGTTTCCCCCTTTCCTCTTCAAAAGAGCTCAAGCTCAGTTATTTTAGGCAGTGAGCATTGAAGCCTTGCCAGCCAATTCCACTCCATCATATTACAAAACATTGAAATGCTCTGATCTAAACCGTTAACTTGTATTGCTGTATGTTTATGGTCACCGTCCTGTTTTACTGTTGCAAGGATTTGCATAGGGGGGGGGTAATAAATGTTAGCTTTGCACCATGTCTCAACATGATTGTGAAAACAATATATAGTTTCACATGCAATAGCAAAAAAATACTTTAACATTTTTTGGTCGTAATGTGATGCTGAAGGTTCAACATGAAGGAATACTTTTGAAAAAGAGTACAAAGCAGACTGTTCATATAACAAGCTAAAAAGTGCAACTAAACAAGAGAGATACGTGTATTTACAGTTTATTTTTGTCTGATAAAGAGTGTCCAGTTGTAGACTGATAAAATAGCCTTTCATCCACTGTAGCAGCGCAAGGCTGGCTGGTTGTTGCTGTGATACATTGTGGCTCAGGTCAGTAGAAAACGTCATTTGTGTTGCAAGCTGTGACTCCGCTGTGGAGTCACAGTGCAGCCTGATGTACCAGAGGTCATTCTTTCACAACTCCTAACGGAGGAGCTCAGGCCTGCCCGTAATAATTCACAGCCATTTGCCGCAGGGAGCCATTTCCAGCTCAATAAAGTGTGCAAAGAGCAAATTTACAACAAAGAGGACATATTTAATCCAAACAGAATTACATCGCTCAAAGATTATATAAGCTTTTAAAAGATTAGCTTGATTTATGTGCAGTAATTTGTTGTAATGGTGGTGCCGAGCCTTCTCGTGTTGCAGCCATTAGTTTTCGGAAAATCTTCTGAAAACTAATGGAGATGTTTCATGAATGTCGTCAAATTCAGATCACGAGCGTCCGTGCTTGTGGGTTAGAAGTCAGTTTTTGGTTTCTTCGTGACGATCTGGAGAGCCCTACAGTTCCAATCGAGTGCTTTCAAATGGGAAATACAGGGGCGAGAGGGTTCATAGTGGCTTTCTCTGGACTGCGTTGGTGTGTGTGCTCTTCCTGTTTCCCTGGCAACGGCCATATTGACATGCTGCAGTGCCGCCGCTGTTGCTGCTGCTTCTGTTGGAGGAACCTGGCAGGTGGCCAGGAAGATCTCAGCCTGCACACAATCTCACATTCTGTCGTTTGCCAGCTCTATCACCCCAGCTACGTACGATTCCCATCTCGCTTTTTTTTTTGTTGTTGTTGTTGTTATTACTCTCCAGGCTGGCTGAATGGTAAAGCTAAAGAGTGAGTGTGTTTGGTGCACGGAGTGGGGGTACATTTGTTGAGAAAGGGGCGAGAGAGACGGAGGGGGGAAAACATGGAGGAGGGAGGGGTAAAGTCTGTGCCATGCGGCTTGCATGTTGAGATGAATAGAGGGAAAGGCGAGTCTCGTGTTACGTTACAGGAACATAGTATTGGCTTAGGGGGTTGGGCTCTGCACCAACAGATGGATAAACCCGGGAGAAGAATGCATGCCAAGCGCCAAATGTATCAGAGGCTTGCTGGGGCATGAAAATGTCAGGTGTCAGCGACGAGCCACGCGGTCGCTGCTATTTATACAATCCACCATGTGCTGAATGTACACATAAGGCCTTGCGAACGAGGATGACAGGGGCATATGGGGGTGTATTGCCAGGCAGAGGAGGAAGAGGAGGAGGAGACAAGGATAAACGACCGGCTGACTCACCCCTTTATCGGTCATGGATACAGACGGCCTAAGAGCAGCCTGCATGGCACTGTGTGTTCACATGGGCTGGGGAGGGAAATGTCAACACCATCTTTGTGGCTAACAGCCTCATGGATGGATAAGGGCCTGCATTATCTCATGTGTAGAGCAGATCTCTCACACGCCGTTCTTTACCAGTTAGATTGGGGGCAAGTGTTGACTGGTCATGGTGAAAAGAAAAAAAAAACACATTGCAACACACATCAGCTGGCACATGCCCTCTCAGACGCCAGGTTTGTTTTGTATATGCTGCCTTCGGCTGACCTCGGTGACGCATTCAGAGCAATGAAACCGGAACATATTTTGTTAGATATCTACCAGAAACAACAGAATCAAGGTTCTTGTAATCTCTCTTTCTGCATTTCAGGGATTCGGTTTTGACTTTTTGAATTGAAATTAGACCAATTTATCAGTAGTTGTGTTTTCTTTAGAAATGTGTGAAAAACTTTGTGGATGAAAAATGACAATTTTGCAATCGCAATGTTTCCATTAAATAAGAAATTCAATTAAAATCACATGAGAACAACTTTGTTCACGACATAAGTGATTTAGCGCCTTCGTCCTTGTACTACTTTTCTTTGTCTTCTTAATTTTTTCCACCTGTATTACCATCCGGTTGTTGATCCCATGATCACATGTGATGCAAAAAAATGTCTTTCCATTGCAGTTTTGCAAATACACAAATTTCAATACAGCCAAAAAAATCATAAAAAAGCACCATACCCTAACGCAATTATGTTTCCATTAAGCAAATTTATTTTCGTAATTCCAATTTGTGCAGTTATATGGTCAATGGAAATGCAGTCTATCCCTGACTAATCTAAACTCTACAAAATACGCTGCATTTTTTTGCAGATATTTCACCTTTGACATGGACAAAACAGAACTTGTTCAAAATGCACCACACAAAAACATTTTTTAATTGTACCCCTTTATGATACTGCCCTGGGTGACTGCCAACATGGAGCATTTAGAAAACCACCACTTTTGGCTCAGTCAGATGTCTTGCAATATTTGACTGGTTCCAATGAATCAATATACCTAGATCTACACCACTCAGCTGTAGTTCTGGCTGCAGGTTTGGTGCCTTTCTCTTTAGAAATTATCTGGAAAATGCTCTAAACATTTAGCCACTTTCAAACTACATCCTCCCCCTATTTTCTTATTCATCATCCAACTCGCATTAAACTAATACACAACTTTATCCATGATCTGGTTCTGATTAAGTGACTTCTGAAGGCAATTTGTTGCACAGCATGTCATGAGGATATCAGCACAAATATGGCTTTTCACATTCTAAATAAAAATCTAAAACCATATTTCATTTTTCTCCTACTTGACAATTATGCACTCCATGCTGACTGAGAGCAATCCGGCGGGTTTCTGCTCTCAAATTAGTGACTGGCTGGTGAACAAGTAACCCCCATCAAAACATATCAGCTGGCATTTTGTTGCACGGCCTTTTGCAAAGCCCTCAGGGTCAACTATGTCCTTGTCCAGACAAAGCCTTCCAAAGCCGGGATTTCATTTCCACATTGTGCCCCAGTGTCCCCTTCATTGTTGATTTTTCCACTGTGTGCAAGGCCAGGGCATTTGTACCAGTCTGCTAGACCCACGTCAAAAAGCAAAAAGCAGCCACTGTTTGAAGCCGGGGCCATTCTTGTTATTCATGTCATGCCTGGTGGTTTACTGGGGCAGGGTGCAGAATTTTCCAGAAGCAGCTGTGTGCTAGTGAGGCTGATGGTGCGCAAGCCCAAAAGACTTTCTGTCTCTTTCCCCCGCCTGTCCCCCCTTCTCTATTCCCCCTCCATCGGCATGCTTGGCTCTGTGCCCAGACTTACTCAAACTCACACTCAACCAGAAATATCCGCTCTCCCCCCTCCTCTGCTCTTGCTCCCAGCCCTGAACATTTTCCTCTGGCTCAACGGAGACGCTTCCATCACTCCGGATGACATCGGATCATTTTTCTCCCCCTGCACATTCCAGCCAAAGAGGAGGACGAGGGAGGGGAGCAGCTGCTGTTTTCTTCTCTGTGATTATATCATTACAGAGCAGCAGACATGTATACAGTATATCAAGTGCAACCTGTCATTAGCATACTTTATGTCATGATGGCTAAATACAAGTGTGCCCCTGCTGGATCCAAATAACCCGGATTGTGTTGGTCCCAGAACCAGGAAATTAAAAACAGGAATTCCAGCCTCCAAGCACCTCAGATTTCAATCCATCAACCTTGAGCTATAAAAACCGCTCTCTTATTTAGCGTACCATTATCCCCTTCCGACACCTGTCGGGACACGCTCTGCCCGAGTTATCAGATACTCCGAAGGCTCTGCCGGCAGTCTAAATAAACCTGTGAGAGCAACGCAGTTGTGTAACACCCTGGAAGTCGCCGGCTCCAATAATAGAGCGCACCTGTCAAACAGAGGCCCTGCTTGTTCTCTCCCCTCTGCTGACCCGACCTCCTCTCGCTCCTTAACTCCAGCTCAAATGCTCCGTAGCTGACAGTGGTGGCAGACAGTGGCGCAAAACGTCGCGATGCCCTATATGGGGGTGCCAAAAGATGGCGGAAAAAAATATTTATAGTCAGCATTTTTGGGATTTACTAGTAACAGATGTTGCATACGTAAATTATGTGATCAACTCGGACCCTGTCACCTAGCCACACTTCATTTAAAGTTCATAATGAGTCTGCATACGTTTCAGAAAGTGCTTAGCTACACCACAGCTGGGGGACAATGTAAATAATTCCTGAGAATATTGTTTTGAGAAAACAAAGAGAAACAGAGAGAGATGGTGGAATGAGAGTTGGAGGTGAAAACAGCAGAATCTAGCTTGTTTTGTTTTTTTTGGTTTTTTTTGGTCTTCTTTCTTTTGACTGGCACACCAGGCTGAACAAAGGCGATAAAAGCTTTATTCTGCCTCAGAGTGGAGATTGAGTAGCGGCTGCCACTAAGCTTTGATTGACAACAACATTAGCACTGAGAGGAGAAATGGCTACCCACTCTCAGTTATGTAACGGACAGAGAGGGGGAAAAAACTACAGTAAGTTTGTTTGTCTTTATTTGTGCATGTTGCACACACAAGGTATTCCCAAAGCAGAAAAAAATGTCAAAATATTTGAGTTTGTTCCTCTTAAATGGGAAGTGCAGGATCTCTGGAGAAGAGGCAAGGGCTGCTGAAGGTCAAAGGTTTTATGTTACTACATTTCTACAAACTCAAGACGTCAGAGTAAAAACAGGAGTGACAAAAGTTTTTTAAAGCTATAGGATGCAAATTTAAGAATATATATACATTTATGTGTGTGTGTGTTTCCCATATTTGTTGAAATTGTCACCATGTTCTGATAGGATATTATGACACAGATAATCTTTGAAAAACACTAGCTCCTCTGCCTTCTCCCAGTGCTTCAACTGCAGACCGAGACAACCAATCAGAGCCAGGAGGAGAGTCTTGGTGCTGTCAATCAGCTTATGTACATGCTGCTCACAGCTCCTTAAAAGGACAGGCAAAAATGGGCCTGATTGACTAAATTTACTCCAAATGTAGAAACTGCATTACTCGATTTACCATAAGACAGTTTCTACTATTAAGTGTTGTTGTTTGTTGTTTTTTTTTTTTTTAAAAAAAGGAGGTCAGAAAAGATGCCAGATATCCCCAGATTTTTTCTGGCACAGTTATGGACTCCTGCCCCTTCCCCACTTCATGCAACATGCTGTGTTACGCTTGAGCTTTTCATTACACAGTTTGAGATCCTTAAAAGTTAAGACCAGAAAAAAGTCAGCCAAATTATCCCCAGTTGGAACATGAAGTAACACAGAGCTGCCCCTCCCCAACCTGTTCATCAAGGTATGCCAAGGTTTTAAACACTTATTAACGCAAAAACTCTTGAATGCTTCTTCAGACCACTTTGGTGTTTTAATTAGGTACTTTTGTTGTTTTGCAAATCAATAAACCCTAAAAATCTGGATGGCAGCAGCAGATCCTTTGCAATGGTGTCCAATCATTTATAGAAATGTAAAAACTCCACATATCTACTGAAACGCCCCAGAAGTGAAATCATTTATTAGTCCACACTGATGCAGAGCAGCTAGCTTCAATTCAGATATTCAACTAAAGCATTTCTCCTGCATCCTGTCCCTGTAAACAGTCATACCTTGGCTTTATCTTGGTTTCTGTCCAAGTCTGTTTGAAATGCTCTGCTTAATCTCATTATTGTGTACACAGGCACACTCAGGCTCTGAGCTATTATTCAGCTGCACAGATGGCCCTCGCAGGACATCTCATCTCCTCCAATCCAGACTCTCAGCTGACTAAACAACCATCTCAGAGGGGCGCGGGGACAGGCGGCCATGCTTTTTCCAACATGACACATTAAAAAAATAAGCACAAAGCTGAGAGCGGGCTGTACATGTCTGAGCCAAGCATTCGGTGAGGATGAATTTACCAGGGTTTTTCAATGGGTCTGACTCCGTTTTAAGGAATATGCCCTGCTGGCGGGATTAAATCTGTGCTGGCTGCTTGCATGCTCACTTATAGCACATTTCGCTCTGACAGCTCCGTCTAACTTTAGCTGGAAGTGGTAATATAACTCCTACTACACTGACTGGCATGCACCAGCAGAAGGCCATTAGTTAAAGTGAATATGTGCATCACATTTTCCTGCGTTGCACTCGCTGCTGCTTTCTATTTTGTATTTGGCACAGTCGCAGCATGCCATCTTATCAGCTGATCTTGAGCCAGAAGCAAGGAGTAGTTGCTCAGCAGAAAAAACAAAAAAGAAGCGTCGATTGTGCAGAGCTCGGCTATAACATGATAAAAACAGGGTCCAAATGCTTTTGGTTCATCCCATGCTTGCTACCTCTTTCCCTTGTTCATTTGTCATCCTCTTTCCTTTCATCTTTTTTTGTCCTACGCCTCCTCTCCCTCCTCTATATTCTGTCGCTCTCTTCTTCCTCTGCGCTCTCTCTCTCTCTCTCTCTCTCCCTGCTCCACTTATAAGGTTTGGCAGCACTCCAAGATCTGAGAAAAACATCGGAGGCACAGGCTCGTTCTGATGTCTGGAAAGAGGGGGAGACTCAGTCCTGATTTCCATTTCACAGACTCGATTCACTGCAGAAAGGAGGGAATACAGGCTGAGTGTAACAACCAGTCAAAGAGAAAGAGGAAGGGGAGGAAAGATGAGACAGACACACAAGTTAGATCATAAGGAATAAAAATGAAATATTAGGATCTCAAAATGGCACATTGGTGTATAAAAAGGCACACAGAAAGAACTAAAGAAGGGGGGAGGAAAATCCTAAAAATGGTAAACAAGGCACGCTTCGAGGCAACTATTTTGTTTATACTCACTGCTTTAAATGGAAATCAGTTAAACAGCAGAGAAAACAGAAGAGTTTGAGAGTTAAAACACATTTGGCACTCAGCACTGTAATCATCCTAACTCTGCAGGCCTTCGTGGTAAACATCCAGGCGAACGTAAACCCCCCTCACCCTCCTCGTCTCCCTTCCTTTACGGACTGAGCCAAGAATCTGAGGGGAAATTTTACACATCCTGCGGATTTAGCCCTGCTCCTCCTAATTGCTGGTTGGAGCTCCATCTCGCCGAAGAGAGAAGCCGTCATTACCAGTCTCGCAGGAGCCCTCAGCTTCTGACTCCAGCTTTGATTGATGAAAAAAGTAGAGGGAGGGAAGAAAAAGAAAGGGGGGAAAAAGCGGCAGATCTCAGTGTGCCCTCGATACAAACATTTGCTGTGACCTTGTCCCCCTCCCTTTCTCTCCACACCAGTCTAAAATTAACAGAGCGGGATCGGTTAAACTGGGAGAAATGTGGACCAGATACTCCTTTTGGCGCGTCCGCGTATCTGCTCGCTTTCAGGGGGGGATTACTGCAGCACGAGCGGGTCTTTTGATTTACTGTGCTAAACATAGATTCATTAGTGAAACAGCTGGCTGCACTGAGTGCTTCATGTTCCCCTCCACCCACCTACACACTATAGTCCACGTGGAAACGGAACATAAGGATTAAAATTTATTGTACTTTTTCTGCCAATACGCTGTCAGAATTAGTGCTACGGTTGGCTGCTTTTTAACAAAGGAGATAAACACGATTGGTGTTTGCAGACATGGGAGATGAAACTAGGAAAAACTAAGGCAACAACTGTACCTTGAGCTTTCCAAACAACAATTATGACCTCTGAGATGTGACAACATCTTTGTGTAGCGCCGCATAACAGCCGACGAGCTGAGTTAACCATTACTAGAAGAGGCTCTGCTTCAGCTATCGGCTATTGCCTTTTACTTAGCTTGATTAACAGGATTATGTCAGGAGAATCAATCAGTCCGTGAGGGATTGTTTTTTTATGACCATCGATTGGTGGGGTTTGTGTTGCAGCAGCCGGATCAAGAACGTCTGGGGCTTGAGGGAGTCTCAGAAGGAGAGACGCGTTCTTCTTCTTTGCCTTGTTGTTCAGATAAAAAGAGAAAATTTAGATGTCTCCTGTTGCAAATTTTTAAGTGCTTTCTTCAGGAGACCTGAGAAATTACCAGAAGTTATGTAAGGAACATCACGAATAGGGTTATCAAAGTACGCTGAGATTTTAAACGGTCACTAAACAGACAGTTTTCTGTTGTATTGTTCCTACAGTTTAAAGTCTTTTAAATAAAATGCAGAGAGAAATGGAGTTCCAGGGAAAACTCGAGACAAAGGCAATATAAATCACGCTGTGGACCGCTCCAAATAGCCATTTTCTGCTAACCAGGATCAAGCTATCCCAAGACTTTAAACAGTTGTTGTTACAAAACCTCTAAAATGTTTCATCATTTTTGAAAATCCTTCTAACCAGATGAAAACATGAGATGAAAGGCAGTATAAATCACAGTAAGGGCGGCTCGCAAATAACTATACAGGTTACCAGTATCAAGATGTACCAAGGTTTACAGCATTTAAGGTTTCAAGTAACTTAAAATCCTGTTTTTGTTTTTGTGTTCAGCCACTCTGGAGTAAGAAAAGTGGATGCAAAACCCACTGAGGGTTTCTCATGAATAGGGATTGGTTGTTTATCACCTCAAAGCTTCTTTATTGTTCCATCTTCCTGTTTCTGTGGCCTAAAACTCATTCAACGAGACGCTCTAAAACGGATTGAGAGGAAAGGTGATCATCACCAAAATATTTCCAAGATATTCAACAGTTCCAGCTTTAAAGTATTCAGCTACAATCTCAATGGTTTCAAATCCTTTCAGTCAGATCCCAGATTTTCCTCTGGTTGTAAGTCCGATATGATAATCTGTGTTGTTACACCTTGCAGGTCACGAACAAGAAACATTTTGGAAATATTTGGCAATGACCAAATAGTCATTGTATGGAAACTAATGGAGCATCAGCCATTAAAGCATTGGATTTATTACATTTAGTTAGATTTTTTCCACTATTAAGTCCATTTATCAAATAATTATTTAAGATCATAATGTTTATATACGTTTTATATAAAGCAGCTGGACGATTTTGTTTTAAATTTTTGCATAGATACCCTGATGTCGTGTTCTTACTCACAGTTTACAGTGAATAACGACCCGTGCCTACTCACAAATGCAACACAAACAGACACTTTAGATATTTTTGTGGTATCCTGTTGTTTGGAAATGCAATAAAGTTTAACTGCGCTGTTGTGACGGCAGCAGCTGACGTCTGCATGCAGCTTTATTCCTGCATAGAAGCAAAAACGCTGCACCCGGTAACGTGGTAAAAAGGTTTTCGAGCAGGAGCGTATAAAAAGTTTACTATTTTCAGCAGCAGCAGCTTAAACATTTTTAAAAATCTCTGAAGGATATAGGAAAGGAACAAAACAACATGAACCATTAACCACAAATGTGCCGTTGTACAGTGACAGACAAAAAGGCGAATGATTTACTTGATATGCCTTGTTATATCAACATTAAAGCCGGACCTAATGCAGCCGGTTCCCTCAAACACTGGATGTTTACTGAAATCTCTCCTGAATGCTCCTTCCTGGATATGCATCGACGGGCTGTGCCAGAGCATCTGTTGTGTACTGGTAGCTATGCAACCTGGGAGCTTTGTGTTATGACACCCCTCCTTCCAGGGACACGTTATTACTGTATTAGATACAGCACAGGCTATTTTAATCACCGCCATGCAAACAGGTATTCACCCTGCTGACGTAAATCTTTACGGGCAGAAACGGCCTCTCGTATCTCACTGTGTCACACTTTAAGCCAGGTTATAAACACACCTGGCTCTCGTCTGCTTCATTTCTCTGAAGTGGCCGGTCGACTTTGGCCGGCCCGGTGCAATATAATGACAAACAGGTAGGTCAGACTCCGAACTAGTTTAGAAAAAAGGACAACACACAAATCAGTAACAGCATGTGAGGTGGTATATGGAGTGGGTGGTGTTTTGCAGATTGGCACAGTAAAGTGTCACCCTTATCAAAGTGGGTTGTGTTCCTGGTTTGAAAGTCCAACTGATAAGATAACTTTCCATAGAACGGAAAGAGACGTATAAACAAACAACTGCCTTGAAAATGTCAGCCAAGGAAAAACTGTTTGAATTGTTTGTGTATCTGTGGCAGCCTTTAACGCTCCCTAGTTAAGAGGACATTAGTTGCTAAGTTGGATAATCAATAAGGTACAAAGGCTATGTTTTCAGTCCACATCATGAATGAAGCAGTTCACCAGGACACCATGCAGCTTATAGAGAAGCCTTCAGAACAAGCATGTCAGGAAATCTTTATAGTTCATCGATTTAATGGCAGCCAAAATAATTAAGCTTTAAAAAAAAAGAGGTTGGTATGGGTGCATATTAGTCCTGCAAATCAGGGAACTTCTTGGCTAAACATAAGGAAGAAGATTACGTGGGTTAATTACGCAACTGCCTCCTTTACAGAGTGCTGCTATCTGCTAGATATCAGTCTCCATGATTTCAGCATTGGCTACACAGAAGTGCTTTGTCTAAGATTGCTTCCCCAGACCAAAGGGGAGGAAAAAAAAAAAAAGCTCCATTTTGTCACCCCGCATGTCCGCCGTTGCTTGTAGAGACGCGTTTGAATGCCTGCTTGCCACTGCAGATGTAGAGCCGCCGCTTTTTATCTGTATTTCACGGCAGGATGATTTTGTGTTTAGAGATTCAGAGCCGGGTTTGCATCTAAGGCAGCAGCGGTGGTTTATTGTTTACTCAAAAAAAAAGGCATGCTGTTCCCAGAGTATGGCATCTTGTTGCAACATTATCAGTGGTAGTATAAATCATAGTTGCACAATGCACCAAACAAATCACACTCAGCGTTGCTGAAGTGCAAATCTGCCTGAACTGGCTCCAATGATAGTAGACTTTTTTATTTTAGTGAATGAAACTATCCACCCTGACTTGTTTGCGTTAAAAACATACACCCATGAAGGCAGTGGTGTTATGCTTCCCTGAAAATATAAGGTAAACACTAAGAATCTTTCAGCAAACATCCAAAATTGGTGCTCAACACAGTTATCCTGCCATGTTGGCGGTCATGCACTTTCTCATTACTGACTCAACAGATCCCAGCTGACTGAACATGACTTGGCACCTGTTTCTGTGCTCTGCAATCAATCACAGTGGTGCAAGAAAAAAAAAAAAAAACTGGAGCAAACTTAGGAGAATGAGTCTTGTTTTTGTCTGCGTGAATCACGAAAAGCAATGTGTGCAGAGAACCCGTCATCCAACCGACGCCTACTTATGTTGTGCAGCGTAAGTCGAGCCGCCAAAACAAGCCTGCATGTCAGACCCCGAGAATCCCGACTCCCCCACTACCACCAACACCACCTCCAAGTCCACCCGCCCTTCCTCCCCCCCCTCGTCTCCTCGTCCTCTCTGTCCACAGCCCAGTGTAAAACGCAAATGAAGCAAGCTCAGACAATCAGTTCATACAAGATGAGAAATTGTATTTGGCAATTTTTTTTTAAACAAGTGCATACAAGTACAGCTAAAAGCATTTTAGTTTTGCCAAGTGCTCGTAGAGTAGCATTAGTCACATTCTACGTTAAACAGGAACTGCCACCAGACCTAGAAGTACATCAAGAATTTTTGTTAAACATCAACAAAGAGGAACGTAGTTCATTATGATGAGTACATACCTTTATCTTCAAAAATATAGAAACACAATGTATTCAAAAATCAAAAATTATACAACCATGTTTACGAAGTATACTCTTCCCTTGGGTCCAATATGTACATGTCCGTTAGTTTGTTTTGAATGGTATGTATGTGATATTTATATATTTATACTCAGATTTTTGCCTCCCCTCCCCAGAAGAAGTGTTCAGACAAAATCAAGGGTCCCTCTCCTTTTTTACTTTGACATCTCCTGCAAGGATGGTGGCGATTTCCCCCTGCATGAAAGCCCACGGTACGTTGGAGCCAACCAGGGGACATTTCTCTCCGCTTGGACAGTACACTTCACCCGTGGCACCTTGCTGCTTAATGCTTTCCCTCGAGCACGGGAAGCAGAACTTGTGAGAGGGCACGGACGGGCACTGAACAAAGTGTGTGTCCTCCAAACGCTCGTGGCACAGCGTGCAGCACAGCGGTATGCTGCCCGGTACCGAGGAGTCTGGAATGCTTTGGGGGTGCACCTGGTCCATGCCCGGCACCTGTGGGGTGCCCGCACCGGACGCCTCTCTCTGCGTCAGCCTCCTCTGGTTCATGGAGGACGGCGACAGCGGGCTGCTGCTGTTCCTCCGGGTGGTGGAGTGGACCTGGTTACCGTCCTTGGGGGAGCTGTTCCCACCCGCGTTGTCTGCCGCCATGATGAGCGCCGCCATGGGGGACGGCCGTTTTGGGCCTCAGGGGGGTGGTGCGGGGGCGGGGATATCGTGGAGGGGGGAGATGTGAAGCCTGGTGGGGGAACTGGAGGCATTTTGGGTCCCTCGGCGGGCGGCGGTAACCACTGCTGTCCATCCCCATTGAGCTTGGGGGCTGTGCTCTCTCCGTCCGGCTCTGGCGATGCTTTTCTCTTCAAGCGGGGGTGCTTTCCTCTGTCTGGAGGTGGGAAAGGGTTAAAGAAAACAATTGAGCTGCACAGATCAGACTTACACTAAGAATTCAGTGTAGTAAAGGAGAAATGTGCATTTCTGCTGCACCACAAGCTACAAAACAAAAGCACAGTCTTCCATTATACCCACCACATGTCTTCCATAATAACCAAGCCAGTCTAATCCTGTGCTTACACCCTGAAAAATGCTTTACCTGACTTGGATGGGGGGTTGCAGGACTCGTAGTTCATCCTTGGTGCCATGGCCACATGTTCCTTCTTGAACCTGCTGTCGAAGGTGTGCAGAGCCATCAGGTCCCTCACAGTCTTCCCCTTGCTCCATTCCGGCTCTCGGCTCTTGTGGCTCTCGGAGATCTCCTGCGTTAGGCTGTCCGGTCTGTGCTTCTCCTTGCCCTCTCTGTCGTGCTCGGTGCTGGACACCGACGCGGGTCTCTTGCCCAGATCGGCGGGACTACCGCCCGCCAGCGCGGAGGTGAGCCCCATCTGTCCCGGTCTGCCGTTGACTGGGTGCACCGGGGTCATGCCCCCGTTCACCAAAGGCACTAGGTTCGGCGGAACAGCGTTATTCCTGCGCGGGTTGGGGCTCTGGCGGTTCAGCTCCGGCGGCTCGTCGGGCTTGGGAAATCCGTTAGGGACCGGAATGCCGTTCGCCTGCCGGGCAGACTGGTACTCTGGCCCCAGCCTGGGCGGGCGGTCGGAGGACAGCGGGTAGCGGTCCAGGGGCTGCGGCGGCCGCGAACTGGAGTCCCCCGCTGATGGGTGGTTGATCGCCTGGATCTCCTTCCCGGAGAGCTGCGCCTTCCCCGGCCCGGGAGACCTCCCCTCCTGGAAGCCGTGAGCCCGCTTCAGCTGGCGGGCCGTCTCGATGACAAACTCGATGCGGTCGGCTCCCTCGTAGTTGACGCATCCCCTGCAGACGGGCTCGGTAAAATCCCAGATCATGGCCCAAGGCATGCGGGGCAGGTCGCATAAATAACACGACTGCCTCCTGGAAGAAGCAGCGACCGCCGCGGACGACATAGCTGCTCGTCGTCGACGCACTCCCAGAAGGAAAGAAAACCAGAAATAAACCCCCAAAAATGTGCCTCTCCTCTGAGCTCCCCGTTCAAAAATAAAGAGGCGAATAAAAAAAAAAAAACAAAGATGTAAGAAAAAAAGCTGGTCCTCTTTCGGCTTTAAAGCAACAAGGCTGAAGTTTTAGAGGGAGAAGTTCATGTCGGTGTGTACTTTACTCCGGCGCTCCTCTATCTATCTCCACTGACTCTCTACTACTGGCTCAATGTGGAGCAGCGACGTCACCACGGCTAAACGCCTGCTTCCACTTCAGTTTCTATTGACTTGATTTCTTCGACAGATCCCCCCCAACCCCACCTCCACCCCACTTTACTGCAGCCTCTGTCACTTCTTTTAATTTCTAATTTAATCACTTGAGCCTGAGCCAAAAAAATTAATAGTAAAAGAAAAAAAAAAAAACTCACTATCTCCAATTCGTGGAGGAATAATCCCACAGGTTATTATTGTAATTATTACTAAATAGGAAGAAACTATACAGGAAGAAATTTTTTTTCCCCACTTGTTTTTGATGTTTTAAAAAAAAAATACCAAAGAGGGATTCGCTTTGTCCTGGATTCAGAGCCTTATCCGGTGGAGGCTGTAAAGTGCTGCAGCTTGTTTTTCTCAATGCACAGCGCCTCTACGCAATGAGCTGCTACTACAACTGCTGTGCAATGAATGAGGTGGGTCGACCCTAAGAAAAACAACCGAGCTACTGTAATCCAATGGCAAGAGAAAAAAAAAAAAAAAAAAAAACCAAAAAACGTGTGCACTTTTTTTTCTACTCTACGCTTTTGTTCCAGCAGCGCAAACTTAAAGGGCATTTTATTAGGATTATTAGAAAGATTTTACAACCCATATGTTTTTACCCGCTCATTTTTTGCAGACAGTACTGACCTAGTCTTGTGTTAATAATAAAAAAAAAAAAAAAAAAGGGAAAAAAGTAAGCGCCTCCATTAGGCAGTAACCAGGAAGTTCTTGTCATGAGGTGGGGATTTCCAGCCAGTGTGTTGTAAACCTGAATGGACTGGGGTTGCGGCATGAGTATACTCTCACTCTGCCCACATGTTAAAGGGATAGTTCAGAGTTTTTGAAGCGAGGTTCTGTTTATAAGCAGTTTATATCTCACCTGGCTGTAGCACACAACCACCTTGGCATATTACTTTTGGAGTTAGTGGGACCTTCAAAACAGTTGCATGCAGTGGTGGTCCTTGCATGAATGCTACTCTGGGCAAATGCAACCCCCCCTCTCCCCATTCCCCAGCACACATATATTAGGATTAATATATAGTGAAATCCTTTTTCACAAATTAAAACCAGCTATAAAAAAAAGTCTACAACCACCGTAAAATAACTTAACAGCTATATAGTCTGGATTTCATACGAGGCTCAATGTAAGGTGCCAAAAACACAATAAATCGCTTCTTTTCTTCTTGTTGTTTCATAATAAAAGCTTGCCTAAATCTCAATTTGTGTATTGTGCTTGAAAGAATCATTCTTTAGTGTAAAACAATCCAGTTCAGATTTGTAACATTTTATATTTTGAACTAGAGATGATCAAATACATTCAAGATTCCATAAACAACAATAAAAAATATCTCAAAAGCTCTGCAGCCGTACAAATTATGTCAGCCTGGGGGGTCCAGCTAAGTTGCATGGCGATATTTGGTCCCCATATATTTTGTCTGCACACCAAATTAAGAAACAGGAAAAATAATTTGGTACCCAATATATCTAAATATAAATAATTAAATAACCCCCCTTAATTCCTCTGTCGCCCCCAGACAGAATGGCGTCCTGGGCAGTGAGACATGTTACTGATATTAAAGGCTGTGGCTGTTGGTTGAATGTTAAAACACACGGTTTTGCTCTGAAGAACTCTAAAATAACTCTGAGATGAATCCAAAGATCATTTCTGCAGACTGTAAATGAAAACATCTAGTTTATTTTAAAAATTAAGATCCTGAAATAATTTGTTTCTTAATCTACAGTAAAATGTGGAAGGAGTGAGACCAAAACATAATCTTAAGTTATAAAAACTGGCAGGATTTTTCTATTTTGGGGTTTTGAAACTCATCAAATGTCCATTAATAAACATTGATATTCATTTCACCATGTTTTAATGGTGGAAAGAATATCAAACCATCCCTCAAATTTGACAAAATTGACGCTGATTCATCTTTAGATGATGCACCACTGTTTTGTCAGCCCTCACAAGGAGTAAATCACAGATAACAAGCTGAAGTTTGGGTGTTTATTTTATCAACAAGGATTCTGGAAACTTCTGCCCCAAACAGCAGAAGTTGGGGCAGAATGGAAATTGTAGCATAAACGCAAATCCAGCAACTAGAACAAAAACACACACACACACAGAAAAACCTCACTAAACCACGTATAGATGTAAATACATGAAGGTAACAAAAGTTTAGCAGTTTTTATGTTTTTTATGAAATAAAACCCACAGCAGAATGGCAATAATGAATTAAAAAAGAAAAACTATGCACTTTCTTTTCTTCAGTTTTCACAAATAGTGAAAACAGTTTTTCTTTGTTGTGAATCCAAAAAGTAGCTTTTTTTTTGTAATTCAGCCTATAAGTACAGTTAGTAAAAGAGCTCATTTTTAAATAATCGTGTTCTGAGTATGACTGGGGATGTTTAAAAGCTATGTTTCCCAGAGCAATTCATTCTTATTTATGCTAAATTAAAATGCCAGTAGGGTTACCTGTTAACTACTTGTGACCTTTAGCCTCGAATTTTCATAACTAATGTTTTTGCAATCAGTCCTCCCAATGCAAAGGTGACTCATATTTAGACAAGAAATTTATCATCTATCGCTTCTATTATTGTTTTTGTTGAAGCAGTAGTCAGTTTTCCTCCCAAATTTATGTGCCTGAAAGGTTTATTTAGATGAATTGCTTCACAGTTGTGCTGTTTTACATAAAGGAGGGGAAAAATGTCACATGAAACAAGTTAGACACCAAAACCCCAGCCAAAATCCCCTGAAGTAAAAGTGTAGGTTTGAACCGGAGGAGTGTCCCAGCAGTTCAGATTCCTCTCCCTCTCTTTCTCGCTCTGTTTCTCTTTCTCACTCTCCGTCTCTCATCTGGGCTCATTCCAGCTCGTTGCAGCTTAGCCTCGGGCTTTGGGTGAGGCAATGCGTCTGAAACCTGCAGACACAAAGCAGGATATGTTTGTGCAAGTCCATGTGACATTGGAAAGAGGAAGCAAGATGTTTAGTCACGTACCCTCATCCGCCTCGCCCATCTACACAGAACATGAGGCCATTTGGCTCCCTGCCTGCAGCCATGATCATGCACTATGGCATGGGGCCTTTCTTCAAAGGCTTTCCGTAAACAAAGTAAGACACTTCTGCTCCCGATCTATCTGCACCGAGCACGGGGAGGTTATATTCCCCTGTACACAACTGTCACAAGTTTTAGTTTAATTGTAAACTGCTATGTTTCCACCTCCGCTTTCTCTCAACTCCCTGTCCTCGCTGGGTGAGCAGCAAAAGAATGTGGTGCTGGGCCTTTACGGCGCGGTTGGGAAATAGCTGTTGCGAGGGACAAAATAAACAAGTCTTTCCTTGAGACTGCTGGAAAACAGTTGCCTATCGCTTTGATCCTTTTTGCTTTTCCACTCGGTCGACGTTTGTGTAAGCAAATAGCTGCAGGGCCAAGCAGCTATTATGCAAGACAAAGGCATGCGGGGATTCATTTAAATCTAAATGACCTGATTTATTATTATTATTATTATTATTATTATAAAAAAGAAGAAGAAACAGAAAAAGAAGAACGTTGCTATAAATCACAGAGGCAGCAAAGGTCTGGGTGGAAGCCAAACATGACCAGATGGCCCTGACTGGCAATGTAAACCGTGTATACAGTAGAACCAGAACAGTGCGACCCGACCGGTGACCATCTGATGTGAGCCTGCACTAAACCAGATGGAGCGGCTGTATAATTCATTCTCTAGCTTCGTTTTGTGGCTGTAGATCGAGACATGTGGGAGCTAAATAAAGGCTGAGTGGTAGGTGATGGCCAGGGGAATACCCAGCATGTGACAGCACCGCGGGCAGGATGAGATGACGTTATTTTTGTCTTAACACTTTCTGAAATGTTATACCGCACTGGGAAAGCATTGTAAATTCTTTGTGAAGTTTTCCACTTCAGCTCCGGAATGGATTTTTTTGGTCATTTGTTTGTTTCTTAGTTTGACCCAGACAACATGTGCGTTATTTAACCTTTTGTTTTTCCACATTAACTGCTGAGGTAAGCAGATTAAACTGTAACCGTCTGTGCCAACCTGGACCGAGGCTCGAACAGGACCAGAGTACGCATCGCGCTTTCTAACAATGACATTTCCCTGAAAATATGCACTATCAATACGGAGCATCACGCGTCCTCCACCATGCTTCACAGTGAACGTGACGTACCGATATTGTGGCAAAGGTTAATAAATGTATATAGAGAAAATAGTTGTCTCACGTTATTTTCATTTTCTATTTTTTTTTAAAAGACAAAGAAAATTTTCTGGGGATTACCAAAACATCACAGACCCTCTATAACACCTTACATTAGCCCTGAGGAAAGTATAGTATGATATAGGCTAATCAATGCACCAATTCACTTACATCACACAGTTCTTAAATGCAAGATTTCCTGTAACTTTGGAAGAGAAACAGGACTACAGCATCACAGACCCTCCACCATGCTTAATTATGGACATGAGGTACTTATATTGCAGTAAATGTTTAAATGTTTGCTTAATTCACATTGTTTTGTGTGTTAGAATTAGCCATGGTGATTATCGACTAGACTAGCTGCCGTATCCTGGTTGTGATGCTATTTTTAGCTGCTCTCTTGCGCTGGAAGGATCAGAGTACTGGGTTTAATTTGAGGAGATAGGAAACATAATGAGCTTTCTTCCGTCTTGTTGTAGTCTGGATACTTTTCATTGATTTTCTGATCAATTTCACACTATGACAGCAGAAATCATGTGCAGCATATGGACAGTGTTGCAACAGCAAAACGTGTAATTTAAGGAGTCAGTTTTAATAAAAGTCTGAAATGGTGGATTTGAAATAAGATGGAGGGTGGACGGCAAGAGGGGAAAAATGTGCTGGGCGGCTGGAATCTGGGGGCTGGAGGCTGCAGAGGTGATGTCATTGGCCAGAGCAAGAGGCGAGTGAAAAACAAGTCTCTCTCTTTATTCTGATCCTCTTTGCAGTCCCAGCAGGGAAGGAGGGGGGTGGTGGCTGGCAGCCGGCCAAGGCAAGGGCTGCTGGGAAATGGCAAAGGATGCCAAGCAGGCCCCACCGCCAACATTAGAAGCTCACATCTTTGTTCTCAGAAACCTGGTGTGCTGCCAAAGGCCTCATTTCAGCTCCATGGCATGATTACACTGGATGTAGGCCAACTACTGAGAACTCTCCCTCTCTTTCTCCCCCCCTCCCTCCTCTCTATCTCTCTCTTTTTCCACTGCCTTCAAAAGCTTTCTGCCAAACATGCAGCAGTTGCCATGGCTGCAGAGAACCGAGCATAAAGAAAGAGAGTAATGAGTCAGGCCTGGACCCAGATGTGCCACATGTGTATCCATTTAGAAAAAAAAAAAAAAAAAACAAGATGGTAACACATCCTTTTAATCTGCCCGCCTCTGCTGGGGACAGACGACTTGGTGAAAGGTGCAGCACCGAGGGGGAGGGAGGAGGGGAAAAATCCCCGCAGAAAGAGAAAAAAAATGTAAATGAACATCATTGTTTTCACTTCCATTTTTAAACAGAAGGTAGTTTCAGTGGCTTGCTGCTGTGTCGACTCAGTTTGACAACCAGGAACAGAAAGCACTGAGGTTTGAGCTGAAGTAAGCTTTCACATACAGCTAGCTGTCGTCATAGCTTCCCGTCCGGTGGAAAACCCCTATATATTTTCAGTCACAGCCAGACGTTGATGTAAACAACCTCCCCGTCCAAATCATCTGCTGCATTATCACTTCTCTCTCTAGTTGTTGCCCGTAAAAGGAGGTTTGAATCCTGAGTCACAGCTGTTGTGTTCAGAATGCTGCGCTGGCTGTGTGACTTGCTCAGAGAATATGGTGAAAATGTGACTCTGCTGCATAACGCCTCATGCACACAAACACATTTATAGTTTCCAGCAGGCCAGGCGGCGTCACCCACATCCACTCCTGCAGTAAGACTGCAGTGCTCCCTCTGCACCTGGTTTGCTCTTGCAGGCTTAAAGGGGATTTTATGTTTGTTTGTATGTTGAATAAACGCTTCACCAGCCATGTGCAAAAAAAAAAAAACACCACAAGGCTGCATGTTTGACACATTTAGACATATCTCAACCTTTTTCATTAACGTAAATAAACAACTTAAACTAAATCTTTGAGTAAAATGCAGAAGAAAACAGACCAGAATAACACATCTGTGGCAGCATTTTGAAGGTTTAAGATACTTAAATACCTTAAACCTTAGTAAACACCATGGTAAGATTGATAAAAGCCATCTGAAGCCTTCAGGAAGAAGACTGTAGCAGTTTATGAGACTGGTTAGAGATTTAAAAAGATCCCATTAGAATCTGAAATGAGTAACTACTGAATGTAAACTATTTTATGAATGGAGGAATAAAAAAAGAGGTGAGTTGAGCACCCATTGTACTCAAGTCAGATTTAAGAAAAAGCATTTGGTAAAATGCTACTCAAGTATGGAGGAACTAATTAAAACATGAGTCATGTAAGATTTAAAAAGAACATAATCAAACAGACCAAAATATAAAGCTTTGTGAATATGTTAGTATTTTAAAGATCAAAGTGAAAGAAACTCATACAAATAATTTCAAAATAACAAAATCAAGCCTTTTTGTTGTTTTTCAAAATCAAATTCTTTCAGTCTAAAACTTATGAAACTTGTCTGGCGACTTTATGGTCAAAACAATCTTGTTCTTCAATTAGTGAAGTTAGTCACAGTGAGTAGAGCGTCCAGACATTTTAATCAAGAGCAACAGTACTTCATAATGAAATTACTCAAGTAGAAGTAAAATGTGCAACGTAGTAAAAACCCTCCTAAAAGTACGATTTTCCCCCCAAAATGTAATTAGAGTAAATGTAACAAACTACGACTCAACTCTGCGTAGAAACAACCGCTAACATGCCCACATCTAACGATGCAAGCAAGGGTTCCCTGAGAGCAGATCGCAACACGATAAAACAAGTCTCCAAAAATGCTAATATGTCATTGCATGGCCTACAGCAACCTCGTGCTACTATTGATATGAAAGTTCATATGTATGCAATCAGAGATAGAAAGAGGAAGCATTTGTTTTCTGGAAAAAGACGAGAGCCACGCTAGCATTTGTCAGAAATACCGTAAGAAAGACCAGGATGTCTGCAATAATATTGTTTGGAAATATGAGTCTAAACACCAGAATAGAAGTGATGTCTGACAGGAAATAAGTTATACGTTCCAGGAAAATAACTGTGAAGCACAGGGGTGGAAGTGTCATGATTTGTAGCAGAAGCTCCCTTTCAAAGAATCCAGCATGAATTGTACTCTGTTTCAGAGGTTGCTTCAAGAAAATGTGAAAAATGTGTTGAAAAACAAACAAACAAACAATCCACCAAGGACTGGCTGTGAACTAAGACATGGAAAATCAAAGCACAGATTGTGACTACAAGCAAGTTAGGTAAGAAACCAGATGGTGATAGTTAAAGATCTCTCAGCTAAAGTAGGTGGCGCTAGTTTATAGGGAAGGTTTTGCTTTTTCTCCCATTTCTGCTCATTTCTGTTGAGATGTGACTAAAACAAGCTTTTTTGTTGTTTAACAACAATCAATTCGTTTCCATAGATAAAAACATGGAATTGCGAGCCAATATGTTAACATTTCCTAATAAAGACCTGAATATTTAATGGGGTGTACTCGTTGTTTCTCCTGGCTGAATACGGAGCTTTTTCCTTACACTTTCCATCGATTCCAGAAGAGTGAGTTGTATTTTCTTGGTTATGTAACTTCCTCCTGTAAGCCAAAATAAAACTTTCCCAAAGTAGGCCTATCCCTCACAGTATCTCCTGTCTATTTTGGAGCTCCTTTGCTTGGAAATGGACTCTGACATCCCGTCGGTGCCGCAGTTAGCACAGAACCGAGGCTCAGCTTTCAGGCCGCATAACATATTCAAGTGTGGGTGTCATCTTCTCTGCACTGCTGTCCTTTCTTGTCTTTTTATCAAGGTGGAACATAACTGCTTTATATTTTCTTCTTTAACAGCCAGATTTTTAGAAACCTTCATTGTGTAGTTGTGTATTTATAGGCCCTTTATTTAGGAGATATTTCTAGGCTGCCACTATTGGAAGAAGATCAAAGGCAGCTGCTTTTCTGGTGCCTTGAAAGCAAAAGGCTTTAGCGATTACAAAAAGCATGATGTGTGATTGTGAGGAAGACTAAGAATAGCGAAGGCTGCTGGCCTAATTGGAAAACTTCATCTGGCCTCTCTTTGTGGGGAACTGATCAGAGGGGGCATGTGGCTTCTCCTTCTGCATGAGGAAAATAAAGGAAGAGCATGGATAATGCAACTGTAGCACATCATTTACAGATGTTTTGGTTGAATTTGGAGAGCGGTACAGCTTTGGTTTTCCTGCAATTTACCTCTAAATTCATTCTCCTCCTCAGCAGTGATCATCAATCAGCAGAGGTTGGCGTCACAGATTCCACAGATGCTTCCCTGCCCTCCTCTCTTTGATTGTCTGGTTTGTAGTCAGTGTTCCAGCCTATGGTGCTGCCAGCGCGCCAGAAGCGTCCTTCCTCGCCTTTCCCATAAAAGTGCAAGTTGTCACGACGGCGTGGAAGTCATTATCAGGCCTGCGGTATTTGCGAGGCCTGGCTCCCTGAGCAGCTGCCGAGGACTGTTTGTCACGTTCAGCCTCCCGCCGCAGTGGAGGATGTAAAAGGGGCAGGACGCGAACGCCGTCTCCCTGTCTGGGTGATAAACTCCCTGAAACCACAACGTCTGCGGGGCATCTGAGCGCATGATGTCTCACCTTCCCTTCATCCAACTTCAAAGCAACACGTCAGAGAAACGCTCGGCCGTGACGGGCTGAAATAGAAAATGGAGCGCTGATGATAAGTGCTACTGAGTAGATGTGAAGTTGAGGAGAGCGAAGACAAATTGGTCATAGTTTCATACTTTTGTTCAACTTTGATTCCGTCCTTGGAGCGCATAAATTGCTGTAGCTCTTGCCAGGATTTTCATATTTTCATCTCGACTACAGAGCTTTGTGAAACTATTCCTGCCTTTTGAAATTTTCCACATTTGGTCACGTTAGAACAAGGTATGCCGATACAAATGTCTGAGGTTTAGCATCGGCCAATACTGATCCAATACAGAAAAAACGTGCCTTAAAACGCTTTGTTTTACTAAGCGTACTGAATTACCAATTTTCTTGATAACTCTGCACCAATGCACCACACATAAAGTCATCGATAGCTTCACGAGTTAAACGTGTAAAAACAACAACTTTAATTTGTTCAGTCAGTGAAATTCGGAATAAATAGTAAAGACTGAAACTGACGAAAACAGCAGGCCAGCTAAGGTCAACCATGTAAAAATAAACTGCAGCAAATAGATTAGATTTAGACAAACACCTTGAATGAAATGGACACCCAAGATTTGAGTGGGTTAGGAACCACAGCCATCTGCGAATAGCTGAAGTCAGCGAACACTTGAAGCTTATAATGCTTCATTTAATAATTCAAACACAAAATATGGCTAAATTTTTAGAAATACTCTTAGTGGAAAATGTCTTGCCACTACTAACATCTACAGCCAGGAAAATTAAAGAAATGAATCTGTGGCAATATTTGAATATTGACCTGCTTATCAGGAAAAAAAATAAAGTAAAATTCAATAAACTGAATCAAGGAATTTACATCTCACTCCCTGTATCATTATGTAATTATATAATTACGTATCAGATTGAAAAGTATGGGTGTGACGTGACAAACTGTGACGGTAAAACTGGAGTCCGAGTGCGGGAAAGTTTTGCAATCTAGTAAAAAAAATTATTCTTGCACTGCAGCATTCCTAAAGTGCACTGACCTAACCTGTTGCACTGATACAAACAATTCATATGTTGTGGTGTCATGCTGAGACTAAATGAAGAAGCCCTGCGAGTCATGGCTAACTTTTATTTTGAGAAATGAGAACCGAATGACAACTGACATGAGGAAGCAGGTCGGATTCAACACAATGAACTGGAAAACACTAGACGAAAGTAAAGCTGCGAACTGACACACATTAGACATTATGTTGACTCTGAAATCCTTCAAGCTAAGGCTAATTTGGCTTTATTTATATAATTTCTAGGAAAACATCGTAAAGCAGAACGCTTCGATGAGTGAGTTAAAAACAAAACTGGTGATACTTTTGCATTGAAGCCCGGGTTTTTGCAAGAAGCAAAACAAAACAGACACTTCCCCTTTCAGGACTGACACGTTCACTACTGCTGTAAACTTCCATGACAAACTGGTTTTGTGGCCTTGAGAATGACAAATATTTTTCCTGAGAGGCACATGGCGGATGGTTTAGTCACCACAACAGGTTGGACTGCAGCGGCGGTGTGGGAAGCACGCGGGCCGACTGTTAGAGCCTTGAAGCAACAATAACGTCTCAGAGGGATGCAAAAAGGAAAGAGCAGACGGAGCGAGAGAACTGTGGGAAAGTTCAGTGCCCTTGGAGGAGCCTGATAAGGCGATACGGACCCGCGTGTTTGTGTTGTGCAAATTTGTAACGACTGCAAGCCTCCCCATCCGAAGGGCGATTTGGGTGTGGCGAATGTTATCTGTGTGACTCCAGTTTGTCATGGCAATGTCTTTTGCATGTAAGGGTAGTTCTGTAGTTGCCATACAGGTTTGTGCAGTGGCTGTTTTTAACACACACAAAGGTTGACCTCACTCCTTTCTTTTCTCCCGGCAATGAGATCTGCTTTGTTCAGCACAAAACACGTAACCCGATATTGCGCCATGCAAATGGTTTGAAAGATCTTCCTCTCCGCAAAGAGGGATAAAGTTCACCTATGTACACACACAGCAAAAACAGAAACCAAGTATTTTTGCTTCATGTTTCTAGTGGAAATATTTTTAGTACACTAAAAACTAACTTACAAGTGGCTTCGCAGCAAAAATTCGGAGCTTGTTTTAAGTCAATTATTCCTTTAATACTGATGAAAGAATACGAGTTATAAGTGAAATAATCGACCAGTGGAAAAAGATGTTTTCCCATATGGAGGAGTATTATAGCTAATACCTTTTCACTAATATTAAGGAATAATTGACTCAAAGCAAGCTCCTATTGCTTTCTGAAAGGTAGTTTAGAATTAGTTCAAGCTTACTAAGATTTTCACGTTAGATTTTAGTCCAGAAAAACTCGGTGAGGTTTTCTGTTTTTGCAGTGGAGCGTTGCCTCACACAATGGGAGGGAGGAGCCAGACGGCCTGGAAGAGGAAACGCTCTCAAACCGACTGACAAGCCTAGCTCCACCCAGGGCTGCCCTGGAGGCCCTGCTCCTCCCCCCGTCTTCAAAACACTTTAATTTGTTCATCGAGAAAAGGAGATCAAATCACGCTTCCTCTATGAGGGCGTGTGCTCTCCATGATGAAATCTCTCCACTCCACAATGCCAAAGCAGACGTTTAAAGTTCAAGAATGGGATCTCTCACATGACTCTTGCAATGTTATCCATTTACTGCACATGACAAACTCAATCCGCCGCCTTAGCTTTTTAGGTGGGACGCATAAATTGAACCTTCATGACGGCGTTTGTGTGTGTAAATATTCTTTTATCAATCAAATCATCGCACGTTTTGTTGGTTTACTAACAAATTAAAGTATTCAGTTTCTGCAGTTTTTCGCAACTCCACGATGATGGATGTTCACGAGGTTTTGCACGCTAATGCGTAATTGTGAGTTTATTGAAAATTTGCAGCAAAAATGGTAAATATTTATATATATATATATATATATATATATATATATATATATATATATATATATATATATATATATATATATATATATATCGGTTTTATTGATGCTAACTCCCACCTGCAGGTGGCAATATTTCTTGTCTGCTGTCTGAGAATACAAAAACACAATGCAACCATTTATGGTCATAGAAAAACGCAAATATCGCCTTTTTTGCAAGAATTTCTAAATTAGTTCCACAAAACAGTAACTGTGACTGTAAAAGAATCACAAAATCACGAAGTCTTGGAGGAAGCAATCTGTTTCAAAAATGTTTAATTTAAAAAATGCAGACACACCTGCTTATTCATATTTTTAACAGTTTCTTAAGGCGTTTTATCAATACATTCTGAAACAACTGGCCCTTGGGCAACATTCATGTCACTGATACGGCGCAAAATGGATATGACGCTCCTGATTTATGGCGTCAAAAAAAAAAAAAGAAAAAACGCAGGTTGATGCGTTCACCGTCTGAACACATTCAGCGCTTCACCTTTCAGCTCATTAGCTCCCAACACGCAGGAACATGAAACCTCGTCATTCTGCACCTTGCTGCAGGACTCCCTCCTCCAGCAACAAAACAACCCAGAGCTGCGCTCCCATTATGAAACCTCTCACAAGACCAGCGCCTCACAGGAATGCTGTTGTGACACATGCGCACTGTTGACATAAGGGTTAAACATTGAACAACACACACACGCACACAGTTGAGCTGGTAAAAAGGGCGGGAGCTTTCAACTGCCCGCCGCACCGGTTTCTGTTTATCTTTCCGCCGTGGCTGGCTGCTTCCCCTGTCCTCTCCCAACAGACGTCAGGTTTATCAAAGAGAAAACGTCCCTGGTCTAACTGCAGCCAGGTGCCGCACAGTATAATGATTCACGCAGAGAGCTGCCTCGCATGTTCAGGGGATTTGTACAGGTCAACGGGTGCGTGTGTGTGTGTGTGTGTTGTGTGTGTGTGTGTGTGTGTGTGTTGGATGTCATGTGGTGCGGATCTCTGGACTGGTGCTGGTGCGGAGGGTTCAGCAGGAGTTCAGGACAGATTCATTATTCATGCTTTACCAAATGAAAGCGCAGCAGAGCCCCTTTCTCTCTCATTTTTCTTCCTCTAGAAAAATCTAACGGCTTGCATTCTCTTTGTTTAAAATGTAAAGATGTTCAGTATTTATTTATTTTTTTTGCCAAGTGCTGGAAGTGAACTGATGTAATTCCTTACTGGAAGGAGGGGGAAGGGACCTCTTCAGTGTAATGTGTGTTGTCAAAGCTTTGAAAATCCCTGCTTAACAATTCTAGGAAAGCCGGGCCACCTGGAAATCTCATGACTTCCTGAATCTAATTCCAGGCCGAGTTATAGGGCCGTCTGACTGGGAGCTTTCATTGAGCGGTGTAAACACTGAATGTCAGGCATGTTTGCCAGAGCCGGGGCTGAATTAGGCATTAGTCCTCACGTAATGCCCGCTGTGAACTCAAATGCCCCAGCAAAGCCCTGATTATATTTTCTCCCCGTCTAACAGCTTGGACTCGGAGAGAAATCTGGCAACGGCTGGACATCTAAACAGAAAAATTCTGTATAGGCATGGATTGGTTCCCGGTTTTAAGATATACCACAGTTTTAGGCAGTTACACTTTCAGATCCATAAATATTTCCAGTTATCCAATTTTTTGGCTTGAAATCCTTGTTAACGGGAGGCCAGAGAAAGTACTGGAGTGAGTACTTCACATAAAGTAAAGCAGATATACTTGGAGTTTACCAACAAGTACATCTGATAGTATTTCTTCAAGAATATCAACAAGTATTTCTCCAAGAGTAGATCCATACCTGCGAGTATACTAGAGAGTATGCAGGTAGTATTTTTGTCAGTATAACTGCTACTATTTCTACAAGTACACCAACAAGTAAACCTGACATATACCAGTGTGTATTCCAGTGAATATGCCTGGAATATTTCTGTGAGTATACCAGCGAGTATACCTGCAAGTATTTATGTGAGAATACCTGCAAGTATACCAACAACTATTCATGCTACTATTTTGGTGAGTAGTAGGTACACTCAAGTACACTTGTGAGTATATCTTTGAGTATACCAGTGACTATACCAGCTAGTATTTATATGAGTAGACCTTGTATCTATTTTGAAGGTACAAGCTATTAGCTCTGTAAAGCAGCAGACTGCAGGCTAGCTACTGGACTTGTTGCCCTATGAAGATCAGAACAGCAGATGGCATTTTTTTTGTATTGCATTACATTCTCTAACAACAGAGAAAATAGTTGTTGCTCTTGAGTGAAAGGAATTTGAAAATTCTTGACATTTTTGTTGACTTTTTTTTTTTGCTTAAATGGCGTAAAAGTTTCACCCAAAGGTTATCAGACAGCGACAGTTTCATACCAGTCCACACCTAATGCCATACGGTCCACTTCATGTTGTTTCACTTAATTGAAGTATCACAATAAGATACATTCTTGGTGTTTTGATAAGCTACAACTGCATGCTGACAGAGCAAAACGGTATGACACCAGCAGGGGAGAATCCAGAACAAAATCCCCTCTCATCTCACAGTGTGCTGTGTTGGCGGAGCGTGACCTCATCCAAAGTTTACATGCAACCGCCCCATGCTGCTTTGTTATCTTCAAACCAGCACATTCCAGCCTTCAAACAAAAAAAAAATGTCAGCGTGCAGATCCTGCTGTGCTGTGAGAAGAGAAGCACAAGAAGGGGGGTGGGGGGGAACAACAAATAACTAACTCGCAAAAGTTTCCAAAACTGAAAAACAAACACTAGCCGCCTCTTAAAAAGTACAACGGTTGACGTGTACATGTAGGTCGGTCAGCTGTGGATGGATTGGAGTGCTACATGTCTGCTTACTCAGCAGCCTGCACCAAAGCGCAGCTTGCTTACCGTTCTTTTTTTAAAACAGACCGCAGGGTAGTAAATAGCTACGAGGAGGATCACAGCCTTCACAGCTGATTGGCTTGATGCTGGCCTGACACAAACAGGAAGCCGGTCATGCAAGTCAGAGTAGAGAGCGGACGACGGGGAGAGGCAGACAGGGTGCAGAATGCGGTGGCAAAACAAAGAATGTGTGAAGGCTTGCAGGTCTTAGATTTGAGAAGGAGAGGGAGAGGGAAAAAAACTCAGACTTTTTGTTTGCAGAGTGCCGTGTGACTCATGGAGGAATGCAGTCTGTGATTCAGATCTCTGCATTGTCAGCAGGCAGCGTGCACCGAAAAATGGTGATGATGTGTGAAGCAACAGTAGAGCGAAAAGCCACAAAATGATGCCAACCATAAACTGCAATCATACTGTGATGTTTACCTGCAGTGGTTTTAAAGTGTGTTGCAAGAACATTCATCCCTCTACAACCATTTCCCATTTTGTCACATTACAACCATAAAATCTAATGTAGCTTAGAGATGTGATAGACTGACATTGGTGGAGCAGTTACAGCTGCGAGTTGTTTGGGTGGGACTCTACTATAAGCTGAAACTTTCAAAATGAATGGAGAATATCTGTGAACAACAATTTTCAACACTTGGCATAGATTCTCACTGTGGTTTAAACTCTTTTTCTTGGTCTTCATGAAGCCATTTGTTCTCTTATGTTCTCCTGCAAAACTCTGAGGCCTTCAGAGAACAGCTGGATTTATACTTTTTACTGTTTTTTTTTCTCTTTATACTTCATAACTTACATGCTGCACTGTGCACAGGCTGTCACATAAAACAGAAATGAAATCCACAGATGCTTTGGTTGTATTGTGACAAACTGTGAAAAAGCTATAGGGGATAAATGTTTTTGCAAGGCCCAGCCATAGCTGGGTTTCAGTCTTTAAACATCAATCGTGTAAATATAACACTGTGAATGAGCTCAGGGACCATGTGACATGCTAGCTGTTAGTTTCGAAAATGAGCCTTCTGCCAACATTTGCGCCTTTTTTTAGTGTAGGATGTCACCTTTGAATGTGCAGTTTGTGTGAAACTTCCGCTAAAGTGATTTGAATTCCCTTTTTTTTTTTTGGTCACATCGCAACAACCTTGAGATTACGTAAGAGGAGCATAAAGTGACTAAAACGATTTCACTTCCTCGTTATTTGCCTGTTTGAGTAAACACAATACATGTTCCCCATTTAACATTTGCCTATATTAAAGTATGATCTCATAGGAGATAAAAGGAGGATTCTCTATCAGGCTGTTAATCATCACACAGGCGAGTGCGTTATCTCCTCTGTTGGGTAACTGCTGCGGTGCATGTGACGGAGGTGAAGCACAGAGTGGAAATCATGAGTGACATATCAGCTCTGCTACCCAAAGAGCTTTGAGAAAAACAGCCCTCCTCCCTTCCTCTCCTGTCAACCTACTGCTACCATTGCCTGACTCTGAAGGTCAAATGGAAGGAAAAAAAAAATAAAGAGAGAGAGAAAGAGAAGAAAAAGCCACTGCCACCTCTGACTGACTGGTTCAAACAGGCCCTGGGAGGAATGGGGGTTGCTGGTGCGTGGGGCGTGGCTTTCTGAGCATGCCCAGTGAGCAGGAATGCCGTGTGATGGCAACACAGCGGGCTCTCCCATCTGCTGATGCACCGCTCGCCCTCGGGCCCTTTTCCATCCAGTCTAGTGAGCAGGCGGATCAATTTACTGCGGAATGAACACAAAGTCAGCGGCTGACGCATGCACGCACATATTCACACATTCTTTGTGTTCGTCAATGGCTCCCGCTCCGCTCTACGCCGCACTGCACTGCAGCACCCAAGCACACACAAGATTTTACTCATGCATGCATAAACCTAGAGAGAAAGAGAGAGAGAGGGGCAGAGTCGGCAACAATGAATAGATCCATTATTCAGGGAAGCTCTTCTCCACACAAAGCTTGCACAAGTGAAGATAAACCCACAACCTTCCTGCTGTCAAATACCTGCAGAATAATGCTGACTCATCTTTACCCAAAAACACAGCCGCATAATGGCGTCTTCAATATCAAAGCTCAGCGGCAGCAGTCAACATGCGCTTTGTTGTCTTGCAGATCATGTTGCAGGCAAATGCACGATGCTTATTTGCGAAGGATGTTATTATCTTTCTGGCAACGTGAGACTCAGTGTGCGCGTTCAGAATAACTGAGGAGTCTTGTCTTGTGGAGCTGAGAATCTGCTGACGAGGCACTCCTGACATCTCTGGGTTAATTTTCCAATCCCACTTCTGCATCATACTCATATAGTTAACCACTGTGTCTCAGTTTGTTTTCTTTATATGGTGCAGTCATTTGTAGAGATGAAGAACAACACAAGAAAGCAGGACAAAATCTCTCAAATGTCTCAGTGGCAGTGCAAAAATTAAATACATTAAATAAACTCCCATTATGTATGGAGGTTTGGAATCACAATCATTATTAAATAGCTTGAAATTTGCATATACTTGAGAACCGTTTTTAAAATGCTCACAACTGCCCATGTTAGTAGTTAGTATTTAATATACTCATTTGGAGAAGTTGATTTGTAGAAGCATAAGAGACTATAATAAATATGCTATTGGTACAAAATATATTTTTAAATCACTTAAAACTGCATTTTTAATACACAATTGAGGGTATGTGTTACCAGTATCAAGGTATATTGAGGTTTTAGGGTGTGAAAGTTCAACTTTAAAACCTCCACACTGCTGTATCTGGTTTTATTGAAATATCAAACAAGGTTTCAAGAGACCTGTTTTCTCCACCTACTTGGAACTTACAAGTTTGTCAAGTTTGATTTTTTTTTACAAAATCACTTGTACTACTAATTACATGCAATCGCAATCAAACTTCTTTGTGAACGGTTTATGACCCCAAGGCGACCTGCATGCGCAAAAGAAAAACATAGACGTCACACAGCAATTCAAAGTTCACGGAAATAATTTCAAGCTGTTGAACAATCAGAGTTGACAACATAATAATCTATCGATGAAAGTCATTGTGTCTATATATAACGCAAATTCTTTTGTAATTAGACAGTTATTTGCTATGTCTCTCCAGACACACCTGACATGTTTCGACGGTTTGCCTCATCAAAGGCTGATGTTTGATGCTTCAGCTGTCATATCTCTGATGAAAACGGAAATATACCATCAAAACATGTCAGGTATGAAGAGACACAGAAAGTATCGAAGTGTCTAATAACAAAATGATCTTTAAGACAAGACCAGAACAAGATGAAGGAAGTGTCAGCACGTCACTGAGGACTTTAAGGAGATGATTAAAAATTACTTCAAGTTGAAAAGGCTGGTACAAACATCCAACTTGGCTCAGATGTAATACTCAACAAAATGACAATAAAGGTACAAAATGGCGACGCGACAAGCTTTACGATTTTAAAACATATTGTGAAGCCACTTCTCAACGTATGTTCAAGCAACCGAAAACAAAAAACAATTTTTGAAGTATAGTGGGAGTACTTGAGTAAAATGTGAATTTCTCAAGCAGAATACAAAATCAGATGTGCAAGTCAAGGTGTGACTCGGTTGTACCTGTTCTCTCTTACATTATAGGAATAACTCAAGGACTGGGGGATTTAATGTGTTCTTTTATTTGCAGAGTCACGTCTGCGCTTTGTGATATGCTAATAAGCTTCCCTTTAAGTAACTGAGCTGTGCTGCTTGGGAAAATCAACCAAGGTCCGATGACGCATCGTCTGTAGGATGATCAAAGAAGCAGCACAGTTGATGAAAGAGGTGTTCTCCAAGGATCCAGCAGTGAGACCGATAGAGAGGAATTTGTGGGAGGAAAGGACACAACGGGTAATTTAATCACGAACAGGAAGACTGATTTAATATATTTTCCTAATTCCTCTCTCAGTTCTCAATCAAAACTGATTTTTTTTCTATGAATACGTCCTTCCCAGATCCGTCCTTTATCCTCCATCTGTAATTTTCTGAGCCTCAAACCGCTATACCTCGGTGTAGCCTCAGAGTGGAAGCCATTTTTGCCACCTCTACTCATCGCTGCCTCTGGCTCGAGGGTTTCTAAATCAGGAGCATCTGACTCACCACCTACTCATGTGTCTCTATGACCTGAGTCCACCCGCTCACATTTGAATGCTTTACACAACAATCTTCCAGCAGTTCTTTATCCTTTGCAGACAAAACCAGTGATTGAACACACACCGACTAATTCACACTTTGCCTGTTTCTGTACTTCCATTTGGGTTTCTACTCCTTCTAAAAACAGCCAAAGTTCTTAAAAAAAAACACCCAGACATTTTCTGTTTCAAAAACCTTCCGAATGTAATGTCACAGAGCTGAATGCATTATCTGCCAATCCCAACGCATTGGCAGATGATCTGCCCGTCACCTAGCAACCGAAGAGGAATTTGATCACTTTTGGTAAACTGATTTTAACCTTGCATGTACAATGGCTGCTGGAAAAAGCAAGTGTTTTGTTGTTCACTAGCATTCAGAAACCACTTCCTGCATTCTTGGTTGTGCAGGAGGCTCTACTAATGCTTTTCAAAGATGTATGGTTGTGTAAATGTGCATCTGTTTGCAATCACTTTTATGTTTGAGTGTAAATGTTGAGTTGGAAGGCATTTTTCATTAAAAAAAATAAATAAATAAATAGATTCTTTTGGATTTAAAATGACGAAAGGCCCTAAAACTCTGAAAGGAGCTCAAAATAGGCCGACCTGACTAGAATTAAATCTCATTAAATACATTTTATACATATGATTTTGTGCAAGAAATGTAATGAACATGTTTTGCATAGCCCATAAACCTAGCCAAGACTATTCAAGGAAGCATATTAGGTCACCTTTAAGCAACATTCTAGCATCAGACAGCTGCAGTTCAAAGCTGCACGAACAGCTGGCTTTCATTGTCTGCACAGGAACTGACGGACATTTGAAACCGGCAACGGCTGCTATTAAATGTTTGTCTGTCTTTGTCCTCAGATGCCAAACACATCTCATTCCCATAATGTTTGGCAATTGCTGAGGCCTGCTCAGAGACCGCAGTTCCTTGGATCCTCGCACCGTGCAGAATATGCTCCCTATTTGCCTCCAGGAGAAGGCAGACATTCAATCCGACCTCCTCAATGTCAGAATGGCGACGAAGATATACTTGGTAACTTGTGTTTTTGCACCCCTCCTTCCACCCTGTCCCAGTGTGAGTGTGTATGCATGTATCGTTCAAGCCCTTCATTTCCCAGAAAAGAGCTGAGGATTTATGAGTGCATGGGCCGCCGCGAGCGACATCTCCAGAGAAGGATGAGTGTTTCCTGCAAACAGTTGGGAGGGGGTGCGTGTGTGTGTGTGTGTGTGAGTGTGTGTGGGTGGACAGCTTCCATAGAAACACTATCCAGCAACACTTGAGGAGCGTCATCAAGGGGAGGTGTGCAGTGTGTGAGCACGGAGGAGGCGTGTTTCTGAGAAAAAGCCCACGAGGCCGTGCAGATCTGTGATTGACAGTTGACTCTGCTGATTACTGCCCCTCAGGGACAAACTCCTGACAACAGCTGCTGCTTCAAACTCCCCCTGAACTCTCGCTAACATCAGCCGTCTCACATAACGTCTCTCCAAATATGTCCAAACTTGACTCGTCAGCTTAAGCGTGGCATCCGAATCCCCTTCTTTTACGTCTACCTCTGCCTCTGCAGAAATCCGACACAGGAGGACTTCGCCTGACCTGCTGAACCGACAAGTATCTGCAAAGTATCAGGAGCCAGGGTTGCCAGGTCTGACTGACAGTTTAAAGCCTAAACACAACATAAAACTCACCCAGCTCCAAAGAAAACACCCCAAACCTCAACCTCTAATGAAACTCATGTTAACAGCATGAGATATAGTCATAAACTGACATTCCATTCATCATATAATTTAGCAAATTGAAATTCCCAAAATAAATTTGCTTAATGGAAGTATGGAAATGGGATGAAGTGGGTTTTTGGCTGTATCCAAATTAGGGTATTTGCAATTTAAACAGTTTTTTGCATCACACGAGTGATGTGATCATGAACAACCAGATGTTACTACTGGTGGAAATGACAACAACAGGAAGTGGAAGGAGGATGTTGGAGCAACATATTTTTTAATGTCTTATTGTGTGAACAAACTTATTCATGTGTGATTTTAATCGAGTTTCTGATTTAATGAAACACTGTTATTACAAAATTGTGCTTTTTTCAGTATTAGCAGAATATCAACAAAGTTCTGCACACATTTTAGCAAAAACTGCAGACATATATGTGTAAGTAGCTGAGAAATGCAGCTATATATAAAGACAATTTTGGTTGTCCTTTATTATATTCGATATTATATTCTCATCAGGACTGACTCTGAACACAATGAAACTTGAGTTTTTTTGTGGTGCCTTGTAATTTCAAATCATGTTGTTGCCCTGGCATTCTGTTTTATAATACTACTACATAGTGACATTTGATTAACCAATAACTAATCATTGATGATGTCACATTCTCCAGATTCTAGAGATTTCAAAATAAATGAACTAAGATAAGCGGGAGCGGTTTCTGAGATGGGCAGTAGCCCAGGGGGGCTTTTCACATGGGGCAGCAGGAGCTTTGTTGTTTGCGTTTAGCTGTTTGAGATGACATATTTGGTTTTTAGCAAGACATATTGTATATATTTTTAGCTTATAATTCTTCTAAAACTAAACTAAAACATGGGAAAGTAAAACTATAATTACTAACGGCAATGATCTTGTGATGTCGTTTGGACCAAATTAAATAGCCATTAGCTGGAAGAGGAGTCCATTGCTCTATGCTATGTTAATCACTTCACAAGTTATGTTAGCTTGCTTTTATTACTGTATTGCTTTCGGCTACTTCTTGGAAACAATTTTATTGCCTATCAAATAGGGATGTGAATATGGAAATGTGGCCTGATCGCTGATATCAATACTGTTAGTGCTGATAGCCAATATTTGCCAGTATCATATAGATTGCATATAGTTCCTTGCGCTTTCAGCACTGTAAATTGACCACAGCTTCTTTATTCTCTGCTTCAGATAAGCCTCTGCTGCATCACACTTCCATGTTTGTTAAATGAGATATTAAAAAGAAGTTTAGAGTGTTGCGCTGACGAATTGAAAATTAAGTGATGCGTTATGGTCAGTTGAAAAGCAGGAAGGGGGCGCTGGATATTGTTTGCCCAGGGCACCAACCAAGCTAGGACTGTCCCTGACTATAAGTGTAGTAACACGGCGTTTTATTAAAAGAATGGCATCTATCTTGAACAAATTTACCTTTGAACACTTTCCAAAAACCCGCCAAATGTTGTGAAAACGGCCCACATTTTAGCAATCGTTTAGTCTGGCAGCACTGTCCCAAACTTTTTCCCCCTTCATCTCCTCTCTTTATCCTCCGCCGTCGCCACCGCCATTGGGTGGTGCGGACGTGAGGAGGAACAGTGACTTCATGGTGGGGTTGTGTAAGAGCGCGGGGCGAGGTCTGAAAACCGAGCCGTGTGAGACAAACGAAAGTGCTGATGAGCCAAAAAGAGAGCTAGTGTTGCTGGAAGCCTGCAGATATTCCCCCTCAACCCAACTCAGCCCAACGCAGCACCCCCTGGGTAGAAGTCAGATGTCAGAGAGGACAAACGAGGCCCGGACTCATTCGAAGCCACGTGGACAGCATGTAGAAGGCCCTGCTTTGGGCTGGCGGGGGGGTCAGGGCATCAAGTTGAAAGGGTGGTGGTGGAGGGGATCTATTCCAACGGAGAGAGAAAGGTCGCAGTGTAAGCTGATAAAGGCAGGAGGCAGGGCTTGGGGCCGCTTCCAGGCCAGCCAGTCAGCTGACGCTTGCAGCTGTGTTTGGAACATCAATATGAGCCTTGTTCAGCCTCTTTCCACCCCCCGCCATCACCGCCTCCCTCGCTTGCTCGCTCCTCACTCGGCATCCCCCCTCCTCTTCCCAACACGCCGTTTCCTTTCCTTTTTTTTTTTTTTTTCCAGCTCTGATTTATGAAAGTAGGGCATGTGCCCATAACTGCTGCATCAAGGCACATGGCTTAGCCTCCAGAGGCACTAAGGCTCTGTTTACATCAGCCCAGACAACTGCACCGCATTGCACAATCGCCACAGGCAGCCTGTTATATAAAGTGTGGAGCCACGTTGGCTCTGTTGTTTTTGTTTCTCGTCTCAGGCCTCCTTCCCTACCTATAAGTCCCAAGCTGCACAAATCCAGATGTTCTCAACAAGCATTTTATGTGATACACCAACTAGTGGCAACGCATTTATCATGTCGTATTATTATTGTGATAATTTTCTTATGAGAAGATTTTTGATTTCTTGTCACAATAAATTCTAATTAATTAACCTCATAAAGCTGTATTGTTGGGATTGTTATTTTTTACTACTTTTCTCCATTGTTCAAAAAACATATTTCAATAAATATCAATACATATAATTAAATGCAGTTATTGTATGAATTTTAGTGATACAAGTCAAACATTTTATGTGATGAGTGTCCTAAAGTAGCATATTACAAACTTTTTTCAAGACTATAAGTGTTTGTAAGATTATAATTGCTGTGTAATGCAGTCATAGCCACCCAGTTACCTAAAAAAAGGTGTAATAATACAACAAAATATTATAAAACTTTAAGTCCTGCATTACTGGAACCTAGAAGGTTTATCTTTTCAAATAAAAATTTAAAAAATCGGTACAGTGAATTTGTATTCAACACAAATTTTACTCTTTTGGCTATTAGTTTTCTACAAGCCTGAGTACACAAAAAAATGTACTCATGCATGGTCAATTTTTTAAGTTTCAACCAATGTGTTCAAAGTTACCACCATGGTGGTACATGGTGGTGGCAGCATCATGATCCGAGGATGCATTTCTTCACTAGAGACAGGAAAGTTCATCAAAGTTAATGGGAATATAGATGGAGTGAAATACAGAGCAATACTGGAAGAAAAAAATCATCAAATATTTCAAAAATTAAAAGTTTACATGGGACTTTATTCGCTCTTATTAAGGACGACGGTTTATTGTTGACAAGCACCAAAGCATGAAAGTATCCTAACAAAGAGAAAAAGCAAAAGCTGAATTTTGCTGTAGGGAGTGCGAGAGAAGTGTGTGTGTTTGCTCAGAGATGACAATTAGTCCCAAATGAAGCACTGAGGAAATTCAAGTTTGGTTTCCATGGCGACGAATCAACCTGCTCAGTCGAGGACAGACAAAAGAAAAAAGTGTTTTTCTAACGAGCAGACCTGAGACAAAAACAGACATGTCCAAAATAATTTAACTGGAGATGGGACGATGAGGATGAAATCTGAGGCCGGTGATGATTTATAATCTGGCCGAGTGGATTGATGGTTGAACCACTTTGTTTTCCATCGTGTGTCATAAAAACAAGGCCTTAATGAGCATAGCTTGTCTCTGGAAAGATATTAATGGAAGTTGGAAAAACACGACCAGCTGCTGGCATCACAAATCATTAAACATTCAAACCACTTACCTGTTCCCCGCCTCGGTTTCTGTAAGGCTTCACAATATTCATCTCTGTGTGTAAATGTGCCAGAGACACTGAATCATCAGTCATGGAGTTTCTCTTCAGAAATGTGGAATAAAAGGATGAATCAATAAAATAGAAAAGAAATAGTCCAGAATTTTTAAAAATGCGGTATTGTTGAAAGGTTGTAATGAATTAATATTCTACTTGTAATAGTTAACTATTTTGGTATTTTGTCTAAATTCAGATAAATTGAACTGGATCTGACTTCTACGGTTAAAACAACTCTAACAAACATAGTGGTTCATTCAAATACAATTTTAAACCGAATTCAATTTTGAATTGGGCAATTTCATCCAAAAATTAAAAACAATGATTATCTACAGAGGAAATAGAGGTTGGAGGTGGTGCGCCACTAAAAATCTTCCTGTGTGAAACACAGACTGAGATAATGACTATCTTGTTTAAATGTTCAGTAGCATAAAAATCAATAAAAGAGCATTCACTTAAACAATTTTTTATTTTTATTTTTGGATTTTAAAATCAAACCAGCATAGACTAGTTTGTCCTAGAGGCTAACGTTAACAGCTAGCGCTAGGTGGGTCATGACCAAACAGACTTCTGCTGTCTTTCAAACAATTTGAGATTTTGTTTGTTTGTTTTAGTTTTCTCCCTGGTGGTAGTAAGAATCTTTTCAGCATGTCAGTGTTTTTCTTAGGCCTTCTAACAAGCCATCACTGGATACAGGTGCGCTAAACCAGGGAGAAAACTAAAACCTACCCCCAGTAAAAAAAAATTTAAATAAAATAAAAATAGCATTTGCAGAAACCGCTTTGACATTTTTAGGATTTTATTTGGTAGGATATTCCACTTTGCAACAACTGATCTGAATTTATGCTAGAGATGCCAAGACAGTTATGTAGCGCAGGCAAGAAATCAACTAACCTTTCAACAGAACCTCGCTTCAAAAATTCCAAACTATCCCCTTCAGAGGCCAAAGAACTGTCTGATCGTGAAACTAGCTTTGGACTTTTTGTTTTTGTGCCTTTCCCAAACTCCAAAGCTGCTTTGTATCAGTATTCCCTGGCAGTAAAAGAGGCAAACAGTCTCTTTTATTAAAAAAAGAAAAATCTCAACCTAAGTAAGAGTTGTTTTTCACAACCCTGAGAGATGTTTCGCCTCTCATGCTTCCAGCCTTTGTTGCTAGCTGCCTCCTTTGTAGACCTCCCTCATCCCCTCCACCCACTTGCTCCCTCGCTATCATAACTCAGCTGTTACTTGGCAACGTGGTCCCAGCTGGACCCAGCATCAGCCGCGTTGCTACGGCAACAGAACGCACACATGCAGACACGGTAAACATGTTTTTTGTTGTTGTTGATGATGTTGTTTTGTTTTGTTTTTTTCCCCCACCACCACCTTCATTTTTTCAGAGCACAGCGGCTCAACATGCAAAATAAAAAATCCACATGTGTATTCAGCTCAGAGCAGAGGCATCCATCAAAGTGCGAGCGCTCAGATTAATCAAAGCGGGAATGATTGCCAGCATGATCTCATGCACCTGCAACATCTTGACATCTGTGTTTAAGGGTGAAATCAGAAAGAATGATGTCATGTGTTGCTGATCCTACGAAGGTATTGCGCTACATGCGGAGGAGAGCCATCTGGCTGCATTAATCCACCCCGTAATCATTTCAGATTTCACATTTAAAAGAAGAAGAAGAAAAAAAAAAACACTTTGCTTTCGATCATCGCTGTACATTTATTGCCAAGTTCGACACATCACGCCGACTGCATGTCTCGAGGAAGTAAAGCCCTCCTCTCCACGGTCTGGTTAACACTGCCTCCGTCGTCATGGCAACCCGATCCATCATCTTCAGGGGGATCAATTGATTCATTATTGAGTGAGGCGCAGCCCCCTGCTTTGCTTCCCGTTCACGTCTACTCACTCTGGCTCCTAGCATCTATTATTGACATCTACGCCTGCCCACTCACTGGGCCGAAGAATAGAGAGATGTCAAGCTTCCCCCTCCTAGAAATATGATTCAGGATTTTTATTTTTATTATTTTTCATCCCGAACAAAAAGATCTGCTTTATGAACATTTTTAAGAGATGGACTCTTGGTTCTGCAGAGTCCAACCTCAGTTTGGGCAGGAGTGGAATTAGATTGAGATGTTCTGGTGATCAAAATGAAGACTACAAAATGTTGATTTACAGTCCTCATTTATTTATCCATCCAAAAATCCAATCCCTTCATCCAATCATCATCCATCCATCAATCCATCAATCCATCAATCCATTAATTAATCCATCCATCCATCCATCCATCCATCCATCCATCCATCCATCCATCCATCCATCCATCCATCCATCCATCCATCCATCCATCCATCCATCCATCCATCCATCCATCCCACCCATCTATCCATCTTTTTTGCAGGCTCTGATCTCAGTACAATATCTGTATTAAATGTATTGTGAATTATTGTTTTAAATTAATAGCTGTAAAAACTCAGACACCGTAGAAGACTGGAAAAGTATTATATTTTGACAGTTACATTTGTGATCTATGATAATAAAATATGATTAAAATTGGATAGATAGATGCAGATCATTTAGAGTCAGTAGAAGAAGTGTACAAAGACAACACACCTGCGTTTGAAGACAAGATAAATCATCGTCAGATGAAGCCTTAAAACAGGATGGGGGAAATACAATGTGACACGCATATCATGTTGAGAACACAGTCCTCTTGAGCGGGGCATTCGTAGCTGCAGGGGAAGACACAGTCTGATTGTAGTCTGTCCTCCGTTGTCTGGCAGCGCACCTCAGCAGAGCCTGGAGGCACCGAGCTGGGCGGGGAGCTCCAGCTTCTGCTGGAGGAGCAGAGGAAGACAAATAGATGTTGTAGGAAAATGTGTGCTAAATGGATGATGTCAGCTGCGGCACTTTGACATTTTAATGTCATCTCTGAGGGAATTACATCATTAGTCCTCTTTCCTGGCCCCGTTCAATGCTGGGAAAACCTCCTAATGGATGTCAACAAGCCATCTCTCTGCAAGAAAGAGGCAGGGGGGGATGGTGTGGTGATGGCGGCGGCGGCGGCGGCGGAGGAGGGAGGGAGGGAGGCTCTCGCAAAGCTTCTCGTCGAGCTGTGTAACAGATAGGTCCCATGCTGAGCGTCATCTGGACTAAAAGCCTTTGCTGCATTTCCAGGCACCAGATTAACTCAATCTGAGCTGCTGCACTCAACTGCAGCTCTGCTTTCCACCGGTTCTTTCCTTTTGACCTGAGATGGCTCGGTGCGTAACTGTGGAGTTACTTTAAGTGATTAATGTATTATTCAGCAGCAGCCCTCGTAAAAAAATAACAAATGAAAAAAGCCTGCAAGGCTAACTGGCAGGCAACATCATATTTCCAGATGGGCTTCAGTCGAACCGAGACAGTCAAATTTCTCATAGGATGCGTCATCCACTTGTGGACTTGAATCAAAGCTCAACTCACAGTTATTATCTCACTGACTATGAGCCTGTAATCTTCCTTTTCCAGCTCATTGAGAAAAGCAGATCGGATGTGACAAATCCAAGGCCCCTAGTGACAAATGAGGCGAGAATGCAGAGATGAGAAGGACTTGTTTTATGAGGAGGCTCCTCCATGGCCTGCAACGGGTGGATTTCTGTTTAATTTTTTGTTTTGTTTTAATTCCCAGAAAGCGCTCAGCTTTGTTGGTAACAGCTACATGCCCTTCTTGAACTATTTCACACACCTCAAACTTCAGTTTCATTAGGATTTTATGAGTTAGACAAACACAAAAGTACTGCATAATCGTGAAGCTACAGGGGAACAAAATACATCATTTTCAAATATATGCAAGTAAAAATCTAAAACGTCCTCTGTGAAGGTCTAGTCAGCCAAATCAAATATTTGCCTGCTTTAAACTTCTTCACACTTTCTCTATGAACTGTCTGTTCTTCACTGATGTTCTCTAACAACTCCTCTCCCTCATCAGACCTCATCAGTCTTCAGAGAACAGAAAATTAGACCTATTTTCTGATTAGGCGAGTTTTATTAGCATGTCAGAGTGGATGATATGTCAGAACTTTGAGGTTCTAATGTGAAATAAGGCGGCCATTTATTTTTGCCTCAGTGAGAAGACATTCAAATCAAACCTTGTTCTGCCATCGTTCTCTGCACATCCATACAAAGATAAAAATGGTTACATAAACAGCAAAAAAAAGAGTAAAGCGTAAAATACTTCTCCAAGCAAAACTTGTCACAAAAATGGAGGGCATGAATGAATAACGTGAAAACGAGTGGGGCAGATAGGCTGCCCCCTCATGTGCTCGCCTCACAATCAAATTTAGCTTTGCGTGGGGAATTGATGAGACACAGAGCTCAAAGCCAGCATCTTCAAAGAGCGCGGTTACACAAGATGCGAGGCGTCAAACCCACTTTGTAGTTCTCGGGTGAACGAGTGGGCGTTTTAGCAGCCGCGCTCCACGAGGTGAAACAGTTGCAGCTCTGTGGGCCCCCCAAAAAACGATACCATACAACTGTTACATCAAGGCTGAAGTGTATACAAAGGGAAACCGGAGTGATTTTTTTTTCCTTTTTTACACCTATCGCTGTTTAGACGGTGCGCTGTCGTTTTTCATGCTTCTCTATGTTTATTGGTGCTGTAAAATATAACAGACGTAAGAGAAACGAAAGGACAAATGTGTGTGACAGATTATAAGGGAACATTTTCAAGGCTCAGTATTTTAACAATGGGTGCTATATAAAGAAGTCACTCACATAGAGGGTGTGGCCAGTGGCATACAGGACCTTAATGGCCCTATTTGTGACTTTAATAGCCCTGTTAGTGTGATTGTTCTGCTTACAACCTTAAAAGCCTGATACCTGTTCTGAACTGATTATGCCTTTTGGATTAGAAGTGAATCATCTTCAAGAACCCTGGTTGTCTTCGATTTAGTTGTCTTTTCCTTGGATGATGGAGAATCTACACCAACAATTTGTGACGACTCAAGAGATATCTTACATGGTAGAGATATTTAATTCAGAAAAATAAAAGTAGGGCGAGCAGAAAAAACCCCCACCAAAAATAAGAAAATAGAAACAATATGACTGCTTTTCTTGTGAACATTTGGTTTTATGGTGTGACTTTTTTATTGCTTTCCCAAAAATATACGACATTACTGGAGTATTTTATCTGTGGATTCATTGGAAAGCGCATTCAAATAGTCATGAATGGTTCGCACATGCAGATAGTAAGTTCTGCTGTGAATTTGGACTTGGAAGTTTGGGTCAAATTAGGTCGGTAAATCGGAGTGACGTACAAATCTGGTTCAAAGAATCTTGATCCTTGTAAAAACAAGGACTGTGAAGTGAATCGTTGCCACCGTCACACACAAGTCAACTGGAAGAACATCTACACACAAATAGACTTGTCTGTACAACTTTCACAAATGATGTGTAAAAACAAACATTGTTGGTGCATGCAGTGGTAGCAAGAGTTCAGCTAACATCTGTTAGCTGAAACAGGCTACTGTGGATAGCACTGCAAAAGAAATAGCATTAAAAAACATGGAAATTTTTTCCAAGTTTAAGCAAAGCTTAGGGCTAAACAACACCAAGATAGTAAAAGTTTCTGCAAAGCTTACTTGTCTCACTAACAGTAGCCAGTTTTCCATTAAGGTGTAATGGAAAAAAAATTCATATAAAAGTTAAATATTTAATGTGTTTGCATCCATTAAATTGATTTGTTGTGTGCAATAGTTGCTGTATATCTGGTTGTTGTGTAAACTAGCTTAAAGAGAACAGAAGCAAAAATATTTGCTACCTAAAAAGCAAATATTCAAAAAATAAGCAAACCACATTTTTACGATAAATTAATAATAAAAAAAATATATATTTGGGGACCTATTAAAATGTCTTATTCAGATATTCCCTTTCAAGAAAATTCGTTTTTCATTCAGTTTTAATAAATATGGTACATATTCATTTTGTCACACAATGCACACCTTTTCATCTAGATAAATTATTATCAGAACAATATTTTTTAGTTTTTAATGTTTAAGTCTTGAAATAATGTTGTATATTTATGTTTCTGCAGAATGGACTCTGCCAGTGGAGTTAGTTGATCTTTGGTTGGCAGAAGGCGGGGGTCACCCATGGCGCCATTCATGCAAAAAAAGCAACCCTGTTTGCAGTCCAGATATTTACCCACTGACCTCAGCATGTTATGCAACACTCAGTCACATTGCCCGCTTTTAGTGCTAATATTGAACGGGCAAAGAGCTTGTCCTGCCTTTGGAGGAGTCGATACTGTTTCCATTGAACACTTCACTGTGCAAATTCTGGATTGAAAGAAACTATTTTCTAAAATGATGGTGAAAATCAGCTCAATGTGAAGCTTTTAATGCTGTTACATTATTATTACAGGTGACCTTTTATGCTTTCTTGAACAGGTTAGTTCAAACTGGATATACAAAACAACTTCACCACATTTTCTTGCACAAAATGATTTTTACATAATGAGACTTTACTCTGTCTGTTTTGAGCTCCTTTCAGAATAAGCTATTCTGTCACTTTCAAATGAAATATGCTGCTGCTGGCCACTCCTTCAATTCAATGTTTACATTTGCACATGAAAATGGCTGCAAACATATGCTTTACAACTGTGCATCTTTGAAAGGCAGAAGTAGAGCCTCCTATACCACAAATAAGAACGCAGAAAGTGGTTTCTGAATGGTAAGTCAACAAAAAAAAACCATTTGTCTTTCCAGTAGCCATTGTAAATACAGCAGTAAAACCAGCTGACCAAATGTACTGGAACTTTGCCGGGGTTTCTAGATAACAACCCATGCTTTGCTGCTTATTTGTAACACATTCAAAGGTTTTTGAAAGGGCTCATTTTCCAGATACTAAAAACAAAACATTAACTTATTACCAAAAAATAAAAGGAAACGGCGGTGTGTTCTGTTTAGCAGACCCAAATGGAAGAACAAAGACATTACACGTCTCCTTTAAGCATTGCGTTAGTAGGAGCAGCCTGCAACAGCCAACCATATCGGTCTTGCTGAAACGGAGCGAGCAGAGCGGAAGCAGAGGATTGCCACATTCTTGTGGAGGCCCCACATTCCCCTGAGCATCAAAACAGCATTATAACTCGTGCAGTTCCTCCTCCTCCACCACCAACAACACCCCCCTCCCCCCGGCGCCTCCTGCCCCCAGCTTCCTGTGCAACAGCATGGCCGCTCAGCCCCTCCCTTCCCGCGCTCTCATCTCGGTCAAGCTCCATCTCCCTCTGCCCCGCCGCTCCAAATACATTATTTACACCGCCACCCCTCCCTTCAGCACAGCTCCAAAGAATCAGGGCAGAGGGAAATAACACCACTGTATGACACTCCCCCCACCACCCCAACACACACACGTTGCACGCTAAAGCTGACACCCCTCCACCCCCACCTGCTCGCTCTTTTCTCACTCTGCAGGATGAAAATACAGAGCAGGGCTGAGCTGCGACAACGGGAAACTCTGTGAGGCCCCGTCCCTCCCCACTAATCCCTTCTGACGTGCCTCCCGAGGGCAGGGATTTGCTACAAGTCAATGCAGGAGACCTACAGTATGCAAAACAAGCCTGTCTGACTCTCTCATGATGTTCAAAGCCTCTGCACTGCTGGTGAGACAGGAAGGCAGATCAGAGACAGAGAGGGGGGAAAATAACTGCACACAGTCTGCTCATGTTAACCCCTTCCTCACCCTCCGCTTCGGCGCAGCGAGCCACTTCCCTCCAGTGTTGCCAGATTGGGCTGGTTTCCGCCCATTTGGGCTTTTTTTTTTTAATCCTAGTTCGACGATTGTTACAATTTTCGGTTGCTTTTTGTGGAATTATAGAAGTTAGCGTCTAGATAAATCCGGTACGACAGTGTTGCACATTTATTAGTACTCATTGTCCCATTTAAATAAAATAAAATCAATAAGCAACATTTGGCGTGTCTTTAGAAAGTGGAGAATTTTTTTTTTTTTTACATAGTTGTCAATGTGTGGCAGAACTACATCATCATTAATCATTAGTCATTGGTGTCACTCTGTAGTGTTGTTGTAAAACTGAAATCCCAGGACAACTTTGTGATTTAAAAGGACACGGCGCCACAAAAACACTCAACTCTTGTGTTCCAAGTCCTTTCTAGAAACCTGGTTGTATCCTTGGTGTCAAACATTTGTGCTGCATTTTTTGTTGTTGGTGTCAATATTATTTTAAAGATATTTCAGTGTTTCCCAAGGTCACAAAAGGTCAACCGGTCAGTCCACTTTTATAAAAGCAAACAAAGTGTGTTGTCAATCAACTGTGCTACGTTTGTGCAGCAAAAATAATTTTTCTTTGTGTCGTTGTAATTTCTAAGATCAAAAAATAATTGTTTCTGGAGGTTAACCAGAGATGAATCCCCAGAATATTAATAAAATCAAACAAAATTGATATAAAAAAAATTTGTTTTATATTTGTGCAATTAAATTATTTGTAGCACAGTTAATTGACAACTAATTTGGCTTTGTAGATATGGACTAGCTGTTTGACCTTCAATGACCTCTGGAAATTGATATATCTAGAAAAATCGCAGCCAAAAATACAAAGGTTTGCTGCACAAACGCTTGACATACTTTTGTGAAAATTGAAGAAGGTGGGGAGCTAACTCTATTCAGGTCCTGGTCTAAAGGACAAACAAAAACAAGAAGTCTATAAATGCAGTCAATAACCCATGAGACATATAAGAATAAATATACAGACGTCAATGTCTGGTGCTATTACCGTCAGCGTTTCATTAGCGGTTGAGATTATTTTGGAGTTGGGCGGGTTCCACATTGTGTTTGGGCTGGAAACTCTCAGTCAGATCTGGCAACCCTGCCCCCCCGTGTAGTTTCACCTCTTGCCTACATCGTGCATGCACATAATGCTGACGACACATGACACGATCTCTCTGTCGCTGCAGCCCCGCTCACTTCGACCCTTCTCGTTTCTCTTCAGCTGTTACGCGAGGCACGATATCAAAGCAAAAAGCACTAAAACCGCAGAGCGTAAACAGGAATTCACAGGTCATGTGATACGTTTGCTTCTCTTCTGTCGGTGCTATCAAGCAATTAGGCGATGAGAAGATGCCTGCTCGGAGGCCTCGTGGGTGGGCGGATGACGGGGGACATTATTAGAGAGAAGAAGTCACATTATGGTTTGGGTTTTTGTCCAAGCTCTCCGGCTCACACTGGAAAAGAATGTAAACAAGTGAGTTCAGAGGGGAAAGCCAGCTTGGAGAGTGGAGGAAGGGCAGGAGAGGCAAAATTACAGTGGATGAGATTGGAGGAGGGTCGGGGGGGGGGATGTAGCAACACAGGAATGGAAAAAACAGATGACAGAAAGACATTACCCCACAGAGGAAGAGAAATCCACCAGGATTTGTAGCCTGCTTTAGGTTCACGTGATTGGCTAAACTGTTGACTCCACCCTCCCCATCACCACGCTTTTTTTTTTTTCCACCCAACCTCAGACCCTTTGAGATGGAAAATGGGTCATCTGTGTGAAAGTTAATACTCTCAGCACGTACAGCGCCGCTTTATTTTTAGGACGTGCCTTGGAAATTTTTGCTTCCTATTTTCCGCCCCCTCAGTGGTGAATGGCAGTGAAAAACTCGCGGTTAAATAAAGCGTGTTGCTACCGTGAGGGGCTTCGAGGTAGCCTCGACGTGGCTGGTGTTTCTGCCCTCACCATGACAACGTGAAGTGCAGGCTGCAGACACCAGCAGCACGGCCACGACATGCGCCGCGGGACGCCGAGAGAGGCGGAAATATCACAGCCAGGTCTGGGCGATATGACCTGACATAGGCTGGTATTTGGAAGCACAGCTACGTGCGAATAGTTGAAACCTCATTCAAAAACATTAGCTGTGTTTCTATCAACTCTTAAGATTACGCAAATTGGAATTATGAAAATAAATTTGCTTAATGAACGTGCAGGGAGGATGGTGGCGCTCATCTTTTAACAACAACGCAAATTACGAAGTTTTGTGCTTATTTGTAATGGAAACTCAGCAACTGATGACTTTCCGTTTTAATAACTTCAGCATAAATTATTCCGCACAGCAGAAACCATCTTGGCAAAAACACAGAAGCTAACGTCCACAGTTGTGGTAATTTCCGATCTTAAAGCTTACAGCCAATCAGCGTCAAGGACAATGAATGGCGCTGCTTGATTGGCTGCTGTGCAAACCCCAACCAATAGCGTTTCAGCTAACGTTGCACCGACATCACAAGTTGTATTTTCTTTTGAATATTTTCAATGTTCTCTACAAGGAAATTTGCAAACAAGCGAATTATCCAAAAATAATTTTCAGACATGTTCCACAATCATTGAGTCAGTGAACCTGCAAATGCTGCACCATCAATAGTTGGGTTCAATTTTCAATTGCTCTTTGCACATGTCATTCCTTTTTGATGCCTTGTTTTTTAGAGAGCTAATAAAAGCTGGTTCTTTAGTAGTGCTACATGCTGGCTAGCCTACAGCATTAAGCCTTTTGTTTTTGAACCACTATCTTAATAACCATGATAGGTGGCACTGCTTTAGTGTCCAGTTTAATTTAAATCGCTTTCTTATGACTGCGAACAAAGTCAATTTTCTTTCAGTCAACTGACTGATAGTGCTGAATTATCAACAAGTCTTATCAAAAGAGCGAGTGAGCTAGCTAGCATCTGCTAACTCCTCGTTGTTAATAGATTTTTTTTTTTTATGACTGTTTTAAATTTTTGCATAAATACTGATAGTGTTCACTTATTACTCAGGGGAACTCAATCCGCTGTATACTGATTTGATATTTTTAGTTGAAGTAAAGTTTTTGTCTTGAATGTGATGAATATGGGAAAGAAAACATTATTGTCTTAATCCAAGGCAGATTTTCCCTTTAAATATGTTGGATATATCGAGTTTACGTTCTCTGAGTGTTTGGTTTGAAGGTTTGGAGATCTGGAATACTTTGGTTGATTAAGTAATTGTAATATATTCACAAAGTGATCCAGCCTGTAAAATCATACTTTCACTGCAAATAAAACAGTCTTTGCCACATCGTCCTTCGCTACTTCCAGTATAAAACTACTTAGAGGCAACACTCTGAGGATGTCAAATGTGGAGCAGTGCAGCAGAGCCTATGTGAAGCTGCCATAGAAACTGCACACAACCGAGTTATTTCTGGCTGCCTTGAACTCCCAAACACAGCTGCTCCTACATAACCAGACATCTCCACCACTTCGTTCAGATGACACTCGCTGCACAGAAGCTGCAATCAAGCGCCTGACATTTAAACTCACACTATGAAACAGCACCATGCAAAAAGGTCATGAGCTGTTGTGGATAATTTGTTGACAAGATCTCAAATTATTACAGTAATTACGACGTTCTCAAGTCTGGATTCCCTCTGTCTGCTTCTGTAAGCCCTCCACCCGTTTTAGGGTGTAGTACATTTAAAAAACGGTCTATTTCCGGTTGGTTTAGTAAACTAACAGGTTGGAGTCTGTCGCCATGTGAAAGTTGGAGGAATAAAAATGTGTATCAACTGGTGAAAACAGTTTCTGCTGCAGGCAAAGCCATTGTTGTTGCTGTCAACTGGAGCTGCTGCGCGCCCAGATTGACCCCAGCCTGGAGCAACAGCGCCCCCTACCGCCCAACAAGAGATCGTGGGTTCATTTTAATGCCCGCGACAAAGCGCTGACTCATTATCACTATGCAGACAATACAGTAAAATTAAGAGTATTTTCCGCACGGATGTAACCACAAACACCTGTGACTTAAATCGGAGTTTTGCACGAAAGATCCCGCTGTGCAACACAAAAACAGAACATTTTGCTTTGTCATCATAATAAACAACAATGTCTGCTTCTTTGTGAAGATTTTTATTGCTTTTTTTTTTTCATCTCAGTTTGCAAACCCCCAGAGAAGCCAGCAGTGGTCTGGTATCCTTCAGTGACCCTTCAGCCAGTCTGCAGGGGAGGAACCACAGAGCCAGAGCCAGTGGCTGGCTGTTTATTTATGGGAGAAGCAAAGCTGTGGTAAACTGGGAGGGTAGCAAAGCCAGAAGCAGACCAAAGTTTCAGATTTACCTTCTGCATCTTTCTCCAAAATGAAAGATTAACTCGTTTTTCCCGCACAGAGACTCGAAGCCAAAAAGGCTTCTCCAGCTCCACCAAATGACTCTAACAGCAGCTCATGAGTTCATGGAAAATGGATGGAACAGTGACCACCATTTAGTCTTCACTTGACATTTCTGAGCCGTCGTTCCACTTTTCATTCCTCATTGTAGAAAAACTATTTTTTTCCCCCTCCTCCGTCTTTGCTCTCGTTTCCTGGCAACCTCGTGGCCCAGTTTCCTCTGGCCAGCGCTCTCGGAATAACAGCTGCAGACTGGGATAAAAATAATTACGCCTCTATTTGTCTTCCAAACCGGACCAGACCCACTCCCTTCTCCTAAACTTGGTTGCTCCACTTTTGCTCTCATGCACACACAATGCAGCCATTCATACCGAAGACACGCTGTGGGTCAGGGGACTCACAGGAGCTGAGGTTTCCGCATGCTGGCCGGACACAGAAATAGAAAACTCATGACAGCAGTCGTACATTATTCTGGTGGTGCCTGGATGTTATGAATGGCAACAAAAAGGAACCACTGGGCTTGATTTATGCTCCCCTGTGCGCATGTTCTCATGCCACATTTGGTATTTTATCATTTTGAGAATCGAAAAATAGTTGAGCCTTGTGCATCAATAAAGCAAAGCACAGCAGGGCTTTCCTGTGCACGACTGCTGCCATCTGCTGGTTCAAAGTGGATTTAATAACTCCATCAATGGTTATTCACTTGGTGGATCCTGTCAAATCACTGTTCAGCTTTAATGTGACGTAGTTCCTGTGTAGTTCTGCTGGAAAACAACCAAATCTGTCCCAACATAAACCCAGTTAAAGTCTACATCGCAAAAACACTAAATCTTATACATCTTATCAAGTGTTTTTATCTGCAAATATCCTGGTACAAAATACATTTTTAGTAATTTATAGTTTAAGTAAATAATTCCTTAATAGTGATTTAAAAAATATACTACTTCTACTGGCAGATCATTTGTCTTGTTATAAGTGAAATGATTTTCCAGTAGAACTAACATTTGAACTAAAAACAAGCTACAATATGTCTTATTTCAAATGGACTAAACTATTTGCACCAAAATAAAAATATACATTTCTGGTTTTTTAGTTTTTGGAAATTTATTGCAATTATTCAATCAAAACTAGCATTTGTTATGTCTGTCATTTAAAATTGGGTCTTTGTTACTTTTTGCCAAAATTATGAAAACTGAATGTGAAGTTCTAGTCGAGGTTGTAGTTCCACCATCTGGTTATTGCAGTTTTTTGTTTATACAGACCAGCGTCTGTTTTCAGGGGAATATCACCAGGTAGGGTGGAAAAACATAGTAGAAAGCCACCGCAGTCAGAAACCTGTTTTAATGTTTTATTATGGAGTTTTACACAAATAGGTGACAGACTAGAATATAAAAATAACATTAAACCAACAACGCATTTTCACAGAAATTAACACATTTTTTCTTCTTCTCCCCGTAGACAAATGTAATGTCATACAGATAGCAACATATGACAAATTGTCTACTTTAATTCAATATATTACTACTGTCATGATGCTCCAACCAAAACAAAAAACACAGAGGAAAAACAACAAACAAAACGACTATAAAACAATGTTTGATGAGAGTGAGGAGAGACAGACTTAAGAGTTCCTGTTAACTCCAGAATATCGTAAAGTATGTCGTATTTGGGCTGATAAGTCACAACAGTCTTCAATATTCAACAACGCTGCGAGAATCACTGTTAAACCCTTTATTAGGAGAAGTAAAAGCAGTTTTGTCTCTAACTCGTCTGCACATTCATTCGACGTCATCCTCTGATAAAGCCTGGGAGCTGATGATTCGCTGAAAAATGAAACAAAAAATTAACACCTTATTATGCCGTTCAATTATAAACAATGTGTTATTTTCAATCTATTTCTGTCTTAGAGGTGAAATAGCAAAGAGCTACAGTGACTCTGCTCTCAGCTTTGGATGGTTCTAAGATTGATCTTGCACCCTTTCTTGTCCCAGAAGCTACAGAAGCGACTGAGGGGTTTTCTAAGGATGCTGCAGCACCGTTTCTGACAGGAATAAGAGTCTCACCTGGCTGATTGAGGGCAGTTTGGTGAGCAACATCTGGAAGACGGGAGGAGGCAGCGTCTGCTGGAGGACCTGCAGCAGCTGCTGCGGCTGACCGCACACTGCGATCGCATTGGTCAGGTGGTCGACACCTTTCTCAAACTCACCTGGATCGAAGTGAAGAGGAGGAAACTTATAAGGCAGGTTATTATATTAGGCAACAAAAACAAAAAATATATTTAGAAACAATAACATTTTAAAAACAAAAAAAGAATAAAAACTTTTGGACAACCTGCTTCACTTACCAGATTTCAAATTTGCCACTCCAAACTCGTGGCGGCCATTTTTAATGACAATATTTTTTATAAATCATCCCAAGGAATTGTAAATACGAGTGGATGATATAAACATAAAAATTTATTAAAATACTTTGTGGTACTGTTGTAATAAGGAGAAAAAAGTTACAATAAGAACTACTTATTGCAGTCTTTTTTTAGGTAACCGTATGTCTGACTAAAGGACAGCAATCTGATTCTCACAAGCCATTGGAAAAACATTTTTTATTACAGTCACATAAAGTGTGATATTTATCACCGCAAAGCAAACAGTAACTGTATTTAATCATATTTTCTAATTTATTGATGCTCTCACTGAATATATAGTGGAATAAGATGGTAAATTGTGGGAGTTTTCAAACATCAAATTTGGTTTCTTGTGACAAAGACAAATTGTTTCTTTGGGCGGCATTTTCTACTCGCATTCTATTGAATCCTACCAATGTTTCATAGGATCCATATTTCCTAAACTGTTGTCGTTTTGCTTCCATACATGGCAAACGTCAAGGTCAGTGGAAGTCTGTGCAACAGGATAAACTAATGGCCACTTACACTACAATGTCCTGACAAATATTGGATCCAAGACTTCCTTTGCAACTCTAACACTGAACACAGTGACGACAGTATCTGCGTTTCCATTACAAATGTGCTCAAAACTGTTGATAAGCCACTCATGTAAAAAAAAAAATTAATTTTTTATTGTAATTGTAATTGCAGTGTTTTTATTAAACTAGAAATGCTAATTAAAAAAGTCACGATTTTTAATTAGCATGTGATTAGTCATTAAAAGTCATGCTACTCATGCTTCCTTCAACTACTTCCTGTCTTTTTATTCATCTTTTCTGCCAGTAGTAACGTTGAGTTATTTCCATTGCAGTTTTGCAAAGTATTTCGATACAGTAAAAAATACCTTAGTTCAATGACTCCCATTTTTCGAAAATAGCGTGTTTCCATTAAGCAGATGTATTTTTGTAATTCCAATTAGTGCAAGTATATGGTCAATGGAAATGCAGTTAATGTTGCTGGTTGGTGGACGGCACACATCTAGAAATGTATTGAACCAAGTTGTTCAGCACTTCATGAAAATACCAAATTTAATTTCTTACATGTTTTAGAATTTGAGATTTTGTTTGGACATTTTGTGCTTCATGAGATTTAGATAAATTAGATGTAGAATCTATCAACTGAAGTAGAAATGCAAGCTTAATAAAAGCGCCATGTGAGATGAAGGATTACCCTGTGAAAGCAGCTCTTCTCCCAGCTGGATTTCTTCCAAAAAGAACTTCTGAACGGCTTCTGCGTCCTTCAGGTCAGGCAACTTCACAGCAAACAGTCCAAGATCACCCATTTTACATTTAAGACATAATTGATTTAATGACAGCGTCACAAACGGCTCACCTTTGCCATACCGGTCTTCTCGCTTGATGCTTTTTGTTTTCTTCTACCTTTGAAAAAGAACAGAAAACAGTCTTTTGATAGAATCGAGTTAAATATACCGGAAAACACGTGGTTACAGGATTAGAAAGACTAAAGCTAAATCAGGTTTAATTACGAAACTACCTCACACGCGAAGCTAATATGTATAATAACGTCCTCATCTCGTAAATAGTTAGAATATAGTAAATATCTACCACAGTGGAGAGTCTGTGTAGAGTTTTTAGTGCGGTGTCCTTGCGGGCTGCAGCTAGCTATATGATGCTAACGATGCTAGCACAACTTCATGGTCGGTTAAAAAAAAAAAAAACTTACGTTCACGGAGCTTTTCTTTAAACAACGGGTCGCTCCGTCTCTTCCTGTCAAAATAAATACAGTACGCGACGAACAGGGCCCCACACATTCCGGCCACCATTGCACTCGTCCTGCCGCTCATCATGTTTAAAAAACGATCATGGACAAGCACGGCTAGCTACTAGCACTCTGCGGCGAAAAGGAAATACGTATCACATGACGTCGGACGTAACGTCCGCAGGACAAGGTCATTTCCGCTCGTCTCCTTCAAGCATGTTTTAAATGTGTATTTATTTATTTGGAATTATTTATATTTTAAATTTAAATATATATAATAATAATAATTTATGTAATTTTATTTTTAAAAATGAACAGTAAAACAAGCAAAACAAAACAAAAAAATAGCGCGTATGCACAGCAAGATGAAGTTAGCTAGGGGTAGTATGAATAATAATAAAAATTAAAAGGGAATGTTATGTGTAATATATAACATTCAGTATCAGAGTAAATATTATTATTGTACTATTTAAGTAAATGTATACAGACAGGCAGATAGACTGATCATGAACCACACTCCATAACAGTGATCTAACAATGGCGCCACCTGTTGGAAGTTTCTCTGTAGCGCTAATTCTGTGCTGGTAGATATACTCAAAAAGATGTACAATTGTGAAAGTGTTGACTGAGGAGGATGTACAATAAAATACAACAAATAAAGACACATAATACTTTTCAAATTGTTATGTATAAAATATTCTAGGACTTTTGTTCCACTTCAAAATTAAGCAATATTTTGCACTGGTGTATCACATGAAAACCCAGTAAAATACAGAGAAGTTTGGGATTATAATGTGACAGATTTGCAGGCTAACTGTTAATTTAAAGAAAGTAAACGGGTAAAGGAGAATAACAATATTAAAATTTAAAAATGTAAGTTAAAATAGAATTAATCCATGCCTGTTTACACCTGCTTCAATGAATGATCAAATGTTACAATACCCTGACATACCATCACTTCTAAATAGCACTTCGTCTTTTGTAACTCTAATGAAAATGATAAATATGTTAGTTTCTAGTGAAAAAGAAAGGTCTGTTGTGAAATCCAAATTAAAAATATAAAGTCTGTTCATGTGATGTTTTTGACATGTCAAACTTATTTTTCTTATCTCTGTTTATCAGCTTCAAATCCTAGCTCCTGCTAGGAGCTGGTAATCTGACAGTCTAATTAAAGTTTACATTTATTAATCCATTCACTTAAGAGTCATTACTTCACAAACCTGCAGATTAATTATGTGGCGTATTTCCTGACAGGAGAGCATGTCCAATACGATCCACTTAGCAATCAAAAGCTATTTTTCTTAAGCTCATTACTCTTTAGCTGAAAGGCAAAATTAGATCTGGTGTAAAATCTAATCAACATGAAACAATCCAGCTTGTGTGTTTTGTTGCACATTAATCCTTAGTTTCTTTTAAGTGGGCACTTCTCTTGAATAAACAATGATGCAATGAGGCTGGAAGGAAAAGTGCAACTATAAAGGATGGATTAGCAACAAAAAGCTTTGCTAAGGTAATAACATAAGTGTGTACAACTTATGCATATCCAGTTCAGCTAAGTTCACACTTATAGACCAAGTAAGTCAACATAAATTACTGAATAATTAAAAAAAATGTATAAAAATTGGGAGAATTGTCATCTTCAGGTTCATGTTTCATATTTCTGACACTTGAAATGCAAAATACTTATAAATATTTATAAATAACTGATGCAAAAGACAATTACTTCACAAACTATGGCATTTATTTCAAACAGAGGCTTCTGCTTTGCTTACATTTTTACAATAAATTACACAATGACCATCATCAGATGAGCCTAATAAATACTACAGAGCTTTTTTACTTTTACTTTTTTTTATTCAGACAAGCTCCTTTACTGTGTCTTAATCTACGATGCTTCAGGCCGAGTTTTGTTGGAAAACAGTTCAGCCGCATCCAACACCATAATTCTTCTCTAACAAGCAAAATCAAACAAAGACTAAAGAAAATACAAACTACAGAGAAGATGAAATAAAAAAAAATAAAATAAAATAGAGAAAAAATACAAAAGGACAATCAGGATTTGGACTGAACGGAAAATAAAGGAAAGAAAAAAAATTAAATTCATGGAGAATAAACATGCTCTAACCTTCAGTATTTACACTCTGACTACAGTTAAAACCGTAAAACTGTCTGTACAGAAAAGTACATGTTATTAACAGTGCAAGATATTAAATAGCTCGACTCAAAACACTTCTCAATATACAAATGTATAACAAAAGCATACAATTACATACAAGTGCTGGACAAAAATGTAACTTCGGGATATCATACAGTGGGGGGATTTATACAAAGGAAAACACCAGAGGGATGTCGTTAGAAATGTTCACACAAACGTCACTTTGTGATATAAATGCACATTTACAATACCTCTACCTTTATTCTGCTCGGAGTACAGGGAACGGTATCGGTAGGGACGATGATGAGAACAGGCCTGCATACTGTTCAGGAGCAAAATCAGAAAACTCTTACTGTGGCAAAAAAGATACAAAAACTAAACAACAAATGTAAAACTTCATGTTTGAAATACTGCAAATGTTGGACTCTTGTTTTTAATGTTTTAGGCAGTACTTAAATGCAAAGTGAATCTCAATCGATCAGAATATCACTGAAAAGTTTGTTTATGACAGTAAGGCAGTTAAAAACTCATTTGGTTTTCTTAGAGTGAAACTTTTCAAACATTTATCTTTGCTCAATGTAATGATTACAGGTAATGAAAATATTCAATTTCTCAAAAGATTTGAACATTCCCATAAGACCCCCCAAAAAAGGATTTTTAATACAGAAATGTTACTGAATGAAGCTGGATGTTCACAGAGTTCTGCAGAAGCCTACTGAGAATTTATGAGGGAAAGCCCAGAGAAGTGTTTGAAGAAGATTCCCAAAATGTGGGCTGCTGCTATGCTCAAGCATATTAATAGAAAGTGGAGTGAAAGGAAAAACTGAGAGAAAAGGCACACTTTAAAGTTACTCAAGATGATTTGGAATGCTGTGTCATATGACTACTAACCTGATTACATTGCCAAAAGTACCAACACCTAGTTATTTAATTGTCATCTAGGCAACAGATTTACCTGACCTAAACTTCAAAGAATCTAATCAATGTTGTCAAGAGGGAGACAATTAAAGACAGGACGAAAGTCACCATTACACCTCAGCAGTGCATCAGGTTGAACACAGTAATTCATGCAATAAGAGCCTCAAAAAGAAAAATCTTCAATCATAAGACTTCAGTTATCCCCTTTTTTCAACATTTTCCTTCCACAAAACTTTCCAATGTTTGCAGAAAAAAACCCTTCTTCAACAGCTTCTTCAGCAATTAACTTTTGTTAGTCACAACCTAACATTTCTGCACTAAAAATACATTTTTTATTGGTCTTATATAATTTTAGTGTTTCATTAGCTGCAAGCCAGAATCACCTAAAGTATAAAAACATATTACTGTGGAAAATGAATCTACACAGTGAAATCAATCAAACTTTTGATGATATTCTAATGTATTGGGATGCAGCTGGAGTTAGTTTGATGCAGTTACAGAATCTCATCTTCAGCGAAGATGGAAGGGCAGGAGAGTTAATAAACTGAGAGAAAACGAAAACGAATTAAAGCAGACGGGCTTTAAAAAAAAATAAATGAAGTGATCATTCACCAATTTCATCACTCCACAGTAATACCCAAGATGGATGAGTATTCAGTAGTAGATTCTCTAACACATTGAAAGCATCCGTCATTTTCCGTCAGATGTAGCCCTTCGCTGGCCGCTCACTCACAAGCCGATCGTCAGTGTGTTGTTTTTGTTTTTTTTTGTTGTTGTTTTTTTTAGAAAACGGACCGTCATTCTCAAAAAGAGCAAAAGGCACTACTGCATTTTTCCATCTGCATCCGGTGGAGTTAGATGAGCTGGGCGGAAGCCTCCTCCCTCCTCCTGTACGTGAGAACGGAGTGCTTCAGATGAAGAGCGTGGACAGAGAAATGTGGCAGAATGACGTTTTGTTTGCCCTTAATGCCAGAGAGGCGGCGATCCTCAGAACGGAGCGGAAATGATCCGATACCAACTTCGAACAAGTGGAAACCATTATTGCTTGTAAAAAAATAGCTTGATGAAAGAAATGGGGCTGGACGATTATATCGATTGTATCGATCAATGGAATTTTTGAAAAATTTGGATTTTTTTCTTTGCCAATGCGCTCCTTCAGTTTCAATAGTTCCGAGTGATGTCAGCACTCCCAGGGCGGCCATTTTGTTTGACAAGCATGTTTTACCGCTTCTGTTTACTTGGACTTTGAATTTATTTCAACCCTACAGCAAAATATCAGAATCAGGCCAAGATTTTGTTTTTTTGAATTATGAGAATAAAGTCATAATAATAGAAGAATAAAGTATTAATTTTATTAACATTCCTTATTTTAAACATAAAACGAGGAATCTTTTATCTTTAGAAGATAAAAGGACACGTTAATGTGTACCGTCATTTTACAGATAAAATGAGGAACACTAAGCATTTTGCTTAATTTCTTATTTTAAGAAATAAGAAATTATTATAAACAGCAAGACTTCAAAATGTGCAAACATTTGTGCATTTTGAAGAAAGAACTACACAATATCAGGTGGTCACATCATATCCTGATAGCTTGAGAATTTTTCTCATTAAAAACATTTTTCTAGTCATTTTAACATTTTTTGGGTAAAATTGTGTCTTTGTTCTTCAAAAATTATGATTATATTCTCATAATTATACAAAACGTACGTTAGGTTGGCCCTACTGCGTCACAGAGAGAAATAAAGGCCACTTTTTGAAAATATTTTCTGTAATTTCTTATTTTAGAAAAGAAAGGGCAAAAACAAGTCGATTAAAATTGGAAATTGGATCTGGTATGAAAAAAATTGGACATTTTATTTTTAAGCCATATCGCCCAGCCCTAAAAAGAAACAAGACGGTTAAGTCAAATCTAGATAATCTTTTTGACAAATTTCACCCTTCAACCTCCATCTCCTTAAACACAATCTTTATAAAAGTGCACTTAAGTGCGGATAGCTTGCCGAGGAAACAGTTGTCAGTAGAAAATAGTGCTTGTTTCTCGTCTGGTTCTTTGTGCCCCAGCAGCTGCGGAGAACCGGTCAGGTCCGTCTCACTATCCTGCTGAAAAGGAAAGGGGGCGGCGACCTCGGGGTGCTGGTTAAGTGCTTCGTGCGGTGGCTCCTCGCGGCTTCGTCCTGTCACCTGCACTCCACTGACACTCCGGAGTTCTGAGACGAGGACGACGAAGGTGGTACCGGAGGGTCGGCGAGCGTCAGCATGACTGCTGCTGTTAGCGAGCTGGAGGATGGTGAAGAAGAGGAGGAGGAGGAGGAAGCGGCTACTGCACCTTCAGGTTCGAAAAAAGAAAACAAAAAAGTTTATAAAGTGTCTTTTTCTGTATTTTGACCCAGCACAGATTCAGAGGACTGACTTACTTTCTCTTTCCTTCTTCTTCATGCGTTTCCGTCTCCTGTCGATCGAGGCCACCTCTGACTTCAGGGAGAGGTAGTGGTTCCGGATGTCTTGCAGTTTCTCCTGTAGAAACGAAATCCTCTCCAGACTGTTCATCTTTTCCAAATCAGCTAAGTGGAAACAAAACAAATGAGTTTAGTAACACAAAGTACAGTGCCTTGATAATTACTGACACTCCATGAACCCTGTCACGTTTTCATGTCTATCTTCTAGTGCCGATGTCCTGCAACTTTTCATGCATTCCTGCTCCAACATACCAGAACCAAACGGCTGAATTTCCTCCTTGGAACATCAGCAAGTTTAGTAAATGCCTGGTAGTTAACCAGCCGTTTAATTTGAGTGTAGTAAAGTAGGAATGTATGCAAAAGTTGCAGGATAGTCGAACTCCAGGACTTACAGTGCAAAAGCACAAAATCTGGTATTTTTGGTCTAGTTTTTAGTGCTAATGTCTTTGTACATTTGAAATAAGACAAAACAAACAAACAAGTAAGTTTTCAGCCAAGAAGAGGAACTTGTTTTAAGTCAATAATTCATTAATGTTGATGAAAAAGTATTGTCTATATGTGAAATAGTCTGCCAGTGGAACAAGACATTTTAATTCATAATATGGGAAAATCTCTTCTTTCACTGGCAGATTATTTTACTCATAGCTAATAATTTTCATCAATATTAAGGAATTACTGACTTACAAAAATCTTAAGGCAAGTTACTTGTGTCCTAGTTTTTTCTTATTTAAAGACTACTAAGATATTTCCACTAGAAACTAGATCAGATTAGTGTCACTGTTGTGGAAATTAAATGTAATTATTCCATGGAAGAAAAAAATAAAAATAATAATAATAAAAAAATAAAAAAAAAACACTGAAAAAAATAAAAAATGAAGAAAAAAAAATTTCAGCAGTTTTTAAAGCTTTTTCTTTATAATTTTTTGTCAAAGCTTTTAAGAGGCTCCAGAAGGTACATTGAATAAAAAACTTAAAGAGGTCAGAAGACTTTCACTAACACATCTGGAAACTCCATTTGTAGATGCGCGGCGATCTTCCATGGCTGTCTCTGTGCTGGGAGTGATCGGGATCTCCCTGCTTGTGGTACTTATGGCTGGAGGGCGGGGATCGGCCCTGATACTTGGGCGACGCCGACGCCTTCACGTCCGATGAAGTGTTCTTACAGGCGGCCGATTTGGCCGAGCCTTCGACAACAGACTGGTCCTCGCTGTCACTGCTGTTAGCTGAGGGGGGGGGAAGACATGAAGAGATGAAAGAAAAAAAATAGTTGATTAATACAAATAGATGGGAAGAAAGACAAGAAAGAAATGGATAAATGACTGAATGAGTGTGTAATGAAGGATAACTGAACAGATTAAATGGATGGATGACGGAGAAAGAATTGGACAATCATTGATGGATGAAAAGACTGAAGAACAGGCTGCTGGATGGAAGGATGGATGGATATAAACACTATCTGGATGGTTGAAATAAATGGATGTTTGAAGGATAAACAACTGGTGATCTACCAGTTAGTGATCTACAAACTTTGCCAACCTAATGAGATTATAAAAAGAGGACATATTTTCATAAATGCATAAACCTATTATTTCATAGCTTTATGATGACTGTATTTTGCCAAACGTCTTCAGATTTAATGTCTGAGTTTAAATGTAAACTCAGACGGTTCTGATCTCCTACCTGCTTTCCTGTTCCTTTTGGGAGGCACACCGAGGCTTTTACGGTTAGGCTTGTGTTTCTTTGAGACTCCACTCGTCTGTGATTCCTTCTGTCTCTTCTGACTCACAGATGCTACAAACAGATTTAGAAAAGAGATTTCAGCATCTCAGCAGTTCACTTAAAATGAGAGTAACAATATAAGGAGGATTTAGGACAGTGGTCTCAAACTCCAGTCATCAGGGCGCTGGTGTCCCTGCAGCTTTCAGATGTCTCTCTGCTTACACACACCTGGGTCCAAGAGCTCATTAGCAGAGCTTGACTGCATGTTAACATGGCAGTTTAGCCATTTATGCTGCCTTCCAGTTGCCTACAGTGTAAAAAAATTGCCTTCAGTGTAAAAGAATTAAACTGGGAAAGACGGAGCAACTTCGACTGCCCTGAGTTAAGGCAGACTTTGGGTTTCAATATGGCCGCTCCTCGCTTCAAGATAAGCAAGCTGTGGTGGAAACATGTTTATTTGCACGACATAAATAAGAGTAAATAAAAGTAGTGTTTGTTTACTGAAAGTAAAGCTTAAAATGAGGTTTTGTTAGGGCCATTGCAAACGATGTTTATATTTTAATCAAACTTCAGTTTGTTTGTATAGAAAGTTTGGTTTGTTTGGATAGGTGGGGATGCACTCTGACCAAAAAATGAAAAAGCCTATATCTCGGTTCAACTGAAGTGAACTCTGGTGAGATTTGAATGTATATTTGATGAAAGTAGATTGGAGACCCCTCCAAAAGAAGGAGATGGACTGCAGAGCAGGGCATTCGGGATAAATACAACCTAAACACACACGTGAGTCTATCACAAGCAGGAGAAATGGCTTGTGGTCTGATGGCATTGCAATATTATTTAACATTTTGTAAAGAAGGAAGTTACGTTCAAGTCTTAAGAGATTTTTGTGTTGTTTCCTACAGTAGTTCTTGGTGCAACACCACCACAGGCGGTAAGGGACAACAAGTTTTAAAGGGATTGGTTTCTTTGACACACTGTACTGTGAAAGCAAAACACTGCAGCTGACAATATAACAAATATTGCAATTTTGGTCCCCAATTTCTACGGGACAAACTAGGAGTTGCAGGACTCTGTCCCTGGAGTCCTGGAGTTTGAGAGCACAGGTTTAGCAGCGTTTGTACCTTTGGTCTTCTGCTCGCTGTTCTGCTGGCTGCTGCTGCTCAGCTCTAGGCTGCTGCTGCTGTTGCAGGACAGACTGACATCGTAAACCTTGGAGGGGGAACCTGCACCGTCATCCTGCGGGAGCTCCTGCAGCTCTCCGCCCAAACTTTCCACCTCCACCGTGCTGCTGTCCGTCTCGCTGCGCCCCCCCGCTCCTTCCTCCTGAGTCTGATCTGGGGGCAGATCGTGGGAAACCGGCTCTGAGGGTAAGGCGGGAGGCAGAGATGGCGGTGGAGAAGGAGGCGGAGCTTGACTGGTCTCCTCCACCGCACTACCTCCTCCGGAGGGCGATTCAGGCGTTGTAGGAGGGGTGTTGAGCACGGAGTTGCTCCCGCTGCTGGGAAACTCCTGCAGCTTGTCGTTCTCCAGCTGCTCCTCGGAGCCTTCGTCCTCGGGTCCCGCTTCCCGGTCCGCCCCGGATTCATCCAAACACGACGGGACGGGGGGTGGAGGAGAGTTGGCTGCCTCTGTGTCCGAGTCAGAGAATAACTCCTTCAGCGTCTTCTTAGGCCACTGAGCCTGAATGCTGGACCACACGTCCTTTTGTCCTTTGGGCCGAACGGCCGGGGCCTTTTCCTCGGCATTCCCAGATGCCTTGGCCCTCTTCTCGGGAATCTCCCAGAAGCCGGCTTGCCTCCCGGCTTTGCTCTTCTCCTTCATGCCGTTGTACTTCTTGGAAGGGGAACCTTTGGTTTTGGCGCGGCTTCGTTCGTTCTCCTCAGCCGGGATGTCGGCCAGCGCTGCGCTCTCGTCCTCTGAGCTGCTGCTGGACATAGCCCCCCTGTCCTCCAGCTTGCGAGGCGAGCCGCTAGGCAACCAGTCGGCACTCCTGGTGTTCCTGGTCTTTACTTTGGATAGACCCTTTGTGTTCCTCTCGGCAGCACCATCAGATTTTCTCTTCCTGGTGCTCACCTCTCTCTCCGTCTCTGGCTGGCCTCTGCGCTTCCCAACATCCGGGCTTTCTGCACCAGCAGCGTCCAGGCTCTTTCCGGAGACGGAGGGCGCTTTGGACCCTTCTGAGGGGACGCCGCCCTCCCAGCGCTCGGACGCTTGTGGTGGCTCTGTCGGACCTCGCCTGGCGCTGCTGCTGGGATGATCCTCTTCGTCGTGCTCCTGCTCCTCATCCTCGCAGTCGCTCTCATCTGTGGACATCTCAGAAGCTGCAAAACGTGAAGTTCTGTTATCTTCAGGAATAAGTCGGAAGACAAGAGACGTTCAGTTACTGGATATAATCTATATTAGTCAATTATTATTGACTAATATTGGTAATTTTGGATTGAATCACAACCCATTTCCACTTGGGAAATGGGTTGTGAATTGTCTGAATATCCAGACAGAATTATGTTAGAACTGATGTGGATGAAAATGATGTGGATTTTCTTCAACTGGCTAAGAAAAATTTGGCTAGTCCTTGCAGGGGTCATTAGGCACACTGAGGACGGGTCAAACAGGATATTAGAAACATGCATGTAAAGTTCTTTCCAAGGGATGTTCATAGAGTTCAATTAACCAAACATTCATACTTTTGGGACTATGGGACGAAGCCTGAATATCTGGACATATGTATGCAGAAAGGCCCCATGCTAGGATTCAAACTCAGGATATTTTTGCTGGAAAGCAACAGTATCCTGAATTGCTAGAATCCCAAAATCATCAGGACATTCCTGCCGATGGTCAGCGCATATAAACGTCTAAGCAGAGTTGCATTTCAAGTGTTGCTACCTTGCAATCCGTTGAGGATCGATGTGATTTCTATCGACTTGACTGGAGGCTGCTGAGTCCCTTTGTCCTCGCTCTCGTTCATTTTAGAAAAGACGTCATGACTCAGGCCGCATTTGGAGCGCGGGACCCGGTTCGGGCCGAGGACCTCCCTGTCACCGAGCCGCTCCAGTCGGTCGCGCTCCCTCTCAGCTTTGTTCTGTCAGGATTCAAAACACAGCCGGCGTTTTATTCCGCGTACATCAGAACCCGGTTCTTGCCAAAACTGTGCCCACCCTCCGCACAGTCAGTCGTACCTTTATTTTTTTGCGGTGCTTTATTTTCGGGACGTTCTTATTTGCCGGGCGCACAATCTTGTCTGCTTTGATCCATTCGTCATATCTAAAAAAAAAATTAAAATCAGTACAAGAGACAAGACAGCTTTAACATTCAGGGCATCGACAAAGAGCCAAACATACACGCTGACAGCAGCCACCACAGACACCCGCCCAACCAACCGACATGTTGCTGTGACACAATAAAGCTTCAACAGCAAACGGAGAAAATCCAAAGGAATTATGTAGAAAAAGACAAACCTTTACGATGAAGAAAGAAACACACCAGCCACCACACAAATTATGTTTCCACAGGTACCAAAGGGAGCTATTGGGGTCGGTGTGGGGGTCGTGTGAGTGGAAAATGAAACGTTTTACGACATCACACACAACAGAGACGATGCAGAGAACATCCCACTGTCTTAAAGAGTGCTGGAGGACCACATAACAACACTGTGACGATGAAATGCTGATTGCACCAGTTGACTTCTGGGTCATGGTTAGCCCTAACGCTCCTGCATTGACCCTAACCCGCTGGGGAGGGGGGAGAGGGTTGAGAGGTAGAGGTGAGTGTAGCAGCACTTTGTTTGGCCATTCAAAAGATCCAGAGTAGCTCATGGGAATTAAAAGATCACTTACAACCAAAACCACTGATTGGATCAATTCTAGAACTCTGATTGGCTAGAAAATCATCATCCTGTTTGTAGTTTTAGTTTTTTTTTCTTTTGTAGAAAGACAGACTTCTGGGGGATAGAAAGACAGATGATTGAATCAAAACTGAGCCAGGAGTCAACCCAAAATGCTCAGTTCTGTTTCTGCCACTAGATGGCGCACTATTCTCCAGAATCAGAGCACTGTCAAGAGGGATGAAGGATAAATCTGTTGCTCCTGCAGGGATACCCATGTAGCGGTGATCCCCTGACCTGAGTTACAAGTTCATAAATAAAATTTGTTGAATTATTATTATTTTTTTAGGGTGTACAGAGGTGATTTATCCCCAGGTCCTGTCTTACCTGACGTTCCAGCCACAGTAGTGCACCAGGTAGAGCACCTCTCCCCCCTCCACGTCTGCCTCTTTCACAGTGGCCTCGTACGTCTTCAGAGTGCGGCCTCGCCCATACCTCACCTGCACCTTCATCCCCGGGGGGTAACACTCAAACTCCTCCCCTTCCTCCCCCTCCTGACTGCTGTCATCCCTGCAAGAAAAACAGTTCAGCACTTCCTGGCCCTAGGCTGCCCCCATTGAACACCACAACCATAGACACAGGAGAGCTAGATGCCACATTGGCTTCCATGCCCCAGAGAAACGACGCACCAGTGAATCCGCCATATTGTGAGTGGCAAATTCTCCTTGGAAAGCAAAGCGAGTACGCTTTGAAAGGAGATTTTCTAAAGGTATAGTAAATAAATGAAATATTTTATACACAAAATAGCTTAACTAAATTATTAAACTGTACAGAGTTTAACTTTTTTTTTTAATTTTATTAGTTGATGCTAAGCACTAATCTTTTTTGCTAGATGCCACTACTACTAATTTTAATATTAATAATAAAAATGTAAACAATAATAATGATATTGTCATTATTGTTAAAACTACTAAGTCTTGCAATGACAAATTAAAAATACATTTAATTACAAAAAATACTAATAATGATCTTAATGTTTGCATTATTATACAATTGTAATTAATATTCATAATAATTAATCAATTTAATTTTAAAATAAAATTAAGTGGTTTAATTTTCTAATATTATTCATATTTTCATACTGTTATGATAATAATAAGCGTATAACTATTTTACTAATAAAATTATATTATTAATTAGTAGTAATAATAACAGCGGCTATTATTGTTATTAGTAATAAAGTATTGACTGATATAAGATAAATAAAATTAAGTGGTTTAATTTACTAATAATATTAGTGTTTTCATAGTATTTTGATCATAACAGTGATAAGCTTATAACTATTTTATTACATCTAGTAATAATAATAGAAATAACAGTGGTTATGATTATGATTATTATTATTATTACTATTATTATAGACTATTAATAATAAAGTACTCTACTGATATTTGAAAAATAAAATGAAAGGGTTTAAAGTCATTCTTAATGTAAAAGATTAATAAGAAAAAATAAATAAATCATTTAATTGCAAAACTACGGCCGAATATGCATTAAATGATTACAGTTTTTTTCCATTACATTACCATTCTTGGTGATGTTTAGTATTTCAGCCGTGTAAATAACACAATACCTATGGTGACGATGCTTCACAGTATCAAACATGAACAGAGTTTGACGTAAACCCATTGCGCAGAAATGTCCAGGGCAGTCTTTGCGTCTCAATAAAAATGCCACTCACAGTATGCCGTAGACTTTGGCGTGTGATCTGGGAGCTAACGCAACATCTATTCTTCTATGTCTATGACAACAAAGACCCACCCTCACATCCATCCACCCAACCTACTGACTGCTGCAAAGAAGCCCGATTAATATGCTCCACCCTTGCCTGCCTTGTCCCATTACAACACATGGCCTTTATCTATAAAGAAACATTAGCTTCCTGTTCTTGTCCTGCTTTAACTCCAGTCCAGTATAACCTGAGGCAAGCTGCAGGATAAACAACTACATCATTAATAGTAACCCAGGACACAGTACAGTATGTGTTTCAGCAAGTAAAACATTCTTGTGTGGCAAAACTCAATGAGAAAGGGCATAAAAACACTACTTTGAACTAACCCTACACCCAAACATGAAGCACTTGAAATTCTCATTCACACACAAGCACACAATGTGAGGAATAAAGCAGCCACAAGAAGGAGCTAGTGGGAAACAAAGCTGGAGGCTAGTCTGGCAGTGCAGTCAGAGTTTTAGATGCAAAGGGACACAAGAGCAAGTTAGGTCAGCAAAACGCAGCTCTGCAGGGTAGCTCAGCAGCAACTTAAGCAGGTCTGTAGCACTGATGGAGGCACTGAGATTCACAACAATGTTCTCTGGTTCCACCAACATGACGTCTTTTAACACTCCGAGAGGAAACAAGCTGGGATGAACTCAGCGAAAACATCAGATTTTGCATATTTACTCACAGCCGTTTGGTTTCTGTTGGCACAGAAACAAATGATCAAAGGAAACAGCAGCTATTTTAAGTCCTTTGCTTTGAACACTGACAAATAAATACATGAAAAAAATTTTTTTACTCACTGCATATTAAAAATAAAAATCCATGAGGAATGCAAAAAAAGCAGTTCTCTTCAAATAAAAAAAAACAAAACAAGTCAGTATGACTAGAATCTCCATATTGTATATTTCCTGCAACCCCTTTAAATTAAACCTAAGGACTCAAGTTTCATTACTTTTTCTTAAGTTTTAAGTTCTTACAAAATATATGTACATGTATTGGAATTACGATTCAGTATACCAGTTAGTGATTTATAACCACAAAAACAAAATAAGATGCTGTCTTTAGCTGTCGTGTTGCTGTTTATCCGTTTCCACAGAAACCAGGTTGTGGCATTCACAATGAATGCAAATATTTACTAACAAAACAAGCCTAAAAAAAATAAATAAGAATCTGAAATGTATGACATGCACCTGTATTCTGCTGGTTTTACTCAGATGCCCCTAAATAAAACCAGTTAACTGTAGTGGATAGCAGGTCTATTAATGGTTGTAAGAATCATTCATTTTAAAATCCCAGTACAGATTGTGGTCACAACCTGACAGCTTGTGAAAGAGTTTGAATGTTATGAATACTATAATTATCAGTCTCCCCAGGAGGGGTGGGCATTTATTGTACTGTTAGTCATTTATTGTGATAAATTTCATCTTGTGATAAGAATTTGTCACAATAAATTACAATGAATGATGTTTAAAAACAACCCAAAACTGTCTATATTGTCGAGATTAATTTGACTTTTTCCCCCTCACTGTTTGTTCAATGACAGCATCAATAAATATCAATACATTTGAAAATATGATTAAATGCAGATACTGTGTGCAGATTAGAGATACAAATCACACTTAGGATGACTGTTGTCCTAACACGGCGCATTACAAATGAGAATCTTTTTCAAGAGTAGCCACAGATATAAATCATTCTTATCGACACTTTTATCAGAACTGTACCACAATATCTTACGATAAAACCTTTAATTCACATCGTCCACCCCTACTCTCTAATTACTTATATCCACCCCAAAATAACAGCACAGTTTAACCTCCTTGTAAAACAATTCCTGCTGGTCACACACAATGGAAATCTGCTACTGGATTCAAATGTAGCCCTCACACTCTCCAGACTAGACGGCGCACACATCAAAGAGATGAGATGCAATCAGAAGAGATCAGATCAGCCTCTGGCTTGTCCACAGACGCAATCTGACAACCTGCAAGTTACCGAACAGTCCGCGTTCTCGACAAAACGCAACAAACGGAGCGTTGAACCAAAGCCAGCACATCTGTCTATGCACCAAGGTCCTCGTGTAGCTATAGGTTACTGCATCTGAAGCGCTGAGAGGGTTGATGTCTCAGTGACAACATTCATACACATGGAACATTTAACAAGAGCTGAGGAACGGAAGCCAAGAGAGAGAAGGGAGGGGAGGAGAGGCAGTGAGACAGAGAGATCTGGAGGTGTGCACAGTCATGTTGTGTGCACTGAGTGGATGAGGCTTTGCCACGGTTAAGCAGTCTAACACAGAGACACACAGAGAGCACAGCGTGAAAGGCCAGGTGGAAGGTAGCAGTCAGGCGCTCTACCAGGCCTCTGCCAGCTGATCCTGACCAAGCCACCAAAATAATAATAGCACAGAGGGCGAGAGCTTAGTTAGAGGAGGCAGAGGAGAGCTCTTTGGTTAGACAGGCAGAGAAGGATTGTGGGTATTAGTGTCGTTAAGGTCACGAGGATCACTGCTCCTTATTTGCTAATAGTCTTTGTAGCTTTGACAAAGCAAAAGGGAAGGCCTGGCAACAAACTATAAACATTCTTTGGGTGAGGTTGTCTTTGGACTACGGGGACAGTTGTTTTAAAGCTGTGTGGATGAGAGAACTTACCCGGAGTTATCTTTGCTCTCCTGTTCATCATCCTGCTCCGTTTTTATGTTATCACCTCCGAGGCGGGATGTGGACGACCCCTCGTCCGCGTCTGCCTTCGAAGCGCCTCCTTCTTCGTCTTCGTCATCATCATCAGCGTCCTTTCCTTCCGTTTTGGATGGTTCCGACTCTGATTTGATTTGGGTGAAGTCTGTTTTTTCTTCCTATGTGTGAGGGAAGGAGTGTTTTATTTAAAACCCAACCTGGCATCAAAGTGAAAATACAATTTACTCAAAGTGTCCCGACGAAAAGGTACCTTGCAGAGAACAGATGGTGGAGTGCAAAGTTCTCCATCCATCTGGGTTTTTTGCTCCTCTGAGACGGAGGCAGTGGGGGCCGCTCTTCCTGCTTCCTCCTCAGACTTTGCCTCTCTCTTGGGACCCTGTTTCAAAGGAAGGTCCATCTTGAACGTGATGGCAGTGGAGGTGCAGTACTCCTCGAATCCATACAGATACCTGCAAAATAAAACATACCTCATAAATTCATCAGAAAAGAGAGCAAGAAAGAATTTAATAAAGAGAGACAGAAAGAAAGAAAGAGAGAAAGGAAAAAGAACTAAAACTGAAAATGGCCTGAAATTATACAATTTACACATACAATTTAAATTGTGATTTTGAAAAAACCCTAAGAGATATCTAAAAGTGGAATAATTCTTGTGTCATTGCATTGTAGATAATGTAAGACAAAGTTGCAGATTTGGGTAATATGGGTAAATTTCAGTCAGCAGACATTTTCTGATCCATTTTATGAAAGTAACAGTAAGACCAACATTTAAAAACAAACACTTGAATCACATTTTTCTAGAGAAACTCCTAGGTGTGCCAATGAATATGGCAGAAGTGAGTGCAATAAAAGCAGTAGGATATTATGATGAATTTATTTTAGGGTTTCGTACGTATTTATCTAACTATTGTGTGATTCTTGGCATTAGTACATACTTGCGGTAAGCGCATTTGACGTTGTAGCCAGCGGCCGAGTTGAGCACAGGGATGCCCAGATCCTGATAGACTTGCTTCCAAACAGAGCCGCTTTCAATCTGTTCAACGACAGACGATCACAGATTTAAATCAGAGAAACAAATCAAACATGGCTGAACTAAAATGTGATGAGTGACAGTCAAAGACTCACGTTGTCAAAGCCTCCCAGCTTGTGAACCAGCCTGTAGAGCTTGAAGAGGTTCAGGTTCCTGTAGCCGAGAACAGGCCGCTTGTTGATGGGGGTTCCTACAGAAGACAAACATTCAGCAGGTTGAGCTTTTGCAATGCCAGTGATTGCTGTAAATGTTGGTTTCATCACTGCACTCACCTCTGTCCTCCATGAACTTGTAGAGCTGCTGCAGAAAGTTCTCCCTCTCCTCTGGGAACGGCTCCACCTCCTCCTGCAGACAAGAAACAAGAGAGCAGATGAGGATCATTTCCACTCGGAGGATGCAGCGATGGCTCGCTGTGTCGCCGCTAACCTCCTCCTCCTCCCCGCTGGCGTCTTCCTCCTGCTCGTCTTCCTCATCCTCGTCATCCTCCTCGCTGCTGGAGCTCTCCTCTTTCACTTCTGTCTTCCAGGAGCCGGGCACGGCTTGTTTCCTCTGGAACTCCAACGCTGCATCCAATGCTGTCAGAAGCAAGCACAAAAAACTGAAAACTACCTAAACATGCACCAGCTTTAAAATGAGACATTTTTAATCTGAAAGATTAAAATGTATCAGTGTCTGCAGCGGCCCGGAGCAGCAGGAGCCGCCGTGTCACAGGTGGGGCCTCACTGCCTCGGCAGATGCTCGTTTCAGGCTTTGTATAGTTGAAAACATCACAGTTGTGAGTCAACCACCTGTGAATAGCTCAGCTGAGATAATGCAAAGCCGTTTCCTGGCTGTAATTACGAGAGTGAGTAAGAGTGGCGCAGCAGAAAGGGGAGGGGAGAAAAAAAAATAAATCGAGGGCACTGCAGGAGAAGCTTTGTGAGGACTTCAAATAAAAATAGATTTGACAGCGACAGGAGCTCTCAATCGCTGGCTTTTTCTCAGAACAAAAAGAAAAACTTATCTTTCGTCATTCTGCCTCACTGAAACCCACTCTGAGTGGTTTCTTTTTTTTCCTGCCAAGTGTGCTAACACACATAGCTAGCCCACAAGACATCTGAAACTGGGAACGTGCCATACCAGTTCAGTCAGATCCCTTTCTTAGAATGTTACCTGCTTTGAGTCCTGCGTCAGCTTTTGGAGGAATCTCGCTGTTTATCTCGTTGACGTCCTTCCGGAGCACCATGTAGCTGCAAAACAAGGTGAAAATAATTTAAATATGCATTAGCGCACTATGAAGAGTGTAGGAAGTAAATAAAGGAGGGAAATGCTGGTACTTAAGCTTTTACAGCTTCGTTTTCCAACATCTCTCCACCAGTTACAACGAAAAGTGTGATTTTTATCACCAAGCCACACAGTAACTGCATTTACTCATAGGCTTTAATTTATTGATATTTATTGATACTTTCATGTAACCAAGAGCAGGGCAATATAAGAATTTTGACAATACAGTAAAGCTTTTTCTAACAAGTTGTAAATCAAACAGATTTTCCTGCCAATAGCCATCAACATCTACAATATCTGCAGAATTTGAATTAATATGAGTCACAACAACATTTAATTTCCCTTTGGGATCAAGAAAGTATTTCTGAATTTGAATGATTAAGTGTAATTTATTGTTGTCATAGAAATAAATACACACTACAATAAATATCCAACTTTACTCTGTGAGGCTGAATACAAATAATGCCACACTTTTAAGATTTTATTTGTAAAATTTTGAAAACCTATTAACGGTGATAAAAACATGGGAGCTTCAGCAGGTTGGATGCTTCACTCTGATTGGCTTCCTTGTTCTTAGTTCCTCTGAATTGTTTTTTGAGAGGATTGCAGATCTGGAGTTGATTTTGTGTCAGGTGAGTCATTTCTGTTAGTTCGGAAATTAGCGTTAGACCATTATCCGTTTGAAAAGCTCCATTAATTATCAATCATTAGTCTTCTTGATGAGTTTCAGGCCAATCCAAACTCTTCAAACTCTGTTTTCAGTGAATTAGTAGATGCTATAGAAGTTATGAGCTTCTACAACTGATCCAAACCGGGTTGGACTCTTGGTCATGTCTGACTTTTACCCAAACCCGTTTTACAGCATATGCAGTGGCGCATGTCAAGGCAAACTACTACTGAAGAGACATTTAGCCTTGGACCACAAATGTCAACGTCAGAGATGAAAAATCAATGGATAAGTCAGCAGCAATCACCCCACAGGCACCGTCAGTCTCTGCACCAGCTGTCTCTCATCCAGGCTAAACCAGAGCAGCGTTTGATCTATTATCAGTTCAAATTAGATACTTGCGTTGAACGTTTACAGTTGAATTTTAAGTACATTTTCTCTGCAGAGAACATGGAAATAAAGTTGTAAGTCATATGCATTTCACGCATGAGTAACAATGATGCAAGGATTTGATCTATGTTATTTCAGCAACATTTCAGCTGGAGGCCCGCAGGGCGATAAAACTGAAAATCTCATTAGCAATAATATAGATTTATCCTTCTTCTTACTCTGACAGTCACTCGAAATACACAGTGATGACTTAAACAAGTGAAATCGGAGAGTAAAACTGATATGTGTTTAATTATGATGTGTTGGTTTGCTTGGAGAAGTATCTGACTCCCAGCTCTCGCCTCATTAATCATTCCTAATCTTATCGCTCTCATCACCTTCAGCCTTCAACAAACTATTAGTCTGATAAGACTTTCTGTGCTGAAAATGCAGATTAAAAGTCACACTGATGACTTTAGTAGGATATCTCTTAAAGAATGCATAAAGGTTGTCCTGTTAAAACACTCACTGAATGTTGGGATTAGTCTGTACCCACATAAACATAAACCTTTGGCTGAGTGCAGACACATGACACAACTTCTCTCTATCTTTACTAGACACAACACGTGACTGTGTGCATCCAGACTGAATGTAGGCTGCAGGGAAGCTGCAATATGTCATCTCAGCAGTAACTCACAGCACTTGGATAAGTAGAACATTGCAAACCAGGCCAGCAAAGCCATAAACATAGCACCTCATTTACTAATTTGAATCTGAAAACTATATTTTCCCCCACACCTTTTACTTTTTCTACTCTTGTCCAGACTCAGAAATAAAATCAAAAACATTGTAGTGGCATCATCATCCTGAGGTAATAAATGTCTTTAGCAGAGACAGAGTGGGAGCTTGGCTGCTATAGGAAAGGCTAAAATAATTTGCATTGGTCCATCACACAGAGCCCCTATAAAGTACACTGCTGTTTGTATCTGCAATCTTAGAAAATTTAAACAAAGTAAGGAATGCTCCTTTAAGTGTTTTATACTTTATTATCTTACCACTAAAAACTTCCAAGATGTTTTATTCAGATTTTATGTCATAAGCAAGCACAAAGTAGAAATTCATTGTGAAGTGAAAGGAAAAGAGAGCATAGTTCTCATTCTGTTAATTAATAAAATCTGAAAAGTGTGGCCTGCATCTGTATTCAGCATTGTTACATAAATTTCAATGCTGCCCATGGCCAGTTTAAAATCTTTAAATCTGGCCACGGGCCAGATTTAAGGGCCAGATTTCGAGATGCTCTCCATCCAATCTGACTAAACTTGAGTCATTTTGTAAAGAAGACAAGATATAAATTTCTAGATACACAAAATCCAGCAGACTTAAAGTAAAGTGTAAAGTATTGACTCAGTTTCTTTTTTCAGATTTTTATTTTGAAAACTGATGAAAACCATCTGGTATCATTTTCCTCCCAGTTCACAATTACTTTGTGCTTTTCTTTCATAAAACAAAACTATTAAACACTGAAGTTTAAGGGGTCTGAATACATCCTGACAATACTGAATACTTCTGCTAAGTTTACCTCGTATCAACGTTAACAAAAGTCAGAAAGGAGCAGCACGAAGAGTCACAAACAGCAGAAGAAGTGTAGTGCCTATTGAAAAAAAATCTCACAATTTTCCATCCTTAAAAGATCGGACGAAGATGTTGTCCTTCTTCACGGTCATGTCTTCATGGCAGTCCGGGGAAATGACCTTGTGATGAAAAGAAACAAGAAAACAAGGAAATCAGATGCAAACAAGACACGGAGCTAAGGTGTTTATGGAGTTCAAATAGGTTTCTGCCAAATGGCATGCAGAATTATGTCCTCAGTGAACGCAAAAATATACAGGAAAGGGAGACGATGGTTGTAGTTGTAGGAGTAAGCAGCTTATGGCAGCATGTGTTGCTGCTGGAAGGATCTGAGAAGCAAAACGATGACAGGAGGCAGCCCTGCTAACATGATTTCCACTCGCTCTCTGCCCACTTCCTCCTGGACTCTGCAGCACAAACACACTTGCAGGGTGAACACTCTGACCTAAGCAGACTCACATGTTGCTCTGCGAAGGTAAACACTCTGCTCACATATGCACACATGACCTTTCCTCCTTTTACCATACGAGTCGGGGGGAAACAAACCCTTTTGTTGTAGCTATGGATCATCTGCTGCATGACACATCTGGCAGCATCGCTCTGCCATAAGGTAACAGTGTAAACAATGACAAGCTGCGATGCAATGTTCTCCCCTAATCGGTCACAAGGAGGCAGCGTGGAGCTCAGTCACAACAAGCCAAGAACAACAAATCCAGGAGGCGGGGCAGAGCTGAGCACAGTTAAAAGGACAGTGTTCCCCACCCTCTGCCATTCTCACACTTCTACTGCTAGCACTTATACAAAATGAGAAAGAGCAGTCATTGACACAGACAGAGTTTATAAAGGGATCTGAGATGTGAATTAAAAACAACAGACCTGATTGTGCTGCACTGCTGCTCAGAGAAGATCTAATTCCTAGAGAAATGAAGGAAAATATTCCTCCTATTTGAGGAAATTAGCTCCTTCTTTCATCGCCCAAAACATGCATGTTACGGCAATTCAAAGGAGCTGAACTCCAAAGCAATCACATAATCCTGCTGAGTCCTGCTGTTACGTAAGCAAGCGTTTTGATGAAATGGCACAGCACTGTGGCTATTCTGTTAGATCAGCAGCAGTGCTCTCTGGCTCTGCTGCGGCACGGAGCAGCTGGGGGAGAAAGGCATGAACTCACCAGAGCAGGATACCATGTGCTCTTCTTTTTGTCGCCGGCGGCAGCCCCCTCCACACAGACCACTTTGCCGAACAGATCTTCATTCTGCCGCTGGTCACTCTCCTCTTCCTCACTAGAGGAGGAGGACAACTCCTCCTCTTGACTGGGGGAGGAAAAAAGGACAATTTGCTCAAAAAGACTTTATGGCAAGAAGACAGAGGGAGGAGGAGAATGCATGTTAAGACTTGAGCGTCAGATCGGATTCTACAAAAAATTAAACAACTTTTGGCCAAACTAGGATGGCAGGGAACATGTTTTGGTCTATGAACAAACAAATGATTCACATCTGGTGTAGACAGAATGGTACATTTACAGGGCATTGCAAAAAAAAACTCATAACAACTGGATATTTTCATATTTTGACAAATTACAACCGCAAATATCAACGTATTATATTGGGTTTTTGACATACACAAAGTGTGAAGAAGAAGAGAGATGATGCACAGTTTTCACAATACAAAACCCAAGAAATTTGTAAATGAAATGGTATTTCTCAGTCAACATTTGGTGTTACTGTGAATGTCTCCACAAGCGAGTTTTGCCCATTCTATGTTGCAAAATAACCCAATCTCAGTCTATTGCTCTCATCTATAAAACACTTTTCTCAGTTTTTCTTTGACCTCAGTTTCATAGACTGGATAGACAGCATCTATGATTTACAATTTTCTAGTGTTGCCAAAGTGATGCTTAGATTTAGGTCTCGAGTTTGTTTAGACGATTCTAGTGGCCATAAACCTTCCTAATTTAGTTGCTTCTATGCTTAGTGCTGCTCTGCTGGAAGATGTTTCCACCACAGACTTTAGCAGCTTTTAGAAAAGCGCCTCTTGACTGTTTCTGAGATTAATACTCTCTTCCTGTAAGGTTAGGTGGACATCCATGTTTTGATACATCTGCATTGTCACCAGACTCTTTTGATTTGTAGTTCTCACAGATGCTTAAAGCTTGGAATATAGTTTCATAACTAAACTGTGCTTTAAACTTATCTGTCTGGCTTTGTTCATTTGTCTTTCTGATGTTGTTTGTTCACTGATGTTCTCCAACAAATTGCTGTAGCAGTGCCAAGATTAAATTACTCAAAGGTGGACTTTATTTACAAGTGAGGAAATGGATTTTATTAAAGGTTACCAGAGTAAGGGGGTTGGTCAGATTTCTTTTTACATTTTGAGAAAATTAATTATTTTCCTTCTGCTTTTCAATATTGCCCTGCTTTGTGTTTGTCCATCAGAGAAAATCCCAGTGAAATACAATAAAGTTTGAAGATATAAAGTGAGAAAAAGGGAAAAGAAAAGATGAAGCGACACCAATATTGTTGCTAAGCACGCATAAGTAACCATGATCTGCAAAATAAAACCCAAGCAGCAAAACAATCATCAATAAAACAACAAAAACGAGCAACTCGTGCCAGTCTCTTTCAATAAAAGCAAAGAGGCTAATTTCCCCCAAACCAACTATCTCCTTATTTAGTGACATCTTCAGCAATAAAACATGAACAGACTCAAGTACAACAAACCAGCTCCATATTTTGTGCTCTTATCACTGCAGCGCAGAGTGAAACACAAGACTCTACTGATGAGCCCACTCATTAGGATCAGCATGTTGACGCTCTGATGCTTCTTCCTGATTTTCTGTCCTGCAGCCAGCAGACAGACAGACACGTCTCTGAGTGATCATGCAAGCAGCACCAGCAGCCAAACAGATCCTCTGTCCTCTTTTTATGCCTCACTAGGCCAGCTCTGTGCGCAGCTCTGTGTACATATAAACACGGCTCTGGCACGACGAGAGCTCAGTAAATCAGTCAGGCTGCTGCAGCTACAACAACAACATCAACAAGCTGGGACTCAAAGTCATAAACAAAGCACTTAGACGACTTAATGAAAGAGAGACTACCATTCATTTAGGAAACAGAATTCAACATTAACTGACAGCTGCTGCAGGAAGTGATTTAAAGGAATCCTTCAGCACTTGCTGCAGCGCAGCCGTTGATGATGCTACCGTATTTGTTTCCAATCATTTCAGCCTCTACAGTGGAGTCAACCTCTGTAAGTCCTGATATAAAACTTTATTGCGTAGAGGGACAACGGACCCAAAGTGCTAATGTATAGCTGGGTCAATTGTAGATCAATAGTGCATCAGTGTTTAGGCCAATATAGACTTTTCTGTGGGTGCAATTATAAAGGAGAATAAGATTATGTAGCCAAGTCTTCTCTTTATAAGGGATGAGATGCAATTATAACCCAAATAAACCCTGAGCAGTCCCTATTCCCAAATGAAAACTATGCTATTTCCCAGGAGCTCAGAAGGAATTTTGATAGCAAAAAAAAAAAAACTACAAGAACATCTGAGTTCAATTCAATTCAAAGACTCTTTATCTTTGAGCAGTGGTGACTATACTCTATAGTAATATGTCCTGGCTGACTCCCATCAGTTCCTGGCAAGCTCGGCTAATCCACCTCATTTGCTTCTCTTTACATCTGTCAGGCTGTATGGTTAGAAAGTTGGGCAGAGACGATGAAGTCAGGATGTGATCTGTGACTGTAATGATAGATGGAAGAGAGAGTTTGAACTTCCTCCTTCTTTCTCTGCATCCATGTAACCGCATTTTTACCTCCTCTGTGATTAGGGTTAGGGTTAGGTGTCATTTGAGCTTTTGAGATGCTGGTCAGCTGCTCACCTCATTGTCACAGTAACACTTGATAACACTATCCAAAAAAGATCAAATCAGAAACAACTAAGAGATATGAGTGGTTCAATTCTAAAGAAAGAAAAATAAAAGAAAAACAAAAGTAAAGGGGAAAAGGAAAGGAAGAGAAAAAAAAAGGAACGGAAAGAAAAAATGCAGCCTTCAACCAAATTATGCAAACATTCATGATGAAGCTGCGGGAGTCAGAGAGCTGGTTCTTCTCTCATTGTCAAGCCTCAGAAACTTTGTATAAAGAGATGAGATCAAATCTTTCATTTCATATGCCATCAACAAAGGCACACCAGGTGTGACTGTTAGTGGAGGAGACCAAGCAGCACACATCTGATGTAAGGAGTCTGTGTCAAATGTGCGACCATCAACAAATCGGGCATTTATGGAAAAGAAGAAAGCAACTGTTGGGAAAAAGCCACAAGAAATCCATTTAATAAAAAGCTATGTAGGGTCCACATGTATACGCAATATGTATTAAAATGGCTCAATCAAAGTCCAGTAAGAATCACTCACAAAACTTGATAACTAAAGTTAGCAAACACAATCTGACTGAATTTCAGCTAACAGATGAGAAATTCACTCTTTAAAGGCACCGACTTGCTGGCCTGAATACAAATAAATGCAACACTTCTTAGATTTGCATTTGGAAATTTGTAAAAAATAAATCATGTACCATTTTCCTTTGTCTTCACAGTCATTGTTTTGTTCACCTTTTCATAGCACTGCAGCAGTCTGACATAAGCCAGAGATTGAGGGCAATACTCACATAGGATTTGACCGCCGGCCACGGTTCCCCTTCTTGCCAATGACCGGTGTGCCAAAGTGCTCAGGGTTGGTAAGAGGGAGTCTGTCGAGTGTCTGCAGACGAAACGAAGCACAACAAAGGGCCTCAGCTGCATTTTCAGCCAATTAGAATCCAACACAACGTTCACTGACATGATATGAAATGTTTTTTAGAGGACTTCAAGGACTTAGAAATGGATTTATTCAGCAATGGAGTTAAAAAAGAAAAAGAGAAAAAGATCTTTAAGCTATAATCTTTAGTTAAAATGTGAAAAAGAGAACATGGCTTCATTTGTTAAGCTTTCTCAATGAAGCAAGAAAATGAGGCAGCCATTAAACTCAAAGCCAGCACGCTACTCGCCTCGCTTTCTGCAAAATGACGCGCTCCTTTCAGGCAGAGAGAAGAACGCCGCAGAGTCTTCTCGTCGCCGTCGTCAAAAACTGCAAAAACAAAATCATTAGGCTGCTGCAAGAAGAACAGAACTTCATCAACATGAGTAGACACAAATATATTCCCGATGTCTGCATAATGAAAACAACTCCGCTCTCAGCTGCTGGAGAGGCTCATCAATTCCTCGAAAGCAACACTGACGTCACGGAGAGAAAACATTTGAGGAGGCTACACGCACGAGAGTCAGCGAATGAAAATTATTAATCTGGGTTGAGGATGTTTTCACTACAGTGAAATCCCTCTGGGTGCATTTCAGTGACAACAAGAAGCTGCGAAACTTCTGATCAAAGCAGCAGTAGAAACAGACTCCAACTGTGTACTCACAGGTATAGATTTTCAATAAAGGGAGCAGATTAAACTTGAGTAAACTTGCAGTTTACAGCTTTTCTCAAATATTCTGGATGAGTAGATACTTTATCTTTGGGAACATTTGTGGCTGATATATTCTTTTGACTATTTTTTTTCAATGATACCATATATACTTGCGCTTAAAGTAAATAACATACCACTTATTACAATAACAAAAACTAATTATTCAATGTTTTAACATCTGAATTCCCTTACAGTTTCCATAAAAAGTATTAATCCCTTTTTTATTGCTTAAACAAATCAATAAAGAAGACACTTTCCTTTTGGGGAAAAATAAAAATAAAAATAAAAATAGTGAAATGAAAACTGACTTCTATAAAATGGTCATAATTAAATAGAAATATTTAACATAAATGAAGTGATTAAATAGATATTCACTCCCTCCCTTAGTCAAAAAAATCCCAATTTTGCTGATCATGGCAGATTTGTAAAAGCAACAGAAAGGATAAAACACCCCAGGGTGTGAAAACTTTTTATAGCCACTGTAAAAAATGCCCAGATAGAAAAACGGCTTCAGTTTTTTTGAAAGGATGTAGTAGGCAAAAAAAAAAAGCAATATTTGCAGAGTAACTTAAACACCAAAATAGTGACGACTAAGATGTTGAACCCAAAATGAGATGTGCTAAAAACAATTTGCTTTTCTTCACATTAAACCAGGCCTGGAAAATTCTAAACGCAAAAGTTGATACTTTTCCACACTTTTCAACTGGAAACTTGTTGGTACTTTGAGTCTTTTAAACAAATATTTCTTTTTCACGTTAGTTGGCACAGATTTGCAGGTTGAGAGTGGTTCCTCTTTGACTTACCAACCGTATAAATACTGGCATCAGTCAGCTTATTAATGGTGGCCTCTTGGTAAACACCGTCCTGATTCTTCACTTCAACAACAGCACCCACCTGTTCCACAGACGCACAGCTGTTATTACCATGCTGCAAATCATCATTATTATCTGATCATAAATCTAATGACATGTTATTTGTACATAGTGAGACAATAACACCGAAAGCAATAGAAACCAAAGTGACTGAGATCAAATTAAAATGCTAATGTTCAGTCAGTGGATTTTTAAAAAGGAGAAAGCGAAGGAGTAAATCTATTAAGTAGATTCGATAAAATTAGTTTAATAATAAACATTGAAGCCGAAAAAGAAAAAAAGGTACATAATGCACTGGCTTTGCTCATATTTGAAGCTTCACCTTTAGAGGTCCTTTGATGTTTTCATCATGGACCTCAGCTGTAGACAGATCAGGCTTAAAGGTCACCTGGGGGAGGCAGGAGGCAAAAAGAGAATTAGTAATGAGAATAATTACCTGACCAGGTTATTTTACAATATGTGAATGATTTGTGTAGACGTCTGCTTTGTGAAAACCCATTCCTCCCTCTTTCGGTCTGTCTGCTGCCCTAAATGAGCCACAGCGGTAATCCCACTCTCTAAGTGAGCCAGCGGAGTGGCTGGGTAGCAGAAAAGAAATGCCCAGCTACACTGAATACTAAATATTGCTAAAATATTCACACCCCTTTTGTCATGTTGGAAGCACAAACTTTAATGTGTTTAATTGGGATTTTATGGATGGACCAACAAGACGAAAGTCTCTCTAATGAATGAATAAGCTTTGATTTTACCCCATCAGTTGTTGCTTTGGCTGTTTGTTTACGGCCGTTATCCTGCTGGATACTAAAGCTCTGCCCTGTCTCATAACTTTTGGAGCTTCTGAAAGGTTTGAACTGACCTAAATATCCCCAACAATCATTTAAATCAACTTTAACAACACTCCCTAAAAGCATCCCCACAGGATTATACTGCCACTGCCATGGTTTCCAGAGGGGATGGTGTGTCTCAGATTATTCCTGATCTAAATTAAGTAGTGTTACACTTACTAAGAAGGTGACTTTTGAAGGTAAATAAATGAACTGAAATTTATTTACTGTGATCTCAGTAAAACTTTGGTAAACTTAGATGCAGGTCATATTTTCAGATTTTTGTAGTTTTTTTTGTATCAGTTTGCATATATTGTGAAAAATTACTTATGAAAAGAATTTAGATTCATTATTTAGGTAAGTTTTCAATTTTTGATGTTAAATTAAAAACTAAATAAAAAATGTATCTTTACAATACCAAGTGTGATTAAATCCAGTTACTTTGTGAAGTTTGGTGATCTAAAGTCATATGAATCACTCTTCTTTCAATGTTTTTCAAGAAGAATATTTATGTTAATGGCTCTATGAATCATGTGCCAGGCAGTTACGGAGGTAGTTTCTTAGAAATAAATTGATTATAATTTCTACTGTTATCACAATAATACTGCAGAAATTTTGCAAGAAAATTTGATGTCCAGTCCTTACTGTGATTGCAACAGAGCTAAATATAATAAAAAGTTTAATCATTACAAGGCCCTATGTTTACAGTGACTTATTTTATATGCATTGAATGTGTTAAGAGTAGCCAGAAACTAAGAATTTGCTTTTTTTTTTATCCTCTCCTGTACATGTAAATTTCCAAGAAGGTCTTAAAAATGAATTTTTCTGAGAATATGCACATAAAATGACAAAATTATTTTGATGGTATAATTAAATTAGCTTTGTTAAAAATCCAACTCAATTTAGAATCAATGGCACACGGGAGGGGGTGAACAAAATGTTAAATATCCGCTATCAGAAAGAACTCCAGCAGGTAATAGCTTCAGGCAATGACATGGAGTCAGTTTCAAATAAACCAGCAGCACAAGAAAAAGCAATCAAAATTTCACTTTGAAGGCAGAATCAAGGCAAAGAAATATGTACTGAATTGTAAGGTCAAGAAAAAATAAGACAGGAAAGAAATTAAAAGCTTACAAAAGCTTACTTACTTTTCCAAGAAAATGACATTTTAACCCAGTAAAAATAAAGAAATTCCTTTTTGAACAAGGAGCTGCGGGATGCTTTTCACTCTAAAGGCAAAGCGAAGGAGCTGTGGTCCAAAGCCGCAGTCAGACAACATCAATAACACCTCACCACACCGACAAACCTAACAGTATGACGGTTGATGCAGAGGGAGCTGAGCAGCCACTTAAACCCCATAAAGACATAGCATTACTTCAGAAAGTATATCACATGAAAAACATTTATCCCTGCCTCACTTTTATCACACCCCAAACTTACACCAGTTGTTTTCTTGCATCCTAATTTCCATGAATTTATTTTTTTTGTTCCCCATAATTTGATTCAACAGGTAGTTTATATCAATATCAGTGACTTGGTGATTTTTTTTAAGAAGCAGACACTGATTTTGTCTGGATGAATCATCACATGGAGGAGAGACTCATATAGAACAACATACAGGTTTAATACATATATTAATGCCCTCATTTAATGCTTCTCCTACAACACCGGTATCTGGCCAGGTCAGGCTCAAGATCAGGAAGCTTTATTTGCCCTTCATGCACGTATTGATGATTCAAGCACATACATATTTTTGGTGCAGTACTCAAAGGCCAAAATAATCTTGAAATAATTTTTACTTGACGGTTAGACAAATAAGAAAGGGTCAACACATAAAAGTTGAATAGGCCACTCCCACCAGAGCCACCAATCAGTTTGTTCATATTGGATGACACACAGATTAGTATTTTGTCCACATTCTGTCAGTAAATGACAGAAATGCTATAATATAATTTCATTTATATCATAAATGTTGATTGTTTCAAATCTATGCTTTAAAGACAAAATATTACATATAGATGAACAATTATATGTAAACAGCTAAGCGGCTAATTTCCACCTCTACTTCATAAAAGTAGAAAGGGCATTTTGTGGAAGAAAAAAAAAAGGAAAAAAAAAAATCTAGACACGCCCTTGCTCACTTCAGGTAAGAACAGGATATAATTAAAAGAAAAAGAAAGAAAAGAGTAGCCTGAAGACAGGAAAGATGAAAAGCAAATGACTCTGTTGACAACCAGGGCCTGAATGGTTCAGTTAACTGGAGGTATTTTGGCGACTTAAAGTTGGACAAAAAACACTACAATATTTGTAGCACAAATATTGGGAAGAAGTCAGGGAATAAGACCAATCTGTTGAACCACCTGAACCAGTGACACCTGCTGGAACACGCTGAATGTAAAGCGTCACAATCCCAGATGAGAACAAGTGTTAAACCGCCTGAGAAAACGTCCCCTGTGCAGCGCAATATCTGATCCGGCACAGACTGACAGCACTGAGACAAAACTCCTCTAACTGGAATCTGGGTTTTTTTTCAGAGCAAAGACAATGTTTATTTTATTTAAGTTTTGTTGCTGACATTTACACTGAGAACATAAACTGAAGTTGTGTTTATTTTGACAGTTGTTTTTTTTTTCATGGTTTATTCTAAAAACAAAAAAACAGTATATATGTGTGCCTGAAGATTTTAGCTTATAATACACCTAAGTCTGTCACGATAACAAATTTTTCTAAGCACTAAATTGTTCCAGATGTTATCGCAATAAACAATAATATTGTTGTTTTGAGACCATTTTTTTAAAATAATGTAATGGCAATGACAAAATAATAAATTATCATGCGATAAACTGATTTATTGATTATTGTGACAGGCCTAAATATACCTCATATTTTTCAGTGGAAGATGTACAATATTCAATAACATGTTCAACTTTTAAAAATGAATCTTTAA